>CM039673.1:416523735-419412902 GCA_022496015.1 Hordeum marinum | reverse complement strand
GAGATGAGCATCTACGAGAGGAGATATTAGATCTACATACCCTTGTAGATCGCTAAGCGGAAGCATTAAGAAACGTGGTTGATATAGTCGAACGTCTTCGCGATCCAAATCGCAAGCCGTCCCATGAACTCCCGATCAAGTGTCATACGTACGACACCTCCGCGTTTAGCACACGTACAGCTCGATGATGATCTCCACCTTCTTGATCCAGCAGGAGGGAGCAGAGAGGTAGAAGGGTTCTCCGGCAGCACAACGGCGTGGTGGCGGTGGTGGTGGATCTGATCCGTGAGAGCTTTGCTAAGCAGCGCCGAACCAATCTACTGGAGGAGAAGCGATCTGGGAGAGAGGAAGGGCTGCGCCGTGGCTTGTGGTCCGGTTGCCCTCCTCCCTCTCTCATATATAGGTGGAGGGGTGGGGTGCCCAACCACTAGGGTTTCCCCCTTGGGGCGGCGGCCAAGGGTGGACGCGCCCTAGGGTGGCTTGCCACCCAAGGAAGGGTGGCACCACCCCTAGGGTTGGCCCTCCCACCATCCCTAGCCGCATGGGCCTAGGTGGGGAGGTGCTCCCAGCCCACCAGGGGCTGGTGCGCACCCCTCATAGCCCATGTGGCCTATCCGGGGCTCGTGGCCCCTTCCGGTGGACCCCCTAAACCCCCTCCGGCACCCCCGGTACGCTACCGGTGACACCCGAACTTTTTCCCGTGATCAACACGGAACTTCCTATATATGAACCTTTACCTACGGATCATTTCGGAGCTCCTCGTTATGTTTGAGGTCTCATCCGGGACTCTGAACAACCTTCGGTCACCAACATACATAACTCATCTATACCAATTCGTCACCGAACGTCAAGTGTCCAGACCCTACGGGTTCGAGAATTATGTAGACATGACCGAGACACCTCTACGATAATAACCAATAGCGGGACCCAGATGCCCATATTGGTTCCTATGTATTCTACGAAGATCTTTATCAGTTGAACCCTATGTCAAGGATTCAGATAATCTTGTATGATGTTCCCTTTGTCTATCGGTATGTTACTTGTCCGAGATTCGATCGTCGGTATCTCCATACCTAGTTCAATCTCGTTACCGGCAAGTCTCTTTACTCATTTAGTAATACAAGATCTCGTGACTAACTCTTTAGTCACATTTCTTGCAAGGCTTATTGTGATGTTGTATTACCAAGTGGGCCCTGAGATACCTCTCCGTCACACGGAGTAACAAATCCCATCTTGATCCATGCCCACTCAACAGACACCCTCGGAGATACCTGTAGAGCATCTTTATAGTCACCTAGTTACGTTGTGATGTTTGATACACACAAGTTACTCCTCCGGTGTCAGTAAGTTGCATGATCTCATGGTCATACGAACAGATACTTGAAATGCAAAAAGCTATAGAAATAAACTGACACGATCATATGCTATGTTTATAGTTTGGGTCTTGTCCATCACATCATTCTCCCAATGATGTGATCCCATTATCAAATGACATCTTATGTCTATGGCTAGGAAACCTTGACCATCTTTGATCAACAACCTAGTCTACTAGAGGCATACTAGGGACACAGTGTTGTCTACATATCCACATATGCAATGTGTTTCCAATCAATAGAATTATAGCATGGATAATAAATGATTATCATGAACAAGGAAATATAATAATGACCATTTATTATTGCCTCTAGGGCATATTTCCAACAGTCTCCCACTTGCACTAGAGTCAATAATCTAGCTCACATCACTATGTGATTTACATTGTAATGAATCGAACACCCATACAGTTCTGGTGTTGATCATGTTTAGCCCTTGGAAGAGGTCTAGTCAATGGGTTTGTGACATTCAGATTCGTGTGCACTTTGCAAATATTTATGTCCTCCTCCTTGATGTTATCGCGTATGGAATTGAAGCGTCGCTTTATGTGTCTGGTCCTCTTGTGAACCCTTGGTTCCTTGGCTAGAACAATGGCACCAGTGTTGTCACAGAACAGAGCCATTGGATTCAGTGCACTGGGCACTACTCCAAGATCTGTCATGAACTCCTTCATCAAGGCACCTTCCTTCGCTGCCTCCGAGGCTGCGATGTACTCCGCTTCGCATATAGAATCGGCTACCACGCTCTGCTTGGAACAGCACTAGCTTACCGCTCCCCCATTGAGAATAAATATGTAACCAGTTTGTGACTTAGAGTCATCTGGATCAGTGTCAAAGCTTGCATCGACATAACCCTTTAAGACGAGCTCTTGATCACCTCCATAAACGAGAAAATTTTCCTTAGTCCTTTTCAGGTATTTAAGGATATTCTTGACCGTTGTCCAGTGCTCCATTCCTGGATCACTTTGAAACCTTCCGTCCATACTTATGGCAAGGCTGACATCGGGTCTTGTGCACAGCATTGCATACATGATAGAGCCTATGGCTGAAGCATAGGGTATGACACTCATCTTTTCTCTATCTTCTGCAGTCACTGGGCATTGAGTCTTACTCAACTTCACACCTTGTAACACAGGCAAGAACCCCTTGTTGGACTGATCCATTTTGAACTTCTTCAAAACTTTGTCAAGGTATGTGCTCTGTGAAAGTCCTATTAAGCGTCTCGATCTATCTCTATAGATCTTATTGTCTAATATGAAAGCATCTTCTCCTAGGTCCTTCATTGAAAAACTCTTTTTCAAATATTTCTTCATGCTTTCCATCATTTCTATATTGTTTCCAATCAGCAATATGTCATCCACATATAATATTAGAAATTCTATAGAGCTCCCACTCACTTTCTTGTAAATACAAGATTCTCCGTAAACTTGTATAAACCCGAACGCTTTGATCACCTCATCAAAGCATAGATTCCAACTCTAAGATGCTTGCACCAGTCCATAAATGGATCGCTGGATTTTGCAAACTTCGTTAGCATTCTCTGGATCGACAAAACCTTCTGGTCGTATCATATACAACTCTTCCTTAAGGAAACCGTTAAGGAACGTTGTTTTGACATCCATCTCCCAAATTTCATAGTTGAAATATGCAGCTATTGCTAACATGATTCTAACGGACTTAAGCATCGCTATGGGTGAGAAGGTCTCATCGTAGTCAACTCCTTGAACTTGTGAAAAACCCTTTGCCACAAGTCGAGCTTTATAGACGGTGACATTTGTTGGAAATATGCCCTAGAGGCAATAAATAAAGTGTTTATTATTGTATTTCCTTGTTCATGATAATCGTTTATTATCCATGCTATAATTGTATTAATTGGAAACATGAATACATGTGTGGATACATAGACAAACACAATGTCCCTAGTATGCCTCTAGTGAACTAGCTCGTTGATTGAAGTCCTAGCCATGGACATAAGATGTCATTTGATAACGGGATCACATCATTAGGAGAATGATGTGATGGACAAGACCCAAACTACAAACATAGCTTATGATCGTGTCAGTTTATTGCTACTGTTTTCTACATGTCAAGTATATGTTCCTATGACCATGAGATCATGCAACTCACAGATATTGGAGGAGTACCTTGTGTGTACCTCTAGATCGGTTTTCTGCAGTGCTTAGGCGAAGCCCTGCCGGAATTGTTCCACCACCATCGCCGGAGCGCCGTCAGGCTTCCGGAGAACTCTTCTTCCTCTCCACTCCTTCTTGCTGGATCAAGACGGTGGAGATCGTCATCAAGTTGTACGTGTGCTGAACGCGGAGGTGTCGTCCGTTCGGTACTAGATAGGAAGGATCGTGATCAAGTTCATGAGACGGATTGTGATCAAGTTCGTGGGACAGATCGTGATCGGATCGCTGGACGGATCGTGATTGGATCACGGGGCGGATCGTGATTGGATCGCGGGACGCACGGCGATTTGGATCGCGAAGACGTTCGACTACACGAACTGTGTTTCTTAACGCTTCCCGCTTAGCGATCTACAAGGGTATGTAGATCCACTCTCCCTCTCGTAGATGCTCATCACCATGGATATATCTTCATGTGCGTAGGAAAATTTTTGTTTCCCATGCAACGTTCCCCAACAGTGGTATCAGAGCTAGGTCTATGTGTAGATGAGATATCGAGTGGAACACAAAAGGTTTGTGGGCGTTGATGCTTAGATTGCTTCCTCCCTTGGTCGGATTTTGGTTCAGTGGTATTGTGAGATGAAGCAGCCCGGACCAACATTACTCGTACGCTTAGAGAGACCGGTTCCCTCGACGCAACTTGTTGCCTAGATGGCTTGCGGGTGGCAGTTTCTCTCACTTTAGTTGGATCGGATTCGACAAAGGCGGTCCTTGAGAGGGTTGAAAAGAAAATTATGTATCACCATTGTGGTTTATGCGTAGGTGAGAATCGTTCTTGCTAGAAACCCGTAGCAGGCACGTAAAACATGCAACAACAATTAGAGGACATCTAACTTGTTTTTGCAGGGTATGTTGTGATGTGATATGGCCAATTACATGATGTGATATATGTGATGTATGATATGATCATGTGATGTATAGAATTTCACGACTTGCATGTCGATGAGTACGGCAACCGGCAGGAGCCATAGGGTTGTCTTTATTTATTGTATGACCTGCGTGTCAATCATTAAGCGCTATGTAATGCCTTACTTTATCGCTAAACGGTAGAAATAGTAGTAGAAGCATGCAGGGCGTGACAACCTCGATGGCGACACGTTGATGGAGATCAAGATGACGGAGATCATGGTGTCGCTGCCGGTGACGATGAAGATCATGTCGGTGCTTTCAAGATGGAGATCTAAAGCACAAGTTCCTAGCCATATCATGTCACTTATGAATTGCATGTGATGTTAATCCTTTTATGCACCTTGTTATGCTTAGTACGACGGTAGCATTATAAGGTGATCCCTCACTTAAATTTCAAGATAAAATTGTGTTCTCCCCGAGTGTGCACCGTTGCGAAAGTTCGTCGTGTTGAGAGACCACGTGATGATCGGGTGTGATAGACTCTACGTTCACATACAACGGGTGCAAGCCAGTGTTGCACGCCCAGAACACTCGGGTTAAACTTGACGAGCCTAGCATGTACAGACATGGCCTCGGAACACAAGAGACCGAAAGGTCGAACATGAGTCATATAGTAGATATGATCAACATAATGATGTTCACCATTGAAGCCACCTCAACTCACGTGATGATCGGACTTGAGTTGGTGGATTGGGATCATGTGACACTCAGATGACCCTAGGGATGTCAATTTGAGTGGGAGCTTTAGTAATTTGATTAACTAAACTCATTATCTTGAACAATTGTCTAAGTGAACTTTGCATATTTATGTTGTAGATCAATGGCTCGCGCAGTAGCACCCCTGAATTTTAATGCGTTCCTAGAGAAAGCTAAACTGAAAGATGATGGAAGTAACTTTGTTGACTGGGCCCGTAATCTGAGGATTATCCTCATGGCGTCCCAGAAATCATATGTCCTTGATGCACCGCTTGGTGACCAACCAGAAGACATGACCTCCGAAGACGTTAAGAACGCTTGGGAGGCATGTACTGGAGATTACTCAATAGTTCAGTGTGCAATATTGTATGGCTTAGAACCGGGACTTCAAAGATGTTTTGAACGTCATGGAGCATATGAGATGTTCCAGGAGTTCAAGTTTATCTTTCAGAAGAACACCCGGATCGAGAGGTATGAAACCTCCGATAAGTTCTATGCTTGCAAGATGGAGGAGAACGGGTCTATCAGTGAACATATACTCAGAATGTTTGGGTATTCAACTCGTCTAGCGGAGTTGGGAATTGCCCTTCCGCCAGAGGCGATCACTGACAGAGTTCTTCAATCACTGCCACCTAGTTACAAGAGCTTTGTGACGAACTATAACATGCATGGGATGAACAAGTCAGTCGCCGAGCTGTTTGCGATGCTAAAAGTCGTTGAGTCTGAAATCCAGAAAGAACATCAAGTGTTGATGGTTAATAAAACAACTAGTTTCAAGAAAAATGGCAAAGTCAAGGGCAAGGGCGAGAAGGGTAAAACCAAGAAGGATGGCCAAGCAGTTGCTACTCCTGCAAAGAAGCCCAAGCATGGACCCAAGCCAGAAACTGAGTGCTTTCATTGCAAAGGAACTGGTCACTGGAAGCGGAACTGCCCCAAGTACCTGGCTAACAAGAAGGCGGCCAACGACAAACAAGGTATATATGATATACATGTTATTGATGTGTACCTTACTAGCTCTCGTAGTAGTGCCTGGGTATTTGATACCGGTTCGGTTGCTCACATTTGCAACTCAAAGCAGGAACTACGGAATAAACGAAGGCTGGCAAAGGACGACGTGACGATGCGCGTGGGAAATGGTTCCAAGGTTGATGTGATCGTCGTCGGCACGCTCTCTCTTCGATTACCATCGGGATTAGTGATGAACCTGAATAATTGTTATTTAGTGCATGTGTTAAGCATGAACATTATATCTGGATCTTGTTTATTGCGAGACGGTTACTCATTTAAATCAGAGAATAAAGGTTGTTCTATTTATATGAGTAATATCTTTTATGGTCATGCACCCAATGTTAGGGGTTTATTCATATTGAATCTTGATAGTGATGACACACATGTTCATAACATTGATGCCAAAAGATGTAGAATTGATAATGATAGTACCACTTTCTTGTGGCACTGTCGTTTAGGTCATATTGGTGTAAAACGCATGAGGAAGCTCCATGCTGATGGACTTTTGGAGTCACTTTGAATCACTTGACACATGTGAACCATGCCTCATGGGCAAGATGACTAAAACGCCGTTCTTTGGAACAATGGAACGGGCGAGTGACTTATTGGAAATCATACACACTGATGTGTGCGGTCCAGTGAATGTTACAGCGCGTGGTGGATATCGTTATTTCCTCACCTTCACTGATGACTTAAGTATATATGGGTATATTTACTTAATAAAACACAAGTCTGAAATGTTTGAAAAGTTCAAACAATTTCAGAGTGAGGTTGAGAATCATCGTAACAAGAAGATTAAGTTCCTACAATCTGATCGAGGAGGTGAATATCTGAGTTATGAGTTTGGCAGTCACTTAAGACAGTGTGGAATTGTTTCACAGTTAACACCGCCCGGAACACCACAGCGTAATGGTGTGTCCGAACGTCATAATCGAACCTTATTAGATATGGTGCGTTCTATGATGTCTCTTGCTGATTTTCCACTATCGTTTTGGGGTTATGCATTAGAGACAGCTGCATTCACTTTAAATAGGGCACCATCAAAATCCGTTGAGATGACGCCATATGAACTGTGGTTTGGCAAGAATCCAAAGTTGTCATTTCTTAAAGTTTGGGGATGTGATGCTTATGTCAAAACGCTTCAGCCTGAAAAGCTGGAACCCAAAGCGGAGAAATGCGTCTTCATAGGATACCCGAAAGAGACAGTCGGGTATACCTTCTATCTCAGATCCGAAGGAAAAGTGTTTGTCGCTAAAAACGAAACATTTCTTGAGAAAGAGTTTCTCTCGAAAGAATTGAGTGGGAGGAAAATAGAGCTTGATGAGGTTATTGAACCTTTACTTCAACCAGAAAGTAGCGCAGCGCAGAAAGATGTTTCTGTGGAACCTACGACGGTAGAAGAGGAAGTTAATGATGATGATCATGAAGCTTCGGATCAAGTAGCTATTGAACCTCGTAGGTCGACAAGGCCGCGTACTACCCCTGAGTGGTACGGCAACCCTGTCTTGGAGGTCATGTTGTTGGACAACAATGAACCTATGAGCTATGGAGGAGCAGTGATGGGCCCGGATACCGAGAAATGGTTAGAGGCCATGAAATACGAGATGGGATCCATGTATGAAAACAAAGTATGGACTTTGGAAGTATTACCTGAAGGGCGAAAGGCCATTCAGAACAAATGGATCTTTAAGAAGAAAACAGACGCGGACGGTAATGTCACCGTCTATAAAGCTCGACTTGTGGCAAAGGGTTTTTCACAAGTTCAAGGAGTTGACTACGATGAGACTTTCTCACCCGTAGCGATGCTTAAGTCTGTCAGAATCATGTTAGCATAGTTGCCTATTTCGACTATGAAATTTGGCAGATGGATGTAAAAACAGCGTTCCTCAACGGTTTCCTTGAGGAAGAGTTGTATATGCTACAACCCGAAGGTTTTGTCGATCCAGAGAATGCTGACAAAGTTTGCAAACTCCAGCGATCCATTTATGGACTGGTGCAAGCATCTCGGAGTTGGAATAAGCGCTTTGATGAAGTGATCAAAGCGTTTGAGTTTATACAAGTTTATGGAGAAGCTTGTATTTACAAGAAAGTGAGTGGGAGCTCTATAGCGTTTCTAGTATTATATGTGGATGACATATTGCTGATTGGAAACAATATAGAAATGCTGGAAAACGTGAAGGAATATTTGAACAAAAGTTTTTCAATCAAGGACCTAGGAGAAGCTGCTTTCATATTAGGCATTAAGATCTATAGAGATAGATCGAGACGCTTAATAGCACTTTCATAGAGCACATACCTTGATAAAAGTTTTGAAGAAGTTCAAAATGGAACAGTCCAAGAAGGGGTTCTTGCCTGTATTACAAGGTGTGAAGTTGAGTAAGACTCAATGCCCAGTAACTACAGAAGATAGAGAAAAGATGAGTGTCATCCCCTATGCTTCAGCCATAGGCTCTATCATGTATGCAATGTTGTGCACAAGACCCGATGTCAGCCTTGCCATAAGTATGGCCGGAAGGTTTCAAAGTGATCCTGGAATGGAGCACTCGCAAGCGGTCAAGAATATCCTTAAGTACCTGAAAAGGACTAAGGAAATGTTTCTCGTTTATGGAGGTGATGAAGAGCTCGTCGTAAACGGTTACGTCGATGCAAGCTTTGACACTGATCCGGACGACTCTAAGTCGCAAACCGGATACGTATTTATTCTTAACGGGGGAGCGGTAAGCTGGTGAAGTTCCAAGCAAAGCGCGGTAGCTGATTCTACGTGCGAAGCGGAATACATCGCAGCCTCGGAGGCGGCGAAGGAAGGTGTCTGGATGAAGTAGTTCATGACAGATCTTGGAGTAGTGCCCAGTGCACTGAATCCAATGAACCTATTCTATGACAACACTGGTGCCATTGCTCTGGCCAAGGAACCAAGGTTTCACAAGAGGACCAGACAAATAAAGCAACGCTTCAACTCCATCTGTGATTACATCTTGGAGAAAGACATAAATATTTGCAAAGTGCACACGAATCTGAATGTTGCAGATCCGTTGACTAAACCTCTTCCAAGGGCTAAACATGATCAACACCAGAGCTGCATGGGTGTTCGATTCATTACAATGTAAATCACATAGTGATGCGAACTAGATTATTGACTCTATGCAAGTGGGAGACTGTTGGAAATATGCCCTAGAGGCAATAAATAAAGTGTTTATTATTGTATTTCCTTGTTCATGATAATCGTTTATTATCCATGCTATAATTGTATTAATTGGAAACATGAATACATGTGTGGATACATAGACAAACACAATGTCCCTAGTATGCCTCTAGTGAACTAGCTCGTTGATTGAAAGATGGTTAAGGTTTCCTAGCCATGGACATAAGATGTCATTTGATAACGCGATCACATCATTAGGAGAATGATGTGATGGACAAGACCCAAACTAGAAACGTAGCTAATGATCGTGTCAGTTTATTGCTACTGTTTTCTGCAGGTCAAGTATATGTTCCTATGACCATGAGGTCATGCAACTCACAGATATCGGAGGAGTGCCTTGTGTGTATGAAACATCGCAACGTAACTGGGTGACTATAAATGTGCTCTACAGGTGTCTCCGAGGGTGTCTGTTGAGTTGGCATGGATCAAGACTGGGATTTGTTACTCCGTGTGACGGAGAGGTATCTCAGGGCCCACTTGGTAATACAACATCACAATAAGCCTTGCAAGCAATGTGACTAAGTGTTGGTCACGGGATCTTGTATTACGGAACGAGTAAAGAGAGTTGCCAGTAACGAGGTTCAACTAGGTATGGAGATACCGACGATCCAATCTCGGGCAAGTAACATACCGAAGAACAAAGGGAACATCATACGGGATTAACTGAATCCTTGACACAGAGGTTCGACCGATAAAGATCTTCGTAGAATATGTAGGAACCAATGTGGACATCCAGGTCCCGCCATTGGTTATTGACCGTAGAGGTGTCTCGGTCATGTCTACATAGTTCTCGAACCCGCAGGGTCTGCACACTTAAGGTTTGGTGACGTTTCGGTAGTATAGAGTTATGTATGGTGGTGACTAAAATTTGTTCGGAGACCCGGATGAGATCTTGGATGTCACGAGGAGCTCCGGAATGGTCCGGAGGTAAATATTCATATATAGGAAGTCCTGTTTTGGTCGCCGGAAAAAGTTCCGGGCTTTTCGGTAGTGTACCGAGAGTGCCGGTGGTGTACCGGGAGACCTCCGGGAGGGGTATTTCGACCCAAGAGGCTTCATGGGCTGTGGGAGACTGAATACCAGCCCTTAGTGGGCTGGTGGAAACTCCCACACAAGGCTCATGTGGCTGGAGGAGAAAACCCAAAAGGAAAAAGGTGAAAAAAGGCAACAAAAAAAGGATGAATCCTAATCCTACTAGGAGTGGAGGAGGTGGACTCCTCCTCTCCTAGTTCGGCCGAAGCCTAGGAGGCTTGGAGGCCAAGCTGCCTCCTCTCCTCCTCTCCTCCTATATATACTGGTGGTATTGAGGGTTTTTGCACTAGATTTTCAGCCACGTGCTACCCGTTCCTCCAGTGCTTAGTTTCTCCTCTAGATCGGTTTTCTGCAGTGCTTAGGCGAAGCCCTACCGGAATTGCTCCACCACCATCGCCGGAGCACCGTCAGGCTTTCGGAGAACTCTTCTTCCTCTCCACTCCTTCTTGCTGGATCAAGACGGTGGAGATCGTCATCAAGTTGTACGTGTGCTGAACGCGGAGGTGTCGTCCGTTCGGTACTAGATCGGAAGGATCATGATCAAGTTCGTGAGACGGATCGTGATCAAGTTCGTGGGACAGATCGTGATCGGATCGCGGGACGGATCGTGATTGGATCGCGGGATGCACGGCGATTTGGATCGCGGAGACGTTCGACTACACCAACCGCGTTTCTTAATGCTTCCCGCTTAGCGATCTACAAGGGTATGTAGATCCACTCTCCCTCTCGTAGATGCTCATCACCATGGATAGATCTTCGTGTGCATAGGAATTTTTTTGTTTCCCATGCAGCATTCCCCAACAGCATTACCGTCTGCGTATGTCTTCCTCTTAAAGATCCATTTGTTCTAAATGGCCTTTTGTCCTTCAGGTAATACTTCCAAAGTCCATAATTTGTTTTCATCCATGGATCCCATCTCGGATTTCATGGCCTCTAACCATTTCTCGGAATCTAGGCCCATCATCGCTTCTCCATAGCTCGTAGGGTCATCGATGTCTAACAACATGACCTCTAAGACAGGGTTGTCATACCACTGAGGTGCAATATGTGCCCTTGTTGACCTACGAGGTTCAATAGTAAATTGATCCAAAGCTTCATGATCATCATCATTAGCTTCCTCTTCAACCGATGCAGGCTCTACAGAAACATCTTTCTGCGCTGTGCTACTCTCTGGTTGAAGTAAAGGTTCAATAACCTCATCAAGTTCTATTTTTCTCCCACTCAATTCTTTCGAGAGAAACGCTTTCTCAAGAAATGTTCCATTCTTTGTGACAAACACTTTGCCTTCGGATTTGAGATAGAAGGTGTACCCAACTATCTCTTTGGGGTATCCTATGAAGACGCATTTCTCCGCTTTGGGTTCAACCTTTTCAGGCTGAAGCTTTCTTACATAAGCATCACATCCCCAAACTTTAAGAAATGACAACTTTGTCTTCTTGCCAAACCACAGTTCATATGGCGTCGTCTCGACGGATTTTGATGGTGCCCTATTTAAAGTGAATGCAGTTGTCTCTAATGCATAACCCCAAAATGATAGTGGCAAATCGGCAAGAGACATCATAGAACGCACCATATCGAATAAGGTTCAATTACGACGTTCGGACACACCATTATGTTGTGATGTTCAAGGCGGTGTCAGTTGTGAAACAATTCCGCATTGTCTTAAGTGACTGCCAAACTCATAACTCGGATATTCTCCTCCTCGATTAGAACGTAGGAATTTAATCTTCTTGTTATGATGATTCTCAACTTCACTCTGAAATTGCTTGAACTTTTCAAACGTTTCAGACTTGTGTTTTATTAGGTAAATATACCCATATCTACTTAAGTCATCAGTGAAGGTGAGAAAATAACGATATCCACCGTGTGCCTCAATGCTCATTGGACCGCACACATCAGTATGTATGATTTCCAACAAGTCACTTGCATGTTCCAGAGAACGGGGTTTTAGTCATCTTGTCCATGAGGTATGGTTCACATGTGTCAAGTGATTCAAAATCAAGTGACTCCAAAAGTCCATCAGCATGGAGCTTCTTCATGCATTTAACACCAATATGACCTAAACGACAGTGCCACAAGAAAGTGGTACTATCATTATCAACTCTACATCTTTTGGCATCAATGTTATCAACATGTGTATCATCACTATCGAGATTCAATAGGAATAAACCTCTCACATTGGGTGCTTGAGCATTAAAGATATTACTCATATAAATAGAACAACCATTATTCTCTGATTTAAATGAGTAACTATCTCGCAATAAACAAGATCCAGATATAATGTTCATGCTTAACGCAGGCACTAAATAACAATTATTCAGGTTCATCACTAATCCCGATGGTAATCGTAGAGCAAGCATGCCGACGGCAATCACATCAACCTTGGAACCATTTCCCATGTGCATCGTCACTTCGTCCTTTGCTAGCCTTCTTCTATTCCGTAACTCATGTTCTGAGTTGCAAATGTGAGCAACCAAACCGGTATCAAATACCCAGGCACTAGAACGAGAGTTGGTAAGGTACACATCAATAACATGTATATCATATATACCTTGTTTGGTGTTGGCCGCCTTCTTGTCGTCCAGATACTTGGGGCAGTTCCGCTTCGAGTGACCAGTTCCCTTGCAATGAAAGCACTCAGTTTCTGGCTTGGGTCCAGCCTTCGTTTCTTCACGGGAGGGGCAACTGCTTTGCCACCCTTCTTGGAGTTACCCTTCCTGCCCTTGCCATTCTTCTTGAAACTAGTGGTTTTATTGACCATCAACACTTGATGTTCTTTCTGGATTTCAGACTAAGCGACTTTCAGCATCGCAAACAGCTCGGCGACTTACTTGGTCATCTCGTGCATGGTATAGTTCTACACAAAGCTCTTGTAGCTAGGTGGCAATGATTGAAGAACTCTTTCAGTGATCTCCTCCGGCGGAAGGGGCATCCCTAACTCAACCGGACGGTTCAAATACCCAAACATTCTGAGTATATGTTCACTGACAGACCCGTTCTCCTCCATGTTGCAAGCATAGAACTTATCGGAGGTCTCATACCTCTCGATCCGGGCATTCTTCTCAAAGATAAACTTCAAGTCTTGGAACATCTCATATGCTCCATGACGTTCAAAACATCTTTCAAGTCCCGGTTCTAAGACATACAAGATTGCACATTGAACTATTGAGTAATCTCCAGAACGTGCCTCCCAAGCGTTCTTAACGTCTTCGAACGACACGGGAGCGGGTGGATCACCAAGCGGTGCATCAAGGACATAAGCCTTCTGGGAAGCCGTGAGGATAATCCTCAAATTATGAGCCCAGTCCACAAAGTTACTTCCATCATCTTTCAACTTGGCTTTCTCTAGGAACGCATTAAAATTTAGGGGAACTACTACGCGAGCCATTGATATACAACATAAATATGCAAAGGTTACTAAGACTATAGTTCAAGATAACGAGTTTAGTTAATCAAGTTACTAAAGCTCCCACTCAAATTGACATCTCTCCGGTCATTCGAGTGTTACATGATCCAAATTCACCAACTTAAGTCCGATCATCACGTGAGTTGAGGTGGTTTCAATGGTGCACATCATCATGTTGATCATATCTACTATATGACTCATGTTCGACCTTTCGGTCTCTTGTGTTCCAAAGCCATGTCTGTACATGCTAGGCTCGTCAAGTTTAACCTGAGTGTTCTGCACATGCAACACTGGCTTGCACCCGTTGTATGTGAACGTAGAGTCTATCACACCCGATCATCACGTGGTGTCTCGACACGACGAACTTTTGCAATGGTGCACACTCGAGGAGAACACAATTTTATCTTGAAATTTTAGTGAGGTATCACCTTATAATGCTACTGTCGTCCTAAGAAAAACAAGGTGCATTAAAGGATTAACATCACATGCAAATCATAAGTGACATGATATGGCCAAGATCTTGTGCTTTTGATCTCCATCTTTAAAGCACCGGCATGAACTCCATCGTCACTGGCATGACACCATGATCTCCATCATCTTGATCTCCATCAATGTGTTACCATCGGGGTTGTCGCGCACACCATGATTCTACTACTATTGCTACCGCTTAGTGATAAAGTAAAGCATTACATGGCGCTTAATGATTGACACGCAGGTCATACAATAATTAAAGACAACCCTATGTCTCTTGTCGGTTGTCGTACTCATCTACATGCAAGTCGTGATATTCTATACAAAACATGATCATATCATACATCACATATATCTCATCATGCAATTGGCCATATCATATCACAACATACCTTGCAAAAACAAGTTAGATGTCCTCTAATTGTTGTTGCATGTTTTACGTGGCTGCTACGGGTATCTAGCAAGAACAATTCTTACCTACGCAAAAACCACAACGGTGATACACAAATTGCTATTCAACCTTCTCAAGCACTGCCTTTGTTGAAACCGATCCAACTAGAGTAGGAGAGACAGACACCCGCCAGCCATCTTTATGCAACAAAGGCGCATGTCAGTCGATGGAACCGGTCTCTCGTAAGCATACGAGTAAGGTTGGTCCGGGCCGCTTCATCCCACAATACCGCTGAATCAAAAAAACGACCAAGGGAGGAGGCAGTATGAGCATCAATGCCCACAAACTCCCTTGTGTTCTACTCGTGATCTCATCTACACATAGACCTAGCTTTGATACCACTGTTGGGGAACGTTGCATGGGAAACAAAAAACTTCCTACGCTTCACTAAGATCAATCTAGGAGATGAGCATCTATGAGAGGAGACATTGGATCTACATACCCTTGTAGATCGCTAAGCGGGAGCATTAAGAAACGCGGTTGACGTAGTCGAACGTCTTTGCGATCCAAATCGCAAGCTGTCCCACGAACTCCCAATCAAGTGCCGAACGGACAGCACCTTCGCGTTCAGCACACGTACAGCTCGATGATGATCTCTGCCTTCTTGATCCAGCAAGAGGGAGCGGACAGGTAGATGGGTTCCCTGGCAGCACGACGACATGGCGGCGGTGGTGGTGGAGATGATCCAGCAGAGCTTCGCTAAGCGGTGCCGAATCAATCTACTATAGGAGAAGCGATCTGGGAAGGAGGAAGGGTTGCGCCGTGGCTTTTGGTTCGGCTGCCCTCCTCCCTCTCTCATATATATAGGGGAAGGGTGGGGCGCCCAACCCCTAGGGTTTCCCCCTTGGGGCGGCGGCCAAGGGTGGAGGCGCCCTAGGGTGGCTTGCCACCCAAGGAAGGATGGCGCCACCCCTAGGGTTGGCCCTCCCACCAGCCCTAGCCACATGGGCCTAGGTGGGGAGGTGCGCCCAGCCCACCAGGGATGGTGCGCACTCCTCACAGCCCATGTGGCCCCTCCGAGGCTGGTGGCCCCTTCCGGTGGACCCCTAGAACCCTTCCGGGACCCTCGGTACGCTATTGGTGACGCCCGAACTTTTTCCGGTGATCAACACAGAACTTCCTATAGATGAATCTTTACCTCCGAACCATTCCGGACCTCCTCGTTATGTCCGCGACCAACATACATAACTCATCTATACCAATTCGTCACCAAACGTTAAGTGTGCAGACCCTGTGGGTTCAAGAACTATGTAGACATGACCGACACACCTCTACGGCCAATAACCAATAGCGGGACCCGGATGCCCATATTGGTTCCTACATATTCTACAAAGATCTTTATCGGTTGAACCTCTATGTCAAGGATTCAGATAATCTCGTACGATGTTCCCTTTGTCTATCGGTATGTTACTTTCCCGATATTCGATCGTCGGTATCTCCATACCTAGTTCAATCTCGTTACCGGCAAGTCTCTTTACTCGTTCCTTAATACAAGATCCCGTGACTAACTCTTTAGTCACATTGCTTTCAAGGCTTATTGTGTTGTTGTATTACCGAGTGGGCCCTTAGATACCTCTCCGTCACACGGAGTAACAAATCCTAGTCTTGATCCATGCCCACTCAACGGACACCCTCGGGGATACCTGTAGAGCATCTTTATAGTCACCCAGTTATGCTGCGACATTTGATACACACAAGGTACTCCTTCGGCGTTAGTGAGTTGCATGATCTCATGGTCATAGAAACAGATACTTGACATGCAGAAAACTATAGCAATAAACTGACACGGTCATATGCTATGTGTATAGTTTGGGTCTTGTCCACCACATCATTCTCCCAATGCTGTGATCCCATTATCAAATGACATCTTATGTCTATGGCTAGGAAACCTTTACCATGTTTGATCAACGAGCTTCTACTAGAGGCATACTAGGGACACAGTGTTGTCTATGTATCCACACATGCAATGTGTTTCCAATCAATACAATTATAGCATGGATAATAAACGATTATCATGAACAAGTAAATATAATAATAACCATTTATTATTGCCTCTAGGGCATATTTCCAACACAATGTCGATGCTAAAACCGGTAGATCTCGGGTAGGGGGTCCCGAGCTATGGATCTAAAAACAATGCTAACAAGGAGAGTAGGGAGATGATGTTTACTCAGGTCCGGGCCCTCTCGAAGAGGTAAAACCTTACGTCATGCTTTGATTGTATTGATGATGGGGTATCGGGTACAGGTTGATGGTCTACCTCGAGATCATTGTGTAAGCTCTAAACCCTAAGGTGAATAGTTCTCCCTTTACAGACTAAACCCTCGGGCTTATATAGGCACCCAGGGGGAGTTAGGTTACATGCTTTAGGTCGGTTGAGGCAATGGCTAATACAAAGCCATCCGTGGAGTGCACGCCAAGTCTTCGGAGGTTTCCTTTCTTCATTAGGGCAAGACTTTACACTCTCCTAGTCCTTTAGGCGGTGGCTTAACATGCCCATAGTTCGGCCCATACGAAGTGATCACTTTGGGCCGGTACCCCTAGTCCAAAACAACCTCACCCTCGAGATCTGTTTGGGGATTGTTGAAATATGGGATGGGCTTTAGGCCGATCCAACAATTTCAGATAAATCTCTAAGGGCCGATGTGGGTGTCATGACAAGGGGGGAGGAGTTTAGTCCCACATTGCTAGTTGGAGAGGACTTCGACCTCCTTATAAAGGATTCTCTTCCGCATGCTATTGGAGCTTGAGAAGAGAAGTTGTTCCCGTGCGTTCCTCCGCCACCCGCCTCACCACGTCACAGGTTGTGGGAATGAGACGAGCGGAGCTCATACCTATGCGCTTATTTTTGCCGGCCAGGAACGGAGAGTCTTTGACAAACGGTCCACCCCGCCTCTCCGGATCCTGTATGGGAGATGAGCGATTAGATTTTTGGGGAGCGTCTCCTACGCGACTACTCGCCACCGTTCGTCCACGTCCGCTGCATCGTCTACGTCCGCGTCGCCTTCGTCACCAACCCCAACAGAGTTGGCTGTCTCGCTACTGAGAAACTCGAAGCCGACAAGAAGGTGGCCGAGGATGCCGTTGCCGCTGCTACGACCAACTGACCTACCGAAGAGTATAACATGTTTATCCCGCTCCTGTCTATTTTTGTCTTAGCAGTACTAGTCATGTTAGTAGATGGTTCTACTATGTGCGTAGTACATGCTTACTTAGACAATAATCAGTATGTGATTAATTATGTCAATGCTAGGCTCATGATTTACTCGTGGATTAAATTAATCGAAATCTTTGTAATTTACTCAACAAAAAAGAGTGTAAAGTTTGGAATACATGAAGGTCGTCACAATCGTGATTCTAAAATGAATCGGAACTCCTCGAAATGGATCGGAGCTCCAATGATGGAATTGCAAATCGTAGATTCTTCACTACCAGAATCGTAGAAATGTAGATTGTACTAATCAAAATCGTAGAATTATAAGGATTATTTAGGATGGTAAAGTCGTAGAATCATATAACAGAATCGTGATTCTAACAATGCGTCCTTGTGTTCAACTTGTTGTTTAATCCGTTCCCTTTGACTTTACTTTTGTGGTGTGCTTGCTAGCCAGTTGTTCTGTTGCCATATAGTAGTTTTTATCATTGTTGCATTTCTATAGACCCTATTTTATGTGCAATCTCTAAATTTCACAGCCCAAAGAGAAAAATGGTCAGTTGTGGTGAAGGGTTAGACAGTGGTTTTGGGTTTTTAACAATTAAGGTAAAATCACATACGCAAGGAATGCTTTTCATAATACCCAGATACTTAGGATCGTAGTATGTTTGTGCTGACAGCAAGAAAACCCCAGAGCCCTCTGTGTTGTTGTTTGTCAGGTTCAAGGCGATGAAAGTGTCAGTTCATTGATAAAAAAAAAGTCCTTTTAATCCCGATCATATACTGGAAGCTGTTAGAGGTGCTTATGATCTCAACTACTTGACCAAATACCTGAAAATCTAAATTTAGGCCAATCGTTGGCAAACCAATCTGATGGGCGTGCATTACTTAATTTCGAACCAGTAGGGAGTTGAACTAACTGACGACATTGAGTCACAGTGTGTGCCACTACGTCAACACCACCTTCTCATCAAACTGGCGACCATCACCAACTCCAAACAGAACCTAATCACACCCCGATCCTCTGATCATGTTACCCTGCATAAATATGCATGCACGATTCCTGTTGTCTGCACCAAGCAAGCTGAGAACCAAACCTGCACCAAGTCACCCAGAAATCTGAGAGCACACTGCACACCACCTTCCTGAAATGGCTGTCAGCACCTGTAGCTTCTTGGCCGTTGCCATGGCCCTCGCTCTCCTAAGCGGCAACATGGCCCACGCCGGCCGCCTCCTGGCGGACAGCACTGAGGCGGCATCCCCCACTGCAACGCCTGCCGCTGTCCCAGGCATCCCCGCGCCCAAGCCGCCCGTGCCCACCATGCCTACAATGCCACCAGTGCCAACCGTGCCCGCGGTCACCACACCGCAGGTCACAGTGCCGCCCATGCCGGCCGTGCCGGCGATCACTGTCCCGCAGCTCATGGTGCCCCCCATGCCAGCCGTGCCCGCGATCACCGTGCCCCAGGTCACGCTGCCGCCCATGCCGGCCGTCCCCACGGTCACCGTGCCCAAGGTCACGTTGCCGCCCATGCCCGCCGTTGTTGTGCCAAAGGTGACGATGCCGCCAATGCCTGCAATTCCATCCATCTCCATCCCCAAGGTGGCATTGCCTCCGATGCCTTCCATTCCGACCGTGAACGTGCCGATGCCATTCCTCGCGCCACCTCCTTCGTCATAGGCCCGGAGCAGAGCACCGGAGCGGGAATCTACACTGTTCGTCCAATGATTGTGGGTGCGTTTACCTGATTGATCATTGGTTCAGTGCTGAATCTTGGTCATGACGGATGCCATTCACCGTTCTCTACCTTGTTTACATTATGCAGTTCCTATTTTGTTTGTGTTTGTGTAGTCTAGCATTGGGCATATCAATGGCCGTCTCTTTTCCTTTCTCTTTGCATCGAGTGTTTACACTCGACATGTATGTCATTTTTATTACTACCTCTGTTCACTTTTATAAGACCTTTTAGACATTCAGACACTGCCCAAAACAGTACAAAGCAAGCTGTCTAGAAAGTCTTATAAAAACGAACGGAGGGAATACATTTTTGTCAGACATGCCGTTATGCAATTATTGAGGATTGGCTCGTCATGTGCAGTGTAACTCCAACAAATCTGTTTTCTGACAAATATACATTTCAGCATTGAACAATTGAACACAAGCATATAACTAGACTTGGAACGTCTTTGACATACTCCCTCCGTTTATAAATACAAGTCTTTTTAAATATTTCAATACGGATTAAATACGGATGTATATAGACATACTTTAAAGTTTAGTTTCATTCATTTTGTTCCGTATGTAACTAAACACGGACTAAAGAGACTTATATTTAGGAACGAAGGAAGTACATAATATGCATTCAAATCCTCCATCCAAAGAGCATTACCGCGAAAGCACGCTTCCAACTTCATTTTGCGTGGAACGCCCAGAAAGATACATTTCCGCGGTGGCAGTATGCAATGCAGCCCCAATTGGAAGGACGTCCTCGTCGACGAAGAAATGCGGATTGTGAGCAGAGTGGACCGAGCCGACTTTCTCATTTCTAATACCGATACCAAACAGAACGCCAGGAACCAACTGTTGGTAGAATGCAAAGTCTTCCCCTGCCATGATCTTCTCTCCGGGCTTCACCTTGTCTGGACCAAGCAAACTTCTGCCCACATTCTCTACATGCTGGTGCAGTCTCTCATCATTGACGACGGCGGGATACATTGGGTGTGAGGGAGCCCCCAATATCTCCGCAACTCCCATGCATCTATGTACAGCTGCCTGCCCTTCTACTACCTGGAAGAAGCAAGAGCATTTATTCAGGAATCAGGATGCTACAATTTGCATTACGTCCATGGTAAACCTGTTTAATAGTTTGAGATAATGATTAGCCATACACTAACAGTGCTAACTCCGGCGTGCTTGCCCGTTCACAAACAAAAGAAACATGAAGCAATGACCATGGGAACACGACGAATAGACGGCATAAATGTGTACAATGCAAGTCGTGTTGTTGAAAATTAAAAGCATGCCCAAGTCCGACTCTTCAGAGAACGCACACAAGGTGCTGTCAGTGATATGAAGCTCTTTGCTCGCAGAAAAACAAACTATGAATGTACTGTGATTGCAGCACACAAATATTATCATCAAATCAAATGGTGCCATAATGCTAACCTCCTTAAGTCTTTTCTGTAGCCGATAAAGTCCTTCAGTGGTGAGGCTCCTCAAAGTACCTCCGAATTCAACAACTGGAGGTGTGGCATCAATAGATTTCCCACCTTGAATATAGGTGACAGAGAGCACCTGAAGAAAACAAATAGACAGATCAACCCGAGCATGTTAATGTTACGGTCTATATGGCAGAGCGAAATTCCTGTCAACATAATATAGAAGCATGTGCTGTTGCCTAAGGTAGGTTAGTTGAATGTATGCAGATATACAAACGACTCTGAAGACATCTAATTGACTGTAGAATACTTGACTGATGCTACAAATATGCATGAAAATGAGTATCATGTCCTTAACCAAGCGGTTGATTATCTCATAGGAAATCAACACTACAGTAGCATTTCACGTGCTTTCATATGCTCAGAGTTATGAAATAACTTGGTTACATTCATGCACTAATATATAACCCACACGGAAAAAAAAAAGTGGTGTTATGATGTAAGCCCTTGCATTACATGGAGGTGGGGTCAACCACGTAGGACCGTAGGAGCACTTGTACAAAGGAGAAACTATTAGCACTTGTTTCCTTTAACTGATACAAATACAATACTTTAAGCAAAGGGGAGAATACTTGAACAAAGGGGCTCCCACCCACCTAAGAATAATATGTATATGAGCAACAGAGCAAGATTCACTCTCTTTTTGCGAGATCTGCTCTGTTTTGTCCGACGGAGGCTTTTGTGTGTTTGCATGATTCATTACGTTTTCTCGTCACTTCTCTATAATATCTTTAAAGAAAAACAGCAAAGCAAAGTAGTATCACTATAGGGCAATGGCGTACTTGGCTGTGAAGAGGATCGTCTTCTCTTGAAGTGAGCTGTTGCAGGGACAGGATGGTAAATGCTGCAGCAACAACAGGATCCACATTTAAGTGTGGGGTTTCAGCCTTCCCGGTTTTACCTTCTATTTTCACTATGAAGGAACATACGGCTGCTTGTGTTGGTCCTGCGTGGGCAGCTATTACGCCTGTCGGGAGCCGATAATCGACATGCATGGCGAATATAGCTTCAACACCATCGAGAACACCTTCTTTTATCATATGAGATGCACCAGCACCACCCTCCTCAGCAGGTTGAAAAATCAGTCTCACCGTTCCCTTCATCATACAAGACAAATGTCAAATAATGACTATATACGTCATTACCCAAAATAATAATAATAATGAGTATATGTGTTACTATCTGTAACTTCTGACGATTTCCGGTTTAATGGCCAGTCTACATTTTTGAGAGATTGGTCATCCTACTTTGCTGAGTTAAGCCATGAAATCTTAGTTCATTCATTACCATCACCCTATGACTCACACAATACAAAGGAAAACCATCGAGGTTGTATTCTCTTTTGGACAAACAGCAAGAGAATTAGCAAATGCCTTGTGATAACATAAAAACCGAGGACGTTCTGTAGTATATGAATTACAAGAGTATGGTTTTCCGTCAAAAAATAACATAAAACTGGAGAACCTACACAAGGGGATCAAGTGTTTTGTCTTAACCACAGGCACCTCGCCCAACACAACTGAAGCACTAAATTCCTTCAGATTTTTAGTACAAACATAAGCAAGCACTTACTTTAAGCTGATCCTTGCGCTCATGAAGCAACTTTGCCGCTCCCAGGAGCATAGCTGTGTGCACATCATGACCACAGGCATGCATCACGCCATCAACTCTGCTCTTGTGCTCCCACTCCACCAATTCCTGTCACCCCAAGTGCACAACCACCAAACTGTGACCATTCGAGCAAAGAATGGCCTAATATCCAGGAGAAAGCGACAGTCACATTATTCACAGAAAACTAAATCATGCAAGCATGATCTGCATGAGCGCAGTACAGCTCCAGCGATTCATACTTCCCGAGACACAGCTCACATTGACTGCTGCCATTCAGCGCCAATCACTGGCCACACACCCGGCGCCAGATTACCGGAGTAGCATCGAAGGGGAAGGACATCTTGCGCCAGACCGTAAGAGCAGCATCTGAGCCTCAGATTCTGAGTGGAAGAGGGGAAGAGGGGAACGGACCTGGATGGGCAGGGCGTCCATGTCGGCGCGGAGGGCGACGATCGGGGGCATGCCCGAGCCGACATCGGCGACGACACCGGTGCCGGCAACGGCGCGGGCGGTAACCCCTAGCCGCTCGAGCTCCTCGCGGACGAGGGCGCTGGTGCGGTGCTCATGGAACGCGAGCTCCGGGTGGGCGTGGATGCGCCGGCGCACGCCGATAATCCACTCTCGCTCGCCCTCGGCGCGCCGAAGTAGCTCCTGCGCGTACTCCGCCAACGCGGTGGAGATGAGGAAGAGGAGAACGAAGAGGCAGGGGAGACGAGGAGTGGCCATGGTCGACAGGAAGGTGTGGGGAAGCTTTCATTGACGGGGCGAATGTGAGCGTTCTCAGTGAACTGTATGTCATTTATTTTTTATCACATTTATGTCATTCTTTGAGCATTTCTAATCGATCTCTTAGACCGTCTTCAGCCGTTCGACTCTGAAATAGCCTCGCCTTGGGACCAACCGACGAAAAAATCGGCGTGAGGCGGTCGGGTTCCCAACCGTCACCCCAAGCTGGCCCCACACGTCGCTTTTCGAAAACAAAATCTGACCAAACTTTGACTGAAACGACTCAAATTTGAAGAAAATTTAGTTGTTTTCATTGATATTAGTACAAACTAAACTTACAACATAATTTAAAACTATGCCTGCAGAAGGTGGTGTAGTCGTCGCCGTTGTCGTCCTGCATGCCGCCGCCGTCCCTTCTGCATCCATGCCCTGGGTCATCGAGGCGGACGGGGTCGGACGGCCCGGGCGCCTCCTCGTCGCTGTCGAGGATCACGACGCAGCCCTCCTCGCAGCCATGGCGCCGAGTGGCGATCTCCTCGAGGACACAGCGCTGGCGCTCCATTTCCTCCCGGATGTAGTCGTCCTGCACTCATTTGAGGGTGGTCTCCTCGGTGGCGGGCATGTCGAGGTGCTCCTGTTTGACGATGACCGTCGGCATCGCCGGCTCCGGCTCCGTCTTCGGCCTGACCAGGCAAAAATGGCCATGGGGAGGGGGGAGGTTGACAGCGGCGACCCTCGTTCATGGTGAGGGCGCCGCTACGCCGGAGTGGCGTATCTTGTGGCTCGGGCTTCATGGCGGCGAGCGGCGTCCGTGCACCGGAGGAGTGGAAGCCGGAGGACAAAGACGATGTGTCGGCCATGCGCCTTGGCCACCACGAGGAGCTGCTCCGTCGCGAGGACGGTGGCGGATACTTCATCCGCGGTGAGTTGCCGCCCTCGATGTGCTCGAGGACGGCCTCGAGGGTTCGCCCGGGAGCGCCCCACCATTGTCGCCACCCCTCAGAGTTGTAGCGCCCACGGCATGTTGGAGCATCGTTCGTGGAGGCGAGATGTTCCTCATGGCGGCGCTCGAAGTACGCCGTCCACATGTTGTGGTTGTCGGGGGCGTACCTCGGCTGCTATCGCGCGCTCTCCGTCAACGACGACCAGATCCATGCGATCTTGGCCCGCCGTTCAACACTAGAGGGCGGCGATGGCACCAGTACTCCGCCGGCGCTGAGCCTCCACGAACCCGGCACCCGCATGTCGGGCGGCGCCGGGTACTCCGCCTCATAGAGGAGCCGAGCCTAGGAAGCGCTCGACCATGGTTCGTCGCTTCGTTGGCTGCCTCTCCGTTGCCTAGGAAGCGCTCGGCCATGGTTCACGAGAGGGAGAGGACGGGGGAGAGAGGGGGCGCCAGCGGCGAAGAAGGAGAGAGTGGCATTGGCGACGACAGGGAGAGGTTGTGAGCAAGGGAGTGTGTATGACCAGCGGCGAGGGAGGGTTGGCTTTTATAGCGGCCAGAGGGGCCATGTGGCGGGAGGGGGCGGGAACACACGTCGGCGCGCCTTCACTACACCGCCCATGAGAAATCAATGGAAGGCTGACTGGTGGCAGCCTTCACATTGATTCCCACGGGAAATCGAGCCGATGAGGACGACGAAGCGCCCGATCGCTGACTCGACGGGTCCACGTGATTTCGTGCCAAAATCATTTCCCCCAACGCCCCTAGGTGCCCCCAGCGTGCCGGGTTCGGTCTGGGTCCGCCGACACCAATTTTGGCCCTAATCAGCGAAAATTGGGCTCCTGGGGCGCGACTGGGCCGATTTTCCCCAGCGGGCGATAAAAAAGTGCCTGGGGTGCCTATTGGGGGCGCGGCTGGAGATGCTCTTACAACCGGTTAAAGGATCAAAATTCGTTTTTACTCCACCAACCGACACTTAGCCGATCCCCAAGCCGTCCTAAGGGATTATAAATTTTACTCCGGCCTCAAACTTCTCCTTGTATTTACTCCACTGCTCGACGGCTGAGTAAAAGTCGCGCTTCTCCTCCATTGTCTCCCCCTTCATTCCCATGCAGCATTTGCGCCAGCGCCGCCTCTTCTACCCCTCTGGGACCGGCCCAATGCTTCATTGGCTCCGTAGGTGCTGCCTCTATCCTCGACCACTTGGATGTGTGCCTCCTTGTTCTGTAGCCAACACAAAACCAGTGGATCTGCTGCCGCTACCGCTATCGTCGGATTTGGCATTCCATCCGCCGGCGACTACGCCTGGCCATGGATTGCCTGAAACCGGACCACATAGCCCCAACAATGTCGTCGCGCCGCATGCAGGTATCGGCTCCACCTTTAGCTACTCGAATATTCCCCGTCGGCGATTTGCCAGGAATACACACTTGGGCTCAGCACTGGCCCGTTGGCTCGCCGTTGTGGATCGTACTGTGCGACGACTACACGCGGCAGGTGGTGTGCCGAGTTCTACCACGTCATGATAACCCACAAGTATAGGGGATAGCAATAGTTTTCGAGGGTAGAGTATTCAACCCAAATTTATTGATTCGACACAAGGGGAGCCAAAGAATATTCTCGAGTATTAGCAGCTGAGTTGTCAATTCAACCACACCTAAAAGACTTAATATCCGTAGAAAAGTATTTAGTAGCAAAGTAGTATGGAAGTAACGGTGACGAAGGCAAAAGTGACAGTAGCAGTTTTGTAGTGATTGTAACAGTAGCAACATAAAAGTAACTTAGTAAGGATCAATATGTGCAAAGCTCGTAGGCAATGGATCAGTGATGGATAATTATGTCAAATGGCATTCATCATGCAACAGTTATAACATAGGGTGACACAGAAGAAGCTCCAATTCATCAATGTAATGTAGGCATGTATTCCATATATAGTCATACGAGCTTATGGAAAAGAACTTGTATGGCATCTTTTGTCCTACCCTCCCGTGACAGCGGGGTCCTAATGGAAACTAAGGGATATTAAGGCCTTCTTTTAATAGAGAACCGGACCAAAGCATTAGCACTTAGTGAATACATGAACTCTTCAAACTACGGTAATCACCGGAAAGAATCCCAGTTCTTGTCACCCTGGGGGTGCAGATCATAACTCGTAATAGGTGTCTACAACTTGCAAGATAGGATCAAGAACACATATATATTCATGAAAACATAATAGGTTCAGATCTGAAACCATGGCACTCGGGCCCTAGTGACAAGCATTAAGCATAGCAAAGTCATAGCAACATCAATCTCAGAACATAGTGGATACTAGGGATCAAACCCTAACAAAACTAACTCGATTACATGATAAATCTCATCCAATCCAGCACCATCCAGCAAGCCTATGATGGAATTACTCACGAACGGCAGAGAGCGTCATGGAATTGGTGATGATGATGGCGTCGATTTCCCCTCTCCGGAGCCCAAAACGGACTCCAAATTTGGCCTCCCAAGGAAGAACGGGAGGTGGCGGTGGCTCCGTATCGTGAAACGCGATGAACTCTTCTCTCTGATTTTTTTTCTCCCCGAATAGGAATATATAGAGTTGGAATCGAGGTCGGTGGAGCTCTAGGGGGGCACAAGCCTGCTAGGCGCGACCAGGGGGTGGCCGCGCCCCTGGCTTGTGGCCTGTGGGTGCCCCCCCCCTCCGGTTGATTCTTTTGCCAGTATTTTTATTAATTCCAAAACTAGTCTTCGTAAATTATCAGGTCAATCCGAGAACTTTTATTTCTGCACAAAAATAACACCAAGGCAATTCTGCTAAAAAAAGCGTCAGTCCGGGTTAGTTCCATTCAAATCATACAAATTAGAGTCCAAAACAAGGGCAAAAGAGTTTGGAAAAGTGGATGCGATGGAGACGTATCACGCCGCAACATCCCGGATCGGAGTTATTCAAGTGTAAAAATGAGGGTGTATGTGCTTCTTTTGATTCGGTTGTTCATTGGATTCGGTGCAATTTTGGTAGCTCACTGTTTGCTCAATTTTGTGTGTAGGATTGATGCAAATTTTGATATTGGTAAGAAGAATACATCGATCTATTGATAGCACAAAAATTGAGTAGATGTTCATGCACTCGTTGCTGGAAAAGAGACTAGAGATGAAATTATTAGATGCGAAGCACCGTCTACTGTTTTAGAATCGAAGAAAAAGAAAGTGTGTAAGGTTGAGAAGCCATGGTTAAACAATGAAGACATAAAAGATATTAATTCAACTAGTGTCATAAGAAATAATAACCATCTATAAAAAATTAGGCAAAAAACCTCTCCAATAATTTCCAACAACTTTACAGTATCCCGTAAGATTGGCCCTTCTTTTTCACAAGTTTACAAAAACACCATCTTCTCATAAAGTTACAGCCACTTTATGAAACTATTGAAGGGATTTTTTTGCCCCAACTTTTCATAAACCCGCTACTGTGCCACAGTCAAGTCACCTGCGTCATGAGTGAATATCATAAAACTACCACAATTCGTTACATTGCTCCAAAAAGCTACTAGATTTTTGATTGTGACTGATACCTACCACTTTTCTCGCTGGTTGTCTCAAAAAAACCAAAACGGTCATTGTTAGCGATTTAAATGGATTTCTCACAAAGAGGCCCCGCCTGTCAGGCCACGTCATTAGCTCGGTTGACAGCAGGTAATTAACGGTCATTACCCGACCAGGTGCGGTCCGATCGCACCAGTTAGCTCGCTAGCCCGTGTCCACACCCTCTCTCTGTCTCTCTCGCTGTCGGTAGCTCAATTCCCCCCCCCCCCCCCGTGCTCTATCTCTCCCAAGCGACGATGGCGGCGATGAAGCAGAATGACGATGGGGGGCCATTGGACCCTAGGGCGACTGTCGGCGGCGAGGGCAGTGCACACTCTGAGGTTGACAAGTGGCTAGGATGCACTAGTTTCCCGACCCAGCGCTCGTAGGGCCCCCCGACGCAGGAGTCCCAGATCTTGCCATAGTTGGGCGTGGCCAGGGTAATGGCGAGATGCATCCATGCAGATCCAGTAGGCGGGCACCAGTAAGTTACTCCTCTCCGCAATTTGTTTGTTACTGTATTTATGAACTAGGGTTGGGATTAATTAAAGCATGGTTATGAGCTAGAGTTTGTTCATTGTAACTATTGAAATAGCATGTTTTATGTTTCATATCATTGAACTCCATATCGTCACATATTAGAAATCTAAATGTTTGTATTTCCTTTTGCATAGTTTGGACGATGAAGTATGGGAATTGAGGCTGCATTTCTAGGGTAGAGACAATATGGAAAGGAAGTTTTCCTCATCAGAATTAATTACTTGTTATTGTTAGCATTGGTTGAGCTTGTGGGGTATGGGTTGGATGCATATTTGTCTTATGTTAAGGATGAAGGTAAGGGGCTGGAGGGGGTGAGATTTTCGACACTGATGAGAAGGTGGAGGAGATGCTACATTTGTTTGGTGAGAACAAGGTATTGAACATAACATTTAGAGAGGCTAGTGATCCAAATCCAGCACATGTAAACATGGACTAGACCATGCCTGAAGAGAATATACCAATCAGTCAAGTTGGTGAGCCCATTGTTTATAGTGTTTCCCAAGAAGGTGTCCTTTTCCCTCACTCAAATTCTTCACAGCCTCCAGTTATGGCTGATGAATCATATCTGAACACACAGCAGAGTTGTAATTTGAACAAGGGGAAAGAGGCACCAGAACATGAAAATATTGAAGCACAAGATCAAGCTAAAGATGAGTTGGACAAATCGTCTTTAGATTTTGAGTTTGACAGGGGTGATTACAGTGGGAAGAAAATTTCATACAATTCTTGGGCTAGGGGAGAAGATGAAGGTGGTGAAGGAACAAGTAAACAGTATAGGGAAGACGAAGAGATGGCTGAGCAGTATTTTGGGGCTGCTTCTAAAGCTAAAGAGTTTTGGGAGGAGGAAAATGCTTTTGTAGAAGATGATGATGAAGAAGATTCAGTTCAGGTGCAAAGTGTGTCACATAAATTGAAACATGTGAGAAAACAAGGCCCAACTAGCAGATCACACAGTGAGCCTAAGCACATTAGGTTTGAAGATTTTGTGCCTGAACCTAATGAGTACTGCTTTCCAAGTGATTGTGGCATTTATGATGAAGAAGATGATGCGCCTTTTAGGTTGCCTTGTGGCAGGAGGAGAAATTTGCACAAGAAGAAGGGGAGAATATGGTATGGTTCCTCTAGGCCTGATGCACATGAACAGTTCATAATTCATTTATGCTTTCAAAATGTTGTAGAGTTCAAAGAAGCTTTTAGAAACTACCATGTTAGGACACTCAGGAATTTTGAGTACCATAGGAATGAACAAAGTAGGATAATAGCTTGGTCCTCTGATAGAAAGCATGGTTGTGAGTTTTATATTACTGGCTCTAAGATTGCCCATGAGACAACCTTTAGCATAAAGAAAATGAATCTTGATCACACCTGTGGAGCAAGTGGAGAAAACACAAAGGTTACCATGAAGTGGGTTGCAAAGTCCATTGAGGATACTGTAAGATCCAATCATGGTGCAGGTGTTGAGACTATACTGAGTTATACAAAAAAGAAGTTTGGAGTACATGTTCCAAAAAGTTTGGCCTACAGGGCAAGGAGGATGGCAGTTGATATTGTTCAAGAGGATCACAAAACACAGTACTACATATTAAGGGACTATCTGTAGTGTGTTCTAGATACAAACCCTGGCTGCAAGTGTGTGGTGACAACAAAGGAATTTGAAGTTAACCCAACACCTACCCTGTTGGGGATATAACCCCGTGGTGAGACCCGCCCAGGTGGGGTCGGGTTATACCTGGCGGCTCATAATTCATACCAAGGCAGATGGGCCTGTAGACGTAAGCCTAGACATATGACAATTTACCAAGATGGGCCAAGGCAAGGCCCAGACAGGAAAAGGCATGAAGGCCCGGCGGTTAAGCCGCCCGGAGACGGCTTGCCCAGGAAGGAAAGGTGACATAGAGATAGAATCAGATACGTTGTAAGAGTCGGTATGAGATTTGTGTAACCCGTGGTCTTGACCTCCTATATAAAGGCGAGACCCGGGGCGACTTAGACAGAAACCAACCAATCAAGAACTAGGTCAAGCGAATCCGTTCCCTTGTAATCGATACTCCAATCAATATAACACAAGCAGGACATAGGCTTTTACCTCTTCTTGAGGGGCTGAACCTGGGTAAACTCATGTCCTTCGTCCCAATGAACCCCTTTGAGTCCATCATCTTAGCAAGGGCCTTGAACCTAAGTTCTCGGACATCTGCCGTGACAAAACCACGATAGTTGGCGCCCACCATGGGGCTCGCGCTCGGTGGTGTTGAGTTCTCAAAGGGCTCTCTCCCAGGGATCGAGGGGTGCGTTGTTGGCAGGATGAACAAAAGCCGTCGTGGCTGACTCTACATCGACGATGACGGTTGGGGCCCCGAGGCTGACTCTGTCGAGTACGGTTTCCGGGTTCCTTTTGGTGGAATTCACGTCTTCATCGGCAAGGTCGGCGGATCTACACCCGGGCCGGACGTCTGCACCAACACCGGCAAGCCGGCTCGGCGCACGCAACCCGCCCGACACGTGCAACCAGCCCGTGCTAACCCGGGCAGAAAGCACGTCTTCGTCGGCTTCACTCAAGGCATGGATCTGGAGGGATCCATGTCCTAGGAAACTCTTGTCTGCTCGGAGGATGAGTCTTCAAGCGGAGAGACGGAATCGATCTACCAGCTTCGCGATGGCAGGCTCGGGGGCTACGACGAGCTTCACCCCAAGTCGGGGTGTCATGAGCTGGAGGGGCATGGGCTGCTGACTCATGCAGCCGTTTTCATGGCGGGTTCAGCACCGGGCCCAAGCAGTACAGCCGTCGGGGCAGCAAGGACGGGGGCTGACCCGCCGCCGGCTCGGGTTCTTCTGGATCTGATGAACGAGCTTACAACCCTGATGGCGACTGAAGTCACGTCTGAGAATCAAGCAGCCCGGAACACATAGATCGCAAGATTGAAGGACCAGATGACTGAAGTCCAACAAGGGATCGATGCGTTAAAGGCTTAGATGGATGCGAAGGCGGAGTGTCTAAGGGCGGATGCTTTCCGCCTTGAGCTAGAGCAGCAATCTGCAGCGGCGGTGAGGCGGATGAGGCATCAGTCCTGCTTACCAGAACAGTATGAGGCCAGAAACCTTTTTAACACGCCGGGAACGGGACGGACAGCGGAACCACCTGGAAGTCGGCCGGTGGCTCGGCAGTAGCTTAACCCACCCCGACGAAACCAGACGTCACCAATGGCTTTCCCGATGCCGGCGGGTCACTATTCAAACCCGGCGGAGAACATGGTGGAGGCAGCAGCCCAGCTTGGAGCTATCCCTATCCCTGACGAGGCGCCTTTCGTAGAAGAGGTGCGGAACGCTATTGGATACCTGCAGACGGCGATGGCCCAGCAAGAGAAGTATACCTATAGCTAGAGTCACGTGCATTCAACCCCCATCCCCAACCGCAGCTTCAGCCGGCGTTATGAGTCGCCGACGGTTTCTAGCAATGATCGGCACCGGGGCCCGCTGCGAGATGTTCAGGCAGTTCTGGATGCTCAGGCGTTGGTGGACCGGGCGAGGGCACAGCGAGAGGCCGCGGCTCTGGCGGCGGCGGCTCATCAAGAACCTGCACCTTCCGTCTTAGTAGGAGCAGGAGTAACCACCAGGGCCGTGGGAGTGTCGTGCTTAGTGTCGGCTTTGCGGAACGAGCATCTGCCTAAAGATTTCAAAGGCCCTCGCAAGGTCCCAAATTACACTGCTGACCTGCCTCCGGAGGCCTGGATTGAAAGCTATGAGCTGGCCATGGAGATGTTAGACGTCAATGACGCGGTATGCGCAAAATATTTCATCATGATGCTGGAAGGGACGGCTCGCATATGGTTGAAGGGTTTGCCACCCAATACCATCAAATCCTGGGCTGAGTTAAAAGCGAAGTTCATCAAAAATTTCCAAGGAACGTGCAAGCAGCCCATGACGATTGTGGATTTGGATCACTGTGTGCAACAGGAGAATGAGTCAGCTCATCATTGGGTCCGACGGGTCTCAACAATCATCCACTCGTCTGAACAAATTACGGCGGCTCAAGCAGTGTTGATCCTAGAGAATAATTGCTTACGCCTCTGAAGCAAAAGCTTGGCCGGCTCAAGCGTTCGTGTCAAGACATGGGGGAACTCATGGCGGCTCTCACGAAGTATGTTGATTCTGACAATACAAAGGATCGAGGATCAGATGACGAGAAGCCTGGTCAGATTAAGAAGAGCAATAATGGTAAGGGTGTGGCCGGCAATGGCAATCAAAGCAAGAGGAAGAATCCAGAAGGCGGGTCAGAATTGGTGGCCAACGCCAGCATCGGGAACAACCGTGCTAAGGGCAACGGGAATTTCAGACAACCCTTTAATAAGAATAAAACTCCTTTCAATTTGGAAGAGATGCTCAACAAGCCTTGTCAGGAGCACAACCGTCCCGACAGGGTGGCGGGTCATGTGGGGGAATTGCCACATTATGCAAAAGTTTCGGGACTACAGCTTGAGGCAGCATAACAACAATGGTGGTGGCCCGCCAGGCGGCTCAGGGCCAGGTGGGTCAGGAGCCGGACTTGGTTCTGGCGGCTCAGGATCCGGCCATCAGGGCCAGGGCAACCAAGGAGGGCATCATAAGCAGCCGGGTGGCAGCAATCAACAGCAGAATAACCAGTCTGGATATCAGAGTAATCTAAAGCAGCTTAGCTCGGGTCAGTATCATGTTTTTACAACCAGCTTGACAGGCGAGATCAGAAGTTGTGCAAGCAAGCGGTTAATGCGATCATGCTGGCTCTCCCGCAATATTTGAATTGGTCCGAGTACGACATCACTTGGAGCAGAGAGGATCACCCGCCGCGTGTTGACGACCCGGGGCGGTTGGCTTTGGTGGTTGCCCCCAAGTGGGAGGATATATGTTTACTAAAGTACTTATGGATGGTGGCAGCGGCATCAATATCCTGTACTATGACACTTTTCGCCGAATGAAGTTACTTGATAAGGATCTTAGACCCTCCTCGACAGTGTTTCATGGCGTGGTGCCTGGCAAGTCAGCTTATCCAGTGGGTAAGATCTCTTTGGAAGTCGCCTTTGGTGACGAATACAACTACATGGTGGAATCTTTGTGGTTTGAGGTGGTAAAAATCAAGAGTCCATATCATGCTCTGTTTGGACGGCCGGCTTATGCCAAGTTCATGGCTAGTCCTTGTTATGTCTACTTATAGCTCAAGATGTCGGGTTTGAACGTAACGATTACAGTGCATGGTGATCGGAAGACGGGCATTGAGTGTGAGGAAGGGGACGCAGTTTACGCAGATTCAACTTGCGCTGAAGCGGAACTCAAGTTCTATAAGGAAAATGTTGACCCGGAGGACATGACTCCGCTCAAGAAGCCCACCACAGAATCTGAGCCGCCCCTCAAGTTTTCGGCGGATGATACCAAATTGGTGGATTTCACTCCGGGCTACTCATCGCAACAGTTCACTATTGGGGCTAATATGGATTCCAAATAGGAAAGCGCGCTCATCGAATTCATCCGTGAGAATCGGGACATCTTTGCATGGAAGCCTTCTGACATGCCGGGTGTACCGAGAGAGTTCGCTGAGCACCACCTTAATGTGGATCCTAAGTTTAAACTATTCAAGCAGTTTCTACGGCAGTTCAATGAAGAGAGGCGCAAGTCCATTGGGGAAGAAGTGGCCTGGCTTCTAGCGGCGGGTTTCATCGTTGAGGTATTTCACCCAGAGTGGCTTGCCAACCCGGTGCTAGTGCTTAAGAAGAACGACACGTGGCAAATGTGTGTGGACTACACGGATCTTAACAAGGTCTGTCTGGCTGACCCGTTTGCTCTCTCTCGTATCGACCAGATTATCGATGCAACGGCGGGCTGTGAGAGTTTATGTTTCCTGGATGCTTATTCTGGTTATCATCAGATCAAGATGGCAGTCAAGGACCAAGAGAAGACGACCTTCATCACACCTTTTGGTGATTTTTGCTATGTGTCTATGCCTTTTGGGCTCAAGAGTGCCCAGGCGACTTACCAACGTTATGTACAGAACTGTCTTCACAGTCAAATTGGGCGCAACGTTCATCATATGTGGATGATATTGTGATCAAGTCAAGGAAGAAGGAGACTCTGCTTGACGACCTGAACGAGACTTTTGACAATTTAAGGGTCTACAAGATGATGCTTAACCCGACTAAGTGTGTCTTTGGCGTTCCGGCAGACAAGCTCTTGGGATTTCTAGTATCTGAGCGTGGCATTGAGGCTAATCCAGATAAAATCAAAGCTATTACTTCCCTGTCTGAGCTGGCATGCATCAATGATGTTCAACGCCTGGCGGGATGGATCGCTGTGTTAAGGCAGTTCATAAGCCGCATGGGTGAGAAGGCTATCCCTTTGTATCAGATGATGAAGAAGACAGACAACTTTGTCTGGAGTACGGCAACGGGTGAGGCATTTGAGGCACTCAAGAAACAGCTCACTGAGCCACCGGTCTTAGCCGCTCCGGCTGAGAAAGAACCCTTGCGACTAATAACAGGGCAGTCAGCGCTGCGATCATCGTTGAGCATAAGGAAGCAGGGAAGGAATATCCGGTTCAGAGCCCGGTTTACTACATCAGTGAAGTCCTAACAGAATCCAAGCAGAGATATCCACATTGGTAGAAGCTGGTATACGGGGTATTCATGGCCAATCGTAAACTGAAGCATTACTTCCTGGGGCACCAAGTCACAGTGGTTAGCCACTGGTAGGATTGCTAATTGGGCATTAGAGCTTGGACCTCTCAATTTGAAATATGTGACTCGCACGGCGGTCAAGTCTCAAGCCTTGGTGGATTTCATAAACGACTGGACGGAGTGTCAGGCGCCCGAGGAAAAGCCGGATAACACGTACTGGACAATCCACTTTGATGGCTCCAGGTAACTGGAAGGATCAGGGGCAGGGGTTGTCTTAACTTCCCCTAAAGGTGATAAGTTCTGTTATGTGCTAAGGTTGATGTTTCCTTGTACTAACAATGCAGCTGAGTACGAAGCTTTGCTTCATGGCCTCCGGGTGGCTAAGGAGATGAACCTAAGCCGCGTTAGATGTCTCGGTGACTCCGACCTCGTAGCCCAGCAAGTTTCAGGCACTTGGGATTTCAAAGACCCGCGGATGGCGGCTTATCGTCAGGCAGTGGATGCCATTGCTGGTCATTTCAAGGGTTATCAGGTGGATCATATTGATCATCGCAGGAACGAGGCGGCTGACGCCCTGTCAAGGTTGGGTTCTCAACGTAAGTCGATGCCACCTAACGTTTTCTTAGATGCACTACATCACCCATCAGTTAAATTACCTTCAAAGGAAGACTTGGTTGTACCTGACTCGAAGGGGCAACTGGTGGTGGCTCTGCATGCTATTCCTGACTGGACCGTGCCTTACCTGGCGTACTTGACTTGCGGCGAGTTACCTGAGGATGAAAATCTGGCAAGGCACATCACCAGGCGGTCTAAGTCTATGATAATCATCAATGGGGAATTGCATAAGTGCAGCATCACTGGCGTCTTTCAGCGTTGTGTCTCAGTCGAAGAAGGCAAGGAAATCTTGAGTGAAATTCATGCTGGCGATTGTGGTCATCACGCCGGCTCAAAATCTCTAGTGTCCAAGGCTTTTTGACATGGCTTCTTCTGGCTGACGGCTCATAAGGATGTGGAAAACTTGTTCCGCAAGTGCGATGGATGTCAGAAGTTCGGCCGACATGCTCATGTCCCGGCTCAGGAGTTGCGCATGATTCCAATTACCTGGCCATTTGCAGTCTGGGGGCTGGATATGGTCGGGACTTTCAAGAGATCCAAGGACAAGAAGACCCACCTGTTGGTGGCCGTGGATAAATTTACCAAGTGGGTGGAAGCTGAGCCGGTCAGCAAGTGTGACGCGGCTACGGTAGTTCAGTTTGTTAAAAAGTTGATCTACCGCTTTGGTTATCCTCACAATATCTTCACAGATAATGGTACGAACTTATCCAAGGGGGCTATGCGAGCGTTTTGTGAAAGTGATTACATCCGACTTGACGTTTCTGCGGTTGCTCATCCACAATCAAATGGTCGGGCAGAGTGTGCTAACCAAGAAATCTTGAGAGGTATCAAACCCCGGCTTATAGTTCCTTTGCAGCGCATGCCGGATTGTTGGGTAGAGGAGTTGCCGTCCGTCTTATGGAGCATCAGAACCACTCCCAACAGATCAACATGTTACATGCCTTTCTTCATGGTTTATGGTGCAGAAGCCGTGTTACCAAGCGATATCCGTCATGACTCGCCATGGGTGGTGGCTTACGTTGAGGCGGATAATGAAACAGCACGTCAAGACGCGTTGGATGCCTTGGAGGAAGAACGTGATCTGGCAGCGGCTCGATCGGCAATTTATCAGCAAGACCTGTGTCGCTATCATAGCCGCAGAGTCAAGACCCGGACGTTTCAAGAAGGCGACTTAGTGTTGCGTTTGATTCAAGATCAGACAGATGCACACAAGTTATCCCCTCCATGGGAAAGGCCTTTCGTGGTCAGCAGAAATCTCAACAACGGGTCATATTACCTCATTGACATCCGAGACGAATCAAGCACTTCTGGGCAGGAGACCCGTCGGCCGTGGAACATAGCTCATCTATGACCTTACTATACTTAAGTTGTCAAGACTTGACATTATACACCATCATTGTACATATCACATATATATATATATATATGAATAAAGTTGGCATCCCTGCAAGCCGGGGCCTCTGCCATTTCGCATAACTCAATTTGCGCAATAAGGTCATCTAGGGGGCTTCCAACCCTCTGGGTTTAGCTTATCAGACCCTATTGATCGGCTCTTAAGCCAAAAAAGTTGACTCCGTCAACAGGTCATCTAGGGGGCTTCCAACTCTCAGGGTTTAGCTTATCAGACCCTATCGATCGGCTCTTAAGCCAAAAAGTTGACTCCGTCAACTAGGTCATTTGGGGGCTTCCAACCCACCGAGTTTAGCTTACATACCCTCTTGATCGGCTCTTAAGCCACCGCAAGCTCGGGTTAAACCTGCCTATAAGCTGATGCTGCTCCGCTAGATGACCCACCGAACTCTTACCAGTTAATCTCGCCTGGAGACCCTGAGCCGGTTCAAAGAAATTGATGGCCAATCTCGATAGAGACCCTGTACTGGTTAAAGTTAAACCGGCGGTTCTTGTCACGTGAGGGTCATCTTATGGAAAGTGAGGATAAACTCTCTCATCTACTACCGACTCTCCGCTATGTGGCTTGATCGTACTCTCAGACAGTTAATCTTTTAAAGAAATCGTGAGAGGCAGTTTATGGGCTACCAGGGTACTCATGCCCTGCTGTGTCTCTTCTGGGACGTTACACTTCTTGTCAGTTAATCTCGCTTAGAGACCCTAAGCCATTCTAAGAAATTGACGGCCAATCTCGATAGAGACCCTATATTGGTAAGGAGTTTTAATTAGAGACCCTGAGCCACCCAGAAGAACCGGCACATGAGTTATTGAAAAAGCAAGTCAAGAAAGATATAACATCTCTGGGTTGTGCTATTCTAAGCCGCCCTCCTAACAGTGCGGAAAGTATTCTGTTCTCATAGGCTGTTTTCCTAAAGAAGAGCTGCCACGACATCTGGTATGAATTGCAGCACAAGGCGGACACAATATGCTAAAGCCATGCGATTTCTTATGTGCACGATGGCATAGTTCAGGCAAGACAATGTTTTTACTAAAGGCCTATTATAATGCTCTCCACAAAGCTCAAAAATCAGGACTTAAAGTTTTTTACACCGCCCCAAATTTTGGCGGGTCACGAAGCCGGATTATACCATGGCATTATCAAGTTGATCAGCTGGACAACGGGTTACCCTGCAGCGGGTCTTCGACCTCCTCGGTCTGAAGATTGTCCACGTCCCAATTGCAGCTCGTTAAAGCTTCAAAGTTTACCTCTTCAAAGAGGGGAGACGGGTCAATGTCAGGGGCAAAGAAGTGCTTACGACGTGCAAGAGTTAAATCCTTGGCTTCGAAGGTTGGGCCGCGCACTCGCTTGTTCTCGGCATTGTAAGCCGCCTGATATGTTGACAGATTCACTTGTTCCGCTAATATTGATGCAAGGACCCTGGAAGCCTTCATACAATGAGCATAGTCGGCTTCTATGAATTCTGATCCGTCGTCCTTCTTTGACGGAAAGCCATCCGTCATTTCTTCAGGAGTTAGCTCTGGGGCAAAGGCCCAAGCCCGGCTTCTCGCCGCAATGGCTCCCTTTCGGGGGGCTGATTTTTTGAGCTCTTGGATTTGCTTGGGCAGGGTGGATAACATCTCTATGAATCCCTTCATAGACTGGGGATATTCTCTTTATTGAGCATCGCTTTGATCGTGCAAAGGGCTCCGCAATAAAGCTGCTCTGATAAGGTGTAGACGGCTTTCAGCTACAACAGGCTATTAGCAGCAAGCTGACGGCTTCTTTGACCTACATAAGACGGATATTATGTTGTAAGCCGCCTGTACAATTCTTTAAACAAGGACATTGGCTAAGTCTTTAGTACTTACCAAAGATAGTGGCAGACATCTTTGAGATATGGCGCTTCAGGGAGTGCAGCTCGTTGGATACAACCATGAGCCACTGGTCGGCATCATCTGCACGCTTGGCCAGAGCAGTTTGCTCCGTCTCAGCAGCTTTCTTGAAGGCAGCGAAATCAGTTTTAACTTTTACAAGTTCTTAGGCGGCGAGCCGGCACTTCTCCTATGCTTCACTTCGGGTGGCTTGCTGGGAGGCCAATTGCTCCTTAAGCTGGTCAGTTCAGACTCGGCATTACTTAAAGCTTCCTGTGACATACAAAAAGCAAATGAGGGCTGAGTCGCAAGGATAACATATTACCAGATGGTTAAAATTAAGACAGTATAATGCAAGTCTCAAGCAGATTGCAAGCAATAGGCTCGACACTTGGGGGCTAATGTTTGTTTGTTCTCCAAGATTACAAATAAGTTTCGGCTCATCTTCATCAAGTTAAGTCGGCTCTTGGGGCGACAAAGATGTTTTCTAAAGTCTACAATGAAGTTCCGGCTCATCTTCATCAAGTTAAGCTGGCACTTGGGGGCTACATATGGCTCTTTGATCAATCTACACAGAAGTTCCGGTTCATTATTTCTATACTGACCCGAACTTGGGGGCTACAATTGATCAACTACTTAAACACTAAAGTACCGGCTCAATATTTACATCTTAAGCCGATACTTGGGGGCTACAGGCTAAGTGTTTCAGCTTATGACATGGATTGGAAGACCCGGTTTACCATTAGCAAATATTAAACCAGCTCTTGGGGGCTACGTAAGGGTATAAGGAAAAGAGAATAGGAGTACCTCATATTTTTCTTCATTAAGCCAACAAGCTTAAGCTCCATGTTCCGGCTTGTGGAGAGGCGGTTCGGGTAACCAGCGTGTAGCTCATCAGCAGTTAACTTCTCTAGCACTGGGAGCTCAAAGTCCAGCTTGTTAGAGGCTTCAGTTTCCTCAGTGTGTTTTGTCAACACATGAGGTTGAGGAGTTTGAAAGCCCATGCCAGTAATAATGACATCCGGAAGAATCGGTTCTTCGATGACTTTGGAAGGGCTTGGCGACTTAGAGTTGGCCCTTGGAGGACTCTCAGTTGCCAGCTCATGGGCCGCCAACTCGACATAACAACGAGCATCTTCAGGCGCATCCTTTGAGAATGCGGAAGGGTCAGCATGCGCAGCAGGAGAGTCCGGCTTGGCAGGCTCCGTCTCTTTGGCAGCAGGGGCAGAGATAGACCCGCCGGTCTTCCTTTGTTTTGCTTGAGCCCTGGAAAGCATAGAAAGTTATTATATAAAACTCAAAGGATGACAAAAGGATATGATGCAAACATGAAAGCACGTACTCTGGGTTAATCTTCAGAGGTGGTAGATTAGTTGTCGTAGAGTCGCCTGATGAAGGGGACGATTCCTGAAAGCAGTTAAACCAGTATAAAGACAGAGTCAAATTATAAAGGCAAGGTTGACAGAACTAAGCCAAGTTGAACAAATACCTCAGCCGGCCGTTTCCGTTGAACCGGAGAGTTGGACAACCCGACCATAAGGTCTTCAGAGTCGGCGCTCCGGGTTTGGTGTCAGCAGAGGTGATGTTGCTTTTTCAAAAGAAATTTAGGGTCTAAATAAGCAAGAGGATGAGAAAATGGGACTTTTTGAACGACCTGTTGTATCTTCTTTGGTGGAAGAAGTTCTAAGTCAGATGAAACATAGGTTACCTCAAGAATGTTGGCATGGCTTGTCTTCGTTTCGTCCTATGAATTATTATTGTCAGTAAGGCGCATGAAGAGACGGCCAAGAGAGTCAAGTTCTACCTCCGAGTCGCCAGCCTTAGGTTGTTCTTAAGGTGCAATTTTCTTCTTTCGGCCGCCGGCCTTCTCCTTTGACTTCTTCCGACGAGGAACATATTTCTTTTTCCAGAAGTTGGAGTTAGCCTGAAAGTAAAAGTCGTCGAAAGAGATTAAAGATTGCAAAACATACATGGATAGCTAACGCGGAAGTAAGGAGATTGGAAGTCGCCTTACATCTAGGGCCGGGTTTGCGGCACAGAAGGGTGGTAATCCAATGGTGCAGCAAGAGTCTTGAGACTCATGGATAAGGCTTTTGATGGCGCCAACGATGTTGTCTTCTGACAACGTAGTGGGCTTAAAATAGAGGGGGTCATTGGCATCACCCGTATACTCACACATGAGAGAGTTTCTCCGGCTCAGAGACACGACTCTCCAAGAGATCCAGCAGCGGTTCAGATCAATCCCTGTTAGACCATTGGCCATTGTTGACACCTGATTTTGGCACGATACAAAATGCAGTCAAAATGGACGTGTTGACACCTAATTTTGGCACGATGCAAAATGCAGTAAAAATGGACTTAAATGAAAAGGTTTTTTCTATGAGAAAGTTCATATTGCCGAGTGAAACAACCTTGATGTTTAGGCCATCACCATTCGGCATCATTTCAAGGGCCGAATTACACTTGGGTTGTCATGTAGATGTCATGAAGTGCTTCTTTGGTCTATTCGCCTCCAAGACAACCTCGAATGAAGGAATGTTCTACATGGATTGTCTTCGTCTTGTCGAGCTGAACGGTTTTGATAAAGAAATTATCTCAATCTGAGGTCGTATGCAAAAGTTAGAGCAACCAGAATGCAGCCCTACCACAAAGCAAAATGTGGCGCAGGAGATCAGACACATGTCTAATGGGTCGTGCGAGTCATTCGGACCTCAACCATCCTCGGATGGAAAAACTTACAACGTGAAAAAGTTTCGCATCGTCGAAACGATTGATTTTGATATATAATTCTTCTCAATCCGAGGTCGTATGCGACCTGAAGAGGCAAAACAAAATCAGCCTGGAGGTTCACTCGGGATTTCCGAGTGAAAGTTTGCCGGCCGAGGGAAACGTTTGCCGTCTGGTCGAGTGAAAAGTTTTCCATCCGACCCAGTGAAATTTCCGTCCAAGTGAAAATCACCATATGAGTGAAAAGTACCGGTCGTGTGAAAGTACGGGCCGAGTGCAATTGCCGTCCGAGTGAAAATCACCGTCCGAGTGAAAGTTCCGGTCGAGCGAAAGTTCAAAATGGCCTCGGATGGAAAAGTGTTAAACATGAAAGTTGTTCGTAACGTCGAAACGGTTAAATTTTCTTTTAAGGTCATTATCATCTGAGATAGTATGCGGCCTGTAGAGACGCTACAACACTCGGACAGTCCAGTCTGCTATGTGACCGAGTCCGATTCAAAGTTAAAGATGACCTCATGGAGTATTCAAGATGGCTTTATTTGGAAAAGTGGTGATCAACTTACGGATTGTTGGCCTCGTCGAAGCACACAAAATTTATGTTTGGACCGTCTCCATCGTAGGTCATATGCAGATTCCACGGCCCACGCAAGAAGCAAGACAAAAGATTGGGCCAGATTTGGGCTGAATCCGAGTGGAACTAGAACTAGGACTCTAGGACGTGAATTGATGTAATTTTATTGTAAGGAAATCCTAGATGAATCCTTTGCTTGTACGGTAAGTCCATTCGCCTCTTATATATGTTGGGGGTGACGGCCGATTGAACAACACACAATCGAACAAATCAATCTATACTACCTTTTCATCTACATTCTTCATTTTTTCTCTTGTTCTTCGTTGTTCTTCGTTTGAGAGCTATAAATCCCGAGGCTCTAGGGGTGAGTGAATCGACCTAGGGCAGCCCATCTCCGCCGCACTCCCTGACGGGGTCCCTCCGGGTGTGCAGGGTTTCGGGTTTGCAAAAGCGTCTGCCGACTGTCTTGCGTATCGTGCTGCTAGACGGACCTCCTTCGACGTGAGCTGCGGTGCATCACTCCCAGCGTCGAGGGTACACGCTAACGTGTTCATGTGTCAACACACTTTTTGGCGACTCCACTAGGGGACCAAAGATCAATCCTCCTCCTCAACCATCATGTCTGATCTTCCCAAGCCATCTGAGATAAATGCCGATAACATCATTAAGCCCAAGCTTGATGAACTATCGGCTGATCATCGCCAAGCTTATGAGGAGTACAAGAAGGCACGTGGAGAGAAGGAGTTGCAGGAATTCCTTGGAAACTTCAAGAAAGATCGCCAAGGCAATATCACTCCGATTGGAGAAATCAAGTTCCCTCCTCTTCAAGCCGAGCAGGTTAAACCTCCTGTAAGTACTACCTTTTCCCCCGAGCAGTGGGCTGAGATTGAGAGTCGTATTGACGATGGTAATAATTTGGTCTATCAAACTTTCATAGAAAACACCAATGCGTAGAAAAATATGCCTCAATCGTCTAGTGGTAATATTGGTGTGGCTGCTAGTGTAGAAAACCCCAATCTGTCTTTACCTCTTTCATCGGCACCTCCCATGCCGATGAATTACTATCCTACCCACACCAATCAAATTGTGGCTGCACCTACTAATTCCATCATGAGCATGCCAAGTTCGGTACCTGCACCAAACCAAGTTGTACCTATAGGTGCAAGCACTCTGCCACAGCTGAACTATGGTTCGGCATATGTGCCACAGTTCTTGCCTACTATTAGTAATTCTATTCCTTCCATCCCACAACAGCAAGCTTCACTGTCTACTGCGGATGATACTTTAGCTAGTTTTAGAGAGGAGATGGCTAAGATGCTTCGAGAGAATTTTGGAGTTGAGTTACCTCGGAATCGGATTTACCAAAAACCGTACCCCAAGTACTTTGACGCTATCCAGTGCCCTCCGGGATATAAAATTCTAGATTTTGTTAAGTTCAATGGAGAAGGCACAAAAACCACATGGGAACATATTAGTCAATACTTAGCACAACTGGGTGAAGCAGGCTCGCTGAATGAATTGAAAGTGCGCTTGTTTCCGTTATCACCAACTGGTACTGCATTTTCCTGGTTTTCTTCTTTAACCCATGGTTCTATCCATGTGTGGTCGCAGCTAGAACAGAAATTTCATGCTCACTTTTATAGCAGCGACAACGAACTTAAATTATCACATCTTACATCGGTTAAGCAGAAAAATGATGAATCGGTCTCCGATTACGTCAAGAGATTTAGAGATACAAAGAACCGGTGCTATAGTTTGGTGATAACCAAGAGGGACTTGGCTGACCTTGTGCTCAGTGGTTTGAAAACTCACATTAGGGAAAAGATAGAAGGCTATGAGTACTTAAGTATCAACAAAGTCTTGCAAAAAACTTTGGCTCAAGAGAGGCGGCGCAAAGATCTCAAGGTGCATAGATATAAAACTGATCGTCCTAAGATGAATATGGTTGAGTATGGTGGTGATCACTCGGACGATGAAGGTGATATGTATGCTGCTGAATTTGTTTGGCCATCTAAGGCCAAACCGTTTACTTACAATGATCTGAAACCGATTCATAAGAATCGTGATGAAGAGATGAAGTTTACTTTTAACATTGCTAAGTGTGACAAAATATTTGATGCTTTGCTACAAGCTAAGATCATTAGGATATCTCGCACTTTACCGTCGATTGAAGAGTTGAAATGGCGTGCTTATTGCAAATATCATAATTCTTTTTTCATGCTACTAATGATTGCAATGTTTTCCGACGACAGATACAATCAGCCATTAATGACGGACGATTGAACTTTTCTGAGATGCAAGTTGATAAGCAGCCCTTCCCAATGAACACTCTGGATTTGGAGGGGGGAAAGTTGCTCATTCGGCCAGAGGTAGCCGAATCTGCTAATAAAACTAATGTCATTATTGGTGAGCCTGGGAAAAGCAAAGAGGACAACAAGGTCTTGGGGAGGCAGGTTGTGCTTGACAAGCAACCCTAATGGCAGGGAAGTAATCAAGATCACCATCAAGAATCCTCCACTCGGGGGACAACCACAAGTGCAACAAGACACTCGTGTTAAATTTGTTAAACCCAAGAGTCCAGAAGTTGGCAAGTGGAAGAGGAATGAAGCCAAGGTACATCGTAAGAGAATCAAGCCAACTTTTGATATGTTGTTGTCCAAATATGCAAATCAGTCGGCCGGTTCTAGCTCTAATCGATCATCATACCTGAAGCGACCAAGGTCACCATCAGCTGATATGTTCAGTCGGCATGCAAAACCGACTAGATCAAGGGTGCCATTTCCGCAAGAACAACAGTAACCTGTTTGGGATCGACTTGGATGCTCGTATGAAAGTCGACTGAACATGGATGTCCATTACTCGATTGGTCAAAATATGCCTCTGAGTGAAAACTATCCGAGTGTAAGAATGCACCCGGGTGGAAGTTATCTAAATGAAATAATATGGCCGAGTAGATTCTACTTAGTCGAACGTCCGAATGGATCTCATCCGAGTAAAAAGGTGTGCCCGAGTGAAAACATCGTAGGCCAAAAAAGTCGAAAAGAGTGGTGTGTCAAGTTGCCAAGTGTTGCAGTGGAGTCGGGGAAAGGCAAGGAAGATATCAATGCTGAGTCACTCGTCTTGGGAAGTGAAACATTCACCACACAACAGCCGACTGTGCGTAGCAACCCAACTGAGCCGATACTTGTTATCGCGCCAAAACACTCGACCAATGATCATGAAGCAAGTACCAGCCAAGTGAAGCCAATTGATCCTAAATACACTCGTCCAAGGTGGTGTCCTCCAGGATTAACAAAGACACAAAAGAGGAAATTACAGAGGTTGAGGAATCAAGAGATGGCAGAACAAGAGGCTGAGACACAAAGGGACGAGTTGTTTAATGTCACTCGGCCCATGATACCAGCGAAGCAAGTGTGGAAGCCTAAACCAATGCAAGACATAATGGCTTCTACATATATCACAACAGCAATTACACCACCAAAAGAGGACGATATTGCTATGGCATCATCTCAGTCGCCTATTACTTCTCCTTCACTCGGACAGAATTCAGATTTAGTGGATGCACGCGAAGAGGAAGACGATATGTTGGACTATGAGTCTACACCGGTTCATGAAGGTATGGATATCAATATGGTGTATTACTTACCCGCTGAATTCCATGTTGTAGATGAAGAAGGGGAAGTGGCTTAGTTGGATTTTGGCCCCCAGAAATGCAATATTCGAGAAGCCAAAGGAACCAGTGACGCACTTGAAACCGTTATACCTTAGAGGTCATATCAATGGATCACCACTCACTCGGATGCTTGTTGATGGTGGTGCTGTGGGGAATCGTATGCCCTATTCGGTCTTCAAGAAATTGGGTTTGCCCAATGATGAATTAATCAAGACCAATATGGTGCTTAATGGGTTTGAAGGCAAAGAGAAAAATGAAGCCAAAGGTGCGATGTATGTGGAGCTTCCAGTCGGGAGCAAAACTTTGGCTACTGCATTTTTGTCGCTGAGGTGCAAGGTAACTACAAAGTCATACTAGGTCATGATTGGGTTCATGCAAACCAGTGTGTGCCATCTACCATTCGCCAGTTTTTGATCCAGTGGGTTGATGATGAGGTGGAAGTCATTCATGCGGATAACTCGGCTTGCGTTGCTTTGGCCAATGCATCGGTGGATTGACAACATCCTAATGCTACTTGCTTGATGGGACGCGACTTCTCAGAGTTGATTTCCTTAGCACAACGAAGAATGGCTTTGTTCCTGTCTCTTGAAAGCCGATTAGTGGCAATCGGCTCCAAGGTATGATATATTTAAATGGATTCTAATTACGAGTGGTTGCAGAAACATCTTGCAAAATATCGGTCTAGCGAGAACGATATGTATGAATCTGTGGAGGAGTTGGATGACATGGATAAATTAGGACAGGGTTTTGAATCGGCAGATCCATTAGAAGAAATAGATATAGGGGATGGTTCAGTTCCCAGGCCGACGTTTGTAAATGAAAACTTAAGAGACGATCATAAAGCTAGGTTGATCGAGTTGTTGAAAGAGTATGTTTGTTGCTTTGCATGGGAATATCATGAGATGCCTGGTTTAAGCCGAGAGCTAGTGGAGCATCGGTTACCTATAAAGGCTAGTTTTAGACCTTATAAGCAATTAGCCAGGAAGTTTAATCCAAAAACATATGACCAGATCAAAGAAGAGATCGGTCGTTTACTTAAAGCTAATTTTATTAGACCTTGCAGGTATGCCGAGTGGATTTCTAACATTGTGCCAGTAGAAAAGAAGGGCTCTAGAAAGCTAAGGGTGTGCATTGATTTCAGAGATTTGAATAGAGCTACGCCCAAAGATGAGTATCCCATGCCCATAGCCGATATGCTTATTAATGATGCTTCTAGACATAAGGTCATTAGCTTTCTTGATGGCAATGCGGGGTATAACCAGATTTTCATGGCCGAGGAGGACATGTCCAAAACAGCTTTTTGGTGCCCCGGATTCCTTGGTTTATTTGAGTGGACAGTGATGACCTTTGGGTTAAAGAATGCTGACGCCACATATCAGAGGGCTATGAATTTAATCTTTCATGATTTACTCGGTGTCATACTTGAGGTTTATATTGATGATATTCTTGTCAAATCGGATGCTTTTGAATCTCATATAGCCGATTTGCGTTTGACCTTTGAAAGGATGAAAAAATACAAACTAAAGATGAATCCTTTGAAGTGTGAATTCGGCGTATCGACTGGAAAAAATTTGGGTTTCATTATTCATGAGAATGGCGTAGAAATTGATCCCAAAAAGATAGAAGCTATACAAAAAGTGGAAGCTCCAACATGCAAGAGGGATATGCAAAAATTCCTTGGCAAGGTCAATTATTTGAGAAGGTTCATAGCTAATTTGTCAGGGAAGGTTGATGCATTCACTCCTATCCTTCGGTTAAAGAATGATGCTGATTTTACTTGGGGGGGAAACAGCAAGAGGCATTCGACATGATCAAGACTTATTTGAGCACTCCTCCAGTGATGAAAGCACCTAAACATAAAGAGCCCTTTAGGCTTTACATTGCGGCGGAGGACGGTGTTATTGGTGTTGTATTGACTCAAGAAACCAAAGGAAGAGAACATACTATTACATATTTGAGTCGATGTTTATTGGATGACGAGATAAGGTATACATTTATTGAAAAGTTATGCCTCTGTTTATATTACGCTTGCACAAAATTAAGACATTACCTTTTGCCGAGTGCCTGCATAGTAGCTTGTCAAACCGATGTCATTAAATACATGTTGCATAGGCCAATTCTTAGTGGTAGGATTGGAAAGTGGGCTTATGCTTTAATTGAGTATGATTTGGCTTATGAATCTCTAAAATCCATGAAAGGCCAAATTGTTGCTAATTTTATTGTTGAGCATCGGATTAATGACAAGCATGATGTTGATATAAATCTTGTATCGTTAGTGCCATGGAGGTTATATTTTGATGGTTCAGTTTGTAGCAATGGCCAAGGTGTTGGTATTGTTTATATATCTCTCCATGGTGCTGTTTTTGAAGCCTCATGTCGATTGGAATATTTTTGCACAAATAATCAGGCCAAATATGAAGCATTGTTATTCGGTTTAGAGATGTTGCTCGCTATAGGTGCTACACATGTTGAGGCTTTTGGTGATTCATTATTAGTAGTGCAGCAAGTGTCCAAAGTCTTTCAATGTTTAGACGAATCACTTAATGTTTATCTTGATAAGTGTCTAGATGTGATTTCTACTTTGGATTATTTTTGCGTTGCTCATATATCTAGACATGACAATTGGAGAGCAAATGAGTTAGCACAACAAGCATCTAGCTATCATATTGATCATGGCATGTGTCATATTTCTTAGAAGCCGATGTCTTGCCTTGCTAATATGGGAGAGTCCGAACTAGAGCCCACTGGTTCGGCCACTAACAATAAATCTAGTACAGGTGAAAATCATGACTGGAGGAAGCCCATTATTGATTACTTGTGCAATCCGAGTGAAAGGGTGGACAGGGCTGTTTGGCGTATGGCTTTCAAATATACAATGAGAGATGATGCTCTTTATCGCCGAATGGTTGAAGATGTTCTTTTCAAGTGTTTGGGCGAGGACCAAGCAAGAGTTGCTATGGGAGAGGTACATGAAGGCATTTGTGGTACCCATCAGTCAGCACCCAAGATGAAATGGCTCTTACAATGTGCTGGATTTTATTGGCCTACTATGATCAATGATTGCTTCAGGTATTATAAAGGGTGTGAAGCTTGTCAAAAATTTGGTGATATTCAGTTGGCTCTTGCTGTTATGTTACACCCTATCATCAAGCCGTGGCCTTTTAGGGGATGGGGTTTAGACTTCATTGGACAAGTTCATCCATCTTTTTCAAAGGGGCATCGGTTCGTGTTGATGGCAACCGATTGTTTCACTAAATGGTCTGAAGCAGTGCCTCTCAAGAACATGACACATACAGAGGTAATTCAATTCATAACCAAACACATTATTCATAGATTCGGCATCCCTCAGACGTTAACTACAGACCAAGGTTCATCTTTCATGTCACATCAAGTTAGAGAATTTGCCGAATCATATAACATAAAATATTGATTAAGCTCATCAAGAAGAAAATTGAGGATAATCCAAGAAAATGGCATGAGTTGTTGTCTGAGGCTTTATGGGCACATAGAGTCTCAAGGCATGGTGCTACAAAGGTAACTCCATATGAGCTAGTATACGGTCAAGAGGTTGTTTTACCTATGGAGGTAAATTTGAGTGCTTTGAGAATAGCCAAACAAAATGATTTATCAGCAGTGGACTTTTATGATTTGATGATGGACAATATTGATGAGGTTGCTGATAAGCGTTTGGCTGCATTAAAAGCCATAGAGAAGGACAAATTGAGGGTTGCAAGAGCTTACAAAAAAAGGTCAAGTTGAAGAACTTTCAAGTTGGCGATCTTGTGTGGAAAGTAATTCTACCGATTGGTTCTAGAGACAGAAAATTCGGGAAGTGGTCTCCAAACTGGGAAGGTCCTTTTAGGATTGCAAGAATAGTTCCTGGAAATTCATATTTAGTGGAATCCATACAAGGAGTATTATTACCTCGAGCTCTCAATGGCAGATATCTGAAAAAGTACCACCCGAGTGTGTGGCAAGAAGCCTGATTAGGCAATGGCCGATATATGATTATCGCCCTTAGTATAAACGTGGTCGATACATAATTATCGCCCTTGGGGGCTACGTAAGGGTATAAGGAAAAGAGAATAGGGGTACCTCATATTTTTTCTTCATTAAGCCAACAAGCTTGAGCTCCATGTTTCGGCTTGTGGAGAGGCGGTTCAGGTAACCAACGTGTAGCTCATCAGCAGTTAACTTCTCTAGCACGGGGAGCTCAAAGTACAGCTTGTCAGAGGCTTCAGTTTTCTCAGTGTGTTTTGTCAACACATGAGGTTGAGGAGTTTGAAAGCCTGTGCCAGTAATAATGACATCCGGAAGAATCGGTTCTTCAATGACTTTGGAAGGGCTTGGCGGCTTAGAGTTGGCCCTTGGAGTACTCTCAGTTGTCGGCTCATGGGCCGCCGGCTTGACATAAAAACGAGCATCTTCAGGCCCATCCTTTGAGAATGTGGAAGGGTCAACATGCGCAGCAGGAGAGTCCGGCTTGGCAGGCTCTGGCTCTTTGGCAGCAGGGGCAGAGATAGACCCGCCGGTCTTCCTTCATTTTGCTTGATCCCTGGAAAGCACAGAAAGTTATTATATAAAATTCAAAGGATGACAAAATGATATGATGCAAACATGAAAGCACGTACTTTGGGTTAATCTTCAGAGGTGGCAGATTAGTTGCCGTAGAGTCGCCTGATGAAGGGGGCTATTCCTGAAAGCAGTTAAAGCGGTATAAAGACAGAGTCAAATTATAAAGGCAAGGTTGACAAAACTAAGCCAAGTTGAACAAATACATCAGCCGACCGTTTCCGTTGAACCGGAGAGTTGGACAACCCGGCCATAAGGTCTTTAGAGCCGGCGCTCCGGGTTTGGCGGCGGGAGAGGTGTTGTTGCTTTTTCAAAAGAAAGTTGGGGTCTAAATAAGCAAGAGGATGAGAAAATGGGACTTTTCGGACGACCCGCCATATCTTCTTCGGTGGAAGAAGTTCTAAGTCAGATGAAACATAGGTTACCTCAGGAATGTTGGTGTGACTTGTCTCCGTTTCGTCCTATGAATTATTCTTGTCAGTAAGGCGCATGAAGAGACGGTCAAGAGAGTCAAGTTCTACCTCTGAGTCATCAGACTCAGGTTGTTCTTAAGGTGCAATTTTCTTCTTTCGGCCGCCGGCCTTCTCCTTTGACTTCTTCGGAGGAGGAACGTATTTCTTTTTCCAGAAGCTGGAGTTAGCCTGAAAGTCAAAGCCGTCAAAAGAGATTAAAGATTGCAAAACATACATGGATAGCTAAAGTGGAAGTCAGGAGATTGAAAGTCGCCCTTACATCTGGGGCCGGGTTTGCGGCGCAGAAGGGTGGTAATCCAATGGTGCGGCAAGAGTCTTGAGACCCATGGATAAGGCTTTTGATGGTGGCAATGATGTTGTCTTCTGACAACATAGTGGGACTAAAACAGAGGGGGTCATTGGCATCACCCGTATACTCACACATGAGATGGTTTCTCTGGCTCAGAGGCATGACTCTCCAAGAGATCCAGCAGCGGGTCATATCAATCCCTGTCAGACCATTGGCCATTGTTGACACCTGATTTTGGCACGATGCAAAATGCAGTAAAAATGGACTTGTTGACACCTGATTTTGGCACGATGCAAAATGCAGTAAAAATGGACTTGTTGACACCTGATTTTGGCACGATGCAAAATGCAGTAAAAATGGACTTAAATGAAAAGGTTTTTTCTACGAGAAATTTCATATTGCCGAGTGAAACAACCTTGATGTTTAGGCCATCACCATTCGGCATCATTTAAAGGGCCGAATTACACTTGGGTTGTCATGTAGATGTCCTGAAGTGCTTCTTTGGTCTATTACGCCTCCAAGACAACCTCGAATGAAGAAATATTCTGCATGGATTATCTTCGTCTCATCGAGCTAATTGGTTTTGATATATAAATCATCTCAATCTGAGAACGTATGCAAAAGTTAGAGTAACCAGAATGCAGCCTTACCACAAAGCAAAATGTGGCGCAGGAGATCAGACACATGTCTGATGGGTTGCGCGAGTCATTTGTCCCTCAAGATGTCCTCGGATGGGAAAACTTACAACGTGAAAAAGTTCCGCGTCGTCGAGGCGATTGATTTTGATATATAATTCTTCTCAATACGAGGTTGTATGCGACCTGGAGAGGCAAAACAAAATCAGCCTAGAGTTTTACTCGGAATTTCCGAGTGAAAGTTTGCCGGCCGAGGGAAACGATTGCCGTCTAGTCGAGTGAAAAGTTTTCCATCCAGCCGAGTGAAATTGCCGTCCGAGTGAAAATCGCTGTCCGAGTGAAAAGTACCGGTACTGGCCGAGTGCAAGTGCCGTCCGAGTGAAAATCACCGCCCGAGTGAAAGTTCCGGTCGACCAAAAGTTCCGTTCGAGTGAAAGTCCAAAATGACCTCGGATGGAAAAGTGTTCAACAATAAAGTTGTTCGTAACATCGAAACAGTCAACTTTGCTTTTAAGGTCATTATCAGTTGACATATTATGCGGCCTGTAGAGACGCTACAACACTCGAACAATCCAGTCTGCTACGTGACCGAGTCTGATTCGAAGTTAAAGATGACCTCGTGGAGTATTCAAGATGGCTTTATTTGGAAAAGTGATCAACATATGGATTGTTGGTCTCGTCGAAGCACACAAAATTGATGTTTGGACCGTCTCCATCGGAGGTCTTATGCAGATTGCACGGCCCACGTAAGAAGCAAGACAGAAGATTGGGCCAGATTTGGGCTGAATCCGAGTGAAACTAGAACTAGGACTCAAGGACGTGAATTGATGTAATTTTCTTGTAAGGAAATCCTATAATGAATCCTTTGCTTGTACGATAAGTCCAGCTACCTCTTATATATGTTGGGGGTGACGGCCGATTGAACAACACACAATCGAACAAATCAATCTAATCTACTTTTTTCATCTACGTTCTTCGTTTTTTCTCTCGATCTTCGCTATTCTTCGTTTGAGAGCTGCGAATCCCGAGGATCTAGGAGCGAGCGAATCGACCTAGGGCAGCCCATAGCCGCCGCACTCCCAGACGGGGTCCCTCCCAGGCATGTGGGGTTTCGGGTCTGCAAAAGCGTCTGCCGACTGTCTTGCGTATCGTGCTGCCGGACGGACCTCCTTCGACGTGAGTTGCGGTGCATCACCCCCGATGTTGAGGGTACATGGTGACGTGTTCGTGTGTCAATAGACATGAGGGCTCTAATTTTTGCGTAAGCCGGAGCATACTTCGCTCGTTCAGAGGCTGACATCCGGTCAGGGAGTTCAGTTGTGGTCTTGAGCTGGGACGGACGATAACCCGGCAATGGACGTTCTCCCTCTTGAGAGGTGTCTTTGCAATAAAACCAGGTTTTATTCCAGTCCTTGGGGTGACTTGGCATTCGAACAGCTGGAAAGGTCATGTCATGTTTTCTTTGAATGGAGATCCTGCCAAGCTCCAAGCTTGGGCCAGCTGCCACTTCTGTCTGGCGGTTTGCATAGAAGAACTCACAGAAGAGGTCAACCGACGGCTCTTCCTATAAGTAAACTTCACAGAGGATTTGGAAGTTGCACATATTTGAGATGGAGTTGGGTGCAATATCTTGAGGATGCAACTTGAAGAAGTGAAGGACGTCTCGGAAAAATTTAGAGTCGGGCGGGCTGAAACCACGTACAAGGTGGTCCGCGAATATGACTACTTCACCCTCTTAGGGGATGGGTTTCTTCTCATTGCCTGGCACCCGCCAATGAATGTCATTTTCTGCTGGCAAGGTCCCTACGTCTATGAAATCCTTCAAAAACTCCTCAGAGACCGTAGAGCCGACCCAGTTACAGGAAGAGGACGCACGAGGCATAATGGCGTCTTAAAACTATGGAAAGTAACAGTGCGCGGCGAGTTAGAAGGTGACAGACAATAAGCAGTGGCTGATGAAATCTAAGCTCTATGAAGCTAAGCCACCGGTGCGGTTCATGGCGAGAGCCGGAGGTTTAATGGCAAGTGAAATTGGCAGGGCAATGAAGCAAAATGTTACTACGTGTGGAAAACAGGTTTCCCATGGTATCTTTATAAGTGTGGATCTACAAACAGAGGAAAAAAGCATATTTATTCTAAACCTAACGACGAACGGGGGCACTAGCGATGTTCGAGGACAGTAAAAGGAAGCAACTACAGATCTGTATTAGGCTATTGGTGATTTCCTATGGTTTACTGCAACGGGAAGAGATTCATTACAAGATTTACTAGGCTATATGTCGTTTGGCAGTACGAAGAACTTGTGTTCTAACGGACCAAGAACTCCATGGATTTATTACCCTAAGCTATAGATCCACGGGATGGAGAAGGACGTACCGGAAGTGATGCGAAGGACGCGGGCAATGCTCTGGTCCGTTCAGGTTGATGCAGTGGCCTAGGGCGACGATGGCGATGAAGCTTCATCGGAGCAAGGAATCTCGAGGGCAGCAGCGTCGAGAGGAAGAAGAAGAGGCGCAGGTGGTGGAGGAAATGAGAAAGTCCCTTCGCGGTCCTATTTAAGAGGCAAGAAGGTCGAAACGGGCACGAGAATCAAGGCGACGGAAACTGACCGACTGAGACGGATGCCTCAATTTTTGGGCTATTAGCTTAATGACGAAAAGATCCGTTGTGGTTGTCAAGGAATCTTTTTGGCATATTCGGTATGACGTCGGAGGGTTATTCATCTTGCTTTCAGGTGATAAAGAGTGAGACTCGCCGCCAAGTGAGGTTGAAGATTGATATGAGCAAGCTCAAATCAACCTGGGGCCTAATGTTGGGGATATAACCCCGTGGTGAGACCCGCCCAGGTGGGGCCGGGTTATACCTGGCAGCTCATAATTCAGACCATGGCAGATGGGCCTGGAGACGTAAGCCTAGACATATGACAGTTTACCAAGATGGGCCAAGGCAAGGCCCAGACAGGAAAAGGCATGAAGGCCCGGGCGGTTAAGCCGCCCGGAGACGGCTTGCCCAGGAAGGAAATGTGACATAGAGATAGAATCAGATACGTTGTAAGAGTCGGTATGAGATTTGTGTAACCCGTGGTCTTAACCTCCTATATAAAGGTGAGACCCGGGGCGACTTAGACAGAAACCAACCAATCGAGAACTAGGTCAAGCGAATCCGCTCCCTTGTAATCGATACTCCAATCAATACAACACAAGCAGGACGTAGGCTTTTACCTCTTCTTGAGGGGCTGAACCTGGGTAAACTCGTGTCCTTCGTCCCAATCAACCCCTTTGAGTCCATCATCTTAGCGAGGGCCTCGAACCTAAGTCCTCGGACATCTTCCATGAAAAAACCACGACATACCCCAAGGTTACATTACATGTTTTACTGTTTGTTTCGTTGGAAGGAGGGGTTCCTAAATGGCTGCATGCCTTTCATAGGTAAATCTTGTATGTATACTAATTAAATAGTAATTTCAAAACAAAAGCTTCCTAATGGGTTAAAATTCAGGGCTTGATGGATGCTTCATCAAACTAAGCACTGGGCAGCAACAGGGAGGGATGCCAACAACAACATCTTCCCTATTGCATTTGGTGTTTTTGACAAGGAGGAGACGGATAGTTGGACTTGGTTTCTTACACAGTTAAGGACAATAATTGGTAGTGGCAACAAGTTTGGACCCTACACAATTATGTCACACAGGCAAAAGGTGCAACTACTTCTGCCTTTCAATATATTTTTCTTGCACCTTCTATTGCTTTCACTACTTAGTTAACTAGTTATGAATACAAAATCACCTAGCAACTAACTACATCAGTTAATAGGGTTTTCTCAATGCAATCATTGATGTATTTCGTGTTTCCCCTCAAAGATTTTGTTTAAGACACATACTTGCCAACTTCCAATCAGCTGGGTTTAGAGGGGGTGAATTGAAAAAACATGTTGACCAGGCTGCATATTCTTTCACTAAGCATGGTCATGATTTGGGCATGGAAGCTTTGAATAAATATAGCGAGGAGGCATGGAAGTGGTTATCTAACATACCAGTCCATACTTGGGCTAGACATAGAATGGATACTATCTGCAAGACATACCTTGTTGTAAACAATCTTAGTGAAGTTTTCAACAAGATGATTCTGGATGTTAGGAACAAGCCCATTAGGACAATCCTTGAAGGAATAAGGACTAAACTGATGATCAAGTTTCAGAAGATTAGGGAGAAGACAGAGACATGTAGGTGGGATATCACACCTACATACTCTGAGATATTAGAGGAGCCAAGAAATGGGCAAAATACTTTGATGCATACATGGCTGGACTAGGCATTTGGCAAGTAACAAGTAGCTCAGAAAGGACATACAGTGTAAACCTAAACAACCACACTTGTGATTGCGGGAGGTGGGATATGACAGTTGTTCCATGTAGTCATGTTGTAGAAGCAATGCACAAGGTTAAGCTACATCCTGAAGATTTTGTCCATGAGTTTTTCAAGAAGCCCCTATACTGTGAAACATACAAGCAAATTATATACCATGTTCCTGGCCCTGATTGTTGGCCACACACCATGGGGGTGACATTTCTCCTCCAGTATTCAAAGAAAAGAAGGGTAAAAAGTAGACAACTAGAAAGAAAGGGCGGTTTGAGGTGCGTGCCAAGAAGGATACATCAAGAATTGGGACCGTGACCTATAGCAATTGCAACAAGCAAGGTCACAGATATAACAATTGTGCTGATGAATTGAATCCCAAACTGCAGATGGGGATGAACAAATGCCAGGTATGCTTCTTGCTATACACATTTTGTTTCATAGGTTAATCAGTTTGGTACTAATTTGCTTTATTCAACGTGCAGGAGAATAGGGAAGACTGCACTACATCTAGTAGAGATACTGCAACAACCAGAGCTTCTTCTGGAGGTGCACCACCACCACCATCAGCAACAGTAGCAAATAGGACAAGCAATACCAATCTACCTCCAAGAGCACCAGCCACATCAGCACCTGCTCTAGGAGCTACATCTGCATTAAGGAAGAGGCCTGCAACTTCCACAACTTCTTGTGGAGACGCAGCACCACCACCATCAACAGCAGCAGCAGCTAGGACAAGGAAGAGGCCTACAACATCCACAGCTTCTTCTGGAGGCGCATCACCACCACCACCACCACCATCAGCAACAACAACAACAGTAGATAGGACAAGGAAGAGGCTTGCAACATCCACATCTACTCCAGGACCATCTAAGAAGACCAAGGCTGCTGCTTCCACTACTCCTGCATCTGCCAAGAAGAGTGGGGCTCCTACCACATCTTCACCAGCCAAGAACACCAGAGCAGCAACAACCAACACAGGAGGGTCCACCAGGATTTTCAATGCTCCAAGGCAAGATGCTCAATCTGAGCTGGAGCTAGGGTACAAGAGGGCTCACAAGCTAAATGGAAAGTGGATGGACTATTTTCCAGCTAGTGGTATCAACAAATCAAGCTGAAGTACCAGCTTGATGATGTACTATATGAGTGCTTACTATTGTACTGAAACATATGCATTCTGAAACCAATGTATTTCTAACTGCTTACTATTATACCAAAACCTATCTACTGTATGATGTACTAGCTTGATGAAACCTGTGTATTTGTTAGTAACTGCATTCTAAAATCAGTAAAAAAAGGCCAAACCTGGGAATCTAACTAAAAATCTAAAATCAGCAAAATCAACTAGTAAGATAGTATAAAAACATTTGTAAAAAAAAGGTCAGGCCTGGGAATCAAACCCATGACCTATTGTGTGTAAGTGTGTGTGCAATGCCAGCGGGATGGTATTATGGATCTATTGGAGTTCTACCATCTAACTGAATTTATACATTATAATATTCTAGTGTTGTAAACCTTAGACGTTTGAGTTTCCAACGCTTTAAGACGTGCCCCCATGGACGCTCTCCATCCCAGTAACGTTGCCCACTCTGCCCACTCCCCACTCCACAGTTACCTCTCCAACCACCAAAAAAAACCTCGCCGAGCACAACACCATCGCCGTCGCCATGGAACAGAGCCTTGGCTGGCAAAAGGTCATTGAAGATCTGGTCGGCAACAACAAGGAGATACCCGAGCAATATAGAGAGATCGCGAAGTGGTTCCCAAGTGTTGGGATGATGAGAAACCATGCGCCCGGGCTTGTGAAAGTGATGACGCCGGATGAAAAGCTTCGAGCTTTCCCCGACGGCCAAAACCTCCCTCCCACAACGATCCTCCTCTAGGCAATGCGCGAGGTGCAGCGCTCCACCAACCCCAGGCAGCGCGCCCAATGGTGGATGTACCACTCATCCACCATGGCGTCTGGCCATCCGAATCCTGCACGGATCGTGTCGAGAACCCAGCTCGTCGATGACGACGTGCTTGCTCTGACTGCGCCCGTCAATGCCGCCTACTTGGACCACCGCAATCCTTCTATCCTCGGGCTAGATGACGATTCCGACGATGAGTCGTTTGATGAGGTGGAGTAGGTGGTCATCCTGTTAGAGGATGAGCCGGAGGTGCAGATGCGTGCATCGGTCGTCGCTGTCGTGGAAAGTGACAAGAACCTCCCCATTGAGGTGGACGAGCTGCCTGGCATAGCCGATCTGCCTAGAGTGCTCGTCATCAAGCAGGAGGTTTAGGAGGAGGAGAGGGTATCGGCGGCTGTGGAGGACAAGAAGAAGAAGGCTGGCAATAGGGCGTTTGCTGGAGAGGTGCACCACTCCGAGCGACTGAAGCTGCTGAAGAAGGACTAAAGGCAAACCTCTGGTGTACTGCAGTTGGTTAGGTATGATGTTATACTACAACATATAAGTTAGAATTATGCTGGTTATGGTAGATAGGTATGCTGTTATACTGCAACATATAAGTTAGAACTATTTTGGGTATGTTGGTAAGATGTGGTACTATGTTGCTATGGAGTACTGGTTGTAATGAAGTGGTGCAAACTTAGTTTAGTTATGCATGAAGTGGTGTTGCATTCCATTGCTTCAGATGTTGCTATGGAGTACTATTTGTGCTGCTATTGTAGGTGTTGCTTGTTGCTTTCTGCATGTGGAAAAAAATGATGGGCACCACCACTTCATGATTGTTGCTTTGTACGATTTACTACAAGTAGCAATCACCTGACAGATTCAGTTAACAAGGACCATGATGGAATTTAACCTAAATTCAATTAAGTTCCAGATTCAGTTAAGTGCCAGATTTAGTTAACTTAAATTCAGTTAACTAGGTATAGATAAACCTAAATTAACAAGGAGCATGACTGAATTTAACCAAATTAAACTTGTTAACTGACAGATTTTGTTAAGTGTGAGATTCAGTTAACTTAAATTCAGTTAACTAGGTATAAATAAACCTAAATTAACAAGGAGCATGACTGAATTTAACCAAATTAAACTTGTTAACTGATAGATTTTGTTTAGTGCTAGATCCAGTTAACTTAAATTCAGTTAACTAGGTATAAATAAACCTAACTTAACAAGGAGCATGACTGAATTTAACCAAATTAAACTTGTTAACTCACAGATTTTGTTAAGTGTAAGATTCCGTTAACTTAAATTCAGGTAATTGAGTAAATTCAGTTAACTTAGTAAAAATAAACCTAAATAAAACTAAATAAACCTAAATTAAATGTGAGAATTAAGTAAACTTGGAGGTGCATCAAATAATTCAGTTAACTTACAACACTGATTTAGTTAACCTAATTTAACTAGTCCACTGACAGAAACAATTGTATTACAGATCTCAACCCAAAGGATCACTCAAATTCATCTAGTATCTCCCTAACCTTCCTTATCTTGCACTTAGTTTCCTCTCTATGCTTGAATAAGTCACCAATAATATACTCTAGCTTCTTTTTATCTTTCTTCAAACCATCCATATCTTCAATCAAATTGTCCCTCTCTTGCATCATTTGATCTCTCTCTTTCTCTGCTTTAGCCCTCACCAGCTAATGAATGTTAGTTGCAGTTTTTGTCAGACATCTTCTTCTTCTCAAACTCTTTCTTTAGATCAGAAAGAGCAATCCGTGTACTGCCCAATTGGTTTATTGCATCCTCCTTGTCAGCCACCATCTTAGCAAAATCTAGTTTAACAAACTTAAGACCATGTTCCATCTTTTTCTTCTCTCCAATGATCTTAAGGTTTTCTTCAACATTGACAACATTTTTCCTTAGCCTCTGAGTAACCACATTTTCATACATCTCCCATATCCTAGCTAGACTCATTCTCAGTTGAGGAGGCCACTCGGGATCAACCCAATGCATTTAGGTCCTTCCTAGCATGAACCAAAACAAACAAATTACAATCAATTAACTTAGCACAATTCACTTAACTAACAAAATCCAGTTAACATATCACTTAACTGGCAAAATTATGTTAACATAGCACATTTCACTAAACTGACAACATTCTAGTAAACATATAACTATTCACTTACCTTAGCAAATTTCACTTAACTTACCAGAATTCAGTTAACTTAGCAAAACCTAGTTTATGTAGAGAACAAATCTAGATCTAACTGAATACATGAGAACAAATCTGCAGCTAACTGAATACATAATCTGCAGCTAACTATAGATCTGAAATGTAGTAACCTTTTGTGCACAACTCAGGTATCTTCTTCCACTGTCTGTTGTCTGAAAGGCCACAAACTTATCACATACAGCCTGGTGTTCACATCTAGATGGTAGATCTTGAGCAAGGGCTCTCCATTCCAAGCATAAAATGATGGGACGAGCCTAAAACAAACAATGCTTAGAAAATTATCCCATTTTCCCTAACCTTAAATGCCAGAGGTGCAGGGAGTGGAGCTCACCAGATTGGTCACTTCGTTGCTGTCTGCCGAGGAGCTGCTGGATCCATCACTGCAAGAAACCATGGCGAGGTAGACGGCTCGCCGCGAGCTGGACAGCGGTGACCTAGAAGGTTAGCAGAGAGATCAAAGAGAAGAGAAAGAGAAAGGGGTGAAGAGCACAGTCTCGATTGGAGGAGCAAAGGGAGCAGTGAGCTAGTAGGTGACTCCACGTTTTATGTGGCAAAAGGGTAGGAGCTCACTGATTAGCCCTGGACTAAATTTGCACAAGATTCTGCATTTCTCTTCTCTTTTCTCTTCTATTTTCTTCGCTTTACTTTTCTTTATTGTGCATTTCTCTTCTCCTTTCTCAGCATACGAGGAGGCTTAGCAACAGCCAGCATAAGAGGCTTATCACTTACTACAAAGCAAATAGGCAATATAGAAATTCAGTACTAAGCATTCTCACTTACAATAGTTAGTAAACCTGCAACATAGCATATAGGCAAATATTCATTACAACATAGCATAAAAGGTTATAATTCAACCACAAGATTCATTACAACATAGTTGATAACTTAGCATTAAAGGTTCTAACTTAATACATGCAGTTCATAACATTGCCACAGACTACATTAACTTCACATTTCCCAAAAATGTACACCCCATATCTTCAAGGTCAGATTGTTAGGCCACATACTTATAAAGGCCTTGGATGTACTTCAGCATCTACAGCACACACTTCAAGAATCAAGGATGGCCTTGATTTTCTCTAGCTTCTCCTTGCTTCCATGCCCATCTTTCAGCAGCTCATTCACCACATGCTCAAGCTTTGCCTTCTCTTTCTTAAGCAAATATCTGTCCTGCTCAACCACCTTCTTTGCCTTCCTGGTGTTCTTGATAATGTCAGCTTGACTCCGTAAAATGATCCTCTGTTCCTTGGCAAGTTTGAGCTTTTCCATCTGAACCTACAACCTACAACTCTCTTCAAGCTCTTTATTTCTCTTCTGAAATTGTTCCTCCTCAACTGCCTTCTGGTGCTCCTTGCGGTCTACCTTACCATCCTGCCAATCAAACATAGTGGATACCTCTTGGACAAGCTTTATGTAATCAATGGCCAGCTTCTCATTTTCACTCTTAAGCTTGGCCAACTGCTTCTCAAACTTATGCTTATCAAGTACCCTTCCATGATTCTATTCATGGAACATTTCCCACAACCTCACCAAGCAATTCTCAAGAATGGGAGGCCAAGGCTGGTCAACCCACTCAGTAACACCAAAAGTTAACACCCACATCCTGCTTTTGGAAATTAATTATGCATGTGTAAGTTCACTCACAAATATATAATAAAATTCAGTTAGCTGAACAACATCCAGTTAACTAATCAACATTGCTTTAACTGCAATTTTTTTAGTAAATTTATAAAAAATCAGTAAACTGACAAATTTCGGTGAAGTGGCTACATTCAGTAAACTTAGCAAATTCAGTTAACTAACAACAATTTAGTTGACTTAGCAAACAAGCATCCAACTAGCTAAAGAAAATTCAGTTATGTTACATTTTTCAGTTAACTAGTCAAAATTCAGTAAACTGACAAAATTCAGTGAACTGGCTACATTCAGTAAACTTAGCAAATCCAGTTAACTAACAACAATTTAGTTAACTTAGCAAACAAGCATACAACTAGCTAAAGAAAATTCAAATAGGTTACAATTTTAACTGACAAAATTCAGTGAACTGGCTACATCCAACCAAAAAACATGTGCTACTAAGCTTTGAGATAATGTGAGTACTTAAGGTACTATACCTGCTATACTGGACAACCATAGAAACGCCTTCCAATCAATCTTCCCTCAAATGCCACACACTTAATTGGCCTCATGTGGTGCATCATGCAGGTGGGTTCGGAAAGCTCCAGCTGACCATAAAAAAGAGGCTCCACGATGGTGTGAGGGGTCTCCTGCATCCACACATCAACAAATTCACCTTAAGTGACCATTCCCCAATCATTCCCCCAATCTAGCAAGAACCCTAACCCTAACCCTAGTTTTGCAGCATGCATTAACCTAGCACCACCAACAACTATAACCCTGACTAATAAAGAACAGTAGCAGACATAATCAAGCTCGAAGATGAACCCTAACCCTAGCTCACCAAGAACCCTAACCCTAGCTCAACAGATCAAAGGAACTTACCCAAAGAGCCATGTCCATGCTATTGATGTCGCAATCATCCTCCGAGCTTGTTTCCCTGTCGTTCCAGGAAGGCATGGCGGCGGTGGAGCTTCCACGATGCTAGTCGCTGCCGACGTCGAAGAGCAGAGAGGAGAGTGAGAGTGAGAGCAAAGAGGAGTGCGTGCAGGGGAGGAGAGCTAGAGGGAGGGAGACAACGAATTAATAGCGAGCCAACCAGTGCGGTCGGACCGCACCTGGTCGGGTAACGGCCGTTAACGGCCTCGCCGACAACCGAGCCGGTGACGTGGCCTGGCAGGTGGGGCCTCTCCGTCAAAAATCGGTTTAAATCGCTAGCAACGATCGTTCTGGGTTTTTTGAGAAATACGAGGAAAAAAAAAGGTTATAAAGAGTGCAGTTTAGAGCATCCAACTTTGCGCAATTACTTCGGAGCCTTACAAAAATGAAAAGAGCACTTTAAAACTGTTTTAAAGACTCTTTTTACAGAATCGGCTAGAGTTGCTCTTACTGCGAATACAGGCTCCCAGCTTCATTTTAAGCGGAACACCCAGAGAGATACATTTCTACAATAGCAGTATGCAGCGCAGCTCCAATCGGAAGGGCGTCCTCGTCGACGAAGAAATGCGGGTTGTGATAGCAGTGCACCGAGCCAACTCTCTCGTTTCTAATGCCGATACCAAAGATGACGCCAGGAACTAACTGCTGGTAGAAAGCAAAGTCTTCCCCCGCCATGATCTTCTCCCCGGGCTTCACATTGTGTGGGCCGAGCAAACTTCTGCCCACATTCTCTACGTGGCGATGCAGCCTCTCATCGTTCACGACCGCGGGATACATCGGGTAGGAGGGAGCCCCCAGTATCTCCGCTACTCCCTTGCATCTATGCACAGCTGCCTGCCCCTCTACTACCTGGAAAAACAAGAGCAATTTATTCAGGACCCTTCAGTTTGCATTATTACACCCAGGGTAAAGCTATTTAATACTCCCTCCGTTCCTTAATATTTGTCTTTTTATAGATTCCACTACGGACTACATACGGATGTATATAGACATAGTTTGGAGTATAGATTCATTCATTTTGCTTTGTATGTAGTCTATAGTTGAATCTCTAGAAAACCAAATATTTAGAAACGGAGGGAATAGTTTGAAAGTTACCACTGGGACACAAAAAATTAGCCATATGCATACAGACAGTGTTAACTCCGTCCTGTTTGCTGTACAAATAGAATAAAAAGGGCAGCTCGGTGCATGTAGCTCCCGCTTGCGCAGGGTCCGGGAAACAGGATAAATTAGTCACAAGGCAACAGCTTCACCACTGCGCCAAGGCTCCCCTTCACTGTACAAATAGAACAAAAACATGAATTGCTAAGTATGGAAACTGGACCAATAGATCATTGCATAAATTTGTTACATTTGTAAGTTGTAGTTGAAAACTGAAAGCAGATTCAACTTTTGAGAGAATGCATAGAAGGTGCTCTCGGTGATATGAAGCTCTTTGCTCACAGAAAAATAAATTATGAAAGGTACCAGTGACGTGGTGGTTGCAGCATACCAATATTATCATCAAATGCTACCTCTTAGTGAATTAATTTGTGCCATAATGCTAACCTCTTTAAGCCTTTTCTCTAGTCGATAAAGTCCTTCTGTAGTAAGGCTCCTCAAAGTACCTCCGAATTCAACAACTGGAGGAGTGGTACCAGTAGAATTCCCAGCTTTAATATAGGTAACAGAGAGCACCTGAACACAATAAATAGACAGGTCAACCCGAGCATGTTAATGTTATGGGCTGTATGGCGGAGCAAAATTTCGGGGAACAACATTTAGAAGCATGGGCTGCTGCATAAAGTAGGTTGGTTGAATGTATGCAGTTATATTAGCGACTCTAAATAAATTCATTGAGGTGTATAACACTCGACTGATGCTAAAAAGATGCATCAAAATGAGTTATCACATCCTTAGCCAAGCTATTCATTTCCCCATATGAGATCAGCACTGGAGTAGCATTTCAGGTGCCACTTCATTATGTTGCATATACCCAAAGTTATTGCTAGAAAAAGACTTCCATTTGTTGGCATGATAGTTGCGGTTTCTTCACACTTCTGTATGACATGCTTGAAGAAAATCAGGTAAGCAAAGTAGTATCGCTATAGGGCAACGTCGTACTTGGCTGTGAAGAGGATCGTCTTCTCTCGAAGTGAGCTGCTGCAGGGCCAGGATGGTAAATGCCGCCGCAACAATAGGATCCACGTTCAAGTGTGGTGTTTCAGCCTTCCCTGTTTTACCTTCTATTTTCACTACATAGAAACACACAGCTGCATGTGTTGGTCCTGCGTGAGCAGCTATTGAGCCTGTGGGTTTCTGGCAATCGACATGCATGGCGAATATAGCTTCAATACCATCTAGAACACCTGCTTTTACCATATGAGATGCACCAGCACCGCCCTCCTCAGCAGGTTGAAAAAGGAGTCTCACCGTTCCCTTCATCATACAAGACGAATGTTACGTAACTACGTAAGGCGCATACACGTTAATATTAGTGGCTTCTGAAAAGAGTGTTCTCTCAGAACTGACAGCAACCAGCAATTTAAATATGAAATTAACATGAAATTTCCGATTTAATGGTCAATCTACCTTTTGAGGGAATGGCCATCCTACTTTGAAGAGTTAAGCCATGACATCTGACTACTCATGCTAACTCACACAGTATCCAACGACCTCGCCCAAACACAACTGAAGTACTACTAAATTCTGAGCAGAATCATAGGCAAGCACTCACCTTAAGCTGATCCTTGCGCTGATGCAGCAACTTTGCCGCTCCCAGGAGCATCGCTGTGTGCGCATCATGACCACAGGCGTGCATCACGCCATCAACTCTGCTCTTGTGCTCCCACTCTACCAATTCCTGACATCCCATGTGCGCACAACCAACAAAATGAGATCCCTCCAGCAAAACGATATCATACTATCCGAGAGCAAGAAACAGTCACATCACATGATTGAGGGCACACTAATCAAGCAAGCAGTTCTGCCACTCAGTACCAACCGCGCCAGACCACAGGTGCAGCATCGGACGGGAAGAGAGGGGAACGGACCTGGATGGGCAGGGCGTCCATGTCAGCGCGGAGGGCGACGATCGGCGGCATGCCTGAACCGACGTCTGCGACAACCCCGGTGCCGGCAACGGCGCGGGCGGTGACCCCAAGCAGCTGGAGCTCCTCTCGGACGAGTGCGCTGGTGCGGTGCTCCTGGAACGCGAGCTCCGGGTGGGCGTGGATGCGCCGGCGCACGCCGATAATCCAGTCTCGTTCCCCCTCGGCACGCTGAAGCAGCTCCTGCCCGTACTCCGCCGACGCGGTGGAGAGGACGACGACGAAGACGCAGAGGAGAGGAGTGGCCATGGTCAAGTGAGAGGTGGGGGAAGCTCTCGTCGACGGAGCGAATGCTTCAACAGACTCTTAAATTAAGACGAATGGATCAGACGAGAGCAAGAATAAGGAACAGCCTGTAGAGCGGACAAAGAGACCTCTTTATATTTCTGCCGGACAACGTTTAAAACCATGTACAGCTGCTCCGAGTGAGCTGAATGAACCGCGACACTTCATATCTGAAAGTGAAGATCACTCGCAAATAACGCCAATACTAACTTAAAACAAGGGCAAAAGGGTATGATAATATGCTGGACATCAGAACATGTTGAGCAAGCACCACCAGTCTGACTGTTTATCACTCTGATGTCGGATGATAGAAGGAAACGAAGTACAGGAGGGTTTAGCCCGTTTGTTCAGAAACAAAACTACAGGAGGCCCGAAGCATTCTACCGACATCACACTCTGATCTCAAGTGTCTCAGATTCTCGCTGTATTCTTATATGTTTGCTCGAATACCACTGTGTTCATCCTAGCTGCCTTGGTTGGGAATGTTGTTTGCACTGGCTGTGCAAAATCTGTTTCAAGAACAAGATGGCCAAGGGACATGATACAACGCAAAGAGGTGCCGCGGCCGGTGCTCATCACTTTGTTCCTATGGTACTCATGATTCCTGAACCCTGCAGCCGAAAACGAGCAAAACAAATTAACATAAGCATTGAAGGTTTCATTGAATGGAAAAGAAAACTTGCAATATTTACAGATTAGTATATTGGCAAGCTTATTTCTGTGCAAATATCAACCCTCGAAGGGGAGTCTGATTGTGTGCTGTCAGATATGGTACATGTACGAGACTTTGGGGTATTCATGCTAGAGGAACTTGGATCAAGATAATGATCATCCATCAGATGAGCTCACGATAGTACAGTATTACCAAAACAGATGGACTCTTCTAATGCACTAGCTTCCAGAAGATATCTACTCCCTCCGTTCCTAAATATTTGTCTTTCTAGAGATTCAACTATGAACTACATATAAAGCAAAATAAATGAATCTATACTCCAAACTATGTCTATATACATCCGTATGTAGTCCATAGTGAAATCTCTAAAAAGATAAATATTAAGGAACGGAGGGAGTATGTAACATAGCATGATACGGCCAATACATAGTGCATTAGTTCCTAGCACAAATGAATTCCTGGAGAAATAGGCTGATAACTAGGTTTTCTTTTAAACCTTAAAATTTTCTTTCCAGAAAAATGAACTTCGAGATCTTCCTGATCAGCAACTAAGAAGACTTCCTACATAAGGGATACTACGTAACATTGCTGCGTTTGATTTGATTCTTTTTTAGGGGGGGGGGGGGGGGGGCACAAACTGATGCATTTGATGTTATTCCTTGCTAAATTGACAAATCATGTCTCAACTGACAAGCATAAACTGAGATGCTTACATATTGACTAACAGGCCCTTTCTTTTTGTAACATTCCTCTGTCTTGGTACTTTTTCTACTCAACTTTGGACAAAGCATTGCTTGCAATTCCCATATTTCAGTGTTCAACCTCCTATATTCCAATGTGGTTGATAGCCCCTGTTTTGTTTTTTTGTTTTTTTGATAGCCCCTGTTTGTTTCAGCTTTAGGAAGCAGATTCTTATATGAGAAATCAGAAGCTGAAACAAACAACTATTTGGAATCGGCTTTGCCAGTGAAGCTGAATCTGGATTCGGGCCATTTTCAGTGCAATTGCCTGAAGCACGTCCAGGTGTATTTTAATGGCAAAGCTGGATCTGGATTCAGACCTTTTTCAGTGCAATTGCCTGAATCAGCTTTGCCAGTGAAGAGAACCACAGGTGATTCGAAGCCAACTGAAGCTGAAACAAACAGGGCCTATGTGTGTAAAGAGAAAATTTGGTTTATCTGGGCGGACTACATTGCTGATATAGATGCCGAACATCAGCGGGCACAACAGTAACACAATCATTCCGTCACCGTGCTCATTCGGCCATTCCCCTCTCATCGACGCAGCCCAAGCACACAATTACTCGCATGGTTTCTGCATCTATGGCTAATCCAAAGTAACCTAATAGTAGTAAACCAATTAAATTCCCATCACCACGTGAAAGCACCAGGAGTCACCTTCATCCTACGCATGGAACTGCAGCAAGAGATCCATGGCGGCGCCCCGCTGCCGTTGCACGTCCAGCACCGGCTCGGCGGTGGCCTCCGGTGCAACGCAGGCGCCGCTCGAACGGGGGCCGAGGGGCCACGAAGGCGGGACGGGCCGCTTCCGGCGCTTGTTCCCCTGCAGGGCGCACTCCCGGAGCCCGTCCTCCACCTCCCCGATCATCGGGTCTCCCGCCTCGCCGCCATCCGCCATAGGCTGGTCGCCGTCGGACGGGGCAGCGGCGGGCGCGTCGAGGCGGGAGAGGAAGCTACCGATGGCGGCGTGAGCGTCGCGGAGGGTGGCGGCCGCGGCGGCGGCCGCCGACGAGGATGATGGCGCGGAGAGCGCGGCCGCGGCCTCGGCGGCCAGGCGGATTGCGGCGGCCAGGTCGGTCAGCGGCGGTGCCTGTCGCGGCGGCGGGAGATCGAGCTCCATGGCTGGCTGGCCCAGCGAGGTGTGGCGACTGGCGAGTCGTGGCGGCGGCGGCCCGGGCGATGCGAACAGATGGAGGAAAGAATCGTCGCGCTGGCGGAGGCGGCGGAGATAAAACTTCCAGAAGGGTCCGGCGGTTACGTGGTGCTTACGTGTATACAAATGGTAACAAATGAAGACGTGTGATAGCAAATCAAAACGTTCCTTTCTGGAAGAAAAAAAAGTCCCTTTTTGTATGAACAGTAAACAGCATTAATTGGAATATACCGTCGTTTTGCCTTTTCTAACACATAATACAAATATCCACCTACACGCATGTACTCACTCTTATAAACGCGCGTATTATATATCCATGAGCACCTCTAAGATGCTGCACCAACACAAAATCTTAAAATTGATAAAATTGTCACGAGAGTCTCGTAGTCGATGAAAATATCTCCTCTCACTATACGAACATAATAGGAAAACCTGAAATAAATAACAAAACCTTGATGACCGGTTCTACCATGAGGAAGGTGAGCATCAGAGCTAAGCTTGTTGATCTTCATAAGGAATGTTAAGTCAGTGATAACCCATGGCCTATATTTTTTAAACGGGAATATATTAATATCGTATAACTTGATTATTCCTCCCGATAGCCTGCACACGTTTTTTCCTTTTATCATTTTTTTAATTTGCAACTTTACTATTACTTAGGAGCCTAAAGTTGTTTCTTCGTCATCTGATTTTCTACAAAATGTTGAGGCCCAAGATGACGGCGCCACGACAAATGCAATGATGCGCAAGAACAACAACGAGGCCTTAGACAAAAACGCCCCCGAGGTTAACTGATGCGGGTAAGGTGTGTGGGCTTGCAGGCGGGCCAACCGACAATCTGCAGCGGAAGCATCTGGATTAGGAAGAAAATTGACTAACACATGTTTTTTTTTCCTCTCTAGGTGCCTGAGAAATAGATGGTCCCTCAAATTTGTGTTTTGGATTTCATCACAACCCTTGTGTGTTGGAGAGTAAAACATGACTTGTCTTAGTGTCTCTTTGATTCGAATGACATTTAAAGGAATGGAGAATTACAATTCTTAGAAAAAAAATTATACAGGTCGTTTGAATTCTATAGAACTTACTCCTAATTATACCCTTGCACTATATTTCATAGAATATTTGGCGTTCACTCAAACCTCTTATAAAGAAATCCTTTATTTCCGTTCCTATGTAATCATACAAACTAAAATCTTGTAGGGTCGAATTGACATGAAATTCTAATCTTGCTATTTTGCTATTCCAACATTGTAAGAATCCTTTCACCGCAAGGATTTTGCCTAGGGATATCTGTATGCTCTCTGACATGCATTTTCCAATATATGGTGGGTGAATCAGAGCAATTGAACATGCGTGCCCCAGTAGAATCATGGCTTGTAATCATCCTTGTTCTTGAGCATTCAGCCTATTTTCTTTCTGACAAATGCATCTCTTATGCTACATGCAGATCTGCATGCATAGGCCGTAGAGGGTTCCCCTCCATTCCAAGAACAAAAGTAGAATGTTCAGAAGAGTTTCTGGTAAACAAGGCCTACCCAAAGCGAAACATCCGTTCGAATTCTCAGTTCTCTTGCGATGGATAGGCAAACAACGAATGCAATGACGCACAATCAACAGCCTCCCGAGTCTGGAGGATCAAGCACAAGGCAGTACAGCGATGAGAAATAGCAGTTGCACATACCCTGAAACTGCACATGCAGCTATGGAATACACAGATAAATTATAAAGACTAGAGACTGCGAAAATTTCCTACAAAATAGGAAATGCTCCAGTAAGACTACTTGCCAGTGGCATTTTAATCTGGGCCACAACAGCGGAAGATCAAAACTCCATATTTACAAATAATTTGATTACTACTCATTACAGTTGCAAGCATTATATGCTTTTCCAGATCTATTGAGTTCTCTGGCTTCTGGAGGTGGCTCGCAGCATCAGGCGTCAACGAGCTGTTAGATGATCGTCCTCCTCACCACCACAAGCTGATACATCATATAGATTGTTTAGAATGAAGTTAGACAGATCTCTAGACAATATAAAGATCATGAATCAGAGAGCAGACGTAGCAGCTTTTTTAGGTGAAAAAGAACATGGTGATGACATGGAACAAAACAGGTTGTAATTTTTTGATCTCCTAAAGTGCTGAAGATATGTGGAAAGGGGCAAGGAACATGAGCTGCAGCTCCAACTTATCTGTCAATTTTTATATATTTTTTGCATAGATTGAAGACAGGGCGGCAATTAGGTATAGCTAGTATTTTGTGCAAAAGAAGATAGATAACACAAATTTTGAAATATTATGAATAGACAGAGACAAACCCAGGGTTGGTCACCAGATTACACTTTTCATGTACGTGTATGTTATGGACCTTGGTCCACAACGAGTAGTTGGGATAGGATAATGGTCAGAGGACAAGGTGTAGGGCACTCGCCCTCTTCAACCTGGAGGCAAGGGTCATCCCTGATGTGGAAGGCAGAGATAGAGAGAGACTCTGAGGCTAATTGGAACTTCTGTTCATTGATTGCTTGAAAAAGAGAGGCTAAAATGCCAGCTTGTTTATACAGCACACAACCTCCTTGAACGACCAGACTGGATTCTAGCCAACTCACTGGATGCATATGGAATGAAACCAAACGACTCAAATCATTCCTTACCTAAAAAAACTCAAACAATCTTCTCTGTCTCTTATGTGGTTGTTCATCTAGGTACATAGACCCTGCTACTGTCCTATTCTACAAGGATACAACTCTTCAATTCCTAAACATGTCATCTCCTAATGGCTATATATACCTGTCCTAGTTTTCATGATATTCACGAACAACTTAGGTGTTCCTTCTGCTTGTTTTTGTACGGTCGGATGACCAGCCACAAACTCTTCTAGAGTATAAGGGTGCGGTTGAACCAAAGCCCATACCAGTATTACCAGGATTGCCCTTATCCAGGGTGTGGTGACTCTTTCCGCAACTCTTGATTCCATCAAGAAATTTATTCCTCCACAAAACAAATTCACATTGGGCAGATAGCTTGAAACGAGAATAGGTAGGACAAACTGGCTATCTTAGATTTATAGATGAGGGTGGACCACAAGACCGACCCTGTACTATACCACCGAGCAACATAAGTGTCACCTGGACAACACGTTATGAACAACAAAATTTTGAACCTTGGCTGCTTGGGAAAATCAAGTCATTGTGGAACCAGATGCTAAGCATTCCATTGATAGTTGCTATTCGAGGGGTGACAATTTTGCATATGCATTTTTCAAAACTATTTGTAGGCTCTATGTCACCACTCATGCCTGGTGACTTGGTGAGGATCTGAAACCGAGTTATAGAAACTCTTCATTGCAGCAATTTCAGGATGAATGAGATGCGAGCCTGTGATCTGTAGCAACTTATGATTTTCCTCTTGCCAAAAGAAACTTATGATTTTCCCAAGCACCGAGCCACCAAGAGTATCCTCTGTCCTCCGAAAATTACCCTTCAATCCAGTCTATATACGATTCCAACAGGCATAGGGGAAAACTATATACATTTCCAATGCCACTGGCCAGAATCATGAGGTGCTAATGGTGTGTTTGGTGCAGGGGATATCCCTGGACCGTTCACAGATATCCATCTTGTATCAGAAGTATTCAGATTCTTCATGAGAAGTATTCAGGTTTCAGAGGAACATGCAGGACTATGAGAAGTTTTGTCATCCATTGTTTGGTCTAGGTAATATGGCTATGAGAATTTTAACAAAAAATGGATAATCAAAACAACCTAAGTCATTCACACTTGACCACATGATGAATTGAAATGGTTACTTTATCTTCAACATCTTAATTTACTATGTTAAACTAGAAACTAAACAAGTTCACTACTTGTATCCTGAAAATGGACTAAACCAAAATAACATATTAAGGGAGGACCCCCTGGAAAAATAATCCCAAGGAAAGGGGGAGGACCATCAAGCTGGTGAATGAACAATGCAATAATCAAATCACACATCCAATGCAAAAAGTTTGTATGCCCTACTTCCAGAAAAGCAAGAGCGCAAAATCAAGTGGTTCTAACAGCCTACTTTCACAGTTTCATTATCAACTATTACTAACATATCCCGTCACAACATCTTAGAATTTAATAAACACGCCATAAGTTGCAACAGCTTTGATTCTCTGACGAACAAAACAATGACCTAAGATGTTCATGGGAGCTAAAGGTTACATCTCCTGTTCTCTGTGTCTGCCGGATTATCTTATTTGATTGGTAGGAAACCTATCCACAAAGTTGAGTGCACTTTTAATTAATATATAAGCGGGAGCATAATCCAACGCCCTAATAAGTTAACAAGGCAGAACAAAGTCTAAGCGACCAAAAGGTGGATCCCAACACCAAATCACGGTATTAAGGGATCAAGTTGCACATTCCAGTACCATCTCAATCCTAAGCGATCTCATCATCAGTCACATGCGATGCGAGTTTTCTTTTATTTCTTTTCTGATTTTTAAATTGTCTGCGAGGGCAACAACATGCATAATTTGGCAATGAAATACTGAACATTTTAACGGAACAGTCAGAAATGGCATCCGCGGGACGTACCGCCGCAGCAGAAGCAGCGGCAGCAGCACGAGAGGAGCATGGCGGCGTCGCAGGCGAGCTCGAGCGCGGTGGCCACCATGGAGCCCCTCGACGACGTCGGGCGGCCCTCGAGCAGCGGCGCCTGCTGCGGGCCCTCGTCCCCGTCCTGCCCCTGCCGCTGCGCGCGCTTCTTGTGGGCGAGATTGAGCTCCAGCTTCTCCAGGTAGGCGTGCTTGAACGAGTCCCGGATCCGGAGCGACGGCCACAGGTGCATCTTCGCCGGATGTGGAGGGGGCGGGGGCGGCGGCGGCGGCGGCGGCGCGGGCTGGGCGGGCCGGGGATTGTCTCCTAGGGATCACGGGGGGGTGGCGTGGAGGACCGAGGAAGGCGGAGGAGAAGCGTGAATTTTTGGCTTCGCCTTGATTGGGACGGTGCGGGTTGCGGATTTGGGATCGGATGATGGGACGGCACGCCGATGGCGAGCATGCGCCAGGCGCCAGGGAAGCTCCAGGAGTCCAGGGCGCTCACGCGATTCACGCGGGCTGCGGCCCATTAGCGTGCTCCCTCTTTTCGGCTCGCTCGGTCACCTCGCTGGTTTTCGCTGACGTTCGCCACGACAATTGACCGTTGACATGGACATTGACCAAGGCCGTTCACCGTTGATATTTCTGAAAAAGTCCATGATTTTTTCTAGAAAACATAGAGTTGAAAAACATACTCAACATTGACCAAGTCTGTTCACCATTGATATTTCTGAAAATGTTCATGAATTTCAAAAAAGTTTGTGAAAATTAAAAAAATCATGAATTTGGGAAAAACCGCATTTTTTTTGGAAAATATCACGACTTGGAACATTTCATAATTTGAAAAAATGACACGAAATGGAAAAAGTGCACGGATTTTTTAAGAAATAAATTTTGAATAGAATTTTGTAAAAAATATTTTTTATAGAACATAGAAATAAGTTCGCGAATTTAAGAATTTTTCTTATTTTTAAAAATTTCACGCATTTAAAGAAGTAACAAAAAATATGAGAAAAAAAGAATAACCAACCAACACGAAACACATAAACCCCCTACTTTGCGTCATATGGGTCGGCCCGTTAGTTCCTGGGTGTGTGCCCCCAGTTGCCTAATGCCCCTTAACTAGCGCATAAGGCAACTTTAAAAAACTGGTACATAAGGCGCCAATTAGGATTTAGGGGAATCTGCCTGGTCACTGGACAACCTAGGCCAGTAAAGTGGGAAACAAACTTGGCCATATGTGCCATGCCTCGCGGGCCGGCCTGGGGGTATGGATTTTTGGTCTAGCTTGGGCCGGGCATGGCATGCGAATAAAAGGGTTGGGGTCGGCCGGCCATGTAAAAAGGTCGATCCTTGAAGCCAGATTTTATGGTTGGGCATGACATGATGTCATGACCCTTTTAGAATTTTTTTTAGTATTTTCTAAAATTATTATTTTTTGTGTTTTTCTTATGGTATATAGATTTGGAATTTTTCCTTTGGGATGCCGACTCACACAACGAGATCAATGTAAATATATCCTCTATTTGCAAGGCTAGTTGTTGGGTAAAATCCAGCATGTAATTTCAAAGTCGACGGTCATGACTATGCTATGATCTACTACATGAAGATGCCTTCTATTCCGCTGGATTTATTTTTCCAAAACAATATCAAACCCTCAATGTAACAATAGAGTCCATAATGCAAGGTTTTGTGAGAACAACTGTAATCGAGGAGAGAGTTACTAACTAACTCAAGAGATTTTTGAGATCCACTGAAGGATACAAGACATGTCATCAGACAAGTAGCTTCACAACGACCTTCTTGAGCATATCTTCATATGTGAAAGTAACATGTGCAATAGTATATTGATGTTTCATCATTTTTATTTGGATTGTCTAGTGCATTTTGGAGCTTATGGAGTATATGAATTTCAAAATCTAAAACTATGAATTTGAAATGGTGTTCAATTATGTGTTCTACAAACATACAAGTTTGAATTATTAAGATGTAAAACTAGAGTTAGAATGAAGTTCATATGCATGAAGAGAAGAGACATGAAAGATAATTAAATATATGCGCTATATTGCTAGGAATTGACACATGAGTGCTCCCTGAAAAGATGATTTTTAGGGGCTTTTACCAAGTCATAGATTGTATTGGTCAGACACACCGTGATGCTAATGTGCTCCACACCTTGCCTCTCCCCGCGCGGGCGGGGAGGTACCATTTGGGGTCCTTAAATGAGGCAACTTTTCCTTCTTTCAACGACACTTCTTTGTTTGATCTTTTATTGAAATTAGGCAAAAGATTTGCCATTTTCATTAACTAAGATAGAAGTTATAGAGATTTAAACCATTGGCCAAAGTTACATCAATCACTCTTTGTGGTACAATGTTACGCAAGTGTTTTGCATCGGTAAGACTCCAAAGCGAGGCTTCCACTTTATTCTAGCAACGCTGACCCCAACCGGTACCGCGGTATGGCGAAAAATCCTTGCATTCCGCTCATTTCATAACTCCCAAGAGATAAGTAACATCAATGAAGCAAGCCACCTTCGTGGTTCGGTTTTCATATGTGCTATGTGGTTCCACCATTCCTAGCAGAGGTTGCGGTCCCCCATTCATTAGGGTGGATATCATGAAGACCAAGCCAATCTTTGATTATACTCTAGACTCTTAGACTAGTCACAATGGGTAGTAACATAGAATAATAACATGCATATATTACTAGTCTAAGTTACTATCTCCATAATGTATAGTAACATAGAGGTAGTAACATTGAGCCTTTTATTTATTAGCTTATAGACTCATCTTGCCTTGGTATGCGCTATGTTACTCATAGGGTTAGTAACATGCTAAGTTACTCAATTTCTCTCTCTTCTCATTAATTAGTTGTCACATCATATTTTTTTGCTTAGCTGACATCTATGTTACTCCCATTGTGACTAGTCTAATTATGTATCTGCATGGGAAGAGTAAATGTGCCATCGTCTTTTGGACCTGTTTACAAAGGGGGGCAAAGGTTGCAATTTGGTCACCGGTTACTGGGTGTGTCCTTCAAATCTTGTTGTTTATCGCAAGCCATGAGGATAATTTGCATTTTGGGGACGCTCAAGTATTCCAGACCATCAGGACCATGCTCGTGTCAGTGTGGCCTAAGAACGGGAGGCTGACCTCGCGGACTAATGCCCATCATTAGTGAGCTTCTAGTTTGAGGTTTTTAGTTGTCCTCCAATTTTGGTGATGGTGATAATGGTGATGGCATGACTCGTCAATACTACCTCTCAATAATAACTCTTCAAATAACACAAATACGACTATATACTTCATCTGTCTCATAAAAAAAACTCTTATATTACGAGACAAAAGGATCAAGAGACAAAAAGTACGGAACATGCAAGTAGGAGCTCACAAACCGAAACCGTACGTACACATTGCATTTCAAATTTCCGCCCATGTTACCTGGATGCATACATGACATGACAGTAAATCATCCTCATCATTCACGGATAGTACATGGAACTAAACACTAACGTAGACACACTCGGTCGATCGGTAGAGAAAACAAGCAGCAAACGCGGCGGCGAGCTGAGGGAAACAGGGACGCGTGCAAAGACCAGCAGAATCCAGGACCCGAACGGCAAGCACACTGGAGGCCCCTCTGTCCTCTGCTGTATCTACAGTTCAGTGCCTCCGACCGTCGATTCGGCGGCCGGCCGTCGATCTAGCGGCTGCCGAAGGAGGCAGACGAGCCGAACTTGGTGGCGCTGGCCCTCAGCACGTACTGGTGGTACAGGGCGGCGATGGCGGCCCCGATGAATGGCCCCACCCAGAACATCCACTGCAACCACAACGGCAACAAATGTGAGTAAAGGTGTGTCAGAGGAATTTGATTTGAATTAATCTACTTATAATTTTCTTCCTAATTGCACCCTCTACAAAACTATGGGCTTGTGTATGTAGACCAGGATAGCGACTAGCTAGTCAGGTACAATAGTGGTAGCAGAGTTTCTGGCGTAGTTGGATGGTGGGTGGGAGTGGGAGTGGGAGTAGGACGAGATTAGGCCGCGTGTACTTTTTTGTACCGCTGCAAAAATTAGTTTGTCTGCAGATGTCATGTCACACATAAGCTACAAGAGCGTACAAAAAATAATAATACTCGAAGGCTAATCAGTGGGGAGTGACATCGCTTGAGTTTATAATAAGTGATCCTTATCCCGGGTCCTTGGCCAAAATAATCGGCCTGCTCAGCGCTCTGATTACTACTTTCGAACTTATGGACGAGGAATACCACAAAAGTTTATGTCTAGTTCTTTTAAGCTTTGAGTCTGCAAGTGTCCACGAACCAGTCATTTGGGATGACATAGTGCAGTACGTATGGGTTTAATAAAGTTATCCTCGCTATCTTGTGCCGTTCGATAAGATATACTACTCGATATTCTATCTGTTCATATGGATGATGAACACCACACGTCCACACAAGTTGTGTTTGGGTTTTCCAAGTTTTAGTCTTTCTCGAGGTGATTGTGACCACTGCTTACCTAAACAGTAACTGTGAGACCAATATTAATTAGCAGAGACATGGGGGTAGTGTGTGGCGGTACGTACGTGGTCATCCCAGGCCTTCTCGTTGTTGTAGATCACGGCCGCTCCCAAGCTCCTCGCCGGGTTGATGCCGGTGCCGGTAATCGGGATAGTGGCCAGGTGCACCATGAACACCGCGAAGCCGATTGGCAGAGGAGCCAGCACCTGAATAAATCATTGCAACATCCATGTTATTAGCCACTGCTCGATGACCTAGCTCTAGCTTAGTTCATTCATCACCATGTACAAATTCGAAAAGCAGCCGCGCGCCTCTGTATTTCAAAACCATATATGCAGGCAGCAAAAAGGAGAGCTGGCTAGGAAAAAGATATGAATGCTTTCATATGCTAATATGCAGCCTTGAAAAGGACGGTTCACCAAATCTAAGCAATCATATCAAGGAAAATTCATGTTGGACTTTCGCGCCTTGTCCCTATCTAGGATCGAAAGTGCTTGTCTAATGCTAATCACAATTCACAAGCGGTTTGCCACCTCACAGTTGCTGCATATGATGAATTAAATTATATTAACTAGCTAGCTAGGGACAGAACTAGTGAGTACTGATGAACTACTTCAGTTTCAGTATCGGTAGAATATCCGGAGACCTGCTTTATGCGTATTTCCATGCAGGGTATCACTAGTTCGTGGACGAAAGAAAATGGAATCAGTCGGCTGCATCATGCCGAGAGGGGGTAGTGATGGCTTACCGGGACGTGGGAGTCACGGGCGCTGCGCTTGGGGTCGGTGGCGGAGAAGACGGTGTAGACGAGCACGAAGGTGCCGATGATCTCGGCGGCGAGGCCGGTGCCCTTGGAGTAGCCGGAGCTGAGCTCGTTGGCGCCGCCGCCGTAGCGCACGTAGAAGGCGCTCTGGAACCCCTTGACGAGCCCCACGCCGCAGATGGCGCCCAGGCACTGCGCGATGATGTAGAGCAGCGCGCGCACCAGCGACACCTTGCGCGCCAGGAACAGCCCGAAGGTCACCGCCGGGTTGATGTGTCCCCCCGACACTCCGGCGGTGCAGTAGACGAGCACGAAGATCATGCCGCCGAACGCCCAGGCGATGCCCAGGATGCCGACGCCGCTGCAGGCCGCGTCGGCGGCGTTGGGGCCGGCGGGGTCGGCCTGGTGCTTGTACCCGATGACGGTGGCCACAGTGATGTAGAGGAAGAGCAGCGTGGCGACGAACTCGGCGATCACCGCGCGGTACAGGGACCACTTGGTCAGCTCCTCGGCGTCGAAGAGCGGCGCCGGCGGCGGGTCGGAGTAGTCCTTGGCCGCGTACTCCCCGCCGGGTGGCGCCGCCTCGATGTCCTTGGCCATCGTCGCCTCCTTAGCCGATCGACAAGGTCCGGTGCGTGCGTGTGGTGGCGCCCAAGGTGCGAGTGCGCTGGAGCTCTGTGTGGTGGTGTGAGGCGACGAGCACACGGCTGTGGTATTTATGGCGGCGAGGCGCGAGGCGGCTACTGGCTCACGGCGAAGGGCCGGCGTAGGGCGCTCGCTTTGCGATTAACTAGTTTTGTTTAGTGACTGGGTTTATTAGTGGAGGATAAGGGCGCCTCCCGTTAGCGTCTTGTTTCTAGGTTATAAACTTTGCCGCCCACGGCCCTCATCATTGCATCATGGCTCGCCGGTGGCTGCGCCTAATACGGTGGAGCTTAATTATACCTTTTGATTTGAAATTTGTGGCTCAGCATCAGCATGCACATACACGATCGATGATTTGAGGTGACGGCAGATTCTGTGTGTCGTGAGCTTAATTGCCTGCCGAGTGTGCTGTGTGGAGCGGAGCGCTCGTATCACTGGTTTGCTACGAGCATTTTTGGCGGCAAATTTTGTATTGTTGACATTTGGCTGGGTTCTCCACTACTGAACAACTGCTTAATCAGCGGCTTGGTTGCTAATCATGCGCAGGCACGTCACAAAGTACCGCCCTCGAAACCGAAGTTTCTATCCGAAACTTTGATTAACCCTAAACTGTTGCACGATGCGCGCGCCGGCATCGGGTGTACGTAACAAGCTGTACTGATCGAGCGACGGGGAGTCCGGTCCAGATTCGAGAAGATGCGCGAGGGTTCGTTCGACCGGATGGCGACCCGATATCCCTCACGGATTTGCATGTTGGGAGACTGGAATCGTCTGCACTCACTGCATGATAGGCTCGCGCCACTCTTTTCCAGCGTGCCGTTGTTACTTTCGTGCACGAATGTGGCTTCCGGCTCGACTCGCTTTTCAACAGCACGGAACGGAACCGAAAGCGAGGAGGCCTCATCATCAATGATCGCCGATCGCCTCCCCCGTCCGTCTTCTCCAGGTTTCCATTCACGGGGCGGTGGATGGGCTCCTTTTTCCCGCCGGAAACGCGCGAGTGCCCATGCGGGACTCATGGCGGTGGTTAGCGAGTGCGCGCGCCCTGGCCCTGGCCTGGCCATGGATCACCATGCGCGAGAGGACAAGGAGGACCGACCAATCCAGCTGTGACGCTGACGCGTATAGGAGTACAATTTTTGAAGGGGAATGGATGGGGTGAGCCGGGCGGCTCGGGTCCTATTCAGGCCGAATTATTTGCCGTGTTTCGAGTTTTCAACAGCTGCGCCAGCATCTCAGGTTGATTTGTTACAAAACAAAAGGCGGGAATTCGCTTCCATGGACAAACAAACAAACGGGTCGAATGGGTGGTCCATTATTCTTCGACCAACCCGCAGCAATCAGGCATGCAGCATTTTGCTTTTTTGATAGAAAGAAGTATTCTTTTAGGGGAGAAGTATTTTGTTATATTGGATCAAGAAGATCAGCCATACCTGGCCTGGGATACCCGGTCCGGTCAGCCCAACCCGACCGTGCCCACGGGGCCCGACAGCCGGGTCGGGTCGGCCTTGAGCCAGATATGTTTTACAATTTAGGGAAAGGCCCGGCCCAAGTTCCGACGGGCTTTTATGCATCTACTATTATATCTCTATTTCGAGAGCGCTTCTACGCTTGTCTATCTAAGTATTAAACTAATAACAAACAGAATAATACTTGAAGCAATGTCACTGAATGTAGACAAAATAAGACAAGCAATATGTTCAGATCCCATCGTTTTATATTTAATAGCAATAATACAAATACATCTTTTGTCTCCTTCTGTCACGAGGATATAGAGCACCACAAGATTGAACCCACAACAACGCATCACTCCCGCCAAACCAAACAAATAGACCAGAGAGAAATAAAAAGCTATAATAATCATGCATAATAGAATTTTAAAAAGACTCAATTACTTTCAATGAATAATCTGATCATAAACCTACAATTCATCGGATCCCAACAAACACATCGTAAAAGAAGATTACATCGGATAGATCACCGCGAGAATCACGGTGAACTTTGTATTGAAGATCAAAAAGAGAGAAGAAGCCATGTAGGTACTAGCTATGGACCCGTAGGTCTATAGTGGACTACTCATGCATCATCATGGAGATAGCAAGGTTGATGTAGATGGCCTCCGCGGTCGACCCCCCCCCCCCGGCAGAGTACCGAAAAAGGTCTCCAGATGGCCTCCTGCCGAAACAAAGGCTTGCGGCGACGGAAAAAGTGTTTCGGGTGGCTCTTGTTGGTTTCCCGGTTTTAGAGAATTTATGGAGTTGGAATTAGGTCAGACGAAGCCACGAGGGGCCCACAAGGCATCATGGTGCGCCCTGTTGCATTGCCTTCTCCACGTCTCGCTTCCTGACTCCTCCCGAAGCTTCTTGTATCTCTTTTATCTAAAAAATATCGTCAATTTTTTTTATAGCATTTGGACTTTGTTTGGTACAGATTTTCTGAAAAACCAAAAACAGGCAAAAAAAAATTAGCAACTGACACTTGGTAATGGGTTAATAGGTTAGTTCCCAAAAATGATGTTGAAAATATGCCCTAGAGGCAATAATAAATTAGTTATTATCATATTTCCTTGTTCATGATAATCTTTTATTATCCATGCTAGAATTGTATTGATCGGAAGCTCAGATACATGTGTGGATACATAGACAACACCATGTCCCTAGTATGCCTCTAATAGACTAGTTTGTTGATCAAAGATGGTTAAGGTTTCCTAGCCATGGACATGAGATGTCATTTGATAATGGGATCACATCATTAGGAGAATGATGTGATGGACAAGACCCAAACTATAAACGTAGCATATGATCGTGTCAGTTTATTGCTACAGTTTTCTGCATGTCAAGTATATGTTCCTATGACCATGAGATCATGCAACTCACGGACACCGGAGGAGTGCGTTGTGTGTATCAAACGTCGCAACGTAACTGGGTGAATATAAAGGTTTTCTACAGGTATCTCCGAGGATGTCTGTTGGGTTGACATGGATCAAGACAGGGATTTGTTACTCCGTGTGACGGAGAGGTATCTCAGGGCCCACTCGGTAATACAACATCACAACAAGCCTTGCAAGTAATGTGACTAAGTGTTAGCCACGGGATCTTGTATTATGGAACGAGTAAAGAGACTTGTCGGTAATGAGATTGAACTAGGTATAGAGATACCGACGATCGAATCTCGGGCAAGTAACATATCGATAAACAAAGGGAACTGCATACGAGATTAACCGAATCCTTGACATAGAGGTTTAATCGATATAGATCTTCGTAGAATATGTAGGAACCAATATGGGCATACATGTCCTGCTATTGGTTATTGTCCGTAGAGGTATCTCGGTCATGTCTACATAGTTCTCGAACCCGCAGGGTCTGCACACTTAAAGTTCGTTGACGTTTCGGTAGTATAGAGTTATGTATGGTGGTGACCGAAGGTTGTTAGGAGTCCCGGATGAGATCCTGGACATCACTAGGAGATCCGGAATGGTCCGGAGGTAAAGATTGATATATAGAAAGTCCTGTTTTGGTCACCGGAAAAGTTTTGGGCTCATCGGTTGTGTACTGGGAGTGCCGGGAGGGTACCGAGGAACCATCGGGAGGGGTGTCACGCCCTGAGGGGCCTCATGGGCTGTGGGAGGAGACAAACCAGCCCCTAGTGGGCTGGACGAATCCTCCACTAAAGCCCATCAGGTTTGAGAAGGAAAAAAAATCCAAAGGTGGAGAGGTGAAAAGAGTTTCCAAGTGGAAAGGAGGAATCCTACTCCTAATAGGATTGGAGTAGGACTCATCCACCTCCAATTTCGACCAAACCTTGAGGGTTTTAGGCTGCCTCCTCCCCTCCCTCCCTCCTATATATACTAGAGGATTTAGAGGGAAAATCTAACCCTAATTGCCACATCCTGCCCTCTTCTTCCTCTAAATCTGTTTCTCCTCTAGATTAGTTCTGCGGTGCTTAGGCGAAGCCCTGCAGGATTAGTTCACCACCACCGCCACCACACCATTGTGCTGCCGAAGAAGTCATCTACCTCTCTGCTCCCTCTTGCTAGATCAAGAAGGTGGAGATCGTCATCGATCCGTACGTGTGCTGAACGCGGAGGTGCCGTCCGTTTGGCGCTAGATCGGAAGGACCATGATCAAGATCGCGAGACAATTCGTGATTGGATCGCGGGACGGATCATGATGGGATTGAGGGACGTTTTGTGATTGGATCACGAGATGGATCGTGATGGGATTGCGGGACACTCGGCGATTTGGATCGCGAAGACATTCGACTACATCAACCGCGTTTCTTAACGCTTCCTGCTTAGCGATCTACAAGGGTATGTAGATCAACTCTTCCTCTCGTAGATGCTCATCACCATGGATAGATCTTGCGTGTGTTGGAAATATGCCCTAGAGGCAATACTAAATTAGTTATTATCATATTTCCTTGTTCATGATAATCGTTTATTTTCTATGCTATAATTGTATTGATCGGAGACTTAGATGCATGTGTGGATACATAGACAAAACCATGTCCCTAGTGTGCCTCTAATGGACTAGCTCATTGATCAAAGATGGTTAAGGTTTCCTTGCCATGGACATGAGATGTCATTTGATAATGGGATCACATCATTAGGAGAATGGTGTGATGGACAAGACCCAAACTACAAACGTAGCATATGATCGTGTCAGTTTATTGTTATTGTTTTCTGCATGTCAAGTATATGTTCCTATGACCATGAGATCATGCAACTCACTGACACCGGAGGAGTGCGTTGTGTGTATCAAACGTCGCAACGTAACTGGGTGACTATAAAGTTGCTCTACAGGTATCTCCGAGGGTGTCTGTTGGGTTGGCATGGATCAAGACTAGGATTTGTTACTCCGTGTGACAGAGAGGTATCTCATGGCCCACTCGGTAATGCAGCATCACAACAAGCCTTGCAAGCAATGTGACTAAGTGTTAGCCACGGGATCTTGTATTACAGAACGAGTAAAGAGACTTGCCGGTAATGAGGTTGAACTAGGTATGGAGATACCGACGATCGAATCTCGGGCAAGTAACATACCGAAGAACAAAGGGAACGTTATACGGGATTAACTGAATCCCTGACATAGAGGTTCGACCGATAAAGATCTTTGTAGAATATGTAGGAACCAATATGGTGATCCAGGTCCCGCTATTGGTTATTGGCCATAGAGGTGTCTCGATCATGTCTACATAGTTCTCGAACCCGCAGGGTCTGCACACTTAAGGTTTGGTGATGTTTCGGTAGTATATGTGATGTATGAGATGATCATGTATTGTATAGAATATCACGACTTGCATGTCGATGAGTACGGCAACCGGCAGGAGCCATAGGGTTGTCTTTAATTATTGTATGACATGTGTGTCAATCATTAAGCGCCTTGTAATGCTTTACTTTATCGCTAAGTGGTAGAAATAGTAGTAGAAGCATGGTGGGCGCGACAACCCCGATGGAGACACATTGATGGAGATCAAGATGATGGAGATCATGGTGTCATGCCGGTGACGATGGAGATCATGCCGGTGCTTTAAGGATGGAGATCAAAAGCACAAGTTCATGGCCATATCATGTCACTTATGATTTGCATGTGATGTTAATCCTTTTATGCACCTTGTTTTGCTTAGGACGACGGTAGCATTATCAGGTGATCCCTCACTTAAATTTCAAGATAAATTGTGTTCTCCCCGAGTGTGCACCGTTGCAAAAGTTCGCCGTGTCGAGACACCACCTGATGATCGGGTGTGATAGACTCTACGTTCACATACAACGTGTGCAAGCCGGTGTTGCATGTGCGGAACACTCGGGGTTAAACTTGACGAGCCTAGCATGTACAGACATGGCCTCGGAACACAAGAGACCGAAAGGTCAAACATGAGTCATATAGTAGATATGATCAACATGATGATGTTCACCATTGAAACCACCTTAACTCACGTGATGATCGGACTTGAGTTGGTGACTTTGGATCATGTATCACTCGAATGACCGGAGGGATGTCAATTTGAGTGGGAGTTCTTAAGTAATATGATTAATTGAACTCATTATCACATAGTGAGTAGTGTCTTTTGAAAATTATGTTGTAGATTACTAGCTCACGCTGTAGCTCCCTTGAATTTTTATATGTTCCTAGAGAAATAGAGTTGAAAGATGATGGTAGCAATATTGCGGACTGGGTCCGTGATCTGAGGATTGTCCCCATTGCTGCACAGAAGGCTTATGTCCTTAATGCATCGCTCGGTGCGCCACCCCCTCAAGCTTCGTCTGTAGATGTTGTGAACATCTGACATGCACGTTATGATGACTACTTGATAGTTCAGTGCGTCATGCATTACGACTTAGAATTGAGGCTCCACAATGTTTTGAATGTCAGAGAACATATTAGATGTTCTAAGAGCTGAAATTGGGATCTCAGGCTCGTGCCCGTGTTGTGAGGTATGAGACCTCCAACAAAATCCTTTGCCTGCAAGATGAAGGAGAATAACTCAATCCTTTAGCATGTGCTCAGATTGTCTGGGTTCTACAATCACTTGAATCGAGTGGGAGTTGACCTTCCAGATAAGATAGTGATTGATATAGTTCTCCAAATCACTGTCACTAAGCTACTAGAGCTTCGTGATGAACTATAAAATGCCAGGGATGGTAATAATGATCCCTGTGATATTCGCGATGTTTGACACCGCGAAGGTAGAAATCAAGAAGGAGCATCAAGTGTTGACGGTTAGTGGAACCACTAGTTTCGAAATGGGAAAGGGTAAGGAGGGAAACTTCATGGATGGCAAGTCAGTTGCTGCTCCACTGAAGCAACCCAAAGTTGAACCCAAACCCGAGACTAAGTGCTTCTATTATGAGGAAAGCAGTTGCTGAAGCGGAACAAATATAGATACTTGGTAGTTAAGAAGGCTAGCAACGTCAACATAAGTATATTTGATATACGTGTTATTGATGTGTACCTTGCTAGTACTCCTAGTAACACCTGAGTATTGGATACCGATCCGATTGCTAAATGTTAGTAACTCGAAATAAAAGCTACAGAATAAATGGAGACTAGTTAAGAGTGAGGTGGCGATGTGTGTTAGAAATGTCTCCAAGGTTGATGTGATCAACATCGCACACTCTCTCTACCTTCGGGATTAGTGACAAACCTAAATAAATGTTATTTGGTGTTTGCGTTAAGCATGAACATGATTAGATCGTGTTTATTGCAATATGGTTATTCATTTAAGTTAGAGAATAATGGTTATTCTGTTTACATGAATAATACCTTCAATGGTCATACACCCAATGAGAATGGTTTGTTGAATCTTGATCGTGCATAACCCCAAAATTATAGTAGTAAAACGACAAGAGACATTATATTACGCACCATGTCCAATAGAGCATAACTATGATGTTCGGACACACCATCACACTATGGTGTTCCAGGTGGCGTTTAGTTGTGAAACAACTTTCACATTGTCTTAAGTTGTATGCCAAACTCGTGACTCAGATATTCACCTCCACGATCATATCGCAGTCATTTTTATCTTCTTGTCACGATGATCTTTAAACTTCACTCTGAATTTGCTTGAACCTTTCAAACGATTCAGACTTGTGTTTCATTAAGTAAATATACACTATATCTACTCAAATCATCAGTGAAGGTAAGAAAATAACGATATCCACTGCACGCTACAAGACTCACTAGATTGCATACATCAACATGTATCATTTCCAATGAATCACTTGCCCGCTCCATCCAACGGGGTCCTTTAGTCATCTTGCCCAAGAGGCATGGTTCGCATGTCTCAACCGATTCGAAATCGAATGAGTCCAAATATCCATCAGCATGGAGTTTCTACATGCGCTTTATACCAATATGACATTTAGCGGCAGTGCCACAAGTATGTGGTACTATCATTATTAACTTTGTGTCTTTTGACATCAATGTTATGAACATGTGTAATACTACGATCAAGATTTCAACAAACCATTCTCACTGGGTGCATGACCATTGAAGGTATTATTCATGTAAACAGAATAACCATTATTCTCTAACTTAAATGAATAACCGTATTGCAATAAACATGATCTAATCATGTTCATGCTCAACGCAAAACACCAAATAACATTTATTTAGGTTCGTCACTAATCCTGAAGGTAGAGAGAGCGTGCGATGTTGATCACATCAACCTTGGAAACACTTCCAACACATATCGTCACCTCACCCTTAGCTAGTTCTCCGTTTATTCCGTAGCTTTTATTTCGAGTTACTAACATTTAGCAACCGAACCGGTATCCAATACCCAGGTGCTACTAAAAGTACTAGCAAGGTACACATCAATAACTCGTATATCAAATATACTTCTGTCGATGTTGCCAGCCTTCTTATCTACCAAGTATCTAGGGTTGTTCCGCTTCAGCGACCTCTCACCTCATAATAGAAGCACTTAGTCTCGGGTTTGAGTTCAACTTTGGGTTGCTTCACTGGAGCAGCAACTGACTTGCTATCCATGAAGTTTCCCTCCTTGCTCTTGCCCTTTTCGAAACTAGTGGTTTGATTAACCATCAACACTTGACGCTCCTTCTTGATTTCTACCTTCGCGGTGTCAAACATCGCGAACAGCTCAGGGATCAATACTTCTATCCCTGGTGTATTATAGTTCATCACTAAGTTCTAGTAGCTTTAGTGACTGTGACTTGGAGAACTATATCAATCACTATCTTATCTGGAAGATCAACTCCCACTTGATTCAAGCGATTGTAGTACCCAGACAATCTGAGTACATGCTCAACGATTGAGCTATTCTCCTTCATCTTACAGGCAAAGAATCTTGTTGGAGATCTCATATCTCGCAACACAGGCACGAGCCTGAGATCACAATCTCTGCTCCTAGAACATCTCATATGTTCCGTGACGTTCAAAACGTTTTCGAGCCTCAATTCTAAGCCGTAATGCATGACGCACTAAACTATCAAGTAGTCATCGAAACGTGCCTGTCAGATGTTCACAACATCTATAGACGACGCTAGAGGGGGTGGCGCATCGAGCGGTGCATTAAGGACATAAGCCTTCTGTGCAGCAATGAGGACAATCCTCAGATCACGGACCTAGTCCGCAATATTGCTACCAACATCTTTCAACTCTATTTCTCTAGGAACATATAAAAATACAAGGGAGCTACAACGCGAGCTAGTAATCTACAACATAATTTGCAAAGACACTTTGACTATGTTCATGATAATGAGTTCAATTAATCATATTACTTAAGAACTCCCACTCAAATTGACATCCCTCCGGTCATTCGAGTGATACATGATCCAAATTCACCAACTCAAGTCCGATCATCACGTGAGTTAAGGTGGCTTCAATGGTGAACATCATTATGTCGATCATATCCACTATATGACTCATGCTCGACCTTTCGGTCTCTTGTGTTCCGAGGCCATGTCTGTACATGCTAGGCTCGTCAAGTTTAACCCGAGTGTTCTGCGCGTGCAAATCTGGCTTGCACCCGTTGTATGTGAACGTAGAGTCTATCACACCCGATCATCACGTGGTGTCTCAACACGACGAACTTTCGCAACGGTGCACACTTGGGGAGAACACAATTTATCTTGAAATTAAGTGAGGGATCACCTTATAATGCTACCGTCGTCCTAAGCAAAACAAGGTGCATAAAAAGGATTAACATCACATGCAAATCATAAGTGACACGATATGACCATGAACTTGTGCTTTTGATCTCCATCTAGAAAGCACCGGCATGATCTCCATCGTCACCGGCATGACACCATGATCTCCATCAACGTGTCGCCATCGGGGTTGTCACGCCCTGCATGCTTCTACTACTATTGCTACCGTAGTGATAAAGTAAAGCATTACATAGCGCTTAATGATTGACACGCAGGTCATACAATAATTAAAGACAACCCTATGGCTCCTGCCGGTTGCCGTACTCATCGACATGCAAGTCGTGATAATCTATACATCACATGATCATCTCATACATCACATATATCACATCATGTAATTGGCCATATCATATCACAACATATCCTGCAAAAACAAGTTAGACGTCCTCTAATTGTTGTTGCAAGTTTTACGTGGCTGCTACGGGTATCTAGCAAGAACGATTCTCACCTACGCATAAACCACAACGGTGATACATAGATTGCTTTTCAACATTCTCAAGGACCGCCTTTGTCGGATCCGATCCAACTAAAGTGAGAGAAACTGTCACCCGCAAGCCATCTAAGCAACAAGTTGCATCGAGGGAACCGGTCTCTCGTAAGCGTACGAGTAATGTTGGTCCGGGCCGCTTCATCTCACAATCATGCTGAACCAAAATCCGACCAAGGGAGGAAGCAATCTAAGCATCAACGCCCACAAACCTTTTGTGTTCTACTCGAGATCTCATCGAACCATCAACCTAGCTCATGATGCCACTGTTGGGGAACGTCGCATGGGAAACAAAAAAATTCCTACGCACACGCAAACCTATCCATGGTGATGAGCATCTACGAGAGGGAGAGTGGATCTACATACCCTTGTAGATCGCTAAGAGGGAAGCGTTAAGAAACGCGGTTGGTGTAGTCGAACATCTTCGCGATCCAAATCGCCGAGCGTCCCGCGATCTCATCATGATCCGTCCCGCGATCCAATCACGATCCGTCCCGTGAACTCATCACGATCCGTCCCGCGATCTCATCACAATCCGTCTCATGATCTTGATCACGATCTGTCCCGCGAACTCATCACGATCCGTTCCGCGATCTCATCACGACCCGTCTCGTGATCTCGATCACGGTCCTTCCGATCTAGCGCCGAACGGACGGCACCTCCGCATTCAGCACACGTGCAGCTTGATGACGATCTCCACCGTCTTAATCCAGCAAGAGGAGGTGGAGAGGAGAGAGAGTTCACCAGCAGCGTGACGGCACTCCGGTGATGGTGGTGGAGCAATTCCGGCAGGGTTTCGCCTAAGCGCTGCAGAAAACCGATCTAGAGGAGAAACTATGCACCGGTGGAACGGGTAGCACGTGGCCGGAAATTCTGTCCAAAAACCACCCAATCCACTAGTATATATAGGAGGAGAGGAGAGGAGAGGCATCCAAGGCCTTTGGGTCGGCCGAAATAGGAGGTGGGAGCAATCCTACTTCACCTCCAATCCTAGTTGGAGTAGGATTGCCTCCTATTGGCTGATTTTCCACTTTTTGCTTTAGGACTTTCTCTCCTGCGCCATGGGCCTTTGTGGCTGTTTTCCCAGCCCACTAAGGGCTGGTTATTATTCTCCCACAGCCCATGGACCTCTTGGGGTCGAAATACCCCTCCCGGAGGTCCCCCGGTACACTACCGGCACTCCCGGTACACTACCGATACTCCCGGTACACTACCGATGAGCCCGAAACTTTTCCGGAAACCAAACTGGGACTTCCTATATATGAATCTTTACCTCCGGACCATTCCGGAGCTCCTCGTGACGTCCGGGATCTCATCCGGGACTCCGAACAACCTTCGGTCACCACCATACATAACTGTACACTACCGAAACGTCACCGAACCTTAAGTGTGCAGACCCTGCGGGTTCGAGAACTATGTAGACATGACCGAGACACCTCTACAGTCAATAACCAATGGCGGGACCTGGACGTCCACATTGTTTCCTACATATTCTACGAAGATCTTTATCGGTCGAACCTCTATGTCAAGGATTCAGTTAATCCCGTATAACGTTCCCTTTGTTCTTCGGTATGTTACTTGCCCGAGATTCGATCGTCGGTATCTCCATACCTAGTTCAACCTCGTTACCGGCAATTCTCTTTACTCGTTCCATAATACAAGATCCCGCAACTAACAATTAGTCACATTGCTTGCAAGGCTCATTGTGATGTTGTATTACCGAGTGGGCCCTGAGATACCTCTCCGTCACACGGAGTAACAAATCCCAGTCTCGATCCATGCCAACTCAACACACACCATCAGAGATACCTGTAGAGCACCTTTATAGTCACCCAGTTACGTTGCGACGTTTGATACACACAAGGCACTCCTCCGATATCCGTGAGTTGCATGATCTCATGGTCATAGGAACATATACTTGACATGCAGAAAATAGTAGCAATAAACTGACACGATCATATGCTATGTTTGTAGTTTGGGTCTTATCCATCACATCATTCTCCTAATGATGTGATCCCGTTATCAAATGACATCTCATGTCCATGGCTAGGAAACCTTAACCATCCTTTGATCAACGAGCTAGTCCATTAGAGGCATACTAGGGACATGGTTTTGTCTATGTATCCACACATGCATTTAAGTCTCCGATCAATACAATTATAGCATGGATAATAAACGATTATCATGAACAAGGAAATATGATAATAACTAATTTATTATTGCCTCTAGGGCATATTTCGAACAGTATTACCGAGTGGGCCCTGAGATACCTCTCCGTCACACGGAGTAACAAATCCCAGTCTTGATCCATGCCAACCCAACACACACCCTCGAAGATACTTGTAGAGAACCTTTATATTCACCCAGTTACGTTGCGACGTTTGATACACACAAGGTACTCCTCTGGTGTCAGTGAGTTGCATGATCTCATGGTCATAGGAACTAATACTTGACATGCAGAAAACAGTAGCAATAAACTGACACGATCATATGCTACACTTGTAGTTTGGGTCTTGTCCATCAAATCATTCTCCTAATGACATGATACCGTTATCAAATGACATATCATGTCCATGACTAGGAAACCATAGCCATCTTTGATCAACGGGCTAGTCTATTAGAGGCATACTAGGGACATGGTGTTGTCTATGTATCCACACATGTATCTGAGTTTCCGATCAACACAATTATAGCATGGATAATAATCGATTATCATGAACAAGGAAATATGATAATAACCAATTTATTATTTCCTCTAGGGCATATTTCCAACAGTCTCCCACTTGCACTAGAGTCAATAATCTAGTTCACATCACCATGTGATTCAAATTGTTATGAATCTCACACCCAATGTGTTCTGGGGCTCGATCATGCTTTGCATGTGAGAGAGGGCTTATAGTTAACGGGTCTGCGACATTGAGATCCATGTGTACTTTGCAAATATCTATGTCAAACTATAAACACTGCTACCACACTCCACTTGGAGCTATTCCAAATGGCTGCTCTACTATACGTATCCGGATTGCTACTAAGAGTCATCCGGATTGGTGTCAAAGCTTGCATCGACGTAACTCTTTACGACGAACTCTTTCTTACCTCCATAACCGAGAAACACTTCCTTAGTCTTTTAGTTACTAAGGATGATCTTGACCGCTATCCAGTGATCCACTCCTGGATCACTCTTGTACCCCTTGACGGACTCATGGCAAGGCACACACAGGTGCGGTACACAGCATGGCATACTATACAGAGCCTATGGCTAAGGCATAGGGGACGACCTTCGTCCTTTCTCTTTCTTCTGCCATGGTCAAGCTTTGAGTCTTACTCAACTTCACACCTTACAAATCAGGCAAGAACTCTTTCTCTGACTGATCCATTTTGAACTCCTTCAAAATCTTGTCAAGGTATGTATTCATTGAAAGTCTCATCAAGCATCTTGATCTATCTCTATAGATCTTGATGCTCAACAATTAGGTAGCTTTATCCAGGTATTCCTTTGAAAAACTCCTTTCAAACAACCCTTTATGCTTTCTAGAAATTCTACATCATTTCCGATCAACAATATGTCAATCACATATGCTTACCAGAAACTCTATAGTGCTCCCACTCACTTTATTGTAAATACAAGTTTCTCTAATAAACTTTGTATAGACTCAAAAACTTTGATCACCTCATCAAAGCGTATATTCCAACTCGGAGATGCTTGCTCCAGCCCATAGAAGGATTGTTGGAGCTTGCACACCTTTTAGCATCCTTAGGACTGAAAAAACCTTCCGGTTGTATCACATACAACCTTTCCTCAAGTAAACCGTTAAGGAAACGATGTTTTGACATCCATCTGCCAGATTTCATATTTGAAAAATGCAGCAACTGCTAACATAATTCCAACAGACTTTAGCATCGCTACGAGTGAGAAAGTCTCATCGCAGTCAACTCCTTGAACTTGTTGGAAACTTTTTTGTGACAAGTTGAGCTTTATAAATGATGACATTTACCATCATCATATATCTTCATCTTAAAGGTCCATTCGCACCCGACGACCTGCCGTCCAACGAGCAAGTCTACCAAAGTCTATACTTGGTTTTAATACATGGATCCTTTCTCGGATTTCATGGCCTCTAACCATTTGTCGGAATCCGGGCCCGTCATCGCTTCTCCATAGCTCGTAGGCTCATCGTTGTCCAACAACATGACCTCTAAGACAGGGTTGTCGTACCACTCAGGAGTAGTACGCATACTTGTCAACCTACGAGGTTTGATAGTAACTTGATCCGAAGCTTCATGATCATCATCATTAACTTCCTCTTCAACTAACGTATGCTCTACAGACACAATTTTCTGCGCTGCGCTACTCTCTGGTTGAAACAAAGGTTCAACAACCTCATCAAGTTCTATCTTCCTCCCACTCAATTCTTTCAAGAGAAACTCTTTCTCGAGAAAGGACCCGTTTTTAGCAACAAACACTTTGCACTTGGATCTGAGATAGAAGGTATACCCAACTGTTCTTAGGGTATTTTATGAAGATGCATTTGTCCGCTTTGGGTTCGAGCTCATTAGGTGAAAACATTTTTTCACACAAGCGTCGCAGCCCCAAACATTAAGAAATGACAGCTTAGGTTTCTATCAAACCATAATTCACACGGTGTCATCTCAACGGATTTAGATGGTGCCCTATTTAAAGTGAATGTAGTTGTCTCTAATGCATAACCCCAAAACTATAGTAGCAAAACGATAAGAGACATGATAGCACGCACCATATCCAATATAGCACGATTATGACGTTCGGACACACCATCACACTATGGTGTTCCAGGAGGCGTAAGTTGTGAAACGACTTTCCCATTATCTAAAGTTGTATGCCAAACTTGTAACTCAGATATTCAGCTCCACGATCGTATCGCAGACATTTTTATCTTCTTGTCACGATGATCTTAAACTTCACTCTGAATTTGCTTGAACTTTTCAAACAATTTAGACTTGTGTTTCATTAAGTAAATATACACTATATCTACTCAAATCATCCATGAAGGTAAGAAAATAACGATATCCACCGAACGCTACAAGATTCATTGGATTGCGTACATCAACATGTATTATTTCCAATAAATCACTTGCCCACTCCATCAAACCGGAAAATGGGGTCCTTAGTCATCTTGCCCAAGAGGCATGGTTCGCATGTCTCAACCGATTCGAAATCGAATGAGTCCAAAGATCCATCAACATGGAGTTTCTTTATGCGATTTATACCAATATGATATTTAGCGGCAGTGCCACAAGTATGTGGTACTATCATTAGTAACTTTGTATCTTTTTGGCATCAATGTTATGAACATGTGTATTACTACGATCAAGATTCAACAAACCATTCTCACTAGGTGCATGACCATTGAAAGTATTACTCATGTAAATAGAATAACCATTATTCTTTAACTTAAATGAATAAGCGTGTTGCAAAAACACGATCTAATCATGTTCATGCTTAACACAAACACCAAATAACATTTAGGTTTGTCACTAATCCTGAAGGTAGAGAGAGCGTGCGATGTTGATCACATCAACCTTGGAAACATTTCCAACACACATCGTCACCTCACCCTTAGCTAGTTTTCCGTTTATTCCGTAGCTTTTATTTCGAGTTACTAACATTTAGCAACCGAACCGGTATCCAATACCCAGGTGCTACCAGGAGTACTAGCAAGGTACACATCAATAACACGTATATCAAATATACTTCTGTCGACGTTGCCAGCCTACTTATCTACCAAGTATCTAGGGTTGTTCCGCTTCAGCGACCGCTCTCCTCATAATAGAAGCACTTAGTCTCGGGTTTGGGTTCAACTTTGGGTTGCTTCACTGGAGCAGCAACTGACTTGCCATCCATGAAGTTTCCCTCCTTGCCCTTGCCCTTCTCGAAACTAGTGGTTTTACAAACCATCAACACTTGATGCTCCTTCTTGATTTCTACCTTCGCGGTGTCAAACATCGTGAACAGCTCAGGGATCATTATTTCCATCCTTGGCATTTTATAGTTCATCACGAAGTTCTAGTAGCTTAGTGATAGTGACTGAGAGAACTATATCAATCACTATCTTATCTGGAAGGTCAACTCCCACTCGATTCAAGTGATTGTAGTACCCAGACAATCTGAGCACATGCTCAACAATTGAGCTATTCTCCTTCATCTTGTAGGCAAAGAATCTTGTTGGAGATCTCATATCTCACAACACGGGCATGAGCCTGAGATCCCAATTTCAGCTCTTAGAACATCTCATATGTTCCGTGACGTTCAAAATGTTTTGGAGCCTCAATTCTAAGCCGTAATGCATGACGCACTAAACTATCAAGTAGTCATCAAAATGTTCCTGTCAGATGTTCACAACATCTATAGATGATGCTAGAGGGGGTGGCGCACCGAGCGGTGCAATAAGGACATAAACCTTCTGTGCAGCAATGAGGACAATCCTCAGATCACGGACCCAGTCCGCAATATTACTACCATCATCTTTCAACTCTATTTCTCTAGGAACATATAAAAAATTCAAGGGAGCTACAGCGTGTGCTACAACATAATTTGCAAAGATACTACTGACTATGTTCATGTTAATGAGTTCAATTAATCATATTACTTAAGAACTCCCACTCAAATTGACATCCCTCTGCTCATTCGAGTGATACATGATCCAAATTCACCAACTCAAGTCCGATCATCACGTGAGTTGAGGTGGTATCACTGGTGAAAATCATCATGTTGATCATATCTACTATATGACTCATGTTCGACCTTTCGGTCTCTTGTGTTCCGAGGCCATGTCTGTACATGCTAGGCTCGTCAAGTTTAACCCGAGTGTTCTGGATGTGCAACACTGGCTTGCGCCCGTTGTATATGAACGTAGAGTCTATCACACCCGATCATCACGTGGTGTCTCGACACGACGAACTTTCGCAACGGTGCACACTCGGGGAGAACACAATTCATCTTGAAATTTAAGTGAAGGATCACCTTATAATGCTACCGTCGTCCTAAGCAAAACAAGGTGCATAAAAGGATTAACATCACATGCAAATCATAAGTGACATGATATGGCCATGAACTTGTGCTTTTGATCTCCATCTTGAAAGCACCGGCATGATCTCCATCGTCACCGGCATAACACCATGATCTCCATCAACGTGTCGCCATCGTGGTTGTCGCGCCCACCATGCTTCTACTACTATTGCTACCGTTTAGCGATAAAGTAAAGCATTACATAGCGCTTAATGATTGACACGCATGTCATACAATAATTAAAGACAACCCTATGGCTCCTGCCGGTTGCCGTACTCATCGACATGCAAGTCGTGATATTCTATCCAACACATGATCATCTCAAACATCACATATATCTCATCATGTAATTGGCCATATCACAAAACAACATACCCTACAAAAACAAGTTAGACGTCCTCTAATTGTTGTTGCATGTTTTACGTGGATGCTATGGGTATCTAACAAGAACAATTCTCACCTACGCATAAACCACAAAGGTGATACATAAGTTGTTTTTCAACCTTCTCAAGGACCGCCTTAGTCGAATCCGATCGAACTAAAGTAGGAGAAACAAACACCCGCCAGCCATCTTTGTGCAACTAAGTTACACGTCAGTCGATGGAACCGGTCTCTCGTAAGCATACGAGTAAGGTTGGTTCGGGCCGCTTCATCCCACAATACCGCTGAACCAAAACACGGCCAAGGGAGGAAGCGATCTAAGAATCAACGCCCACAAACTCTTTGTGTTCTACTCGAGATCTCATCTACACATAGACCTCGCTCATGATGCCACTGTTGGAGAACGTTGCATGGGAAACAAAAAATTTCCTACGCACACACAAGATCTATCCATGGTGATGAGCATCTACGAGAGGGAGAGTGGATCTACATACCCTTGTAGATCGCTAAGCGGGAAGAATTAAGAAACGCGGTTGGTGTAGTCGAACGTCTTCGCGATCCAAATCGCCGAGCATCCCGCGATCTCATCATGATCCGTCCCACGATCCAATCACGATCCGTCCCACGAACTCATCATGATCCATCCCACGATCTCATCACGATCCGTCTTGCAATCTTGATCACGGTCCTTCCGATCTAGCGCTGAACGGACGTCACCTCCGCGTTCAGCACACGTACAGCTCGATGGAGATCTCCACCTTGTTGATCCAGCAAGAGGGAGTGGATAGGTAGATGAGTTCTCCGGCAGCGTGACGGTGTTGCGGCGATGGTGGTGGAGCTATTCCAGCAGGTCTTCGCCTAAGCACCGCTGAAAACCGATCTAGAGGAGAAAGTGCGATCTAGAGGAGAGGTAGCACGTGGCTATTAGGGTTAGCTTTTTTCCTTTAAATCCTCTAGTATATATAGGAGGGAGGGAGGGGAGGAGGCAGCCTCAAACCCTCAAGGTTTGGTCAAAATTGGAGGTGGAGGAGTCCTACTCCAATTCTATTAGGAGTAGGATTCCTCCTTTCCACTTGGAAACTCTTTCCACCTCTCCACCTTTGGATTTTTTTCCTTCTCAAACCACTCCAGCCACATGGGCCCTTAGAGGAGGCTTTGGCCAGCCCATCAGGGGCTGGTTTACCTCCTCCCACAGCCCATGTAGCCTCTTGGGTCGAAATACCTCTCCCAGTGGTCCCCCAGTACACTACTGGCACTCCCGGTACACTACCGATGAGCCCAAAACTTTTCCGACGACCAAAACAGGACTTCCTATATATCAATCTTTACCTCCGGACCATTCCGGAGCTCCTCGTGTTGTCCAGGATCTCATCCAGGATTCTAAACAACTTTTGGTTACCACCATACATAACTCTATACTACCGAAACGTCACCGAACCTTAAGTGTGCAAACCCTGCGGGTTCGAGAACTATGTAGACATGACTGAGACACCTCTACAGTCAATAACCAATAGCAGGACCTGGATGCCCATATTGGTTCCCACATATTCTACGAAGATCTTTATCGGTTGAGCCTCTATGTCAAGGATTCAGTTAATCCCGTATGATGTTTCCTTTGTTCTTCGGTATGTTACTTGCCCGAGATTCGATCGTCGGTATCTCCATACCAAGTTCAACCTCGTTACCGGCAAGTCTCTTTACTCATTCCGTAATACAAGATCTCGTGACTAACACTTAGTCATATTGCTTGCAAGGCTTATTGTGATGTTGTATTACCGAGTGGGCCCTGAGATACCTCTCCGTCACACGGAGTAACAAATCCCGGTCTTGATCCATGCCAACCCAACAGACACCCTCGGAGATACCTGTAGAGCACCTTTATAGTCACCCAGTTACGTTGTGATGTTTGATACACACAAGCTACTCCTCCGGTGTCAGTGAGTTGCATGATCTCATGGTCATAGGAACAAATACTTGACATGCAAAAATCAGTAGCAATAAACTGACATGATCAAATGCTACGTTTGTAGTTTGGGTCTTGTCCATCAAATCATTCTCCTAATGACGTGATACTATTATCAAATGACGTCTCATGTCCATGACTAGGAAACCATAGCCATCTTTGATCAACGAGCTAGTCTATTAGAGGCATACTAGGGACATGGTGTTGTCTATGTATCCACACATGTATCTGAGTTTCCGATCAACACAATTATAGCATGGATAATAATTGATTATCATGAACAAGGAAATATGATAATAACCAATTTATTATTGCGTCTAGGGCATATTTCCAACTACCTCGTAGGTCGACAAGGACGTGTACTGCTCCTTAGTGGTACGACAACCCTGTCTTAGAGGTTAATGTTGTTGGACAATGATGAACCTACGAGCTATGGAGAAGCGATGATAGGCCCGGATTCCGACAAATGGTTAGAGGCCATAAAATTCGAGAAAGGATCCATGTATGAAAACCAAGTATGGACTTTGGTAGACTTGCCCGTTGAACGGCATGTCGTTGAGTACAAATGGACCTTTAAGATGAAGACAGACGCTGATGGTGAATGTCACCATTTATAAAGCTCGACTTGTCGCAAAGAAGTTTTTGACAAGTTCAAGGAGTTGACTGTGATGCGACTTTCTCACTCATAGCGATGCTAAAGTCTGTTGCAATAATGTTAGCAGTTGCTGCGTTTTTCAATTATGAAATCTGGCAGATGGATGTCCAAACATCATTTCCTTCCTTGAGGAAAAATTGTATGAGATACAACCAGAAGGTTTTGTCAGTCCTAAGGATGCTAAAAGGTGTGCAAGCTCCAGTGATCCTTCTATGGGCTGGAGAAAGCATCTCGGAGTTGGAGTATATGCTTTGATGAGGTAATCAAAGTTTTTGGGTTTGTACAAAGTTTATGAGAAACTTGTATTTACAAGAAATTGAGTGGGAGGACTATAGAATTTCTGATATGTATATGTGGTTGACATATTGTTGATCGGAAATAATGTAGAATTTCTGGAAAGAATAAACGGTTGTTTGAAAAGAGTTTTTCTAAGGAAGACCTGGATAAAGCTACCTAATTGTTGGGCATCAAGATCTATAGAGATAGATCAAGATGCTTGATGAGACTTTCAATGAGTAAATACCTAGACAAGATTTTGAAAGAGTTCAAGATGGATCAGTCAAAGCAAGAGTTCTTGCCTGATTTGTAAGGTGTGGAGTTGAGTGAGACTCAAAGCTCGACCATGGTAGAAGAAAGATAAAATACAAAGGTCGTCCCCTATGCCTTATTCATAGGCTCTGTATAGTATGCCATGCTGTGTACCGCACCTGTGTGTGCCTTGCCATGAGTCTGTCAAGGGGTACAAGAGTGATCTAGGAGTGGATCACTGGGCACTGGTCAAGATTATCCGTAGTAACTAGAGGACTAAGGAAATATTTCTCAACTATGGAGGTGATAAAGAGTTCGTCGTAAAGGGTTACGTCGATGCAAGCTTTAACACCTATCCGAATGACTCTTAGTAGCAATCCGAATACGTATAGTGGAGCAACCATTTGGAATAGTTTCAAGTGTAGTGTGGTAGCAGTGTTTACAGTATGACATAGATATTTGCAAAGTACATATGGATCTGAATGTCACAGACTCGTTGACTAAGACTTCTCTCACATGCAAAGCATGATCGAGCCCCATAACTCATTGAGTGTTAGATCCATAACAATGTGAATCACATGGTGATGTGAACTAGATTATTGACTCTAGTACAAGTGGGAAACTGTTGGAAATATGCCCTAGAGGCAATAATAAATTAGTTATTATCATATTTCCTTGTTCATGATAATCGTTTATTATTCATGCTAGAATTGTATTGATCGGAAACTCAGATACATGTGTGGATACATAGACAACACCATGTCCCTAGTATGCCTCTAATAGACTAGTTCCTTGATCAAAGATGGTTAAGGTGTCCTAGCCATGGACATGAGATGTCATTTGATAACGGGATCACATCATTAGGAGAATGATGTGATGGACAAGACCCAAACTATAAACGTAGCATATGATCGTGTCAGTTTATTGCTACAGTTTTCTGCATGTCAAGTATCTGTTCCTATGACCATGAGATCATGTAACTCACTGACATCAGAGGAGTACCTTGTGTGTATCAAACGTTGCAACGTAACTGGGTGACTATAAAGGTGCTCTACAGGTATCTCCGAGGGTGTCTGTTGGGTTGGCATGGATCAAAACTGGGATTTGTTACTCTATGTGACGGAGAGGTATCTCAGGGCCCACTCGGTAATACAACATCACAACAAGCCTTGCAAGCAATGTGACTAAGTGTTAGCCACGGGATCTTGTATTACGGAACGAGTAAAGAGACTTGATAGTAACGAGATTGAACTAGGTATAGAGATACCGACAATCGAATCTCGGGCAAGTAACATACCAAAGAACAAAGGGAACTGCATACAGGATTAACCGAATCCTTGACATAGAGGTTCAACCGATAAAGATCTTCGTAGAATATGTAGGAACCAATATGGGCATCCAGGTTCCGCTATTGGTTATTAACCGTAGAGGTGTCTCGGTCATGTCTACATAGTTCTCGAACCCGTAGGGTCTACACACTTAAGGTTCTGTGACATTTCGGTAGTATAGAGTTATGTATGGTGGTGACCGAAGGTTGTTCGGAGTCCTAGATGAGATCCTGGATGTCACGAGGAGATCTGTAATGGTCCGGATGTAAAGATTGATATGAAGTCCTGTTTTGCTCACCGAAAAAGTTTCGGGCTCATCGGTAGTGTACCGGGAGTGCTGGGAGGGTATCGAGGGACCATCGGGAGGGGTGTCACGCCTTGAGGGCCCTCATGAGCTGTAGGAGGAGACAAACCAGCCCCTAGTGGACTGGCCAAAGCCTCCACTAAAGCCTATGAGGTTTGAGAAGGAAAAAATCCAAAGGTGGAGAGGTGGAAAGAGTTTCCAAGTGGAAAGGAGGAATCCTACTCCTAATAGGATTGGAGTAGGACTCCTCCACCTCCAATTTCGACCAAACCTTGAGGGTTTGAGGCTGCCTCCTCCCCTCCCTCCCTCCCTCCTATATATACTAGAGGATTTAGAGGTGAAAGCTAACCCTAATTGCCACGTGCTTCCCTCTTCTTCCTCTAGATCTGTTTCTCCTCTAGATTAGTTCTGCGGTGCTTAGGCGAAGCCCTGCAGGATTAGTCCACCACCACCGCCACCATGCCGTTGTGCTTCCGGAGAACTCATCTACCTCCCCGCTCCCTCTTGCTGGATCAAGAAGGTGGAGATCGTCATCGAGCCGTACGTGTGCTGAATGCGGAGGTGCCGCCCGTTTGGCGCTAGATCAGAAGGACCGTGATCAAGATCGCGAGACGATTCGTGATTGGATCGTGGGACGGATCATGATGGGATCACGGGACGAATCGTGATTGGATCGCGAGATGGATCGTGATGGGATTGCGGGACGCTTGGCGAATTGGATCGCGAAGACGTTCGACTACATCAACCGCGTTTTTTAACGCTTCCCGCTTAGCGATCTACAAGGGTATGTAGATCAACTCTCCCTCTCCTAGATGCTCATCACCATGGATAGATCTTGCGTGTGCGTAGAATTTTTTTGTTTCCCATGCAATGTTCTCCAACAAATGATAAGTGGATTGATTGGATTAGGGAGATCTTGACATGTGGTTCATCATCCATTCTTTTGAATGAGGTGCCAGGTAAGCAGTCTACTTGCAAAAGATGGGTCGGGCAGGGAGATCCTTTGTCACCTCTCTTATTAGTCCTGACAACAGACCTTCTTTAGACCATAGTCAATAATATACTTCAAAGAGGATAGCTATCTCTCCCAATCCCCTCTTATGACCAGTATTTTCCTATTGGTTAGTGTGTTGATGATACCTTGTTGATTGTGCAAGCCGATGAGGTTCAATTAGTTGCTCTTAAGAACATGTTGGCCTCTTTCCCAAAGTCCATTGGTCTTCAGGTTAATTTTCATAAATCATGCATACTGCCAATCAATGTGGACCCTGCTGAAACTGCAAGACTTTCAACAAATTTTAGATGCCAAGTAGGATCTCTGCCCTTCACATATCTAGGCCTGCCTGTTGGAACTACTAGGCCAAGAATTCAAGATCTGGTCCCACTAGTTGATAGAGTGGAAGAAGACTCTCTGCTAGTTCATATCTATTATCTCAAGGAGTCACGCTGCAACTACTCTAGTCAGTATTGTCTTCTATGCCCATTTATATTTTGTGCAACCTTAGTTTGCCTGCTAGTATTATTAAGCAGTTGGAGAGAATCACGAGGCAGTGCCTGTGGAGAGGTAACTCTGAAACCCCAAGGCAATCACTAGCAGGCTGACCCATGGTTTGCAGGCTAAAAGATAGAGGTGGAATGGCATTTTGAACCTCAATATTCAGAAGAAGGCCCTGCTCTCAAAACGTCTTCATAAGTTTTATAACAAGGCCGACATTCCATGGGTGAGTTTAATATGGAACACATATTATGATGGTGTGGTTCCCTATGCCACTATGATGTGTGGATCTTATTGGTGGAGAGACATACTCAAGCTGAATGAGGCCTACAAGATGCATTCTATCATTACCGTTAATATGGGTGATACTGCTTTGTTCCGGTATGGTTCATGGATTTTTTTGGGTTCATCCGTGACTATCAAGGATAGATATCCCATGCTCTTTTCCTTTGTTCTGGATGATAAGATATCAATCAACGAATTTATTGATGACACAAATCATACCGCTTGCTTTCAATTGCCTCTTTCTTTAAAGGCCATGGAGGAAGTTCAAGCGATTCTTGTCGGTCAGCACAATTTGGAAAGAGAAGTTAATACCCCAGATAATTGGTCCTGTGTGCCAGGCAATGGAGCACTCTTAGCCAAATCTTATTGTACTGTTATGCGTACCCACATGCCCAGTGATGACCCCTGCAGGTGGATTTGGCAAAGTAGATGCACAATGAAAATTAAAGTTTTTTTGCTTGGTTGATGCTTAATGATAGACTAAATGCTAGGGATATGCTTCCGAGAAGGCACTGGATACCAGACGATGATGATAATGATTGCCCCATGTGTCCACCGTAATTGCTAGAAGATAGACATCACCTCTTTTTTATTTGCAATTTCAATACTGGAGTTTGGAACTATCTGCAAATCCAATGGACTAATGGCCTATCTACAAGAGAATGCATCCTTTGTGCTAAGAGGGATTTCAATAAGCTTTTTTTCCTTGAGGTGGTTTTCCTGGCTGCATGTAATATATGGATAACCAGGAATGGAAAAATATTCACGCATGAAAGGCGAACTTCTGGGCAATGGAAGGCCAAGTTCATACATGACATCACCCTGCATTCCCACAGATTTAAAGCTTTTGTCACGCCCTCACTTCTTCATTGGATTAACAACACGCCTTGATATGAATGTATATAATATAAATAGCATTGTTGTAAGTAGGTAAGTTAGTTGTTTCTTTCTGTTTAAGTTGTACATTACACTAGCTTTAGCTTTTACTTTGTAAGACTTTTGAGGGTTTTAATAAAAGGCTATGGGGCTGTTGTCTCATAGTGTTCAGTAAAAAATGACCGATGTCTAGTCTGGGGCCTGCTTGTCCCGACTAAACAGTCCGACCTTTGACCAGACTGGCTAATGGGCCTTGGGCTCATACACACACTTAGACAGATGCCCGTATATGGGTTTCTTGCTTGGAGCAACACTCCTGCCACTATGATGGAACGTGACTAGATTGTCTGGTGGTGGGCTTCGGGTGGCCTGTTTGAATTTTCACTAAACCCACCACCGGACAATCTAGTTCACTCCTCTAGGTCCATATTGATCCTTTCAAGCGCCCTTGTTGAGAGTCGAGAGAGATCCCATTCTCGGGCCGACCCTCACTCTTCCCCACCGATGTTGCAAGCCGGAGTGGAGAAGGGGAGGTGCATGAAGGATACTTGTAAAATAGTAGGTCTTCCCGATGGAATTTGGCACTATGCCATGGTGTAGCTTTCTGCCGTCGTGTTTGAGTCGTGGTGAGTGGCTAGTGGCTGTTGCATCCCTAGCTATGTTGGTTAGGAGTCAGATGCACGCGAGTAGTGCTTCGACGGTGATTCAACAAATAAGCTCGTATGGTCCCTTGATCTAGAGAAGGTCATCATATTCTCATGCTTGCAAGGTTATCATGGTCATGAAGAAGCAACGGAAACATGGAGATTTAGATGGAGCTCGTTCTCGTCACCGATGGCGACCATAGAACGGCTTTGGAGCCCACAGCTCTGGTCGATGCCAACCATCGCCGTTAAATCTGTTGACCGAATGGTGACCACTCTTTTTCCTCCTGGCCAAGAGTCGTACGGGAGGCACTGCATGTTCGTCTTGGAGTTCATCGGATGGTGCCATGGTGGGCTTGCCACACCGTGTGGTGCCATGACTGGCGAAGACGAGACTTAATTCGGGGTGGACATGGTAGGGATCTAATTGTGATTCTAATTAGTCTTTGGGGTCCTCTTTGTAATAGTAAGGGACCATTTTGTTATTTCCTTTTTCTTTCTTGGTCCTATTGTAAAATGATGTGTTCCATAGTGAATGCAACTGCCATGTCCTTCCGGACACTTTGTTTGTCCAATAAAAAGAACGGGTAACGAGTCCTTCAAATTCAGTGCAATTGTGGAGAAATTTTGAAGATATCCAAACGCGTCTAGAAAAATACAGACGCATGCATAATACATAATCCAAACAGGATCACACCGATAATTTTCTTGTTCAATGCCTCCGATCATCTAGACGGCAGTTCGCCGATCTAGCTTCGGCCGAAGGAGGCAGACGAGCCAAGCTTGGTGGCGCTGGCCCTCAGGACGTACTGGTGGTAGGCGGCGGCAATGGCTGCCCCGATGAATGGCCCCACCCAGAAGATCCACTGCAACAACATGACCACAAAAGTAAGTAAGATCTCTCAGAGATATTTGGAATTTTGTTTCTGCGGGTAAAAGAGATATTTGAATTAATCTCCCCCCTAATTTCACTCTCTACAAAACCATGAGCATTATACGTATGTAGAAGATGATAGCACTAACTAGTTAGGTAGTACGTTACAGCTAGTAGAGTGTGTGGCGTAATTGGATGGTAGGTGGGACGAGATTAGGCAGCGTGCACTGCTGCAACAATAGTTCTGTTTGCCAATGTCATGCATAAGCTACGAGAGTGTAAATAAAAAAAATGCGGGGATAAATAAATACTTGAAGGCTAATCAGTGGGGAGTGACATCGCTTGGGTTTGTTAAGTAACTGATCGTTATCCCGGGCCCTTCTTCAAAATAATATACATGTTCAGAGTTCTGATTGCTACTTTTGAACTTGTGAACGAGGAAAATACCACAAGTTATGTCTAGTTTGATAAGGTATATAGTCCATGGATGAGGAACACCACACAAGTTCTGTTTGGTTTTTAAAAGTTTTAGTCTTCGAGGTGATTGTGGCCGCTGCTTATACTAAAAGAGTAACCCATTAAATCAGCAGAGACATGGGGTAGTGTGTGTGGGTACGTACGTGGTCATCCCAGGCCTTCTCGTTGTTGTAGATCACGGCCGCTCCGAAGCTCCTTGCCGGGTTGATGCCGGTGCCGGTGATCGGGATAGTGGCCAGGTGCACCATGAACACCGCGAAGCCGATTGGCAGAGGAGCCAGCACCTGAACAAATCATTGCAACATCCATGTTATGGTCTATGAAGGGCATTGCTGGAGAGAAGACATGAATGTTTTCAGCCACACATCTTATCTGGACCGTCCATTTTTGCATCAAAATTCGTTATTGGAAAAGACGACATGAATGTTTTCATATGCATGCTTGAAGAAGATGGTTCACCAAATCTAAACAATAAAAAATATTGTAAAACAGTCATATCAGCGAAATTTTGACTTTCGCACTATGTCCCTATCTAGAGAATCGAATGTGCTTTTGTCTAGCGCTAATCACAAGCGGTTTGACACCTCACAGTTGATACAAGTAATTAACCAAATTAACTAACTCGCTAGGGACTCTAGCTAGGGACTGGACGAGTGAGTAGTGATAAACTACTTCAGTATCAGCAGTGGAGAATATCCAGAGACCTCCTTCATGCGTATTTCCATGCAAAGCATCACTAGTTCGTGGACGCAAGAAAATGAAATCAGTAGGCAGCCAGGCAGTGATAGCTTACTGGGACGTGGGAGTCACGGGCGCTGCGCTTGGGGTCGGTGGCGGAGAAGACGGTGTAGACGAGCACGAAGGTGCCGATGATCTCGGCGGCGAGGCCGGTGCCCTTGGAGTAGCCGGAGCTGAGCTCGTTGGCGCCGCCGCCATAGCGCACGTAGAAGGCACTCTGGAACCCCTTGACGAGCCCCACTCCACAGATAGCACCAAGGCACTGCGCGATGATGTAGAGCAGAGCGCGCACCAGCGACACCTTGCGCGCCAGGAACAACCCGAACGTCACCGCCGGGTTGATGTGGCCACCGGAAACTCCGGCGGTGCAGTAGACGAGCACGAAGATCATGCCGCCGAACGCCCAGGCGATGCCCAGGATGCCAACGCCGCTGCACGCCGCGTCGGCAGCATTGGGGCCGGCGGGGTCCGCCTGGTGCTTGTACCCGATGACGGTGGCCACCGTGATGTAGAGGAAGAGCAGCGTGGCCACGAACTCGGCGATCACCGCGCGGTACAAGGACCACTTGGTCAGTTCCTCCGCGTCGAAGAGCGGCGCCGGCGGTGGGTCGGAGTAGTCCTTGGCCCCGTACCCGCCGGGGGGCGCCGCCTCGATGTCCTTGGCCATCCTCGGCTGATCGACAAGCTAGGGTCGGTGTGTGTGCGCTCAAGATGCGAATGCGCTGAAGCTCTGTGTGGCGGTGTGAGGTGACGGGGGAGAGGTGATGTATTTATGGCGGCGAGGCAAGGGCGGCTACTGGCTCCCGGCGAAAGGCCGGCGTAGGGCGCTCGCTTTGTGATTCATCAGTTTGTTTAGTGGCTGGGTTTATTAGTGGAAGCAGATAAGGGCTAGGTTATTAATTTTGCCGCCCACAGCTCTTATCATTACATCACTCCAGAGCAGATAGCTCACTGTTGGCTGAGCTTAACGGTGGAGTTTACTCTTTAATTTTAATTAGTGGCCCAGTTTAGTTCCGGGAGGGGTGTTTGCACATACACAATCGATGATTTGAGGTGATGGCAGATACGTCGTGAGCTTAATTGCCTGCTGAGTGCGCTCTTATGCACTGGTAAGTAACTAATATGTAGGCATGAGAAACACACAATTACCACATTACAGACTGCACTCTGGGGCTCTGCGAACAAGAGAACTTGTTAGCTACGAGAAGCTGTTTTGCAGCAGCAGCTGGAGTGGAGATCGAAATAGAGACATTGCTGCCAAGTCATCAGTCAGTCACACTAGTTTGCTACGAGCATTTGGCGGGAATTTTGTATTGTTGACATTTGTCTGGGTTGTCCACTAATGAACAACTGCTTATTAATCAGCGGTTGGGTTGCTAATCATGCGCAGGCACGGCACAGGAACCACCCTCTCGTTATTCGTTAAAGTTTCTATCCGAAATTAAACTTTGATTATCATCCTAAAATGTTGCATGATGTGCCAGCATCGGCTGTACGTAAGAAGCTACTGTTACTAGTCTAGAAGAGCAGCCATCCTGATACAATCGGAGCAGAACTTGTGGTGCAGCAGCGTTTCCGTTGCCCGCCTCACCACAGTTTGGACGCCCCTTTCCCCGTCCTGATCGAGCAACAGGGAGTCTGGTCCATCATCTCCAGAAGCTGCACGAGAGTTCGACCAAACCGCGACCTCCTGAAAACCCTCCCGGAGACTAGAACCGTCTGTGCCCATGCCCATCCATGGAGGAAATGCCGTTGTTTCGTATACGAAATCGGCTTCCGGTCCAAGTCGTTTTTCATCCAGCCATGACGGCCGCAACAGCACGGGACCGAAAGTGAAGCCCCCCATGCATCAATGATCGCCTCCACCCCATCTTCTCCAGATTACCATTCACGGGGCGGTGGATGGGTTCCTTTCTCCCTCCTCCTGGAACGCGCGATGGCTGAGTGCGCGCCATAGACGAGCGTGCGCAAGGAAACAACAACGAGGACCGACCAATCCACCGGTGACACTGACGTATAGTATAATTTTATTGGAGAGGAATGGATGGGGTGAGCCGGACGGCTCCAGTCCTATTCAGCCCGAATTATTTTGTTGTGTTTCATGTTTTCATTCAACAACTGCGCCGCTAGCTAGCATCTCAGGGCGATGGGTTCTTTGATTTTCTATCCAGAAAACAAAGAGGGAATTCGCTTCCATGGACAAACAAACAAACTGATCGAATGGGTGGTCCATTATTCGACCAACCCGTAGCAATCAGGCAGGCAGAATTTATATGCGCCGAGAAGGATGGCTCGGCAATAAACAAGGTCATTCGAGTTCAACAGTGCGACCCGCATTTCTTCCGCAGCTAGATTGTTAGGACATCTCTCCAGACCGTAAATTTCCTTCCGTATCCGTTCGTGAAGATATGTTCGCAAAAAGACGACATCGAACTGTAACTTGTATATGTCCATCAGTAAATTCAAATTCAAATTCAAATATATTCGTATCCTATCCACATAGCGTGCCGGGAGCCGGATCCCATGCCCAATCACGACAAAATGAGACAAATATGCTTAGTTTTTACATACTCGGTTTCAAAAGAACACCAACCCCACAGTCCGTGCATTTCTACCGTGTCGGACCGACAATCCCAGCCAGTTGCTTCCCGGTCAAGGAGGTGTCGTCGCCGCCGCGTAGGCAACCTCCGCCTCTGCCCTCGCCTCCGCGTCCACGTCTAGTCATCCACCGCCAACGCATCTTTCTGCCGCTACAACATCTGGAAGTGAAAGGATTGCACGATCATTCTTGCGTCGGCATCCAAAGAGTCAACATTTAAAGTCAACATCTTGGCGTCCTCCGCATTGGCGGCGATCTTCATCCTCTTTTCCTCCAGCGCGACATTCCTCTCTTAGATCATGGGCCTCCTCTTTTCGAGCGCGAGCTTCTTGTCCATCACGTCCATCAACAACTTGAACCTCTCCACCTTCTTCTCCTCCTTGATCTCCGAGCGCCTCACGCATGCCTCCTCCTTCTTCGTCTAGATGTCCTCAAACTTTTCCGTCATCTACGCCGCCATACCGTCTCGCTTCACCCTCTCCTCCTCCCACTTCTTTCCCCGTGGGTTTCTCCTAACCTTCTGCGGCGGTTGTTGGGTTGGGTCGATAGGGTCACCGTTTTCTTCCTCGTCGGCTTAGCCGGCGGTCTTGACAATGAAAAGGTTCTACTTCGGTTGCCCATTTAACTTCAACCAACAATGCATGATAGTGAAGGACTTCTTCTCCAATTTCTTGTACATCACACAAACACGAGTAGGCTACAAAGTGAAACAATGTCGACAATGCATATCCGACTAGTGAGCAACAAAACAATACATGTCCGGCTAGTGAACAACAAAACTAACGCATATCCGGTTACTGCTCAACTTACTTGCTCAATAATTTGTGCGCCGCTAGGCCACTGTGCGATGAGCTGCTTCAAGTGCCCGCAATATTTGGACACGGCCTCTTGGATCATGTACCATCGATGCTTAAGGGACTTCCATTCACGGTTGCGGATGACTGTGTCGGTGTATGGTGCGAAATGCTTGTGTTCATGGAACCATATGTGAATGTTCCTCCAAAAGGTTGTGTCCTTTTGCTCCGTGCCATGGAACGGATCGAGGCTAGTGGCCAACCATGCCTCGCACAACAGCTCGTCCTCCCGCATGTTGAAGCTTTCTCCTCTTTCCTTCTTCGGATAGCCGGCTATATCATCCGGATCATCGTCATCACCATCACCCTCCTCCTCCTCCTCCCCATCAGGTTGCTGCTCTCTAGTGGCCCAATGCTGATATTGCTCCATGCCATCGCCGATCTGGGTGTACGTCTGTTGCTTGGCCGTCTAGGTGTAGAGTTGTTGCTGGACTGGGTGGGATCCGAGTATTCCACCTGTTCGTCCTCATATCCCCCCTCCCTCGCCTTTGTCGTGGATGATGTCGAGTATCTCCCTGTCTGCGTCGTACGCCGGCTCCCCCGCTCCCCGGGTGCCAGCCGCGCCCGCTGCAGCTGTGGCGAAGAATACCTAGAGAAGAGCGGCGGCGCGTTGACGTCGACGACGTAAGGCACCGTACCGGGTGGGGTGCAGAGCTTCTTGACGGTGTAGTAGTAGGGAGGCTTGTAAGCCTCCGGCCACGACGCCGTTTGTGTTGTGCACTCGCCCATCTTTAGGCGCCCTCCATGGCCGCGCTGACCGCCAAGACCTCCACGCCCATCGCCACCAGCAGGACCACCGTCATCCAACCGCTTCTTGAGCTTCTCCTCCGTTGCGGCCTTTACTTTGACGCGGCGATCCTGTCGTGTCGCAGAGTTGATCTTGCGAACGAGCGATGCGCGGATCCTCCGGCACCTCCACCGGCTCCATCTTCGACAGGTTCTCCGACGGCTCCATGTGTTGGCGGCAGAAGGAAGGAGAGAAGTGGGAGAAAAGAGTGGGAATTGAACGGAGAACGGCGAAGAATGAAAGAAGAGAACTGGGGGATTTTGGCGCGGAAGCAATGCTTTGCTACAAAAGCGCGGTCTCTGCCTTCCTTTTGGGTGAGCTAGGGTGGGGGGTCGATAACGACGTTTCTCATGTCCGGACTCTCGCAAACCTCCCACACGTTTGTCTCTGGTTTGCAGGAGAAATCACGTTTGGACCGCTTTGCGGACCGATACAGGACCGCGTTGGATGGCTTCCGCGGTCCAGACCACACGGTCTAAACGGTTGCGGGAGGTTTGCGAGTCTGACTTGGAGATGCTCTTACTTGCTTGTTATATATGTATGGTTTTACAAGTTTGTTGTTTTTACCATGAGATGTGGGTGTGCTATCAGATAGATATTTTCTAAATTTTAGAAAAATCATGTAACCAACCAGATTATGAGAAAAGGGTTGATTTATTTGCCATTTAATTACCTCAACTCATGCACACAAGGATAGCATGGGCAACTCATGCCAAGGAGGAAGGAGAATGTCACCACACGATAAGGAGGCACACTGGCCACCACCATAATCGTGACACAACCTGAAATGTTAAAGGGAATAGAGAGGGGATTGGTGTAACCAATGATGTATTTCTTTGAGTCTCCTGGGCAAATCACGATACACAACATGAAAGATCGAGGTGTATCGGCTAGAGGACAGTATTGGAGATATTTATTTTTTTGAAGCTGGCAAAAGACTTGCAATTTCATTAATTAGGAAAGACGTCTTCATAAGTACCATACAGCAGCCACGCAGTGGCCAAAAAGGGCAATTACTCATGGAGTAAAAACATATCTAGTCCCTTTGCACCCGTCGTTACCCACAGCCTAGCATCCTCGAGGACCCTATCCGCAACAATCGTCGAAGGGGTGGAGGTGGTCCGGAATACCCCTAGCATTCTGCTCCTTCCATAACTGATAACTCCCAAGAAATAAGTATGAGGAGGTTGGCCATTCATTTTTTATTTGGTGATCTCGCGAGGGTGACCTTGTTTCACCAATATTTCACGACTAGCATACTCGACCAATCGATTGTCCTACATCATCTAGGACAAGCCAAGGCTTGACCGCGTTCCGAACCGCAATCTAATAGTGACATTGGAAAAGAAGACGGTGTTGTCGTTTCTTGGACTTGGTTACATAGGGCATATAAATCACAGTTTGGGCATCCACTGCTGTGAAGCCTATCTGTTAGAGCCTTTAGGTCTTGTACAATGCAAGGTGCTTAGTGAAGATGTTTAAGAAAATAAACCATGCTTTCCGTAAGCATCGATGCTTATTTGTACCGGGTAGATGCTTAGTTAAGCGTCTCTCCTATAGAAATAGGCACTGATGCTTCAGAAAAACCTGGTTTTATTTTCTATGCACCTAGCATTGTACAAGGCCTTATAATAGTGCAATCCTTGTTTTTAGAGATTAGATAATTTTTTGTCATGACACCCATAGGCCTTATACCATCAAGCCAAGAGGGACTCCGAAAAATCTCCTTGGCGCCATTGCCCACCTTCACTTTCATATCCGCCATGAAGATGCTTCGATCTGCATCATCACATGGGCTACCAAATCCAAGCCAAGGTTTTGGTGTGTCATATCACTCAAACCAAATCCACCATAGGCGAAGATCGGTGCAAAAATTTCTCAAGTTGAGATTGTTTTATTAAATATTAACTATGTTAGGAGTGGTGAGTACAAGATAGAAAAAGATCGTCTTCTAGCAATTGTTAATGCTTTGAACATGAAGGCGGAATCCGTTCCCTTCTTCGCATTTGATCTTGAGGCTAAACCACTGGCCGACAAAGTCTTGCCCAAAAATTTGTGTGAGGAACAAAGCAGATGTGCTTCACGGGGAAAGGTAAGATCTATCCGGGAAGGTGATAATAATATGAAGTTATTCCATTTAATTGCCAATAGAAAACATAAAAAAAAATCAGGTTCAACAAAATGAGGGGACCATTGTGGGTCACGACCATCTAAAAATTCAAAAAATTCAGCTTCAACCGCTGCTCGGGATGAGCATGATATATGTGGTGATCCGTCGTCTTACCATTGCTACCAATGGAGGGTGAGCTAATTGAACGGTGGCGACGCGGAGCGGATGTAGAGGGTAAATGGGGTGGGCCAGATTTACAAGAATAGAGTTCAATCAACCTGATAAGCAAGCATGATAATGTTATTGATGAAAATTAGAATCAATTAGAGATGCACGGAACTAGCTAGTACTACTTACTTTGGAGTCTGTAAATCGCAACTCTTTGTTTAGACCGGGAACCTTTTGGGTGAACTTTTTTCTAAACACTATCAGGCAAAGAAAATGATTACTTGATATGAGGAAATGAACGAAAGTTGTCGATATGATCCCGGTATTGATTGAACTTACTTCTGCAGCATTGCAGTCATGTCCGCATAATCCTCATGATCTTTACATCTCGAGTCTAAGACAGTTACTAATGCCCCGTCTAGCTTAATGAATAGCAGAATAAAGTGGTACCTGCGCATGCATAGCTCATCAATTACATTACTTAACCTCGAGTAAGCGAAACCGAAGAACACTCACTTGAAGTTGTAAGGAAAGAGTATTTCCCTTTTGTTTTGATGTCTAAGGAACGAATTTAGCAAGTTCTCCTCGGTATCTTTGACTCTGTTTCGTACCATCGATTCATTTACAGAACCTGGGCTAATGAACCCAACATCGAAGCTTCCTGCTTTTTTGCATTCGATAATCTTCAATCTGCATAATATAGTGAGGATAAAATTATATACATGCAAGGAACGAGCTAAGCTAGCTAGAGACTTAAGAAGAAATACTTACAAATAGTAGCAAGTCATGCGTTGTTTGTCGAGGGCCTATTGATTGAATAACTGAAATAACTCCACAAATTAAATAGGCATGAGGTCGAGTCCAATGAAGTCATGCACTTTTTTAATTCTGATATACATACTGTCTTTTCCAGACTTCCTTCAGGTTTTCATGTACCACTCATGCAAATTGTACACCATCGTTGTTAGAGGAGGATGATCAAGTTTGACGAGAGGCTTCCTGTGCTCGTATCTAAAGTCTTGTACTGGTACCTCAACCGTTTCAAAATGTACATCATCGCCCAAGTAATCACCACTATTGGTACCGGGAAGTAGCATCGGATGATTCCTTCTCCTGTTCGCCGAGCTGGGGAACTGTTTTCCCACTTCTTCGTTCTTTGACTCTTTTAGCACTAGAAGTACTTCCCGACCTCTGTGCTTCTCTATATGTCTTTAAAATACAACGGTCATAGTTTGATTGAAGTGGAGGCGGTGATGGTCGCTTCAGGGCATCCAGAGTGTGCTTCGCTTTCACTGGATCTACCGTTTCCTTTGGAGGTGGATGTTTCCATGCAAAATGGGCCTTCACTTTGGCTTTACTGATGTCATCGTTTTCTTTGTCAGTCCTCTCGTATGGTAACTTTGGAAGAGGCTCGAGGCTAGGACCAAATTTGTATTTCTTCCCGCCTATTGTACTGCTAGCCGCGGGAGCGTCGGCGTCTCTCTTCTGTCGTGGATGGCATTCCGAAGGAGGCGAAGTGGCCTGACATGCCGGAGGAGGCGGAGTGGCCTGACGCATCGAAGGAGGCGGAGGACAAGGCGGAGTGGCCTCACGCGCCGGAGGAGGGCGAAGGAGGAGGAGACGGAGTGCCCTGACGCGTCGGAGGAGGCTGAGTCTGCAAAGGCTTCCAGTTTGGAAGCTTGATGTAATCCCTTCTCCATAGACAATTACTCCTCAAAGCATTTTCCAGAAGAATAATATCGTCTTCACATGTAGTGTTGTCAAGCTCCAGCCCCTCATATCCATCCATTGTTTCATCCATCGTCACAACAACATAGCCATCTGGAATCGGACGGCAATGGAAAGTTCCCTCAGTTTGAGGAGGTAGAACAGAGCCGACCACCGCCTTGAAGGTCAGTTTCTGGCATCTCGTCATCAGCTCACAATGTTGAGCCTCCATGATACTATCCACGGGGTAGCGAGGAGCCGTGAAATTAGGTTGAACGAGCTTTGTGGAAGCCATGCTGCTTCTCCGTTGAAATGGTGGGGTAGCTTCTAGGGCGGCGTCAAAGGAAAGATCTCCGTGCCACTCCGATGGTTGGCCGGTAGCTCACTGGCTCTTAAGTTCCTCTATTTTTGCTAATCTTGACCTGAGCTTCTGCATTTCGCTTGCTTCCTGTTTCCTCTTTCTCTCTTGGCTTCTATAACCACCGATGTGGGAAACCCATCCTTCCATGGAACGGAGCCTGATGTACCTCGTGTTCGTCCAGGGTGTTCAGGATTCCCGAGGGCCATTGTCAACTTGTCCTTATCTCTGTCGGGAATGAACGTCCCTTCCCGTGCTGCCTTGATTGCTGCTTGGAGCTTTGTGATGGGTATTGCAAGTTGAGCTTTCGTCTAGACACACTTCCCTGTTTCTGGGTCCAAAGTTCCCCCAACCCCGAAGAACCAAGTCCTTGAACGATATGGCCAGTGCAATGTCTCTGGGTGGACATTCTTAGCAAGCAGGTCTTGCTTAGCTTCGTCCCACAACGGCGGGACTTTTTAGTAGCCACCTGACCCTGTGTGATGGTGATACTGCTTCGTTGCAGCATTTTTCTTGTTTGTCAGTGACATTTTCTTACTCTTCTCTGATTTCTTGTAGGCCACAAATTCGGGCCATTGATCTCTTATCTTCTCATGTCGACCTTTGAACTCCGGAGTCTCATCTTTCTTGACAAACTTTGTGTTCAACTCTTTCTTCCAGTTCCTGAATAGTTCTGCTATCTTCTTAAGAGCCCACGCCTTGACCTTTCGCTCTATAACTGGGTTATTCGGATCCTCCTCTTGTGGTAGGCTGAAATTTCTCATCAGCTCGGTCCAAAGACCATCTTTTAGTCTATCCTGGACATAAGAAACTTCGGGGTCCTTATTATTCTTATTCCATTGTTGGGTGCTGAACGAGACATAGTCCCTAACAACAACTCCACACTGATGTACAAATGTTGGGGAACGTTGCATGGGAAATAATAATTTTCCTACGCACACGCAAGATCTATCCATGGTGATGAGCATCTACGAGAGGGAGAGTGGATCTACGTACCCTTGTAGATCGCTAAGTGGGAAGCGTTAAGAAACGCGGTTGATGTAGTCGAACGTCTTCGCAATCCAAATCGCCGAGCGTCCCACGATCCAATCACGATCCGTCCCGATCTAGTACCGAACAGACGGCACCTCCGCGTTCAACACACGTACGGCTTGATGACGATCTCCGCCTTCTTGATACAACAAGAGGGAGCGGAGAGGTAGACGAGTACTCCGGCAGCGTGATAGCGTTGTGGCGATGGTGGTGGAGTAATTCCAGCAGGGTTCGCCTAAGCACTGCTAAAACCGATTTAGAGGAGAAACTACGGACTAGAGGAGAGAGTTGCACGTGGCTGAAAATCTATGTGCAAAAACCCTAAAACCTCTAGTATATATAGGAGGAGGAGAGGAGGAGGCTTGGCACAAGGGCCAGCCCTTGGTGGCTTCGGCCGGAAGTGGAGAGGAGGAGTCCTCCTCCTCCACTCCTAGTAGGACTAGGACTCCTTCCTTATTCCCACCTTTTTTGCCCTTTTCCACCTTTTCCACTTTGGACTTTCTTCCCAGCCACATGGCCTTCTGTGGGACTTCAGCCAGCCCACTAAGGGCTGATATTAATCCTCCCACAGCCCATGTAGCCTCTTGGGTCGAAATACTCCTCCCGATGGTCCCCCGGTACCCTCTCGGCACTCCCGATACACTACCGATGAGCCCGAAACCTTTTAGGTGACCAAAACAGGACTTCCTATATATCAATCTTTACCTCCGGACCATTCCGGAGCTCCTCGTGACATCCGGGATCTCATCCGGGACTCCGAGCAACCTTTGGTCACCACCATGCATAACTCTATACTACCGAAACGTCACCAAACCTTAAGTGTGCAGACCCTGCGGGTTCGAGAACTATGTAGACATGACCGAGACACCTCTATGGTCAATAACCAATAGCAGGACCTGGATGCCCATATTGATTCCTACATATTCTATGAATATCTTTATTGGTCGAACCTCTATTTCAAGGATTCAGTTAATCTCGTATGATGTTCCCTTTGTTCTTCGGTATGTTACTTGCCCGAGATTCGATCGTCGGTATCTCCATACCTAGTTCAACCTCGTTATCGACAAGTCTCTTTACTCGTTTCCGTAATACAAGATCTCATGACTAACACTTAGTTACATTGCTTGCAAGGCTTGTTCTGATGTTGTATTACCAAGTGGGCCCTGAGAGACCTCTCCGTCACACGGAGTAACAAATCCTAGTGTTGATCCATGCCAACCCAACAGACACCCTCGGAGATACTTGTAGAGCACCTTTATAGTCACCCAGTTACGTTGTGATGTTTGATACACACAAGGCACTCCTCCGGTGTTCGTGAGTTGCATGATCTCATGGTCATAGGAACATATACTTGACATGTAGAAAACTGTAGCAATAAACTGACACGATCATATGCTACATTTATAGTTTGGATCTTGTCAACCCCATCATTCTCCTAATGATGTGATCCCGTTATCATATGACATCTTATGTCAATGGTTCGGAAACCTTGACCATCATTGATCGACGAGCTAGTCTACTAGAGGCACACTAGGGACAAAGTGTTGTCTATATATCCACGCATGCAATGTGTTTCCAATCAATACAATTATAGCATGGATAATAAACAATTATCATGAACAAGGAAATATAATAATAAATACTTTATTTATTGCCTCTAGGGCATATTTCCAATAGTCTCCCACTTGCACTAGAGTCAATAATCTAGTTCACATCACTATGTGGTTTACATTGTAATGAATAGAACACCCATGCAGTTGTGGTGTTGATCATCTTTAGCCCTTGGAAGAGGTTTAGTCAACGGGTCTGCAACATTCAGATCCGTGTGCACTTTGCAAATATTTATGTCCTTCTCCTTGATGTAATCGCAGATGGAATTGAAGCGTCGCTTTATGTGTCTGGTCCTCTTGTGAAACCTTGGTTCCTTGGCCAGAGTAATGGCACCAGTGTTGTCACAGAACAGAGTCATTGGATTCAGTGCACTAGGCACTACTCCAAGATCTGTGATGAACTGCTTCATCCAGACACCTTCATTCGCCGCCTCCGAGGCTGCGATGTACTCCGCTTCGCATGTAGAATCGGCTACCACGCTTTGCTTGGAACTGCACCAGCTTACCGCTCCCCCATTGAGAATAAATACATATCCGGTTTGCGACTTAGAGTCATCCGGATCAGTGTCAAAGCTTGCATCGATGTAAACCTTTACGACGAGATCTTGATCACCTCCATAAACGAGAAACATTTCCTTAGTCCTTTTCAGATACTTAAGGATATTCTTGACCGCTGTCCAGTGCTCCATTCCAGGATCACTTTGAAACCTTTAGGCCATACTTATGGCAAGGCTGACATCGAGTCTTGTGCACAACATTGCATACATGATAGAGCCTATGGCTGAAGCATAGGGGATGACACTCATCTTCTCTCTTTCTTCCTCAGTCACTGGGCATTGAGTCTTACTCAACTTCACACCTTGTAACACAGGCAAGAACCCCTTCTTGGACTGATCCATTTTGAACTTCTTCAAAACTTTATCAAGGTATGTGCTTTGTGAAAGTGCTATCAAGCGTCTTGATCTATATCTATAGATCTTAATGCCTAATATGAAAACAGCTTCTCCTAGATCCTTCATTGAAAAAATCTTGTTCAAATATTACTTCACGCTTTCCAGCATTTCTATATTGTTACCAATCAGCAATATGTCATCCACATATAATATTAGAAACGCTATAGAGCTCCCACTCACTTTCTTGTAAATACAAGCTTCTCCATAAACTTATATAAACCCAAACGCTTTGATCACCTCATCAAAGCGCTTATTCCAACTCCAAGATGCTTGCACCAGTCCATAAATGGATCGCTTGAGTTCGCAAACTTTGTCAGCATTCTCTGGATCGACAAAACCTTTTGGTTGCATCATATACAACTCTTCCTCCAGGAAACTATTGAGGAACGCTGTTTTGACATCCATCTGCCAAATTTCATAGTCGAAATAAGCAGCTATTGCTAACATGATTCTGACGGACTTAAGCATCGCTACAGGTGAGAAGGTCTCATCGTAGTCAACTCCTTGAACCTGTGAAAAACCCTTTGCCACAAGTCGAGCTTTATAGACGGTGACATTACCGTCTGCGTCCGTCTTCTTCTTAAAGATCCATTTGTTCTGAATGGCCTTTCGCCCTTCAGGTAATAATTCGAAAGTCCATACTTTGTTTTCTACATGGATCCCATCTCGGATTTCATGGCCTCTAACCATTTCTCGGAATCTGGGACCATCCTCGCTCCTCCATAGCTCGTAGGTTCATTGTTGTCCAACAACATGACCTCCAAGACAGGGTTGCCGTACCACTCAGGAGCAGTACGCGCCCTTGTTGACCTACGAGGTTCAATAGTAACTTGATCCGAAGCTTCATGATCATCATCATTAACTTCCTCTTCAACTATCGTAGGCTCCACAGAAACATCTTTCTGCGCTGCGCTACTCTCTGGTTGAAGTAAAGGTTTAATAACCTCATCAAGCTCTATTTTCCTGCCACTCAATTCTTTCGAGAGAAACTCTTTCTCAAGAAATGTTCCATTCTTAGCAACAAAAACTTTGCCTTCGGATCTGAGATAGAAGGTATACCCAACTGTATCTTTCGGGTATCCTATGAAGACGCATTTCTCCGCTTTGGGTTCCAGCTTTTCAGGCTGAAGCTTTTTGACATAAGCATCACATCCCCAAACTTTCAGAAACGACAACTTTGGCCTCTTGCCAAACCACAGTTCATATGGCGTCGTCTCAACCAATTTTGATGGTGCCCTATTTAAAGTGAATGTAGTTGTCTCTAATGCATAACACCAAAACGATAGTGGCAAATCGGCAAGAGACATCATAGAACGCACCATATCTAATAAGGTTCGATTACGATGTTCGGACACACCATTACGCTGTGGTGTTCCAGGCGGTGTCAGCTGTGAAACAGTTCCATACTATCTTAAGTGACTGCCAAGCTCATAACTCAGATACTCACCTCCTCGATCAGATCGTAGGAATTTAATCTTCTTGTTACGATGATTCTCAACTTCACTCTGAAATTGCTTGAACTTTTCAAACGTTTCAGACTTGTGTTTCATCAAGTAAATATACCCATATCTACTTAAGTCATCAGTGAAGGTGAGAAAATAACGATATCCACCACGCGCCATCACATTCATTGGACCGCACACATTAGTATGTATAATTTCCAATAAGTCACTCGCCCGTTCCATTGTTCTAGAGAACGGCGTTTTAGTCATCTTGCCCATGAGGCATGGTTCACATGTGTCAAGTGATTCAAAATCAAGTGACTCCAAAAGTCCATCAGCATGGAGCTTCCTCATGCGTTTTACACCAATATGACCTAAACGGCAGTGCCACAAGAAAGTGGTACTATCATTATCAACTCTACATCTTTTGACATCAATGTTATGAACATGTGTGTCATCACTATCAAGATTCAATATGTATAAACCTCTAACATTGGGTGCATGACCAGAAAAGATATTACTCATATAAATAGAACAACCTTTATTCTCCGATTTAAATGAGTAACCGTCTCACAATAAGCAAGATCCAGATATAATGTTCATGCTTAACGGAGGCACTAAATAACAATTATTCAGGTTCATCACTAATCCCGATGGTAATTGAAGAGAGAGCGTGCCAACAGCGATCACATCAACCTTGGAACCATTTCCCACGTGCATCTTCACTTTGTCCTTCGCTAGCCTTCGTCTATTCCGTAGTTCCTGTTTTGAGTTGCAAATGTGAGCAACCGAACCGGTATCAAATACCCAGGCACTACAACGAGATCTAGTAAGGTACACATCAATAACAGGTGTATCATATATACCTTGTTTGTTGTTGGCCGCCTTCTTGTCAGCCACGTACTTGGGGCAGTTTCGCTTCCAGTGACCAGTTCCCTTGCAATGAAAGCACTCAGTTTCTGGCTTGGGTCCAGCCTTGGGTTTCTTTACAGGAGGAGCAACTGCTTTGCCATCCTTCTTGGATTTACCCTTCTTGCCCTTGCCATTCTTCTTGAAACTAGTGGTTTTATTGACCATCAACACTTGATGTTCTTTCTGGATTTCAGACTCAGCGACTTTCAGCATCGCAAACAGCTCGCCGACTGACTTGTTCATCCCGTGCATGTTATAGTTCATCACAAAGCTCTTGTAGCTAGGTGGTAGTGATTGAAGAACTCTATCAGTGATCGCCTCTGGCGGAAGGGGCATTCCCAACTCTGCCAGACGAGACGAATACCCAGACATTCTGAGTATATGTTCACTAATAGACCCGTTCTCCTCCATTTTGCAAGCATAGAACTTATCAGAGGTCTCATACCTCTCGATCCGGGCATTCTTCTGAAAGATAAACTTCAACTCCTGGAACATCTCATATGCTCCATGACGTTCAAAATGTCTTTGAAGTCCCGGATCTAAGCCATACAATATTGCACACTAAACTATTGAGTAATCTCTAGAACGTGCCTCCCAAGTGTTCTTAACGTCTTCGGATGACATGTCTTCGGGTTGGTCACCAAGCGGTGCATCAAGGACATATGATTTCTGGGAAGCCGTGAGGATAATCCTCAGATTATGGGCCCAGTCCACAAAGTTACTTCCATCATCTTTCAACTTAGCTTTCTCTAGGAACGCATTAAAATTCAGGGGTGCTACTGCACGAGCCAATGATCTACAACATAAAAATGCAAAGGTTACTTAGACTATTGTTCAAGATAATGAGTTTAGTTAATCAAATTACTAAAGCTCCCACTCAAATTGACATCCCTCAGGTCATGTGAGTGACACATGATCCTAATTCACCAACTCAAGTCCGATCATCACATGAGTTGAGGTGGTTTCAATGGTGAACATCAGAATGTTGATCATATCTACTATATGTCTCATGTTCGACCTTTCAGTCTCTTTTGTTCCGAGGCCATGTCTGTACATGCTAGGCTCGTCAAGTTTAACTCGAGTGTTCTGCACGTGCAACACTGGCTTGCACCCGTTGTATGTGAACGTAGAGTCTATCACACCCGATCATCACGTGGTGTCTTGACACGGCGAACTTTCGCAATGGTGCACGCTCGGGGAGAACACAATTTTACCTTGAAATTTAAGTGTGGGATCACCTTATAATGCTACCGTCGTCCTAAGCAAAACAAGGTGCATAAAAGGATTAACATCACATGCAAATCATAAGTGACATGATATGGCCATGAACTTGTGCTTTTGATCTTCATCTTGAAAGCACCGGCATGATCTCCATCGTCACCGGCATGACACCATGATCTTCATCATCTTGATCTCCATCAACGTGTCTCCATCGGGGTTGTCGCGCCCACCATTCTTCTACTACTATTGCTACCATTTAGCGATAAAGTAAAGCATTACATAGCGCTTAATGATTGACATGCAGGTCATACAATAATTAAAGTCAACCATATGGCTCCTGCCGGTTGCCGTACTCAACGACATGAAAGTCGAGATATTCTATACAACACATGATCATCTCATACATCACATATATCTCATCATGTAATTGGCCATAGCACATCACAACATACCCTGCAAAAACAAGTTAGACGTCCTCTAATTGTTGTTGCGTATTTTACGTGGCTGTTATGGGTATCTGGCAAGAACAATTCTCACCTACGCATAAACCACAATGGTGATACATAAGCTGCTTTTCAACCTTCTCAAGGACCGCCTTAGTCGAATCCGATCCAACTAAAGTAGGACAAACAGACACCCGCCAGCCATCTTTGTGCAACGAAGTTACACATCAGTCGATGGAACCGGTCTCTCGTAAGCGTACGAGTAAGGTTGGTATGGGACGCTTCATCCCACAATACTGTTGAAGCAAAACACGACCAAGGGAGGAAGCAATCTAAGCATCAATGCCCACAAACTCTTTGTGTTCTACTCAAGATCTCATCTACACATAGACCTATCTCTGATACCACTGTTGGGGGACGTTGCATGGGAAACAAATTTTTTCCTATGCACACGCAAGATCTATCCATGGTGATGAGCATCTACGAGAGGGAGAGTGGATCTACGTACACTTGTAGATCGCTAAGCGGGAAGCATTAAGAAATGCGGTTGATGTAGTCGAACGTCTTCCCGATCCAAATCGCCGAGCGTCCCGCGATCCAATCACGATCCATCCCGATCTAGTAACGAGCGGACGACACCTCCGCGTTCAGCACACGTACGGCCTGATGACGATCTCCGCCTTCTTGATCCAGCAAGAGGGAGCGGAGAGGTAGACGAGTACTCCAGAAGCGCAACGGTGTTGCGACGATGGTGGTGGAGTAATTCCAGCAGGGCTTCGCCTAAGCACTGCTGAAACTACGGACTAGAGGAGAGGGTTGCACGTGGCTGAAAATCTATGTGCAAAACCCCTAAAACCTCTAGTATATGTAGGAGGAGGATAGGACGAAGCTTGGCGCAAGGGACAGCCCTTGGTGGCTTTGGCCTAAGTGGAGAGGTGGAGTCCTCCTCCTCCACTCCTAGTAGGATTTGGACTGCTTCCTTATTTCCACCTTTTTTTGTCTTTTCCCACCTTTTCCACTTTGGACTTTCTTCCCAGCCGCATGGGCCTTCTATGGGACTTCGGCCAACCCACTGAGGGCTGCTATTCATCCTCCCACAGCCCATGTAGCCTCTTGGGTCAAAATACTCCTCCCGATGGTCCCTCGGTACCCTCCCGGCAGTCCCGGTACACTACCGATGAGTCCGAAACCTTTCCGATGACCAAAACAGGACTTCCTATATATCAATCTTTACCTCTGGACCATTCTGGAGCTCCTCGTGACATTTGGGATCTCATCTGGGACTCCAAACAACCTTCTGTCACCACCATGCATAACTCTATACTACCGAAACGTCAGCAAACCTTAAGTGTGCAGACCCTGCGGGTTCGAGAACTATGTAGACATGACCGAGACACCTTTACAGTCAATAACCAATAGCGGGACCTGGATGCCCATATTGATTCCTACATATTGTATGAAGATCTTTATCAGTCGAACTTCTATGTCAAGGATTCAGTTAATCCCGTATAATGTTCCCTTTGTTCTTCGGTATGTTACTTGCCCGAGATTCGATCGTCGGTATCTCCATACCTAGTTCAACCTCATTACCGGTAAGTCTCTTTACTCGTTTCCGTAATACAAGATACCATGACTAACACTTAGTTACATTGCTTGCAAGGCTTGTTGTGATGTTGTATTACCGAGTGGGCCCTGAGATACCTCTCCGTCACATGGAGTAACAAATACCAGTCTTGATCCATGCCAACGCAACAAACGCCCTCGGAGATACCTGTAGAGCACCTTTATAGTCACCCAGTTACATTGTGATGTTTGATACACACAAGGCACTCCTCCGGTGTCCATGAGTTGCATGATCTCATGGTCGTAGGAACATATACTTGACATGTAGAAAACTGTAGCAATAAACTGTCACGATCATATGCTACGTTTATAGTTTGGGTCTTGTCCATCCCATCATTCTCCTAATGTTGTGATCCCGTGATCAAATGACATCTTATGTCAATGGCTAGGAAACCTTGACCATCTTTGATCAACGAGCTAGTCTACTAGAGGCACACTAGGGACAAAGTGTTGTCTATATATCCACACATGCAATGTGTTTCCAATCAACACAATTATAGCATGGATAATAAACAATTATCATGAACAAGGAAATATAATAATAAATACTTTATTTATTGCCTCTAGGGCATATTTCCAACAACAAATGCGTCCTTGGTCCGCTTGGGAGCAATCGGTTGGCCATCATTCACGACTTTTGTGATCGTGAAGTTTTCATCCTAGTGAGGGAGTCCTGGATTAGGGGGTCCTCGGATAGCCGACCTATTGTGGTGGACTAGACTATGAGGGCTACTTACCAAACACCAAAGGATTTGAAGGCCCGGTGTCCAGGATGGAAGCTTTGGGAAGCACGGCTTGCGCTCCACGTGTGATGTATTAGTTAGGCATGTTTATCTCTTCGGCATGTAACCGACCATATGTGAACCCTAGGCATCCTCGGCATCTATATAAGCCGGAGGGTTTTAGGGTATAGATGCAGAACAACTCATCTAGAGTTAGCTATATGATCTCGAGGTAGACCAACTCTATAACCCCTTACATCATCAATACAACCAAGCAGGACGTAGGGTATTACGTCCATAGGAGGGCCCGAACCAGGGTAAACTCGTGTCCCCTTCGTCTTCTATTACCGTCGATTCTAGTCTCACAGTTCGGGACCCCCTACCGGAGATCCGCCAGTTTTGACACCGACATTGGTGCTTTCATTGAGAGTTCCTCTGTGAGCGAGATGGAATCGAAGCCTTGCCTAGTCATTAACGAAGAGGTCTGCAACATGGATGTTTTTATCCCCGGACAGATCTTCGCCTTCGGAAGGGTTGTGCTGCATGCTGATTCCACTTGCCATCTAGGCCGCGTTGAGAGCTTCGCCCCTGATCAAGAGGTCAGATTCAGAAACTTAGAGTTCTCCGTCGACTCTCGGGGCGACTTGTCACTAATTGGGCTCACAGCTTCGCCTGTAGCCCCCAAGGACTCTGAGGCTTTAACTTCGAGCCCCTTCTTCGGACAGGCCAATGGGGTCACCCCTAGCGGCAAGCCGTTCTCTCATCCTGATCCGGCCATCAAGCCATATGACCAGACACGTGTTCCTTCCGAACACTCCCCATGGGTGGAATTCATGGGGGTTAACTCCACGAGTTCCGAACAACTGGATCCGATCGGGCCCTCAGCGGTCGACGAGGCCTTGGTGCAATTCTTGTCGATGAGGATCACCGACGATCCAGCCCTGATCTACGGCCGGCCCGGTTATAGTGCGGGCATGGACGGATTTTTCGACCTACCAACTACCCACTTGATAGCCACCGTCGAAGATTTAACCGGCGTGCTAGACTACCCTCCGAGGAGGCAGAATACATGGATGAAGAGGACCGTGATCCCACTCCCGTTAACACCTGGAATTGTACCCCCACTTCTACATATGATGTCTACACGGTGGATACTCTTGCCAACAACGACAACAATATGCCTCACAACGACGGCCACAAATCAGGCGATGCGCCATCAAGGCGCCGGAAATCACGTAAGCGGTCCAAAAGCAAAAAGGGAAGAAAAGCTATTATCAGCAACAGGGACGGTAATACCCCCGCCGATCATGGCAATCCCGATATCCCCGAGAACCTGTTTGTGGGTCCGGAAGAGCCTGAGGACCAAAACCCTTTGGGGAACTGATGCCGCATTACCTCCCTCTTAAGCTTAAGGGGCCAGCTCGGCACTGGTTAAACAGCCTCCCCGAAAACTCGATCGGATGATGGGAAGACCTGGAAGACGCGTTCCGCTCTAACTTCTAGGGGACCTAAGTCCGCCCGCCGGACTCTTCCGATCTTAGCAATGTCATCCAGAAGCCCGGCGAGTCCGCTCTATAGTTTTCGAATCGGTTCTTGACTAAGAAGAACCAAATTGTCGACTGTCCGGATGCTGAGGCCATAGCCTCCTTCCGACACAATATTCGGGAGGAATGGCTAGCCTGCCAGCTAGGAGAGGACAAGCCTCGAACTATGTCCGCACTTACCTCCCTCATGACCCATTTTGCGCGGGCGAAGATAACTGGCTAGCAAGACGCAGCCACAATTCTGAAGATCCCGTGGCACCTGAAGCCCGGGATGGCAACTCAAAGCCAAAGCGCAATAAGAATAAGCGCCGATACAATAATAGTGATGCCGACGACACGACTATTAATGCCGGATTCCGCAACTCCCGACTTGGGCAGCGGAAGAAGCCCCCTAAAGGCAATCGTTACGGACCTACTCAGCTCGAGAAGATCATGGAAATGCCTTGCCAAATCCATGGGACTTCAGAAAAGCCCGCCAACCACACACACCGCAACTGTTTGGTGTTTAAACAGGCCGGCAAGAGACCACCCGAATACCAAGGCCAAAGCTCTCGTAGCAAGGACAAAGATGAGCCTCGGGGTCCAATCGGTGGCGGATAGAAAATTCCCTCCCGAAGTAAAAATGGTGAACATGATATACGCCACCCACATATGAACGAAGGAGAGGAAGCGCGCCCCTTGGGAAGTCTACGCGGTGGAACTCGTAGCCCCGAGGTACAACCCATGGTCGGCATACCCGATCACCTTTGACCGATGTGATCATCCAACCAGTATCCGACATGGGGGTTCGCGGCCCTGGTCCTAGACCCCATTATAGATGGGTATTACCTCACAAAGGTCCTAATGGACGGAGGGAGTAGCCTTAACCTGATTTACTCAGATACGGTGAAGAAGATGGGCATTGATCCGTCAAGGATCAAACCCAGGAGCACTACCATCAAAGGAGTGATCATGGGTGTTGAGGCCCGATGCACGGGCTCGGTAAGTCTGGAGGTCATATTCGGCTCACCCGATAACTTTCGCAGTGAAGACTTGATCTTCGACATCGTGCCCTTCCGTAGCGGCTATCACGCGCTGCTTGGTCGGACGATGTTCGCTCATTTCAATGCAGTCCCACGCTATGCATACCTCAAGCTCAAGATGCCGAGCCCCAAGGGGTTCATTACTGTCAACGGCAACATCGAGTGCTCCCTTAGAACTGAGGAACATGCATGGGCCCTAGCGGCCGAATTTGGCTACAAAGAAGATCGGCAAGTTTCGACATCCGCCATAAAGGAACATAAGGCTGGGAAGCGAGTTCGGCTTCAGACCGAAAACATAGATCCTTCCTCTTCCCCTCTATAGGGACTCGCCCCCACCGCACAATTTCAGGACCAACAAAGTATGTGCCAAGGAGGCACAACTTTGCACTTAAGATTCCATGGGAAGCTGTGGGGAAATAAAGGTGGGTGTTCGGCTGGCCCGACCTACTACCACCAATACGTCTTCGGACAAAATGCAGGCGCTCCTAAAAGAGCCTGCCTATGGCGTAAAGCTCACCTACAATTCGGCGGCCTCTCAAGATTTTGTTAGCAAAATTAGCCCGCCGAACACTAAAACACCCATCAAGGTGCATCCAAGAGTAGGAGTCAACAAGCAAGGGGGCATATCGAGTACGTCAGGTCACCAATTGAAGACCCCTGGTATCACAACTCCTGTACGATTTTATTTCTTATTTTCTTTCACATACCTATAAACAGTTGCCTCGGCAATCTGAGTTATAAGAGTTGTTGACAACATGCAAAATTGTGTGGCGCAAGTATGCCTCATTTGCCCTGTTTTTGGCGCATACTTTTTCTTCTTTCTCCCTCTTCTCGTGAATCTGTTCAGTATGACGTGAGGTAACCGGCTAATAGAACGGGGGCTCGATTTCAAACACAAATCGCCTTACTATCGTATGTTCGGCGTCTTGGCGTTCCCTTTATATGCATCGGTTTCGAACTATGTCTTTGGTCATTAAGTTGGATTGCCCGGCTCCTGTGCTTGCCCCTTTATGTTCCGCTCGTTCGGCTAAAAGGGCAAAGGGAGCAACCCTGCGATTGTGTTTCCGGATAGTCTGGTCAAGCACCTCAGGGGAGAAAGCCGAAAACGGACTGTCATAGTATGCGCGATCCGATCTGTGAACTCCAAGCTAGAAGTATTATACTTCAATCCTCGTAAGCGGTTAGTCCATGTTATACGAGGGACTTGCCCTTTGTGCAAACATTATGATGTTGGCTTTGGCCATGGTTCGTCCGAACATCACAACACTCCGGTGGCTAATCATACGCTACCCATAGTCCTTTTCGCGACCCACCGGTTAAGTGAAAGAAATAAAGCACTATAGTCTGATTGCCTAGTTTGCCGCACTACACCACCTTCGGGTTCCGATAATACGGCTAAGGGACACAATGCATTGGCATAGACACCCCATGTAGTATCTACGTGAGGGCTGAAATCGACAACTCGCATCTTTCAGTATTAAACAGCCATATAGGAGTTATAAAGGAACACAAAACCACATAAGAGCAGATACTAATATCACTAAAAGTTATCTCAAGTCTTTAGAATGTTACAAGCTCATTCAAATAATTTTTCACACGAACACTGCCACGCTATCACCCGAGCACTCCCCATCACTCCATCGAACTATAGCTCGGGGCATCGATGCTCCTTCCCGGGTGGCGGCGGGTCGACAGCGACCTTCATCGGATTCAGCCCCGACCAGTGCACTTTGGCCTTGGCTAGGGCCATCCGGACTCCTTCAATACAGGAGGAGCGCTTGACGGTGTTGAGGCGGGGTGTGGCAGCGATCAGTTTCTGCACCAGGCCGAAGTAGCTGCCTGGTAGCGGCTCGCCGGGCCACAAGCGGATGTAGAGGTCCTCATGGCCGGCTCCGCCATCTGGTGTAGCTCCATCAGCTGTTTCAGCTGCTCCACCAGAAGGGGAGGACGCTCGGGGGCTCCAAACTATGCCCAAAACATCCGAGCTTCATCTTCCTCTCCCCGCGAAGCCAACAACCGATTGGCGCCCGCCACGCTCTTTTGGAGATCGGCGGACGCGCCTGAGGATCGCCACACTCGGGTAAGCAACTCGAATCTGCTATCCCCGAATACACACTTTAATGAGTACAGCTTACCATCGGCTATTTCCTTGGCTTGGCGCACTTGCTCCTCGTAGAACCATGATACGTCTCTAACGTATCTACTTTTCCAAACTCTTTTGCCCTTGTTTTGGACTCTAATTTGCATGATTTGAATGGAACTAACCCGGACTGACACTGTTTTCAGCAGAATTACCTTGGTGTTATTTTTGTGCAGAAATTAAAGTTCTCGGATCGTCCTGAAAATTTACGGAGAATATTTTTGGAATTAATAAAAAATACTTGCGAAAGAAGTAACCAGAGGGGGGCCACCTGCAGGACACAAGCCTGCTAGGCGCAGCCACCCCCCTGGCCGTGCCTAGCAGGCTTGTGGGGCCCTCGTGGCTCCTCCGACCTCCTCTCCAGCTCCATATAACCCTATTTGTCGAGAAAAAAATCAGAGAGAAGAGTTCATCTCTTTTCACGATACGGAGCCGCCGCCATCGCCTGTTCTTCCTCGGGAGACCAGATCTGGAGTCTGTTTTAGGCTCTGGAGAGGGAAAATCGACGCCTTCGTCATCACCAACCATCCTTCATCACCAGTTCCATGATGCTCTCCACCGTTCGTGAGTAATCTCATCATAGGCTTACTGCACGGTGATGGGTTGGATGAGATTTATCATGTAATCGAGTTAGTTTTGTTAGGGTTTGATCCCTAGTATCCACTATGTTCTGAGATTGATGTTGCTATGACTTTGCTATGCTTAATGCTTGTTACTAGGGCCCGAGTGCCATGATTTCAGATCTGAACCTATTATGTTTTCATGAATATATGTGTGTTCTTTATCCTATATTGCAAGTTGTAGACACCTATTACGAGTTATGATCCGCATCCCATAGGGTGACAATAACTGGGATTCTTTCCAGTGATTACTGTAGTTTGAGGAGTTCATGTATTCACTAAGTGCTAATGCTTTGGTCCGGTTCTCTATTAAAAGGAGGCCCTAATATCCCTTTGTTTCCAATAGGACCCTGCTGCCATGGGATGGTAGGACAAAAGATGTCATGCAAGTTGTTTTCCATAAGCACATATGACTATATACGGAATACATGCCTACATTACATTGATGAATTGGAGCTAGTTCTGAGTCACCCTATGTTATAAATGTTGCATGATGAATGCCATCTGACATAATTATCCATCACTGATCCATTGCCTACGAGCTTTTTATATATTGATCTTCGGTAAGTTACTTTTCCGTTGCTAGTGTCACAAACACTACAAACTGCTTCTATCACTTGCCACCATTACCGTTATTACTATATTACTTTGCTACTGAATACTTTGCTACAGATATTAAGTCTTTCAGGTGTGGTTGAATTGAAAACTCAGCTGCTAATACTCAAGAATATTCTTTGGCTCCCCTTGTGTCGAATCAATAAATTTGCGTTGAATACTCTACCCTCGAAAACTGTTGTGACCCCCTATACTTGTGGGTTATCAAGACCTTTTTCTGGCGTTGTTGCCAGGGAGCATAGGTTTATTCTCGGAGTCACTTGGGATATATATCTGTTGATCACTATGAAGAATCTGAAACATCCAAAAACCAAGATCTATCCCTCTACTACGAGGGGAGGTAACGAACTGCCATTTAGCTCTGCACTTGATTCACCTTCTGTTATGAGTAAGTTTGCGACACCACCACCTACTAGTCATTCTGATATGTCGCAAGTAATTGATGATGCTACTTCTGCTATGGATGATGCTTATGATAATACTTTGCTTGATGATACTGTGCCACTTGGTGAATTTCTTGATGAACAAATTGCTCGAGCCAATGCTGAAACTGATAATATTTTTGAATCTGATGAAATTATTGAAGCTGAACACTATGATTTACCTGCTAGACCTAGCTCTCCTAGATATGAATTGCCTGATATACCTGGGGGTTATGTTATGGAAGTATAGGTAGCTAGAGACTTTCTTGCTTGTCAGGATAGAGATGATCTTAAGAAATTGCTTCACAAGTGGAAGGAAAAATCTCTGAATGCTAGAATGCAATATGATCCTAAGTTTGCTACTTCACCTATCTTTGTTACTAATAAGGATTATGAATTCTCTGTCGATCCTGAGTTAATTACTTTGGTTTGAATCTAATCCTTTCCATGGTTATGAATCTGAAACTGTTGTGGCACATCTTACCAAATTGAATGATATAGCCACCCTATTTACCAATGAGGGAAAAATTCGCTATTACTATATTATTAAGTTGTTTATTTTCTCATTAAAGGGTGATGCTAAGATATGGTTTAATTCTCTTGCTCCTAGTTGTGTGCGTACTCCCCAGGATATGATTTATTACTTATCTGAAAAATATTTTCCTACCCATAAGAAACAAGCTGCCTTGCAGGAAATATTTAGCTTTATGCAACTTGAAGAAGAGAGTCTCCCACAAGCTTGGGGGAGGCTTCTCCAATTACTTAATGCTTTGCCTGATCATCTTCTCAAGAAAAATGAAATACTTGATATCTTTTATAATGGACTAACTGATGCTTCTAGGGACCACCTAGATATTGTGTTGGTTGTGTTTTTAGGGACCAAACTGTTAAACAAGCTGAATTACTATTGAATAATATATTGAGCAATGATAATGATTGGCTATTCCCGAACCACCTCCAAAGCCAACTCCGAAGAAAAGAGGTATTCTATTCCTCGGTTCTGAAGATATGCATGAGGCAAAGAATCTATGAAAGAAAAAGGTATTAAAGCTGAAGATGTTAAGAATCTACCACCTATTGAAGAAATACATGGTCTTGATAACCCGACACAGATAGTCGAGGTAAATTCTCTTAGTAGATTCGATGAAGGAGATATCCCTTATAATAAGTCTGCTAGCCAATGCTTGGATGAATTTGATAATTTTATTATGAAGCAAGAAAATTTCAATGCCTATGTTAGTAGACAATTGAAACATAATACTTATATGCTTGATCGCTTGGGTGATTATTTGAGTAGAACTGTCAATGATCTTAAGCTTATTAGTAAACATGCTTCCATGGTAACCACTCAAGTAGAACAAGTACTTAAGGCTCAAAATGATTTGCTTAATGAGATGAATAGTAAAGACAATGATCATTCTGTTAAAGTTGTGACTAGAGGTGGTAGAATGACTCACGAACCTTTGTATCTTGAGGGACATCCTAGGAGAATTGAGCAAGATTCTCAGAGAGTTAATACCGTTGCACCTATTCCTTCCAATAAGAGTAGGAAAAAGAATGATGATAGTACTTTGCATGCTGCTAGTGAACCTGTTATAGATACATCAGAGAATCCAAATGATATTTCTATTTCTAATGTTGAGACACAATCTGATGATGAACATGAGCCTAGTGATAACATTAATAATGATGTTCATGTTGATGCTCAACCTAGTAATGATAATGATGTGGAGATTGAACCTGTTGATGATCTTGATAACCCATAATCTAAGAATAAAAGATACAATAAAAAAGACTTCATTGCTAGGGAACATGGTAGAGAAAGAGAACCATGGGTTGAGAAACCCATGCCCTTTCCTCCCAAACCATCCAAGAAAAAGGATGATGAGGACTTTGAGCACTTGCTGAAATGCTTAGACCTGTCTTTTTACGTATGCGCTTGACTGATATTTTGAAAATGTCTCCTTATACTAAGTATATTAAAGATATAGTGACAATTAAAATAAAGATATCGGAAGTTGAGATTTCCACCATGCTGGCTAATTATACTTTTAAAGTTAGAATACCTAAGAAACTAGGAGATCCCGGAGTACCTACTATACCAAGCTCTATTAGAGGAAATTATGTTAAAACTGCTTTATGTGATCTTGGAGCTGGTGTTTGTGTTATGCCTTTCTCTTTATACCGTAGACTTGATTTGAATAAGTTGACACCTACTAAAATCTCTTTGCAAATGGTGGATAAATCAACTGCTCTACCTATCGGTATTTGTGAGGATGTACCCGTCGTAGTTGCAAATGCTACTATCCTGACGGACTTTGTTATTCTCGATATTCTCGAGGACGACAGTATGTCGATCATACTTGGTAGACCCTTTTTGAATACTGCAGGGGCTGTTATTGATTGCAACAAGCGCAATGTCACTTTTCATATTAACTATAATGAGCATACGGTACACTTTCTGAAGAAACAACCTCAAGTTCATAGTATCAACTCTATTGAAAAAATTCCAACGATTATTATTGGAGAATTTGAGTTCCCTCTTCCTACTGTCACGAAGAAATATGATATACTTATTGTTGGGGAAATGCATATCCCCATTGAGGTAACTTAGTGTTATTCGAAAATTCTTCGGTTTCATGTTATTCGAAAGAAGTTTGTTAATAAGACTGGATCAAGCTTATTGATGGATTCCTTTTGATAAGCATGAGATGGACGAATTTAGAAAGCACAAATTCCTGCACCTAACTTTTACTTTATATTACCTAGATGAAATTAAGTAAAAATGCTATTATTAGTGTGTGTTTTGAGTTTTCCGTGCAATAGAAGAATGACCTGAAAATAAAAGTTCCCAGAATTCCCTGAAATTTTAGTATGATTTTTTATGGAATATTTAAGAATTTTTGGCATTGAGAATGCATCAGGGGGCTGCACTAGTGGGCCACAAGCCTACAGGGCGCGGCCACCCCCTTGGGCACGCCCTTGTGGCTTGTGGGTCCCATGTGGCCCTCCTCCACTTATTCCAGCACCCATTCAGTTCATCTTCCTCTAGAAAAAATCCCACCATTGCTCAAACCCATGTTCTAGCTCATCTTGCTGCCATTTTCGATCTCCTTGCTCAAAGCTCCATTTGCAAAACTGTTTTAGGGGATTGCTCATCGGTATGTGACTCCTCTAATGGTCCAATTAGTTTTTGTTCTAGTGCCTTATATATTGCAAATTTTTGCTGTGATGGTGACCTTGTTCTTGAGCTTGCATGTAAAATTTGTAAGGTCCCAAGTAGTTTTGATGCATGATATAGTCTCTAGGCACTTGAGGGAGTACTTGCTACGAGTTTTGTTGAGTTTTGTTCACCTTCATTTTAGTTCACTAAAAAATTCAGAATTTTTCAGAAATGTTGAGAAGGTTACTAAGAGGTTCTTCAAGTCGGGGTTCTAAGGAAGATGAAAATGAAATGAAAGAGAAACCCAAATATAATCTTCCTCGCGTCGCAGAAATATGACCATGTGAATGGCCGTGTGACACATTCTTGAGGGCGGACAGAATTTATGAAGATTTCTATTGTTTGGCTAAGAATGCACGCATCACCGACTTCCTCAACGATAAGTGTGACCAGTACCTCTTGCTCACTAATACCTTTGTGCAAAATTTTCATTTTCATCCTAGGGAAGACCCTTCTAACAGTAGAATTTCACTTATATGATGTGCCTAAGAAAATGAACCTTTATGATTTTTGCAAAGTTTGCAAGATACCCTATGAGGGCAGCATCAGGGAACCACGTCCTCGATACATGGAAGATTTTATTGCCGCAGTCACTGTAGGAGACGAGAGAGGCGTGTCAAGGGCAAGAGCACCTAGTTTACATTTTCTTGTGCTACGCTATTATTCATTATTTGCGGGAAGATGTTTAGTTGGTCGCTGGGAGAGTGGAAGCCTTAGTGCCCCTGACCTTGCTATTTTGCGCCATGCTTTATTTGCTGATAGAACCTTTAGACTGGGCTCTATGGTGGCCCAACGGTTGAACACCAACCATTCGAAGGGTCCCATATTCGGAGGTATCTATGCATCTCATTTAGATAAACATTTTGAGATACCCATTAGGCTTCACGAGAAAGATGAGAGGCTAATACCCGTGAAGTGTTTAGATTATGACCGTATGGTATCCCATGATGTTATTAAAAATAATGATGATAGGAAGCAACTTTACAATTTAGTATTTAGTTAGGGTACTTGTGAGATTATTACTTTGCCTGCTTCTTCTATGTTCAATATTCATTCAGGAAGGTACACTGTTATGCTTGATGACATCTACCGATATTGGGGTTTGTCGCAACCCCCAGCACCCGAGCAAGCACCAGCCCTTGATCCATATCAGGTCCCGGTCTTTCAGTGAGAGCCACAGGAGGTCGCTAATTAGTGGAACCCTTAGTGTCCTCTAGAGTATTCCGGAGAAGGTTATTTCCAACCATGGCCCTAGACCAACTTAGGCCAAAAGCCTAAGCTTGGGGGAGTATGTATTTCTCACCGACATTACATTCATGTTCACACACTTATTTCAGTTGTCGGTGTTCATACTTTTTCAGTGTATTATCATGGTAGTTTATTTTCTTGTTTTGCTTTCTTCTTGTGTGTTTAATTAACTTTGAGGAAAATACAAAAAAATAGTTCTAGCTTCATTTCCGAGTTGCTTAGTTGTAGCATTAAAGAGAAAACCCAAAAAGATTTCTCGTCCTTCTTTTTGCTTGTTGGGACCTTTCCCGTGTAAATAATTTTCCTTTCTTTTCTTTGGGTCGTAAGGAGAAGACCACGATGACATGTTGAGTGGCCCTCATATGCATTATTGTTTATCTTACAAAGAGCCCATATTGCCTTGTCTTCTCCTTTGGTTTATTGTTTGCAGATTCTAGCTTAGTTCAATGCACGTGCACTATTATTATTATTCACATCGTTCGGTTGTGCAAGTGAAAGGCAATAATGACGATATTTGATGAAAAGATTGAGATGGAGAAAAGCTGGTATGAACTCAACCTATCTTGCTTTTGTAAATATGATTAGCTCATCGTTCCAAATTCAGTACATTATGGGTTGAACATGCTTGCAATGATAATTAGAGATTATAGTTATTCATGCCATGATTAATTAGATAAGAGTGGATAATGGTTCGTCTTGAGTGCCAACATGCGTATTAAAATGGTTGTGATGTAGTATGATAGAATGGTATCCTCCTCTGGATGATTCAAGTGGCTTGACTTGGCACATGTTTAGGCATGTAGTTGAAACAAATCAACATAGCCTCCACGATATTGATGTTCATGGTGAATTATATCCTACTCATGCTTGCATTCAATGTTGGTTAATCTCAAAGCATGTTGATGACTGTGTCGCACTCTAGTTGGTCGCTCCCAGTCTTTTGCTAGCCTTCACTTGTACTAAGCGGGAATACTGCTTGTGCATCCATCTCAATAAACCCAAAGTTGTTCCATATGAGTCCACCATATCTACCTATATGCGGTATTTACTTGCCATTCCAAGTAAATTTACATGTGCTAAAATTTAAACCTTCAAATAAACTCTCTGTTTTGTATGCCCAAATCGCTCATGTGGCGACTGGGGGCTGTCAGTATCTTCCATGCGAGGAGGGTTATTCTCACGATATGTGTTGATTCACTATCATTCACGAGAAAGTGGCTGGTAATCGGAATGCCTAGTCCCATGCTCGAAATAAAAGGCAAAATATAATTAAACAAAACTCCTCCAGAACTGTGTTTGTATGGACGGTACCCATGAATTCGGCCCGCCGTGGAGTGTGACTGATTGGTGGAGGGGGAGTAAAAACTTTACCATTCTATTTGGGAACCGCCTATAATGTATTTAGCATGGAGATATTGAAAACCTCTTGGTCGTTATGTGAGCAATGAAAGCATACCACTCCAAAATCATTGCCTATCTCTGTTTTAAAAAGCTTGAGCTCTGGCACCTCTACAAATCAATGCTTCCCTCTGCGAAGGGTCCATCCATTTACTTTATTGTTGAGTCATCATGCTCTTATAAAAAGCACCAGTTAGAGAGCACCATTGTTATTTGTATGCCTTGCTATTAATTGATATTGAGTATGAGCATGACTGGATCTCTCTCACCGTGAATTACAATGTTTAGTCAGTCCTTGTTCTCCAGAGGTGCTCTGCATTTATGTTTTGCGGTCTCAGAAAGGGCTAGCGAGATACCATTATGTCATATTGTATCATGATTGTTTTGATAAAAATTTTGCCATCCGAGACTTTTTATTATTGCTCGCTACTTGGTTATGTCATTGCTATGAGTAAATGTGATACCTAAGTGTTATTGTGAATGTGGTTAGTTTATAATCTTTGCTAAAAATCTGAACATAAGTTAGACATATTTACAACAGCAAAATAAAAATGAGCCTGTAAAAGTTTTTCTTCATCACTTTCAGTTTATCAACTCAATTGCTTGAGGACAAGCAAAGGTTTAGGCTTGGGGGAGTTGATACGTCTCCCACGTATCTACTTTTCCAAACTCTTTTGCCCTTGTTTTGGACTCTAATTTGCATGATTTGAATGGAACTAACCCAGACTGACGCTGTTTTTAGTAGAATTGCCTTGGTGTTATTTTTGTGCAGAAATAAAAGTTCTCGGATCGTCCTAAAAATTTACGGAGAATATTTTTCGAATTAATAAAAAATACTGGCGCAAGAAGTAACCAGAGGGGGCCACCTGCAGGCCACAAGCCTGCTAGGCACGGCCACCCCCTGGCCGTGCCTAGCAGGCTTGTGGGGCCCTCGTGGCTCCTCCGACCTCCTCTCCAGCTCCATATAACCCTATTTGTTGAGAGAAAAAATCAGAGAGAAGAGTTCATCGCGTTTCACGATACGGAGCCGCTGCCATCGCCTACTCTTCCTCGGGAGACCAGATCTGGAGTCCGTTTTGGGCTCCGAAGAGGGGAAATCGACGCCTTCGCCATCACCAACCATCCTTCATCACCAATTCCATGATGCTCTCCACCATTCGTGAGTAATCTCATAGTAGGCTTGCTGGACGGTGATGGGTTGGATGAGATTTATCATGTAATCGAGTTAGTTTTGTTAGGGTTTGATCCCTAGTATCCACTATGTTCTGAGATTGATGTTGCTATGACTTTGCTATGCTTAATGCTTGTCACTAGGGCCCGAGTGCCATGATTTCAGATCTGAACCTATTATGTTTTCATGAATATATGTGTGTTCTTGATCCTATCTTGCAAGTTGTAGACGCCTATTACGAGTTATGATCCGCATCCCCCAGGGTGACAATAACTGGGATTCTTTCCAGTGATTACCGTAGTTTGAGGAGTTCATGTATTCACCAAGTGCTAATGCTTTGGTCCGGTTCTCTATTAAAAGGAGGCCTTAATATCCCTTAGTTTCTAATAGGACCCGGCTGCCACGGGAGGGTAGGACAAAAGATGTCATGCAAGTTCTTTTCCATACGCACGTATGACTATATACGGAATACATGCCTACATTACATTGATGAATTGGAGCTAGTTCTGAGTCACCCTATGTTATAACTGTTGCATGATGAATGCCATCCGACATAATTATCCATTACTGATCCGTTGCCTACGATCTTTTCATATATTGATCTTCGCTAAGTTACTTTTCCGTTGCTATTGTCACAAACACTACAAACTGCTACTATCACTTGCCACCATTACCGTTATTACTATATTACTTTGCTACTGCATACTTTGCTGCAGATATGAAGTCTTTCACGTGTGGTTGAATTGACAACTCAGTTCCTAATACTCAAGAATATTCTTTGTCTCCCCTTGTATCGAATCAATAAATTTGGGTTGAATACTCTACCCTCGAAAACTATCGTGATCCATTATACTTGTGGGTTATCAAACCACCTGTCCATCCTCTCCTTCTGGAGGTCATCTGTCATGATGGACAGTTCAAACGAGCTCGCTTTATTCTTCTGCTACAAGGCCTCACATCTCTCACTGGCATCCTTGAGCTCCTGTTGGACCTCTGCCACTCGAGGTTCCCGCTTGACACTAGTGGCCCGCATGGCGGAAAGGGCAGTAGCCATTTCCTTAGCAGCTGCCCTCTCGACGGTCGTCTCATCCTTTGCGCGTTGGAGTTTGGCTTTGAGCCTCTCCACCTCCTTCGCTAAGGCTGCGCGTGCAGTATACATAGATAAAGAATCTGCATTGACATTATTCGGACTATAAAATTCTGACGAAGGCATTCGGATTCTGTCTCAACATACCTTGAGCCTCGTCGAGCCTTCGGTTGAGGGCTGCGGCTTCGTCTTTGGAGTGCTTCAACTTCTGATTTAACTCCTCCAGCTCGGCGCCATGTGTGGCCGCCGCTGATAACAAAGCCTACATTACACACACAAATAATACATTACATCGGTGCTCACTTCCCGAATTATAGACAATCCGATCATATATCGATTTATTCTAGCATGCTGAACACTTAAAGTGCTTCTGGTGCGTTATCGGATTCAGATGTGACCCTAGGTGAGCTTGTTCACCTCACCTAGGGCTCAGGGGCTGCCATGTATACAATACGAATAAATAAAATCTTTGCATAAACATTGGGTGGCTTACTTGAAAACCTGCAAGGAGACCTTTGAAGGCCTCCCTCAGTCTATGGTCAACGGACTGGACGCTTCATAATACCGCACCCATAAGGGTGCTGTGATCCTCGGGGATGGAGGCACTCGACAGAGCCACCTCCATGACCGATCATCCGTTGGTCGGTGGTGCCGGGGATGATCGAATTTCCCGATCACCCACAAGGGGGACCGGTGCCTCTAGAGGCACAATGTGCTCTGGAGATGTTCTCGAAGGGGGCTGCGTGCCCGCTCATCCGGCCTCCTCGGTGTCCAGGCGGGGCATTGTCCCCTGGTCTTTCATGGCTGAAGCGTTAGCCTCGGCCATGGTGCGATTTCCCTCATCCCCTGTGTCTGCCTCCATTGGAGTAGGGTAGGACAACACCTCCACATCATCCTTCGTGGCGCCTGGAGTGGTGGGGTGCTAGTCATCCCGACTCTCTGCTAGTTCGGCGAGCGGGTTCTCCCCATCTGATATCACCTCGGTGGGGATAACGTGCGGAGGGCTATAAGACCAATAACCTGCGTATTAGCAAACTCTAAATCTACTTACGATAGGTAGGAGGGTCTTCAGATCCTAACCTGGATGGGGGGGCTTGACCCATAGGTTCCTTCATGGAACCTCCTCGAGGTCTTCAAACGCGGAGCCTGAGTCCGAGCTATCATCAAATAGGACCACCCGCGTCTGCCGCGCCCTCTTAGGGGCCAGAGAAGCGGCCTGCCCCGAGGCGTCCGAAGACGCCGCTCTCTTCTTGGCGCGGGGGGAATTGCCTCCCCCTTTCTCTCGACCTCGGCCTCCTCCTCCTCCTCTTCTTCCTCCTCCTTGGCCTCCTCCTGATTTGAGGTGGCGGGGGTATCTTCGGATGACACATCAGGTTGGTCCCTGATGCGAATGCTAGCCTGGCTTGGTTTCTTCTTCTTCTCTTTATTCGTGGGAGCCTCACAAGGCTTCTCCAAGAGCATCTTGGCTAACCGCCCAGTCCTGTTGTCCCTTCTTTAGCCATCTCTGCTAGAACAGATCGGATAAGAGGTTATAGGGATTCTCTGTGTAATAAATCCAACCAAGCTGGGGAATAGTACCTCGGAATCGGGCTTGGCAGCATGCAGACCCTTGTCCTCCTCCTCGGATGGCCAGCTCTTCATCGATTTAAAGAGCGCCTTCCACAACTTCTCCCACGTAGTGCGGAAGAGATTCCGGACTATGGGCTCGGCTTCGAGTTCTTGAGCCCACAAGTGAGTGTCCTGACGCTGGTAGGGGAGGATGCGTCTTTGGAGCATCACCTGAACCACATCGGCTAGCTTGATGCCCTCCTCGACCAAGGAGCATAGGCGCTTCTGCATATCGGTCACCTCCTTGCCTGATCCCTAGACCAAGCCCTTTTCAGGCCATGAAGCCAGTCTAGTGGGGGGACCGGATCTGAATGCGGCAGCGGGGAGCTGGCCCTCTTCTTGTGGTTCGGTGACATAGAACCACTCCTTTTGCCATCCCTTGATAGTGGCGATGAAGGTGCCCGACGACCACCCGACACGGGCAAGATTGCCGATGACTACCCCACCGCAGTCCGCATGCTTGCCGTCGACACACTTGGGCTTGATGTTCAAGACCTGCAGCCAGAGCCCGAAGTGCGTCTTGACGTGCAGGAAGGCCTCGCAGACGAGGATGAATGCCGAGATGTGCATGATGGAGTTCGGCGGGAGGTCGTGGAAGTCGAGGCCGTAGAAGAACATTACCCCCTGATGAAGGGGTGGAGTGGGAAGCTCAACCCCCTGATAAATTGGGGGATGAACACCACCCTCTTGCCTGGATAACTTGGCCCTCCTCCGCTGCGCGGTGAGGGATGTTGGCGGGGAGGTAACTGGCCTTCTTGAGGTCGAGTATGTCCTTGTTGGTGACCGTGGAAACTTCCCACTGGCCATTGGAACCCTCCATTGCTGAGCTCGGAGGTGAGGGCGGAAAGACCTAGATCTATGCTCTAGAGGCGCAAGGGAATGGGAGGCGGAGAAGTCGAATGGAGAGTTAAAAAGCCTTTGGGGTTTTCCTTCTCTTTTTATGAGGTCTATCTATATGGACTCCCCTCGCCGCGTCGTGAATCTCTCCACTTCCCGAGACACATGAGCCGTTGGGTGCGCGTGATTAAGTATATCCCATATAAAACGGGACATGATCGATATATTGATGGATCGTGATGATTAAAACGACCTCGAACCGCGAGTCGAGTATATGCAACTGGCCTGGCGGTCGTGGTGGGCCGTAGCCTTTCGTCAAAAAGGTCGCCAGAGGGCCGTTGTTTATCCCCTGACATTTGGCCTTCAAAGCCAATCGATTTATAGTATTCGGACGAGCCACTATGCGGGAGACTACATGTTATCGGAGGCTGAACTACGGTTCGGCAGGAAGGAACTCACCTCGCAAGCCAAAGACTCTGTTCGCAAAGCAGTTGGAGCTGAAGATCCTTAGCGTTAGAGGCAAGTTCGGGGGCTACTAAGGGAGTCCTGGATTAGGGGGTCCTCGGATAGCCGACCTATTGTGGTGGGCCAGACTATGAGGGCTACTTACCGAACACGAAAGGATTTGAAGGCCCAGTCTCCAGGATGGAAGCTTCGGGAAGCACGGCTTGCGCTCCATGTTTGATGTATTAGTTAGGAATGTTTATCTCTTCGGCATGTAACCGACCATATGTGAACCCTAGGCATCCTCGGCATCTATATAAGCTAGAGGGTTTTAGGGTATAGAGGCAGAACAACTCATCTAGGGTTAGTTATACGATCTCGAGGTAGATCAACTCTGTAACCCCTTACATCATCAACACAACCAAGTAGGACATAGGGTATTACCTCCATAGGAGTGCCCGAACCTAGGTAAACTTGTGTCCACTTCGTCTCTTGTTACCGTCGATTCTAGTCTCACAGTTCGGGACCCCCTACCCAAGATCCACCGATTTTGACACCGAGACCTAGCGCAACCTTTTCTTTGGGCCTCGTCTCCTTACCTCGCTAGACTTTGCAACAGTTAAGGATCCCTCCTCCGTTTAGTCACCAGAGTCGTGATCATGATCTCTTTCCTCCGCCATTCAGTCACCAGAGCCGTGATCATGATCTCCTTCCTCCGCCATTCGGTCACCGGAGTCGTCATGATCTCTTGCCTCCCCCATTGTTGGATCACCAGAGCCGTCCTCTCCTTCCTGACCATCAGTGTCATTGAGATACGCCAAGGGATTATACCCGGCACGGATTATATCCCCCAACAAGTCTTCTTGTTCTATGTCTCTGTGATCCATAGTTTCTGCAAATATTACGACATGGCAATATAAAAACATGAGATATGGAAATCAATACAAGTCATTAATGCAACAATAGGATCATAGAATATCACTAATACATCATCGAATACTATCACTAATACATCATCAAATATTATCACTAATACATCTTGAATATTATTATATAATATCACTAATACAGATTTAGTTGACGTCTAGCAGCGCAGGCGGTGGACACCCAAGGCAAAGGAACTACGACAGGACCATAGCTCGGGTGAGATCCCTAAACAACCTGCCAGGTATTGGAGAACCTGGCGTCTAACGCAGCCATGCAGCGTCGGACGTGCTCGTCCTCCTCCTTGACACGGCAACGTACCACCTCCGCGGGGGCTGGCTCCCTCTGCACCGACAATGGTCCAAGCGACCGCCACCAAAGCACCTCCGGGTCGATGATGGGACCTTGATTCCTCACCAAGTTGGGCGCCCCGGAAGGCAGCACCTCCTAGTGCCAGCCCGGCGGAACCCAGTCCCAAACTTGGCGCCTCTCAAGCAGGTGGTTGCCACCGAGTCGACGACGAGGATGTTGGTCGGGCATCGTCGACTAAATGGCTACGCTATGCAACCAAACATTAAACATCTAAAACAACTAAAACATAAAAAATACTAATCAACTAGAACAACTAAAGCGTAAAACAACTAAATTAACTAAAACAATATGAACACTTAATTAACTAAAACAACTAAAACATAAAAAACAACTAAAACAACTAAAACATAAGACAACTAAAACAATTAAATAAATTAACTAAAACATAAAAAACTAAAATAATTAAACAACTAAAAAAACTAAAACATAAAGCAACTAAATTAACTAATACATAAAAAACAAAATTAACTAAAACGTCGAAGGGAGCTCGTCGGCCGGGGGCTGACGAGGAGAGCGGCATGACGACGACGACGAATGTCGACGGCGTCGGGTCAGGGCGGCAACAGCGACGAGCGGGGACGACGTCGGGTCGGGGCGGCGGCAGCACAGGGCAGGGGTGGCGGCGGCTGCAGTGCAGGGCAAGGGTGGCAGCAGGGTAGGGGCGGCGTCGGGGCAGGGGCAGCGGCGAGGGCGTCGGCGGCAAGGTGGGGCAGTCTGACGGCGTCGACGGGGCAGAGGGCGGCGAGGGCATCGACGGCTAGGGCGTCGACGGCGAGCTTGGGCAGCCTGGCGGCTTCGATGTGCTCGGCGTTGTCGGGGCAACTGCGGTGAAATCTGCAAATTTCCCCAACTCCCGCTTATATACATAGACCTTTAGTCCCTGTTGGTGCCACCAACTGGGACTAAAGGCCGCCCTTTAGTCCCAGTTGCAGCCACTAACCGGGACTAAAGGTCAATTTCAGCAGCCCAAAGGGCGGGAAGCAGAGGCCTTTGGTCCGTTCCAACCGGGACTAAAGGGGGCCTTTAGTCCCAGTTGGTGCCACCAACCGGGACTAAAGGCGTGGCGTAGCGGTGTCGAATGTTTAGTCCCACCTCGCTAGTCGAGAGGCGCCCACACCGGTTTATAAGCCCCGCTGTGCCTGGGCTGTCGAGCTCCTCTCTAATGAAGGCTATACATGCCTAAACTTTGCCTCTGTCATGTTGGGCTTGCTGGGCCCGCGGGCCTGCATCCTGGCCCATGTTGAGATGGGTTTCTAGTTGTATGCAGGCCGTGGTGGACTAGTAGGCGGCATTTTTTATGTTATTTTAGTTTGCTATTAAAGATTTTTAGTCCCGGTTGGTGCCACCAACCGGGACTAAAGGGTTGGCGCAGTGGTGTGGTGGGAGTTTAGTCGCACCTCGCCAAGCGAGAGGCACTCACACCTGTTTATAATCCCGCCCCTCTCTGCGTTTTTAGTTCCTCTCAAGTGATAATAGATGCCCCTATATAGGAAATTTGACCTGAATTCAAAATGCTAGTTATGCGCCTAACTAGCACTTTGAATTTAGGTCGAATTTTCCCTATAAGCGCAACTATTTTCACTTTTGCTATTTTTTTGTTATTTTTTTGCATATTAAAAGTTCTTAACAAAAAAAATACTTTGTGAATATTCTTTTTGCTATTAAAGTTTTTAACAAAAATAACTTTGATAATTTTAGTTGCATAAATTTTATATAATATTAAGTTAAGTAACTTTTATCAGACGAAAACACGTCTATTACAAAGGACGAAGCACCACAAATGAACTTTGAAATGGTTGAAAGTTGGCATGGTATCATCATTTAACTCACATAGCATGTGCTAAAAAGTTGAGGGGGTTACAACAAAACCTGGATGCACTTCGTGTACAAAATGGACAATCTCTTTCGAAGTATCAGAGTTTCGGACGAAAACAAATTTGTTACAAAAGGATTTCAATTTTTAAAACATATTTGAACTCAAGACTTTTTCTACATTCAAAGCCACATCATCCCTTTTCAACCATTTTCTGACTTCATTGGCTATTTTTCATGCATTTCATGATTTATTTTGAGCTAAAATGACCCTGAATTGAAAAGCACTGCAAATGAACTCTGAAATGGTTGAAAGTTGGCATGGTACCATCATTTCACCCACATAGAATGTGCTAAAAAGTTTAGAGGGTTACAACAAAAACTGGATGCACTTCGTGTACAAACTGGACAATCTCTTTCGAAGTATCAGGTTTCGGACGAAAACATGTCTGTTACAAAAGGCATTTCATTTCTCGACATGTAACTGCAGTGAAATTCTAGATCAAAGCCATCATCAGAATAGTTGACGAGAGAAAGTCTTCACTTTTTCTTCGCGTGTGTCCCTTGCTTATTGCATCGTAACCATGGATAATCTTGATCGTTCAATAGGGTGCTTGGGTGAGCCTTCACTTTGAAGGGAGGAATTTCATGAAACCTTTCATAATCTGCAGACATGTCTGTCTTGCCCTCCACTCCCACGATGTCTCTTTTCCCTGAAAGAACTATGTGGCGCTTTGGCTCATCGTATGATGTATTCGCTTCCTTATCTTTTCTTTTTCTCAGTTTGGTGGACATGTCCTTCACATAGAAAACCTATGCCACATCATTGGCTAGGACGAATGGTTCGTCTGTGTACACAAGATTGTTCAGATCCACTATTGTCATTCCGTACTATGGGTCTACCTGTACCCCGCTTCCTGACAGATTGACCCATTTGCACCGAAACAAAGGGACTTGAAAATCATGTCCATAGTCAAGTTCCCATATGTCCACTTTGTAACCATAATATGTGTCCTTTCCCCTGTTGGTTGCTGCGTCAAAGCAGACACCGCTGTCTTGGTTGGTGCTCTTTTGATCTTGGGGGATCGTGTAAAATATATTCCCATTTATCTTGTACCCTTTGTAAGTCAATACAGTCGAAGATGGTCCCTTGGCCAACGAGTACAGCTCATCTACAATAGTGGTGTTACCCATGAGATGTGTTTGCAACCAACTGCCGAAAGTCCTGATGTGTTCGCATGTAATCCAGTCGTCACACTGCTCTGGGTGTTTGGAGCGCAGAATATTCTTGTGTTCATTGATATACGGGGTCACCAAGGTAGAATTATGTAGAACTGTGTAGTGTGCTTGAGACCAAGAATTCCCGTCCCTACATATTATTGAGTCCGGTCCTAGCATGCCTTTTCCAGTCAGTCTCCCCTCATACCGCGATTGAGGGAGACCAATCGGCTTAAGGTTAGGAAAGAAGTCAACACAAAACCCAATGACCTCCTCTGTTTGATGGCTCGTGGAGATGCTTCCATCTAGCCTAGCATGGTTGCGAACATATTTCTTTAAGACTCCCATGAACCTCTCAAAGGGGAACATATTATGTACAAATACAGGGCCCAGAATGCCAATCTCGTCGACTAGATGAACTAGGACATGTGTCATGATATTGACGAAGGATGGTGGGAACACCAGCTCGAAACTGACAAGACATTGCACAAAATCACTCTTTAACCTTGGTAGGATTTTTGGATCGATTACCTTCTGAGAGATTGCATTGAGGAATGCACATAGCTTCACAATGGATAATCGAACATTTTCCGGTAGAAGCCCCCTCAATGCAATCGGACGCAGTTGCGTCATAATCATGTGGCAGTCATGAGACTTTAGCTTCTCGAACTTTTTCTCTGCCATGTTTATTATTCCATTTATATTCGACGAGAATCCAGACTGGACCTTCATACTGAGAAGGCATTCAAAGAAGATTTCCTTCTCTTCTTTGGTAAGAGCGTAGCTGACAGGACCTTCATACTGCTTTGGATGCATGCCGTCTTTTCGTGCACACGTTGCTGGTCCTCCCGTGCCTTTGGTGTATCTTTTGTCTTCCCATACACTCCCAAGAAGCCTAGCAGGTTCACGCATAGATTCTTTGTCATGTGCATCACATCGATTGCAGAGCGGACCTCTAGGTCTTTCCAATAGGGTAGGTCCCAAAATATAGATTTCTTCTTCCACATGGGTGTGCGTCCCTCATCGTCAGTCGGAACAGATAGTCTGCCACGTCCCATTCCAAAGATTACATGTAAATCATTGACCATATCAAGTATGTGATCACCAGTACGGAGGGCGGGCTTCTTCTGGTGATCTACCACGCCTTTGAAATGCTTTCCTTTCCTTTGATATTAATGGTTGGTCGGAAGAAATCGATGATGCCCAAGGTACACATTTTCCTGCATTTGTCCAAATATATACTTTCATTATCATCTAAACAGTGCGTGCATGCATGGTATCCCTTGTTTGTCTGTCCTGAAAGGTTACTGAGAGCAAGCCAATCGTTGATGGTTACAAACAACAACGCATGTAGGTGAAATTCCTCCTATTCATTCTCATCCCACACACGTACACCTTTTCCATTCCATATTTGTAAAAGTTCATCAACTAATGGCCTTAGGTACACATCAGTGTCATTGCCGGGTTGCTTAGGGCCTTGGATGAGCACTAGCATCATAATGAACTTCCACTTCATGCACAACCAAGGATGAAGGTTATACATACGTAGGCTCACAAGCCATGTGCTATGCTTGCTGCTCTGCTCCCCAAAAGGATTAACGCCATCTGCACTTAAACCAAACCATACGTTCCTTGGGTCACCTGTAAAGTCCCTCCACTTTCTCTTGATCTTTGTCCACTATGACCCGTCGCCGGGTGCTCTTAACTTCCCGTCTTTCTTACCGTCTTTTATGTGCCATCGCATCAACTCGGCATGCTTTTTGTTACTGAATAGGCATTTCAACCGTGGTATTATAGGAGCATACCACATCACCTTGGCAGGAACCCTCTTCCCAGTGCGCTAGCCCTCAACATCACCAGGGTCATCTCGTTAGATCTTATACCGCAAGGCACCGCATACCGGGCATGCGTTCAAATCCTCGTACACAGCGCGGTAGAGGATGTAGTCATTAGGGCATGCATGTATCTTCCGCACCTCCAATCCTAGAGGGCACAGAACCTTCTTTGCTTCGTACGTACTGCCGGGCAATTGGTTATCCTTTGTAAGCTTCTTCTTCATTTTTTTCAGCAGCGAACCAAATCCCTTGTCAGATACACCATTGTCTGCCTTCCATTGCAGCAATTCCAGTGTGGTCATCTTCGCAATTTGGGTACAACCCTTTTTTGTGATCCTCTAACATGCGATTGAACTTCAACTTCTCCCTTTTACTTTCGCATTCCCTCTATGCATCAACAATGACCCGGCGAAGATGATCATCATATCGTCTGGTTCCTCTTGATCTTCAGCTTCCCCCACTTCAGCATCACCGTATTTAGGGGGGCGGATAGTTTTCATCATCCTCTTCTTCTTTGTTGTCTTCCATCATAACCCCTCTTTCTCCATGCTTGGTCCAAACATTATAGTCTGGCATGAAACCATTCTCAAGCAGGTGGAAGTGAAGGGTTTTAAAGTTGGAGTAATCCTTCGTATTCCCACAGACAGTACATGGACAATGCATAAAACCATTCTGCTTGCTTGCCTTAGCCGCTTCAAGAAAATCATGTAGGCCCATAATGTACTCAGAGGTGCGTCAGTCACCATGCATTCATTGCCGGTTCATCTACGTGCATTATATAATTAAGTGTATCAAAAACCATTACAGAACATCATGAATAGAGAAGTGACCAAATTAATAGAAATTCATCATCACATTAAAGCCAAAGTAAAGTAGTGACCAAAATAAATACATAAAGTTCATACATAGTTCTCATTGAACAACATATAGCTCTCTACATCATCTAATTAAAACATACATTGAAACCATGTAAAAAATTAAATGCAACAACAAATGCGATCATAACCGCAACTAAGGTACCAATTAATGATACCAAGCCTCGGTATGAATGGGATATTTTCTAATCTTTCTAATCTTCAAGCACATTGCATCCATCTTGATCTTGTGATCGTCGACGACATCGGCAACATGCAACTCCAATTTCATCTTCTCCTCTTCAACTTTTTTAAATTTTTCACTCAAGTAATTGTTTTCTTCTTCAACCAAATTTAACTTCTCGACAAGAATTTCTATGTCGGTTGGTATTTCCGTTTCACATAACTCCTAAATGAAAACATCTATGTCACATTGGTCAGCATAATTGTCATAAACACTAAATGAAACAAATAGTAATAAAATATAATATACCACATCCGAATCATAGACAAGACGAGGGCCGATGGGGGCAGATACCAGAACCATGGCACTATATAATAGCAAACAATAATAAAAGTAAGAAAATTATACAAGTATCTATATATATCATACAAGTAAGAATTTTGTTATTTAAAAAGGAGATAAGAACAAGACGCTCACCATGGTGGTGCCGGCGACGAGATGGGACAGGACGGACCGACAAACCTAGACAAATCTTGAGGAAAATGGAGCTTGAAGGTCGAGCTTGGAGAGGAGAAAGCTTAAGTGTGGCTTAGGAATTTCGTCAAACACCTCATGCGCATAGGAGGTGAGAGCTAGAGCAACACACACCTCATGTGCACACGTCGGCCGGCCAAAAAAACAGAGTGAGACAGGGGCGGGGGTATATATAGGCTAATATCTTTAGTCCCGGTTGGTGGCTAGAACCGGGACAGAAGGCTGATCTTTGGTCTCGGTTCCAGCTACCAACCAGGACTAAAGGTGCTGAGCTAGGAGCGAGGCCCTTTGGTCACGGTTCATGTCTGGAACCGGGACCAAAAGTGTTAGACGAACCGGGACCAATGGTCCTCGAGGCCCGGCCGGTACCCTGGCCTCACGAACCGGGACAGATGCACCCTTTGGTCTCGGTTCGTAAGTGAACCGGGATTAATGCCCTTATCCTGGCCTCAACCAAAGCCCTGTATTCTACTAGTGTGTAAAGGCTTGATGAAGATCAAGTCTTCCTTTTTTATGTGTTGTTCCTTTAAGGTTGGCAATGGCCTATCGATGAGTTTGTGGATAGATGTCTGGTTGGATGATACCCCATTAGCTCTTCAATACCCGATCCTCTACAACACTGTATTTATGAAGGAGGCCTCGGTGGCTATATTTTTGGGCGGGGCGGGGGGCTATCCCATTGTATATTGAATTTCACAGAGCTTTACTTGACGAAAAATGGACTAAGTGGATCCTTTTAGTTATTAAGCTGATGTCGATCCATTTAAATCAGGCACCAGATACGTTCTGATGGAGGTTGACTAGTATTGATGTCTTTACCATGAAGTCTATGTATGCAGATCTCATGAATTGTGGGTCTATTTTTCGAGAAAACATCACTTCTAAGATCAAAGTTGTCATCTGGCTTTTGCACACGAACGTAGTTCTTACCAAAGATAATCTTGCAAAATGCAATTGGTTGGGTAGCACAAAATGTTTTTTTGTGATGAGCAGTAAATGATTCTTCATTTATCTTTATCATGCTTTCTCTAAATTAATTTGGTGTACTATTCATGTTACCTTCAAATTTCCATCGACAACGAGCGTACCAATTATTTTGTTAATTGGTTGGAAGGTATTAATCATAATCTGAAGGGTCGTATATTCCAAAAAAGGTTGAATGTCATATTAAGAGCCATGACGTCAATCTATACGTGGTCATCACTACAGCGTGTGGACACGCGCAAGCCTATGGTCTCTGGGTGCAGCCGGCTTGGAATAGTTGCACAGGGTTTGTTCACCCGGTAGTAGATTATCTGGATGGTCTATGTAATCTTGTTTCTGGACGAGATGGTCGTATTTTGTTGTAAACCTTTTGGTATTCAATGATTTGGTTATACTTTAGATTTAATAAAATGGTTGTGTGCGTCGTATGATGGAGAGGTCGGCATTATCCCCTTCTTGAAAAGAACTAAATGTATGGAAAGAAATTAGGCTAAAATACACATGCCATTTAAGCAGAACAGTAAAGTTGCTTATGAAAACTCTGAAGATGTGGAAGATGTGCAGAACATAGATTTCAAGTAAACTGTAACACCAGTAACATGTTTATGATGCAAAGAAAAATAGAAAAAACGATGAGAGAAAGTGGGCAATAGCAGTGGAGGGAAATAGAAGTAATACAACTGACATTGATTGAAATATGATGGATAGAACCATGAAGAGAGCAAGAATGAAGAATCTCGATACACAAGGACACGGTAAGTAACAATCTTTCTCTTCTTTAAATTTTGCTCATCAAATTCATGTACATTTAGCTGGTAAAATAGGGGTGAAGTTAAAAAAGGCAAAGCCTGGTAGGATCTAGGATCCTACCAGGTCTAGCCCGCAGGTTGTAGGGGTGGAAGGGAGGCTGCCGGGACGAGGGGCACAAGCAGCGGCGTTGTGGAACCGTTGTCGCGCGAGGGAGAGAGAGATGCGCCGGTAACGGCTAGGGTTTAGGGTTTTTGGCTCCTGAGGGAGTCGGGCAATATATATGACTTATTTCTCGATTCTAAAACGAGTCCTTACAAGAGTTTATATAATCCTATATGTGCTAAAAATAAAGATAAGTTGGGCCAGGCCCCTAACTAGAAGCGCCAATGGGCCTCCTCCTGCTGTAGTGCATGCCGGTCATAACATCTCTCCTCGCCTGCGCAAATAGCTTGTCCTCGAGCTGGAAGTCTGGAAAATGTTGGTAGAACTCCTCGAGCTGCTCCCAAGTGGCGTCCTCCTCCAGAAGGCCATGCCACTAGATCAAGAGGCACCACACACCGCGGCTCTGTTGGGCCTTCGACACCTTCTCCGGACTCGGAAGAAAACGTACATCGGAGGGAGCGCCGGCGCTGCCGCCCATGGGTTGCCGTGGAAAGGCTTCAACAAGCTCACATGGAAGACGTCATGGATGTGGGCGCTGGGTGGAAGCTAAAGTCGGTAGGCGATCTTACCGATGCATTCCAAAACTGGAAACGGTCCGCCGTAGCGAGGACCGAGCCTACGCTTGGCGCGCGGGTCTAGTGACTGTGTGGTGCGATGCAGGAGACGCAGCCACACCCAGTCACCCACCTCAAACTCCATCTCACGATGGTGGGCGTCGTAGTACTTCTTAGACAGTTGCTGGGCCTGGAGAAGACGCTGGCGCACCTCGGCAAGGATCTCATCCCTGCTGCGAAGAATGTCGCCTGCCGCCTCCGTTCGGGTCGTCCCGGGTTGAAATGGCAGGATGGGCGGTGGAGGACGGCCGTACACCACCTCAAAAGTGGTGACATGCAGGGCGGAATGATAGGAGGTGTTGTAGCAGTACTCCGCCCCAGCGAGCCAGTCCACCCAAGCATGGGGACGATCACCTGTAACACAACGTAAGTACATAGCAATCACATTGTTTACCACCTCGGATTGGCCATCCGTTTGAGGGTGGAATGCCGTACTCAGGCGTAGTTTCACGTCCACCGTCCGAAAAAGATCGCGCCAGATGTGGCTGCTGAACAGCAGGTCACGGTCGCTGACGATTGAGGAGGGGAACCCGTGGAGGCGAACGATGCCGGTGAAGAAGGCACGTGCTATAGAAGTGGCGGTGTAGGGATGGCCGAGCGCGATGAAGTGTGCATACTTGGAGAAGTGGTCGACCATCGTAAAGATGATAGACTTGTCACCCACCTTGGGAAGGCCCTCGATGAAGTCCATGATGTTGGTCCAGACCTTGGAGGGGCCCTCAAGGGGCTGCAACAGTCCCGACGGCTCCAGTGTCTCCGTCTTGTTGCGTTGGCACGTCACGCAAGACCGCACCCAGTCCCATACCAACGCACGATCACCGGGGATTTAGAAATCAGCTCGGAGGCGGTGGAGGGTCTTGTGGATGCCCTCATGGCCGGACGCATGAGCCTGCAGCAAGGCCTAGTGGCAGAGGTCCTCGTGATCCGGCACGAAGAGGCACCGCCCGTGCAAGAGCAGTCCATCATCCAGCCGCCATGGCTCCTCCAGCTCGCCAGCCGCGAGGCGCTGGCGGAGTATCTACGCATATGTGGCGCTCGTGGTGGCGCGACGGATATCATCGACGAAGGCAAAAGAGGGGCCCGAGCGGATGCATAGGACCACGCTCTCGGTGTCGACAACACTCATGTCGAGGTCGGCATCGCAACGAGACAACATGTCTGCCACGGTGTTGAGGTGACTCGGGTGGTACTCGACGGTGAAGTTGAAGCCGAAAAGCTTGCTGATCCACTGATGCTCTGGCATGGTAGAGTGGCGCTGGTCCAACAGGAACTTGAGGCTGCAATGATCCGTGCGAATACAGAACGGGCGTCCCCATAGGTACGGTCGCCAGTGGCGCATAGCTGATACGTCTCCAACATATCTATAATTTTTTATGATGGCATGCTATTATATTATTTGTTTTGGATGATTTATATGCATTAATATGCTATTTTATATTATTTTTGGGACTAACCTATTAATCTAGAGCCTAGTGCCAGTTTCTGTTTTTCCTTGTTTTTGAGTTTTGCACATATGGAATATTAAACGGAGTCCAAACAAAATAAAACCATCGGAAGGAATTTTTTGGAAGGAAACAAATTGATCAAGCTTGGAGTGCACGGCAGGGGAGGTGCCAGGGAGCCACAAGTCTGCTAGGCGCGGCCCCCTGGTCACGCCTAGCAGGCTTGTCACCTCCCGGCAGGTCTCCTAACCCTAATTCTTGGCCTATAAATTCCCAAATATTCCCCAACACCAGAGGGAGCCACACAAATACTTTTCCACCGCCAGAAGCCTCCATTCCCGAGAGATCCTATCTTGGAGCCTCTTCCCATAATCTGTCGGAGGGGGTTTCGATCACGGAGGGCATCTACATCCACTCCATTACCCCTCCAATGATGCGTGAGTACTCCACCACAGACCTACGGGTCCATACCTAGTAGCTAGATGGCTTCTTCTCTCCCTTTGATCTTCAATACCATGTTCTTCATGATCTTCGTGGAGATCTATCTAATGTAATCCTCTTTTGTGGTGTGTTTGTCAAGATCCGATGAATTGTGAGTTTATGTTTACATTACCCATGAATCTTATTTGAATCTCCTCTGAATTCTTATTTGCATGATTTCATATCCTTGCAAGTTTCTTCGAGTTATTGGTTTGGTTTGGCCAACTAGATTGGTAATTCTTGCAATGGGAGAAGTGCTTGGTTTTGGGTTCAATCTTGTGGTGTCCTCACCCAGTGACATAGTAGGGGTAGCGAGGCACATATTGTATTGTTGCCATCAAGGGTAACAAGATGGGGTTTTCATCATATTGTTTGAGTTTATCCCTCTACATCATGTCATCTTTCTTAATGTGTTACTCTTTTCTTCATCAACTTAATACTCTAGATGGGGGCAGGAGTCGGTCGATGTGTGGAGTAATAGCAGTAGATGCAGAATCATTTCGGTCTACTTGACACGGACGTGATGCCTATATGCATGATCATTGCCTTGGATAACTACGTGATTATTTGCTTTTCTATCAATTGCTTGACAGTAATTTGTTTACCCACCATGTATTTGCCTTCAAGAGAGAATCCTGTAGTGAAACCTATGGCCCCTGGGTCTACTTCCCATTATATACTTTCATATCTATAAACCAAAAATACCAAAAATACTTTGCTTGAATTTATTTAACTTTTACTTTCCGTTCTTGTTTACATCTATATCTATCGGATCTAATCCTTGCAAATAATCGTGACGGGAATAACAACCCCTTTATAGCGTTGGGTGCAAGAGTTTGATTGTTTGTGTAGGTGCAACCATTGGTGACTTGCTTGTTCATCCTACTGGATTGACACCTTGGTTCTCACCAACTGAGGGAAATACTTATCTACATTGCTGTATCACCTTTTCCTATTCAAGGGAAAACCAATGCACGCTTAAGAGGTAGCAAGAAGGATTTCTGGCACTGTTGCCGGGGAGGATACATAGCAAGTCAAGACAAGATCTCTCCCATCAACTTGCCAATTTCTGGCATCGTTGCTAGGAGGGCTACACATCAAGCTTACCAAGTACCCTTCACAAACTCATCTCTTGCATTTATAGTATTTGCCATTTTCCTCTGGTTTTCCTCACCCCCACTTCTAAAACGATTTTCAGAAAATACCAAAAAGATTGCCTTTTCATTCGCCCTTCTTCCATTTGCCTTTTCGTTTGCTTGTGTTGCCATGTGACTTCTATTTGCTTGCATCTTTGCTTGGTACAAATCTATTGATATGTATCCTCATCCACTTGCCAATCTTTTCAAAAGACCAAATTATGATGAACCAATTACTAGTGAGTTGAGTGCACTTGATTATCTCTATGTAATTTTGCTTGAAAATCGTGAAATTTTTGATGAAGTATTGAAAGAAGAAAATTATAAGGTGATTCATGATGTCTATTTGAATGAAAATAAAGATTGACATGTTGTTAGTATGAATTCTCTGAATATCCATGATGCTAATGATATGCAAAACCACAAGCTTGGGGATGCTAGGCTTGATGAAGATGATATTTTTTGTTCCCCAAGTTTTGGTGATGACACGCATGCTATAATTGATCATGAAAAGAATGCTTTGTGTGATAGTTATATTGTGAGATTCCTTCATGAGGGAGGAACATATGCTTGTAGGAATTGCAATAATATCGACTTTCCTCTCTATGTGTTCAAAGATTTGAAGTTATGCTTGTTTTGCCTTCCTATGCTAGTTGTTTCTTGTTTCCGTAAATTGTTTGCTCACAAAATACCTATGCATAGGAAGTGGGTTAGACTTCAATGTGCTTGTCATGAGATTCATTATGCTTTCTTGCATATTTCAATTACTACTTTTTATGTGAGCATCATTGAAATCATTATGCCTAGCTAGGGGCATTAAACAAGAGCGCTTGTTGGGAGGCAACCCAATTTTATTTTTGTGCTCTGTTTTTGAGTGTTTCCCACATTATTACTTATGTAGTAATTGTGTTTTGGTGTTTCAATTAGTGTTTGAGCCAAGTAAAACCTTTGGGGTGATCTATGGTAGTTGTTGATTTGATCTTGCTGAAAAACAGAAAATTTTGTGCTCGGTCTAGAATTTTCTAAATTTATCAGAGTGTAGAATGAGTCTGAAATTTTTAAAAAAGATTGATATATCAATTTACAAGGTTTTCATATTTTTTCATAATTGTTTGAGTTACATAAGTATACGAAGCTTTCAGATTTCTACAGACTATTCTGTTTTTGACAGATTCTGTTTTCTTTGAGTTGTTTGCCTATTTTGATGAATCGTTGGGTTGTATCATGTGGTATGAACCATGGATAAGTTAGGTTACAGTAGTTATAACACAAATATAAATAAATATGAGTTCACAACAGTACCTAAAGTGGTGATTTATTTTCTTATACTAACGGATCTCACGAGTTTTCTGTTAAGTTTTGTGTTGTGAAGTTTTCAAGTTTTGAGTAAAGATTCAATGGACTATGGAATAAGGAGTGGCAAGATCCTAAGATAGGGGATGCCCAAGGCACCCCAAGTCATATTCATGGATGCCAAAGAGCCTAAGCTTGGGTATGCCCCGGAAGGCATCCCCTCTTTCGTCCTCAATCCATCGGTAAATTTACTTGACGCTATATTTTCATTCACCACATGATATGTGTTTTGCTTGGAGCGTCTTGTACGATATGAGTCTTTACTTGTTAGTTTGACACAATAATCCTTGATGCACACATATTTTGAGAGAGACACTCTGAATCGTGAATTTGTTAGAATGCTCTATGTACTTCACTTATATCTTTTGAGTTGAGCAATTTTGCTCTATGTGCTTCACTTATATTTTTTTAGAGCACGGTGGTGTTTGCGTTTTATAAAAATAATTGAACACTTGTACCTCACTTATATTATTTTTATATTTTCTAAAACAGCATGGTAATTGGTCTAGGTTATGAATTTAGTCCTAATATGATAGGCATCCAAGAGGGATATAATAAAATCTTCCATATTAAGTGCATTGGGTATTTATGAGAAGTTTGATTCCCTACATAAAGTATTGAGATATAAAGATGGTAATATTAAGAGACATGTTAGGAATTAATTGTAATTTGGTAAAATACTTGTGTAAAAGTTTGTGATTCCCGTAGCATGGACGTATGGTGAACCGTTATGTAAGGAAGTCGGAGCATGACTTGTTTATAGATTGTTAACGTTTGTGTGAGGGTCGGGAGCGCGCGGTGGTTAACTCCTACAAACCTCTCCCCTAGGAGCATGCGTTTAATACTTTGCTTCAATTACTAATAAACTTTTGCAATAAGTATGTGAGTTCTTTATGACTAATGTTGAGTCCATGGATTATACACACTCTCACCATTCCACCTTTGCTAGGCTCTCTTGTACCGGACAACTTTCGCCGGTACAACAAACACCTTCCTCAAAACAACCACCATATACCTTCCTCAAAATAGCCACCATATATCCTTCCTCAAAACATCTACCTATTATGGCATTTCCATAGCCATTCCGAGATATATTTCCATGCAACTTCCACCGTTTCCTTTTATGACTTGCACCATCACTTCCATATTGCATATAGAGTCATATTTTGTCATAGGTATTGAGTTGTAATTTTCTTTTGAGTTCTAAGTAAATAAAAGTGTGATGATTATCATTAATAGAGCATGTCCCATATGAGGAAAGGATGATGGAAGCTATGATTCCCTCACAAGTGGGGATGAGATTCCGGACTTTATGAAAAAAAAGAGGTCGGTGAAGCCCACATAAAAATGAATAAAAGAGGACTTAGATGCCCACCAAAAAAATGAGAGAAAAGAGAGAAGGACATTGCTACTACCTTTTTCCACACTTGTGCTTCAAAGTAGCACCATGATCTTCATGATAGAGAGTCTCCTATTTTGTCACTTTCATATAACTAGTGGAATTTTTCTTCATAATGCACGTCCACTTAGTTTATTTTTGAGCTTTCATACTCTTATAGCTCTACTGCATCCATTGCATGGCAATCTCTACTCAATCACATTGATATCTATTAATGGGCATCTCCATATCCCGTTGATACGCCTAGTTGATGTGAGACTATCTTCTCCCTTTCCTTGACAACCTCCACCATATTCTATTCCACCTATTGTGCTATATCCATGGCTCATGCTCATGTAATGCGTGAGAGTTGAAAAAGTTTGAGAAAATAAAGGTGTGAAAACAATTGCTTGACTTTTCATCGGGGTTGTGCATGATATAAATACTTTTTGTGGGAAAGATGGAGCATAGCCAGACCGTATGATATTGTAGGGATAACTTTTTTGCCATTATATTTTGAAGAGATACAATTGCTTTGATAGTATGCTTGAAACGTTATTGTTTTATATCAATATTAAGCTTTTGTTTTGAGTCTTACATATCTGAATATTCATACCATATAAAGAATATTACATGGATAAATATGTTAGGTAGCACTCCACATCAAAAAAATTGTTGTTATCATTTACCTACTCGAGGACGAGCAGGAATTAAGCTTGGGGACGCTGATACGTCTCCAACGTATATATAATTTTTGATGATGGCATGCTATTATATTATCTGTGTTGGATGTTTTATATGCATTAATATGGTAATTTATATTATTTTTGGGACTAACCTATTAATCCAGATCCTAGTGTTAGTTTCTATTTTTTTCCTTGTTTTTGAGTTTTGTAGATATGGAATATTAAACCGAGTCCAAATGGAATAAAACCTTCGGAAGGAGTTTTTTTTGGAAGGAAACAAATCGATCAAGCTTGGAGTGCACGACAGGGGAGGTGCCAGGGAGCCACAAGCCTGCTAGGTGCGCCCCCTGGCCACGCCTAGGAGGCTTGTCGCCTCTCGGCAGGTCTCCTAACCCTAATTCTTGACCTATAAATTCCCAAATATTCCCCCAATAGTAGAGGGAGCCATGCAAATACTCTTCCGTCGCCGGAAGCCTCCGTTGCCGAGAGATCCAATCTTGGAGCCTTTTCTAGTAATCGGCCGAAGGGGGTTTCAATCACGGAGGGCATCTACATCAACTCCATTGCCCCTCCGATGATGCGTCAGTAGTCCACCACAGACCTACGGGTCCATACCTAGTATCTAGATGGCTTCTTCTCTCTCTTTGATCTTCAATACCATGTTCGTCATGATCTTCATGGAGATCTATCCGATGTAATCCTCTTTTGTGGTGTGTTTGTCAAGATCCGATGAATTGTGAGTTTATGTTCAGAATATCCATGAATCTTATTTGAATCTCCTCTAAATTCTTATTTGCATGATTTCATATCTTTGCAAGTCTCTTCGAGTTATTGGTTTGGTTTGGCCAACTAGATTGGTAATTCTTGCAACGAGAGAAGTGCTTGGTTTTGGGTTCAATCTTGCGGTGTCCTCACCCAGTGACATAGTAGGGGTAGAAAGGCACATATTGTATTGTTGCCATCGAGGGTAACAAGATGGGGTTTTCATCATATTGTTTGAGTTTATCCCTCTACATCATGTCATCTTTCTTAATGTGTTACTCTGTTCTTCATGAACTTAATACTCTAGATGGGGGCAGGAGTCGGTCGATGTGTGGAGTAATAGTAGTAGATGCAGAATCGTTTTGGTCTACTTGACACGGACGTGATGCCTATATGCATGATCATTGCCTTGGATAACTACGTGATTATTCGCTTTTCTACCAATTGCTTGACAGTAATTTGTTTACCCACCATGATATTTGCCTTCAAGAGAGAAGTCTCTAGTGAAACCTATGGCCCCTGGGTCTACTTTACATTATATACTTTCAGATCTATAAACCAAAAATACCAAAAATACTTTGCTGCAATTTATTTACCTTTTACTTTCCATTCTTGTTTACATCTATATCTATCGAATCTAATCCTTGCAAATAATCGTGAAGGGATTGACAACTACTTTATAGCGTTGGGTGCAAGAGTTTGATTGTTTGTGTAGGTGCAACCATTGGTGACTTGCTTGTTCCTCCTACTGGATTGATACCTTTGTTCTCAACAACTGAGGTAAATACTTATCTACTTCGCTGTATCACCATTTCCTCTTCAAGGGAAAACCAACGCACAATCAAGAGGTAGCAATAGCCTGCACCAAGCCGATGAGCTCCCTCTCGTATGCCGCGAGCTTGTCATGGCACGCAGCGAGGGCCTGCTGAAGAACGCGAACGGGCCCTCGCCTTGATGAAGGACGACACCAAACCCCACCCCGAGGCATCGCAGTCCACCATGAATAGCTTGTCAAAGTCTAGCATCTGAAGGACTAACCCCATAGTGACAGCCTGCTTGAGGGTCTAGAAAGCCTCGGTCGCCTCAGTGGCTCAGTATCCCAGGAGAAGGCGTGGCAGCGCAACAAGCGCATGAGCGGTGCCGCAATGAGGCAGAATTCCCGGATGAACTTCTGGTAATAGCCCAAGAGGCCCAGGAAACCACGGAGAGCCTGTAGCGAGTGTGGCGTTGGCCAAGCTACGACCGTCGCGACCTTATCGGCATCCATGGTGACACCCTCCGCCGAGATGACCTAGCCGAGATAAGCGACTGAGGTCATGGCGAATGAGCACTTCGAGCATTTAAGGTACAGCTGGTGTGCTCGAAGCTCATTGAAGACGATGGACACGTGCTGCAAATGCTCCGCCCACGAGGAACTGTAGATCAGAATGTCATCAAAGAAAACAAGCACGAACCGTCGCAAGTAGGGCCGGAGGACGTCGTTCATCAAGACCTGGAATGTCACCGTGGCATTGGGGAGGCCGAAGGGCATCACCAAGAACTCGAAGTGACCATGATGAGTGCGAAAAGTTTTCTTGGAGATATCGTCCGGGTGCATCCGCACTTGATGGTAGCCCGAGCGGAGGTCGAGCTTAGTGAAGAAGTAAGCCCCATGTAGCTCGTCCAGGAGTTCCTCAACGACAGGTATAGGAAATTTGTCCTTGGACATCTTGGCGTTGAGAGGACGGTAGTCGATGTAGAAACGCCATGAGGAGCACGAGGAGCACCAGCGCGGAAAATGGTGACATGGATATCCGTATGATGCCTTGGGAGAGCATGATCGCACACTGCCGCTCTAGCCCATCCTTCTGCAGCTGGGGGTAGCGGTACGGCCGCACGGCAACGGGGGCGGTGTCCAGCAGAACATGGATGCGGTGGTCGTAGGTCCAGACTGGCGGGAGGCCCTGTGGCCCATCGAAGAGTTTGTTGTGCTGCTGTAACAGGCTGGCCAACAGGGGATTCTCGGCATCGACAGCGGTCGTCGTCAGCTGGGGCGGGGTGGCGCTGAGGTGGCACCGGCCACACCCTCCCACCGGACGCGATGACCCAGGCGCCAAAAGATCATCGTCATGGCATCAAAATCCCAGAGGTTGGGACCAAGGGTCCGCAAAAAGTTGACGCCGAGGATGAAGTCAAAGCAGCCCAAGTCAATACCGACACAGGTGATGGTGAAGTGCTCGTCGTCGATGATGGGGGGACGAGCCGAGCAATACCCTGACAGTCTAGACGGTCACCGTTGGCCACAGTAACATGGAGCTGCTGCCTGCCAGTCGGTTGCAGCTCCAGGCGGCGCATGGTGGCCCCGGGCATGAAGTTGTGGGTGGAACCCATGTCCAGTAGGGCGAGGAACCGTTCCCCATGGATCGTCACCAGCAGGAGCATGGTCTTCTCTGTCTGTATGCCTGCGAGGGCATGAAGGGAGACCATGAGGGCGTTCGCCTAGTAGGGCCCTGGGGAACCGCAGCGTCAAATGGGCGGCCGGGTTGCCGGGCCCGGCGTCGGCAGCGTCCTCCTTGACATAGTTCGCAGCCTCCAAATAGAAGAAGCGCGGGCAAATGTGGCCCGGGACATAGGGATCGTCGCAGTTGTAGTACAGCCCTTGACGGCGGCGTTCGAGCTGCTCGGTCGGGGTGAGCTGACGTAAGGGCCACATCGCGACTGGGGCGGGGGGCGCCGCGGAAGCTGGTGGTGGCGGTCGGGGAAGATGTCGCGCGGCCCGGGACGGGGACGCGTGCTGCATGGCCACCGCACGACGCTCAAAGGCGCGGGCATAATACATGGCCGTCTGGAGGTCCTGTGGCCTACGCATTGGTACGTCTCCAACGTATCTATAATTTATGAAGTATTCATGCCATGTCTACAATAATTCTATATGACTTTGGTATGATTTTGTTAGAACTAACCCGAACTAACGTTGTTTTCAGCAGAACTACCATGGTGTCGTTTTTTGTGCAGAAATTAAAGTTCTCGGAATGGGGTGAAAATTTTGTATGATTTTTTTCTGGACCAAAATAGACACCAGAAGCATTGGAGCTAGACCAGAAGATCCATGAGGAGGCGACAAGCCTGCTAGGCGCGGCCACCCCCTAGCCCGCTAGCAACAGGCTTGTCACCGCCTCATGACAACTCTTGACATGAGATCGACGCCAAAAATTCCTATAAATATAGAAACCTTTGAAAATAAATCTAGATTGGGAGTTCCACCATCGGAAACCTCTAGAGCCTCAAAAAACCAATCTTGGCCTTCTCCGGCACCATGCCGGAGGGGGTCACCATCACCGGAGGCCATCTTCATCGTCCTGGAGGGTCCATGTACACCATGGAGTCCAAGGACCAGAGGGATAACCTATCCCCATAGAGGGGGAGGCCATGGAGGAGGAAGCACAAGGGGAGACCCTCTCTCCCTCTCTTCCGGTGGTGTTGGAGTGCCATCAAGGGAACCATCGCCACGGTGATCGTCTTCATCAACATCACTTTCTTCATCACCATCCTCATCTCCTTTTAGCGGTCCACTCTCCCGCACCCCGTTGTAATCCCCTACTTGAACATGGTGCTTTATGCCACATATTATTATACAATGATGTGTTGTCATCCTATGATGTTTTGAGTAGATTTGTTTTGTCCTTTGGGTTAATTGATGATCTAGATTGGTTTGAGTTGTATGTTTATTTTGGTGTTGTCCTATGGTGCCTTCCATGTCGCGCACACATGAAGGATTCCCGCTATGGTTATTGCAATATATTCATGATTCGCTTATAGTGGGTTTCTTGAGTGACAGAAGCATAAACCCGAGTAAGGGGGTTGTTGCGTATGGGATAAAGGGGACTTGATGCTTTAATACTATGGTTGGGTTTTACCTTAGTGATCTTTAGTAGTTGAGGATGCTTTCTAGAGTTCCAATCATAAGTGCATATGATCCAAGTAGAGAAAGTATGTTAGCTTATGCATCTCCCTCATATAAAATTGCAATGATGGCTTCCGATCTTGTTAACAATTGCCTAGGATAATTCCACACACCGACCCATCATTATTCCACACTCCCTATTTGTAATATATTGTAATATTATTTTAACAACGACTATTTTAATATTTTGGTTCTCCGATTTCATGCAAAGCTATCCTCTTCATAGCCACAACGTAGTCTTATTTCTCGTTTCTAGATGGAAGAAAACGTTCGGTGTACGTAGAGACGTATCGGTAGCAGATAGGACTTGAGAGGATATTGATCTTACCTTAGGTCCTTTTGGGTTCGACCCTACATACTTATCACTTCCACCTTTGGAAATTGCTATGATGATTCCTTGCACTTGGGGATTATCAAGCTCTTTTCTAGCGCCGTTGCCGGGGAGCAATAGTATGGGGTTGATATTCTCGTGTGTGCTTGTTTGCTTTCTTCACTATATAGATTTTGTTTTCCATTTTTTCTTTCTTTAGTTGTGGGTGAAACAAACAAAAAAATAAAAAAATAAGAATACAAAAAGAGTTACTTGCCTCTTATGCCTAAGAAGTTTTTCAAAAAGAGAAGTGATTGGAAGGTTGTGCATTGGAGAAGTGAGGGTCGACCTTGAATACTTGTGTTCATGCTCATGGAAACAATGTAGAATTTTTCATGGAAGCTTCTGAAACAACATTGTCCCCTTGTTTATATCCATTGTATTATAAAAATTATGTGCCAAGCTTTGCTTTTAGGATGATTAGATTGCTTGTTTGTTGTGTGCAGTGCAAAAATAGAAACTTTGGCTGTAGTCTGTGAATTTACCTTTTTTACTGGAACGTCAAAAGTTTCTGAATTTTTTTACACAGTACTAATATGAATTATTTTTTCCTAAATTTTCAGAATTGTTTGAGTTACAAAATTATACGAAGTTACCAGATTACTACAGGCTGTCCTGTTTTGACAGATTCTATTTTCTATGCATTGTTCTCTTATTTTGATGAATCTACGGGTTGTATCGGGGGTATGAACCATGGTGAAGTTGGACTACAGTACTTAAAGTAGTATTTTTCTTTATTATACTAATGGATATCACGAGGGTTTTGTTAAGTTTTGTGTGAATGAAGTGTTCGAAGATCGAGGAGGTGTCGATATAAGAAGAATAATGAGAGACAAGAGTTAAAGCTTGGGGATTCCAAAGGCACCCCAAGTAAATATTTCAAGGAGACTCAAGCATCTAAGCTTGGGGATGCCCTGGAAGGCATCCCATCTTTATTCTTCAACAATTATCGGTATACCTCGGTTTTTGTTTTGTTCACATGATATGTGTCTTTAGTGTTTTTATTTTCCTTTATGAACCCTTCTAGTATGAGTTAGTCCTTCATTGATTTGTAGAATGCTTCATGTACTTCACTTAAATCTTTTGAGTATGGCTTTATAGAATGCTCTTTGTGCTTCACTTAAATCTTTTGAGTATGGCTTTATAGAATGCTTCGTATGCTTCACTTATATATTTTGAGCTTGGATATTGGTTAATCTATATGAATTGTAGAATTCTCTATGAACTTCACTTATAACTTTTAGAGTATGAATAAAATTATCATCGAAATTTGGCTTGGAAGAGTATCATTCAAATATCATGCCTAGCTAAAAAGGCATTAAAGAAAAGCACTTGTTGGGAGACAACCCAACACTTTTACCTTCTGTTTTTATGTGTTCAAATGATTAGGCACCTGTAGTAATCATGTTTTGTGCCTTTTATTTCAATAAAGTGCCAAGTAAAGCCTTTGGGATAGTGTGGATACTTGCTTGTTTGATTCTATGCAAAAACAGAAAGTTTTGCTTCCAGTATATGAATTATCTGATTTTACTGGAGCTTCAACAAATTCTGAAAGCTTTACACAAACTTTATATACAAATTTCCTACGTATTTATAATTTTTCAGAATTTTTAGAGTCAGGTAAGTATGGTGATCATTCAGATCTTTACAGACTGTTCTGTTTTCAACAGATTCTATTTTGCATGCATAGTTTGCTTGTTTCAAGTGTTCCTATAGCTTATATTGAGTAATATAAATTATGGGAATGATAGAATACAATAGGTATCATGTGGGAACAATTATTAATCTTGTCTTGAAAGTACCAAAGTGAATGATTTATCTTTATTACACTAACCCTTCTCACGAAGTTCCGTTAAATTTTGTGTGATTGAAGTTTTCAAATTTTGGGTGAGATACCGGTATGAGAAGAATAAGGAGTATCAAGAACCCAATATTGGAGATTCCCAAGGTACCCTTAAGGTAATATTCAAGTAATACTCAGGCGTGTAAGCTTGGGGATGCCCCGGAAGGCATCCCCTCTTTTGTCTTCAACACTATCGGTATACCTTACTTGGAGCTATATTTTTATTCGTCACATAATATGAGTTTTGCTTGGATCATCATTTTATTTTGTTGCTACCTTTTAGGTGTTATTTATAATCTTGTATTTCAATAAAAAATTCCAAGTATTGCCTTAGGATGCTTGCATTACATGTCTGATGTATGCTATGTAAAAAAACAGAAACGTTTTCTGTAGTGTTTGAATTTTCATATTTTACTGGAATGTGGACATTTCTGACATTTTTACAGTGTGTTTTCATATAAATTCCTTAGCATGTCCTAAATTTTCATAATTTTTAGAGTTACAGAGGTACACTGGTTTAATAAATTATTACGAAGTGTTCTGTTTAGACAGATTATTGCCATAGTTTTGTTATCTACTTATCCTATAATTTCCATAGCCTATATTGGTAGATATAAATTGTGGAAATGATAGTATACAGTACCTAATGTTTTAAAATTATTGTGCAACTTGTCTTGGCAGTACATGAAGCGTTGATTTGTTCTTATGTGTACTAACCTATCTCACGAGTTCTGTTTGAGTTTTGTGTGGATGAAGTTTTTGAGAATAGGTGAAACCCGGATATGAGAGGATTGAACAAGATACAAAAGCTCAATCTTGGGGATGACCAAGGCACCCAGAGCATATATTTCAAGAACTCTCAAGTATCTGAGCTTGGGATTGCTACGCATCCCACCTCTCTTCATCAACAATTATCGCTTGGGATTTTTATTTCTGTGCCCCTGATTCCTTAGCTCTACTCATTCATCCCCATTCTCTTAACTTTTGCTCACTTTTCCCCACTCCCTTGCCCGAAACCCTCAGAACAGGTCACAACGGACGTTGTCATCAGGTCAATGCCTCTGACCGTTAACTCTGACAACTAGGGCCACTCCCGCGCATGCAGCTGACCACGATCGTGGGATAGCATGTGTCCATGGGACTTTCCCAAAACGTCACATCGTATAAAAGAGGGGCAACCACCTCCATCGCCCCTACCATTTCCCTCCAAATCCCCTCCCTGTCGCATCATCTTTCCTCTCCCCCACCAGCGTCGTCTTGCTCTCCTCCACTGCCTCCACCGCACTGTCTTGCTCTCCCCCATAGCATCCTCTTCCTCACCTTCATCGCCTCCATCTGTCCGATGGCGGAAGCTCGTGGCAGCGCTGGTGCAGCGGCAGGAGATGTAGTGGAGCTGCAGGGCGCGGTGACCGCAGATGAAGTGAAGGACATTGGCAGTGTCCATGGCGGTGCGGGGAAACTCACAACCGCTGTGGATGTGGAGAAGGAGGTGGCGGGCTTCGCCTCAGCACTGTAGAAGGTGACGGTGTCGAGCGACGCAGTCCATCCCAATACCCCCGATGCGGAGCCTGGCGAGGAGCAGGGGGTATTTGCACTTGCTTTAGGATATTAGCTTGTAGAGTTAGTTGCATTGGTTAGATTGTGATTCATATGGTAGTTCAGATGGTTAGAGTAGTTGGTTTGACAGATGGGCCGGGGTTTTCTGTATTGGGGGGATTGGGGTTTTTGTACTAGGGTTTTTTGGATTACATTATTTGCAAGAATGCTAGATAGATCTATATGAGTGATAGGGATCTCTGTGCTTCAAAGCTACACAGATGTATGCTTATTAGATTTTGTTTTTAATGCTCACAGATTGGGTTTTTAATGCTACAGACATGTATGCTTATTAGATTGGGTCTCTATTAGATTTTTTTTGAATGCTACTCAGATTGGGGTTTTGAATGTCATATGCCCAAGTGGAATCCATTGCTTAAGAAGTTATTTGATTCATTAGTATATAAATTTGTCCACAATATGTACATATATTAGCTCTGTTGTTCAATGTGTGTGCATGACAATGGAAGATGCAAATAGGATCATAGTATGTTAGCCCTATGATCAATGTAAAATGCATATCTAAATTTTCAATGGGATGTAATTGTATATTCAGGAGGATGATGGTTGGGGAAAAAAGAGGAAGCTGGACCTTACTGACTTCAAGGCCCCGTACGATCCAGGGTATTGGATCAATGAAGAGTGTGAGGTAAGCCTGCTTGAAATTTAGATTGTTCCATTCCCAACTAATTGATGATGTGACGATGTGTTTTAGTGTGAACTTTGTGTGTTTGGTTGTTTGGGAACTTTGTTTGTGAACTGGATGTGTTCTATGGATAGTATGGTACTATGTGGTATTCTATATATGCATGTGGCTATCTATATTGCTTATTTGTGTGTTTTTAAATTTGTCTGTTATGATTTGTTTCAGTGTTTATTTTCAAAGTTTAGGTGTCGCAATGATCACACATGTTGTTTTAGTGTTGCTTCACTGATCAGACATGCTGCAAAGAATAAGAAAAAAGAGCAAATAGTCCATCATTTATCAAATATTCCAATATCAGAGCAAAAAAACAAAATTTGAATGAAGATGGAAAGATTTTTGTAATAAAGGGGTACAAAAATTATTTGTCTCATGTTTTATAATCAAATGCATGCTTTTTCCCACCAGCATGTCTCATTATCTGATGTTTTGAACTGACATTCGACAGGACAGGACAAATTAAAGAAAATGCAAAAAAAACTTGGCAAACTATCTATGTTTGCGTAGGAGATCATGTGTGCAAAATTTGAGGTGATTTAGAGGAGGTCAAAGAAATTTGAATTTGAGAAATGTGCTCCAAATGAGCTCCCAGGCTAGGGTAAACAACCCATTTGTAATCAAGTTTTTTGGACCTACTCTAAATGAGACAAATGGTTTTTATTAATCTATATAGTGTAGATTTGAAGTCTCACTATTTTTTGAATTAATCTTCATATTTTTACATTTTCTTTTGAAAAAATATGCTTTAATATAAAAACTATTAAAACACGTTTAAAATATGAAAATAGAAAACTAAGTTCAGATCCTTCTTATTCACTTTGAAATAAAGCTTTGGTGGTTTTTTTAATTTTTTTAAATTTTTCACACCCTTTAGGTAACCCTACCTCCTCTCCTTAAACTCTATGAAATCTTGTACGTGATAGCTCATATGTGTGAAGGTTTTCTCATGAAAATGACCATAGACCAAGTTTAAGATTTTTGCTTGGTAACATGTCACATAAGACAACATTGTGCGCAGGTTATATATATTTTTTAAATTAATGGTGCTCATTTGACCTCGATCGTGCCAGCTAGGGTTTTTTCATGAAAATGACCATATACCAAGTTTAATATTTTTCCTCGTTATTGTGTCTTATAAAATGACGAACGGCGAAGGTTTCATATTTTTTTGATTTTTTAAAATTAGCTATGCTCAGTCAAAGCCTTCGAAACCCTGCTGACCAGCTCAAAACCCCTCTAAACCCCGCGGGGTTTCGCCTAACCCTAGCTCCGAACATCAGCCGTCCGATCATATCCTAGCGCTGTTGGATCACAAGGACGGCTCCACATCGTGGGGCAATCCGCAAGAGGTGATCCTATTGGTTGTGCTCGGCTGCTCGCCCACCACTAACTCCACGAAAAAAATGGATCGTGTCCGTCGAATTGTTATCGGGCCCAAAAGGAAACCAAGCTCTGGTTGGGCCGTCGAATTGCATAATTTTTTTGCATTGTTTGCTCTGTTTTTTGTGAACGTGCTGGCTCTGTTTCTTGGTTACATCGTTTGACATTACACAACAATTGACATTGCGTAGAAAATTTAGTTCTTTTTGTTCTATACAAATGCAAAATGACCAAATTTATAAGGGCCAAATTTATTTTTATCATGCAAAATGGCCACTGTTGGAAATATGCCCTAGAGGCAATAATAAAATGGTTATTATTGTATTTCCTTGTTCATGATAATTGTCTATTGTTCATGCTATAATTGTATTAACCGGAAACCGTAATACATGTGTGAACACATAGACCACAACATGTCCCTAGTGAGCCTCTAGTTGGCTAGTTCGTTGATCAATAGATGGTCACGGTTTCATGACCATGGACATTGGATGTCGTTGATAACGGGATCACATAATTAGAAGAATGATGTGATGGACAAGACCCAATCCTAAGCATAGCACAAGATCGTGTAGTTCATCTGCTAAAGCTTTTCCAACGTCAAGTATCGTTTCCTTAGACCATGAGATTGTGCAACTCCTGGATGTCGTAGGAATACTTTGGGTGTGCCAAACGTCACAACGTAACTGGGTGGCTATAAAGGTACACTACCGGTATCTCCGAAAGTGTCTATTGGGTTGGCACGAATCGAGACTGGGATTTGTCACTCCGTGTGACGGAGAGGTATCTCTGGACCCAATTGATAAGACATCATCATAATGAGCTCAATGTGACTAAGGAGTTAGCCACGGGATGATGTGTTATGAAACGAGTAAAGAGACTTGCCGGTAACGAGATTGAACAAGGTATAGGGATACCGACGATCGAATCTCGGGCAAGTATCATACCGGTAGAGAAAGGGAATTGTATACGGGATTGATTGAATCCCCGACATCGTGGTTCATCTGATGAGATCATCATGGATCATGTGGGAGCCAACATGGGTATCCAGATCCCGCTGTTGGTTATTGACTGGAGAGGTGTCTCGTTCATGTCTACATGTCTCCCGAACCCATAGGGTCTACACACTTAAGGTTCGATGATGCTAGGGTTATAGGGAAATAGTGTACGTGGTTACCGAAGGTTGTTTGGAGTCCCGGATGAAATCCCGGACGTCACGAGGAGCTCCAAAATGGTCCGGAGGTAAAGATTAATATATAGGAAGTGAGGTTTTGGTTACCGGAAATGTTTCGGGGAATACCGGTAACGTACCGGGACCACCGAAAGGGTTCCGAGGGTCCACCAAGTGGGGCCACCAGCTCCACAGGGCTGCATGGGCCGCAAGTGGGAGGGAACCAGCCCCAGGTGGGCTGGTGTGCCCCCCCACACACACACACAAGGGCCCAAGGCACAGCAAGGGAGGAGAGGGGGGCAAACCCTAGGCTCAGATGGGCCTAAGGCCCACCTAGGGCGCCGGCCTCCCCTCTCTCCCTCTGGCCGCCGCACCAGATTGGATCTGGGGCTGCTGCCGGCTCCTAGGGTGGTAACCCTAGGGCGCATCCATCCCTTCCCCTCCTCCTATATATAGTGGAAGGTTTTGGGGCTGCCAGACACACGAGTTCTTCCTCTCTCGGCGTAGCCCTACCCTTCCTCTTCCTCGTTCTCCTTGGTGCTTGGCGAAGCCCTGCCGGAGACCACGTAGCTCCAACGTCACCACGCCGTCGTGCTGTCGGAGCTCTCCCTCAACCTCTCCTTCCTCCTTGCTGGATCAAGGCATAGGAGATTTCACCGGGCTGCACGTGTGTTGAACGCGGAGGCGCCGTTGTTCGACGCTAAGATCGGATTCCACCGCGATCTGAATCGTTGCGAGTACGAATCCACCAACCGCATTCTTGTAATGCTTCCACTTTGCAATCTTCAAAGGTATGAATATCCACTCTCCCCACTCGTTGCTGGTTTCTCCATAGATGGATCTTGGTGAACACGTAGGAATTTTTTTGATTTACTACTACGTCTCCCAATAGTGGCATCATGAGCTAGGTCTATGCGTAGAATCTATGCACGAGTAGAACACAAGTTGTTGTGGGTGTCGATCTTGTTAATTTACTTGCGGTTACTAGTCTTATCTTGATTCGGCGGTATTGTGGGATGAAGCGGCCCGGACCGACTTTACACGTACGCTTACGTGAGACTGGTTCCACCGCCTGACATGCACTTGTTGCATACGGTGGCTAGCGGGTGTCTGTCTCTCCCACCTTAGTCGGATCGGATTCGATGAAAAGGGTCCTTATGAAGGGTAAATAGCAATTGACATATCACATTGTGGTTTTGGCGTAGGTAAGAAACGTTCTTGCTAGAAACCTATAGCAGCCACGTAAAAACTTGCAACTACAAATTAGAGGACGTCTAACTTGTTTTTGCAGCATATGCTTTATGATGTGATATGGCCAAAGAATGTGATGTGATGCATTGTGATGTATGAGATTGATCATGTTCTTGTAATAGGATTCACGACTTGCATGTCGATGAGTATGACAACTGGCAGGAGCCATAGGAGTTGTCTTATTTTATTGTATGACCTGTGTGTCAATCATAAATGCCATGTAATTAATTTAATTTATTGTTAATCGTTAGCCATAGTAGTAGAAGTAATAGTTGGCGAGACAACTTCATGAAGACGCGATGATGGAGATCATGATGATGGAGATCATGGTGTCATGTCGGTGACAGTGATGATCATGGTGCCCCGAAGATGGAGATCAAAGGAGCAAGATGATATTGGCCATCTCATGTCACTATATTTATTGCATGTGATGTTTATCATGTTTACATCTTATTTGCTTAGAACGACGGTAGTAAATAAGACGATCTCTCAATAAAATTTCAAGAAATGTGTTCACCCTAACTATGCACCGTTGCTAAGGATCGTTGTTTCGAAGCACCATGTGATGATCGGGTGTGATAGGTTCTAACGTTCGCATATAACGGGTGTAAGCCAGATTTACACACGCGATACACTTAGGTTGACTTGACAAGCCTAGCATGTATAGACATGGCCTCGGAACACGGAAGACCGAAAGGTCGAACATGAGTCATATAGAAGATACGATCAACATGGAGATGTTCACCATGGATGACTAGTCCGTCTCACGTGATGATCGGACACGGGCTAGTTGACATGGATCATGTATCACTTAGATGACTAGAGAGATGTCTATCTAAGTGGGAGTTCATTAAATAATTTGATTATGTGAACTTAATTATCATGAACTTAGTCTAAAAATTGTCTTTACAATCTATATTGTAGATCCAATGGCAAACGCTAATGTCACCCTCAACTTCAACGCGTTCCTAGAGAAAACCAAGCTGAAAGACGATGGAAGCAACTATGCGGACTGGGTCCGTAGCTTGAGGATTATCCTCATAGCTTCCAAGAGGTTGTATGTCCTTGATGCACCACTAGGTGACCCACCCATTTTCCTAGCAGACCGAGACGCTACGAACGCTTGGCAGTCGCGCTGTGATGATTACTCCCTGGTTCAGTGTGGCATGCTTTACAGTTTAGAACCGGGGCTCCAAAAGTGTTTTGAGCAACACGGAGCATATGAGATGTTCCAAGAGCTAAAACTGGTTTTCCAAGCTCATGCCCGGGTCGAGAGATATGACGTCTCCGACAAGTTCTTCAGCTATAAGATGGAGGAGAATAGTTCTGTCAGTGAGCACATACTCAAAATGTCTGGGTTGCACAACTGCTTGACTCAGCTGGGAGTTGATCTCCCGGATGACTCGGTCATTGCCAGAATCCTCCAGTCGCTTCCACCTAGCTACAAGAGCTTTGTGATGAACTACAACATGCAGGGTATGGAGGAGTCCATTCCTGAGTTGTACTCGATGCTGAAATCAGCGGAGGTCGAGATCAAAAAAAGGAGCATCAAGTGTTGATGGTGAATAAGACCACTAGTTTCAAGAAAGGCAAGGGTAAGAAGAACTTCAAGAAGGACGGCAAGGCTGTTGCCGCGCCCGGTAAGCAAGTTGCCGGGAAGAAGAACAAGAATGGACCCAAGCCTGAGACTGGGTGCTTTTATTACAAGGGTACCGGTCACTGGAAGTGGAACTGCCCCAAGTACTTAGCGAATAAGAAGGCCGGCAACGTTAAAGGTATATGTGATATACTTGTTATTGATGTGTACCTTACCAGTGCTCGTAGTAGCTCCTGGGTATTTGATACCGGTGCAGTTGCTCATATTTGTAACTCCAAGCAGGAGCTGCGGAATAAGCGGAGACTGGCAAAGGTAGAGGTGACGATGCGCGTCGGGAATGGTTCAAAGGTCGATGTGAACGCCGTCGGCATGCTACCTCTACATCTACCTTCGGGATTAGTTTTAAACCTCAATAATTGTTATTTAGTACCAGCTTTGAGCATGCACATTGTATCAGGATCTCGTTAGATGCGAGATGGCTACTCATTTAAATCTGAGAATAATGGTTGTTCTATTTATATGAGAGAAATGTTTTATGGTCATGCTCCGCTGGTCAATGGTTTATTTTTGATGAATCTCGAACGTGATGTTACACATGTCCATAGTGTGAGTACCAAAAGATGTAAGATTGATAATGATAGTCCCACTTACATGTGGCACTGCCGCCTTGGTCATATTGGTGTCAAGCGCATGAAGAAACTCCATGCTGATTGACTTTTGGAGTCTCTTGATTTTGAATCATTTGACACGTGCGAACCATGCCTCATGGGCAAGATGACCAAGACTTCGTTCTTCGGAACAATGGAGTGAGCAACTGACTTATTGGAGATCATACATACCAATGTATGCGGTACAATGAGCGTCGAGGCTCGCGGTGGCTACCGTTATGTTCTCACCCTCACTGATGACTTGAGCAGATATGGGTATGTCTACTTAATGAAACACAAGTCTGAAACCTTTGAAAGGTTCAAGGAATTTCAGAGTGAGGTGGAAAATCAACGTGACGGGAAAATAAAGTGCCTACGATCTGATCGTGGCGGAGAATATTTAAGTAACGAGTTTGGCACGCACCTAAGGAAATGTGGAATTATTTCACAGCTCATGCCACCTGGCACACCTCAGCGAAATGGTGTGTCTGAATGTCGTAATCGCACTCTATTAGATATGGTGCGATCAATGATGTCTCTTACCGACTTACCGCTATCATTTTGGGGATATGCATTAGAGACTACCGCATTCACTTTAAATATGGCACCATCAAAATCCATTGAGATGACACCGTATGAATTATGGTTTGGAAAGAAACCTAAGTTGTCGTTTCTAAAAGTTTGGGGATGCGATGCTTATGTGAAGAAACTTCAACCTAAGAAGCTCGAACCCAAAGCGGAAAAGTGCGTCTTTATAGGATATCCCAAAGAGACTATTGGGTATACCATCTACCTCAGATCTGAAGGCAAAGTCTTTGTTTCCAAGAATGGATCCTTTCTCAAGAAAGAGTTTCTCTCGAAAGAAGTAAGTGGGAGGAAAATAGAACTTGATGAGGTAATCGTACCTCCACTTGAACCGGAGAGTAGCGCAGCACGGGATGATGTTTCCGTGGAGCCTACACCGGCTAGAGAGGAAGTTAATGATGATGATCATGAAACTTCAGATCAAGTTGCTATTCGAAGGTCCACTAGGACACGTTCTGCGCCAGAGTGGTACGACGACCCTATCCTGGAGATCATGTTGTTAGACAACGGTGAACCTTCGAACTATGATGAAGCGATGGCGGGCCCGGATTCCAACAAATGGCTTGAAGCCATGAAATCCGAGATAGGATCCATGTATGAGAACAAAGTATGGACTTTGGTGGACTTGCCTGATGATAAGCGAGCCATTGAAAATAAATGGATCCTTAAGAAGAAGACTGACGCGGATGGTAATGTGACCGTCTATAAGGCTCGGCTTGTCGCTAAGGGTTATCGACAAGTTCAAGGAGTAGACTACGATGAGACTTCTCACTCGTAGCGATGCTGAAGTCCGTCCGAATCATGTTAGCAATTGTCACATTTCATGATTATGAGATCTGGCAAATGGACGTCAAAACAGCATTCCTTAATGGTTTCCTTAAGGAAGAAGTGTATATGATGCAGCCGAAAGTTTTTGTCGATCCTAAGAATGCTAAAGTCGGTATTTACAAGAAAGTGAGTGGGAGCTCTATGGCATTTCTCATATTATATGTGGATGACATATTGTTGATGGGAAATTATATAGAACTTTTGGAAAGCATAAAGGCCTACTTGAATAAGTGTTTTTCAATGAAGGACCTTGGAGAAGCTGCTTACATATTAGGCATCAAGATCTATAGAGATAGATTGAAACGCCTGATAGGTCTTTCACAAAAGCACATACCTTGACAAGATATTGAAGAAGTTCAATATGGATCAGTCCAAGAAGGGGTTCTTGCATGTGTTACAGGGTGTGAGATTGAGTACGACTCAATGCCCGACCACGGCAGAGGATAGAGAAAATATGAGTGTCATCCCCTATGCTTCAGCCATAGGCTCTATTATGTATGCCATGATGTGTACCAAACCTGATGTGAACCTTGCCATAAGTTTGTAGGGAGGTACCAAAGTGATCCCGGAGCGAAACATTGGACAGCGGTCAAGAATATCCTAAAGTACCTGAAAAGGACCAAGGACATGTTTCTCGTATATGGAGGTGCTGGAGAGCTCATCGTAAAGGGTTACGTCGATGCTAGCTTCGACATAGATCCGGATGACTCCAAGTCACAAACCGGATACGTGTATATTTTGAACGGAGGGGCAGTCAGCTGGTGCAGCAGCAAGCAAAGCGTCATGGCGGCATCTACATGTGAAGCGGAGTATATAGCTGCTTCGGAAGCAGCAAAGGAAGGAGTTTGGATGAAGGAGTTCATCACCGACCTAGGAGTGATTCCTAATGCGTCGGGCCCGATGACTCTATTCTGTGACAACACTGGAGCTATTGCCCTTGCCAAGGAGCCCAGGTTTCACAAGAAGACAAGACACATCAAGCGCCGCTTCAACTCCATTCGTGATTATATTCAGGAAGGAGATATAGATATTTGTAAAGTACATACGAATTTGAATGTCACAGATCTGTTGACTAAACCTCTCTCACGAGCAAAACATGATCAACACCAGAACTCTATGGGTGTTCAATTCATCACAATGTAACTAGATTATTGACTCTAGTGCAAGTGGGAGACTGTTAGAAATATGCCCTAGAGGCAATAATGAAATGGTTATTATTGTATTTCCTTGTTCATGATAATTGTCTATTGTTCATGCTATAATTGTATTAACCGGAAACCATAATACATGTGTGAATACATAGACCACAACATGTCCCTAGTGAGCCTCTAGTTGGCTAGCTCGTTGATCAATAGATGGTCACGGTTTCATGACCATGGACATTGGATATCGTTGATAATGGGATCACATCATTAGGAGAATGATGTGATGGACAAGACCCAATCCTAAGGATAGCACAAGATCGTGTAGTTCGTCTGCTAAAGCTTTTCCAATGTCAAGTATCGTTTCCTTAGACCATGAGATTGTGCAACTCCCGGAGGCCATAGGAAACTTTGGGTGTGCCAAACATCACAATGTAACTGGGTGGCTATAAAGGTACACTACGGGTATCTTCGAAAGTGTCTGTTGCGTTGGCACGAATCAAGACTGGGATTTGTCACTCCGTGTGACGGAGAGGTATATCTGGGCCCACTTGGTAAGACATCATCATAATGAGATCAATGTGACTAAGGAGTTAGCCACGGGATGATGTGTTACGGAACGAGTAAAGAGACTTGCCGGTAACGAGATTGAACAAGGTATAGGGATACCGATGATCGAATCTCGAGCAAGTATCATACCGGTAGACAAAGGGAATTGTATACGGGATTGATTGAATCCCCGACATCGTGGTTCATCCGATGAGATCATCGTGGAGCATGTGGGAGCCAACATGGGTATCCAGATCCCGCTGTTGGTTATTGACCGGAGAGGTGTCTCGATCATGTCTATGTGTCTCCCGAACCCGTAGGGTCTACACACTTAAGGTTCGATGACGCTAGGGTTATAGGGAAATAGTGTATGTGGTTACCAAAGGTTGTTCAGAGTCCCGGATGAGATCCCGGACATCACGAGGAGCTCCGGAATGGTCCGGAGGTAAAAATTGATATATAGGAAGTGAGGTTTTGGTTACCGGAAATGTTTTGGGGAATACCGGTAACGTACCGGGACCACCGGAAGGGTTCCGGGGGTCCACCAAGTGGGGCCACCAGCTCTAGAGGGCTGCATGGACCGCAAGTGGGAGGGAACCAGCCCCAGGTGGGCTGGTGCGCCCCCCCCCCCACAAGGGCCCAAGGCGCAGCAAGGGAGGAGAGGGGGGCAAACCCTAGGCTCAGATTGGCCTAAGGCCCACCTAGGGCGCCGGCCTCCCCTCTCTCCCTCTGGCCGCCGCACCAGATTGGATCTGGGGCTGCCGCCGGCCCCTAGGGTGCAGCCCTCCCTCCCCCTCCTCCTATATATAGTGGAAGCTTTTGGGGCTGTGAGACACATGAGTTCTTCCTCTCTCGGCGCAGCCCTACCCTTCCTCTTCCTCGTTCTCCTTGTTTCTTGGCGAAGCCCTGCCGGAGACCACGCAGCTCCACCGTCACCATGCCGTCATGCTACCGGAGCTCTCCCTCAACCTCTCCTTCCTCCTTGTCGGATCAAGGCGTAGGAGACATCACCGGGCTGCATGTGTGTTCAACGCGGAGGCGCCGTTGTTCGGTGCTAAGATCGGATTCCACCGCAATCTGAATCACTGCGAGTACGACTCCACCAACCGTGTTCTTGTAATACTTCCGCTTTGCGATCTTCAAAGGTATGAAGATGCACTCTCCCCACTCGTTGCTGGTTTCTCCATAGATGGATCTTGGTGAACACGTAGGAAAAAATTTGATTTACTACTACGTCTCCCAACAGCCACAAACTATTCAAAAATTGTCTCTTTTTGTTCATATAGTATAATTTTTGGGATTTTTTTGACGTATGTGTTCATATAATATATATGACCACGGATTCCCACGCGTGCAATTAGCTTCTTTTTCTTCTTCTTTTCAAACCACCATTTCCCACGCGTGTCCACTCCCGATGCTGCGATGGGTTTGAAGCCACCCCGTTATTGCCACGGCCAAATAACACATAGCACTACGGCTATTTAAGCCACCCTCTACCTCTACCATCCCTCATACATCTCCCACCCTCTACCATCTGCCCTTCTTGATCTTCGCCCCCTTCTCCTTCTTCTGCACATCCCTCAACCATGCAGTACACCGGACCTAGCGCTTCCCACCCACCGTGCCGGAGAGGCTCTACCCTACTGGCATGTACGTTGAGCGCACACTACGTGTGTGGGCGATATCAAGGTGGAGGACCGCAAGGAACTTCACCGAGTTCTTCCTCGGGGCCGGCTATAGACACCTCCCGTGGGGATCTCTAACGATGTTTCGCGTCAAGGAGGTCATTCAAAACGGGGTGGTGGTTGCTCTCCTTGCCCACTTCACCAACACATTCGACGCCTTCTACCTCCTCGGCCGTGTGTTTTGGTGTGGCTATGAGTTCATCGCTTTCACCACCCACAACATGTTTACGGAGTACACCAACATCTTCCCCACTGCGTCGCACATGCACACTCTTCCATACCCCATCGACAATGCCCCGGAGAAGCAGTGAAGGGCGCACGAAGGAGGAGCGAGGTGGAGAAGGCGGCGGCTAGGGCTCTAAACCCTCTATCTATTTTTTTTAATCTATGTTATGTTAATTAAGTTTTAATTGAAGTATGTTGGAGATATGGGTTGTTGGCCCTTTTATTAAGTTCTATTATTAAGTTTTCTATCTATTCTATTATTATGTTCTTGCTAGTTTGAACTATGTGATCGTGCTATGGGCTTGTTGGCCCTATCTACAAATGTGTTGATTGTTTTCTTAGAGAGCTCGCTTTGTTAGTTACCACCTAGTGCATGCAGCCACAATGAAAAGGCTGAAACTGATCATAAAAACGATGCTCTAAATCGAGGAGACAAGCGTGCGGGAAGAGAGTAACCAGCAGCAGCGACCATCACTATATCCGTGGGGGCTGGCGTGCACGAAAGCGGCTCGGTCAGTGCATCGTGGCGACACACATCAGCGCATGCAGGCTCGGTCGGCGCATGCAGGCTCGGTCGACGCATCGTGGCGGCGCGCATCGCCCATGCAGGCAGGCTTGGTGGGTGCATGCATAGCAGGCTTTTGTCGTGGCGGTGCGCGCAGGAGGTTTAATGCGAGGGACGGCCCAACAAAACCATGGCCCAACGAAACCACGGTCGAACAGCGACACCGCCCAACGCAGCCCCACTTGTCAGGTCCAACGGGTGACACAGTCCACCGTGGCCCCACTCATCAGAGTTAACGGTCAAGCCATTGACCCGACGGCAACGTTCGTTGTGACCTGTTCTGAGGGTTTCGGGCAAGGAAGTGGGGAAAACTAGGCAAAAGTTAAGAGCGTGGGGATGAATGAGTAGAGCTAAGGAACCAGGGGCACAGACGTAAAAATCCCTTATCGGTTAGCCTATGTTGAGCCTAAATTTTTATTCGTTCACATGATGCATGCTATTCTTGGAGTGCCATTTTAATTTTGTTTGCTGTTTCAATAAAATCATTGGATCTGAAATTTTGAATAAGAGAGAGTCCTCACATGGCTATTTAACTAATTGACTACACATTGATCTTCACTTATATCTTTTTGTAGTTTGTCATTCACTCTCGTGCTTCACTTATATCCTATGAGTAAATGGTTGAATGAATTGAATATCATAAATCTGAAATTAAAAGTGCTTCATATACTTATCCCATGGGGAGTAATGACTTCACACATAATAAGTATAGGTGGTGAAATTCATTGAAAGTTAGCAAACACCGCATTGGTCACTTGAACAATCCATGAAAGAATATTGAAGGAAGAGAGATTTCATATATAAATATACTATATTGGACATCTTCTATGATTGTGAATACACATTAATTATTTTCAAACTTGAGAAAATTAGTTGAAGTTGGACAAGGAAGACAACATAATGAGTTATGCTTGGGTATATTTGTATAGAAGTTATATTGTTTTGGATCCTCCAACATGTGGTGCTTGCTTCCACCTCATACTAGCCAAAACGTCCGCACCAAGTAGAAATACTACTTGTGCATCCAAACACTTTTAAACCAGTTTTGTCATGAGAGTCCACTATACCTACCTATGAATTGAATAAGATCCTTCAAGTAAGTTTTCATCGGTGCAAAAAGCAATAAAAATTGATCCTAAATATGTAAGATCTTTTATTGTAAGGGAAAATAAGGGTTGTACGAATTTGTGATGGTAAGGAAATAAAAGCGACAGACTGCATAATAAAGGTTGCTATCACAAAGGGCAATACAACGTGACGTTCCTTTGCATTAAGAGTTTGTACATCTAAAAACAAAAAGCGCATGGCAACCTCTGCTTCCCTCTGCGAAGGGCCTATCTTTTACTTTCTAGTACTTACCTTTATACAAGAGTCATGGTGATCTTCACCACTTCCTATATTTTGCCCTTTTTCTCTTGGCAAGCATCATGTGGTGGGGAAAGATCCAAGCATATATGGCCATCCAAATATATTTGATCATGAATTATTATTGTTGACAATTATCTATATGATAAATAAGTTGTGAGGCAAAACTTTAAGCCCCTATCTTTCTCTTTGTTCGACGGATGTCATTTGCTCTAAAAATATGCTTTGAGAGTTAGCAATCATGGAAGACTATATGATAGTTGAGTATGTGGAATTTTCTAAATCAAAACTCTTACATAGACCCTTCCTGAAAATAAGATGAATTGCAATTGTTTGGTGACTGAAAGCATAGTTTGTTAGTTTTCAAGAAACTTTCTAGTTTGTACTTTAACATGTGAATAACTTGCTACATGATCATGAGAAGTTTTATGAGATGAGCTACTGTTTATGATACATAATGATGCTAGAAAAAGGTTTTGGAATTATCATTGATCAAACTTGTGCACTTGCTAGCATTCACACTTCATAAATTATTTATTTTATCATTTACATACTCGAGGACGAGCAGGAATTAAGCTTGGGGATGCTGATACGTCTCCAACGTATCTATAATTTATGAAGTATTCATGCCATGTTTACAATAATTCTATATGATTTTGGTATGATTTTAATAGAACTAACCCGGACTGACGTTGTTTTCTGCAGAACTACCATGGTGTCGTTTTTTGTGCACAAATAAAAGTTCTCAGAATAGGCTGAACATTTAGTATGATTTTTTCTGGACCAAAAGAGACACCCGAAGCATTGGAGCTGGGCCAGAAGAGCCACGAGGAGGCGACAATCCTACTAGGCGTGGCAACCCCCTAGCCCGCTAGCAGTAGGCTTGTCATCGCCTCGTGGCAACTCTTAATGTGATATCGATGCCAAAAATTCCTATAAATATAGAAACCTCCGAAAAGAAACCTAGATCGGGAGTTCCGTTGTCGCAAACCTCCAGAGCCTCGAAAAACCAATCTTGGCCCTCTTTGGCACCCTGTCGGAGGGGGTCACCATCACCGGTGGCCATCTTCATCGTCCCGGAGGGGCCATCAACACCATGGAGGCCAAGGACAAGAGGGAGAACCTCTCCCCATAGAGGGGGAGGCCATGGAGGAGGAAGCACAAGGGGAAGACCCTCTCCCCCTCTCTCCCGGTAGTGTTAGAGTGCCACGGGGGGAACCATCGCCGCGGTGATCGTATTCATCAACATCACTTTCTTCATCACCATCCTCATCTCCTTTTAGCGCTCCACTGTCCCGCACCCCGTTGTAATCCCCTACTTGAACATGGTGCTTTATGCCACATATTATGATCCAATGATGTGTTACCATCCTATGATGTTTTGAGTATATTTCTTTTGTCCTTTGGGTTAATTGATGATCTAGATTGGTTTGAGTTGTATGTTTATTTTGGTGCTGTCCTATGGTGCCTTCCATGACGCGCACACGTGAAGGATTCCCGTTGTAGGGTGTTGCAATACATTCATGATTCCCTTATGGTGGGTTGCTTGAGTGACAGAAGCATAAACCCGAGTAAGGGGGTTGTTGCGTATGGGATAAAGGGGACTTCATGCATTAATGTTATGGTTGGGTTTTACCTTAATGATGTTTAGTAGTTGCGAATGCTTGCTAGAGTTCCAATCATAAGTGCATATGATCGAAGTATAGAAAGTATGTTATCTTATGCCTCTCCCTCATATAAAATTACAATGATGACTTACGATCTTCTTAACAATTGCCTAGGATAATTCCACACACCAACCCATCATTATTCCACACTCGCTATTTGTAATATATTGTGATATTATGTTAACAACAACTATTTTAATATTTTGGTTCTCCGATTTATGCAAAGCTATCCTCTTCATACCCACAAAGTAGTTTTATTTCTCGTTTCTAGATGGAAGCAAACGTTCGGTGTACGTAGAGTCGTATCGGTGGCAGATAGGACTTGAGAGAATATTGATCTTACCTTTGGCTCCTTGTGGGTTCTAAACTCCATACTTATCACTTCCAACTTTGGAAATTGCTACGACGATTCCTTGCACTTGGGGATTATCACGCATCTCCACGTCCACGCAAATGTGGTCCGGCAGGCCGCCAGCGAAGAGCTCGGCCCACTGGCGAACCGTAATGCTGGGAACGTGGCATGCCAGAGCCTGGAAGCGGTCGGCAAAGTCCTGCACCGTGGAGAGGAATGGAACTCGTCCAAGCTCCGCCAGCCGACTCCCACGTATCGGCGGTCCGAAATGCAAGACGCAGTGCTCACGGAAGCGCTCCCATGGGGGCATGCCACCCTTGTCCTATTCGACTGAGTAGTACCATGTCCGAGTTGCCTCCCGAAGGTGATAAGAGGTGATCTAGGTGCGGTCGGACGCGGGCGTGCACTGCCCCCTGAAAAATTGGTCGCACTGGTTGAGCCAATTCAGGGGGTCCACGGTGTCGTCATAGGTGGCGAACTCCAAATTGGAGAACCTCGGTGATGGCTGGGCATGGATGAGGGGCGGGTATGCGGTATGCCTCGTCGGCGTGGAGCAGGGAGGGTGATGGAGCAGAGTAGGCGGGCATCATGGGGGCGCCCTAGAACAGGGGCCCGTCGACGCCCTCGTAAGGGTCGGAGGAGCACATAGCCCTCCCATGTGGCAGGGTCGGGTGTGACATGGGTGGCGGTGTCACGTACGGGTGGCTCGAGGCCATCGTGTAGACCGGCTCGAGGGGCCCGGAGAGCTAGGCCAGCAGCGGGGACGGCGACGGGGGAAACCGCACCTGGTGGATGGGCACTCCGGCTGTCATCGTCAGGAGCCCCGGCCCCAAGGTCGCCGATGGCGGCGGCGGCTCTTGCGGCAGCGGCAGCGACATGGTAGGAGCGACGGAGGTCGTCGGGGGTGGCGGCTGCCACTTGAGTGGCGGCGTCCCCATGATGTTGGCGATGGGGGCTGGCGGCGGCGGCGCATATGGCCTCGCCAAGAAGAGACTGATGCCTTGGACCGCCTGAGTGAGGTCCCGAAGCCCCACCGACATCTCCTACGGGGTGAAGACGGCGGGAACGGTCGTGGGTGGTGTCCAGGCGGTGGAGGAGGCCATCCTGGATAGGGACGACGCGTCGGCCATGGTGTTCATCGGTTGGGAGGTGGCGATCGGCGGCGGAAGGGTGGCGGTGGGTAGCAGGGCGGACATGATCGATCCCGAGACAGCTGATACCATATTGGTAGGAGATAGGATCCTACCGAGTCTATCCCGTAGGTTGCGGGGTGGAAGGGAGGCTGTCGGGGCGAGGGCATGAGCGGCGGCGCTGCGGCGCCGTTATCACGCGAAGGAGAGAGAGATGTGCCGCCGGCGTCTAGGGTTTAGGGTTTCCGGCTCCTGAGGGAGCCGGGCAATAGATATGACTTATTGCTTGATTCTAAAACGAGTCCTTACAAGAGTTTATATAATCCTATATGTGCTAAAAATAAAGATAAGTTGGGCCAGGCCCCTAACTAGACGCGCCAATGGGCCTCCTCCGGCTATAGTGCACGCGGGTCACAACAAAGCCAAAGTTAGAGATATAATAGATGCGGTTCACAAACTAGAACATTACATAATTGGTTAATTTATTGCTAGAAAGAAAAATCTCGAACTACTATTCCGGGTGAGGTAGTGAGGTGGAGGGATATTGTTCTAAGAGCATTTTAAAAGACATGTCAGATAAGAGTGAGTCTTAATATAAGGACATTAAATATGATAGATTAGTTAATGTTATTCCTATTCTAGGAGACCGTAGTGCTAATTGACCTAATAAAGGGGTGGAATCATGAGTACATAGATTAAAGTAATAGTAATATAAGTAGAGGTAAATAGAAAAGAAAAATACTTGATTTGATGTCAGGTATTTTTTGGAATGTCAGATCTCTTAATGACCCTGAAATGAGAAATATTATTATTAATTTTGTTCATGATTATAGGATACGGTGGTAGGCCTTGTGGTAGTATTGGAAACTAAGATGCAAATATACAATGCCAATTTATTTAATAGTGTGGGTAGAATTCCTAAATTTTCTTGGATATTTTCCTTGCTAGAGTTTGTCATGGGAAATTTTGCTTGGTGTTAATTTGGATTATTGTTAAAATATAGAGGAAGATGAAGTAGTGTTCTACACAAGATCATGGTTAAGTTTAAATATATTGGTGTTGTGTGGAATTTAATGTATGTTTTCGATGCTACTCAGAGTAGAGAAAAATGTTTCTAGTTGAGTTGGTTCAGGCTTTAAGTTGTAATAATTTTGCTAGGTGAGATTTTTTTAGTACCAATAGGAAGTAGAGAAAGAAAAAATAAGAACACTAGTAAATGGTCTGGTCTTTTAAATGCTATTATTTAGAATAAATATTTGAAAGCGACTGGACTTTCTGGTAGATTATTTACTTGTTCCAATAAACCTGAAGATCTTGTTATGGAAAAGTTGGATAGAATATTAGTCACACCTCAATGGGAAGTTTCATTTCCCATGGTTTATGTCAATTCCCTCCCTATGATTATTTCTGATCATACTAAAATAGTGATGGATGTACCCATGTACAAACCTAGGATTTCTGACAAATTTAAATTTGAATTATGTCGGTTTACTAGACCTTGTTTAAGAGAAATAGTATGTTTGGTACAAAGACGGTATTGGTAGAATTTCCCTTGATAAATGACATGATACAAATAGAAATCTCAGGAGAATACTGGAAGGTTGGAATTGAATATGGGTAGAACAGAAAAAAGATACACGGAAACTATTTGATAAGATTGAAGAAATTGGTAGGGAAAGTAAACTCATTGGTTTGAATGCTAATATTTTTTACTTCGAATTTTTCTAGAATAAAACTCACACATGATTCGTAGGGAAGACGAGACTAAATGGATTCAGTGTGCTAAAGAACAAGATTTACTTTTTCATAATGCACCTACTTCTTATTTTATGACTAAAGTTAATGGTATATTAAAAAACACATGGTTACTTCTCTATAAGAAGATAAACAGAATTATAGAGGGAGAAACTAGTTTGTTAAATTATGCTACTATGTTATATAAATAGTTTGGGAATGAGTATAGTTCTAGTTACATTTATTTAAAAAAAATTGTGTTCCTTTGTACTAGATGATAATGATATAGAGTTTCTAGTTAAAAGCTTTGGGAAGGAAAAACCTAGAGTAGCCCTGACAAAACACAATAAGGCCCCAAACCCAAATTGTTTATCGGCTGAATTTTCTCATCAGTTTTGGGATTCTATTAGTGATGATGTGGTTCGAATCTTTAATAAATTTTATTATGGTAGGCTTGATCGTTAAAGTATGGCATGATGTTGACATTCCTCCCTAAATATCAAGATGATGATATGATGTTATGTTTAACACTTTAACTATTGTACAAACCCATTTGTTTAACTAGTGTTCTGTTTAAATGTATTACTAAATTATTGAATAATAGAACTATTACTTTGGCTCCTAAAATAGTAGCTCGTGTTTAAAATGTATTCACAAAAGGTAGATATATTTTGGATGGTGTTATCGTTTTGCATGAAGCTTTGAATTAAAGTAATAAGAAGATAATTTGGTATTGTTTGAATTACATTTCTAAAAATCTAATGATAATTTAATTGGTGATTCTTATTTGATGTCTGGAATATGAAGGGGGCACCTAATAAATATATTAGGTGGATATAACAAATACTTCGGAGAGGTAATGTGGTTGTTAGAGTTATAATCAGTTGACCTTATTTTGGAATAAAGAAACGGTAAAGGACTAAAGGTAGGGATATCCACTTTCACCCATTTTGTTTAATTGTTGTAGATGTGTTGCAAGAACTTAATTGTAGAGCTAAAACACAAGTTATCATTAGTAGGGTTATTACTAATCTTATGTTACGGTATGTTGATGGCAATTTTTTTCATAGAAGTGAATGAGTATAATGCTAAGATCCTTAAATCCATTGTATGCTCTTTTTAGCCACCTTTCTAGTTTGAAGGTTAAGTGACATTTGTTGTTTGGGGGATGCTAGTAGTGATGGCATTGATATGTTCTTTTGTACTGTTGGGACTTTTCCCATGAAATATTTGGGAACTCCCATTCATACGTCTAAGTTGAACAACTACTAGCTAGAGTAAATTTGAGGAAAGCCTGGGGGTACATTATGTACTTAGCCGGGTAGAGTTTAAGAATTTTTTTGTTGGGGGGGGGGGGGTCATTATTTAATCACGGATGAGTAATATCTCTTATCACACCATGTCAATGTTTACTACTCCTTAAGAGCCTCCACATAAAACTGAGCTTTTTATATAAAGATTGTTGTGTAAGGAAGATAATTAATCTAAAAAATATCATTTGGGGAGATGGTCTAAAGTTTGTCAACCTTTAGATCAAGGTGGACTAGGTATAGTTGCCGCTTGTGAATGTTTGTCTTCTAAGTAAGTGGTTATGGAAGTTGGAGAATGGCGATCATTTATGACAAGGTGTGATTAGGAAGAAATGTTGTATTAGGAACCTTTTAGTTAATGTCGTGATTACGCACCTAGTCAATCTCATTTTATGCATGGTTTACTCAGCTATAGAGGGATAGTTAACAAGTTTTGTAGGAAAAGGTAGGGAATGGTTTAAATACTAGATTCTGGAAAGATACTTGGACAGGTATTTTTTTTCCTCCCTACCAACCCTAGTCGTCCCCCGGCCTCACTCCCTTCCCCTTCCTTCCTCGCCGCCGGCTGAGGCAGCCACCGGGAAAGCCCGGGGCGCCAATGATGGTGGCGGCGGGGCCTCGGCTTCCCTGCCTCTGCGTGGGGAACCCCGGATCTAGAGCGATGGCTCCATTGCCGAGGCACGGCAGGCTAGCAGCCGTGCGGGCGATGGATCTGGCATCCCGGCCGTGCGGGCGGCGGGATCCGGTGGTCGTTGGCGACCGGCGGCGGCTTCTGCGGTGGTCGGTGCGTGTGATCTGGCGCCTCCCCTCCTCCCCTCTTCGGCGTGCGGGCTAGCCTGGTTGGGTCGCGCTTCCTTTGGTCGCGGGTTCTGTACAGGAGGCGCTGCTAGTGGCAGGGATCTAGTTCGGGCGAAATCCCTGGCCGGCCATGGCCAGCCGCGTCGACGGCGACGCCTGAGGGCGTCGTTCCCCTCCTTGAAGGTGTCGGTATGGACCGATCCCCTCACTTCCCCTTCCCCTAGGTCTCCCAGGCGAAATCCCTAACTTTGTTGGGCGGCAACGGTGCTCACGGCGTCGTTCCCTTCTTGAAGGCGTCGCTTTGGGAACCTTGGGGTTGGGTGGCGCTTGTGGGTGGTGTGCGACGACGGTGGTGCGGCCCTATCCTAGCATGGATCTGCGTCCGCTGCTTGGAGATGGTCTCGCGTAGGTGGAGGTTGTCATTTGGCGTCATGGTGGCGTCGATGGCGGAGGCACCTGCCAAGGCTGGCACCTCAATCTACTCCGAAGATGAACTAGTGGAAGATGGTGCGGCGACACATGTGAGTGCGGCAGACCGGTTTGTGCCCTGGACCCGGTATGTGGCTCGGTCGGGGCCTCCGGCTTTAGATGTTAGGCTTAGGTGAGAGGTCTGGGTATTTGGCCCAGCTTGCACCCGTTCATCATATGAATAGGAGTAGCGGCAAATGTTGCCAAGATGACGGATTCAGGCATATTGTTATACTACTTTGTAAGGTCCTCGGGAATAATTAATAAAATGGCCGCATGCATCTCCCAGATACAGAGGCCGGGAGTCATCCTCCTTTTCTAAAAAAAAGGTAATGTATCTTTGTGCACAAGATTCTCTAGACTTTATTGAGTAACATTTAGGTGTTAATTTACAGTAGCTTATGTGTTGAATTCTAATTGGGAGAATGTTAAGTTTATAAGAACCTTGAGATGACAATTTTTAGGCAGCTGGTAAAAGATTCAATCTCTTTGTAGTAACATAAATTTGAGAGAGGAGAAAGACAGATGTGTATGGACTCTTACTAAATATGATACCTTTTCAGTTAATTATTTATACACTATGGTAAAGCTATTCAAGTTAGATGTCCTTTTAGGAAGCTCCGGTTTGTCGAAGTGCCCTTGAAAACGGAAGTTTTCTTGTGTCTTATGTTCAGAAAGAATGTTCTTACTAAAGATAATATAAAGATAATATGCATAAATGGGGCTGCCTTGGGAGTGAAAGTGTAGGTTTTGTAGCGCTAATGGGACTGCTGATCGTTTGTTCATTCATTGCTCGTTGGCAAGATATGTCTAGAGGTAATGAACTGTGCGTTTGGTTTAAAGATGAATTTACTTCTGTGCAAGAGATTTGTGGTTAGATTATGAGTCTCCCTGGTAAGGTTAGGAATGTAGCTTTTGTAGGGTTAGCTGCAATATTTTGGGTTCTACGGGAAACTAGTAACAAAGCGTGTTTTGAGACCACATTTCACTATGCTCCAACGAGCATAATAGTTCAAGCTGCTCACTGGTTAGGTTTCTTGTCTGGTTTACATAGACAACGGACAAGGAATGCAAGTCAGGGGTGCAAAAAAGTTGTTGCGGGTGGCGGCAGTAGAAAGAAAGGTTGGGACTTGGGAGCTGGCGGTGCTAAGGTTAGCCAGTTGAGGAATAGCAGAAGAACCAGCTCACGTCGCTGTTTTGTGTAGGGAGTAGGGTGCTGATGTTTCGTTGCAATGTAATGATGTTTTTGTAGTTGCTAGGTAATGATGTTCTGAGATTGCGTGGCAAGATCCTTCTTTTGTAGTGATCTCGGTTTGGTCATGGTATGCGGCTGTTTAAAGGGGACCGCTACGGGTTCGCCGGCTGATCTTTTTAAAAGATCGGCCAGCTCGCGGGTCGTAGATTTGGCACATCGACGTCCGCCATCATTACAACATACTTATTGTTGTGAAAAATTTCTGTAATGAAGCTTTGTTGCATATTTTTTTGCAATTTGGATTCTGTTACAGATTTTTTTCGCAACAAAGGCTTTGTTGTAGAATTGTTTTTTCATCGTCATATTTTTAGAAAAGTTTTTTACAACTGAGATTTTGATTCAGATATTATTTTTTTACGACGGAGGTTTTGTCGCAAAAATTCTTTTCTCGCCTTGGTCTTTTTGCAACACACCTCATGTTACAGAAAAAACTTGCGCAACACAGGTGATGTTGCAGAAGTTGTCAAAAATATTATTAGGAGTGTCAAAAATATTGTCAGGAGCCAGCGACATTTTACGTGGTAAAAATACAGTTAGGCTACAATGCAATTACGTGAAAGATTATAAGTCAGAACGCACAAATACTCATCTGAACTAGCATGACCAGAAATCGCCATGAAGCGATCCAACGGTGCAACACCCGGCAGACGCGCAAGTTACGATCAGCCGGCTAATGAATAACTTTTCCCCTGTTTTAAACCTTGGAACCCTTCTGGGAGAATATTCCACAATGGCTTGCGTCATCAATTTCATTCCGAGAAATGAAATTAGGGAACACCTTAATTATTAATTCGAAAAGAAAAAAGGGACTATTGTCATAGCATATACCTTTTTTTTTGCGGGGATCATAGCATATACCTGATGACCAACGTGTCAGCTAACTCCGGATCAGAGACATGCTAGAAACTCGAAAGGCCTGGACTTCGCCGGTAATTAGACTGGACAAACATCACCGTTCCAGCGCACATTCAACATGAAGCATCGCCAACCATCACATGCCCCCCTCCGACAGCAGAGACCATTTGGCCGCTGTGACTCATGCCTAAACGGCCGCTGCATTACCATATCCATATATGCTTTGGTCTTCCTGGCAAATCAACGTGGGCGGAGCAGGTGTACGTGTTGTTGAGTGCGGTCAGTGTCACACCCAGCGGGTGCTGAACATGGCGTCCAACAAATTTTGTGCCCAATCCAGTCACCCCCTATGATCAATCATTGGATAGAGCTGTTGTACTACATGAGTACATGCGCATGCAACTCGGGGAAGAGCTAGCCATAGATTACTGTACGCACAAAAAACAACAAGGACCGACCAGATCAGCCCACCAGTGAAGATGACACAACTAATTTTCTTGAGAAGCTTTATATGGCTGAGACGAGCCTGACGGCTCGAGTCCCATTCAGGCAGAATTATTTGATGCGTTTCAGCAACCGGGCTAGCAACAAGGAACGATTTATGGAGTACTCCCTCCCTCCGTCCCAAAATAACTGTCTCAACTTTGTACTAGGTCTAGTACAAAGTTATATTAAGCTTAAGACAGTTATTTTGAAACGGAGGGAGTATAAAACAAGGCTAGAGTTCACCTCCATGTGGAAAGTGACAGATCATCTTGCACACCGTCCATCGAATGGGTGGTCTGTTGGTTAAACAGGATTGCATAACAAGGTAACAACTCCGTCAAATTCGGTGTAATTCTAGGGAAATTTTGAAGAAAAAAAATCCCATGTCAGATTGACACCCGGTTTACAAGCATGGTGAGCTGGTTCCACAATAAGAGTGCTCTTCCGAGAACAAGGGAAGTGAGATGGCCATGTCCCAATGCTGTGCGACACTGGTGTTGCTTTCAAGGGGTCGTCAACTGAGCTCCTAATAGAAACTGAAAATATGGGTATCAATACCTATTTGAGCAATTCTACATGGTAAAATGGATTACTGTACTCCTGAATCTACCTCAGTTTTTCAGAAGCTTTTTTATATTTGAGCGGGAAAGGGAATCCCCCTATGGCCCTATTCCTTTCCATTTTGGCAATCAAACAAATACTGCAGAAAGAAGAGGCAACAGACTACTCCAACTAATGCGAAGTGCAGCATTGCAGCTATCTCGAAACTGTTCTTCCATGCCAGGTACAACAGTACAATGCTCTACTTCCAGCAAACATCTTCCATACAGCCGCTGGTGCGAAACAACATCCAAAACCTGCATCTGCTGCGCCAAAGACTTCCATCCACGTTCCACTTTGAAGATGTACCACACCTTGCTCTGGCAGCATAAACCTCACCCTGCAGCTTCTCTGTCTAGCTCGTTTCTGCAGAAGAAATAAGAAGTTCAGGTAGCGAAAGATTTTGGGGGGGGGGGGGGGGGGGGGGGGGGGGGTTCATAAGGCAGTTCATTCCAGAAAGAGGCTGCTACCCTGATTTGATGCTCTTATCCATGCCAATGAGTCCAACGAGTGAAGAAAATAATTCATGCTCTTATCCATGCCGACATGAACAAGATGATTTATCCTAAAAACATAACGATTTGACAGGTATTTTTAACACCCGTGTTTTTACAGCTACTGCTATGACCTGTGGTGCACTCCTGCTATAACACACGCTATGCAATCACTACCTGTGGTGCACTCCTGCACTATAGCGGTTCACTCTTATCCTATCTATGTATAATAAAATTTTACTCTTAAATTCATATTTCAAGAGTAATTAAAGTATTAAACTGAGAAACATGACAAACGGTAACTAGAAAGTCAGAAGAAAAGAGGACAAATGCTACTATTCATGTAAAACTTATCTTTCATGTATCATCAGATTGGTTTGTTTTTTTCATCTAAAACTACGACATCATAAAAGTAAAACATACTGGTTTGGTGCTTAAATCGGAAGTTGATTGCTTGAAAGCACCACAAAATGTGCCTAACTTATGTTGTCCAGGTTAAAACATTAAAAAAATCAGCTAAACAACAGAGTCACATAAATACACAAACCTGAACTTAATAACAGACATTCAAAAGAAGTAGGCATGCTAAAATTGACAGAGTGGTGCATCTTTAGGCTAATTCCACCAACAAGCAAGCCACGTAAGGCGAAAAGCTAGCTAAGCTGGCATTTGTCCAAAATAAAGACATCACCACTTCCTCTATTTCTCAACCGTTTTCTCTCCCTCATTCAACATATCTCTTTCCCACTCTCTCACCTTTGCTGCGACAGATGCTGGCGGCTGGCGGTGTCTACGACCCAAGCAACAGCAATAAAATGAGAGAGCACAATGCAGTCAAATAAGGCAAAGAGGTAGGGGCGTACTTGCAGAACCAAAAAAAAGAGGGGGGAGGGGGGCGCACTTTGCTTGACCACTTTGCCTCGTTTAGATTAGCGGTCGAGCACTTTGCTATGCTTAGGCTGTTGATTCACATTTTGCAAATTGTTGGACTAAACTGATCCAACAAGGCAAGTTTACGAAACTACTGCGCAGTTTACTCTTCCAACTTGTTTATTAGCGCCAAGACATATATGGCATAATCAGCAAGGAAAGACTTTAGTGAAGCTAGTCTTAAGAATATACTCTTGCCAGTGTAGGAGGCTAAGTTTTTTTACCTCGGTGCCAAAAAATCAAGGGCTACTTTTCCATATACAATTGCCTACTGCTTAGTCCACCACATATATTAAACAAAAAAATGAACCCATACCCCAAACCAACAACAAACCGTTGACTTTGCCGGATCAAGCGGTTCCCATGCCACCGCCGATCCCACATGCTCCTCTGTATACCTCCTAACGATTCCCCTCAATATAAGGTTGCCACTGCTGTGTATTTCTTTTTTGTGCTTGTCAAAGCTACCATACCCTACAATTCTAGTGCTACCAAGGGAAGGCCCCATTCCTGCCATCATAGGCCTCATGGAAGAACAAAAGATGGGAATATATACATTAGGCCCCTATTATTAGCAGGATTCAAAAAGCACCATGAAAAAACACAAGAATAGGAAAAGTATGGGAGTACAATGCCATGACTTCCTGTGTCCAATAGGTTTGACAACCACAAGAATTTGTATCAATGAATGCTTGAGTGTACCACAGGAAACCTACAATAAGTTTTCTCAGAAGCATGAGACAGTCTAGGAAATGCCCTAGCAAAAAATTGAAGGGATTACGGCCCTATGGATACAATCCTAAAGGATACTTTGAATCAAAGAGCTCATATATTAAGGCTGTGTTCGGAGTGAAGGAGAGCAAAACAAAGGAATGAAAAAAAGTATAGGAAGTGAAGTTCGGTGAACAGTGCAAACCATAGGTTTCGAAACAGGGCGTTTCCTTTGGTCTGGGTAGATATTATTTTTCCCCGTGAAAAGTACAGGTCGAGGGCACTTTCCTGTGGAATGGACAGTGCTGATTCCTGCGGAGCAAACAGGCTTGCAGGAAAATAGTCCTGTGGAAACCGGACCTGCAGAATTCCTGTGCACCGAACACAGCCCAAAGCGTGTATAATAGCCCGGGAGGGGGGGGGGGAGGGGCAGGGGAGTATTCAATAGCCCCACAAGGGGATATTGCCCACAAGGTCCTGCCATCAAGGAGTCGACCCCTAGTGGCGTCTGCTCTCGAATCGTGGTGTTGTCCTTCAGTGCAGGTTGGTACAAGCTTATGGTAGGTCACATCTTGCAACGGGCATATGTGCCTAATTCCCAATAATGACAAAGGCGTCCACAACCACACGGCAACGTAGGTTCCAAGCATAAACATTTGGGTGGCACAACGTTCTAGTCAGATTTATTATAAGTTCAGAACCAAGATCTTCAAGCAAGGGACTACTGTTTGGCGCTCACCCATCCGCTTCTTCTCTGGTGGTTCACTTTCTGATTAGCGGCACTTTCCATCTTTGCACAGTCATGCCTGATCAAAATTTTCCTTTTTGTTAAGTTTTAGAAATTGCAACATCAACCGTCGAAAAATCCAATATCCCATGTGTTTAGAATTTTGAACTTACTGAAAGTTCTAATTTTCAATATTTTGGAAAGTTCTGAACTTTCGAAATTTCAAACTTTTGGAAGATTCAAAATTTTGCCTTTTCAAAAATTCAAACTAAAAAAAGGACTAATGAAACTTTCAAAAATTTCAAATTTCCACGAGAAAGAGAAGACCAAGGAGAGTGTCACATAGATAGCTCCATAGGAGTTTCATAGGAGAGAGAAAAAGTTAGGTGGGCATCGCCGCTTTTGGCTGCCCAGCGGTAGCAACTTCCCCACCACTCAGGGTCACCAGCTAATAAAACGCCATAGTTGATCACATGAGATATTGATGGAGCCTCAATGTTGTGTGAATGTAGGTTGAAACATTAACCACCTGTCACCACAAAATTACAAGATGGCAAGGGTATCTACCTATCTGTGTTTTAATAGAGGAGGATATAGGGATGTACGTTAAGCGTGTTGCGTACATGGTTGCCCATGTGTCGAGGGAAAGATGATTCAGCACTTGCCCATGATGCTCATGTGCTGGCCATATTTGCCTACTTGCGCATGGTGGGATGGTCCCGTATTTGGGCGGTTGATTGCCTTGGGAGGAGTCCAAGGCGTGTGCATCAAGATGATGGAGATGAAGGAAGGTGGCCACCGACTAAGATCATGGACTTCTTCGACTTGCGGGATAGGATAAGGACTTTTTCGACTCCAGAAACCCTAGAAGCGTAGAATAGCTAATTGGCATATTTGATCTAGACATTCCGCATAGATCGTCCATCTTCAACTTTGGTAACTCGGCCTCCGACTCGCCGGGCATGCCATTGTGCAGCCAGTTGTAATCTCTATTGGATATAAATCCTATATAGGCAAGAGTAGGGTTATTGTTCGTCACGTGAGGGCTCGAACCTAGGTAAAATGTATGTCTTGTGTCCATCTGGTAACCTAAGGTGACGAGCCCCTGACACACAAATCTACTTACATTCCTTGTATTATTCTTAGAAGGGGTGAACTGGATCGGATTCGGATGGATAATGCTCATACCTTATTGTATTTCATATTTAGTTATGGATTTGGCGGCGGGGGATTCGACCCGCAATGTTGTATGGCGCTGAGTGTTGGCCGACTAAAAGGCGACATGTGCAACAGTTAGGTGTGACGAAGATGCGCATGTTGAGATGGATGTGTGGTCACACAAGGAAGGACCGCATCCGGAATGATGATATACGAGATAAAGTTGGGGTAGCGCCAATTGAAGAGAAGCTTGTCCAACATCGTCTGAGATGGTTTGGGCATATTCAGCGCAGGCCTCCAGAAGCCCCAGTACACAACGGACGGCTTAAGCATGCTGATAATGTCAAAAGAGGCCGGGGTAGACCGAACTTGACATGGGAAGAGTCTGTAAAGAGAGATCTGAAGGACTGGAGCATCACCAAAGAACTAGCCATGGACAGGGGTGCGTGGAAGCTTGCTATCCATGTGCCAGAACCATGAGTTGGTCGCGAGATCTTATGGGTTTCACCTCTAGCCTACCCCAACTTGTTTGGGACTAAAGGCTTTGTTGTTGTTGTTGTTGTTGTTGTTGGGATGCGGATTCAAATACCGAATTATGTGGATTCAACATGGTAAGGTAACGGAACGGACTCGGATGGAAAATGGTCATATACCACATGCATATACAAGAAATATATAAATACTCTACACTAAAGTAAATAAACAAAGAGCAAGTATTAATACTACACCTTAAACACACATAAAGCACTAAAACATACTAAAATAAGCCAAATAGATCACTAAAAATCATATGTCTCATCTCATAAGCAAAGATAAGATTCACATATTGCTATTTAATACTTAAAACTTCTTCATCCATAAATCGTATATCCATATTTAAAAGATCGGATTATCTTAGTAGGAAAATGGATTATCCTACGGCATCGTATATTAGTAATACCATATCCTATACCGTATCCTATCAATTGGACTCGGATTCGGACCGGATTGTGTTAGGGTGTCAAAAAGCTCTTGCCATTTTATATGAAAAAGGATTCACGAACGGTTTCGGTCAAAAATTATCCTACACTTTCATTTTGCAAACAAACATCGACAACATGAAAGTGTCAGCCATGCATTCCACCGACAAGCATAGACACTTGACATGCTTATCAACGGGAGGAGCCCTGCCCATGGGCATGCCTTGAAGCCCGTTTACCCAAGAACAACACAACTAAAAAATTGAATACAAGGATTCTAGAAATCACATGTGTTGGTCCTCTGAAGAAAAACTTGGCCGTTTGTTTACAATGCAAGAATGCCGCATAAAAACAAACAAGGGAAGTCAAAGTGGATTCATGGTTTTAGGAATCAACAATGCCAAGTGAGGCAATGACACAGATGAGATAGGGAGCACATTGTCACCGTACTCCCTCCGCTCCTAAATATAAGTCTTTTTAGAGATTTCACTACGGACTACATACGGAGCAAAATGAGTGAATCTACACTCTAAAGTATGTCTATATACATCCATATGTAGTCCGTAGTGAAATGTCTTAAAAGACTTATATTTAGGAACGGAGGGAGTAGATGGTAAGGAGCACAGTACACGATATCCCCATGGAGTTGGCAGCCTGGTCACATGGTGTGGAGACATCACGAGAACGGCCTTAGTTTCGTACGTCAATAGAAAAATACATGTTGGCAGGTAAATGAGTGGAGCACGCACATGACTTGCACGGCGAGCAATATCAAACCCATGCCCACAAGGTTGCTCATCGCCCACCCATGGCGAGACAATCATGCCTATGCGGCTATGCCTAAACCTGATGGGTATCAATGCCTGTCGGTACCCATCAGGTCATCTAGGCATGTACAAATAGTACCATATGAGTCAAGGTTCACAAATACTCCCCCCGTCCAAAAATAAGTGTCGATCTAGGACAAAATTTGTACTGATTTAGTACTAAGTTCGCCACACTTATTTTGGAACTGAGGGAGTATATGTGATACATCCATGATGGCCCACATGTCATATGAAATAAAAAATATTTACTTCATTATCTAAATATTAACCGTGTAACTGGTTCCAAACAAATTAGAAGCATGTCCAACCCATGACTAAGGGGATCTCCAACGGCGTGAGCCAAATGGTGTCCCCTAAGGGGACAAAGTGGTAAATGACGACGCCCCCAATCCCCCTGCCCTCGTTTTCTAAAACTCAAATTTCCATCCATTTGCAACAATCAAGAACAATTCGACAATAGATATATGGTGACAAACAATTTTAAGATAAATTATGATAGACCCAAAGTGGTCGGACCCTTCCCCAGACCCTGCGCAAGCGGGAGCTACATGCACTGGGCTGCCCTTTTTATGTGTGACAAACAATTCAACAATTTAATCAAAGTTCATGATCCAGATTGAACAAACCAAATGAAACAATGTACATCGCCATTTTCATGGAGCGCATTGATGTTGTTAGGCATCCGACGAAACCCACTTGAGCACATTGGCATCCATGATGGTAGCGTCGGTGAACATGACTCTTGACTCCTCGATGAACCTTGCCAATCCAGCTTCCTCTCTTTCAAGTGCAATCCTCCCCATTCTCAGTTTCAACAATCTTTTTTTATCTCCATGAGTGCGTTGAACCTTCCGTCCTTCTTTTCTTCCTTCATTCTATCTCTATTTGCACTTGCCACCTCTCCTCAATGTCATCTATTCCTTCTTTGGGCGGGCGGAAGTGCAAGTGAGGGCACGAGCATGGCATTGTCATGAGTTGAAGGAGTTGTCGCTTGAACCTTTTGCTTGGTGCGGTGCTTTTTGCGTGCTAGGCTCTCCAAGTTCGTCCAGAGCATGCCGGCAGTGCCTCGGGCATCTTGGAGTCCATGCCGAACACATCTGTGTGGCTGGACAGATCCATGTGGAGGATGGACTAGGGCAGCGGGCTCGAGTCGAGGTGGGAGAGCGACGATCGAGCTAGGGGGCGACAGTGACCGTCGAGGTGGGGTTATGGCGAAGGCCGACGAAGTGAGAGGTGGGACGCGGGCAAAGAGAGTGGAGAAGGAAGGGTGGAGTGGGGAGACGGAGGGGTCCCGGTGTACGCGTCCTACGTGGCGGACAAGCGGGACTCCACTCCCCTTTATTTGACACTAGAGTAAGGCACTAACTGTCAGACAGATAGGGCCGGAGTAGGGAAGCCCGTTGAAGGCCTTTTTTGTTTGGAAAGCCTGGTTCAGATAAGCATGGGGGAGTGGGTGACGCCGTTGGAGATTGCCTAACCAAGTTAACCAAGGGCCAAGGGCAAAGAATCGTACCCATACTCTACCCATGGGGAAAATTGCGGATTACCCATTTTAAAATTGCCATCTTGGGTTATTCACGCTTCTGCGTGTTTACCCACCAAGCATAGCTTTTTGCCACAAACATATCCGCGAGTACAAACTAGGGATCTAGGAGTATACCTTCCCTATTGGGGTTTTACACATGGGTAATGCGGTTATCAAGTGAGATTGGTGTCCCTAAGACGGAAGGACAGCAAAATTTTGCTCATGCACTAGTAAACAGAGGTATAGAGGTGGGTTAACAATTCTTTGGTTACGAATAATAAACAAGAGCCAAGACTATACTTCCAACCGCCAAGCCTTTCAAGTCCTATTTATGGCAGAAAAAGTTCAATAAAAGGTGGCGGTCTTGCTTCCTTTTCCGCGGGATCGAGGCAAGGATTTGAAGGGAAATCGTGTTTGTATACGTCATTTGGAACCATTTTGAAGGAAAGAAAGTGTTACGCCAGGGTAACAATACAAGAGGGGTCATCGGGTCAAGGCACCTTGGTGTGCCTCTCCTTTCTCCCCCCCCCCCCCCGCCCCCCTAAAAAAAGTTAGGCCTCTTTTCCATATTCCAGAGTTTTGTGTTCCTCACATATCCATATAAGGTGGCCCCGGCTGTTGGATAAAGTAGAATGAAGTTGTCTAATTTCTCCCGTTTATTTCTCATCATTCTCCTCAACATTATCCTCTCCTCCACAACCTTAAACTGCAGCACCCTCCTCCTCAACCACTAGCCACACCATCTCCACCCACCCCTAACCACGGAACATAGCAGAAAAAAACAGACTTCCCAAAATTAGGCAATGCAACTGCTAGAGTCTGCCTCCTTTCGAAGAAAACTTCAAGCAGTGGAGCCTGACGATTCCTCATGGTTTCTCAAAATGAATATATAGCCAATAGGGCTAAGAATATATAGGCCCTAAAGTACTAATCTGGAATAATAGTTCCAAGTAGTTGCCTTGAGGCCTAATGAGGAAGTGACATAATGTCATGAAAATTGGTGGTTTCACACAATAAATGGCAATCACCAAAACAACCAGTGGCACCCAAATGAAAGAAGACATACCTAATGAATTATACCATCGATGCGTTGCTACCGCCGCTTCAACCTTCTTGCAATTTGGTCATATGTGTGGTGCCTGTCAGCCTTGTAAAATGATCGCTTCATTTTTTCAATTGTGGACTGGGGCAACTCAATTCCCATGTCAAGCATCTCATCGGTATATTTCTTCACCTCGGCGAACCTGCTAAAGTCGAGAAGGCCAGCTATTAGCTCTTTGGCTGATTCCTCAGCCGGAGTAATTTGGTGCTCCACGATGCAGCGCCACACGTCAACTGCGGCAGATGGGTTGAACTCCTGAGAAAATAAGCTGATAGCAGCAGCACAGTTGGAGGCGGAGGGCAGCTGCTCGTTCTTGCTCATCTCCGCGAGGAAACCTTCAGCCTCACGAGCCTTGCGCTGCTTGATGAGCCCCTCAAGTATGGAGTTACATGTAACCGAATCTGCAAAGACCCCATTTAAGGGCATTTCGTCGAGCATCTGGAAGGCGTAGTCGGTGTTACCGACACTAGAGCAGAGGCCAATTACGGCGTTGTACATTGGGAGATTGGGAACCAGTCCTGCATCCGAGACCATAATTTGCCAGAGAGCAATAGCATTGGCATGGTCTCCCTTGCGGACGACAAGGTCGATGGCGTTGGCGAAGAACTTAAGCCCCGGGAGGCAGCCCTTGGTCCGCATCACCTGGAGGAAATTCAATGCCTCGTTGAACTGGTCCCCTCGCACGAGCGTGGAGAGGAAAGCATCGTAGGCGGGCATGTTGCTGACGTCCCACCCGACGCGGACGACCATCTCGCCGAAGGTGCTCTTGGCCCGCTGGACGTTCCCCTCCTTCTCCCACGCCTCGAGCAGTATCGCGAAGGTGTCCGCGTCAGGCGCGACCTTGGTCTTGTAGCGTTCGAAAAGCTCCCACGCGGCCTGCCCGCCGCCCTCCTGGCGGCACATGGCGGCGAGGAGGGAGTTGAGGGCAACGGCGTCGGGCGTCACGCCGTGGCGCTCCATGACGTCGAAGGCCATGGCGGCCTCCTTGAAGTCGCCGCGCGTGCAGTAGGAGGCGAACATGGAGGCGAATGTGGCGACGGAGAGGAGGCCGCCCTCCTGGCTCATGGAGAGGACGGCGTCCCACATGGGATCGAACATGGCGGCCTTACCGAGGATGTCGACGAGGAGGTTCCAGGCTAAGGGGGTGAGCTGCACGGACTCCCTCGCCCAGCGGAAGAAGCGGACGGCCGATTTGGGGCGGGAGTAGCAGGTGGGGGACTTGAGCACCTGCTCCGCGGCCTCCGCCGTGGGGCCGACGCCGCAGGAGGTCAGCGCCGCCTCCACCTCCCCCGTCGTGAGGCCGCCGAGGATGTCGAGGAACGCCTTCACGCGCTGGGATCCCTCCCCCTCCGTGCTCTTCTCCGTCGCGCTCATCGGCGGCGGCTCTGCTTTCCTCGATCTGCAGTGTCCTCTGCTTTCCCCTAAATCCTAATTTGGCCCCTCCTACCCAGCGCTTGGGGTTTTCTATCTGAAGAAGAACGAACATCCACCATCTCGTTTCGAACTGCCTGTGTTTGTAAAATCCTCAAACTCTCTCGTCTTGGGCCTCAGTTGTCGCCTCTTTTTTTTTTTTTGAGGCAAGCCTCAGTCGTCTCCGGGCGTGCCTATACCTCGCTCGACGCGACTTCGATGATAGTAGCCTCGCCTGAAGCGAGCGCCATACTTGGCCGGCCCAGGCGCGCGGCAGTACACTGCCTCTTTTTTTCTGTTTTGTTTTTTACAACTGTTTTTGTTTTTAATTTATTTTTTAAAACAATATACAATGAAATATTCTAAACATATATAATACAAAACTATGCTTTACTTAAAAAGAAGTAGGGGGGATGGGGTTTCGGGATCTCGAGGCCTTTAATCTTGCTCTGTTGGGGAAGCACGTCTGGAGGTTTATGTTACACCCAGAGAGTTTGTGCTCTCGGGTTATAAAAACTAGATACTTCCCATATTCAGACTTTATGGCTGCCACAATCCCGAAGATGGCATCACCCATCTGGAGAGCAGATGTTGCCGGCCGAAAAGCATTGGAGCTTGGTCTAATCAAGAGGGTGGGGGATGGTTCCAGGATCTCCATCTGGGAGGACAAGTGGATTCCTGATACTACTTCGATGGCTCCTATGGTTAAACCAGCTAACACATCCCTTGTTTTGGTGAATGAGTTGATTGATTATGTGAATTGGGCATGGCGACATGATATTGTTCGTGCAACCTTCCTGGCACCGGATGCCCAAGCAATCTTAAACATCCCACTGCGCAATGGTGGAGGAGAGGACTTTCAAGCATGGGCCTTTGAATCCACGGGAATCTATATTGTCAAATCAGCGTACCGCACTCTTGTGACTCACAAAGAGCGATTAGCTCGAGAGGAAGGGGCAGATACGGGTACCTCACAGACTGAAAGACAACTATGGAATTCCTTATGGAAGCTGAAGGTTATACCTAAAGTGCGAGTCTTCTGGTGGCGGGTTCTGAATAAGATCCTGCCATTTGAAGAGACTCTCAAGCGAAGACATATCAAAGAACTGGATCGATGCAACATATGCCTTGCAATGGGAGAAGATCTGATGCATGCATTGATACATTGCACACGTGCAAAACGATTCTGGAATGAAGCAGAAGCGCTATTTGAGTTTCATCTACCACGGCTGTCGTCGTTTTCTCACGGCAGATGCCATAGGGTGGCTTATCGATGGTGTTGGGGCCATTGGATGCCGGTGGACTCCGGGTACGGGATTGGGTACGAGAAGGTGGAGACACGCGACGTACCCAGGTTCGGGGCCCTCCGTGGGAGGTAATACCCCTAGTCCTGCTTGGATTCGTTGGATGGATGGATAGGTATATAGAGGTGCTCCTGGAGCTGTGTTCGGAGGGGGAAGAAAGGAGTAGCCGGCTCGTCTTCCTCTACCACTGGGAAGAGTATGGGGGCTCTCTATGTGTGTGTTCTCGATCGGGGGTCCGTCCCCGTTGCATGGGGGGCTCGGGGGGTTTTATAGGCCACCCCCGACTCTTACAATATGATTTAGGTACGAGGGTGGAGGGACCCGGCTGGCAGCCTCTCCACCGGGCCAGGGGGTCCCGCGGCTTGTATCGTCTCGTCACGGGCGAGGCCTGCCGGCCGAGCGGTCCCCTCGCTGCTGGGACCCGCCGACGGGCGACGCGATTGGCCCTCCCCCACCTGCTCCGGCACGGGCCGCCCGGGGGGCGTCGCCTAGCGCCAGCCGGCCGAGGTCATCGGTACGGCCGGCGGCACTGTAGCCACGCCGGGGCAGGTACTCGAGTGACGGGGGCGTGCTGGAACTATTCCCCATCCGGTCGCGCTCACTGAGGTCCGAACGGATGGATTGTAGCCATGCGGGACGGCGCGTCGGCGACCACTGTGGCCACAAGGTCGCATGCCCTGCCAGTCACATTGCGCTGTTGTACCTGCGGTCAGAGGGACGGGACAGGGTGTGTCCGTCCCCAAGTCAATGGGCTGCCCGGCTCGTGGATGGTCGGCTGCTTGGCCATCCGGGCGGGAGCTCGCCCAGTCGCTAGGCCGGCCGGACGAAGCTCCAGCCGGATAGGGCTCATGTGGAATTTCCCCAGACGGCCTCATCCAGCCGGTCTTTTGGTTTTTCTCCGAAGCAGAGTGGGGAGGACCCCGTTGCCTTGGCCTACCCCGGGGTAAGGGCCCCGTCAGTAGCCCCCGAAGCCGGCGGGGGCCCACGTCCGCCGGACGGTGGGACACCGGCGGCTTCCCCCCAGCCTAGCCCGCCTCCGGCCCAAAGGCGAAGGGGCAACCGGGTCAACTACAGGACCCGACGCCTCGGGTTCTGGCGCGTCGCTCCAGGGCACGCGCCAGCACGCGAATGGCCACGCGGCGCGTAATGATGTGCTGGGCCCCGCGCACGCGGGGAGACGGGACGTCGCCCAGGGCTGGTCTGGTAGGGCCCAGGCGTAGCCCGGTAGGCCTCGGGGCCGAGGCCAGATCCTCTGTGCCCCGATACGGCCGTTACGGTTGGTGGCGACCCACTCGCGTGGGATTTCCAGGGAACGTGGGCGCAAACGATCCCACGTTCCCGATCGTGTCCTCCCCTATAAAAGGGGAGGGAAAGGCAGGGGGCGGAGGTACCCGTGCCCCACTCGCCCCCTTGTAGTCCTTCTCGCCATTGCCCCTTGCTCCTCGACCTTGCCTTTCCTCGTGCTGCCGCGCTCGAGCCCACGCACGCGCCCACACGCCGCCCCACCGCCGAGATGGCCGACGGACGCGGTGGCAGCTGGGGAGGATCCTTTGTCACCGATCCTGATATCCGGGAGCTGCGCAAGGCGCGAATGCTACAACCGCCCGAGCAGGTGGCCGCCCGTGCGCTGGGCGGCGAGCTGGTGCTAGCGCCGTAGCCAGGGGAATGGGTAGTGTTCCTCTGGCACTTCTCCCGGGGCTTCGCGCTCCCGGTGAGCAACTTCTTCCGCCTCTTCCTTGAGACCCTTGATCTTCAACCCCACAATCTCGGTCCCAATGCCATCTTGTATCTCTCTACCTTTGTGACATTGTGCGAGGGGTATCTAGGAGTTCTTCCTTTTCTTGGCCTCTTCAACGCGCTTTTTTATCTCAAGCCGTTGATCAACAACGCATGCGGGGGCACCGTAGTGTGCTGCCGCGACGTTGCCTATTTCCCTCCCCTTTCTCTGATCGACTCCGTCAAGGGGTGGCATCGTACGTTCTTCGACGTGTGGAACATCGACCCGGCGACAGACTACATCGGGCTATCGCCGTTCGAGGACCGCCAGTCGTCCCAGCAGAACTGGCCGACATCGGCCCCACGCGGCGTCACTCTGGAGGAGCTGGGCCAGCTTGGGGAGCTGAAGAGCTCCGAGGGGTTGGTCGCCTCCGATCTGGTGGCGGCCTTCATATCGTGCCGGGTGTCGCCTCTGCAGATGAGGCCGCACCGGATCTGCGACATGTCGGGCCGGCACGACCCCTGCCGGTAGTCCACCGTGGAGCTGACGCCGGCTCAGGTGGCGAAGCGGGTGAACGCTCTCACGACATTCAAGCTGAAGCCCGCCTCATGGTCGTTCGGCATGGAGCCGTATGACCGCATCAACCGGCCCCCCTTGGTAAGTCTTCTTGTTGAGGTTTGCCTTTTGCTTAGTATCCCCAGCCGGCAGCCGACGGGAGAACTTATGACGGGGTGAAGGCCGAGGCGACGAAGGAGGCGGCGGCCCAGGAGGCGGTCGTCAAGGAGGCGGCTGACGCCGCCTTGAGGACTGCCACCCTTCAAGGCGAGGTGACCCGCCTTGAGAAGTCGCTCGAGAAGGCCAAGAGCTCTCTTGCCACCTCGGAAGCGGCTCGGGTGGGCGAGCGGGCGGCGGCGCTCAACTTCGCCATCAGTGTGGATGATGCGATCGAAGGTAAGCGCTTGTTTCTTTCTTTTTTCGATCGGTTGCCTTCTGCTTGCCACCTCTTTGCGCTTCATCTGGTTTTTCTTTTCTTCTTCCCTTCTTCCCCTCAGTGCGGTTTCCGAAGACCCATCGCCGCGCCACGCAGGCTGTTGAGGAGCACCGGGGGCACCTCCAGGGGTACGGCCGCTCTATTGATGAGCACGCCTCATGGGACGTGGACGAGATCGGGCTCGCCGTCGAGATGCGGATGACCCATCTCGAGCGGAGCATGGAGCGGCTCAAGACCGCCGGCAAGGAGGTCATCACCGTGATGTGGCCAGGCCGCGGAGGAGCTCCGACGCATCGCGTGGCGCTGTGGCTTGAGCACGCCTTCTCCCGCCTCGAGGCCTGGAAAGCCTCGGCCGCCCGAGCCGGAGCGCAGATGGCGATTCGGTTCATCACTTCGTGGTACCGGGGGGTGGACCTCGCCCGACTAGCGACGATGCAGGACGTGCCAGCCGCGGAGCGGGAGGCTCGCGAGTCGGCCCTTGTCTTGCGGGCGAACGAGCTCGCGTCGTACGTCGACGCGGACGAGTTCCTGCTGCCCCTTGGAGAAGACGGCGATCCATTGCCCGAGGACTCCTTTGGCATCCCCCAGGGCCCGGACGATGTCGAAGTTACCGACGAGAGCACCGACTCGAGCGGCGAGACGGCGGAGACCGAGGAGGCCGCCACGAAGGGCAAGGCGGCCGACCCGAAGGCCGCGAGCACCTCCGGGACGGGGACTGAGCCGCCTCTCGACGTGTCGGTTGGTGACGCGCCGGTGGCTTGAGCCCCTGGGCATCTTACTGTTTTACTCTTTCTTTTTCTTTTTTCCTGCACTTTGAACTTGGGTTCGATCCACCCACTGGGGGTGTGTATGTAATGAATTGAACGCTGGCCGTGGGCCATTTTGCTTTATGTTATAAGTACTTTGTGTTTGATGCCTCATGAATCTTACCGCCTCCACCTTACCCCTTTTTCATCTGCCACACCCCTTTGCATTTCTACTTTGTTTCCCTTTGGCCTTAGCCCCGCCAGCCCGACAGCCGGGAGCCGGTCTGTGGCTGGGTCGGGTCGTCCGCCTCGAGGGAGCCGTTTCAAAAACTTAGGAATTGCGGAGGTTTTTTCGGGGTAAGTGAAGCGGCTAGAGACGCGGCGAGGGTCCGGCTGGGCCTAGAAAAGGTCCCATCCCGTTTCGACCTTTGGTGCGAGCCGAGCCTTGCCGCCCCGAGGCCCCGTCAGCCGGACAGTCGGGTGCCGGTCTATAGCTAGTAAGGGTGGGGAGGCTTGGCCAGCTCACATTTACTTAGTCTTTTCTACGGAGAGACACCTCTAGGCCCAGCCGGCTAGCCCCCGGGCCCGGGAGCCAGACCGGGGAGCCGGTGAGTGTGGAAAGCTTTGAGATAAACGAAACGGGGCACGCCCCAAGAGCCGGCTTGGGACGCCCATTGCATTCATAAGCCCAAAAGGACGGGGATACATACATACGTTGGTTTTTCCTTAGTAGTAAAACAGGCGCAAGAGTGCCGCGTTCCACGGACGCTCCGTTTCTTCGCCGGAGGCGTCTCTCTTGTGCTTCTGTGGCTTCTGGGCGTCTATTAGATAGTACACGTTGTTGTGTAGCGCCTTGCTGACGATGAACGGGCCCTCCCATGGGGAGGACAGCTTGTGCTGACCGGCGGTTCGTTGGATCCGTCTGAGGACCAGGTCCCTCTAGCGGAATGAGAGCGGCCGGATCCTCTTGCTATGGTAATGCCAGAGCTTCTGTTGGTAGATTGCCGTCCGGCTCAAGGCTAGTTCGCGAGCCTCCTCGAGCAGGTCGACGCCGTCTTCTCTCGCTTCCTTGGCGTCCTTCTCCATGTATAGGGCGACCCGAGGCGAGTCGAATTCGATGTCGGTGGGGATGATCGCCTCGGATCCATACACGAGAAAGAACGGGGTGTAGCCGGTTAAACGGTTAGGGGTGGTCCTGAGACTCCAAAGGACGACCGGCAGCTCGTCGATCCAGCAGCCGGCCGACCTGACCAGCGGGGTCACGAGCCAGGGCTTGATGCCGGATAGGATGAGGCCGTTTGCCCTCTCGACCTGGCCGTTTGATTGCGGATGAGCGACGGAGGCCAGGTCGAGCCGGATCCCTTGCTTGGAGCAGAAATGCACGAGCGCGCCTTTGGCGAAGTTGGTGCCGTTGTCGGTGATGATGTTGTGGGGGACGTCGTACCGTATTGTAATGTCATTGATGAACCGGACGGCCGTGGGGCCGTCCAGCTTCTTGATGGGCCGCGCTTCGATCCACTTGATGAATTTGTCCACGGCCACCAGCAAGTGCGTCATGCCGCCTCGGGCGGTTTTGAAGGGGCCCACCATGTCCAGCCCCCAAACGGCAAAGGGCCATGAGAGGGGGATGGTTTGAAGGGCTGTTGCCGACAGGTGGCTTTGCGTGCTGAAGCGTTGGCAGCCCTCGCACTCGTCGACCAATTTCTTGGCCGCCTCGAGAGTCGTGGGCCAATAGAAGCCGTGGCGGAAAGCCTTGGCCACCAGGGCCGGGGAGACGGCGTGGTGACCGCTTTCGCCCTGGTGGATGTCGAGGAGGATCTCTTGGCCTTTTCCCGGCTCGACACACCGCGGAAAACGCCGGTGGTGCTGCGATGGACGAGCTTGTTGTTGACGATGCTGTAAGCCAAGGCCCGACGCTGGATCTGCCTAGCCAGAGCCTCGTCCGGGGGCAGCTCGCCCCGTAGAAGGAACGCCAAGATGGGTTGGGCCCATGAGGGAGCTGTGACGGCAGCCGACTGGAGAGCTCCCGGGGCTGGTTGGCCAGTCCCCGGGGCTGGTTGACCAGTCCCCGGGACCGGCTCGCCAGCCCCCGGGGCCTGTTCGGGAGCCCCCGAGGCTGATTGATCAGCCCCTGGGCCCGGCTCGTCGGCCCCTAGAGCCGGCGGGTCGATGACCATCATGGCGGCCGCGTCGTCGGGTCCGTCCGCCCCGGGCGCCGCCGGTTCGACCGGGGCCGGCTGGGCAACCGACGGTTCGAGAGCCGACGATGGAGTTGCTGGGGAGGCGCCCGGCGCCGTTAATGGGATGGTGGTGCTTGCCGGCATGAAGATTGATTCCGACCCTGGGGAGGGCTTGACTGACGGCTTGAGCAGCCGCTCGAGGGAGACGCCAGCTGGGATGGCCTGTCAGGTGGAGCCGATTTTTGCCAACACGTCCGCCGCCTCGTTATCCGCTCGGGGGATATGGTGGAACTCGCAACCCTCGAAGGATCCGGTGAGTTGCTGCACGAGGAAATGGTAGCTGGCCATGTTGGCATCCCTGGCGTCCTACTCGCCAGAAACTTGTTGCGCCACGAGGTCAGAGTCATCGAAACAGAGGATGCGCCTGATGCCGATCTCCTTGGCGAGCCGGAGGCCATGAACGATGGCCTCGTACTCCGCCACGTTGTTGGAGGCGGCAAAGTGGATCTGGAGGGCGTACTTGAGCTGATCACCTTTCGGGGAGGAGAGGACTATGCCGGCACCCAGGCCGGTTCTCATCTTCGAGTCGTCGAAGTGCATTCGCCAATGCGTGGAGTCCGGGGGAGGCGGGACGAACTCTGTCTCCGCCCAGTCGACGAGGAAATCCACCAGTGGTTGCGACTTGACGGCGGTTCTTGGCTCGTACCAGATCTCGTGATCGGCGAGGGCGATCACCCACTTGGCAATCCGGCCGGTGGAGTCCCGGCCGCTCATGATCTCGTCGAGCGGGGTCATGCTCACCACGGTGATGGTGTGCTCTTGGAAGTATTGCTTGACCTTCTTGGCAGCAAAGTATATGCCGTAACACATCTTCTGGTAGTGGGGGTAGTTCTGCTTGGACGCGGAGAGGACCTCGCTGAGGTAGTAAACGGGCCGCTGAACTGGCAGGGCCTTGCTCGCCTCCGGCCGTTCGACCACCAGCACAACGCTGATGACCCGGGTCGTTGCGGCGATGTACGCGAGCAGTGGTTCCTTCTCAGCCGGCGCCGCTAAGATTGGTGCGCGAGTGAGAGCCTTCTTGAGGCCGCGGAAGGTCTCGTCCGCCTCGTCGGGCCAGTCGAAGGTGCCCGGCTTCTTGGTTTGATCCGGCTCGATGAGAGTCGTCTTGCGAAGGAGCCCGTGGAGGGGCAGAGCCTTCTCCCCCAGCCGGCTGATGAACCGGCTGAGCGAGGCAAGGTAGCCGGTGAACTTTTGGACGTCGCGGAGCCGGGTTGGCTTTGGCATGCGCTCGATCGCGCGGATCTTCTCGGGATTAGCCTCGATGCCGCGGGCGGACACGAAGAAACCCAAGAGTTGACCAGCGGGGACGCCGAAGACGCATTTCTTCGGGTTGAGCTTGACCTTGTATTCGTGCAAGTTCGCAAAGGTCTCCCGGAGATCGTCGAGGAGGCTGAAGTGCTTCTTGGTTTTGACGATGATGTCGTCGACGTAGACATGGACGTTCCTGCCTATCTGGGGCAGAAGGCACTTTTGCATGCACCGTTGGAAAGTGGCGCGTGTTTTCTTCAGGCCGAAGGACATGGTGATGTAGTAGTACGCCCCAAAGGGCGTGATGAAGGAGGTCTTAAGGCAGTCTTCTAGGTCTAGCTTGATTTGGTGGTAGCCGGAATAAGCATCCAAGAAGGACAGCAAGTCGCAGTCGGCCGTGGAGTCGATAACTTGATCGATCCGTGGCAGGGCGAATGGATCCTTGGGACACGCCTTGTTCAGGCTAGTGTAGTCGATGCACATGCGCCAGGTCTTGTTTTTCTTCAGCACCAGGACTCGGTTGGCCAACCAGTCTGGGTGAAAAACTTCCATGATGAACCCGGCCGCGAGCAGCCGGGCGATCTCTTCTCCTATAGTGCGCCGCTTCTCCTCGGAGAAGCGGCGTAGGGGTTGCTTGAATGGCTTGACGTCCGGCCGGACGTGTAGTTTGTGCTCGGCAAACTTCCTCAGAACACCCGGCATGTCCTTGGGGGACCATGCGAAGATGTCCCGATTCTCATGGAGGAAGTCGACGAGCTCCTTCCTATTTGTTGTCGAGGCGCGAGCCGATCGTGACGCAATGAGCCGGGTTAGCCGGGTCGAGCGGGATTTGCTTGGTGTCCCTGGACGGCTGGAAGGAGGCCTCGTCGGCGGATTGCGAGGGGGGAGCTGGCACGGCCGGCTGGCTGGCGGCAAGGGCCACGAGCCGGTCGAGCTGCCGCTTCTCCTTGGCGATCTCCAGGGCCTCTGCCAGCCGGCTACCGTCTCGAGCGCATTCAAGCGACATCTTGTAGTCGCCTTTGACGGTAATGATTCCCTTGGGACCTGGCATCTTGAGCTTGAGGTAGGCGTAGTGTGGGACCGCCATGAAACTAAATAGAGCCGGTCGACCCAGCAGCGCATGGTAGGGGCTTGCGAGGTCCACGACCTTGAATAGTACTGGCTCGCGGCGGAAGTGGCCAGGTCCGCCGAAGAGGACGTCGAGCGTGATCTTGCCTACAGGGGAGCAGGATTTCCCAGGCACGATGTCGTGGAAAACCGTCCGGCTCGCCTACAGGTCTTTTGTCTTTAGTCCCAGCTTGTGCATCGTGTCGAGGTAGCGGATATTGATGCTGCTGCCACCGTCTATCAGCACCCGCGTAAAGCGGCAGGCTCGATCCCTGGTGGCGATGGTGGGGTTGAGGACTAAGGCGTAGCTGCCAGGATGCGGCATCACCACGGGATGGTTGGCCTGGCTCCACGTGCTCGGCCTCTCCGACCAGTGCATGAACTGGGGAGTCGCCGGCATGGTGGCGTTCACTTCACGATGGAGCTGGCACTCCGTGTGCTTGCCCGTCTCTTCACTGGTGAAGACGACGTAGCAACCGTCTTGGTTGGGGTACTGGTCGACCAGGCGACCGTCGTTCGGGGTCGTTGCCGGCGCCGGGGCGGCAGCTTGGGCTGGGGCCGGCGCACGGGCTGGCGGCACGGGAGGGGCCGGAAGGCCGTCCCCCCGGGCCAATCGTTGTGAGAAGCTGCACTGCCGGAGCGTGTGCGTGGAGGGTTTGGCCCCCGAGTGATTCTTGCATGGAAGATCAAGCATCTGCTCGAAGGTGAGCTTCGGCTGCCAGGCAGCCTTGCCGGTGCGTTGGCGCTGGCTGGAAGGCTGGACAGCCGGCTCCTGATTCTCGACAGTGTTGACCTGCCGGCTCCCGTAGAGCGGATCCGGCTGGTCATTCTTGCGCTTGTTGCTGTGTAGCTGTCGGTTGTCGGCAGCCGGCCGGGCCGCGGCCGACGTCGTTGTCGCCTTGGCCGGTAGGGCCGTCTTGACCCGGATGGCCGAATCGGCCGTGGCATATTTGTCCGCCTTGGTCATGAGTTTGGCCATTGCACGGCCTGCACCTTGTGCACCCCCTCGCAGGAGTTATGGAGCTCAGTCCACCGGGTGAGGTAGTCGCGGAGGGATTTGTCCGGCCCCTGAACACACATAGAAGGTTCACGGGGCCGGCCCGGCCGCTTGTAGGTGCCGGTGAAGTTGCGGACGAAGGCCTCGTCGAAGTCCGTCCACGTGTTGATGTTGTCGGCCGCCAGGCTATTGAGCCAGGTGCGGGCTGAGCCGATGAGCATGAGGGGGGCGTAGCGGACGGCCACGCGTTTGTTTCCCCTTGCGATGCCCACTGCGGTGGTGTAATCGATCAGCCAGTCTTCTGGCTTGGCGGCCCCGTTATACTTCGGGGTGTCCCTAGGGAGTGTGAAGCCCTTCGGGAATGGCTCGGTGCGGATCCGGGGGCCGAAGCAAGCCGGGCCGATCGAGCCCTCCTCCTCGAGGAGGGCGGATTGCGTGAGTTGGTCGATGGGATTGCGAGCATCGTCCTTGCTACGGGGGACGCGTGGCCTGAGTCGGGCTAAAAGCTCGAGGCGAATGGTGGGCGGCGTCGATTGCCGCGACCCGCGTCGCGGGGGTAGGGTGTGCCCCCGGCTGCGCCGGTTGCCGGATGCCGGCGCTTCGTGGTAGCGGCCGCTACGAGGCGGCTCGTCGGTGCGCCGGCTGCTTACAGCCGGCTGCTCACTCCCCGGCAGCTAAGAGGACCGGGGGTCGTGCGTCTCAATCCGACGACTGGAGACGCGTGGGGAACAAGAGTGTTGCGCCGGCTGGCGGCCGGCAGTTCTCGTTCCCTCGCGCTCGGGCCGGGGGCCTTCGGCGGTGGTGCCGCCTGCCGCGAGCTGATGCTTCTGTGCGTCAGCAGCATCGATAAGCTCCTTGATGTGGCGCTCGTGGGCGGCACGCTCGTGGGCGGCACGCTCGTGGGCGGCACGCTCGTGGGCGGCACGCTCTTCGCCCTCCAAGGTGTCCAGTTCCTCGTAGGCCACCTTTAGGGCCCGCAGGTTAGCTACGGGGGTGTCGTAGACGGGCATTTTGCCGCCGAGGATCTCGGCGACCACGCGGTCGCGGTCGCGCATGGCCCCACGCCGGCTAGGCTCGGCGCTAGCCGGGGTAAGGCCGTAAGCGGAGGCGTATTCCCGTTGCACCGCTTTCATGCGGCGGTGCATGGCAGCGAGGGCGGTGGCGTCCTCGAAGAGGATGCGACGAGCCGCCTCGAGGTCGGCCGTGGCGGTATCGGGGTTTGCCGTCGGGGCAATCGGGGTGCTCAAGTCCCGGAGAGCCGCACCGATCGGGTCGGACGTGCCGACATGGGCGACAGTGGCGGTGGCCGTTACCCACGCCCGTTCGAAGGCAGTGGAGGAGGTGATGGCCATCACCCCCTCACAGTGGCGGGACTCGCTGGGGCGGGCCGCAGCGAGTACTCCCACGACCGTGGGCGGGTCGGCGTAGACGAGTACCCCTGCGGGGTACTCACCCGCGGCCGGAGCCTCGGCAAGGTTGAGCCTGCCGAAGCGCTCGGTGAGCGCGTCGATATCGGCCGCTAGGCCGTCGGAGTCGCCCGCAGGGCGTGCCGCGGCAAGCCCCACGAGCCTCCCACGGTTTTGCCGGGCCGAGCGACGGCGGTGGGGAATGGCGAGAGGTCCCGCCCGGAGCATGAACCCGGATGTTGCCGCGGATAGCCCCACGGTGGGCGCCAATTATCGTCGTTTTCTCACGGCAGATGTCATAGGGTGGCTTATCGGTGGTGTTGGGGCCATTGGACGCCGGTGCACTCCGGGTGCGGGATTGGATACGAGAAGGTGGAGACATGCGACGTACCCAGGTTCGGGGCCCTCCGTGGGAGGTAATACCCCTAGTCCTGCTTGGATTCGTTGGATGGATGGATAGGTATACAGAGGTGCTCCTGGAGCTGTGTCGGAGGGGGAAGAAAGGAGCAGTCGGCTCGTCTTCCTCTACCACTGGGAAGAGTATGGGGGCTCTCTATGTGTGTGTTCTCGATCGGGGGTCCGTCCCCGTTGCATGGGGGGCTCGGGGGGTTTTATAGGCCAACCCCCCGGCTCTTACAATATGATTTAGGTACGAGGATGGAGGGACCCGGCTGGCAGCCTCTCCGCCGGGCCAGGGGGTCCTGCGGCTTGTATCGTCTCGTCGCGGGCGGGGCCTGTCGGCCAAGCAGTCCCCTCGCTGCTGGGACCCACCGACGGGCGCCGCGATTGGCCCTCCCCCACCTGCTCCGGCACGGGCCGCCCGGGGGGCGTCGTCTAGCGCCAAGCGGTCGAGGTCGTCGGTACGGCCGGCGGCACTGTAGCCACGCCGGGGCAGGTACTCGAGTGGCAGGGGCATGCTGGAACTGTTCCCCGTCCGGTCGCGCTCATTGAGGTCAGCGGGCCGGACGGATGGATTGTAGCCATGCGGGCCGACGCGTCGACGACCACTATGGCGACAGGGTCGCACGCCCCGCCAGTCACATTGTGCTGTTGTACCTGCGGTCAGAGGGACGGGACAGTGCGTGTCCGTCCCCAAGTCAATGGGCTGCCCGGCTCGTGGACGGCTGGCTGCTTGGCCAGCCGGGCGGGAGCTCGCCCGGTCGCTAGGCCGGCCGGACGAAGCGCCAGCCGGAGAGGGCTCGTGTGGAATGTCCCCAGCCGGCCTCGTCCAGCCGGTCGTTTGGTTTTTCTCCGAAGCGGAGTGGGGAGGACCCCGTTGCCTTGGCCTACCCCGGGGTAAGGGCCCCGTCAACGGCTGCACCCTGACACTTGGTCTAGGGATATCATATGTGATAGCAGGTTTGTAGATGAGGAAAGGGCAAAGATTATTACAGTGATGTGGGCCATCTGGCATTCGCGTAAGAGATGGGTTCATGATCATGAGAAACTTGACGCTGGCAATGCAGTGAGAAAGATTAGACAAGACCTTGCACTTTTGGAGCTACCAGGAAGCAAGCGTCAATATTACCGGGTTATGGATGGCGGCCACCTAAGGATGATATTGTCAAGATCAATTGTGATGGAGCCATTGATATTCTCTCGGGTAAGGGAGGAGCTGGCGAAGTGGCGCACTCTGCGTCTCGGCTGCTGGGTTCGTGGTGCAAACCACGTGATGGGGTGACAAACCCATTGATCATGGAGGCACTAGCCCTCCGGGAAGGAGTCATTTTCGCCAATTTGTGAGGCCTCAAGCGTGTGACATTGAAGACTGGTTGCTTGGCTTTGGTGAATCTATGGAATTCTCGTCATGCAGAACGTTCTGTTGTGGCACCGATTTCTTGATGAAATTGAAGAGCTATCTTTAGACTTTGATTATTTTGTAATTCAACATGTAATAAGGACAGCCAACTTGCAGGCCCATTTGTGTGCAAAGCGTGCTTGCTCACTCTTGGTGACTGACAGTTGTCTCGACTCCCTCGTTCTTGGTTAGCAGTCTGTTGGCAGACTGCCCCAAGAATGCCTTTGTTGAATAAAAGCTCTCAGATATTTTCCTCAAAAAAATATTCTAAATGTGTATAAAGAAAATGTTTCCGATATATACAAAAAATGTATAATAAGTATGGAAAAAAGTAGACATAAAAAATAAGTTTTAAAAACGTTAATCGTTTATTTCTAAATGCTAAAAATGTACTACATAAAAAATGTTCCTGATGTATACAAAAATATATAATGTGTGTGGAAAAAAGTAGACAGAAAAATATCTATTTTAAAAATGAAAATTTAAACATGTACAAAAATGGTTCCGGATGTGCATACAAAACATCTAAAACGTGTTGAACATAAAATCATTTTTTTAAATGCGGAATGTCTATCGAAAATACTTAATCTTCATTTAAAAAATGTTAGATGTGCATTAAAAAATATTCCTAATGTATACAGAAAATGTAAAATGTGTATGAACAAAGTAGTCATCAAACACAAGTATTTGAAAAATAATCATTTATTTGTAAACATGTTAACTGTGTGCAAAAAAATATTCCTGATGTATATAAAAATTATAGAACGTGGATTAAAATATTTGCAGCTGAAAACATAAATCTTAAGTTATATTATATTTAAAAAATTGCAACATGTGTTAAAAAAGGTTTCTGATACACACAGAAAACGTACACCGTATTTGAAAAAAGCAGTAATCATGTATTCTAAAATGTTAAGCATGTACAAAAAATATTCCTTCTATATACATAAAATGTAAAAATCTGTATGAAAATGAAGACATGTATTGAAAAAATGAAGAAATCAATGAAAACCAAAAAAATAGAAGAAATAAACACATTAGAAACAAAGAAAAAAACCCTGAAGAAAACTGTAAAAATCCATGAGAAAACAAATAAAAGTAAAGGAAGCCAAAACAAAATAGAAGACAAAGGAAGAAACTGATGAAAACTACGAAAAAGAAAGGAAAATAAAGAAAATAAAGAAAATAAAGAAAACAGAGAAAACAGAGAAGAAAAGAAAAAAACTAAAGAAAGCAGAGAAGAAAACAAGGAAAATAAAGAAACTAAAGAAAACACGGAAAAGCATAAGAAAACCAAAAAAGAAACGACAAAAACTGACGAAGAAATAAAAAATCCCAAGAAAAAAAACTAGGCCGAAAGCAGAGAAGAAATCCACATAGAAAGAAAAACAGAAGAAAACCACAGACTAAACCCAACCAAACTCAGTGAACCCGAACGAAGCACTACGAATGAAAAAAAATGTGTCAGCCCAGTAGCTACATTGCGCGGGCGAAACTTCAGGCGAGACGAAAGGAACACTCGCACTCAACAAGAGATAGCTCCCGCGTTAGTCGCCTGCCACGACTGAACTTTGTCATGTTTATTTCTTTGGGCGCATAAACCCATGGCTTCATCCAAGCCGACTTGCATTTTAGGGCGCGTCTACACATCGCCTTAGGTGGGTCCAATGCAAGACTATAGTTGGTTGGTGCAATAGGATATCTTTGTTTGTCATGTGGATGTTTTTCATTCATTTTTTTCCTTTTATATAGTTTATTTAAAAAACAAAATATATGTTATTCCAAAACATTAATTTACCTAATTTTGTATGTATTCATCCCAGATCTGAAAATGACATCGCCATGTGGAAAAATGTCCACATAAATTTTAAAAAATGTTCATACCATTCAAAAAATGATTTTGACATTTTAAAAATGTTCATGCATTTCAATAAAAAGTTTGATGGCCTTTAATACAATCTACTGCCTCGGTATCTAAATATAAGTCTTTTCAAAGATTTTACTGTGGATTAGATACGGATGTGATAACGAAGATGGACAATCTAGAGATAGAGAATTTCTAGTCTTCACGCGACAATTCTTGTTCAATTGTTGCACCTATCATTCGGGAAATGGGGAGATAGCTCACATTTTTTCTTCTTTTTAGGTTCAGAAGGTCCGCGGGACTGCCAATGAATCGGCTCATTTGTGTGCCAGACATGCTCGGGCACTAGATGTAATGGAAAGTTGGCTCAACAGGAGTCCTGATTTTCTTGTAAGCAGACTGTTGGCTGAGTGTAATCGTTTGATACTTGCACAATAAAACTTCCATATTCGATACCAAAAAGGGGAGTACAATATTAAAAAATGTCCTTTTATTTCAATAAAAAAATGCACAAATAAAAAATGTTCATGACATATTAAAAGAATGTTGATACATTTCAAAAAATGTATCCATGATTTTTTCGAAAAAAATACAATATTTAAATAAATGTTTGCATGGTTTAGAAAAAGCATGCCATTAATAAAATATTTAACGTGTGCTTTTAAAATATTTTAGACGTACTAACACATTCAAAACATGTATTTGAAAAATATTCGGCGTGTACCAAAAAAGTCGCATGTGTATACGAAAAATGTACAACATGTATCGAAAAGTAACGATCTAAAAAATAAAATAAAAACAGTGCAAACCGTTAAAAACACCAAGAAACAAATAAAGAAAAATAACACATGTAAGGTTCTAGAACCGGTCCATAGAACCTTCCCAAAAATGTTACACGGGCTACATCTTGCACAACAAAAAAGTTCGGAATCTTTTGAATTTTTCTGCTATCTCAAACGATTTTACTGACCTCGGTGCAGAATCGCCATGTCCATTCACAATCACATACTGGCGGCTTCTCGCTGATTGTTACTCCCTACGTCCTAATATCATGGTGTCCAAAATGATCTTCTATTTTGGGGTGAAGATAGTAGTTCGCTGCTGCTGCGCACGATACCAGATTCGTCTTGGTTTGTGGTACACTTTTCTGTTGGAGTGGTACAATGGAGTCCTTCACGAAGCTCACTCTTCGGTTGCCCACCAAATATCTGAAGCAAAAAAGACGCCTTAAATTGCGTTTCTAAACTAGAGGTACACCGTCCGGCGTTATCCGTATCAGATAATTCAGCTGGATATTCGTTCCGGCTCAGAAAAAATAAGGAAGTGACACATTCCGCCTCACTTGATCCAAGACTGGAGTTACTGTCGAGCAGCTCAGCGCGCCCACGGCATCGAGCATTGACTTCGGCAGTCGGCGACGGCGAGGGAGACCCGGCGCTGCAAGCAAAGACGGTTGGCCAACGCCTGCACGCACCACATCGCCACGGCAGCCAGCCAGCCAGCCATCACCTATGTACCCCGGCCTTAATGTCAACACTGCGCACGACGCCGACGCGACGGCCGTGGTAGGATAGGACAGCGATCGTGACCCGGAAGCGTACGGGTCATGCGCGTCGTGGTGGTTGCCCATCATGGAATGTATCATGGCTTGACATTTCATCTGCCGAATGAATCGTGGCATGTTGATCAGAGAGAGTGCGCATCATGGGGTAAGTAATGCTGGTCGCGGTTGGGATAGAGACGATCTCTCCCGGGAAGCAGAAAGGCGCGGCACCCCACCTACACACAGGCCCACAACACACTAGCGACCGGCCCGCGCGTGCCGGGCTAGACGACGATGCGATGTGCACGGATGCTATGTTGTTATACAGGCCCACAACACATTAGAGAACGAACAAGGAAAACGCAGGGACGACAATTATTGGAGACACGGTCTACTGTGGACTGGTCATCCAGGCCACCGCTAGCGTTGCTGTACAATTAAGAGGCTCTGTTTGGCTCGAAGCCGTAATGGTCCATTTTATACATTTCATATCACGTAACAAGGACACGAAAACATAAAAGGTTATTATGCAATATCACTAAATCTATCATTAATTTTATTTTCAGATTACATTTTATGTGAAGCTGTAGGCACCGATATTTTTCTTGATAAACTTGATCAAGCTAGACGAAGATATCTCCTCAGTGACAAAAATGACATCTTAACGTGAAGAAAAATAATGTCTCTTACTACCCTACTTCATAATGTAAACAATTTTTGTTTTGAGAGATGCTAGAGCTATGGACATCTTCGTATGGATTCTTGGCCTTTTGTGTTGCAATTGGATTTGGAAGAGAGGAGCCCCCCCCCCCCACTCCAACGCGCATAAATGGGGAGGGGGGCATAAGAGATTAATATGTTATTTTTGTTTTCGTACGGTGGTACGCTTTGATGTAGTGCACATCAAATACATGAAAGTGTGTCTACACTTTGAGTTCATATATTCATTCCATTAATAGTAAAATTGAAAATGTTATTAAATAATAATAAACTTTTGGGTTGCATTTTTTGGAAATATGCCCTAGAGGCAATAATAAAATAGTTATTATTATATTTTCTTGTTCATGATAATTGTCTATTGTTCATACTATAATTGTATTAATCGGAAACCATAATGCATGTGTGAACACATAGACCACAACATGTCCCTAGTGAGCCTCTAGTTGGCTAGCTCGTTGATCAATAGATGGTCACGGTTTCATGACCATGGACATTGGATGTCGTTGATAACGGGATCACATCATTGGGAGAATGATGTGATGGACAAGACCCAATCCTAAGCATAGCACAAGATCGTGTAGTTCGTCTGCTAAAGCTTTTCTAATGTCAAGTATCATTTCCTTAGACCATGAGATTGTGCAACTCCCGGATACCGTAAGAATGCTTTGGGTATGCCAAACGTCACAACGTAACTAGGTGGCTATAAATGTGCACTACGGGTATCTCCAAAAGTGTCTGTTGGGTTGGCACGAATCGAGACTGGGATTTGTCACTCCGTGTGACGGAGAGGTATCTCTAGGCCCACTCGGTAGGACATCATCATAATGAGCTCAATGTGACTAAGGAGTTAGCCACGGGATGATGTGTTACGAAACGAGTAAAGAGACTTGCCGGTAACGAGATTGAAGAAGGTATAGGGATATCGACGATCGAATCGGGCAAGTGTCATACCGGTAGACAAAGGGAATTGTATACGGGATTGGTTGAATCCCAGACATCGTGGTTCATCCGATGAGATCATCGTGGAGCATGTGGGAGCCAACATAGGTATCCAGATCCTGTTGTTGGTTATTGACCGGAGAGGTGTCTCGGTCATGTCTACATATCTCCCGAACCCGTAGGGTCTACACACTTAAGGTTCGATGACGCTAGGGTTATAGGGAAATGTTGTACGTGGTTACCGAAGGTTGTTCGGAGTCCCGGATGAGATCCCGGACGTCACGAGGAGCTCCAGAATGGTCCGGAGGTAAAGATTGATATATAGGAAGTCCAGTTTTGGTCACCGGAAAGTTTTCGGGCTCATCAGTAGTGTACCGGGAGTGCCGGAAGGGTACCGAAGGACCCCGGGAGAGGTGTGACGACCAAAGGACTTCGTGGGCTGTTAGAGGAGGTGGACCAGCCCTTATTGGGCTGGACAAGTCCTTTCGGAAAGGCCCATGCGGCTAGGGATAAAGAGATAAGGCTAAAAAAGATTCAAAAGGAAGAGATCCACCTCCCTTGTGGGAGGTGGACTCCTCCCTTATCTCGGCCGAACCTCTCCTCCTTGGAGGAGGGGCCAAGGCAGCCCTTCCTCTCCCTCCTCCTATATGTATCCAAGGTATTGGGGCTGATTTGAGACACGACTTCTCTCTCTCTCGGCGCAGCCCTACCCTTCCTCTTCCTCGTTCTCCGTAGCGCTTGGCGAAGCCCTGCCAGAGTCCACATAGCTCCACCGTCACCACGCCGTCGTGCTGCCGGAGCTCTCCCTCAACCTCTCCTTCCTCCTTGCTAGATCAAGGCGTAGAAGACGTCATCGGGCTGCACGTGTGTTGAACGCGGAGGCACTGTTGTTCGGCGCTAAGATCGGAATCCACCGCGATCTGAATCACTGCGAGTACGACTCCACCAACCGCGTTCTTGTAACGCTTCCGCTTAACGATCTTCAAAGGTATGAAGATGCACTCTCCCCACTCGTTGTTGGTTTCTCCATGGATAGATCTTGGTGAACACGTAGGAATTTTTTTCATTTACTACTACGTCTCCCAACAGTGGGATCAGAGCTAGGTTTATGCGTAGAATCTATGTACGAGTAGAACACAAAGTTGTTGTGGGCGTCAATCTTGTTAATTTGCTTACCACTACTAGTATTATCTTGATTCGGCGGTATTGTGGGATGAAGCGTCCCGGACCAACTTTACACGTACGCTTACGTGAGACCGGTTCCACCGCCTGACATGCACTTGTTGCATAAGGTGGCTAGCGGGTGTCTGTCTCTCCCACCTTAGTTGGATCGAATTCGATGAAAAGTGTCCTTATGAAGGGTAAATAGCAATTGGTATATCACATTGTGGTTTTGGCGTAGGTAAGAAACGTTCTTGCTAGAAACCTATAGCAGCCACGTAAAAACTTGCAACTACAAATTAGAGGACGTCTAACTTGTTTTTGCAGCATATGCCTTGTGATGTGATATGGCCAAAGGATGTGATGTGATGCATTGTGATGTATGAGGTTGGTCATGTTCTTGTAATAGGATTCACGACTTGCATGTCGATGAGTATGAAAACCGGCAGGAGCCATAGGAGTTGTCTTATTTTATTGTATGACCTGCGTGGCAATCAAGATCGCCATGTAATTACTTTACTTTATTGCTAAACATTATACATAGTAGTAGAAGTAATAGTTGGCGAGACAACTTCATGAAGAGACGATGATGGAGATCATGGTGTCGTGCCGATGACAGTGATGATCATGGTGCCCCGAAGATGGAGATCAAAGGAGCAAGATGATATTGATCATATCATGTCACTATATTGATTGCATATGATGTTTATCATGTTTACATCTTATTTTCTTAGAACGACGGTAGTAAATAAGATGATCTCTCGCTAAAATTTCAAGAAATGTGTTCACCCTAACCGTGCACTGTTGCTAAGGATCGTTGTTCCGAAGCACCACGTGATGATCGGGTGTGATAGGTTCTAACGTTCGCATACAATAGGTGTAAGCCAGATTTACACACGCGAAACACTTAGGTTGATTTGACAAGCCTAGCATGTACAGACATGGCCTCGGAACACAGAAGATCGAAAGGTCGAATATGAGTCGTATAGTAGATGCGATCAACATGGAGATGTTCACCATGGATGACTAGTCCGTCTCACGTGATGATCGGACACGCGCTAGTTGACATGGATCATGTATCACTTGGATGACTAGAGAGATGTCTATCTAAGTGGGAGTTCATTAAATAATTTGATTATGTGGACTTAATTATCATGAACTTAGTCTAAAATTATCTTTACAATCTATATTGTAGATCCAATGGCCAACGCTAATGTCACCCTCAACTTCAACGCATTCCTAGAGAAAATCAAGCTGAAAGATGATGGAAACAACTATGCGGATTGGGTCCATGGCTTGAGGATCATCCTCATAGCTTCCAAGAGATTGTATGTCCTTGATGCACCGCTAGGTGACGCACCCATTTTCCCAGCAGATCAAGACGTTATGAACGCTTGGCAGTCACACTGCGATGATTACTCCCTTAAAGTTTAGAACCGGGGCTCCAAAAGCGTTTTGAGCAACGCGGAGCATATGAGATGTTCCAAGAGCTGAAGCTGGTTTTCCAAACTCATGCCCGGGTCGAGAGATATGATGTCTCCGACAAGTTCTTCAGTTGTAAGATGAGAAAAACAGTTCTGTCAGTGAGCACATACTCAAAATGTCTGGGTTGCACAACCGCTTGACTCAGCTGGGAGTTAATCTCCCGGATGACTCGGTCATTGACAGAATCCTCCAGTCGCTTCCACCTAGCTACAAGAGCTTTGTGATGAACTACAACATGCAGGGTATGGAGAAGTCCATTCCTGAGTTGTACTCGATGCTAAAATCAGCGGAGGTCGAGATCAAAAAGGAGCATCAAGTGTTGATGGTGAATAAGACCACTAGTTTCAAGAAAGGCAAGGGTAAGAAGAACTTCAAGAAGGACGGCAAAGTTGTTGCCGCGCCCGGTAAGCAAGTTGTCGGGAAGAAGAACAAGAATGGAGCCAAGCCTGAGACTGAGTGCTTTTATTGCAAGGGTACCGATCACTGGAAGCAGAACTGCCCCAAGTACTTAGCGGATAAGAAGGCCGACAACGTTAAAGGTATATGTGATATACTTTTTATTGATATGTACCTTACCAGCGCTCGTATTAGCTCCTGGGTATTTGATACCGGTGCAGTTGCTCACATTCGTAACTCCAAGCAGAAGCTGCAGAATAAGCGGAGACTGGCAAAGGACGAGGTGACGATGCGCGTCGGGAATGGTTCCAAGGTCGATGTGATCGCCGTCGGCATGCTACCTCTACATCTACCTTCGGGATTAGTTTTAAACCTCAATAATTGTTATTTAGTACCAGCTTTGAGCATGAACATTGTATCTGGATCTCGCTTGATGCGAGATGGCTACTCATTTAAATCTGAGAATAATGGTTGTTCTATTTATATGAGAGAAATGTTTTATGGTCATGCCCCGTTGGTCAATGGTTTATTTTTTATGAATCTCGAACGTGATGTTACACATGTCCATAGTGTGAGTACCAAAAGATATAAGGTTGATAACGATAGTCCCACTTACATGTGGCACTACCGCCTTGGTCATATTGGTGTCAAACGCATGAAGAAGCTCCATGCTGATGGACTTTTGGAGTCTCTTGATTTTGAATCATTTGACATGTGCGAACCATGCCTCATGGGCAAGATGACCAAGACTCCGTTCTTCGGAACAATGGAGCGAGCAACTGACTTGATGGAGATAATACATATCGATGTATGCGGTCCAATGAGCGTCGAGGCTCACGGTGGCTACCATTATGTTCTCACCCTCACTGATGACTTGAGCAGATATGGGTATGTATACTTAATGGAACACAACTCTGAAACCTTTGAAAGGTTCAAGGAATTTCAAAGTGAGGTAGAGAATCAATGTGACAGGAAAATAAAGTGCCTACGATCTGATCGTGGCGGAGAATATTTGAGTCACGAGTTTGACACGCACCTAAGGAAATGGGAATTGTTTCACAACTCACGCCGCCTGGCACACCTCAGCGAAATGGTGTGTCTGAACGTCGTAATCATACTCTATTGGATATGATGCGATCTATGATGTCTCTTACCGACTTACCGCTATCATTTCGGGGATATGCATTAGAGACTGTCACATTCACTTTAAATAGGGCACCGTCAAAGTCCGTTGAGACGACACCGTATGAATTATGGTTTGGAAAGAAACCTAAGCTGTCATTTTTAAAAGTTTGGGGATGCGATGCTTATGTGAAGAAACTTCAACCTGAGAAGTTCGAACCCAAAGCGGAAAAGTGCGTCTTCATAGGATATCCCAAAGAGACTATTGGGTATACCTTCTACCTCAGATCCGAAGGCAAAGTCTTTGTTGCCAAGAATGGATCCTTTCTCGAGAAAGAGTTTCTCTCGAAAAAAGTAAGTGGAAGGAAAATAGAACTTGATGAGGTAATCGTACCTTCACTCGAACCGGAGAGTACCACAGCACGGGAAGTTGTTTCCGTGGAGCCTACACCGGCTAGAGAGGAAGTTAATGATGATGATCATGAAACTTCAGATCAAGTTACTATTGAACGTCGAAGGTCCACTAGGTAGGGATGTAAATGGTACGGATAATTTCCATTCCGAATCCGCTTCCGCATCCGTTTTTAAGGATATGGTATGCACTTACACAAATTCGGCGGATATGGATGCGGATATGGTAGAGGATATGGTATTAATGATATCCAACGGATATGGGCTATCCTGTAATTTTTGCGGATTATCCGAGGTTGTCAAATAGGATTATCCGACAAATTTAGCCCAATTGAAAATCCCGAATGCCCACGTGGACCACTAACAAAAATTACCACATATAAATACACATTGTACGTACATATACGTCAGCAGCGCATCAGACGGAGGTCTGTGATTGTGTACATATAGCCGGCGGTCCGTACGAACGGCGGTTTGCATACATATACACATAAGAATTGTGAGTATGAACACTATTAGTGGTTCCTTCTTCCATGCATGCAGTACAAGTATAAATATCAAGTTAATTTATATTAGTCGAGTAGAGTTGGCTTCATGTTAATAAACTACAAAAAAATATGAATTTATCGATACTACATATTGTTACTATATTGTATGAGTGATAACTTTAAAACGTCACTTTCCAGTGTTATGCGCTTGGGTGGAAACATATTTTTGCATACTATGAATAAATCGTGTCTCTTTGCACGTATTATGCGATACTTTTTGTTTGTTTCCGGTCCGAATCCACTCCGCCTCCGGTCCGAATCCGTAGTACGATATAATCTGCATTCGAATCCGCATTCGGTCATTATCCGCTCCGTTCCGAATCCGACAAAAATATATGATAAAGGATATGGTAAAAGCATTATCCGATCCGATCCGATCTGTTACATCCCTACCACTAGGACACGTTCCGCACCAGAGTGGTACGACAACCTGTCCTGGAGATCATGTTGTTAGACAACGGTGAACCTTGGAACTATGAAGAAGCGATGGCAGGCCCGGATTCCAACAAATGGCTAGAAGCCATGAAATCCGAGATAGGATCCATGTATGAGAACAAAGTATGAACTTTGGTGAACTTGCCTGGTGATAAGCGAGCCATTGAAAATGAATGGATTTTTAAGAAGACTGACGCGGATGGTAATGTGACCGTCTATAAGGCTCGGCTTGTCGCTAAGGGTTATCGACAAGTTTAAGGAGTTGACTACGATGAGACTTTCTCACCCGTAGCGATGCTGAAGTCCGTCCGAATCATGTTAGCAATTGTCGTATTTTATGATTATGAGATCTGGCAAATGGACGTTGAAACGACATTCTTAATGGCTTCCTTAAGGAAGAACTGTATATGATGCAGCCGGAAGGTTTTGTCGATCCTAAAATTGCTCACAAAGTATGCAAGCTCCAGTGGTCCATCTATGGGCTGGTGCAAGCATCTCGGAGTTGGAACATTTTCTTTAGTGAGGTGATTAAAGCGTTTGGGTTTATACATGTTTATGGAGAACCCTGTATTTATAAGAAAGTGGGTGGGAGCTCTGTAGCATTTCTCATATTATATGTAGATGACATATTGTTGATGGGAGATGATATAGAACTTTTGGAAAGTGTAAAGGCCTACTTGAATAAATGTTTTTAATGAAGGACCTTGGAGAAGCTGCTTACATATTAGGTATTACGATCTATAGAGATAGATCGAAACGCCTCATAGGTCTTTCACAAAGCACATGCCTTGAAAAGATATTGAAGAAATTCAATATGGATCAATCCAAGAAGGGGTTCTTGCCTGTGTTACAGGGTGTGAGATTGAGTACGACTCAATGCCCGACCACGGCAAAGGATAAAGAAGAGATGAGTGTCATCCCCTATGCTTCAGCCATAGGCTCTATTATGTATGTCATGCTGCGTACCAGACCTGATGTGAACCTTGCCATAAGTATGGAAGGGAGGTACCAAAGTGATCCCGAAGCGGAACACTGGACAGCGGCAACAATATCCTGAAGTACCTGAAAAGGACAAAGGACATGTTTCTCGTATATGGAGGTGCCGAAGAGCTCGTCGTAAAGGGTTACGTCGATGCTAGCTTCAACACAGATCCGGACGACTCCAAGTCGCAAACCGGATACGTGTATTTTTTGAACGGAGGGGCAGTCAGCTGGTGCAGCAGCAAGCAAAGCATCGTGGCGGAATCTACATGTGAAGCGGAGTACATAGCTGCTTCGGAAGCAGCAAAAGAAGGAGTCTGGATGAAGGAGTTCATCACCGACCTAGGAGTGATTCTCAATGCGTCGGGCCTGATGACTCTCTTCTGTGACAACACTGGAGCTATTAGCCTTGCGAAGGAGCCCAGGTTTCACAAGAAGACAAGACACATCAAGCGCCGCTTCAACTCCATCCGTGATTACATTCAGGAGGGAGATATAGATATTTGTAAAGTACTTACGAATCTGAATGTCACAGATCCGTTGACTAAACCTCTCTCATGAGCAAAACATGATCAACACCAGAATATTATGGGTGTTCGATTCATCACAATGTAACTAGATTATTGACTCTAGTGCAAGTGGGAGACTGTTGAAAATATGCCCTAGAGGCAATAATAAAATGGTTATTATTGTATTTCCTTGTTCATGATAATTGTCTATTGTTCATGCTATAATTGTATTAACCATAATGCATGTGTGAACACATAGACCACAACATGTCCCTAGTGAGCCTCTAGTTGGCTAGCTCGTTGATCAATAGATGGTCACGGTTTCATGACCATGGACATTGGATGTCATTGATAACGGGATCACATCTTTGGGAGAATGATGTGATGGACAAGACCCAATCCTAAGCATAGCACAAGATCATGTAGTTCGTCTGCTAAAGCTTTTCTAATGTCAAGTATCATTTCCTTAGACCATGAGATTGTGCAACTCCCGGATACCGTAGGAATGCTTTGGGTGTGCCGAACATCACAACGTAACTGGGCGGCTATAAAGGTGCACTACGGGTATCTCCGAAAGTGTCTGTTGGGTTGGCACGAATCGAGACTGGGATTTGTCACTCCGTGTGACGAAGAGGTATCTCTGGGCCCACTCGGTAAGACATCATCATAATGAGATCAATGTGACTAAGGAGTTAGCCACGGGATGATGTGTTACGAAACGAGTAAAGAGACTTGCCGGTAACGAGATTGAAGAAGGTATAGGGATATCGACGATCGAATCGGGCAAGTGTCATACCGGTAGACAAAGGGAATTGTATACGGGATTGGTTGAATCCCAGACATCGTGGTTCATCCGATGAGATCATCGTGGAGCATGTGGGAGCCAACATAGGTATCCAGATCCTGTTGTTGGTTATTGACCGGAGAGGTGTCTCGGTCATGTCTACATATCTCCCGAACCCGTAGGGTTTACACACTTAAGGTTCGATGACGCTAGGGTTATAGGGAAATGTTGTACGTGGTTACCGAAGGTTGTTCGGAGTCCCGGATGAGATCCCGGACGTCACGAGGAGCTCCAGAATGGTCCGGAGGTAAAGATTGATATATAGGAAGTCCAGTTTTGGTCACCGGAAAGTTTTCGGGCTCATCAGTAGTGTACCGGGAGTGCCGGAAGGGTACCGAAGGACCCCGGGAGGGGTGTGACGACCCAAGGACTTCGTGGGCTATTAGAGGAGGTGGACCAGCCCTTATTGGGCTGGACAAGTCCGTCTAGAAAGGCCCATGCGGCTAGGGATAAAGAGATAAGACTAAAAGAGATTCAAAAGGAAGAGATCTACCTCCCTTGTGGGAGGTGGACTCCTCCCTTATCTCGGCCGAACCTCTCCTCCTTGGAGGAGGGGCCAAGGCAGCCCTTCCTCTCCCTCCTCCTATATATACCCGTGGTATTGGGGCTGATTTGAGACACGACTTCTCTCTCTCTCGGCGCAGCCCTACCCTTTCTCTTCCTCGTCCTCCGTAGCGCTTGGTGAAGCTGCCGGAGTCCACGTGGCTCCACCGTCACCATGCCGTCGTGATGCCGGAGCTTTCCCTCAACCTCTCCTTCCTCCTTGCTGGATCAAGGCATAGGAGACGTCATCGGGCTGCACGTGTGTTGAACGCGGAGGCGCCGTTGTTCGGCGCTAAGATCGGAATCCACCGCGATCTGAATCGCTGCGAGTACGACTTCACCAACCGCGTTCTTGTAACGCTTCCGCTTAGCGATCTTCAAAGGTATGAAGATGCACTCTCCCCAGTTGTTGTTGGTTTCTCCATAGATAGATCTTGGTGAACACGTAGGAATTTTTTTGATTTACTACTACGTCTCCTAACATCAGTTGGTTCCCGTGTTAATTGGCACAACCGGTCATCTAATAATCCTAAAAGACCATGCTAGAGGCATCATTTTTATTCCCCACGGGCATATTTTTCTCAAATGATGATGTTTTTGAACCGGATATTTTGGCTATTAACGAGGAACCGATGCTTGCTTTACAAATGGAGCAAGCTTCCGTTGACTTTGAATCTAATTGTCTTCAAGCTGTGAAGATTGTGCAACATGCTGAAATCAATAGGACCAAATATATTTTGGTTATTAGAGAGATCAAGGATAGTGTGATCGAGCATAATTCTTGCATTACTCATATATGACATAGTCAGAGTCTAACTAGTCATTGAATGGCAAACTTTGCAGGGCTCAAGATCGTATGGTTATGTGGCCTGGGTCTGGTCCAGAGGAAGTCCTTGACATTGTGTGTCATGATTCTAACTCATATGTTTTGAGTAAAACAATAATTAGTCCGCAAAAAGAAAGGGGCATCCAAACTAGAAATTTAGGGCTCACTTAGTTTGGAGGAAAAACTTTTCTTTCTTATAGTGTTTTGGAGAAAATCAAAACATAGGAGTTAGAAGTAGTATAGAAATGTGATAAGATGACACTTACCATCTTAAGAAATTGTGTTGCCTCCTTTCTATGAAAAAATGTGAGCTTTTTCTCATGCAAGCTTTTCCAGTGAATGCCACAAGACACGTGTTTTTCTCCAAACTCAGAGAAAGTGAATACCCTCAAGAAATTCTTGTACACGTTCCTTACAAACCAAACCCATATATAATACTTTCAGAAGTCTTTTGGTTTTGCTAAACATCAAATGTATGTTTTTTTTATCGTGACACTGAATTCCACGTAGCACGAGACCGAAGGTGAAGACAACTTGAGGAGCTACAGCAACAAACGTCAGCCATGCCGAGGCCGATCCAAGACCTCGCCTGAGTGGGAGACAATGTTGTGAGCGACAGGGAGCTGTGGCGTCCCAGACGAATACAAGGAAGAAACTTAACCGGGGATTAAAGGGGTGGCAGTGGCGATGAAAAGAAATGACGGTGGGAGAAGGTTGAGGGAAGGTGAGCGACGAGACGGGATACACGTGGTGGAGGCCGACGATTGGGACAAGGTAGGATGGTGGAAGTTGTGTGAGAATGGATCGTTCATTGGGACGACGATGGGAGGAGAGTGATGACCTTCAAGACGTTGGATGCAAATCTAGCAAGCATGATTTAATTTGACTGATGCGAAATGTTTTTTGAAGAATCAACACTCCCTATGTTTTTCTCATGAAAAAACTCCAAACTGAGGCCTAAGAGAAATGCAATTAAAAGGTCATATTGTACTTGCGGGGGAAAATGTGTGCACAACCATCATGTCGGACAAGTGTGAGCGTATGGCACAGCCACGCAAGCGTGCACCATGCGAAAGGTACGCGAGGTTAGAACCGTCATTCCAAGCACAAGTCTTATCTGCTCCCGGTCCCTCTCTCCCTGCAGCGCGGACCCACCCACTAGACTATGCCCCTATAAAATCCAACCTGGACGAACCAACCCACACAAACTCCAAAACCATTGCCCTCCTCACAGCTCGCACTCTCCTCCCTCCGCCAAAGACCGGTGGTTGAGGCGTCACGGTAAGCGCGAAGCGCGAGGCGCAAGCGAGAGCGCCATGGCCGGGAGCGCGAGGTCGGCGGCCGCGAAGCACGCGTACCGGATGTTCACGCCGTCCCGGAGCGCGGCGGCGCGGGGCAGCCCCGGCAGCACGGCGGACGAGTTCGACGAGTCGGACGTCTGGGGCTCGTTCGGCGCGGCGGACCCCGTGCCCGCCCGCACGATCCCGTCGTCCGCCCGCGCCAGCGGCCGGAAGAAGCCGCTGGACCATGTCCATGCCGCCACGGGCGCGGGCGCCGGCGCCGGTCCCGGGTCGCTGCCGATGAGCATCCCGGACTGGCAGAAGATCCTGGGGGTCGAGTACAGGGACCACCACGCCGGCGAGTGGGAGCTCGACGGCGACGAAGACGACTACAGCAAGCCGGGCGCCGGCTGCCGCAGCGGCTCGGTGGTGCCGCCGCACGAGCTGGCGTGGCGCAGCCGCGCCGCGTCCCTGTCGGTGCACGAGGGGGTCGGGCGGACGCTCAAGGGGCGCGACCTCAGCCGCGTCCGCGACGCCGTCTGGAAGAGGACCGGCTTCGAGGACTGACCGGAGAGCATGCATGCCATGCCATGGCATGGCCTGACATGGCTCGATCGGCGCGGCGGCGGTTAGCACAAGTATGCACCGCAGTGTAGGCCTGAAACGAGATCATCACTACTAGCTGTTTATCTCGATTCGGGCCCTCTTTTTGGCATGCGTAACAAATTAAAGCAAACCGGAGTAGCGAAGACATGCGATCCTGGCGGAAGGAGAGCGGGTGGGTGTTCGTTCGATCACGGCGTGACAAATTTCACGGGCACCTGGAGGAAAAGGCTAGGTTGGTTGGTCAGGCGTCGGCGTGCGTATTTTCTTTTTTTTTGTTGTCGGACTATGGGTAGTTTAAGCTTTTTGCAGTGGATTGTACTGCTGTTTTTGGGCGAAGTTGCACAACAGCTAAGAAATGCTTACCTTTGCCGGCCATCCCGATCTCATGATATACGGAACATAAAATGGTAAAAAAAATGCTTTTGGTCGAGCGTAACACCTTTATGATGTGACAAGATTACTCACATTTTCTGAGAAACAACGCACATACTTTTGCTCATATGAGCACGCTCCATCCTTATGAGTCATGACCATTTTTCTTGCTCATATGAACATGCACACTCCATCGCTGTGACCATCTTTTTTGTCTTTTTACACAGGTACATATGCAAGTGTTTATATACACGCATATATAGCATATATATTCATATATACTCATCCTTATATATGAACGCATATACATGCACATCTATCCTTATGAGCATTTTAAGATATCTTTAAGATATTGAATCGTTTTATCATCTTAAGATTTACGTAATCATCGTATACGCCTCTTCATCGAAGAAAACATCTGCTCTCACTGAATGTGCATCGATAGAAACGTCTTTTCCAACTCAATGTGCACCGTTCGAAAATACTAAAATAAATGCGAGCATCATGACATAAACCCTAATAAACTTAGGATACCACATTCTCTTTAACCATGTAATGATAGATTAGTTCACGGTAATCTTTTTTTACTGGTATGAACATGCAAACTCCATCCATATGAGCATTTAAAAAAAAACTAGGATAACAATTTACTGGTATGAACATGCAAACTCCATCCTTATGAGCATTTTTAGAAAACTGGGATAACAATTAGGATTACCAACAATCATCTCATTATCTTTGAAAGTCTGAGTTGGTGTGTTTTGAGATTGGCGAAGTTTCTAACAAATGCCTCATTATTGACGAAAACATTGGCTTTATTGTACCAAACCTGACCTTGGTAAGCAAGGATACAACCATCCTTAAGAACATGTTGGTCCTTAGATTTTTTTTTCCTTTTCAAAACGAAGTTATAAACAACACCGTGGCCCTGCTGAACAGCGAGCATGCACTGACGTAATTGACCATTAACAATATCTACAAAAGTATAGGCTGAATTATGGGAAGTTTAGCTTCTGTAGCCTACATCTCGTACTAGCAAGCAGGGGTCCCAAACGAAAAGCTGACGGAGAGCGCCAGCTCGATTTTAAATTTCTATTCAGGACAACAGCAGGTTGGGAGTCTCCGCGCAAGAGAGGATCGATCGACCCATCAATAATTGATCGTCCCGTTAATATATCATTAGCACAGGCATCTAGGGGCGGGTCAGCCACACTGATAACAACCGACGCGAAAAGAAATACCATGGCATGGCAGCGTGTCGTTTTCTCGGCGACGTCGTAGCCGGATAAGGCCCCGGTCGACCCCGGCCGCCACCCGGCCCCACGCCGCACACAGGAATTGTCGAACGAGATGATGGGTCATCAAACGACCCGAGCCCACATCCAGCGCGACGATCCGCGACCCGGCCGCGAGTCGTAACGCTCACGCGCCGGGCGAGCGCGACGTACGCAGTATTAAAACCGGCAGGAAACGGCGGCAATGATAACAAAAAAGTGTAACTGTGGGTGGCCGTGTGGCTCGCCGGACAAATGCTCCGACGTGGACGCTGATGGCACGTACGTCCTCGGGTTGAGGCCCCGCTGCTCGGGCAGCGTTGCCGGCCGGCATGCAGTTCGGACGGAGCGAGCAAGGCTGACATTGGCATGTGATGTGAACTTGTGAAGCCAGCCGTGGTGGCACGTACGTAGCCTCCGCGCGCCATGCATGCATGTCGGCCGGCCGTCTCGGAGCGGCCAGCTGTCCGCCGTCCTGTCCACCCAAACCAGCAGCCATGGCGCATTGGCACGTCGACTGACTGGTGACTGAGGTGCATGCGCGATGGTTCGGGCCTTGGCGCCTGGCGCCGAGCGAGCTCGCCTGTCGCCACGCGCGTGCTGACGCCTCTCCTCGATCGGTGATCGCTCTGCAAAAAAGGCCAGCGCTCGCTGGAGACCTGTGCAGGCCGCGGTGCCGCCTGCAGCAGACACGCATGGCATCGGGGAGCGTCGCCGCATTTGCAGCCACGCAGCGACGTCGTCCTACTACGAGCAGAATATACCAGCCATCCAGCGATGAGCGGTCGTGCGGGCGCTGGCAGTACACTACCGAGTACAGACTACGCAGCGCGTCAGCGCCACTGCGTGCGCGCCCAGCGCATCCAAGTGGTTTTGTCGCGCGAGCAACGATCGAGGGCAGCCCGACGTGGCGGGCGCGGGCGGCGACACGGGCGCTCGCTCCGTGTCGGCCGCCGCGCGAGGCGGACCGCGGACGCGATCGATCGTCATCGTTCGCTTGGTTTCTGGCACCCTGTGGGCGACCCCGATCCGGCCCCCGACGCCGGCGCCGCCGCTGGTTTTCACGGTGGTTACGTCACAGGTCAGTGGGCGGGGAGTCAGGTTTGGAGTTGTCCCGGCCGGTCCCACGAGGCCGGGCCGGGCTGAGATATCTAATGGAGGCGTCGTAGTAAACCAGGCCGGCGTTTCGGCCGCCGGGTGCCCGAAACGGCAACGATTTCCCTGACGTCGACGCGATGGGGAACGGATATTTCCATGCAACGGCCGTGACAGTTTTGTTTCAACTCGCCGCCGAGGTGCGCAGTCCCGGTGGAGCGCGTTGCTTGTCCGTGTAGCACAGATACACTACTACAGTCACCGTGTTGTCATAAACGGCTTCTATGTCGACAGTAGCCGCCGCAACCCAACCAAATTGTCGTCGCCATGCCATCACAGTTCGGAAACGTTCGGAAGCAGGCATCATCGATCTATACATACATCCTGGGTCTCTAGCTTGGTGACGAAGCACCACCGAGGCGGCAGGCGGTTTGATCTACCCACCGGATCAGTTTTTTACCTTTTGACAAACGGATGCGTTGGATAATTAATGCATGAAGTGACGAGGAATGATGCTCCATCTAGTCAGGGTTCAGACAAAATGTCGCACGGTGGTCTTCCACTTCCATGATCTTCTGCCTGGTGACCCCTTTTATCTTCTTTTCAGTCGTCTAATCTAATTATATTAGGCATCCTCTAGAACTTGTACCACCAACTCTATCAGAGCATTTCCTTTTGCGGAGCGTAGTCGCAGGCAGGTGCCATCGCTGCGGGGCACAGGAGGCTCGTTCCGCTTCTGGTACTAATGCCGACGCGCGCTCGTACCGATTCCTCACTGACCGCTGATTGATTATCGGCGATGGTGGCCGACAAATCTTTTCGGATTGAAACAAAACGCTCGATCCCTTGCGTGCAAAGGTAGCGTCGGTGAGACTAGCTGGCTTGCACGGAAAACATGCAGTGTATGTTTAGTTTTAAAATTTATCTACAAACGATGCATGTCCTGGGCGCATCCGGGCGAACTGTTGCATCGCGCAAGCACGTACCACGTAGCACAGTTCTACCCACTGATTGGAAGGGCGACCCTGCTGATGACAATGTTCCATCGCATCTTTTGTTTGTTTCAGATTCAGATGAGAGGATGGTTTAGAATCACAGATGAACTGGAGAAATGGACATGACAGTTTGTCAGCACCACGGCAGCAGAAGCCGCTAGTAGACTCGTTCGCTAGAGTATTTGTTTTGCGGGGAAGATTCATCACAGTTTGGTTCAGACGAAGACATGCAGGGTCAAGCAAGTGGGCTAGCAAGAAGAGGCTGCTCGATATCTGGCACTGCCCAAGGCGTTGTTTTCGCAGTGTCGCCTTCCGAACTACTACAAGAAGCAAGACGTACCACTGCACAATTGGATTTTTGGGCCGGGAAACGTGGGCGGGGATGCGTAGCCTGTCATTTTCAGCGAAAAGAAGCGTCCATCTCACACAGAAGTTCGACAGTGGTTGACAAACACGGCCCGAGCAGCATATACCATTGTCCATCCATCCATCCATCCATCCATATCTTCTGAGACATCGCAAACTGAACCTTCCAGAAACAAATCACAACGGAAAACGAAGATAAACGAGAGGAAATATCTTGCACCCTCCGAGATATACTTATCGGCTTGCATGGAATTTTAAATATTTGCGCCATCGCACCAATTTATTCCTTTGTTCAATTATTTTGCCCCAGGGCCTTACCGTGTTGTTCAGAGTCTTTTTCCTCCACGGCGCCCTGTGTTGCTCCAACCATGCATTCATGTTGCTTATCCGCAGGCTGAGCTGCAGAAGCAAATGGGAAGTTACAAGATCATACAAATACGGTCTTTTCTCTCTATTAACTGAACGTTCGCACTAGAAACTAGACCACCGATAAATATGCCTCGATAAACATGGAATAAAGCCGGCATACTGAAGAAAATACGTAATCACTCTGTCCCATATTATAAAAACGTTTTTGACATTAAACTAGTGTAAAAAAACACTTTTATATTATTGGACAGGGAGAGTACAAGTCTAACAACAAATCCTTTCTTTCACACGGCTATTTTTAAGAACAAATGTTATTTACAACATACGGCCGGCTCAGTTTTCATTCATGCTCCGGGTGCAGAACAAAAGAATGCCACCAAAAGGCGGATGACTTTGGACGTCCGATGACTTTATAGGAGCCTCTCTCAGCCGTCTGTTTCAAGTGGCTAGCCATAAGGCTGAAATGTGGTCAATGTTCCTCATCACTGCCCGTAACCTTTTTCTTTTTTCTTAACACAACATTTGAGTAGCCTTTTTCATTTCGGTTACAGTGGATAAAGATACAGTGGAAGTGGTGAATGAATCTACAACATCATTTTTGTTAGTACTAACTACAGTACAAGAAATTAGAAAAATTTGGATCCCATTCCATGCATAACGCTTAAAATAGCACGCAATCATGCACTTCAAGCCCTGCCCTGGTACAATGGGTCAGCCCATTTCACAATTTCCTGTGTGACCCTCCCACGGTTTTGGCATGGTTCTAGAACTTTCCCTGAACCGTTTTTTCTCTATTCTTTCTGTCAATTGACTTTGCTTTTCTCATATTTTTTCCCAAATTCATTAAAATAAGTTTTTTTAACCCAGAACATTATTTGAACATCAGGCGTCTTTTCAAATTCATGTACATATTTTTGAATTTTGTATTATTTTAAATCCGAGAACATTTTTAAAATTTTGAACACTTTGTGAATTTTCAAAATAACTTAGATCCTGATTTTTATAAAAAAAAATAGTGAACATTGTTTGAACTTCAAATTCATCAACAATTGGAGAAATCAAAGAATATTATTCCAATATGTGATTTCTTAAAAAATAGGAAACATTTTAGATAACATTATCAAGTTCAGGTTTTTGAAAAAACTAGGAAAACTTTTTGAAATACAGAAACAAATTTCAAATTCATGATCGTTTTCTGAAATGCGAAACATTTTTAAAGTTGATGAACATATTGCGAAATTCAAATCTTTCTTTGAAATGTGGACAATCTAAATTTAAATTCATTTTCCAAAAAATGGGATTTTTTATTTTTTTGGATTTTTTATTTCGCTTATTTATGAGAATTTATTTCGCTGTTAATTGAAAAAGACGCCCCACCCTACTTTTCCAATGGGCTCCCAGCAACGACTAATCTCGGCGCCCCCCCCCCCCCCCCCCGCGGCTCTCGGGAAAATTCAACCTTCGTAGACCGTCTTTTATTCTTTCCTTGTTTGCAGTTTTTTGCATTTTCGTTATTGATTTTTCATGTTAATTTTTATTTATATATACTTTTTATTTCTTACAACATATTTTTGAATTTATAGACTTGTTTTTGGAAACGAGAACATTTTTTGATTTCATAAAAGTTCTGTTAACGTTTTTTTTTCTTAAATTAAGAACTTTTTTTTGAAAGTTGCAAAAAAATAATGTTCATTGGGGAATATTTTTTAAAATTTTAAAAAAATTTGAAATCTGCGAACAATATTTTATATACATGAATATTTCTTTTGAGTGCATGGACATTTGTTTAGTCAGCGATCATTTTTTGAATAAACTTTTGTAATTCACAACTCTTTTTATTTTTTTTATGAAATCATTAATATTTTTTAATTTAAGATTTTTTTTTCAAATATGCGAATATTTATGTAAAGTCACAAACATGTCTTTTAATCCAAGAACATTTTAATCACATTTTGAAATATTTTTAAAATTTGGATTTTAAATAATTCCGAATTATTTTAAAGAAGATACAAAAAGCCAATAAACATAAATTGAAAAAATAAGGGGCATCTCGATAACACATTGCAATAAGGGACAGTTCTTTTGATGGGTTTTTCGGGCTTCTAGAATAAGCTGTCCTTACCCTTCTTATTCTACAACCCCAACCAAATATATCTTTTAAAGCCTAATTGTCAAGTCTTAATTAATAAACTTTTAATTTACTAAAAAATAATTAATGGACTAAAATAAGTAAATTTGGTTAAGCGTATAAAATAAGCTGGATAGAGGATAGCTTATTTTAAAACTCAACTAAAGAATTGACACTGTCTTAGTTTGTGAGTCGGAATGTTGTGTCGCCTAAAGGAAGCTACTAGTGGGATGCTCATAAAGAAATTCTACCAGTATTAATTAGTTAGTTCCTTACGTATGTTTGATTCATACCTCGCCCCTCCTTTTCTTTTATTTTAGGGAATTTTATTTATATTTCACAAAATTGTAAAATTTATAAATTGTTCACATAATTTTAATAATATTCAAATAATTTCCAAAATTCTCACATAATTTCAGAAAAATCTCGTGACGTTTGCTAAAATATTTCACGTGTTGCACAATATAATAGTTTATTTTATGAAAATAATCATCATCGTGTGTTATTTCATTATGCATTTTGAAAAATGTTCAATGTGTATTTGAAAAGGGTTCGTATGCATTTAAAAATGAAAAAAATAAAAAAATAACTACAAAACTTGATATAGAAAATGCACAAAAACACATGGACGCTTCTAGAACCGAATGACAATTACTTCCTAAACCACTAAAAACAACACATGAACGCAAGCGAGCCATCCCTCTAGCGTTGTAACCGGGGTAGAGATGACATATCTTTCACAAACAGCGAGATATAGCATAGCGTGTCCACTAGGTTGGCGGGGGACGCTCGCATGGGAGCTTCCTACTATGGAGGCATCAACCAGACCCGATGGCTGATGCTGGGTTAGGAGTGGATGGAGACGCCTTCTGTTATTCCTACAATGGTTAATGCACTGAGATGCAGATGGTTGGTAGTGTTTCAGGACATGTATGTCAGCATGGTAGCCCAGGATGACAGTCGGAATGTTTGACACTCGAGTGGGTACCATGACGGTGGTCGTGGTTGATGGTGTCATACATCGGGGGGGGGGGGGCTCACCCAAGGGAGCCCGACCTCAAGCTTGACCAGAGGCCCACGAGGCCCAAAATCAAAGGATACCCTAAGGAGGGCACGATCGACTTTCTTGCCTCCCAAGACAAGGGTGGCGGCGTCCCCGAGCGCATCTACCATAATGTGAACCCTAGCCTATACTCTACCATGTATACAAGGGGAGGCTAGTGGGCTCTCATTCCCATCTATTATCAGACAAAACTCTTGGTATTAATATTATACACAATTGTAAACACCTTGCACGAGGTATCCATCCACCATGAATAATCAAAACAAGCATAACATAGGGTATTACTCTCCGAAGGCCCAGACCTAGATAAAGCCCTCATGTGACCTTTGATCTAAGACCTCCAGCTACGCTTGGACCCATACCAAGGGGTCTGATGGTATTTTGCACTGTCAGTGGCTATGTGTCTTAGTTGTCTAGGCGACGAGGGGTGTAGTGGCGAGTAGCTTGGGCTTGTTTCCATCATTGGCGGTAGTGGCATCCAGATCTGCATTCAAAGGCTTGTGCTCGACCTGGTTATCCTAGGTGCCTCGTGGTGGCGCTACCGAGTTGTCGAGCGAAAGCTCCGCGCTTTGGCACCAACGGAGGCAACACTCATGGGTGCCGTTATCCTCACGAGGACGTCGTTGTGGTTCTCCTATCCATGCACGTGAAATATTTTAGAAAACGTCAACAGAAACGATGTCCTTGTGAAGTTTCCTGGTGAAGAATGGTATCAATTTTCCCAATTTCAAACCCACGATCTTGCAACAACTCGTAAGGTGCTCATACCACGCACGTGGGGATTGTTTACGTCCATAGAGTGCCTTATCAAGCTTGTATAAATGATTGGGAAACTTAGGAACCTCAAACCCTGGGGGTTGCTTGACATATACCAACTCCTTAAGAGGACCATTAAGAAATGCACTTTTCACATCCATTTGTTGTATTTTGAAATTATGATGAGATGCATATGCAAGCAACATGCGAATATATTCAAGGCGAGCAACTGGAGCAAATGTTTCACCGTACTCGATACCCTCGACTTGGGAGTAGCCTTGTGCCACCAATCTTGCCTTGTTGCGAATGACAACATCGTTCACATCTTGCTTGTTCTTGAAGATCCAATTGGTTCCAATGACATTGTGATTCTCCTTTGGTATTGGCACCAACTGCCACACCTTGTTGCGCTCGAAGTTGCTGAGTTCATCGTGCATGGCTTCAAGCCAATCCGTGTCCTCAAGCGCTTCTTGTACCTTTAGGGGTTCAAAACAAGAAACAAACGTGTGATGCTCACAAAACTTTGTCAATTGTATACGAGTGGTTACCCCTTTACTCAAGCTTCCGTAGACGTTCTCCAAAACATGTTCATGAGTTCTAAGCTTGGAAGCGATCTTGGTGGCTCGACGTTCTAATATTTCCTCCATAGAGGGTTGGGGAGGACCATCTTGAGAACTTGGAGCGTCGTCTTGAGCTTGCTCGGGGGGTATGAACTTGATCTTGGGCATATCTTGGTGAATCGCCATCATCATGAGGTTGATCCCTTGATCTTGTTCACTTGGTTGAGGGCCTTCACTTTGTTCTTCGGAAGCATGTGGGTCTTGCATCGGTGATGGTTCGACTTGCCTGGAACATTGTCCTTCTCCTTCGGCCACAAGGGGTTCCTCAACAGGTAGGAAGTGTCCCACACCCCATTCTTCTTATGGCTTGGGGAGGAATTTTTCATCACCTACATCACAAAGACCACTTTGATCCACTTGGGAGCCATTATTTTCATCAAACTCTATGTTAAACGTCTCCTCAATGAGTCAATTGGACTTGTTGAGAACACGGTAAGCATGAGAGTTTGTAGCATAACCAACAAATATGCCCTCTTTAGCTCTAGGTTCAAATTTAGACAAACGAGCACCTTTCTTGAGAATGAAACACTTACAAACGAACACCCGAAAGTACTTGAGGTTGGGCTTGTTACCGGTAAGTATCTCATATGGAGTCTTGTTCAAGCCTTTGCAGAGGTAGAGCCGATTAGATGCATGACAAGCGGTGTTGATGGCTTCAACCCAAAAGTTGTATGGAGATTTAAATTCCGCCATCATGGTCCTTGTTGCATCCATCAACATCCGGTTCTTCCTCTCCGCAACACTATTTTGTTGAGGGGTATATATATGGTGCAGATTATTGGTGCTTGATCCCCTCATCGCACAGAAACTCGTCCAAGGTGTAGTTCTTGAACTCGGAGCTATTGTGCTATTAATCATCAATATATTTGCATCATGTTGGCGTTGGGCTTCATTTGCAAAGTCGATGACTGTTTGTTGGGTATCAGTCTTTCTCTTGAATAAATATACCTATGTATATCTTGAGTAATCATTCACAATGACCAAGCAATACTTTCTCCCCCCAAGACTACCAAGTGATGGAGGACTGAAGAGATCCATATGAAGGAGATCTTGGGGCCTCTTGCAGTAAATCGTAGTCGTGGGGTAGTGAGCCGTCTCATGTAGCTTTCCTTCGATACAAGCACTACAAGCACAATCTTTGGCAAAACTCACTATTTGTTAGTCCACAAACGTGATACCCTTTGAGGAGGCTTTGCAAAGATCTCATATTGACGTGGCCTAGCCGGCGATGCCAAAGACATCCCACATCAACTTTAGCCATTAGGCAAGTCACGATCTTAGTGGGTTGCTTCAAAAAGTTGACGGCGTAGAGACCGTTTTCGACATGCCCAACAAAGGCTACTTGAAGAGTCTTGCTCCGCAAAAGGGCCATGGAATCAATACCAAAGAAGGTACAAAAACCCATGAGTGCAAGTTGACGAACGGAAACTAAATTGTATGCAAGGGTCTCAACAAGCATGACTTTCTCAATGGTTAAATCCGGAGATATCACCACCTTTCCATGACCCAATACCTTTGAAATTGTGTCATCACCGAAGGAAACTTGAGTGGCCAAGGATGTGTCAGTTCAAACATCCACCACCAAGTCCTAGCTTCTGGTCATATGATTTGTTGCTCCACTATTACGCAACCATGAACCTCCTCCAGAAGTGAACTCCTACAAGAGATCAATGCTTGGATTTAGGCACCCATTATTTAATGGGTACTTTCATGTTAGTAACAAGGGTCTTAGGAGCCCAAATAGACCATTCAATGTACTAATAAGAAGAACCAACAAATTTGGCATAAACATGCCCATCACTAGCATGACATACAACATAAGAGGGGTTAAAGTCGTCGGCTTTGTTGGAAGGGGTGGTATTGCCCTTCTTGGCATTACCACCCACAACGTTGTCCTTCTTCTCATGAGTATCGTTGAGCAGGAGAGGTTGATTGGTCTTGAACTTCTTCTTATTATTCTTCCTATTCTTCTTCTTCTTATTATTATTCTTAGAATGGGTGCAAACCCAATCCCTTCCTTTGCTACAACATCCTTTTGATCGCTCAAAAGGTCATTGAGATTCTTCTCACCTTGGATACATGCCACAAGGCCTTTCTCAAGTTGCTCTTTCAACTTGGTATTTTCCTCCACAAGGTGCACATGCTAACAACAAGGGTTAGTAGCATTGGCATTACCAATTAACACAAAAGGAGGACATGTGGCTATTTCCTTAGTAACTTTTACTTGGAGTTGATCATGAGACTCCTCAAGAGAAGCGTGAGCACTCTTAAAAACCTTGTGAGCTTTGTCGAGTGTGATAAACTCTTCCTTGAGTCTATTATGGTCAACCCCAAGTGAAAACTTTTTGGATTTCAGCACATGAGTAAGAACAATAGAATGATCATGATCTTTTCGTAATTTAGCAAGGTCATCATTGTGTGGCTCCTCAAGAGCCAAAGGAAGATATCGCTCTTCCTCAAGAGCAATGAAAAGATCTGCTATCCCATCGGCATAGTACGGACTATGCCCCTCCAATTTGGATATGGTTTCCTCATGAGACTCAATGATATAAATAGCCTCACCAAGTTATTCCAAGAGAGCAACAAAGTGATTCTTGGTCATACCCTTGAGTTTAGCCATGAATTTTCGAAGTCACTCTCATCAACATTCACCTCCTCATGTTCGTCCACAAAATCCAAGAAAGGAGAAGTAGTGGTAATGGAAGTTCTGATGTTGGAGGTTACCTTGTTGATACCTTTGGACATGAGGCACTTGGCAATGTGGTTCTTGTTGGGGGAGTCGAAGAGAGACACCTTGGTTGGGGAAGAGGTTGCAATGGCCATCGTGGCCATCACCATCCCTTCACCACTTGTATCATCATCATCATCATCATCATCATCATCATCGGAGACATACTCTTCGTGAGCCACCAACACGTTTTGAGAAACTTTCTTGGTGAAGTTGTTCTTGTTTGGGAAAGACTTGACCTTGTCTTTGCGGATGATCTTGCCACCATTGTCTTCCCTCTTCTCATACAACCAATCCACGAGGAAGTGACTCCAATTTCCACAATTATAGGAAGATCTCACATGTGCTTGCCTTTAGAGCCACTTGAGTTGTTCTTGGAGAAGTTTGGCCTTGAGTTTCTCTTGTTGCCCCAAAATTGCCTTGACACAAAAGCTATGTGCTCATGGTATGCATATTTGGTGTCTTCGGGGCAGCCATCCTCTTCTTCATTTTCTTCTTCTTCCGGAATTTCCCTGGCCTTCAAGGCAAGGTTGGGTGAAGCTTTCTTTGACCATTGGACACGAGCTAGAGCGTTGTCGGCGATCTTGTCTAGATATGCAACTAAGTGAACAATCTATATGATGCCAACAATAACAAGATACACGCAAGCAAAATATACAACAAAAGTAAAGCTTGCACAAAGTAAAGGTAAGAGATAACCACAAGTGGAGCCGGTGGAGACGAGGATGTGTAACAGAAGTTCCTTCCCTTTTAGGGGAAGTACGTATCCGTTGGAGCGGTGTGGAGGCACATTGCTCCCCAAGATGCCACTAAGGCCATGGTACTTGTGATCTGCGTCGGATTTTCCGTGAAGAGGAGCGGGTGATGCAACACATTATAGATAAGTATTTCCCTCAGTGAGAACCAAGGTTATCGAACAATTAGGAGTAGCACGCAACCCCCGTCTTCAGCGGCTGCACACAAAGAAGCAAACACTTGCACCCAATGCAGGTAAGAGGGTTGTCAATCCCATTGGACTAGTTATTTGCAAGCAAATGAAGTGTATAGTTGATAGTTGAATAATGTAAATTGCAAAATAAATAGAAAACAAATAAATGACAGCAAGGTAATGAAAGATTTCATAAATATATAAGTGAATAGACCCGGGAGCCGTAGTTTTCCCTACTGACATCTCTCATGTAGTAGGCATACGGTGGGTAAACAAATTACGGTGGGTAAAAGCGCATAGTTATGCAATATTTATTCATGGCAATAATCATGTGTATATAGGCATCACGTCCATAAGCAAATAGGGCGACTCCTTCCTGCCCCTATTACTAGTACTCCATGTCGAGAGCGCTTCTATACTTTACTCTCTAAGTATTAAGTTCATCACAAACAGAGTAATGCTTTGAGAACGATGACATGATGTAGACAAAGAAAACTCAATCAATATGAATTAACCCCATCGTTTTATCCTTAGTGGAAACAATACAAAGACATGTCTTGTCCCTTTCTATCATTGGGATATAGAGCATCGCCAGATTGAACCCACTACAACACACTCCTCTCACTTATGAAATATCAATCTAGTTGTCCAAACTATTTCAATAGATCAGAGAGATCTACGAAGCTATAATAATCATGAAAATAAGAATCATAATAGAATTCAAAGAAGAATCATATATTTTTCTTGAATAATCTGAACATAAACCCACAATTCATTGGATCCCAACAAACACACTGCACAAAGTGATTACATCGAATAGATCAACGGGAAGATGCGGTGAACTTTGTATTGAAGATCAAGAGAGAGAGAGAGATCCATCTAGGTACTAACTACGGACCCGTAGGTATGTAGAGAACTACTCACACATCACCATGGGAGAAGCAATGTTGATGTAGAGGCCCTCCGTGATTGATCCTCCCTCCAGCAGGCCACCGGAACAGGGCTCCAGATTGGCACACGGCGGAACAGAGACTTACGGCGGTGCAAAAAGTGTTTCTGGTTGCTCTCTAGGTTTTGGGGAGATATTACAATTTATAGGCCAGAGAGGACCGTCGGGAGAAGCCAGGGGAGCCACCACATAACAGGGCACGACCGCCCCCCTGGGTGCACCCTGTTGTGTAGTCCCTCCCTCGCACAACCTCCGGTCTCCTCCCGAAGCTTCCAGGTCTTCTTTTGGTCCAGAAAAAATCATAAAAAAGTTTTGGGGTAATTGGACTTCGTTTGGTGGAGTAAACCAGAAAAGCCATAAACATGCAGAAAAAAACAACTGGCACTGGGCACTAGGTTAATAGGTTAGTGGTAAAAACAATATGAATAGGTAAATAAATACTCCAAAAGCATCCTAGAATGATAATATTATAGCATGGAACCATTAAAAATTATAGATACGTTGGAGGCGTATCAGGCCATCGTATTCTCCTCATGCCCTCACACAATTTAAGATGCCGTGATTCCACTAGTGGTGCCCTTGAAGGCAGCGACCAAACCTTTACAAAGATGGTTGGGGCAATCTCCACAACTTAATTGGTGGTTCCCAACACCACCACGAAGCTTCACCACCATAGATTGCCTTATCAAGCTTGCATACATGATTGGGGAACTTGTGAACCTCAAACCCTGGGGGTTGCTTGACATATACCAACTCCTTAAGAGGACCATTAAGAAATGCACTTTTCACATCCATTTGTTGTAATTTGAAATTATGATGAGATGCATATGGAAGCAACATGTGAATATATTCAAGGCCAGCAACTGGAGCAAATGTTTCACCGTACTCGATACCCTTGACTTGGGAGTAGCCTTGTGCCACCAATCTTGCCTTGTTCCGAATGACAACATTGTTCACATCTTGCTTGTTCTTGAAGATCCAATTGGTTCCAATGACATTGTGATTCTCCTTTGGTCTTGGCACCAACTACCACACCTTGTTGCACTCGAAGTTGTTGAGTTCATTGTGCATGGCTGCTACTTCTCGAGCATGCGTTGGTTTCCCATGAAGAGGAATAGTTTGATGCAGCAAAGTAGATAAGTATTTCCCTCAGTTTTTGAGAACCAAGGTATCAATCCAGTAGGAGATATAAGCGAATCACCAATAGATGTACCTGCACAAAGAATCAAACTCCTTCACCCAACGCTATAAAGGGTTGTCAATCCCTTCACGGTTACTTGCAAGGATGAGATCTAATAGAGATAGATATAATAGGATGCTTGAACGGAAAGTAAAAGTAAAAGTAAAAAAATAATGCAGCAATTATTTTTGGTATTTTTGGTTTTAGATCTGAAAATATAATATGGAAAATAGACCAGGGGCCCATAGGTTTCACTAGATGGCTTCTCTCATGATGGCAAGTATTACGGTGGGTGAACAAATTACTGTCGAGCAATTGATAGAAAAGAGAATAATTATGAAGATATCCAAGGCAATGATTATTCATATAGGCATCACATCCGCGACAAGTAGACTGAAACGATTTTGCATCTACTACTATTACTCCACACATCGACCGACTCCTGGCTGCATCTAGAGTATTAAGCTCATGAAGAACGGAGTAACACATTAGGTAAGAAGACATGATGTAGAGGGATAAACTCAAGCAATATGATGAAAACCCCATCCTTTTACCCTTGATGGCAACAATACAATACGTGCCTCGCTACCCCTACTTTGTCACTCAGTGAGGACACCGCAAGATTGAACCCAAAACTAAGCACTTCTCCTATTGCAAGAATTACCAATCTAGTTGGCCAAACCAAACCAATAACTCGAATAGACTTGCAAAGATATGAAATCATGCATATAAGAATTCAGGAAAGACTCAAATAATATTCATGGATAATCTAAACATAAACCCACAATTCATCGGATCTCGACAAACACACCGCAAAAGAGTATTACATCGGATAGATCTCCATGAAGATCATGAAGAACATGGTATTGAGAAGCAAAGAGAGAGAAGAAACCATCTAGCTACTAGCTATGGACCCGTAGGTCTATGATGAACTACTCACGCATCATCGGAGGGGCAATGGAGTTGATGTAGATGCCCTCCGTGATCGAATCCCCCTCCAGCAGATTACTGGAAAAGGCTCCAAGATTGGATCTCTCGGGAAGGGAGGCTTCTGGCGGCGGAAAAGTGTTTTCATGGATCCTTTTAATAATGATTGAATATTTGGGAATTTATAGGCCGAAGATTACGGTTAGCAGAGCAGCTGTGGGCCCACAAGCCTGCTCGGCGCGGCCACCCCGTGGCCACGCCCCTAGGACTTGTAGCCCCACTGTGGCTCCTCTGCCTTGGTTCTCAAGTCTCGTAGATTCCTTTTGTTCTAGAAAATTCCTTCTGAAGGTTTTATTCCATTTGGACTCCGTTTAATATTCCTTATCTGTGAAACTCAAAAACAAGGAAAAAACAAAAACTGGCACTAGGCACTAGGTTCTAGATTAATAGGTTAGTCCCAAAAATAATATAAAATAGCATATTAATGCATATAAAACATCCAAAGTAGATAATATAATAGCATGGAACAATCAAAAAATTTAGATACATTGGAGACGTATCAGCATCCCCAAGCTTAATTCCTGCTCGTCCTCGAGTAGGTAAATGTTAAAAATAGAATTTTTGATGTGGAATGCTACCTAACATATTTATCCATGTAATATCTTTATTGTGGCATGAATATTAAGATCCATAAGATTCAAAACAATAGTCTAATATTGACATAAAACAGTAATACTTCGAGCACACCAACAAGGTAGTCGTGTCCTTTCGAAATAACATGGCCTTAGAAAGTTATCCCTGCAAAATCATATGGTCTGGCTATGCTCCATCTTCCCCACACAAAGTATCTAAATCATGCACAACCCCGATGAACAAGTCAAGCAATTGTTTCACACTTTTGGTGTTCTCAAACCTTTTCAACTCTCACGCAATACATGAGTGTGAGCCATGGATATAGCATTATAGGTGGAATAGAATATGGAGGAGGTGCAAGGAAAAAAAAGGAGAAGATAGTCTCACATCAACTAGGCGTATCAATGGGCTATGGAGATGCCCGTCAATAGATATCAATGTGAGTGAGTAGGGATTTCCATGCAACAAATGCACTTAGAGCTATAAGTGTATGAAAGCTCAAAAAGAAAACTAAGTGGTCGTGCATAATGAATATCCACTAGTTATATGAAAGTGACAAAACATGAGACTCTCTATCATGAAGATCATGGTGCTACTTTGAAGCACAAGTGTGGAAAAATGTAGTAGAAATTGTCCCTTCTCTCTTTCTCTCATTTTTTGGTGGGCTTCTTTGGCCTCTTTTATTTTTTTGTTTGGGCTTCGGTGGCCTCTTTTCTTTTTTGTAAAGTCCGGATACTCGTCCCAACTTGTGAGGGAGTCATAGCCTCCATCACCCTTTTATCTCATGGGACAATGATCTATTAATGAAAAATCATCACATTTTTATTTACTTATAACTTAAATAAAGAAAAAATACAACTCGATTCCTATGACAAGATATAACTCTATATGCAATATGAAGTGATGATGCAAGTCATAGAAAAAACTACATGGTGGAAGTTGCACGGCAATATATCTCGGAATGGCTATGGAAATGCCATAATAGGTAGGTATGGTGTCTGTTTTGAGGAATATACGGTGGCTGTTTTGAGGAAGGAGGGTTTGGTGTACCGGCAAAAGTTGTGCGGTACTAGAGAGGCTAGCAAAGGTGGAAGGGTGGGAGTGCGTATAATCCATGGACTCACATTAGTCATAAAGAACTCACATAGTTATTGCAAAAGTATATTAGTTATCAAACAAAGAATTAGACATATGATCCTAGTGGAGAGTTTGGTAGGAGTTAACCATCGCGCGCTCCCGACCCGCACACAAAGGTCGACAATCATTAAACAAATCATGCTCCGACTTCGTTACATAATGGTTCACCATACGTGCATGCTACGGGAATCACAAGCTTTAACACACGTATCTCTTCCAATTCACAACTACTCACTAGCATGACTCTCATATTACCATCCCTATTATCTCAAAACTATATGCAAGGAATCAAACTTCTCATAGTTTTTAATGCACTTAATATGGAAGTTTTTATTATATCCCTCTTGGATGCCCATTATATTAGGAATAAATTCATAACCTAAACAAATTACCATGCTGTTTTAAGAAACTCTCAAAATAATATAAGTGAGGAACGAGAGTTCAATAATTTCTATAAAATATAATACCACCATGCTCTATGAAGATATAAGTGAAGCACTAGAGCAACATTGCCTAGCTCAAAAGATATAAGTGAAGCAAATAGAGTATTTTAAAAAACTAACGATTCAGCATGTCTATCTCAAAATATGTGTGCAGCAAGGATGATTGTGGTAAACTAACAATCAAATACTCATATCATACAAGACGCTCCAAGCGAAACACATATCATGTGGTGAATAAAAATATAGCCTCAAGTAAATTTACCGATGGATTGAAGACGAAAGAGGGGATGCCTTCCGGGGCATCCCAAGATTAGGCTTTTTGGTATCCTTGAATATGACTTGGGGTGCTTTGTGCATCCCCAAGCTTAGGCTCTTGCCACTCTTTATTCCATAGTCCATCAAATCTTCACCCAAAACTTGAAAACTTCACAACACAAAACTCAACAGAAAACTCATGAGATCCGTTTGTATAAGAAAAATAAATCACCACTTTATGTACTGTTGTGAACTCATTATTTAGTTGAATTTGTGTAATACCTATTATATTCTAACTTTTCCATGACTCATACCCCCCGATACGACCCATAGATACATCAAAATAAGCAAACAACACAAAGAAAACAGAATCTGTCAAAAACAGAACAGTCTGTAGATATATGTAAACTTAGAATATTTATGGAACTCTAAAAATTCTAAAAAAATTCAGATCAATTTGACGCTCTAAATGTTTTGGAAAATTCCTGGATTGAGCGCAAAAGTTTCTGTTTTTCAGCAGGATCAAATCAACAACTACCATAGATCACCCCAAAGGTTTTACTTGGATCAAGCACTAATTAAAACACAAAAACACAATTAATACAGAAGTAATAATGTTCCAAACACACCAAAACATAAGAAAAAATCATAAAGCAAAATAAAATTGGGTTGCCTCCCAACAAGCGCTATTGTTTAACGCCCCTAGCTAGGCAAAACACAATAGATCTAGGCATTGTCATCTTTGTTATTGGGAATTTTTGTGAGGACCTTCTCAAATCCAGGAGATTTTTTGTTTTTATAAATGATCATAATCCTAGGCAAAAAGTCAACAAATTCTCTTATAGCAATCGGTTCCCGAACAATGTTGATAAAATTAGGGTGAACACTTATTATTCTAAGATCTTTGTCCCCTTTACTAGAGGATTCACCCTTATTTTTTAGAATGTAAACAAACTTGGGAGCCTTAGAAAGAGAAAATTTAGGACTGGTTTGAACAACGGCAAAGGCGGAACCCAAGTTGGTAATAATGTCCTCTAGCTTTCCTATTCTAAAGGAATCTTGATCCAATTTTTCATTAACTATGGGTTCTTTTTCCCTTTGTTTTTTTAGAGTAACTCCTAAATTATATCCATATTGAGTGATATGATTATGGATCTTTTTATGCAAGTTTTCAATGAGCTCAATAGTAGCAACTTTATTTTCAATGATATCTAACCTTCGCATAACATGTTCCAAAGTTAAAATTGTCCCATTAACCATGATTGGGGGGTGATCCAAAGAAATTTATCATATCACTATAGGAGTGAAAGGTATGACTTCCCAAAAATTCCCTCCCATGATGGTATCTAGGACATATCTATTCCAAGGAGTGATTCCCACGTAAAAATTGCGAAGGAGAACGGTAGTAGGTTGCTTACAAATAGATCTATTTTGAGTGTTGCAAATTCTATACCAAGCATATTTTAAGTTTTCTCCCTCCCTTCGCTTAAATTTAAGAACTTCATACTCGGGAGCAATTGTAGCTAGTCTAGCCATGATTTTGAGCGATCTACCACACAAAAAGCAAACTAAAAGACGAACGAAAAAGGGCGAATAAGAAGGTAATTTTTTTTGGTATTTTCCGAAAATCATTTAGAAGTGGGGGAGAGGAAAACGAGAGGCAAATGTCAAATAATGTAAATGAAAGAGATGAGTTTGTGATGGGTACTTGGTATCTTGACTTGATATGTATCTCCCTGGCAACGATGCCAGAAATCCTTCTTGCTACTTCTCGAGCATGCATTGGTTTCCTGTGAAGAGGAACGGTTTGATGCAACAAAGTAGATAAGTATTTCCCTCAGTTTTTGAGAACCAAGGTATCAATCCAGTAGGAGATACAAGCGAATCACCAATAGATGTACCTACACAAAGAATCAAACTCTTGCACCCAACGCTATAAAGGGGTTGTCAATCCCTTCACGGTTACTTGCAAGGATGAGATCTAATAGGGATAGATATAATAGGATGCTTGAACGGAAAGTAAAACTAAAAGTAAAAAAATAATGTAGCAAGTATTTTTAGTATTTTTGGTTTTAGATCTGAAAATAAAATATGGAAAATAGACCCGGGGGGTATAGGTTTCACTAGATGGCTTCTCTCATGATGGAAAGTATTACGATGGCTGAACAAATTACTATCGAGCAATTGATAGAAAGCGAATAATTATGAAGATATCCAAGGCAATGATTATGCATATAGGCATCACGTCCGTGACAAGTAGACTAAAACGATTCTGCATCTACTACTATTACTCCACACATCGACCGACTCCTGCTGGTATCTAGAGTATTAAGTTCATGAAGAACAGAGTAACGCATTAGGTAAGATGACATGATGTAGAGGGATAAACTCAAGCAATATGATGAAAACCCCATCTTTTTACCCTTGATGGAAACAATACAATACGTGCCTCCTACCCCTACTTTGTCACTGGGTAAGGACACCGCAAGATTGAACCCAAAAATAAGCACTTCTCCTATTGCAAGAATTACCAATCTAGTTGTCCAAACCAAACCAATAACTCGAAGAGACTTGCAAAGATATGAAATCATGCATATAAGAATTCAGGAAAGACTCAAATAATATTCATGGATAATCTGAACATAAACCGACAATTCATCGGATCTCGACAAACACACCACAAAAGAGTATTACATCGGATAGATTTCCATGAAGATCATGAAGAACATGGTATTGAGAAGCAAAGAGAGACAAGAAGCCATCTAGCTACTAGCTATGGACTCATATGTGTGTGGTGAACTACTCACGCATCATCGGAGGGGCAATGGAGTTGATGTAGATACCCTCCATGATTGAATCCCTCTCTGGCAGATTACCGGAAAAGGCTCCAAGATTGGATCTCTTGGGAACGGAGGCTTCTGGCGGCAGAAAAGTGTTTTCGTGGCTTCCTTTGATAATGATGGAATATTTCGGAATTTATAGGCCGAAGATTAGGGTTAGGGGAGCAGCCGTGGGCCCACAAGCCTGCCCGGCGCGGCCACCCGCTTGGCCACGCCCCTAGGGCTTGTGGCCCCACGGTGGCTCCTCTGCCTTGGTTCTCAAGTCTCGTAGATTCCTTTTGTTCCAGAGAAATTCCTTCCGAAGGTTTTATCCCGTTTGGACTCTGTTTAATATTCCTCATGTGCGAAACTCAAAAACAAGGAAAAAATAGAAACTGACACTAGGCTCTAGATTAATAGGTTAGTCCCAAAAATAATATAAAATAGCATATTAATGCATATAAAACATCCAAAGCACATAATATAATAGCATGGAACAATAAAAAATTATAGATACTGTCGTCGTTTTCTCACGGCAGATGCCATGGGAGACGGGACGGAGCACGCGGGGAGACGGGACGTCACCCTGGCCTAGCCTAGTAGGACCCAGGCATAGCCCTGGTAGGCCTTGGGGCGCAGGACAGGATCCTCTGCGCCCCGAAGCGGCCGTTATGGCCCGGGGCCACCCACGCGCGCGGAGATTCCGTTTGGAGTGGGCGCAAATGATCCCACGTCCCCCGGTCGTGGCCTCCCCTATAAAAGGAGAGAAAGGGCAGGGGCGAAGGTATCCGCGCCCCACTTGCCTTGTTGCTGCCCTTTGTCGTCGCCTCTTTCCTTCCCTCGCACACCGTTGCACCAGAGCCCGCGCCCGCGCCCGCGCCCACACACCGCACCGCCGCCGCGATGGCCGATGGACGCGGAGGCAGTTGGGCTGGTTCCTTCGTGGTTGAGGCGGACATCACCGAGCCGCGCCGCGCACGCATGTTGCCCTCGGCGGAGTGGGTGGCCGCATGCGCGCCGGGCGACGAGATAGCGCCGGAGCCACAGCCAGGGGAACATGTCGTTTTCCTCTGGCACTTCTCCCGGGGCTTCGGGCTCCCGATGAGTCTCTTTTTCCGTCTTCTGCTCGACACCTTTGACCTCCAGCCGCACAACGTCGGTCCAAATTCGATTTTGTACCCCTCCGCCTTCGTAACGCTGTGCGAGGGTTACCTCGGTATCCTTCCTTTCATTGATCTTTTTAACGCCCTCTTCTATCTCAAACCTCTGAAAAGTGACGCCTGCGGGGGCACGGTGGTGTGCTGCCGCGGCGTTGCTCGCTTTCCTCCTCTTTCCCTTATTGATTCCGTCAAGGGGTGGCACCGGACGTTCTTTTACATGAAGAACGTCAACCCAAGGACGGACTACATGCGGCTGCCGCCGTTTGAGAACCGGCAGTCCTCTCAGCAAAACTGGCTGGGACCTGCCCCGCGTGGCGTCGCCTTGGACGAGCTTGCCCGGCTCACGCAACTGAAGAGCGGCGAGGGGCTGGTCGCCGCCGACCTGGTGGCGGCCTTCGTCTCGCGCCAGGTGTCGCCCCTCCAGATGCGACCACACCAGATCTGCGACATGTCCGGCCGGCACGACCCCTGCCGGGCAGTCCACCGTCCAGCTGGCGAAGCGGGTGAACGCCCTCACGACGTTCAAGCTGAAGCCTGCCTCGTGGTCCTTTGGCATGGAGCCGTACGACCGCATCAATGGGCCTTCCCTGGTGAGTTTTTTCGTCGAGGCGGTTCTTTCTTGTTTGGTATTCCCCAACCGGCAGCCGGCTGGAGAACTTACGTTGAAGTGCTGACTACAGTTGCTGGTGCGACAGAACACGCCGGACGGCCCGCACCCGCAGATCTTCGAGGCGGAGCGGGTGGACTCCGACTCTGAAGACTTCCAGATGGGAGGCCCCCCGGAAGAAGGAGTGGACTCCTCGGGAGGAGCCGAGGAGCCAGCGGATCTGCGAGGCAGTGCTCCTGGCGGGGCCGGAGGGTCCGGCGCAGCCGGGGAACCCAGCGGAGCGGGTGAGTCCCCTCTTGCCCCCTCCATCAGGGACTGGACAGATGACAGTGGCGATGATGATGATTTGATGATCTTAGATGGGCCTCCTCCCACAGCACGCCAGGACTGGAGGAGTAAGGAGCGACCGGCTCGAGGCCGGCAGCCGAAGCGGCCGGCCGCGGGAAGAGTCCGGCTCACGAGGGGCCGGCGGCCCTACCGCCCGGCTCGAAGCAGGTGAAGGTGGTCGCGTGGAAGCCGCTGCCACGCACCAAGTGGGCCCTGCCCCTTGTTATTGCGCAAGTTCTTTGTCTTTGTGTAAGTTTTTTGCTTCCGCCTTGCGAGCCGGTTAACGACCGGTTCTCGGATGTTGCAGTGACCCCATCGAGCTCCAAGATGAGGAGACGGCGGGGGAGACGACAGATGCCGCCAGCCGGCTGGCCCGCGAGCACGTGACCACCCAGCGGGAGGAAAAGAGGAGGCTCATGGAGCTGCGAGCCTCTCGGTCCGACACGCGAGGAGGGGCCATGCACTCCGGGACCTCAAGCGGCTGAAGGCGGAGGGGGTCGGCAGACCCCCCATGGGCGTCGGACTCGGCAGCGGAGTCCACCCGCATGTCGAGGCCTCTGTCAAGCGAGCCGCGGGGGGCAGCCATGGACCCGCCAGCGCCTCCGCCCGCGCAAGAAACGGCCCAGGCGAGGGAGGCAACGACGGAGCCGGCTCCCGAGGCGACCCGGCCTGAGGTGCCGGAGGTGACCCCGCCTGCGGCCAAGCCGGCCCAGGTCGAGGTGCCGAAGGTCCCGGCGGCCCCGGAGGCGTTGTCGGCGGCGGCGGCGAAGGCGGCGGCCATGGAGGTGGAGGTGCCTTCCGGCGCGACCGACGTGCCGGAGCGGCCGGGAGAGGAGGCGGCTGCGGCATCGGGCGGGGGGCCGGCGGGAGGCAACTCCCAGCCCCTTGCCGTTATCAAGCTGCCCCCAGCGGCTGGAGCCGCGGCGAGCCCGGGAGGCAGCGGCGGCCGGGCTCGGAGGACCCTGCGGTCGATGCAGGAGGTCGTCTGGGACTGGGAAGCGCTAGCGAGCACACCGGCCCTGCCGCCCCCCACGCAGGCGGCCCGGTCCCGTGCTTCGCAGACTTGGGAAGTGTCCTAGACCGGTGCCAGCAGGAGCTGGGCCAGTTTGCGGAGGCAGCGGACACCGCCCTTCAGCGTGCAGAGGTAAGCCGACACTTTTGCCTTAGAGTTTTCAGTGGGGGCACGCGAGCGCACCCACTGGGTGTAGCCCCCGAGATGCGGGCCGGCTGACCGGCTGACGGGCAGCCGGGCCGGATCTCCTTTGATCATGTCTTGACCTTTGCCCCCCTTTTTGCGACCGGAGGGAACCTCTCTACGGCAGAAGCTGTTTGCGGAAGCGGTCACCATCCATGACCGCGGCAAATATGGCTTCTACCGCCTAGAGGAGGAGCTGGTGCGCGTGCAAGGTGGGTTGCACTTTCTAGGAGCGGCATATAGCCCCCGGGAATCGGCTGACGTTGGTTGTGTCTTGCAGGTGAGCTGGCCACCCTCTAGGGGGAGAAGACATGACTTGTCGCCGAACGGGACCGGCTGACGCGGGACGTCTAGGTGGCCGCGCAGGAGACGGACCGGCTGGCCATGCTGCTGGTTGACGGGGAGGCGGCCCGAGACCGACTCAAGGCCGAGGCGGTAAAGGAGGTGGCGGCCCGGGAGGGAGCCATCAAGGAGGTGGCTGACACCGCCCTGAGGACCGTCGCCCTTCAAGGCGAGGTGACCCGCCTTGAGAAGACGCTCGAGGAGGTCAAGGGTTCCCTTGCCACCTCGTAGGCGGCTCGGAAGTCAGAGCGCGAGGCGGCGCTCCACTTCGCCATTGGGGTGGACGACGCGATCGAAGGTAGGTGCCCGTCTCTCTCCTTCCCCAGCCGGTTGCTCTTCCCTTTGCCGTTTCTCGTGTTTCATCTTGCTTTTTCTTTCCTTCTCTTCTTCTTCCATCTAGGGCGTTTCCCGGAAACTCATTGCCGCGAGGATGGGCGCGTGAGTGAGAGCCTTCTTGAGGCCGCGGAAGTCCTCATCTGCCTCTTCAGGCCATTCGAAGGCGCCTGGCCTCTTGGTTTGACCCGCCTCAATCAGAGCCGTCTTGCGAAGGAGCCCGTAGAGGGGCGGGGCCTTCTCTCCCAGCCGGCTGATGAATCGGCTGAGCGAGGCGAGGTAGCCGGTGAACTTTTGGACGTCGCGGAGCCGGGTCAGTTTCATGCGTTCGATCATGCTGATCTTCTCGGGGTTAGCTTCGATGCCGTGGGCGGACACGAAGAAACCCAAGAGTTTTTCAGCGGGGACGCCGAAGACACACTTCTCCGGGTTGAGCTTGATCTTGTACTCGCGTAAGTTCGCGAAGGTCTCCCGAAGGTCGTCGAGGAGGCTGAAGTGCTTCTTGGTTTTGACGACGATGTTGTCGATGTAGACATGGACGTTCCTGCCTATCTGAGGCAGGCGGCACTTCTGCATGCATCATTGGAAGGTGGTGCTAGCATTCTTCAGGCCGAAGGACATGGTGATGTAGAATTAGGCCCCGAAGGGCATGATGAAGGAGGTCTTGAGCCGGTCTTCCAGATCCAGCTTGATCTGGTGGTAGCCTGAGTAGGCGTCCAGGAAGGACAACAAGTTGCAGCCGGCCATGGAGTCGATGACTTGATCGATCCGCGGCAGGGCGAACGGGTCCTTGGGACATGCCTTGTTCAGGCTAGTGTAGTCGATGCACATGCGCCAGGTCTTGTTCTTCTTCAGTACCAGGACTGGGTTGGCTAGCCAGTCCGGGTGGAATACTTCCGTGATGAACTCGGATGTGAGCAGCCGGGCAATCTCTTCACCTATAGGACGACGCTTCTCCTCGGAGAAGCGGCGCAGGGGTTGCTTGACCGGCTTGACGTCCGGCCAAACGTGGAGTTTGTGCTCGGCGAACTTCCTTGGAACACCCGACATGTCCTTGGGGGACCATGCAAAGATGTCCCAATTCTCACGGAGGAAGTCGACGAGCTCGCCTTCCTATTTGCTGTTGAGGCGGGAGCCAATGGTGACGCACTGAGCCGGGTTGGCCGGGTCGAGCGGGATTTGCTTGGTGTCTTTGGATGGCTGGAAGGAGGCCTCGCCGGTGGATTGCGAGGGTGGAGCTGGCATGGCCGGCTGGCTGGCAGCAAGGGCCACGAGCCGGTCGAGCTGCCATTTCTCCTCGGCGATCTCTAGGGCCTCGGCTAGCCGGCTGCTGTCTCGAGCGCATTTGAGCGACATCTTGTAGTCGCCCTTGATGGTGATGATCCCCTTTTGTCCCGACATCTTGAGCTTGAGGTAAGCATAATGGGGGACCGCCATGAAGCTGACAAGAGCCGGTCGGCCCAACAGCGCATGGTAGGGGCTCGCGAGGTCCATGACCTCGAATAGCACTGGCTCGCGGCAGAAATGGCCGGGTCCGCCAAAGAGGACATCGAGCGTGATCTTGCCGACAGGGGAGCAGGACTTCCCAGGCACAATGCCATGGAAAACCGTCCGGCTTGCCTGCAGGTCTTCTATCTTCAGCCCCAGCTTATGCATCATGCCGAGGTAGAGAATGTTGATGCTGCTGCGACCATCTATCAGCACTCACGAGAAGCGGCAGCCTCGCTCCTTGGTGGCGATGGTGGGGTCAAGAACCAAGGCGAAGCTTCCGGTATTCGGCATCATGGCAGGGTGATCGGCCTGGCTCCAAGTGACTGGCTTCTCCGACCAGTGCATGAACTGGGGAGTTGCCGGCATGGTGGCGTTCATCTCACGGCGGAGCCGGCGCTGAGCGTGTTTGCCCGTCTCTTCACTGGTGAATATGACGTAGCAACCGTCCTGGTTGGGGAACTGGTCGATCAGATGACCGTCGTTCGGAGCCGTTGCGGGCGCCGGGGCGGCCACTTGGGCCGGGGCCGACGCGCGGGCTGGCGGCACGGGAGGAGCCGGAAGGCCGTCCCCCCAGGCCAATCGCTGTGAGAAGCTGCACTGCCAGAGCGTGTGCGTAGAGGGCTTGGCCCCTGAATGGTTCTTGCAGGGGAGATCGAGCATTTGCTCAAAGGTGAGCTTCGGCTACCAGGCAGCCTTGCCGGTGCGCTGGCGCTGGCCGGAAGACTGGGCAGCCGGCTCCTGATCCTCGACGGTATTGACCTGCTGGCTCCCGTAGGGGGGTCCGGCTGGTCATTCTTGCGCTTGTTGTTTTGCGACTGCCGGTTGTCGGCAGCCGACCGGGTCATGGCCGGCGTTGTCGTTGCCTTGGCGGGCGGGGTCGTCTTGACCCGGATGGCCGAATCGGCCGTGGCGTATTTGTCCGCCTTGGTCATGAGCTCGGCTTGGAGCACAAGAGCTTGTGCTTGAGAGGGGTACCATCCCGGCAGCCCTCGATGAAGTACTGCACGGCTTGGACCTCGTGCACCCCCTCGCAGGAGTTGTGGAGCTTGGTCCACCGGGTGAGGTAGTCGCGGAGGGATTCGTCCGGCCCCTGAACGCACATGGCGAGTTCACGGGGACGGCCAGGCCGCTTGTAGGTTCCGGTGAAGTTGGGGACGAAGGCCTCCTCAAAGTCCATCCAAGTGTTGATGCTGCCGGCCGCCAAGCTGTTGAGCCAGATGCGGGTTGAGCCGATCAACATAAGGGGGGCGTAGCAAACGGCTACATGCTTATTCCCCCTGGCGATGCCCACCGCGGTGGTGTAGTCGATCAGCCAGTCTTCGGGTTTGGCAGCCCCGTTGTATTTCGGGGTGTCCCTAGGGAGCGTGAAGCCGGTTGGGAACGGCTCGGTGCGAATCCGAGGGCCGAAACAGGCCGGACCAATCGAGCCCTCCTCCTCGAGAAGGACAGATTACGCGAGTTTGTCGATGCAGTTGCGGGCGTCGTTCTCGTTGCCGGGGACGCGTGGTCCGAGCCGGGCCGAGAGTTCGGGGCGGACGGTGGGTGGCGCCGACTACCGCGACTCGCGCCGTGGAGGCGGCGTGTGCCCCTGGCTGCGCCGGCTACCGGATGCCGGTGCTTCGTGGTGGCGGCCGCTCCGAAGTGGCTCATTGGTGCGCCGGCTGCTAACAGCCAACTGCTCACCCCCCGGCGTCTGAGAGGGTCGGGGGTTGTTCGCTTCGGCCCGGCGGCCGGAAAAGCGAGGGGAGCAGGAGTACTGGGCCGCCTGGCGGCCGGCAGTTCCCGTGCCCTCGAGCTCGGGCCGGGGGTCTTCAATGGTGGCGCCGCCCATTGCGAGCAGATGTTGCTGCGCATCAACGGCATCGATGAGCTCCTTGATGTGGCGCTCGTGGGCGTCACGCTCTTCGCCCTCCAAGGTGGCCAATTCCTCGTAGGCCACCTTGAGAGCCCCAAGGTTAGCCACGGGGTGTCATAGACGGGCATTTTGCCGCCGAGGATTTCGGCGACCACGCGGCCGCGGTCGCGCACAGCCCCACGCCGGCTAGGCTCGATGCCAGCCGGGGTGAGTCCGTAGGCGGAAGCGTACTCTCGCTGTGCCGCCTCCATGCGGCGTCGCATGGCGGCGAGGGCGATGGCATCCTCGAACAGGATGCGACGAGCTGCCTCGAGATCGACCGCGATGGTGTCGGGGTTCGCCGTCGGGGCAATCGAAGTGCTCAAGCCCCGGAGGGCCGCACCGAGTGGGTCGGATGTGCCGACGCGGGTGGCGGCAACGGTAGCCATGACCCATGCCCATACGGATGCGGTGGAGGAAGTGATGGCCATCCCCATGCGATCATGGGACCCGTTGGGCTGAGCTGCAGCGAGTGCGCCCACTGCTGTGGGCGGACCAACGCAGATGAGCACCCCCGCGGGGTACTCGTTAGTGGCCGGAGCCTCAGCGAGGCTAAGCCTATCGAAGCGCTCGGTGAGCGCGTCGATGTCGGCCGTGAGGCCGACGGAGTTGCCCGTAGGGCGTGCCGGGGCAAGCCTCACGAGCTCCCCATGGTTCGCCGGGACGAGGGACGGTGGCGGGGAATGGCAAGGGGTCCTGCTCGGAGCATGAATCCGGCCGGCGTCACGTATGGCCCCACGACGGGCACCAACTGTCATCGTTTTCTCACAATAGATGCCATGGGGTGGCTTATCGTAAGTGGTTGGGGCCGGAGGACGCCGACAGGCTCCGGGTGTGAGATTGGGCACAAGCCGTGGTGACACACGATGTACCCAGGTTCAGGGCCCTCCATGGGAGGTAACACCCCTAGTCCTGCTTGGTCTAGTTGGATGGATGGGTATGTGTACAAGGATGCTCCTGGAGCTGTGTCTAAAGGAGGAAGAAGGAGCAGCCGACTCATCTTCCTCTGCCACTAGAGAAGGGAATGAGAGTTCCGTGTGTGTGTGTGAGCGACCATCCATCCCTGTTGCATGGGGGGCTCAGGGGGTTTTATAGGCCAACCCCCAGCTCTTACAATATGCTTAAAGTACCAAGGTGGGGGACCCGACTGGCAGTCTCTTCGGCTGGCCAGAGGGTCCTGCCACTTGCGCCGTCTTGTCATGGGTGGGGCCCGTTGGCCAAGTGGTCCCATTTCCCGTTGGGGCCCGCCAGCCGGCTCTGTGATTGGCCCTCGACCACCTGTCGTGGCATGGGCCTCCCGGGGGAGCGTCATCTAGCGCCAGCTGGCCAAAGTCTCCAGTACGGCCGGCGGCATTGTTGCCATGCCGGGGCAGGTAATCAAGTGGCGAGGGCATGCCGACACTGTTCCCCCGCCCGGTCGTGCTCACCGAGGTCAGCAGCCGGGATGGTTGGACTGTAGCCTTGCGCTGCGGTGCGTAAGCGGCCACTGTAGCGACGGACAGAGGGATGAGATGGGGCACATCCGTCCCAAAGTCAACGGAAGAGCCGACCCGTGGGCAGCCGGCCGCGCCCAGCCGATCGAGGGACAAACCGGCTCCTTGACCAGCCGATCGAGGCGCCAGCCGACACGGGCTTGCGCCAGTCGTCCTCCATCCGGCCACGACCAGCCGGCCACGTAGTTTTTCTTCGAAGCGAAAGGGGGAAGACCCCGTTGCTTTGGCCTACCTAGGGGTAAGAACCCCGTCAGATACATTGGAGACGTATCAATGGCTTCAAGCCAATCCGTGTACTTGAGCGCTTCTTTTACCTTTAGGGGTTCAAAACAAGAAACAAACGCGTGATGCTCACAAAACTTTGTCAACTGTCTACGAGTGGTTACCCCTTTACTCAAGATTCCGTACACGTTCTTGAAAACATGTTAATGAGTTCTAAGCTTGGAAGCAATCTTGGTGGCTCGGCGTTCTAATATTTCCTCCATAGAGGGTTGGGGAGGACCGTCTTGAGAACTTGGAGCATCGTCTTGAGCTTGCTCGGGGGTATGAACTTGATCTTGGGCATCTCTTGGTGAATCACCATCATCATGAGGTTGATCCCTTGATCTTGTTTACTTGGTTGAGGGCCTTCACTTTGTTCTTCGGAAGCATGTGGGGTCTTGCGTCAGTGATGGTTCCACTTGCCTGGAACATTGCCCTTCTCCTTCGGCCACAAGGGGTTCCTCAACATCTAGGAAGTGTCCCACACCCATTCTTATTATGGCTTGGGGAGGAATTTTTTCATCACCTACATCACAAAGACCACTTTGATCCACTTGGGAGCCATTATTTTCATCAAACTCTACGTTACACGTCTCCTCAGTGAGTCAATTGGACTTGTTGAGAATACGGTAAGCATGAGAGTTTGTAGCATAACCAACAAATATGCCCTCTTGAGCTCTAGGTTCAAATTTAGAGAAACGAGCACCTTTCCTGAGAATGAAACACTTACAAATGAACACCCGGAAGTACTTGAGGTTGGGCTTGTTATCGGTAAGTATCTCATATGGAGTCTTGTTCAAGCCTTTGAAGAGGTAGAGCTGATTAGATGCATGACAAGCGGTGTTGATGGCTTCGGCCCAAAAGTTGTACGGATATTTAAATTCCGCCATCATGGTCCTTGCCGCATCCATCAACGTCCGGTTCTTCCTCTCCGCAACACTATTTTGTTGAGGGGTATATATATGGTGTAGATTATTGGTGTTTGATCCCCTCATCACACAGAAACTCGTCCAAGGTGTAGTTCTTGAACCCGGAGCCATTGTCTTGTTAATCATCAATATATTTGCATCATGTTGGCGTTGGGCTTCATTTGCAAAGTCGATGACGGTTTGTTGGGTATCACTCTTTCTCTTGAAGAAATATAACTATGTATATCTTGAGTAATCATTCACAATGATGAGGCAATAATTTCTCCCCCCAAGACTACCAAGTGACGGAGGACTGAAGAGATCCATATGAAGGAGATCTAGGGGCCTCTTGTAGTTAATCGTAGTCATGGGGCAGTGAGCTGTCTCATGTAGCTTTCATTCGATACAAGTACTACAAGCACACTCTTTGGCAAAACTCACTATTTGTTAGTCCACGAACGTGATCCCCTTTGAAGAGGCTTTGCAAAGATCTCATATTGATGTGGGCGAGCCGGCGATGCCAAAGACATCCCACATCAGCTTTAGCCATTAGGCAAGTCACGATCTTAGTATCTTGCTCCGAAAAGTTGACCACGTAGAGACCGTTTTCGACATGCCCAACAAAGGCTACTTGAAGACTCTTGTTCCATAAAAGGGCCACGAAATCAATACCAAATAAGGTACAAAAACCCGTGAGTGCAAGTTGACAAACAAAAACTAAATTGTATGCAAGGGTCTCAACAAGCATGACTTTCTCAATGGTTAAATCCGGAGAGATCACCACCTTGCCATGACACAATACCTTTGAAATTGTGTCATAACCAAAGGAAACTTGAGTGGCCAAGGATGTGTCAGTTCAAACATCCACCACCAAGTCCTAGCTTCTGGTCATATGATTTGTTGGTCCACTATCAAGCAACCATGAACCTGCTCCAAAAGCGAACTACTACAAGAGATCAATGCTTGGATTTAGGCACCCATTATTTAATGGGTCCTTTCATGTTAGTAATAAGGGTCTTAGGAACCCAAATAGACCATTCAATGTACTAATAAGAAGAACCAACAAATTTGGCATAAACATGCCCATCACTAGCACAACATACAACATAAGAGGGGTTAAAGTCGTTGGCTGTGTTTGAAGGGGTGGTATTGCCCTTCTTGGCATTACCACCCATAACCTTGTCCTTCTTCTCATGAGTATCCTTGAGCGGGAGAGGTTGCTTGGTCTTGAACTTCTTCTTCTTATTCTTCTTTTTCTTATTATTATTCTTAGAATTGGTGCAAACCCAGTCCCTTCCTTTGCTACAACATCCTTTTGATCGCTTAAAAGGTCATTGAGATTCTTCTCACCTTGGATACATGCCACAAGGCCTTTCTCAAGTTGCTCTTTCAACTTGGTATTTACCTCCACAAGGTGCACATGCTGACAACAAGGGTTAGTAGTATTGGCATTACCAATTAACACAAAAGGAGGACATGTGGCTATTTCCTTAGTAAGTTTTACTTGGAGTTGATCATGAGACTCCTTAAGAGAAGCGTGAGCACTCTTCAAAACCTTGTGAGCTTTGTCGGGTGTGATAGACTCTTCCTTGAGACTATTATGGTCAACCCCAAGTGCAAACTTTTTGGATTTGAGCACACGAGTAAGAGCAATAGCATGATCATGATATTTCCGTAATTTATCAAGGTCATCGTTGTGTGTCTCCTCAAGATCCAAACGAAGATCTCGCTCTTCCTCAAGAGCAATCAAAAGATCTGCTATCTCATCGGCGTAGTCACAATTATGCCCCTCCAATTTGGATATGGTTTCCTCATGAGACTCAATGATATCAATAGCCTCACCAAGTTATTCCAAGAGAGCAACAAAGTGATTCTTGGTCTTACCCTTGAGTTTAGCCATGAATTATCGAAGTCGCTCTCATAAACATTCACCTCCTCATGTTCATCCACAAAATCCAAGAAAGGAGAAGTAGTGGTAATGGAAGTTTTGATGTTGGAGGTTACCTTGTTGACACCTTTGGACATGAGGCACTTGGCAATGTGGTTCTTGTTGGGGGAGTCGAAGAGAGACACCTTGGTTGGGGAAGAGGTTGCAACGGCCACCATGGCCATCGCCATCCATTCACCACTTGTATCATCATCATCATCATCATCATCATCATCATCATATCATCATCGGAGACATACTCTTCATGAGACACCAACACCTTTTGAGAAACTTTCCTGGTGAAGTTGTTCTTGTTTGGGAAGGACTTGGCCTTGTCTTTGCGGATGAGCTTACCACCATTGTCTTCCCTCTTCTCATACGTGCTATCCATGAGGGAGTGACTCCAATTGCCACAGTTATAGTAAGATATCACATGTTGCTTGCCTTTAGAGCCACTTGAGTTGTTCTTGGACAAGTTTGGCCTTGAGTTTCTCTTGTTGCCCCAAAATTGCCTTGACGCAAAAGCTATGTGCTCGTGGTATGCATATTTCGTGTCTTCGGGGCAGCCATCCTCTTCTTCATTTTCTTCTTCATCCAGAATTTCCTTGGCCTTCAAAGCAAGGTTGGGTGAAGCTTTCTTTGACCGTTGGACACGATCTAGAGCGTTGTCGGCGGTCTTGTCTAGATATGCAACTAAGTAAAAAATCTATATGATGCCAACAACAACAAGATACACGCAAGCAAAGTATACAAAAAAGTAAAGCTTGCACAAAGTAAAGGTAAGAGATAACCACAAGTGGAGCCGGTGGAGACGAGGATGTGTTACCATAGTTCCTTCCCTTTTAGGTGAAGTACGTATCTGTTGGAGCGGTTTGGAGGCACAGTGCTTCCCAAGATGCCACTAAGGCCATATTACTTGTGATCTGCGTTGGATTTTCCGTGAAGAGGATGGGGTGATGCAACACGTTATAGATAAGTATTTCCCTCAGTGAGAACCAAGGTTATCGAACCAAGAGGAGTAGCACACAACCCCCATCTTCAGTGACTGCACAAAAAGGAGCAAACACTTGCACCCAACACGTGCAAGAGGGTTGTCAATCCCGTTGGACTCGTTATTTGCAAGCAATGAAGTGTGTAGATGATAGTTGAATAATGTAAATTGCAAAATAAATAGAAAACAAATAAATGATATCAAGGTGATGTAAGCTTTTGTAAATATATAAGTGAATAGACCCGAGAGACGTAGTTTTCCCTACTGACATCTCTCATGTAGTAGGCATACGGTGGGTAAACAAATTACGGTGGGTAAAGAAATGCAGTGGGTAAAAGCACATAGTTATGCAATATTTATTCACAAAAATAATCATGTGTATATAGGTATCACGTTGATAAGCAAATAGGGTGACTCCTTCCTGCCCCTATTACTATCACTCCATGTTGAGAGCACTTCTATACTTTACTCTCTAAGTATTAAGTTCATCACAAACAGAGTAATGCTTGGAGAACGATGACATGATGTAGACAAAGAAAACTCAATCAATATGAATTAACCCCATTGTTTTATCCTTAGTGGCAACAATACAAAGACGTGTCTTGTCCCTTTCTATCTTTGGGACATAGAGCATCGCCAGATTGAACCCACTACAACACGCCCCTCTCACTTAAGAAGTATCAATCTAGTTGGCCAAACTATTTCAACATATCACAGAGGTTTACAAAGCTATAATAACCATGCAAATAAGAATCATAATAGAATGCAGAGAAGAGTCTAAATATTTTTCTTGCATAATCTGAACATAAACCCACAATTCATCGGATCCCAACAAACACACTGCACAAAGTGATTACATCGAATAGATCATCGGGAAGATGCGATGAACTTTGTATTGAAGATCAAGAGAGAGAGAGAGTTCCATATAGGTACTAACTACGGACCCATAGGTATGTAGAGAAATACTCACACATCACCATGGGAGAAGCAAGGTTGATGTAGAGGCCCTCCGTGATTGATCCTCCCTCCAGCAAGCCACCGGAACAGGGCTCCAGATTGGCACACGGCGGAACAGAGACTTACGGCGGTGGAAAAAGTGTTTCTGGTTGCTCTCTAGGGTTTTGGGGAGATATTACAATTTATAGGCCAGAGAAGGCCGTCGGGAGATGCCAGGGGGAGCCACGACATAACTGGGCACGACCGCCCCCCTGGTGCACCCTGTTGTGTAGTCCCTCCCTCGTACAGCCTCCGGTATCCCCCCAAAGCTTCCTGGTCTTATTTTGGTCCAGAAAAAATCATAAAAAAGTTTTGGGGTAATTGGACTTTGTTTGGTAGAGTAAACCAGAAAAGTCATAAACATGCAGAAAACAATAACTCGCACTAGGCACTAGGTTAATTGGTTAATGGTAAAAACAATATGAATAGGTAAATAAATACCCCCAAAAGCATCGTAGAGTGATAATATTATAGCATGGAACCATCAAAAATTATAGATACGTTGGAGGCGTATCAGGCCACCGTATTCTCCTCACGCCCTCACACAATGCGAGATGCCATGATTCCACTAGTAGTGCCCTTGAAGGCGGCGACCAAACCTTTACAATGATGGTTGGGGAAATCTCCACAACTTAATTGGTGGCTCCCAACACCACCACGAAGCTTCACCACAATGGAATGTGTCTTTGAGGTGACCTCAACCGTCTAGCATGCTCAAACACCGAAGAGTAACAAGATCCGCAAGGGATCAGGGCCATCTCACCCAAAACCTAGAGTATCAAGTAGTTTTGTTGTCTAGGGAGAGAGATCGAGCGAAATGGAGCTTGAAGCAACAATGGAGCTTAAGGTAGGAAGAGGTAGTCTTCTTGGGGAAGAAGACCCCCTTTATATAGTGGGGGGACAAATCCAACCGTTATCCCCTCTCAGCCTGCACACAAGCGGTACTACCGCGCATGGGACTGGTACTACCATTTGGGTTGCAGTGCACCAACCCTACAAACACAAAGGGGTGGTAGGGGAAGAGGTAGTTCCAACTGAGTGGTACTACCGCCAGCTAGAGCGGTACTACCGCCAATAGACGGTACTACCTCGCCCTACTGCCGCTCGGAGTCTGCTAAGAGTTCCACACCCAGAAAGAAGGGCGGTAGTGGCCCGATAGTAACAGGCGGTACTATCGCTTATAAGCGGTACTACCGTGCCGTGGTTCTTGTTGTGGTTCACCAGGAAACGACGTCCTCGTGAGGTTTCCTGGTGAAGAATGGTATCAATTTTCCCAATTTCAAACCCACGATCTTGCAACAACTCTTAAGGTGCTCATACCACGCACATGTGGATTGTTTACGGCCATAGAGTGCCTTATCAAGCTTGTATACATGATTGGGGAACTTGGGAACCTCAAACCCTCGGGGTTGCTTTACATATACCAACTCCTTAAGAGGACCTTTTAGAAATGCACTTTTCACATCTATTTGTTGTAATTTGAAATTATGATGACATGCATATGCAAGCAACATGCGATTAGATTCAAGGTGAGCAACTGGAGCAAATGTTTCACCGTAGTCGATACCCTCGGCTTGGAGTAGCCTTGTGCCACCAACCTTGCCTTGTTGCGAATGACAACATCGTTCACATCTTGCTTGTTCTTGAAGATCCAATTGGTTCTAATGACATTGTGATTCTCCTTTGGTCTTGGCACCAACTTCCACACCTTGTTGCGCTCGAAGGTATTGACTTCATCATGCATGGCTTCAAGCCAATCCGTGTCCTCTAGCGCTTCTTGTACCTTTAGGGGTTCAAAACAAGAAACAAACGCGTGATGCTCACAAAACTTTGTCAGTTGTCTACGATTGGTTACCCCTTTACTCAAGCTTCCGTAGAATTTCTCCAAAACATGTTCATGATTTCTAAGCTTGCAAGCGAACTTGGTGGCTCGGCGTTCTAATATTTCCTCCATAGAGGGTTGGGGAGGACCATCTTGATAACTTGGAGCGTCGTCTTGAGCTTCTCAGGGGTATGAACTTGATCTTGGGCATCTCTTGGTGAATCACCATCATCATGAGGTTGATCCCTTGATCTTGCTCACTTGGTTGAGGGCCTTCACTTTGTTCTTCGGAAGCATGTGGGTCTTGCATCGGTGATGGTTCCACTTGCCTGGAACATTGTCCTTCTCCTTCAGCCACAAGGGGTTCCTCAACAGGTAGGAAGTGTCTCACACACATTCTCCTTATGGCTTGGGGAGGAATTTTCATCACCTGCATCACAAAGACCACTTTGATCGACTTGGGAGCCATTATTTTCATCAAACTCTACGTTGCACGTCTCCTCAATGAGTCTATTGTACTTGTTGAGAACATGGTAAGCATGAGAATTTGTAGCATAACCAACAAATATGCCCTCTTGAGCTCTAGGTTCAAATTTAGACAAACGAGCACCTTTCTTGAGAATGAAACACTTACAAACGAACACCCGGAAGTAATTCAGGTTGGGCTTGTTATTGGTAAGTATCTCATATGGAGTCTTGTTCAAGCCTTTGTAGAGGTAGAGTTGATTAGATGCATGACAAGCAGTGTTGATGGATTCAGCCCAAAAGTTGTACGGAGATTTAAATTCCGCCATCATGGTCCTTGCTGCATCCATCAATGTCTGGTTCTTCCCCTCCGCAACACTATTTTATTCAGAGGTATATATATGGTGTACAATATTGGTGCTTGATCCCCTCATCACACAGAAACTCGTCCAAGGTGTAGTTCTTGAACCCGGAGCTGTTGTCCTGCTAATCATCAATATATTTGCATCATGTTGGCGTTGGGCTTCATTTGCAAAGTCGATGACAGTCTGTTGGGTATCACTCTTTCTCTTGAAGAAATATGCCTATGTATATCTTGAGTAATCATTCACAATGACCAAGCAATACTTTCTCCCCCAAGACTACCAAGTGATGGAGGACTGAAGAGATCCATATGAAGGAGATCTAGGGGCCTCTAGCAGTAAATCGTAGTGGTGGGGTAGTGAGCCGTCTCATGTAGCTTTCCTTCGATACAAGCACTACAAGCACAATATTTGGCAAAACTCACTATTTGTTAGTCCACGAACATGATCCCCTTTGAGGAGGCTTTGCAAAGATCTCATATTGACGTGGGCTAGCCGGCAATGCCAAAGACATCCCACATCAGCTTTAGCCATTAGGCAATTCACGATCTTAGTGGGTTGCTCCAAAAAGTTGACCGCGTAGAGACCGTTTCAACATGTGCAACAAATGCTACTTGAAGAGTCTTGCTCCACAGAAGGGCCACGTAATCAATACCAAAGAAGGTATAAAAACCCATGAGTGCAATTTGACGAACGGAAACTAAATTGTATGCAAGGGTCCCAACAAGCATGACTTTCTCAATGGTTAAATCCATAGAGATCACCACCTTGCCATGACCCAATACCTTTGAAACTGTGTCATCACGGAAGGAAACATGAGTGGCCAAGGATGTGTCAGTTCAAACATCCACCACCAAGTCCTAGCTTCTGGTCATATGATTTGTTGCTCTACTATCAAGCAACCATGAACCTCCTCCAGAAGCGAACTCCTACAGAGATCAATGCCTGCATTTAGTCACCCTTTATTTAATGGGTCCTTTCATGTTAGTAACAAGGGTCTTAGGAACCCCAATAGACCATTCAACGTAGTAATAGAAGAACCAACAAATTTGGCATAAATATGCCCATAACTAGCACGACATACAACATAAGAGGGGTTAAATAGTCAGTTTTTTTGGAAGGGGTGGTATTTCCCTTCTTGGCATTACCACCCACAACCTTGTCCTTCTTCTAACGAGTATCCTTGAGCGGGAGAGGTTGCTTGGTCTTGAACTTCTTCTTATTATTCTTCTTATTCTTATTAGAATTGGTGCAAACCCAACCCCTTCCTTTTCTACAACATCCTTTTGATCACTCAGAAGGTCATTGAGATTCTTATCACCTTGGATACATGCCACAAGGCCTTTCTCAAGTTGCTCTCTCAACTTGGTATTTTACTCCACAAGGTACACATGCTAACAACAAGGGTTAGTAGCATTGGCATTACCAATTAACACAAAAGGAGGACATGTGGATATTTCCTTAGTAAGTTTTACTTGTAGTTGATCATGAGACTCCTTAAGAGAAGCATGAGCACTCTTCAAAACCTTGTGAGCCTTGTCGAGTGTGATAAACTCTTCCTTGAGTCTATCGTGGGAAACCTCAAGTGCAAACTTTTCGGATTTGAGCACACGAGTAAGAACAATAGAATGATCATGACCTTTTTGTAATTTAGCAAGGTCATCGTTGTGTGGATCCTCAAGAGCCAAACGAAGATCTCGCTCTTCCTCAAGAGCAATGAAAAGATCCGCTATCTCATCGGCATAGTCACGACTCTTCCCCTCCAATTTGGATATGGTTTCCTCATGAGACTTAATGATATCAATAGCCTCACCAAGTTATTCCAAGAGAGCAACAAAGTGATTCTTGGTCTTACCCTTGAGTTTAGCCATGAATTGTCGAAGTCACTCTCATCAACATTCACCTCCTCATGTTCATCCACAAAATCCAAGAAAGGAGAAGTAGTGGTAATGGAAGTTTTGATGTTGGAGGTTACCTTGTTGATACCTTTGGATATGAGGCACTTGGCAATGTGGTTCTTGTTGGGGGAGTCGAAGAGAGACACCTTGGTCGGGGAAGAGGTTGCAATGGCCACCGTGGCCATTTCCATCCCTTCACCACTTGTATCATCATCATCATCATCATCATCATCATCATCATCATCATCATATCATCATCGGAGACATACTCTTCGTGAGCCACCAACACCTTTTGAGAAACTTTCTTTGTGAAGTTGTTCTTGTTTGGGAAAGACTTGGCCTTGTCTTTGCGAATGAGCTTGCCACCATTGTCTTCCCTCTTCTCATACGAGCAATCCGCGAGGAAGTGACTCCAATTGCCACAATTGTAGTAAGATCTCACATGTTGCTTGCCTTTAGAGCCACTTGAGTTGTTCCTGGAGAAGTTTGGCCTTGAGTTTCTCTTGTTGCCCCAAAATCGCCTTGACACAAAAGCTATGTGCTCGTGGTATGCATATTTGGTGTCTTCGGGGCAGCCATCCTCTTCTTCATTTTCTTCTTCTTCCGGAATTTCCCTGGCCTTCAAGGCAAGGTTGGGTGAAGCTTTCTTTGACCATTGGACACGAGCTAGAGCGTTGTCGGCGATCTTGTCTAGATATGCAACTAAGTGAACAATCTATATGATGCCAACAACAAGATACACGCAAGCAAAATATACAACAAAAGTAAAGCTTGCACAAAGTAAAGGTAAGAGATAACCACAAGTGGTGCCGGTGGAGACAAGGATGTGTAACCGAAGTTCCTTCCCTTTTAGGGGAAGTACGTATCCGTTGGAGCGGTGTGGAGGCACATTCCCCCCAAGATGCCACTAAGGCCATGATACTTGTGATCTGCGTTGGATTGTCCGTGAAGAGGAGCGGGTGATGCAACACGTTATACATAAGTATTTCCCTCAGTGAGAACCAAGGTTATCAAACTAATAGGAGTAGCACGCAACCCCCGTCTTCAGCGACTGCACACAAAGAAGCAAACACTTGCACCCAACGCGGGCAAGAGGGTTGTCAATCCCATTGGACTAGTTATTTGCAAGCAAATGAAGTGTATAGATGATAGTTGAATAATGTAAATTGCAAAATAAATAGAAAACAAAAAAGTGACAGCAAGGTAATGAAAAATTTCATAAATATATAAGTGAATAGACCCGGGAGCCGTAGTTTTCCCTACTGACATCTCTCATGTAGTAGGCATACGACGGGTAAACAAATTACGGTGGGTAAACAGATACGGTGGGTAAAAGCACATAGTTATGCAATATTTATTCACGGCAATAATCATGTGTATATAGGCATCACGTCCATAAGAAAATAGGGCGACTCCTTCCTGACCCTATTACTATTACTCCATGTCGAGAGCGCTTCTATACTTTACTCTCTAAGTATTAAGTTCATCATAAACAGAGTAATGCTTGGAGAACAATGACATGATGTAGACAAATAAAACTCAATCAATATGAATTAACCCCATCGTTTTATCCTTAGTGGCAACAATACAAAGACGTGTCTTGTCCCTTTCTATCATTGGGATATAGAGCATCGTCAGATTGAATCCACTACAACACACCCCTCACACTTAAGAAATATCAATCTAGTTGGCCAAACTATTTCAATAGATCGGAGAGATTTATGAAGCTATAATAATCATGCAAATAAGAATCATAATAGAATTCAGCGAAAAATCTAATATTTTTCTTGAATAATCTGAACATAAACCCACAATTCAACGGATCCCAACAAACACACTACACAAAGTGACTACATCGAATATATCACCGGGAAGATGCGGTGAACTTTGTACTAAAGATCAAGAGAGAGAGGGAGAGAGAGAGATCCATCTAGGTACTAACTACGGACCCGTAGGTATGTAGAGAACTACTCACACATCACCATGGGAGAAGCAAGGTTGATGTAGAGGCCCTCCGTGATTGATCCTCCCTCCACCAGGCCACCGGAACAGGGCTCCAGATTGGCACACGGCGGAACAGAGACTTACGGCAGTGGAAAAAGTGTTTCTGGTTGCTCTCTAGGGTTTTGGGGAGATATTACAATTTATAGGCCAGAGAGGGGCGTCGGGAGACGCCAGGGGGAGCCACCACATAACTGGGCACGACAGTCCCCCTGGGTGCACCCTGTTGTGTGGTCCCTCCCTCGTGCAGCCTCCAGTCTCCTCCCGAAGCTTCCACGTATTCGTTTGGTCCAGAAAAATCATAAAAAAGTTTTGGGTTAATTGGACTTCGTTTGGTAGAGTAAACCAGAAAAGCCATAAACATGCAGAAAACAACAAGTGGCACTAGGCACTAGGTTAATAGGTTAGTGCTAAAAACAATATGAATTTGTAAATAAATACCCCAAAAGCATCCTATAATGATAATATTATACCGTGGAACCATCAAAAATTATAGATACGTTGGAGGCGTATCAGGCCACCGTATTTTCCTCACGCCCTCACACAATGCGAGATGCCGTGATTCCACTAGTGGTGCCTTTGAAGGCGGCGACCAAACCTTTACAAAGATGGTTGGGGCAATCTCCTGAACTTAATTGGTGGCTCCCAGCACCACCACGAAGCTTCACCACAATTGAATGCAGCTCTGAGGTGACCTCAACTGTCTAGGGTGCTCAAACACCGAAGATTAACAAGATCCGCAAGGGATTAGTGGGGTGAATCAAATTTCTCTTGGTGGAAGTGTAGATCAGGGCCCTCTCACCATAAACCTAGAGTATCCATAAGTTATGTTGGTTAGGGCGAGAGATTTTGCGAAAATGGAGCTTGAAGCAACAATGGAGCTTAAGATAGGAAGAGGTAGTCTTCTTGGGGAAGAAGACCCCCTTTATATAGTGGGGGGACAAATCCAACTGTTATCCCCTCTCAGCCTGCCCACAAGCGGTACTACCGCTCATGGGAGCGGTACTACCATTTGGGTTGCAGTGCACCAACCCTACAAACACAGAGGGGTGGTAGGGGAAGAGGTAGTTCCAACTGAGCGGTACTACCACTAGCTAGAGCGGTACTACCGCCAATAGGTGGTACTACCTCGCCCTATTACCGCTCGGAGTTTGCTGAGAGGTCTAGATCCAGAAATAAGGGTGGTAGTGGCCCGATAGTAACAAGTGGTACTATCGCTTATAAGCGGTACTACCATGCCGTGGTTCTCCTCGTTGTGGTTCACCAGGAAACGTCGTCCTCGTGAGGTCTCCTAGTGAAGAATGGTATCAATTCTCCCAATTTCGAACCCATAGTCTTGCAACAACTCTTAAGGTGCTCATACCGCGCACGTGTGGATTGTTTACGACCATAGAGTGCCTTATCAAGATTGTATACATGATTGGGGAACTTGGGAACCTCAAACCCTCGGGGTTGCTTGACATATATCAACTCCTTAAGAGGACCATTAAGAAATGAACTTTTCACATCCATTTGTTGTAATTTGAAATTATGATGAGATGCATATGCAAGCAACATGCGAATAGATTCAAGGTGAGCAACTGGAGCAAATGTTTCACCGTAGTCGATACCCTCGACTTGGGAGTAGCCTTGTGCCACCAATCTTGCCTTGTTGCGAATGACAACATCGTTCACATCTTGCTTGTTCTTGAAGATCCAATTGGTTCCAATGACAATGTGATTCTCCTTTGGTCTTGGCACCAACTGCCACACCTTATTGCGCTCGAAGTTGTTGAGTTCATCATGCATGGCTTCAAGCCAATCCGTGTCCTCGAGCGCTTCTTGTACCTTTAGGGGTTCAAAACAAGAAACAAACGCGTGATGCTCACAAAACTTTTCCAATTGTCTACGAGTGGTTACCCCTTTACTCAAGCTTCCGTAGACGTTCTCCAAAACATGTTCATGAGTTCTAAGCTTGGAAGCGATCTTGGTGGCTCGACGTTCTAATATTTCCTCCATAGAGGGTTCAGGAGGACCATCTTGATAACTTGGAGCGTCGTCTTGAGCTTGCTCGGGGGTATGAACTTGATCTTGGGCATATCTTGGTGAATCACCATCATCATGAGGTTGATCCCTTGATCTTGTTCACTTGGTTGAGAGCCTTCACTTTGTTCTTCGGAAGCATGTGGGTCTTGCGTGGGTGATGGTTCCACTTGCCTGGAACATTGTCCTTCTCCTTCGACTACAAGGGGTTCCTCAACAGGTAGGAAGTGTCCCACACCCATTCTTCTTATGGCTTGAGGAGGAGTTTTTCATCACCTACATCACAAAGACCACTTTGATCCACCTGGGAGCCATTATTTTCATCAAACTCTATGTTACACGTCTCCTCAATGAGTCAATTGTACTTGTTGAGAACACGGTAAGCATGAGACTTTGTAGCATAACCAACAAATATGCCCTCTTGAGCTCTAGGTTCAAATTTAGTCAAACGAGCACCTTTCTTGAGAATGAAACACTTAAAAATGAACGCCCGGTAGTACTTGAGATTGGGCTTGTTATCGGTAAGTATCTCATATGGAGTCTTGTTCAAGCCTTTGCAGAGGTAGAGCTGATTAGATGCATGACAAGCGCTGTTGATGGCTTCGGCCCAAAAGTTGTACGGATATTTAAATTCCGCCATCATGGTCCTTGCCGCATCCATCAACGTCCGGTTCTTCCTCTCCGCAACACTATTTTGTGGAGGGGTATATATATGGTGCAGATTATTGGTGCTTCATCCCCTCATCACACAGAAACTCGTCCAAGGTGTAGTTCTTGAACCCGGAGTCGTTGTCCTGTTAATCATCAATATATTTGCATCATGTTGGTGTTGGGCTTCATTTGCAAAGTCGATGACGGTTTGTTGGGTATCACTCTTTCTCTTTAAGAAATATACCTATGTATATCTTGAGTAATCATTCACAATGACCAAGCAATACTTTCTTCCCCCAAGACTACCAAGTGATGGAGGACTGAAGAGATCCATATGAAGGAGATCTAGGGGCCTCTTGCAGTAAATTGTAGTCGTGGGGCAGTGAGCCGTCTCATGTAGCTTTCCTTCGATACAAGCACTACAAGCACAATCTTTGGCAAAACTCATTATTTGTTAGTCCATGAACGTGATCCCCTTTGAGGAGGCTTTGCAAAGATCTCATATTGACGTAGGCTAGCCGGCGATGCCAAAGACATCCCACATCAGCTTTAGCCATTAGGCAATTCACGATCTTAGTGGGTTGCTCCAAAAAGTTGACCGCGTAGAGACCATTTTCGACATGCCCAACAAAGGCTACTTGAAGAGTCATGCTCCACAAAAGGGCCATGAAATCAATACCAAATAAGGTACAAAAACCCATGAGTGCAAGTTGACGAACGGAAACTAAATTGTATGCAAGGGTCTCAACAAGCATGACTTTCTCAATGGTTAAATCCGGAGAGATCACCACCTTGCCATGACCCAATACCTTTGAAATTGTGTCATCACCGAAGGAAACTTGAGTGGCCAAGGATGTGTCAGTTCAAACATCCACCATCAAGTCCTAGCTTCTGGTCATATGATTTGTTGCTCCACTATCAAGCAACCATGAACCTCCTCCAGAAGCGAACTCCTACAAGAGATCAATGCCTGGATTTAGGCACCCATTATTTAATGGATCCTTTCATGTTAGTAACAAGGGTCTTATAATCCCCAATAGACCATTCAATGTACTAATAAGAAGAACCAAAAAATTTGGCATAAACATGCCCATCACTAGCACGACATACAACATAAGAGGGGTTAAAGTCGTCGGCTTTGTTGGAAGGGGTGGTATTTCCCTTCTTGGCATTACCACCCACAACCTTGTCCTTCTTCTCATGAGTATCCTTGAGCGGGAGAGGTTGCTTGGTCTTGAACTTCTTCTTCTTCTTCTTATTATTCCTAGAAGTGGTGCAAACCCAATTCTTTCCTTTGCTACAACATCCTTTTGATCGCTCAAAAGGTCATTGCGATTCTTCTCACATTGGATACATGCCACAAGGCCTTTCTCAAATTGCTATTTCAACTTGGTATTTTTCTCCACAAGGTGCACATGCTAACAACAAAAGGAACGGAGGAGATTTAACTAGCAAAAAAGAATGGTTGAGATTTAATGAATTAATCTATATAGGTATGTATGCCAAAGAGAAAAAAACAAACATGCAAGATTTATCTAGCAAAGAAGAACGGCTAAGATTTAATGAATCTACATTGATTAGTAAGAGTCCGTGAAGGACTAGAAGCACCAAACGCAAGACACGAATGCCCGAAAAAACGCATGCATGCAGGTTGGAGAAATATTCAACTATTCGTGTATAATTCAAATAGGTAGCCAGCTATGGTCCGACTAGCACCCTCAACGAGAGTCCGAACAGAATATTATAATGAAAAGAAAGAGCCGGGACATAATACATGTGAAGATCCTAAAAGAAAACAAAGTCTGAGTAGACAATGCATGCGCTGATTTGTAAAAAAAAGTATGCATGCGCTGATTTTAGTAGATAAATCAATATGTACTCTTTTTTCCCTTATTAGAAAAGCATATAAACTTTCTCTTCCCAGAATTTGAAATGAGAGATAGATTGGTACGCACTTAACAAAAAGTGGGCCAAAGATATTGCCACCCTCATCTCTGTCAACTGCCAAATACTGTAGATGTGAATTCCTTTAACCAATAGATGGCAGCGAGAGCAGCTGCGTGCTGGACGACTTGATGAGCCTGCGCACACCTCACCTGCAGGTCTCTGGTAGCTGGCTGAACCATGCAGGGCCGCCAGCGCCAGGAGAGACTTGAGGCTCGTCTACGCTGACGTCCAACTCGCCAACACCCCATGATCGTTGTGGCATGGATAGTTGTCGACAGGATGAACGGCAGACCGACGCGGAGCATGTTGTTCGTAGATGCCGAAACACCAGGATGTCACTTGCGTATCCCGTTAGCGATCGGATGAAGACGCTGCTACAGTCTAGATTTAATAATGTCAGGTGTTAAGGCATGAATACATGCCGCCGCGTTAGGCGGCATACAGAGGCGGAGCATGAATTTGTTGTTGATGCCAATCCGACGAGTAATTGGGGGGAAACGACACTGAAGTCCGAGACAACTTGAGGTGACCGTGGAGATGCATCTTTTTAATCACAAATTAAAATAGTAAATGATTTTTACAGCCATGTTCAGTTTCTATATATAGTTGCACGAGCAGACTAGAAGCTATCAACCCATAGATAAGACGCAGGTGAATATTTCAACAATCTTGCTCGAGCTAGCATCACATCCTATAGGTACTAATTACACCTCCCATCAAGAAACAAAAAGTAAACATCCGTCCATAGATGTACATGCTTTTAATAACGCCTCGAATAACCGTGCTGCTTTAAGAATTAATCTCTTACATCTTGATTCTTGAATCGAGCCCTTTTTTCGTAAATGCTTGATCTATCTGCATGTACTTCAAATGGTAGAGGTGATCTATCTCGATATATGTAGGGGTTATAGTGGATCCCCAATAAAATTAACAGTTGTTCCATCCTATAATTTTTACGTTATTGTAATGGAGGATCATGTCAACGTGCTTACATTGCAGTGGTACATTTGTAAGAATTATAGAGTTTGTGCATGCAAAAAAATCTGTACAAAATATGCATGACATCTTCAGGGAAATCGGTGCGCTGACTCAGTGTGCAAAACGAGCATAACTTTTTGATGAACTTTCTGAACTTATGTTTTATGGAATACATTAACACTAATGATGTAAAATAGTGATGAATTAATTCAAATAAAAGTTGACAAAAAACACAAAAAACGATAAAAGACCAACATTGACAATACATATTGTCTGTAGCCACGGAAATGCACGGGCACTGAACTACCATGTTTGTTCACATAAATTATATCATCTTTGGATAGACTGTTGGGTGCTAATTATAACGGTTGCGACTCAAACTCATGTCAAGGTATATATTATATTATTTGTGTGCACTTTGGAAGCTTGGAAGTCAATATTTCACAATATGTATCCTTTACAAGCTGAGTAGGCATTGCATGTGATGGACATCATTGCCAAGCGGTTTCTATTTGCTTCATGTGCATCACAAAACATGTTAGAATTTCATCACCACATTTTCTAGGAAATAATATAGCTATATAGTGACCTATATAGGTTATCTTCCAAACAAGGACATAAATGACTATTTTATCTCAAAGCGTCTCCACAATAAGCAATGTAAATGTTAAATAAACATCGATGTGCATTTATGTAATTTAACTACAATGAGTATTACTCATAATACAAGGAGACTTAGGTTTCCAATGAAATTTACAACCAAAAACTAATTTCACATATTCTTAACGTAGCAAAAGAAACTACAACAAAATCTAGCCGCGCAAATGCGCGGGTGGCCCCGCTAGTTACCAATTAACACAAAAGGAGGACATGTGGTTATTTCCTTAGTAAGTTTTACTTGGAGTTGATCATGAGACTCCTTAAGAGAAGCATGAGCACTCTTCAAAACCTTATGAGCTTTGTCGAGTGTGATAAACTCTTCCTTTAGTCTATTATGGTCAACCCTAAGTGCATACTTTTCGGATTTGAGCACACGAGTAAGAACAATAGCATGATCATGATCTTTTCGTAATTTAGCAAGGTCATCGTTGTGTGGCTCCTCAAGAGCCAAACGAAGATCTCGCTCTTCCTCAAGAGCAATGAAAAGATCCGCTATCTCATCAGCATAGTCACGACTATGCCCCTCCAATTTGGATATGGTTTCCTCATGAGACTCAATGATATCAATAGCCTCACCAAGTTATTCCAAGAGAGCAACAAAGTGATTCTTGGTCTTACCCTTGAGTTTAGCCCTGAATTGTCGAAGTCACTCTCATCAACATGCACCTCCTCATGTTCATCCACAAACTCCAAGAAAGGAGAAGTTGTGGTAATGGAAGTTTTGATGTTGGAGGTTACCTTGTTGATACCTTTGGACATGAGGCACTTGGCAATGTGGTTCTTGTTGAGGGAGTCAAAGAGAGACACCTTGGTTGGGGAAGAGGTTGCAATGGCCACCATGGCCATCGCCATCCCTTCACCACTTGCATCATCATCATCATCATCATCATCATCATCATCATCATCATCATCATCATCATCATCATCATCATCATCATCATCATCGGAGACATACTCTTCGTGAGCCACCAACACCTTTTGAGAAACTTTCTTGGTGAAGTTGTTCTTGTTTGGGGAAACTTGGCCTTGTCTTTAAGGATGAGCTTGCCACCATTGTCTTCCCTCTTCTCATACGAGCAATCCACGAGGAAGTGACTCCAATTGCCACAATTATAGTAAGATCTCACATGTTGCTTCTCTTTGGAGCCACTTGAGTTGTTCTTGGAGAAGTTTGGACTTGAGTTTCTCTTGTTGCCCCAAAATTGCCTTGACGCAAAAGCTATGTGCTCGTGGTATGCATATTTGGTGTCTTCGGGGAAGCCATCCTCTTCTTCATTTTCTTCTTCTTCCGGAATTTCCTTGGCCTGCAAAGCAAGGTTGGGTGAAGCTTTCTTTGACCGTTGGACACGAGCTAGAGCGTTGTCGGCGGTCTAGTCTAGATATGCAACTAAGTGAACAATCTATATGATGCCAACAACAACAAGATACACGCAAGAAAAGTATACAACAAAAGTAAAGCTTGCACAAAGTAAAGAGAAGAGATAACCACAAGTGGTGCCGGTGGAGACGAGGATGTCTTACCGATGTTCCTTCCCTTTTAGGGGAGTACGTATCCGTTGGAGTGGTGTGGAGGCACATCGCTCCCCAAGATGCCACTAAGGCCATGATACTTATGATCTGCGTTGTATTTTTCGTGAAGAGGAGCAGGTGATGCAACACGTTATAGATAAGTATTTCCCTCAATGAGAACCAAGGTTATCGAACCAATAGGAGTAGCACGCAACCCCCGTATTCAGCGACTGCACACAAAGAAGGAAACACTTGCACCCAACGCGGGCAAGAGGGTTGTCAATCCCATTGGACTGGTTATTTGCAAGCAAATAAAGTGTGTAGATGATAGTTGAATAATGTAAATTGCAAAATAAATAGAAAACAAATAAATGACAACAAGGTAATGAAAGCTACTGTAAATATATAAGTGAATAGACCCGGGAGCCGTAGTTTTGCCTACTGACATCTCTCATGTAGTAGGCATACGGTGGGTAAACAAATTACGGTGGGTAAACAAATACGGTGGGTAAAAGCGCATAGTTATGCAATATTTCTTCATGACAATAATCATGTGTATATAGGCATCACGTCCATAAGCAAATAGGGCGACTCCTTCCTGCCCCTATTACTATTACTCCATGTCGAGAGCGCTTTTATACTTTACTCTCTAAGTATTAAGTTCATCACAAACAGAGTAATGCTTGGAGAACGATGACATGATGTTGACAAAGAAAACTCAATTAGTATGAATTAAGCCCATCGTTGTATCCTTAGTGGCAACAATACAAAGATGTGTCTTATCCCTTTCTATCATTGGGATATAGAGCATCGCCAGATTGAACCCACTACAACACACCCCTCTCACTTAAGAAATATCAATCTAGTTGGCCAAACTATTTCAATAGATCGAAGAGATTTACAGATCTATAATAATCATGAAAATAATAATCATAATAGAATTGAGAGAAGAATCAAACCTTTTTCTTGAATAATCTAAACATAAATCCAAAATTCATCTGATCCCAACAAACACACTCCTCAAAGTGATTACATCGAATAGATCACCAGGAAGATGCGGTGAACTTTGTATTGAAGATCAAGAGAGGAAGAGAGAGATCCATCTAGGTACTAACTACGGACCCGTAGGTATGTAGAGAACTACTCACACATCACCATGGGAGAAGCAAGGTTGATGTAGAGGCCCTCCGTGATTGATCCTCCCTCCAGCAGGCCACCTGAACAGGGCTCCAGATTGGCACACGACGGAACAGAGACTTACGGCGGTGGAAAAAGTGTTTTTGGTTGCTCTCTAGGGTTTTTGGGAGATATTGCAATTTATAGGCCAGAGAGGGCCGTCGGGAGACGCCAGGGGGAGCCACCACATAATAGGGCACGACCGCCCCTTGGGTGCACCCTGTTGTGTGGTCCCTCCCTCGTGCAGCCTCCGCTCTCCTCCCAAAGCTTCCAGGTCTTCTTTTGGTCCAGAAAAAATCATAAAAAGGTTTTGGGGTAATTGGACTTCGTTCGGTAGAGTAAACCAGAAAAGTCATAAACATGCAGAAAACAACAAGTGGCACTGGGCACTAGGTTAATAGGTTAGTGCTAAAAACAATATGAATTGGCAAACAAATACCCCAAAAGCATCCTAGAATGATAATATTATAGCATGGAACCATCAAAAATTATAGATACGTTGGAGGCGTATCAGGCCACCGTATTCTCCTCACGGCCTCACACAATGCGAGATGTCGTGATTCCACTAGTGGTGCCCTTGAAGGCGGAGACCAAACCTTTACAAACATGGTTAGGGCAATCTCCACAACTTAATTGGTGGCTTCCAACACCACCACGAAGTTTCACCACAATGGAATGTGGCTTTGAGGTGAACTCAACCGTCTAGGGTGCTCAAACACCGAAGAGTAACAAGATCCGCAAGGTATTAGTGGGGTGAATCAAATTTCTCTTGGTGGAAGTGTAGATCAGGGCCCTCTCACCCAAAACCTAGAGTATCAAGAAGTTTTGTTGGCTAGGGAGAGATATCGGGCGAAAATGGAGCTTGAAGCAACAATGGATCTTAAGGTAGGAAGAGGTAGTCTCCTTGGGGAAGAAGACCCCCTTTATATAGTGGGGGGACAAATCCAACTGTTATCCCCTCTCAGCCTGCACACAAGTGGTACTACCGCTCATGGGAGCGGTACTACCATTTGGGTTGCAGTGCACCAACCCTACAAACACAGAGGGGTGGTAGGGGAAGAGGTAGTTCCAACTGAGTGGTACTACCGCCAGCTGGAGCGGTACTACCGCCAATAGGCGGTACTACCTCGCCCTACTGCCGTTCGGAGTCTGCTGAGAGGTCTAGACCGAGAAAGAAGGGCGGTAGTGGCCCGATAGTAATAGGCGGTACTACCACTTATAAGAGGTACTACCGCGCCGTACTACCGACTGAAAGCCACTCAATCCGACATGAAAAGTCAAGACTCCCAAGCCGGCGGTACTACGCACTGTACTAGGCAGTGGCACTACCCCCCGTAGGAGGTACTACCGCTGACCAGATCGGTACTACCGCTTACTGGTGTAAGCGATACTACCGCTGCCGTGAGCGGTACTTCCGCTTGGCTCTTTCCGAACTAGAACAAGGCAGCGTCGGAACAACTCCATTGATGCGGGAAAGGAACAAGGGGTACAAATGAAAGTGTACGTGTTGATTCCACCCAAACCTTTTCGATGCGAACCCCCTCTTAATAGTACGGTTCTCTTACGACTCAATTCCATGGAAAACGAAACGCAGGGAAGAATCCATCTTCACTATAATCCACCGAGGGGATAGAATCGTCTTGCGCCATATGATGAATTATCTGAAAGGCTTTATGCACACAATCAGTCCGCAGATGCATTGTCATCAATCACCAAAACCACTAGAATAGAAATATGCCCTTACACCCTTAGACTCAGATGGTTGTGCTTAGAATGGAAAGATCTGAACAAGTTATGGGTCACCGTGGGAGCTCAAGCAGTGAGGTGGCCATGGATCTCTTCTATGCCTACACCACCATCACTATCGACAATGATGGGAAGAAGCTGGTTTGGGAGGCTCCATGGTTGCACGGGAAGAAGTCCGAGGACATTGTCCCCCTTATCTTCGCGGCCTTTAAGCACAAGAAGTGGTTCGTGAGGGAGCTCTACGATGCAATGCATGGGTATGCAAGATCGATTCTTCGGTTGGGCTCGTTGTGAAGCACATTGTACAATTTTTTGATCTATTTCGATCTTGAGCACATTCATCTTTGCATGGATATTGAGGATGACATCATATGGAAGCTAGCGACAAATGGAGAGTACCCATTGATGTCTGCTTACAAGGCTAAATTGTTTGGCGTTATGCTCACAACCATGAACATGACTGCTTGGACCCCCTCCCCCGTCAAGTTCTTCTCTTAGTTGGCACTCCAGAATAGGCTAAATGGATCGGTTGGTGAGAGGTTGGCCAACTGCGGCCTTTGCACACTTTGCAAGAGAGCCAATGAAACGGCGGCTCACCTTTTAACAAGTGTCGGTCCACCCCGCGCGTTCGGAAATTGGTCAAGGAGTGGCTTTCGCTTAGGGACACCGGAGTTGGATAGATGGGCAGCCGAGCGGAATGCCAAGTGCCGATGAAACAACATGTCACGGCGCAACACTCCTAATAGGAAGTTGATGGCTTTCCTTACTATTCTTGTCAGTTGGGTCATTTATAATGAGAGGAACACCCATTGTTTTCAGAAAAAAATCGACACAATCTTTCGACATCCTCAAGCTTAACAAGAGGAGGCCAACCTTTGGCTCACTATTGGGGATAGGCACTTGAGCCACATCATACGATACAAGTAATCACCCTATGTATTTTGGTTGTTGATGTGCTTTGTCGTCGAACGGTTCTATTTACTCGAAACTCCTTTTTAATTAATGAATGGGCATATCTTTTGCCTCGGTTTAAGAAAATAAACCGTGTGGCAGTGACAACAGCGTTCCTTGATTGGTGAAGCTTCTTCTTTATTTTTATTATTATCGCTTCTTGTAAGTAAAACCACTCACAAGGATGTATGGACTTCTGCTACTCTACTCGTGCGAAACGTGGCAGCAACGAAAGTTCTTGTAAGAATCCAGATATATGCGCATACCTTGACCTTTGACTCGACCATTCAGCCATCCTTGCTTCTTTCTTGGGTGCCAAGCCAGTTTAGCTAGACGTTCCTACAAATAGCAAAGTTCTTGTAAGAATCCAGAGAGATGCATTCGAAGTCCAGATCAGAGACAACAATAGCAAAATTGAGGACTCGTGAGGAAGAAGATTAGTCGCCTCAGTTTCTTGCTTGTGTGCAGCAGCTAGACAAACATAGCCGGCGATGGTGTACGAGGCAGCAGAGGCCGTTGTTCACATGGGAGCAGGAAAAAGAAGCCATGAGGAGAAGCGTCACGTGCGCAAGGAGAGTAAGCTAAGATGGAGGAGGCTTGTTCGCTGGATCGTCAGGAAGGTTCACCCGGCATCGTGAAGTTAAGATGGGAGGTTCTTATGCATAAATGTATTTATCCTAGATCACGGCGTATGCTGATTTCAGTACTCCTGTAGTTGGGTACTCCTGTAGTTGGGGAATTGTATCATACTTGAGTTTTTTTTTAGAAAATGAGTGTTATCTCTAGCCTCTACATCAGCATGATGCATACAATCATTTTATTGAACGTAATAAAACCAGAAGTATGTAGGTCCAAACACGCTCGAAAGGAGCGGAGATGCAAAATTACAATAAAAGTAGATATGCCACAACCGGTAAGAATAGACCTATATGCCTAACCATCTCATCTATTAGTGGACCGCCATCCAAACCGGTTGAATATATCCTGCGCTACCATCTCAAATGGGACACACCCAGTAACCAAAGGTTCTCTGGTCTCCGCAGAAGTGAGTAACGACCACGTACGGATCAATGCCGACGTCCTGTGTAGTACCTGCAAAAAATGTATACGTGTTGTCCTGTTAAAAACCAAATCATTTCTGCAATTCTATATAGCCCATAATAATGCACAGACTCCTATGCGAATGTGTCTAGCAATGTTAGTATCCACTCCGTTTAGCCATGTACCAAACAGTATATTAATACTATTCGGAGGGTCAATATGGAATGTAAGTCGAACAGTTTGCCATAATAATTTTGCTAGCGGGCATTGGAGAAAAAGGTGTTTGATTGTTTTCTGACTACTACAAAAGCAACATCTAGTATTGCCTGGCCAGTTGCGCTTAGCTAAATTGTCCTTACCAACCTTCTTGAGGACAAACCACATAAAAACTTTGATTCTCAAAGGGACTTTAACCTTCCAAACATGTTTGGACTTTGATATCTCCGTTGTGTCTATTAGATCTAGGTACATGGATTTGACTGTAAAGACCCCTGTCTTTGTGAGTTTCCACGTAATCGTATCGGGCTCATCCGATAACTGTATCTCCATAAGGCGTCTTATTAAGTGAACCCACTCAGTCCAACGATGTCCTATCAGTGATCGCGGGAACTGTATGGTTAATGGGATAGATTGAAATACTGTGGCAACGTACACATCCTTGCGTTGCATAATATTATACAGGATAGGATATTGTATAGCTAGAGGCGTCTCCCCCAACCACCTATTCTCCCAAAATCTCGTAGCGCCTCCATTCCCAATTATAAACCGCGTCCTCTGAAAGAAAGCATGTTTGACCTTCATCAAGCCCTTCTAGAACGGAGAGTCCGTCGGTCTAGCAGTAACTTGGGCTAACGTTTCGGATTGGAGATATTTATTACGTAAAATCTATACTCACAAACCTTCAGTCTCCATTGATAACCTGTATAGCCATTTACTAAGGAGACATTTGCCATTTGTTCTTAACCTCTAGGTTTTCTATCCCCAAACCTGCCTGGTCTCTGGGTCTGCAAATTATGTCCCATTTAGTAAGTCTATATTTTTTCTTAACCTCATCACTCTGCCAGAAGAACTTCGATCGATAAAAGTCTAGTCTTTGGCGTACCCCTACTGGTATCTCAAAGAAAGACAGGAGAAACATTGGCATACTCGTTAGCACCGAGTTGATTAGAATGAGCCTTCCTCCATAAGACAGAAGCTTCCCTTTCCAGCAGCTTAGCTTCTTCTCAAATCGATCCTCAATCCGCTTCCACTCTTGGTTCGTAAGCTTCCGATGGTGAATTGGTATGCCCAAATAACTAAGTGGCAAGCTGCCCAACTCACAACCGAACAACTGTTTATACTTCTCCTGTGCTTCTTTGGCTTTCCCAAAGCAGAACAGTTCGCTTTTGTGGAAGTTTATTTTCAACCCCGACAGTTGTTCAAATAGGCATAGGATAAGTTTCATATTTCTCGCTTTCGCCATGTCGTGCTTCATGAAAAGGATAGTGTCATCAGCATATTGCAGGATGGATACACCGTCATCGACTAGATGCGGCACTAGCCCACCCACCGGGCCTTCTTGTTTTGCCCTTCCTATCAATATGGCAAGCATGTCCGCCACTACATTGAATAGGATTGGGGACATTGGGTCTCCCTGCCTGAGACCCTTATGAGTCTGGAATTTTTTACCAATGTCATCATTCACTTTTATTCCAATACTCCCCTGGTGTACACAGGATTCAACTTGCTTCCTCCATAGCTCGTCAAAACCTTTCATGCGTAGAGCTTGTTGTAAGAACGACCATTTAACTTTTTCATATGCTTTCTCGAAATCCACTTTGAAGATAACCCCATCTAGTTTCTTCGAATGAATTTCGTGCAGGGTCTCATGGAGTACTACCACACCGTCTAAAATGTTTCTCCCAGGCATAAAGGCTGATTGACTAGGTTGCACCACTGCATGTGTAATCTGCGTCAATCTATTAGTCCTCACCTTGGTAAAAAAATTAAATGACACATTGAGCAGACATATCGGTCTGAACTGTTCGATGCGCACTGCCCCTTCCTTCTTTGGCGACAACGTTATTGTCCCAAAGTTCAGTTGGTACAACTGCAGATGCCCATCGAACAAGTCTTCAAACATGGGTATTAAGTCTCCCTTGATGATATGCCACCATCGCTTGTAGAATTCAGCCGGGAACCCATCTGGCCCTGGTGCCTTATTGTTTTTCATTTGCGATATTGCATCAAACACCTCTTTCTCCATAAATGGTTTAGTTAATATCTCATTCTCGTCCCTTCCGAGTTGAGGAATATCACTGACCAAGTGCTCATCGAGATTCACATACGTATCATCAGGAGCCCCAAAAAGCTTCTTATAATACTCTGAGATGTACAACTTCAGGTTCTCATGCCCAACGATCGTACCCTCATCTTGCTCAAGTTGGTAAATTTTCTTCTTTCTATGTTTACCATTAGCAATCAAGTGAAAGAATTGCGTATTATCATCTCCTCCAATTACCTGGCGCACTTTTGCTTTAAGTGCCCACTTCAGTTCCTCCTCTCTAAGGAGTTGTTTGAGACTATGTTCCGCCTCCGCTTTGGATGCCCTCTCATGCACATCCAACAACACGGATTCGGCCTTAATATCGAGTTCGTTGATGAAGGCAATCAGAGTTTGTTTTTTAAGCTTGTAGGCACCACTCTCATGCTTCGCCCAGCCCCGAAGAAACTGACTCAAGTGCCTAATCTTATTTTGCCATCTATCTACATTGGTTCGACCCTTGTAGCTCTATTCCATTCTCTGGCTACAAGGTCAGTAAATCCCTCTCTCTCAAACCAGGCCACCTCAAAGGAGAAGGCGTTCTTATTGCCCACATGGGTTGCCTCCCCCGAGTCCACAAATAATGGAGTATGGTCTGATATAATCCTCGGCATCGCTCGTACTGTCACCCGTGGAAACTTCTGCTCTCATTCCACGGTTGTCAGTACCCTATCCAACTTCTCATATGTTGGATTTGGTAACGTATTGGCCCAAGTAAACTTTCTCCCAGTGAACTCAAGCTCTCATAAATCTAGGCTTCTGATTATTGTATTAAACATGAATGACCATCTGCCATCAAAGTTGTCGTTATTTTTTTCATCTATACGCCTAATTATGTTGAAGTCCCCTCCCACTAAGATGCGTAACCTCTCATTGCCGCATACCCTGACAAGGTCTGCTAGAAAATCCATCTTTAATTCTGGCTGGGCTGCCCCATAGACCGCGACAAGTGACCATTGGAAACCATCTTCCTTTGAGCGTACTCTAAATTTGACGGTGAAATCTCCCAACACCACATTCCTGACCTCCAGAGTCTCGCACCTCACCCCAAGTAAGATCCCACCAGATCTTCCTCTCAGAGGTAAGCAGTGCCAGTCGAAGTCGGTCTCCCCCAGATATGGTATTTAGGAACTGAGAGGTAAAGTTGTCTCTGCTAGTTTCCATTAAAGCAATAAAACCGAGCCTGAGCTCAATAGTCGCTTCAGCTAGAAATCTCCTTTTAGCCAAGTCACCAAGACCTCTGCTATTCCAGAAGATTCCTCTCATCGGTCATCATAATTTTTTTTGCAGTCTTAAAACAGGCACTCCGGCGTACCGCCGATACCGGATATACCTTCCTTTTCCAGGGTCGCTTTGGTATCTCCTCCTCGACAACACGATCCACATAACCGATTTCGAGATTCGAACTTTCTATCGGTTGCATCGAGTTCGCATGGCCCATATTACCACGCGCCTCCTCTTCCTCATTAAAAAGGGATGACGGTACGAGGTCCTCACATAGGCGTTCAATAGCCCCCATCCGCAGTTTGTTTATCTCATCATCATTCATAGGTTTAGTTGGAGCAATTCTACGCAACTTATTCATAGCTCTCTCGGCCTCTAAGTCGAGAATATCATTGACGGACGTGGAAACCTCCCTAGCATTGCTACCCATAGACACACCCAACATGTTTGCATTTGAAATAATTTCCTCCTCTAAAAAATGCAAAATAGAATGTTCCATGTTTACGGCCATACCTGTGGAAGTCTGAATGTCCCATAGCTTGGCCGCCCTCATCGTGCGGCCCATCATCAAGTCATCTATGTCTGGCTTCTCCTGAAGCCTATGGCTCGTTCGTCTCTCCACGGTCGCCGGGTCAGGAATACCACCGAACGCAACCACGTCCTCTGTGGATGGCAGCATCATGGATGGGCTACCTGCCCTTTGACCCATTGAGTCCTCCTGCATAGCCGGTGAAGCCGGACTGTTGCCGACGGTCCGGTCAGCCACCCACGTGTCGAACTGGCGGTATACTGGGGACCTCTAGTCTCTGGTGCAGCCATGCATCCGTCTTCTGTATCCGCGATCATGGCCTAAAGCTCCGTCCGTACCTTACTCGAAAACGTGGCACCTCCCGAGCTGTCCGTACGACGCCCTGGCGCCGGCGACGACGGGCTGCACTGTGTGCGCCCTCTCCTCCCCAGACTGCACGGCGTGCCTCCAGATGCCATGTTCCTGGCGGAGTGGCTCAGACACTCCTGGGGCTTCACATGAGCGGGCGATGTGTCCCGCTGACCCGACCCGCCTGTAGCAGGATCAGGCTGTATGAGACCCAGGCCAGCAGCCTTACCCGGCGTAACCATCACACCCAGTTGCGCGCCAACCGAAGAACCTCCTACTGCCACCTTTTCCCCCTCATCGGGCCGCTTTGCACCAGCCACCGCAGCAGAAGCACTGACCGAAGAGACACCGTCCACCCCCACCATCCGTGTAGGTGTTTGAGTGAGTTTGGGTGACACCAGCGAAGACAACGGAGGTAGTTGAAACTCCTCCGGGTCCTGACCTTCCGCTCTAACACCCCTAAGCTTGCTCGGTGCCAAAGAGGAACCGAATGATCCAAACTTTAGCTGCTGTGACAATGAAGAATGCCCAACTCTGTCGCCAGCAGAATTTGATGCATTAGTCTTGGCTGTAGGCCCCGCCCCATTCTCAGTCGATGGGCGCTCAGGTACATCTGGTTCAGGTTGACCATCCCTATCCTTTCCCTCGTCCGTGTCCATATCAGCCACTTTTGCCAACTCTTGGAAGTCGACATTCTCCTCTATCTCGATTTCCAACAGATAACTTTTGTCGTCATACGTCCAACGTAGCGAGTCAGGTATGTACTCAACGCTAATAATGCTGACAAACAGACGTGCCACACCATTAGCACGGGTGAAGGGCATATCAACCTTCTCCGTCTTGCCAATGAGCGATCCGAGACTCCAGGTCACTCTGACATCATCAAGAGCTGACCGAGGGGCACCAGTAACCTGTATACAAAGCTGAGGTAGAGGCATGCGGGTTCTTGCCGTGCCCAAGGTTCAAATTCAAGCACACACGTAGTATTCGGAACCTTGCTCATCCCGAACGTCAAGAGTCTATCTAGATCCTCCCTGGTTGGAAAATCCACTCTAAACACCCGATCCTCCAGAGTTACAAGATCCTAGTTATACGACCCCGGAACTAGCTCACGGAGTCGCAACATTACCTGCTCCGTGGTCATCCTGCCACGAGTCACCCGCATCACCCCAGTCCTAGAGCTCTCTGAAATAGGTGTGATAGAAGACGAGTGGGGAGACTCAAAAAACATCAACTCCGAGCAGTAGACCCCATATATAGTGACCGTGGGCTTTGGTCCCAAGAGAAACGGGCACTCTCCCGTATCATGCTTTGGTTTTTGGCACAAGTCACATAACTCTACTTTACACTCTGTTGCGAAGTGCCCCGGTTGTCCACACCGATAGCACGACATCTTTTCTTTCTTTCGCGCCCATTTAGAAATTTTTTCACCTTCAGATTTTTCAGACTTGTCAGAAGTTGCATCTTTAGCTGTCACAATCTTAGGAGTTGGAACCTTAACCGCTGCCAAAGCGCCCACCACCTCCATTGCCACCCTCGCGAGGGCCGGCCCCATAGCATCTGTTGCTGCGGTTGATGATGCGGGCACCTCCCTTTGCCCCGTCTCATTGTTCTGAGAAGCAGCCTCTAACGGCGAGGGAGGTGGAGGAGGCCACCTTCCTCGTCCATGAGCCCCCCTATATTGACGAAACCAGTTCCGGTTCCGGTTGGGAGGTCCTATCGCACCGTGTACAAAGGGACCGGTATGGCCGTTGAACCCTCTGCCTCCGCCATGGACCCGACCGCCGCCTGTTGATGACGAGCCCCGATGAACTCCTTCGCCATAAGCATCATAGCCATCGTCCCCTCAATACCCGGTACCGTTCCGGTTATCAGAATACGCGGCTGTCCTACGCCCAACAGTGTTGGGTCCCCGTCCTCGACCGGCCTAGTTGCCGTCGTGGCTTCCCGCACCTACGGGTCTCGGCCCCCGCGACGGCTGGTGCTGCTGGTGATCCGGCCGCGGCTGTGCCTGCTGCTGTCGGGTCTGCGGCGGTTGCTCCGTCCTTGCAAGCGGCACCAGAGTCCACCCCTGCTGGTTCCCACAACCCGCCATCGCCGTGGCAGTCACCGGCGGCGTAGTGTTTGCCACCGTCGATGGGGATCGTATTCTCGCCGCCCTGCCCTCGCCCAGTCGAGGGAAGCCTAGTGCGTGCCACTAGATACCCTGGCGACATCCGGTCCCAGGGTTTCTCGTGCTATAGACGATCGAAGCGAACCATCTATTGCCTCATCGTAAGTAAGCTGGGCTGCCAACTGGGCCACATACCCGTTTATCGAGCAGCCCAAGAGCGGATCTGTCTCCACCGGCCCATCAGAGCCCAACAATGCATTCAAACGATCGTTCCTGAGACTGTGGATCGAGGCACCTTCGCTCAGCGGCACGACCGCCGCCGGCACCGACACCGCCGGATAGCGTCTTCGATCCTTCCTATGCACCGTTTTCCAGGAAGAATGTACAAAAAAATCTGCTAGAGTGGGTTTAGGCAAACGCACCTTAGGTAGTGGACCTCGCCATGGCCGAACCGCCGTCGTGGAAGTCCGCCGATGGAGGAGCCGCCGTACCATCTCCTGTTTATCCGACGCCGAGAGCCCCTTCCTTGTCGGATCGTCCTGAGGAACAAGCATGTCCACCAGGCGAGATATCGTGTCTTCTCCGTCCCCATTCGTGAAGGCCTCGCAGATCTTCTCCGACGGTGTCGGTGACGCCATGCCCTGTGAATCGCCGTCGCCGGGCTCTGCCTCCACCTCTTCCCCATCGGAGTCCTCCAGGAGCGCCCAGAACCGATCGCCCACCCGACGATGAGGCCCGTCAGCCGGGCAGCGAGATGCCGCCAGGATCGCCGCCGCCTCTCTCTCTCTCTCTCTCCTAAAGGGATCCATATGTTGAAGCCCTTATCATACTTGAGTTCTTCACCTCCGGTTGTAATTAAGATGGGAGACGTTCAAAAAAATAAAGACGAGAGGCTTTCATTTCTGTATTCAAGCAAAATAGAAATTGTATGTGTCTATGAGCATCGTTAATAGTATAGCATGGCTATAAGACGTCCTCATTGCATATATAGTTATCACTTATAGTCACTTATACAACAATGTTAACTATAAGGCTGGCTATAAGAGTATTATCCTTTTCATCTTTTTTTCATATTTATTGTATTTGTTTAGAGTACGCATGTAGCTAAGCTCTTGCATGAGAGTTCATTCTCACCATTTTTCATTATCTTCTCTTTCACATAGATAAAATTGACATGTAAACGGGATATAAATTCATTATTGTACTTGATCTACTAGATTGGAATTACCCGAGGGAGCGGAAAATCAGGATTGCCAAGTTCACCCGGCAGTATTTTCCGGACGGGTTTTCAGGTATATTTTGGATTTTCTTGAAAGGTGTTTCTCAAGAGACAAAATCTTGAGATGTATCATCCGTGTATTGTAAAAATGTTTGATCATCAACACTACATACACCCAAATTGAATAAACATAGACACACATTACGTCACAATTGCATTCAAAAGGTAGAATTTATGACGAAGATAGAAAAAAGTGAAGAAAAGAGAATTTTATACTTTTGGGACATTTTGTCAAGCATGGTGTGCCCACCGGTGGCCGTGCTAACGGGTGGCTTCGAATCCTCCTCCATGGAAGGAAGTGGGACGAAATTAGGAGAGGGGAAGGCACCACCGGAGCGCCGCACTAGCCGTCGCCGCCACGACCTTCGTCTTGGTCGAGCGTGAGGCAGCCAAAGCAGGATCCGCGACAACCTCTTCATGTCCATGGACGTTTGGCCCGACGCACCCCCTCCGACCGCGACGGCGGCTTGTGGGGTCAAAAAACTTGGTGGCAGCTTGGTTGTGGTGGCGAGAACCGTGAGAGGGAGAGAGAGAGAGAGAGAGAGTTGTGGGCTCAGTAGGAGCTGAGCGATGGCGAGGACGTCTAGAGTCTACAGTATCATCATAGGTATCGTCAATGGTGGTTCGGTGGTCGTCGACGATTGCAAGTGGGAGGGAGGTCGGGCGGCAATCACACGGCGGAAGTTTTTGGGTGACAGTTTGGCTGTGCGTGACAGGGAAATTTATTTTGCGACATCAGCACGGCTACTGTATATTCACAACACTTAGGGAAAATATAGGTCTGCCCTAAAAAAATTGCGGCACAATATAGAAATAGGGAATCTGCTTGAGCATCTTCTTGGATTGAAATGCTTGTCGGTAGACACTGATGCGGGAGTCGGCCATCCAATTGTGTCCCTAAATGTCCATCTGCAGATGGTGCATGTCACGGTTGAGAAGAGGAAGGGGAAGTCCGAATGTCCGACGTGGTGGCTTTTGGCCTGCTAGACGGATGTCCGAACACCCTCAAAGTATCTCCCAAGTTAGCTTCTAGTTTGCTGAACTTTAGGCATCTGAACCAGTCTTTGGACGTTTAATAAGGGATATCATTGGAGGCAAAAGTGTCCAAACTCCCACAAAAGACATACATGAAAGATTTGAGGGTCCTCTTAGGAGATGCCGTTAGCCCAACTCCAACATAGGGACGCATTTGGTCTGCCGCCGTTTGTTTGGGTCCGCGCGTCCAAAAACCACGACTCAACGCACAACCACAAATGCAAAAAGCGTTCGTTGCGTGTCCGGCTGGGTGATTTTTTGGCGCAAATTCGGGACCGATTTGCGTCCAGACACACATGGGATGGACGCGTCACGCGTCCTCTCATCATCCGTCTCGAGCCCACGTGTCGGTCGGTCACGCACCTCCCACTGGACCCATTTGAACCACGCCCGTTAAAGAGCCCGCATGTCAGCCACACAACCCCATCCACATCGGTCATTTTAATTCCTAGCCCGTGCATGTGGAGGGGGCATTCCACTCCCGCGCACTTTTTATCCCCCTTAGCCCCCCCCCCACAAGCCAGCGTCGCCTGCCGACCATAATGGTGTGGAAGTGGATCCCAGGGAAGTACAACTCGAAGGCCGGGTCATCTGGCTTGTGCGGGTCGAGTAGGAACATGGCGGTATTCACCATCTCGCTGCCCGCAGCGCCGCGGCAACATACCTATGTTGGCGTGGCGACGTTCCATCGCTACAAGGACACAACCATCCCGTTGTTGTGGGGCGACGTGCACCTGCCGGACGGGTGGCACCTCAACCCAGAGCTAATGCCCGTGCCTGCCATCCTGGCCAGCGGTCACGCTCGTCTTTCGGAGAACAACCATCGATGAGCCCTACTGCCTTCAGACCTCCTCTACACCCCAAGGTACGATGCCAATTCACCACTATGGGGCATGTGGTTCCGGGCAAACATGTCATGTGACAGTAGTTCTTGTTTGTTGCTCGTGTGTGTGCTCTCATCCCACCCCTTGCGCGTGTATGCACATAAACCCTCACGGTCACCGCCACCATCTCCACCAACTATGTGGACGTCAACGAGGAGTACGATGCCTCCACGAAGGCGCTGGATGACTCAAAGCTCGACAAGTTGAAGGACTTTGTCTTCCACCAATTTTGTAGCCATCCCCGCACCTACAATATATTATATTTTAAATTCAAGTTTAATGTCAATGTGTGAAATGTGTTTGCCCAATTGGGCGCACCTACGGGTCGCGCGGACCAAAGTCCATACTAGCGATGCAAACGGACGAAAAGCATATTCATTTCATTCCAACGCAGGATCTGGCCTGAGGGCCACTCCGACCCGCCAACGGAAATGAACGTGGTGTTTGTCCATTTGGATTGGGTGGAGGCGTTTTGTTCGGCCAAGTCCACCCAAACCTAGCTGGTACGCCCAACAAGCCAACACATTTCGTCCCTCATAACCCACAAGTGTAGGGGATCACAACGGTCTTCGAGGGAAGTATTGTATCCAAATTTATTGATTCGACACAAGGGGAGCAAAAGAATATTTATTGGTCTTAGCAGTTGAGTTTTCAATTCAACCACACCTGAGGTATTCTCTGTAACAAAGTTTAGTAGCACAAAAAAATAGTAATAGGAACGGTAACAGTAACAACAATAGTTTTGTAGTGATTGTAACCACAGTAGCAGCAATAGTAACTTAGCAAGACACAATATGTAAAAGCGTAGGTCATGGATCACTTGTGGATAATTATTTATATGGCACCCATCATGTAATGGTTACACACTAGAGCGACACAGAACTAGCTTATAATGTAGGCATATATTTCGTATGTAGTCATACGTGCTTATAATAAGAACTTGGATGACATATTTTGTCCTACCCTCCCGTGGCAGCAGGGTCCATAAGGAAACTAAGGGATATTAAGGCTTTCTTTTAATAGAGATCCGGAACAAAGCATTAACACATAGTGAATACATGGACTCCTCAAACTACGATAACCACCGGAAAGAATTCCAATTATTGTCACCTTGGGGTATGTGGATCATAACACGTAATAGGTGCATACAACTTGCAAGATAGGATCCAAAACACTCTCATATTTATGAAAAGATAATAGGTTCATATCTGAAATCATGGCACGCGAGCCCTAGTGACAAGCATTAAGCATAGCAACATCAATCCCAAGACATAGTGGATATTGTCGGTGTCAAATCCGTCATATCTCGTAGTAGGGGTCCTAAGCTAGGCATCATGGAGAGATGGTAACATGGACACATGATTTTACCCAGGTTCAGGCTCTCTCGAGGAGATAATACCCTACGTCTCGCTTTTGATTGTATTCATATGGGGGATAGTACATAGTATAGGTATCTACACGAGATTGTAGTAATGAATATGATATATCTCTATTGACTAGCCTGGCCTCGGTTTATATAATGTACTGTAGGCCTAGGGTTTAGAGGAGTCCTTGTCTTGTGCGCCAAGTCTTGTGGAATCTCTCGTGTATGCGTCATGGGCTGCCCGAAGTGGCCCATTAGTGAATCGTCATGGGGGTCCTCGGCCCGACCCATAGGTCGGGAGGCGACGTGGTGAGTACCCCCTAGTCTAGGACACCATAAGTAGCCCCCTGATCTGGTCTTCAATTTGGGGACGCTCCTCGGTTCTTCCGAACAATTATTTGTCTTCGGTCGTCGGTCTTGAAAACTGGTTCAACAAATCTTCCCATCTTTCATCTTGAGGATCATCAAAGTGTATCCGAAGAGTTCACACGTCGGGCATCCGAGGAGCCCCTTTAAGTTCTCGGCCTTTATAAATGCCTCGTTATTTTTTACACCATACCTCGGGTTTGAAGTGCTTCCTGTACGGCGGCGTCCTCTTGCGTCCGAGCTCCAACGCCGAACTGTATCCGAGGTGTATTTTTGCAGCCAAGCTCCAACGCTGGTCGACATCCGAGGTGTCATAGATTACCTTGGTATCTGAAAATTTGAAGGAGTCAATCCGAGCTTAAATGCCGGAATAGACTTTTATGGAGCCAGCCCTTCACATCCGAGCTTTATGCTGGACTACTTCCGAGGTGTCTCCGATATTGAGCTTTATGTCGGACTATTTCTGAGCTCCAATGTCGGACTGCATCCAAGCTCCAATGATTATCGACATCCGAGGTATCATAGATTACCTTGGCCTCTGAAAATTTGAATGAGTCCATCCGAGCTTAAATGCCGGAATAGTCTTCTATGGAACGAACCATTCGAATCCGAGCTTTATGCCGGACAGCTTCCGAGCTCCAACGCCGGACTGCATCCGAGCTCTAACGATGGTCAGCGTTCGAGGTATCATAAACTAACTTGGACCTTAAAAAATTGAAGGAATCCATCCGAGCTTAATGTCGGAAATGCTCTGTACGGAGCCAACCAATTGCACCCGAGCTTTATGCCGAACTGCTTTCGAGGTGGTGCACCACCCCGATAGTGGGCTGATTTTTTGTGGATATTTTGGATTGGTGAAATTTATTCTCTGCCGAGATATATACCCAGTAGCCCTCAAGGTGTGTATCGGTCTACAACCGTTGATCCCAGTAGCCCCTGAGACTCAGGTCGATTCACAAAATCTGCCTGAGGATCAACTCCTAGCTCAGCAACATACATCGGAACACAAAAGCGGTGTGCACAGACCTCGAGACTCAGGTTGGGTGCGGCCGACCAACCCAAGCATCATAATCTCCTCAGAAACTGTATTGCACTGGAATTTTCTGCATTGAATTGTCAATGCAGTAGCCCCCGAGACTTGGGAGAAAGTACAAATATAAGAGCCCGCAAGTAACTTGGGTAAAATAATTTTATGTATAATGATTGTATGTACCGAAGTACTTATATCATATATGTGTTCGCCCAAACTTTAAACGTGTCTTAACTAACTGTCGGCTTATCTCTCTTCAGCCAAGGGTTGAAAAGTGTTATCTACTACGCCATCCGAAGATATTGAAGGTGAAAGGATCAATATGGTGACTAGAGGGGGAGGGGGTGAATAGGCAACTAACACTTTTTAACTTTTCCTTAACAAATTAGGCTTAGCATCAAATAAGTTGGTTAGATGTGCAACTAGGTGAGGAACCTATATGATGCTACACACAACAAGCACACAAGCCAGCAAGGGATACAACACAATAATAGCTTGCAAGAAGTAAAAGGTAAGAGATAACCAAAAGTGGAGCTGGTGGAGTCAAGGATGTGTTACCAGAGTTCCTTCCCTTGAGAGGAAGTATGTCTCCGTTGGAGCGGTGTGGAGGCACAATGCTCCCCAAGAAGCCACTAGGGCCACCGTATTCTCCTCACGCCCTCACACAATGCGAGATGCTGTGATTCCACTATTGGTGCCCTTGAAGGCGGCAACCGAACCTTTACAAACAAGGTTGGGGCTATCTCCACAATTTAATTGGAGGCTCCCAACAACACCATGAAGCTTCACCACAATGGAATGTGTCTCCGAGGTGACTTCAATCGTCTAGGGTGCTCAAACACCCAAGAGTAACAAGATCCGCAAGGGATTAGTGGGGGGAATCAAATTTCTCTTGGTGGAAGTGTAGATCGGGGCCTCCTCAACCAATCCCTAGGAAATCAACAAGTGTGATTGGCTAGGGAGGGAGATCGGGCTAAAATGGAGTTTTGAGCAACAATGGAGCTTGGGAAGGAAGAGGTGGTCTTCTTGAGGAACAAGACCTCCTTTTTATAGTGGGGGATAAGATCCAACCGTTATCCCCACACCCAGCCCCGCGCGTCACGGTACTACCGCATATGACCATGGTACTACCGCTGCAACATGCGGTACTACCGCTTGCACAGAAGTGTCAAATGCAGGCCGATTGCACTAGGCAACTAGCGGTAGAACCGTCGGAGCGGTACTACCGTGAGTCCATGCGGTACTACCGCATGGTCAGTAGTGACTGGCACTGGAGATGCACGGAAGTAAAAAATTACTTCCATGCCTAACTCCGCTGAGGGCGGAGCTATGAAAAAGTCTGGCATGGTAGTACCGGAACTGCATCACGGTACTACCGCAAGAGGGCGGATGTAAAAAATTACATCCGCGCCTACTACCGCAGGCGCACGTACTAGGGCAGGGGACAGCGGTACTACCCCTCCACTGAGCGGTACTACCGCGGGCTCCTGTGGTACTACCGCTCCCTTGAGTGGTACTACCGCTGGCCACTGAAAGCAAGTACCCCCCAAGCTTCACTTTGCACAGACAAGGAAAGCAAGCTGGAGCTCCATTGAAGCGAAGGAAAGGTGGTGCAATAGAATAGATAAGTACGTGTTGATTCCACCCAAACCTTTCCGAAGCGGACCCCCCTATTAATAGTACGGCTTTCCTACGACTCAAATCCACCAAAAGGAAACATAGAGAAAAACCATCTTCGATAAGCTCCGAGGGGCACCGAATCATCTCGTGCCTAGACATGAGATATCTGAAATGCTCAATGCACATGATTAGTCCGCAAAGGCATTGTCATCAATCACCAAAACAACTTAAGGAGAAATATGCCCTTACAATCTCCCTCTTTTTGGTGGATTGATGACAATACGGGATTTGCACATAAAGATATAAGATGAGCATATGCAAACCCAAGATCTATAAAATATAGACATGCTCCCCCTAGATGTGTGCATTCTATAGATATGCTTTGGACTCCCCCTATATCTATAAAGCACACACACTAGGATCAACACTCCCCTATATTTTATAAACAAGGCAATCCTTGTAACAGAATGTATAACACTAAATAGGGAAACAAGGCATAGCATGTGAGCATGAAGATAAGGGTACATAAGAGATAGAGTCACAAGGTACGAATCATACTGGACAATAATAAGATAAGAGTGATAGCATATGTCTCACACCATATGATAGAAGAAGTCTCCTGGTCTCACACACAAACGACATAAACCAAAGTTCAACGAAAGCAAAGAGACGACAAAAAACAACGCAAACACTCGCAAATCCTACTCTCTCTCCCCCTTTGGCATTGAGACGCCAAAAAGACAGAGAGGACACCTAACACACAGGTGGTAGCTTCCATGCAGAAAGATCAGTCATCAGGCTCCTCCTCTGATGCAGCTAGAATGGACTCCTCATCTGAATCAGCCCACTAGAACTTCTGCTTCGCCATCCAAGTAGCCTCAGGAGTGATGTCCTTCTCAGACCCACTTGAGATGGTCTCGCCAAGCTTCCTCAAAATTCGCTTGTCACGTTGGCGACTCTCCTTCTAAGCAATGCGAGTCTGATACTGTCCCTTGGCCTGCATGCAGAACAGAGTCTTCATCCTGTGTGAGAGCTTCTTGTCCCAAGATGGCTCAAAAGACGGTGGCACATACATCTCAGAGCTGTCATCTTCCTCCTCTTCGATCTCATCCTCATCAACCTCCATATGAGAAGGAGCTAGCTTAGTGGTTGTGTTGGCCCACTTGTCCTTCATACGCATTCGAATGGGCTCATGAATAAACCAGTGAGCCTGAAAGTCCTCGTCTGGAAGGGTCTTCTCCCAAGTTGTACGAATCAAGAGGAACAGGTAGGGCCCATAAATGGGGACCTTACGGTGAAACACAACAGTGCAAAGCTCAGTCCACATAATGTGAGAAACATCAAGGGGGTCAAGTTCTTCAGTTCGTCCTTTCTCACACAGTAGCCACATATCCACCAGATAGGAGTGCACCTTGTCCTTGTCTCCCATGCGAGGAAACAGAGTGTTGCAGAAGATCCGGTGCATGACATCAAGGAATGGGTTGAGCATGGAAACTTGCTCACCAGAGGGTAAAGTCTTCAAAATATAGTAGGGCATAAGCTTCTCCTTACGTGCAGGCTGGGGGTTGCTGTGAGGGCGCAAACCAATGGTCTCCTCAAGCCCCTCATCACAACCATGCAACAGATCCATGAACTCCTTCCAGGTAGCAGACAACCTCTCTCCATTGGTCATCCAAGTCATGGTCCGCTGCACATCAGAGTGGAAATGGATAGAAGCAAAGAACTGACCCACAATCTCGGGATCAAAGTCAATATGGAACGAGATGATGTCATCGATAGCAAACTGCTCCACCATACTCAGAGCCTCACCAAAGTATGCCTGGTTCTTCCTCATATGAGCCATGTCAATCCATTGGACAGGAACATAGAGATTCTTCTTGCCCTTGATCACATCGATATGGATGAGATTTTGTTACTTGGTCCAAAACAACTCATTGGCCCTGGAATGTTCCCTAGGTTTGATATAGGGGTCGATCAACTGACAAGACAGAAACTCAGCTTGAGGCATGTCTTCCCAATTGTCAACTAGCTCCTTGAGCTTGGATGCGGTTCTCTTGAAACGGTGTTGTGGGGCATTGGACCCCTCGGGAGCATCTAGATTGCGAAGACGCTTTGAACTAGTGTCGCAAGAAGGATTCGAGCTTCTTGGACCTGAACCGGAACCGGAGCCACCACCTATGACGAACAACGCAAACACAAGAGACAAACGAAAAAGGAGTCAATGCAAAGACCAAAGTAGACACGAAAACAATATAGATGTGAGAATGAACAGGACATAATGAGGTAGCTTTTGATCGAGCGGTAGTACCGGAGGTTCACGCGGAAGTAAAAAATTACTACCGCGTCGGACGCGGTAGTACCGCTGTGAGCGGTAGTACCAGTGCAGGAGCTAAAGTAAAATTTTACTTCCGCCTGACAAGCGGTAGTACCGCACCAGGTGCAGTAGTACCGCACCAGGTGCAGTAGTACCGCACGGGGCAGAGTTCACATGAACACAGATCTAAAAACCAGATCGGTACTACCATGGATCAACAGCTATCACGTTGTATCCTATCAATAAGTACTTCTATGGCACACACACACACACACACACTCTCAAAACATCCCCTCATGCACAGATTTGGCCAAAAATCACTAGAGCAACTCATATTTCCCCTAAACCTAGATTCAAAAATAGAGAAGCAAAAAGAGGAGAGCTCGGGGAAATACCAGGGTCCATGGCAAGAGGACGAGGTGGGGAATGGTCCCACCGATGGGAATGAAAGGAGAGTGGCCAGAGACGGAGATCCGGCGAGGTCCTCCGGCCCCGGTTGTGAGGAGGAGAGAGAGACGTGGGGGGAAGAGATAATGGGTATGGGGGAGTTTGAACTCCCCCTGCCGGCTCTTAACCCCCACGCAGACTCGACAACATGGTAGTACTATAGGTCATTGCGGTAGTACCGCTCAACGAGCGTAAGTAATTTTTTACTTTCGCGCGATAAGCTATAGTACTGCTCCGGGAGTGGAAGTAATTATTTACTTCCCTGTTTTGGGGCGGTAGTACCGTGCCGAGGACGCACCTGTGCAAGCACAAAGGCAGTCCAACTCCAGCGGTAGTACCGTGGATTACCACAGTAGTACCGTGCTGCCCACAAAATGCAAGATTTCAGAGAGAAAAGAGAAGAAGAGAAAAAAATTCGCACAAAACGAGAGACCCAAGAAGACAAAGATACAAGTCAAAACAAGAGCATGGTCCAACAGAGTAGAAAGTAGAAATGAGGACCAAACAGTGAACCACTACTTCGCATGAAGAGAGGCCAGTGGCCCTAGAGTCACCTATGTTTGAGTCAAATGGTATGGCACCGTGAAGAATTATCCTTGGGCCCATGACCAAGACTCGTCTTTTGAAGCACAGTAACCATTAGAAAAATGGCGGATGTGAAAGACTTTGATTAGTTTATGCATAATAAGGGGGGGGATAGTTCATTGAGAGAACTAGACTCCCCCTAAATCCATGCCTACACCTAGACAATACATAATGATGAGTGTGCTGAGGTGTGCACTAAGTCAATCCACATTGCTCGAATCAATGATATTTAGCTCATGCCTTAACTCATGAAATCTTGCTTCATCCAATGGCTTCGTAAATATATCTGCAAGTTGTTCATTAGTGCTCAGATGGATAAGATTGATGTCTCCTCGCTTGACGTGTTCCCGGAGGAAGTGATGACGAATATCAATATGCTTCGTCTTGCAATGTTGAACTAGGTTGCTGGAGATCATAATGGCACTTTCATTATCACAATAAAGAGGCACTTTGTCACAATTGACACCATAATCCTTTAAAGTTTGCCTCATCCAAAGAATCTTTGCACAACAACTGGCAGCAACTACATACTCGACCTCGGTGGACAAGACAGAAACACAGTTTTGTTTCTTTTAAGACCAACTTACCAAAGACCGACAAAGAAATTGACAGCCTCCAGAAGTCGACTTTCTATCCACATGGTCTCCCGCCCAATCTGAGTCAGTATATCCAACGAGATCAAACGAAGCCCCCTTGGGATACCATAAGCCAAAGTTTGGGGTATGAGCCAAATATCGAAAGATTCGCTTGACAGCCACATGGTGACTCTCCTTAGGTGCGAATTGAAATCATGCAAAAATACCCACACTTAACATGATATCCGGTCTAGATGCACAAAGGTAAAGCAAGGATCCAATCATGGAGCGATATACCTTTTGATCCACCGCTTTACCATTGGGATCACTGTCAAGATGGCATTTGAGTGGCATGGGAGTGTTAGGCATGGGAGGATTGATCTCATCCATCTTGAACCTCTTGAGCATGTCTTGAGTGTATTTAGCTTGATTGATGAAGGTACCTTGACTTCTTTGCTTGACTTCGAAACCAAGGAAGAACTTCAACTATCCCATCATAGACATCTCAAACTTATTTGTCATCAAAGTGGCAAATTTTTCATTGAAAGCTTTGTTTGGAGATCCAAATATAATATCATCAACATATAGTTGGCATATGAACAAGTTCCCGTTGACCCTCTTCGTAAAAAGAGTGGGATTGATTTTCCCAATTTCAAACCCATGGTCTTGCAACATCTCGGTAAGGTGCTCATACCACGCGCGTGGGGCTTGCTTAAGTCCATAGAGAGCCTTATCGAGAACGTATACATGATTGGGGAACTTGGGATCCTCGAACCCCGGGGGTTGCTTGACATATACCAACTCCTTAAGAGGACCATTAAGAAAAGCACTCTTGACATCCATTTGATATAATTTAAAGTTATGATGAGAAGCATATGCAAGCAACATGCGAATAGATTCAAGGCGAGCAACATGAGCAAAGGTTTCATCGTAGTCGATATCCTCGACTTGGGAGTAGCCTTGTGCCACCAATCTTGCCTTGTTGCGAATGATGATACCATTCACATCTTGCTTGTTTTTGAAGATCCATTTAGTTCCAATAACATTGTGGTTCTCCTGAGGTCTTGGCACCAATCGCCATACTTGGTTGCGCTCGAAGTTGTTGAGTTCATCGTGCATAGCTTCAACCCACTCCATATCCTCGAGCGCATCTTGTACCTTAAGGGGCTCAATGCAAGAAACAAACACGTGTTGTTCACAAAAGTTTGTTAATTTTTTATGAGTGTTTACCCCGTTTTGCACGTCGTCGTAGACGTTTTCCAACAAATGTTATCTAAGTTTGAGCTTGGCAGCATTCTTGGTGGCTCATCTCTCTAAGATTTCCTCCATGGAAGGTTGAGGGACAACATTCTAAGAGTCATCTTCTTGTTGATCTTGAGTGCCTTCGTGAGCTTGCTCTTGATATTTAAGAAGATCTTGAGCTTGAGCTTGCTCGAAGACATGAACTTGATCTTGGGCATCATTTGGTGAAACACCATCATCAGTAGATTGTCTTGCCCTTGATCTTGTCCATGTGGTAGAGGACCTTCATTTTTTTCTTTGGAAGTGTGTGGGTCTTGCATTGGTGATGGTTCCACTTGAGTGGAACATTGTCCTTCTCCTTCGGCCACAAGGGGTTCCTCAACGGGTAGGAAGTATCCCACACCCATTCTTCTTATGGCTTGGGGAGGAATTTCATCACCTACATCACAAAGACCACTTTGCTCCACTTGGGAGACATTATTTTCATCAAACTCTATGTTAATCGTCTCCTCAATGAGTCCCGTGGAGTTGTTAAGGACACGGTAAGCATGAGAGTTTGCAGCATAACCAACAAATATGCCCTCATGGGCTCTAGATTCAAATTTAGAAAAATGAGCACCTTCTTCAGAATGAAACACTTACAACCGAACACCCGGAAGTATTTGAGGTTGGGCTTGTTCCCGGTAAGAATTTCATAAGGAGTCTTGTTCAAGCCTTTGCGGATATAGAGCCGATTTGATGCATGACACGCTGTGTTGATGGCTTCGGCCCAAAAGTTGTACGGAGATTTAAACTCTGCCATCATGGTTCTTGCCGCATCCATCAACGTCTGGTTCTTCCTCTCCGCAACACTGTTTTGTTGAGGGGTGTAAGGTGTGGAATATTGATGATTTATCCCTTCATCACTGAGAAACTCATTTAGGGTGTAGTTCTTGAACTCAGTGCCGTTTTCACTTCTGATCATCAGAATATTTGCATCATCTTGACGTTGGACTTCATTTGCAAAGTTGATGACGGTTTGTTGGGTATCACTCTTCCTCTTGAAGAAATATACCCAAGTATATCTCGAGTAATCATACACAATCACCAAGCAATATCTTCTTCCACCAAGACTGTCAAAAGATGGAGGCCCGAAGAGATCCATGTGAAGGAGCTCTAAGGTCCTCTTTGAGTAGATTGTTGTAGTCAGACGATGAGCCTTTTCATGTAGCTTCCCTTCGATACAAGCATTGCAAGCACGATCTTTGGCAAAACTCACGTTTGTTAGTCCAAGAATGTGATCCCCTTTGAGGAGACTTTGCAAAGATCTCATATTGACATGGGCTAGTCGGTGATGACAAAGCCATCCCACATCAACTTTAGCCATTACACATGTTGCGGTCTTAGTGGGTCGCTCAGAGAAGTTGATCACATAGAGACCGTTTTCGACATGTCCAACAAAGTCTACTTTAAGTGTCTTGCTCCACAAAAGGGTCATAGTATCAATGCCAAAGAAAGTACTCAAACCCATGATTGCAAGTTGGCGAACGGAAAGTAAATTGTATGCAAGGGTCTCAACAAGCATGACTCTCTCAATAGTTAAAGTCGGAGAGATAACCACCTTACCATAACCCAATACCTTTGAGATTGCATCACCTCCGAATGAGACTTGGGTGGCCACAGATTCATCGGGTTGAACATCCACCACCAAGTCCTTGCTTCTGTTCATATGATTTGTTGCTCCGCTATCAAGCAACCATGAGACTCCTCCGGAAGCAAAGTCCTACAAGAAATCAATGTTTGGTTTTAGGTACCCATTCTTTAATGGGTACTTGCTGGAAATATGCCCTAGAGGCAATAAATAAAGTGTTTATTATTATATTTCCTTGTTCATGATAATCGTTTATTATCCATGCTATAATTGTATTGATTGGAAACACATTACATGTGTGGGTAAATAGACAACACTTTGTCCCTAGTATGCCTCTAGTGAACTAGTGAACTAGCTCGTTGGTCAAAGATGGTCAAGGTTTCCTAGCCATTGACATATGATGTCATTTGATAACGGGGTCACATCATTAGGAGAATGATGTGATGGACAAGACCCAAACTACAAAGGTAGCATATGATCGTGTCAGTTTATTGCTACTGTTTTCTGCATGTTAAGTATATGTTCCTATGACCATGAGATCATGTAACTCATGGATACCAGAAGAGTGCCTTGTGTGTATCAAACATCGCAATGTAACTGGGTGACTATAAACGTGCTCTACAGGTATCTCCGAAGGTGTCTGTTGAGTTGGCATGGATCAAGACTGGAATTTGTTACTCCGTGTGACAGAGAGGTATCTCAAGGCCCACTCGGTAATACAACATCACAATAAGCCTTGCAAGCAATGTGACTAAGTGTTAGTCACGGGATCTTGTATTACGGAATGAGTCAAGAGACTTGCCGGTAACGAGGTTGAACTAGGTATGGAGATATTGACGATCGAATCTCGGGCTAGTAACATACCGAAGAACAAAGGGAACATCATACGGGATTAACTGAATCCTTGACATAGAGGTTCGACCGATAAAGATCTTCATAGAATATGTAGGAACCAATATGTACATACAGGTCCTGCTATTGGTTATTGATCGTAGAGGTGTCTCGGTCATGTCTACATAGTTCTCGAACCCGCAGGGTCTGCACACTTAAGGTTTGGTGAAGTTTCGGTAGTATAGAGTTATGTATGGTGGTGACCGAAGGTTCTTCGGAGTCCCGGATGAGATCCCTTACGTCACAAGGAGCTTCGGAATGGTCCGGAGGTAAAGATTGATATATAGGAAGTCCTATTTTGGTCGCCGGAAAAGTTTCGGGCTAATCGGTAGTGTACCGGGAGTGCCAGTAGTGTACCGGGAGACCATCGAGAGGGGTATTTCGACCCAAGAGGCTACATGGGCTGTGGGAGAGTGAATACCAGCCCTTAGTGGGCTGGTGGAAGTCCCACACAAGGCCCATGCGGCTGGGAGAGAAAACCCAAAGAGATAAGGTGGAAAAAAGGCAAAATAGGGAGGAATTCTAGTCCTACTAGGATTGGAGGAGGTTGTGTCCGTTCGGTGCTTGATCGGGACGGATCGTGATTGGATCACGGGATGCTCGGCGATTTGGATCGCGAAGACGTTCAACTACACCAACCGTGTTTCTTAACGCTTCCCGCTTAGCGATCTACAAGGGTATGTAGATCCACTCTCCCTCTCGTAGATGCTCATCACCATGGATAGGTCTTGCGTGAACGTAGGAATTTTTTTGTTTCCCATGCGACGTTCCCCGATAGTGGCATCATGAGCTAGGTCTATGTGTAGATGAGATCTCGAGTAGAACACAAAGAGTTTGTGGGCGTTGATGCTTAGATTGCTTCCTCCCTTGGTCATGTTTTGGTTCAGCGGTACTGTGGGATGAAGCGCTCGGACCAACCTTACTCGTACGCTTACGAGAGACCAGTTCCATCGACTGACTGGTAACTTTGTTGCACAAAGATGGCTGGCGGGTGTCTGTTTCTCCTACTTTAGTTGGATCGGATGCGACAAAGGCGGTCCTTGAGAAGGTTGAAAAGCAACTAATGTATCACCGTTGTGGTTTAAGCGTAGGTGAGAATTGTTCTTGCTAGATACCCATAGGAGCCACATAAAACATGCAACAACAATTAGAGGACGTCTAACTTGTTTTTGCAGGGTATGTTGTGATGTAATATGGCCAATTACATGATGTGATATATGTGATGTATGAGATGATCATGTGTTGTATAGAATATCATGACTTGCATGTCGATGAGTACGGCAACCGACAGGAGCCACAGGGTTGTTTTTTAATTATTGTATGACCTACGTGTTAATCATTAAGCTCTATGTAATGCTTTACTTTATCGCTAAACGGTAGCAATAGTAGTACCAGCATGATGGGCACGACAACCTCGATGGCGACACGTTGATGGAGATCAAGATGATGGAGATCATGGTGTCGTGCCGGTGACGATGGAGATCATGCCGGTGCTTTCAAGATGGAGATCAAAAGCACAAGTTCATGGCCATATCATGTCACTTATGATTTGCATGTGATGTTAATCCTTTTATGCACCTTGTTTTGCTTAGGACGAAGGTAGCATTATAAGGTGATCCCTCCCTTAAATTTCAAGATGAATTGTGTTCACCCCGAGTGTGCACCGTTGTGAAAGTTCGCCGTGTCGAGACACCACGTGATGATCGGGTGTGATAGACTCTACGTTCGCATACAACGGGTGCAAGCCAGTGTTGCACGTGCGGAACACTCGGGTTAAACTTGACGAGCCTAGCATGTACAGACATGGCCTCGGAACACAAGAGACCAAAAGGTTGAACATGAGTCATATAGTAGATATGATCAAGATGATGATGTTCACCATTGAAACCACCTCAACTCACGTGATGATCGGACTTGAGTTGGTGAATTTGGATCATGTGACACTCAGATGGCTTGAGGGATGTCAATTTGAGTGGGAGATTTAGTAATTTGATTAACTAAACTCATTATCTTGAACAACAGTCTAAGTAACCTTTGCATATTTATGTTGTAGATCAATGGCTCGCGAAGTAGCACCCCTGAATTTTAATGTGTTCCTAGAGAAAGCTAAGTTGAAAGATGATGGAAGTAACTTTGTTGACTAGGCCCGTAATCTGAGGATTATCCTCATGGCTTCCCAGAAATCATCTGTCCTTGATGCAGCGCTTGGTGACCAACCAGAAGACATGTCGTCTGAAGAGTTAAGAACGCTTGGGAGGCACGTTCTGGAGATTACTCAATAGTTCAGTGTGCAATATTGTATGGCTTAGAACCGGGACTTCAAAGACATTTTGAACGTCATGGAGCATATGAGATGTTCCAGGAGTTGAAGTTTATCTTTCAGAAGAATGCCCGAATCGAGAGGTATGAGACCTCCAATAAGTTCTATGCTTGCAAGATGGAGGAGAACGGGTCTATCAGTGAACATATACTCAGAATGTCTGGGTATTCGAATCGTCTAGCGGAGTTGGGAATTGCCCTTCCGCTAGAGGCGATCACTGACAGAGTTCTTCAATCACTGCCACCTAGTTACAAGAGATTTGTGATGAACTATAACATGCACGGGATGAACAAGTCAGTCGCCGAGCTGTTTGCGATGCTATAAGTCGCTGAGTCTGAAATCCAGAAAGAACATCAAGTGTTGATGGTCAATAAAACCACTAGTTTCAAGAAGAATGGAAAGGGCGAGGGCAAGAAGGGTAAAACCAAGAAGGATGGCAAAGCAGTTGCTACTCCTGTAAAGAAGCCCAAGCATGGACCCAAGCCAGAAACTGAGTGCTTTCATTGCAAGGGAACTGGTCACTGGAAGCGGAACTGCCCCAAGTATCTGGCTAACAAGAAGGCGGCCAACGACAAACAAGGTATATATGATATACATGTTATTGATGTGTACCTTACTAGCTCTCGTTGTAGTGCCTGGGTATTTGATACCGATTCAGTTGCTCACATTTGCAGCTCAAAATGGGAACTACGGAATAGACAAAGGCTGGCAAAGGATGAAGTGACGATGCGCGTGGTAAATGGTTATAAGGTTGATGTGATCGCCGTCGACACGCTCTCTCTTCGATTACCATCGGGATTAGTGATGAACCCAAATAATTGTTATTTAGTGCCTGCATTAAGCATGAAAATTATATCTGGATCTTGTTTATTGCAAGACGGTTACTCATTTAAATCAAAGAATAAAGGTTGTTCTATTTATATGAGTAATATATTTTATGGTCATGCACCCAATGTGAGGCGTTTATTCATATTGAATCTTTATAGTGATGACACACATGTTCATAACATTGATGCCAAAAGATGTAGAGTTGATAATGATAGTACCACTTTCTTGTGGCACTGCCGTTTAGGTCATATTGGTGTAAAACGCATGAGGAAGCTCCATGCTGATGGACTTTTGGAGTCACTTGATTTTGAATCACTTGACACATGTGAACCATGCCTCATGGGCAAGATGACTAAAACGCCGTTCTCTAGAACAATCGAACGGGCGAGTGACTTATTGGAAATCATACATACTGATGTGTGCGGTCCAATGAATGTTACCGCGCGTGGTGGATATCGTTATTTTCTCACCTTCACTAATGACTTAAGTAGATATGGGTATATTTACTTAATGAAACACAAGTCTGAAACGTTTGAAAAGTTCAAGCAATTTCAGAGTGAAGTTGAGAATCATCGTACCAAGAAGATTAAATTCCTGCGATCTAATCGAGGAGGTGAATATCTGAGTTATGAGTTTGGCAGTCACTTAAGACAGTGTGGAATTGTTTCACAGTTGAAACCGCCTGGAACACCATAGTGTAATGGTGTGTCCGAACGTCGTAATCGAACCTTATTAGATATGGTGCGTTCTATGATGTCTCTTGCAGATTTGCCACTATCGTTTTGGGGTTACGCATTAGAGACATCTGCATTCACTTTTAATAGGGCACCACGGAAATCCGTTGAGACGACGCCATATGAACTATGGTTTGGAAAGAGGCCAAAGTTATCATTTCTTAAAGTTTGGGGATGTGATGCTTATGTCAAAAAGCTTCAGCCTGAAAAGCTAGAACCCAAAGTGGAGAAATGCGTCTTCATAGGATACCCGAAGGAGACAGCCGGGTATACCTTCTATCTCAGATCCAAAGGCAAAGTGTTTGTCGCTAAGAACGGAACATTTCTTGAGAAAGAGTTTCTCTCGAAAGAATTGAGTGGGAGGAAAATAGATCTTGATGAGGTTATTGAATCTTTACTTCAACCAGAAAGTAGCGCAGCGCAGAAAGATGTTTCTGTGGAACCTACGGCGGTAGAAGAGGAAGTTAATGATGATGAACAACTGAGTGGTACGGCAACCCTGTCTTGCAGGTCATGTTGTTGGACAACAATGAACCTACGAGCTATGGAGGAGCGGTGATGGGCCCGGATTCCAAGAAATGGTTAGAGGCCATCAAATCCGAGATGGGATCCATGTATGAAAACAAAGTATGGACTTTGGAAGTATTACCTGAAGGGCGAAAGGCCATTCAGAACAAATGGATCTTTAAGAAGAAGACAGACGCGGACAATAATGTCACCGTCTATAAAGCTCTACTTGTGGCAAAGGGTTTTTCACAAGTTCAAGGAGTTGACTATGATGAGACCTTCTCACCCGTAGCGATGCTTAAGTCTGTCAGAATCATGTTGGCAATAGCTGCTTATTTCGACTATGAAATTTGGCAGATGGATGTCAAAACAACGTTCCTCAACTGTTTCCTTGAGGAAGAGTTGTATATGATGCAACCAGATGGTTTTGTCGATCCAGAGAATGCTGACAAAGTTTGCAAACTCCAGCAATCCATTTATGGGCTAGTGCAAGCATCTCGGAGTTGGAATAAGCGCTTTGATGAGGTGATCAAAGCGTTTGAGTTTATACAAGTTTATGGAGAAGCTTGTATTTACAAGAAATTGAGTGGGAGCTCTATAGCGTTTCTAATATTATATATGTGTGGATGACATATTGCTGATTGGAAACAATATAGAAATGCTGGAAAGCATGAAGGAATATTTGAACAAGAGTTTTTCAATGAAGGACCTAGGAGAAACTGCTTTCATATTAGGCATTAAGATTTATAGAGATAGATCGAGACGCTTAATAGCACTTTCACAGAGCACATACCTTGATAAAGTTTTGAAGAAGTTCAAAATGGATCAGTCCAAGAAAGGGTTGTTGCCTGTGTTACAAGGTGTGAAGTTGAGTAAGACTCAATGCCCAGTGACTGCAAAAGATAGAGAAAAGATGAGTGTCATCCCTTATGCTTCAGCCATAGGCTCTATCATGTATGCAATGCTATGCACAAGAGCTGATGTCAGCCTTGCCATAAGTATGGCCGGAAGGTTTCAAAGTGATCCTAGAATGGAACACTGGGCAGCGGTCAAGAATATCCTTAAGTACCTGAAAAGGACTAAGGAAATGTTTCTCGCTTATGAAGGTGATGAAGAGCTCATCGTAAAGGGTTACGTCGATTCAAGCTTTGACACTGATCCGGATGACTCTAAGTCACAAACCGGATACATATTTATTCTCAACGGGGGAGCGGTAAGCTGGTGCAGTTCCAAGCAAAGCGTGGTAGCCGATTCTACATGCGAAGCAGAGTACATCGCAGCCTCGGAGGCGGCGAAGGAAGGTGTATTGATGAAGCAGTTCATGACAGATCTTGGAGTAGTGCCCAGTGCACTGAATCCAATGAACCTGTTCTGTGACAACACTAGTGCCGTTGCTCTGGCCAAGGAACAAAGGTTTCACAAGAGGACCAGACACATAAAGTGACGCTTCAACTCTATCTGCGATTACATCGAGGAGAAGGACATAAATATTTGCAAAGTGCACACGGATCTGAATGTTGCAGAACCGTTGACTAAACCTCTTCCAAGGGCTAAACATGATCAACACCAGACCTGCATGGGTGTTCGATTCATTACAATGTAAATCACATAGTGATGTGAACTAGATTATTGACTCTAGTGCAAGTGGGAGACTGTTGGAAATATGCCCTAGAGGAAATATAGAAAGTGTTTATTATTATATTTCCTTGTTCATGATAATCGTTTATTATCCATTCTATAATTGTATTGATTGGAAACACATTACATGTGTGGGTAAATAGACAACACTTTGTCCCTAGTATGCCTCTAGTGAACTAGCTCGTTGGTCAAAGATGGTCAAGGTTTCCTAGCCATTGACATGTGATGTCATTTGATAATGGGGTCACATCATTAGGAGAATGATGTGATGGACAAGACCCAAACTACAAACATAGCATATGATCATGTCAGTTTATTGCTACTGTTTTCTGCATGTCAAGTATATGTTCCTATGACCATGAGATCAAGTAACTCACGGATACCGGAAGAGTGCCTTGTGTGTATCAAACATCGCAACATAACTGGGTGACTATAAAGGTGCTCTACAGGTATCTTCGAAGGTGTCCGTTGAGTTGGCATGGATCAAGACTGGGATTTGTTACTCCGTGTGACGGAGAGGTATCTCAGGGCCCACTAGATAATACAACATCACAATAAGCCTTGCAAGCAATGTGACTAAGTGTTAGTTATGGGATCTTGTATTACGGAACGAGTAAAGAGACTTGTCGGTAACGAGGTTGAACTAGGTATGGAGATATCGACGATCGAATCTCGGGCAAGTAACAAACCGAAGAACAAAGGGAACATCATATGGGATTAACTGAATCCTTGACATAGAGGTTCGACCGATAAAGATCTTCATAGAATATGTAGGAACCAATATGGACATCCAGGTCCCGCTATTGGTTATTCACTGTAGAGGTGTCTCGGTCATGTCTACATAGTTCTCAAACCCGCAGGGTCTGCACACTTAAGGTTTGGTGACGTTTCGGTAGTATAGAGTTATGTATGGTGATGACCGAAGGTTGATCCGAGTCCTGGATGAGATCACTGGCATCACGAGGAGCTCCGGAATGGTCCGGAGGTAAAGATTGATATATAGGAAGTCCTATTTTGGTCGCCGGAAAAGTTTCGGGCTAATCGGTAGTGTACCAGGAAAGCCAGTAGTGTACCAGGAGACCATCGGGAGGGGTATTTCGACCCAAGAGTCTACATGGGCTGTGGGAGAGTGAATACCAGCCCTTAGTGGGCTGGTGGAAGTCCCACACAAGGCCCATGCAGCTGGGAGAGAAAACCCAAAGAGATAAGGTGGAAAAAAGGCAAAATAGGGAGGAATCCTAGTCCTACTAGGATTGGAGGAGGATTCCTCCTCTCCCACTTGGTTAGGCGGACCCAAGGGCTGGCTCCTTGGGAGCCAAGCCACCTCGTCCTCTCCTCCTATATATACTAGAGGATTTTAGGGTTTTGGCACAGAATTTTCAGCCACGTGCTACCCGTTCCTCCAGTGCATAGCTTCTCCTCTAGATCGGATTTCTGCAGTGCTTAGGCGAAGCCCTGCCGGAATAGCTCCACCACCAGGCCTTGCGGTACTACCGCTACAACATGCGATACTACCGCTTGCATGGAAGTGTCAGATGCAGGCCGATTGCACTAGGCAACTAGCGATAGAACCACCGGAGCGGTACTACCGCGAGCCCATGCGGTACTACCGCATGGTCAGTAGTGACTGGCACTAGAGATGCATGGAAGTAAAAAATTACTTCCGTGTCTACCTCCGCTGAGGGCGGAGCTGCGGAAAAGTCCGGCACGGTAGTACCGGAACTGCATCACGGTACTACCGCAAGAGGGCGAATGTAAAAAAAATACATTCGCGCCCACTACCGCAGGCGCACGTACTAGGGCAGGGGACAGCGGTACTACCGCTCCACTGAGCGGTACTACCGCGGGCTCCTGTGATTCTACCACTGGCCACTAAAAGCAAGTACCCCCGCAGGCTTCACTTTGCACAGACAAGGAAAACGAGCTGGAGCTCCATTGAAGCGAAGGAAAGGTGGTGCAATAGAATAGTTGTCTACGTGTTGATTCCACCCAAACCTTTTCGAAGCGGACCCCCTCTTAATAATACGGCTTTCCTACGACTCAAATCCACCAAAAGGAAATGTAGAGAACAACCGTCTTTGATAAGCTCCGAGGGGCACCGAATCGTCTTGTGCCTAGACATGAGATATCTGAAATGCTCAATGCACACGATTAGTCCGCAAAGGCATTGTCATCAATCACCAAAACCACTTAAGGAGAAATATGCCCATGTAGGAGGTGTTTCGAATAACCAGGCAATCAGGCCATTAGGCTATAATAGACAAAGCGCGCCCAGGGAACTTATGCTATATTACTATTTAACATAAGAAGCATCTTCAAAGAAAATAGTTCCGCCAACGGTTTCTTTCTTTGGGTTCTCATGATTACCATGAGGGTGTGCAATAGATTTATGTATGCTTGTCTTCCGTCGTGGACGACCATAGTTGAAAACTGTAAGAGCACTAGCTTGCGGCTTCACCCGTCTGAGGTACAAGTTCGGATGACCCGATCGGAACAATCGCAGAGTTGCTCCCTTTACTCCCTAGCCAAACAATCGGGAAAGTAGGGGTAAGCACAGGAGCAAGGCAACCCAGCCTTGCGGAACACTTAAGTCAACATGATGCATATATTGGCGTAAACACAAACAAGGAAGGGTGAGATACATTAATAATCTTATGCAAGAGGAATGGCTTCATAAAGGAAGCCCCCCCCCAAGTAAACGGGGTATTTGAACTTGTTTGTATCAAACAAAGTTTTGACAAAGAAAGTTTTTCGCAAACAACATTTTCTCAAAAAAGTGTAGTGCTTGGTCGAACTGAACAAAATTTAATAGTGAAAGTTTTTTAGCATGAATTCGACTTAGCTGGTTAATGTGCTCAATGCGATGACGCAATCCGCGCTTGTGGCGGGTCATGGTCCCAGACCCCAAGCCGGTCCCGAGGCGCCCGGGCGGAAACCTCGGCTTGATGAAGTGGCGATGCAACACAGTCGATGTGTTGAGCGGAGCCCCAGGTCCAGCCGAGGAGATGAACTGGTCGACTGGTGACGCCGAAGTCCCCAGAGCAGCTTGATGAAGAGATGGAGAAGCACTCGGTCTAGCCAGGATGTTGGAGCAGATCGGCAGAGAGATGTTGGAGCCTCCACACTAGTCGGCGTGTTAAATCAGGTCGACGTGGTGGTTATTGGCTTGAAGAAAAGGCGACACATCGGCGCTAACGCAGGTCAAGATTTGTGACGGGGTCGATGCCAGCTTGATGAAGTGACCACGCGGCGATTCCGGTGTGCCAGCCCCGTGCAATCCGTGGGGCGACGATGCCAAACTCTTGATCTCGTTGCCGAACTCTTGGTTGGCTTGCCGAGGTGATGAATCCTAAGAGGTTGACTTCGGCTCGACGAAGTGACAATCTAGTGCGGGTTGGCAGCCGTGGAGCAATGTTGTCGAGCCGGTTTTCCATCGGCACGAAGATGAAAATTGCCTTGAAAAAGACTTAAAATTTGTGGGTATGTGTTTGAGAACAACACAATACCCTAAAAAAATATTCCTTCGAAAAGGATGTCCAATATCCCGATCATGAAGAAAGATGAATTCGGGTCGGACTCGTTTGCGCGCAGGAAACAAATCCGAAAAATGATGCACTCGTCTAGGGCCGTTTCCAGAGTTTGAACGGTCGGATTGAGCTGAAATTTTGATGAGTCGCCGATACAGGAATTCCACAGAGAATCAATGGTTGGATCTTCCAGGGGATGAACGAGCTGGGCGTTGGACTCCTCACCCTAAAGTCATCTAGATTCACGTCTAGATTTGACAGGGCTCTGGTATATTGTAGATTGCCAAAGATTTCTCCACCGGAACGCGACAAAATTTTGCAGGGTTGTTCTAGACTCAGTTCTACACAATTTCATCGAAGCAATCATCAAAACGACACTCGAGGAGGCGGGACGACGAACACGTATCCGCTGTCCGGAAAAACCGTATGATCGCGTGAGGGCAATGTTGACGTTGAACCCCCGAGCACCATGGAGGATTCTTCCATGATCTTGGTTGAGATTGGAGTTGATGTTGATGAAGACACACGTCCAATCTATATGATCCGACGTGGAGCGCAATCCACGGCATAGCCGAGGTGACCAGTCAAGCCGACGACGAAGATGTCGACATTGACGATGTAGCTCGGTTCCGACGCGTAGATCGCAAGGGAGCCGATCTAAATTCCCATCACACCGCGGCGACTACCCAGCAGGCTCTCAATGAAAGCACCAATGTCGGTATCAAACCCGACATATCTCGTAGTAGGGGTCCTAAGCTAGGCATCTTGGAGCGACGGTAACATGGACAGAGGATTTTACCCAGGTTCGGGCTCTCTCGAGGAGATAATACCTTATGTCCTGCTTTTGATTGTATTCATATGGGGGATAGTACCTAGTATAGGTATCTATTACGAGATTGTAGTAAGGAATATGATACATCTCTCTTGACTAGCCTGACCTCGGTTTATATAATGTACAGTAGGCCTAGGGTTTAGAGGAGTCTTTGTCTTGTGTGCCAAGTCTTGTGGAATCTCCCTTGTATGCGTCATGGGCTGCCTGAAGTGGCCCATTAGTGAATCACCGTGGGGGTCCTTGGCCCAACCCATAGGTCGGGAGGCGACGTGGTGAGTACCCCCTAGTCCAGGACACTATCAGATACTATAGGGATCAAGCCCTATCAAAATAACTTGATTACATGATCAATCTCATCCAATCCCATCACTATTCAGCAAGCCTACAAAGGAGTTACTCACACCCGGTGGTGAGCATCATGGGGGTGTTGATGGAGAAGGGTGATGATGCAGCGACGAATCCCCGTCTCCGAAGCCCCAAACGAACTCTAGATCAGCCCTCCCGAGGAAGAACAGGAAGTGGCGGCGTCTTCGTCTCGTAAAGCGCGATGAAAACTTCTCTTCTATTTTTTCTCGGGAAATAGGAATTTATAGGACTGGAATCAGGGTCGACCGAGCCACGTGGGCCTTCCAAGGCAAGATGGTTGATACATCTCCGTCGTATGTATAATTTTCATATACTTTTGGCAATATTTTATATTATTTTTGGAACTAACTTACTTACCCAGTGCCTAGTGCCAGTTCCTATTTTTTGTGTGTGTTTTGTTTCACACAAAATCCATATCAAACGAAGTCCAAACACAATAAAAATTTACGAAGATTTTTTTGGAATATATGTGATTTTTGAGAGTCGGAATCAATGGAAGACGATGCCCGAGGGCCCCACAAGCTATCTGGTCGCGCCCTAGGGGGGGTCGCAGCCAGATGGCTTGTGGCCAGTCCTTAGGTTGGTTGGATCTCTCCTTTTTCCACAAGGAAGATATTTTTATAATAAAAATCCCCTCAAAATTTCAGCCCGATCGGAGTTCTAGATCTCCGGATATTTAAGAAATGATGAAGGGGTCAGAAACTAGTCGCGAAAACATAAGAGAAACAAAGAGCGAGAGATCCAATCTCGGAGGGGATCCTGCCCTCCGGGAGCCATGGCGGCCATGGAATAGAGGGGAAACCCTCCTCCCACCTAGGAAGGAGGCCAAGGAAGAAGAAGAAGGAGGGGGGCTCTCTCCCCCTCTCTCCTGGTGGCGCCGGAGCGCCGCCGGGACATCCGTTGTGACGACGATCTACACCAACAACTTCGATGCCGTCACCACCAACTCTCTTCCCCTCTATGCAGAGGTGTAAAACCTCTTATCCCCGCTGTAATCTCTACTTAAACATGGTGCTTAGTGCTATATATTATTATCCAATGATGTGTGGCTATCCTATGATGTTTGAGTAGATTTCTTTTGTCCTATGGGTTGATTGATGATCGTGATTGGTTTGAGTTGCATGGTTTATTTTGGTGTTGTCCTAAGGTGCTTTCCATGAGGCGCACGCGTGAAAGAATAACGCTGGAGGGTGTTGCAATATGTTCATGATTCGCTTATAGTGGGTGGCTATAGTGATAGAAGTTTACCCGAGTAAGGGAACTATTGCGTATCAGAGTAAAGAGGACTTGATGTGTTAATGCTATGGTTGGGTTTTACCTTAATGAATTTCTAGTAGTTGCGCTAGAGTTCCAACATAACTTGCTTGCTCATGAAGACCTAGGGAAATTTGAGAAAGACCATCATTGGAATATACAAGCTAAGTTATATAATGAAAAAATCCCAATAGTATATGAAAGTGACAAAATAGGAGACTCTCTATCATAATGATCATGGTGCTGCTTTGAAGCACAAGTGTGGAAAAAGATAGTAGCATTGTCCCTTCTCCCTTCCTCTCATTTGTTTATTTTTTATTTTTGGTGGGCATCTATGGCCTCTCTTTTTTATTTGGGCTTCATTGGCCTATTTTATTATTTGTAAAGTTCGGAGTCTCATCCCAACTTGTGAGGGAATCATAGCTTCCATCATCCTTTTCTCTCACGGGACAATGCTCTAATAATGATGATCATCACACTATTATTTACTTACGACTCAAGAAATACAACTTGATATCTAGAAAAAAATATGACTCTATATGAATGCCTCCGGCAATGTACCTGGATGTGTAATGATCTAACATAGCAAATGACATCAAAAATCGAACAAGCCATGAAAACATCATGCTAGCTATCTTACGATCATGCAAAGCAATATGAAAATGATGGTGCGTGTCATAATAAATGGAGCGGTGGAAGTTTCATGGCAATATATCTCGACATGGATATGGAAATGCCATAATAGGTAGGTATGGTGGCTGTTTTGAGGAAGGATATATGTTGGGTTTAATGCACCGGCGAAAATTGCGCGATACTAGAGAGGCTAGCAAAAGTGGAAGGATGAGAGTGCGTATAATCCATGGACTCACATTAGTCATAAAGAACTCACATACTTATTGCAAAATTCTATTAGTCATCGAAGCAAAGTATTAGACGCATGCTCCTAGGGGAGAGGTTGGTAGGAGTAAACCATCGCGCGCTCCCGACCCTCACACAAAGGTTGACAATCAATAAACAAATCATGCTCCGACTTCCTTACATAACGGTTCACCATATGTGCATGCTACGGGAATCACAAACCTTTACAAAAGTATTTTTACCAATTCACAGTTACTTCCTAACATGACTCTTAATATTACCATCTTTATATCTCAAAACTTTATGCAAGGAATCAAACTTCTCATAATACTCAATGCACTTTATATTGAAGTTTTTATTATATCCCTCTTGGATGCCTATCATATTAGGACTAAATTAATAACCTAAACCAATTACCATACTGTTTAAAGACTCTCAAAATAATATAAGTGAGGTATGAGAGTTCAATTATTTCTATAAAATAAAACACCACCGTGCTCTAAAAATATAGAAGTGAAGCACTAGAGCAACATTGCCTAGCTCAAAAGATATAAGTGAAGCACAAAGAGTATTCTAATAAATTCACGATTAAAGCTTGTCTCTCTCAAAATATGTGTTCATTAATGATGATTGTGGCAAACTAAAAATAAAATACTCATATCATACAATACGCTCCAAGCAAAACACATATCATGTGGTGAATAAAAATATAACCTCAAGTAAATTTACCGATGGATTGAAGACGAAAGAGGGGATGCCTTCCGGGGCATCCCCAAGATTAGGCTCTTTGGTATCCTTTAATATGGCTTGGGGTGCCTTGGGAATCCCCAAGCTTAGGCTCTTGCCACTCCTTATTCCATAGTCCATCAAATCTTTACCCAAAACATGAAAACTTCACAACACAAAACTCAACAGAAAACTCGAGAGATCCGTTGGTATAAGAAAATAAATCCCCACATTAGGTACTGTTGTGAACTCATTCTTTATTTATATTGGTGTAATATATACTGTATTCTAACTAATCCATGGTTCATACCCACCGATACGACCCATAGATACATCAAAATAGGTAAACAACACAAAGAAAACAGAATCTGTCAAAAACAGAAGAGTCTGTACTAATATGTAAACTTAGAATTCTTATATAACTCCAAAACTTTTGAAAAATTAGGAAAATAAGGAAATTTTGTATATAAATCTTGTTTAAAAATTTCAGACTCATTCGACGCTCTGATAAATTTATAAAATTCCTGCACTGAGCACAAAAGTTTCTATTTTTCAGCAAGATCAAATCAACAATCACCATAGACCATCCAAAAGGTCTTGCTTGGCTCAAACACTAATTAAAACACCAAAACACAATTACTACATAGGTAATAATGTGTGAAACACTCAAAAACATAATCAAGAAAAGAACATAAAAATAAAATTGGGTTGCCTCCCAACAAGCGTTATTGTTTAACGCCCCTAGCTAGGCAAACCTCAATAGATCTAGGTATTGTCGTCTTTGGTATTAGCAACTTTTGTGAGGGCTTTCTCGAATCTAGGGGGATCTTTCCGCTTCCCCGGGTTTTTGGGCAAAGGAACCATCTTAAGATCCAAAATATCCAAACGCTTATTGGAAAGGGTAATCAAAGTGTTCAAGCGACTGAGATTCCCATTAATGTGTTTGAGGGGTTCGTGATATTTTTGTAACTCGACTAAGTGTTTATGCAAGTCCCCCAATGCATCGAGGAGTTGAACTCCCTCTTTTGAAAATTAAGGGCCCTTTGTTTGTGGGGAAACCCCCAAAATTCCTTCCAAAACTTTATAAGCGGCACTTGCATCAAGTTCGATAAAATTCCCCTCTGAGGTAGAATCCAAAATCTTTCTATGATCTAAAGCTAATCCAATGTAAAAATTTCTAAGAAAAACTTTTGTATCTCCTTTTAGATTGGAAATACGACGGGATTCCATTAGCCTATACCAGACATCTTTAAGACTTTCCCCTTGTTTTTTGATTGAAGTATAGAACTTCAAAGTCTGGTGACAAAGGGGAGGTAGCAACGCTAGTCATAGTAACAAGCAAAAGATCCGGCAAGAAAAAGGGAAAACGAAAAAGAGAAGGCAAATCAAACGGCAAATTGGTGAAGTGAGGGAGAGGAAAATGAGAGGCAAATGGCAAATAATGTAAATGCAAGAGATGAGTTTGTGATGGGTACTTCGTAGGCTTGATGTAGATCTCCCCGGCAACGGCGCCAGAAATCCTTCTTGCTACTTCTTGAGCTTGCCTTGGTTTTCCCTTGAAGAGGAAAGGGTGATGCAGCAAAGTAGATAAGTATTTCCCTCAGTTGTTGAGAACCAAGGTATCAATCCACGCATCATCGTAGGGGCAATGGAGTTGATGTAGATGCCCTCCGTGATCGAATACCCCTCCGGCAGATTATCAGAAAAGGCTCCAAGATTGGATCTCTCGGGAACGGAGGCATCCAGCGTCGGAAAAGTATTTTCGTAGATCCCTTTGGTATTGGGGGAATATTTGGGAATTTATAGGCCGAAGAATAGGGTTAGGAGACCTGCTGGGGGCCACAAGCCTGCCAAGCGCGGCCAGTGGTGGTGGCCACGCCCCCTGACTTGTGACTTCCTGGCAGGTCTCTTGCCTTCCCCTCCAAGTCTGGTAGATGTCTTCTAGTCCAAGAAAAATCATCGCGAAGATTTTATTCCGTTTGGACTCTGTTTAATATTCCTTATCTGCAATACTCAAAAACAAGGAAAAAACAAAAACTGGCATTAGGCTCTAGATTAATATGTTAGTCCCAACAATAATATAAAATAGCATATTGATCATATAAAACAGTCAGATAATATAATAGCATGGAACAATGAAAAATTATAGATACGTTGGAGACGTATCAATACTGAAGGATGAATGCTAGGATGATTGCTATGATCCCTTGGATTCGTTTGAAATATCCCTTTTTGATGAACTTTATGCTTGTTATGCTTGTGGCCATGATGCCAATTTGAATTATGCTTATGAAGATGAATTTGCTATAGTTCCTTATGTTAAACATGAAATTGTTGCTATTGCGCCCACACATGATAATCCTATTATCTTTTTGTTCTCCCAACTACACTATATCAGAGAAGTTTGCACTTATTAAGGATTATATTGATGGGTTGTGTTTTACTATCACACATGATGATTTTGATGGATATAATATGCATGTGATTGCTGCTCCTACTTGTAATTATTACGAGAGAGGAACCAAATCTTCGCCTCTCTATGTTTCCAATACAATAAAATTGCAAGAAACCACTTATGCTATGTATTGGCCTTTACTTTGTGTGCATGAATTGTTCTTGTATGACATGCCAATGCATAGGAAGAGAGTTAGACTTTGTTGTCACATGATATATATCACTTCGTGCTCACTACTAAATTACAAATCATTGGTAATTAAAATTGGATGTGATATACCTTGGGATCCGGGTGGATCAATTACTTGAGCACTATATGTTGGAAATATGCCCTAGAGGCAATAATAAATTGGTTATTATTATATTTCCTTGTTCGTGATAATCGTTTATTATCCATGCTATAATTGTATTGATTGGAAACTCAAATACATGTGTGGGTACATAGACAACAATGTGTCCCTAGTATGCCTCTAGTTAACTAGTTCGTTGATCAAAGATGGTTAAGGTTTCCTAGCCATGGACATGAGATGTCATTTGATAACAGGATCACATCATTAGGAGAATGATGTGTTGGACAAGACCCAAACTATAAACATAGCATATGATCGTGTCAGTTTATTGCTACAATTTTCTACATGTCAAGTATCTGTTCCTATGACCATGAGATCATGCAACCATTGACACCGGAGGAGTACCTTGTGTGTATCAAATGTTGCAACGTAACTGGGTGACTATAAAGGTGCTCTACAAGTATCTCTGAGGGTGTCTGTTGGGTTAGCATGGATCAAGACTGGGATTTGTTACTCCGTGTGATGGAGAGGTATCTCAGGGCCCACTCGGTAATACAACATCACAACAAGCCTTGCAAGAAAAGTGACTAATGTGTTAGCCACATGATTTGTTTTACGGAACGAGTAAAGAGACTTGTCGGTCACGAGATTGAACTAGGTATAGAGACACTGACAATCGAATCTCGGGGCAGTAACATATAAAAGAACAAAGGTAACAACATATGGGATTAACTGAATCCTTGACATAGAGGTTCAACCGATAAAGATCTTCGTAGAATATGTAGGAGCTAATATGAACATCTAGGTCCCGGTATTGGTTATTGACCGTAGAGGTGTCTCGGTCATGTCTGCATAGTTCTCGAACCCGCAGGGTCTGCAGACTTAACGTTTGGTGACGATATAAGTATAGTTGAGTTGTTATGTTGGTGATTGAAAGTTGTTCGGAGTCCCGGATGAGATCCCGTACATGACGAGGAGCTCTGGAATAGTCTGGAGGTAAAGATTGACATATGGTATAAGAGTGTTTTGTCTCCATAAAGGTTTCGGAATTCACCGGAAAGTGTTTTGGATGTTTCCCGAAATGTTCGGGGTACAAGAACACTTTATTTGGGCCAAGGGGTAAGGCCCACGAGGCTTTAGGAAGGTGAAAAGGGAGTTTTGCATTTGGGGCTAGATACCAGGGACCCTGGCGTTTGGGGCCAGACGCCGAGGACCTTGGCGTCTGGTCCTAGAGTCCAAGAAGGACTCTTGCCTGCGTGCCAAACCGACCTTGAGGAGGATTTTTCTCCAAGTTTCGACCCTAGGGCTCAACATATAAATAAAGGGGCAGGGCTAGCACCCGGAACACATCAACTTTTCCCAAGCCGTGTGCCGGCAACCCCGTCCCTCTAGTTTATCCTCCGTCATAGTTTCCGTTGTGCTTGGTGAAGCCCTAAGGAGATTGTTCTTCACCACCATCGTCACCATGTTGTTGTGCTCCCAGAACTCATCTACTACTTCACCATCGCTCGCTGGATCAAGGAGGTGAAGGCGTCATCAAAATGCACGTGTGTTGAACGCGGAGGTGTTGTCCGTTCAGCGCTAGATCGGCAGGAACATGATGGGATTGCGGGATGGCTCATGATGAGATCGTGGGAAGGCTCATGATGAGATCATGGGACGGCTCATGATTGGATCACGAAGATGTTCGACTACATTAACCGCGTTTCTTAATGCTTCCGCTTAGCGATCTACAAGGGTATGTAGATCCACTCTCCCTCTCGTAGATGCTCATCACCATGGATAGATCTTGCATGTGCATAGGATTTTTTTTGTTTCCATGCGGCGTTACCCTACAGTGGTTTCAGGTCTAGGTCTATGTGTAGATGAGATCACGAGTAGAACACAAAGGAGTTTGTGGGCGTTGATGCTTAGATTGCTTCGTCCCTTGGTCGTGTTTTGATTCAGCGGTATTGTGGGATGAAACGGCCCGGACCAACCTTACTCGTATGCTTACGAGAGACCGGTTCCATTGACTCACATGTAACTTTGTTGCACAAAGATGGCTGGCGGGTGTCTGTCTCTCCTACTCTAGTTGGATCGGATTAGACAAAGGCGGTCCTTGAGAAGGTTGAATAGCAATTTGAGTATCACCATTGTGGTTTTTGTGTAGGTAAGAATTGTTCTTGCTAGATACCCGGAGCAGCTACATAAAAACATGCAACAACAATTAGAGGATGTTTGACTTGTTTTTGCAGGGTATGTTGTGATGTGATATGACCAATTACATGATGAGATATATGTCATGTATGAGATGAACATGTTTTGTATAGAATATCATGACTTGCATGTCGATGAGTACGGCAACCAGCAGGAGCCATAGGGTTGTCTTTAATTATTTTGCCGTTTTTGCTTTACTTTATCGCTATGAGTTAGCAAATGTCGTGGAAGCAATAGTCGGTGCGGCAACCCCGATGGGGACACGTTAATGGAGATCATGGTGTCATGCCGGTGACGATGGAGATCATGCCGGTGCTTTGAAGATGAAGATCAAAAGCACAAGTTCATGGTTGTATCATGTCACTTATGATTTGCATGTGATGTTAATCCTTTTATGTACCTTGTTTTGCTTAGGACGACGGTAGCATTACAAGGTGATCCCTCATTTAAATTTCAAGATGAATTGTGTTCTCCCCGAGTGTCCACCGTTGCGAAAGTTCGTCGTGTCAAGACACCACATGATGATCGGGTGTGATAGACTCCACGTTCACATACAACGGGTGCAAGCCAGTGTTCACATGCGGAACACTCCGGTTAAACTTGACGAGCCTAGCATGTACAGGCATGACCTCAGAACACAAGAAACCGAAAGGTCGAACATGAGTCATATAGTAGATATGATCAACATGAAGATGTTCACCATTGAAACCAACTCAACTCACGTGATGATCGGACTTGACTTGGTGGATTTGGATCATGTGACACTCAAATGACCAGAAAGATGTCAATTTGAGTGATAGTTTTTAAGTAATATGATTAACTAAACTCGTTATCATGAACATAGTCAAAATGTCTTTGCAAATTATGCTATAGATTACTACCTCGCGTTGTAGCTCCCTTGAATTTTTTATATGTTCCTAGAGAAATAGAGTTGAAAGATGATGGTAGCAATAATGTGGACTGGGTCCGTGATCTGAGGATTGTCCTCATTGTTGCACAGAAGGCTGATGTCCTTTATGCACTGCTCGGTGTCTGATATGTCTCCGTCGTATCTATAATTTTTGATTGTTTCATGCCAATATTCTACAACTTTCATATACTTTTGGCAACTTTTTATACTATTTTTGGGACTAACATATTGATCCAGTTCCCAGTGCCAGTTCCTGTTTGTTACATGTTTTTTGTTTTGCAGAATATCCATAACAAACAAAGTCCAAACGCGATAAAAACTTACGAAGATTTTTTGGAATATATGTGATTTTTGGGACAAAAGAATCAACGCGAGACGATGCCTGAGGAGGTGGCAAGCCTGCTAGGCGCGACCCACCCCCTGGTCACGCCTGTCAGGCTTGTGGAGACCCCTTAGGTCAGCTGGAGCTGTCCTTTGTCCGGAAGAATGCTAATTTTTGGATAAAGATCCCCTCAAAATTTCAGCCCGTTCAGAGTTACGGATCTCCAGATATTTACGAAGCGGTGAAAGGACAGAATCTGGGAACGCAGAAACAAAAGGAAACAAAAAGAGAGATCCAATATCGGAGGGGCTCCCGCCCCTCTGCTACTTCTCGAGCATGCATTGGTTTCCGTGAAGAGGAACGAGTGATGCAACAAAGTAGATAAGTATTTCCCTCTGTTGTTGAGAACCAAGGTATCAATCCAGTAGGAGATACAAGCAAGTCCCCAACAGGTGTACCTACACAAGGAATCAAACTCTTACACCCAACGCTATAAAGGGGTTGTCAATCCCTTTAAGGTTACTTGCAAGGATGAGATCGAATAGAGATAGATTGCTTGAATGGAAAGTAAAACAAAAGATAAAAATAATGCAGCAAAGTATTTTTGGTATTTTTGGTTTTAGATCTAAAAGTATAAGATGTAAAATAGACCCAGGGGCCATAGGTTTCACTAGAGGCTTCTCTCATGATAGCAAGTATTACGGTGGGTAAACAAATTATTGTCAAGCAATTGATAGAAAAGCGAATTATGATGATATCCAAGGCAATGATTATGCATATAGGCATCACATCTGTGTCAAGTAGACCGAAATGATTCTTCATCTACTACTATTACTCCACACATCGATCGACTCCTGCTTGCATCTAGAGTATTAAGTTCATGAAGAACAGAGTAACGCATTAGGTAAGATGACATGATGTAGAGGGATAAGCTCAAGCAATATGATGAAAACCCCATCTTTTTATCCTTGGTGGCAACAATACAATACGTGCCTCGCTACCCCTACTTTGTCACTAGGCGAGGACACCGCAAGATTGAACCCAAAACTAAGCACTTCTCCCATTGCAAGAATTACCAATCTAGTTGGCCAAACCAAACCAATAACTCGAAGAGACTTGCAAAGATATGAAATCATGCATATAAGAATTCAGGAAAGACTCAAATAATATTCATGGATAATCTGAACATAAACCCACAATTCATCGGATCTCGACAAACACACCGCAAAAGAGTATTACATCGGATAGATCTCCATGAAGATCATGAAGAACATGGTATTGAAGAGCAAAGAGAGAGAGAGAGAAGAAGCCATCTAGCTACTAGCTATGGACCCGAAGGTCTGTGGTCAACTACTCACGCATCATCAGAGGGGCAATGGAGGTGATGTAGATGCCCTCCGTGATCGAATCCCCCTCCGGCAGATTACCGAAAAAGGCTCCAAGAGGGATCTCTCGGGAACGGAGGCTTCTGGCGGCGGAAAAGTGTTTTCGTGTCTTGTTCTGATAATGATGGAATATTTGGGAATTTATAGGCCGAAGATTAGGGTTAGGAGAGCGGCTGTGGGCCCACAAGCCTGCCCGGCGCGCCCTACCCCCCTGGGTGCACCCCTAGGGCTTGTGGCCCCATGGTGGCTCCCCTGCCTTGGTTCTCAAGTCTCCTGGTTTCCTTTCATTCTAGAAAAATTCCTTCCGAAGGTTTTATTCCGTTTGGACTCCGTTTAATATTCCTTATCTGCAAATCTCAAAAAAAGGAAAAAAAGAAACTGGCACTAGGTTCTAGATTAATAGGTTAGTCCCAAAAATAATATAAAATAGCATATTAATGCATATAAAACATCCAAAATAGATAATATAATAGCATGGATCAATCAAAAATTATAGATACATTGGATACGTATTGCCCTCCGCCACCATGGAGGACAAGGACGAGAGGGGAAACCCTTCTCCCATCTAGGGGGAAGGTCAAGGAAGAAGAAGGAGGAGGAGGGGGTCTCTCTCCCCCTCTCTCCGGGTGGCACTGGAACGCCGCCGGGGCCATCATCGTGACGGCCATCTACTACAACAACTCTGACATCTTCACCAACACCACCATCACCTTCCCCCATCTATCTACAGCGGTCCACTCTCCCGCAACCCGTTGTACCCTCTACTTGAACATGGTGCTTTATGCTTCATATTATTATTCAATGATGTGTTGTCATCCTATGATGTCTGAGTAGATTTTTGTTGTCCTATGGGTTGATTGATTATCATGATTGGTTTGAGTTGCATGTTGCTGTCCTATGGTGCTCTCCGTGTCGCGCAAGCAAGAGGGATCCTTGCTGTAGGGTGTTGCAATGTGTTCATGATTTTCCTATGGTGGGTTGCTTGAGTGACACAAGCATAAACCCGAGTAGGTGGATTGTTGCATATGGGAGTAAAGAGGACTTGATTGTTGGGGAACGTTGCATGGGAAACAAAAAATTTCCTACGCTTCACCAAGATCAATCTAGGATATGAGCATCTATGAGAGGATAGATTGGATCCACATACCCTTGTAGATCGCTAAGCGGAAGCGTTAATGAACGCGTTTGATGTAATCGTACGTCTCCGCGATCCAAATCGAAAGCCGTCCCACAAACTCCCGATCAAGTGCCGAACGGACGGCACCTCTGCGTTCAGCACACGTGCAGCTCGATGAAGATCTTCGCCTCCTTGATCCAGCAAGAGGGAGCAGAGAGGTAGATGGGTTCGCTGGCAGCACGACGGCGTGGCGGCGGCGGTGGTGGAGCTGATTTGGCAGAGCTTCGCTAAGCGGCGCCGAATCAATCTACTAGAGGAGAGGTAATCGGGGAGGAAGGAAGGGCTGCGCCATGGCTTAGGGTGCGGCTGCCCTCCTCCCTCTCACATATATATAGGGGGAGGGGTGGTATGCCCAAACCCCTAGGGTTTCCCCCTTGGGGTGGCGGCCAAGGGTGGAGGCGCCCTAGGGTGGCTTGCCACCCAATTAAGGTGGTGCCAACCCTAGGGTTGGCCCTCCCACCAACACCCTTGCTGCATGGGCCTTTGTGGGAGAGGCGGCCAGCCCACCAGAGGCTGGTGTGCCCTCTCTCACAGCCCATGTAGCCCTTTGGGGCTGGTGGACCCCTGGGACCCTTCCGGCACCCAGTACGTTACCGGTGACGCCGGAACTTTTCCCGGTAACCAACACGGAACAACCTATACATGAATCTTTACCTCCGAACCATTATGAAGCTCCTCGTCACATCTGGGATCTCATCCGGGACTCCGAACAACCTTCGGTCACCAACACACATAACTCATCTATACCGAAACGTCACCGAACCTTAAGTGTGTAGACCCTGCGGGTTCGTGAACTATGTAGACATGATCGAGACACCTCTACGATCAATAACCAATAGCGGGACCTGGAAGCCCATATTGATAACTACATATTCTATGAAGATCTTTATCGGTCGAGCCTCTATGTCAAGGATTCAGTTAATCCCGTATAATGTTCCCTTTGTTCTTCAGTATGTTGCTTGCCCGAGATTCGATCGTTGGTATCTCCATACCTAGTTCAATCTCGTCACTGGTAAGCCTCTTTACTCGTTTCGTAATACAAGATCCCATGACTAACACTTAGTCACATTGCTTGCAAGGCTTGTTGTGATGTTGCATTACCGAGTGGTCCCTAAGATACCTCTCCGTCACACGGAGTAACAAATCCCGGCATTGATCCATGCCAACTCAACAGACACCCTCAAAGATACCTGTAGAGCACCTTTATAGTCACCCAGTTACGTTGAGACGTTTGATACACACAAGGCACTCCTCCGGTGTTAGTGAGTTGCATGATCTCATGGTCATAGGAATAGATACTTGACATGCAGAAAACAGTAGCAATAAACTAACACGATCATATGCTACGTTCATAGTTTGGGTCTTGTCCATCACATCATTCTCCTAATGATGTGATCCCGATATCAAATGACATCTCATGTCCATGGCCAGGAAACCTTAACCATCTTTGATCAATGAGCTAGCCTGCTAGAGGCATACTAGGGACACCATGTTTGTCTATATGCCCACACATGTATTTAGTTTCCAATCAACACAATTATAGATGGACAATAAACGATTATCACGAACAAGGAAGTATAATAATAAACACTTTATTTATTGCCTCTAGGGCATATTTCCAACAGTCTCCCACTTGCACTAGAGTCAATAATCTAGTTGTAGGGGAACGCGACAGAAAACAAAATTTTCGGTATAGCGAGCACGCCCAGGACCACTATGGAGAATGCATACAAGGTTTGATCTGATCCGTACCGACTCGTAGCGCAGCGGAAGAAGAGTCGGTGGAGATCGTTGGTGCAGATCCCCGCGGCTAGGATTTACAACCTCCCAACCGCGAGGATGTACTCCCTCGTCGGACAGCCCTTCGGGAGGCGGTCAGACAGTCCCCCGGACGATGTCGCGGACAGCCCTTCGGGAGGACCCTCGAAACTCGAACGGAGACTCGGACGGCCCTTCGGGAGGACTCTCGAAACTCGACCCGAGACTCGGACAGCCCTTCGGGAGGACACTCGAACAGCCCCTCGGGCAAAAGATCGAAACTACGAACTCTCTACGGGGTTGCACACATACGGTGTCATCTATCCGGCAGGGCTTCGCCGTCCAGAACTAGTTCCTGCCGGAACCCAGACAGCCTTTCGGCTCTACGAAAAACTCTTTTTGTGGGAGGGAGAGAGAGAGCTTGCAAAGCAAAGCATGTGTATGAGAGCAAAGGATGAGTGTGGAGAGTGCATCTCCACCTCTATTTATAGGAAAACCCAAGGGGTAGGGTGGCACTTGAAATACCCAAAATGCCCATGAGGTGAGCACACCACAAGGGCATAAAGGGAAAGCCTCCAAATAGTGTTGCCTGCATCACCATGCCTGCATCACCATGCCTGCATCACCATGCCTGCATCATCCCCTAACAGTATTTCCACTATTCACAATAGTGTTTCCACTATTTACAATAGTGTTTCCACTATACATATATAGTGTTTCCACTATTTATATATATAGTGTTTCTACTATTCAAAATAGTGTTTTCACTATTCACGAAGACATTTTTCTGCGTCCGTTAAATCCCAAATTATTTCTGTGTGCCTAGAATAATTCCAGTACCCACTAAAACAATTTTGGACGCATTTCGAAACAATTCCGGAACAATGTTTTTCTTCAGCGAAAAGCTACCATAGCGGTTCCGGCAGCTCCGGAACACTTCCGGTTTTTTCCTCCGAAAAATCCCAGAAGTCCCCAGAATCATTCTGGCACCCTCCAAGAATTTCCAGACGTGTGCCAAAACCATTTTGACTTAATGGTATACTCCGAAACAACTTTTCGGTTTTACCGGAACTATTCCAATGTTCTCTCTCCGGAACTCTTCCGTTGTCTCCGAAACTTTTTCGGTGATTTTCTCTCAGACTCCCTGTCTAGTATTCAGCAGATAGATGACCCTTAAGCGTGTGACCCTATAGGTTCGGTGAAGTATAGACATGACCCGGAACACCTTCCGATCAATGATCAGCATCGGAGCCGTGGACACCCATATCGATCCCTATACCCACACGAATAAATATTCGAGTGAACCTCCAGTTGCCGTGAGCTATTCCTGTTGCTTCGCGATATGTTACAATTACCCGAGGTGAGAAACATCGGCATCCTCATGTATCAACACTTGTCCACAATGCCAGTTACCTCGTTGCCGGTATTGTTCTCTTTTCTCGTTCCCATGTTTTGGCATCCCCGTGATCAAATCACAAAGTGTCTGGCCAGACGACGATGGATACCGTAACACCGAGAGGGCCCAGAGATATCTCTCCATCACCGAAGGAGCAAATCCCAATCTTGAGCTATCAAGTTACTTGACATACTTTTCCATGAACCCGTAAGCCGCCGTAATAGCCACCCATTTACGGATGACGTTTAACAAACCCCAAAGTTCATGAAGCAAGCATGAAGAAACTCGATACTCGCATGGTCTAAGGAATTATGCAAACATTAACTTCTCTGTGTTATTAACCATAAACTTATGACGAATGTATCTCATAGCATAACATCAATTCGGATCGATTCAACACAAGTGTTCTACCAACATCGTGCCCTCAAAATTGCCGGCATGGCCATGCCCATGATCAGGAAAACAGGATCATCATGCAATACTTGAGCCAGTCTTAGAGGCAAGACTAGGAATACAATTTACCATTTATTATACCACACGTGCACATGAGTTTCCCTCCAAGCCTCGTTTTATTTGCAGACTCGAGAATCATTGCAGTTATAGCATGGACCATAAACATTCATTACAAACTTGGAGATACAAAAGTAACTGATATTACTGCCTCTAGGGCATATCTCCTACAGACTCCCACTTGCACTAGAGTCATAATCTAGTTACATGGCTTCCCTAACACCAATGGCAATCCGGTGTTGCTCATGCTTTGCTCGTGGTAGAGGCTTCGTCATCGGGTCTGACACATTCAGATCCGTGTGAACTTTGCATACTTTCACTAAACCTTCTTCGACATGATGTCGAATGAGTTTAAATTTGCGTTGAATATGCATTGTCTTATGGTGCGAACATGGCTCCCTTGCCTGAGCCACGGTGCCACTATTGTCACAATAGATCTCCACCGGGTCCAGAGCACTTGGAACCACACCAAGGTCTTCAAGGAATTGCTTGATACCGACAGCTTTCTTGGAGGCTTCTGAAGCAGCCACATATTCCGCCTCCGTTGTAGAATCCGCCACAGTCTTTTGTTTGGAACTTTTCCAATCAACTGCACCGCCGTTCAATAAGAAAACATAGCCCGATTGAGATTTGAAGTCATCTGGGTCAGTCATGAAGCCTGCATCAGTGTAACAACTTACAATGAGCTCTTCATCACCTCCGTACACAAGGAGTAAATCCTTGGTCCTCCTGAGGTACTTAAGAATACCCTTAACTGCGGCCCAGTGTTCCAATCCTGGATCACCTTGGTACCAGCTGCTAACACTTAGCGCATAGGAAACATCCGGTCTTGTACATAGCATGGCATACATAATAGAACCAACTGCCGAAGCATATGGAATATCATTCATTTGTACTCGCTCATCGAGGGTCCGAGGACACTGATTCTTGCAAAGCACTGTGCCAGGTGACATGGGGAGTAGGCCTTTCTTGGAGTTCTCCATGTTGAACCTTTTCAACACCTTGTCAATGTACGTGCTTTGGCTTAGCGCTATCAGGCGTCTTGATCTATCTCTATAGATCCTGATGCCCAATACATATGCCGCTTCGCCTAAGTCTTTCATTGAAAAACTCTTCTTCAATGAGTCTTTTATTTCGCTAAGAAATTTCACATCATTTCCAATCAACAATATGTCATCCACATACAAGATTAGAAATGCTTTTGCGCTCCCACTAAACTTCTTGTAAACACAAGATTCTTCATCGTTCCTGATGAAGCCAAACTCTTTGACCATTTCATCAAAACGAATGTTCCAGCTCCTTGATGCTTGCTTCAGACCATAAATGGCTTTCTGAAGCTTGCATACCTTTCTAGCATTCTTAGGATCGACAAAACCTTCTGGCTGTATCATGTATACATCCTGTTCAAGGTTTCCATTTAGGAAAGCCGTTTTGACATCCATCTTCCATATTTCATAATCGAAATAAGCAGCAATTGCTAGTAATATCCGAACAGACCTGAGCATGGCTACGGGCGAGAAAGTCTCGTCGTAGTCAACTCCTAGAACTTGCGTGAACCCTTTCGCGACAAGTCTAGCTTTGTGGATAGTAATGTTACCATCCGCGTCCGTCTTTCTTTTGAAAATCCATTTACAACCAATGGGTTTTACGCCATCTTGAAATTCTTCCAAGTTCCAAACTTGGTTTTCGTACATGGATTCCATCTCGGATCTCATGGCCTTGTGCCATTCCCTTGAGCTAGGCCCCGCCATCGCTTCCTTGTAGTGCGCAGGTTCATCGTCTTCAAGAATGAAGATTTCGTTATGAAACCATTCAGGTGGCTGGATAGCCCTACCTGATCTGCGCGGTTCAGTTACAACATTGTCTGAAGTTTCCGCATCACATGCGACAACTTCCGGCTCGGTTGTAGGGATAATTTGCGGAATTACTTCCGATTCCTTAGTCATATCAACGGTTGCCGAAGATTCACTAATCTCATTAAGCTGTACTGTCCTCCTACTCAATTCTTTAGCGAGAAACTCTTTCTCGAGAAAATGTGCAACCTTTGCGACAAACACTTTGCCCTCGGTTTGGTGGTAGAAGGAATATCCAATGGTGTTATTTGGATAACCTACAAAGTAACATTTGTCTGATCTAGGTTCTAGCTTGGTTGGCTGTAAACGTTTTACGTATGCCTCACAACCCCAAACCTTGAGATGTGACACACTAGGTATCTTCCCATACCACATCTCATGTGGTGTCGTCTCAACAGACTTAGATGGTGCTCTGTTTAATGTATACGCAGCAGTTTCTAGTGCGTGACCCCAAAAAGATATCGGTAGATCTGTAAGAGACATCATCGACCTTACCATGTCTAACAGGGTTCGGTTACGTCGTTCCGACACTCCGTTTCGCTGTGGAGTTCCGGGAGGCGTAAGCTGTGAAACGATTCCACGATCACTCAGATGTTGGCCAAACTCGTGACTAAGATATTCGCCTCCGCGATCAGACCGCAGAAACTTAATCTTTTTGTTACGATGATTTTCTACCTCATTCTGAAATTCTTTGAACTTTTCAAAGGTTTCCGACTTATGCTTCATCAAGTAGATATAGCCATACCGACTCAAATCATCACTAAAAGTCACGAAGTAAAAATACCCACCCCGTGCGGCCGTGTTCATTGGACCACATACATCACTATGTATTATTTCCAATAATTCACCCGCCCATTCAGGATGACCGGTGAACGGCGTCTTGGTCATTTTTCCCATCAAGCAAGCTTCACATGTGTCAAATAATTCAAAATCAAGGGACGGTAAAACTCCATCTTTATGGAGTCTTTGCATGCGTTTCTTTCCGATGTGGCCAAGCCGACAGTGCCACAAGTAAGTGGCGGTGGTATCAGCCTTCTTAAGGCGTTTAGCATTCACGTTAAAGACATCATTTCCACATTCAAGATTTAGTATGAAAAGGCCCCCAACAATGGGTGCAAATCCATAAAACATATCCTTACAATAAAGTGAACAACCATTGTTCTCAGACTTGTAGGAGTACCCGTCGTGCACTAAACATGATCCAGAGATAATGTTTCTACACAACAACGGAACAAAATAACAGTTACTAAGTTCCAAAATAAATCCTGAAGGGAGACGTAGAGGCATAATGCCGACGGCTTGAGCGGCGATCCCAGCGCCATTCCCGACATGCATCACGACTTCATTCTTTGCGAGCTTGCGCACCTTCTGAAGCCCCTGTATCGAGTTGCAAATGTGAGCAACCGATCCGGTATCAAATACCCAAGACTTAGAATTTTCGCTAGCAAGCAAAACGTCAATGACATTAACTTGTATAACAATTATACCTTTTCCGGTTTTCCCGGATTTCTTATCTTCCAGATACTTCTTGCAGTTTCTCTTCCAGTGTCCTGTGCCCTTGCAGTAGAAGCACTCAGTTTCATTCTTGGCTCCGCCCTTAGATTTGCGTTGGAAGCCGGTCTTACCGGCGCCCTTGCCTTTCTTTGGCTTGCCTTTATTTTTGAAACTGACAGTTTTATTCACAAGCAACACTTGCTTGCGATTTTTCTGCAGTCCTCCTTCAACAGTTTTCAGCATGGCAAGCACCTCATTAGGTGTTTTGTCCATCCCATTCATGTTGTAGTTCATGACAAAACCTCCGTAAGAAGGGGGGAGTGAACAGAGCAACATGTCCATTACATGCTCTTCTGGAAGTGGAAATTCCAGGGTTTTAAGCCTTTCAGCGTAGCCAATCATATTGACTACGTGCTCGCCAACTGAACTGCCCTCAGCCATCTTGGTCTCCGACATCATCTTCATGATATCAAAACGTTCAGACCTTGCATTAAACTTGTAAAGAGCATCCAGATCCTTGATCATATCAAAGGAGTTATGGAATTCAAAACGTTTTTGAAGCTCTGAACTCATGCAAGACAGCATGAGGCACTGCACTAAGTTGTAATCATCATCCTTAGTGGCCTAGACATTCTGTATGTCTACCGCGGCTGTTGCCGCCGGCTTTGGTGGAAGAGCTCCATCAAGCACGTACACTTTCTTAGCGCTCCTGAGGACAATCCTCAGGGTACGGACCCAGTCCGCATAGTTGTTTCCATTCGCAGCTAACTTCTCTTTCTCTAACATCGGGCCTAAGTTGAACGCGCTATTGCGAGCCATTTGATCTACAACGGAAAACACAAGTTCATTTTAGACATTGTTCATAATGATTTTTGGCACTAGTGAATAAACAATTTTATTCTAAAGTGCGCTCCCACTCAAATCAATATCTCTCATAATTGTTTGTGAGTGATGCAAGATCCAACTTTCAATTTAGCGTCAAGGATGTAACCATCTCAAGTGACGAGAATTTCAATTGGTAGGCCAACTTGCCAATCACATCTCTATGTGACTCTTGTTCATCTTTCGATGCGTGTGTTCCGAGCTCATGACTTTCATGCCTGAACGTCAAGACAACCAAGTGATCTCGCTGCGAGGTCTCAACTCACCCGCCTCACACTTCTCTAATCGTTCGTATCCATGTAACCATGTGATACCCCGAAGAGATAGGTGCCGTGATGGTGCTACACTTGGGAGAACACTATCTACTTGATATTTTTGTGAGAGATCACCCTAATAAAAAGCGACTACCGCGCAATCAAGAAGGGTGCATCAAGAGGGATAAACATCTCAGGCAATTCATAATAGCATGATATGATATAGCCCCTTCTGACGGAGAAGTCAAGTATTTCTTCGTCTTCGGCATTCGCGTCGGTGTTCACCTTTGCGAAGATTGCCACCACCTTGTCGATGCACCAAATAATATTGCTATCTCTATAGCTAATAAAATAAGTGCATTACATAAGGTTGACACGCAGGTCATTAAAGTGCAATCATATGGCTCCAGCCATCATGCCGAATCATGACACGCAGGTCATGTTAATTACATCATATAGCCATCTCATACATAATCAAATTGAATATGAGCATTGCTATACCACATCACATGCAAACCATCCTGCAAAACCAAGTTAGACGCCTCTAATCGGTTTATGCAAAATTTTATTTTACGTGGCTTCTAAGGTTTTGACTTAAACCGCAGCTACCAACGTTTATCATCAAGTATGATACTTCAAGTTCCTAGATTAACTTTCCAGGGTGTATGAAACACGAGATAGTAAAATCTCGAGCCCCATACTAAACTTCGTCATACGCGTGACCCCCGTGCAGATCATATCTACATTGCCCTTCGTCTGCGAAACATCCATCTTTCTTTAACTATGGTGGAACCCAAAGACACTGAAGCACTTCGTTGATCTGTCAATCAGCATACTCAGGAGCAGCATGAAAGGATCGCGGATTGCCAGAACTTTGTAAGATTCCACCATTCCGTCAAGATCAGGAGTACGCAAATTCACGGGAAGCAACAAGAACATCGGGTAACAGATTTCATCTGCTACCCGCACAAATAATTTTCAGCAATAGATCTCATCTACTACAAAATTATACTATGCAATACTCATACATCTCATGTATTCTAGATCATACCATGCATCTACTCATAGCCTGGCTCTGATGCCACTGTAGGGGAACGCGACAGAAAACAAAAATTTCGGTATAGCGAGCACACCCAGGACCACTATGGAGAATGCATACAAGGTTTGATCTGATCCGTACCGACTCGTAGCGCAGCGGAAGAAGAGTCGGTGGAGATCGTTGGTGCAGATCCCCGCAGCTAGGATTTACAACCTCCCAACCGCGAGGATGTACTCCCTCGTCGGACAGCCCTTCGGGAGGCGGTCGGACAGTCCCCCGGACGATGTCGCGGATAGCCCTTCGGGAGGACCCTCGAAACTCGAAGGAGACTCGGACGGCCCTTCGGGAGGACTCTCGAAACTCGACCCGAGACTCGGACAGCCCTTCGGTAGGACACTCGAACAGCCCCTCGGGCAAAAGATCGAAACTACGAACTCTCTACGGGGTTGCACACATACGGTGTCATCTATCCGGCAGGGCTTCGCCGTCCAGAACTAGTTCCTGCCGGAACCCAGACAGCCTTTCGGCTCTACGAAAAACTCTTTTCGTGGGAGGGAGAGAGAGAGCTTGCAAAGCAAAGCATGTGTATGAGAGCAAAGGATGAGTGTGGAGAGTGCATCTCCACCTCTATTTATAGGAAAACCCAAGGGGTAGGGTGGCACTTGAAATACCCAAAATGCCCATGAGGTGAGCACACCACAAGGGCATAAAGGGAAAGCCTCCAAATAGTGTTACCTGCATCACCATGCCTGCATCACCATGCCTGCATCACCATGCCTGCATCATCCCCTAATAGTATTTCCACTATTCACAATAGTGTTTCCACTATACATATATAGTGTTTCCACTATTTATATATATAGTGTTTCTACTATTCAAAATAGTGTTTTCACTATTCACGAAGACATTTTTCTGCGTCCGTTAAATCCCAAATTATTTCTGTGTGCCTAGAATAATTCCAGTACCCACTAAAACAATTTTGGACGCGTTTCGAAACAATTCCGGAACAATGTTTTTCTTCAGCGAAAAGCTACCATAGCGGTTCCGGCAGCTCCGGAACACTTCCGGTTTTTTCCTTCAAAAAATCCCAGAAGTCCCCAGAATCATTCTGGCACCCTCCAAGAATTTCCAGACGTGTGCCAAAACCATTTTGACTTAATGGTATACTCCGAAACAACTTTTCGGTTTTACCGGAACTATTCCAATGTTCTCTCTCCGGAACTCTTCCGTTGTCTCCGAAACTTTTTCGGTGATTTTCTCTCAGACTCCCTGTCTAGTATTCAGCAAATAGATGACCCTTAAGCGTGTGACCCTATAGGTTCGGTGAAGTATAGACATGACCCGGAACACCTTTCGATCAATGATCAGCATCGGAGCCGTGGACACCCATATCGATCCCTATACCCACACGAATAAATATTCGAGTGAACCTCCAGTTGCCGTGAGCTATTCCTGTTGCTTCGCGATATGCTACAATTACCCGAGGTGAGAAACATCGGCATCCTCGTGGATCAACACTTGTCCACAATGCCAGTTACCTCGTTGCCGGTATTGTTCTCTTTTCTCGTTCCCATGTTTTGGCATCCCCGTGATCAAATCACAAAGTGTCTGGCCAGACGACGATGGATACCGTAACACCGAGAGGGCCCAGAGATATCTCTCCATCACCGAAGGAGCAAATCCCAATCTTGAGCTATCAAGTTACTTGACATACTTTTCCATGAACCCGTAAGCCGCCGTAATAGCCACCCATTTACGGATGACGTTTAACAAACCCCAAAGTTCATGAAGCAAGCATGAAGAAACTCGATACTCGCATGGTCTAAGGAATTATGCAAACATTAACTTCTCTGTGTTATTAACCATAAACTTATGACGAATGTATCTCATAGCATAACATCAATTCGGATCGATTCAACACAAGTGTTCTACCAACATCGTGCCCTCAAAATTGCCGGCATGGCCATGCCCATGATCAGGAAAACAGGATCATCATGCAATACTTGAGCCAGTCTTAGAGGCAAGACTAGGAATACAATTTACCATTTATTATACCACACGTGCACATGAGTTTCCCTCCAAGACTCGTTTTATTTGCAGACTCGAGAATCATTGCAGTTATAGCATGGACCATAAACATTCATTACAAACTTGGAGATACAAAAGTAACTGATATTACTGCCTCTAGGGCATATCTCCTACACTAGTTCACATCACTATGTGATTTACATTGTAATGAATCGAACACCCATGCAGTTCTGGTGTTGATCATGTTTAGCCCTTAGAAGAGGTTTAGCTAACGTGTCTGCAACATTCAGATCCGTGTGCACTTTCCAAATATTTATGTCCTTCTCCTCGACGTAATCGCGCATGGAATTGAAGCGTCGCTTTATGTGTCTGGTCCTCTTGTGAAACCTTGGTTCCTTGGCCAGAGCAATGGCACCAGTGTTGTCACAGAACAGAATCATTGGATTCAATGCTCTGGGCACTACTCCAAGATCTGTCATGAACTCCTTCTTCCAGACACCTTCCTTCACTGCCTCCGAGGCTGCGATGTACTCCGCTTCGCATGTAGAATCGGCTACCACGCTTTGCTTGCAACTGTACCAGGTTACCGCTCCCCCGTTGAGAATAAATATGTATCTGTTTGCGACTTAGAGTCATCCGGATCAGTGTCAAAGCTTGCATCGACATAACCCTTTAAGATGAGCTCTTGATCACCTCCATAAATGAGAAACATTTCCTTAGTCCTTTTCAGGTACTTAAGGATATTCTTGACCGCCGTCCAGTGCTCCATTCTAGGATCTCTTTGAAACCTTCCGGCCATACTTATGGCAAGGATGATATCGGGTCTTGTGCACAACATCGCATACATGATAGAGCCTATGGCTGAAGCATAGGGGACGACACTCATCTTTTCTCTATCTTCTGCAATCACTGGGCATTGAGTCCTACTCAACTTCACACCTTGTAACACAGGCAAAAACCACTTCTTGGACTGATCCATTTTGAACTTCTTCAAAACTTTATCAAGGTATGTGCTTTGTGAAAGTGCTATCAAGTGTCTCGATCTATCTCTATAGATCTTAATGCCTAATATGAAAGCAGCTTCTCCGAGGTCCTTCATTGAAAAACTCTTATTCAAATATTCCTTCACGCCTTCCAGCATTTCTATATTGTTTCCAATCAACAATATGTCATCCACATATAATATCAGAAATGCTACAGAGCTCCCACTCACTTTCTTGTAAATACAAGCTTCTCCATAAACTTGTATAAACCCAAACACCTTGATCACCTCATCAAAGAACTTATTCCAACTCCGAGATGCTTGCACCAGTCCATAAATGGATCGCTGGAGTTTGCAAACTTTCTCAGCATTCTATGGATCGACAAAATCTTCCGGTTGCATCATATAAAACTCTTCCTCAAGGAAACCGTTAAGGAACCTTGTTTTGACATCCATCTGCCAAATTTCATAGTCGAAATATGCAGCTATTGCTAGCATGACTATGACGGACTTAAGCATCGCTATGGGGTGAGAAGGTCTCATCGTAGTCAACTCCTTGAACTTGTGAAAAACCCTTTGCCACAAGTCGAGCTTTATAGATGGTGACATTACCGTTCGCGTCTGTATTCTTCTTAAAGATCCATTTATTCTGAATGACCTTTCGCCCTTCAGGTAATACTTCCAAAGTCCATACTTTGTTTTCATACATGGATCCCATCTCGGATTTCATGGCCTCTAACCATTTCTCGAAATTCGTGCCCATCATCGCTCCTCCATAGCTCATAGGTTCATTTTTGTCTAACAACATGACCTCCAAGACAGGGTTGCCATACCACTCAGGAGCAGTACGCGCCCTTGTCGACCTACAAGGTTCAATAGCAACTTGATTTGAAGTTTCATGATCATCATCATCAACATCCTCTTCAACCATCGTTGGCTCCACAAAAACATCTTTTTGCACTACGCTACTCTCTGGTTGAAGTGAAGGTTCAATAACCTCATCAAGTTCTACTTTCCTCCCACTCAATTCTTTCGAGAGAAACTCTTTCTCAAGAAATGTTTCGTTTTTGGTGACAAACACTTTGCCTTCAGATCTGAGATAAAGGTATACCCAACTATCTCTTTTGGGTATCCTATGAATACGCATTTCTCCGCTTTGGGTTCCAGCTTTTCAGGCTAAAGCTTTCTGACATAAGCATCACATACCCAAACTTTAAGAAACGACAATTTTGGCTTCTTGCCAAACCACAGTTCATATGGCATCGTCTCAACGGATTTCGATGGTGCCCTATTTAAAGTGAATGCAGTTGTCTCTAATGCAAAACCCCAAAACGATAGTGGCAAAGCGGCAAGAGACATCATAGAATGCACCATATCGAATAAGGTTCGATTATGACGTTCGGACACACCATTACGCTTTGGTGTTCCAGGCGGTGTCAATTGTGAAACAATTCCACACTGTCTTAAGTGACTGCCAAAATCATAACTCAGATAGTCTCCTCCTCGATCAAATCACAGGAATTTAATCTTCTTGTTACGATGATTCTCAACTTCACTCTAAAATTTCTTGAACTTTTCAAACGTTTCAGGCTTGTGTTTCATTAAGTAAATATATCCATATCTACTTAAGTCATCAGTGAAGGTGAGAGAATAACGATATCCACCGTGCGCCTCAATGTTCATCGGACCGCACACATCAGTATGTATGATTTGCAACAAATCACTTGCCCGTTCCATTGTTCCAGAGAACGGCGTTTTAGTCATCTTGCCATGAGGTATGGTTCACACGTGTCAAGTGATTCAAAATCAAGTGACTCCAAAAGACCATCAGCATGGAGCTTCCTCATGCGTTTTACACCAATATGACCCAAACGGCAGTGCCACAAGAAAGTGGTACTATCATTATCAACTCTACATCTTTTGGCATCAATGCTCTGAACATGTATATCATTATTATCGAGATTCAATAAGAATAAACCCCTCACATTGGGTGCATGACCATAAAAGATATTACTCATATAAATAGAACAGCCATTATTCTCTGATTTAAATGAGTAACCGTCTCGCAATAAACATGATCCATGTATAATGTTCATGCTTAACGCAGGCACTAAATAACAATTATTCAGGTTCATCGGTAATCCCGATGGTAGTCGAAGAGCGAGCGTGCTGACGGCGATCACATCAACCTTGGAACCATTTCCCACGCGCATCGTAACTTCATCCTTAGCCAACCTCCCTCTATTCTGTAGGTCCTGCTTTGAGTTGCAAATGTGAGCAAACGAACCGGTATCAAATACCCAGGCACTACAACGAGAGCTAGTAAGTTACACATCAATAACATGTATATCATATATACCTTGTTTGGTTTTGGCCGCCTTCTTGTCGGCCAGGTACTTGGGGCAGTTCCGCTTCTAGTGACCAGTTCCCTAGCAATGAAAGCACTCAGTTTCTGGCTTGGGTCCAGCCTTGGGTTTCTTCACGGGAGGAGCAATTGCTTTGCCACCCTTCTTGGAGTTACCCTTCTTGCCCTTGCCATGCTTCTTGGAACTAGTGGTTTTATTGACCATCAACACTTGATGTTCTTTCTGGATTTCAGACTCAGCGACTTTCAGCATCGCAAACAGCTCAACGACTAACTTGGTCATCCCGTGCATGTTATAGTTCATCATGAAGCTCTTGTAGCTAGGTGGCAATGATTGAAGAACTCTGTCAATGATCGCCTCCGGCGGAAGGGGCATCCCTAACTCCGCCAGACAGGTCGAATACCCAGACATTCTGATTATATATTCACTGATAGACCCGTTCTCCTCCATCTTGCAAGCATAGAACTTATCGAAGGTCTCATACCTCTCGATCCGGGCATTCTTCTTAAAGATAAACTTCAACTCTTGGAACATCTCATATGCTCCATGACGTTCAAAACGTCTTTGAAGTCCCGGTTCTAAGCCATACAACATTGCACATTGAACTATTGAGTAATGTCCAGAATGTGCCTCCCAAGCGTTCTTAACATCTTCGGATGACACGGGAGCGGGTGGGTCACCAAGCGGTGCATCAAGGACATAAGCCTTCTGGGAAGCCATGAGGATAATCCTCAGATTACGGGCCTAGTCAACAAAGTTACTTCCATCATCTTTCAACTTAGCTTTCCCTAGGAACGCATTAAAATTCAGGGGTGCTATTGCGCGAGCCATTAATCTACAACATAAATAAGCAAAGGTTACTAAGACTATTGCTCATGATAATGAGTTTACTTAATTAAATTACTAAAGCTCCCACTCAAATTGACATCCCTCGGGTCATCTGAATGATACATGATCCACATTCACCAACTCAAGTCCGATCATCACGTGAGTTGAGGTGGTTTCAATGGTGAACATCATCATGTTGATATACTATATGATTCATGCTCGACCTTTCGGCCTCTTGTGTTTCGAGGCCATGTCTGTACATGCTAGGCTTGTCAAGTTTAACCCGAGTGTTCCGCATATGCAACACTGGCTTGCACCCGTTGTATGCGAACGTAGAGTCTATCACACTCGATCATCACGTGGTGTCTCGACATGACGAACTTTCGCAACGGTGCACACTCGGGGAGAACACAATTCATCTTGAAATTTAAGTGAGGGCTCACCGTATAATTCTATCGTCTTTCTAGGCAAAACAAGGTGCATAAAAGGATTAACATCACATGCAAATCATAGTGACATGATATGGCCATGAACTTGTGCTTTTGATCTCCATCTCCAAAGCACCGGCATGATCTCCATAGTCATCGGCATAACGCCATGATCTCCATCATTCTGTCGTCATCGGGTTTGTCGCGCCCACCATGCTCATACTACTATTGCTACCGCTTAGCGATAAAGTAATGCATTACATAGCGCTTAAAGATTGACACGCAGGTCATACAATAATCAAAGACAACCCTATGTCTCATGCCGATTGCCGTACTCATCGACATGCAAGTCATGATATTCTATACAAAAACATGATCATCTCATACATCACATATATCACATCATGTAATTGGCCATATCACATCACAACATACCCTGCAAAAACAAGTTAGACGTCCTCTAATTGTTGTTGCATGTTTTACGTGGCTGCTATGGGTATCTAGAAGGAACAATTCTTACCTACGCAAAACCACAATGGTGATATGAAGATTGCTTTTCAACCTTCTACAAGGACCGCCTTAATCAAATCCGGTCCAACTAAAGTGGGAGAGACAGACACCCGCCAGCCATCTTTATGCGACAAAGTCACATGTCAGTCGATGGAACACGGTCTCTCATAAGCGTACGAGTAAAGTCGGTCCGAGCCGCTTCATACCACAATACCGCTGAACCAAGAAAAGACTAAGGAAGGAAGCAATCTCAATATCAACGCCCACAAACTCTTTTGTGTTCTACTCAAGATCTCATCTACGCATAGACCTAGCTCATGATGCCACTGTTGGGGAACGTTGCATGGGAAACAAAAAAATTCCTACACTTCACCAAGATCAATCTAGGAGATGAGCATCTATGAGAGGAGAGATTGGATCCACATACCCTTGTAGATCGCTAAGCGGAAGTGTTAAAGAACGCGGTTGATGTAGTCGTACGTCTTTGCGATCCAAATCGCAAGCCGTCCCACGAACTCCCGATCAAGTGCTGAACGGATGGCACCTCCGCGTTCAGCACACGTGCAGCTCGATGAAGATCTCCGCCTTCTTCATCCATCAAGAGGGAGCATAGAGGTAGAGTTCGCAGACAGCACGATGGCATGGCGGCGGTGGTGGTCGAGCTGAGCCGAAAGAGCTTCGCTAAGCGGCATCGAATCAATCTACTAGAGGAGAAGTAATCGGGGACGGAAGAAGGGCTGCGCCATGGCTTAGGGTGCGGATTCCCTCCTCCCTCTCACATATATATAGGGGGAGGGGTGGTGCGCCCAAACCCCTAGGGTTCCCCCTTGGGGCGGCGGCCAAGGGTGGAGGCGCCCTAGGGTGGCTTGCCACCCAATTAAGGTGGCGCCAACCCTAGGGTTGGCCCTCCCACCAACCCCCTTGCCGCATGGGCCTTTGTGGCAGGGGAGGCCAGGCCACCAAAGGCTGGTGTGCCCTCTCTCACAGCCCATGTAGTCCTTTGGGGCTGGTGGCCCCTTCCGGTGGACCCCTGGGACCCTTCCGGCACCCCCGGTATGTTACCAGTGATGCCCGAACTTTTCCCGGTAACCAACATGGAACAACCTATATATGAATCTTTACCTTCGAACCATTCCGAAGCTTCTCGTCACGTCCGGGATCTCATCCAAGACTGCGAACAACCTTCGGCCACCAACACACATAACTCATCTATATTGAAATGTCACCGAACCTTAAGTGTGCGGACCCTGCGGGTTCGTGAACTATGTAGACATGACCGAGACACCTCTACGGTCAATAACCAATAGCGGGACCTGGATGCCCATATTGATTCCTACATATTTGACGAAGATCTTTATCGGTCAAACCTCTATGTCAAGGATTCAGTAAATCTCGTATAATGTTCCCTTTGTTCTTCGGTATGTTACTTGCCCGAGATTTGATCATTGGTATCTCCATACCTAGTTCAATCTCGTTACCGGTAAGTCTCTTTACTCATTCCATAATACAAGATCTCGTGACTAACACTTAATCACATTGCTTGAAAGGCTTGTTGTGATGTTGCATTACTTAGTGGGCCCTGGGATACCTCTCTATCACACGGAGTAACAAATCCCAGTATTGATCCATGCCAACTCAACAGACACCCTCGGAGATACCTATAGAGCACCTATATAGTCACCCAGTTACGTTGCGACGTTTGATACACACAAGGCACTCGTCCGGTGTTAGTGAGTTGCATGATCTCATGGTCATAGGAACAGATACTTGACATGCAGAAAATAGTAGCTATAAACTAACACGATCATATGTTACGTTCATAGTTTGAGTCTTGTCCATCACATCATTCTCCTAATGATGTGATACCGATATCAAATGACATCTCATGTCCATGGCCAGGAAACCTTAACCATCTTTGATCAACGAGCTAGCCTGCTAGAGTCATACTAGGGACACAATGTTTGTCTATATGCCCACACATGTATTTAGTTTCCAATCAACACAATTATAGTATGGAAAATAAACGATTATCATGAACAAGGAAATATAATAACAAACACTTTATTTATTGCCTCTAGGGCATATTTCCAACATTGATACCTTATAATGCAATGGTTGGGTTTTACCTTAATGATCTTTAGCAGTTGCGAATGCTTGCTAGAGTTCCAATCATAAGTGCATATGATCCAAGTAGAGAAAGTATGTTAGCTTATGCCTCTCCCTCATATAAAATTGCAATAATGATGACCGGTCTAGTTATCGATTTCCTAGGGACAATTCTGCAACTCCTACCACCACTTTTCCACACTCGTTAAACTAACTTAATTGTTACTTTATCTAAGAAGCCCCTAGTTTTTATTTACGTGTTCTTTATTTTCTTGCAAACCTATCCCGTCACACCTACAAAGTACTTCTAGTTTCATACTTGCTCTAGGTAGAGTTGTATCGGTGGTCGATAGAACTTGAGGGAATATTTGTTCTACCTTTATCTCCTCGTTGGGTTCGACACACTTACTTATCGAAATATGCTACAACTGATCCCCTATACTTGTGGGTTATCAAGACCTTTTTCTGGAGCTGTTGCCGGGGAGCAATAGCGTGGGGTGAATATTCTTGTGTGTGCTTGTTTGATTTATCACTAAGTAGATTTTATTTGCTGTTTTAACTTGTTTTCTATCTTTATATATGGGTAGGAAACGCAAAATACCAAAAAAATTAGTTTTACTTGCTGCTCCAAAAGTTGAGGAACCACAAGTGTTCCGTACCACCGAAGAATATTACTTGGGTCATCTTCGATCCACTTGTGCTCGTGCTGAAAACCCAACTAGCTTAGTTGAGGGGAAATCATTAAATGAGCATGCTCATTATGTGCGACACTGCATATCTCAAAAAGGGAAACTCTTGTGGCATCAAATTAATACTTTGTGTTGCTATGCTTGGAATCTATGTGAAATTTATGATTTTACTTGTTATTCTAAAGAAGCTAAAAAACACCTTCCATACCAATGTGTGTTTAATGATAATGAAATATTATCCTCTTATGCCAAGGAAGCCTATTGCTATAATGATGTTAAACAAATTGAAGAATTTGTTGCTTTTAAGGGTGCCTATGAAATTGCTTCTTTCATTGAAAAGTATGATGCTACTCTTTACAATTCTGAAAATTTGGCCATATTTAAATATTGCTATGAAAACTATGCTTCTAATGCTTATGTTAAAGACTTTATTGAAAGAATGACCGCTGTCTTGGAAGATACTAATATTTTGCAGGAATCTATGAAAGAGGAAGTTGCCGAAATTGTAAGCTCATTAGATGAAAAAGATGAGGAGGAGAACAAAGAACAAAAGGAGGAAGAGCGGATTAGCTACCCGTTCCCACCTTCTAATGAGAGTAACTCTTCAACTCATACATTGTTTAATTTCCCTTCATTCTTACCGAAGGATGAATGCTATGTTGATTGCTATGATCCCTCGGATTCTTTTGAAATATCCCTTTTTGATGAACTTGATGCTTGCTATTATTGTGGACATGATGCCAATATGAATTATGCTTATGAAGATGAACTTGATATAGTTCCTTTTGTTAAGAATGAAATTGTTGCTATTGCACCCACACATTATCTTTTTGAATTCTCCCAAGTACACTATATCGGAGAAGTTTGCACTTATTAAGGATTATATTGATGAGTTGCATTCTACTATTGCACATGATGATTTTGATAATATAATATGCATGTGCTTGCTGCTGCTACTTGCAATTATTATGAGAGAGGAACTAGATCTCCGCCTCTCTATGTTTCCAATACGATAAAATTGCAAGAAACTGTTTATACTATGCATTGGCCTTTACTTTGTGTGCATGAATTGTCCTTTTATGACATGCCAATGCATAGGAAGAGATTTAGACTTTGTTGTAACATGATATATATCACTTTGTGCTCACTACTAAATTACAAATCATTGTTAATTAAAATTGGCTTTGATATACCTTGGGATCTGGGTGGATCCATTACTTGAGCACTTTATGCCTAGCTTAATGGCTTTAAAGAAAGCGCTGCCAGGGAGACAACCCGGAAGTTTTAGAGAGTCATTTTATTCTTTTGTGTGCTTTTATATAGTTCAAAAACAAAAAATAAAGAGTAGAACCTAATTTTTTTCAAAAAGAGGAGTGAAAGTAAGAAGGACGAGCACTGTTGAAGTGGGGGAGCTCCTTGAACTTTGTTCATGCCCATGGAAACTTTGCAAATCTTATTATAGAAACTTTTCAACACAAATAATTATCCCCTTGTATAAATCCATTGTATTATAAAAATAATGTGCCAAGATTTGCCTTTAGGATGATTAGATTGCTTGTTTGGTGTGTGCAGTGCAAAAACAGAAACTTTGGTTGTAGTGCGTGAATTTTAATTTTTTACTGGAATGTCAAAAGTTTCTGAAATTTCTAAACACTACTTCTGTGAATCGTTTTATTTTTTCCTAATGTTTCAGAATTTTTAGAGTTACATAAGTATAGTAAATGTTCAGATTGCTACAGACTGTCCTGTTTAAGACAGATTCTGTTTTTGATGCATTGTTTTGCTAGTTTTGATGAAACTATTGATTTTATCGGTGGTATAAGCCATAAATAAGTTATAATACAGTAGCTACAATGAAAATACAAAATAGTAATTGGTTTTAAACAGTACTTAAAGTGGTAATTTGCTTTATTATACTAACGGATCTCACGAGAGTTTTGTTAAGTTTTGTGTGATTGAAGTTTTCAAGTTTTGGGTGAGATCATGATGGATGAAAGAATAAGGAGTGGAAAGAGACTAAGCTTGGGGATTCCCGAAGCACCCCAAGGTAATATTCAAGGACTCCCAAGAAACTAAGCTTGGGGATGCCCCGGAAGGCATCCCCTCTTTCTTCTAACAACCATCGGTAATTTTACTTGGAGCTATATTTTTATTCGTCACATTATATGCGTAAATCTTGGAGCGTCATGTGCTTTTTTTTTATTTTAATAATGCACCATGCTGGTATTAGAAAGTCCTTGGTTGATTTATAGAAGTCTCTTTGCACCTCACTTATATCTTTTGAGTATGGCTTTATAGAATGCTGCATGTGCTTCACTTATATCATTTGAAGTTTGGATTGCCTGTTTCTCACACATAAAAAACCGTCATTTGTAGAATGCTATTTTGTTTAACTTATACTTCCTCCATTCCTAAATATAATACCTTTTAGAGATTACACTATGGACTACATATGGATGTATATAGACATACTTTATAGTACATATTCACTCATTTTACTCTGTATGTAGTCTTATAGTGGAATCTCTAAAAGGTCTTATATTTAGGAACTGAGGGAGTATTTGTTAGAGAATGGGCATATATTTTGTAGAAATAATTAAATTCTCATGCTTCACTTATATCTATTTAGAGAGTTAACAGGAGTTGGTCATTCACATGGTTAGTCATAAAATCCTACATAAAACTTGTAGCTCACTGAATATGATGTGCTTGATTCCTTGCAATAGTTTTGCGATATAAATGTGGTGATATTAGAGTCATGCTAGTGAGTAACTATGGATTGGTAGAAATACTTGTGTAAAGGTTTGTGATTCCCGTACATGAACGTATGGTGAACCGTTATGTAAGGAAGTCGGAGCATGATTTGTTTATTGATTGTCAAGCTTTGTGTGAGGGTCAGGAGCGTGCGATGGTTAACTCCTACCAACCTCTTCCCTAGGAGCATGCGTCTAATACTTCTCTTCAATGACTAATAGACTTATGCAATAAGTATGTGAGTTCTTTATGACTAATGTGAGTCCATGGATTATACGCACTCTCACCCTTCCACCTTTGCTAGCCTTTCTAGTACTGCGCAACTTTCGCTGGTGCATTAAACCCACCATATATCCTCCCTCAAAACAGCCACCATACCTACCTATTATGGCATTTCCATAGTCATCCAGAGATATATTGCCATGCAAATTCCGCTGTTCCGTTTATTATGACACGCACCATCATTTTGATATTGATTTGCATGATCGTAAGATATCTAGCATGATGTTTTCATGGCTTGTCCGTTTTTTGATGTCAATTGCTATGCTAGATCATTGCATATCCCAGCACACCACCGGAGGCATTCATATAGAGTCATATTTTGTTTTAGATATCGAGTTGTAATTCTTGAGTTGTAAATAAATAAAAGTGTGATGACCATCATTATTAGAGCATTGTCCCATGTGAGGAAAGGATGATGGAAGCTATGATTCCCTCACAAGTTGGGATGAGACTCCGGACTTTATGAAAAATAAAAGAGGCTAGCGAAGCCCAAATAAAAAAGGAGGCCTTAGATGCCCACCAAAAATATATAAAAAAAGAAAAAGAAAAGAAAAAAAGAGAAAAGAGAGAAGGGACAACGCTACTATTCTTTTTCCACACTTGTGCTTCAAAGTAGCACCATGATTTTCATGATAGAGAGTCTCCTATTTGGTCACTTTCATATACTAGTGGGAATTTTTCATTATATAACTTGGCTTGTATATTCCAATGATGGGCTTCCACAAATTGCCCTAGGTCTTCATGAGCAAGCAAGTTGGATGCACACCCACTTAGTTTCTTTTTGAGCTTTCATACACTTATAGCTCTAGTGCATCCATTGCATGGAAATCCCTACTCACTCACATTAATATCTATTAATGGGCATCTCCATAGCCCGTTGATATGCCTAGTTGATGTGAGACTATCTTCTCCTTTTTCTTCATAACCTCCACCATATTCTATTCCACCTATAGTGTTATATCCATGGCTCACGCTCATGTATTGCGTGAGAGTTGAAAAAATTGAGAACATAAAAGGTGTGAAACAATTGCTTGACTTGTCATCGGGGTTGTGCATGATATAAATACTTTGTGTGGGGAAGATGGAGCATAGACAAACTATATGATATTGTAGGGATAACTTTCTTTTCCATGATATTTTGAAGAGATACAATTGCTTTATTAGTATTCTTGAAGTATTATTGTCTTAATGTCAAATGATAGACTATTGCTTTGAATCACTCGTGTCTTAATATTCATGCCATGATTAGATTATATGAACAAGATTATGCTAAGTAGCATTCCACATAAAAAAATTATCTTTTTCATCATTTACCTACTCGAGGACGGGCAGGAATTAAGCTTGGGGATGCTGATATGTCTTCGTCATATCTATAACTTCTGATTGTTTCATGCAAATATTCTAGAACTTTCATATACTTTTGGCAACTTTTTATACAATTTTTGGGACTAACATATTGATCCAGTGCCAAGTGCTAGTTCCTGTTTGTTGCATGTTTTTTGTTTCACAGAATATCCATACCAAACAAAGTGCAAACGCGATTAAAACTTACAGAGATTTTTTGGACTATATGTGATTTTTGGGGAAAATATTCAACGCAAGACGATGCCCGAGGAGGTGGCAAGCCTGCTAGGCGCGGCCCACCCCTTGGTCACAATCGGCAGGCTTGTGTCCACCCCTTAGGTTGGTTGGAGCTGTCCTTTGTCCAAAAGAAAGCTAATTTTTGGATAAAGATCCCCTCCAAATTTCAGCCCGATCGGATTTACGGATCTCCGGATATTTAAGAAACGGTGAAAGGCCAGAATCTGGGAATGCAAAAACAGAAGGAAATAGAGAGAGATCCAATCTCGGAGAGGCTCCCGCCCCTACGCCGCCACGGAGGCTAAGGACCAAAGGGGAAGCCCTTCTCCCATTTAGGGGGAAGGTCAAGGAAGAAGAAGAAGGAGGGGGCTCTCTCCCCCTCTCTCCCGGTGGCGTTGGAACGCCGCCGGGGCCATCATCGTGACGACGATCTACTCCAACAACTCCGTCATCTTCACCAACACCTCCATCACCTTCCCCCATCTATCTACAGTGGTCCACTCTCCCACAATCCGTTGTACCCTCTACTTTAACATGGTGCTTTATGCTTCATATTAGTATCCAATGATGTGTTGCCATCCTATGATGTCTGAGTAGATTTTTGTTGTCCTATGGGTTGATTGATGATCATGATTGGTTTGAGTTGCATGTTTTATTATTGGTGCTATCATATGGTGCTCTTCGTGTCGCACAAGCGTGAGGTATCCTCATTGTAGGGTGTTGAAATGTGTTCATGATTTGCCTATGGTGGGTTGCTTGAGTGACAGAAGCATAAACCCGAGTAGGTGGGTTGTTGCATATGGGAGTAAAGAGGACTTGATACATTATAATGATATGGTTGGGTTTTACCTTAATGATATTTAGTAGTTGCGGATGCTTGATAGAGTTCCAATCATAAGTGCATATGATCCAAGTAGAGAAAGTATGTTAGCTTATGCCTCTCCCTCATGTAAAATTGCAATAATGATGATCGGTCTAGTTATCGATTGCCAAGGGACAATTATGCAACTCCTACCACCACTTTTCCACACTCATTAAACTAACTTAATTGTTACTTTATCTAAACAGCCCCTAGTTTTTATTTATGTGTTCTTTATTTTTTTACAAACCTATCCCGTCACACCTACAAAGTACTTCTAGTTTCATACTTGTTCTAGGTAAAGCAAATGTTAAGCATGCATCGATTTGTATCGGTGGTCGATAGAACTTGAGGGAATATTTGTTCTACATTTTGCTCCTTGTTGGTTTCAACACTCTTACTTAATGAAAGAGGCTACAACTGACCCCCTATACTTGTGGGTTATTACTGCGCCACCCCCTCAAACGGTGACTGTGGATGTTGTGAACATCTGACAATCACGTTCTGATGACTACTTGATAGTTCAGTGTGTCTTGCATTACGGCTTAGAATTTAGGCTCCAAATACGTTTTGAACGTCACGGAGCATATGTGATGTTCCAAGAGCTGAAATTGGATTTCAGGCTCATGCCCGTGTTGAGAGGTATCTCCAACAAGATTAGTTGCCTGCAAGATGAAGGAGAATAGCTCAATCAGTGAGCATGTGCATAGATTGTATGGGCACGCCAATCGCTTGAATTGAGTGGGAGTTGATCTTCCAGATAAGATAGTGATTGATATAGTTCTCTAAGTCACTGTCACCAAGCTGCTAGAGCTTCGTGATGAACTATAAACCTCCTAGGGATGGAAATAATGATCCTTGGGTTGTTCACGATGTTTGACATTGCGAAGGTAGAAATCAAGAAGGAGCATCAAGTGTTTATGGTTAAGTAAAACCACTAGTTTCAAGAAGGGCAAGGGCAAGAAGGGAAAAACTTCAGGAATGGCAAGCTAGTTGCCGCTCTAGTGAAGAAACCCAAGGTTGAACCCAAATCCAAGACTAAGTGCTCCTATTATGAGGGGAACGGTCGCTGAAGCGGAACAATCCTAGATACTTGGTAGATAAGAAGGCTGGTAACTTCGACATTAGTATATTTGATATACGTGTTATTGATGTGTACCTTGCTAGTATTCCTAGTAAGCACCTGGGTATTGGATACCAGTTCAGCTGCTAAATGTTAGTAACTCGAAATAAAAGCTACAGAATAAACGGAGGCTAGCTAAGGGTGAGGTGATGATGTGTGTTGGAAGTGTTTCCAAGGTTGATGTGATCACCATCGCACGCTCTCTCTCTCTATCTTTGGGATTAGTGATAAACCTAAATAAATGTTATTTGATGTTTGCGTTGCGCATGAACGTGATTAGATCGTGTTTATTGCAATATGGTTATTCATTTAAGTTAGAGAATAATGGTTATTCTGTTTACATGAATAATACCTTCAATGGTCATGCACCCAATGGGAATGGTTCATTGAATCTTTATCATAGTAGTACACATGTTCATAATATTGATGCCAAAAGATACAAAGTTAATAATGATAGTACCACATACTTGTGGCACTGCCGCTAAATGTCATATTGGTATACATCGCATGAAGAAACTCCATGCTGATGGATCTTTGGACTCATTCGATTTCGAATTGGTTGAGACATGCGGACCATGCCTCATGGGCAAGATGACTAAAGACCCTGTTTTCGGTATGATGGAGCGGGCTAGTAACTTATTGGAAATAATACATGTTGATGTATGCGGTCCAAATGAGTGTTGTAGCGTGCAGTGAATATAGTTATTTTCTTACCTTCACTGATGATTTGAGTATATATGAGTATATCTACTTAATGAAACACAAGTCTGAAACGTTTGAAAAGTTCAAACAAATTCAGAGTAAAGCTTAAGATCATTGTGACAAGAAGATAAAAATGTCCATGATATGATCGTGGAGGTGAATATCCGAGTTACGAATTTGGCATACAACTTTAGACAATGTGAAAGTTGTTTCACAACTATCGCCACCTGGAACATCATAGTGTGATGGTGTGTCCGAACGTCATAGTCGTGCTCTATTGGTATGGTGTGTACTATGATGTCTCTTATCGTTTTGCCATTATCGTTTTGGGGTTATGCATTAGAGACAACTACATTCACTTTAAATAGGGAACCATCTAAATCCATTGAGATCACACCGTATGAATTATGGTTTGATAGAAACCTAAGCTGTCATTTCTTAATGTTTGGGGTTGCGACGCTTATGTGAAAAAGGGTTTTCACCTAATGAGCTTGAACCCAAAGCGGAAAGGTGCAACTTCATAGGATACCCTAAGAATAGTTGGGTATACCTTCTATCTTAGATCTGAGTGCAAAGTGTTTGTTGCTAAAAATGGGTCCTTTCTCAGGAAAGAGTTTCTCTCGAAAGAATTGAGTGGGAGGAAGATAGAACTTGATGAGGTTGTTAAACCTTTCTTTCAACCAGAGAGTAGCGCAGCGCAGAAAGATGTTTCTATGGAGCCTACGTGAGTTGAACAGGAAGTTGTTGATGATGATCATGAAGCTTCGGATCAAGTTACTATCAAACCTCGTACGTCGACAAGGACGCGTACTGTACCTGAGTGGTACGGCAACCCTGTCTTGGAGGTCATGTTGTTGGACAACGATGAACCTACGACCTATGGAGAAGCGATGATGGGCCCGAATTCCAACAAATGGTTAGAGGCCATGAAATCCGAGAAGGGATCCATGTATGAAAACCAAGTATAGACTTTGGTAGACTTGCCCGTTGAACGACAGGTCATTGGGTACGAAATGGATCTTTAAGATGAAGATGGACGCTGATGGTGAATGTCACCATTTATAAAGCTCGACTTGTCGCAAAGAAGTTTCCGCCAAGTTCAAGGAGTTGAGTACGATGAGACTTTCTCACCCGTAGTGATGCTAAAAGTCTGTTGAAATTATGTTAGCAGTTGCTGCATTTTTCAGTTATGAAATTTGGCAGATGGATGTCAAAACATAGTTTCCTTAACGGTTTCCGTGAGGAAAGGTTGTATGTGATACAACCGGAAGGTTTTGTCACTCCTAAGGATGCTAAAAGGTGTGCAAGCTCCAGCAATCCTTCTATGGGACGGAGCAAGCATGTCGGAGTTGGAATATACGCTTTGATGAGGTGATCAAAGTTTTTGGGTTTATACAAAGTTTACGAGAAACTTGTATTTACAAGAAAGTGAGTGGGAGCACTATAGAATTTCTGATAAGTATATGTGGTTGACATATTATTTATGGGAAATGATGTAGAATTTTTGGAAAGCATAAATGGTTGTTTGAAAAAAGTTTTCCAAAGGAAGACCTGGATAAAGCTACCTAATTATTGGGCATCAAGATCTATAGAGATAGATCAAGATGCTTGATGAGACTTTCAATTAGTACATACCTAGACAAGATTTTGAAAGAGTTCAAAATGGATCAGTCAAAAAAGGAGTTCTTCCCTGATTTGTAAGGTGTGGAGTTGAGTGAGACTCAAAGCTCAACCACGATAGAAGAAAGAGAAAGGACGAAGGTCGTCCCCTATGCTTTATCCATAGGCTCTATATAGTATGACACGCTATGTACCGCACCTGTGTGTGCCTTGCCATGAGGCTGTCAAGGGGTACAAGAGTGATCCAGGAGTGGATCACTAGACAATGGTCAAAATTATCCTTAGTAACTAGAGTACTAAGGAAATATTTCTCGATTATGGAGGTGATAAAGAGTTCGTCGTAAAGGGTTACATCGGTGCAAGCTTTAACACCAATCCGGATGACTCTTAGTAGCAATCCGGATACGTATTGTGGAGTAGCCATTGGAATAGCTCCAAGTAGAGCATGGTAGCAGTGTCTATAGTATGACATAGAGATTTGCAAAGTACACACGGATCTGAATGTCGCAGACCCGTTGACTAAAACCTCTTCCACATGCAAAACATGATCAAACCCCAGAACTCATTGGGTGTGAGATTCATGACAAATCACATAGTGATGTGAGCTAGATTATTGACTCTAGTGCAAGTGGGAGACTTTTGGAAATATGCCCTAGAGGCAATAATAAATTGGTTATTATCATATTTCCTTGTTCGTGATGATCGTTTATTATCCATGCTATAATTATATTGATTGGAAACTCAAATACATGTGTGTATACATAGACAACACTGTGTCCCTAGTATGCCTCTAGTTAACTAGTTCGTTGATCAAACGTGGTTAAGGTTTCCTAGCCATGGACATGAGATATCATTTAATAACGGGATCACATCATTAGGAGAATGATGTGATGGACAAGACCCAAACTATAAACGTAGCATATGATCGTGTTAGTTTATTGCTATAGTTTTCTGCATGTCAAGTATCTGTTCCTATGACCATGAGATCATGCAACTCACTCACACCGGAGGAGTACCTTGTGTGTATCAAACGTTGCAATGTAACTGGGTGACTATAAAGGTGCTCTACAGGTATCTACAAGGGTGTCTGTTGGGTTGGCATGAATCAAGACTGGGTTTTGGTACTCCGTGTGATAGAGAGGTATCTCAGGGCCACTTTGTAATACAACATCACAACAAGCCTTGCAAGCAAATTGACTAATGTGTTAGCCACAGGATCTTGTATTACGGAATGAGTAAAGAGACTTGCCGGTAACGAGATTGAACTAGGTATAGAGATACCGACAATCGAATCTCGGGCAAGTAACATACCGAAGAACAAAGGGAACAACATACGGGATTAACTAAATCCTTGACACAGAGGTTCAACCGATAAAGATCTTCGTAGAATATGTAGGAGCCAATATGGACATCCAGGTCCCGCTATTGGTTATTGACCGTAGAGGTGTCTCGGTCATGTCTGCATAGTTCTCGAACCCGCAGGGTCTACACACTTAAAGTTTGGTGATGATATAAGTATAGTTGAGTTGTTATGTTGGTACCGAAAGTTGTTCGGAGTCCCAGATGAGATCCTGGACATGACGAGGAGCTCTGGAACAGTCCAGAGGTAAAGATTTATATATGGGATAATAGTGTTTGGTCTCCAGAAGGGTTCCGGAATTCACCGGAAAGAGTTTCGGATGTTTCTTGAAATGTTCCGGGTACAAGAACACTTTATTTGGGCCAAGGGGTAAAGCCCACGAGGCTTTAGGAAGGTGCAAAAGAAGTTTTGCGGAGGCTAGGGGCCAGACGCCAGGGACCTTGCCGCCTGGTCCAGGAGTCCGAGAAGGACTCTTGCCTGCGTGCCAGACCGACCTTGAGGAGGATTTTTCTCCAAGTTTCGAACCCATGGCTCAACATGTAAATAAAGGGGCGGGGCTGCCAACCGAAACACATCAAGTTTTCCCAAGCCGTGTGTCGTTAACCCCGTCCCTCTAGTTTATCCTCTGTCATAGTTTCCGTTGTGCTTGGCGAAGCCCTATGGAGATTGTTCTTCACCACCACCGTCACCATGCCGTTGTGCTGTCGGAACTCATCTACTACTTCACCATCGCTCGCTGCATCGAGGAGGTGAAGGCATCATCAAGCTGCACATGTCTTGAACGCGGAGATGTCATCCGTTCGGCGCTAGATCGGAAGGCACATGATGGGATCGCGGGACGACTCGTGATGAGATCGTGGGACGGCTCGTGATTGGATCGCGAAGATGTTTGAGTACATCAACCGTGTTTCTTAATGCTTCTGCTTAGCGATCTACAAGGGTATGTAGATCCACTCTCCCTCTCGTAGATGCTCATCACCATGGATAGATGTTGCGTGTGCGTAGGAATTTTTTTGTTTCCAATGCAAGTTACCCAACACTATATGCCTAGCTTAATGGCTTTAAGGGAAGCGCTACTAGGGAGACAACCAGGAAGTTTTAGAGAGTCATTTTATTCTGTTGTGTGCTTTTAAAATAATTAAAAACAAAAAAATAAAGTGGGTAACTTAAAACTTTTTTCAAAAGGAGAAGTGAAAGTGAGAAAGACGAGCATCGTTGAAGTGGGGGCTAGCCTTGAACTTTGTTCATGCCCATGGAAATTTGTGAATCTTGGTTACAAAAACTTTTCAACAAAAATAATTATCCCCTTGTATGAATCCATTGTATTATAAAAATAATGTGCCAAGAATTACCTTTAGGGTGTTTAAATTGCTTGTTTGATATGTGTTGTGTAAAAACAGAAACTTTTGCTGCAGTGTTTGAATTTTAATATTTTACTGGAGCATGCAAAAATTCTGAAATTTTTGCACAATAATTTTATACAAATAATTTATTACTCTATAGTTTTTCAGAATTTTTTTAGTTAAATAAGTATACTTTCCGTCTGCATCTTTACAGATTGTCTTGTTTTTCAAAGATTGTTGTTATAGTTGCTTTGCGTGCTTATGTTTGAATTCTTGTTGAGCCCCATCGATTTAGGATCCATAGAATTGTGATATCATATAGTGGGTAATGTTAGAGTATAATTATGCAATAATGTTATGGCAGGACATGATGATATTTGATGATTATGTACTAACATTTCTAATGAAAGTTCTATTAAGTTTTGTGGGGATGAAGTGCTCGAAGATCGAGGAGGTATCGATATGAGATGAATAAGGAGAGGCAAGAGTTCAAGCGTCGGGATGCCCAAGTAACCCCAAGTAAATATTCAAGGATACTCAAGCATACAAGCTTGGGGATGCCCCGTAAGGCATCCCATCTTTCTTCTTCAACAACTATCGGTATGTATCGGTTTTTGTTTTGTTCACATGATATGCATAAACTCTTGGAGCGTCATGTGCTTTTTATTTTCCTTTTAGAAATGCACCATGCTGGTATGGGAAAGTCTATGGTTGATTTATAGAATGCTCTTTGCAGTTCACTTATATCTTTTGAGTATGGCTTTATAGAATGCTTCATGTGCTTCACTTATATCATTTGAAGCTAGATGTCTGTTTCTCAACATATAGAAAACTGTTATTTGTAGAATGCTCTTTTGCTTCACTTATATTTAGTAGAGCATGTTCAAGTCTTTTGTAGAAATAATTAAACTTTCATGCTTCACTTAAACCTATTTAGAGAGTCAACGGGAATTGGTCATTTACATGGTTAGTCATAAAATCCTACATAAAACTTGTAGATCAGTGAATATGATATGTTTGATCCCTTTCAATAGTTTTACGATATTGAGATAGTAATATGTGGGTGCACTAGTTGATGATTGTGGATTAGTAAGAATATTTGTGTTAAGGTTTGTGATTCCCAAAGCATGCACGTATAGTCTCTAGTTATGCAATGGAGTTGGAGCATAATTTATCCTTGGTTGAAATCCTTTGTGCTGTTATAATCGTGGGCGAACGATGGTTAATTCCTCCCAACCTTCTCCCTAGGAGCATGCGAGTAGTACTTTGCTTCGAGAGAGCTAATAAAAACTTGCAATAAGTATGTGAGTTCTTTATGACTAATATGAATCCATGGATATACGCACTCTCACCACCTAATATTTGCTAGCCTTTTCGGTATCGTGCATCGCCCATTCTCACCTCGAGGATTGGTGCAACCTCTGCCGGTGCATCCAAACCTCGTAACATGATACACTTTGTTGCACATAAGCCTCCTTATATCTTCCTCAAAACATCCACCATACCTACCTATCATGGCATTTCCATAGCCATTTTGAGTTTTATTGCCATGCAACTTTCACCGTTACATCATATGACTTGTACACCTAGTGTCATATTACTTTGCATGATCATAAGATAGCTAGCATGATATTTCCATGGCTTGTCCGTTTTTTGATATGTTTTGCTACACTAGATCATTGCACATCCTGGTACACTACCAGAGGCATTCATACAGAGTCATACTATAGTTATTCATATTGAGTTGTAAGTAAATAAAAGTGTGATGATCATCATTATTAGAGAATTGTCCCAGTGAGGAAAGGATGATGGAGACTATGATTCCCCCACAAGTCGGGATGAGACTCCGGATGAAAAATGAAAAATGGGGGAGGCCAAATAAGCCCACCATGAAAATAATAATAATAACAAATAAATGAGAGAAAAAGAGGGAAGGGACTTTGCTACTATCCTCTATCACACTTTGCCTCAAAGTGGCACCATGTTCTTCACATAAAGAGTCTCTTGTTTTGTCACTTCCATATGCTAGTGAGAATTTTTCATTATAGAACTTGGCTTGTATATTCCGATGACGGGCGTCCTCAAATGCCTGAGGTCTTCATGAGCAAGCAAATTGGATGCACACCCACTTAGCTTTAGTCGAGATTTCATACACTTATAGCTCTAGTGCATCTGTTGCATGGCAATCCCTACTCCTCGCATTGATATCTATTGATGGGCATCTCCATAGCCCGTTGATACGCCGAATTGATGCGAGACTTTCTTCTCCACTTTTACCCCTTTGAAACCTACCACCATATTCTATTCCACCTTTATTCCATGGTTCACGCTCATATATTGCTTGAGTAATAAAAAGCTAAAGTGCATTAAAGGGTATGATCCAATTGCTTGGTTTGACAACCGGGTGCTCATGATTTATACTTTATGCTAGGAACACCAAGCATGATAGGCTATATGATTTTGTAGAGATAGCACTCTTTGGCATTGATATTTTGAAAGGACATGATTGTTTGCTAGTAAACCTGAGTATGGATGTATTTTTGTACGAATATTGCCTTGAATCACTTGTATCTTAATATTCATGCCACGACTAGACATTTGTTCAAGGTTATGTTAGGTAGCATTCCACATCAAAAATTATCCTTTTATCATTTACCTACTCGAGGACGAGAAGGAATTAAGCTTGAGGATGCTGATACGTCTCTGTCGTATCTATAATTTTTGATTGCTTCATGCCAATATTCTACAACTTTCATATACTTTTGTCAATATTTTATATTATTTTTGGGACTAACTTACTTACTCAGTGCCCAGTGCCAGTTCCTGTTTTTTGTGTGTTTTTTGTTTCGCAGAAAATCCATATCAAACGAAGCCAAACGCGATAAAAATTTACGTAGATTTTTTGGAATATATGTGATTTTTGAGAGTCGGAATCAACGGAAGACGATGCCCGAGGGTCCCACAAGCTATCTGGTAGCGCCCTAGGGGGGTGGTCGCGGCCAGATGGCTTGTGGCCAACCCTTAGGTCGGTTTGATCTCTCCTCTTGCCGCAAGGAAGATATTTTTATAATAAAAATGCCCTCAAAATTTCAGCCCGATCGGAGTTACGGATCTCCAGATATTTAAGAAACGGTGAAGGGGTCAGAAACCAGTCGCGAAAACATAAGAGAAACAGAGAGAGAGAGAGAGAGAGAGAGAGAGGGAGAGAGAGAGAGAGATCCAATCCCGGAGGGGCTCCTTCCCTCCGGGAGCCATGGCAGCCATGGAGCAGAGGGGAAACCCTCCTCCCACCTAGGGAGGAGGCCAAGGAAGAAGAATAAGGAGGGGGGCTCTCTCCCCCTCTCTCCCGATGGTGCTGGAGCACCGTCGGGGCATCCATCGTGACAACGATCTACACCAACAACTTCGCCACCGTCACCACCAAATCTCTCCCCCTCTATTTAGCGGTGTAAAACCTCTTCTCCACGCTGTAATCTCTACTTAAACATGGTGCTTAATGCTATATATTATTATCCAATGATGTGTGGCTATCCTATGATGTTTGAGTAGATTTCTTTTGTCCTATGGGTTGATTGATGATCGTGATTGGTTTGGGTTGCATGGTTTATTTTGGTGTTGTCCTAAGGTGCTTTCCATGAGGCGTACACGTGAAAGAATAACACTGGAGGGTGTTGCAATATGTTCATGATTCGCTTATAGTGGGTGACTAGAGTGACAGAAGCTTACACCCTATTAAGGGAATTGATGCGTATAGGAGTAAAGAGGACTTGATGTGTTGATGCTATGGTTGGGTTTTACCTTAATGAATTTCTAGTAGTTGCGGATGCTTGCTAGAGTTCCATCATAAGTGCATATGATCCAAGTATGAAAAGTATGTTAGCGTATGCCTCTCCCTCATATAAAATTGCAATAATGATTACCGGTCTAGTTATCAATTGCCTAGGGACAAATCTTTCACTTGTTCTACAAAAAGCTTATTACTAAATAATTTACTTTAGTGTTCTTTATTAAACCAGCAACTAATTTTATTTCCACATTCTTTTTACCTTGCAAAACTATATCTACACCTATTAAGTACTTCTAGTTTCATTCCCGCAAAATAGTTTCATACTTGTTTTAGGTAAAGTAAGCGTTAACATGCGTAGGGTTGTATCGATGGTCGATAGAACTTGAGAGAATATTAATTCTACCTTTAGCTCCTCGTTGGGTTCGACACTCTTACTTATCGAAAAAGTCTACAAACGACCCCCTACACTTGTGGGTTATCAAGGGCGCACCAAGGGGGTGGACGTGCCCAGTTGCCTTGGCAACAGCTAGTGCCCCCCTCCGGTGGTTCTTCGCTCCAATATTCATTATATATTCCCGAAAAAATCTCCAAAAAATTTCGTCCAATTCTAAGAACTTTTAATTTTGCACAAAAAACAACACCATGGTAGTTCTGTCGAAAACAATGTCAGTCCGGGTTAGGTTCATTCAAACCATGCAAATTAGAGTCCAAAACAAGAGAAAACGTGTTTGGAATAGTAGATACGTTGGAGACATATCAACTCCCCCAAGCTTAACTCATTGCTTTCCCTCAAGCATATTAGTTGATAAACTGAAAGTGATAAAGAAAACTTTTAGAAACTCTTTTGTTCTCGTTACTATATATATATATGCTTGGCTAGTGTTCATGTTTTCAACAAAGATCATAAATAATCATATCAATGATAACACTTGGGTATTATATTTACTCATGGTATACAATTTTTTTAAAATAATCATGATATGATATGATGATTTGGTATCTCGCTAGCCTTTTATGAAACCTAAAAACATAAATGTAGAGCTCCACCAAGGTCTAAGAAACGACCAAACATTGTAATTCGGAGTAGAGAAGATCCAGCCATGCTCACATCCAACATTAACTAGACTCGATGAATAAAAATCACAACAATGCTCTCAGGTCTGGTGCTTTAGCAAGCAGATGATGACTCAATAATAAAATAAAATAAAATAGCATAAAAGTAAATAGAAAGGCCCTTCGTAGAGGGAAGCATTAATTTGCAAAGATGCCAGAGCTCAAGGTTTAAAACTGAGATGAAATTGTAATTTTGAAGTGTATACTTTTCTTGCCAACCCCACGAGAAAGTTTTCAGCATCTTCTATGTTAAACACATTATTGACGGTTCCTAGGAGGAATTGTAAAGTTTAGTCCCATCCACGATGCATACACAAGTCATGGCTGACCGACTTCACGGGTGCCTTCCAACACTTCAAGTGTCCCGGGAGTTTTGTTTAACTTATTTTTTATTATGCATGACCGGGCATCCTTTTTACCAGCCTCTCTCATGCAATGACTAGCAAATAAACGCCCATCTTGAGAATAAACCGCTTAGCATGGAAGATAATGACCACCTCGTCGCTCCATGAGCGGTACCAGTACACAAAACCTATGTTTATTTGAATGTTTAGAGGTGGCACTTGCAAATTTACTTGGAACGGCGGGGAAATACCACATATAAGTAGGTATGGTGGACTCATTTGGAACAACTTTGGGTTTAAGGATTTTGGATGCACAAGCAGTATTTCTACTTAGTATAGGTGAAGGCTAGCAAATAGATTGAGAAGAAACCATCTAGAGAGCAAAAGCGGTCATGGCTATGCATTGAGAATAATTAACATTGAACGATGGCATGATAAACAATATGAACATAAAAAGCATGAAGGCTACATTGGATTTGAATCAACTACATGTTTGCACATGTGCCAAGTCAAGCCACTCGAACTACTTAGAGGAGGATACCATACTAGCATACCACATCATGACCATTTTAATGCATGTTGACACATAAAATAAATCATTATCCACTCCTAGCAATTTAAGCATGGCATGAGAAACTATAATCTCTAATTGTCATCATAAATATGTTTACTCATAATATACTGAATCAAGATCGAACAAGCTAAACATATTTACAAAAACGAAAAACAAAATAGTTCATATCAGCTTCCTTTACCACGATCACTTCATCAAATCATCGTCATTATTGCCTTTCACTTGCACAACCGAATGATGTGAAGTGCAAATGTGTCGTGGACTAAGCCGGAATCTGCAAAACAGTTTATACAAAGGAGAATAGAACGTAATATTGGCTCTTCGTTAGATAAACAATAGTGCATATAGAAGCTACTCATCATTTTCATAATGGTCAACCCCTTTCAGTGACTCACAAAACGAAAATAAAATCAGGGAAACACACAAAAATATTTTTGGAGTTTTTAGATTTTCTGAGGAAAGCAAATAAACGAAGGAAAAACGAAAAGCGAGAAAACTATTTACACGGGAAAGGTCCCAACAAGCAAAAGAAAAAAGAGAAATCTTTTTGGTTTTTTTAATACTAGAAACTAATTAGACAAGAAAGAAAAAACAAAAAAAGTTGGGTTTTCAAAGTTTTTCAAACACACAAGAAGAAAGCAAAAAAAATACTAACATGGATATACAATAAAGAGGATGAACACCGACAGTAGGAATGAAATGTGTGAACATGAATGTAATGTGGGTGACAAATATGTACTCCCTCAAGCTTAGGCTTTTAGCAATAATAACATTCGATTTCTTCTTGGCAGTAGGAAGAGGAAATTTAAACTCCCCAATAGCGCTTGTGGCAACTTTCTCAATGACACTAATATTATTCACTGAAGCTTGTTTCTTCGGAAAGTGCACTATATGTTGTTTACCACTGACATGAGAAGTAACTTTGCCATTGTTGCAATCAATAACAGCCCCTACAGTATTTAGAAAAGTTCTACCAAGGATAATCGACATGTTGCCATCCTCGGTCATCTCAAAATAATAAAGTCCATTAAGATAGTAATATTTGCAACCACAACACGAACATCCTCACAAATTCCAATAGGTATAGCAGTGGATTTATCAGCCATTTGAAAAGATATTACAGTAGGTGTAAACTTATTCAAATCAATCCTTTTATACAAGGAGAAGGGCATAACACTAACACCGGCTCATAATTACATAAAGCGGTTTTAACATAACTTTGTTTAATGGAGCAAGGTATTGTGGGTATACCCGGATCTCCCAGCTTCCTAGGCACTCCACCATCAAAATAATAATCACCAAGCATGATGGAAGTCTGAGTTTCAGGTATCTTTCTTTTATTAATGATGATACCTTTCATATACTTAGCATACATAAGCATTTTCAAAATATCAGTCAAGAGAGTACGCAAAAAGATAGGCCTAAGCATTTTAGCAAAGCGCTCAAAGTCTTTCTCGTCCTTATTTTTTGAAGGCTCAGTAGGAAAAGGCATGGGTTTTTGAACGCATGGTTATCTTTCTTTACCATGATTTCTAGCAATGAAATCTCTTTTATCATATATTTTATTCTTAGGAGGTGGGTTATCAAGATCAAAAGCATGTTCTATTTCTACATCAAATCAGGTTCCTTATCATTTTCTAGTGCAGCATCAACATGAACATTATCATTATCATTATCACTAGGTGGATGTTCATCACTAGATTGTGTCTTAGCATCATAAATAGAAACATCATTATGATTCTCACAAGGTTTCTCTATCACAGGTTCACTAGTAGCATGCAAAGTCATGTCGTTTTTCTTTTTCTTTTTCTTTTTAGTAGGACTAGGTGTGTTAGAATTAATAATTTGTGAATCCTGCTTAACCCTTTTAGGATGCTCCTCGGGATAGAGAGGTTCCTGGGTCATTTTACCTCCTCTAGTCATTACTCTAACAACATGATCATTCATTTCAGTAAGCAAATCATTTTGAGACTTAGCAACTTGTTCTAGTTGAGTACAAACCATGGATGAATGTTATCCTAAACCTTTAACGTCATTAGCAATTATAAACATCAAGTTACTCAAGCAATCAATCATCATAACACTAACATCGTTGTAATTGATCCTTAACATAATTATTATAATGTTCTTGCTGAACAATGCAGTTATCAAATTCATTCATGCATTGACTAGGAGTTTTAGTATAAGGTATATCACTTTCATAAAATCTATGGAGAGAATTTAATGTAGGGATATAGAGTCCGTGTATTTGTTCAATAGGTGGTAAATTCTTGACATCTTCAGATTTAATACCTTTTTCTTTCATAGTTCTTTTGTCTTCTTGCATATCTTCTGGACTGAGGAATATAATACCTCTCTTCTTTTGAATAGGTTCTCGCAGTGGTTCAGGAAGTGTCCGGTCATTGGTATTCTTCAAAATATTATTCAATAGTTCTTCAGCGTGTCCAATGGTTTGTTCCGTGAAAACACATCCAACACAACTATCTAGGTAGTCCCTACAAGCATCAGTTAGTCCATTGTAGAAGATAGCAAGTATTTCATTTTTCTCAAGAGGATGATCAGGCAAAGCTTTAAGTAGTTGGAGAAGCCTCCCCTAAGCTTGAGGGAGATTCTCTTCTTCGATTTGCACAAAGTTAAATATTTCCTGTAAGGCAGCTTGTTTCTTATGTGCAAGAAAATATTTTCCAGTAAAGTAATAAATCATATCTTGGGGGCTACGCACACAAGCAGGAGCAAGAGATAGGAACCAATTCTTAGCATCACCTTTTAGTGAGAAAGGAAAAGGCTTAAGTATGTAAAAGTAGTGAATTCCTAATGAGCAAATAAGGTGAAAATATCATGCCATTTAGTAAGGTGTTCCACAACGGTTTCAGTTTCATAACCATGAAAATGATTAGATTCGACTAAAGTGATTAAATCAGGATCAATAGAGAATTCATAATCCTCATCAGTAACACATATAGGAGAAGTAGCAAATTTAGGAGCATGTTTGATTTTTTTCTATCATAGATTTTTCTTTCAGCTTGCATAGTTGTTTATTTAAATCATCTCTATCATTACAAGCAATAAAGTCTCTAGCTATCTCCCCATCCATAACATAACCATCAGGTACTCCAGGCAAATCATATCTAGGAGAGCTAGGCATAATAGGTGTATCAAAGTCTTCGTCAATTTCAACATTCTCAATTTCTCTAGATCTAGCAATATGGGCATCAAGTAATTCATTAAGTGGCACAGTTTTAGCTTCATCAAGCATAGTAGTAGCATCATCATTAACATCCTCCACAGTATAAGCAGTAGCAGATTGAATAACATTTGGATGTGTCATAAGTTGGTTCAAACCAGTAGGTGAATCAAATGCATAGTTAGATGACAGTTCCTTACCTCCCCCGATCTTAGATGGTATAATCTTGGTTCTAGTATCTTTTAGATTCTTCATAGTGACAATTGAATAACCCTGGTGAATACAATAAATAGAGTTATGCTCCCCGGCAATGACGCCAGAAAATAGTCTTGATAACCCACAAGTGTAGGGGATCACAACAGTCTTCGAGGAAAGTATTCTACCCAAATTTATTGATTCAATACAAGGGGTAGCCAAAGAATATTTATTGTTCATAACAGTTGAGTTGTCAATTCAACCACACCTCGGGTATTCTCTGTAATAAAGTTTAGTAGCATAACAAAATAGTAATAGGAACATTAATAGTAACAATAACAATGTTGTAGTGATTATAACAATGGTAGCAGTAATAGTAACTTAGCAAGACTCCACATGTAAAAGCGTAGGCCATGGATCAAAGATGCATACCGATTTAGATGACATTCATCATGTAACGGTTACACACTAGACCGACACATAACTAGCTCCCATTCATCAATATAATGTAGGCATGTATTCCGTATATAGTAATACGTGCTTATAATAAAAACTTGCGTGCCATCTTTTGTCCTACCCTCCCGTGGCAGCGGGGTCCATAAGGAAACTAAGGGATATTAAGTCCTCCTTTTAATAGAGAATCGGGACAAAGCATTAACACATAGTGAATACATGAACTCCTCAAACTACGATAATCACCGGAAAGAATCCCAATTATTGTCACCTTGGGCTATGTGGATCATAACACGTAATAGGTGCGTACAACTTGAAAAATAGAATCCAAAACACTCTCATATTTACGAAAACATAAATAGGTTCAGATCTGAAATCATGACACTCGGGCCCTAGTGACAAGCATTAAGCATAGCAAAGTCATAACAACATCAATCTCAAAACATAGTGGATACTAGGGATAAAGCCCTATCAAAATAACTCAATTACATGATCAATCTCATCTCCCATCACTGTCCAGCAAGCCTAAAAAGGAATTACTCACTCCCGGTGGTGAGCATCATGGGGGTGTTGATGGAGAAGGGTTGGTGATGATGCTGGCGACGAATCCCCCTCTTTGAGCCCTAAACGGACTCCAGATCAGCCCTCTCCAGGAAGAATAGGAGGTGGCAACGGCCCCGTCTCGTAAAACATGATGAAAAAATTCTCTCCTATTTTTCTCGGGAAATAGGAATTTATAGGAATGAGATTAGGGTCGGCGAAGCCACGTGGGCCTCCCAAGGTAGGAGGGCACGCCCAGTTGCCTTGGCAGCAGCTGGTGGCCCCCTTCGGTGGTTCTTCACTCCAATATTCATTATATATTTCAAAAAAAATCTTCAAAAAGTTTCGTCCAATTTCGAGAACTTTTATTTCTGCACAAAAACAACACCATGGTAGTTCTGCTGAATAAAACATTAGTCCGGATTAGTTTCATTCAAATCATGCAAAATAGAGTCCAAAATATGGATAAAAGTGTTTGGAAAAGTAGATATGTTGAAGACATATGAGTCCTCGCGTCCAAATTGTTGGTGAGAAAACTTAATCTAAATTTAGGGCCAAGGGTCGTAGTCATGCGAGCGGCCATAGTTCATGATGGCCTACTTGACAGCGGCCGACACACTTCCCCGACTGGATGGCCTTATGGTCACGCATGAACTCCTTCTTGGGCTGCTTCTTGCGCACAGGGTGGACGACTATGTCGTTAACCGTGGCGATGGGGACAAAGGCGATAACGGGGTTTGGCGCGTTGGTAATGGCGAGTGGGCGTGAGGTAGAGAGGGTGGGAGGGTTTTGGCCTTTTGGGCGAGAGGGGTAAATGGGATGGATGTCCCACCGACGAGCGGATCAAAGGAAGGACAAAGGTGGGCGTCATGAGTGTCTGTGCCGACACAACCCCTGTCTAAATTCGAGTTGTAAATGGGTTGCGGGTGAACGAATAATGGATGGCCGTCGCTTATGCCCGTTTTGACCCAAACAGACATGCATAGATGAAATGCGCCGGCATGTTGGAGTTTCCCTTGCCCGAGATGCACTCGTGATGTTTGGAAGGAAAAAGTCCGTTTTAAACCCTAAACTCATTGGACAAAACGAACCCCCAAGTCGAAATCCATGTCGATTGCATCTTAAATTACGCGATCCCAGTCTAAATCGAACCCTGACATCGTTTGAGGCATAAAAATGTTGACGTGGCAAATGTCAACCGGGATTCGTCTGGCTGGACCATGGCGCACACCCCTCCTCCGCGTTGGGCCATCCCATTTGTCTCTTTTTTGTCTGTTCAAAATAATTTATTTATTCATGTTACATTGCGCACAAGGTGATTCAAACTTGGGACCTTCTCTTTCAGTGCAAACTGCGCTAGCCAACCATGTTGAATACTTTATTCTTTTTCTTTTTTTCTTCTTTATTTTGTTCGTGGAAGCTCCTTATAAATTTTTCCTTTTTTATCTAATGTGTGATTTTTTTAATTCATTTTCTATAATCCGTGATTTTTTTACAAAACTCGTGGACTTTTTTGAATCCACAAACTCTTTTCCAATTTTACGAAATTTTTCCCAAAATCCGTGAACTTTTTCCAAATCTGTGGACCTTTCTTTTTCAAAGTCCGTGAACTTCTTTTCAAAATCGTTGAACATTGTTTTTCAAAAATCATGAACCTCTTTTTCTTTTAAAAATCTGGTTCACGAGGTTCTTTTTTTGTTTGGTATTTTATGCTAAGATGGCCACCGTTTCTTTATATAGTTTAAAATAATTCAACCATTTAGATATTTTTTTAAATCACGGGATTTGAAAATGTATGCAAATTTGGGAAAAAAACATTCATCAATTTTGAAAAAAGTTACGAATTTTAAGAAAAAAAGGGGGGTGCAAGTGAGCACAACAAATATGTCCCTATTGGTTCCTTGCGTCGATTGACAACAAGAGGTATCGGTTTTGAGCTATCTGCGCGCTTATTATTTTTTTTCCTTTTTCACGAGAGAAAGCTCAAGCGGGCCTTCTTTTTTGATTTTAACGAGAAAAAACCAAGGCTCATCCTCTGTCATCCTTTGTCACATTGACAAAAAAAAGATAATCCCCGTTTGGAAAATGCCTCGAAGGTTGAACTTAAACCGAGATAGCACAATTCAGGATGCAGACGATAGGAATTTCGATTTGAGGGCTCGTTTCGTTCGAGCTCTACGAGTTTAGTTTTTTTTTTTTTGAAAATCGTGTTTAGGGTTTAAAATGGATTTTTTCGTGTTTGGAATGTGCAGAGAGATACGAGCATCTTTTCTGCCCGAGCGATCACGTGAAAGCAGTTGGAGCCGTGGAAGACGGACAAAACCGTGTGTCATCATCCGCCAACGAAAAGACGAACACGGGACGCTTGAGCCGGGCCCGACCCTGTGCCTGACTTCCTTGCAGTTGCAGACCCACCACCACCACGCCACGGGAGGAAGAGAGAGAGAGAGCTAGCGGACGGACTCCATGGGCTCGTCATCGCGGCAGAGGCGGCACAGTGCGTCGTCCCGCCCCCACACGGACACGGCCCATACACCCCACGCAACACGACACCGGGCCAGCGTCGCCTCTCTGCCCATCTCCCGTACTACTCTGGGCACGGCGCATGAGCTTTTCGGTTGCTGCGACCGCGATCGCCTTCCTCCTCTCCTCGTCATAACCTCCAACTCCAATCTCCGCGCGGCGCGGGCGACCGGCTCCCCTCCCTTGCGCAGGAGGCCACGGAAACCCCAACGGCCTGCCAGACCGCAGTCCACGCCTCGCCCCCGGCCCCGGTAGGCAGGCAGGAACTCCCCGCCGAAGCAGGAGCCCTGCTCCCCTCCTCCTCCTCCTCCCCCTCCCCCTCCCATCTGCTGCTGGACTGGCGCGGGCTGGTGGAGATCCGTACGAGCGTGGACTCTTCTTCCGCTGGTAAGGAGCGCTGTCTCGCTGTTATAAGAGCTAATTTTGTTCCGCTTCTCTCTTCTCTTCGCAGATAGGATCAGATTGTTTTCTGTACGTGTCCTGCGAACACGCTACTGCTGCTACTAGTTAATTCATGGTTCGATTGCCATCTTCCTCCTCACACACGATCTCTTAGATGGCCTCGGCCCGGCCCCATAGTATAGGATTATCATCCAAGGAGCGGCCCCGTCTTTGGTAACCAATTATCATCCAGAGTTTGCTTGTCAATTATCCAAGGAGTACTGTTAGTACTAGCAGATTATATATCCAAGGAGTACTGTTGTCAATTATCCAAGGAGTACTGTTGTCAATTATCATCCAGATTATATATCTGTATGTATGTATGTATGTATGTATGTATCAGTATGTATGAAAGGAAATCGAAATTTGGGGCAAGTCTAAATCCCCAACGCCCTCCGTGACTGCGACACTGGCTAATTGCGCCATTGACCGTTAGTTGCATGTAATTTATTCCAGGCATCACACGGTGCTGAAATCTGTTCATGGTAATTAATGGCTGGCAGGCTGCTCCTTTTCTCAAGCCTGACTTGGCAGGCCACAGCTTTCTCATGACCTCTTATGGTAAATGCATCGTCTAGAAGTGCAAGCTGGGACCCTTTTTGCCGCCCTTGTGTGAAATATTCAAGGCTGGAAATTCTCCTGCCATATGGTAGTAGTTCCCTGCTGCCCTGGTCCACATACACTGGCTTCTTATCTTAAAGAAAAACCTTGGATGCAGTAAATGTGAATGAACCTACTACCTATTCTTTGCCTCTCTCTTTTATGGTAAGGTAACATGTAGGATAACTGCCAAAAGCGGCTACTTCTCATTCATGGACTTTCAGAGTTTCAGTTCCTGCTTCAGTAACGAGTTGCGGTAACAAACCGACTATGGAGTCTGCAAATTTTTTAATTGTATACTGTCATGTTTAATTAGTAGAACTCTAGTACAAAAGAGGCTGCTTTAATTGTAGTAACCAACCTGTACTACCTTGCCTTTTAGTCTTGGGAGCATATCCCTGCTCTGAAATTGTGAACCTGAACTGTGCTAAGAACTTACTGAAAAATTAGGGCACCCTGGAACTCTGTGTAGTGTCTGATTACTACTGCTTAGACTGTGCATGCATTTTCTTATGTGGAAACGTGAGAGGTTAGCTGTTAGCACACACCCAGTTCTTACAGTGGTGGAACATACTGATTTCAGATCCTGGACAAACCAGGATTGTCCGATCCGCGTTTTATTTAGCCTGGATCCATAGGAAACCTTTCTTTTGGTAGCTGAAACTCTAAACATTTATCATGTTGCATTTCGGGGATTTCATTTTAACTTGCTCTTTTGTGTAAAAAAAATGTTAAATGCCACCTAATTTCTGCATATGGAATGCTTACTAATTGTATTTAAATTTTTGCTACAAGTGGTAATATAGTGTACTGTTTGTTATTATACTGCCAAAATAATTCTTTTTTAATAGTCCATCCTTTTTCAGGCGTTTCACTGCATTTAAACACGCAGAATGCCTCGAGGGCGAGGTTCGTCTGTGTCAGCCCAAGAGAAGCCTAATGCTGAGGCAACAGTCGATTCTGACAAAAATAACAGCAGGCATAAGAGGAGCGCTTACTTGTTGCTGGGGTTGTTTATACTTTTCCTTCATGGATCCTGGTCTGTTTACCGTATGCAGTTTGCAAATCTTCCTTTGCCCCTTAATGCTGAGCAAGCTGGTAAGCGGGGGTTCTCGGAGGCTTCTGCCCTTAGACATGTGAAGTACTTGACAAGCCTGGGTCCTCATCCAGTTGGTTCAGATGCCCTCGATCTTGCTGTGCAGGTTGTCCTTTCAAGCTTCTTTGCTTTCGCATTTTTAACAGTTTTTTACTTATAGTTTCAGTCGTCAGACCAATCATAACATTGTTGTTAATGTTATTATGTATTGATATGTTCTAAACATGGGTGGTCACTGACACTTCCAGTTTAGGTGGAACTAGCTGTTGGGTGTTGAACTGTCGACACTAATTGTAGTGTCCTGTTTAATCAGTAGAGCTCTATTAGGAAAGAGGTTTCTTTAAGTCTGCATTTTGTGTCGGCGTGTTAATTTTTTTTATCAAGTCATAATAATCAGTTATGTGGTTGGGGGAAGCAGAGCACCTACTTTTGGGCCTTATTTTGGATGCTTGTTTATTTTTGACCAAACGGTTCTATTTGGTGATAAAAATCTGCTTCTTGTGATTGAATACTTCTACTGGCCTCATACTTTATTATAATTAAAAGGGCACCTAAAAACTTTGATGTATTCAATCAGGGGTAAATTGCATGGTGGGTCACTGAACTTATGCACCGTGTGAGTGGTTCGATTAGCCACGATCTGTAGAAATGCACATCTAAGTAAGCATGGTGGATAACTGTATTTATGCAGCATGCGGGTGTTTCGCTTAGCCATCGTATACATAGAAAATGCAAATCTAGGTAAGCATGGTGTGACTGAACTTGTACACCGTGAGCGTGGTTCGTTTAGCCATGGTACGCAGAAAATGCACAGGCAGGTAAGGTTTTTCTTGAACACCAGGTCACTTAAGTGCGTTAACAGGGCCATGCCAGGTCCAAGCTAGCGCAGTCCGACACTGCGAAGACATTGGATGCCAATCCTTGCCAACATGGTATGTTTATGTGTATAACCAACTTTCTCTCCCTTCTTACCTGTACCGTAACCAAGATGCAAAAGGCAACACCTTTGTTGACTTCTCTCAGGCTCTCAGCCCTTCCACCTTGCAATCACCATGCTGATCCTGGCTGCTAGTTGCTTGCTAATCTCGGCCATGCTACTCGCTGGAAGTCCAGACGATCTCAGCCGTTACTTTTGGTCACCAGTAGTGCACACCACACTAACCATGGAGGAATCGGGGGTCAAGAAAAAAACGAGGTCTGGGGTTTGGGCATAAGAACTAGAAAGGGGAGTAAGTGCAGAAGAATTATTACAAGTTAAAGTGAGGAGCCACCTAGTTATTTCTCCCTCTTATCTTTCACTTATACTGTTTTTAAAATTCTTCCCCATCTGGATGGTGTTATGATACATTCTCAGTTTATTGTTTGCTATTGTTGTTGGAACTACATTTTCTACAGCATCAATTTTTAGTTGCACTATCCATCTTGACATGTCCATACAATAGTATGTATATGCAGAAGCAGAGAAAATAAAGAAGACAGCTCATTGGGACGTTGATGTTCAACTGGACCTGTTCCACACAGATATTGGTGCAAATCGTCTAGCTGGTGGCCTTTTCAAGGGAAAAACACTCTTGTACTCAGACCTTAAGCACGTGGTCCTCAGAATTATTCCCAAGTATTTACCGGAAGCTGAAGAAAATTTGATTCTTGTTTCTTCTCATATTGACACAGTTTCCACAACGTAAGGCTCTGTCTTCTCCCTTATGAGCAATTTTGCTTCTGCTTTGCATCATGTAATGTGATCAATATGCTTAATCATCAACATGTTAATTGGTTACATGAGATACAAAGAGTTTCTGCATGCCTTTTTTACGCTTAGTGGTCAAATTGATACATTGCATATTTATTTTTGTATTTGTAGAATGTAATATGCAATAATCAACTTTAGTACCACGTTTCAATTGAGGAAGGGGTGGGTGCAGAGAGTAGATTAAATGAAATGTATGTGAAATAAGTGAGCTTAGACAAATATATGGGCTCAGTCGTGCACGGTTCTGATATCGAGATCTAAAATTGATAAAGATAGCTTGAGAACACCTGAAGGTTGAATAAAAATATAGCTTTTAAGGCATGTTTTGAACGAACTATCCTGTGACGGTTATTTTACGAGTAATTTAGCAGGTATTCAGACTGTTCAAGTGTATATCTAATGTTAATAGGATTTAATTTATTGACACGCTAATGCTTCTTTATTGCAAATATGTGTACTGTCACAAACCATCTCTTGTAAAAACTTTCACTTTTTTTACTTCCCCGTTGTCAGTTCTTGAGAGAAAAAGACTTCTAACTTCTATTCTTTTTCAGGGAAGGTGCCGGAGATTGCAGTTCATGTGTAGGAGTCATGCTAGAGATGGCACGGGGAGTGGCTCAGTGGGCTCATGGGTTTAAGAGTGGTGTCCTGTTTCTGTTCAACACAGGGGAAGAAGAGGGTCTTGACGGGGCCCACAGTTTTATAACTCAGGTCAGTATTTTCATATGTCACACATAAATCATGTTGTAACTGGTACATTGGTCATTGTCGTTATGCTCCATAACGTAATTTACTAATATTTGTGCAGCACCACTGGAGAAACTCAGTACGTTTTGCTGTTGATTTGGAAGCTATGGGTATCAGTGGGAAATCCACCCTTTTTCAGGTCGGGCTCACAATTTGTTTTCAGAAATTATGCTTGCATTTACAATTGTAACAATCATGTACCTGTTTTAAATTTCAGTTTGTTGCTAATGCCTAATGATAGTAAATAAGGTTTCTGAACATTTCATGCAAACCCTGAGTTACTTTGTCGCTGATGCATCAGATTTTTTTCTGCTTTTTAATTGCTATACATTGCTCAATTTGTTACGAAAGCATTGATTTTGAGCCTTTTCAGTGTACCTTACTATTTTTCTTCATATATAACAGGGTACTCACCAATGGGCTTTGGAGAGCTTTGCTGCTGTAGCGAAATACCCATCTGCTCAGATAGCTACACAGGTAACACATTGTGTTTATTTGATTCTTGATTTTTGCTGTCCTAGAGAGAACATTTTTCGCTTTTCATAGAGGTTCATTTACCTTGTCAGCTGCAGTCCGCATACATTATTGGCCAACGGTAGAAGTTTGAGTGATTTTCCTGTTCCAAATTATTGCTGGGTAAAAAGTAAAATTGTATTTTGGCTAGAAGCGGGGAACATTTGGTTATAGCAAATAACTATAACAACTTTATCACATTTCCAGCAACTCTGAAATCGAGCAGCTCAGAGTAACATGGAGTGAAATGCCCTATTTAATTCACCTTTTTATAAGAAAAAAGACGGACATGATTGTTTCTCATCCACCTCACACCCACTTGTTGCTGCTAACACAAAACTTATAGAAGAAGTATCAAGTGATATCCTGTTGCTAGAGTGAACGAAGACGTTTCAACGTGTCACTTTACTCAACTAGCATAGTTCAATCTTAGCTTGTATTCGTAGGAGCTTGCAAATATGACATGATCTAAACTTGTAATTGCAGGATGTTTTCCGTTCTGGAGCAATAAAATCTGCTACTGATTTCCAAATATACGAGGAGGTTGCTGGTCTTCCTGGCCTTGATTTTGCATATACAGATACGACATCCGTGTATCACACAAAGGTTTGCTTTGATGACTTTTATTCGTGTATGTATGTATTTGTTATGAACATGATAAATCATATATCTATATCGTCTACTCGGTGAAAGAGTCTACTGCTAATACTTACCTATTTGAAGAGCTAGAGAGTATTGACCTTGAGATTAAGCTATATGCTGTCATTCCCTTTTGTACATTTAAGAATTAAACATCTCACATGTTTCCGAACCAAAAGTAGTTTTTTGATAAATTACAAGGTGCAAATCACACATGAACTTTAGTTCTTGAGGATCCAGCTGATTGTTCTACAGTTCCTCGTAGAGTATGAATGCGAGCTGTTTAATTCTTAAATGTACTATCCAGCCATTTGTTTCCTAGTGAGATTTGAATTTTGATTATGATAATTTCATTGCCATGAGGTTGTAATTTCTGTCTTCCAAACAGAAATTAGAACGAGGTGATTCCCTCAAAAAATAAAATAAAACAGGTGATAGCTTTAGATGTAATGGTAACTTCTGTTAATATTGCGAGTGTAGATCGAGGTCAGCAGAATATGTGGTAGCAGCTTCAATCTAATTTTTTTGGTGCCAAACATTGTAGTTGCTTACTCGTGATATTTGATTGCTTTCTTCTGTGCAGAATGACAAAATGGAGCTCCTGCAGCCAGGATCCCTTCAGCATAATGGAGAAAATATGCTTGCCTTCCTACTCCATGCTGCTTCATCACCAAAATTTATGAAAGATGCACACCAGGCAAAGCAAGATAGCACAGAGCAGAAGAATGCTATTTTTTTCGACATTCTGGTATATATCAGATTAAAATATTTTTGTTATCAAGTAGTATAACTGTACCATGCAATATCAGGTTTTTTCCATTAAGCTAAGCAAGCACATGCAGCTTTTTTTTCCGAGAAAACGCAAAGGATCAGCACATTCAGCTTTTGCTTTTCATAAGTTCCTGTTGGAAATTTTGATCGCTATAGGTCTAAATATGCTAATTTTTGAGATAATAAAGGACCATAAGAATTAGCCAAGAAATTTTTATGAAACAATCAGCTGTATATCTTTGGAGAAAAATCTTTGTGAATTGTGATGTTTGGGCGAAGTTAAATTTGGCTGGATGGCAAGATATAATAGGGGGTATGGATATAACTGGGGCACACAAAAGAAAATAAATGGCTCATATTAGGTCCTAATAGAAATAACACTGTTTTACATCATATATTGCTTTGAAGAATGACCCAATTCTTAGATGAGTTGTCCATCTTCGATGGCATGGTACCTTATTTGATTTTGTTTGTTCGGAGCAATGGAATGGAGTCACCCAATGATTTTGCTTGGCACCCCCTATTCCTTACCTCCTTTTGTGTATCATCTGCAGTGCCATGGTTCTGTTCCCAGGTCATACCATGATTCAAACTAAACATCAGAATTAGATTTGAAGCTAGGATTAGATCTTTCTGTGCTCCGGGTACTATATGATTCCTCAAAAAAACTCTAGTGCTTTTGATAATTGGTATTGTTTGGCTTTGCTGGCATAAATCAGAACAATCAATTCTCTCAAAAGAAAACTTAAGACCATGATATAACCAACTAAAATATGCACATAATTCTAGAGGTGTTCGCATGTGTTGGTGGTAACTGGAAAATATGCAACATATTTGTTCGTATCTGCAAAACAAGTGCACTTGGGAAATAGACAAGATATATTTGTTCGTTTCTGAAAAAGAATTGCAGATTTAGTCGGCACGATTTCATATTCAACTGAATTTTCTTTTGTTTCAGCTTCTCACTTGTATGTTACTACTTTCTCAGGGCAAGTACATGGTGGTCTATCCACAGCGACTAGCAACCATGTTTCACAACTCAATAATATTTCAGTCAGTTCTGATATGGGGAACATCACTGCTTATGGGTGGACGTCCTGCTCTCGTGTCCTTCGGAATATCATGTTTGAGCATTATTTTGACGCTGATATTTTCTACTGTCTTACCGGTTGTGGTGGCATTTGCTCTGCCGCATATTTGTCCCTTTCCTATTTCATTTGTTGCAAATCCGTGGTTAGTTGTTGGCTTATTTGGTTCACCTGCACTGCTTGGGGCATTCATTGGTCAGCATATTGGATTTATTCTCCTGAAGAGGCACATTCAACAAGTGTATTCAAGAACAAAGCCAGGTCTAACTGGTAACCCGATGGATTACATTGTTGGCCTGGAAGCTGAGAGGTGGATTTTCAAATCTGGTTTTGTCCAATGGCTTATAGTTTTGATACTCGGAACCTATTTGAAGGTCGGAGCATCCTATATAGCACTCATCTGGCTTGTTTCGCCTGCTTTTGCATGTAAGTTGGGGTGGCTATCTGATAGGTAATATGTTGATATTCAACTTGAGTATTTATGGCTGTTGTTTCGTTGCAGATGGTCTTATGGAAGCAACACTAACTCCTGTAAGGTCACCTAAACAGCTTAAGGTCTTTACATTGGTCCTGTCTTTGGCTGTGCCAGTTATGTCATCTGCTGGTTTGTTTATTCGCATGGTAGATGTGATGGTTGGCAGTATTGTACGTGCTGATAGGTAAATGTCTAGAGCCTGCAATGTCCAAATTTGTCCTTTATTTTCTCATTTGTTATGTCAGTCAGTTAGGGCCCTGATTAAGTTTTATACTTAAATGCTGTTAACGGAGATTATTGTGTCAGTTAATGTAATCTAACTGAACTAATTTCAACCTTATTTTGCACTTATATATGCAGGAACCCTGGTGGGCTACCAGACTGGCTTGGAAATGTAGTAGTTGCTGTTGCCATTGCTATAGTCGTGTCCTTGACGTTTGTGTATCTTCTTTCGTATGTCCATATTTCAGGTAAACCATATCATGCTTGATATATCATCACATTTTGCTTCCGTTACATGACTTATCAATTTCTGTTATCTTGTTTATAATTTTTTGATTTTGCTTTGATATGTGACCTATAGTGCCAAGGGGTGTGTTGGAATGGTCATTAAATTTTGCCCCTCAAACATGCATCATGCTTTATCATTCTGTATTCAAGTAATGCCAAACTGGTGATGGATTTACAGGCCACCAAAGGTGGTCATGAACCCACACTAAAGAAACTACTAAAAAACCAAAATTACCGAGCAGCAAAGCTAAACTAATCTGAGTGACGTAGGTTTGTTATGATTGTGGTTTTACCTGGTCAGAAGAAGGCTCCACCCCCGCCCTCCCTCTCTAACATTGTTGTACTCAACATCTACCATTGCATCCAATTTTACACAACACATTCAAATGAGCTGATATCTGAGATAATGTTTTATGCAGGTGCGAAGAAAACACTTCTTTATGTGTTGTCTGCATTGTTTGGTCTTGCCCTTGTACTAGTATCAAGTGGCATTGTTCCAGCATTCACAGAGGATATTGCTCGTTCTGTAAATGTAAGCTTTGCCTGGAAGCATTATAATGTTTCCCCTTGTTTGGATTAACAAGCTCATACTAGCAATGATACTCCCTACTTATTAGATGATACTGACTGATTTACTATTTGCTCAGGTTGTGCATGTTGTTGATACTACAAGAATGAATGATGGAAACACAGAACCATTATCCTACATTTCCCTGTTCTCGAACATGCCTGGAAAGTTGACACAGGAATTGACGGACCTTAGAGGGGAAGAGTTTTCTTGCGGAAGGAATATGACAACTGATTTCGTGACATTTACCGTGAAGTATGGCTGCAGGAGTTACAAAGGGAGCAACACTGGATGGGGCAAATCAGAAGTTCCAGTGCTCCATGTTGAAAGTGATTCTTCTGCTGATGGTGCCCGTAGAACAGTAGTATCAGTTGATACCAAGTCATCTACACGGTGGTCGCTCGCAATCAATATGCAGGAAATTGATGACTTCACTATTGAAGGTGAGTTACAGACGAATAGATCGATAAATCCAGGTGAAGTAGATCATTGTTATTCGCCATCTAACTGACCTCTCTCTGTGTCTAATCTTACGCAGTGGATCCAGATAAGTTGGTTCAACTGGGTGGCAAGACCGAGGTCGGCGGATGGCACACAATCCAGTTTGCAGGCGGCAAGAACGCGCCGACAAGATTCCAGTTAACCCTTTTTTGGTCAAGTAATGCAACGCAGGCATCTCCGAAGGAGGCTGAAGCAGAAGACACCCCTCTCCTGGTAAAACTAAGAACAGACGTGAATAGGGTCACGCCCATGGCCGAGACGGTTCTCGAGAAGCTTCCACGCTGGTGCGCGCCCTTCGGCAAGTCCACGTCTCCTTACATGCTGGCGTTCTTGATCGCTCTTCCTGTCAATATTTAGGCCGCGCGCATTGTTTGCCCCAACATTTTAGGGTACTAGGAGTTTGACATGGCGCTCATTTGTGTTGTATCTAGCTATTCATATTAGATTCATTGCATTCGTAGCTTCAGAACAGGACACGTGCAGCAGCTTCAGAACAGCACACGAGCAGCTTTGAGTTCAACAGGACCCTTGACGAAGCATCAGGCATAGAGGACCGCCGGTGGTAAAAAAAAAATTGTGTCTGAGGGATGAACGGTCTGTTTGATGTCGAAAAACTTGCGGTTAGAGTGGTGGTTGCAGTTAAGACGGGTGCTGTTTATGATAAACATTGAATGCATGGCCAGATCAGAGACTTTCTGCATTGTCGATTTTCTGATTGGTAAACATAGGAGCACTATTTATGATAATTTGGTCCTGTGTTCTGAATTGTGGTAGTACACTCCCGGTCTGAATTGGTTGGCTGTTCCGGTCCGAACTCGAGGAAAGTGTCGCTTCGATCATGGGACGATGAATACGGACACGGTTTTGGTATTGAGGTGTGTTTCTTTTGTCGAGCCCTCACTGCCACTGCCAGCGGCAGAACATCCAGCAATCAGACAGGTACATACGTACAATAGCTCTTTACAGGCTAGTACTACTAGTGCCTCAAGCAGTACTCAACCAATGCTTGAATGAGTGCTTCTAGTACCACGTAAAGCATGAATAAGGCCAAAATATATAACTGAGTGGTGCGGAGAAGTCTGAAGAACTTGATTTGCAACGCACTAGAACTATTTTCACGTAATCAGTATACAGTACAAGCAGGGGTAACAAATTCCAAAAATGACGAATAATGCACAGAAATACTATTAGTAACAAATTACGCGGCCATGATCCAGGGCTTGACTGAGGCCAGCAGACCACCGGTGCAGGGAACCGAGGCGAGGATACGTTGCCATCATCAACTCCATGAATCAATGCGCGCTGCTCTCCGTGCACGCAAAAAAATAAAAAATAAACGCGCCCGAGGCCGTTCGTGCGCATGGAGTCTTCCATTCCGCCTGCCCTCGCGCCCAACCGAGGCCTTGACAAACAAGAGCGCACGCTCTCCTCCACTGGTTTCTCTTCTCCCCGGGAACAGTGAGCCCCGGCACCGGAGCAAGTCCCGCCGGTTTTCCGTGGCCGAAGCTCGTCGTCACGTACGCGGCCGGTCAAACCAACATTACAAAAAAGATTAGCAGGGCGTCGGGATCGGCGGCGCCAGTTTCTCTGCGCTGTCGATCGCGATTTCTCCCTGTGGCTCGCTGCTGTTGCTGTGTGGGCACTGAAAGCAAGGCGCCTGCCTACGCATCATCCATGGTACTAGTAGCTGGCTTTTCTATTTGGCTGATGCGTTGCGGTGCGTAGGCTCAAAATTGGCACCCCCACGTTATCATGTTGCGTCCATAGGTTGCATGGTTTAGGATCGCTAGGTAGGATGCTACTGCTACTGGGATTGATGATGCCATACTAGGAGTGGACTCCATGCACGCACGTGAGGTGAGAGTGGGACGCGCCGGAGACAGAGTTGCGTGGAGGAACCCACGCTCCCTTCCTTCCCGGGGAGGGAGAGGAGGACTATGTACGGGCAGCATTACTGCTAGCCGCGCTTGGTGCATCCAACAAGTTAACCATGATCATCATCAGGACACGAGCACTCTCTCTTACTAGTCGTCGTAGCACTGCACCCAGTACAGTGATTTTGTGTCCGCGGCACCTGGCCCGGGTTTTGGTCTGGTTGAAACGAAACGTACTGCCGCTCGGACTTCACCGTGATGGCGATTCCATCCATCACTTCCTTGGCACTTCACCGGTGAAATGAAACACACACACACACACAGAGATGCAGGGTCAACGTGTGGGGGGACAGGCGTCAGATGGCGCCCCACACGAAGCGGCGGAACATTCGCCCGCCCAGTCTGCCCTGCCGCCCCCGCTCTCGCTCTCGTCACCGCCCGTCATCCACACGGCCACCTGCCATTCTATACCATGCCCTCGTCGACGACGACGGGATGCTGGTAATTAATTAATTAGTGCTCCAGGCCGGCGAGCCGAGCCCCGGCATGGCGCAGTGTGCCACGGCGCCCCCACCGCGCCCTCGCCCTCGCCTCGCTGACTTCTTGGCTCTCCCATGCTGACTTCTCCCATGTCGTGTGGTAGTACTACTACAATGCGCTAGCTAGCTAGTTGTCCGTGTGTGTGTGTGTGTTGCTTGGCTCAGCCCGACACGCCGGGCCGCACGCTCCGCGATCGCACCTGCGCACCGCACCGCACCCCACCGACGCCAACCTTTCTTTATCTCCTACAGTACCATCACCATGTCCACCTGCTTGTTGATCTCTCACGTCATCTCATCTTGTCCATTTTAATCTTGTTCCCAGGGAGATTAGCTCCTGATTATTATTACTCTACCACTACCATTAATTTTGATATCAACCACATAGTACGTATGCGAGGTAGAGTTGGTGCTGTAAATAAACTGTAGCTAGAAGCCGATGGACGGGCGTGTGCGTGTGTATGTAGATTTCAATTACTTGTATGGCTCGACCGACGTCAATCTGCAAGCATCACCAACAAGCCCCTTGTTTCAAGGAAAAGCAAGCGGGCGCAGACAAGGATGGTTGCACGCACCGGCACCAGCACCAGCACCGGCGAAGAAAAGAAAGAAAGAAAGAAAGAAAGAAAGAAAGAAAGAAAGAAAAATTGTTGTCAACAGACAAGACGGCGACCAACCGGGATATACGGGCACCAGCATCGCAAACAAAAACCCGTGGTTAATTCAGGTGACAAGGACACTTCAACTTCAACCGTGCACCAGCAGCACACAGAATGCACTTGCTTTTGTTGTTGCTTTGCCATTTCCGGCAGTGGCTTGGACGCATCGCTCACCCACCCACGGTACCGCGGCGCAGTGGTTTCCCAAGGATGATTAATTCGTGTCGACGACGTACCGAGACCGAAGCTCTCACGTCCCGTGCGGGCCGGCATCTGTGTTGTGGGGTTTGGAACGGAGAAGCGTAGTACTAGAGTGCTCGGTACATCTGTACATGGCCTCTGCTTAACAAACTCTAGCTCATCGCAAGAGGCTGTTGATAGTATTATGGTACTAAGCCTTATGATAATGGCTTGGGTACCCATACCATTGACAGGCATAGTTTTGCAATCCCGATGGACAAGCCAAGCAGTTTAGTCCACGATTAATTACAGTAGTAGTAGTACTACTCCTAGCAGCACGCACGTACTACAAGCCCAACACTTGCGGCAGCAAGCGTGGCAACTTGCACCCGCCCCTTGACCCGCCATCATTTTCCATCCTGAAATCGCTCTGCCTACGATCAAACCTGCCTACCAAACCCGCACACCCGCCCCCTGACAGTTTTTTTTTACCAGTCGACGGCCCGTCAGGCAAGCGATCGGAGCAGCGATGTCCGTCCGACCGTCCGTCCGCGGCGCCCATGGCCCCTCCTCCGTTCTAGATTCCAGCCCACCGCCCCGACCAGCCCGCCCGTCGGCGTCCCCCTCCCCTACCCCTGCGACTTGCCCGACCAGCCTTGCTTCGCCTCTTCTCCCTCCCCTCGCTGCTGTCGTCTTTGCTGGTGATAGGGACGCGGTCAAGAACACTTGCCCGACAAGCAAGGCGGCTGACGGGACGCAAGCCATCTCCGTGCCTGTCTCTTCCGGCGAACGGTCGACGTCCAACCCCCGGCCGAGCACGCACGCACGCCTTGCATTATGTCTGTATTGTATAGGATCAGGGTGCAGTCTACACCGTCGCTGACGACAGTGCTGATTGGTTTTCAGATAGACGACGACGACGCGCTAATGAGAACAAGAACAAGAACAAGGGAGCGTGCAAGCAAAACACCAAAAGTTAGGAGAACAAGAACAGGGCCGCAGATGCTACGTGCGTGCGCCGGTGGGTGGCTCCGCACCGCACCGCACCGCGTCTCTGTGTTCCAGCAGTGGAAAAAGGGAAAGGAGACACAGTAAACATCAGCTTTGGGTGAGCAGTGGCGCACGGAATAATTGATCGTTGGTCGGTCACTAGCGCAGGCACTATTCTTTTGGTCGACCCATCCGTCCCTCCCGGTTGGATGAGACGTCCATCTCATCCCATGATCGTATCCCCGCGCCAAAACGGGCAGGCAGCGGAGTTATTATGTTTGCCACTGCGAGCGGAGGACATGGAGCCATGGAGGACCCGGTTCCGACCTGGAGCCGTTAATGCCCCCAGCCCGGAGCAGAGCAGAGCAGAGCAGAGAGATATACGTATGCAGCAGTATGAAACGCCCGGAGGCAAGAGCCAGAGCCAGTGATGCAGAATCGGCAGGGAGGACCGGGGAGTATTAATTGTTCTCCAGGCAACGTCGCATAATTTCATTTAAGCCTGCCGGCGACCTGCATGGTGAGGTGATGATGAGCTTCTCCCTGTAGTATCTGCTGCTGCACACACCGGTCAGTCGCCAAAGAGCATTCAATTCTCTGAGCCGGCGAAATAAAAAGATCCGCGGCATGGCATGGCATGGCGACCGGGAAGTACGTTACATTCGATGATGATCATGAAAGGTACTACAGTAGTATCCAGAGTGGTACGTACTGCTGCTGCTGCTACATTGATTTGTTTGCAGCTCCTACGGTACGGCTACGACGACGGGAAAATGAAAAGGAAATGAGCTAACTGGAGAAGGAAGAAACCACAGCTTGTACTTGAGCTGTACGCGTGGGGGGTACTTGGTCCGGCTTATTGCTCGCTAATGGAGGACTGGGAGTGGCCGGCGCCCTAGGTTATTCGGCTAATGACGATGCTGCTTTTGCTTCCTTCCTAGCTCCCTATGTTGTCGCTCCCGGCGTCCGTCAGGATCGTCAGCCTCCTGGCCGACTTCACGAACGCGCTGCAACAAATTCAACGTCGCGTTTCAGCTCAAGAATTCATTCATAACGAGTGATCATCAAGCAATGATTTGAGGCTGACAATGTGGTGCTCACCTGAAAGGCTCATCGCCGATGTGCTTCACCTCGCCGGCGGCGCTGCGGTAGAGCACGTGGTTCCTCAGTTCAGCGCAGTCCATGCCGAACATGTCGGACATGCGGGCGTACAGCTCCTCGAAGGAGCCCAGCGCCGAGAGGTCCAGGTTGCGCCCCACGGCGTCCGACTCCACGAACACCTTGCACTGCCCGGGCTCCAGCCCCAGCTCCGGCGCCGCCTGGCTGCCGCCGTCCCCGAACCACTGGACCCTCCAGGAGGAAGTGTTGTTGTTGCTTGGGCTGCCCTGGATCACGCCGGAGCCGGACCCGGAGCCTTCCGAGAGGTTGGGCGCCTTCTCTGCGTCCCAGTTGGGCGAGCCGCACCCGCCGGCTGCCGGCGAGGCGGCGCTGCTGGACTTCATCTGCTCCTCGGTCAGTATCGCCTGCCCGAAGAGCAGCAGAGTCTTGACGTCGCCGGCCTTCTTTGGCGGGGTGCACGCCCTGACGTCGTCCTCGCGGGCGGGCGAGGTGCCGATGGTGAGGTCGGTGCTGATCCTTGGTGCGCGAGGAGCGACGTGGTCGGCCGCGGGCGGGCGGCGGGCGCCGCCGGAGTAGAGCAGGCTCGACTGGAGGTTGCTGAGGTGGAGATCCGAAAAGGACGGACCGAATTGCGCATGCCTGGCTCCCTGTATCCCTGCGAGAGGAGCACCATTGCTGTCCGGGAAGGGGAAGAAGGGGAAGCTGTGGTGCATGAGTTGGTCGTGGCCGTGGCCGTGCGCCAGCGGGTGGTTTGGCGGGAACGGCGGTGGCGGCGGGTGGAAGAGCTGCCCCTCGAAGGGGAAGTCGGTGTAGGACGGGATCCGCGGCTTCTTGCGCGGCGGCGAGAAGGACGGCAAGTGGAGGTTGGGCATGCTCGACACGAGCTCCACCAGCCACGGGCATACGCGCTTCACGTTCTGGAGGAGCTCCGGCTCGTCCCATGTCACCTGCGGATTCATCATCGAGGGATTATAAATCAGATCATGGATTTGTTTTCCTTGGTATTATTAAGTGCCGCCATGGTCCCATGGCATTGAGAGTTGCCATGTGGTTGAAAGCCAGTTCGTTCAAGAGAATCTCCAGCCAGAGTGTGCGGTGCGTACCTGGAGGAGCCGCCAGGGCGACTGCGGCCAGCGGCTGGGGTCGGCGGCGTGGATGCCAGCGACGGTGCCCATGAACCAGCTGATCCGCGACGAGTCCTCGGTCTCGAACGCCATCTTGAAGCGCATGCCGGGGCACCACTGCACCTGCATGGCCGCCCTGACCGCGCCCGCGCGCACGCAGAACTCCGGGGTGCTCGCCCGCGGGTAGTACACCACCTCGAACGGCTGTCCGGCGGCGGCCAGCCTCGCCGCCGCGACCACGTCCTCGGCGGGGACCTTGCCCTTGGCGGCGGCGTCGCCGGAGGTCGCATTGCCGCCGCGCATGAGGCCCCTGTAGTGGTCCCACCCAGAGTGGCCCTCGTCGCAGAAGACGCGCTTGGCGCGGCGGACGCCGACGTGGACCTCGCCGCCGTCGCTGCGCAGGAAGACGATGGAGTCGCCGGCGAGGAGCTTCTTCTGGTTGACGAAGTTGCTCCACCCCGTGGTGAGCAGGTGGCGACGCGGGGTGCCCCGGTAGATGTGGCGGAACTTGAACTCGTCCCCGTGCACGTCCCTGACAACGATGCTCTGCACGGGCGGCTCCGAGCTGTAGTCGAGCGCCGGGAAGATGGTCTCGGCGCAGAAGCGCGGCACGGAGAAGCCGCCGCCGTTGTTGGCGTCGGACTGCGTGAGCGTCTTGGCGAAGGAGGCCGGCTTGGGGCGGTCGTCCTGCGCCCTCCCTTCGCCGGCGGCGTCGCCCACGTCGACCGCGGGGTCGCCGTGGCGGAGCGGGACGAGGCGGATCTTGGCGAAGACCTCATCGCTGTGCGCGTCGGCCATGAAGCGCACGGCGGAGACACGGCAGGGGAGGAGCGCCGGCACGCGCGCGGCGGACAGGTCGACGGCGCCCGCGGCCTGCTCGGCGTGGCCCTGCGGGAAGTAGTAGACGGCGGCGCCGACGGGGGGCACGGTGCACATGCTCCCCGCGCAGGCCAGCCAGAGCTGCGCGTCGACGGACCGGGGCTGCTGCTCCTCGCCGCCCGCCGGGCACGACAGCTCCGTGAAGGTGAGCATCCTGCCTCGCGACCCCGGACAAGGGTGTGCCGTGCGTCGTCGGGGCGCGCGGGCTGGTGCTGCTGGCGCGGCGATGGATGGTGGTGGTGGTGGTGGCGGCGAGGCGAGACCAAGTAAAAGGGGGGGAGGACTGGATGGAGTGAGTGGGGGCGGGCAATGGAGTTGCGGTTGCAGCGGGGCCGTGCGGTTCGGGGGGGAGTTGTGCGGGGGGAGGATCGGCTTCCCGTGCGTGTAGGCGGCGTAGGCTCCCACGGTAAAGAGGGGGAGTAACAAACCTCCACGGCCCCCGCGGCTTCTTATAAGTGAGTGCCGTTGCATCCATGGAAACGGAATCGCTGGGGAACATGCCTCCATGGTTGCCGTGCGACGCTCTCCACACGGGACGTGAGGGTCGGGGCCAACCGGTTTCATCTGCTGACCGTACCCCCCCCCCCCCCCCCGGGTACATGCAACACCATCTCGTTGGACTGGACTCAGCTGAGCTTGACTAGCGCCTCCCGTATAACCCGCTCGCTGATAGTGTCTCCGCCCATTTTTCGTTTTTCTAAAATATATATGCGCAAGCATGCATTTCGTATATTGATAGAAGAAATGGCGGGGATGCCGGATAAAACGCCTTTGGGATATTACAACGCCAATCACAAGAATTAGCAGCCACATGCATCGAGCACATCCACACGAACTATGATGCATGCTTTATCTAGACCAATCTCATGCAATAACGATAAGGCTACCGACAGAGCAATCAAGTCGCGTCGCAACCGATATCAGAGACCTTTACAGCAAGACGAAGACCCGAAAACAACACAGACCAACGTACCGCATTCACTGTGCCAAGAGAAAATCAGCAAGTGGACGACGGGGTCTGATGGACCTTTTTTTCTACAAAGAATTTAGAGCTTTATTCAAAAGAACACATTCTCTGAACAATCAACCAGGAGGCTGCTGATCAGAAAGTTAGGAGTTTTCATAAGCCAGCTTTCGATGCCCATCACCGTGCAAGCACGTTTTGCACAAAGGTGAGTCGGGCCGTTGGCTAGTCTACTTACATGTTGAATTACAAAGGGATAAAAAAGTAGTAGATAGCTCATCAATTTCTTGAAGAATTGGCGTCATGATTGAACGGCTGTTGTGCCGAGTGTTCTAGAGGTTTACTGCCTCCGGACTGTCAGTCTCCATCACCGCATGAGAGAACCCTTTTAGATTTGGAGAAGTGACACCATCTCGAAGGGATAGGGCTTCTGCAATCAGGGAATCGGTGACTCTGGGGTGCGGTTTGCACCGAACACCCAGTAGAGCGTTTGTAGAGTATGCAACACCTCCAGCTCTGCTTTTAGCTTCATCGTGCAGGAGTGTTGCATTTGTATTAATCTTATTATGGTCGATCTCCATATGACGCCAACCATGGCCAAGTAAAGCAATTACCTGTTATTTAGGAATGTTTAGCATGGCCAAAGCTTCTCGGGTTAATCTCAGCAAGTTGGTTGTATCTTGTTTGTCGCCATCATGTGTCCATCGATTTCGTGAAATCCAAATGGACCACATGACCGTGATGATAGTCGATCGCTCTGTAGCCGAGAACACTGGATTGCATAAAATATTAGTAGCCCATGAGGAAGGGTAGGGGCATGGTAATTTTATGTCCATCAGCAAGCAGGCCTCCCAGAATCTGCGAGCATGCAAACAATGTATGAGTGCATGCTCCAATTTTTTCTCCTTAGCTTGATAGAGTGTCGTGGTATTTCCACGACAGATACCATGGGGTGGCTTAAGTTGTGGTTTGGGGCCGACGATGTTCAGAGAAGGGTGTGGGTGGGGTGCATCAATGGACACAGTCTTACCTAGGGTCAGGGCCTTCCAGTGGAGGTAAAACCCTAGTCCTGCCGATGTGACTATGGGAGAGATGAATACAAGTTGCTCCTTGAGCTGTTCAAGAAGAGGAAGGAGAAGCTCTAGCTCTGCCTTCCTGCCTCGTGTATGAGTGCGTGTGTGTGTGAGAGAGAGAGAGAGAAGAAATGGCCGACCCCTCTGTGGTATTTCTAGTGGTAGATCTGGGAATACAATATGGGGTAGAAATGGGGGCGCCCCCAGCTAGCGCCTCTTTGTACGAATGTGGGTCCAATCGGCTATAAGGTCTTGTTGGCTGCGAGGCCCGTCGGCGGCTCGTCATTGTGGCATGTACATGTCGATGTCACGGAGTTGGTGACGCACGCCTGCCACAGGGTCGGGCCGCCGCGTCGAGGTTAGCGATACCAGTGGCCGTGTAGCCACGCCTCGCCCCGTCAAGGGGTCATATAGCCATGCTTTGCCCTGTCGGCAAGCCTTGTCTTGTCGTCGTATGTCGGTATGGGCGGATGGAACAAGCACTAGCCCTGCCGGTTGTCATCATAGCCAGCCAGGGGGAGCCGCCCCATACCCAACCGACCCCCAAATGGGGAGCTGACCCGAGCTTCTGTCCGGCCGGCCCGTGAGGGCAGCTGGCCGGGTGGCCAGCCGGCCAGGGGGATAAAGCTGCGTCAAATTTTTCGAAGTGTTGACTCCGATTTGGCATGCTCATACGTCTCCAACGCATCTATATTTTTTATTATACCATGCTATTATATTATAATTCTAGGATAGTTTTTGAGTAATAATTTACTAATTTATATTATTTTTTAGCACTAACCTATTGACATAGCACTACTGGAAACAACAAATTTGTCGTCTGCCATTTCTTTGCCGTCAGCTGGCAGACGGCAAAGCAGCTATTTGCCATCAGTTTCTAGAAAACAGACGGCAAAGAACTAGCTGACGACAAAGAAGCTCTTTGTCATCAGCTAGTTCTTTGCCATCTGCCAGCGGACGGCAAACTAGCTTTGCCGTCAGCTAGCACATGACAAAGAGGAAGGGTGGCCCACTAACGGGTATCAGCTAACGGACATTTTCTTTGCCGTCTGCAGACGGCAAAGAAGTAACGTCTGCCCCGCCCCCCGGCCCCATCCCACATAGCTAGTCTCTTTGTCGTCTGCTAGCAGACGGCAAAGAGATTAACCTACCTAACCCCCGCGCCCCATCCCTCTCTCTCTCCCTCACCTCACCTGCGCCGTCCCCCGTTGCCCGAGCCGCCGCCGCCCCCGCGCTACCCCCTCGGAGCAGCCACCGCCGCCGGCCAGCCCCGCCCCTCGCCGCCCGCCCCGTCGCCCCACCCCCTCTCTCTCCCCTTACCCCACCAGCCCCGCCCCTCGCCGCCCGCCCCGTCGCCCCATCCCGAGCCGCCGTCCCCCGCGCCACCCCCCCGGAGCCCGCCTCGTCGCCGGCCGGCCGCCCTGCCCCGGCCGCCCCTCCCAGCGGACGTAGGCCGCGGCCACCGCGCTGCCCCGCCCCACCGCCGGAGCCGTGCCGCGCCCCCACCTCCGGAGCCGCGCCACGCCGCCTCGCCCCACCATCGGCGTCGCGCCGCCCCGCCCCGCCACCAACGCCGCGCCACCCAGCCCCGCCCTGCCGCCAGAGCCGCACCGTCAAACCCTAAGGTGATTTTTTTCTATTTTTCTGTTTATTTAGATTTAGTTTAGCTAGGTTTAGATTTAGTTTAGATTTACTTTAGCTAGGTCGAGGATCGAGGGGAAAAGGAGTCGAGGGTCGACCCCGACACGACACCACTGACACCCCGACCCCCGACACGACACCCCGACAGCCCGACACGGCACCCCCGACACGACACCCCGACAGCCCGACACGGCACCCTCGACCCCGACACGACACCCCGACCCCGACACGACACCCCCAACATGCCGACCCCGACACGACACCCCGACCCCTGACACGGCACCCCGACACCCCGACACGGCACCCCCGACCATGACACAACACCCCTACCCCGACACGACACCCTCGACACCCTGACCCCGACACGACACCCCCGACACCGCCGACACCCCCGAGACCCCGACACCCCTAGATTTAGTTTAGGTTTATTTAGATTGTCGGGGGTCGAGGGTCGAGGGGAAAAGGAGTCGAGGATCGGCCCCGACATGACACCACTGACACCCCGACCCCCGACACGACACCCCGACACGGCACCCCCGACACCTTGACCCCAACACGACACCCCCGACACCCCGACCCCGACACGACACCCCGTCACCCCGACACGGCACCCCCGACCATGACACAACACCCCTACCTTGACACGACACCCCCGACACCCCGACCTCGACATGACACCCCGACACCCCGACCCCGACATGGCACCCCCGACACCCCGACCCCGACACGGCACCCCCGACACCGACACGGCACCACCGACACCCCGCCCCCGACACGACACCCCTGACACCCTGACCCCGACATGACACCCCCGACACCCCGACCCCGACACGACACCCCGACACGGCACCCCCGACCACGACACAACACCCCTACCCCAACACGACACCCCCGACACCCCTACCCCGACACGACACCCGACACCCGGACCCCGACACGACACCCCCGACACCCCGACCCCGACACGACACGGGTCATATATTTTTTAATTATGAGTTAGGTCATATATTTTTTGATTTTGTTATACAAAACATCATATTTATGTTGATCAGGTGGATTTAAATGTGCAGTTGTTTCGTCGTTGCGAGGGTTTGGTGTTCGACGACCTCCCCGTGCGTTCGACGAGCTCTGCCCCTGCGTTCGTGGGTGAGCACAAATGACATCTCCTCTTGCCCCCTTCATTTCCTCTGTTCCGGTCTTCGTGCCGATGAAACTTGCTAGCTATAGGTGTCTTCAATCATCAGTATGCGTGACCACTATGCGTCTCCCGTTCGAAAGGGTTGCATCTATAAATATGCATTCATTAGCATATTTATAACCGTGATTCTTTCGAATTGTCCAACGTTATCCATGGACAGCCCGAGTATGTGTAGATTAGGTTCATTTTCCCATATGCTCTGCTCTGGATCCGATGCAGAATTTCGTCAGTGCCTCCCTATTGTTCTCCGGGTACACATCCTCTCTGCTTATTGCCGAGACGTGTATCAGGAGAATAGCAGGGAGGTGCTGCCGAAATTGTGCGTCGGATTCGGAGCAGAGCATGCGAAAACGAACCCAATCTACACATACTCGGGTGAGATTAGGACCTATCTTTACCTACTAGCGTCTAGGTTGCATCGACGTAATAAAACTGAAAACTCTATTAACTGATGAATATGGTTTGCTGAATTATGTATATATTTTGTGTGTGTCCAGTAGCTAGGAAAGATGAGTGATCGTGGGTGGATATACACCGGTCACACTAGTCAGAAAGACATGACCCGTGAATGGATAACAAAAACCAAGGAGTTTGTGAGAGTCGCATTTGCAAATGGACAGAAAACAACCTGGTGCCCTTGTGTCGATTGCGACAACTGTAAGAAGAAGTCAAAGTTTGAAATGATCAAACACCTGCAGAAGTGGGGTTTTACGCCTAATTATACGGTCTGGACATTTCATGGTGAGTCTGCCCAACGTGCCAGAGCTGACGTGGTTCGTCGTCGCACCAACGAGCATGGTACCGGGATCGAAGACATGGTGCAAGACTTTGATGATGCTTGGGATTCGGACGATGAGATGGAGGAATCTGCAAAGGCCGTTTATGAAATGTTGGAGTCTTCAAAACGTCCTCTCCACGAGCACACTGAGCTTTGTCAGCTGGATGCCATCGCGCAAGTAATGGCTCTGAAGGCTCAGTTCAACCTGGGCAGAGAATGCTATGATGCGATGATGACGATATTTGGACGCTTTCTACCCAAAGGCCATGTATTGCTACCAAACCTGTACCAATCGGACAAAATCCTACGTGCGCTTAAGATGCCCTATGAGAAGATAGATGCCTGTGAGAATGGATGTGCCTTATTTAGGCTTGAGTATGCGGGCTTGAACTATTGCCCCATTTGCAATGCTTCTAGGTATGTTCTGGTAGACAAGGTATGGGTGAGAAGAGTCAGACCAAGATCCCCATTAATGTTCTTCGGTATCTGCCAATCATACCAAGACTTCAACGTCTTTTCATGGTCAAAGAGACGGCCAGACAAATGACGTGGCATAAATTGGGCAAAAGAACAGAACTAGATGCAGATGGGAATCCGATGTTGGGACACACTTCAGACGCTTTTGCGTGGAAGCTCTTCGATGCATTACATAAGGATAAAGTGGCAGATCCAAGGCATCCTCGAGTTGCCATCACCACGGATGGGTTCAATGTGTATGGTATGACGGCAACACAATACAGTTGTTGACCTGTATTTGTCATTCCACTCAATCTTCCCCCGGAGAGATTATGAAAAGAAAGAACATTTTCCTGACATTGATAATTCCAGGGCCCAAATATCCGGGGAAGAATATGAATGTGTACATGCAACCGCTTAAGGATGAATTGCAAGAAGCCTGGAATAATGGGATCAAGACATACGACGCTAGTACAAAAAAGAACTTCAAAATGCATGTGTGGTACATGTACTCGATGCATGACTTGCCAGTGTATGCGCTATTCGTTGGCTAGTGTGTGCATGGAAGGTTTCTGTGCCCCACATGCAAGGCAACTCTTCAGTTCCGTTGGCTGGAGGCGGGTCGCAAGTTTTCTTGCTTCAACATGCATAGACAGTTCCTGGATCCTGACCATAAGTTCAGAAAAGACAAGAAGAATTTCATCAAAGGTAGAGTTGTCAAAAATACCGCACCACCTGCGTTGACAGGCCAACAGATCCTGGATCAGATAAACGCTCTCGAGCCGGATCCAGATTGTCCAGGGTATTTCAAAGGGTATAATACGGAACACGCCTGGACTCACAAGATATGTTTGTGGGATCTACCTTACTTTAAAGACCTCCTTTTCCCACACAACATCGACGGATGCACACTGAAAAGAATATCGCAGAGGCCCTTTTTGGTACATTGTTCGGCATAGAGGGGAAGTCGAAGGATAATCCTAAGGCTAGAGTCGACTAGGAGGCTCTGTGTGATAGACCGTTACAAAACATTCGACAACCAAAAGGAAAGAAGAACTGGAGGAAGCCGAAGGCATGGTTCAATTTTGGAAGGCCAGCTATGAGGGAAATGATCTTGTGGGTGAAAATGCAGTTGATGTTCCCCGATGGGTATGTAGCGAATCTAAAGAGGGGAGCGAGTCTTGACAAATTGAAAATATTTGGTCTCAAGAGTCATGATTGGCACATATGTCTTGAGCGGGTAATGCCGGTGATGTTGCGTGGCTTTATCCCTGAGGATGAATGGCTAGTACTGGCAGAGCTGAGCTATTTCTTCCATGCTCGTTGTGCGAAAGAACTATCGCCTGACGTGCTAGACGAACTGGAAGAGTTGGCGCCAGAGTTGATCTGCAAGTTAGAAAAGATCTTTCCATCGGGCTTCTTTAATCCAATGCAGCATTTGATTTTGCATCTCCCGACCGAGGCAAGATTGGGGCGGCATGCAAAATCGTTGGTGCTTCGCAACTGAGAGGATGCAGAAGACGCTTCGAGCAAAATGTAAAAATAAACATAGAGTTGAAGCATCGATGGCTGAGGCATTCATTACTAAGGAGGCGGCAAACTTCGTGACAGCACACTACAAAGCCAAGAATCGTCATTTGCATAATCCGAAGCCTCGGTACAATGATGGCGACCGTGAAAAAGGTCGATCCAACCTCAGCCTATTCAAAGGGAATCTCGCACCACACAGTGCTTCGAAATCAATAACGTTGGATGTCGAAGAATGGCGTACCATTTCGTTGTATATCTTCAACAACCTAACAGAAGTGCGGCCATACATCGAGTAAGTTCCCGATACATTGTTTCGCAACTTCTAATTCCTTTGAAATGCTCTTATTCCCGGATATGTGATACAGTCGATACGTCGCCAAATTCTCGGATGGAGCGGTGATCCAAAAGGATTCCATCGAAGAGTATGAGCTTCTAGCAAAGCATGGACGCGGCTATCCCGGTTTCATCTCTTGGTTCAACCAAACGGTAATTTCCATTAATTAGACGATTTCATTTCATCGCCTAGTTTGCGGCTAATGCAACAATCCTTTCGTATTAAACTTGTAGGCTAATGCAGAGTCTATGGACTCCGAATTGAGACAAGTCGCTAATGGTTTCGACTATAAGGTACGTTCATTGACAAATACGACATCAACGGGTTTTGCTTTCGTACTTTTGGCAAAGAGCTATCTATGGCCGATCGAAAGTCTACAAATTGTTGTGTCTCTGCTGTCAGCGAAGGAGGGGTCAAGTATTATGGAAGGGTTGAAGCAATTTATGAACTTACATTCTTTGGTGAAAACCCACCAAACATCGTAGTCTTCAAATGTTATTGGTTCCAGCCAAAGGAGACTAGAAGGGCTCATGAACATATAGGGCTAGTATAAATCAAACAAAGCACCCATTTAGATGTTCCCGATGTCTATATTACGGCCCAACAGGCGACCCAAGTTTTCTATCTACCGTGGGCCTGCCAAACGGATCCAAATTTGAAAGGTTGGGATGTCATTTATGATGTGCCGCCACATTTTAGACCACATCCCCTCAATGAAGATGATTATGAACCTCACATTAACCGAGACACATATGAAGGAGAATTCTTCCAAGAAGCACCTGTTTCCAAGAAACGTTTCAAGAACCGCTCTACTTCACCCCAGAACATTGAGGTCGACAGCGACAGTGAACCCAACTTCACCCCTGAGCCGGAACAAGAAGAGACGAAAGAAGAAGAGGTTACTGCTGCAGATGACCTGCGAATGCTTGACTGATTACATAGAGGCCTTCCACATGTTGATGCATTTATTGATGATGCTGATGAGCACATCATTACTAATAGTGATGATGATTATGCATTTATTGATCCCGGAGCATATATAGATGATGAAGATTAATATTAGTAATGTGAGGTATTCAATTATTATTATGTACATATATATTATTAATTAGTTCATGTTATTAGGTATTCAACTTTTTTATGTTGAACTAATTTTGTTCACTCTTTGTCATTGCAGGAGTTGACAGATGGTGGGCTCGGGTCGAGAGCGCTCTGAGCCTCCTTCCTCGACGCATGCTAGGAGGGGTGCTATTATTCCACCCCAGCAACTCCGGAGACCGCTGGTACACTGCATGCAGACACCGGCGGGCGCTTCTTCTTCGACAAGGAGAGGTCGGGGGAAGACGAAGAGAGGTGCTAGAGGTAGGAAGGCTGCTGCGCCTTCCTCGCCACCACCCTAGCTGATTCTCCCGACCACAGGAGTGCTCCGTCTCAGGTGGGCCCGTCTGACTTGGACCTGTCTCGGACTCCGGTCCACGAGCCTCGGGTCGACAAGCCTCGGGTCATCGAGCCTTCGTCCCAGGAGACTCCGATCCCAGAGTCTTCATCCCAGGAGACTTGGGTCCCAGAGTCTTCATCCCACGTGACGCCGGAGGCTAGTGGCCATGCTGATGGTGGCGAGGATAACTTGTCTGAGGACACCTATAGCGAGTGCGAGCTGGTTGAGGAGGGCAAGAAGGTCTACCGGCGTGGTTGTACAAAGATCCCGCCCGTGCCGACGACCCGTGAGCAGAGGTGGTTGATTGAGCCTAATGCGAAGAAGTAAGTGCATTTACTCTTTTTAACCTTTTGCCTTCATGTTTCTTCAAATTAATATCTAATGTGTTGGACTTGTCATACTGTAGGGGTTGGAAACACGAGCGTGGTGTCCGCAGGCCCAACCAGGTATTTGGTGTGCTTCTCCGGCACCACTTCCTGGGGAAGGTCTAGTTGCCCGGTGAGGGTGAGGCTTCACAGGTAGCACTGACCTGGGAGCTGTACAAGGCTGCCTCGGCCCTGCCGGAGGAGATGGTCGACGGTGTCTTGTGCGACGGTGGCTAACATTGTGTTCCGTCGCTTTTGGGTAATTTCTCCTTTACAGAATTAAAAATCAACAACACCTAGTGATTGTACTAATCGGTGTTGTCTTGTTTGATTGCAGACCTTCTACAGGTGTCTTGAGGAACACGAGGCGAAAGCGGCTGTTGTTCTCGAAGCCGAGTGCAAGTGCCTACTTCAGAACTTATGGCACGAGGCTCGGGTGCAGGCTATTCGAAACTACTACGCCTCGACTAACATTAAGAGGGCCAAGAAGAAGTGCCGCAAAAATTATCTAAGTAAGGAGAAGTTAATGAAGGTAATTATCTATTGTTAAGGCCTTGTACTTAGTTTCTTTGATTTGATTCGTAGGCATAGCGCTGAAATTTCTCTTGTCTAACTTAGGTGCCCCCGAGATGGTGTGCGGATAGGATGGACAGTTGGGAGGCATTGGTGGATGAGTGGTGCTCTCCCGAATGGCTAGCCAAACACAACAAGGCCAAGGATAAGGATGCCTAAATGAGAGGTGTGACACACCATCAAGGGAGATCCTACCTGTTTGAGTACGGGGATCACTGGGTATGTGGTTTGCTTCATGATTCATGCAATTTCATTCTTCATGCTAGCTTGAGCCCTTAACTAATATTTTGTTCCTCTATTTTAGGCACGAGAAAACAAGAAGGAGGTGCCACCTCTGTTCGACCTCTATGCCATGGCCCATACTGCCTCGTACAAGAAGGCCAAGGCATTCTCTGAGGATGACCTCAATCATCCAAAGAGCTTCAACAACATATCCTCCCACAACAAGCTCGTGAGGTACAGAGATGAGGGGAAGGCGAGGAAAGGGGAGGACTTCAATCGGAGCTAGAGTCCTTTTGATCTAGAGCTCGTGATGATATCTGGTGGCGGGATACCCCATGGCTCGATAGCCATTGGGGATGGATTGATACGTTGTGCTAGAACTCTCCCGAAGATCAAGAAGTGCCAGACGAGCTCTGATCCTGAGATAAGGCCTCGTCCATGGCCAATGGAGCTCTCCATTGAGGCTTGGGCCCAGGAGCTTCTGGTGGAGGCAAACAGGCAGGCGGCGCAGAGGGAGAGGGACATGGAGGAGAGGACGGCTAGGCTCTTGGAGGAGGAGAGGAACCGGAACGACGCGTCTCACCGGGCCCTATACGAGCTCCTCGTGGTAAGTTTCTCCTGCATATTAGCCAAATCATGCACATAATGTTTGTTTCATCACTAACTAATATGAATGACTCGTGAAAACAAAATGTGCAGACCGTGTGCCAGAACAATGGCCAGACCCCTCCGTCGATAACCCATATTGTTATAGCACCCACGGTGAGTTTCATTTGAATGGTCATTAGTTACTAGTATTCACATTTGAGTTGCATCATGCTAAGGAGACATTGCTTGCAAATGATCTTTGGTGCAGCGTGCCTCCCAACAAGCATCGATTGATCCTTCTGCGTCTGGCACAACCCCGACCGGTCCTTCTATGTCTCACCTTGGCGCAAACCCGACCGGTCCTTCACCTCCATGATGATGGTAAGTTTTCCCAAGTGTTTTGCTTAACAAATGCATACTTAGCTTAAGAAATGACCTAATTAGCTCCAAAACGACCTATACTTAGCTTATTTTCCTCAAAAATGACATAATAACCTTACTTAGCTCCAAATTATATATTCTACCTAGGATAACTATAAAATGACCTATACTTAGCATTTTTTCCTCCAAAATGACTTGATGTGCTTAGTTAGCTAGAAAATGGCATAACTACCTAGGATAGCTCAATAATGATCTATAGCTAGCTTAGCTAGTTCATTTATGACATAATTAGCTCACTTAGGTACAAAATGGCATAACTACCTAGGATAGCTCAATAATGATCTATAATTAGCTTAGCTAGTTCATTATGACATAATTAGCTCACTTAGGTAAAAAATGCTATAATGACCTTGGTTTAGCTCCAAAATGACTTATACTTAGCTTATTTTCCTCAAAAATGACATAATAACCTTACTTAGCTCCAAAATGGTATATTCTACCTAGGATAGCTATAAAATGACCTATACTTAGCATTTTTTCCTCCAAAGTGACTTGATATGCTTAGTTAGCTAAAAAATGGCATAACTACCTAGGATAGCTCAATAATGATCTATAGCTAGCTTAGCTAGTTCATTTATGACATAATTAGCTCACTTAGGTACAAAATGGCATAACTACCAAGGATAGCTCAATAATGATCTATAATTAGCTTAGCTAGTTCATTTATGACATAATTAGCTCACTTAGGTAAAAAAATGGCATAATAACCGTGGTTTAGCTCCAAAATGACCTATACTTAGCTTATTTTCCTCAAAAATGACATAATAACCTTACTTAGCTCCAAAATGATATATTCTACCTAGGATAGCTATAAAATGACCTATACGTAGCATTTTTCCTCCAAAGTGACTTGATATGCTTAGTTAGCTAGAAAATGGCATTACTACCTTGGAGAAGAGGAGAGCAGAGGAGAAAAAGAAAGAGAAGATAAATTCTTCTTCTTCTTCTTTTTCTTCTTTTTCTTCTTTTTCTTCTAGCTAGTCTTCGTCTTCTTCTAACTTTCATCTTTCCTAATTTGCAGATTTGCTATAGATGAGGAAGCTTGCATTGATGGAGTGTACTCTTTTACTTGTGCTTCCTTTTTGTTTATGGAAACTTGTTGGAAACTTGTTTTGGATATGTACGTGTGGATATGTTGTTGGAAACCATTGTATGTTGGATATGTTGATGGAAACTTGTATGTTGGATATGTTGTTGGAACTTATTGTTGGTATGCTTGTTGAAACTTATTGTTGGTATGCTTGTTGGAAACTTGTATTGTTGATATGTTGGATATATATGTGAAATTCTGTCAAATTGAATGATTTTAAGAAAAAATAGGGGCTATATAGCCACTTTGCCGTCTACTGGCAGACAAAGGTCTTTGCCGTCAGCTAGCAGACGGCAAAGCTGCCATGTGGCAGCTATGTGTGCAACCTGGGGTAGCACTAGGCTGGCCTAGGTGGGTTCTTTGTCGTCCGCTGGCAGACGGCAAAGACCTAAGGTTCTTTGCCGTCTGCTAGTGGACGGCAAAGAACCCACCTAGGCCAATAAAGAAATAGGTGCTTGCCGTCAGCTGGCAGACGGCGAAGAACTAAGGTCTTTGCCGTTTGCCAGCGGACGACAAAGCACGTCGTTAAGCCCTTAACGGACCTAAGTTTCCACGTGTGTCGTCCATGCCCTTTGTCGCCTACTGGCAGACGACAAAGATGCAAAGGTCTTTGCCGTCTGCCAGCAGATGGCAAAGCGCCCTTTACCGTGGCTTATTCAGCCGGACAGTTGGCCATCTGCTGGGGGACGGCAAAGCCTTTGCCGTCCGGCATGCATGCCTTTGCCGTCCGGGATGGCTGATGGCAAAGTGCCTGATTCCTGTAGTGTAGTGCCCAGTGCCAGTTTTGTTTTCTACGTGTTTTTTACTTTTCAGGTTTATACTACCAAACGAAGTCCAATTGCCCCAAATCTTTTTTATGAATTTTTGTGCACCAACGGAAGACCTAGAAGCTTTGGGAGAAGACTGAAGGCCGCACGAGGGAGGCACAAGCCAACAAGGCAGGCCCAAGGGGTGGCCACGCCCTAATGGCTTGTCCCTCCCTGGTTGGTCTCCTGACCCCGTTCTCTGGCCTATAAATTCACATTTATTCCAAAAACCCTAGAGGGCACCCCAAACACTTTTTCCGCCACCACAAGTCTTTATTTTGCCGCGATCTCATCTGGAGCTCTGTGTTTGCACCCTACTAGAGGGTGGATTGATCACGGAGGACCTCTTCATCAACCTTGATGCCCTCATGATGATGGGTGAGTAGTTCACCATAGACCTACAGGTCCATAGTTAGTACCTAAATGACTATCTTTTTCTCTTTTGATCTTCAATACAATGATCATCACATATTCACTTTGATCCATCCGATGTAACTCTTTTGTGCGGTGTATTGGTTGGGATCCTATGAATTGTGGGTTTACGGTCAGATTATTCATGAAAAGTATTTGAGTCTTCTCTAAAATTATTATGATTCTTATTTGCATGATCATTATAGATTCGTAATTCTCTCCGATCTATTGATTTGCTTTGGCCACGTAGATTGATCTTTCTTGAGGAAGATGGGTGCGTTGTAGGGGGTTTAACCCGACGTGTTTCTATATCCCAGTGACCGAAGGGGACAAGATACGTCTTTGTGTTATTTACACTAAGGATAAAATGATGGGGTTTATTCATATTGATTGAGTTTACTTTGTCTACATCATGTCATCGTTCTCCATGCATTACTATGTTTGTCATGAACTTAATATGTAGAGAGGCAACCATAGAAGTGCTCTTGATGTGGAGTAATAGTAATAGGTGCAGGCAGGAGTCGGCCTATTTGTTTTGGACATGATGCCTATATACACATGACCATTGCCATGAACATCACATAACTATGTGCTTTTCTATCAATTTCCCAACAGTAATTTGTTTACCCACCGTATGCTTATTTTAATGAGATATGCCGCTAGGGAAAACTATGGCCTCGGGTTCTATTCACTTATATATTTACAAACACTACAATACCTTGTTGTTCTTATTTACCTTTTATTTTATTTTTCAATTTACAATTATCTACTATTGTCTACACACTTCAGTGGCTTGTAAATAATGAGATCAAGGGGATTGACAACCCTCTTGCCCGCATTGGGTGCAAGTTGTTTGGTCTTTTATGTGCAGCCGCTGAAGATCGTTGTGGATTGATATTCCTATTGGTTCGATAAACCATGGTTTCATAACTAAGGGAAATACTTACCCGTATTGTGCTGCAATTACCTTTTCCTCTTCACGGAAAACCCAACGCAATTCACAGGTATTAGGAAGGATTTCTGGTGCCGGTGCCGTCGAATATCATTACCAACTATCAAGTAATGTCACAGAAATTATCATTCATTTTCTCTTCTTTTTATTTTCTATTATATTTAGTTTGTCTCATAAACAAATACAAAAAAATATTTATCTTTGCTTGTTACTAGGTTACTCCTTTTCTTGCTAGTTTACTTATCCTACTTGTTACTTTGCTTCGTTCAACATCTCTCAAGTTATATTCCACAATATCTCCTACTACCAAGAATGTCGGAAATAGGAAGTTCTATGAAAACTTTCATGACTTCACAATATGAGCATAATGAACTCTTCGCTTCTGAAATTAGGGAACATTCAACTTTACTAGACGCTATTAGTAATCGACTTGATGAAGTCAATAAGGAAGTGTCTAATATCCAATAAAAAATTTCTATAACCGAAAATTTGTTAGGAAAGATCCATGATAAGGAAACCACTCTAGCGAATAGGACGGGCACTAAACCAGAATCTTTCCCTATTAATAATCATGATGAAGATCTTAAAATGATTGGTACTTCTCCTATTGAATCTTTATTTACCTCTCTGAATATAAATGATAAAGGTATGGGAGATGAGTCAACTTTACTTAGATAGCATCCCTTTGATTGGAGGGTGATGATTCTAATGCTAAAACTGAAAAAGTGGGTTTGGACAGGTCAAAACTTTAACTAGTGATGTGTCCATAATTTTGGATTACAAGGACTTTAATTATTAAAGTTGCCCTTTAGTAGAATGTATTTCCTTGTTGCAAACCACTATTATCTCACTCAATGCTTATAAACAAAATAAGGCTTTCACTAATCATATAGTGGAAGCAATGATAAAAGCTTATGATGAGAAACTTGAACTTGAAGTTTCTATTCCTAGAAAATTGCATGATGAGTGGGAACCTACTATCAAAATAAAGATAAATAAATATGAATGTAATGATTTGTGTGATCTTGGTTCTAGTGTTTCAACTATACCTAAATCCCTTTGTGATGTGCTTGGTCTCACTAATATTCAACAGTTTTCCGTAAACTTGCATCTTTCGGATTCTACCATAAAGAAACATTTAGGTAGAATTAATGATGCTATTATTATTGCAAATAAGAATTATGTGCCTGTAGATTTCATTGTGATTGATATTGATTGCAACCCTACTTGTCCAATAGTACTTGGAAGACCTTTCTTACGAACTATAGGTGTCATTATTGATATGAAAGATGGAAGCATAAGGTTCAAACTCCCATTAAAGAAAGGGATAGAATGCTTCCCTAGAAATATAATTAAAACACCTTATGAATCAATCATGATAGACAATTATGGGTGGAGTGTCAAAGATGACAATACTTGAAACTATGCATTATGCCTAGCTAGGGGCATAAAACAATAACACTTGTTGGGAGGCAACCTAATAGTTATTTTATTTTTGTTTTTAATTTATGTTTTGGTGTGATGACATGATTATTTCCTCTTTAATGATTGTGTTTTTATGTTTTAATTAATGTTTGTGCCAAGTAAAGCCTTTGGGATGGTTCACAACACGAGTAGAATTGACACAGTGCAAAAAAAGAAAATTTAGCATCTAGTGCAGAATTTCTCTTATTTTTACTGTAATGTATTTTTTATATGAAATTTTTACACAATATTTCCATACAAATTCTTCTGCTTTTCCTAATTGTTCAGAATTTTAAGAGTTACGAAAGTATAGGTTCTTTACAAATCTTTACAGATTGTTCTGTTATAGACAGATTCTGTTTTTGCTTGCATAGTTTCCTTATTTTGATGATGCAATGGATTGTATCAGGGGGGGTATAAGCCAGGATAAGTTAGAATACAATACCTATTTTGCAAAAATGAAATATGAATCAATTCATAACCAATACCTAAAGTATTTGATATGTTGCTTATACTAACGGATCTCACGAAGTTTCGTTGAGTTTTGTGTGATTGAAGTTTCAAGTTTTGGGTGTTACCACGATGGACAAAGGAATAAGGAGCGGAAAGACCCTAAGATTGCAGATGCCCAGGTCACCCCAAGGTAATATTCTAGGAAGAATCAAGCATCTAAATTCCGGTTTGGATGTGTGCGTAGTTGCGTTAAGTGACAACGTATTTGCGGGTTTTGTGGTGCCTTCCTATCAGCTCCCTGGGGTTTGACACTTTATTCATCATGAAAGTCCTACAACAACCATGTGCACTTGTAGGTTATTAGAGAGCCCTAAGAATATATCTCCGTTGTCGGAGGAGCAAATCCCAAGATTAATCTATCTGGTCCCTTGTCATACTTTTCCATGAACCCGTAAGTCGCCCTATTACAAATGATGTTTAACAAGCCCCAAAGTTCTCATGGTCTAAGGAATTAGGTACATGTTGACTTTCTATGTGTTATTTACCTTTAACTTGTGATGAATGTATCTCATAGAAATAATGATACGACCATTTTGCATCATGATTTCTTATTACTATCTAATTCATTCTTGTCCATTATTCCATGTTATTATACAATTATTATTCATTGTCTCGCTGAATATGCAAGGTACATCACAAAGAGGGAAATATTGGGAAACTGAAATTCTGGACTGGAAAACCATGAAAAAGTCAGAAAAATCACTAGACTCCAAATGAAAAAAACTTCAGGGAGAATTTTTATGGAATATTTATGAATTTATTGAACAAAAATATACCAGAGGAGGGCACCTGTTGGCCACAGGCCAACAGGGCACGGCTCCCTTGGGTCACGCCCTGATGGTTTGTGGGGGCCCTGCTAGACCTACGACGCCCCTGTTCTCCTATATGGTATGTTTTACCCTAGAAAAAATAATAAGCAACCTTTCAGGATGAAGTGTTGTCGTCTCGAGACGGAAACCTGGGCAGAGGCCCTTTTGCACTTCGGCAGTCAGATTCTCCCGAGGAAATTACTCCCCGAGGGGGGGGGGAGATCGAAGCCACCGTCATCACCAATGCTTCCTCCTTCCTGGGAGGACCAATCTTCATCAATATCTTCACCAGGGCCAACTCATCTCCAACCCTAGTTCATCTCTTGTATTCAATCTTTGTCTCAAAACCTCAGATTGGTACATGTGGGTTACTAGTTGTGTTGATTACATCTTGTAGTTGATGCTTGTTGGAAGATGTTATGTTCAGATCCTTAATTATTATTATTATACCTTTGATCTTGAACATGTTGATGAGGTGTGAGTAGTTACTATTGTTCATGAGGACATGGGAGAAGTCTTGTTATAAGTAATCTTGTGAAGTTGGTAATCGTTTGATATTTTGATGATATGTATGTTGTTACTTATCTTAGTGGTGTCATGTGAACATCGACTACATGACACTTCACCATGTTATGGGCCTAAGGGAAGTCATTGTGGAGTAACAAGTATATGATGGGTTGGTAGAGTGACAGAAGCCTTCATAAGGGGCTGATTTCGATCCACATGTTTCATACTATGGTTAGATTTATCTTAATTCTTCTTTCGTAGTTTGAAAGCACATTTGCTCCCTTGGTGGTTTTGATAATTAATAACAACATACGAGTCATTAAACTAATGTTTCCACCAAGTATATTTCAGAAGAAGTTCAATGATAGGGATGGCCAAAGGATCGTGGAATCATCCCAAGATGCAAGGAAATAGGTTGGCCAAGCTTCAAGCAAGAGGACTCTACAGTTTACATTTGTGAGAAATCACCTTGAGTCCATAGGAAAGCCAATACTATTAAAAGGGGGTAAAGTTTTGATGATGGGCAATATGCTCAAACGTGCACAAGTGATAGTCACCAAAACATCCATAAACTCTCCCACCAAAGTCTGTCCTCAGCCAAATATGCAAAATCGGTGCAACCAATATTCCTATCCGGGTGCCACCGATTCTAAAACCCTAGACAGACTCAGCCAAACCCTAACACTTCGATGCAGCCGACACTGCACTCGGTGCCACCGAGTTGGGTTGCCAAGATTCGGTTACGCAAGTTCTCATTTTCGGTCCAACCGAGAATGGTGAATCGGCGTCACTGAGATTGGTAAATCAAACCGTTGGTCACCTTGTCGGTGCAATAGGGACTTGTATATCGGTCCCTTCGAGATTCTAAAGTTGCCACTTTTGGTCACTTCGGTACCACCGAGATTTACACATTGGTGTCACCGAGTCTGACTTATTGTGTGTAACGGTTGGATTTTCGGGGATGCCTATATATACCCCTTCACCACCACCCACTCAAAAGAGAAGCACTCAGAACTATTCCATACCTATCCTACTCAATTTTCTAAGAGAGAACCACCTACCCTTGTGTTGAGGTCAAGATCTTCCACTCCAACCATATGGATCTTGATTTCTAGCCTCCCCAAGTTGCTTTCCACCAATCCGATCTCTTCTACCAAGCCAAATCTGTGAGAGAGTTATTGTGTGTTGAGGAGTCTATCATCTTCAAGCACAAGAGCAAGGAGTTCATCGTCATTACCGAGCCTATTACCTTCTATTACCTTTTGGAGGGTGGTGTCTCCTTGATTGGTTATATGTCACTTGGGAGCCTCCTACTTCGTGTTGTGGAGTGAACCAAGAAGTTTGTAAGGGCAAGGGGATCGCCTACTTCGTGAATATCTACCCATAGTGAGGCTAGTCCTTCGTGGACGGAAGCCGCATGGAATAGTCAAGGTTACTTCTTCATGGAACCCTCCGTGGGTAGAGCCCTCCATGGACTCTCGCGACCATTACCCTCCGTGGGTTGAAGACTCCATGAACGTGGACGTATGATAGCACCACCTATCGGAACCATGGGAAAAATCATCGTGTCATCACTTGTGTTTGGTTTCCTAACCCTCTCTTTACTTACATGTGCAATGTCTTTACTTTCAGCTGCTACACTCTTAGACATGCATGTATAGGGTGTTACTTGATATGCTATGAATGCTAAAACTTGCGAAGAACTAAAATTGGAAAAATGCAAAACTTTTATTTGGTCAAGTAGTCTAATCACCCCCCTCTAGACCTACTTCCGATCCTACAAGTGGGATCAGAGCTTTGGTCTCCATTGCATTGGTTTCACAACCTAGGAGAAGTATGGCATCTAGTGAGGGAAATGATCACCGTAGAGGTCCGTATTTTGATGGCACTAATTTTGTAGTTGGAAGCATAAAATGAAAATGCATTTGCTTGGTCATAATCCTGCCATTTGGGCTATTGTTCGTGTTGGCTTGCAAGGTGAATTCTTTGCAGATGGAAAGGAACCGGTTCTTGAAGTGTTTGTGGATGAATTGAAGATGTTGCAACTCAATTCTCAAGCATGTGACATTCAACTGCCTATGTCCTGAAGAATTTAACAAAATCAGTCGTCTTGAACACGCTAAAGTGATTTGGGACACTTTGGTTGATATGAACGAAGGAACTGAGTCCGTGAGAGAATCGAAATTAGATGTTCTTCAAGGTCAACTTGACAAGTTCAAGATGAAGGATGGTGAAGGAGTCACTGAAATGTACTCTAGGCTAGCTCTCATCACCAATGAGATTTTTGGCATGAAGCGAAGAAATGACTGACAAGTTCATCATCAAGAAGATACTTCAAGCTTTGGATGAGGAAGCCCTTCATCACAAGTGTAGCGGTGCTTACAAAGCCACAAGTGATGCTCCCGCTACCTCAAGCGACAATGTTATCACAAATGAAGAGATATGCCTCATGGTCAAGAAATTCAACAAGTTCTACAAGAATAGAAGCAAAGATCGCAGATCCAACTCAAGATATGAAGAGAAGCGTTCGTCAAGTCATGACCGAAACTGCTACTATTGTGGGAAGCCCGTACACTACTCCAATGATTGCTCGGCTCCCTACAAATGAAGAGAAGAGTCACCAAGAAGATGAAGCTCAAGAGATGAATCACCTCGTAGAGAGAGAAGGAGTAGAGATGATCGTTATGAACGAAGACCCTCAAGGAGAAGTAGGGACTTAGAGAAGAAGGACAAGCACACAAATAGCTACTCAAGAAGAAAGCATCAATCTCATGTTGGTGAATGGGTTTCTGGCTCCGACTCCGACAACCACTCCGAGAGAAGCTATCACCCCAACTCCGACAGTAGTCAAGATGATGGTGTTGCCGGAATTGCACTAGTGACAACCAACTCCTATGATCTATTTGATTCACCAAATGAAGGAGGTGGAAGTTGCTTCATGGCTAAAGGCCCCAAGGTATCACACCCTGAATATCTTGATTTTGATAGTGATTAAGACGATTTGCTTTACGATGATGGCTTGCTATGTGATAAAACTAGTGATGCTAGTGAAATTTATAATTCTCATGCTATTCAAGATAAGTCAATTTACAATGATAAGATGAAAATAGAAGAACTAACTAAAGAACTCAATACTCTTAAGTTAGCTCATGAATCTACTCTTGAAGATCATAGAGAGCTTGTAAGAACTCATGAGAAGCTATGCTTCGAGAAGCTCAATTTGGAGCAAGAACATGAATTTTTAAAGCTATCAATGACGATCTCTGAAAGAAGACTTCATCTTATATTGCCAAACGACTACTCTTGTCTACATTCATGCCACAAGTCAAATCTAAGCAAACTAGTAACAAAGGAAAGAAAGTTTCTTCATCTATTAGCAACAATAAAAATGCTAAACCCAATGATGTTGCTCCTAGTAGTTCTATTGATTCCACTAATGATGATTCTCTTAGCCAAGTTACACTTGAGCAAGAAAATGCCTTATTGAAAGGAATTATAGAGAAATGTATCTACAAGAGTCTTGAAGGGTACAAACAATTTGATGAGATTGTACACAAGCATGGAGGATACTGGAAGAATCGCGGCGGTGGCTACGTCAATGCAAATGGAGTTGAATGGGAAGAAGGTCAATATCCCAATCCCAAGTTTGTTCCTCAAAAGGAGAAGTATGAAAATACTCTTCCCAAGGGGACAAATACTCAGGATGACCTTCCACCACAAGACACCAAGCGCAAGGGCAAGAAAAAGCTCCAAGAGAACTTTGACTCTTATGAAGAGGAATCCCAAGCTTTGGTGAAGTGGGTTCCCAAGGCTACTACAAGCTCAACTTCTACTAGTGCTACTTAAACACCAAGGATCCCCATAAACTTGATGTGGATTCCCAAGAAGAAGAACCAGAGTTCTTGAGGGGTGACTCCGCCAATGAAATTCACTCATATTCATTATTGGCAAGATCTATTTGCAATCAACATCAACCCTATGCAATAGATCAAGGACTCACACATTCCCTCAAAAGGTAAGCAAGGGACAAGGTAATCAACAAATCAATGGACATAATTACACATGCTTTGCACTCCATGTCCATAGATATCCTTGTATTTGTCTCTTGTGTGTTGGGACTAACCCATGTAGGTGAGAAGAGTAAGGAAACAACATGGCTGCTCTCAACTCTTGGTGATCTTTATCAACCTTGAGCATCTACCACTACCTCACCAACATGAAGTCTTCATAAAAAAATCCCAAGGTTAGTTTATCCGTCTTATGTGGGGATGTCACATCAAGGGGGAGCTTTACTCTAAGACTTGAGCCAAAACATCTCTTAGTATGTGACAACATTAAATGATTTATGTAAAAGTGGTAACCCCACTTGTGGTTAAACGATGAGCATGACGTATGATCAAGTACTCTTACTTGGCTCCTAAGTCAAATACTCATATATAGATGACTTCATCATCGACCAAGTGCTTTTTAGATGCTAGAGTGTTTGTGCATGTTTGCCATGATTCCATTTGACATCTTATTGTGTGAGCATGTTGGTCTGCATTTATTTTCCCATTTGAGGATATCCAATTGTTGTTATTTGGCTTTTTTAATTTATCTTTTGCCAATTGGATATACAAGAATGCCTAGGACCACTTCTTTAGCTATCTATGCTTTCCCACCTCATAGTTTATTCATGCTACATCACAAAATTTGAACAAGTGCTTTTCGATCCCTTTGTGTGTGGAGCACTCAGAGTTCTGTATCGACAAGGACTGACCATTAAAACCTCCCAAGTGCATCTCGGTGGAACCAACCACAAACTCGGTCTCACCGAATGCCTAGGGTTGATCTGGTTTTCAATCTCAGTACCACCAATTCCATTTTCTCGGTTACACCGAGTTTCCCTGTCAATGACAGTTGAGGAACTCGGTGACACCAAAAAGTTGGAATCGGTGTCACCGACACTGGTGGGTATATAAGTTGTGGACCCCGGTGCTTTGAAATTCAATCTCATTCATCGCTCCTCAGAACCCTAAGCTGTCGCCCATGAGACCCCTGGTCGTCGCCCTTGTCTCCCTGCGCTCCTCCGCTGTTGGGAATCGCCGTCGCCGACGAAATCGCCTCCCTCGTCGCCGCCATAGAGGATCCGCGCCAAGCTAGGGTATGGATTCGATCTCTATTGCACTCCTCGTTCGATTCTTGCGCATTAGATTTGTGTTTATCGTTGATACACCCTTTGCATGTATCCCTATCCACTCAAAACTCCATTGTCTCGCGAAAAATGAATTTTCTAGGGTTTTACCGTCCGCCTGATAAATCTTGGTGGAACCGAAACAGTCATATCGGTCTCACCGATGTGATTTTTTGTGTGGCTGAGAACTGACTCGGTGGAACCGATTTCCTCTTTTCGGTCCGACCAAAAAGGGTGCCAAGGTTTGGTTAGATAGTTAGTCAGTCTCGGCCCCACCGAAAAATCTGTTTCGACTGTACCGATATTTATTTGACAGAATGCATAAAATCTTGAAAATTCATTGTTCAAATTTCAAAAACCAGCCTGATTTTTTGATGACTCATCTACTTTTGCTCTCCTATACTTTATTCATAGGGTCAGTATGTTAGGCTCAGAGGACTGTCAAAATTTGGCAGAGCACGGAGTTGACATGAGTTTTGGCACAAGCCTAGAGGCCAGTTCTTTTTCAGATCCAGGCACCCCCAGCTTTGATGGGTTGCCCAAGGCTGCCACCAGGACCAGGAAGAAGCTCAACTCTGATGAAGAAGATTCAGATTTCATTCCTGAGGCGATTCTTGCCAAGAAGCAAGAAAAGGCTGCCAAGAAGTTAGCAACTAAAGCTACTTCATCTAGAGGAGTTGTGAGCAAGATCTATGCCAGCTCAGAGACTATCAAGGCACATGAGAGTGCTAGAGCCACAATTTCTGTTGATCCCCCAAGGAAGGCTATGCTTAAGAAGGCAGGGGATAAGAAGTCCAGGAAAAGGATTGTCCATGTGATTGGCAGGCCTACCTCTATGTATGAAGATCCAGAGGAGGCTGCTGGTGCTGCTGTTAAGGAAGAGGAGGAAGAACATGTTGAGAAAGCCCCTCCCAAGAGGAAAGCCAAGAAGCTGATGGCTGATGCTATGCCAAAGACTGGCACTTCCAAGAGCACCAATCCTACTTCCAAGAAAGCTGCTGCACCGAAGTCCAAGAGGACTACTAGAGACATTTCAGCTTCTGAGAAGAACAAGGGGACTGCCTCCAGACCTGTAGATGATGATGACTTGACTACTTTGATGAAGCTTAGACCACATCTTCCAGTGCACGATGCCAGCCACTTAGTTGCTGAAGACATGAAGAAGAGGAAAGACTTGGGACTGAGAGCCTAGAGAGTCATAGATCCTTATGCTGAGAGGAGGAAAACTGATGTTGACTACATGTTCTACACAAGAGAGCAACATGACTTTTATGAGACAGTGTTGCTTGACAAGATCCCAGCTATTAGTGACATGAGATATGTTGATTGGAAGTTCATTAAGGATAATGTGGACTACTTCCCAAGTGTCCAAGACAACTTTCATTGCATTGGTCTGGACAAGTTCATTGGTAGAGAGCTTACTGCATGGAACGACGAGATGATCATGCAATTCTAATCCACTGCTCATTTCTACGGAGATGGTAGAATTGTATGGATGACTGAAGGTGCAAGGTAAGAATCCACTGTTGAGGAGTGGGCTGCACTTCTAGAAGTTCCAGAAGCTCAGGAAGGTGATCTGGATGTATACTCAGAACCCAAGGCAAGTCACAATGCCATGAAGGATATGTATACTCCTATCCCTGCAGACAAGGTGCAATCACACAAGCTAGGATCCATCTACTATCTGCAAGCAGGCCTCCGTACAATGAACACTATTCTGAGGCACACCTGGATGCCCAAGTTAGGAGATGACAAGATGATCTGAGGCTACTCCATTAACATGTTGATCCACCTTGACAGGAACACCAGATTAGAGTCACAGATTTGATTGTTGAGACAATGAAGAGGGTTGCTGCTGATCAAAAGCGCTCTTGCTGTTATGCACCCTACATCCAGTTTCTTATCAACTCTTAGTTGGAGAAGCACATTTTTGCTCTAAATCGTCCACATCTGCCCCTACAGCCAGAACTCTCAGTTGAAGAGGCAGAAGCAGTTCAAGCCGCTAGTGCTCAAGCCCCCAGATCCAGGACTGAGCAAATGGATCTTCTGATCTCAGCCGTCCAGGGCATGAAGAAGGATATCAAGGGGATTCTGGACAACCAGAACAGTCTAGTGAGGATCTTCAAGACAAGAATCAAGGTTCTTGGTGATAAGGTGGACAAGTTGTCGAAGACAGTTATAGAGGTTCAGAAGGAAGTTGACTCCGTGCACATCCCTCGGGTCTCTTCTACTTCAGATGATGAGGATGACGAGGATGAATCACCTCTTAGGCCGGGCACCCAGTTCACCACTCAGACTAGATCAGCCACAGTGCATGCACCAGACTTGAGGCCCTCTTCATCAACTCCTACTACTGAAAGCACATCTCCTGCTCCATCAGCTCCAGTTCCTCCAATGACCACTCCAGCTCCATCCACGACATCTATAGAGATCTTCGCTGACGTCGTTAGCTCGACTGCTTCATCAACAACCGGAGGAGATCAGCCCAAGAACGATTAGTTATATGCCTTTGAACTTTTTGGTAACTTGTTGCCAAAGGGGGAGAAGTGTATATAGGTCATTAGGCTTCGAGTGAGAGAGCGTTTCGTGTTTGTTGCTTTTTCATAAAACAATTGCTTTTGGTTGCCATGATAGTCTTTTGTTTTGCTTGAGATACACGCTCGATGATGTTTGATCGTACTCTTTAATGTGTGATGCTACTATTTCCTATCATCTTAATGCTTATGTGATGATCATTCATCTTTGGTTGATTTTGTTGTGCTATGATATTCATTCCAATTACTCTCGCACACCACCAAGTGGTATGTGAAATGTAAGAAGTAACCCATGTACCTAATTAATTGTGCATTTGCATACAAAAACAAATTTAAAAATAATGCACAAATGTAGGGGGAGCTCTTGCCTATCACATACTTTTCAAAGTGACGATTATATTCCATGTTTATATCTTGGTCGAAGCTTTGATCTATATGTTGTCATCAATTACCAAAAAGGGGGAGATTGAAAACACATTTGCTCCCTTGGTGATTATGGTAATTAATAACAACATATAAGTCATTGAACCAATGTTTCCACCAAGTATATTTCAGAACAAGTTGAATGATAGGGATGGCCAAAGGATTGTGGAATTACCCCAAGATGCAAGGAAATAGGTTGGCCAAGCTTCAAGCAAGAGGACTCTACATTTTACATTTGTGAGAAATCACCTTGAGTCCATAGGAAAGCCAATACTATTAAAAGGGGGTAAAGTTTTGATGATGGACAATATGCTCAAACGTGCACAAGTGATAGTCACCAAAACATCCACAAACTCTCCCACCAAAGTCTGTCCTCAGCCAAATATGCAAAATCGGTGCAACCAATATTCCTATCCGGGCGCCACCGATTCTAAAACCCTAGACAGACTCAGCCAAACCCTAACACTTCGATGCAGCCGACACTGCACTCGATGCCACCGAGTTGGGTTGCCAAGATTCGGTTACGCAAGTTCTCATTTTCGGTCCAACCGAGAATGGTGAATCGGCGTCACTGAGATTGGTAAATCAAACCGTTGGTCACCTTGTCGGTGCAATAGGGAATTGTATATCGGTCCCTCCGAGATTCAAAAGTTGCCACTTTTGGTCACTTCGGTACCACCGAGATTTACACATTGGTGTCACCGAGTCTGACTTATTGTGTGTAACGGTTGGATTTTTGGGGATGCCTATATATACCCCTTCACCACCACCCACTCAAAAGAGAAGCACTCAGAACTATTCCATACCTATCCTACTCAGTTTTCTAAGAGAGAACCACCTACCCTTGTGTTGAGGTCAAGATCTTCCACTCCAACTATATGGATCTTGATTTCTAGCCTCCCCAAGTTGCTTTCCACCAATCCGATCTCTTCTACCAAGCCAAATCTGTGAGAGAGTTATTGTGTGTTGAGGAGTCTATCATCTTCAAGCACAAGAGCAAGGAGTTCATCGTCATTACCGAGCCTATTACCTTCTATTACCGAGAATGGTGAATTGGTGTCACCGAGATTGATAAATCCGACCGTTGGTCACCTTGTCGGTCCAACCGAGAATTGTATATCGGTCCCTCTGAGATTCAAAAGTTGCCACTTTTGGTCACTTCGGTACCACCGAGGTTTACACATCGGTGTCACCAAGTATGACTTATTGTGTGTAACGGTTGGATTTTCGGGGATGCCTATATATACCCCTTCACCACCACCCACTCGAAAGAGAAGCACTCAGAACTATTGCATAGCTACCCTACTCAGTTTTCTAAGAGAGAACCACCTACCCTTGTGTTGAGGTCAAGATCTTCCACTCCAACTATATGGATCTTGATTTCTAGCCTCCCCAAGTTGCTTTCCACCAATCCCATCTCTTTTACCAAGCCAAATCTATGATAGAGTGATTGTGTGTTGAGGAGCCTATCATCTTGAAGCACAAGAGCAAGGAGTTCATCGTCATTATCGAGCCTATTACCTTTTGGAGGGTGGTGCCTCCTAGATTGGTTAGGTGTCGCTTGGGAGCCTCCTACTTTGTGTTGTGGAGTGAACCAAGAAGTTTGTAAGGGCAAGGAGATCGCCTACTTCGTGAAGATCTACCCATAGTGAGGCTAGTCCTTCGTGGACGGAAGCCGCATGGAATATTCAAGGTTGCTTCATCGTGGAACCCTTCGTGGGTAGAGCACTCCATGGACTCTCGCGACCGTTACCCTTCGTGGGTTGAAGACTCCATGAACGTGGATGTACGATAGCACCACCTATCGGAACCACGGGGAAAATCATCGTGTCATCACTTGTGTTTGCTTTCCTAACCCTCTCTTTACTTACATGTGCAATGTCTTTACTTTCCGCTGCTACACTCTTAGACATGCATGTATAGGATGTTACTTGATATGCTATGAATGCTAAAACTTGCCAAGAACTAAAATTGGAAAAAGGCAAAACTTTTATTTGGTCAAATAGTATAATCACCCCCCTCTTGACCTACTTTCGATCCTACATAGTTGCAGATGCTTGCAAGAGGGGGTAATCATTAGTAGGTTGTTAGTTCAATTAAGAACAACACCTTAGCATCGGTCCACCCAGATATCAAATTAATAAAGTAATGAATGCGAATCAACTCAACATGATGAATATGACTAGGTAGAAATTCCCATGTGTCCTCAGGAGCGCTTGCTTAATATAAGAGTACCGTCAGGCATGTCCTTTGCTATAAAAAGGATTGGTCTACCTTGTTGCACCTTGATTACTATTGTTACTGGTTACTTTTTATGATTTATCTTGCTATAAAACTATCTACTACTGTCACTTATAGCACTTGCAGCACTAGTGCAGAAATGGCTAGCCACAACTCTTGTTCGTGGCCAATACTAATATTTTCAAATAGTGTTGGCATTGGCTAAATTCTCGATACCTGCTGCCCGTAGCTGCCCCATCCGACGCTGCCCGTAGCTGCCCCATCCGACGTCGCACGTCACCGCCCTGCCCGCCGCCCCTCTTGACCATGCGCCCGACGCATCCTGTTGCCGCCCCGCCCGACACCGGGCCAGAAGTTGCCCCGCTCGACCATGCGCCCGATGCATCCCATCGCTGCCCGTAGACCCTCCTCGTCATCGAGCACCTCTTCGTCTTCGTCACTGGTATTTTGTTATCTCCGCTTTTATATACTATTTGAATCTTAGTATAGGTTGTAGAAGGCATAAACTTATAGGTAAACTTATAGCATAAGTGCTTAAACTATAATGCTACAATGCTAGAAGGCAAGAAAGAACTATAATGCTATAGTGCTACAATGCTACAATGCAACCTGTTTAGGTATTGGCTATTTTGCTATACTATTTGAATCTTAGTACATGTTGTAGAAGGCATAAACTTATAGGTAAACATATAACATAAGTGCTTAAACTATAATGCTACAATGCTAGAAGGCGAGAAAGAACTATAATGCTATAATGGTACAGTGTTATAATGCAACTTGTTTGGGTATTGGGTATTGGGTATTTTGATATACTATTTGAATCTTAGTGCATGTTGTAGAAGGCACAATCTTATAGGTAAACTTATAGCATAAGTGCTTAACCTATAATTCTACAATGCTAGAAGGCTAGAAAGAACTATAATGCTACAATGCAACCTGTTTGGGTATTGGGTATTTTGCTATACTATTTGAATCTTAGTACATGTTGTAGAAGGCATAAACTTATAGTTAAACTTATATTATGCAACATGTTTCTATCAAACGCAGCCTAAGAAATAGCATGGCCGACTCTAGCCTGTGGGTAGGCTCCTCTGATCATTGGTCGGGGTTTTCGGAAGAGAAAGGCGATGTGAGCACCAACCAAGTAATTAAGGTTACAAAAACATGCATTAGCATTGCAAACACACACACACGTATATATATATGTGTGTGTGTGTATGCATGTATGTATGTATGTATGTATGTATGTATCTAACCACTAATTAATTGTTCATGATTTGAAACCCTTGGCAACATACTTAGGAGGTTCATCTTCACCGGTTGTCATTGTGCAGTCCTCAAGTGACATCTACGTGCTCAGTCACGAGCTAATCGCATCACGTCAGAGCACCCTCAAGGCCCTGCAGGAGTTGGATGACTCCCTGATGAAGTAGAAGGCCGAAATTATCAATGACAATGCTATTTTCTCAAAAAGATTTACAGTCTTGAAGGTCATATCACGACATTGACCCTCAAGATAACTGACATCAGTAAGGACACAGAAGTCCTGAAGGCTGAGAGTACTCAACTGAAGGCGGAGAAAGCACATTACATCAAGGAGGGGCACACAAATAGGAATAAGCTTCGTGAGATGAAGTTAGTCCTTCGGAAAAACTAGCTAGCTAAGTCGTAATTGGTACTTTCCTTTTGTGAATGAAAAATATTTGGTATCTTTTTGAATGAAAAATATTTGGTATCTTTTGTGAGGTGCATCTGGTATTTTTTAGTAGCTAAATATCATAGTGTCGACGTGAAACTCTAGCCAACGCTAGCAGGTGTTCAAAATACTGCTGGCGTCGTCTCCAACACCAATAGTATATTTTAACTATGGCACCTTATTGTTGGCGTAGGGTGTCTATGCGAGCAAGGCCATTTCAGCGATGCCATAGCTAGGCTTTTCTACACTAGTACAGAGAATACCTTAAAATCGCTTGTCATTCCCTTCTGTTCCTTGTTGGGTTCGACACTTTTACTTATCGAAAGGACTACGATTGATCCCCTATACTTCTGGGTCATCAAGACTCTTTTCTGACGCCATTTATGGGAGTGAAGTGCCTTTGGTAAGTGGAAATTGGTAAGGAAACATTTTCTATACACGCTGAAATTTACTGTTGCTTGTCACTTTGAACGGTCACCCTTTGAGTGGCTTGTTCGGGGAATCTTCGCTTCGAACGGAAGATGGGGGAGTTTTTACTTAACCTATTGAACCTACTTAAAATATTTATTATGAGATTCCTTTGGGTATGGAATAGAAACTATTAGCTAATCCTTATGATGGTTCAACTCATCTTGATTACCATTTGATATATGCCAATGAGATTTGTGGATTGTTTAAGCTTTCAGGTCTACCCGGAGACAAAGTTAAGAAGAATATTTTCCCTTTATATTTGGAGGGAAAAACATTAATGTGGTACATATTATTATATGATATTGGATCATGGACTAGAATCGCTTGAAGTTGGAATTTCATCAGAAGTTGTATCATATGCATCTAGTCCATCGTGATCGGAACTTTATTTATAATTGCTGGCCTCGTGAAGGAGAAAGTATCGCTCAAGCTTGGGGTAGGCTTAAATCTATGACGCACAGTTGCCCCAACCATGATCTCACAAGATAAATGATTATACAAATTTTTGTGCTCGGCTTTCTCATGATGATCAAGTATTGCTTGATTCTTGTCCTGTTGGTTCCTATATTAAGGAGACTATTGAATTCAAATGAGATCTTCTGGAAAGAATTAAAAGCAACTCTAAGGATTGGGAACTTGACAAAGGTAAAGAGTTAGGTATAAAGCTTAATTTTGGTTGTGTTAAATCGTTTATGGAGACTATTGCTTTCCATGAGTTTAGCAATAAATATGGTCTTGACTCGGAAACAGTAGCTACTTTATGTGAATCATTTGCTACTCATGTTGATGTTCCCAAAGAGAAGTGGTTTAAATATCATCCTCCCATTTAAAAACCATTATAGGAACCTATTAAAATTAAGAAGGAAGAAGTAATTGTATTGTTAGCCATGTTGATCCAATTGTTCCTACTGCTTACATTGAGAAACCTCCTTTTCCTGTAAGAATCAAGGAACATGCTAAGGCTACAACTATGGTTAATAAAAGCCATGTCAGGAAACCTATACCTTCTGAAAAAATAAATGTTGAGACTAAGGTTGATATGGTTAAAGATCTTTTAGTTAATAACATTGAGGGTCAGGCTATCTACTTTTGTGGAGAAACTACTAGGATTGCGGAACTTGCTAGAAACGAACATGATGAATTAGATAAAAAGAAACTAGTGGTTGGCATGCTTGTTGTTTCAGTTAAAATTCGAGATCATTGTTATCATGGCCTTTGTGACCTCGGTTCTAGTGTCAATGCTATTGAAAGCACAATGTGCTCCCTTGGTGGTTTTGATAATTCATGACAACATACATTGTCTCTTGGACTAAAACTTTCATCTGGTGTATTTCAGATAAAATCCTTAGAGAGATGGGTTGGCAAAATGAGTGTGGAGAGTATCCCCATGAAGAAGATGGAGAAGGAATAGGATTGGCAAAGCTTCAAGGAAAGAGGACTCTACATTTTACCTTTGTGAGAAATCACTTTGAGTCCATAGGAAAACCAATACTATTAAAAGGGGGTAAGATACTGTTGGTGAACAAAATGCTCATACATGCACAAGTGATAGTCACCACATACACCCACAAGATCTTCCACAAAAGTTTGTCCAAAGCCAAATATCCAAAATCGATGCAACCAACACTTTCAACTCGGTGCCACCGATTCTCAGTCTTAGACAGAGTTTGCCAAACCCTAGCCTTCCGGTGCAACCGATCCCATTTTGGTGCCCCCGAGTTTGGGTTGCCAACTTCCTGTTACGCAAATTCACAAAATTGGTCCGAACGAGTTTGTAGAATCGGCATCACCGAGTTCGGCAATCTGATCGTTGGTCACCTTATCGATGCAACCGAGTTGTATGTATCGGTCTCACCGAGACTCAAAAGTTGCTACCTTTGAGGCAACTCGGTACCACCGAGATTAACACACATGTGTCACCGAGTTTGACTTATTAGGTGTAACAGTTGGATTTTTGGAGATGCCTATATATACCCCTCCACCACCACTCACTCGCAAGAGAAGCACTCAGAACAGTTCCCCACTCATACCTACAGATTTTCTGAGAGAGAGAGCCACCTAGTCATGTGTTGAGATCATGCCATTCCATTCCAACCATATGAATCTTGATCTCTAGCCTCCCCAAGTTTCTTTCCACCCAATCAATCTCTTCCACCATAGCCAAATCTGTGAGAGAGTGATTGTGTGTTGAGGAGTCTATCATCTTGAAGCACAAGAGCAAGGAGTTCATCGACATTATCGAGCCTAGTACCTTTTGGAGGGTGGTGCCTCCTAGATTGGTTAGGTGTCGCTTGGGAGCCTCCTATGTCAAGGGGAAAAACAACGTCCCCTGATGACCTTTCTGACGAAAGGTCACGACCCACCATGACTGCTAGGCCAGTTGCAAAAACTCGATTCGTGGTTCGAGGTTGTTTCAATCAAGACGATCTATCAATGCATAGATCGTGCCCCGTTCTATATGGGATACGTTTAATCATGCACGTGCAACGGCATGCACGTCTCGGGAAGCGAAGGGATTCACGACACAAAATAGGGAGGCCAAATAGCGATAAGCCTCATAAAAGGGAAAGAAAACCCCAGGGCCTAATCACACCTCTCATTCTCCTCCTCTTCTTCCTCATTCCTCTGAGTCTCCAAAGTGCAGATCTAGGTTTTCCACTCTCCCCCTTCGAGCTCATCCATGGCGAGCTCCAATGGAAAGTCGGAGGCTTCCATGGTCACTAACCGGGACATCCAAGACCTCAAGAAGGCCGACTACCTTCCCACAAACATCCTCACCGCGTGCCGGAGGTGGGCCAAGTGATCCCCACTCCCAAGCAAGGTGAAAGGGTGGTCTCCACCCCCCCCTCATCCACGGGCTGAGCTTCCCGCTCCACCCCTTCATTAGGGGGCTTATGTTTTTCTATGGTCTCGACTTCCACGACCTCCCGCCATACTCCTTCATGCATCTATCGGCTTTCATCCTCGTCTGCGAGGCGTTCCTATGGGTAGAGCCACACTTTGGGCTCTGGCTCAAAGTGTTCAACGTCAAGCCAAAGTGCGTTGGTGGCAAACACGCAGACTGCGGCGGAGCTGTCATCGACAAGCTTACCCGCGTTGTATGGCCATCTGACACCTTCATCGACACCATCAAGGTATGGCAGAAGGAATGGTTTTACATCACTAAGCCACAGGAGGAAGGCCAGATTGCCCCCGCCGAATTCAGATCCGGTCCCCCACTAGATTAACTTCATGGCTCCGTAAGGGCCTCAGCTAGGGACCGAACAAGGAAGTGAGTGACCTGCAGAAGAGCATCGGCTCTATGATCAACAACGACATTGCGCTGACCAACATGGTCCACGTTATGCTCCGGCGGCTCATCCTCCCCTACCAGCGCCAGGATACTCCCCTGTGGGCGCATCAGCTCGACGACATGCCCATGATTCTGCACCTCTTCCGCACTACGCGAGAGAAGCCATGGAAGGCACTTTTCAAGTCGTAAGAGGATTGTCCATTCAAGGAGGAAGATCGGGGTCTGCATGCCGCCAAGCCTGCTTCCAAGGTACGATATAATTTTGCTTGATCGGCTCTGTACTTCATAGAGAAGATTTATAACACCTTTTTTGATCAGTCTTTACAGAAATGGCTGAGCAAAGCCATGGGCATCGACTGCCCGACGCCTCAGCCCGAAGACCCCAGGTCCGGGCTATTAGAGGAGACACTTATCGAGTCGACTTACGAGGCGCCTGCGAAGAAAGAGAAGAAGAAGAAACCAGGCCTAGAAGGCCTGCGCACCAGGGACTAGCCAGAGACTGCGTCCGAAGAAACCCATGCCTCCTCGAATCAGGAGGAGCATGAGGATGAGGACGAAGATGAGGGGGAGGGCGATTCTCCCCTTGCAAGAAAGAGAGCGACGTTATCGGGCACCGTGGAGGTGCCCTCCAATGACTCCCTCTTCAGCTGCTCCGTCCCCTCTGAGGGCATCTCCGAAGCGCACCGCGCCTCCCGAGGCAACGATTCAAAACCCGCTTGGCGATCGGGTTATCCGATCACCACGAGCGCCACTGACCAATGGGTGGCCGGTCGTGGAGGAGGCTTTATCGAGCGCCTCCATCGCCGAGGAGCACCGCACCCTTATGGGTGCGGTATTGGAGAGCATTCAATCCGTCGACAACGGACTGAAGGAGGCCTTCAAGGGTCTCCTCACGGGCTTTCAAGTAAGTCACGTGACACTCTTATCTACAAAAATGTTTATTTTATGATTATATAGATGACAGCCCCGAGCCCTAGGTGAGTTTGAAAAAACTTACCTAGGGGTCAATCATGGATCCATTTCTAAACTGCATACAAAAATGTATGTTCAGAACGTTCGAATAACCCCTAAGGGGACCGGAAATGTGATCGGATTGACGACAGTTCAGAAGTATGGTACCCATGTAACCTGACAAGGATTTGTGTATTACAGGCTTTGTCATCGGCGGTGGCTGTGAATGGCGCCGAGCTGGACAAGCTGAATCAGAGGCTCAAAAGCTCAGAAGATGAGCTTGATGCCCTCAACAAAACACTCGATGAGGCACAAGGTAAGTCTGAATCAACATCTGGACACCTTTGTAGGAATACTGTCAATGCAGTTTTCCATAGTGTTAATGATCAAACAGCCTCGGTGAAGGAGGTGGAAAAGCTCAAGGCCGAGCTGCATCACGTCAAGGATGAGCCGGTGGTTGAGAGGGCGGCGACCGGACGAGCGGCCACCGCACTTTCGGCCTTGAGAGCCACCAGCGATAAACACGAGGCACGGGTGCAGGAGATCCAGAAGGAGCTCAAGGACGTCAGCCACAAGTGTGAGGTCCTTGAGAAAAAAGGCAAGGACCGCGCGGCTGAACTATACACCCTAAAAGCTGATCTCGAAAAGGAGCGAGCAAATAGGCGGTTCTTTGAGGAGCACGTCTGCCAAGCGAAGGACATAACGGATGGTAAGCCGTAATTATTGCAATGTGTTATAGAAAGTTCAAGGTGCTTACCCGGGTGTGGCGTTCCTTAGGCGCCTGCTCCGACCTTCAAAAGAGCATGGTGGACGCGAAGCAGCTCTATGCCTCGCGGGAAGAAGGAGATGAAGTGCGCCTATTCTGGGCACAGTTTGAAGCCCCTGAGCACTCTCCTGTTCTTGTCGAGTAGCTAAAGCAGCGGATGGAGCTGCACCGGATTGCGGAGCTGGCCATGAAGGACCTCTTCATCTGGTTATGGCCCAACAAGCCATTGCTCGGCAGCTACTTCGTCTTGGTGCAGAGGCTGATCGATGCTGCGCCCCACCTCGACGCTATAAAGCGCTCCTCTTGCATCGAGGGAGTTTGGATGGCCCATACAAAAGCCAAGGTGCATTGGCCAGCGCTGGATCTAATTAAGATAGCTACTTCCCCGCCACCTCCTGGGAAGGAACATAGGCGCCCCGAGTTGTACTTCGCCGGAGTGATGGAAGGTGCACGGGCGATAGCGTCACAATGTTCGAACGATAACATGCATGAATAATTTGTAATGTGTCCAAAGACATTTTTAAATCTTTAATGTTATAATTTATCATGCTTTGAATGTTTTTCCCTCCTTTGTAACTCCCGTATGGCCGTTTGAAACTGAAAGATGCGAGCCGTCGGCTTCAGCCCCCATGTAGATACTACATTGGGTGTCTCTACCAATGCACTATGTCCCTTAGCCGAGTGATCAGAACCCGAAGGCGGTAGAGTGCGGTGGACTAGGCAATCAGACTATAGTGCTTTATTTCTTCCACTTAGCCGTAGGGGCGCGAAAAGGACTGGGGGGGCTGATGACTAGCCCCCGGAATGTTTGTGATGTTTGGATGAACCACGGCTAAGGCCATCATCACATGGTTTGCATAAAGAACAAGCCCCTCGTATAACATGGAATATCCTCGACGAGGATCTAAGTATAACACTTGAAGCTCGGATTCACAGACCGGCTCTCACATACTATGACAGTCAGTTTTCCGATTTCTCCCCTATCCGGAAACACAATTGCAGGGATTCTCCCTTTGCCCTTTTAGCCGAACGAGCAGAACGTAAATGGGAAAGCACAGGAGCCGGGCAAACCCAACTATTGACCCAATACATGGTTCGGAACCAATGCATATAAAGTGAATTCCAAGACGCCAAACACATAACAAGTTGTACGTGAGGTGATTTGTTTTTAAACTTGAGCCCCCGGTCTATTACCCGGTTGCGTCGTAACACACCGAACTGTTTCACAAGAAGAGGGAGAAAAGCAAAATAAGTTCCCAAAAGGACAACAAGACAAACATATATAATGATGCCATATTTTTCTCAATAACTCTTTTTACTCCGATTGCCGAAGAAACTGCTTATAGGTATGTGAAAAAAAGTTTTACAGGAGTGGTTGTACCAGGGTCTTCAATTTGTGACCTAAAGTCTTCGGTGTGCCCTGCCGCTTATATACTCCTGCGTCTTGGTGCACCTCGATGGGTGATATTGTTCAGCGATTGGATCTTGCAAACAAGGTCTTGAAAAGTCGCCGAAGTGTTGATGAGCTTTACGCCATTGGCAGGCCTTTCAATTGTACTTGCGTTATGTCCAAAGACATGTTAATGGTAGTGGTTCGGTCCAGCCGGACACCCACCTTTGTTTCCCCATCGCTACCTATTGAATTTTAAGTGCAAAGTTGTGCCTCCTTGGCACGTACTTTGCTGGTCCTAGGGTTGTGCAGTGGGGGACGAGTCCCTATTTAAGGGGAGAGGAAGGCTCTGAGAGTTCGGACTAAAGCCGAGCTTGCTTCCCAATCTTGTGCGCCTTTACGGCAAATGCCGGAGCTTGCCGATCATCTTTCTAGTTAAATTCAATCGCCAGGGCCAGCGCATGTTCCTCGGTTCATAGAGAGTGCTCCGTGTTGCCATTAATAGTGATGACCCCCTTGGGGTCGGGCATCTTGAGCTTGAGGTATGCATAATGTGGGATGACGTTGAAGCGAGCGAATGCTGTCCGGCTGAGCAGGGCATGATAGCCGCCACGAAAGTGCACAATGTCGAAGATCAAGTCTTTGCTACGAAAGTTGTCGGGCAAGGCGAACACAACTTCCAGGGTTACGGAGCCCTACATCGGGCCTTGGCACCTGGAATCACTCCTTTAAAGGTAGTGTTACTGGGTTTGATCTTTGATGGATCTATGCCCATCTTTTTCACCGTGTCTGAGTAAATCAGGTTAAGGCTACTTCCTCCGTCCATTAGGACTTTTGTGAGGTGGTAACCATCTATGATGGGGTCTAGGACGAGTGCGGCTGAACCCCCCATGATGGATACTGGTCGGGTGATCACGTCGATCGAAGGTGATTGGGTATGACGACCAGGGGTTATACTTCGGAGCTACAGGCTCTACAGCGTAGACGTCACGAAGGGCGCGCTTCCTCTCCTTCTTGGGTATATGGGTGGCATATATCTTGTTTAGTGTTTTGACCTCTAGAGGAAATTTCTTTTGTCTGCCACTAATCAGACCCCGAGGCTCATTCTCGTCCTTGCTATGAGGGCTCTTGTCTTGATCATCGGGCGGGAACTTGCCGACCTATTTAAACACCCAACAGTTGCGATGTGTGTGATTGGCAGGCTTCTCTTGGGTATTGTGGATTTGGCAAGGCCTTTCCATGATCTTCTCCAGCGGGGTTGGTCCGTCGTGATTGCCGTTAGGAGGCTTCTTCCGCTGCCCAGGTCGAGAAATGTTGAAGCCGGCGTGAACAGTCGTATCATCGGCATCACAGTTGTTGTGCCGGTGCTTGTTCTTGTTGCGCTTGGGTTTGTCGTTGCCATCCCAAACTTCGGAGGTTCCGGGGTCTTCGGAGTTGTGGCTGCGCCGTGCTAGCCAATTATCTTCACCCATGCAAAAGCTGGTCATGAGGGAAGTAAGGGCGGACATAGTCCGTGGTTTATCTTGGCCGAGCTAGCGAGCCAGCCATTCATCCCGAATATTATGCCAGAAAGAGGCTATTGCCTCAGCATCCGGGCAGTCGACAATCTGGTTCTTTTTGGTCAAGAACCGGTTCCAAAATTGTCGCGCAGACTCTTCGGGCTTTTGTATGATGTTTCTTAGGTCGGAGGAATCCAGCGGCTGAACATAGGTGCCCTGGAAGTTAGATCGGAATGCATCCTCTAAGTCTTCCCAGCATCCGATGGAGTTTTCAAGGAGGCTGTTTAACCAGTGCCGAGCTGGCCCCTTGAGTTTTAGGGGGAGATATTTTATGGCGTGGAGAGCATCTCCCCATGCCACGTGGATGTGGAGGAGGAAGTCCTCAATCCATACGATTGGATCAGTTGTCCCATCGTATTGTTCAACGTTCACGGGTTTAAACCCCTCTCGGAACTGATGCTGCATCACCTCATCCATGAAGCACAGAGGGTGAGCGTCACCTCGAACCCGAGCTATGTCGCGCATGTATTTAGCGTCTGTCCTATCTCGATTATGTTACAAGCCTCTATTATTGCAATCAAGCCATGGTCTATACCCTTCCCGTCTATCGGGTGAGTAGCCTCGGGATCTGTAGATGGATCTTGTGCGACCTGCTCTGTAGTCTAGGTCATCTCGGAGGTCGAACCTGTCACTGGGCTCTAATGGATCCTTTCCTCGTCTTCGAAGCATAGACGGTCTATAACCGGTGTCGTCAGCCGTCCTATCATGCCCGCGAGGAGGGCGGTCCGGCTTGTCGTATGGGGTATGTTTGGGAGATGGGGTATCCATGACTCGTCGTCAAATTGCGGCAGCTGCCTTCTGCGTCGATAACTCTTAGGTTGGTCCGACAGATCGGTACCATATCCCTCCTCAGTTGAGAGGGCTCTTGTCCATCGATCGTTGAGGTCATCTTGTTCGGATTTAAGTTGCCGTTCCTTCGCTTTCAAGCTGCGGGCCGTTACTATGAGCTGTTGTCTGAATAGTCCCTGATCTTCAGAGTTATCAGGAATGTCTAGGTCATCGGCTTCCGGGATGTCCACCTCCTCGATGTGGGGTAGGTAATTGTCATCCTCGGAATTGTTGAAGTCGGCAGGGTTGCTCTGCTCCTTAGGCCTTTCCCGACCCTCTAACAGGTGTTCGGGGATATCGGGATTTCCACGGTCCTCAAGGGTATCTTCGTCCCCGGTACCAATAATGGCTTCCCTTCCCTTTTGCCTTTGGACCGCTTATGCCATTTTCGACGCCTTAACGGTGCATCGCCCGACTTGTCGCCATCGTTATTAGGCGTTTTGTTGCCATTAGCGGCAGGGGTGTCTACCATGTAGACATCATATGTGGACGTGGCGGCCCATCGCCTGGTATTTACAGGGGTCAGGGCACAATCTTCTTCATCCATGTATTCTGCCTCTTCGGAGGCATAGTCCAACATGTCGGTTAAGTCTTCGACTGTGGCTATGAAGTGGGTGGTGGGTGGGTCATAAAATTCGTCCTGGCCTGTTGTATGGCCGATCTGAGCTCAGATCGGGGTTGGATCGTTGGTAATTTTCATCGACGAGATCCAATCTAAGGCCTCGTTCAATGTCGAGAGCTCGATCGGATCAAACCATGTGGAGCTGTTGGAGTTGATCCCCGACGTGTCCAGATGGGTGGAGTGTTAGGCAAGAACAGGTATCCAGTCCTCTGGCACTATTACCGGATACGGACTAAGAGTCGGGCCAACGCCGGAGTTACCACCATGGGCGTGGCCGAGAAGGGGACTCGACGGTAAAGCCTCAGAGCCTTCGGGTGTGGTAGGTAAGGCTGCGAGCCCAGTTAGTGACAAGTCGCCCCTAGGATCCATGAAGAACTCTAGGTTTTCCGAATCTAACCTCTTGACCAGGAGCGAAGCTTTCAATACGGCCTAGATGTCCGGTCTGGTCGGCATGGAGGACAACACTACCGAAGGTGAAGATCTGTCCGGGGAAGAAAGTGTCCATGTTGCAGAACTCCTCGTTGATGACAAGGTGAGACATCGATTCCTTGGGTGCTCACAGCAGAGCTCTCAATGAAAGCACCAATGTCGGTGTCAAAACCGGCGGATCTCAGGTTGGGGGTCCCGAACTTGAGACTAGAATCGATGGTAACAGGAGACGAACGGGACAAGGTTTTACCCAGGTTCGGGCCCTCCTATGGAGGTAATACCCTACATCTTGCTTGATTGTATTGATGATGTATAGGTTACATAGTCGATCTACCTCGAGATCAAAGACTAAACCCTAGATGAGTTGTTCTATCTCTACAACAAACCCTCCGGCTTATATAGACGTCGGGGGTACCTAGGGTTTACACATGGTCGGTTACATGACGAAGAGATAAACATTCCTATTTGCTACATCAAACGTGGAGGACAAGCCACGATTCCCGAAGCTTCCTTCCTAGAGACAAGGCCTTTGATCAATCAATGTTCGGCAAGCGACCCATATAGTCCGTCCCATAAGAAACAAGTAGGCCCCCCGAAGACCCCTTAATCCAGGACTCCCTCAGAACCCTCCGTGGGTAGAGCCCTATGTGGACTCTCACGAACGTTACCCTTCATGGGTTGAAGACTCCATAAACATGGACGTACGATAGCACCACCTATCAAAACCGCGGAAAAAAAAATCTTCGTGTCCTTCATGCGTTTGATCTCCCTATCTCCACTCTATTCTTACATGTGCTATGTATTCTTTCCACTGCTATACTTGATGACTTGCATGTGTAGGGTGTTCTAGACTTACTATATATGCTAAAACTGCCAACCCTTAATCTTATGCTTGAGGTACTTTTAATTTCCTGCTCGTAGTCTATTCACCCCCCTCTAGACATAATATTCTAGTGACCCTGCAATTGGTATCAGAGCATTGGTCTCCATTGACTCGGTCTCAACACCATGGAGGAAGATGGATGTGTATAGTGTGGAGAGTTTGTATTGTAGTTGCCCATTCTTCATGGAGAGTACTATAGTCGATGGAAGAATGCCATGATTGATCTATTAGACAAATTCCATTTGAGAAAACATATTGAAAATCCTTATGTGCTCCCCATTGATGAATTGCATCCCACACACGAAGAGAAAATTAACATGCTTGGTAACCTTAGAACTGTCAATCTTATTGTTAGAGGCTTACCAAGATTCATTCTTTCTCAATTGAAGAACTATGCATGTGCTTATACTTTGTGGACTGATTTGTAGAAACGGTATCCAAATCTTTCATTAAGTAATCTTGATCAAATTCTTCATAAAACTGTTGCTTTTCACAAAATGAAGCTTAGTGATTCAAACTTTGATAAATGCCTATTTGAGCTCGGTGATCTCATGCGTGCTAAAGGAGATGTCACTACTGTCAACAACATTGTTATTGAAGCCATTCACATTCATAAACTTGAACATTGTCATGGTTACGATTCTAACGAGTCTCCTGGTTTTTTATGACGAGGAGGTTCCACCAAATGATGACAATTAAGGACATGGCTACTATGATGAAGATGAGTTGTTCGACATCGAGCATGAAAAGATCATGAGGAATCTAAGTCTAATGGCAAATTTCAAAGGATTACATGTCCAGTAAAAAAGAGTAGATTCTTGACAATGGATGCACTGATCACATGACTGGTGATAAACACATGTTCCAAGAGATCACGCCTAATAAAGGTCCTCGGAGGTACGTCCTTTGGAGACAACTCTAAGGGTAAGGTACTTGGCCTTGGTAAGGTGGCCATATCTCATGATAGCTCCATTCAAAATGTGATGCTTGTTGAATCCCTTGGCTAGAATCTTCTTTCTATATCTAGATTAGTAGACTTCGGTTTCAATGTGCTATTTACCAAAGTAGATTGCCAAGTGTTTCGGTTTGATAATCATAAAATAGTCCTTACCGGTATTCGTAGAGGTGATCTATACGTTGTTGATTTCACTAAAAAGGCCCAACCTCATACTTGTCTCATTGCAAAATCTTCTAAAGGTTGGCTATGGCATAGAAGGCTTGGACATGTAGGCATGCGCAATCTAGATAGCTAATCAAGGGCGATCATATTCTTGGTATTAAAGATGCTATCTTTGACAAAGATAGACTTTGTAGAGCTTGTCAAGCAAGAAAGCAAGTAGGTGGAAGTCATCCAGTCAAGAACATCATGACCACTAGGAGACCACTCGAGTTACTTCATATGGATCTTTTTGGTCCCAATGCTTACAAGAGTCTCGGTGGAAACTCTTATGGTCTAGTTATAATTGATGATTTTTTCCAGATTTACGTGGGTATTCTTTCTTGATGATAAGGCGCAGGTACAAAATATCTTCAAGAACTTTGCACACAAAGCGCAAAATCAGTTTGAAGTGAAGAGCAAGAAGGTTCGAAGCGATAACAGATCGGAGTTCAAGAACACCCATGTGGATACCTTTCTTTAGAAGAGGGTATCTCACATGAGTTCTTGGCTACGTACATGCCTAAACAAAATGGAGTTGTTGAGAGAAGGAATAGAACCCTCATTGAGATGGCAAGACCTATGCTTGACGAATACAAGACGCCAAGAAACTTTTGGGCAGAAGTCGTGGAAACAAAAAGTCATGCCACAAACCGACTCTACTTGCACAAGCTTCTCGGTAAAACGGTATACGAGCTTCTCACTGGCAACAAACCCCAAGTTGGATACTTAGGTATTCATCTCTAAGTGTTACATTGTTGATAAGCATCACCGTGCTAAATTTGCTCCCAAATCTCATGAAGGTTTCCTACTTGGTTATGGATCGAACTCTCACACCTACCGTGTCTACAACAACTTCACTCGAAAAGTTGAAGAGATGGTAGATGTGAAGTTTGATGAGTCTAATGGTTCGCAAGTCAAACAATTGCCAAATGATGTAGGTGATAAAGATCCTTCGCAAGCTATCCAAGATTTTCCCATCAGCAAGATTCATCCCATGGAGGTGAAGGAAAGTACTTCATCAACCCAAGTGGAAGCTCCTACTTCAGATCAAGGCTAACGACAAAACGACATGGAAGCATCCACAAGCGGTACACGACAAGATAAAGAGGAGGACCGAGTACATCATGAAGATCCACCCAACCCCTTCACCACCACCTCAAGGAGATGACCACATCAACAACAACGGAGAAGAAGGAGATGATGAAGAAGAAGAACCTCCACCAACTAACAAGCCAAAGATACCCCGAGTTTGAGCACAAGTGAGCAAGAACCATCCCCTAAACCAAATCTTTGCTGACATACAAACAGGGAGGATCACTCTCTTGGCTAACTTTTGTGAGCATTGTTCTTTTATCTCTAGCATTGAACCCTTGAAGGTTGAACAAGCTCTTTAAGACACAGATTGGGTGAACGCTATGCATGAAGAGCTTCACAACTTCAAGAGGAACGAAGTGTGGACACTCGTGGAAAAGCCCAAGGACGAGCAAAACATTATCTGCATGAATGGGTTTTTCGGAACAAGCAAAATGAAGACGGTCAAGTTGTTCGCAACAAGGCCTGCCTCATAGGTCAAGGATATACGACAGTCGAAGGTATGGACTACGGTGAGACCTACGCCCCCGTTGCTAGACTAGGATCCATTCCAATTCTTCTTGCTTATGCTAATCACCATGATATCACGCTTTACCAAATGGATATTAAAAGTGCATTTTTAAATGGTGAAATTGAAGAAGAGGTCTATGTTAAGCAACCACCTAGTTTGTTAAATCCTAAGAAACCTAACCATGTTTACAAACTTCGCAAAGTTTTATAGGGTCTTAAGCAAGCTCCTCGTGCTTGTTATAAATGCCTAACAAAGTTTCTTATTGAAAAAGGATTTGAAATTGGTAAAATTGACGCAACCTTATTCACAAAGAGAGTTAATGGTGAATTATTTGTGTGCCAAATTTATGTGGATAAGATTATCTTCGGATCTACTAATCCATAATTTAGTGAGAAATTTGGAAGGTTGATGTCAGAGAACTATGAGATGTCTATGATGTGTGAGCTGAAATTCTTTCTTAGTCTACAAATCAAGCAAACAAGAGAAGGTACTTTCATCTCTCAAACAAAGTACACCAAGGACTTGATAAATAAGTTCAACATACATGAATGCAAAGGTATGAAAACTCACATGTCCAGTAGCGGAAACGATCATCTTATTAAGGAGGGTGAACCGGTTGATCAAAAGGTTTATCGATCATTGATTTGTTCATTGCTTTATCTATGTGACTCCCATCCTGATATTATGCTTAGTGTTTGCATGTGTGCTAGATATTAAGCTGCACCTAAAGAATATTATCTTAAGGCCGTGAAACGCATTGTGAGATACTTGATACATACGCCAAACTTTGGCATTTGGTATCCCAAGGGACCTTCTTTTAATCTTATTGGCTACTCCGACTCGGACTACGCCGGTGACAATGTCGATAGAAAATCCACCTCGGGTACATGTCAATTGCTTGGTAGACCTCTTGTGTCTTGGTCCTCCAAGAAACAAAACTCGGTATCTCTATCTACTACCGAAGCGGAAGACGTTGCCGCTGGATCATGTTGTGCGCAATTGTTATGGATGACACAAACGCTTAAAGATTATGGAATCTATGTTAAAAATGTGCCATTACTATGTGACAATGAAAGTTCTATTAAGATTGGTCATAATCATGTGCAACACTCTCGAACCAAGCATATGCAGGTTCAACATCATTTCATTGGTGATCATGTTGCCAAAGGAGATATTAGTCTTAAGCATGTTAGTACTAACAAGCAATAGGCCGATATCTTTACTAAGCCACTTGATGAAAAAGTCTTTTGTCATTTCAGGAGTGAGTTGAACATCATTGATGCTTCAAACTTGAGCTAATCTCACTCGAATGCATGCAAGGGGATGAGCTTCATTGTTTATTCCATGCTACTATCCTGAATATCATAGATCTTGGAATTCTATGCTCCCTTGTCTTGCATCTAATCCTTTTGTAGGTACTTGGAAGAACAACACTCCACAAGATTGCCAACAACTCATATCTTAAGCAATCTTGTCATGACCAAGTATTCACAACCTCGCTTTGATGATGAAAGGGAGAAGACAACAAAACATATCCTTGACATATAATTCACAATTGGTATCTCATTATTTGGATACATAATTTTCTTCCTTGCATGACTAACCATGTAGGTGAAAAGTGAACGAAATCGACAAGGATTGCTCCCAACTCAAAATGATCCTCATCAACTTCGAGCATCCTCATCAAGTTCACCTACAAGCTACGTCAACACGATCGCTCAAAGGTATGTACTCATATCCTTCATATAGCTTTACTCCAAGTCATGAGATAAAGCAACTCAAGCGATATAAAGACATTAAAATGCTTAATCAAAAAATGGTAACCCCAATTTGAGCTTAACGATGAGTATGACATATGATCAAGTATTCTTGCTTGGCTCCTAAGTCAATATACTCTAATATCGGTGACCTAGTCACCGCCCATCATGTAGTTAAGAATCTTGTTTGTTTCATTCTCTATTGCACAATTTCTTGAAACCATTCGCATCTTTTCTAGTTGATACCTCTTTGTAAATTACCCATAAATTATCTGCAATTGGTATCCCATAATTTGCAAATCTTTTGCTCTTCTTCCCTAGTTGATTTTCATTTAGAATTTCGTTTCTTGTTACACATTTTCACTTTTGCCAAATTTCTATTTTATGCCTTGGATCCTCCGATACAAAGGACTCGGTTCTACCGATTCAGCAGACGAGATGCAAAACATAATATCGGTACCACCGACAAATTTGTCTCGGAGCCACCGACTTTATATCATGTTTCAGTCTGTTTTTTTGTAAATCTTTATAATCCTTCTATGATATTTTTGTTTCTTCAATGATCCCTCTTATTTAAAAAAATTGAAAGGGGGAGAAATACAATCAAGGATCCCTAACTCAAAGGAGGAGAAGTTCTGCAAATTCTCAGTTTAGCAAAAGGGAGAGAAATTATTTTCAATGATTCATTTATTACTTTTCTTTCTCTCATGATACTCATATTCTATGAATCCTACATTCTATGACCTTTGTTCTCAAGGACCCTTTCTTAGTCAAAGATCCCTGTATCTGACCCTATGTCTGACCTTTTTGGAAATTAATGCCAAAGGGGGAGAAATATACAAAGCTTCAAAGCTAAAGAGGGAGATGCATGCTTATGCAAAGGGGGAGATATGATTTAGGGGGATAGGAGAATATCAAAAGTTTATACTTATATAAACAAGGGAGAATACCAAAGTAAGGGGGAAAATACGTTTTGGAGAAAGATGTGTTTATTGCATTTGATTTCTCATGTTAGATTTTTCTCACCCTATCCAATCCCGATATCTAGATGCTAAGATTCAGGGGGGAGAGGATGTACTACTATTTCATATCTAGGGGGGAAAGTTCTAAATGTTCATGGAGCTATATCAGTCTTAAGAAATACTATCTTCTATATGTTCTCCATATCTTGGTACTTTTGAGCTCTATTGCTTTTGATTGGTAGAATACTCTTGTATTTCGTAACACTTTTTTATCAAGTGTATCTCTACTACTAGAATGCTCAAGAACCCAAGGTAAGTATATGCATCATATCTTTGATCAAGATGATCTCTTGCTTGTTGCACATATTGTTTGCAAGAGTGAAGTCTTGATCAAGGATACACCTCATTCATATACATTTGATGCCAAGATACACATGACTTATCATATCCCTTCTACTATATGTGTGTCTATGCATTCCAAAGCAAGTATCCTTTAAAGGGATTGCACACATTTAGGGGGAGCAAGTCTAAGTCATGTGTCTCTCAAAGTCTTCATTATATACATGCATATCTTTATTTGAAGCTTTGATTGTATGATGTCATCAATTACCAAAAAGCAGGAGATTGAAAGCACAATGTGCTCCCTTGGTGGTTTTGATAATTCATGACAACATACATTGTCTCTTGGACTAATACTTTCATCTAGTGTACTTCAGATAAAGTCCATAGAGAGATGGGTTGGCGAAAGGAGTGTGGAGAGTATACCCATGAATAAGAAGGAGAAGGAATAGGATTGGAAAAGCTTCAAGGAAAGAGGACTCTACATTTTACCTTTTTGAGAAATCACTTTGAGTCCATAGGAAAGCCAATACTATTAAAAAGGGGTAAGGTACTGTTGGTGAACAAAATGATCATACGTGCACAAGTGATAGTCACCACATACACCCACAAGCTCTTACACAAAAGTCTATCGAAAGCCAAATATCCAAAACCGGTGCAACCAACACTTTCCACTCAGTGGCATCGATTCTCAGCTTCGGACAGACTCAACCAAACCTAGCCCTTCGGTGCAACCAATTCCATTTCGGTGCCACCGATTTTGGGTTGCCAACTTTCTATTATGCAAATTCACAAAATCGGTTTGACTGAGTTTGTTGAATCAGCGTCACCGAGTTTGGCAATCTGACCGTTGGACACCTTATCGGTGCAACCGAGTTGTATGTATGGGTCTCACCAAGATTCAAAAGTTGCTACATTTGAGGCAACTCGGTACCACCAAGATTAACTCATAGGTGTCATCGAGTCTGACTTATTACGTGTAATGGTTGGATTTTTGGAGGTGCCTATATATTCCCTCCACCATCACTCACTCGCAAGACAAGCACTCAGAACAGTTCCCCACTCATACCTACTGATTTTCTGAGAGAGAGCCATCTAGTCATGTGTTGAGATCATGCCATTCCATTCCAACCATATGAATCTTGATCTCTAGCCTCACCAAGTTGCTTTCCACCCAATAAATCACTTCCACCTTAGCCAAATCTATGATAGAGTGATTGTGTGTTGAGGAGTCTATCATCTTGAAGCACAAGAGCAAGGAGTTCGTCGACATTATCGAGCCTATTACCTTTTGGAGGGTGGTGCCTCCTAGATTGGTTAGGTGTCGCTTGGGACCCTCCTACTTTGTGTTGTGGAGTGAACCAAGAAGTTTGTAAGGACAACGAGATCTTCTACTTCGTGAAGATCTACCTATAGTGAGGCTAGTCCTTCGTGGACGGAAGCCATTATGGAATAGTCAAGGTTGCTTCTTCGTGGAACCCTCCGTGGGTAGAGCCCTCCATGGACTCTCATGACCGTTGCCCTCCGTGGGCTGAAGACTCCATAAACATGGACGTACGATAGCACCACCTATCGAAACCACGGGAAAAATCTTCGTGTCCTTCATGAGTTTGATCTCCCTATCTCCACTCCTTTCTTACATGTGCTATGTCTTTACTTTCCGTTGATATACTTGATGACTTGCATGTGTAGGGTGCTCTAGACTTGCTACATATGCTAAAACTGCCAACCCTTAATCTTATGTTTGAGGTAGTTTTAATTTCCTGCTAGTAGTCTATTCACCCCCCCCTCTAGACATACTCTTGTAGTGATCCCGCAGCTATACCTTTTACCTTGTATCAAAAATTATGAATGACATAACACCCCCTACGATTGAAGATATTGATGTCACTATTAAACTTGCAAACATAGATACTATTACACCACTTGGGATTGTTAGAGATGTTGAAGTTTTTTGTGGAAAAGTCAAGTACCCCACTGATTTGATAGTACTTGGTTCAAAAAAAGATAACTTTTGCCCCATTATGTTTGGTAGACCTTTGTTGAATATCGTTAATCCTGAAATTAACTATGTTACTGAGAAGGTTAAAGTAGGCTTTGGTGATGTCTCTCATGAATTTAATTTCTCCAAGTATACTAATAAACCACACGAGAAGGAATTACATAACAAAGATGAAATAATCGGTCTTGCTTCTATTGCCGCACCTCCTACTGATCCACTAGAACCATATTTGCTAGACCATGAGAATGATATGCATATGAATGAAATGAATGAAATAGACGATATATTTCTTAGACAAACACCTATTCTTAAACACAACTTACCAGTCGATATTTTAGGGGATCCTCCTCCACCCAAGGAGATCTCGTGTTTGAGCTAAAGACTTTACCTGATACTTTAAAATATGCTTATCTTGATGAAAAGAAGATATATCATGTTATTATCAGTGCTAACCTTTCAGAGCATGAAGAAAGGATATTACTTAAAACTCTAAGGAAGCACAGGGCTGCTATTGGATATACTCTCGATGATCTAAAGGGTATATATAAGCCCCACTCTATGTGAACACAAGATTAATATGGAATCGGATGCTAAACCTGTTGTTGATCACCAACGTTGGTTAAATCCTAAGATGAAGGAAGTGGTAAGAACTTACTAAAGCTTCTGGAGGCAGGTATAATCTATCCTATTGCTGATAGTAGGTGGGTAAGTCCTGTTCATTTTGTTCCAAAGAAAGGTGGTATTACTATCGTTCCCAATGATAAAAAGGAGCATATTCCACAAAGAATCGTAATTGGCTATAGGATGGTGATTGATTTCAGGAAATTAAATAAAACTACTAATAAAGATCATTACCCCTTGATTTTATTGACCAAATGCTAGAAAGATTATCTAAGCACACACACTTTTGCTTTCTTGATGGATATTCTGAATTTTCTCAAATACCCATGTCCAAAGAAGATCAAGAGAAAACTACCTTTACATGTCCTTTCAAAACTTATGCTTATAGGCATATGCCTTTTGGTTTATGCAATGCACGTGCTACCTTTCAAAGATGTATGACTGTTATATTCTCCGACATTTGTGAAAATATTGTTGAGGTGTTCATGTATGATTTTTCTGTTTATGTGACTTCTTTTGATGATTGCTTGAGAAACCTTGATCGAGTTTTGTAGAGATGCGAAGAAACTAGTCTTGTCTTGAATTGGGAGAAGTGTCACATTATGGTGAATGAAGGTATTGAGGTAGACAAAGCTAAAGTTGACGCAATAGAGAAAATGCCATGCCCGAGATATACCAAAGGTATAAGAAGCATCCTTGGTCATGCGGGTTTTTATAGGCATTTCATTAAAGATTTCTAGGTCGTTAACTATTCTTCTTCAAAACGATATTCCTTTTGTTTTTATGATGATTATGTAGAAGTTGTTGAAATACTTAAGGAGATCTAATTTCTGCACCCATTGTTCAACTACTTGATTGGAACTGATCATGTTGTTGGTGCTATTCTAGGGCAAAGAGTAGACAAGAAATTGAATGTTATTCATTATGCCAGTAAAACCTTAGACTCTGCTCAAAAAAATTATGCTACCACTGAAAAGGAATTTTTAGCAGCTGTTTTTGCATGTGATAAGTTTAGACCTTACAGTGTCAATTCCGATTCACACTGATCATGCTGCTATTAAATGCCTTATGGAAAAGAAAGATGCTAAACCTAGACTCATCAGGTGGGTACTTTTACTTCAAGAGTTTGATTTCAATATCATTGATAGAAAGGGAGTTGAAAACCCCATAGCAGATAACTGACGTGGCTTGAGATTGCGTCGGTATTTCCCCAAAGAGGAAGGGATGATGCAACACAACGACGGTAAGTATTTCCCTTAGTTATGAAACCAAGGTATCAATCTGTAGAGGAAAATCAAGCACCTATGTAAACATCACCTGCACACAAATAACAAATACTTGCAACCTCACACAAAAGAGAGGTTGTCAATCTCTCTAGGGTAAGATGATAGATTGCATTGCAATAGGTATGGCAAATAGATCTCGCAAGAACACAAAATAGACTAAGTAAACAAAAAGTTCAGCAAGGTATTTTGGTTTTTTTGGATTAATAGATCTGAAAACAAAATGGGAAAATAGTAGATCGGAAAGCAATATGTTGGAAAAGTAGGCCCAGGGGCCGTAGGTTTCACTAGTGGCTTCTCTCATGAGTATAACACACGGTGGGTGAACAAATTACTATTGGGCAATTGATAGAAGATCATATAATCATGACAATATCCAGACAATGATCGTTATATAGGCATCACATCCAAGATAAGTAGACCGGAACGATTCTGCATCTACTTCTATTGCTCCACACATCGACCGCTATCCAACATGCATCTAGTGTATTAAGTTCATGGGAAAACAGAGTAATGCAATAAGAATGGTGACATGATGTAGACAAGATCTATTCATGTAGTAATAGACCCCATCTTGTTATCCTTAATGGCAACGATACATGTGTGTCTTGTTGCCCCTTCTGTCAGTGGGAAAGAACACCACAAGATCGAACCCATCACAAAGCACCTCTTTCTATGGCAAGAAAAATCGATCTAATTGACCTAACTAAACCAAAGATTCGAAGATAGAAACTCAAATCATGCAAATAAGAGATCAAAAGACTCAAATCATATTCATGGATAGAAACTGATCATGAACTCAAAATTCATCGGATCCCAACAAACCCACGGCAAAAGTCATTACATAAAATAGATCTCCAAGAGACCATTGTATTGAGAATAAAGAGAGAGGAAGACATGTAGCTACTGCCTACGGACCCGTACGTCTATGTTGGACTACTCATGCATCATTGGGGAAGCACCCATGAAGATGGCGCACCCCTCCGTGATGGTGTTAGATTGGATCTCGAGGTTCTGGAACTTGCGGCTGCTGGAATTGTGTTTCATCAACTCTCCTAGGGTTTTCTGAATATTTATGAATTTATAGGCTCGATAGTAGGTGGATGGGAGTCCCGAGGTGGTGGGTGGTGGACACCCTGGGCCTCCTCTCTGGTATGTGTTTGGCTCATCTTGGGTCTTCTGGTCCACAAAAAATCTCGACAACTTTTCAAGACGTTTGGGCTCCGTTTGGTACTGATTTTCTGTCTAGTAAAAAAGAAGCAAAAACAACAATTGGCACTTTGGCACTATGTGAATAGGTTAGTCCAAAAAATGATATAAAGTTGTTATAAAATTATTGTAAAACATCCAAGATTGATAATATAACAGCATGGAATAAGCAAAAAGTATAGATGCGTTGGAGACGTATAAATAACTTGTCTAGGATGGAAAATGTTGTTGTTGACCCACTTCCTATCGGTGATAGTTTTCCTAATGAGCAACTTGCTTATATAAACACTTCACGTAGAGCTCCTTGGTATGCTGATTATGCTAATTATATTGTTGCTAATTATACTCCTCCTTGCTTCATCTATGAACAAAAGAAAAAATATTTTATCATTTATGCATTACTTTTGGGATGACCCACATCTCTATAAAGAGGGTGCGGACGGTATTATTAGATGGTGTATACCTGAGCATGAACAGGAACATGTTCATCGAAAGTGTCATTCTGAAGCCTACGTCGGACACCATGTCGGTGACAGAACTACACACATGGTATTACAATCTGGTTTCTATTGGCCTACTCTTTTTTAAGATGCTTGTAAGTATGTCCTTTCCTGCCATGAATGCCAAGGATTTGATAACATTGGTAAACGTTAGGAAATGCCTATGAACTATTCACTTTCTATTGAACCATTTGATGTTTGGGGCTTTGACTTTATGAGACCTTTTCCTTCCTCAAATAGGTATACTCATACTTTAGTTGCTATTGATTACGTTACTAAGTGGGTAGAGTCTATTCCAACTAGTAGCACCGATCATAACACCTCTATTAAAATGCTTAAGGACATCATCTTTCCGAGGTTTGGAGTCCCTAGATATTTAATGACTGATGGTGGTTTACATTTTATTCATGGTGCTTTACATAACTTTTAACTAAATATGATGTTAACCATAGAATTGCATCCCCTTATCATCGTCAGTCTAGTGGCCAAGTGATACTTCTATAATGTATCTACTTTCCGTAACCCTTTTTATCTTGTTTTGGACTCTAATTTGCATGATTTCAATGAAACTAACCCAGACTGGCATTGTTTTCAGCAAACTACCATGGTGTCGTTTTTGTGCAGAAATAAAAGTTCTCGAAATGGAACGAAACTTTTTGGAGAATTATTTCATAATATTGGAGGAATATTGGAGCTAAACCCCACCAGAGAAGGGGGCCAGGGTGGGCACCACCCAACAGGGCGCACCAGGCCCCCTAGCGCGCTCTGGTGTACCATGTTCATCTCATGGGCCACCCGACGCAAATCCCATTGCTATAAATTCCTATTTTCGGACAAAAAAATCGAGGAGAAAGTTTCATTGAATTTTACAATACGAAGCTACTCCACCTCTTGTTTTCCATCGGGAGGCCAGATCTGGAGTCCGTTTGGGGCTCCGCAGAGGGGAATCTTCGGTCTTCATCATCATCGACCCTCCTTTATCGCCAATTCCATGATGCTCCCCACCGCAGGTGAGTAATTCCTTCATAGGCTTGCTGGTCGGTGAGGAGTTGGATGAGATTCATCATGTAATCGAGCTAGTTTTGTTAGGGCTTGATCCCTAGTATCCACTATGTTCTAAGATTGATGTTGCTATGACTTTGCCATGCTTAATTATTGTCACTAGGGCATGAGTGCCATGATTTTCAGATCTGAACCATTTATATTATCATCATTATATCTATGCTCTTGATCCGATCTTGCCTAGTCATATGCACCTATTACGTGTTATGATCCGTAAACCACGGGTTGAAAGAAATCAAGATAATTTCTAGTGATGACCGAAGTTTGAGGAGTTCATGTATTCACTATGTGTTAATGCTTTTTTCTGGTTCTCTATTGAAAGGAGGACTTAATATCCCTTAGTTTCCTTATGGACCCCGTTGCCATGGGAAGGTAGGACAAAAGATGTCATGCAAGTTTTTTTGCATAAGCACGTATGACTATTTACATAATACATGCCTACATTACATTGAGGAACTGGAGCTAGTTCTGTGTCACCCTAGGTTATAACTATTATATGATGAATATTATCCAATGAATACACCAATCCAGTGCCTACGAGTTTTCCACATATTGTTCTTGCTAAGTTACTACTACTACTGTTACTGTTGCACTTGCTACAAAATCACTCCTACTATTGTTACCACTACTGTTAGTCTTACCACTGCTATAAGACTACCATATTACTGTACTACTGATCACTTTGCTACAGATATTTATCTCCAGGTGTGGTTGAATTGACAACTCAACTGCTAATACTCTAAAATATTCTTTGGCTCCCCTTGTGTCGAATCTATAAATTTGGGTTGAATACTCTACCCTCGAAAACTATTGTGACCCCCTATACTTGTGGGTTATCAAGACCTTTTTCTGGCGCCGTTGCTGGGGAACATAGCTATATTTGTTGAGTCACTTGGGATTTATATCAATTGATCACTATGAAGAATCTAAGGGATATTAAAACCAGGATTTTCCCCTCTACGACGAGGGGAGGTAAGGAATTGCCATCTAGCTCTGCACTTGATTCACCTTCGGTTATGAGTAAATTTGCAACACCACCACATGCTATTGATCCTGATATTGATGATGCTACTTTTGATATGAATGATGCTTATGATGATGCTAGTACCATGCTTGATGATAATGTGCCACTAGGTGAATTTCTTGATGAGTAAATTGCTAGAGCTAGAGGGAATGAAATCATTGAAACTGATGGAACTGATGAAATCTTTAAAACTAATAATTATGAAACACCTATTAGGCCTATCTCTCCTAGATTTGAAATGCCTAAGATACCTTAGGGTTATGCTTTGGATGGAGAAATAGCTAGAGAGATTCTTTCTTGTAAGGATTGAAATGATCTTAATAAACTACTATGCAACTATAAAGAAAAGACTTTGAATGCTAAAATGAAATTTGATCCTAGGTTTGCTACTTCACCTATCCTTGTTATCGATAAGGATTATGAATTCTCTATCGACTAGGAGTTAATTACATTGGTTGAATCTGATTCTTTTCATGGCTATGAAACTGAAATTGTGGTAACACATCTTACTAAGCTGAATGATATAGCCACCCTTTTTGCTCATGATGAGAAGATTCGCTACTATTATATTCTCAAATCATTTCCATTCTTATTAAAGGGTGATAATAAGACATGGTACAATACTCTTACTTATAGTTGTGTGCGTAGTCCCTAGGATATGATCTAGTACATGTGTGAAAAATATTTTCTTGCTCATAAGAAGCGAGCTGCTTTATAGGAAATATTTAATTTTGTGCAAACTGAAGAAGAGAGTCTCCCACAAGCTTGGGGGGGCTTCTCCAATTGCTTATTGCTTTGCCTAATCACCCTCTTAAGAAAAATGAAATACTTGATACCTTCTATAATGGACTAACTGATGCTTCTAGGGACTTCCTAGATAGTTGCGCTGGTTGTGTTTTCACGGAACGAACTGTTGAACAAGATGAGGAACTATTGAATAATATATTGAAATATTATGATGATTGGACTGTCCCTGAACCACTACTTGAACCCACTCCAAATAAGAGGGGTATCTTATTTCTCAATCCTGAAGATATGCAAGAGGCAAAGAAATGTATGAAGGAAAAAGTTATTAAGGCTGAGGATGTTAAGAATTTACCACCTATTGAAGAAATACATGGCCTTGACACACCACCACCTCCAAAGGTGGTAGAGGTTAATTATTTACTAAAGTTTGATGAAGGTGATATCCCTTACAATAAACATCCTAGTCAATGCTTATATGAGTTTGATAACTACATTATGAAACAAGATCACTTCAATGCAAATGTTCTAAAACAATTGAAATATAATTTTGATATGATTGCCCGCTTGAGTGACTTGTTATTTAGAATTAGTAATGATGTTAGAGGTCTAGGTAAACATGCTACTATGGTTCAAACTCAGTTAGAACAAGTTGCTAAATCTCAAAGAGAATTGCTTGATGAAATGAACAATAATATGAATGATCATGCTATTAGAGTAGTGACTAGAGGAGGTAGAATGACCCAAGAACCTATTTATCCTAAAGGACATTCTAAAAGAACTAAACAATACTCTCAAAGAATTAATGTCGATGCACCTAGTCTGTTGTGGTTTTATCACGGCAGATGTCCGAGGACTTAGATTTGAGTCCATCGCTAAGGTGATGGACTCAAAGGGGTTGGTTGGGACGAAGGACACGAATTTACCTAGGTTCGGCCCCTCAAGTAGAGGTAATAGCCTACGTCCTGCTTGTGTTGTATTGATTGGAGTATCGATTACAAGGTAGCGGAATCGCTTGACCTAGCACTCGATTAGTTGGTTTCTGCCTAAGTCGCCCCGGGTCTCGCCCTTATATAGGAGGTCAAGACCACGAGTTACACGAGTCGCATACCGACTCTTACAACGTGTCTGAGTCTATCTCTACGTTGTCTTGCCTTCTTGAGCAAGCCATCTCCGGGCGGATTACCCACCCAGGTCTTCATGATTTCTTTGCCTGGGCCTCATCTTTGCCCATCTTGGTGAGCCGCCGACGCTAAGGCTTGAGTCTCCAGACCCGTCTTTGGTGTGGCCCATGAGACGCCAGGTGTGACCCGGCCCCACCTGGGCGGGTCTCACCACGGGGTTATATCCCCAACATTAGGCCCCAGGTTGATTTGAGCTTGCTCATTTCTGTTGGAAATATGCTCTAGAGGCAATAAATAATGTGTTTGTTATTATATTTCCTTGTTCATGATAATCGTTTATTATCCATGCTATAATTGTATTGATTGGAAACACATTACATGTGTTGGTAAATAGAGAACACTTTGTCCCTAGTATGCCTCTAGTGAACTAGCTCGTTGGTCAAAGATGGTCAAGGTTTCCTAGCCATTGACATGTGATGTCATTTGATAACGGGATCACATCATTAGGAGAATGATGTGATGGACAAGACCCAAACTACAAACATAGCATATGATCGTGTCAGTTTATTGCTACTGTTTTCTGCATGTCAAGTATATGTTTCTATGACCATGAGATCATGCAACTCACGGACACCGGAAGAGTGCCTTGTGTGTATCAAACGTTGCAACATAACTGGGTGACTATAAATGTACTCTACAGGTATTTCTGAGGGTGTCTGTTGGGTTGGCATGGATCAAGACTGGGATTTGTTACTCCGTATGACGGAGAGGTATCTCAGGGCCCACTTGGTAATACAACATCACAATAAGCCTTGCAAGCAATGTGAATAAGTGTTAGTTATGGGATCTTGTATTACGAAATGAGTAAAGATACTTGCCGATAATGAGGTTGAACTAGGTATGGAGATATCAATGATCAAATCTCGGGCAAGTAACATACCGAAGAACAAAGGGAACATCATACAGGATTAACTGAATCCTTGACATAGAGGTTCGACCGATAAAGATCTTCATAGAATATGTAGGAACCAATATGGGCATCCAGGTCCAGCTATTGATTATTAACCGTAGAGGTGCCTCGGTCATGTCTACATAATTCTCGAACCCGCAGGGTCTGCACACTTAAGGTTTGGTGACATTTCGGTATTATAGAGTTATGCATGGTGGTGACCGAAGGTTGTTCGGAGTCCTGGATGAGATCCCGGACGTCGCGAGGAGCTCCGGAATGGTCCACAAGTAAAGATTGATATATAGGAAGTCCTATTTTGGTCACCGAAAAAGTTTCGGGCTCATCGGTAGTGTACTGGGAGTGCCGGTAGTGTACCGAGAGACCATCGGGAGGGGTATTTCGACCCAAGAGGCTACATGGGCTGTGGGAGGATGAATACCAGCCCTTTGTGGGCTGGTGGAAGTCCCACACAAGGCCCATGCGACCGGGAAGAAAATCCAAAAAGGAAAAAGGTGGAAAAAGGCAAAAAGGGCTAGATAAGGAAGGAGTCCTAATCCTACTAGGAGTGGAGGAGGAGGACTCCTCCCTCCTGGTTCGACCGAAGCCTAGGGATGGCTCCTTGAGGGCCAAGTCTCCTCCTCCTCTCATCCTATATATACTAGAGGGTTTTAGGGTTTTGGCACAAGATTTTTTCAGCCACGTGCTACCCGTTCCTCCAGTGCATAGTTTCTCCTCTAGATCGGATTTCTGCAGTGCTTAGGCGAAGCCCTGCCGGAATAGCTCCACCACCATCGCCGGAGTGCCATCACACTGCCGGAGAACTCTTCTACCTCTCCGCTCCACCTTGCTGGATCAATAAGGTGGAGATCGTCATCAAGCTATACGTGTGCTGAACGCGGAGGTGTCGTCCGTTCGGTACTTGATCGGGACGGATCGTGATCGGATCGCGAGACGCTCGGCGATTTGGATCGCGAAGACGTTCGACTACAGCAACCGCGTTTCTTAACGCTTCCCTCTTAGCGATCTACAAGGGTACGTAGATCCACTCTCCCTCTCGTAGATGCTCATCACCATGGATAGGTCTTGTGCGAACGTAGGAATTTTTTTGTTTCCCATGCGAAGTTCCCCAACAATTTCTATCTTCCGTCTCACTTGGCGCTGAGTCTTGCTCAATCTTCCGTCTCACTTGGTGGCGAGTCTTGCTCAATTCCGTCTCACTTGGCAGCGAGTCTTGCTCATTACCACCTGAAAGTAAGACAAAGTAACCCGTTGTGATGTCATGCCAGCGACATCAAAAAGATTCCCTAACGACCGCAATGGATCTTTACGCTATTAAACTTATATCCCGAAAATCGAGGCGTCCGTCTTGGTCATTTAATCTCTGTTGCCTGGATTCTCACGCCCATTTCCACTCTTTGCCTATTTAATAGGACCGTAGAGGGCAGTTTCATTTCCTTCTCCGCTCGCGCCTCTTCTTCTTCCTCCCGACGTCATCGCTCTAGCGTCCTTCCGCTCCGGCAAAACTTCCACGTCGTCGTCGCTCCAGGCTGCAGCATCAACCTATTCGTACCAGAGCTCTGCCCGCGTCTATTGCGCCATCTCCGGTGAGCTCTTCTCCTCCCCTAGATCCGTAGTTGTCGATAGGGTTTTCATGGAGTTCTCCGCTGCTAGAACACGAACTTCTCCGCAATCGCAGATAGTATACATACCATCGAACACGATATCATCCTCTGTTCCATCACGGAAGACCGTAGGAAGTCGATAATAGTATTACACAGATCTGTAGTTGCTTTGTTCACTGTATTTCAAAATGTCACTGGTTCGACTGTTCGTTACTTGGTCTAGAATAAACCCAATTTTCCTCTATTTTGTAGATCCATAACTATACAGGTAGTCTGTGAAACCTGTTTTCGACACTTAGTAAGATTTTGCCTCGTTGTTTTGCAAACTTGACTCGCCAGTGAACTTCCGACTCACATCAAAACTGCTCTGGCGACTTAAATTTATAGCACTTAAACTTTTTAACCGCCCTTAGTCCGTCTGTCACCTTCTGACTCGCCACAAATCGTTACTTTGCATAGTTTTAAGTCGCCATCATGTCTCGTGCATCCAATTCATGCAATTGGGTCGGCTCCGCTATCACAGAGGAGTTCCTGATGGATTTTGTAGACGCGGGGACCCTTCCTGCCAAAGAAGTCATCCATTGGCGGGTTCCAGGCAATGAGCTAAATCCCGTTCCTCAGGAGGGTGAAGTAGTCGTATTTGCGGATCATCTCATGCGCGGGTTTAGCCCACCCGGCTCAAAATTCTTTTGGGACGTACTTCACTTCTTAAAACTGTGCCCTCAAGATCTCGCTCCCAATTCCATCTCCAACATGTGCAACTTCCAAATACTCAGTGAAGTTTATTTGCAAGCAGAGTCGTCCGTTGGTCTATTTCGTGAGTTCTTTTATGCGAACCGCTAGACAAAGGTGAAAGCTGGTCCAAGCTTAGAGCTTGGCGGGATTTCCATTCAGAGCCGATGGGGCATAACTTTTCCGGCTGTTCAGATGCCAAGTCATCCTAAAGATTGGAATAAGAGTTGGTTTTACTACAAAGACACCTCCCTAGAAGGAGAGCATCCTTTGTCGGGCTATCGTCCATCCGGCTCAAGACAACAACTGAGCTCCCTGGCCGGCTGTCAGCTTTTGAGGGGCGAAGTACGCTCCGGCTCACGCAAAGAGCAAAGCTCTTATGGCCAATGGACTGATGGGCCTGGATTTGATCGCTACTAGATTTCTTGGAAGGTCATGCCCCTGAGCCGGCGAGGCCGCCTCTTGTGCGAATATACGGGCCAGTCTGATGACGCCCTCGGCTTTAACCTGACACCGTTATCAGAGGATGACATCGTGGCTGCCATCAAGAGCCTTGTCCATGAGTCTTCAGGAGGTTGCAGTGCCATTGGGCTAGCACCTTTCTGTGCCGCAAACCCGGCCCCAGACGTAAGGGCGATTCTCGATGTCCTTATCTTTGTATTAGCTATACTTAGCAATATTTTAACCTTTTGCCGGCTTATATTTTTAGGCCAATTCCGGCTTCTGGAAAAATAAGTACATTCCTCCTCCGAAAAAGTCAAAGAAGAAGACTGACGGTCGGAAGAAGAAAACTGCACCCCAAGAACAGCCCGAAGAACAGCCGGAATCTGACGACTCGGAGGTAGAACTTGATTCTCTTGGTCGTCTCTTCATGCACCTTATTAACAATAATTATTCACAGGACGAAACGGAGACAAGGCATGCTAACGTCCCTGAGGTAACTTACATTTCATCCGACTCAAAACATCTTGTACCACGGAAGATACGGTGGGTCGTCCGAAAAGTCCCACTTTCTCATCCTCTTGCTTACTTAGACCCCCACTTTCTTTTGAAAAAGCAACACCAAATCTCCCGACGCCACACCCGAAGCACCAGCTCTAACAATCTCATGGACGGGTTATCTCTGGCTCATCGGAAACGGCCGGCTGAGGTATCTGTTCAACCTGACTTTGTTTATCAACCTTGTCTTTGTAATTCGACACTATCTTATATTGTATTAAATGCTTTCAGGAATCACCCCCTTCGTTAGGCGACTCTACCGGAACTGCTCTACCGCCTATGAAGATTAACCTAGAGTCTGTGTCTTTTATGCTTATGTTCAAACTTGTGTTATGTATAAAGCTCGAACCATGAACTTCTGTGTTTTCCAGGGCCCAAGCAACATGAAGGAAAACCAGCGGGTCTACCCCTGGCCACAAAGCTCGAGAGCCGGAGCCTGCCAAGTCGGATTCTCTCGTGCCGCATGTTGATCCCTCGGCGGCTTCCAAAGAGGCGCTTGAAGAAACTCGTCATTCTGTTGAGCTGGCGGCCGACGATATGATTCCTGAGAGTCCTTCGAGGGCCAATTCCAAGCTGCCGAGCCCTTCCAAGATTGTTGACACTTCAAATACTCCAGACGTCCATATTACTGGCACCGGCTTTCACTCTCCCCAACCCGGTGTATTAACAAAGCACACTTAGGCGACTGAAACCTCCAAGAAGTTGGAATTTGAGCTCCATGTGCTAGAGAAGCTAACAGCCGATGAGCTTCATGCTGGTTATCTGAACCGCCTGTCTACAAGCCGGGACCTAGAGCTCAAGCTTGTCAACCTGATGAAGAAGAAATATGAGGTACTCTCACTCTCCTTTCCTTATACCCTTACGTAGCCCCCAAGAGCCGGGTTTAATATTAGCTAATGGTAAGCCGGGTCTTCAAATCTTGCTAGAAGTAGAAATACTTAGCCTGTAGGCCTCAACTACTAGTTCAAAATTGGTTGCTCAAAGCATCATCCGTAGCCCCCAAGGGCCGGCTCAGCATTGATCAAGTTGAGTCGGAGCTTCATTGTAGATAGTTTGAAGAGCCAATTGTAGCCCCCAAGGGCTGGCTCAATTTTGATAAAGTTGAGTTAGAGCTTCAATGTGGATAGTTTGAAGAGCCAATTGTAGCCCCCAAGGGCCGGCTCAATTTTGATAAAGTTGAGTCGGAACTTCAATGTGGATAGTTTGAAGAGCCAATTGTAGCCCCCAAGGTTTGGCTCAATTTTGATAAAGTTGAGTCAGAAGTTTCATTGTAAATAATGAAGAGCTAGCTTGTAGCCCCCAAGTTCCGAATTAACTTGACGAAGATGAGCCGGAACTGCATTGTAATCTTGGAGATCAAATAGACATTAGCCCCCAAGTGTCAAACATATTGCTTGCAATCTGCTTGAGACTTGCATAATATTGTCTTAATATTCATCATCTGATAAAATTCCATCCTGGTGAATTATTCTGCATTTTCATACGTCACAGGAAGCTTTAAACGAGGCCAGGTTAGAATTGACCGGTTTAAAGAGCAATCTGGCCACCTAGCAAGCCGCTCGAAGTAAGGCCGATGAAAAGTGTCGGCTCCTTGCCGAGGAACTAACAAAGATTATAGCTGACTTTGCTGCTTTCAAAGAGTTTGCTAAAACAGAACAAACCGCCCTGACTCAACGAGCAAACGATGCTGACCAGCGGCTCGTGATTGTGTCAGATGAGCTGCAATCCTTGAAGCGCCATATCAGGAAGATGTCAGTCGCCATATTTGGTAACTATTTAAGTGCTTAGCCAAAACTTTTGTATGAATACTTATACTGGCGACTTATGACCAAAAATATATCTTATGCAGGTCCAAGGAGCCGTCAACTTGCCTCTGACAGTTTGCTGCCTATGAAAGCTATCTGTACTTTGACAGAGCAGCTATACTGCAGAGCTTTTTGCACGATCAAGGCGGTACTCTATAAGGATAACATCCCTCAGACTATGAAGGGGTCATAGAACTGCTGTCCACCCTGCCGAAAAAGATCCAAGAGCTTAAGAAATCAGCCGCCCGACAGGGAGCCATCACAGCCATAAGCCGGGCGTTGGCTTTTGCTCCAAAGTTGACTCCCGAAGACATGATGGATGGGTTTCCCTCCAAGAAGGATGATGGCTCAGAGTTTACGGAGGCTGACTACGCATGGTGTGTGAAACCTTCCAAAGTCCTCACTTTCGTGTTAGCAGAGGAAGTGAACTTTTCAACATACTAGGCGGCTTATAATGCCGAGCAGAAGAGAATACACGGCCCAACCTTTGAAGCCAAGGACTTGACCTCTGCACGCAGTAAGCACCTCTTTGCTTCTGATCTTGACCCATCCCCCCTCTCTGAAGAGGGAAACTTTACGGCTTTAACCAACTACAACTGGGACATGGACAATCTCCAGATCATGGAGGTCAAAGACCCGCCTGAGGGTAACCCGCCGTCGAACTAACGACTTCAATAACACCGTGGATAAGCCGGCCTTGTGACCCGCCATAGAGCGGTGTAAAAAACTTTGAGTCACCAGTTTTGAGCTTTGTAGAGAGCATCTGCAATAGGCTTATAGTAAACCTTATCTTTGCCTGAACTATGCCATCGTGCACATATTAAATTGTCCGGCTTAACATATGACATCTGCCTTGCGCTGCCAACTCATATTGGATGCTTTGCCGACTCTTGGTGGTTTTAACCGACCTGCAAGAATAGATGTATCTTAACATCGAGGGCGGCTTAGAATAGCGTAACCCAAAGATGTTGTATCTTCCTAACTTGCTTTTTCATAATAACTCATGTGCCAGTTCTGTTGGGCCAATCGCCACTTAAAACTCCTTAGCAGTCCAGGGTCTCTATCGAGATTGTCCATCAATTTCTTTTGAGTGGCTCAGGGTCTCTAAGCGAGATTAACTAAAAGGAAGTGTGACGTCCCAAAAGAGACACGGCAGGGCATGAGTACCCTGATAGCCCCAAAACTGCCTCTCACGTGACATAAATCCGTCATTTTAACCTTAAACAGTGCACGATCCTTAAGGATTAACTGTCTAAGAGTACGAACGGACCACATAGCGGAGAGTCAGCAGTAGATGGGAGAGTTTATCCTTGCTTTCCGTAAGCCGGCCCTCACGTGACAATAGCCACCGTTTTAACCTTAACCAGTACAGGGTCTCTGTCGAGATTGGCCGTTAAGTTCTTTGAACCGGCTCAGGGTCTCCAGGCGAGATTAACTGGTAAGAGTTCGGCGGGTCACCTAGCGGAGCAGCATCAGTCTCACAGGCAGGTTTAACCCTGTTTGGCTTGAGACCCGATCAAGAGGGTGTGTAAGCTAAACCTGATGGGTTGGAAGCCCCCAAATGACCTTTGTTGACGGAGTCAACTGTTTGGCTTAAGAGCCAACCGATAGGGTGTGATAAGCTACACCCGATGGGTGGGAAGCCTCCTGGACGATCATGTCGATGGAGTCAACTATTTTGGCTTGAGAGCCGACCGATAGGGTATGATAAGCTACGTCCGATGGGTGGGAAGCCCCCTGGACGGTCATATTTTCACCTTTTGCACAGATTGAGATGTGTGAAACGGCAGAGGACCCGGCTTGTAGGGATGCCAACTTTATTCATATAAATATATGATATGTACAATGATGGTGTACAATGTCAAGTCTTGACAACTTAAGTATAGTAAGGCCGTAAATATGCTATGTTCCACGGCCGGCGGGTCTCCTGCCCTGAGGTATATGAGTCGTCTCGGATGTCAATGAGGTAATATGACCCGTTATTGAGATTTCTACTGACCACGAAAGGTCCTTCCCATGGAGGGGATAACTTGTGCGCATATGTCTGATCTTGAATCAAGCGCAGCACTAAGTCGCCTTCTTGAAACGTCCGGGTCTTGACCCTGCGGCTATGATAGTGGCGCGGGTCTTGCTAATAAATCCCCGAACAAGCTGCTGCCAGATCACATTCCTCTTCTAGGGCATCCAAGGTGTCTTGACGCACCGTTTCATTGTCCGCCTCAATGTAAGCCGCCACTCGTGGCGAGTCATGACGGATGTCACTTGGTAACAGGGCCTCTACACCGTAAACCATGAAGAAAGGCGTATAACCCGTTGATCTGTTGGGAGTGGTTCTGATGCTCAATAAGACGGACGGCAACTCCTCCACCCAAAAACCCGGCGTTTGCTGTAAAGGAACCATAAGCCGGGGTTTGATACCTCTCAAGATTTCTTGGTTAGCGTGCTCCGCCTGACCGTTTGACTGTGGATGAGCAACCGTAGAAACATCAAGCCGGATGTGCTTACTGTCATAGAATGCTCGCATAGCCTCCTTGGATAGATTCGTACCATTATCTGTGATGATACTGTGAGGGTAACCAAAATGGTAGATTAGCTTTTTGATGAACTGAACCGCCGTTGCCGCGTCACACTTGCTCACCGGCTTAGCTTCTACCCACTTGGTAAACTTGTCAACCACCACCAGGAGGTGGGTCTTCTTGTCCTTGGACCTCTTGAAAGGCCCGATCATGTCAAGCCCCCAGACTGCAAACGGCCAAGTAATTGGAATCTTGCGCAACTCTTGAGCCGGAACATGAGCATGTCGGCCAAACTTTTGAAAACCATCACACTTACCGACCAAATCTTCTGCATCCTTGTGAGCTGTCAGCCAGAAGAAACCATGCCTAAAGGCCTTGGCCACCAGAGATTTTGAGATGGCGTGATGAGCACAATCACCAGCATGAATTTCATTTAAGATTTCCTTGCCCTCTTCAGGTGAGACACAACGTTGAAACACGTCGGTGATGCTACACTTATGTAACTCGCCATTGACTATCGTCATAGACTTAGACCGCCTAGTGATCCGTCTGCCCAGATTTTCATCATCAGGTAACTCGCCGCGAGTCAAGTAGGCCAAATAAGGCACGCTCCAGTCAGGAATAGCATGTAGATACGCAACCAGCTGTCCCTCCGGGTCAGGAATAGCCAAGTCCTCCTCTGAAGGTAACTTAACTGACAAGTGATGTAGCACATCCAAGAAAACATTAGGCGGCACCGGCTTTTGTTGAGAACCCAGCCTTGACAGAGCATCCGCAGCCTCATTTTTGCGACAATCAATATGATCCACCTGATAACCCTTGAAGTGACCAGCAATGACATCAACCGCCTGGCGGTAAGCCGCCATCCGTGGGTCTTTGGAGTCCCACGTTCCTAACACCTGCTGGGCTACCAGATCTGAGTCGCCAACGCATCTAACTCGGCTCAGATTCATCTCCTTAGCCACCCGGTGGCCCTGAAGCAGGGCTTCGTACTCAGCTGCATTGTTAGTACAAGGAAACATCAACCTTAGCACATAACAAAACTTATCACCTTTGGGAGATGTTAAGACAACTCCTGCCCCTGATCCTTCCAGTTACCTGGATCCATCAAAGTGAATTGTCCAGTATATGTTGTCTAGCTTTTCCTCGGGCGCCTGACTCTCAGTCCAGTCATTTATGAAATCCACTAAGGCATGAGACTTGACCGCTGTGCGAGGTACGTATTTCAAATTGAGACGTCCAAGCTCTAGTGCCCACCTAGCGATCCTGCGAGTGGCTTCTCTGTTTTGAATTATGTCTCCCAAAGGGGCAGAGCTAACCACTGTGATCTGGTGTCCCAGGAAATAATGCTTTAGCTTGCGATTGGCCATGAACACCCCATACACCAGCTTCTGCCAATGTGGACACCTCTGCTTGGACTCTATTAGGACCTCACTGATATAGTAAACCGGCCTTTGAACCAGATATTCCTTCCCCGCATCCTTATGCTCGACGATGATTGCAGCGCTGACAGCCCTGTTATTAGCCACCACGTATAAGAGCAAGGGTTCCTCCTCAACCGGAGCGGCTAAAACCGGCGGCTCAGTGAGTTGTCTCTTGAGCGCCTCAAATGCTTCACCCGGCTCCTTACTCCAGACAAAATTGTTTGTCTTTTTCATCATCTAGTATAGAGGGATGGCCTTCTCACCAAGGCGGCTTATAAACCGGCTTAACGCAGCAATTCGACCCGCCAGGCGCTGAACATCATTGATGCATGTCAGCTCAGACAGGCAGGTGATAGATTTGATCTTATCCGGGTTAGCTTCAATGCCACGCTCAGAGACTAGAAATCCCAAGAGTTTGCCAGCCGGAACGCCAAAGACACACTTAGCTGGGTTAAGCATCATCTTGTAGACCCGTAGGTTGTCGAAAGTCTCCTTTAGGTCATCTAACAGTGTCTCTTTGTTCCTTGATTTGATCACAATATCATCCACATATGCATGAACATTACGCCCAATCTGGTTGTGAAGACAATTCTGGACACAATGCTGATAAGTCGCTTGGGCACTCTTGAGCCCAAAAGGCATAGACACGTAGCAGAATGCACCAAAAGGTGTGATAAAAGCCATCTTCTCTTGGTCCTTGACTGCCATCTTGATCTGATGATAACCAGAATAAGCATCCAGGAAGCATAAACTCTCACAACCCGCCGTCGCATCAATGATCTGGTCAATGCGTGGGAGAGCAAACGGGTCAGGCAGACAGGCCTTGTTAAGATCCGTGTAATCCACACACATGCACCACGTGTCGTTCTTCTTAAGTACCAACACCGGGTTAGCAAGCCACTCCGGGTGAAAGACCTTGACGATGAAACCAGCTGCCAAGAGCCGGGCTATCTCTTCCCCAATGGCCTTGCGTCTCTCCTCGTCGAACCGCCGTAGAAATTGCTCGACTGGTTTAAACTTAGGATCCACATTAAGGTGGTGCTCAGCGAACTCTCTCGGAACACTCGGCATGTCAGAAGGTTTCCATGCAAAGATGTCCCGATTCTCACGGATGAATTCGATGAGCGCGCTTTCCTATTTGGGATCCATATTGGCCCCAATAGTGAACTGCTGAGATGAGTCACCTGGAGTGAAATCCACCAATTTTGTATCGTCCGCCGAAAATTTGAGGGGCGGCTCAACCTCTGTGGTAGGCTTTTTCAGTTGAGTCATGTCCTCGGGGTCAACATTTTCCTTATAAAATTTGAGCTCCGCCTCAGCACAACTGGACTCTGCGTAAGCTGTGTCCCCTTCCTCGCACTCAATAGTTGTCTTCCTATCACCATGAACAGTAATCGTCCCATTCAATCCGGGCATCTTGAGTTGCAAGTAGACATAGCAAGGCCTAGCCATGAACTTGGCATAAGCCGGCCGCCCGAACAGAGCGTGGTAGGGGCTCTTGATTTTTACCACCTCAAAGCACAAGGTCTCCACCCTGTAGTTGTATTCGTCACCAAAGGCGACTTCCAGAGAGATCTTACCCACCGGGTAAGCCGACTTGCCAGGCACCACGCCATGAAAAACTGTCGAGGAAGGTTTAAGATCCTTATCAAGCAACTTCATCCGTTGGAAAGTGTAGTAGTATAGTATATTGATACTACTGTCACCATCCATAAGCACCTTAGTGAACACATATCCTCCCACTTACGACGCAACCACCAGAGCCAGCCGCCCCGGCTCATCAACGTGTGGCGGGTGATCTTCCCAGCTCCAGGTTATGTCATATTCAGACCACTTCAAGTATTATGGTAGAGCCGACGTGACCGTGTTAACCCCTCGTTTGTGCAATTTTTGATCTCGCCTATCCAGGCTGGTCATGAAAACATGATACTGACCCGAGCTGAGCTGCTTTGGATTACTCTGATACCCAGATTGGTTATTCTGTTGTTGATTGTTGCCACCAGAGTGCTAATGATGTCCTCGGTGGTTGCCCTGGCCATGATGGCCGGATCCTGAGCCGCCGGACCCAAACCCAGCTCCTGACCCGCCTGGTCTTGAGCCACCGGGAGGGCCACCATCGTTGTTGTGCTGTCGTAAGATATAGTCCTTGAACTTTTGTATAACATGGCAATTACCCCATGTGTGACCCGCCGGTCTATCGGGTCGGTTGTGCTCCAGACAAGGCTTATTGAGCATCTCTTCCAAATTGAAAGGAGTCTTGTTTTTATTAAAAGGCGGTCTGAATTTGCCATTGCCCTTGGCACGGTTGCTGCATGTGCTGGCGTTGGCTACCAATTCTGACCCGCCATCCGGGTTCTTCCTCTTGATTTGGTTACCATTGCCTGCCACACTCTTGCCATGGTTATTCTTTTTATTCTGACCAGGCTTCTCTTCATCAGAACCCGGATCCTTTGTGTTATCAGAATTGGCATACTTTGTGAGAGCCGCCATGAGCTCCCCCATGTCTTGACACGTGCGCTTGAGCCGGCCGAGCTTTTGCTTCGCAGGGACAAAGTGACAATTCTTTTCTAGGATCAACACCGCTTGAGCCGTTGTGATCTTTTCAGACGAGTGGATGATGGTCGATACCCGCCGGACCCAATGATGAGCCAACTCATTCTCCTGTTGAACACAGTGATCCAGATCCACAATCGTCATAGGCTGCTTGCACGTTCCTTGAATTTTTTTGGTGAACTTTGCCTTCAGCTCAGCCCATGAATTGATGGTATTGGGTGGCAAACAGTTCAACCACGTGTGAGTCGGACCTTCCAGCATCATGATAAAGTACTTTGCACAAACCGCATCATTGAGATCCAACATCTCCATAGCCAGCTCGTAACTTTCAATCCAGGCCTCTGGGGGCAGGTCTGCGGTGTAGTTTGGAACCTTACGAGGGCCTTTGAAATCCTTCGACAGACGCTCGTTCCGTAGAGCCGGTACCAAGCATGGGACTCCCACGGCCCTGGTGGTCACTCCCGCTCCAACTGAGATGGAAGGCGCGGGCTCTTGATGAGCCGCCGTAGCCAGAGTCGCTGCCTCTCGATGTACTCTTGCCCGGTCTACGAGCACCTATGCATCCAGAGCCGTCTAATTGTCTCGCGGTGGCCCCCAGTGCCGATCACTGCTAGAACCCGCCGGCGACTCATAGCGTCGGCTGAATCTGTGGCTGGGGAGGGGGGTTGAATGCACGCGGCTCCGGCTGTAAGTGTACTTCTCTTGCTGGGCCATCGCCATTTGAAGGTATCCAATGGCGTTCCGCACCTCCTCTGCAAAGGGTGCCTCATCAGGAATAGGAATTGTTTCAATCCGGGTTGCTGCCGCCATCATGTTCTCCGCTGGGTTTGAATAGTGACCCGCCGACGTTGGGAAAGCCATTGGTGAGGTCTAGTTCTGTCGGGGCGGGTTAAGCTGCTGCCGAGCCATCGGACGACTTCCAGGTGCATCCGTTGTATGTCCCATTCCTGGCATGTTAAAAAGGTTCCTAGCCTCATACTGTTCTAGTAGGGGGGACTGATGCCTCATCCGCCGTACCACGACTACCGATTGCTGCTCCAGCTCAAGGCGGAAGGCCTCCGACTTAAGGCGCTCTCCCTCCGCATCCATCTAAGCCTTTAGCGTGCCGACTCTCTGTTGGGCCTCCGCTATCTGGTCCTTTAGCCTTGTGATTTCCAGATTCCAGGCGGCTTGATTCTTAGACGTGACTTTAGTTGCCATTAGGGCGGCGAGCTCGTTCATCAGATCCAGAAGAACCTGAGCCGCCGGCGGGTCAGCCCCCGTGTTGGCCGCCCCGGCGGCTATATTGCTTGTACCTAGTGTTGACCCCGCCATGAACATGGCCGCATGAGTCGGCAGCCCAAGAACGTTCGGCTCTGAATGCTCCGACTCGGGGTAAAGCTCCTCGTAGCCCCCGAGCCTTCCATCATGAAGCTGGTAGATTGATTCCGCCTCACCGCTCGAAGATCCATCCTCCGAAAAAACGAGAGTCTCCTGCGACTCAGAGGCCTCAAGATCCATACCTTGAGTAAATCCAACGAAGACATGCTTCATGTCCGGATCAGGACGGGCGGGTCACATGTGTTGGGACGGTTGCGCACTCCGAGCCGGCTCGACGATGTCGGTGCAGATGTCTGGCCCGGGTGTAGACCCGCCGATCTTGCCAATGAAAACATGGATTCCACCGAAGGGAACCCGAAACCGTACTCAACAGAATCAGCCTTGGGGCCCCAGCCGGCGTCGTCGATGTAGAGCCGGCCACGGCAACTCTTGTTTATCCTTCCGACCACGTATCCCTCGAACCCTGGTAGAGAGCCCTTTGAGAATTCAACACCACCAAGTGCTAGCCCCACAGTGGGCGCCAACTATCGTGGTTTTATCACGACAGATTTCTGAGGACTTAGATTCGAGGCCATCGCTAAGGTGATGGACTCAAAGGGGTTGGTTAGGACGAAGGACATGAATTTACCCAGTTCGGCCCCTCAAGTAGAGGTAATAGCCTACGTCCTGCTTGTGTTGTATTGATTGGAGTATCGATTACAAGGTAGCGGAATCGCTTGACCTAGCACTCGATTAGTTGGTTTCTGCCTAAGTCGCCCCGGGTCTCGCCCTTATATAGGAGGTCAATACCACGGGTTACACGAGTCGCATACCGACTCTTACAGCATGTCTGGGTCTATCTCTATGTTGTCTTGCCTTCTTGAGCAAGCCGTCTCCGGGCGTCTTACCCGCCCGGGTTTTCATGACTTCTTTGTGTGGGCCTCATCTTGGCCCATCTTGGTGAGCCGCCGAACGCCAAGGCTTGAGTCTCCAGGCCCGTCTTTGATCTGGCCCATGAGCCGCCAGGTGTGACCCAGCCCCGCCTAGGCGGGTCTCACCACGGGGTTATATCCCTAACATAGTCCTTCTAAAAAAACGACTTTGTATGCTTCTAGTGAACCTGAGATAGAAAAACCTCCTGATAATAATGATGTTTCTATTTCTGATGCTGAAACTCAATCTGGTATTGAACATCGACCTAGTGATAATGATAATGATAATGATGTTCATGAGGATACCCAACCAAGTATGTATAAAGAACCAGATAATGATGTAGAAATAGAACCTGTTGTTGATCTTGATAACCCACAACCTAAAAATAAACGATATGATAAAAAAGACTTTGTGGCTAGAAAACATGGTAAAGAAAGAGAGCCATGGGTGCAGAAAACCATGCCTTTTCCGCCTAAACCATCCAATTAAAATGATGATGAAGAATTTGAACACTTTGCTAAAATGCTTAGGCCAATCTTTTTGCGTACCCGCTTAACTAATATTTTAAAGATGCCCCCTTATGCTAAATACATGAAAGATATCATCACTAATAAAAGAAAGATACCTAAAGTTGAAATCTCCACCATGCTTGCTAATTATTATTTTAAGGATGGAGTACCTAAGAAACTTGGAGATCCTGGAATACCAACTATACCTTGCTCCATTAAAAGAAATTATGTCAAAACTGCTTTGTGTGATTCGGGAGTTCATGTTAGTGTTATGCCTTTCTATTTATATAAAATACTTGATTCGAATAAACTCACACATACTGAAATCAACATCCATACCTATCGGCTGACAAATGGCTAACAAATAAACTGCCATACCTATCGGTATTTGTGAGGATGTGCCCATTGTTGTTGCAAATGTTACTATCTTAACAGACTTTGTCATTCTTGAGATGCCCGAGGATGACAGCATGTCGATTATCCTTGGTAGACCCTTTTTGAATACTGCAGGGGCTGTTATTGATTGCAATAAAAGCAAAGTCACTTTTCATATCAATGGTAATGAGCATACGGTGCACTACCCGAAGAAGCAATTCCAAGTGAATGGTCTAAATCTTATTTAAAATTCTCTCACACTCACTATTGGAATATTGGAACTACCTCTACCTACTCCCAAAAAGAAATATGATATAATTATTGTTAGGGATATCGTATCCCCATTGAGGTAACCTAATGTTCTACGAAAGTTCTTCGGTTTCGTGCTAATTGAAAGTGGTTGTTAATAAGACTTGATCAACCTTATTAATAGATCGTTTTTGAGAGGTATGAAGTTGATGAATTTTGTAGACACAACTCTGTGTACCCACTTGCTATTTTCTGTTTATATTAGTTAAATAAAATAAAATGACATGTTTATCCTGTTTTCTGATTTATCTGTGCAATAAAAAATGACCCAAAATAAAGGTTCTCAGAATGTCCTGAAAATTTAACACGATTTTTCCGGATTATTTCTAAATTCTGGTGCAAATAACATCAGAGGGGGGTGCCCCTGGTGCCCACAAGACACCATGGCAGGTGTGCCCTGGTGGGTGGTGGCCCCCATGTGGCTCCCCTCACTTATTTCTTTATCCCATGTCATCCCCTACATCAAGAAAAAAATCACCATAGGTCCCTCTCTCTTGTTTTTGCTCACAAACCCGTGGATTTCGATCTCTTTGCTCGAAGCTCCATTTCTGAAACTGTTTTAGGGGATTGCTTCTTGTTATGTAACTCCTCCGTTGCTCCAATTAGTTTTTGATTTACTAGTTTATTTTCAGAATAGTCAGATACTCTTGGTGCTGCTATAGATGATCTTGCATGTTGAATTCTTAGAGTTCTAAGTAGTTTGAATGATTGATATGGCCTCTAGGCATCCTTATGAGTAGTTGCTATAAATCTTGTTAAGTTTGGCTAACAAATTTTTGTGTCACCATTTTTTCATAAATTTGTTCGAAAATAAAAATGCAATTCTTTAGGAGTTCTTCGAGGAGAAGATCCTCGAGGGCATCTTCAAGTGAAATCCCGGTCCGGAAATCTTATGTTGAACCAAGTGCAAGCTCGATACGGGACGCTGAAAACAAATCGTGCCTTTGGTCCTGTGACACATTCATGGAAAGTGCAGGTTTTAAAGAAGAATTTGGGCAATATGTTCACAACGCCGATCTTGCTCCCTTCATTGAAGAAAAGTGTACCCAACACCTCGAACTCATAGAGACATTTACTAAGAAATTTAAATATTTCCCTCGTTGGACTAGAGTTTCGTTTAACCTTTACAATAATGCCTTCACCATGCCTTTCGACATGTTTTGTGAAGCGTCCAAAATTCCAAATTGGGGTTCGTTAGACGAACCAACTAAATCTAAGAATGAGGCGTTTTTGAGTAGTCTGTGCTACGGTGAAGATAGGGAGTGACACAAGGTAGAATAAAAAGCATCCATTTCCCATCTATATAGTACTTTGCACTCTTTAATGGCAAATGCATTGTAGGCAAGCAAGATTGCAGTGCACTGTGTGCACATTGTTTGAGTCTTATACACACTGTTGCAACGGGGTTTAAAAACTACAATTTAGGATCCATTGCTACACGGAGATTGAATCTCAACGCTGCTAACGGTAATTTCTATGGTGGGATTTATGCCTCTCATCGAGCTATGAGGTTGGGAGTGTCCCCTTGGCCTAATGATCCTATCCTACCTAACGAGTACTTAGACTTTGATGCCATGAAATGCCATAGATTCCTTAAGGGCATGGTCAATAACTACACTTACAACTTGAGGTTCGATAACGGTCCCATTGTGCCTATCATATTGCTTGCTCCTAATCTCTTTGATTATCATAGGAAAGGAAGATACTACGGCCTTGAGGGCGAGGTCCACACATACAATGTGGAGGTTGAAACTTCTAGAAGGGCTGACGAGGCTGCACCAAGAGCCTCAGTGGGCTATCACTCCAACTATTATCCAGGCTATGGATGGTGATTACCAAGCTAGGCCAAAAGTCTAAGCTTGGGGGAGTACGTATTTCCACCAACATTATATTCATGCTCACACATTTCATTCTAGTTGTCGGTGTTCACACTTTTTCATTGTATTATCCATGCTAGATTTATTTCCTCGCTTTCTTTTGTGTGTGATCGAAAAACTTTGAGAAAATCCAAAAATATTTCTCGCTTCTTTTCGATTTTTCTTTCTAGATTAATTAGTTGTAGTATTAAAAGAAAACCCAATAAGATTTCTCATTTCCTCTTTTGCTTGTTGGGAGTTCTCCCATGTAAATAGTTTTTCTCATTTTTGTTTTTCCTTCTTTTATTTGCTTCTTCACAAAAAATAAAAAATAAAAAAATATTTCAGTGTGTTTCTTTGAAATTCTCTTCCTTTTTATTGAGTCATACCAAGGAGAAGACCACGATGAAAATGTTGAGTGGCTCTCTTATGCACCATTATTGATATAACAAAGAGCCTATATTACTTTGTCTTCTCCTCTTGAATAAAATGTTTGCAGATTGCAGCTTAGTCCATGGCACTCTTGCACTATTATTATCATTTTCATATCATTCGATCGTGCAAGTGAAAGGCAATAATGACGAGACTTGATGAATTGACTGTGGCAGAGAGAAGCGGGTATGAACTCAACTTGTTTTTGTTTTTGTAAATATGTTTAACCTAGTATCCACGATTCAGCATATTATGATTGAACATGTTTGCAATGACAATTAGAGAGTATAGTTGTCCATGCCATGCTCAAGTAGCTAGGAGTGGATAATGATTTATCTTGGATGTCAACATGCATTAAAATGATTGTGATGTAGTATGATGATATGGTATCCTCCTTTGAATGTTTCAAGTGGCTTGACTTGTCACATGTTCATGCATGTAGTTGAACCAAAACCAATATAGCCTTCATGATATTTATGTTCATGGTGTCCATATCCTACTCATGATAGCATTCAATGTTTATTATTCATAATGCATGTTTATGACCGCCCTTGCTCTCTAGTTGGCCGCTTCTCAACCTATTTGCTAGCCTTCGACTGTACTAAGCGAGAATACAGCTTGTGCATCAAAAACCCTTAAATCAAAGTTAGTCTAGACGAGTCCACTATATCTACCTATATGCAGTATTACTCTGTCGTTCCAAGTAAATTTGCATGTGCCGCATCTAAAATTTCAAATGAACATGTGTTTTTGTGCCTGGACCGCTCATGGAGCGACACGGGGTGGTCTGTATCTTCCATGATAGGCGGATTATTCTCATGATGAGTGTTTATTCACTCGTCCTTGCACGAGAGGGGCGATAAGAGGGATTCCCAGTCGTGAAATCAGAAGAAATGCAAATAATTAAGCAAAACTCCCCCAGAAATGTTGTTGGTATGGACGGTACCCATGGATTCGGCTTGCCATGGAGTGTGTTTGTTGGTGGAGGGGGAGTAAACCCTTAATTTTACCGCTTGGGAACCGTCGCTAATTTGTTTAACATGGAAGATATTAATAGCTCTTGGTCATAACGTTGACAGGAAGGGTGTACCTCCCAAAAATTATACTTATCTCTTATTTAAGCCTTGAGCTCTAGCAGCTCTGCAAATCCCTACTTCCCTCTGTGAAGGCACTATCTGTTCACTTTTATGTTGAGTCATCACCTTCTCAATAAGCGCCAGATCTGAGAGCACTATTGTCATCCTCATGCATTGTGTATAGTCAATGTTGGATGCATCATGACTAGATATTTTCTACCATGTATTACAATGTTTAGTCGCTACTTGAACTTTGGAGGTGCTCTACATTTATGTTTTGCGGTCTTAGAAAGGGCTAGCAAGATACCATTATTGTCATATTATATCATGATTGTTTTCACAAAGTGTTTTCTTTCGAGATATTTTATTATTGCTTGCTAGTTCCTTGTGTCATTGATATGAGTTAATATAATCTTTAGGAGTTATTGTCGACATGGTTAGTCATAATCTTTGCTGAAAACCTGGGTGCTACTTAAGCATATATATGTAAAGAGGAACAAAAGAGTTTGTAAAAGTTTTTCTTTATCACTTTCAGTTTGTCAACTGAATTGCTTGAGGACAAGCAAGGGTTTAAGCTTGGCGGAGTTGATACGTCTCCAATGTATCTACTTTTTCTAACACTTTTGCTCTCATTTTGGACTCTAATTTGCATGATTTGAATGAAACTAACCCAAACTAACGATGTGTTTAACAGAACTACCATGGTGTTGTTCTTGTGTAGAAATAAAAGTTCTTGGAATAGAATGAAACTTCTTGGAGAATTATTTCAGAAAATTGGAGCAAAAAACAACCAGAGAAGGGGGCCAGGGTGGGCACCACCCACCAGTGGAGCGCCAGCCCCCTTGGCGTGCCCTGGTGTACCATTCTCACCTCGTGGGCCCTTGGCCCTAATTCTAGCACTACAAATTCCTATTTTAAGAGACAAAAATCGAGGAGAAAGTTTCATCACAATTTACGATACGGAGCCGCCGCCACCTCTTGTTCTTCATCTGGAGGCCAGATGTAGAGTCCGTTTGGGGCTCCGGAGAGGGAATCTTTGGTCTTTGTCATCATCTACCCTCCTTCATCACCAATTCAATGATGCTCCCCATAGGGAGTGAGTAGTTCCTTTGTAGGCTTGCTGGTCGGTGAGGAGGTTGATGAGATTCATCATGTAATCGAGTTAGTTTTGTTAGGGCTTGATCCCTAGTATCCACTATGTTCTAAGATTGACGTTGCTATAACTTTGCCATGCTTAATGCTTGTCACAAGGGCCCGAGTGCCATGATTTCAGATATAAACCATTTATGTTATCATCATTATATCTATGTTCTTGATCCGATCTTTCCTAGTCATGTGCACCTATTACGTGTTATGATCCGTAAACCCCGGGGTGACAGAAATCAGGATACTTTTCGGCGATGACCGTGGTTTGTGGAGTTCATGTATTCTGTCTGTGTTATTGCTTTGTTTCGATTCTCTATTAAAAGGAGCCCTAATATCCCTTAGTTTCCTTATGGACCCCGCTACCGTGGGAGGGTAGGACAAAATATGGCATGCAAGTTCTTTTCCATAAGCACGTATGACTATTTACGGAATACATGCCTACATTACATTGACGAACTGGAGCTAGTTCTGTGTCGCCCTGGGTTATAACTATTATATGATGAATATCATCCAACAAAAACACCGATCCAGTGCCTACAAGTTTTCCATATATTGTTCTTGCTAAGTTACTACTACTGGTGTTACTGTTGCACATGCTACAAAATCGCTACTGCTATTGTTACCGCTACTATTAATGTTACCACTGCTATCAAACTACCATAGTATTGTGCTACTGATCACTTTGCTGCAGATATTTATCTCCAGGTGTGGTTGAATTGACAACCCAACTTCTAATACTCTCAAATATTCTTTGGCTCCCCTTGTGTCGAATCTATAAATTTGGGTTGAATACTCTACCCTCAAAAACTGTTGCGATCCCCTATACTTGTGGATTATCACTAAGTTGAATTCAGTAATCGAGAAATAAAATTAATCTTGCAAAAAATTGTTAATAAATCTAGGAAGAATTGGTCTAAGAAACTAGATGATGCGATATGGGCTTACAGAACTGCTTATAAGAATCCCATGGGGATGTCCCCATGTAAAATGGTCTATGAAAAATCTTTTCATTTACCTCTCAAGCTAGAACATAAAGCTTATGGGGCAATTAAAGAACTTAATTATGATTTTAAACTAGCCGGTGAAGAAAGGTTATTTGATATCAGCTCACTACATGAATGGAGAACACAAGCCTATGAAAATGCTAAGATGTTTACATAAAAGGCTAAACGATGACATGACAAGAGGATTCAAAAACAAGAATTCAATGTAGGAGACCTAGTGCTTTTGTACAACTCTCATTTCAGACTTTTTGCAGGAAAACTTCTCTCCAAATGGGAGGGCCCATACATTGTTGAGGAGGTTTATCGCTCTGGATTTATAAAAACTAATAACTTTGAAGGCAAAAACCAGAGAGTGGTAAATGGGCAAAAAATCAAGCATTACATTTCAGGAGTGATGAATGAAGAACACACCAGGGAGGTCATCTAAAACACTCCAACAACCCAAAAAAGGGGCAGGTATGTGGTATGGTAAGTAAACCGACTCTAGAAATTCCAAAAAATATATAATTTCTGTCGGTTTTGGTATTTTAGAAAAAATAAAAAAATAAAAAGGAGTCAGGAGGACCCACAGGAAGGCAAAAGCCAACAGGGCGCGACCCCCTCAGGGCGAGCCCTGATGGCTTCTAGCCCGCTCGTGTGCCTTTCGGACTACGATTTCTTTCCGAGCACGTATTCTGACCTAGAAAAATCATTATATATACTCCCATATGTTTTGACTACCGCATCGCTAGTTTCCTCTTTGTTCTTGTTTCGAGCTATTTTCCTGACAGATCTAGATCGCCATGACTTCCCCGAGGCCATCCAAGGAAAATTTCTTCGAGAAGGTCATCAACCGCTACAAATACGTCTCCAACGTCCAACGTATCTATAATTTTTGCTTGTTCCATGCTGTTATATTATCAATCTTGGATGCATTACAATCATTTCATAGCAACTTTATATCATTTTTTGGACTAACCTATTGACATAGTGCCAAAGTGCCACTTGCTGTTTTTGCTTGTTTTTTACTTTTCCGAAAATCAGTACCAAACGGAATCTAATCAAGACAAAACTTTTTGGAGAATTGTTTTGGACCAGAAGAAGGCCAATGGGCCAAAGAAGTAACCAGGAGGGAGCCGACACGCCCACAATCCACCAGCGCACGCTAGAGATCCATGCGCGCCCTGATGGGCTGTGGTCGCCTCGGGGACCTCCTCCACCAACTATCAGCTCTATAACTTCTCAATTATTTAGAAAACCCTAGAGCAATCGATGAAACATGATTCTTGCCACCGCAAGTCCCAGAACCACGAGATCCAATCTAACACCATCACGAAGAGGCGCATCGTCTTCATGGGTGCCTCTACGATGATGCGTGAGTAGTCCACCATAGACCTACGGGTACGTAGGCAGTAGCTAGATGGCTTCCTCTCTCTCTCTATTTTTATTATCAATACAATGGTCTCTTGGAGATCTATTTTATGTAATGAATTTTGCGGTGTGTTTGTTTGGATCTGATGTATTTTGAGTTCATGATCAGTTTTTATCCATGAATATGATTTGAGTCTTCTTTGATCTCTTATTTGCATGATTACTTATAGCCTCATATTTCTTCTTCAAATCTTTGGTTTAGTTAGGCCAACTAGATTGATTCTTCTTGCCATGGGAAGAGGTGCTTTATGATGGGTTTGATCTTGCGGTGTCTTTCCCCAATGACAGAAGGGGCAGCAAGGCACGCATGTGTCATTGCGGTAATGGATAAAAAGATGGGGTCTATTCCTACGTGAATAGATCTTGTCTACATTATGTCACCGTTGTTATTGATTTACTCCGTTTTTCCATAAACTTAATACACTAGATGCATGCTGGATAGTGGTCGATGTCCTACACTATATAATGCATACACTAGATTACACCATAGGTCTACGGGTCTGTAATAGAGGTAGATGCATAATCATTTTGGTCGACTTATCTTGGACGTGATGCCTATATAATGATCATTGCCTTGGATATCATCATGACTATTCGATCTTCTATCAATTGACCAACAGTAATTTGTTCACCCACCGTGTGCTATACTCATGAGAGAAGCCACTAGTGAAACCTATGACCCCCGGGTCTACTTTTCCAACATATTGCTTTTTGATCTATCTTTTTGCCTCTTTTTTCAGATCTATTAATCCAAAAAAACCAAAAAAACTTGCTGCACTATTTGTTTACTTCATTTATTTTGTCTTCTTGCGAGAATTATTTGCCCAACCTATTACAATCCAATCTATCTTTTTATCGTTCAGAGCTTGCCAACCTCTCTTACACATCGGATCGCAAGTATTTGTTCTTTGTGTGCATGTGTTGTTTACATAGTTGCCTGATATTCCTCTAAGGATTGATACCTTGGTTACTTAACTGAGGAAATACTTACTATCGTTGTGTTACATCATCCCTTCCTCTTTGGGAAAATACTGACACAGTCTCAAGCCACGTCAAAGGAATTTCCGGCGCCGTTGCCGGGGAGGAAGCGATCTCTCTAAGGTGCCAATCTCTGGCACCGGGGAGACATCATCAATATCTATCAGGTTCCTAATCACAAATCTCATCTCCTTGCAATTTACATTATTTCCCATTTGCCTCTCATTTTCCTCTCCGCCACTTCACAAATTTGTCGTTTTATTCACCTTCTTTTTCGTTTGCCTTTTTTTCTCGTCGGATCTCTTCTTTGCTTGCAATCTTATTTGCGTAGTCACGATGACTCAAGAAAATACCAAATCATGTGATTTTTTTAATACCAATAATAATGATTTTATTGGCACTCCGATTGCTCCCCCCCCCCCCCGCCACTAGTGATATTAATGCCACTTTGTCGAATCTTGCCATGGAAGATCAATTTCCGGCACTCCTAATGAGGACACCGCGTCTCATCTAAACACATTGTAGAATTGTGCGATATGCAAAACAGAAAAGATGTGGACACTGATATTGTGAAGTTGAAATTATTTCCTTTCTCCTTGCAGGATTGTGCAAAAAAAATTGGTTTTCTTCTCTGAATGGTTGCTCTACATTCATCCATCTTATCAGCCGTTGGCAGAACGTTGAGCAGCATCTAGACTCGCGCCATGGCTTCCCCTGCCTTGTTTGACATGGCGAAAGAGGCGGACCATGATGTCGCTCGACTCCCTGTAGGACCAAGAGGGGCATCGCCGCATTCTTGATGTTGTGTGCCGCTCGCCGGGGCAGTCTACATGTAGGAGGGCGAGCTTGCGGGTTTGCGGCCCAGCTCGGCGCTCCATCTTGTTCTGTACAAGGAGTACGCCTAGTAGCCTCGCCAGTGATGGGCACAGCTGAAGATTCACGGCTTGCACTAGACCGGGCGCTACCGGGGTGGCCGCGGCCGTCTGTGCGGTGGGGAGGTGGAGAACGGTCGACAAGTTGTGGTTGTGGTTGCTCCTCTCCGGTGTCTCCTGCTCCATCTCCGGTTGTGGGGGACTAGACGAGGGTGCCACATGCGCTGATCGCGTCACCCACAATGCCTGCCTCACTTGCAACCGCTTTGGTGCCGATGGCGCCCGCAGTCGCATGTGAGGGAGCCTTCAAAGTGGAGGGATGCGTGGCTGCATCGGATTTCTTCTTGGGAGCCATTGTTGGATAAGATGATGATGAAGATTGACGCGCCACTCATAATCTCAGGTTCGCACCAACACAGTGCCCCCTACCTGGCGCATCAAAAATGTCGGGCAGGATGCACTCGATCACCTATGGGGCCATCGGGCCCTTAGTGGTTCGGCAGGGGCATGGACGCAAGCACAAAGATAAGAGGTAGCGAGACGGCACGGAGATTTACCCAGGTTCGGGTCGTTGTGAAGTGTAAAACCCTACTCCTGCTTTGTGGGTGGATTGATAAGAGGAACACGAAGAACGTGCAGCGCTCCAACCGGCAAGGATTGCCTTTGGGGGAGCTACTATGCGAGTACAAATGTCGAAAAGTCCGAATCCCTAGCTAGGCTGCCTTGGACCTCCTTTTATAGTACAAAGGGCAACCATAGTGGCAAAAATTACAATTTTCTGGTGATTAGATAGCTAACAGTGGTATCATACCTAACTCAGGCACTTAGGACAAAATGCCATAAATACAGTCTAGGTGGTGTGCGGGGGTGCATCCGTTGCAAGCTTATACCACCGCTCTAACTAACTATCGTACCACAGCTTGACACGTCTGTGGACGGGTCTCAAGGAGGCGTAATTTATCTTCCTCCATGTTGCCACGTGCTTAGCGAGAGCCACTTAGCCACCTGGGGGCTCAACACCACATCGACAAGTGACTGGCCTCGTGATGCGGTGGAGCGGTGGCCGATCAGCTCGTGCTTGCGGGGGGTGGCTTGTCGGGTCTTCATGAAGGAGCGCGCGTCCTGGTCCCCGACAAGCGCCGAGGACGTGCCTGGCGTGCTTCGGCCCAGGCTTGGGCTGCCGTGTCGAGCTTGTTGGAGTGTTTTCTTGATCATTCATCGGGTTTGTACCAATGTCGAAGGGTTCAACTACTATCGCATGTGCATAAGTCAGGGGCACTGGGTACCCCTGTCCTAGTGCACCGACAATATGATCTTTTTATAGTGAAGAAATAAAAGTGATGGAGTGCATAATAAAGTTCACTATCACAAGTGCCAATATAAAGTGATGTTCTTTTGCATTAAGAGATTGCACATATCAAACAATTAAAAGCTCATGACAACCTCTGCTTCCCTTTGTGAATGTCCTATCTTTTACATTCTTACAAAATTTTATTTTCATGCAAGAGTCAATAATATTTCCCCTTGTTACTATCTATCAACTCTTTAGCAGCAAGCGTCGTGTGTTAAGGAAAGATCCAAACAAATATATCCAGTTGAATGTAGATGATCATGATTCATTATTGTTGACATTATACTTGAGGTAAATAAGTTGGGTGGCAAGAATAATAGAGCCCCCATCTTCCTATGTATCCCACGAAATCACTAGTTACGAAAATATGCAATGTGTGTCAACAATAATAGAAGGCTACATTATAGTTGAGTATGTGAACTTGCTAGAAATACAAGCTCTTACATCGTCTCTTCTCTCGATTGTGATATTTATCATTATTTCAATGACTAATGGCATTGCTTGTCGGTTCTCAACAAAGATTATGCTTCATACTTCTTTAGTTGTGAATAGATTGTTACTTGTTTATGAGAAGTTATATGATGAAAAGCTTGTTTCTCTAATGATATTCATGATTCTCTCATGTATGCATTCTATTTTTATCGACACCTCTCTCTCAAATTATGTGGTCATTATTTTAGAGCTCGACTTTCACTTCAGGACAAGAGAGGCCTAAGCTTGGGGGAGTTGATACGTCCATTTTGCATCATGATTCTTGATTACTATCTACTTCATTCTTGTCCATTATTCCATTTTATTATACAATTCATATGCCCTTTTTCTCTGAATATGCAAGGTACATCACAAAGAGGGAAATATCAGGAAACTGGAATTCTTGACCGCAAAATAGAGAAAAAGTCAGAAAAATCACCAGACTCCAAATGACCTGAAAATTCACGAAGAATTTTTATGGAATATTTAAGAATTTTTGGAACATAAATATACCAAAGGAGGGCCACCTGCGAGCCACAAGCCAACATGGCGCCCCCTAGGCCATGCCCTGATGGCTTGTGGGGCCCCTGCTGGCAGTCCGATGCCCCTCTTCTCCTATATGGTGTGTTTTACCCTAGCAAAAATCATACGAAACCATTTGGAATGAAGCACTGCCATCTCGAGGCGGAAACCTGGGCAGAGGCCCTTTTACACTCCGGTAGTCAGATTGTGTCGGGGTAATTCGTCTCTAGGAGGGGGAGATCGAAGCCATCATCATCACCAACGCTTCCTCCCTCATGGGAGGACCAATCTTCATCAACATCTTCACCAACACCATCTCATCTCCAACCCTAGTTCATCTCTTGTATTCAATCTTTGTCTCAAAACCTCAGATTGGTACCTGCGGGTTACTAGTTGTGTTGATTACATCTTGTAGTTGATACTTGTTGGATTATTTGGTGGAAGAAATTATGTTTAGATCCTTAATTATTATTGTTATACCTCTTATCTTGAACATGTTGATGAGGTGTGAGTAGTTACTATTGTTCCTGGGGACATGGGAGAAGTCTTGTTATAAGTAATCTTGTGAAGGTGGTATTTGTTTGATATTTTGATGATATGTATGTTGTTACTTCTCTTAGTGGTGTCATGTGAAAATCGACTACATGAAACTTCACCATGTTATGGTTCTAAGGGGATTTATTGTGGAGTAACAAGTAGATGATGGGTTGGTAGAGTGATAGAAGCTTAAACCCCAGTTTATGCGTTGCTTCATAAGGGGCTGATTTGGATCCGCATGTTTCATACTATGGTTAGACTTATCTTAATTTGTCTTTTGTAATTGTGGATGCTTGTGAGAGGGGCTTGACACGTCTCAAACATATCTACTTTTCCAAACACTTTTGCTCTAGTTTTGACCTCTAATTTGAATGATTTGAATGAAACTAACCCGGACTTACGCTGTTTTGAACAGAACTACCATGGTGTTATTTTTGTGCAGAAATAAACGTTCTCGGAATCGGATGAAACTTTTTGTGAATTAATTATGGAATATATAATGAATTATGGAGCGAAGATCTGCCAGAGGGGGTGTGCCAAGGGGACACAAACCAATATGGAGCCCCCTTGTGAGGCCCTCGTGGCCCCTCTGCCCCTAACTCCGGTCCTATAAATTCACATCTGAGGAGGAAAAAATAGGAGAGAAGATTTCATTGCATTTCACGAGATGGAGCCTCTGCCACCTCTTGTTCTTCTTCCCGAGGGCTGATCTGGAGCCTGTTTTGGGCTCTGTAGAGGGGAAATCGTCGTCATCGTCATCACCAACCCTTCTCCATCAACACCGCCATGATGATCACCACCGGGAGTGAGTAATTCCTTTGTAGGCTTGCTAGACGGTGGTGGGATTGGATGAGATTGATCATGTAATCGAGTTACGTTTGATAGGGCTTGATCCCTAGTATCCACTATGTTATGAGATTGATGTTGCTATGACTTTGCTATGCTTAATGTACTAGGGACCGAGTGCCATGATTTCAGATCTGAACCTATTATTTTTGCATGAATATAAGAGTGATTTGGATCCTATCTTGCAAGTTGTATATGTTGGGGAACGTCGCATGGGAAACGAAAATTTTCATACCCACACGCAAACCTATCCATGGTGATGAGCATCTACGAGAGGGGGAGTGGATCTACGTACCCTTGTAGATCGCTAAGCGGGAAGCGTTAAGAAACGCGGTAGGTGTAGTCGAACTTCTTCGCGATCCAAATCGCCGAGTGTCCCGCGATCCAATCATGAACCGTCCCACGAACACATCATGATCCATCCCGCGAACTCATCACGATCCGTCTCACGATCTTGATCACGATCTGTCTCGCGAACTCATCACGATCCATTCCGTGATCACATCACGAACCGTCTCGCGATCTCGATCACGGTCCTCCCGATCTAGCGCCGAATGGACGGCACCTCCGCGTTCAGCACACGTGCAGCTTGATGACGATCTCCACCGTCTCGATCCAGGGAGAAGAGGTGGAGAGGAGATAGAGTTAACCGGCAGTGTGACGGCGCTCCGGTGATGGTGGTGGAGCAATTCCAGCAGGGCTTCGCCTAAGCGCTGGAGAAAACCGATCTAGAGGAGAAACTATGCACCGGTGTAACGGGTAGCACGTGGCCGGAAATTCTGTCCAAAAACCACCCAATTCACTAGTATATATAGGAGGAGAGGAGAGTATAGGCAGCCAAGGCCTTTGGGTCGGCCGAAATAGGAGGTGGGAAGCAATCCTACTTCACCTCCAATCCTAGTTGGAGTACGATTGCCTCCTATTGGCTGATTTTCCACTTTTTGCTTTAGGACTTTCTCTCCTGTGCCATGGGCCTTTGTGGCTGTTTTCCCAGCCCACTAAGGGATGGTTATTATTATCCCACAGCCCATGGACCTCTTGGGGTCGAAATACCCCTCCCGGAGGCCTCCCGGTACACTACCGATGAGCCCGAAACTTTTCCGGAAACCATACTGGGACTTCCTATATATGAATCTTTACCTCCGGACCATTCCGGAGATCCTCGTGACGTCCGAGATCTCATCCGGGACTCCGAACAAACTTCAGTCAGCGAGGAAGTCGGCCACGACTGTCAATTACATAAGACCTCTAGTCCAGGCTACCGCCTATTTGAGACTGACCCGCATGGAAGTCCGGCCGAAGTTTCCGCTACGGTCCCAAATGATGTGCGCAGGGTTCCCAAGCCCACCATTCGGGTGACCCTTGGTACACCGTGCCACTGCCTACCGCGTCATAACCCACCCCGAGGGTCAGCGCTACGCACGGCCTCCAGCATGCTATAAACACCAGAAACTACGTGCAATACCTGGACCAAAGACTAAGCGACTGATAAGTCGAGAGGGGCCGAGTTACCGGAACCCAATGTGTGGTAGTATCTCGTCTTGGATCACAAACACGGAACCCAGTTCCTAAGAACGGTTCCAATGAGACAACCCACTATGTACTCCTACATAGCCTCTCATCGCCACCTTTACCAAATCGTATTCATTATATGCTCAGTACATCGAACAACGCTGTTTCACTCAGTTCATCACCCAGATGAATCCGGCCTGACACAACTCTAAGCATAGCAAGCATAGAAGGCAAGGTGAGCTAAGCACAGCATGGCACAAGCATCTACCAGGTATGCTAGGTTGCAAGGTTTAGCTATTTACTGTGACAAGATCAGGTCATGCATAAGATTAGGATCATCTACCGTGAATGACTGACACGTGATCGTTTGTCCTAATGCAATGAATAAGAGCAGGAGCGAGAGAAGGGGATGTTATCGAAATGATCAATGGGGTTGCTTGCCTTGCTGGGTTGCGGAAGAGTTCTCTCCTTCGTCGGGGTACGGAGTAGTATCCTCCGGATTAGGGCCTACCGCAACGCAGATAGAAGCATTCAATACAAGCAGATGCGACAATATGATGCATGGTCATGGCATAGTAGTATGCATGGATGAGCTAATATAACTAGTGGTCATGTCAATTTGAAATGGATTTGAATATAGGTTCAAAGTTGTTCTCATTTCAAATTCCATATATTGACCTAATGTTAAAATGTCCATGTTCACCTATTTAGGTTGCTCTAACATGCATGAGAATAGTACCATTGGATTCATTGGATTTTTCTGATAAATTTTCATATATAAATTATTTTCATCTGACTTACAGATTAATTTATATGATTTTTCAAAGTTTTAAATAATTTTTGGAATTATTTTTAAATAAGAAATTGAATTATGACATCAGCATGATGTCATGATGACATCAGTTTGTCAGCTGACCCGGCCCAGAGTCAAACCTGACATGTGGGGTCCACATGTTAGTGACTGGTTAACTTAACTAACTGATTAAAACTAATTATGTTTTAATTAACTAGCTGGGCCCACCTGTCAGTGACACATTAACTTGATTAATAATTAAACTAATTACAGATTATCCTAAACTAATGAGGGTCGGGGCCCCACCTGTCATTGACTCACAGAGTCAAGCCACGGCCCACCTGGGGTCAAACTCGCCGGAGTTGGCCGGCGGCTCGACGCCGGTGACCATTAGGGACGGCGGCGGCCGTCGGGTTTCTCCTACAGGGGTCATTTGGCGCGCTGAGACCACCGGCGTGTAGCTCGTGCACGACCGCATCCATCCAAGGCCATAGGAGGTCACGGGGCCACCGGAGCTCGCCGGAAACGAGCTCGTGGCGGCGGCCGGAGCTCGGGCTCGGACGCAAACATGACACAGGGCATGGGACGACGCAACAATGGGCTCTACGGGCTCCTGGGAACTCCAGGAGTTCAACCATGCACGCACACGTGAGCTTGGAGGGCTCTACGCATGGCGGCGACCATCGACGGTGGTGGGAGGTTCTCGGGTCCGGCGACGCAGCTAGCTAGGGGACGCCGGAGAGAGGGAAAGCACAGGGGGAAGGAAGAGGGGCTCACGGCGGTTCCAGGGAGCTGGTCAGCGGGCTCTGGGAGGCAGCGACGGCGACGAATCGATGTCCGGCGACGGCGGCCTTCGGTAGGGGATCGGGAGAGAGAGCAGAGGAGAGAGGGAGGGGGAGAATGAGCTCGGGGGAGAGGACTCTCGCGTCTTCCAGGCGCGGGTGAAGCAGAGGAGCAGCCTGCTCGGTGGCAAGTAGGAGGTGGAGGCCGGCGACGGCTCGGTCGCCACCTCGACGCCTACTGGCGCGAGGTGGAAGATGACCTTCCCACCCCTGGTGAGCTGGGCTGGGCCTTCCACTTCACAGGTAAGTCTTCTCTCTTTTCTTTTTATTTCTGTTTTCTGATTTCAACTAACATTTGTTTATTTCTTTGTAGGTCCAGATACCCTTTCAAATAATTCCAAAAATTTTATATATTCAAATTTGAATATTTCAAACTTGTATAAAAAGTTTCAGATATTTTTTGAAAACAGTTATAATGATAATATTTTTATTTGTCATTTTCAGAGACTTAAATCAGTAATTTAAATTATTTGAAATGTTCAAATAATTAGAATGGTCCCTGGTATATCCATGTCCTCAATTATCAGACATAGGGAACATTTTTTATGGGCATTTTGGATTTGTTGAAATTTCATTTATCTGGAATTTCTTTAATTCATTAAGTGCTTGGGGTTTCTTTTCTTTCTCCCCATTTCATATTGATGCAATGATGATGATGATGATGATGATGCAAACACATTGCTAGCCTAAGACACTTGCTAGGGTTGTGACACCCCTACACTTGTGGGTTATGATGGTAATCATAATTAGGTTGTTAGTTCAAGTATGAACAACACCTTAGCACCGGTCCACCCACATATCAAATTATCAAAGTAGCGAACGTGAATCAACTCAACATAATGAATATGACTAGACAGAAATTCCCATGTGACCTCGGGAGCACTTGCTTGATATAAGAGTACTGTCAGGCTTGTCCTTTGCTATAAAAAGGATTGGGCTACCTTGCTGCACCTTGATTACTATTGCTACTTGTTACTTGTTATGATTTATCTAGCTATAAAACTATCTACTACTGTCACTTATAGCACTTGCAGAGAATATCTTGCTGAAAACCACTTGCCATTTCCTTCTGCTCCTCGTTGGGATAGACACTCTTACTTATTGAAATGACTATGATTGATCCCATATACTTGTGGGTCATCACATAACATTATTTGGATCGACTGAACACAAATGTTCTTCTAACATTGTATCATCAAAGTTGCCAGTATAGCCATGTGCATGATTAGGAAAGAGTGATCATCATGCCATACTTGAGCTAGTCTTACATGCACGACTAGGAATACATTTTACCATTTATTATTCGACACATATAAGTGGGTTTTCCTATGACACTTTATGGATATATGGATTCAAGGACCATTGCAGTTATAACATGGACTATAAACATTAATTGCACACTTGGAGATAAACAACAATTGTTATTATTGCCTCTAGGGCATATCTCATACACTCTGACTTCTTGATGCGAGTCTTGTGAGATGCATTGTCTTGTAAGTATAGTCCTCATCATCTTTTGTTGAAATGCCGCTAAATGTTAAATGATGATTCCTTTGTATCGGGCTAATGGTGACTCTGTTCAAAACAAGGCATGAAATGGTGGGTTTCTTCGACCCAGTTTTTACCTCGAGAAATGTTATTGGCTTATAGATGGACCTTACCTCGAACATGTCGTCGCTGCGCTTAATAACCAACAATTTGTAGATTTCTTGCTACTTCCATACTACGAACAATAATTTCATCACACATCTACATTACTTGACTCCATTAAACATATATTTCTCATGAAGTTGTTTCTTGTTTTAGTGACCACTAGGTCTTGATTTTCATTATACCAAAGCTTAGCGGAGCCAACTACCTTGATTCTCTCAAGAACTACCCAAACCTCTGGATTTGGCATCCATTCGGTAATTCTAGGGAAGGTATTGGCAATTTTGTTGCATAACCCGTACCATCTCCCATATTATAATTGATTACAAATTGTCCATATTTTTTTCTAGCCCTTTTTTCAAATACAACAAGCGTTTAGGAGAAAACTTGGGGGCCATCGATAACACAAAAGAGTTGCAACACGTAGCCTGTATTAAGGTACGTGAGATACCGAATCTGATTTCTAGTTGCTTATATGATGTAATTTACAGAAACCATGTTCGTGATGTAGGAATGTGTTGAAGTTGCTCTGCAATCATATTTATATTATTTGATTTTATGTTCTTCATAGCCATATGGCATATATCATTTTTTGAACATAATTTTAGTGTCCTCGACAGCCACCCTAGACCAGCTTTTGTGGGTTATATGTTTGTAAGCACATGTCTAGACTCTTCCCAACTAAGAAAACAAAGACAACACACAACTTAATTTCAGTACTCCATATCTCTATTACTTACTACTCTTAAAGCATGCATGGAAAATCTTAACATAATAACACAACACAGATCCTAACATCGATGACCGAGCAACCTATGTCTGATGACGATTGCTACATATCCAACGTATTTATAATTTATGAAGTGTTCATGCTATATATACATCAATCATATATGGTGTTTGTGGCCTTTATATTATTTTTATGGGCTAAATTGCTAATCAAGTGCCTAGAGACAGTTCATGTTTTCTGCATGTTTTTAGTTTTACAGAAAATCAACATCTAGGAAGGTCAAAAAACCTCGGCAATTTATTTTTTATGGAATATATGTGACATTTTGATGAAGGAATCGACGCAAAACAATGCCCAAGAGCCCCACAAGGGAAGGTGACGCGACCACCCCCTGGATAGGCCATGGGTCCTTTTGTGCAACCCTTAAGTCGGTTGGTGCCCTTCTCTCGCCGCAAGAAAGCTAATTTCTGGACAAAACCCCCTTAGAATTTCATCCCGGTCAGAGATCTTCGGTTATAAAAGAAACGATGAACGGCCAAAAAATAGTCGTAAAATGGAAAAGAAAACAAAGGGAGAGATCCAATCTCGAAGGGGATCCCACCCCTCCCGGCATCATGGAGGCCAAGGACCAGAGGGAAGAACCTCTCACCATCTATGGTCTATGGGGGAGGCCATGAAGAAGCAAGATGGAGGGGAGCCCCTCTCTCTCTGTCCTTCTCTCCTGGTGGCATCGTAGTACCTCGAGGAGAACCATCATTGCAGTGATTATCTTCATGAACGTCTTCGTCTTCCACTAGTGCAGAATATGCCTATAGTCGTGGGTCGTAAGGGCCTTTAGTGTCGGTTCTCGAACCGTCACTAAAGGGTGGGGACTAAAGCCTACCCCTTTAAGTGCCGGTTCAACACGGCCAGGCACAAAAGGCCCTCCACGTGGCATCCAATGGCGCCGTGGGCTAGGGTCCTTTAGTCCCGGTTGGTAACACCAACTGGGACAAAAAGCATTTAGTTTTTTTAGTTTAGTTTTATTTTTCCTTTTAATTTTTTAGGTGTTTATGAATTAATTATGGTTTAATTTCCTTTTAATTTTATGTTTTCCATTTAATTAATTTTCATTTCAAACATATATTACACTACTACGTACATACTGTACACACGTTGTGCATGCACATATATATAAATATAAATAGAATTTCTCGTAGAACCGCGATCATATATATATATATGTCATCGAATTGCTAGTGCGACTACCATTCACATACATACATATATATACACAATTTCTCTTACAATTTGAGGATCATTACATATATATGCAGGCCCCGCAGAAATCCAGCTAATTCCTAGAGATCTTGTGATGGTATTCTCCTTTGGGATCTATGATCTGGTCGAGCAGAAATCCAGCTGATTCCTCTTGAATTTCTCATACCCGAGCCTCTGGTATGAGTTGGCCCCGCATCTCCGTCAGCTACCAGATGGAAATCAAGATGAATATATTAGTTGTGTGTATATATATTATCTAGATCATGATAAAAAAATATGGATAGTGTTCTAGCAAACGTACCTAAAGATTTCTTTCGTTTCTGCTCCTTTCAGACGTGATCATGCGAATGTTCTCGCAAACGTAGTATGCACATAAACTATCCCCTGGCTCCTGTCTCATGCACTTTACGAGAATAAAATTCAATCAGGTATTAATTAATCAAGCATGATAATAGTATTGAAACTAGAATTAAAGAGATGCACGGACGTAGCTAGCTAGCTAGTAGTACTTAATTACCTTGGGTCGCACCATTTCAGTTGTTGTGCCCAGTCGCCTGGGACCTGTTTGATGAACTTGGCCCAAGCCCTGCTTGCCGGCAAAGAAAATGAATAAATCAGTTATTAACTAGTTGATATCAGGAAATGAAGTAATTAAAGAGGCCGACATAGTGCGATAATGATTGAAATTACCTGTCAAGCAGTCCCCTCATGATTGTGTATTCGGATGGATCCTTTAATAGCGAGTCGAGTACTTCAACTTTTCCCTTGTCAACTTCAATGATTAACAAGATCCGATGGTAACTGCATAACTCATCAACAACACTTATTAACATCTAGTAAGCAAAAAATAGAATTTGTAGTACAAGATATATATATATATAGTAACACTCACCTGAAGTTGTAAGGAAGTAGTATTTCTGGTTGGGTGTTTAGATGCACCAAAAATTCTAGCATTTTTTTCTCGGTGTCTTTTCTCAAATATGAAGTTTCCCATATCTTTTGATTAATTGTATTTGGGTCAATGAACCCAATGCCATAGCGTCCAGCTTGTTTCATTTCATACATCTTCATTCTGCACAATACCACAGAAACGAATATAGTAAGGATAATTCCAGGTAATGAACGAGATCACAGCTAGCTAGAGACTTAAATTATAGAAATAAATCACTTACAGACAATAGCAACTGACTAAAGATTTGTCGAGTGCATCTTGATTGAATAACTGAAACAACTCTGCATAATGAATCCACGGATCATTTTTATGGAAGTAATGCCTCTCTTGGACTCTCACCATGAGGGACTCTTCATTGGTATTTGCTGTTATTTGCATGTACCACGTATGCAATTCATCATTCTCGTTGGTAGAAGCTTGACATCTTCAGGCTTGACCAGAGGTTTGTCGTGGGCATATTGATATTTTACTTCTGACTCTTTAAGCACGGGGATTTCCTCAAGGCCTAGGAGTTGTTCAACACTGACACAGGCCTCTTTAGCCATCCTAATATGTTCCTTGGTTACTTCTGGCCGACCGGCGGTACTCACAGGTGTTTGTACAATGAGCGGGGGGATCGATTGCACTGCCTGTTCTCCCAGCTGGGGGATAGTTTTCCCACTTTTTTTGCCAACTCCTTGGCTCGAGCTCGAGCTCGACTCCTTTTGTCCTACAAGATATGACTTCTTGATAGACCGCACATAGTCACTATCCTTCTGAGCCGGTCGAGCCATATCAATGAACCGTTGTGAGGCATGCTCAGGTACTTTCTCCTTTGGCGGCTGGGGCGGTTTTCGTCCAAAATGGGCCTTCAAATTGGCATCCACTGTGTTGTCGAGTTCCTCGTCGGTCAGGTGGTAAGGCAACTTTGGAAGAGGCTTGAGGCTTGGACCATATTTGAATTTCTTGCTTGTTGTACCACTAGTCGTTGTAGCTGTGGCCTCTCTCTTCCATTGTTGCTTAGGCGACGGAGCACGCTGAGTCGACGGAGCACGCTGACGTCGTGCCGGTCCTGGAGGCGGAGTCGGCTGACGTGGTGCCAGACTTGAAGGAGGAGGAGTTGGCTGACGTCGTGCCGGACTTGGAGGAGGAGTCGGCTGACGCGGTGCCGGACTTGGAGGAGGAGTTGGAGTCGACTAACGCGGCGGCGGACTTGGAGGAGGAGGAGTCGATGGCCTTGGAAAGATGATGCAATCCTTTTTCCATAGAATGATACGATGTATGGCCTCTCCCAGTGTTCTCTCCTCGTCACCTCCAGGAATGTCAAGTTGTAGCTCGTGATATGATGACATCACTTCATCAACCCCGACACGAGCATAGCCAGCTGGAACGGGATTGCAATGGAAGGTTGCTTCTGGGGGATTTGCTAAAGCATAGCCGTCCGCCACCTTCATGGATAAGTTCTTCAATTTCATGTGTAGCTCACAGTTAGTCATGTCTTTGATATCATCCACAGGGTACCTAGCTAGCAATGCATCGTCATCGATATCAGCCGGGGCGAAACCCATGTTGCTTCTCGGCATAGATGGGATGGTGGTATCCAATGCTGGATCGATCTGCTCATGTTGCCGCTGAGACGCCCTTTCCTGGCTGAGTGAGTCGATCTACTCCTGTTGTCGCCTGACTCTAGATTCCAACTCAAGTTGCTTTGATTCGAGGCCTTCAAGGCGGAGTGCTTCCTTCTTCTTCTTCTTATCCTCCAGCATCTTCTTTCTCGCACGACTTCTGTAGTCGTCGTTCCAACCCGCAAACCCCTCAAACCACGGAATAATGCCTTTGCCTCGTGTTCTTACCGGGTGTTCAGGATTCTTCAGAGCGCGCGTAAGCTCGTCGTCCTCTCCGTTGGGCGTGAACACCCCCATTCAAGCTTCTTCGATTTTCATCAAAATTTTGTCTGTCGCTTTTTTAAGACTTTCCTTCACCATAATAGCCCCTGTCTTTGGGTCCAACTTCCCCCCATGCGCATAAAACCATGTCCTGCACCTCGAGGGCCAGGTCATTGTAACTGGAGTGACCCCTGCACTAATCATATCTTTTTCGGATTGATCCCACTTAGGCAGGGTCGTCTGGTAGCCACATGGCCCCAAAGTATGGTGCCACTGTTTTTTCGCAGCATTAATCTTGTTCTTTCTCGACCGTTCCTTAGCTAGTTTTGACTCCTTGAACTTCACAAAATCGTCCAAGTGATCTTTTGCCTTCACCAGTGCTCCCTCGAATTTTGGAGTCGTCTTGTTTGCTTTGACGTACACAGCCCATGCGTTTTTCTTGAAGGTGTTGAATGCGACCGACATCTTTTTAATAGCATAGTTTCTGACTTTATTCAGATCTGCATCTGTCAAATTATCTGGTAGTGTGAAATGTGACATCAGCTCGGTCCAAAGCACATCTTTTGCTCTTTCATCGACAAAAGTAACTCCTTCTCGATCTCCCTTTGCTGGCTTTTTCCATTCTTGTGTGGAGATCGGGATTTGGTCCTTGACAATAAATCCGCATTGATTCTTGAACGTGGTCGCATTTTTCTTAGGTTCAAGCGGTTCGCCAGTTGATGTATTGATGGAATCGATGCTGAAATTTACGCCAGGGTCCTACTTTTTGGCCGAGCCTCAAACTACCTTGTCACTTGTAGAAGATTTCCTCGATCCGGAGGCCTAAAAGAAGAAAGATTGATTCATTAATAGATATACAACTCAATTAAGACATGTAATGATCATTGGATGGCTTATATAATAAATATACCTCGCCGGTCTTTGTTATTTAAAGAACATTTTCTTTGTCAACATCGTTGTCGAATTCATCTATTCTCTTGTCTTCATCAAGCTTACAACCCTCACCAGAATTGTTCAGATAGTGCGAGCCGTCATCCTCTTCATGTTCATGCTCTGGGTTCGTGGAGCATATGATGTTAAATAGAGCCTCTTCTACTTCTTCGTCGGTATTGTCCATAGCTTATATTTAACTAACTCAAAAGAAAGATAAAACAATTTAGTATTCAAATTAGAATGCATGCAATCAATAAGGAAAAGTGAATCATAGTACATAATATGCATCATCTAATATAATCTCGAATAAATCGTCTCAGATATTGTCGAATATAATCTCAAATACATCCCAAATATTATCACTAATACATCTCAAATATTTTTAATTATATAATATCACTACTACAGATCCATTTGATGTCTCGCGCGACAGGCGGTGGACACCCAAAGAGAAGGAACTATGACAGGATCATAGCTCGAGTGAGATCCCTGAAGAACCTGCCAGGTATTGGAGAACCTGACGTCCAACGCATCCATGTACCAACGGACGTGCTCGTCCTCCTCCCTGACACGGCGGCGTACCACCTCCGGCGGGGCTGGCTGCCTCCGCACCGACAGTGGCCCACGCGAACGCCAGCAAAGAAGATTTGGGTCGACGACGGGACCCGGGTTCCTCACCAAGCTGCGCCCCCTGAAGGTAGCACCTCCCAGTGCCAGCCCGGCGGGGCCTAGTCCCGAACGCTGCCCCTCTGAAGCAAGACGTCGTCGCGAACAAGTCGATGGCGAGGATGGGGGCCATGCATCGTTGACTCCGCGAAGAAATTATATGCAAATTAAACATTTTTTAAATGCTTGATTGTGATTTCTTATATACGAGGAACCTTCAGAATCCTAACGGAATCTCTTAACCTTACGACCCGCGACTTTTGAAAATACATAACAAATACTACTTGCAAATTAATACATATATAATAAACTTTTGCAAATAAAACATTAAAATATGCAACTTTCGCAAATACTAATTGCTATACATTGGATCAAATGTCAAAATTCATCAACTTTTTTCTATACATATATTGGATTAAAATGTAAAAATTCCTTCAATTTTTTATATACATCTAACTAATCATCTAGTGAAAAAATGTTAAAATTCATGCATCTATGTCAAAATGCGTCAAATGTCAAAATTCATCTATACATCTAATCATCTAATTATCAAAATTATGTGTGTGTGTTCATCAAAATTGGGGGGTTCGGGCCGGGGAGGGGCCGGCGGCCACCATGGCGGCACACAGGGGGCGAGGGAGAGGGGGAGAGGGGGGAGCTCACAGCGGGGTGACGGCGAGGCGAGGCGAGTCGGGGGTGGAGACGGTGAGGAGCTCGGGGCCGGAGGAGCGGGCGTAGGCGGCGTCCGGGGGGCGTTAGGCCGGGCTCGGGGAGGAACGGGCACGGGCGGCGTCGGAGATCGGTGCGAGGAGGCGAGACGGTGACGGCGCGGGCGGCATCGAGGAGGCGAGACGGCGACAGCACGGCGATGTCGCGAAGAGGAGAAGAATGTAGAGTAACTGTGAAAATTTCGAAGTGTTGAATATATCAGGAGGCCTTTAGTCCCGGTTGGTGGCTTGAACCGCGACTAAAGACCCCCCCCTTTAGTCGTGGTTGGAGCCACCAACCGCGGCTAAAGGTGAATTTCACCAGCCGAAGCGGCGGGAAGCGAAACCCTTTGGTCGCGATTGGTGGCTCCAACCATGACTAAAGGTGGGTCTTTAGTCGCGGTTGGAGGTGTGTTCCTGGCACAACGCACTGCAGTGGCAGTTTAGTCCCACCTCGCTAGTCGAGGGGCGCCTCGACCAGTTTATAAGCCCTGGCACGGGCAATGCATTGAGCTCCTCTCTAATGCAGGCCTTTTGGGCCTACCTCTACTATGATTCCCTGTGGGCCAACAAGGCCTTGCGGGCCTGCAACCCGGCCCACATTGGGTTTCTAGTCGTATGCAAGCCGTGGCGGCCCAGTTGGCAGGATTTTTTAATTTAGTTTTCATTTTTTTTCGTTTTTTGCTTTATTTATTTTCTTTTGTTTCTGAGTTCTTTTGTGCTTTATTGAGAGTTACTGAGTGAATCTTTCTGCGTTAGGTCAAAAAATTTATAAACTTTCTATTAGTGGCAGTAGTTTTCAAATTCGAATAGTTTAAATTTGAATTATTTGAAATTTGTGTGAACCACTAGTTTGTGAAAAACTTTACTTTAAAAATAGATTTTCAAGTGATTCTTTTTTCTACTATTTAATATTATCGTGTTTTATGATTATATATCCAATTTGGTAATTCTTAGGTTATTTAAAAAATGAAATGCCTTTGAAACATGCGAGTTTTCGTGTGAAACACTAATACTTCTAAAGAGATTGTGCATTTTGTACACGAAGTGCATCCAGTTTTTGCCATAATCCTCTAAACTTTTTAGCACATGCTATGTGGGTGAAATGATGATACCATGCCAACTTTCAACCTTTTCAGAGTTCATTTGTAGTGCTTATCAATTTCAGGGTCATTTAGCTCAAAAAAATCAGTAAATGCATGAAAAATAGCAAATGAAGTCGGAAAGGGTTGAAAATTGATGGCCTCTCTTCGAGTGGTGCATACTGAACGCACAAAAAGTCTAGAGTTGAAATAAGTTTAAAAAATGAAATGTCTTTGTAACAGGCGAGTTTTCGTCTAAAACCCTGACACTTCGAAAGAGATTGTCCATTTTGTACACAAAGTGCATCCAGTTTTTGCCATAACCCTCTCAACTTTTTAGCACATGCTATGTGGGTGAAATGATGATACCATGCCAACTTTCAACCTTTTCAGAGTTCATTCGTAGTGCTTATCAATTTCAGGGTCATTTAGCTTAAAATCAGTAAATACATGAAAAATAGCAAATGAAGTCGGAAAGGGTTGAAAATTGATGGGCTCCCTTCGAATGGTGCATACTGAACGCACAAAAAGTCTAGAGTTGAAATAAGTTAAAAAATGAAATGTCTTTGTAAAAGGCGAGTTTTCGTCTAAAACCCTGACACTTCGAAAGAGATTGTCCATTTTGTACACGAAGTGCATCCAGTTTTTGTCGTAACCGTCTCAATTTTTTAGCACATGCTATGTGGGTGAAATGATGATACCATGCCAACTTTCAACCTTTTCAGAGTTCATTTGTAGTACTTATCAATTTCGGGGTCATTTAGCTCAAAAAAAATCAGTAAATGCATGAAAAATAGCAAATGAAGTCGAAAAGGGTTGAAAATTGATGGCCTCCCTTCGAGTGGTGCATACTGAACGCACAAAAAGTCTAGAGTTGAAATAAGTTTAAAAAATGAAATGCCTTTGTAACAGGCGAGTTTTCGTCTAAAACCCTGACACTTCGAAAGAGATTGTCCATTTTGTACACAAAGTGCATCCAGTTTTTGTCATAACCCTCTCAACTTTTTAGCACATGCTATGTGGGTGAAATGATGATACCATGCCAACTTTCAACCTTTTCAGAGTTCATTCGTAGTGTTTATCAATTTCAGGGTCTTTAGCTTAAAATCAGTAAATACATGAAAAATAGCAAATGAAGTCGGAAAGGGTTGAAAATTGATGGGCTCCCTTCGAATGGTGCATACTGAACGCACAAAAAGTCTAGAGTTGAAATAAGTTAAACAAATGAAATGTCCTGGTAACAGGCAAGTTTTCGTGTGAAACCGTGATACTTCGAAAGAGATTGTCCATTTTGTACGCGAAGTGCATCCAGTTTTTGTCGTAACCGTCTTAATTTTTTAGCACATGCTATGTGGGTGAAATGATGATACCATACCAACTTTCAACCTTTTCACAGTTCATTTGTAGTGCTTATCAATTTCAGGGTCATTTAGCTCAAAAAATCAGTAAATGCATGAAAATAGCAAATGAAGTCGGAAAGGGTTGAAAATTGATGGCCTCCCTTCTAATGGTGCATACTGAATGCACAAAAAGTCTAGAGTTGAAATAAGTTAAAAAAAGGAAATGTCTTTGTAACAGGCGAGTTTTCGTGTGAAACCGTGATACTTCGAAAGAGATTGTCCATTTTGTACACGAAGTGCATCCAGTTTTTGCTATAACCCTCCAAACTTTTTAGCACATGCTATGTGGGTGAAATGATTATACAATGCCAACTTTCAACCTTTTCAGAGTTCATTTGTAGTGTTTATCAATTTCAGGGTCATTTAGCTCAAAAAATCAGTAAATGCATGAAAATAGCAAATGAAGTTGGAAAGGGTTGAAAATTGATGGCCTCCCTTTGAATGGTGCATATTAAATGCACAAAAATTCTAGAGTTGAAATAAGTTAAAAAAATGAAATGTCTTTGTAACAGGCGAGTTTTCATCTGAAAGCCACATACTTCGAAAGAGATTGTCCATTTTGTACATGAAGTGCATGCAATTTTTGCCGTAACCCTCTCAACTTTTTAGCACATGCTATGTGGGTGAAATAATGATACCATGCCAACTTTCAACCTTTTCAGAGTTCATTTGTAGTGCTTATCAATTTCAGGGTCATATAGCTCAAAAAATCAGTAAATGCATGAAAAATAGCAAATGAAGTCGGAAAGGGTTGAAAATTGATGGCCTCCCTTCGAATGGTGCATACTAAACGCACAAAAAGTCAGGAGTTGAAATAAGTTAAAAAAATGAAATGTCTTTGTAACAGGCGAGTTTTCGTGTGAAACGCTAATACTTCTAAAGAGATTGTGCATTTTGTACACGAAGTGCATCCAGTTTTTGCCATAATCCTCTAAACTTTTTAGCACATGCTATGTGGGTGAAATGATGATACCATGCCAACTTTCAACCTTTTCAGAGTTCATTTGTAGTGCTTATCAATTTCAGGGTCATTTAGCTCCAAAAAAAATCAGTAAATGCATGAAAAATAGCAAATGAAGTCGGAAAGGGTTGAAAATTGATGGCCTCCCTTCGAGTGGTGCATACTGAACGCACAAAAAGTCTAGAGTTGAAATAATTTTAAAAAATGAAATGTCTTTGTAACAGGCGAGTTTTCGTCTAAAACCCGGACACTTCGAAAGAGATTGTCCATTTTGTACACAAAGTGCATCCAGTTTTCGCCGTAACCCTCTCAACTTTTTAGCACATGCTATGTGGGTGAAATGATGATACCATGCCAAATTTCAATCTTTTCAGAGTTCATTCGCAGTGCTTATCAATTTCAGGGTCATTTAGCTCAAAAAATCAATAAGTGTATGAAAAATAGCAAATGAAGTCGAAAAGGGTTGAAAATTGATGGCATCCCTTCGAATGGTTCATACTGAATGCACAAAACACATACGTACACTACTATTACAAAGATTCCCTTCGGTTTGTCCGAAGTGGGACTTTCTAGATATATAAGCTCGAAAACTAACTAGAGAAGCTGGTCACATCAAAGAGTGGGATCTTTGGGTGTAAAAGTTTTTCTTCGCGTGTGTCCCTTTGCGTCGAAACCATGGAAAATCTTCATCGTTTAACTTGATGCTCGGGTCAACATTCACTGTGAAGGGAGCAATTTCATGAAACTTTTCATAATCTTCTGACATGTCTGTCTTGTCCTCCACTCCCACGATGTTTCTTTTCCCTGAAAGAACTATGTGGCGCTTTGGCTCATCGCATGATGTATTTGCTTCCTTATCTTTTCTTTTTCTCGGCTTGGTAGACATGTCATTCACATAGAAAACCTGCGACACGTCATTGGCTAGGACGAATGGTTCGTCTGCGTACCCAAGATTGTTGAGATCCACTTTTGTCATTCCGTACTACGGGTCTTCCTTTACCCCGCCTCCTGTCAGATTGACCCATTTGCAACCTAAACAAAGGGACCTTCAAATCAAGTCCATAGTCAAGTTCTCATATCTCCTCTATGTAACCATAGTATGTGTGCTTTGGCCCATTGTTGTTTGATGCATCAAAGCGGACACCACTGTTTTGGTTGGCGCTCTTTTTATCTTGGGAGATCGTGTAAAATGTATTCCCATTTATATCGTACCCTTTGGAAGTCAATATAGTCAAGATGGTAACTTGGATAGCAAGTACAGGTCATCTTCAACAGTGTCGTCATGCATGAGACGTGTCTGCAACCAACCGGCAAAAGTCACCGTTTGTTCATGTGTAATCCAGTCGTCAGACTTCTCCGGGTGTTTGGAGCGTAGAATATTCTTGTGTTGCTCGATATATGGAGACACCAAGGCGGAACTTTGTAGAACTGTGTAGTTGCTTGCGCCAAAGAATGCCCGTCCCGGCATATTAGTGAATTCTTTCCTAGCGTGCCATTTCCATCCAGTCTGTCCTCATGCCGTGATTCAGGAACACCTATCGGCTTAATGTTAGGAATAAAGTTAACTCAAAACTCTGACCTCCTATGTTTCATGGCCCTTGGAGATGCTTCCTTCTGGATTAGCACGATATGAACATATTTCTTTAATACTCCCATGAACCTCTCAAAGGGGAACATATTGTATAGAAATACAAGACCTAGAATGGCAATCTCCTTGACTAGGTGAACTAGGACATGCGTCATGATATTGAAGAAGGATGGTGGGAACACCAACTCGAAACTGACAAGACATTGCACCAAATCATTCTCTAACCTTGGTAGGATTTCTGGATCGATTACCTTCTGAGAGATTGCATTCAGGAATGCACATAGCTTCACAATGGCTAATCGAACGTTTTCCGGTAGAAGCCCCCTCAATGCAACCGGCAGCATTTGCGTCATAATCACATGGCATTCATGAGACTTTAGGTTCTGGAACTTTTTCTCTGCCATATTTATTATTACCTTTATATTCGACGAGAAGCCAGATGGGACCTTCACACTGAGCAGGCATTCGAAGAAGATTTCCTTCTCTTCTTTGGTAAGAGCACAGCTGGCATGACCCTGAACTGCTTTGGATCCATGCCGTCTTTTCCGTGCATACGTTGTTGGTCCTCCCGTGCCTCCAGCGTATCTTTTGTCTTTCCATACACGCCCAAGAAGCCTAGCAGGTTCACGCAAAGATTCTTCGCCACGTGCATCATATCGATTGCAGAGCGGACCTCGAGGTATTTCCAATACGGTAGGTCCCAAAATATAGATTTCTTCTTCCACATGAGTGCGCGTTTGTCAGCGTCATTCGGAACAGATTGTGCACCAGGACCCTTGCCAAAGATTACTTTTAAATCCTTGACCATATCAAGTATTTCATCACCCATATGGTGGCGACGCTTCTTCCGGTGATCTGCCTCACCTTTGAAATGATTGCCTTTCTTTCTTATGGGATGCCTGCTCTGAAGAAATTGATGATGCCCCAGATACACATTCTTCTTACATTTATCCAAATATATATTGTCGGTGTCATCTAAACAGTGCATGCATGTGTGGTATCCCTTGTTTGTTTGTCTTGAAAGGTTACTGAGAGCAGGCCAATCATTGATGGTTACAAACAGCAACACATGTAGGTCAAATTCCTCCTGATCTTTCACATCCGACGCACGTACATCTTTTCCATTCCACAGTTGTAAAAGTTCTTAAACCAATGGCCTTAGGTACACATCAATGTCGTTGCCGGGTTGCTTGGGGCCTTGTATGAGCACTGGCATCATAATGAACTTCTGCTTCATTCACAACCAAGGAGGAAGGTTATATATACATAGAGTCACACGCCATGTGCTATGATTGTTGTTATGCTCCCCAAAAGGATTAATGCCATCGGCACTTAAACCAAACCATACGTTCCTTGCATCCTTTGCAAAGTCCTTACACTTACTCTCGATTTTTCTACACCGCGACCCGTCAGCGGGCACTCTCAACTTCCCGTCTTTCTTACGGTCTTCGTTGTGCCATCGCATCAACTTGGCATGCTCTCTGTTTTGGAACAAACGTTTCAACTGTGGTATTATAGGAGCATACCACATCACCTTGGCAGGAATCTTCTTCCTGGGGCGCTCGCCCTCAACATCACCATGGCCATCGTGGCCGATCTTATAGCGCAACGCATAGCATACCGGGCATGCATTCAAATCCTCGTACTCACCGCGGTAGAGGATGCAGTCATTAGGGCATGCATGTATCTTCTCGACCTCTAATCCTAGAGGGCAGACAACCTTCTTTGCTTCATACGTACTCTCTGGCAATTCGTTGTCCTTTGGTAGCTTCTTCTTTAACATTATCAGCAACTTTTGAAATGTCTTGTTAGATACACCATTCTCTGCCTTCCATTGCAGCAATTCCAGTGTGGTACCCAGCTTTTTATTGTCACCTTCGCAATTTGGGTACAACCCTTTTTTGTGATCCTCTAACATGCGCTGCAACTTCATCTTCTCCTTTTCACTTGCGCAGTTTATCTTTGCATTGGCAATGGACCGACCAAGATCATCAGCGGGCTCATCTGATGCCTCTTCTTCAGCTCCTTCCCGCATTGTCGACTCAGCTTCTTCCCCCATTGTTGTACCATCGTATTCATGGAACCCATGGCCAGGATAGATATCGTCATCCTCTTATTCTTCATTCTCTTCCATTAGGAATCCTCTTTCTCCGTGCTTGGTCCAATAGTTATAGCCGGACATGAAACCGGACTCAAATAGGTGGACGTGAATGGTTCTTGAGTTAAAGTAATTTCAATCATTCTTACAGCCAGCACATGGACAATACATAAAACCATCTAGCCGCTTGTTTGCCTCAACCGCAACCAGAAAAGTATGCACGCCATTAATGAACTGGGGAGAGCATCGGTCCTCGTACATCCATTATCGGCTCATCTTCATTACACAACACCGAAAAGACCAAATTAATACAAGTTCGTACATAAAGTTCATACACACTTGTTCTCATAAAACAACATACAAACTCTCTAGCTAAAGCATTTAAATGCAACAAAAAATGCGATCAACATCGCAACTAAGGTAACAATTGATCCAACAACATAGTGATACCAAGCCTCACTATCAATGGCATATATTTTAAATTTTCTAATCTTCAAGCGCATTGCACCCATCTTGATCTTGTGATCATCGACGAGATCGGCAACATACAACTCCAGTTTCATCTTCTCTTCTTCAACTCTTTTCAATTTTTCTTTCAAATACTCATTTTCTTTTTCAACTAAATTTAACTTCTTGACAAGAATATCTATGTCGGTTGGAATCTCCGATTCACATACCTCCTAGATAAAAATATCTATGCCAACTTGATTGGCATAATTTTCATAAACACGAAATGCAACAAAGAGTTATAAAAGAGAGTATATACCACATCCGCATACCGGACGAGGGCCGACGGGGACGGATTTCAAAACCATGCCACTATGTATAACAAACAACCATATAGGTAAGAAAACTATACAAGTAACTAAAAAAATCTTACAAACATGTTTTTTATAAAAAGGATAAGAACAAGAGGCTCACCAAGGTGGTGTCAGCGACGGGACGATGCGGGCGATCGACGATGGTTAGGACGAGGACGGGAAGGCACCAAGTAAACCACACCTACAAATGCAAAGTAAGAATTTAATTTGAGCTCAAATTGCATAAATCAAATAAACTACCACATACAAACTAAAACCCGGAAATTACTATACTTATAGAGCATTGCAAGAGCTAATCTAGCAATGAGAGATGAAAGGACAAAGTTGCTAACCTTTGTGAACACTTGGATGGATGGGATGCCTCCAAATCTTGACAAATTTTGGCAAAAATGGAGGATGAGCTCGAGGAAGAAAGGAAGAACAGAGAGGAGAGGAAAGGGGAAGAACAGAGGACTCTGCTCTGGCTGGCCCCAAAGGGTTTCAATATAGGGGGACCTTTAGTCCCGGTTGGTGGCTCCAACCGCGACTAAAGGTTAGCCTATAGTCGCGGTTGGAGCCACCAACCGGGACTAAAGGTTCCCGTGGGGCCCTAGGATGACGCCAGCCTGCCATCACACCTTTAGTGTCGGTTCGTGGCACAAATCGGGACTAAAGGTCCGTAACGAACCGGCACTAATGATCCCCGTCACGAACCGTGATCACATTAGTGCCGGTTCAAAAGCCAACCGCGACTAATGAGGCAGACAAAAGGTCTGTTTTCTACTAGTGTTCGTTGCCTTCATCATATCTTTTACTCGGTCCACTCTTCAACAACCCGTTGTAATCCCCTAGTTGAACATGGTGTTTTGGTGCAATGAACTATTCCAACGATGTGTGTCATCACTATTGTGTTTGATTAGATTTGTGTGGTCCTATGGCTAGATTGGTAAATTGACATGATTGGTTTAAATTGTTTGTGGTAATGTTACTGTCCCTTAGTGCCCATCATATGAGCACGCGCGTAGATCACACCATAAGATTAGTCGTATGTTGATAGGACTATGCATTTGGGGCAAAAGCAACAGAAACTTCTTCATACCATAGAAATTGGTACATATGGGATTGAAGCGAGGCCAATATATCTTAATGTTATCGTTGAGTTTTACCTTAATGAACTTGTTAGTAGTTGCTTGCTAGTGTTTTCAATCATAAGTTTATATAATTCAAAATATGGGATGACATGCTAGAAGAGGTCTCTCCCACATAAGAACTTGCCATCACTCTAGTAACTTAGCTGATTGCCCTATTCAATACTCGCTATTTGTATTAAAATAGTATATTATATTCTAATATATTTATTTGGGCAGTACATACTTTTACATTTATGTTCTTCATTATCTTGCAAAGTTATCCCTTTGTACCTACTTCGTAGTTTTATTTCTCATTTCTAGATAAAAGAAAATGATCGGTATACATAGGATTCTTTCAATGGCACATATGACCTGAGAGAATATTGATCTTACCTTTATATCCTTGTGGGTTTGACATTCCATACTTACCACCTTCATCTTTAAAAAATGCTACGATGATTTCTTACACTTGGGGATTATCAACGACATGAGGGAGATGAAGACAAATATTGCTTCATTCCACACCAAATTATTTACACCAGAGAATCAAGTATTTAAGATAGCAAACATTCCTAGTTAATTATGTGGCTGATTGTCTGTCTCATGTGCTCCTTTGGTATGTGTACCGTCCTCCGTATATGGCAATTTTCCATCACAATTAGACTACATGTTCATGTGGGTGTAAAACTACATTGCATATCATCATGTTCATTTTTGACTCTATACCTACATGTTCATGTGTGATGATGGTGTACTGCACATAATTTTTGGAAAATGATGTACTTAGTAAAATGTGAGGGGATGATAATTTGAAATGTTGAAATGATTTCAACAAGGCACACACGGTTTGAAATAATCAATTTTATGCGATCTTAAAATAAGAGCGCACACGTATGACTGCAACTGTTTGCGATGTTGAAAACAAACCCCATGGGTAAAGACATAACAACTGTGTCAAATGTTAGAGACATATCCCACAGTCAACATGCAAAGACCGTGTGCGATAATACAAGATAGCATACTATCAAACATGACAATTTTTTTGTGACATATTAAGATTACCACACGATTTGTAAAAGAAAATCATGTCCGATCACTTACTATACCTACTATACCTTCAATGATTTTTTATCAGAAAATGTGTGCAATGAGCACAAAGATCGCTTACATTTTCTAATCCGTAATGGTTTGCCATTAGTAGTTCAACACACACAATTTGCTAAAGCCAGTCCTCTGTTTTTATCAAATTGCCGGCCGTGCTTAATTTGCTAAAGCCAGTCCTCTGTTTTTATCAAATTGCCAACCCACTCGAGCACACGCTTCCAGGAAGTGTCTACGATTAGGGATAAAAACCGTCTGAATAGCAGTCAGGTGCACTAGTGTGGTTATTTGTATAAGGCTGCATGCGCATAAAAAGAAGTTAGTGGAAACCATTTTTACATGACATGCTTACTTGATAATGCGGATAGGATGCATGTCAAGATAAAGAAAAAAAACGTAGATGAATTTATTAGGTATACAGAATTTTCAGATGTTCCTTGTAAGTACTCCCTCTTCTTTACGGGGAAAATGTGAACACTATCACAGCACAATTTCAACCCCCTTGTACCAGTATTACATTATGACTCCCGAGTCTCAAAGCATTGTTACTCCTCTGTCATGATGTTTCAATTTCCTTTGGAAGAAAGTAACTAACAGCCGTACTTTAGATAAGAAGACGACGTCCACGTCGCTCTCGCAAAAGGCGGAAACACTGTGTGTGACAATAACTTGTCCCTAACATGAGAGGGACAATTTTCTTCTTCTGCGTTTTGTGCTTTACTGTACTGCACTGTACTGTACTGTAGAATCGGTATAATTAAGCACCGAGACAGAATTGGAGTGATTAATGGACAAGGTTCAATCTTCCAACCGAAGAGAGAATGCCTCGTGTGTCAGCATGCAGGAGCATCTTTGCGTTGCGGAACTTTGACAACATGCCGACATGGGAGTACTTAATTTTCTTCCAAACACGGACAATTTGAAGGCGATGGATGACCTGTTTCATTGATCTAGATCGGCTGCCTTTCTTTCTTTTATCCGGGCAAGCATCTTGACTTGCTAATAAACTAATGGATCCGGCCATGTTAGCTATAGATGTTGATAATTCTTTCCGCATCAGCACTTCAGCAGCAAAGGAAGTATCCCTTTCAGTTCTATTTTATTGTTTTACAAATATCCTTTTACACTGAAAATAGATGCTTGGATGAATAACACAAAACGGGCATGCTCTCAAGACCCGTGTTGTAGAGCTAGCTTGGTCGTTGGCCGGCAAAGGTACTTGAAAAGTTGGAATTAATCTCATCAAGCTTTAGACTCCTGCTGATCGAGGAGTTTACTTTGCTTTCAAACGGAGACACATGCGATGTGATTTGATGCGAGACACTCCCCCATTAGTCCACATCCAGCTCAAGGGCCGATTAGGCACGCAACGTGACCTAAGTACACCTTGTAGATAATTAATTGCAACTCGAGCTAATCACGAGTGTACATAAGTTTTTCGGCAGTTGGCATCTGGACGTCCCGTGCTCCGTCCCCGTCAGAGGTCCAATATGGCCACCATATGATGATAGGAAGATGGGCACAGCAAACAGTGCATGAATTGTCCGGACTATGCATGCACAGCACACTGGTAGCACAGGCCAAACTGGCACTTGCTAATGTGCTCCAGATCTGTTTTCTTTACAATAGAGCTGAGTTAGGGCTATAACAAATAAACTATTATATTGTTGTTTAGTTGAAGAAAAAAAAAGAAAAGAGAAGGTAAATGATTTTTTGTGAAGAGTCAGCTCTAACACATGCTCCGACGCATTTTATAAGAGCTAAAAGTGGTTCACACAATAAAAAATAATATACTCTTTTGACAAATTATTGTACATGTTGGTTATAAAATGGGTTATAAATGATATGACAATGTCTTGTAGCTAGCAGCTGGCTATACTGTTAACGATGCTATTCTGCGGGGCTTTGTTGCTTTTCCCGGCGACATGCCGGGCCGCGTCTACAGTTCAATTCATGTCCCCAACACTAGGGATAGGCTTGTCCCCGCGACGCATTTTTGCACCTAGTACAGTGTCTCCAGACCGCTAGGGCTGTCCCTACGTACGCGGATGGATCCTCTGCCTGCTTTGCTCGCATGCATGCATTCACGGGCATGCAGCGCTGTGCCACAACCGTGCATTGATTTTTTTTAGAGAAATTCTGGCACCATGAACTGTTCAACTGGTAAACACTGGCAGCAGCAGCCTCGCCTCCGGATCATAGATTCTCAGATGCAACGGAAGCAACGGAGGCATGGCTGCTCCTGGATTGATGATGCATGCATGCATGCATGGTTTGAACGGGCCGTGTTGATCGTTGAACGCACGGCCGGGACAACGGTGGCCGTTTGAACGGTCAGAGTGAACATTGGTCAACTGTTTTGGAGCAGCGAAGCCGGTTCAGATAGAAAAAAACCCGGGCGCGGTCACCGCTGGGCGCGCAGACCACGGGGATCCGGCCATCGGCATCTCGGGATCACACAGACACGCACGTAGAAAAAATAAACACAATTAAAGGCCCATTGACTTGCTCATGTTCGCTGCTGGTACGTGCTCGATCCGGACACCGGGTTTGACTTGCGGGCATCGAGGGGGGGATCGATCGGGCGCAGAGAGACAGGGTGATCCAAGGGGAAAAGGATAAGTAAACCCGCCGAACCATCCATGGATGCCATTTTTAATCTGTTTATTAGTACGTACTTTGGTTACACTTTCATGGCTGTCCAACGAGTGGGTACAGAGAGCATACGTACAGATCAGAAGCGCGTGATCGGAAGGGATTAATCGGGCCGGCGCGATCGGTGGCGGACACACATTCCGGAGGGCCGGGGGGGGGGGGGGGGCGTAGACCATGGCGACAGGACATTGTATGTGGCCACGTGACGGGCACGCCGCGCCACGAGGAGGAGCTTCCGGCGCCGGCTCGCCGGGCGCGCCCGCATGTGGCCGGGCGCGCGCGCGCGCGTTAGGCGGCCGATCGGTCGATCGATCGGTCTCGTCGGCGCTCCACCGTCGCATCGCATGCATGGGACGCCCTCGCTGTCGATTTGTTAATTGGGGTTCGTTGGTTAGGATGGAGGACTGCAATAGCGTGCACGCCTGCGCATGTCGATGTGCGCGCGTTCGTGTTGGCACAGCACAGCCAGCCGCACAGGTCAAAGCTCCCACGTTAAGCAAGGAGAGCTATACTACTGGTGTGGCCATGACGAAACGTGGTGCGGTTCCCGCATTTGGGCGGTGTCGGTGTGGTCGCGCGCGGACCTTCCGGGCGAGTCGCGGCGCTGGCATCGCCTGACTTCGGCGCGGAGGCCAGGCGCCGGCCGGTCTGGCACCGCACCGTGCGGCAGAAGCCCATGCCGCCCTGCCGTGGATCATCATCCCTCGGGTCAATTACCACATGTTAGTGTGCTGATAATTCAACAGACTCTGTTCACACTGTCTTACTGCTGGAAACACACTTTGCCTGGCAGCTAGAAGCCCTACAGGCAGTCTTGCGGTTTTTGGCATCTTCAGAGAGAGAGAGAAAAACGGAGTGCATTTTTTGTTTAGTTTTTTTTTTACGTCCAAACACGATTTCTTTATTAATCAACAATGTTCATAGGAACACAGCTCAAAATTGGTGAATTCAGAAGCCAGACATGGCGACAGGGAGAAAGTCAACGATGAAAACGGTTCAAGATTTGAACGCACGGTTTAAGAGATAAACCGTTTTGAAAATACGAATCTACGGAAAAAAAAACTCACAGGTTACGATAAGTACTGCATTTGATGGGTCGATGGAAACATTGGTGTCAAATTTGCAAGCCCAAACATATCCTCCGTCCGGCCTAATGATGGGCTGGACCTGCATTCAGCCCATCTGCATTAGTTCTGATCGTCATGGAGGGCTCCTTTGGTTCATAATTGATTCATATAATATGAAGAATAGAGATTTTCTACGCTCTGCCCATTTGAATGCTATATGGAATTATAAAAAGATGGAACTATGACAAGTGGGTGTTTGATGGAAGCATAGGATTTGTTTTCAAGAGCTCAAGAAAGTCTGCTTATGAAGCAGACCAGGGAAAGTTCCATAGGAATGATTCCTAAGGACTACATACCTACAAATCAAACAAAACCCACAGGAAAAGTTCCATAGGATCACAAAACCAAAAAAATCCTGTAAAATATAATGAATCGAACATATATTATTCTACTTTATAAAATTATTATGGAAAATACAAAAATGGATTAGAAAATATATAAAGGAAATGTACACCTCATTTTAGAAGTTCACGCAAATAAAAGTATGAAATTATGTATTTAATAAATATGACATATTTATAATGGTGGTTCATACATATAAAATGCTCATGTAATTTTTTTAAAGTGTTGCATATCTCTCAAAAAGTACAATAAAAAATAAAAATAAAGAGATAATTAAAAAAGGAAAGGAAAAACTAAATTCAAAAGGGAGAAAAATAATTCCAAAAATGAAAAATAAATCTGGATAAGGAAAAAAGAAAAGTGGAGAAAGAAACAAGAAATCAAAATATAATCCATAGATGACCCTGGCCATGATCATGGAGGGTGTGCACAGATTTTTCATACTCACCCCCCAACAAAGCGACAAATAGGAATTTTAGCTGTATATTGTTTGTCCCGCTCTTAGAGGAGCCCACCAAAAGTATTTTGTTTCCACTTGGATTACCTTTGTTTTTCCTTGTTCTTTTCCCGTTTTTCAATAGAAGTTTTTTTGGTATTTTTCAAAGCTGTTCTTATTCATCACCATGACACAATTTATTTTACGTAAATGCCAAATGGGGACCAAGCTTCATGGAGGCTTTACTTTAAAAACTCTAGAGTTCAAACTTTCCAGTTTCAAAAAAATCTAAAAAAATACAAAGGCATAATGTGCATGTGTGTAAATTTTTAGGTCAGAATGCGCTACAAATAATAAATACACAAAAAACAAGGGCTTTTTAGCATATGTACTCTTCATCCTCAAACTCCATGATTTTGTCTTTTTGTGCAGCTCGCCATTCAAAGCATTTCATCCTGAAATTTGACACATGCAGATTACATCCTTGTATATATGTGTAGTTTTTTTCATAATTTTTTGAAACTGAAAATTTAAAAGTTGAAATTCTTAAAATTAAGACCTTCATGGAGCTTGATCTCCAAAATGCCCTCCTCTTTATTTTAACATAAGTTTGTTTTTACATAAACATAACCCATGTAAGTTTATCATGCTCTTCTATAATTTTAGCGAGTTACATGATTTTAAAATAAATAATGAACATTTTTCAATTGATGTAAAACTATGTTGCTGTTGGGAGACGTAGTAGTAAATCAAAAAAATTCCTACGTGTCACCAAGATCAATCTATGGATAAACCAGCAACGAGCAAAGGGGGAGTGCATCTTCATACCTTTGAAGATCGCAAAGCGAAAGCGTTACAAGAACGCGGTTGGTGGAGTCGTACTCGCAGCGATTCAGATCGCGGTGGATTCCGATCTAAGCGCCGAACAATGGCGCCTCCGCGTTCAACACACGTGTAGCCCGATGACGTCTCCTACGCCTTGATCCAGCAAGGAGGAAGGAGAGGTTGAGGGAGAGCTCCGGCAGCACGATGGCATGGTGACGATGGAGCTACATGGTACTCCGACAGGGCTTCGCCAAGCGCTACGGAGGACGAGGAGGAGGAGGGGTAGGGCTGCGCCGAGAGAGAGAGAGAGAGAGAGAGATGTGCGTCCTCGGCAGCCCCAAGGGCTCCACTATATATAGGAGGAGGAGGAGGGGTGCGCAGCCCCTAGGGTTCCCATCCTAGCGCCGGTGGCCAACCCTAGATGGGTCTAGGGCGGCGGCCAAGAGAGGGGAGAGGAGGGGCGGCGCCCTAGTTGGGCCCAGGGCCCATCTGCGCTTAGGGTTTGCCCCCCTCCCACCTTTGTTGCGCCTTGGGCCCTTGTGGGAGGCGCATCAGCCCACCTAGGGGTTGGTTCCCTCCCACCTTCGGCACACGCAGCCCTCTGGTGCCGGTGGCCCCACACGATGGACCCCCAGAACCCTTCCGATGGTCCCGGTACGTTACCGGTGATGCCCGAAACACTTCCGGTGACCAAAACCTCACTTCCTATATATGAATCATTACCTCCGGACTATTCCGGAACTCCTCGTGATGTCCGAGATCTCATCCGGGACTCCGAACAACCTTCGGTAACCACGTACAGAATTTCCCTATAACCCTAGCGTCATCGAACCTTAAGTGTGTAGACCCTACGGGTTTGGGAGGCATGTAGACATGATCGAGACACCTCTCCGGTCAATATGTTGGGGAACGTCGCATGGGAAACAAAAAATTTCCTACGTTCACGCAAGACCTATCCATGGTGATGAGCATCTACGAGAGCGAGAGTGGATCTATATACCCTTGTAGATCGCTAAGCGGGAAGCGTTAAGAAACGCGGTTGGTGTAGTCGAACGTCTTTGCGATCCAAATCGTCGAGCGTCCTGCGATCTCATTACGATCCGTCCCACGATCCGTCCCGCGAACTCATCACGATTCGTCCCGAGAACTCATCACGATCTGTCTCGCGAACTCATCACGATCCGTCCCGCGAACTCATCACGATCTGTCCCGTGAACTCATCACGATCCGTCTCGTGATCTTGATCACGGTCCTTCCAATCTAGCGCCGAACGGACGACACCTCCGCGTTCAGCACAGGTACAACTCGATGACGACTCCGCCTTCTTGATCCAGCAAGAGGGAGCGGAGAGGTAGAAGAGTTCTCCGGCAGCATGACGGCGCTCCGATGATGGTGGTGGAGCTATTTCGGCACAGCTTCGCCTAAGCACTGCAGAAATCCGACCTAAAGGAGAAACTATGCACTGGAGGAACGGGTAGCACATGGCTGAAAATCTGGTGCCAAAACCCTAAAACCCTCTAGTATATATATGAGGAGAGGAGGAGGAGGCTTGGCTCCCAAGGAGCCAGCCCTTGGGTCGGCCGAACCAAGGAGGATTGGAGGATTCCTCCTCCAACCCTAGTAGGACTAGGACTCCTCCTTATTTTTGCCTTTTTGCCACCTTTTTCTCTTTGGGCTTTTCTTCCCAGCCGCATGGGCCTTGTGTGGGACTTCCACCAGCCCACTAAGGGCTGGTATTTACTCTCCCACAGCCCATGTAACCTCTTGGGTCGAAATACCCCTCCCGATGGTCTCCCGATACACTACCGGCACTCCCGGTACACTACCGATGAGCCCGAAACTTTTTCGGTGACCAAAACAGGACTTCCTATATATCAATCTTTACCTCCGGACCATTCCGGAGCTCCTCGTGACGTTCGGGATCTCATCCAGGACTCCGAACAACCTTCGGTCACCACCATACATAACTCTATACTACTGAAACGTCACCGAACCTTAAGTGTGCAGACCCTGCGGGTTCGAGAACTATGTAGACACGACCGAGACACCTCTACGGTCAATAACCAATAGCGGGACCTAGATGCCCATATTGGTTCCTACATATTCTATGAAGATCTTTATCGGTCGAACCTCTATGTCAAGGATTCAGTTAATCCCGTATGATGTGTTGGAAATATGCCCTAGAGGCAATAATAAAATGGTTATTATTGTATTTCCTTGTTCATGATAATTGTCTATTGTTCATGCTATAATTGTGTTAACCGGAAACCATAATACATGTGTGAATACATAGACCACAACATGTCCCTAGTGAGCCTCTAGTTGACTAGCTCGTTGATCAATAGATGGTCACGGTTTCATGGCCATGGACATTGGATGTCATTGATAACGGGATCACATCATTAGGAGAATGATGTGATGGACAAGACCCAATCCTAAGCATAGCACAAAGATCGTGTAGTTCGTTTGCTAAAGCTTTTCAATGTCAAGTGTCATTTCCTTAGACCATGAGATTGTGTAACTCCCGGATACCGTAGGAATACTTTGGGTGTGCCAAACGTCACAACGTAACTGGGTGGCTATAAAGGTACGCTACGGGTATCTCCGAAAGTATCTGTTGGGTTGGCACGAATCGAGACTGGGATTTGTCACTCCGTGTGACGGAGAGGTATCTCTGGGCCCACTCGGTAAGACATCATCATAATGAGCTCAATGTGACTAAGGAGTTAGCCACGGGATGATGTATTACGGAACGAGTAAAGAGACTTGCCAGTAACGAGATTGAACAAGGTATGGGGATACCGACGATCGAATCTCGGGCAAGTATCATACCGATAGACAAAGGGAATTGTATACGGGATTGATTGAATCCTTGACATCGTGGTTCATCCGATGAGATCATCGTGGAGTACGTGGGAGCCAACATGGGTATCCAGATCCCGCTGTTGGTTATTGACCGGAGAGGTGTCTCGGTCATGTCTACGTGTCTCCCGAACCCGTAGGGTCTACACACTTAAGGTTCGATGACGCTAGGGTTATAGGGAAAAGGTATACGTGATTACCGAAGGTTGTTCGGAGTCCCGTATGAGATCCCGGACGTCATGAGGAGCTCCGGAATGGTCCGGAGGTAAAGATTGATATATAGGAAGTCCAGTTTTGGTCACTGGAAAGTTTTCGGGCTCATCGGTAGTGTACCGGGAGTGCCGGGAGGGTGCCGGAGGACCCCCGGGGAGGGGTGTGACGACCAAAGGACCACATGGGCTGTTAGATAAAGTGTGCCAGCCCTTATTGGGCTGGGCAAGACTTTTGCTAAAGGCCCATGCGGCTGGAGATAAGGAGATAAGGCAAAAAGGATTTAAAAGGAGGAGATCCACCTCCCTTGTGGGAGGTGGACTCTCCCTTTAATTCGGCCGGCCATCTCCTCTTTGGAGTAGAGGCCAAGCCAGCCCTCCACGTCCCTCCTCCTATATATACTTGAGGTTTTGGATGTTTTGAGACAGGATTTGATCTCTCTCTCTCACGGCGAAGCCCTACCTCTCTTCTTCCTCCTCCGCAGCGCTTAGGCGAAGCCCTGTCGGAATACCTTGCTACTCCACCACCACCACGCCGTCGTGCTGCTGTTGGAGCCCTTCCCCAACCTCTCCTTCCTCCTTGCTGGATCAAGGTGTTGGAGACGTCACCGGGCTGCACGTGTGTTGAACGCGGAGGTGCCGTCCGTTCGGCACTTGATCGGATCTACCGCGATCTGAATCGCTGCGAGTACGACTCCATCAACCGCGTTCTTGTAACGCTTCCGCTTAGCGATCTTCAAAGGTATGAAGATCCACTCTCCCCTTGCTCGTTGCTGGTTTCTCCATAGATGGATCTTGGTGAACGCGTAGGAAATTTTTGATTTACTACTACGTCTCCTAACAGTGGCATCATGAGCTAGGTCTATGCGTAGAATCTATGCACGAGTAGAACACAAAGTAGTTGTGGGCGTCGATTTTGTTAATATGCTTGCCGTTACTAGTCTTATCTTGATTCGACGGTATTGTGGGATGAAGCGGCCCGGACCAACCTTACACGTACGCTTACGTGAGACCGGTTCCACCGCCTGACATGCACCAGTTGCATAAGGTGGCTAGCGGGTGTCTGTCTCTCCCACCTTAGTCGGATTGGATTCGATGAAAAGGGTCCTTATGAAGGGTAAATAGCAATTGGCATATCACGTTGTGGTTTTGACGTAGGTAAGAAACGTTCTTGCTAGAAACCTATAGCAACCACGTAAAAACTTGCAACTACAAATTAGAGGACGTCTAACTTGTTTTTGCAGCATGTGCCTTGTGATGTGATATGGCCAAAGGATGTGATGTGATGCATTGTGATGTATGAGATTGATCATGTTCTTGTAATAGGGTTCACGACTTGCATGTCGATGACTATGACAACCGGCAGGAGCCATAGGAGTTGTCTTATATTATTGTATGACCTGCGTGTCAATCATAAACGCCATGTAATTACTTTACTTTATTGCTAAACGTTAGCTGTAGTAGTAGAAGTAATATTTGGCGAGACAACTTCATGAAGACACAATGATGGAGATCATGATGATGGAGATCATGGTGTCGTGCCGGTGACAGTGATGATCATGGTGCCCCGAAGATGGAGATCAAAGGAGCAAGATGATATTGGCCATATCATGTCACTATATTGATTGCATGTGATGTTTATCATGTTTACATCTTATTTGCATAGAACGACGGTAGTAAATAAGATGATCTCTCAATAAAATTTCAAGAAAGGTGTTCACCCTAACTGTGCACCGTTGCTAAGGATCGTCGTTCCGAAGCACCACGTGATGATCGGGTGTGATAGGTTCTAACGTTCGCATACAACGGGTGTAAGCGAGATTTACACATGCGAAACACTTAGGTTGACTTGACGAGCCTAGCATGTACAGACATGGCCTCGGAACACGGAAGACCGAAAGGTCGAACATGAGTCGTATAGAAGATACGATCAACATAGAGATGTTCACCATGGATGACTAGTCCGTCTCACGTGATGATCGGACACGGGCTAGTTGACATGGATCATGTATCACTTGGAAGACTAGAGAGATGTCTATCTAAGTGGGAGTTCATTAATAATTTGATTAAGTGAACTTAATTATCATGAACTTAGTCTAAAAATGTCCTTGCAAATTATGTCGTAGATAGCTCGCGCTGTAGCTCCCCAGTTTTATTGATACAATCCTAGAGAAAAGTAAGTTGAAAGTTGATGGTAGCAATAATGCGGACTGGGTCCGTGATCTGAGGATTGTCCTCATTGCTGCACAGAAAGCTTATGTTTTTGATGTACCGCTAACTGCATCACTCCCTCAAGCGTTGTCTGTAGATGTTGTGAACATATGACAGGCACTTTTTGATGACTACGTGATAGTTCAGTGCGTCATGCATTACGGCTTAGAATTGAGGCTTCAAAATGTTTTGAACGTCACAGAACATATGAGATGTTCTAGGAGCTGAGATTGTGATCTCAAGCTCGTGCCTATGTTGAGAGGTATGAGACCTCCAACAAGATTCTTTGCCTGCAAGATAAAGGAGAATAGCTTAATCGGTGAGCGTGTTCTCAGATTGTCTGGGTGCTACAATCACTTGAATCAAGTGGGAGTTAATCTTCCAGATGAGATAGTGATTAATGCAGTTCTCCAAGTCACTGCCACCAAGCTACTAGAGCTTCGTGATGAACTATAACATGCCAGGGATGGATAAGATGATCCCTGAGTTGTTCGTGATGTTTGACACCACGAAGGTAGAAATCAATAAGGAGCATCAAGTGTTGATGGTTAAGTGAAAACCACTAGTTTCAAAAGGGGCAAGGGCAAGAAGGGAAAAACTTCAGGAATGGCAAGCCAGTTGTTGCTCTAGTGAAGAAACCCAAGGTTGAGCCCGAACCCGAGACTAAGTGCTTCTGTTATGAGGAGAATGTTCGCTGAAGCGGAAAACCCTAGATGATTGGTAGATAAGAAGGCTGGTAATGTCAATGGAAGTATATTTGATATACGTGTTAGTGATGTGTACCTTGCTGGTACTCCTAGTAGCACCTGGGTATTAGATACCGGTTCGGTTGCTAAGTGTTAGCAACTCGAAATAAAAGCTACGGAGTAAATGGAGACTAGCTAGGTGAAAGGTGACGATGTGTGTTGGAAGTATTTCCAAGATTGATGTGATCACCATCGCACGCTCTCTCTACCTTCAGGATTTGTGATAAACCTAAATAAATGTTATTTGGTGTTTGCGTTGAGCATAAACGTGATTAGATCATGATTAGTGCGATACGGTTATTCATATAAGTTAGAGAATAATGGTTATTCTGTTTACATGGATAATGCCTTCAATGGTCATGCACCCACTCGAAATGGTTTATCGAATCATGATCGTAGTAGTACACATATTCATAACATTGGTACCAAAAGATACAAAGTTAATAATGATAGTACCACATGCTTGTGGCACTGCCACGTAATGTCATATTGGTATAAATCGCATGAAGAAACTCCATGATGATGGATGTTTTTTGACTCACTCGATTTCGAATCGGTTGAGACATGCGAGCCATGCCTCTTGGGCAAGATGACTGAGACCCCGTCATCCAATATGATGGAGCGGGCAAGTGGCTTATTGGAATTAATACATGTTGATGTATGTGGTCCAATGAGTGTTGAAACACACAGTGGATATCGTTGTTTTTCTTTACCTTCACTGATGATTTGAGTAAATATGGGGATATTTACTTAATGAAACACGAATCTGAAATGTTTGAAAGGTTCAAGGAGTTTCAGAGTGAAGTTAAAGATCATCGTGACAAGAAGATAAATGTCTATGATATGATCATGGAGGTGAATATCTAAGTTACGAGTTTGGTATGCAATTTTAGACAATGTGGAAATTGTTTCACAGCTCACGCCTCCTGGAACACCATAGTGTGATGGTGTGTTCGAACGTCGTAGTCGTGCTCTATTGGATATAGTGAGTACTATGATGTCACTTATCGTTTTACCACTATCGTTATGGGGTTATGCATTAAAGACAAATCCATTCACTTTAACAGGGCACCATCTAAGTCTGTTGAGATGACACCGTGAGAATTATGGTTTGACAGAAGCCTAAGCTGTCATTTCTTAATGTTTGGGGCTGCGACGCTTATGTGAAAATGGGTTTTTCACCTAGCGAGCTCGAACTCAAAGCAGACAAATGCATCTTCATAGAATACCCTAATGAGACATTGGGTATGCCTTCTATCTCAGATCCAAGCGCAAAAGGTGTTTGTTGCTAAGAACGGGTCCTTTTTGAGAAAGAGTTTCTCTCGAAAGAATTGAGTGGGAGGAAGATAGAACTTGATAAGGTTGTTGAACCTTTGTTTCAACCAGAGAATAGCGCAACACAGAAAGATGTTTCTGTAGAGCCTACTTAGTTGAAAAGGAAGTTAATGATGATGATCATGAAGCTTCGGATCAAGTCACTATCGAACCTCGTAGGTCGACAAGGACGCGTACTGCTCCTGAGTAGTACGACAACCCTGTCTTGGAAATCATGTTGTTGGACAACGATGAACCTACGAACTATGGAGAAGCGATGGTGGGCCCGGATTCCAACAAATGGCTAGGAGCCATGAAATCCGAGAAAGGATCCATGTATGAAAACCAAGTATGGACTTTGGTAGACTTGCCTGTTGAATGGCGGGTCATTGAGTACAAATGGACCTTTGAGATAAACATAGACGCTAATGGTGAAATGTCACCGTTTATAAAGCTCGACTTGTCGCAAAGAAGTTTCCGCCAAGTTCAAGGAGTTGACTGCAATGAGATTGTCTCATCTGTAGCGATGCTAAAAGTCTATTAAAATTTTGTTAGCAATTGCTGCATTTTTCGATTATGAAATTTGGCAGATGGATGACAAAACAAGGTTTCCGTAATGGTTTCTGTGAGGAAGAGTTGTATGTGATACAACCAGAAGGTTTTGTCAATCCTAAGGATGCTAATAATATGCAAACTCCAGCAATCCTTCTATGGACTGGAGCAAGCATCTCGGAGCTGGAATATATGCTTTGATGAGGTGATCAAAGTGTTTAAGTTTATACAAAGTTTATGAGAAACTTGTATTTGCAAGAAAGTGAGTGGGAGCACTATGGAATTTCTTATAAGAATATGTAGTTGACATATTATTGATCGGAAATGATGTAGAATTTCTGGAAGAGCATGAAGGGTTGTTTGAAAAGTTTTTTTTTCAAAGGAAGACCGAGATAAAGCTACTATTTTATTGAGCATCAAGATCTATAGGGATAGATCAATTCGCTTGATAAGTTTTTTCGACGAAGACATACCTTGACAAGTTTTTGAAGGAGTTCAAAATAGATGGGTCAAAGAAGGAGTTCTTGACTGTATTGTAAGGTGTGAAATTGAGTAAGACTCAATACCTGACCACGGCAGAAGATAAAGAAAAGATGAGTGTCATCTCCTATGCTTTAGCCATAGGCTCTATATAGTATGCCATGCTGTGTACCGCACCTGTGTGTGCCTTGCCATGAGTCTGTCAAGGGGTACAAGAGTAATCCAAGAGTGGATCACTGGACAATGGTCAAAGTTATCCTTAGTAACTTGAGAACTAAGGAAATATTTCTCGATTATGGAGGTGATAAAGAGTTCATCGTAAAGGGTTACGATGATGCAAGCTTTAACTCCAATCCGGATGACTCTTAGTAGAAATCTGGCTATGTATAGTGGAGCAGCCATTTGGAATAGCTCCAAGTGGAGCGTGGGAGCAGTATCTACAAATATGACATGGAAAGTTTGCAAGGTACACACGGATCTGAATGTCGCAGACCCGTTGACTAAAACCTCTTTCACGAGCAGGACATGAACAAACCCCAGAACTTATTGGGTGTTAATCACATGATGATATGATCACATGGTGATGTAAGTGTTAATCACATGGTGATGTGAACTAGATTATTGACTCTAGTGCAAGTGGGAGACTGTTGGAAATATGCCCTAGAGGCAATAATAAAATGGTTATTATTGTATTTCCTTGTTCATGATAATTGTCTATTGTTCATGCTATAATTGTGTTAACCGGAAACCATAATACATGTGTGAATACATAGACCACAACATGTCCCTAGTGAGCCTCTAGTTGACTAGCTCGTTGATCAATAGATGGTCACGGTTTCATGGCCATGGACATTGGATGTCATTGATAACGGGATCACATCATTAGGAGAATGATGTGATGGACAAGACCCAATCCTAAGCATAGCACAAAGATCGTGTAGTTCGTTTGCTAAAGCTTTTCAATGTCAAGTGTCATTTCCTTAGACCATGAGATTGTGTAACTCCCGGATACCGTAGGAATACTTTGGGTGTGCCAAACGTCACAACGTAACTGGGTGGCTATAAAGGTACGCTACGGGTATCTCCGAAAGTATCTGTTGGGTTGGCACGAATCGAGACTGGGATTTGTCACTCCGTGTGACGGAGAGGTATCTCTGGGCCCACTCGGTAAGACATCATCATAATGAGCTCAATGTGACTAAGGAGTTAGCCACGGGATGATGTATTATGGAACGAGTAAAGAGACTTGCCAGTAACGAGATTGAACAAGGTATGGGGATACCGACGATCGAATCTCGGGCAAGTATCATACCGATAGACAAAGGGAATTGTATACGGGATTGATTGAATCCTTGACATCGTGGTTCATCCGATGAGATCATCGTGGAGTACGTGGGAGCCAACATGGGTATCCAGATCCCGCTGTTGGTTATTGACCGGAGAGGTGTCTCGGTCATGTCTACGTGTCTCCCGAACCCGTAGGGTCTACACACTTAAGGTTCGATGACGCTAGGGTTATAGGGAAAAGGTATACGTGATTACCGAAGGTTGTTCGGAGTCCCGTATGAGATCCCGGACGTCATGAGGAGCTCCGGAATGGTCCGGAGGTAAAGATTGATATATAGGAAGTCCAGTTTTGGTCACCGGAAAGTTTTCGGGCTCATCGGTAGTGTACCGGGAGTGCCGGGAGGGTGCCGGAGGACCCCCGGGAGGGGTGTGACGACCAAAGGACCACATGGGCTGTTAGATAAAGTGTGCCAGCCCTTATTGGGCTGGGCAAGACTTTTGCTAAAGGCCCATGCGGCTGGAGATAAGGAGATAAGGCAAAAAGGATTTAAAAGGAGGAGATCCACCTCCCTTGTGGGAGGTGGACTCTCCCTTTAATTCGGCCGGCCATCTCCTCTTTGGAGTAGAGGCCAAGCCAGCCCTCCACGTCCCTCCTCCTATATATACTTGAGGTTTTGGATGTTTTGAGACAGGATTTGATCTCTCTCTCTCACGGCGAAGCCCTACCTCTCTTCTTCCTCCTCCGCAGCGCTTAGGCGAAGCCCTGTCGGAATACCTTGCTACTCCACCACCACCACGCCGTCGTGCTGCTGTTGGAGCCCTTCCCCAACCTCTCCTTCCTCCTTGCTGGATCAAGGTGTTGGAGACGTCACCGGGCTGCACGTGTGTTGAACGCGGAGGTGCCGTCCGTTCGGCACTTGATCGGATCTACCGCGATCTGAATCGCTGCGAGTACGACTCCATCAACCGCGTTCTTGTAACGCTTCCGCTTAGCGATCTTCAAAGGTATGAAGATCCACTCTCCCCTTGCTCGTTGCTGGTTTCTCCATAGATGGATCTTGGTGAACGCGTAGGAAATTTTTGATTTACTACTACGTCTCCCAACATGATGTTCCCTTTGTTCTTCGGTATGTTACTTGCCCGAGATTCGATCGTCGGTATCTCCATACCTAGTTCAACCTCGTTAACGGCAAGTCTCTTTACTCGTTCCGTAATACAAGATCACGTGACTAACACTTAGTCACATTGCTTGCAAGGCTTGTTATGATGTTGTATTACCGAGTGGACCCTGAGATACCTCTCCGTCACACGGAGTAACAAATCCCAGTCTTGATCCATGCCAACTCAACAGACACCCTCGGAGATACCTGTAGAGCACCTTTATGGTCACCCAGTTACGTTGCGACATTTGATACACACAAGGCACTCCTCCGGTGTTAGTGAGTTGCATGATCTCATGGTCATAGGAACAGATACTTGACATGCAGAAAACAGTAGCAATAAACTGACACGATCATATGCTACGTTTGTAGTTTGGGTCTTGTCCATCACATCATTCTCCTAATGATGTAATCCCGTTACCAAATGACATCTCATGTCCATGACTAGGAAACCATAGCCATCTTTGATCAACAAGCTAGTCTATTTAGAGGCATACTAGGGACATGGTGTTGTCTATGTATCCACACATGTATCTAAGTCTCCGATCAATACAATTATAGCATGGATAATAAACGGTTATCATGAACAAGGAAATATGATAATAACTAATTTATTATTGCCTCTAGGACATATTTCCAACAGTCTCCCACTTGCACTAGAGTCAATAATCTAGTTCACATCACCATGTGATTCGCATTGTTATGAATCTAACACCCATGAGTTCTGGGGCTCGATCATGCTTTGCATGTGAGAGAGGTCTTATAGTCAATGGGTCTGCGACATTCAGATCCGTGTGTACTTTGCAAATCTTTATGTCAAACTGTAAACACTGCTACCACACTCCACTTGGTACTATTCCAAATGGCTGCTCCACTATACATATCCAGATTGCTACTACGAGTCATCCGGATTGGTGTTAAAGCTTGCATCGACGTAACTCTTTACGACGAGCTCTTTATCACCTCCATAATCGACAAACATCCCCTTAGTCTTTTAGTTACTAAGGATAATCTTGACCGTTGTCCAGTGATCCACTCCTGGATCACTTTTGTACCCCTTGACAGACTCATGGCAAGGCACACACCAGGTGCGGTACACAACATGGCATAATATAGAGCCTATGGCTAAGGCATAGGGGACGACGTTCGTCCTTTCTCTTTCTTCTGCCGTTGTTGAGCTTTGAGTCTCACTCAACTTCACACCTTACAAATCAGGCAAAAACTCTTTCTCTGACTGATCCATTTTGAACTCTTTCAAAATCTTGTCAAGGTATGTACTCATTGAAAGTCTCATCAAGCATCTTGATCTATCTCTATAGATCTTGATGTTCAACAATTAGGTAGCTTTATCCAGGTCTTCCTTTGAAAATCATTTTTCAAACAACCGTTTATGCTTTCCAGAAATTCTACATTATTTCCGATCAACAATATGTCATCCACATATACTTATCAGAAATTCTATAGTGCTCCCACTTACTTTATTGTAAATACAAGTTTCTCGTAAACTTTGTATAAACTACAAAACTTTGATCACCTCATCAAAGTGTATATTCCAACTCCGAGATGCTTGCTTCAGTCCATAGAAGGACCACTGAAGCTTGCACATCTTTTAGCATCCTTAGGACTGACAAAACCTTCTGGTTGTATCTCATACAACCTTTCCTTAAAGAAGGAAACGATGTTTTGACATCCATCTACCAGATTTTATAATTGAAAAATGCAGCAACTGCTAACATAATTCCAACAGACTTTAGCATCGCTACGAGTGAGAAAGTCTCATCGCAGTCAACTCCTTAAACTTGTCGTAAACTTATTTGCAACAAGTTGAGCTTTACAAATGGTGACATTTACCATAAGCGCATGTCTTCATTTTAAACATCCATTTGTACTCAACGACCTGCCGTCCAACGAGCAAGTCTACCAAAGTCTATACTTGGTTTTCATACATGGATCCTTTCTCGGATTTCATGGCCTCTAACCATTTGTCGAAATCTGGGCCCGTCATCGCTTCTTCACAGCTCGTAGGTTCATCGTCGTCCAACAACATGATCTCCAAGACAGGGTTGTCGTACCGCTCAGGAGCAGTACACATCTTTATCGACCTACGAGGTTCGATAGTAACTTGATCCGAAGCTTCATGATCATCATCATTAACTTCCTCTTCAACTAATGTAGGCTTCACAGAAACATCTTCCTGTGCTGTGCTACTCTCTGGTTGAACAAAGGTTCAATAACCTCATCAAGTTCTATCTTCCTCCCACTCAATTCTTTCGAGAGAAACTCTTTCTCGAGAAAGGACCCAGTTTTAGCAACAAACATTTTATGCTTGGATCTGAGATAGAAGGTTCACCCAACTGTTCTTAGGGTATTCTATGAAGATGCATTTGTCCGCTTTGGGTTCGAGCTCATTAGGTGAAAACATTTTCCACAGAAGCGTCGCAGCCCCAAACATTAAGAAATGACAGCTTAGGTTTCTGCCAAACCATATGGTGTCATCTCAACGGATTTAGATGGTGCCCTATTTAAAGTGAATGTAGTTGTCTCTAATGCATAACCCCAAAACGATAGTGGTAAAAGGATAAGAGACATCATAATTCGCACCATATCCAATAGAGCACGACTATGATGTTCAGACACACCATCACACTATGGTGTTCTAGGTGGCGTGAGTTGTGAAACAATTTTCACGTTGTCTTAAGTTGTATACCAAACTCGTAACTCAGATATTCTCCTACACGATCATATCATGGACATTTTATCTTCTTGTCACGATGATCTTAAACTTCACTCTGAATTTGCTTGAACTTTTTCAAACAATCCAGACTTGCGTTTCATTGAGTAAATATACACTATTATCTACTCAAATCATCAGTGAAGGTAAGAAAATAACGATATCCACCACATGCTACAAGACTCACTAGATTGCATACATCAACATGTATCATTTCCAATAAATCACTTGCTCGCTCCATCAAACCAGAAAACGGTGTCCTTAGTCATCTTGCCCAAGAGGCATGGTTTGCATGTCTCAACCGATTCGAAATCGAATGAGTCCAAAGATCCATTAGCATGGAGTTTCTTCATGCGCTTTATACCAATATGACATTTAGCGGCAGTGCCACAAGTATGTGGTACTATCATTATTAACTTTGTATCTTTTGACATCAATGTTATGAACATGTGTATTACTACGATCAAGATTCAACAAACCATTCTCACTGGGTGCATGACCATTGAAGGTATTATTCATGTAAACAGAATAACCATTATTCTCTAACTTAAATGAATAACCGTGTTGCAATAAACACGATCTAATCACGTTCATGCTCAACGCAAAACACCAAATAACATTTATTTAGGTTTGTCACTAATCACGAAGGTAGAGAGAGCGTGCGATGTTGATCACATCAACCTTGGAAACATTTCCAACACACATCGTCACCTCACCCTTAGCTAGTTCTCCGTTTATTCCGTAGCTTTTATTTCGAGTTACTAACATTTAGCAACCGAATCGGTATCCAATACCCAGGTGCTACTAGGATTACTCGCAAGGTACACATCATTAACACGTATATCAAATATACTTCTCTCGATGTTGCCAGCCTTCTTATCTACCAAGTATCTAGGGTTGTTCTGCTTCAGCGACCGCTCTCATAATCGAAGCACTTAGTCTCGAGTTTGGGTTCAACTTTGGGTTGCTTCACTGGAGCAGCAACTGACTTGCTATCCATCAAGTTTCCCTCCTTGCTCTTGCCCTTCTCGAAACTAGTGGTTTGACTAACCATCAACACTTGACGCTCCTTCTTGATTTCTACCTTCGCGGTGTCAAACATCGCGAATAGCTCAGGAATCATTATTTCTATCCCTGGCATTTTATAGTTCATCACCAAGTTCTAGTAGCTTTAGTGACAATGACTTGGAGAACTATATCAATCACTATCTTATCTGGAAGATCAAGTCCCACTCGATTCAAGCGATTGTAGCACCCAGACAATCTGAGCACATGCTCAACGATGGAGCTATTCTCTTTCATCTTGCAGGCAAAGAATCTTGTTAGAGATCTCATATCTCGCAACACGGGCACGAGCCTGAGATCCTAATTTCAGCTCTTAGAACATCTCATATGTTCCGTGACGTTCAAAACGTTTCGGAGCCTCAATTCTAAGTCATAATGCATGACGCACTAAACTATCAAGTAGTCAACAGAATGTGCATGTCAGATGTTCACAACATCTACAAACAACGCTAGAGGGGTTGGCGCACTGAGCGGTGCATTAAGGACATAAGCCTTCTGTGCAACAATGAGGACAATCCTCAGATCACGGACCCAGTCCGCAATATTGCTACCATCATCTTTCAACTCTATTTCTCTAGGAACATATAAAAAATTCATGGGAGCTACAACGTGAGCTAGTAATCTACAACATAATTTTGCAAAGACACTACTGACTATGTTGATGATAATGAGTTCAATTAATCATATTACTTAAGAATTCCCACTCAAATTGACATCCCTTCCGGTCATTCGAGTGATACATGATCCAAATTCACCAACTCAAGTCCGATCATCACGTGAGTTGAGGTGGTTTCACTGATGAACATCATCATGTTAATCATATCTACTATATGACTCATGTTCGCCTTTCAGTCTCTTGTGTTCCGAGGCCATGTTTTTACATGCTAGGCTCGTCAAATTTTAACCCGAGTGTTCTGCATGTGCAACACTGGCTTGCACCCGTTGTATGTGAACGTAGAGTCTATCACACCCGATCATCACGTGGTGTCTCAGCACGACGAACTTTCACAATGGTGCACACTCGGGGAGAACACAATTCATCTTGAAATTTAAGTGAGGGATCACCTTATAATTCTACCATCGTCCAAAGCAAAACAAGGTGCATAAAAGGACTAACATCACATGCAAATCATAAGTGACATGATATGGCCATGAACTTGTGCTTTTGATCTCCATCTAGAAAGCACCGGCATGATCTCCATCGTCACCGGCACGACACCATGATCTCCATCATCTTTATCTCCATCAACCTGTCGCCATCAGGTTTGTCGCGCCCATCATGCTTGTACTACTATTGCTACCATTTAGTGATAAAGTAAAGCATTACATAGCGCTTAATGATTGACACGCAGGTCATGCAATAATTAAAGACAACCCTATGGCTCCTGCCGGTTGCCGTACTCATAGACATGCAAGTCGTGATATTCTATACAACACATGATCATCTCATACATCACATATATCACATCATGTAATTGGCCATATCACATCACAACATACCCTGCAAAAACAAGTTAGACATCCTCTAATTGTTGTTGCATGTTTTACGTGGCTGCTACGGGCATCTAGCAAGAACAATTCTCATCTACGCAAAAACCACAACGGTGATACACTAGTTGCTTTTCAACCTTCTCAAGGACCGCCTTTGTCGAATCCGATCCAACTAAAGTGAGAGAAACTGGCACCCACAAGCCATCTATGCAACAAGTTGCGATCGAGGGAACCGGTCTCTCGTAAGCGTACGAGTAATGTTGGTCCGGGTCGCTTCATCTCACAATACCGCTGAACCAAAACACGACCAAGGGAGGAAGCAATCTAAGCATCAACGCCCATAAACTCTTTGTGTTCTACTCGAGATCTCATCTACACATAGACCTAGCTCATGATGCCACTGTTGGGGAACGTCGCATGGGAAACAAAAAATTTCCTACGTTCATGCAAGACCTATACATGGTGATGAGCATCTACGAGAGAGAGAGAGTGGATCTACATACCCTTGTAGATCGCTAAGCGGGAAGCGTTAAGAAACACGGTTGGTGTAGTCGAACGTCTTCGCGATCCAAATCGCCGAGAGTCCCGCGATCTCATCACGATCCGTCCCACGATCCAATCACGATCCGTCCCGCGAACTCATCACGATCCGTCCCGCGAACTCATCACGATCCGCCCCGCGAACTCATCACGATCTGTCCCGCGAACTCATCACGATCCATCTCGTGATCTTGATCACGGTCCTTCTGATCTAGCGCCGAACGGACGGCACCTCCGCGTTCAGCACACGTACAACTCGATGACGATCTCCGCCTTCTTGATCTAGCAAGAGGGAGCGGAGAGGTAGAAGAGTTCTCTGGCATCTTGACGGCTCTCTGGTGATGGTGGTGGAGCTATTCTGGCAGGGCTTCGCCTAAGCACTGCAGAAATCCGATCTCGAGGAGAAACTATGCACTGGAGGAACGGGTAGCACGTGGCTGAAAATCTGGTGCCAAAACCCTAAAACCCTCTAGTATATATATAGGAGGAGAGGAGGAGGAGGCTTGGCTCCCAAGGAGCCAGCCCTTCGGTCGGCCGAACCAAGGAGGATTGGAGGATTCCTCCTCCAATCCTAGTAGGACTAGGACTCCTCCTTATTTTTGCCTTTTTGCCTTTTTCCACCTTTTTCTCTTTGGGCTTTTCTTCCCAGCCGCATGGGCCTTGTGTGGGACTTACACCAGCCCACTAAGGGCTGTTATTTACTCTCCCACAGCCCATGTAGCCTCTTAGGTCGAAATACCCCTCCCGGTGGTCTCCCGGTACACTATCGGCACTCCCGGTACACTACCGATGAGCCCGAAACTTTTCCGGTGACCAAAACAGGACTTCCTATATATCAATCTTTACCTCCGGACCATTCCTGAGCTCCTCATGATGTCCGGGATCTCATCCGGGACTCCAAACAACCTTCGGTCACCACCATACATAACTCTATACTACCAAAACGTCACCGAACCTTAAGTGTGCAGACCCTGCGGGTTCGAGAACTATGTAGACATGACCGAGACACCTCTACGGTCAATAACCAATAGCATGACTTGGATGCCCATATTTGTTCCTACATATTATATGAAGATCTTTATCGGTCGAACCTCTATGTCAAGGATTCAGTTAATCCCGTATGATGTTCCCTTTGTTCTTCGGTATGTTACTTGCCCGAGATTCGATCGTCGGTATCTCCATGCCTAGTTCAACCTCGTTACCGGCAAGTCTCTTTACTCGTTCCGTAATACAAGATCCCGTGACTAACACTTAGTTACATTGCTTGCAAGGCTTGTTGTGATGTTGTATTACCGAGTGGGCCCTGAGATACCTCTCCATCACACGGAGTAACAAATCCCAGTCTTGATCCATGCCAACTCAACAGACACCCTCGGAGATACCTGTAGAGCACCTTTATAGTCACTCAGTTACGTTGCGACGTTTGATACACACAAGGCACTCCTCCGGTGTTAGTGAGTTGCATGATCTCATGGTCATAGGAACAGATACTTGACATGCAGAAAACAGTAGCAATAAACTGACACGATCATATGCTACGTTTGTAGTTTGGGTATTGTCCATCACATCATTCTCCTAATGATGTGATCCCATTACCAAATGACATCTCATGTCCGTGACTAGGAAACCATAGCCATCTTTGATCAACGAGCTAGTCTATTTAGAGGCATATTAGGGACACGGTGTTGTCTATGTATCCACACATGTATCTAAGTCTCCGATCAATACAATTGTAGCATGGATAATAAACGATTATCATGAACAAGGAAATATGATAATAACTAATTTATTATTGCCTCTAGGGCATATTTCCAACACAATAACCAACAGTGGGATCTGGATACCCATGTTGGCTCCCACATGCTCCATGATGATCTCATCGGATGAACCACGATGTCGGGGATTCAATCAATCCCGTATACAATTCCCTTTGTCTACCGGTACGACACTTGTCCGATATTCGATCGTCGGTATCCCTATACCTTGTTCAATCTCGTTACCGGCAAGTCTCTTTACTCGTTCCGTAACAGATCATCCCGTGGCTAACTCCTTAGTCACATTGAGCTCATTATGATGATGTCTTACCGAGTGGGCCCAGAGATACCTCTCCGTCACACGGAGTGACAAATCCCAGTCTCGATTCGTGCCAACCCAACCGATACTTTCGGGGATACCCGTAGTATACCTTTATAGCCACCCAGTTACGTTGTGACGTTTGGCACACCCAGAGTATTCCTACGGTATCCGGGCGTTGCACAATATCATGGTGTAAGGAAACGATACTTGACATTAGAAAAGCTTAAGCAGATGAACTACACGATCTTGTGCTATGCTTAGGATTGGGTCTTGTCCATCACATCATTCTCCTAATGATGTGATCCCGTTATCAACGACATCCAATGTCCATGGTCATGAAACCATGACCATCTACTGATCAACGAGCTAGCCAACTAGAGGCTCACTAGTGACATGTTGTGGTCTATGTATTCACACATGCATTACGGTTTCCGGCTAATACAATTATAACATGAACAATAGACAATTATCATGAACAAGGGAATATAATAATAACCATTTTATAATTGCCTCTAGGACATATTTCCAACAGTTGCGCCTAGTCCTATAGCTCTCATGTGGACATTTGTGCCCTGCCATGGATCACTGATATCTCAGGGCAACCAAATGGTAACACATGCTCATCACACATTAACTTCTAAATTTATATTTAGACAACAACAACAACAACAACAACTCATGAAACGAAGTACACCAAAAGAAGAAAAATGGATGAAAGAGGAGACATAATTTCTTTTGCGTTTTAGACCACCCGCGCGAGTGAATTGACATAAATGATCATATGCGAATGGAATTGCCCAAACTGCCATGTTGGTGACTAGCAAGCCTGTCAAATGCCACATGGCACTTGCCACCATAGCTTGTGGCGACAAGTCGTGAATCAGAGGAAATCGAGAGATGGACGAATGGAAAATGAGGCCGTGGTAACACGACAGTTGCATGCTTCCGTAACAGGCTGCACATGCAAAATAAAGCTTGAATTGATTCTGCTCATGCGACGGTGATTCACATGCTCTCTCCCGCTGCGCAACACTCTCGACTCAATCTCATTCTTTCGGCTCGTTTCCTCTCTCAACCCTCTTTGGTTAGCTTTGGAGCAAAGAGAAACACATCTACTTTGACCACGATTTGTACCAATTTGGGAGCCAGTTTAGAAGATGGTGATGTTGAAGAAAATATGGATCAGGGTAAGTTTCATGATATGTGTTTTCTATTGACATGCATGGCATTTTGTTCTTTTTATTAAACGTTCAAGGGAATCACCGAATCGGGGTCACTTGTAACCAGTCACAAATAAGTATGCATTGTCGCATAATGTCATCAGCAACACATGCCGCCACAACCCCAGGCGACACATGCTAGATGGCAACTCCATTTTGTTTCAACAAGACACCCTGCTGGAAATCTTGTGCATCACGATGTGTCACCACAGGTTATGGTGACAATTGCCACATGGCGCTTGTCGGGCTTGCCACCACGAGAGTTTTGAGAATTCCATTCAGGTGGTCTTTCCTGCCAATCCACTCGCACAAATGGTCTAAAACGAAAAAAAAATCATCACACACATAACCCAACAACTACTTATGAATACAGGGGCGCTAGTTGAGGAAGGCTAGTAGCAACAATGCAACTAACTCTCAGAAAGAGTAGAGAGGACACATATGAAAACCAAAAGGAGGATTCGAATAAGAGCGGATGAGATAGTTAGGATTTGGAATTTTAGAAATTTGAGCGGTTTGGGAGTTTCAACTTTAAGCACTTAGAAATAATACACTTCACCTCACAAGGTGGGCCCAAAGGGATCTTACTGAAAGCTATAAAAAAGGTCCTCAATCTTGCAAAAACTTGTTCCTTGTATATCGAAGGATGAAGAACCCTCCTCCAAACATAGCATCTTTTGGGACATAAGATGATTATCACTTAGAGCAAAAATAGGATTATCACTTAGAGAAAAAAAAACTCCCTTTAATCCCCTTGTCATGGATAATCAAAACTCACAATGGGGGATAGATGTACTTACATTCGTCGGTGTTTCGATGACAGGGAATTTAGGGGCCGAGGCAGCGTTGGAGGTGAGGATTGGCATGGTTGAAGTCTCAAGGAAGCCATCATCCTTAAGTACTAGATGTCATGTGATACCAAGGTGTGTTCAAAATGATGCAAAGAATAAAAATACACTAAAACTCACTTTTCAGGTTTTATGAATCAAATTGTAGTTATCTGGATAGTTGTTACGCTAACCAAACATAGTTTTAGATGGTTAGACCCTAAATGCGTTTAGGAAAATTGACCTGACAGCTTATTTGTATCAAACATCCCTAGAGTCTCACATAGCATCACACTTTAAAAACTCTACAATGGTATTAGAGGGTTTTATAGAGGCCACAATTTCAAGTTTTTTAGAACACCTTTATCCCATCCTTAAATATTTATCAGCTCGAAAGAAACTAAAACTTTGGGGAGCTAGAACAGTCTAGTTCATCCCCTAACTCCTACATTTCCTTTCCAGAAAATTAGGAGCTCCCAAGGAAAGGGTTGCTCCCTCCCAATCTTTACCCCTCCCCCGATGTTTCTTTTTGGTGTGCGGGAGAAATTTTCTTTCCCAATTTCACATCTCGCCGTCGCGAAAGTTTTTGTGGGCTCCGGCAAGCCCCAATGTCGATTCCTAGTCACATCGTCACCTATCTCTGCCTCCCGAGCCTTCTCCTGCCACCGACTTGGAGCTTGTGGTCGCTGTCGCCGCCTCCAAGGCCCTGCCGCACGCCCCCGAGACTCCCCTCGCCCTTGCGCCACACTGCAATAACCGCGACATCTAGCGTCGACGAGGTTAGGAATTGCATGTGGTAACTCTTTTGTCTTTTCACGTTGTGCTTTTGCTGGTCACTATACCTTTAGTCGGCTGATTGAGATCTTCTCCATCCTTCTTCTAATAGCATGATGATGTGGTTTAAAACACAACAAATCATCGGCAACAATAAATAAAATTAATTTCTCAAAAAATATGGTGAATTATGTTTTGGAGATGGGCTAGGTGCAGAAAAGTGCAATTAAAAGAGGGGGCACAGGATGGGGACTGTGGTAGAGTTGATCTGATATTGGGAAATGTGCAGTCCTGAACTCCTCATCGTCACCGCGCCGGCTGTCATCTCCCACCATTTTACCTGCCTCTCCCGCCACGGCTCAGGTCGTCGCCTGCAGCTGCGGGTTCAAAACCGCCGCAGATGCAAAACCCCAACGGCACCATCCTCCAGCTCTACCACTCCGGCCGTCTCTCTGCCGCTCTCCATGCATTCCAGTCGCTCCCCTCCTCGCCCGCTCCCACTCCTCTTTCCACCCCCACATACGCCGCCCTCGTCGCCGCGTGCTCCCGCCTCCGCTCCCTCTGCCAAGGCCGCCTCGTCCACCACCACTTGATTGCATCCCCTGACGCCAGACTTGCCCGAAATACTGTCCTCAACAACCACCTCATCACCATGTACGGCCGGTGCGCTGCCCCGGACTCTGCCCGCATGGTGTTTGACGAAATGCCTGCCAAGAACCCTGTCTCCTGGGCATCTGTTATCGCGGCCCACGCGCAGAACAGACGCTCCGCTGATGCTCTCGTTCTGTTCTCTTCAATGCTACGGGCGGGAACTGCGGCTGACCAGTTTGCACTCGGTAGTGCTGTGCGTGCATGCGCAGAGCTTGGGGACGTTGTTGTCGGGAGGCAGGTCCATGCACAGGCTATGAAGTGTGGGACTGGAAGTGACTTGATTGTGCAGAACGCGCTTGTCACGATGTACTCCAAGAGCGGCTTTGTCGGGGATGGGTACTTGCTCTTCAGGAGGATGAGGGAGAAAGATCTCATTTCCTGGGGGTCCATTATTGCAGGGTTTGCACAGCAAGGGTGCGAAACGGAGGCGTTGCAAATTTTCAGGGAGATGGTTGCTGAGGGCCTGCATCATCCCAATGAGTTCCATTTTGGAAGCGTGTTTAGCGCTTGTGGGGTTCTGGGTAGTTTGGAGTATGGGGAGCAGATTCATAGCTTGTCTGTGAAGTATAGGCTGGACTGTAACTCGTATGCAGGTTGTTCATTGAGCGACATGTATGCCCGGTGCAAGAAGCTGGAGTCTGCAAGGAAAGTGTTTTATGGGATTGATGCTCCAGATTTGGTTTCTTGGAATTCAATAATCAATGCTTGCTCTGTTGAGGGTCTCCTTAGTGAGGCTATTGTACTGTTCTCTGATATGAGAGACTCTGGACTCAGGCCTGATGGCATTACCGTTAGGGGCTTGTTATGTGCGTGTACGGGCTGTGATGCTTTACAACATGGCAGATTGATCCACTCCTACTTGGGAAAATTGGGTTTGGATGGGGATGTTTCAGTATGCAATTCTTTACTCAGCATGTATGCGCGGTGTATGGATTTCTCTTCTGCGATGGATGTTTTTCATGAGACAAAAGATCGTGATGTTGTCACCTGGAACAGCATTCTTACTGCATGTGTACAGCACCAGCATCTGGAAGTAGTCTTTGAGTTGTTCAATCTTTTGCAGAGGTCGGTGCCGAGTCTGGATGGGATCAGCTTAAACAATGTTCTGAGTGCTTCTGCTGAGTTGGGTTACCTTGAAATGGTGAAACAGGTCCATGCATACACCTTCAAAGTAGGTTTGGTGAACAATATGATGCTGAGCAATGGTCTAATTGATACCTATGCAAAATGTGGAAGTTTAGATGATGCCGCAAAGCACTTTGAAATGATGGGCACCAACTGTGACGTCTTCTCTTGGAGCAGTTTGATTGTTGGCTATGCCCAATCTGGTTATGCAAGAAAAGCACTTGATTTATTTGCGAGGATGAGAAACTTGGGAATCAGGCCAAATCATGTAACATTTGTTGGGGTTCTCACAGCATGCAGCCGCGTCGGCTTTGTTGATGAAGGCTGCCATTACTACAGTATTATGGAGCCTGAACATGGCATTCTTCCAACAAGAGAGCATTGTTCATGTGTCATTGACTTGTTATCACGTGCTGGGAGACTAACTGAGGCAGCAAAATTTGTTGATAAAATGCCATTTGAGCCCGATATTGTGATGTGGAAGACCCTGCTTGCTGCTAGCAAAACACATAATGACGTGGAAATGGGAAAGAGGGCAGCAGAAGGCATTTTGAATATTGATCCTTCCCATTCTGCTGCCTATGTCTTGTTGTGCAACATATATGCTGCTTCTGGTGATTGGAATGAGTTTGCAAGATTGAAGAAAGCAATGAGAAGCAGTGGTGTTAAGAAATCACCAGGGAAGAGTTGGGTTAAGCTAAAGGGGGAGCTAAAAGTCTTTATAGTAGAGGACAGATCGCATCCAGAGTCTGAGGAAATTTACGCAATGCTTGATATAGTTGGAATGGAAATGATAAAAGCTGGTTATGTCCCAAAGCTGCCATGTCAATATACTAGTTTTGATCATACAAATAGTGATTTTTCAGATGATGAAATGATAATGGAATATGGTTGAGCCAGGTCTTCTTCGGGGTTTGTTTCAATTGGCGAACCTACAAAAGCTGTATGGCACTTGGTCTTTGTGACCGGTGCTGTATTTGATAAATTAACCAGCAGTCCAGGAAGCCTTTTTTTTTTTCGTAAATAGATGGAAAGAAAAGGGCAGTTTGTGACCAGAAGCTGTTCCTTTCCACTTTCTTGTTCCTTCTTTTGTCTTCCATATGCGAAGAGAAATATGTCTTACCGAGTGATTTGAACAGTGTACCTAGTACGCCTGCTGAGGTCTGAGAGAGTTACTAAAGTGATCTTGTTATTTGATGCATAGAGTGATCTTGTTATTTGATGCATAAAGGGAAAGTTAAATGTGTTTGAATGACCACATGGTCCTAGCAAGTAGGATTTTAGTAATGGAGCAAGATACTGGATTATGGTCAAGAATCTGAGCTGTACAGAATGGTCAAAGACTAGTATCTTTTAATCTACCACTGAGAAGCCTTTTCTTTTTAGGGTATCAGCTTGTCAGCACGAGCAGCTACCTGAAGGAAGTTCAGAGTAACATATCTCATGCAAGTTAGTTCTGCGGCTATATGTATTTGGTGAAGACAACAATTACAGAATGAATTCACTGAGGGAGCAACAGAGACACTTGTAGTAGCAGCATGGTGACAGTGGACTGTTAAATAATTCAATAGACTCTCACCTCATTATCTTCCTCAGAAGGTTTGATAGTCACCAGCAGTCTATCAGGTATTACTACAGATTTACAGTTGCAGCATAAAGCTGATCTATGGAGCACGTCTTTACTGATTCATTCTATTATCAGGTTTGATGTGAAAACAAGTATGCTAAAGTGTGCTTTGTAATGTTTGTAGCTGTGTTACAATGCATGCTAATCCACAGGACGTGTAATAGTCTAACAGACATTTCTGACAGGTCATCGGTGTGGATATTGATTGTATAATTAATATCATGTTGGAGGCAGCTATTGGATTAATTAGCTCCAAGTAAATTTTAATAATGCAGTTAAACAGATGAAAATGATGATAATAATTGCTTTACATCTCGTCCCTAGTTTAATTCTCACCATGCAATCCTGTTGACATAACAAATATGTGTTTGAAATGCTTATTGTAGCATATAAGAATTGGATTTTGACAAACGGGGGTATGTTGCAGGATTACGAACTTCACCAGTGAACCTTCAGATGGAGCTGTTAAGTGTGAAAAGGGATAAGCAAATAATAATTGTTGTGTCAAAATATACACTCTATGATATGGAACTCTTTTTCCTTCTCTACAAAAGAAATTTGAGAACGGAAAGAAATGGCTTTCCAGATCCTTGAAACTCAAAGAGCAGACGTGCATACTATATCTACACTAAGCAAGGGAAGTCTTAGCAGCCGTGAGATACACCATTTGCCTTCTTGATATCACTCCCGTCTTTGGTTGCCAAAAGTGGTTCAGTCTCCTTATCTGGCATCTACAAAGACATCAAAAACATGAAATGGGTGAAGCTGAAATCTGGGAGCAAATTGAACTGTACTTCATGGAAGACTTGCCAGTTTTCTCAACACATGCATCATACAAACTATGCTTAAGTAAGCACATGGTATTCATAAATCTAATTAAGTTAAACTGATGAGCTCTAGTTTGCTTCCAACATTGGGTAAAGGATTGGCAGAAGCATGGTATTATCAGTTGTCCCAGTTTACTTTTGTTGGCTAATGTGCATAAAAGTTTCTGTCCTGCACACATAGTAATCCTTATTACTTGTCTTTTGCTGCCAGAAAATACTAATTTGTACATCAATATGCAAATTTCATTTGATGTATAGTCTCAACTTTTGAATTATGAATGTTTATTTCGTTGTTATCACCATAGAAAATTCAACTGCTACTACATGTAGTTCGACGTGGAAATTTGACTCTTTCCTGTTGCTGCTGAGATTAGGAGCATAAGAATTGTTAGTATAACTGCCATTCATCGATCTATCTTCTATTTTTTGCCATCAAGATTATAATCGTGATTTAGATATGATACCAGGTTGGAGGCAAAATCAAACCTGTGAAACTGGCAGAGCATCATTTGTTGACTTCTTCTTGCTCTCCCTGACTGAGAAGAAGGAATACAATGCCATACCAAAGATGGCGACCAGAATGCCTAATATGTTCTTCATGGTGAAAGGATCATGTAGTAGAGTGTAGCCAAATGAGAGAACCAGGCATGTCTTCAGGTGGCCAAGCACCTGGTATGTCACTGGAGACGTCGTTCCAATCACAAGAAATGTACTGAAGTTCACCGACACCGCAATCAAGCAAGACAGGATGATGAAACCCTACATATAATTCATGATAAAGAGCATCATGTTGCATGTCATTGTCCATTGAAATTTGAGGCATATCTCTGAGAGTGTTAACTTTCAACATGCATGTTTAATGTCTCACTCCGGAGCATGACTCTCAACTGATACTGCACTTAAAATGCTGATTCATTCTAGCAGTAACAGCTGGAGCAACTTTCATATTTAATTTGTTGTTTACTTCTTTAGGACTATAAGTATCAATGTACTATTGAAATAAACTTGCATGTAAGGTACTTCAGATTTTACATTTATGAAATCTAGCAGTAGCTGCATGCATGAAATATATCTTATCTTTTTCCTTCCAATCACTGGGTTTGGTCTTCATTTTATGCATTTCTTTCATGTAAACACATTAATAGTGAAATGTATATTCAGGCTATAGCAATTTTAAGTCGGGAGTCCCAACTTGATAGGTAGATCAGGAAATTATATTATTGATGTTAGGTTTCAGAACTTTGACTGGCTACTTAGAAAGAACAAATTGTGAGTGTCACTTTCTCACCAAAGATGCCATGCATTATGAATTTCCACAAAATAGTTGGCTTGACGGGCATTTTTTAAAGGAATGTTAAGATCTCAGTGACAATATAAATTTGTTCTTTTCAGATATTTGTAACTGCATGAAATATTCAGAACATACCACAACTGGAGTGGTGTATTTGTGGGCGAAGACACTGCGGTTTGTAAGGAGTTGATCCACAAACGGGCCGGTCGCGAACAAAATTGCTGCTTGGTATGGTGCTGATTGGTACAGAAGCTGTGTTGAGGAGACCTTCAATTTCTTCTGTATTGTGTTTGTGAGCTTCATTCAAAGTTGTCGGGTTAAGGATACCATTTGGCCATGGTAACAAGATAGAGATTCACCTATTTTTATGTCGGTAGTATGGAATGAAAGTTCATGCAACCTAATTCAGAAATAATCTAGCACCTAGTAATAAGAATTTTGATGCTTCACAAATACTCCTATAGGGCTCTTGTTCCTTGTTTCTTGTCCAGCTTTTTAAGAAAACCTGCTTTTAGACTACTACAAGTTGCATTGAGAATATAAGGTTTTGAACAATAAGATTTCCTTTTGCTTTCTTTTAACCTGCAGTTTGTGGAACGTTGATGACGAGTAAAGTATTAAATGTAGGATACAATTTGGCCAACACACGTGGTGGCGATGGCGAGGCCAGAAAGGACGGACCCAAGTAGATTTAGCTCGAGATCTGTAACTGATGCGATGCCTACTCCGAGAAGTAAGACCATAAGAGAGAGCTTGATAGTCTCGCTGCACATTATTGGACTGGTATTAGCTCACTGATAACAAAAATAAATACCATAGGCCTAGGAAAACTAAACAAGTAAATGATTCTTGTGTCAGTTTCAAATTATCAGTATATACTTTAGCATAGTGCATGTGCCATCTATCTTGTATCTTTTCGCTCTGATCATAAATGGGGGTGCAATTTACAGTGGTTGCCTCCTTAATTAAGATAAAGTACTGAGTTTATATTGCAATACCTGAATCTTTTGTTTAGGAAGATTGTCTCCAACAGCACAGTGAAAGGTATGATGGCCAGTTTTGTCATCTGCAGAACATACTGAATTCAAAATACTTGCGGCATGCTTTATGAGAAATGGTACCAAGATAGAGCAGCCCTTACCTGGTAGAATCCAATGGAGTTGAATCCTAAACTAAGATTTAGAAGTCCAATTGAGGTGCCGTTCAGAAACCCAAATAGGATCACTGTATGTCCATCAATTGCCTTGGGCTCAAAAAAATGTAAGCGTTGTGCCACATGGAGGGTGCAGTAGGTCACCATGAGATGCCAGCTTGTTAATGTTGTAGCTACATTCGAAAACAACAGGATTTAGCATAAATCGCTGAAGTATTTGAATTTTATTCATGCATGGCCTTTAATTTGTTGTTAAGTTCTGTTGAATCTTGCAAACATGGAGGTTTCTGTACTGACCGAATGGGAAACCAAGTGTGCTGATGAGAGCTTTGTTGCAGATGACAATGGCAACTGAAGATGCAACGGAGAGCGCGAGAGACCCGATCACGCCGAGCTGTAAACCAGCCGTCATCTTGGCCAGCTGATGTTTCCTTGCTTATCTGTGGTTTCATCATCATGAAGAGAGTTAGGTGCAAGGTACACATGCTACACACTGAAGACACAGCCTACTGTTAGCCTGAATTAATTGCTTTTCTGAGACCATACAATTTCTGTAGCAATGGTGTGATCGTGTCTTGTTAGTTTATGATATATGTGGCTATGCCTATCCAATTCTCATATGAAACAGAAGACCAACTTAATTTGCCTTGATGTACAAGATAATATGAGAACAGAGGGGCCCAAGTTTGGTGAGTTATTTGGGAGGTAGTTAGTGTTTGAATATTGTTAGTGCCCTTATCAATGTTTATGGAGAGGAATAATTATGACCATCTATGCTCGTCCTAGAATGGAATGGGTCAAATTCTTAGCTGGCCCAAGTCACATAAAAGAATTATAGCAGTCAGATGATATCATTCGTTAAGTTTGTTGTATTATGGTACTGCTTAATATTAGTATGTTACATAGATGTCACATAGATCCAAGCTTCGCAGCAACAGCATCTCAATAAACTAGCACCTACTTGCACACCGAATCAGGATAATCATCAACACATTACTGGTTGCAAATGGAGCATACACAACTACCATGACTAGCAAGTGAGACATTATATTAATCAATTACCAGATCCAGAACATGGAGTGCAAATGTTAGAAGGGATTGTTATGTTTTAGCATGACTTTAGACTGTAGCCTATACTTCATACCCGACCTAACTATTGGCTTCTTTGTACCTATAAATATAATCTCGAGAGTTGGTACCTGCCACCTACTAGGTTGTTTCTTGGTGGGTTCAATAATCTAAAGGCGGTTCAAGTGGCTCTCAAATGATTGATACTTCAGGAAGATGTCAACCGAATAACCAAATAGAATAGGAGAAACACATGGAGGCCCATGTGTTTGGTGATTTGGTCACTTCCTAAGCAACATGTTAGATGAACTAATTTTGAATAAAATGGTCAATACATGCCATAAATTCACACCTTTAATATGGAAAGGGATTTATTATATTTTTCTAATTCATGTATCCTACGAACACTGGTTCTTGTATTCTGTCCTAGGAGGATGAAGTTGACAAATCATTTATATTTCCAGTCCTGGCGGGATGCTATGTTTATCCTGATATCAATTTGTTTGTATATTTCTTGGAGAGCTCATTTTCCAAACACAAAAAGACCATGAAAACGTGAAAAATCACAGTTAGATAACTAGCGTAGCTAAGCAATGCTCATGCGGATGTACTGTCATCTGATAAGGCAGTTACAAGCATAGCTAAACAATGCTGTAACAGCAAAGTTGGATAACTGAACTTCTAGCACATGACCATGACATTCATAATGCACTATACGAAGAACAATCACTATGTGATCCATGAAAAACCGCAAACAGTTCATAAGTTGGTTTCTTTGAGAAACCGTAATTAAGAATGAAACGTTCAAATCCTGCCAATGCTAAGAAAGAAACCATAAACCTCTAGATATGTATGATGCTCTTATGCATGGATTTGACCAGGGATTGGGGGTAGAAACATGTGATTCAGGAGTAAGCAGTCATGCGCGGCATACGGATTCAGAAATGCAGAACTTGATTGACCTGAGAAGCAACATTAGGATCAACCAACATCCAGCAGTAGGAATGCTCGGTTTGGAGCCCGTACCTTTCCAACAGCTGTTGCTTCGTCTTCTCGAAGAATGGCACACCTCCCTCCGTATCGAGAGCACAGAGAGAGGCAGGGAGACAGAAGAGAGATGAGAGAGAGCGTAAGGTGGCTCTCCTCTCGTCTCCTTGGAAGAGGAATGGAGGGAGGGACAGGCACTTTTATGTTCAGAGTTTACAGGGGGGGGAAGGTGAGGGCGTGAGTGTGTATGGTGGGCAGTTAGGTGCTGGCTTTGATGCTGTTGAGTGGATGCTTCCTTGGTGAGCCTATAAGGCATCGTGCAACATGCTCCTTGTACAGGAGCGTGCACCACAATTTCCTTCTCAACCAACGAAAGATTCTAGCCCGGGGCCACCGCAGCCATAGAAAACGACGCTGTGAACAGCAACCTTGCCCACTTAAAAGGATGAATCCCGACAAACAATTGATATCATAGTTGTGATCTTTTTCATTGCCCAACACTCAGAATTTAGCTCGTAAATATGCAGGAATTTGTTAGGAAAGGAAATGTCTTCTCAAAATTTCATTTTATTTTTGGCAAAAATTCACTCAGCTGACATGGGGTTTTCTATGAACGATCTGTGTGCCAGCCTCCCAGGGCCTCAAGGGAGAATGCCTTTTGAGGTACAGCAGAAATGGACTTTCTTTTTCCAGAGCAATGTATGCTTTTCATTTATTTATTTTAACATATTGTAACAAGTATAGCAACCATCCAGATATGTCCATCTTTCATCTCTGGCCATCACCCTCGTTCCTTTTGCCCAAACAAACCATTGCCGCGCATTGTTTCCTCATTACTTTATCCAGGACCATGTGAAATGGATGTTTGATCTCAATCAATGCGTGAAATATAGCCTCGACAAAGAGCATAGCCGGCAGAATATTCAGTGCTTCCCGGCTTACATCCACATTGCTATTATTTTAATATCTGTTTCATGATTTGCTTTCAAACATAATTTGCCTTCTGGTTTCTTCATATGTACTCCCTCCGTAACAAAATGTAAGACATTTTTTACTGCCCTAAGCAAAACAAAATAAAAACATCTTACATTTTGGCACAGAGGCAGTAGATCGCATATATATTTGAGTTTTGTGGTACTGTTTATTTCGGGTCAATATGTTACCAAATGTTTTCAGATTTCTGACGATCATATATTGTAATATGCTACTAGGAGAGGTAGTGTCGGTCAGCAGCACCCGATGTCTGGGCATCACAGAATATGCCCTTGAGGTTAATCATGTAGTATGCACTTTTAATTCAAGCGCTCCTTTTTTCCAATCATAGGGCGACACTGGGATAGTACAATCCACCATCCCAGAGAATGTGCTGCCCTGTAAAAAATAAAATCGCATCATTTCGATGGATCGACCGCTGCTGCGTCGACCTAACAAAGGCGCATCCACTAGAGTTAAACAAATGCGAGCTAAAAAGAGGATCAAAACCCGTTCTAATCACCAATAATTGACGTAACAGAAAGAAAGAAAGAACGAAATAAATAAATAAATAAATAAATAACAACCCCTTTCCTTTTGTCACTTGGGGCACAAGGTTGGAAGGAGGAGGCAGCAGGTGGTTGTAAAGCGCCCGGCTTTCTGTGAATGCAAGCAAAGGTAACGGCCCAACAGCAGCCGCACCCAGCGCACACGTCCGTCCGTGGAGAACGGCTCCATTTTATTGCCTCCGTTTGGTGACCCTTCGGCCTCACTCTTTTCTCGTACTACCACGTTCGTCCCCACATCACCTGAAATCCATTGCTCCCAATAAGAAAAGCTCGCAAATCCCCGGGGCCCTCTCCGATTCATCTCGGAGTGTCGGTTCTCGTCTTCTCCAAACCATTGCACTGCAATGCAGGCTCAGTACATAGCACACATGTGAGATTCTATTGTTACCGCTGTTCATAGTCATAGGTAAGTGACGTGGTTTAGGTTCACATCCTTGAAGAAAGGCGCCGCGGCCCAACCGTCGAGCTACCGTGAGTAGACCGTAGCTTACGAAAAATGCTACTCCGTCACGAATTTCCGTTCATGGTTTTCTCGCTTTGGCCCAAAGCAAGGCTGGATCACATCACATTGCCGCTTGTGAACTAAAGAACTGTTCGTGGAGTGGTCCCCCGGAGCCATGCTTTTGCTGATTTATCAGCTCACATGTCTAATCGTGCAATTAATAAAAGCTGCAAAAGCAAAGCAGATTTATTGTAATTAAAACCAACATCAGTATAGTGAGAATTCAGCAATTTGACAGGGGTTGACGACGATCTCGGTTCGCTGTCGCAGGCTCGCGGCGCACGCAACAAACAGTCCCACACGTTGCACCGGCTGAGCGTACTAGCTTATTAGCCTTGACCGTCTCGCATCCGTCCCGGTCTGGTGTCTGGTGCGCACGGCGGGCCGGCACATCGCACGGCACGCAACGCCCGACACCGCCACGGATGGAAGCCTGGCTGATGCGGTGTCGCCGCCGCGCCTTGACTTCGTGCCCCCCCACCCCTCGATCACCTTCTTCCAGAGCGCGCGCCATGGCAGACCGGTTCGATGTCTGGCGTGGCAGAACCTCCGTAACAGTCAAAATCGTCAATTTAACTTATATAAAATATATTATTTAATATAAAAAATTATATTATTAAAAATAGAATATTTAAACTAGGTACACGTGCATGTCTTCTAAACTGTAACGGAGGTAATAGTAGTGGTGTCGTCTGATCTGTCCAGTTCAGCTCTATACATGGCAGTAATGCTACGGCCATTTTAGCATCTACAACAGGCATCCTAAATCCCGCCTCATATGTTTGGGCGGACGGTCCGTCCGGTCAATAACCGGTCAAAAATCCGTTTCAGGATGCCATGCCCCAAACATGAACTGTGCACATCTCCCCTAATCATTATGATCCTTGTACCTTCTAAGAGGATTGTAAAATAAGAACATTTATAGCCGAACCTTGCAAATCCGGCCCCTCAAATGCCCGCAGACGCGTCGAGTCATGTCTCAAAAAATTCATTTTACAATCGAACATCTTATATTAGGAACCTCAAATCCATACAAAAGGATGCAAGATATAAAACCTACATATTACATAGAACCTATCTACTCTTCGTCGGAGATGTCGACGATCTCCGTGGCCTCCGGCGAATAAATGGCCGCCTGCCGCAGCTCCGCCCCCTCCGACGGATCCGGTTGCTCTGCTGCGGCCTCCTCCGCCTTGATCTCCGCCTCCAGCTTGTCGAAGAGGGCATCGGCCTCCGCCTGCCTCTACCGGATGAGCCGATGGTTGGCCTCCACCTCGGCCTCATCCTAGATGGAATCCAGGATGGCCTGCTGCTCTGCCATCTCCTTCGTTGGGTGACGGCAAACTCCGCCTCCGCCTCCGCCATGCTCAAGCTGGGAGCCTCCCCCTCTGGGTCGTCCTCCTCCATGGCCTCCGGCTATTCCTCCTCCTCCTCCTCCTCCTACTCGTCCTCCTCCTCCTCCTCCTGCTCCTCCTCCTCCTACTCGTCCTCCTCCTCCTCTGCTCCTCCTCCTACTACTTGTCGTCCTCCTCCTCCTCCTCCATATCCGGCGAGTCCGGAGGGAGACCCGCAACGATGCGGGCTGCGCGCCGAGCCTGTATCTCCGCCTCGATATGTAGGCGCCGCTTCGGAGTGAGCTGCACGTAGGTGGTGATGAGTCGCCGGACCATCCTGATGGAGAGGGGAGTGCGAGAGGAGGCAGGTGTGCTCGGTTGGCTGCAAAGAGAGGGAGGAGGCGGATGTGCTAGTGCTGGGGGCGCCAGCCGGTTTAAATAGGCGGCCTTGACCTCGAGCGGGGAGCCGGAGCGGCGCCACAAATCGTTCGCACCGCGGCGACGGTCGAGGCACCCATCGGACCCTCGGGTTTCCCGGTGAGTCCGCGTGGGGCCATGCCATAAGTTCGACGTGGCGGACATGCCCAGGCGCGCCCGGGTTCCCCCATATCCGCCCCATATTTGGGCTGAAACTGGGGGGTGCCGGTCAGTCCGGGCGTTTGAGGCCGGTTTGAGAGGCCCGCTTGGGTTGATTTTTCGTGATCGGGCAGTACCGGGCGGCCTGCGCGTGCGTTTAAAATGGGTATGAGGCGTCCGGCTATAGATGCTCTAAACCCTCTCTTTTCAATACAAAGAAACACAAAAATCTGTTTGCGTTTTCTCGAAGAAAAAAACCCGTTTCAGATAGACGTCTTAAATGGACTTCAAATGCCCGGGTCGGTTGGCACTCCTTATATGCAGCTAATATGTAGGACAAATATGGGAAGGCCCGGACGCAATCGGGCGCGTCCGTCACGTCGGACTGACGACCCATATGGAATCGTTCTAAAACCCAACAGTCAAACAGACATTTCCTCCGTTGGACTTATGTCGCCACGTGGCTCCGCTCCGCTGGGCCGCGTAGTGCCCTAGACCGGCTATTTAAGCCAACCATCGGCACCGAAACCCTACTTGTCCATATGTCCCCTCTCCCATTCGCCATTGTCATGGCTTTTCACTTGCCGCCCGTCACCACAAGTAGCCATGCCATCACGCCGCCAGGTAACATATCTAACGGTGAAGCACCTGCTTTAGCTCCTTGACCAGGTCCTGGCAAGGCGCGAATCTCGGATCGCCGTGGGGCTACCTCTGGACACGTTGGATCCGGAGGAGGACATGGAGGAGGATGAGGAGAAGGATGCGAAGTAGGACGAGAAGCTGGAGGAGGAGTAGGAGGAGGACGAAGAGGACGTGAGGGACGATAGGGATGCGGACCCGTAGGTGGAGCAGCAAGCAATCCTCGATTCCCTCCGGCCTGAGGCGGATGCGGAGGCCAAGCGTCATCATGTGCAGGAGGTGGAGGCGGAGAACACAACGGACGTCGACGAGATGCTCACATATATGGATAAGGAGGAGGAGCCGGAGCGCTTCGATGAGCCCATCTACTCGGCGCCCATCATAGACATTGTGCACATCTATGATGACAAAGCGTAGTTTAGACTATTACGTAGTTTTTTTGCATGATTTGTATGGATTTAGGAGATGAAATATGAGGTACTCGGATGTATAGAACCAAATATGAGGTACTCTGATGTATAGCATGAGGTGGCTGCCCTTGCGACCGACTGAAAGAGCTGACGTGTGCAGTCGGAGGTGAGTGACGACGACCCAATGTTGTGCACTTCGACGCCGTCACGATGGAGGAGCAGTCGGCGTCCGAGCCGGTGTCGACGTTCCTATTGGAAATATGCGCTAGAGGCAATAATAAATCAGTTATTATTATATTTCCTTGTTCGTGATAATCGTTTATTATCCATGCTATAATTGTATTGATTGGAAACTCAAATACATGTGTGGGTACAAAGACAACACTGTCTCCCTAGTATGCCTCTAGTTAACTAGTTCGTTGATCAAAGATGGTCAAGGTTTCCTGGCCATATACATGAGATGTCATTTGATAAAGAGATCACATCATTAGGAGAATGATGTGATGGACAAGACCCAAACTATAAACGTAGCATATGACCGTGTCAGTTTATTGCTATAGTTTTCTGCATGTCAAGTATCTGTTCTTATGACCATGAGATCATGCAACTCACTGACACCGGAGGAATACCTTGTGTGTATCAAACATCACAACATAACTGGGTTACTATAAAGATGCTCTACAGGTATCTCCGAGGGTGTCTGTTGAGTGGGCATGGATCAAGACTGGGATTTGTTACTCTGTGTGACGGAGAGGTATCTCAGGGCCTACTCGGTAATACAACATCACAATAAGCCTTGCAGGCAATGTGACTAAGTGTTAGTCACGGGATCTTGTATTACGAAATGAGTAAAGAGACTTGCTGGTAATGAGATTGAACTAGGTATAGAGATACGGACGATCGAATCTCGGGCAAGTAACACACCGAAGAGCAAAGGGAACATCATACTGGATTAACTGAATCAGTGACATAGAGGTTCAACCGATAAAGATCTTCGTAGAATATGTAGGAACCAATATAGGCATCCAGGTCCTACTATTGGTTATTGACCATATAGGTATCTCGGTCATGTCTACATAGTTCTCGAACCCGCGGGGTCTACACACTTAACGTTCGTTAACGTTTCGGTAGCATTGAGTTATATGTGTTGGTGACCAAAGGTTGTTCGGAGTCCTGGATGAGATCCCGGACGTGAAGAACTCTGGAATGGTCTGGAGGTGAAGATCGATATATAGGACAAAGGGAATCGGAGCCCGGAAGCGTTTCAGGGGTACCGGGTTATGACCGGGAGTACCGAAAGAGGTTTGAGGGGGCCCCGACAAGTGTTAGGGGGCCTCATGGGCCAAGGGGAGGGGGCACATAGCCCCTTAGTGCCCACTAAGGGGCTGTGTGCCCCTCTCATCCCATCTCACGTAACCAGGGGAGGTGGGGCGCCCTCCCTAGGGAAGCCGCCCCCTTTGCCTTGGGGGCCAAGGCTCCTAGGGGGTGGGAGGGCCAAAACCCATCTAGGGTTGCCCATCTAGGCCGCCGCCCCCCTTAGGGGAAACCCTAGGGGCGCCACCCCTCCTCCCTTCCCCCTATATATAGATGAGGAGAGGGAGGGCAGTCGTAACCAAGAAAAGCCACGTGTTGCCCTCTTTCCCTCTAGATTGCTTCTCCTCTAGATCTGTTCGGTATAGCTTAGCGAAGCTCTACCGGATCAGCTCCACCACCACCGCCACCATGCCGTTGTGCTACCGGAGAACTCATCTACCTCTCCACCCTCGCTTGCTGGATCAAGGAGGTGGAGATCGTCATCGAGTTGTACGTGTGCTGAACGCGGAGGTGCCGTCCGTTTGGTGCTAGATCGGGACGGATCGTGATTGGATCGCGGGACGCTCGGCGATTTGGATCGCGAAGACGTTCGACTACATCAACAACGTTTATTAACATTTCCCTCTTAGAGATCTACAAGGGTATGTAGATCCACTCTCCCCATCGTAGATACTCATCATCATGGATAGATCTTGCGTGTGCGTAGGATTTTTTTTGTTTCCCATGCAATATTCCCCAACAGTGGTATCAGAGCTAGGTCTATGTGTAGATGAGATCTTGAGTAGAACACAAAGGAGTTTGTAGGCGTTGATATTCGGATTGCTTCCTCCCTTGGTATTTTCTTGTTTCGGTGGTATTGTGGGATGAAGCGGCCCGGACCAATATTACTCGTACACTTACAAGAGACCGGTTCCATCAATTGACATGTAACTTCGTTGCATAAAGATGGCTGGCGGGTGTCTGTTTCTCCCACTTTAGTCGGATCGGATTTGACAAAGTTGGTCCTTGAGAAGGTTGAATAGCAATTTTTGTATCACCTTGTGGTTTTTTGCGTAGGTAAGAATTGATCTTGCTAGATACCCGTTGTAGCCACGTAAAACTTGCAATAACAATTAGAGGACATCTAACTTGTTTTTGAAGGGTATGTTGTGATGTGATATGGCCAATTACATGATGAGATATATGTGATGTATAAGATGATCATGTATTGTATAGAATATCACGATTTGCATGTCGATGAGTACGACAAGCGGCAGGAGCGATAGGGTTGTCTTTAATTATTTTTGCCGTTTTGTTTTACTTTATCGCTATGAGTTAGCAATAATCGTGGAAGAAACAGTCGCCGCGACAACCTCATGGAGACACATTGATGGAGATCAAGATGATGGAGTTCATGGTGTCATGCCGGTGACAATGGAGATCATGCCGGTGCTTTGGAGATGGAGATCAAAAACACAAGTTCATGGCCATATCATGTCACTTATGATTTGCATGTGACGTGAATCCTTTTATGCATCTTATTTTTCTTAGGACGACGGTAGCATTATAAGGTAATCCCTCACTTAAATTTCAAGATAAAATTGTGTTATCCTCGAGTGTGCACCATTGCGAAAGTTCGTCGTTTCGAGACACCACGTGATGGTCGGGTGTGATAGACTCTACGTTCTCATACAATGGGTGCAAGCCAGTGTTGCACGTGCGGAACACTCGGGTTAAACTTGACGAGTCTAGAATGTACATACATGGCCTCGGAACACAAGAGATCGAAAGGTCGAACATGAGTCATATAATAGATATGATCAACATGAAGATGTTCACCATTGAAACCACCTCAACTAACGTGATGATCGGATTTGAGTTGGTGGATTTGGATCATGTGACACTCGAATGACCAGAGGGATGTCAATTTGAGTGGGAGTTTTTAAGTAATATGATTAACTAAACTCCTTATCTTGAACATAGTCAAAATGTCTTTGCAAATTATGTTGTAGATCACTAGCTCGCGATGTAGCTCCCCTGAATTTTTTGATACGTTCCTAGATAAAAAGTAAGTTGAAAGATGATGGTAGAGGTTGTACGGGCTGGGTCCATGATCTGAGGATTGTCCTCATTTGCTGCATAGAAGGCTTATGTCCTTAATGCACCACTCGGTGCGCCACCGCTGTCGGTGTCAAAACCGACGGATCTCGGGTAGGGGGTCCCGAACTGTGAGACTAGGATCGATGGTAACAAGAGATGAAGGGGACACGAGTTTACCCAGGTTCGGGCCCTCTAATGGAGGTAATACCCTACGTCCTGCTTGATTGTATTGATGGTGTAAGGGGTTACAGAGTTGATCTACCTCGAGATCATATGTCTAACCCTAGATGAGTTGTTCTATCTCTAACCCCTAAAACCCTCCGGCTTATATAGATGCCGAGGGTGTCCTTGGCCCACACATGGTCGGTTACATGACGAAGAGATAACTTGCCTAACTACAGCTAATAACTTGAAAAATACGTCTCGACTCCATGAGGCTTCCATCCTGGCGCAGGTGGTCCTCGATCCTTCGATGCCCGCCTTGCGGTCCACAGGGTTTGTCCCATGAACAATGGGTCGGTTATCCGAGGACCCCTTAATCTAGGACTCCCTCAGTAGCCCCCGGACTGGTCTTCAATGCCGATTTATCTTCGGTTGATTCCTTCACGTCGTCGTCTTCGGCTTGCAAGGCGAGTCCCTCATCCTTCCTTTGTTCGGCATCCGACCAGTCTTTGGTAAGATCCCAAGCGTCGCGGGCGCGAGTCATTATAATAACTGCACAAGTTCCTCAATTTTCGTGTGATGTGAGGAGGTGAGTGGCCAGCGATTTTTACAATCCTACCCCTCCGCAACGGAGGCACCAACCCATTTAATCACACAAAATCGCGGTTCAAAACCACATCTTCTTCCTCCCACTCGTCAAAAAGTCCTAGCAGAAGCTCTACGAAAAACATGTCTAACGCTCCTAGCTCCTTAGCACGCCCTTATGGCCAACACCCAGGTGACTAGACCAGCTGCTCCGTCACTCTCCCGCGGCTCCGTAACCTGGAGACCCAGGGATATCTCCCATCATCAGATCTGGCGGCAACCCGCGCAGGTCTGCTTTCTTATGGTGACGAGATCTTCGACGAGAGCTTCCCTAATCCAAACAAGGGGGAGCGCATTTGCTTCGTCCCCTTCCTCCTCCGGGGCCTTGGGTTTCCAATCCACCCATTCTTGAGGGGGTTACTAGAGTTCTACGGGATTCAACTCCATCATGTCACCCTCGGGTCGATCCTACACATCTCGGGCTTTGTCGCCCTCTGCGAGATGTTCTTAGGGTGTGAAGCTCATTTTGATCTGTGGAGGAAATACTTCTGCCTCAACCCCCGAACTCGGGGTAAGGACATCTTAGAGGTCGGCAGAGCCGAAGTATGCTGCATAGCGGGAACAGGGTATCTGACTGGCATGCCGAAGAAATCCAAAGAATGGACTTCGGAGTGGTTCTATATTGAAGACGTCCCCCTATTCGAGTCAACTCAAACAGGTCTGCCCGAATACTCCGACCTCCCCCCGAAGAAGAGGTACAACTGGCGACCCAAGAGCTCATCTTAGGAGGAGAGCACCGAAGTGCATCGCCTTGCCGCGCAAGTGCAGATGCTTTCCCATCACCGTCTGACCATGATCGATGTCATGGCCGCCACTATCTCTCGGTGCGCGCAACCCCTCCAACAAAGGGTGCACCCCTTATGGTGAACAACGGAACAAGCAACGCCACGCGTTCCCGAAAACTAGGTCTAGCCAATCCAACAACACTGGCCGCCGCAGTTGCCGACCTGTACAAAGGAGAGCAAGAAGACTTCATACGGCGGTCAAGCAAGGAAGGGTATTCGACCCACAATCCCATCGAATAGGTAAACCTTCCTCTTTCAATCATGAAATAGTTTGAGGCTTAATTCCGTACTCTATTTGACTGAGGTCTTGACGTGAATAGGAATGGAGGAGCTTCGTCGAGACAGTCAACCGTCCGACTCCTCAGCCCGAGAATCATGCACGTGATAACGATTCGGGCTTCAACGAGGACCCGGATCTCCATCTCGACTTCGAAAACGGAGTCTACTACCAGGACAACATCGTCCAGACCCCGGTGGCAATCATAGTCGATTACCCCGAGTCATTCTCCATTCCGTCCGCGGGTAAGAAGAAAAACTCCTCCCGCAAGAGGCCTTCTACCAAGAGCGCCCCGGACGTGCTGGTCCCAGCCCCCAAGCGTCGCCGATCAGCATGCCATGCGCCAACGACCGAAGCTGCGGGCGAGTCAGAGGCCGCTCGGGACCCTACAGAGGAGCCGGACATGGGGACGAATCCACCCGTCCGCGCATCCCGAAGGTACACTGTTCGGATATCCACCTTATCGTTGTACACAACATAATCTCATAACCACTTGTTTTTACCTAGGCAAAACGCCTAATATTCTCCTATCGAGGGGGCTGCCTGGATGCCAGGAGACGCCCGGAGTTCCCGGGCCGTGACCCATGCAGCTTCCGCTACGGAAGCCCCCATGGCCGGTCCGACGCTCGCCGAATATAGCGACGGAGTATCCGTCACCAAATCGGAAGTGGAGAGTGTCATGCATCATCGGCACCGATGGGAGGCCATACGACATCCAATTTTCTCCGACCAGGAGTTTGGTGCCTTACGTTCGGCGGATGCACATCTCGGGGCCACCCGAGCTGGATTCGGCGAGGCTATGAAGCTGATAACAACCAACATTCAGGTAAGAGGTCGGATTTTATAAAATCCGCATACTTGTGTAAGCCTAGTAGCCCCTGAGCCTTAATTTGATTTAGAAAAAATGAATTAAGGATCTCCATACTGTTTGACTGCAGATGCAGGCCTCAAAGCAACAGTCCGATCAATTGGACAAGGCTCTCGAGGAGAGTCGCACGGAAGTACAGCTCGTGAAGGCCAAACTTGCACAAGTGAAGAGTTTCACGCGAGAGGCCCATGGTGAGTATGCTTTTATTGCTTATCTTATTTTACATTATCGTGCCTGACATATGGATTTCGTGTAGCAGCCGAATCAATAGTACATATGGAAAGGCAGCTGGAAGAAGCCCGGGATTCACAAAGGTATGCGGAATCCCAGCGACAAGCCGGCTGTCTTGTTATACAAAAACAGGCCAAAGAAATAAAGCGTTTAAAGACTCAATTGGTCCAAGCTCAAAAAGAGAATCAAAAGCTTCGGAGGAGCGTATTCGGTAAATACAATTCCGCTATGAGTAAGTATTTCCGATGTAGAGAATGAGAGTAATCACGCTTATTATCTTGTGTGCAGGTCTCCTGACCGGACATCCTAAAGAGGAGATCGAATCATACCAAGGGGACATGCTGAAGGAGCTGACCTCTCTCCACAAGCGTGTGCAAAAAGCAATGAAGGGGATGGTGAAGGCATTATGGCCCACCGAACAGCCACCTGAAGGGCTAGCCGCACTTGTGGATCGATTTAGGGGGGCTCGGGATAGGTTCGAGCTGTGGAAGACTTCGGCCTGCCACGAAGGAGCATGGGAGGCATGGTCAATGGTCAAGACCCGTTTCACCGGACTTAACCCCGAGCATATGGTGCGGGTTGGTCCTACGGGATCGGATGGAAAAGAAGTGCCACCCCGCCTTGTATATGACCAAGTGATGCCAACCGCCCGTCTCTCGCAAGCAGACTGCCCCTCAACACAATAATCGATGATCTCGATCAACAGTCGCTTATGTAATTTACATATACATTTGTAAAACAATCCATGTTGTAAACTTTGTCTTAACCGGCCATCTGCTTCTCCCTCCCGTGCGAAGAGCTCGGGAGTGTTCCTTTTTGTTATTCCTTTGCCGAAGAGCGAACTTGTATTCGGGGAACCAAACAGTCCGGCCACGTGATGCGAACAGACATAAAGCACACAGAAAGATATGTCATATTACGACGTAGCGTAAGAAACATCTTCCGATGAAAATAGTACCTCTAGCGATACCTTTCGCCGGGGTTCTACGAAGAGCGTAGATAGGAATCCGCATACCTGCAGTACGCGACTAAGTGTCCTTTGGTAATAAGAGACCCAAACAACAAAAATAGCAACCAGGGCCGTATAAGATGTTTCCGTCGTAGCCGACCAATTGTCTACGTAAGATAGCTAGCTTTCGGCTTCACCTGTCTGAGGTACGTGTCCAGATGGCCCGGTCGTAGCAATCGCAAAGGTGCTCCCTTTACTCTCTAGCCGAACAAGCGGGAACGTAGAGAGTAACCACAGGAGCGATGCAACCCATCTTGGCAATGTCTTAGTTCTAATTGATGCATATAATGGCTAAATCATGACAAAAGAAACACGTGCGCCTGGTAAGTATGAACAAATAAAATACTGGCTATTAAATGAATCCCCCACGTGTTGTGTTCGGATTTAACACTTTAAGTATCCGTAATACAAGATTGGTTCAGCCGAACACAGGGTAGGAAAAGAAATTGTCCCTATTGAACAACAAAGTGGGAAAGGAAATGGCTAAAAAGGAAAAAATAACCGAAAATGAAAAAAGTGTAGGGGAGTATGGACGACACTGGTTTATCCGTAGAAGCGCCAAAGACGAGCTGCGTTCTATGGGTTTGGTTCAAGGCGGTTATCGGATGAGTTCCGTAAATGATAGGCCCCTCCCGTGAGCACTTCATCAATGATGAAAGGACCCTCCCACTTAGGGTTGAGTTTGTGCTTCTGTTTCTCCAGGAGCCGTAGGACGAGTTCTCCTACGTTGTATGCCTTTGCCCTAACCTCCCTACTTTGGTACCACCAAGCTTGTTGTTGGTAAAGAGTGGATTGAGCCAGAGCTATGTCCCGCTCCCCCTCCAGGGCGTCTAAGTCGTCCTGCCGATCTAACTCGGCCTCCTTTTCCTCGTACATGCGCACTCTTGGTGCATCGTGGATAATATCGTAGGGGAGAACCGCGTGTGCCCCATAGACCATAAAAAACGGTGTATAACCCGGTGATCTGTTCCGGGTAGTACGCAGGCCCCATAGAACAGAGGCGAGTTCCTCCACCCAATGACAGCCGAACTCGTGAAGAGATCGGACCAAACGTGGCTTGATGCTGCTCATAATGAGACCGTTTGCTCGCTCGACCTGTCCATTGGTCTACGGATGGTAGACATATGCATAATCAAGCTTTATGCCCATTTTTGCGTACCGGTCCTTGACCTCTTGGGCCGTGAAATTGGTTCCATTGTCCGTTATTATACTATGCGGGACACCGTAACGGTGTACTATGCTAGATATAAATTCAATCACTGGTCCGGATTTAACCGATTTAACAGGCTTTGCTTCTCTCCATTTGGTAAACTTGGCAACCATGACCAGTAGGTATTTATTTTTCTTGGTTCCCCCTTTGAGGGGTCCAACCATGTCCAGCCCCCAGACTGCAAAAGGCCAGGTGATCGGAATAGTCCAAAGAGCTATTGGGGGCATGTGACTTTGATTTGCGAAGAGTTGACACCTGAAGCAATGTTGAACGAGTGACTGGGCATCGGTCCGAGCTGTAGGCCAAAAGAAACCAGCTCAGAAAGCTTTGCCGACAAGAGATCTTGCCACGGCGTGATGCCCGCCATGCCTGCATGGATTTCAGAGAGGAGCTCCCGCCCCTCTTCCTCGGATATACACCTCTATAATACTCCAGCGGTGCTTTTCTTGTATAACTCACCCTCGTGCACTTTGTAAGCCTTGGATCGCCAAACTATGCGTCGTGCCTCGGTTTGATCGTCGGGGAGTTCCTTATGAAGGAGGTAGGCGAGGAAGGGCTCTGCCCATGGCGCGATTACCTCCATTACCTCATGATCTGAGGGCGTCTCATTCATCGTTGAGCCACCGATGATGCCATCATCTGGTTCGTTTATAGAGGGAACAACCTCGTCCGCTATTTTCAGACCGGTGCCATTTGCGTCGTCCTGCCACACTACGGAGGGCTTGAAGAGCTGCTCCAGGAAGGTGTTTCTCGGGATAGGATCGTGCTTGGCTCCCATACGGGCCAATATATCGGTGGCTTGGTTGTTGTCTCGAGCAACGTGGTGGAATTCCAACCCTTCGAACCGAGCAGATATCTTGAGGACAACGTCTCTATATGCCGCCATCTTCAGATTTTTGGCGTCGAATTCGCCGTTAATTTGGGATATAGCCAAGTTTGAGTCTCCCCGTACCTCTAGCCATCGTATGCCCATTGATACCGCCATCCGAAGACCATGAAGAAGAACTTCACATTCGGCAGCATTGTTGGAATCGGCATACATGATTTGCAACACGTAGCTTACATTGTCACCTGTGGGGGATGTGAGGATAACTCCAGCCCCCAGACCGGCGAAGGTCTTGGATCCGTTGAAGTACATTGTCCAATGGGAGTATGCACTATAATCCTTAGGGAGCTCGGCCTCTGTCCACTCTGCCAAGAAGTCCGCCAATACCTGAGATTTAATGGTGCGACGTGGCTTGTAGTTTATTTCAAAGGGCAGGAGATCAATGGCCCATTTGGCTATGCGACCGGTGGCGTCCCTGTTGTTGATTATACCATTCAGGGGGACTTCCGATGCCACCATTACCGTGCACTCCTGGAAGTAATGTCGGAGTTTCCTCGATGCCATGAACACTATATAGGCTATTTTTGGGTAGTGTGGGTATCTGGACTTGCACTGCGTTAGTACCTCTGACACATAATATACCAGCTTCTGAGTTCGGAATTTATGTCCCTCCTCATTCCGTTCGACAATGAGCACCGTGCTGACTACCTTGTTGGTGTCCGATATGTATAAAAACATGGGCTCACCGGCGCCTGGTGCCATGAGTATGGGATTGGTTGCCAATATTGTTTTGATTTCTTCCAACGCAGCCGCTGCTTCATCGGTCCATTCGAAATTGTTTGTCCGTTTCAGCAGCTTATAGAGCGGCAAAGCTTTTTCTCCGAGGTGGAAAATAAAGCGGCTTAACACGGCTACACACCTGGCTAGTTTCTGGACATGCTTCAACTCTGTGAGGATTGCAAGTTCTGATAGAGCACAGATTTTAGCTAGATTTTCCTCTATTCCTCCGCGGGAGATGATGAATCCAAGCAGCTTGCCCGAGGGAACTCCGAATACACATTTTTTCGGATTGAGCCGTATATCATATTCGCGTACATTAGCGAAAGTTTGACGGAGGTCCTCGATCAACTGATCAACATGTTTGGTTTTGATTACCACATCATCCACGTATGCCTCAACGGTCTTTTTGACCTGTGTGGAGAGGCAGGTTTGAATCATGTGCTAGTACGTGGCCCCGGCATTTTTTTAGCCCGAAGGGCATCATGTTGAAGCAAAATGGCCCGTAGGGGGTGACGAATGCGGTAGCCACCTGATCGGATTCCTTCATTTTAATTTGATGGTATCCGGAGTAAGCGTCGAGGAAACACAACAAGCCGTGTCCGGCTGTGGCATCAATGATCTGGTCTATGCGCGGTAAGGGAAAAGGGTCCTTGGGGCATGCTTTGTTGAGGTCTTTGAAATCGACACACAACCGCCAGGATTTGTCTTTCTTAGGTACCATCACCAGGTTTGCTAGCCACTCGGGGTGTTTGATGTCCCGAATAAATCCCGCCTCGAGTAATTTTGCTAATTCTTCACCCATGGCTTGCCGTTTGGGTTTGGAGATGCGGTGCTGGGTCTGTTTCACGGGATTAAAGCCTAGAATTATGTTCGGGATGTGTTCAGCGAGCCGACGTGGGATACCAGGCATATCGGAAGGATGCCAAGCAAAAATGTCCCAATTTTCACGGAGGAAATTCTGCAATGCCTTGTCCATAAGGGCATCGATCTGGGCTCTGATGGACACTATTTTATTGGGGTCAGTTGGATGCACCTGAAATTTGACGATTTCCTCTACGGGTTTAAAGGGCGTGGACTTGGGCCTTTTACTGAGGATCACATCGTCGTTATTAACTGTCAACCGTAGAGTGGTCAACTCCTCGACGATGAAAGTTTCCGCTAGTGCCTCGAGGGCGAGCGTTGCCGTCTTGTTTTCGGCCCGGAGGGCTATATTGGGATCACTGGCAAGCGTGATCACTCCATTTGGTCCTGGCATTTTGAGTTTCATGTACCCGTAATGGGGTATAGCCTGGAACTTTGTAAAGGCGTCGCATCCTAACAGGGCATGATAGCCACCGGGGAAGGGGACGATGTGGAAGAGAAATTCTTCGGATCGGTAATTTTCGGGCATGCCAAACACAATGTCCAAGATGATACATCCGGAACAACGTGCCTCTTTCCCCGGGATAATTCCCCGGAAGGTTCTGTTGTTATGTTCGATGCGAGATCGGTCGAACTGCATTTTCTCCAGAGTAGCCTCGTAAATGAGGTTTAGACCACTACCGCCGTCCATGAGCACCTTATGTAGTATATATCCATCAATGATGGGATTCAAGACTAGAGCGACCGGTGAGTGACCGGGAAGGATGGGCGGCTGGTCAGTGTCCCTGAAAGTAATTGGTATGTCTGCCCATGGGCTAGTAGCTTCCACGTGGTAGACTTGCTCGTGCGCCCTAAGAGCTCTTTTACGCCTGGTCCTTGAGGGGAAGACCTCATAGACTGTCAGGACTTTGTCATGGAATCCGTTTGGCGAAGGAGAGCGCCTGTTCGATGGAGGTGTGTCAAGGATAGCCTCGCCACTTTTTGCGACTTGCCTGATGACCTAGCAAGATCGAAGTCTATGCGTAGGGTTTGTGTTCAACAACACGGAATGAATGGGGAAAGGTTTATCTAGAAGTCCGTCAAGGACAGTGCCGGTCCCGAAAAGGGACTTGTTTCTTTTTTCAACGGGTTCATGCCTGGCTGGCCGATTTGGAGGTACCCTCTTTCTTCGAACTCCTCTAGGGTGTTCAGAGAATTTTGGTTCAGAGAACAACCGCTTGGAGTGCCAGACACTCTCCATGGCGCAATACTTCTATACCAATTCCGATAACTCTGACAAGTCGTTTATCCTTCGACGGGCCAGGGCATTAAGAATCCCTTCATCATGGCAATTGCTGATGAAAATTGCCATTACGTCTTGGTCACTAAGACCTTTTATTCTGCTCCTAGCGAGGAGGAGTCTTGCCCAAAAGTGGTGGACTGATTCTCCTTGTATTTGCTTGATATCCTGAAAGTCCGAAGACATGGGCTTTGGCACGATACTTGCATAATCGTCTTGGGCGGTGGGTGGGAAAAAATTTCGTTCTCTGTCGCAACGAGTGTTCGAAAGTGTAGTTTCCGAATCGTGCAACGGATCCTGGACCGGTGACGGTCCATCTTTAGGGCGATTCCCCACCTCTGATTCTCCGACAGGGTCTTGGAGATTGTGGACGGGGGTATAGACGGTTTTCAATTCTGACTGTCGGTCAGAATCTATGGCCGGACACTCGACGGTGGCGACAAGGTGGGTGAACAGAGGGACATGAATCTCCCTATCATCGAGTCTAATCCCGAGCTGATCATAGATCGGAACCTAGTCATCCGATATACGCATAGCTTCGATCTGATCGAACAAATCGTTTAAGAACGAGGCGATGACAGGATGCGTGTCCCTGATACGAGTGGATTCGTCAAGCGGTGTGACGGTTCCGGAGTTATGCGGAAGCGGATCCCTGTTCCGTTCCACCGTGGGACCTGCTGTATTGGACGTCGAAGTATCCGGATTTACAGGCTTTCCTTCGAAGGTTGAGGGTTCCATTGGAATGAGTGTTGCCTGTGGATCAGTCACGAACTCTAGGGTTCCAAACTTAATACACTGATTGGGGGGAAACCTTCCAGTCTGACCATGACGGCCGACCGGGCTGGCATGAGACAAGATGTCGTTGCCGATGAAATTCTAATCGGGGGCTAGAGTCCCCTCGATACAGATCTCACTACTAGTGATGGGGCGAGCCATCAATTCCTTCGGTGCTCACAGAGGAACTCTCAATGAAAGCACCAATGTCGGTGTCAAAACCGGCGGATCTCGGGTAGGGTGTCTTGAACTGCGAGACTAGGATCGACGGTAACAGGAGACGAAGGGGACACGAGTTTACCCAGGTTCGGGCCCCCCAATGGAGGTAATACCTGTCACAGCCCTAGAAATTGCTTGTATTAGTTGCATCATTGAGAATTCATTGCATCATGTTTAACTTCAAATTAACTTGAATGGGGATGACAAACCCTAGCACTTCAAAAAGATTAAACCAATTTCAATAATTGTTTTCTTTTTCAATGATTTCAAAATGCCTTTAAAAAATGTTCACCATGTCTGATAAATGTTGGCAACAACATACCAGGGGTGAAGCATATTTTCACAACTAATTTGGCAAATTTAATAAATCAGCAAAGTTTCTGAAAATCACTATGAAAGCACTATAAATATTTTAGTTGCTTAAAATTTCCTGAAACTTTTTGTGGAGCCTGGAAATATTCCAAATATACCCCAAAAATATTTACAAGAATTTTGGCTTTATAGTTTTTTCCCCAAAAAAATTATAACAGAGAGCAGAAAAAAATAGAAAAAAAAACAGAAATGAATAAAAGGAAAAGAGCTTACCTGGCACAACACTGTTGGCCTAGCCCACCAGCGAAGCGGTCATCTTCAACCTCTGCCAATAGGCAGATGCGAGATGCCGCACGACGCGGGAGCGCCACGCCAACAGCCTGCCTGCCTGCCCTGCCAGTGCGACACCGAGGATAGAACCGCTGACGCCGTCCCGATCCTGCTGACTCCCTTCTTTCTCCCATCTCTGCTCTCTCCTCCCCCTTCGGACCCGAGACGCCATGGCCGCCGCCGCTTGCAACCACCGGCCACCGACCACTTCTAGCCCCTAGTGAGTCCAGCCACTCCACCCCATCGCCTTAGTCCTCTCCTTTGAGCAGAGCATCCCCGAGAGGCCGCAATCGTCGCCATCACCCCGTCTTCCCCGAGCTCGGCCACCGGACGCCATCAACGAAATCGCAGCCGTCAAGACGTCCCTGAGGATGCTGCGCTTCTCCTCAGACCCACGGTGAGCTCCTGAGTCGATTCCCCTAACCCCGTGGTCTGTCCCTCGCCGTAGTCATCGCCGTCGATCCCGTAGCTCCGGCCACCGCAAATGTGCTTGCCACCGTTGACTCCGACCACCCCGCGACCCCCAGCAGCCTCCCCTGGATGCGGTCGAGTGGGGGCTACCTGTAGGTGTCCTTCGCTCGTTGAATGGCCGCCGGTAGCACAAGTCTGGCGAGCTTCCACCGTCGGTTTGGTCATCGCCGGCCAACTTCGGCGACTGCCCACGTGGCAGGTCCATTAGTGCCTAATCAAGCCACTAATTAAAACCATTAGTCACTGACAGCGGGCCCCGTAGTGAGTCAAAGCACGGGTCAACATGGGGATTAACTCAGGGTAGATGACAGGTAGGTCCCACTAGCCAGGCTTGACCTGGACCCGGGGCTGTTGACCCGCTGACGTAATGCTGACGCATTAATTGATTTTGTAGTAATAAAATAATTCAGGAAATTCGAGAGAATGTTTAAAACTTCTAAAAATCATAGAAAATAATCTGTAAGTTAGATGCAAATAATTTATGTATGAAAAATGATACAAAAAATGCAATGAATCTGTTTATGCCATGATCATGCATGTCTGAACAAGTTAACATCACCAAGTAGGACATTTTATGATTAGGGTAATATATGAAATATCATTTGGAGTTGGAATTCAAACTTGTTTGAATTCCACTTCAATTAACTTGGCTAATTATTCCTCTAGGTCAATTCAGTACCTTAACTTGTCATATCATGCATCATGTTTGTTGCATTGCATTGAATGTGTTCCTTCTTTGTTTTACCGGTTGTGTTCCCGATCGGTAGACGATGGTTCTGACGATGTGAACGTTGACACTAATGAAGAGAAGTAATATCTTCAGGACTGTCAGGCAAGCAACCCCCCTTGAGCATACTGATATGAACCCACTCTCTCTCCTGCTCTCTTTTACTGCATTAGGAAAACAACGATTCAACTGTTACATGCCATCGGTAGTTGAACCCATTCCGTTGCATGACCTGTCTTTGCCACAGTAAATATTTGAAACCACTTAGCATGAGTAGCAACTGCTTGAGCCTTGTTGTGCTTACTCATCCATGTTTGCTTATCGTGCCTGCTATGCTTAGAGTTATGTCATGTCGAGTTTGATCCATCTGGGTGATGAATCAGAATGGAAATGTTCATGTCCTACCATGTAAGAGCTAAGTGTGTGAACACGATTTGGTAAAGGTAGCGATGAGAGGTCATGTAGGAGTACATGACGGGTTGTCTCATTGGGACCGTCCTTAAGAACTGTGTTCTGTGTATGTTATCCAAGACAAGATACTACTGCACATTGGGATACTTAATTGACCCTCTTGGCCTATTAATTGCCTTGACCTCTGTCTAAGAGTTGCAACTAGTTTCTGGTGTTTGTAGGAAAAGTGTTGGCGGCTGTGCATAGTGCTGCCCGACGGGGTGGACTGTGATGCGGTATAGGCACAGTGGCACGGTGTACCAAGTGGCACCTGAATGGTGGGCTTGGGAACCCTACGCACATCGTTTGAGGCCATAGCGGAAACTTCGGGCGGACTTCCGTGCGGGTTCAGTCTCAAATAGGCGGTAAACCTGGACTAGGGTCTTGTGTGATTGACGGTCGTGGCCGACTCCCTTGCTGGGCTTCCGCTTGAAGGTTGCCGAGGTGCCTTTTATGTGCACATAGCGATAAGTGGCAAGAGCATGTGTGAAGAAGTATACCCATGCAGGTTTATGAATCTATCCGAATAGCCGCGTCGTCGGATATGGACTACTTGGAGAACTTATGTGGTTCATAGATAAGTGAAATGGATACTTCTAAAATATGAAAGATAAGCGTGAGTGCTATGGATGACCTTCTCGTAGGGAGACGAGAGTGGATCCATAGTGGTGTATTGATTGGTGAATATGTGGACTCGTGTGCGCTATCCCACCTCAAAGAAAGCACTTGTAATCGTAGTACAGATTAGCCAAGAGTCAAAGTTGGCTTGCTGCAATAAACTCCACAACCCCCCTTCATTGATACTGATGCATATGTAGTTAGTTCTGATGTAAGTCTTGCTGAGTACCCTTGTACTCACGTTTTCTTAATTTATGTTTTTGTAGAGGAGACGCCAGTCTCGTTAGTGGTATTTACAATGTGAAGTTCGATGTTGACAGAATTAGCTTGGAAATCCGAGACAGAGGTCTGGTTCCTTTGGTATGGTCGATGTAGCTTTTTAGGCTCCCTTAGCCACTTTTGTAGATGTTTGTACCCAGATATGTTTAACTTCTGCTTGTTTGTTTGAATGCTCTGAATGTTGGGTCTTGTGACCCCTGCTTGTAACATCCTATTGTGTTGGCTCTTTCGAGCCTTCGAAATAAATATTGTAATGTTGTATGGTTATGTTGTGATGCCATAGTTGTATCTATGCATATCGGGCATGTCGTGCGTACATGTGACGTGCAACAGTATGTATGGGATTCGACACCTAGTTGTGTGCCTTTAGTAGTATTCTTTACGGGGAAATGCCTCTTTGTGCTTCCATCGAGCCTTGGTAGCTTGCTACTACTTCGGACACATTGATTGACCGGCATGTATCCTTATTTGCTGTTGTGTCTGTCCTTCGGGGAAATGTCTCACAGTGTAATGGAGTCCCTGTAGCCTGCTATGACTCCTCTACCTGCAGTGATGACATTTATGTCCCATGGCGTAATGGAGTCCTTGTAGCTTGCTATGACTCGTCTACACACGCTAGAGATCGACACCTGCATTGCTGGGTTACATATGCTTGTCCCTGTATGGATGTGCCACTTGGGTTCTGTGACTAGTCATGTCGGCCCGGGCTCTTTGACATTTGAATGCTAGCGACACATTCACATACGTGAGTCAAAAGACGCAACCGGTCCCGACCCAAGTAAGGTGGCAATCGTGGAGATAACCGTCCGTGAGACCGCAAAGTGATGTGATGTGTTCCAGGCTGGATTCTTATGGCTTAGGATCGGGGTCCCGATAATACCCTACGTCCTGCTTGATTGTATTGATGGTGTAAGGGTTTACAGAGTTGATCTACCTCGAGATCGTATGTCTAACCCTAGACGAGTTGTTCTATCTCTAACCCCTAAAACCCTCCGGCTTATATAGATGCCGAGGGTATCCTTGGCCCACACATGGTCGGTTCCATGCCGAAGAGATAACTTGCCTAACTACAGCTAATAACTTGGAGAATACGTCTCAACTCCATGAGGCTTCCGTCCTGGCACACGTGGTCCTCCATTCTCCGATGCCTACCTTGCGGTCCACACAGTCCGGCCCATGAACAATGGGTCGGTTATCCGAGGACCCCTTAATCTAGGACTCCCTCAACACCCTCAAACATTGTGTGTAGATGTTGTGAACATCTGACAGGCTCGATTTGATGACTACTTGATAGTTTAGTGCATCATGCATCACGGCTTAGAATTTAGGCTGCAAAACATTTTTGAAACTTCACGAAACATATGAGATGTTCTAAGAGCTGAAATTGGGATCTTAGGCTTGTGCCCGTGTTGAGAGGTATGAGACCTCCAACAAATATTCTTTGCCTGCTTGATGAAGGAGAATATATCAATCAGTGAGCATGTGCTCAGATTGTCTGAGTACTACAATCACTTGAATCAAGTGGGAGTTGATCTTCCAAATAAGATAGTGATTGATATAGTTCTCCAAGTGTGGGGACCCCGACTCATAAGTCGTGATCACCGAATGTACGTGCATAGTGATCCCAGAGATCAATGCTCACTGAACACACATAAACTGAATAACAAGAGTCTTACATCCATTACATATCGGTTTACTCAAATATGGTCTTTATGTCCAGGTTTTCATATGATTGCAGCGGAAACCTTCAACGATAGTGTGAACCCATGCCATCTGCCTTAACCCTATAGGCATTCCGACTGGGAAGCGTCCTAGCTCGCACGTACATCACCATGGTAATCTTCATCATAACCTGATCTTTCATGCCTGGCCAATAAAATAACCAGTGGCAAGCCAATGAGTACTTTGAATGTACTTGCAAGCAACCCATGTTTGGAACAAGGCAATAACAATGCATGAAATAACACTAAGTAGGTATTTTGCAGAAAGCCAATTTTGAATTCAATGATATGATCAAGTAACTATGTAAGCATGCATCAATAGTTGGCACATATCCATATGAACAAGTTACAGATATCACCGTAAACAGGGGGTTGAACATCTCATGTTTAGTCATCACGTCAAGTCATCTGACTTATCTCAAGTATACCATCTTGTTATCCACACACACACACCAAGTTTATGAAAACACAAGACATAGTTTAAGCAGCACCACCCAACTATCCTTGACAGTCGATACATCTATTAGAATAGTTTTACACTCTGTAGAGGTTGCATACTTTACCCACAAGACTCGGGGAACTTCCGTGTCATCCATGACTCGCGGTATATTACATACCTGAGGTAAGCAACCGAACAATGCCTTTCCCATGGTGATAATAAACAAAGAGTCCACTCGTTGGTGCCATCCCTCATGATATACATCACACGTATCATCCATGAGGGCACGCAACGGTGTGCCTGATACCTGTAAAGACAGCGCATGGCCTTCCACTCCAGGACGACCCCGTCTCGAGAGTGACCACTTCACTCTCGCCACTGGTAATGCGGGCTCCTTGCTAGCATGAACCATAGTAATCAACAAAGCCCCTCCCATATAGGGGTAGAGTGGTTGTACATGTAAGGTTGGGACGGTCAACAAATCTTAAATCTAATCCGTTTTCGGAAACACACACACTCACTTGTTCCGGTACACCTCTTCTCTCTCAAGTGGTTACCCAACTCATCATCATCTCCCTCAGGCATTAGTGGCACCCGGCGGGGTTTTTGAATAGTCTTTGAAATCATTTGTGTTTCCATCACCATGCATATTCCCGATCCCACTTGCATAGCATCTACTAGCATCCTATCTACTCCCACCCGCACAACCCTCATAAGGATGGTAGGGTCATGCACGATGCAGGTATCAATTGTAAACGTAACGGAGGCATCCCACCGAAGTGGTCACTACTCCACGTGATCAAATATAACGAAAGTAAAGTGCTATATGACATGCAATAAAAGTGGTTTCTTATCATGGTCAAAGGTCTGCTTGCCTGGCTTCGCAAAGTCTTCAAGTTCTTCACACGCTTCTCGTCTAGCTCCAAGCTCTCCGTTTATCTCGTCAACTACCGTCGGTAAACAACCACAGTAAGCAACACAACAAGCAGAAAACAAAAGTGCTTTATAAATAGGATTTTTATTTTCCTTAGACACCTCTAGCCATAAGAAAAATAACCAAGGAGGTTTTATTGGATGTGGGTCAAGGGGGAGTTTTGAATAGTGGAAACAAAGAAAATGATGATCCTATAAGGTGTCCACACGAAACATTTTTCTAAAAAGGAGTGGATGAGCCGAAAAGATAGGGCATGATTTTAGAGACACGATGGAAGTGGCTTCACTTGATTTGGAGTTGGTATGAATTTCCTATGAATTTGCAAAGTGAGCCATATATGAAGAAATGGTTCAATAATCCACACAACAGAGAAAATATATGGAATTTTTTTCACATAATATCTCATGAGTTTAGATACACCTAGGATTTTGAATCACTCGATTTGGAGATATTATGAACGCTCTAGGGATTTTGCAAGGTGGCTCCATAATACAAGTTATAACAAAAATATGGGTGGATCAGAATATGCTATATGGAAAAATTGTGCAATGCACATATTTGGATAGCACATGATTTTAGAAGTCTGTAGAAACTTGAATCAATGAATTTGGAGTTATATTGAATTCTCTAGAATTAATTTAGTATCTCTGGGGAAAAAGGATTTTTTATACCTAAATGGGCTTAAGTTGCGCACCGAGCGCAACTTAGCTCCGCACGACATTGGGCCAGCCTAGTGGCTCAGCCGCGCACACGCACAGAGCCACGTCGAAGGCGTATTTGTTTGAATACGTCTTCTTCGCGGGAGACTGAGAAATGGGATGACACCTCCACTTATGTGCGAGCCCGACCATTGGGTCACCTACAGGCGGGCCTCGCCTGGTGAGACTCATCCCCCTCCTCCCGCTCAAATAGGGGCGAGGCAGGGGAGGCGGGGCTTGCCTAGTCAGGCTCATCCCCCTCCTCCCGCTCGAATAGGGGCGAGGCAGGGGAGGCGGGGACGAGCGTGTATCGGCGTCGTTTCGGTGGCTCCGGCCACCGTTGGCGATGCCTAGACCACCGGAGGGCTTGGCATGGAGTCCCGCATCCGTTTGGGTGCGCCATTTTCGCTAGGGGGCACCATGGAGGTCGGGCCTCGGCCATGGGCGAAGTCCGGCAACGGGTGGCCGTGGGAGCAGCGCTCCGGCCACCGAAAGGGAGAAAAGGAGTGCGGGGAAGGCTTTCCGCGACATTGGAGTGCTCTGGTGGATCTCAGAAGAGAGGAGGGGCTCGGGCGAGCTCGGGTTTGGGAGAGGCCGAGGCAGCGCCATGGCAGCCATGGGAGGAGAGAGGTGTTGGAAATATGCCCTAGAGGAAATAAATGAAGTGTTTATTATTATATTTCCTTGTTCATGATAATCGTTTATTGTCCATGCTATAATTGTGTTGATTGGAAACTAAATACATGTGTGGGCATATAGACAAACACTGTGTCCCTAGTATGCCTCTAGCAGGCTAGCTCGTTGATCAAAGATGGTTAAGGTTTCCTGGCCATGGACATGAGATGTCATTTGATATCGGGATCACATCATTAGGAGAATGATGTGATGGACAAGACCCAAACTATAAACGTAGCATATGATCGTGTCAGTTTATTGCTACAGTTTTTCTGCATGTCAAGTATATGTTCCTATGACCATGAGATCATGCAACTCACTGACACCGGAGGAGTGCCTTGTGTGTATCAAACGTCGCAATGTAACTGGGTGACTATAAAGGTACTCTACAGGTATCTCCGAAGGTGTCTGTTGAGTTGGAATGGATCAATACTGGGATTTGTTACTCCGTGTGATGGAGAGGTATCTCAGGGCCCACTCAGTAATAGAACATCACAACAAGCCTTGCAAGCAATGTGACTAAGTGTTACTTGCGGGATCTTGTATTATGGAATGAGTAAACAGACTTGCTGGTAACGAGATTGAACTAGGTATAGAGATACCGACGATCGAATCTCGGGCAAGTAACATGCCGAAGAACAAAGGGAACAACATACAAGATTGTCTGAATCCTTGACATAGAGGTTCGACCGATAAAGATCTTCGTAGAACATGTAGGAACCAATATGGGCATCCAGGTCCCGCTATTGGTTATTGGCCGTAGAGGTGTCTCGGTCATGTCTACATGGTTCTCGAACCCGTAGGGTCTGCACACTTAAGGTTCGGTGACGTTTTGGTATAGATGAATTATGTGTGTTGGTGACCGAAGGTTGTTCGGAGTCCCATATGAGATACCAGACGTGAAGAGGAACTCCGGAATGGTCTGGAGGTAAATAATCATATATAGGAAGTTCCGTGTTGGTTACTGGGAAAAGTTCAAGCATCACCGGTAACGTACCGGGGGTGTCGGGAGGGTCCCAAGGGTCCACCGGAAGGGGCCACTAGCCCCGAAGGGCAACATGGGCTGTGAGAGAAGGCGCACCAGCCCCTGATGGGCTGGCCGCCCCTCTCACAAGGGCCCATGCGGCCGAAAGGTGGAAGGGGGGAAACCCTAAGGGGGCCGGCCACCCTGCCTTGGGGGCCAAGCCACCGCTTGGCCGCCACCCCCTCCTCTTGGCCGCCTCCCTAAGGGTGGGAACCCTAGGGCGCAACCCCTTCCCCCTTCCCCCTATATATATGAGAGAGGGAAGAGGGCAGCCGGACCCCCAAGTCATGGCGCAGCCCTACCTCCCTCCCCAATTGCCTCTCCTCTAGTAGATTAGTTCGGCGCCGCTTAGCGAAGCTCTGCCGGATCAGCTCCACCACCACCGTCGCCACACCGTTGTGCTGCCGGCAAACCCATCTACCTCTCAGCTCCCTCTTTCTGGATCAAGAAGGCATATATCTTCATCGAGCCGCACGTGTGCTGAACGCAGAGGTGCCGTCTGTTCGACACTTGATCAGGAGTTCATGGGATGGCTTGCGATTTGGATCACGGAGACGTACCACTACATCAATCGCGTTCTTTAACACTTCCGCTTAGCGATCTACAAGGGTACGTAGATCCAATCTCTCCACTCATAGATGCTCATCTCCTAGATTGTTCTTGGTGAAGCGTAGGAATGTTTTTGTTTCCCATGCAATGTTCCCCAACAGTGGTATCAGAGCTAGGTCTATGCGTAGATGAGATCTTGAGTAGAAGACAAAGAGTTTGTGGGTATTGATATTTAGATTGCTTCCTTCCTTAGTCTTTTATTGGTTCAGCGGTATTGTGGGATGAAGCGGCTCGGACCGACTTTGCTCGTACGCTTACAAGAGACCATGTTCCGTCGACTCACATGTGACTTCATCGCATAAAGATGGCTGGCAGGTGTCTGTCTCTCCCACTTTAGTTGGATCGGATTTAATTAAGGCGGTCATTGTAGAAAATTGAAAAGAAATCATCATATCACCGTTGTGGTTTTGCGTAGGTAAGAATCGTTCTTGCTAGATACCCATAGCAGCCACGTAAAACATGCAACAACAATTAGAGGACATCTAACTTGTTTTTGCAGGGTATGTTGTGATGTGATATGGTCAATTACATGATGTGATATATGTGATGTATGAGATGGTCATGTTTTTGTATAAGAATATCACGACTTGCATGTCGATGAGTACGACAACCGGCAGGAGCCATAGGATTGTCTTTGATTATTGTATGACCCGCATGTCAATCTTTAAGCGCTATATAATGCCTTAGTTTATCGCTAAGCGGTAGCAATAGTAGTAGAAGCATGGTGGGTGCGACAACCCCGATGGCGACACAATGATGGAGATCATGATGATGGAGATCCTGGTGTTATGCCGGTGACGATGGAGATCATGCCGGTGCTTTGGAGATGGAGATCAAAAGCACAAGTTCATGGCCATATCATGTCACTTATGATTTGCATGTGATGTTAATATTTTTATGCACCTTGTTTTTCTTAGGACGACAGTAGCATTATAAGGTGATCCCTCACTTAAATTTCAAGATAAACTGTGTTCTCCCCGAGTGTGCACCGTTGCGGAAGTTCGTCGTGTCGAGACACCACGTGATGATCGGGTGTGATAGACTCTACGTTCGCATACAACGGGTGTAAGATAGTGTTGCACATGCAGAACACTCGGGTTAAACTTGACGAGCCTAGCATGTACAGACATGGCCTCGGAACACAAGAGACCGAAAGGTCGAGCATGAGTCATATAGTAGATATGATCAACATGAGGATGTTCACCATTGAAACCACCTTAACTCACATGATGATAGGACTTGAGTTGGTGAATATGGATAATGTGTCACTCAGATGACCCGAGGGATGTCAATTTGAGTGGGAGCTTTAGTAATTTGATTAACTAAACTCATTATCATGAACAATAGTCTTAGTAACCTTTGCTTATTTATGTTGTAGATCAATGGCTCGCGTAGTAGCACCCCTGAATTTTAGTGCGTTCCTAGAGAAAGCTAAGTTGAAAGATGATGGAAGTAACTTTGTTGACTAGGCCCGTAATCTGAGGATTATCCTCACAGCTTCCCAGAAGGCTTATGTCCTTGATGCACCGCTTGGTGACCCACCCGTTCCCGTGTCATCCGAAGACGTTAAGAATGCTTGGGAGGCATGTCCTAGTGATTACTCAATAGTGCAATGTGCAATGTTGTATGGCTTAGAACCGGGACTTCAAAGACGTTTTGAACGTCATGGAGCATATGAGATGTTCCAAGAGTTGGAGTTTATCTTTAATAAGAATGCCCGTATCGAGAGGTATGAGACCTCCGATAAGTTCTATGCTTGCAAGATGGAGGAGAACGGGTCTATCAGTGAACATATACTTAGAATGTCTGGGTATTCGACCCGTTAGGCGGAGTTAGGGATGCCCCTTCCGCCAGAGGCGATCACCGACAGAGTTCTTCAATCATTGCCACCTAGCGACAAGAGCTTTGTGTTGAACTGTAACATGCACGGGATGAACAAGTCAGTCGTCGAGCTTTTTGCGATGCTGAAAGTCGTTGAGTCTAAAATCCAGAAAGAACATCAAGTGTTGATGGTCAATAAAACCACTAGTTTCAAGAAGCATGGCAAGGGCAAGAAGGGTAACTCCAAGAAGGGTGGGAAAGCAGTTGCTCCTCCCATGAAGAAACCCAAGGTTGGACCCAAGCCAGAAACTGAGTGCTTTCATTGCAAGGGAACTGATCACTGGAAGCGGAACTGCGCCAAGTATCTGACCGACAAGAAGGCAGCCAACACCAAACAAGGTATATATGATATACATGTTATTGATGTGTACCTTACTAGCTTTTGTTGTAGTGCCTAGGTATTTGATACTGGTTCGGTTGCTCACCTTTGCAACTCAAAGCAGGACCAACGGAATAGATGGAGGCTGGCTAAGGATGAAGTGACGATGCGCGTGGGAAATGGTTCCAAGGTTGATGTGATCGCTGTCGGCACGCTCGCTCTTCGATTACCATCAGGATTAGTGATGAACCTGAATAATTGTTATTTAGTGCCTGCGTTAAGCATGAACATTATATCTGGATCTTGTTTATTGCAAGACGGTTACTCATTTAAATCAGAGAGTAATGGTTGTTCTATTTATATGAGTGATATCTTTTATGGTCATGCACCCAATGTGAGGGGTTTATTCTTATTGAATCTCGATAGTGATGATACACATGTTCATAGCATTGATGTCAAAAGATGTAGAGTTGATAATTATAGTACCACTTTCTTGTGGCACTGCCGTTTGGGTCATATTGGTGTAAAACGCATGAGGAAGCTCCATGCTGATGGACTTTTGGAGTCACTTGATTTTGAATCACTTGACACATGTGAACCATGCCTCATGGGCAAGATGACTAAAATGCCGTTCTCTGGAATAATGGAATGGGCGAGTGATTTATTGGAAATCATAAATACTGTATGTGCGGTCCGATGAACATTGAAGCGCGTGGTGGATATCGTTATTTTCTCACCTTCACTGATGACTTAAGTAGATATGGATATATTTACTTAATGAAACACAAGTCTGAAACGTTTGAAAAGTTCAAGCAATTTTAGAGTGAAGTTGAGAATCATCGTAACAACAAGATTAAATTCTTGCGATCTAATCGAGGAGGAGAATATCTGAGTTATGAGTTTGACAGTCACTTAAGACAGTGTGGAATTGTTTCACAATTGACATCGCCTAGAACACCACAACGTAATGGTGTGTCCGAACATCGTAATCGAACCTTATTAGATATGGTGCATTCTGTGATGTCTCTTGCCGATTTGCCACTATCGTTTTGGGGTTATGCATTAGAGACAACTGCATTCACTTTAAATAGGGCACCATCGAAATCCGTTGAGACGACACCATACGAATTGTGGTTTGGCAAGAAGCCAAAGTTGTTGTTTCTTAAAGTTTGGGGATGTGATGCTTATGTCAAAAAGCTTCAGCCTGAAAAGCTGGAATCCAAAGCGGAGAAATGGGTCTTCATAGGATACCCAAAAAAGACAGTTGGGTATACCTTCTATCTCAGATCCGAAGGCAAAGTGTTTGTCGCTAAGAACGAAACATTTCTTGAGAAAGAGTTTCTCTTGAAAGAATTGAGTGGGAGGAAAGTAGAACTTGATGAGGTTATTGAACCTTCACTTCAACCAGAGAGTAGCGCAACGCAAAAAGATGTTTCTGTGGAGCCAACGACGGTTGAAGAGGAAGTTAATTATGATGATCATGAAACTTCGGATCAAGCTGCTATTGAATCTCGTAGGTCGACAAGGGCGTGTATTGCTCCTGAGTGGTACGGCAACCCTGTCTTGGAGGTCATGTTGTTAGACAACAATGAACGTACAAGCTATGGAGGAGCGATGATGGGCCCAGATTCTGAGAAATGGTTAGAGGCCATGAAATCCGAGATGTGATCCATGTATGAAAACAAAGTATGGACTTTGGAAGTATTACCTGAAGGGCGAAAGGCCATTCAGAATAAATGGATCTTTAAGAAGAAGACAAAAGCGGACGGTAATGTCACCGTCTATAAAGCTCGACTTGTGGCAAAGGTTTTTTCACAAGTTCAAGGATTTGACTACGATGAGACCTTCTCACCCATAGCGATGCTTAAGTCCGTCAGAATCATGTTAGCAATAGATGCATATTTCGACTATAAAATTTGGCAGATGGATGTCAAAACAACGTTCCTTAACGGTTTCCTGTTGGAAATATGCCCTAGAGGCAATAATAAATTAGTTATTATCATACTTCCTTGTTCATGATAATCGTTTATTATCCATGCTATAATTGTATTGATCGGAGACTTAGATGCATGTGTGGATACATAGACAAAACCATGTCCCTAGTATGCCTCTAATAGACTAGCTCGTTGATCAAAGATGGTTAAGGTTTCCTAGCCATGGACATGAGAGGTCATTTGATAACGGGATCACATCATTAGGAGAATGGTGTGATGGACAAGACCCAAACTAAAAATCTAGCATATGATCGTGTCAGTTTATTGCTACTGTTTTCGGCATGTCAAGTATATGTTCCTTTGACCATGAGATCATGCAACTCACGGACACTGGAGGGGTGCCTTGTGTGTATCAAACGTCACAACATAACTGGGTAACTATAAAGGTGCATTACAGGTATCTCCGAAGGTGTCTGTTGGATTGGCATGGATCAAGACTGGGATTTGTTACTCCGTGTGACGGAGAGGTATCCCAGGGCCCACTCGGTAATTCAACATCACAATAAGCCTTGCAAGCAATGTGACTAAAGTGTTAGCCACGGGATCTTGTATTACGGAGCGAGTAAAGAGACTTGCCGGTAACGAGGTTGAACTAGGTATACAGATACCGATGATCGAATCTCGGGCAAGTAACATACCGAAGAACAAAGGGAAACATCATATGGGATTAACTGAATCCTGGACATAGAGGTTTGACCGATAAAGATCTTCGTAGAATATGTAGTAACCAATATGGGCATCTAGGTCCCGCTATTGGTTATTGACCATAGAGGTGTCTCGGTCATGTCTACATAGTTCTCGAACCCACAGGGTCTGCACACTTAAGGTTTGGTGACGTTTCGGTAGTATAGAGTTATGCATGGTGGTGACCGATGGTTGTTCGGAGTTCCGGACATCACAAGGAGCTCCTGAATGGTCTGGAGGTAAATATTGATATATAGGAAGTCCTATTTTGGTCGCCGGAAAAGTTTCGGGCTCATCGGTAGTGTACCAGGAGTGCAGGTAGTGTACCAAGGGACCATCGGGAGGGGTATTTCGACCCAAGAGGCTACATGGGCTGTGGGAAGGTGAATACCAGCCCTTTGTGGGCTGGTGGAAGTCCCACACAAGGCCCATGCGGCTGGGAAGAAAATCCCAAAAGGAAAAAGGTGGAAAAAGGCAAAAAAAGGGCCAAATAAGGAAGGAGTCCTAATCCTAGTAGGAGTGGAGGAGGAGGACTCCTCCCTCCTTGGTTCGGCCGACCCAAGGGCTGCATTTTGGGCAGCCAAGCCTCCTCCTCCTCTCCTCCTATATATACTAGAGGATTTTAGGGTTTTGGACAAGATTTCCAGCCACGTGCTACACGTTCTTCTAGTGCATAGTTTCTCCTCTAGATCGGTTTTCTGCAGTGCTTAGGCGAAGCCCTGCTGGAACAACTCCACCACCATCGCCAGAGTGCCATCACGCTGCCGGAGAACTCTTCTACCTCTCCGCTCCCTCTTACTGGATCAATAAGGCAGAGATCGTCATCGAGCTGTATGTGTGCTGAACGCGGAGGTGCCGTCCGTTCGGCGCTAGATCGAAAGGACCGTGATCAAGATCGCGAGACGAATCGTGATGAGTTCGCGGGATGGATCGTGATGAGTTCGCGGGACGGATCGTGACGAGATCATGGGACATATCGTGATGAGTTCACGGGACGGATCGTGATTGGATTGCGGGACGAATCGTGATGAGATCGCGGGACGCTCGGCGATTTGGATCCGAAGACGTTTGACTACACCAACCGCGTTTCTTAACGCTTCCCGCTTAGCGATCTACAAGGGTACGTAGATCCACTCTCCCTCTCGTAGATGCTCATCACCATGGATAGATCTTGCGTGTGCGTAGGAAATTTTTTGTTTCCCATGCAACGTTCCCCAAGAGTGGCATCTTGAGCTAGGTCTATGTGTAGATGAGATCTTGAGACCGAAAGGTCGAACATGAGTCATATATTAGATATGATCAACATGATGATGTTCACCATTGAAACCACCTCAAATCACGTGATGATCGGACTTGAGTTGGTGAATTTGGATCATGTATCACTCGAATGATCGGAGGGATGTCAATTTGAGTGGGAGTTCTTAAGTAATATGATTAATTGAACTCATTATCATGAACATAGTCAGTAGTGTCTTTGCAAAATTATGTTTTAGATAACTAGCTCACGCTATAGCTCCCTTGAATTTTTATATGTTCCTAGAGAAATAGAGTTGAAAGATGATGGTAGCAATATTGTGGACTAGGTCCGTGATCTGAGGATTGTCCTCATTGCTGCACAGAAGGCTTATGTCCTTAATGCACCGCTCGGTGCGCCACCCCCTCTACTGTTGTTTGTAGATGTTGTGAACATCTGACAGGCACGTTCTGATAAATACTTGATAGTTTAGTGCGTCATGCATTACAGCTTAGAATTGAGGCTCCAAAACGTTTTGAACGTCATGGAACATATGAGATGTTCTAAGAGATGAAAATAGGATCTCACGCTCGTGCCCGTGTTGCGAGATATGAGACCTCCAACAAGATTCTTTGCGTGTAAGATGAAGGAGAATAGCTCAATCGTTGAGCATGTGCTCAGATTGTCTGGGTGCTACAATCGCTTGAATCAAGTGGGAGTTGATCTTCCAGATAAGATAGTGATTGATATTGTTCTCCAAGTCACTGTCACTAAGCTACTAGAACTTGGTGATGAACTATAAACGCGAGGGATAGAAATAATGATCCCTGATCTATTCGCGATGTTTGACACCGCGAAGGTAGAAATCAGGAAGGAGCATCAAGTGTTGATGGTTAGTAAAACCACTAGTTTCGAGAAGGGCAAGGGCAAGGAGGGAAACTTCATGGATAGCAAGTCAGTTGCTGCTCCGGTGAAGCAACCCAAAGTTGAACCCAAACCCGAGACTAAGTGCTTCGATTATGAGGAGAGCGGTTGCTGAAGTGGAACAACCCTAGATACTTGGTAGATAAGAAGGCTGGCAACGTCAACAGAAGTATATTTGATATACGTGTTATTGATGTGTACCTTGCTAGTACTCCTAGTAGCACCTAGGTATTGGATACCGGTTCGGTTGCTAAATGTTAGTAACTTGAAATAAAAGCTATAGAATGAACGGAGAACTAGCTAAGGGTGAGGTGACAATGTGTGTTGGAAATGTTTCCAAGGTTGATGTGATCAACATCGCATGCTCTCTCTACCTTCGGGATTAGTGACGAACCTAAATAAATGTTATTTGGTGTCTTGCATTGAGCATGAACGTGATTAGATCATGTTTATTGCAACACGGTTATTCATTTAAGTTAGAGAATAATGGTTATTCTGTTTACATGAATAATACCTTCAATGGTCATGCACCCAGTGAGAATGGTTTGTTGAATCTTGATCGTAGTAATACACATGTTCATAACATTGATGCCAAAAGATACAAAGATAATAATAATAGTACCACATACTTGTGGCACTGCCGCTAAATGTCATATTGGTATAAAACGCATGAAGAAACTCCATGCTGATGGATCTTTGGACTCATTCGATTTCAAATCGGTTGAGACATGCGAACCATGCCTCTTGGTCAAGATGACTAAGGACCCCGTTTTCTGGTTTGATGGAGTGGGCAAGTGACTTATTGGAAATGATACATGTTGATGTATGCAATCCAATGAGTCTTATTGCGTGCGGTGGATATCATTATTTTCTTACCTTCACTGATGATTTGAGTAGATATAGTGTATATTTTCTTAATGAAACACAAGTCTGAATCGTTTGAAAGGTTCAAGCAAATTCAGAGTGAAGTTTAAGATCATCATGACAAGAAGATAAAAATGTCTAGGATATGATTGTCGAGGTGAATATCTGAGTTATGAGTTTGGCATACAACTTTAGACAATGTGAAAGTTGTTTCACAACTCACGCCATCTGGAACACCATAGTGTGATGGTGTGTTCGAATGTCATAGTCGTACTCTATTGGATATGGTGCGTGCTATGATGTCTCTTATCGTTTTGCTACTATAATTTTGGGGTTATGCATTAGAGACAACTACATTCACTTTAGATAGGGCACCATCTAAATCCGTTGAGATGACACCGTGTGAATTAGGGTTTAATAGAAACCCAAGCTGTCATTTCTTAATGCTTAGGGTTGCGACGCTTGTGTGGAAAATGTTTTCACCTAATGAGCTCGAACCCAAAGCGGACAAATGCATCTTCATAGAATACCCTAAGAACAGTTGGGTAAACCTTCTATCTCAGATCCAAGTATAAAGTGTTGTTTGTTAAAACTGGGTCCTTTCTCGAGAAAAAGTTTCTCTCGAAAGAATTGAATGGGAGGAAGATAGAACTTGATGAGGTTGTTGAACCTTTGTTCAACCAGAGAGTAGCGCAACGCAGGAAGTTGTTTTCTGTGAAGCCTATGTTAGTTGAAGAGGAAGTTAATGATGATGATCATGAAGCTTCGGATCAAGTTACTATCGAACCTCGTAGGTGACAAGGATGTGTACTGCTCCTGAGCGATACGACAACCCTGTCTTGGAGGTCATGTTGTTGGACAACGATGAACCTACGAGCTGTGGAGAAGCGATGATGGGCCCGGATTCCGACAAATGGTTAGAGGCCATAAAATCCGAGAAAGGATCCATGTATAAAAGCCAAGTATAGACTTTGGCAGACTTGCTGGTTGGACGGCAGGTCGTCGAGTACAAATGGACCTTTAAGATGAAGACAAACGCTAATGGTGAATGTCACCATTTATAAAGCTCGACTTGTCGCAAAGAAGTTTCGGCAAGTTCAAGGAGTTGACTGCGATGAGACTTTCTCACTCGTAGCGATGCTAAAGTCTGTTGGAATTATGTTAGCAGTTGCTGCATTTTTGAATTATGAAATCTGGCGGATGGATGTCAAAACATCGTTTCCTTCCTCAAGGAAAGGTTGTATGAGATACAACCAGAAGGTTTTTGTTAGTCCTAAAGATGCTAAAAGGTGTGCAAGCTTTAGTGATCCTTCTATGAATTGAAGCAAGCATCTCGGAGTTGGAATATACACTTTGATGAGGTGATCAAAGTTTTTGAGTCTATACAAAGTTTATGAGAAACTTGTATTTACAATAAAGTGAGTGGGAGCACTATAGAGTTTCTGGTAAGCATATGTGGTTGACATATTGTTGATCAGAAATGATGTAGAATTTCTGGAAAGCATGAATGGCCATTTGAAATGAGTTTTTCAAAGGAAGACTTGGATAAAGCTACCTAATTGTTGAGCATCAAGATCTATAGAGATAGATCAAGAAGCTTGATGAGACTTTTCAATAAGTACATACCTTGACAAAGTTTTTGAAAGAATTCAAAATGAATCAGTCAGAGAAAGAGTTCTCGCTTGATTTGTAAGGTGTGAAGTTGAGTAAGACTCAATGCCCAGTGATTGCAGAAGATAGAGAAAAGATGAGTGTCATCCCCTATGCTTCAGCCATAGGCTCTATCATGTATGCAATGTTGTGCACAAGACCCGATGACAGCCTTGCCATAACTATGGCCGGAAGGTTTCAAAGTGATCCTGGAATGGAGCACGGGACAGTGGTCAAGATTATCCTTAGTAACTAAAAGACTAAGGAGATGTTTCTCGATTATGGAGGTGATAAAGAGTTCGCCGTAAAGAGTTAGGTTGATGCAAGCTTTAACACCAATCCAGATGACTCATAGTAGCAATTTGGATACGTATAGTGGAGCAACCATTTGGAATAGTACCAAGTGGAGTGTGGTAGCAGTGTTTACGGTTTGACATAGAAATTTGCAAAGTACACACGGATCTGAATGTCGCAGACCCGTTGACTATAAGACCTCTCATGCAAAGCATGATCAAGCCCCAAAACTCATTGGGTGTTAGATTCATAACAATGCGAATCACATGGTGATGTGAACTAGATTATTGACTCTAGTGCAAGTGGGATACTGTTGGAAATAAGCCCTAGAGGCAATAATAAATTAGTTATTATCATATTTCCTTGTTCATGACAATCATTTATTATCCATGCTATAATTGTATTGATCGGAGACTTAGATGCATGTGTGGATACATAGACAAAACCATGTCCCTAGTATGCCTCTAATAGACTAGCTCGTTGATCAAAGATGGTCAAGGTTTCCTAGCCATGGACATGAGAGGTCATTTGATAACGGGATCACATCATTAGGAGAATGGTGTGATGGACAAGACCCAAACTAAAAACGTAGCATATGATCGTGTCAGTTTATTGCTACTGTTTTCGGCATGTCAAGTATATGTTCCTTTGACCATGAGATCATGCAACTCACGGACACCGGAGGAGTGCCTTGTGTGTATCAAACGTCACAACGTAACTGGGTAACTATAAAGGTGCATTACAGGTATCTCCGAAGGTGTCTGTTGGGTTGGCATGGATCAAGACTGGGATTTGTTATTCCGTGTGACGAAGAGGTATCTCAGGGCCCACTCGGTAATACAACATCACAATAAGCCTTGCAAGCAATTTGAGTAAAGTGTTATCCACGGGATCTTGTGTTACGGAACAAGTAAAGAGACTTGCTGGTAACGAGGTTGAACTAGGTATACAGATACCGACGATCGAATCTCGGGCAAGTAACATACCGAAGAACAAAGGGAAACATCATACGAGATTAACTGAATCCTTGACATAGAGGTTCGACCGATAAAGATCTTCGTAGAATATGTAGGAACCAATATGGACATCCAGGTCCCACTATTGGTTATTGACCGTAGATGTGTCTCATCGGTAGTGTACCGGGAGTGCCGGTAGTGTACCGGGGGACCATCGGGAGGGGTATTTCGACCCAAGAGGCTACATGGTCTGTGGGAAGGTGAATACCAGCCCTTTGTGGGCTGGTGGAAGTCCCACACAAGGCCCATGCGGCTGGGAAGAAAATCCCAAAAGGAAAAAGGTGGAAAAAGGCAAAAAAGGGCCAAATAAGGAAGGAGTCCTAATCCTACTAGGAGTGGAGGAGGACTCCTCCCTCCTTGGTTCGCCCGACCCAAGGGATGCCTTTTGGGCAGCCAAGCCTCCTCCTCCTCTCCTCCTATATATACTAGAGGATTTTAGGGTTTTGGACAAGATTTTCAGCCACATGCTATCTGTTCCTCTAGTGCATAGTTTCTCCTCTAGATCGGTTTTCTGTAGTGCTTAGGCGAAGCCCTGCCGGAACAACTCCACCACCATCACCAGAGCGCCATCACGCTGCCGAAGAACTCTTCTACCTCTCCGCTCCCTCTTTCTGGATCAATAAGGCGGAGATCATCATCGAGCTGTACGTGTGCTGAATGCGGAGGTGCCGTCCGTTCGGCGCTAGATCGAAAGGACCGTGATCAAGATCGTGAGATGGATCGTGATGAGTTCGCGGGATGGATCGTGATGAGTTCGCGGGACAGATCGTGACGAGATCGTAGGACAGATCGTGATGAGTTCGCGGGACGGATCGTGATTGGATCGCGGGACGGATCGTGATGAGATCGCGGGACGCTCGGCGATTTGGATCGCGAAGACGTTCGACTACACCAACCGCGTTTCTTAACGCTTCCCGCTTAGCGATCTACAAGGGTACGTAGATCCACTCTCCCTCTCATAGATGCTCATCATCATGGATAGATCTTGCATGTGCGTAGGAAATTTTTTGTTTCCCATGCAACGTTCCCCAACATTTCCTTGAGGAAGAGTTGTATATGATGCAACCGGAAGGTTTTGCCGAACCAGAGAATGCTGACAAAGTTTGCAAACTCTAGCGATCCATTTATGGACTGGTGCAAGCATCTCAGAGTTGGAATAAGCACTTTGATGAGGTGATGAAAGAGTTTGGGTTTATACAAGTTTACTGAGAAGCTTGTATTTACTAGAAAGTGAGTGGGAGGTCTGTAGCATTTTTGATATTATATGTGGATGACATATTGCTAATTGGAAACAATATAGAAATGCTGGAAAGCATGAAGGAATATTTGAACAAGAGTTTTTCAATGAAGGACCTAGGAGAAACTGCTTTCATATTAGGCATTAAGATCTATAGAGATAGATCGAGATGCTTGATAGCACTTTCACAAAGCACATACCTTGATAAAGTTTTGAAGAAGTTCAAAATGGATCAGTCTAAGAAAGGGTTCTTACCTGTGTTACAAGGTGTGAAGTTGAGTAAGACTCAATGCCAAGTGACCGCAAAAGATAGAGAGAAGATGAGTGTCGTCCCCTATGCTTCAGCCATAGGCTCTATCATGTATGTGATGCTGTGCACAAGATCCCTGGTGGGATAGCTGCCCCTCCCACAAGGGCCCATGCGAAGGGTGGAAGGGGGAAAACCCTAAGGGGGACGGCCACCCTGCCTTGGGGGCCAAGCCACCCCTTGGCTGTTGCCCCCCTCCTCTTGGCCGCCGCCCCTAGGGGTGGGAACCCTAGGGCGCAGCCCCTTCCTCCCTTCCCCCTATATATATGAGAGAGGAAGGAGGGCAGCCGGACCCCCAAGTCTCGTCACAGCCCTACCTCCCTCCCTGATTGCCTCTCCTCTAGTAGATTGGTTCGGTGCCACTTAGCGAAGCTCTGTCGGATCATATCCACCACCATCGCCGCCATGCCGCCGTGCTGCCGGCAAACCCATCTACCTCTCTGCTCCCTCTTGCTGGATCGAGAAGGCAAAGATCTTCGTCGAGCTGCACGTGTGCTGAACGCAGAGGTGCCATCCGTTCGGCACTTGATTGGGAGTTCGTGAGACGGCTTGCGATTTGGATCGCGAAGATGTACCACTACATCAACCGTGTTCTTTAACGCTTCCGCTTAGCGATCTACAAGGGTACACAGATCCAATCTCTCCTCTCATAGATGCTCATCTCCTAGATTGATCTTGGTGAAGCGTAGGAATTTTTTTGTTTCCCATGCAACGTTCCCCAACAAGAGGGCCTAGGGAGATCCAATGGCTCGATCCGGGGGGTCTCTCGGATAGAGGAGATCGTCAAGGGACGCGAGAGGGAGCTGGGGAGGGGGTAGAAGAAGGGGGGCGACCGAGAGGGGCTCGGGTGGCCGCTAGAGGGCTTCGGGCACGGAGAGCACACGTGCCAGAGACTCCTTGGAGCTTTGCTAGCGTCAGGGAGAGGCATGGGAGGTCGAGGGGAGGTTCTTGGCGTGCTGGGGTGCTCAACCGGAGCCAGACACGAGCTACAAGACAGGAGTTGTCGACATAATGCCATTGCTGCATGCTAGTAGCGTGGTCACCATGTCAACGCATGTCTAGGGAGACATTTTGGTCGACCAAAGCTGTCTGGGGTGTGGGGCACGCATGCAGGAGAGCACTGGTGGGGTTTCATTTCATATTAATCTAGGTGGGGTGGTTTTCCACTAAGGTCAAGTTTGCAACAACAAACTTGGGGTCTAGATCAGGGGATTTTACTAAAGGGATTATGGGGTAAGAAGTTGTCTGGTTTTCTTAGGTATGGAAGGAGTACTAACACCCCAAGTTTCAGCTCAGGAAGACAAGTATACCATGTACTTGTAGCATAAAGCCACATTTGTTGCCATAATGTAGGTTTAGATGAACTGCTCACATTTTCCACATGAGCATGCCACCTTTGGGTGTGGCAAGATGCATTAGCATACTATAGGTGCTATGGAAAAAACTTGGGGCATTCTTATAAACAGAATAAGGGAACAGAGGCCTTACCATGGTAAAAAGAGAGGGAAAATGAGAGAGTTACACCACAATAATTTATCAGAGGCCATGGCAAGGTTACTGGAGGTAAATTATGGTTAGAATATACTGTGGTAAAAAGTTGGAGGGAAGGGGAATCTTTTTGGTCCCACTTTGCTTGTCCACAAGCTCATGGTTGAAGGTGTTTGATGCTGTCCTAGGGCATCTAGGGGTATCCAATGGCCCTAATATTTACTAGGGTCAAATTAAAAGTCTATTTGGTCACGATCACAGGTTTTGAGCCCAAATGAAGAAAGTTGATAACACAAACTTGGTAAACCCTAGAAGTTAATAGAATCAGGTTTTTGTAGATCCAAGCATGCTAAACTAATCTCCTAAATGCACCACTTGATGTAGTATCATTAGTTGGGGATTAGAACATGTCCACAAAGTTTGAGCTTAAGGGGAGACAATTGGTAAAGTAGAGTTGCTCAAATTTGGATCTGGATAAAGAGGATTTTGGGATATTTTGGTGAACAAAAACAATTGGGATTGATATGAAACTTGGCAAGATGGTCACATATATCATGTGTGACACTCTTGAATTTTATTGGATTTATTTGAGAATATTTCTTATAGAAATATTTCAAATGCTTGAAATAGGCAGAAATGGTTCTGAAGGGTTTTGTCCAATATTTTGAACATGACCATGTGTTGAAGCTCTTATATAAGGACAATATATGTCTAGTGAGTTTTACTAAATTTTCTCAAATATTTTTAAAGCATTTAAATAATTTTCCCTATAAAAGACCATTTATGGCCTTAAGAAAAATCCTTTATATAAAATAGGAAAATAATCTTTAAAATTAATATTTGGTGGTTTTGGGAAGTCTTATATATATTGGGTTTCAAATAAAGTATTTGGGGAAAAAGGATCCACCCAATTTGGGGACTTGCAGTGCAAATCTCAAATAAAGGGTTTTTGAAAACCTAATTTAAATAAATGCTTTTTGGCCAAAATAATATTTCGTAAAAATACTTTTAATTCCTACTAACATGGCATGATCATTGGACAAGGTATCAAGGAAAAAGAGTTCTTGAGGGTAGGAGGATGTTTTATGAATTATAGAGCACCAACAAGCAATCAAACAAGCAAACAAATTAACACACAAGTCAAGCATTCAAATGCACACAAAAGTTTTAATTGGCCCTAATTTTTGAGTCATGTTAACTTAGTCATGAGGCAAACCAAAGGTTGTGACACCAAGTCACTGCCACCAAGCTACTAGGGTTCCGTGATGAACTATAAACATGCCAGGGATGCATGATCCTGTGAGCTATTCGCAATGTTTGACATCTCGACGGTAGAAATCAAGAAGGAGCATCAAGTGTTGATGTTACTAAAACCACTAGTTTCGAAAAGGGCAAGGGCAAGGAGGGAAACTTCATGGATGGCAAGCCAGTTGCTGCTCCAGTGAAGAAACCCAAGGTTGAACCCAAACCCGAGACTAAGTGCTTCTATTATGAGGAGAACGGTCGCTGAAGTGGAACAACCCTAGATACTTGGTAGGTAAGAAGGATGGCATCGTCGACAAAAGTACATTTGATATACGTGTTATTGATGTGTACCTTCCTAGCACTCCTAGTAGCACTTGGGTATTGGATACCGGTTCAGTTGCTAAATGTTAGTAACTCGAAATAAAAGCTACGGAATAAACGAAGACTAGATAAGGGTGAGGTGACGATGTGTGTTGGAAGTGTTTCCAAGGTTGATGTGATCACCATCGCACGCTCTCTCTACCTTTGGGATTAGTGATGAACCTAAATAAATGTTATTTGGTGTTTGTGTTGAGCATAAACGTGATTAGATCATGTTTATTGCAATACAGTTATTCATTTAAGTCAGAGAATAATGGTTATTCTGTTTACATGAATAATACCTTCAATGGTCATGCACCCAATGTGAATGGTTTATTGAATCTCGATCATAGTGATACACATGTTCATAATATTAATGCCAAAAGATGTAAAGTTAATAATGATAGTACCACATACTTGTGGCACTGCCGCCAAGGTCATATTGGTATAAAGCGGATGCAGAAACTCCATGCTGATGGATCTTTGGACTCACTCGATTTCGAATCGATTGAGACATGCGGACCATGCCTCATGGGCAAGATGACTAAGACCCCGTTTTACGGTATGATGGAGCGGGCAAGTAACTTATTGGAAATGATACATGTTGATGTATTCGGTCCAATGTGTGTTGTAGTGTGCGGTGGATATCGTTATTTTCCTACCTTCACCGATGATTTGAGTAGATATGGGGATATTTACTTAATGAAACACAAGTATGAAATGTTTGAAAAGTTCAAACAAAATCAGAGTGAAGTTTGAGATCATCATGAGAAGAAGATAAAATGTCTACAATATGACCATGGAGGTGAATATCTGAGTTACAAGTTTGGCATAGAACTTAAGACAATGTGGAATTTGTTTCACATCTCACGCCACCTGGAACACCATAGTGTGATGGTGTGTCCGAACGTCATAGTCGTGCTCTATTGGATATGGTGCAAACTATGATGTCTCTTATCGATCTTCCACCATCGTTTTGGAGTTATGCATTAGAGACAACTACATTCACTTTAAACGGGGCACCATCTGAATCCGTTGAGATATCACCATATGAATTTTGGTTTGGCGAAAACCTAAGCTGTCATTTCTTAATGTTTGGGCCTGCGTCGCTTATGTGAAAAAGGGTTTTCACCTAATGAGCTCGAACCCAAAGCGGACAAATGCATCTTCGTAGGATACCCTAATGTAACAGTTGGGTAAACCTTCTATCTTAGATCCAAGCACAAAGTGTTTGTTGCTAAAACGGGTCCTTTCTCTCGAAAGAATTGAGTGGGAGGAAGATACCACTTGATGAGGTTGTTGAACCTTTGTTTCAACCAGAGAGTAGCGCACCGCGGAAAGTTGTTTCTGTGGATCCTACATTAATTGAAGAGGAAGTTAATGATGATGATCATGAAGCTTCGGATCAAGTTACTACCAAACCTCATAGGTCGACAAGGATGCGTACTGCTCGTGAGTGCTACGATAACCCTGTCTTAGAGTCATGTTGTTGGAAAACGATGAACCTACGAGCTATGGAGAAGCGATGATGGGCCCGGATTCTGAGAAATGGTTAGAGGCCATGCAATCCGAGATGGGATCCATGTAAGAAAACAAATGTATCTTTAAAAGGAATACATATGCGGACGGTGATGTCACCGTCTATAAAGCTCGACTTGTGGCAAAGGGTTTTTCACAAGTTGAAGGAGTTGACTACGATGAGACTTTCTCACCCGTAGCGATGCTAAAGTCTGTTGGAATTATGTTAGCAGCTACTACATTTTTAGATTATGAAATATGGCAAATAGATGTCAAAACAAAGTTTCCTTAAACGTTTCCGTGAGGAAAGGTTGCATGTGATACAATGAGAACGTTTTGTCAGTCCTAAGGATGTTAAAATGTATGCAAGCTCCAGCGATCCTTCTATGGACTGGAGCAAGCATCTCGGAGTTGGAATATACACTTTGATGAGGTGATCAAAGTTTTTGGGTCTATGCAAAGTTTACGAGAAACTTGTATTTACAATAAAGTGAGTGGGAGCACTATAGAATTTCTGATAAGTATATCTGGATGACATATTGTTGATTGGAAATGATGTAGAATTTCTGGAAAGCATAAAGGGTTGTTTGAAAAGGAGTTTTTCAAAGGAAAACCTGGAATGAAGCTACTTAAATGTTGGGCGTCAGGATATATAGAGATAGATCAAGACGTTTGATAAAACTTTCAATGAGTACATACCTTGACAAGAGTTTGAAAGAGTTCAAAATGAATCAGTCAAAGAAAGAGTCCTTGCCTGATTTGTAAGGTGTGGAGCTGAGTGAGACTCAAAGTTCGACCACGACACAAGAAAGAGAAATGACGAAGGTCGTCCCCTATGCCTTATCCATAGGCTCTGTATAGTATGTCATGCTGTGTACCGCACCTGTGTGTGCCTTGCCATGAGTCTGTCAAGGGGTACAAGAGTGATCTAGGAGTGTATCACTGGACAATGGTCAAAATTATCCTTAGTAACTGGAGGACAACGGTCAAAATTATGGAGGTGATAAAGAGTTCATAGTAAAGGGTTACGTTGATGCAAGCTTTAACACCAATCCGGATGACTCTGAGTAGCAATCCAGATACATATAGTGGAGTAGCCATTTGGAATAGCTCCAAGTGGAGTGTGGTAGTAGTGTCTACAATATGACATAGAGATTTTCAAAGTACACACAGATCTGAATGTCGCATACTTGTTGACTAAAGACCTCTCTCACATGCAAAGCATGATCGAACCCCAGAACTCATTGGGTGTTAGATTCATAACAATGTAAATCACATGGTGATGTGAAACTAGATTATTGACTCTAGTGCAAGTGGGAGACTGTTGGAAATATGCCCTAGAGGCAATAATAAATTGGTTATTATTATATTTTCTTGTTCGTGATAGTTGTTTATTATCCATGCTATAATTGTATTGATTGGAAACTCAAATACATGTGTGGGTACATAGACAACACTGTGTCCCTAGTATACCTCTAGTTAACTAATTCGTTGATCAAAGATGGTCAAGGTTTCCTGGCCATAGACATGAGATGTCATTTGATAACGGGACCACATCATTAGGAGAATGATGTGATGGACAAGACCCAAACTATAAACATAGCATATGATCATGTCAGTTTATTGCTATACTTTTCTACATGTCAAGTATCTGTTTCGATGACCATGAGATCATGCAACTCACTGACACCGGAGGAATACCTTGTGTGTATCAAACGTCACAACGTAAATGGGTGACTATAAAGATGCTCTACAGGTATCTCCGAGGGTGTCTGTTGAGTGGGCATGGATCAAGACTGGGATTTGTTACTCCGTGTGACGGAGAGGTATCTCACGGACCACTCGGTAATACAACATCACAATAAGCCTTGCAAGCAGTGTTACTAAGTGTTAGCTACATGATCTTGTATTACGGAACGAGTAAAGAGACTTTCCGGTAACGAGATTGAACTAGGTATAGAGATACCCACGATCGAATCTCGGGCAAGTAACATACCGAAGAACAAAGGGAACATCATACGAGATTAATTGAATCCTTGACATAGAGGTTCAACCGATAAAAATCTTCGTAGAATATGTAGGAGCCAATATGGGCATACAGGCCCCGCTATTTGTTATTGACCATAGTGGTGTCTCGGTCATGTCTACATAGTTCTCAAACCCACAGGGTCTACACACTTAACGTTTGTTGACGTTTTAGTAGCATTGAGTTATATGTGTTGGTGATCGAAGGTTGTTTGGAGTCCCGGATGAGATCCCGGATCTGACGAGGAACTCCGGAATTGTCCGGAGGTGAATATCAATATATAGGATGAAGGGAATCGGAGTGTGGAAGCGTTCCAGGGGTACCGGGTTATGACCGGGAGTACCGAAAGGGGTTTCGAGGCCCCCCAACAAGTATTGGGGGGCCTCATGGGCCAAGGGGAGGGGGCACACCAGCCCACTAAGGGGCTGTGCGCCCCTCTCATCTCATCTCATGTAACCAGGGGAGGTGGGGCACCCTCCCTTGGGCAGCCGCCCCCTTTGCCTTGGGGGCCAAGGCTCCTAGGGGCTGGGAGGGCCAAAAGCCATCTAGGGTTGCCCATCTAGGCCACCGGCCCCCTTAGGGGAAACCCTAGTGGCTCCACCCCTCCTCCCTTCCCCCTATATATAGATGAGAAGAGGGAGGGCAGCCGTAACCAAGAAAATCCACGTGCTGCCCTCTCTCCCTGTAGATTGCTTCTCCTCTAGATCTATTCGATATAGCTTAGCGAAGCTCTGCCGGATCATCTCCACCATCACCGCCACCACGCCATTGTGCTGCCGGAGAACTCATCTACCTCTCCATCCTCGCTTGTTGGATCAAGGAGGTGGAGATCGTCATCGAGCTGTACGTGTGCTGAACGCGGAGGTGCCGTCCGTTCGGCTCTAGATCAGGACGGATCGTGATTGGATCGTGGGATGCTCGGCGATTTGGATCGCAAAGACGTTCGACTACATCAACCGCATTTCTTAACGCTTCCTGCTTAGCAACCTATAAGGGTATGTAGATCCACTCTCCCTCTCATAGATTCTCATCACCATGGATAGATATTGCGTGTGCGTAGGAATGTTTTTTGTTTCCCATGCAACGTTCCCCAACAGTTCCGGCATGTGCAATAGGTGCAACAGTACAACCTCGCTCTCTTCGATTTTTACTAGCTGGCAGAGGGTCATATCTGTGGCAAGTTCGCGAGTCAGACTAGGCCCCACCCTGGTCAGGCTGATGTCTGCGGTGATGTCATAAATGATTCCACGATGCTTGGCGTTCATGGAAGCGAACTCTCCGCAAGTCGACAAAATAGGAACATGGAATCAGATGTTTGGTTGACCCCGTGTGACTAGCTTCAATTTTTTCCTTCGGGCACCAAAGCCCAATAGGTGACGCCTCCCTCGACCTTTTCATAGCAAGTTGGTCCACGATTTTTTCTTCCTTTAAGGAATCTACAGAAGTCCACCAATACCTCGCAAGGCAGTCCAAGATGACACACTAGGTTCTCCATCAACCTCGTCATAACCGAGCTCATGACACACCCAGGGGCTATTGATGGTACCATATATCGGGGTACACTACATAATTGGAAGTCTGCCCAACATGCCAGATGGGGCCTTGCGAGTCACGATGTGTGCCTGGCCCCATCTAGAAGGACTCCATCGACTTGGCATAGTCCGGCGTACTCTATGCATACCTAAAGGGTATAGTTCGACCCTGGATTTGGGAAATCCCTATTTTGAAGCATTAAACGATAAACATGGTGGGGTTTACATAGAAGATGAAATGCTAGCGCTCAGGTGGACCGCCCTAATTTCAGCTAGCATACACACTGTTTTTTGCGATCCTTCCAGAAGGCCCCTTCACATTTATTTACCGGTTTTAGGAACCTTCCAGAAAATTCCGGTCTGGCTTTTACTGGGTTTTTATTTTTGATTATTTTTGCTTCTTTTACATTTTACTCTTTTTTTCCTTGACTTTTGTCCTTTCCTTTTTTCCTTTTTAAATAGTTTCCTTTTACGAAAAAATATTTAGAAATTTCAATTTTGTTCAGAAATTCAAAAAATGTTCTAGATTTTTTTTAAAAAATGAACGTCTTTTCAAATTTGTTTAGAATTTTAAAAATGTCCATGTTTTCTAAATTTGTTCAAAAATACAAATGTTTTCTCATTTTCTTCTTCTTTTCTAAAAATGTTTGAAAATTTTAAAAAAATATATTTTCCGAAAATGTGCATGGTTTTCAAATATTTGATCAAGATTTGAAATTTCTGATTCCATTCTAAAAATCAGTTCACAAATTTGAAAATGTTCATGTTTCATTTTTTTCATAATTTCTATTTTTTTCATGTTTAGAAATTTGTTCACAAATTCAAAAATATTTTCCTATTTGAAATATGTTCGAGATTTTCTAAAAAATATTCATGTTTTGAATATTTATTAAAAAATTTCTAAAAAATCTTTTCTTTCAAGTTTTGCTCACAATTTCCGAAAATGTTTGAAAATTTCTAAAAAATGTTCATTTTTTTAAATATATGCATGTTTAAAAAGGTTCTATTTTTTAAAGTAAAATCTTGCTACATTATATCGATATAGTAAGCCGGGGATCTAGAGTGCCCGATCCATCCACTAGCGTACAACTTGCATGGACGACCAATCAAGACACGTCATGTGCGACAACCTCCCGTGGAACTGATGCATTTGAGCCTTGGCTCTTAGCGTGTGTGCCCGATGGAGCTATCACCGATGATTAATCTGGGTTGTGTGAAATGAACCCCATATGGCCTACCTTTAACAAGAGGACGGTTTAAAACCGTGTTAACTAAATAGGGTTTAAACTGTTTGCATAGGATGACTCTGCACTAGCGAGGCCTGACCCTGATGCCCACAACGATGTCATGAAAGATTCCACAATGCTTCACATTCTCATATAAGCAGACTCTCCACAAGTTGACCATTTTCGACGACAAAACAAGACCAGTGAATCAAACGTTTGGCTAGCCCCGCACGACTAACTTCGATTTTCCCTTCATGCATCACACCCTGATAGACCACGCCTCACTCGACCTTTCCACAACAAAGCCTACCTATGATTTTAGGATGAAAATCCGTCAATACCTTTCCAAGCAGTCCAAGACGATAACTAGGTTCACCTTCAACCTAGACGCAATAGCTCATGACACGCTCCAGGAGCTACTGATGGTACAATGTATCGGGGTACACTACATGACGGGAAGGCAGCCCACCAGGCCTAATGAGGCCCAATGGGTCATAATGTATCCCATGCCCCTTATGCCATCGTAGGCCTTCTCCAGAAGGACACCATTGACTTTGCACAGTGCGGTGTACTCTATGCATATGAAAAAGGTATAGCTAGATGCTGGAATTGAGAAATCCTTATTAGACACATTAAGTGTCAAATCAGTGGTTTTCGCACATGAGATGTGATGCTAGCACTTGGGTGGGTCGCCCCAATTTCAGCTAGCGTATGCACAGGTTTTTGCGATCCTTCCAGAAGGTTTCTTCTAGTTTATTTTCCTATTGTAGGAACCTTGTAGAAGGTTTCAGTCTGGAGTTTTATTGGATTTTTTGTTTCTGATTTTCCTTTTGTCTCTCTTTAGTACTATTCTCTGGTTTTTCTTTTTTCTTTTTGGTTTTATTTTTTGAAAAAATGTCCAGAAACTTCAAAATTTTTAAAAATGTTTGTGCTTCCAAAAAATGTTCTTTTTTTCAAAATATCTTCGTATTTTCATATTTTGTTCATAAATATAAAAAACTTGTCGTTTTCTTCCATTTTTAGATTTTTTCATTTTTTTAAAAATTGACCGCATTTTCAAAAACTGCACATGGTTTTCAAACATTTGTTCAAACATTTAAGAATATTTTCCAAACTTTAAAATTTATTTACAAATTAGGAAAAATGTTTATGTTGCAAAAATGGTTTGGAATTTCAAAAAATATTCATGTTTTCGAGAAAAAAATCACAAATTCGAAAATGATTGGGATATTCTTAAATACTGATCTTGTTTCAAAATTTTGATAAAAAATCATTTTTTCAAAATTTGCTCATAAATTCAGAAAATGTTTAGAGATTCCCAAAAAATCTTTAAATCCTTCTAAATATGTGAGCGCTTAAAAAAATTCTATTTAAAAAAAAAACCTCTCGTTACAGTACGTGGGCGGTACAGTAACCCGGGGATCTGCAGTGCTCGATCCCTCCACCAGCCCTACAGCGTGCTTGGGCGGCCGATCAAGACGCGTCGTGTGCGGCAGCGTCCCCTGGAATCGATCCATTTGAGCCTTGGCTCTACACAACTAGCATAGCCGCCACACGGATTCCAAGTTAACCGATACCACCTCAATCTTAGCTCTGCACCCTCATAGCACATAACACATATTACTACGTACATCAGTGATCAGTCGACAGTTCCCAGAAGTAGGCACGTTCTACCAGAGCTACAAGAATTAAAACAAGGCAATGTGGCTACGGGACGCTCTAGATTTGCCGCTTGCGCATCCACCGGCAACAGGTCCAGATCCCCCCCTCGAAACCTGACTGGGCTCAGAGCATGCTCCCTCGCTGCGCCGCGATGATCACCCTGCCCTCTTTCATCGCAGGGATCTTGCAGCAGCCCAGCTGCTCCGTCTCCCACTTCGTCCTGGGCACGACCTCCTCGTGCCGGGGAGAGTACTCCTGCCAGCAGCAAGGAGATTCATCGCTTTCAGATGCATTGCGATGATGAAAGAAGCTGGAGGTGTTGTGTGAGGTAATGAAGGTACCTCCAGCTTGTCGAGCAGTTCGCTGGGCGTGGGAGCCAGCACGATGATGTCGCGGGCGGTGGGCTTGATGAACCCTTCCTCCACGGCCTTGTCGATGAAAGACAGCAGAGCGTCGTAGTAGCCGTCCACGTTCAGCAGCCCGACCTGCAACACACATTTCCCGGGCGTCAGACTGACTGGATCTACGCGTGCAGGTAAGTGGTTTGTGAATTGTGATGCAGAAGAGGATGAGCGGTCTACACATGCACCGCGGCACGTACCGGCTTGTCGTGGATGCCAAGCTGGGCCCATGTGATTACTTCCAGAAGCTCCTCAAGTGTTCCATAGCCCCCTGCAGGATCAGAATTACATGTGATTGGAGATCATTTGGCTTTGTTCCGAACAAAAAGGATATAAAATCTTGGTGAATTTTCCCAGATGCATCTGTTATTTTCAGAGTGTTCTTTTATGAAAAGTGCAGGCGTATTCCATTTTTTTTTTTGAGAAACCTCGCAGGCGTATTTCATAATGACCGCAATTCCACTCCAGACCTCGCCCAAGATTCTTCGGCCAGAGCAGAGGTCGTTTCTGATGGGCCTAGACCTAGGGCACAAGAAATCCCCCTTCCATGATGAGTTGTGTGGCCCAACAGAAGTGGACTCGCACAAGTGCAGGCCATGCATCCACCACAAGTCCACTACCGGACTGGCAAGTGGATCATCCAAAAAAACTGGTAAGTGGGTTTATGAGGTCAAAGTCAACCCCAAACTCATGCACACATTGATCCTATTTCTGCTTTACACACACGCTTTCCACTAACCATGAGATCAGAAAGCGACCATCAAAAGCTATATAGCAAAGCTGCATCTGCATGCATGCCGAGTTGCCGAATGAAGAAGTTGGTAGAGATTTGCAGGTGTTATTAGGAGGATCGAATGACTAACCAGGGAGCGCTATAAAGGCATCAGATTGCCTGGCCATCTCAGCCTTCCTTTGGTGCATACCTGCCACCTCCTTCACCTCCCCCACCGGCTCCCCTGTTATCTGCAGCACACATCATAAACACTGCTACATGCATCAATGCATGTATTTAAACCCTAATTTAAGACAGGGACACTACGGAGGGTCAAGGAGAACTTTCTGCAGAGGGTATATTGTAATCAGGGGCTCAGGGCAATGCATGCAAGGTTGAGGAGTGGTAATCATGGTGCTGTTGTGGGGGACACAAATAAAATATGGGACACATATCTTTTGGATTAACAAAGTCAGTATCTGCAGCTTAAAGGCCTATAAAAGCCTTAACTAGATGCGGCAGTCAAGATCAGCGAGATATCACCTCCAAAAAAAAAGGAAACAAGATTTAGTTGAACATTCCATGCATGTGATCTTGCTTCAAAAGAGAGCAGATAAGATTGCATCCATCCTTGTGTTCCACTACCAAGAGAGAGATAAACAAGCATTGTGAAAAATAAAAAATAAAACATCATGCCTATGTGCTCAACTGGGGTCATTACATACAAATTTGATAAATAATGTCGTTTCAAAGAATAATGATGTTGAATTCATGGGAATCACTGCAGCTGATTAAACAATGGCAGAAATGTTGGATGGTGTAGGCGTGGGAATGTTTACCTCTCTAGGCATGAGAGTCTTGGGAATCACCCTGCATAGGGACAGCAAGATGACAAGTTATATACAAGCATTATGTATGTGGCAACTGAGGAAGCGACCCATACGACTCTGTTTGATCCTTGCCATCTTGCCAAGTCTCCAACTATCCTTTGCACGCTCCACAGTAGCGGTACGATATACGAGTAGTATATATATGCCGAAGAATGAATCATCATGGCTGTTTGTTTACATACCCGATGACATGCCTCCCTCCGCTGTAGACTGCTCGAGAGACCAGGCCCATCAGCCCCACGCTCCCTCCTCCGTATACCAGATCAATGTTCCTTGCTACCTGTTGAAACAACCATAGCAACCAACAATTAATGTCACTACATGGGAGAGCCTAAGGCCCCTCCCAATGCTTCATCTTGTACAGATGCTAAGGTTGTCATGTAGACAAAATATCTGATGTGGCATGGTATTTAAAAGAAGAAAGATATGTGTAGTGACCCAGAAAGAAACAGTGCCAAACGCGGAAACCTAGGCAAAATACTTAAATGAAAAAAACCCATCAATGCATGAGAACACCTCCATGCATCTAGGTTTATTATTCCCCATCGTATTTTGGATCAAAGTTTGATAACATATTTAACTAACAGAATATTAATGCATGTCATCAAAAATTATATTGTTGATTTTGTATTTAAATTTAGTTTCTAATAATATTATTTTTGGTATATACAATTATATTTATTAGTTGAAATATGACAAAAATACAAAGAGGCCTAGTAAACCAGGGCGGATGTACTAACTAGCTAGGATGTTGTCCTCGTGAGTACTACTAGGTAGTAAACGAATAAGCTAGGCTACATGACCGCATGCAGAAAACTATAGAACCCTCACGCCTTGTGTAAAAGCAACCACAAGTTCACAACAAAATCGAGCAAGTGTGTTTAGAAAACATCATCCAGTACACTCTTTGAGCATCAAGATTCAAGTGATAAGACTAAGACAGAATGCTTCTAGGAGAGGTAATAGTCATCTAGCTAGCTATCTAGTGCTGAGAAAAACACTTCAGCGGAAGTAATTAATCAAGGAAATTAAACTAGCGCCAGTGTGTTCCAACAGCAAATGGAACATGATCAACGAGAGTTGAGAAACGATAGTAGTATGTATGAGGAACTAGCTAGCCAGGGAAGAGAAGGCGAGTGAGTAGAGTACCAGCTCCTCGCCAAGCTCAACGGCGGCATCCTGGTAGCTCGTCTTCTTGCCCTTGCTGCTCCCGCAGAAGACGCATATCCTCCTGAACCGAGATGGTGGCGCCATCACTTGCACTGCTGCCTCTGTTCCTTCCTTCATCCCCATCCCATCTCCTCCATCCATTTCTAGTACCCGGCCGGTGGTGATATCTACGCTAACCTCTCGCGACTCGCAATGGTGAAGAAGAGATCCCACTACAGCCTACACACTCATTGCGCCTCCGCCTCTCGGCGCTTTATATATGTGCATCTCGCGAGCGAGCTAGGCCCCATCTAATCTCATTATTTACGCGCGGTAAGTTGGTTCCGATCGAGCAGCTAGCCTGATATTCTACCTGATCTAGCTGAACGTATGTTTTTTACGCCGTGATGTAGCTAGGGATAATATGATATGATTGGCTAGCTCACAGGTGATTAAGAATTATTACGGTCAGTTGGCTGGTCTACTACTACTACTACTACGAGTCTACGATCTCTGTTAAACTGGACAGGAACTAGTTTAGGTTTTCCTGTGAGAGAGACCGTGCATGCATGCATGCTTGCGACCGCGATGACCAAAAACATGATGTCGGCTATACGGCCCTTCTGTTAGGGTTTATCAAGGAGATACCGGACAGACTTCCTTGCAAAGGAAGAGAAGCAGAAAGCATGTTTACGGGGAACTGAATCCTGCCGTACGTCCTCAGTGTGTCTAGTGCTGAGTACTACTGTACTTACGAGTTCGACGCACTGGAAGGAGATATTTACGCGTAGGCATACTCTACATGTTCAGGTAATTGTGTGAATCCAGCCATCCAGGTAAGTTGTACACCTTGTAATTTTCTCCATAACTTTGTCCATGGTTTGCAGTGTATAGATTATGGTCCAGGCTCTAGAAAAAGGGCAGAAGATAGCTCCCTGTCCCTTCTTTATATCCCGTTGCAGAAGGACATGCAGGTGAGAACATGGCTATGATCATGTGAAAAGCTGCATGATGGAGTACAGCTGACCGCTGATTAACACATACAGTGATGTTCCTTCGAAAATCATACAATCATGGACCGGGCAGATCAGATTTCCTCCTGGCGACCCGTGGTCCAATCGACCTCCAAATTGTGCAACAACCCTTTTACACAAGTTCATATTGCTTGGTGTTCTCGCCCAGCCTTCCAAGCCGTCAAGTGTGACGCAGTATCCGCTATTGGATTTTGGCTTGAAAAACTCAATGGAGCTGTCCTGCACTGACACCGAATGGGCTGTCCTGCACCAACACCCAATGGAGCGATACCGTGTGCCGTGCCGTGTACTGTACATGTGCAGTCTGCTGAGGTAGCGTTGGTCGTGTGTCGTTCCGTGTACCTGCATGGTCGGCCGTTTGACCGGTGATGCCTCTGAGATCAGAGGCCCGGGGGATCATTGGTGTTGGCCAAGATATTTATCCCTCTCGCACCACACATCTTTACTTGCACTCGTGTTTCTACCATTTTTGGACTAACCCTAGATCTCTGCTCCCTCTCCCATGAATGATTCCTTGGGGTGATGGAGAGGAAAAGTCGTTGGCAAGTTCCGATCTTTCGCTCAGGTTACTGCCATTCCGCCAGTTAGTTCTCCCAAGATCCCACTGGCCTCATCGACAACGATGGCGAACAAAGGTGGACATGGGCAGTTCTAGAGCAGTCACAATGTATGCACACCGTGGTAAGACATCTAACCGAGGCCATGTTTCTAGCACGGGGAGAGAAATTTGGTGTGGAAGGACAATCCGCCGGTGGGATCCAACAAAACTTCTACATTGGTGAACTAGTGGCGTTATGTGAACGTCGACTACATACGACACTTCATCACCTTGTTTGGGCCTAGGGGACGACATTATGGAATTAGTTTATAGATGATGGGTTGCGGGAGTGATAGAAACATAAACCCTAGTTTATGAATTATTTTGTAAGGGGTTGTGTCACACCCAATTGCTTAATGCTATTGTTTGGGGAGTCTTAGTTGTAGAGTGTCTATTCTCAATGTGGAGTACTATATTCAATGGAAAGACAAAATGCTTGAACTATTCGATAAATTCCATTTGAGCAAGTATGTTGAGAACTCATATGTGCCTCCCATTGATCCCTTACATCCTTCTCATGAGAAAGAAATTGATATGTTTCATAATCTTAGAACTGTTAATCCTATCATTAGAAGATTGCCAAGAATTGTGTTTGATCAAATGAGAAACTTTGAGCGTGCTTATACTTTGTGAAAAGATCTAGAGAAAAATATCTAAACCACTCTTTGAAAAATCTTGATTTCATTCTCCATAAAACTATTGCCTTTCACAAGATGAAGCCTAGTGATCCCAAGTTTGATGATTGTCTTTTTGAGCTTAGAGATCTCATGCGTGCTAAAGAAGATGTCATAACCATCAAAAACATCATTGTTTAAAGCATTCATATTCATACTCTTGAACATTGTCATGATCAACATTCTAATGAATCTCTTGATTTTTGTGAACATGATACTCCACTTGATGATGACAGTGTGGAACATGGCTACTATGATGAAGATGAGAAGTTTGACATTGAATGCAAGAAGACTATGAAGAAACAAATCTCATGGCGAACTTCAAAGACTATATGTCCGGAGGAAAATAGTGGATTGTCGATAGTGGATGCACCAATCACATGACTGGAGATCGAGACATGTTTCAAGAGACCACACAAAACCATGGACCACAAAGTTATGTGACTTTTGGAGACAACTCCAAGGGTAAGGTACTTGGTCTTGGTAAGGTGACCATATCTCATAATAGTTCCATTCAAAATGTCATGCTTGTTGAGTCCCTTAGCTACAATCTTCTTTCCGTGTCTGGATTAGCCGATTTTGGTTTCAATGTGCTATTTACTAAAGTTTATTGCCAATTGTTTTGCCAAGATAATCATAACATGGTCTTTACCGGTTTCCGTAGAGGTGATCTATACATTCTCTATTTCACTAAGAGAGTCAAACATCGTACTTATCTTATTGCAAAATATTCTAAAGGTTGGCTATGGCATAGGAGGCTAGGACATATTACTATGCACAATCTACACTGGATCATCAAAGGTGATCACATACTCGGTGTTAATGATGTTTTCTTTGACAAAGATAAACTTCATAGTTCTTGTCAAGCAGGAATACAAGTGGTTGGAAGTCATCCTGTAAAGAACATTATGATTACTAGGAGACCACTCGAGTTGCTCCATATGGATCTCTCTGGACCCAATGCTTACAAGATCCTCGATGGAAATTCCTTTGGTCTAGTTATAGTTGATTATTTTTCCATATTTATGTGGATATTATTTTTTGATGACAAGTCATAGGTACAAAAGATCTTCAAGAACTTCGCTCGCAAAGAACAAAATCAATTCGAAGTGAAGATCAAGAAAGTCCGGAGCGACAACGGATCAGAGTTCAAGAACACTAATGTGGATACCTTTCTTGACGAAGAAGGCATCTCACATGAGTTCTCGTCTACTTACACAACTCAACAAAATGGATTTGTTGAGAGGAAGAACCGAACTCTCATAGAGATGGCTAGAACGATGCTCGATGGATACAAGATGCCAACCCACTTTTGGGTGGAAGCCATGGAAATAGCTTGTCATGCTACAGATCGACTCTACCTACACAAGCTTCTCGGTAAAATGGCATACGAGCTGGTTACAGGTAACAAACCTCAAGTTGGATACTTTTGAGTATTCAACTCAAAGTGCTACAATCTTGATAAGCATCATCGTTCTAAATTTGCTCCTAAATCTCATGAAGGTTTCCTATTTGGTTATGGATCAAGCTCTCACACATACCGTGTCTACAACAACTTCACCCGAAAGGTTGAAGAGACAATAGATGTGAAGTTTGATGAGACTAATGGTTTGCAAGTCGAACAATCACCAAATGATGTAGTAGACAAGGAACCTTCGTAAGCCATTCAAGATTTGTCCATCGGCAAGATACGTCCCATGGAAGTGAAGGAAAGCACTTCATCAACACAAGTGGAAGCTCCTACCTCTCGTAAAGGCGAACCAAAAAACCACATGGAGGCATCCACAAGTAGTACACGACAAGATGAAGAGGAGGAATAAGTACATCGATATGATCCACCTCAACCTCCTTCACCACACCCTCAAGGGAAAGATACCTTCAACAACAACGGGGATCAAGATGATGATGAGGAAGCTCCAACATCCAACAAGCAAAAGCTAGCACGAGTTCGAGCAAGAGTGAACAAGAATCATCCCTTAGAGCAAATATTCGGTGACATACAAACTGGGAGAATCACTCGCTCTAAAAATCGTTTAGCTAACTTTTGTGAGCATTACTTATTCATCTCTAGTATTTAGCCTATGAAGGTAGAAGAAGCACTTGAAGACCTGTATTGGGTGAATTACATGCACGAAGAGCTACACAACTTCGAGAGGAATGAAGTGTGAACACCATTGGAGAAGCCCAAGGACAAGCACACCATCATTGGTACGAAATGGGTGTTTCGAAACAACCAAGATGAAGATGGTCAAGTGGTACGCCATAAGGCACGCCTTTTAGCTCAAGGTTACACTCAAGTCAAAGGTATGGACTACAGTGAGATTTATGCTCCAGTTGCTAGACTTGAAGCCATTCATATACTTCTTTCTTATGCTAATCATCATCATATACATCTTTACCAACTGGATATCAAAAGTACTTTTCTAAATGGTGAAATTGAGGAGGAAGTTTATGTTAAACAACCTCCCAGTTTTGTGAAACCTGAGAAACCTAATCATGTTTATAATTTTTTTAAAGATCTATATGTTCTTAAGCAAGCCCCTCGAGCTTGGTACAGATGCCTAATGAAGTTTCTTATTGAAAAGGGTTTTGAGATTGGTAAAATTGACGCAACATTATTCACTAAAAGATTCAATGGAGAATTATTTGTGTGCCAAATTTAGGTGGATGATATTATTGTTGGATATACTAACCCACATTTTAGTTAGAAATTTGTAAGGTTGATGTCCGAGAAATATGAGATGTCTATGATGTGTGAGCCGAATTTTTTCCTTGGCTTGAAAATCAAGAAAATGGGAGAAGGTACATTCATCTCTCAAACCAAGTATACCAAGGACTTGATCAAAAAGTTCAAAATGCAAGAGTGTAAAGGTATGAAAATTCCTATGCCTACTAGTGGACATGTTGACCTCACCAAGGAGGACAAACCGGTTGATCAATAGGTTTATCGATCAATGATCCGTTCATTATTATATCTATGTGCCTCCCGTCCCAATATCATGCTAAGTGTGTGTATGTGTGCCCGATATCAAGTGACACCCAAAGAGTGTCATCCTAAGGCCGTGAAAAGAATTGTGAGATACTTGATACATACACCAAACTTTGGCATCTGGTATCCCAAGGGATCTTCTTTTAACCTTGTTGGCTATTCCGACTCGGACTATGCCAGATATAAGGTTGATATAAAATCCACCTCGGTACTTGTCAATTTCTTGGGAGATCTCTTGTATCTTGGTCATCCAAGAAACAAAACTCGGTATATCTATCTACCGCCAAAGCAGAATACATTGTCACCAGATCATGTTGTGCGCAATTATTATGGATGACTCAAACTCTTAAGGATTATGGTATACATGTGAGACATGTTCTATTGTTGTGTGACAATGAGAGTGCTATTAAGATTTCTCATAATCCCGTGCAACAATATTGAACTGAACATATTCAAGTTCATCATCATTTCATTTGTGACCATGTTTCCAAAGGGGACATTAATCTCAAACATGTTCGAACCAACAAACAATTGGGAGATATCTTAACTAAGCCACTTGATGAGAAAGTGTTTTTTCACTTGGGAAGTGAGTTGAACATCATTGATGCTTCAAACCTGAGCTAGGCTCACTTGGATGCATGCAAGGACATGAGCTTACTTGAATGTTCCTTGATACCATTGATATGATACTATATCATACCTTGGAAAACTATGCTCCCTTTTATTGCACCTAACCTTTTGTAGGTACTTGGATGAATTCCCTTCCACAAGATTTCCAACAACTATAATCAAGAGCAATCTTGTCATAACCGTATCAGCAATGCTACTTTGTTATGGCGGAAGAAGACAACACAAGCTATATCCTTGAGATATATATGATGAAAACCTCACTCTTGTCATTTGGATACATCATGTTCTTCCTTGCATGACTAACTCTTGCAGGAGGACCTATCTAGAAAGAAAAGAAGGATATCCCCACACTTTAACTCTTGGGCATCCACAACAAGTCCACCTACACACCATGTCATCTACATAACTCAAAGGTATGCACTCATATCCTTGAAGTAGCTTTACTCCAAGTCATGAGTCAAATAAATTCAAAGAAATATGAAAATATCAAAAATACTTAAACAAAAAATGGTAACCCCATTTTGAGCTTAACAATGAGTATGACCTATGATCAAGTATTATTACTTGGCTCCTAAGTCAGTATACTCTAATATAAGCGACCTAGTCGCCGACCATCATCTAGATGAAGTTTCTTGTGTGGTTCATCTTTTAGTTGCATGCTTTCTTGGAACCAATCAATCTTCATCATTGTGGAAAAATCATTGCAAATCTTCTTGAAAACTCATTGCAAATATTTTAGAATCTCATTGAGACTCTATAAAAATACTTTTCGTTAACAAAATGGCCAAGAATATATTTGACAATTTTCTATTTGCTACTTGGACCCTTTGAATTGGGAAAATCGATTTTTAGCGATATAGCAGATAAACTGCCAAGAGCTTCTTCGGTACCACTAAGCCGAACCTCTTCGGCTATACCGATTTATCCCACAACCCTAAAACTCCTTATCGGTTCCACCGATCCACTTTGCCTCAGAGCCATCGATACTTGCCATTACTTGTTTTCTTTGCCATCTTCTTGATGTATTTTATTAATGTTCTCAATGATCCTTACTCTCAAGGATCCCTTACCCTTTGACCGTTTTTTTTGGAAATTAATGCCAAAGGGGGAGAAATATCAAAGCTTATGCTTGTCCAAAGAGGAGAACCGTCAAGGGGGAGAAATATCAAGCTCACCCAAAAGGGTACAAGCACTACTTTAAGAGGGAGAGAGAATACAAAATCAAGACTACCCTTAAATGAGAGAGAAAATATGATTTAGATTTCACTGCCTATGTGTGTTAGACTTGTCTCACCCTACCTACTCCCAATATCTACATGCTGAAGATTCAGGGGGAGAGGAAGACTTCGAAATTCATACTGAGGGGAGAAAGTTCCAAATGCTCTTGGAGACCGATCAATCTTCAGAAATAATCTTTCCTATATGTCTTCCATATCTTGGTACATTTGAATTCTTTTGCATTTGGATGAGAAAAATACTCTTGTGATATCTAACATTGTTTTCTCAAGTGTGTTTCTTTTGTTAAAATGCTCAAGAACTTCAAGGTAAGTATATGCATCATATCCTTAGTCAAGATGATATCTTGTTCCATGCACATATTGTTTGCAAGTGTGAGTCTTGAACATGGAGACACCTCATTTCATACATGTTTGATGCATATAGCCAAGGTACACATGACTAATCATGCCCTCTCTACTATGTGTGTGTTCATGCATTTTAAAGCAACTACTCTCCATAGGGATTGCACACATTTAGGGGGAGCTTGTCTTAGTCATGTGTTTCTCAAAGCTGTCATATATCTCTGCATATCTTAATTCGAAGCTTTGATTGTATGTTTTCATCAATTAACAAAAAGGGGGAGATTGAAAGCACATATGCTCCCTTGGAGGTTTTGATAATTCATGACAGCATACATCTTCTCTTAGGCTAATAGTTTTACCTAGTTTATTTCAGATAAAATCCACCGAGAGAAATGGCTGAGAAATGTGAGGAGAACTCCCATGGAAAGAAGAAGAAGGAACAAAATAGGATTGACAAGGCATCAAGCTTCAAGACTCTACATTTTGCATTTTGTGAGAGATCACATTTGAGTCCATAGGAAAGCCAATACTATTAAAAGGGGATGATGTATCTATGATGATCTGGTTGTTCAAGTGCTTAGAGTTAGCCACTCAAAAACCTCGTGAATTCTTCAACTAAAATATTCTCTCCAAACCCTAAAGCCTAAATTCGGTGCCACCAAGTTTAGAAAATCGGCCCTACCGAGTTTTAACCTAGACATAATCCAAAGCTAAACTCCAACCTCTCGATGCCACCAAGTTCTTTTTCAATGCAACTGAAACCAGTGACCGACCTTCGGGTGTACAGTTTCTAAGAATCGGAATTTCCGAGTTTTGGGAGTTAGTGCCACCGAAGTAGGGAATTGACTAGGCCAACCAAAATTGGACTCACCGAGATTTATATATCGGACTCACTGAGAATCCTGTAGGAGATAATTTTTCTAGGATGGGAAATGTTCTTGATGACCCACTCCCTATTGTTGATAGTTTTCTTTATGAGCAATTAGCTATTATAAATGCTTCCCATAATACTCCTTGGAATGCAAACTATGCTAATTACATTGTTGCTAAATATATACCACCTAGTTTTACATACCAACAAAAGAAAAAAATCTTCTTTGATTTAAGACATTAATTTTGGGATGATCCACATTTATATAAACAAGGAGTATATTTTGTTATTAGACATTGTGTGCCTGAGCATGAACAGGAACAAATCCTACGGAAGTGCCATTCCGAGGCATATAGAGGGCACCACGTTGGAGACAGAACTGCACATAAGGTATTACAATCTGATTTTTATTGGCCTACTCTGTCCAAAGATGCTCGTAAGTTTATCCTTTCTTGTGATGAATTTCAAAGAATTGGTAATATTGGTAGACATTAGGAAATACCAATGAATTATTCACTTGCTATTAAACCATTTCATGTTTTGAGCTTTGATTATATGGGACCTTTTCCTTCCTCTAATGGGTATACTCATAATTTAGTGGTTGTTGATTACGTTACTAAGTGGGTAGAAGCTATTCCAACTAGTAGTGCTGATCCTAACAATTCTATTAAAATGCTTATAGAAGTTATTTTCTCGAGGTTCAGAGTCCCTAGATATTTATTGACTGATGGTGGTTCATATTTTATTAATGGCGATTTCCATAAGCTTCTAGCTAAATATGATGTTAATCATAGAATTGCATCACCTTATCATCCTTAGTCTAGTGGTCAAGTTAAATTGAGAAATAGAGAATACAATTTATTTTTCGAAAGACTGTCAATAGATCTAGAAAGAATTGGACTAAGAAACTTGATGATGCATTATGGTCTTATAGAACCACTTGTAAAATCCTATGTGTATGTCCCCATATGTCCCCATATAAAATGGTCTATGGAAAAGCCTATCATTTATCTCTTGAGTTAGAACATAAGCTTGTTGGGCAATTAAAGAACTTAATTATGAGTTCAAACTTGTGAGTGAAAAGAGATTATTTGAAATTAGCTCTTTAGATGAATGGAGGACATAAGCTTATGAGAATGCCAAGTTGTTTATTTTTTTGAAAAGATGGCATGACAAACAAAACAAAAAACCAGAATTTAAAGTAGGCGATCAAGTTCTTTTGTACAATTCTCATTAGAATCTTTGCAGGAAAGCTTCTCTCTAAATGGCAAGGACCATATATCGTCGAAGAAGTGTCTCACTCTAGAGCTATTAAGATCAACAATGTCAAACACACTAATCCGAGAGTGGTTAATGGACAAAGATTTAAACATTATATATCAGGCACACCCATTAATGTTTAAACGATATTATTCAAGTGATTACATCGGAGGAACATATAGAAGAGACCTTCCGGAATACTCCAGAACCTTGAACAAGAGTAGGTACGTCACACGGTAAATAAACCGACTCCAAAAATCCCATAAAACATTTCTTTGTGTTTTGGAATATTAGAAAACCTACAAGAATAAGAACCAACTGAGGGGACCCAAGGAGGTCACAAGAAACAATGCGCGCCCTATCTCCTGGGCACGCCTGGTTGCCTTGTGGGCCCCTCGTGTGACTTCCCGAGTCTGTTTTACTTTTGTAGACTTGTCCTGCACGAAAAAATTCATTATATATACTCCTTGCTATTTTGACCATTGTATCACATGTTTTTCCTCTGTTCTTGTTTCGACCTATTTGTTTGGAAGGTTTAGATCGCGATGTCTTTGTCAAGCTCGACCAAAGACAAGTTCTTCGAAAAGGTCATCAACCCCTACTTGGAGGAGGTGATGAAGCACCCTCAAACCATTGAGATGCATGAGGGGGTGATCCACATCCGGGATGTTCAAGGTCCAAATAAGGAGGGAAGCTAGAAGACCAGACTTATGTGGTGGAATAGGAGATCTTGAAGTGCCAAGGGATGGTTGAGCGTCATTTAAGTGCTAATCACTCCATGATCACCAAAGTCATTCGGGAACACAAGATGGGCACCAAGAATGTTGGAGGATCTCTCTTCAAGATTCAAGAGTGGATCGAGCATCTCCAAGCTCAAATCTATGACCTGCAAAACCAAAACTGTGAGTATGAGTCCAAGTTTAAAAGGATGAACATAGCTGCAGATTTTAGGATTCCTGAGACACGTTCTTCTTTATTTTATGGGAAGCCCATGCCTTGGAAGATGGAGGACAAGCCCACCACTTCATCACCACTGTCACGCAAGAAGGGAACTTGAGTACATGGGCATGGACACCACCCTTAGCTTGTCCCAAGCTTGGGGGAGGTGCCTCGGTATCGTATCACCCTCCCTTTTACCATAATTTCGTATTTTAGTTGGATACTTAGTTATCATATGATTTAGATGAATACATTTTCAATGTCATTTAGTTTCAAGTGTTTTCTTTGTGATCTATCTATGTATGTTATCGAGTGTGAGAGTTATATAATAAATATTACTTTGAGTTTGTTTTCTTTACTTTCTTGCACCAATCCTAGCAATGAAGAGAATAAAAGGATCATATGCTAATCCCATGGGAGTAATGACTTCACATAAAAATAGTATAATTTTTAAAATTTGTTGGAAGTTAACAAACATAGCATTGGTTATTGATGCAATTCATGAAAAAGTAATAATGAAAGAGAGGTCTCACATATAAATATACTATATTGGACATCTTTTATGATTGTGAGCCACCATTAAATATTCTATGCATGATCAATTAGTTGATGTTGGACAAGGAAGACAACGTAATGAGTTATGTTTGCTTATATTCACATGGAAGTTATATTGTTATGGATCCTCCAACATGTGGTTCTTCCTCCTATCCTTTTGCTATCCAAAACTTCGGACCAAGTAGAGATACTACTTGTGCATCCAAAACCCCTTAAACCCACTTTCTTGTCATAAGAGTCCACCATACCTACCCATGGATTGAATACGATCCTTCAACTAAGTTGTCATTGGTGCAAAAGCAATAAAAAATGCTCTTAAATATGTATGATATTTTATTTAAAAGGAAAATAAGCTTTGTATGAACTTGTAATGGCAAAGAAATAAAAATGATGTACTGCATAATAAAATTTGCTATCATAAGGGACAATGTAAAGTGGTGTTCCTTTCCAATAAGAGTTTGCATATACAAATAATAAGCGCATGACAACCTCTGCTTCCCTCTGCGAAGGGCCTATCTTTTACTTTTATGCAAGAGTCAATAATTTTAATTCATATTCCATTCTTATTGTTCTCTACTTGCACTACTACAGGATGGTTCGAAGACGACACATCAATCAAAGACCCTTCGACGAAACTTTGTGCGGTGCATGAATCGCAAACGGTATACTTCAAGCTCCCTCACCAATAACGCGAACTGTGTGCAATGGTGGATCCATCAAATACGATTCAGAAAAAAAATGTGTAGTTGATCTGTGGCAAACAACTGACCAAGATAAAGTGTTTGCAATGGGAAAAAAATAATGCAAATGGTTAACAAAATACAAGTGTGTGCGATGTACGACATACAATCAACCTTGATAAATTGTTTGTGCTGATCCAGTAGAACACAAACGATTGGCGAGATGATTATGTGTGCAGTAGACGACATACAAGTGAGCTGGATGTACTGTTTGTGATGACATAAAATAACACAAATGATTACCTAGATCAAGATGTGTGAGATAGACGGCAAACACGTTGCTCGGATGAACTATTTGCGATAAGACAAAATAACACAAATGATTGCTTAGATCAATATATGTGTGATGTACAATGTAGAGGTCACTCTCGGATGTGTTGTGGGCAAATGGTTGCCTATAAAGAACCGTCAGTGATATATGAAATCATCAACAACGGATTCAGTAGTTTAATCCGTATGCGGTGTGATTTGCTCAGTCAGCGCACAAACATCTATGCTCTGTGTAGAAGAACATGATTACATAAGCAAATTAAACATCCAAATACATCAGTGACTACACACATAACATTGGCACACCTTAATAAACAATTACACACATAAAAACATGGTTGCATAACCTAATAAAGCATACGAGTACATAAGTGACTACACACATAACATTGGTGCATACCTCAATAAACTATTACATGCATAATAAACTTAGCTTAGTAAAACTACAAATATTTCAGCATAGAGTGAGTATGGGAAACGATCATAAAATCATCTACTTCTTGTGAAGCTTGTCGGCACCGCTCTGCTTGTGGCTTGATCCCTCGTCGTCTTTAGGTAGGAGGCACTTGCTAATGTCAACGATCTACTTGAACATCTTGTACCATGCGTACACTTCCTTGGCCGCGGTCTGGAGGTGATGTTCATCCAGTCTCTTCACCAGGCTTTGTGCCGGGCATGCTTGTTCTTGTCCCACTTAGCCTTCATGTCTCCATAGTAGGGGTCAATGATGGCCTCGACCAGGTCAACATGGGAGTCCTTGTCCTTCTTGTTGTCCTAGACCATGTAGTGGCCATGGATGTCGACAAGCTTTTGGCATGCCAAGACCGAAGTCTTGAGCACCTTTGGATCATTGGTGGTGTCCATCGTAGCAAACCTGTTGTCGGGGTTGTTGACAAACCTGGTGAAATGCTCGCAAGGCACTATGGCCAGGCAGTAGTGGTAGAGGAGGACGTGATGGCACATGCACAACTGGGCGACGACAACCTTCTGATCATGCCCGATATGACCGCTGGTGTAAGCAAGGTTGAAGCCAACCACTTTGTACTTGTTATCCACAGCAAGCAACCGCTCCATAGTGTTGATGGAGTCCTCCACCATGAAGGGGTCGCTGGTGTACACCACCGTGAGGTCCATCTTCGTCATGTGGGTGTCCACATCATGCACGCCGAGCTCCATTGGAGCGCCATTGTATATCATCTATGTATGCATCGTCGAGGGTGTGCTTATTGTGTTCTGGGGCATGATCGGAAGCGTGAAGAGACTATGATTAATTTCCGTGGTTATAAACGGGGGTCGGACGTCTTTGAAAACCGACACGTCCGTACGGTAGTTTTTGCAGCGCGTGATTCAGCCGTGGATCACGTTACTGCATGGGGTGATGCACCAACCACATGCATATGGCACCCAAATATGATTGAGAACACGGAGGGACACGAGAGGAGAGCCCCTAGAGGAACGTGAGGTCGAACTTGACCACTTTATATTTGTCCGCATCAAGCAACATGTCCATAACATCGATGGAGCTCTCCACCCAGATCGGATGGTTGGTGCATACCACCAAGAGCTCTGTGAACCTTATGTTGATGTCCACTACGACATGCATCGTGAACTAGCGCTCATCGTCGACAGCCGCTGGGAGCTCCATTGGAGTCAGCAACTTGGACCAGGTTGGGGTCGATGGATTCTAGTGCCAGGATCTTCACTATGCACACATACAGGGTCGAGCTTGTCAGAATCATTTTATGGATGATAGACGAACATATATATTGAATACATAATTTTTTTAATTTCAATAAGGAGAAGAAGGCGACTATTGTACCTGGACGGTTATGGATCCAATAACAAGTTCAGAGAAGTTGACAGGCAAGTAGCCAACCACTGTCAACTGATGTCTACTACACAACGTTATTCTTGTAGACTATGTTGGGCCTCTGATACATTTCCAACGTATCTACACTTTTTGATTGTTCCATGCTGTTATATTATCATCTAGGATGTTTTATAATCATTTTATAACAACTTTACATCATTTTTTGGGACTAACCTATTGACATAGTGCCCAATGCCAGTTGTTGTTTTTTGCTTGTTTTTTACTTCACAAATTATCCATATCAAACGAAGTCCAAATGCGGTATAAATTTAATGAGAATTATTTTGGAATATTTATGATTTTGGGTGGTGGAATCTACGCAAAAGGAGGCCCATAGCCACCATGAGAGACCAGGGCGCTTCCTAGGGCACAAGGAAGCTTATATCTGGAAAACAAATCTTGTTAAAATATCAACGCAATCGAAGTTATGGATCTCTAGCAATATAAGAAACGGTTTTCAGCCAGAAAACAGGAGGGCAAAATAGAAGAGAACATAGAGGGAGATCCAATTTTGTAGGGGCTCCTTCCCCTCCGGTGGCACGGAGGCCATGGACGAGAGGGGGAACTCTCCTCCCATCTAAGGGGAGACAAGTAAGAAGAATAAGGAGGGGTCTCTCTCCCGCTCTCTCCCGGTGGCGTCGGAACGCCGCCGGGGCAATCATCATGACGACGATCTACACCAACAACTTCACCGCCGTCAACACGGACTCTACCCCCTCTATGCAGTGGTGTAACACCTCTATTCCCCGCTGTAATCTCTACTTAAACATGGTTTCTCAATTCCATATATTATTTCCCAATGATATGTGGCTATCCTATGATGTTTGAGTAGATCCGTTTTGTCCTATGGGCTAATTGATGACCGTGGTTGGTATGGGTTGTATGTTTTATTTTGGTGTTATCCTATAGTGCCCTCCATGTCGCACAAATGTGAGGGATCCCCTCTATAGGGTGTTGCAATATATTCATGATTTGCTTGTGGTGGGTGGCGTGAGTGACAGAAGTACAGACCCGAGTAGGTGTGTTGTTACGTATGGGAGTAAAGAGGACTTGATACTTAATGATATGGTTGGATTTTACCTTAATTACCTTTGGTAGTTGCGGATGCTTGCTAGAGTTCCAATCATAAGTGCATATGATCCAAGTAGGGAAAGTATGTTAGCTCATGCCTCTCCCTCATATAAAATTGCAACAATGGTTACCTGTCTAGTTATCAATTGCCTAGGGACAAATAACCTTCTTGTTTGACAAAAGCTTTCTACTACACAACTAACTTTTATTATCTTGCAATTTACTCATAATTTTATTCCCAAAAATTACATCTAGTTTTATTCGTGCAAACTATCCTACCACCTACAAAATAGTTTCATACTTGTTCTAGGTAAAGCAAACGTTAAAGTGTTCGTAGAGTTGTATTAGCAGTCGATATAACTTGAGGGAATATTAGTTCTACCTTTAGCTCCTTGTTGGGCCCGACACTCTTATTTATCAAAAAGGCTACAAACAATCCCCTACACTGGTGGGTTATCAAGACCTTTTTCTGGCGCCGTTGTTGGGGAGCAATAGCGTGGGGTGAATATTCTCGTGTGTGCTTGTTTGCTTTATCACTAAGTAATTTTATTTTCTGTAATTAGTTGTTTTATTTTCTGTTATTAGTTGTTTTATATCTTTAGTTGTGGATATGGAACATGAAACACCAAAAAAGTTAGTGGTACTTTCTACTCATGGAGATGGGGAATCTCCTAAAACCGTTGATGTTTGTTATGTGAAACACGTTAATGACTCCTTTGATAATCCTGAGAAATCCCCATTGAAATTTATAATGGGAGACACATTGTATCAACGTGAGTACTTTAGGTATTATCACTTATCTGAAAAAGGGAAACACTTATGGGATCAAATTACAGTATTGTGTTGGTTTGCTTCGGATGCATGCTTGAAACGTGATTATACTTGTTGGTCTAATATAGAGGCTCCACACCTCCCCTTTCAATGTTTATTTAATGATAATTAAACCTTAGTTTCTTATTATAATGTTATATATGATTACTATGATGCGGAACAAATAGAAGAATTTGTTGCTTTTAAGGGTGCATATGAAATTGCTTCTTTACTTGAAAAGTGTGATGATGTTCCTTACAAATCTGAAAATATTGCTATACTTAGATACTGCTATGAGAATTATTAATACAATTCTGATATTATTAAATTTATTGAGAGAATGACCCTGCCTTGGAAGAGACTAAATTTTTGCAGGAATCTATGCAAGAGAAATTGGTGAAACTGTGAGCTCATTAGATGAAAAAGATGAGGAGAAGAGCGAAAAACAAAAGGAGGAAGAGCGGATTAGATACCCGTTCCCACCTTCTAATAAGAGTTACTCTTCAACCCATACATTATTTAATTTCCCTTGATGCTTACCGAAGGATGAATGCTATGATAATTGCTATGATCCCGTGGATTTTTTTTTAAATATCCCTTCTTGATGAACTTGATGCTTGTTATGCCTGTTGCCAAGATGCCAATGTGAATTATGTTTATGGAGATGAACTTGCTATAGTTCCTTATGTTAAGAATGAAATTGTTGCTATTGCACCCACGCATGATAGTCCTATTATATTTTTGAATTCTCCTAACTACACTATATCAGAGAAGTTTGCTATTATTAAGGATTATATTGATGGGTTGCGTTTTGCTACTACAGATGATAATTTTGATGGTTATAATATGCATGTGATTTTTGCTCCTACTTGAAATTATTATGAGAGAGGAACTACATCTCCACCTCTTTATGTTTCCCATACGATAAAATTGCAAGAAACTGTTTATACTATGCATTGGCATGTACTTGATGTGCATGAATTGTTCTTTTACAACATGCCGATGCATAGGAAGAGAGTTAGACTTTGTCATTGCATGATATATGTTTCTTTACGCTCACTACTAAATTAAAAATCATTGTTAATTAAAATTGGCTTTGATATACCTTGGGATTCATGTGGATCTATTACTTGAGCACTTTATGCCAAGCTTAATGGCTTTAAAGAAAGCACTACCAGGGAGACAACCCGGAAGTGTTAAAGAGTCATTTTATTCTATTGAGTGCTTTTATAAAGTTTAAAAACAAGAAACATATATAGAGGGGAACCTAAAACTTCACAAAAGAAAAGTGAAAGTGAGAGAGACGAACATCGTGAAAGTGGGGGAATTCCTTGAACTTTGTTCATGTCCATGGAAACTTTGTGAATCTTGAATTATAGAAAATTTTCAACGAAAATAATTATCCCATTGTACAAACCCGTTGTATTATAAAAATAATGCGCCAAGATTTTCCTTTAGGATGATTAGATTGCTTGCTGGTATGGGCGGTGTAAAAACAGAAACTTTGGCTGTAGTGCATGAATTTAGATTTTTTACTAGAACGTCAAAAGTTTATAATTTTTCTACAAAGTGTTGCTATACAAAATTTTTATTTTATCCTAAATTTTGCGAATTTTGGAGTTATAGAAGTATGGTCCAGGCTCAGATTACTACAAACTGTCCTGTTTAAGACAATATTATGTTTTTGATGCATTGTTTTGCTTGTTTTGATGGAACTATCGATTTTATCTGTGGTATAAGCCATGGAGAAGTTATAATACAGAAGGGATAATGCAAATATAAATATGAACGGGTTTGCAACAATACTTAAAGTAGTAATTTGCTTTATTATACTAATGGATCTCACCAGTTTTCTGTTAAGTTTTGTGAGAATGAAGTGTTCAAAGATCGAGGAGGTCTCAATATGAGGAGAAGGAGGAGAGGCAAGAGTTCAATCTTGGGAATGCCCAAGGCACCCCAAGTAAATATCCAAGGAGACTCCAGCATCTAATCTTGGGGATGCCCCGGAAGGCATCCCTTATGTCTTCAACAAGTATCGGTATGTTTTTGTTTTTGTTTCGTTTATGTGATATGTGTAAATCTTGGAGCATCTTTTGTGTTTAGTTTTCACTTTTATTTTATGCAGCATGCTGGTATGAGATAGTCCATAGTTGATTTATAGAATGCACATTGCACTTCACTTATATATTTTGAGTATGGCTTTATAGAATGCTTGATGTGCTTCACTTATATCATTTGAAGTTGGGATTGCCTGTTTCTCTTCACATAGAAAACCGTTATTTGAAGAAATTCTCTCATGCTTCACTTATATTATTTTTAGAGGGGAAATTTTTATGCTCATGTTCTTGACTTAAATTTATTTGAGCTTGTCAAAAGCAATGGCAATATATGAAACTAATCCCAAAGTGATAGATATTCAAGAGGGATATAATAATTTTTTGAATGAATAACATTCGAAAAATTAAACTTGATTCTTTGTAATAGTTTTGAAACATAATGATAGTAATATATGAGTTATGTTGGTGAGCAATTATGCTTAGTAAGAATATTGATGTTAAGGTTTGGCTGAAGGTCGATGGCTTGATGGTCGATGTCCTTGTAGAGGTCGGGCGGTCGGATTCAGGGCTCCGCAAAACCTCCAAGGTTCGAACACTGGGGTGCACTCGTCCTTCAGTCTTAATCTACCTCTCAGCCTCATGGTGGTTCATGGATGGAAAACCAACATATGCCCATGTTTTTACCCAGGTTTGAGCCACCTTGTGGCATAATACCCTACTCCTACTTCGGGGTGGATTGGCCTCGCGAGGCTATGGATGAACTACTATAATGATAGGATGGCCTCACGAGGACCTTTTGTGATGATAAACTAGCTCTACTCCCCCTCTTCTACAATGGGAGTGGGTGGATATTTATAGGGGCCACGGTCCTCTTCCCTCATTACACAGGCAGGAAGGGATCCACAATGGCCAAATTTGAAAGGGGATAGGAGGTACATCTTATCCCGACTAAAGGTGGTCTCCACCTGCAAAGCTTCGGGGGTGACGCTATGGTGGGCTCGACGATGACATCCGTCCTGCTGAGCTCGTGGTCTTGGTCTTGTTGCACCAGGAAGGAAACCTTCAGGGGATCCCTTGGGAACTCGCGGGCGTCCTCGTCTCCTTAGCACCAAAGAGGAAATTATCCTCCCTCTGCGCCTACTGGCACCCACCTGGCTCCATCGTCAGTACCCGCGTCATCCCGGCCTCAGGAGGTTGGGCACTTGCATAGGAATCTCCGCTCCTCGGGAGACAGCCTAGGGTGTGCTGCTCTCTGGAGGTCTTGACTTCGTCCTCCTCGCGAGGGTCTTGGCTGGAGGAACTTGTTGCTGGACCGTACCGCGTTGTTATGGTGGGCCACGCGCCAGGCCGCGGGTAGGCAAGTCTGGGTACCCCAAGTCCCAGAACACTGACAGTAGCCCCCGGACCCAAGGCACACCCAGCCTAGCTTCTGAGCTAAGCCAAGGAGGGGAGGCCGGAGTGCCATGGGTCCCAATTGCCTACGGGCTGATGACGCGTGGCGCATAATGAGGCGCGGACACCTACACTTCCCCATGCTGCCTCGGCAACCGCCCTTGCTGACAAAAGCCTGGCGCGCATGGCGGAACCATCCTTGCCCCACCGAGTGCTTGCCTCCAATTGCTCCTCCGTCCTTCGAATCTTGCTTGTTCTCTTCTCGGCCTCTTCGCCATGAATCCTCAGAAGAAGAGGGGCGGGCCCTAATGACATCCGGTCCTCGGCCATGGCCGGAGCCCGCGCTGGGCTAGTCCACCGTGCTCAATCTCGAAGGTCTAGATAAAGTCTGACATGCACTTGCTGCCGACACCAACGAGTGGGGGGTGAGGCCAATCTGGCCCGCTTCTCGTTCTTCGGTCGATCTAGGGGCTACAGATGTCCCCTTTCATCTTCATGCCCTCCTCTCCGGCTTGCTTCCATCGTTTTCCGATTTCTTCATCGTCATGCTCTCGCACTACCAGATCCATGCTTGGCATCTTGATCCCCAGTCCATCGTCCTTCTCACTGCCTTTGCATTTCTATGCGAAGCCTTCGTGGGCGTCTCCCCGTTCGTGGCCTTGATCCGCCATTTCTTCTCCCTCCAAAGGGTTAATAACGAGCAGTGCTCGAGATGCGTGTCGATTCGAGTGGCAAAGGCGATGGCGGATGCGATCCTTGATGCCGAGCTTCACCCGGACGCAGGGGGCTTACAAAGGCAGTGGGTGTTCGTTGATGCCGCCATGTGCAACCCCCTGCTCCAAGTTCCGATGGCCCCCGCTGGAATCGGGCCCGGGATGGGAGCACTCGAGGCTTGTTGACCCGAAGCTCGCGCGGATCACCAACAGGTTGAGCAGCCTGAAGAAAGCGGGCATGAAGATGACGATTGTGGTGAAGGAGTTCTTCTGTCGGTGAATCGCTCCGCTTCAACATCATTCTCGCCCCATGTGGTCCTTCACTGGCCTGGAAGAACCTATGAGGCTCCAGGTGTCTTCTCTTTTCGCCGCGCGCTGCGCGAAGCACTCCGCCTTCTGACCGTAGGGGAGTTGAGGGAGTCCTGGTTTAAGGGGTCCTCGGATGGCCAGCCTATTTCTCATGGGCTGAGCATTGGATGATCAAAGGACCCATTGACATGATGGAAGCTTCAAGAAGTCATGGCGTGTATTCCAAGTTTTAGATAGTAGATAGGCATGTTCTTTTCCTTCGTTGTGCAACCGATCATGTGTAAACCCTAGTACCCCTCGGTGCCTATATAAACCGGGAGGGTTTTGGATCATGGGGCAGAGAAACTCATCTAGGGTTTTAGCTATTCGATCCCGAGGTAGATCAACTCTGTAACCTTCATATCATCAATACAATCAAGCAGGATGTAGGGTTTTACCTCCGTAGGAGGGCCCGAACCTGGGTAAACGTCGCCTCCTTCGTCCCGTGTTACCATCGATCCTAGTCTCACAGCTCGGGACCCCCTACCCAAGATCCGCCGGTTTTGACACCGACGTTGGTGCTTTCATTGAGAGTTCCGCTGTGATCACCAAAGGAATCGATGGCTCGCCTTGTTACAAGCAACGAGATCTGCAGCCAGGATATTCACATCTCTGATAAGATCTTCACAGACGGCGACGTCTTGTTGCACGCCGACCCGACCGACTACCTTGGCCAGATTAGAAGCTTTTCCCCCGATCAAGGAATCAGATTCGGAACCCTAGAGTTCATTGCTGATTTACAGGGAGAACTTGTCTTGATAGGACCCTCACTCTTGCGGAGGAGCCTGCAGATCCCGACGCCTCGACACCGAAAACATCGGGCCCCATCTCTGAGGTGACCTTCACCCTCGGGCTGTCTGGAATGCCCAAGCGAGTTGTTGTGACTGGATCCGCTATGGCCAAACAGGACCCGGATCCGCTCTCACGTTATTCCGGAACTGCGATGCCATAGATCGACCCCACTCACTTTAGCGACACCGCCTCCCACCGTCGCCTCATTTCTAAACGAGCTGTTTGATCGGATTCAGACCATGTGTATGACGGACGACCAGGCCCTAGTCTATGACAGGCTTGGGCTTAAACCCGATGATAGGGAGATTCTCATCCCCACGGTCACTCACTTAGTCACCACTGTCGAGTGTCCGGCTAGGGGCTCGACCCCCAACGACCGAAATTAAAAATGGTTTATACCCCCAATCTCCGATCATCGAGACCCCGCTTGCAACTCGGGCCTTGGAGTTCGCTCTGGAGATAGATCGGCATCAGTCCCTGTTCTAGCACGCAATTCGGAACCCATAATTGTGGACTCACATCGTGGCATTGGGTCAAAAAATTTCTCACCTACCACCCAAGCCAAGCACTCAGGCATCGCAGAAGAGTCCAAGTCTTCGGATTTACGGGATGTTAAACAGTTACCAGGAGAGTCGGTTCATCATTTTCGGGCTAGACTCCTCCTCGCTAGAAACAAAGTACGAGGTCTTAGTGACCAGCAGATAATGGCAACCTTCAATCGCAATTGCCATGACGAAGGGATTCTCAACGCCCTGGCTCACCGGCACATTCGTGACTTCATCGAGCTGTCGGACTTGGTACAAAAATATTATGCCATGGAGAGCACCTGGCAAGCCAAACGGCTATTTTAGGAACCAACCTTTACCGAGTACCCTAGAGGAGATCAGAAAAAGAGGATACCTCTAATGTGGCTAGCCAAACTCAAACCCGCCGAAAAGAGAAATAGACCAATTACAGGGGTGAGAACTGTCCTTCATGGGCTCTTGGATAAACCATGCCCTATACATTATGTATTGCTGAACACAAGCCCGACTCACAGCCTTAGAGCCTGCTGGCTCATCAGGTAGGTCGCAAAAAGCAGTGAAGCTATCCTTGAGGCACTACCGCCGAACAGGCGCTCCACATCGCCACTAGAATACAACGCTGAAGTCCTGACGACCTACGAAACGCTCCCCTCAAGGAACAGGAGGAAAAGAGCTCTTAGAGAACTTGAATAGGTCTATCATGTGGCATTAACAAGTGCATGCGCAGACATACCCATCACCTTCGGAGATACTGACCAACCAGCCATTCGTCCCAGTCATACACTAACCGCACTGGTCCTAAACCCCATCGTCGATGGCTTCAGATTGCACAAAGTGCTAATGGATGGAGGCAGTGGTTTAAACCTTATCTACGAAGATACCCTAAAAAAATGCAGTTCGAACAATCTCGTATCGAGCATAGCAACACGACATTCCGGGGGATCATTCCTAGGAAATAGGCGCATTTTTAGGTCGTATCGCCCTAGACGTAGTGTTCGGCACGCCCGAAAACTACAGATCCGAAGAATTTCTCTTGCATATCGTACCCTTCCCCAGCGGCTACCACACCCTGCTGGGTGAGACGCCTTCACAAAATTCCATGCTATACAACATTACGGGTATATGAAGCTCATAATGCCAGGCCCAATCGTGGTAATCACAATCACCAGTGATCCAAATATAGCCCTTCGAGCTGAAAACAAAATAGCAACGCTCGCCCTCGAGGCACTAGCCAAGACCTTTGCTGCAGAAGAACTGACCACACTTTGGTCAAGAGTAGACAAGGACGATATGATCCTTAGCAAAAGGCCCAAACCCATGTCCTTTAAACCTGCAGATGAAATCGTTAAATTTCAGGTACACCCGATGGACCACAGTAAGACAACGTCCATTGGAGCTCAGCTGGACCCCATAGTGGATGAAGCACTACAAGCATTCTTACGAGAAAACTAGGACGCCTTCACATGGCATCCTTCCGATATGCCTGGAATCCCATGGCGGCTAGCAGAACATAGTCTGAACATCATCGCAGGCTTTAAGCCCGTTAAGCAGACTCTGCGCCGCTTTTGCGAGCCCAAACGACAAGCTATGGGTGAATAATTAGCCAAACTGCTAGAGGCCGGATTCATTTGGGAGATTAAGCACCCCGAATGGTTGGCAAACCTGGTGATGGTACCAAATAAAGACAAATCCTAGCGGTTGTGCGTCGAATTTAAAGACCTCAACAAGACCTACCCTAAGGACCCTTTCCCCTTACCACGTATAGACCAGATTATTGACGCCATAGCCGGACACGACTCATTGTGTTTCCTCGATGCTTATTCCATATACCATCAGATTAAAATGAAGGAATCCGATCAAGGTGCAACCACATTCATCACCCCTTACGAGCCATTCTGTTTCAACACAATGCCTTTCGGGCTAAAACACCCTAGGGCTACGTACCAGCGAATGACCCAGACTTGTCTCGCAAAACAAGTTGGTAAAACGGTCGAACCATACATGGACGATGTGGTAATCAAAACCAAACACGTCAGCCAGCTAATTGATGACCTAAGACAAACCTTTGCCAGCCTACGTGACTATGATATACGACTCAATCCAGAGAAATGTGTATTCGGAGTTCCCGCTGGTAAACTGCTCGGATTCATAATTTCCCATAGAGGAATAGAAGCGAATCCGGCTAAGATCCGAGCCCTATCAAAACTTGTAGTTCCCATAGAGCTAAAACACATCCAGAGGTTGGCTGGCTACATGGCGGCGTTAAGCCGCTTTATCTCCCGCCTCGGTGAAAAGGCTTTACCGCTCTATAGATTGCTGAAACGGACCAACAATTTTGTATGGACCGATGAAGAGCGTTAGAAAAAATTAAAACACTACTGGCAAGTAATCCCATTCTAATAGCACCAGGCACTGGTGAACCCATGTTATTATACATATTGGCCACCAACCAAGTCGTTAGTGCAGTGCTCGTCTTGGAAGGACAGGAGGAGGGACACAAATTCCGGATTCAGAAGCCGGTCTATTACGTGTCAAAAGTACTAACGCAGTGCAAGTCCAGATACCCGCACTATGAGTATATAGCCTATACAATATTTATGGCATCATGGAAACTCACACACTACTTTCAAGAGTGTTCGGTTATGGTGGCATCTGAAGTACTCCTGAATGATATAATCAACAACAGGATGCCACTGGCCGTATGGCCAAATGGGCCATTGAGCTCCTTCCTTTTGAAATTGCCTACAAGCCACGACGAGCTATTAAATCTAAGGTGCTGGAAGATTTCCTTGCTGAATGGACAGAGGCCGAGATCCCCAGGGAATATAACACATACTCCCATTGGACCATGTACTTCGATGGATCCAAAACTTTGGCCGAACTGGGGGCTGGGGTTATTCTCACATCCCCACGGGCGACAATGTTCGATACGTGTTGCAGATCATGTATGCCGATTCCAACAATGTAGCCGAATATGAAGCATTGCTGCATGGTTTTCGGATGGTAGCATCAATGGGAATACAACGACTAGAGGTGCAGGGAGACTCCAACTTGGCCATCTCCCAAATCAACGGCGAATTCGATGCCAAAAACCCAAAGATGGCAGCATACAGAAACACTGTCCTCAAGATATCCACACGGTTCGTGGGGTTAGAATTCCACCATGTCGCTAGAGACAAAACCAAGCCGCCGACATACTGGCCCGAATGGGGGCCAAACGCGACCCTGTCCCAAAAAATACTTTCCTAGAATGGCTCTTTAAGCCATCAATGGTTTGGTAGGACGATAACAAGGGCGCTAGTCTCACCAGCGCGGAAGATGTTGTTCCCCCTGTAAACGAACCAGACAACCAAATCATTGGCGGTTCCATAATGGACGAAACGCCTTTGGCTCATGAAGTCATGGCAATAATCGCGCCATGGACCGAGCCCTTCCTTGCCTACCTTCTTCGCAAAGAACTCCTCGATGGTTAGATGGAGGTGCAATGCATAATTTGGCAATCCAAAGCCTATAAGGTCCACGAGGGTGAGTTATACAAGAAAAGCACCACCGGTGTACTACAACGATGCATATCTGAGGAAGAAGGACGACAACTCTTAGCCGAAGTCCACGCAGGGATGGGCGGCCATCACGTCGCGGCAAGGGCCTTGGTTAGAAAGGCCTTTCGGGCCGGTTTCTTTTGGCCCACTACTCAAGCGGACGCCTAGTTACTTGTCAAGCACTGCGTGGGATGTCAACTTTTTGCAAATCAAAGTCACATGCCCCCAACAACTCTTCTGACTATTACGATTACCTGGACCTTTGTAGTCCGGGGGCTGGATATGGTCGGACCACTTAAAGACAAGACCAAGAAGAATAAATAGCTACTGGTCATGGTTGACAAATTCACCAAACGGATAGAGGCGAAACCTGTCAAATCAGCCAAGTCCAGACCAGTAATCGACTTTATATCTGGCGTGGTACACTGGTACGACATCCCGCACAGTATAATAACGGACAATGGATCCGACTTCATAGCCCAACAGGTCAATGATAGGTGCACAAAAATGGGCATCAAGCTCGATTACGCATCGGTGTACCACCCACAGACCAATGGACAAGTCAAACGAGCAAACAACCTCATCATGAGTGGTATTAAACCACGTCTGGTCCGATCTCTACATGAGTTCGACTGCCATTGGGTAGAGGAGCTTGACTCCATTCTGTGAGGCCTGTGCACGTCCCGAACAGATTAACGGGCAAACACCATTCTTCATGGTCTACGGGGAAGAAGCAGTCCTCCCCCATGACATTATTCACGACGCACCAAGGGTGCACATGTATGAGGAAAAGGAGGCCGAGTTAGATCGGCAGGATGACCTGGACGCCTTAGAAGGAGAGCGCGACATAGCCCGGGCTCGTTCTACCTTTTATCAACAGCAGACCTGACGTTTCCAGAGTAGGGAGGTCAGGGCAAAAGCGTATAGTGTGGGTGAACTTGTCTTACGGCTCCCGGAGAAGCAGAAGCATAAATTCAACCCCGAATGGGAGGGCCCCTTCATAATTGACGAAGTACTCACGGGAGGAGCTTACCGTCATCGAAACCCGACAGATAACTGCCTTGAACCAAACCCGTGGAACGCAGCCCTTCTTCGGCGCTTCTACGGATAAACCGGTGCCGTCATACTCTTTACTCTTTGCCTCCTTTTCTTTCCTTTTCTTTCCTTTTCTTTATTCTTTCCATTTCCCTCCACCCTTGATTTTCGGGAGGTTTGGTTTTCTTCTTTTCTTCCCAAGTCTATGTTCGGTTAAACCAATCTTGTATTAAGATTTTTGTCATACACCTTTAACTGTTAAAACCGAACACAACACGTGGGGGTTTATTCCCGAAGCCAATGATTTTATATTCTAAGCATCTAGTCACACTCATTGTGGATGCATGTTTTCCTTGTCGATTTTAAGCCATTTTATGCATCAATTCAAACTAAGATTTTTGCCAAGCTGGGTTGCCTCGCTCCTATGTTTACTCTCTACGTTCCCAATTGTTCGGCTAGAGAATAGAGGGAGCACCTCTGCGATTGTTACGACCGGATTATTCGGATACATACCTCAGATGGGTGAAGCCAAAAGCTAGCTATCTTCAGCAGAAAATTGGTTAGCTATGATGGAAACAACAAAAAATATGGTTATCATCGTCATTCCCCAGGTTTCTTTTTTCCAAAAAAGAGCAACTAGTCGCGTACTAGAAGTATATGGACTTATTATGTACGATTTACATAGCACCCTGAAGAAAGTTATTGATAGAGGTACTATTTTCTTTAGAAGATGTTTGTTACGCTAAGTAGTAATATAAGATATGTCCCTGTGTGCTTTCTGTCCGTTCGCACCAAATGGCCGGATTGCCTAGTTCCCCAAACATAATTCACTCTTCTCGAGTGATATTTTATAAGGAACACTCCCAAGCTCTTAGTGCGGGAGATCGTAGCCGATGGCCGATTAAGACAAAGTTTACAACACAGACAGAGAAATTTCTTGATTATCAGTACATAGTAACATATAATCATACATCTAGTTGTTGGTCGAGATTGTGTATTAAGGCGTCCAGGGAGCAATATTCTTGCGAGTGACAGGCTACGGGCATCACTTGGTCATACACCAAAAGAAGCGGCACTTCTTGCCTATCCGGCCCGACCGGCCCAATCCGAGCCATATGCTCGGGGTTAAGGCCGGTGTAACGGGTCTTGATCATCGCTCACACCTCTCGTGCCCGCTCTCGGCAGGCCGACGTCTTCCATAGCTCGAACTGACTTCGGGCTCCCTTGAATCGTTCAACCAGTTCGGTCATCTCCTCCGGAGGTTTCTCGACAGGACATATCACTTTTATCATGCTCTTCATGGCCTTCCGAGCCCGCTCATGAAGGGAGGACAGCTCGTTTAGAAGGCTTCCCCGGTAGGATCCGATCTCTTATTCGGGCTGCCCGGATAAGAGACCTATACATGATTCAAGGCATGTTCATTACACTTCATATATAAGAAGTACCATCCGATGTTAGAATCACACTTACCGAACATGCCCCTTTGTAATTTATGGTTCTCTTCTTGGGCCTGGGCCAATTGAGTCTTTAAGTTCTGAATTTCTTTGGCCTATTGTTTGTTTTCTGCCTGGAGGCGGTTCTTCTCCTCAAGGTTTCGTCGCAATGAATGACAGTCGGCCTCCTGCTGGGACTCAACGTACCTCCAAAATTCTCGCACTGCATCTAAATCCTTTTGCAATTGCCCTATTGATCCAGCTACTACAAAGCACCCTTGCGGCAGCATGGGTTTATCTACTAAGATCAGAAGAACAGATATACTCACCATGCGCCTCTCGGGTAAAATTCTTCACTTGCTCAAGTTCGGCCTTCACGATCTTCACCTATGTTCGGCTCGCCTCCAATTCCTTGGAAAGTTGCTCATTTTTCTGCCTGGAGGCCTGCATCATTAGTAAAGCATTATGTGGACCCTTAAATTCGGTTGTTCCGACCAATTAAAGTCTCAAGGGCTACTGGGTTTATAGGTGTGTTTGGATTCTTATGAATGATCACTCATCTCCAGGCTGGACGATATCAGTTTCATGGCCTCCCCGAACCCAGCTCGGGCAGCCCCGATGTATGGATCTGCCGAGTGTAGAGCATTGAACTCTTGTTCGGAGAATGCTGGGTGGCGCAGGGCTTCTCGTCGCCATCGGTGACCCATCCAGCTCTCCGCCTCGGATTTACTAACTGATACCGCGTTCCCGGAGTCTTCAGGGGCCCAATTGGCCATAGGGCCCTCTGCGGCGGGTTTAGCATGAGCTGAAGATCTAGAGTCATGAGCATTGCCAGACACCCTCGTAACGTTCTCGGCATGAGATGGCTGAATTCGTTGCCTAAGTATTTCGACATGATATATCCTATGAGGCCCTATCGATTGTAATGATAAATTAAGCAGCCGAACAAAGTACCTTTGAGCTGAGCGAGTGGTCGGGCTTGTCCCCATGACCAACTCATTTGGCGGATCCTTGTTGTTTTTCGGTCCAGGCATTGCTGTCGTAGCCGATGTATGTTGCTTGGACCGACGATGCTTGGGAGCAGGAGCCGACGCGTTTAGGTCGCTAGAGGATACTTGCCTTTTGCGGGACGAAATTTTCTTCTGCTTGCCCATAGTAGGGGAAGGGAATGATTCGTGGTAATCGGCTATGATAGCCACCTTGGAGCAGTCGAGGCTCTCTTGTTAGAAGACCCCGTCTTTGAACTCAACTGAAAAATCCGGGTTGTCATGAAATCCCAGATTGTCGTCACGAGAATAGTTCTCGAGTTGGGGGGCCCAACAGTTAACTGTCTCGACAAAGCTCCTCCATTCCTGTATACACAAATTAAAGGCTTCGATCAGAAAGGGATAAATGTAAAATCGGAAGTCGGGTCATAGAGTTGAAAGGCTCACCCGTTCTATGGGATTGTGACTTGAGTAGCCCTCCTTGGTCGGTAGCTGAACAAAGTCTTCTTTCTCCCCTTTGTATAGGCTGGCAAGTGCGGCTGCTAATGCTGCTTGATTGGCAGGGCCCAGCCATCGGGAGCGAGTGGAGTCGCTTGTCCAGTTGTAACACCATAAAGGGTGTATTCTTTGCTGAAGTGGCTGGACACATCGGGTGATGGCGGTAGCCATCACATCTATCATGGTCAACTTATGATGAGCTAGCAGCCTCACGTGGGCAGCCAAGCATTGCACTTCAGCGCTATCCTCTTAGGATAAGCTTTTCGGTCGCAAGTTGTACCCAAATATTCCATCATTATCAGAACAAGTTATGAAAACACTTTTCCGCCGCCAGAAGCCTCTGTTCCCGAGAGATCCAATCTTGGAGCCTTTTCCGGTAATCTGCCGGAGGGGGATTCGATCACGGAGGGCATCTACATCAACTCCATTGCCCCTCTGATGATGCGTGAGTAGTTCACCACAGACCTACGGGTCCATAGCTAGTAGCTAGATGGCTTCATCTCTCTCTTTGCTCTTCAATACCATGTTCTTCATGATCTTCATGGAGATCTATCCGATGTAATACTCTTTGCGGTGTGTTTGTCGAGATCCAATGAATTGTGGGTTTATGTTCAGATTATCTATGAATATTATTTGAGTCTTTTATGAATTCTTATATGCATTATTTCATATCTTTGCAAGTCTCTTTGAGTTATTGGTTTGGTTTGGCCAACTAGATTGGTAATTCTTGCAATAGGAGAAGTGCTTAGTTTTGGGTTCAATCTTGCGGTGTCCTCACCCAGTGACAAAGTAGGGGTAGTGAGACGCGTATTGTATTGTTGCCATCAAGGGTAAAAAGATGGGGTTTTCATCATATTGCTTGAGTTTATCCCTCTACATCATGTCATCTTACCTAATGCGTTACTCTGTTCTTCATGAACTTAATACTCTAGATGCAGGCAGGAGTCGGGCGATGTGTGGAGTAATAGTAGTAGATGTAGAATCATTTCGGTCTACTTGTCACGGATGTGATTCCTATATGCATAATCATTGCCTTGGATATCTTCATAATTATTCGCTTTTCTATCAATTGCTCGAAAGTAATTTGTTCACCCGCCTTAATACTTGCCATCATGAGAGAAGCCATCTAGTGAAACCTATGGCCCCCGAGTCTATTTTCCATATTATATTTTCAGATCTAAAACCAAAAACACCAATAATACTTGCTGCATTGTTTTACTTTTTTTTTTATTTTCCATTCAAGCTTCCTATTGTATCTATCTCTACTAGATCTCATCCTTGCAAATAATCGTGAAGGGATTGATAACCCCTTTATAGCGTTGGGCGAAAGAGTTTGATTCCTTGTGCAGGTATATCTATTGGTGGCTCGCTTGTATCTCCTACTGGATTGATACCTTTGTTCTCAAAAACTAAGGGAAATACTTATCTACTTTGCTGCATCAAACCGTTCCTCTTCACGGGAAACCAACGCATGCTCGAGAAGTAGCAGTGACGAGTGCACCCTCGCCTACACCTCCCGTGGTCGTTGAGCCGCCAGCTGCCCAACTTCTCACGGGGGGCGTGATGGTGTACGAGGAGATACCCATATACATGCCCGGGTTACCTTGGGGGGACTTCTGGTCCGGGTTCCCCGTGTCTTCCTTCTGGCAAGGCCCTCAGCTGGCTGGGGCAGGGCCGAGGCCTCTCCTTCCAGTCTTCTCCTACACCGAGGCGCCCAATGCATCGACGCCATCCCTGGGCGGTGAGGCAAGTTCCCAAAGGGTTCGGCCCTAGGCTGAGGTGCCAGGGCATGGGAGCTCAGCCCTCGATCCCTCGGCGGAGGCCAGCAGATCTTCGCACTCCTTTTCTGCCGACTTTAGCCCAGGTCGGGCTCTGGAGCTTTCTTGGGGTCGCGGTACCGTTCGTCATGGCCTCCTCCATGACGCGATGGCTACACTGGGCCAACTTGAGACAGAGCTCGATGGTGTTGACATGTACCTTGAGGCGGAGCGACAATGCCTGACACGTGATTAGAGTCACCTTGAGGTTGCCATTAACTTCGGTCGGATTTAGCGCGAGCGCGCCCACACGGAAGTCGAGGAGTCCCTCGCCATGACAAAGGGTGCCCGCGATCGTGCCCTTGAGGAAGCCGGAGCCGCGGCTGACCGGCATAGGGCTGCAGAGAGACTCGAGGAAAAGCTTTGGGCGTCCAATGCCCTCCTCGAGCGACAAGTTCTTGCCTGCAGGGCCACACTGGATGCCTCGTCAAGCAGGCCATCCACGGGCGAAGTGCTGCTTTGCACCCTCGACGATTCACTGATCCTGGAGGCCACGGAGCAGGGCCTGGAGCGCGAGTGACTAGAGGCCATGGAGGGTCAGGTGGCCGTTGTCGAGGATTCTCTTTCTGCTTGTGAGGCGAGGATCTACGAAGAGGTTGATGAGGAGGTGGCTCGGACCCGTAGAATCCTTGCTCAGGACTATCGCAGAAGGCTGAAGCTTTAGGAGTCCCACTTCTGCTGGTGGCGCAACAAGCTGAAGGCTGAGGCAGACGACCTCAGGAGGAGGCTGGCGGCGGCGGAGCGATGCGAGTTGGCCGCGGTGGACGCGTAGGCCAGCGCCAAGGCCGAGCTATCCTTCCTCTGCTCGTAGGTGGAGAACACCGCTTCTTGCGTGGAGAAGGCCTTGGAAGAAGAGAATCGGGCCCGAGGGCTTCAACACACACACTCCAAGATATTCCAGGCCCTCGAGGGAAGGGCCAATCGGGCCCTAAGAAGCATCTATGATGAGAGCGTCCCAAGCCGGTTCCCACTGAGGACGTCGGCTACCTTTGCTTCTTGACCCAGGTCGTGGAACGCCTTGAGGGTGGTGCGATGAAGGTCCGCCAGCTCGCGAAGGAGAAGAGCCGCGACCTCCTTGCGTAGGCATCTTCTCGCGTCTTTAGCCATCTCCTTTGCTTCGACCCCAATCTCGACTTCGAGTCCATGACAGTTCCCGTGCCCGAGGTGATTTGGGGTGCCCTGGAGGACTGGGTGGAGGATCATGTGAACGACTTGATCGCAGAGTTCACCCTTGCTGAAGGCGAGGGTCACCCTGCCATCGAAGAGCGTGAGTCCAGCAATGGTGGCAACGATGGCGATAGTGATAGCGGCGCTAGCGCCTCCCCTTAGGTCACCCTTCCCTGTTTTCTTGTAAATATTTTGAACATGGCCCCGCAGGGGCATGAATGTACCTCCAGAGGAACCTCTCTATGATGTAATATTGTACTCCCTTGCTCTGAGTTTCCTTGCTTGTTACCCGCTTATGGGACCGGAAGGGGGGCAGGGTTGAAGTTCAATGGAGCCCCCGTGCCGCATGCACCTGCTGGCTCGGTCAAGAGAGGGCAGACGCCAAGGGCTTGGCGAGGTGCGCGCATGGGTTGATCCGTGATAGTCAGGTCCGGGGCCTTTGGCCCGAGCCTCGGGCAACTTCGTTACTGCTGATGGGCCAGCCCGCGTTCTCGCACAGTGGCGGCCCTCGCCCCCGGGGCGTATAAAGAAAATCTCGAGGCCGGCATTCGCCAATCTCTTAAAAAAGAATGAGACTCAAATCGCAAACGCAGCATGGAGAACCCCCCCTTCTTGCAAATAAGGCGCAAAAACTTCAACTTCATTCCAAAAGATGGCAAATTTGGTTATAAAAGAGGGCGAATAACACACGCGTTCGGCGCCTAGACTAGTCTTCCCCCAGCGTGGTGCATGGGGCATTCACCGGGCGTGGGCATAGTCATTGAATGACAGTGTCATCCGCTAGCATGGAGCATGGGGCTTCCACTGGGTGTGGGCATAGTCGTTGAATGACAGTGTCGTCCGCCAGCACGGAGCAAGGTGCTTCCACTTGGGCGTGGGTAGGAACCCATCTGTGTCCTCAGGGGGCTTCGGGCATATACAACCTAATCATTCTTATGTGAGAGTGTCACGGTTGGAGAAGGTCGCGCGGGTACTCCTGGCGTAAGGCCCTGGAGTTCCCGACATGGTAACTATGTCACCCCGTGCATTTCGGTATGGTTGCGTGCTCCCACAGTCCAAACATGAGCGTATTGCTCCCCGCGTGACTAGGGATTGCGCTCCCACGGCCCAAAAATGACCAGAACACACCCCATGCAACTGTGGGAGTATTGTGTCAGTGTAGTCGCCTCAGGAGGCGCCGTGGTGCCATCCAAGCTTCTCCCTGGGGGGCCTCATGAGCTTCCAAGCACTCAGAGCCTTGCCAGCCCTAGGGTACCGTACCGGCTGTAGGTGGCCCGTGCTGCTCGAATGTTGCCGACCCTCAGGGCGTTGAGCCCTTGTGACCCTGTCGCTTGGCTTTGCGTTCCCTGCTTGTGAGGGCGCCCATCGTGGCGTGTCCTCATGTGACCCCGGGTGCCCCCTTCGTCGTGCCGATCGGACGCGGCGCTCCCATGGTGGGAGCCCCCATTCCTGGCTCGGTGGAGGGCGCCGGGTATGCCCTCCTATGCCTGGGGGGCGTCGGTGCTCGTGGTGTTGGCGTTTGCCACGACGCTGGCCGGGATGTATACCTCGACGTGAGGGTTTAGGTTCCCCCTGGTACCTCACCCAACGCACAGGGGCCGATTTCCCCTAGTTGTGACGCGACGTTGCCTTGGGTACGCATCCCGCGGGCATGCCTACGTCGAGCATCTGGTTGAAGTGGGCTGCCTCCCATGCTGCCTCGAGGTTGGCCACGCCCGTCTTGGTGAGGCTGACCGCTGCAGCGATCTCCCATGTGGTTGTCATGATCTCCTCCGTGCACAGCAGCGTGAGTTACCCAATCCCAACACCAATGGACATGCTCGCGCCAAGGGGGCATGAGCAGGCGGTGGTCTTCCATGTTGAGGACTTGTTTGTCATGGTGGGTGCAAGGTATCCTGTCTCCTCCCTCGGGTTCGCCGCCGCTAGGGCTGGGCGGCGGCTCGAAGCCGATCACTAGTACCCTAAGGAGAAGAAGTACAGTGTTGGGCGGACCCCGCCCATGTCCCTCGGGTTGAGGGGCATGCATGTTGATGTGTGGTTGTGGTGACGGCCCGCTCGCTGAGGCTCCTGCTTCTTGTGCCGGAGACCGTGGAGGGAGGTAATGAGCCAGGGCCCTTCTTGCTCCAACGACCAGCTCGGCGATGTGACCTGCCCAGGCGTCATAGCCCCCTTCTATTGGACGATGGCGAAGGAGCTCGCTGGCCATAAGCAACGCATCCTGCGCATGCAGGTCCCCTATGTGGAGAGGGGCCGCGGGATGTGCAACACAGCGGCCGCTCGAGCGCTATTGCGAGCGCAGGGGCCCTTGCTGGGTGTGAGTGGCATGAGCGGCGGTGGTGACGATGACGATGTTGGCAGCCTAGTAATGGTTTCCCAGCACGGATCGTACGAGTTGCGCATGCCCGGAGTTGGCCATGGATCTGGTGAAGCAGCAACAAAAGGTGTCCGACCGCCAGGGAGGTAGGAGTAGACTAGACTAAAGCATGTCGGTGCACCCCTACCTGGCACGCCAAATGTCGGATTCAGGGCTCTACAAACCCCTAAGGTTCTAACACTAGGGTGCACTCGTCTTGCAGTCCTAATCTACCTCTTAGTCTCGTGGTGGTTCATGGATGGAAAACTAGCATACGCCCATGATTTTACCCAGGTTCGGGGCACCTTGTGGTGTTATACCCTACTCCTGCTTCAGGGTGGATTGGCCTCGCGAGGAGGCTATGGATGAACTAGTACAGTGATAGGATGGCATCACGACGACCTTTTGTGATGATGAACTATCTCTACTCCCCCTCTTATAGAATGGGAGTGGGTGGCTATTTATAGGGGCCACGGTCCTCTTCCCTCATTGCACAGGTGGGAAGGGATCCACAACGGCCAAATTTTAAAGGGGACATGAGGTGTCATGGTTTTATCACAACGGATGTCCGAGGACTTATATTAGAGGCCATCGCTAAGGTGATGGACTCAAAGGGGTTGGTTGGGACGAAGGACACGAGTTTACCCAGGTTCGGCCCCTCAAGTAGAGGTAATAGCTTACGTCCTGCTTCTGTTGTATTGATTGGAGTATTGATTACAAGGTAGCGGAATCGCTTGACCTAGCACTCGATTAGTTGGTTTCTCCCTGAGTCGCCCCGAGTCTTTCCCTTATATAGGAGGTCAATACCACGGGTTACACGAGTCGCATACTGACTCTTACAACGTGTCTGAGTCTATCTCTACATTGTCTTGCCTTCTTGAGCAAGCCGTCTTCGGGCAGCTTACCCGCCTGGGTCTTCATGACTTCTTTGCCTGGGCCTCATCTTGGCCCATCTCAGTGAGCCGCCGAACGCCAAGGCTTGAGTTTTCAGTCCCGTCCTTGGTCTGGCCCATGAGCCACCAGGTGTGACCCGACCTCGCCTAGGAGGGTCTCACCACGGGGTTATATTCCCAACATTAGGCCCCGGGTTGATTTGAGCTTGCTCATTTCAATCTTCCGTCTCACTTGGCGGCAAGTGTTGCTCAATCTTCCGTCTCATTTAGCGGCGAGTCTTGCTCAATCTTCCGTCTCACTTGGCGGCGAGTCTTGCTCATTACCACCTGAAAGTAAGACAAAGTAACCCGCCATGACGTCATGCCAGCGACATCAAAAAGATTCCCTGATGAACGCAACGGATCTTTCCGCTATTAAATTGATATCCCAAAAATTGAGGCGTCTGTCTCGGTCAGTTAACCTCCGTCCCCTGGATTCTCGTGCCCATTTCCATTTTGCCTATTTAATAGGACCGTGGAGGGCAGTTTCACTTCCTTCTCCGCTCTCGCCTCTTCTTCTTCCTCCCGACATCGTCACTCCAACGTCCTTCCCCTCCGGTGAAGCTTCCACGCTGTCGTGCTCCAGGCCGCTGCATCAACCTATTCATACCAGAGCTCTGCCCGCGTCCGTTGCGCCATCTCTAGTAAGTTCTTCTCCTCCCTAGATCCGTAGTCCTCGGTAGGGTTTTCATGGAGTTCTCCGCCGCTAGAACACGAACTTCTCCACAATGGCAGATAGTAGACACATCATCGAACACGATATCGTCCTCTACTCCATCATGGTAGATCGTAGGAAGTCGATAATAGCATCACGCAGATCTGTAGTTGCTCTGTTCACTATCTTCAAAATGTTACTGGTCTGACTGTTCGTCGCTAGGTCTAGAATAGACCCAATTTTCCTCTGTTTTGTATATCCATAATTGCATAAGTAGTCTGTGAAACCTGTTTTCCACACTTAGTAAGATTTTGCCTCGTTGTTTTGCAAACTTGACTCGCCTGTGAACTTCCGACTCTCACCAAAACTGTTGTGGCAACTTAACTTTATAGCACTTAAACTTTTTAACCGCCTTATTCTGTCTGTCACCTTCTGACTCGCCAAAAATTATTACTTTGCATAGTTTTAAGTCACAACCATGTCTCGCTCATCCAATTCATGCAATTGGGTCGGCTCTGCTATCACAGAGGAGTTCCCGATGGATTTGGTAGACACGGGTACCTTACTCGCCAAAGATGTCATCCATTGGCGGGTTCCGGGTAATGAGCTAAAGCCCATTCCTCAGGAGGGTGAAGTAGTTGTATTTTCGGATCATCTCGAGGGCGGGTTTAGCCCCCCTGGCTCAAAATTCTTCCGGGACGTTCTTCACTTCTTCAAACTATGCCCTTAAGACCTCGCTCCCAATATCGTCTCCAACATGTGCAACTTCCAAGTACTTAGTGAAGTTTACTTGCAAGAAGAGCCATCCGTTGGTCTATTTCGTGAGTTTTTTATGCGAACCTCTAGACAGAGCTGAAGGCTGGTCCAAGCTTAGAGCTTGGCGGGATTTCCATTCAGAGGCTACGAGACATAACTTTTCTGGCTGTTCAGATGTCGAGTCATCCTACAGACTGGAATAAGACTTGGTCTTACTGCAAAGACACCTCCCTAGAAGGAGAGCATCCTTTGCCGGGTTATCGTTCGTCCCGGCTTAAGACAACAACTGTGTTGGAAATATGCCTTAGAGGCACTAAATAAAGTGTTTATTATTATATTTCCTTGTTCATGATAATTGTTTATTATCCATGCTATAATTGTATTGATTGGAAACACATTACATGTGTGGGTAAATAGACAACACTTTGTCCCTAGTATGCCTCTAGTGAACTAGCTCGTTGATCAAAGATGATCAAGGTTTCCTAGCCATTGACATGTGATGTCATTTGATAACAAGATCACATCATTAGGAGAATGATGTGATGGACAAGACCCAAACTACAAACGTAGCGTATGATCGTGTCGGTTTATTGCTACTAGTTTCTACATGTCAAGTATATGTTCCTATGATCATGAGATCATGTAACTCATGGACACCAGAGGAGTGCCTTGTGTGTATCAAACATCACAACATAACTGGGTGACTATAAAGGTGCTATACAGGTATCTATGAGGGTGTATGTTCAGTTGGCATGGATGAAGACTAGGATTTGTTACTCCGTATCACGGAGAGGTATCTCAGGGCCCACTCGGTAATACAACATCACAATAAGCCTTGCAAGCAATGTGACTAAGTGTTAGTCATAGGATCTTGTATTATGAAACGAGTAAAGAGACTTTCCAGTAACAAGGTTGAACTAGGTATGGAGATACCGACGATCGAATCTCGGGCAAGTAACATAGCGAAGAACAAAGGGAACATCTTGCGGGATTAACTGAATGCTTGACATAGAGGTTCGACCGATAAAGATCTTCATAGAATATGTAGGAACCAATATGGGCATCCAGGTCCCGCTATTGATTATTGACCGTAGAGGTGTCTCGGTCATGTTTACATAGTTCTCGAACCCACAGGGTCTGCACACTTAAGGTTTGGTGACGTTTTGGTAGTATAGATTTATGTATGGTGGTGACCGAAGGTTGTTCAGAGTCCTGGATGAGATCCCGGACGTCACGAGGAGCTCCGGAATGGTACAGAGGTAAAGATTCATATATAGGAAGTCCTGTTTTGGTCGCCGGAAAAGTTTCGGGCTCATCGGTAGTGTACCAGGAGTGCCGGTAGTGTACCAGGAGTCCACTGGGAGGGGTAGTTCGACCCAAGAGGCTTCATGGGCTGTGGGATAGTAAATACCAGCCCTTTGTGGATTGGTGGAAGTCCCACACAAGGACCATGCAGCTAGGGAATAAAAGCCCAAAGGGAAAAGGTGGAAAAAGACAAAAGAGGAGGAATCCTAGTCCTACTAGGATTGGAGGAGTCCTCCTCTCCTCCCCACTTTGGCCGACCCAAAGGAGGCTTGGACCTTGCGCCAAGGCCTCTCCTCCCTCCCTCTTATGTATACTAGAGGTTTAGGGTTTTTGCACTAGAATTTCAGCCACGTGCTACCCGTTCCTCCAGTGCATAGTTTCTCCTCTAGATCGGATTTCTGTAGTGCTTAGGCCAAGCCCTGCCGGAATAGCTCCACCACCATCGCCGGAGCGCCGTCACACTGCCGGAGAACTCTTCTACCTCTCTGCTCCGTCTTGCTGGATCAAGAAGGAGGAGATGGACATCGAGTTGTACGTGTGCTGAACGCGGAGGTGCCGTCCGTTCGGCGCTAGATCGGAAGGACCGTGATCAAGATCGCGAGACGGATCGTGATGAGATCGCGGGACGGATCATGATGAGATCATGGGATGGATCATGATGTGTTCGCGGGATGGATCATGATTGGATCGCAGGACAGATCGTGATGAGATCACGGGACGCTCGGCGATTTGGATCGCGAAGACGTTCGACTACACCAACCGCGTTTCTTAACGCTTCTCGCTTAGCGATCTACAAGGGTATGTAGATCCACTCTCCCTCTGGTAGATGCTCATCACCATGGATAGGTCTTGCATGAGCGTAGGAAATTTTTTGTTTCCCATGTGACGTTCCCCAATAGTGGCATCATGAGCCAGGTCTATGTGTAGATGAGATCTCGAGTAGAACACAAAGAGTTGTGGGCGTTGATGCTTAGATTGCTTCCTCCCTTGGTCGTGTTTTGGTTCAGTGGTATTGTGAGATTAAGCGGCCCGGACCAACATTACTCATACGCTTATGAGAGACTAGTTCCCTCAACCGCAACTTGTTGCATAGATGGCTTGCGGGTGCCAGTTTCTCTCACTTTAGTTGGATCGGATTCGACAAAGGCGGTCCTTGAGAAGGTTGAAAAGCAACTAGTGTATCACCGTTGTGGTTTTTGCGTAGATGAGAATTGTTTTGCTAGATACCCGTAGCAGCCACGTAAAACATGCAACAACAATTAGAGGATGTCCAACTTGTTTTTGCAGGGTATGTTGTGATGTGATATGACCAATTACATGATGTCACATATGTGATGCATGAGATGATCATGTAATGTATAGAATATCACGACTTCCATGTCGATGAGTACGGCAACCGGCAGGAGCCATAGGGTTGTCTTTAATTATTGTATGACCTGTGTGTCAATCTTTAAGCGCTATGTGATGCTTTACTTTATCTCTAAACGGTAGCAATAGTAGTCAAAGCATGGTGGGCGCGACAACCCCGATGGCGACACGTTGACGGAGATCATGGTGTCATTGTGTTGATGATGGAGATCATGCCGGTGCTTTCAAGATGGAGATCAAAAGCACAAGTTCATGGCCATATCATGTCACTTATGATTTGCATGTGATGTTAATCCTTTTTTGCACCTTGTTTTTCTTAGGACGACGATAGCATTATAAGGTGATCCCTCACTTAATTTCAAGATAAATTGTGTTCTCCCCGAGTGTGCACCGTTGCAAAAGTTTGTAGTGTTGAGACAACACGTGATGATCGGGTGTGATAGACTCTATGTTCACATACAACGGGTGCAAGGCAGTGTTGCACATGCAGAAAACTCGGGTTAAACTTGACTAGCCTAGCATGTACAGACATGGCCTTGGAACACAAGAGACCGAAAGGTCAAACATGAGTCATATAGTAGATATGATCAACATGATGATGTTCACCGTTGAAACCACCTCAACTCACGTGATGATCGGACTTGAGTTGGTGAATTTGGAACATGTATCACTCGAATGACTAGAGGGATGTCAGTTTGAGTGGGAGTTCTTAAGTAATATGATTAACTGAACTCATTATGATGAACATAGTCAGCAGTGTCTTTGCAAAATTATGTTGTAGATTACTAGATCACGCAGTAGCTCCCTTGAATTTTTATATGTTCCTAGAGAAATAGAGTTGAAAGATGATGTTAGCAATATTGCGGACTGGGTTCATGATCTGAGGATTGTCCTCATTGCTGCACAAAAGGCTTATGTCCTTAATGCACCGCTCGGTGCGCCACCCCCTCTAGCATCGTCTGTAGATGTTGCGAACATCTGACAGGCATGTTCCTATGACTACTTGATAGTTTAGTGCGTCATGCATTACAGATTATAATTGAGGCTCCGAAACGTTTTGAACGTCACGGAACATATGAGATGTTCTAAGAGCTGAAATTGGGATCTCAGGCTCGTGCCCGTGTTGTGAGATATGATATCTCCAACAAGATTCTTTGTCTGTAAGATGAAGGAGAATAGCTCAATCGTTGAGCATGTGCTCAGATTGTCTGGGTGCTACAACCGCTTGAATCGAGTGGGAGTTAATCTTCCACATAAGATAGTGATTTATATAGTTCTCCAAGTCACTGTCACTAAGCTACTAGAACTTGGTGATGAACTATAAAATGCCAGGGATAGAATTAATGATCCCTAAGCTATTAGTGATGTTTGAGACCGCGAAAGGAAGAAATCAAGAAGGAGCGTGAAGTGTTGATGGTTAGTAAAAACCAGTAGTTTCGAGAAGGGAAAGGGCAAGGAGGGAAACTTCATGGATGGAAAGTTAGTTGCTGCTCCAGTGAAGCAACCCAAAGTTGAACCCAAACCCAAGACTAAGTGCTTTGATTATGAGGAGAGCGGTCGCTAAAGCGGAACAACCCTAGATACTTGGTAGATAACAAGGCTGGCAACATCAACAGAAGTATATTTGATATACGTGTTATTAATGTGTACCTTGCTAGTACTCCTAGTAGCACCTGGGTATTGGATACCGGTTTGGTTGCTAAATGTTAGTAACTCGAAATAAAAGCTACGGAATGAACGAAGAACTAGCTAAGGGTGAGGTGACGATGTGTGTTGGAAATATTTCCAAGGTTGACATGATCAACATCGCACGCTCTCTCTACCTTCGGGATTAGTGACGAACCTAAATAAATGTTATTTGGTGTTTTGCGTTGAGCATGAACGTGATTAGATCGTGTTTATTGCAACATGGTTATTCAAGTTAGAGAATAATGGTTATTCTGTTTACATGAATAATACCTTCAATGGTCATACACCCAGTGAGAATGGTTTGTTGAATCTTGATCGTAGTAATACACATGTTCATGACATTGATGCCAAAAGATACAAAGTTAGTAATGACAGTACCACATTCTTGTGGCGCTGCCGCTAAATGCCATATTGGTATAAAGCGCATGAAGAAACTCCATGCTGATGGATCTTTGGACTCATTCTATTTTGAATCGGTTGAGACATGCGAACCATGCCTCTTAGGAAAGATGACTAAGGACCCCGCTTTCCGGATTGATGGAGCGGGCAAGTGGTTTATTGGAAATGATACATGTTGATGTATGCAATCCAATGAGTCTTGTAGCGTGCGGTGGATATCATTATTTTCTTACCTTCACTGATGATTTGAGTAGATATAGTGTATATTTACTTAATGAAACACAAGTCTGAATCGTTTGAAAGGTTCAAGCAAATTTAGAGTGAAGTTTCCGGCAAGTTCAAGGAGTTGACTACGATGAGACTTTCTCACTTATAGCAATGCTAAAGTCTGCTGGAATTATGTTAGCAGTTGCTGCATTTTTAAATTATGAAATCTAGTAGATGGATGTCAAAACATCGTTTCCTTAACGGTTTACTTGAGGAAAGGTTGTATGTGATACAACGAGAAGGTTTTATCAGTCCTAAGGATGCTAAAAGGTGTGCGAGCTCCAACAATCCAGCTAATGGCTGGTGCAAGCATCTCGGAGTTGGAATACACGCTTTGATGAAGTGATCAAAGTCTTTGAGTCTATACAAAGTTTATGAGAAACATGTATTTGCAATAAAGTGAGTGGGAGCACTATAGAGTTTTTGGTAAGCATATGTGGTTGACATATTGTTGATCGGAAATGATGTAGAATTTCTGGAAAGCATAAACGGTTGTTTGAAAAGACTTTTTCAAAGGAAGACCTAGATAAAGCTACCTAATTGTTGAGCATCAAGACCTATAGAGATAGATCAAGATGCTTGATGAGACTTTCAATGAGTACATACCTTGACAAGATTTTGAAAGAGTTCAAAATGTATCAGTCAGAGAAAGAGTTCTCGCCTAATTTGTAAGGTGTGAAGTTGAGTAAGACTCAATGCCCAGTGACTACAGAAGATAGAGAAAAGATGAGTGTCATCCCCTATGCTTCAGCCATAGGCTCCATCATGTATGCAATGCTGTGCACAAGACCCGATGTCAGCCTTGCCATAAGTATCACCGGAAGGTTTCAAAATGATCATGGAATGGAGCACTGGATAGCGGTTAAGGTTATCCTTAGTAACTAAAAGACTAAGGAGATGTTTCTCGATTATGGAGGTGATAAAGAGTTCGTCGTAAAGAGTTACGTCGATGCAAGCTTTAACACCAATCCGGATGACTCGTACTAGCAATCTGAATACGTATAGTGGAGCAGCCATCTGGAATAGTACCAAGTGGAGTGTGGTAGTAGTGTTTATGGTTTGACATAGAAATTTGCAAAGTACACACAGATCTGAATGTCGCAGACCTGTTGACTATAAGACCTCTCTCACATGCAAAGCATGATCGAGCCCCAGAACTCATTGGGTGTTAGATTCATAACAATGCGAATCACATGGTGATGTGAACTAGATTATTTACTCTAGTGCAAGTGGGAGACTGTTGGAAATATGCCCTAGAGGCAATAAATAAAGTGTTTATTATTATATTTCCTTGTTCATGATAATTGTTTATTATCCATGCTATAATTGTATTGATTGGAAACACATTACATGTGTGGGTAAATAGACAACACTTTGTCCCTAGTATGCCTCTAGTGAACTAGCTCGTTGATCAAAGATGGTCAAGGTTTCCTAGCCATTGACATGTGATGTCATTTGATAACGGGATCACATCATTAGGAGAATGATGTGATGGACAAGACCCAAACTACAAACATAGCATATGATCGTGTCAGTTTATTGCTACTGTTTTCTGCATGTCAAGTATATGTTCCTATGATCATGAGATCATGTAACTCACAGACACCAGAGGAGTGCCTTGTGTGTATCAAATGTCGCAACGTAACTGGGTGACTATAAAGGTGCTCTACAGGTATCTCCAAGGGTGTCTGAGTTGGCATGGATCAAGAGTGGGATTTGTTACTCCGTGTGATGGAGAGGTATCTCAGGGCCCACTCGGTAATACAACATCACAATAAGCCTTGCAAGCAATGTGACTGAGTGTTAGTCACGGGATCTTTTATTACGGAATGAGTAAAGAGACTTGACGGTAACGAGGTTGAACTAGGTATGGAGATACTGACGATCGAATCTTGGGCAAGTAACATAACAAAGAACTGAATCCTTGATATAGAGGTTCGACCGATAAAGATCTTCGTAGAATATGTAGGAACCAATATGGGCATCTAGGTCTCGCTATTGGTTATTGACTGTAGAGGTGTCTCGGTCATGTCTACATAGTTCTCGAACCCGCAGGGTCTGCACACTTAAGGTTTGGTGACGTTTCAGTAGTATAGAGTTATGTATGGTGGTGACCGAAGGTTGTTCAGAGTCCCGCATGAGATCCCGGACGTGACGAGGAGCTCCTGAATGGTCCAGAGGTAAAGATTCATATATAGGAAGTCCTGTTTTGGTCGCCGGAAAAGTTTTGGGCTCATCGGTAGTGTACCGGGAGTGCCCGTAATGTACCAGGAGACCACCGGGAGGGGTATTTCGACCCAAGAGGCTTCATGGACCATGGGAGAGTAAATACCAGCCCTTTGTGGACTTGTGGAAGTCCCACACAAGGCCCATGCAGCTAGGGAAGAAAAGCCCAAAGGGAAAAGGTGGAAAAAGGCAAAAAAGGAGGAATCCTAGTCCTACTAGGATTGGAGGAGGAGTCCTCCTCTCCTCCCCACTTCGGCAGACCCAAAGGAGGCTTGTCCCTTGCGCCAAGGCCTCTCCTCCCTCCCTCTCATATATACTGGAGGTTTTAGGGTTTTTGCACTAGAATTTCAGCCACATGCTACCCGTTCCTCCAGTGCATAGTTTCTCCTCTACATCGGATTTATGCAGTTCTTAGGCGAAGCCCTGCTGGAATAGCTCCACCACCATCGCCGGAGCGCCGTCACGCTACCGGAGAACTCTTCTACCTCTCTGCTCCCTCTTGCTGGATCAAGAAGGCAGAGATCTTCATCGAGCTATACGTGTGCTGAACGCGGAGGTGCCGTCCGTTCGGCGCTAGATCGGAAGGACCGTGATCAACATCGCGAGACGGATCATGATGAGATCGCGGGACGGATTGTGATGAGATCACGGGATGGATCATGATGCGTTCGCGGGACGGGTCGTGATTGGACCATGGGACGGATCGTGATGAGATCGCAGGACGCTCGGCGATTTGGATCGCGAAGCTGTTCGACTACACCAACCACTTTTCTTAACGCTTCCCGCTTATTGATCTACAAGGGTATGTAGATCCACTCTCCCTCTCGTAGATCCTCATCACCGTGGATAGGTCTTGCGTGAGCGTAGGAAATTTTTTGTTTCCCATGCAACGTTCCCCAATAGCTGAGCTTCCTGGCCGGCTGTCAACCACTGAGCGGGCGAAGCATGCTCCAGCTCACGCAAAAATTAGAGCTCTTATGGCCAATGGATTGACGGGCCTGGACTTATTCCACTGCTGGATTTCTTGGAGGGTCATGCCCCTGAGCCGGCGCAGTTGCCTCATGTGTGAATATACAGGCCAGTCTAATGACCCCCTCTGCTTTAACCAGACAACATTATCAGAGGATGACATCGTGGCTGCCATTAGGAGCCATGTCCATGAGTCTTTAGGAGCTTGCAGTGCCATTGGGATAGCACCTTTCTATGCCGCAAACCCGGTCCCAGACGTAAGGGCAACTCTCGATGTCCTTATCTCTGTATTAGCTTATACTTAGCAATCTCTCAACCTTTTGCCGGCTTATATTTTCAGGCCAATTCCGGCTTTTGGAAAAAGAAGTACGTTCCTCCTCCGAAGAAGTCAAAGAAAAAGACTGACGGCCGGAAGAAGAAAACTACACCCCAAGAACAGCCCAAAGAACAGCCGGAATCTGACGACTCAGAGGTAGAGCTTGATTTTTTGGTCCTCTCTTCATGCACCTTATTGACAATAATTATTGACAGGTAGAAACGGAGACAAGCCACACCAACGTTCCTGAGGTAACTTACGTATCATCCGACTCAGAACATCTTGTACCACAGAAGATATGGCGGGTCGTCCGAAAAGTTCCACCTTCTCATCCTCTTGCTTACTTAGACCCCCACTTTCTTTTGAAAAAGCAACATCAAATCTCCCGACGCCATACCCGGAGCACCGGCTCTAACGATCTCATGGCCGGGTTATCTCTGGCTCAACAGAAGTGGCCGGCTGAGGTATCTGTTCAACCTGACTTTGTTTATCAACCTTGTCTTTGTAATTCGACACTGTCTTATGTTGTCTTAAATGCTTTCAGGAATCACCCCCTTCGTCCAGAGACTCTACCGAAACTGCTCTGCCGCCTCTGAAGATTAACCTAGAGTTTGTGCCTTCATGCTTATGTTCAAACTTGTGTTATATATAACGCTCGAACCATGACCTCGTGTGGTTTCCAGGGCCCAAGCAAAACGAAGGAAGACCAGCGGGTCTACCCCTGGCCACAAAGCTCGAGAGCTGGAGCCTGCCAATATGGATTTTCCCCTGCCGCATGTTGATCCCTCGGCAGCTTCCAAGGAGGTACCTGAAGAAGCTCATCATTCTGCTGAGCCAGTGGCCGACGATATGATTCCCGAGAGTCCTCTGAGGGCCAATTCCAAGCCGCTGAGCCCTTCCAAGACTGTTGACAATTCAAATACTCCAGACGTCCAAATTACCGGCACCGACTTTCACTATCCTCAACCTTGTGTATTAACAAAGCACACTGAGGCGACTAAGACGTCCAAGAAGTTGGAATTTGAACTCCCTGCACTAGAGAAGCTAACAACCGATGAGCTTCACGCTGGTTATCTGAACCACGCGTCTACAAGCCTGGACCTGGAGCTCAAGCTTGTGAACCTGATGAAGAAGAAATACGAGGTACTCTCACTCTCCTTTCCTTATACCCTTATGTAGCCTCCAAGAGCCGGGTTAATATTAGCTAATGGTAAGCTGGGTCTTCAAATCTTGCTAGAAGTAGAAATACTTAGCCTATAGGCCTCAACTATTAGTTTAGATTTGGCTGCTCAAAGCATCATCCATAGCCCCCAAGGGCCAACTTAATTTTGATAAAGTTGAGTTGGAGCTTTCATTGTAGATACTTTGGAGAGACAATTGTAGCCCCCAAGGGTCGGCTAAATTTTGATAAAGTTAAGTCAGAGCTTTAATGTGGATAGTTTGAAGACCCAATTGTAGCCCCCAAGGTCCGGATCAATTTTGATACAGTTGAGTCGGAGCTTCCTTATAAATCTTGGGAGATCAAATAGACATTAGCCCCCAAGTGTCAAACATATTGCTTGCAACCTGCTTGAAACTTGTATAATATTATCTTAATCTTCATCATCTGATAAAATTCCATCCTGGTGACTTATTCTGCATTTTGATATGTGACAGGAAGCCTTAAACGAAGCCGAGTCAGAATTGACCGGTTTAAAGAGCAATCTGGCCACCCAGCAAGCCGCCCGAAACGGGGCCAATGAAAAGTGCCGGCTCCTTGCTGAGGAACTTATCCAAAAGGTTTCTATGAATACTTATACTGGCAACTTATGACCAAAATTTTTGTTATGCAGGTCCAAGGAGCCGTCAACTTGCTTGTGACAGTTTGCTGCCTCTGAAAGCTATCTATACTTTGACAGAGCAGCTATACTGCAGATCTGTCTGCACTATCAAGGTTGTACTTTATAAGGATAACATCCCTCCCGACTATGAAGGGGGTCATAGAACTGCTGTCCACCCTGCCGAAACAAATCCAAGATCTTAAGAAATCAGCCGCCTGACAGGGAGCCATCGCAACCATAAGTTGGGCGTTGGCTTTTGCTCCAAAGTTGACTCCAGAAGACATGATGGACGGGTTTCCCTCCAAGAAGGATGACGGCTCAAAGCTTACGGAGGATGACTATGCATGGTGTGTGAAGGATTCCAAAGTCCTCGCTTTCGTGTTAGTAGAGGAAGTGAACTTGTCAACATACCAGGCGGCTTATAATGCTGAGCAGAAGAGAATACGTGGCCCAACCTTTGAACTCAAAGACTTGATCCCTGCACGCAGTAAGGGCCTCTTTGCCTTCTGATCTTGACACATCCCCCTTATTTGAAGAGGCAAACTTTGCAGCTTTAACCAACTGCAACTGGGACATGGACAATCTCCAGATCATGGAGGTCGAAGACCCGCTGGAAGGTAACCCGCCATCGAACTGACGACTTCGATAACGCCGTGGATAAGCCGGCCTTGTGACCCACCTTAGAGCGGTGTAAAAAACTTTGAATCACCACTTTTGACTTTGTCGAGAGCGTCTATAATAGGCTTATAGTAAACCTTATCTTTGCCTGTACTGTGCCATCGTGCACATATTAAATTGTCCGGCTTAACATATGACATCTGCCTTGTGCTGCCGACTTATATTGGATGTTTTGCCGACTCTTGGTGGTTTTAGCTGACCTGTAAGAATAGATGTATTTTCACATCGTTAGGAGGGCGGCTTAGAATAGCGTAACCCAAAGATGCTATATCTTCCTAACTTACTTTTTGCTATATCTCCCTAACTTGCTTTTTCATAATAACTCATGTGCCAGTTCTGCTGGGCTAACTCGCCACTTAAAACTCCTTAGTAGTACAGGGTCTCTATCGAGATTGGCCGTTAAGTTTTTTGAACCGTCTTAGGGTCTCTAAGCGAGATTAACTTAAAGGAAGTGTGACATCCCAGAAGAGACACGACAGGGCATGAGTACCCTGATAGCCCAAAAACTGCCTCTCAGGTGTCATAAATCTGTCGTTTTGACTTAAACAGTACAGGGTCCTCAAGGATTAACTGTCTAAGAGTATGAATGGGCCACATAGCGGAGAGTCGGCAATAGATGGGAGAGTTTATCCTTGCTTTCCGTAAGCTGGCCCTCACGTGACAATAGCCACCGTCTTAACCTTAACCAGTACAAGGTCTCTATCGAGATTGGCCGTTAAGTTCTTTGAGCCGGCTCAAGGTCTCCAGGCGAGATTAACTAGTGAGAGTTCGATGGGTCACCTAGCGGAGCAGCATCACGGGAAGGTTTAACCCTGTTTGGCTTGAGAGCCGATCAAGAGGGTGTGTAAGATAAACCTGATGGGTTGGAAGGCCCCAAGTGACCTTTGTTGATGGAGTCAACTGTTTGCCTTAAAAGCCGACTGATAGGGTGTGATGAGCTACACCCGGTGGGTGGGAAGCCCCCTGGACAATCATGTCGACGGAGTCAACTATTTTGGCTTGAGAGCCGACCAATAGGGTGTGATAAGCTACACCCGGTGGGTGGGAAGCCCCCTGGACGATCATATCTTCACTTTTTGCACAGATTGAGATGTGTGAAATAGCAGATGCCCCGGCTTGCAAGGATGCCTAATTTACTCATATAAATATATGATATGTACAATGATGGTCAAGTCTTGACAACTTAAGTATAGTAAGGCCGTAGATGCGCTATGTTCCACGGCCGGCGGGTCTCCTGCCCCGAGGTATATGAGTCGTCTCGGATGTCAATGAGGTAATATGACCCGTTATTGAGATTTCTACTGGCCACAAATGGTCCTTCCCATGGAGGGGATAAATTGTGTGCATCTGTCTGATCTTGAATCAACCGCATCACTAACTCGCCTTCTTGAAATGTCTGGGTCTTGACCTTGCGGCTATGATAGCGGCGCAGGTCTTGCTGATAAATCACCGAACGAGCCACCGCCAGATCACGTTCCTCCTCTAGGGCATCCAAGGCGTCTTGACGCGCCGTTTCATTGTCCGCCTCAACATAATCCGCCACTCGTGGCGAGTCATGACGAATATCACTTGGTAACACGGCCTTTGCACCGTAAACCATGAAGAAAGGTGTATAACCCGTTGATCTGTTGGGAGTGGTTTTGATGCTCCATAAGACAGACAGTAATTCCTCCACCCAACAACCTGGCGTTCTCTATAATGGAACCATAAGCCGGGGCTTGATACCTCTCAGGATTTCTTGGTTAGCACGCTCCGCCTGACCGTTGGACTATGGATGAGCAACCGCAGAAACATCAAGTAGGATGTGCTGATTGTCGCAGAATGTTTTCATAGCCCCCTTGGACAGGTTCGTACCATTGTCCATGATGATACTGTGAGTGTCGTTGTTTTCTCACGGCAGATGCCATAGGGTGTCTTATCGGTGGTGTTGGGGCCATTGGACGCCGATGGGCTCCGGGTGCGGGATTGGGGACGAGAAGGTGGAGACACGCGACGTACCCAGGTTCGGGGCCCTCCGTGGGAGGTAATACCCTTAGTCCTGCTTGGATTCGTTGAATGGATGGATAAGTATACAGAGGTGCTCCTGGAGCTGTGTTCGGAGGAGGAAGAAAGGAGCATCTGGCTCGTCTCCCTTTACTACTGGGAAGAGTATGGGAGCTCTCTATGTGTGTGTTCTTGATCGTGGTTCCATCCCCGTTGCATGGGGGCTCGGGGTTTTTTATAGGCCACCCCCCGACTCTTACAATATGATTTAGGTACGAGGGTGGAGGGACCCGACTGGTAGCCTCTCCGCTTGGCCAGGGGGTCCCGTGGCTTGTATTGTCTCATCGTGGGCGGGGCCCGCCGGCCGAGCAGTCCCATCCCTGCTGGGACCCGCCGATGGGTGCCGCGATTGGCCTCCCCCACCTGCCCCGGCACGGGCTGCCCGGGGAGGCGTCGCCTAGCGCCAGCCGGCCGAGGTCGTCAGTACGGCCGGCAGCACTGTAGCCACGCCGGGGCAGGCACTCGAGTGGCGGGGGCGTGCTGGAGCTGTTCCCCATCCGGTCATGCTCACCAAGGTCATCGGGCCGGATGGATGGACTGTAGCCGTGCGGGACGGCGCGTCAGCGACCACTGCGGCCATAGGGTCGCTCGCCCCGCCAGTCACATTGCACTACCGTACCCGCGGTGAGGGAGACGGGACAGGGCGTGTTCGTCCCCAAGTCAATGGGCTGCCCGGCTCGTGGGCAGCCGACTGCTTGGCCAGCCGGGCGGGAGCACGCCCGGTCGCTAGGCCGGCCGGGCGAAACGCCAGCCAAAGATGGATCGTGTGGCGTGTCCCTAGCCGGCCTCGTCCACCCGGCCTGGTTCAGCCGGCCGATTGGTTTTTCTTCAAAGCGGAGTGCGGAGGACCCCGTGGCTTTGGCCTATCCAGGGATATGAGCCCCATCAGTAGCCCCCAAAGCCAGCGGGGCCCCACGTCCGCCGAACGGTGGGGTGCCGGCGACTTCCCCCCAGCCTAGGCCGCCTCCGGCCCGAAGGCGAAGGGGCAGCCGGGCCAACTACAGGACCTGACGCCTCGGGTTCTGGCATGTCGCTCTGGGGCACGCGCCGGCACGTGACCTGCCACATGGCACGTAATGATGCGGTGGGCCTCGCGCACGCGGGGAGACGAGACGTCACCCAGTGCTAGTCCGGTAGGGCCCAGGCGTAGCCCGGTAGGCCTCGGGGCCGGGGCCGGATCCTTTGCGCCCCGATACGGCCGTTACGGCCGGTGGCGACCCACTCGTGCGGGATTTCCGGGTAACGTGGGCGCAGATGATGCCACGTCCCCGGTCGTGTCCTCCCCTATAAAAGGGGAGGGAAGGGCAGGGGGCGGAGGTACCCGCGCCCCACTCGCCCCCTTGCAGTCCTTCTCGCCATTGCTCCTTGCTTCTTGACCTCCCCTCCCCTCGTGCTTCCGCGCTCGAGCCCGTGCATGCGCCCGCACACCGCCCCACCACTGAGATGGCCGACGGACGCGACGGCAGCTAGGGAGGATCCTTCGTCACCGATGCCGATATCGGGGAGCTGCGCAAGGCATGGATGCTACCACCGCCCGAGCGGTTGGCCGCCCATGCACCGGGCGGCGAGCTGGTGCCGGCACCACAGCCAGGGGAACGGGTAGTGTTCCTCTGGCACTTCTCCCACGGCTTCGCGCTCCCGGTGAGCAACTTCTTCCGCCTCTTCCTTGAAACCCTTGACCTTCGACCCCACAATCTCTGTCCCAATGCCATCTTGTATCTCTCTGCCTTCGTGGCGTTGTGCGAGGGGTATGTGGGAGTTCTTCCTTTTCTTGGCCTCTTTAACGCGCTTTTTTATCTCAAGTCGTTGATCAACAACGCATGCGGGGGCACCGTAGTGTGCTGCCGCGGCGTTGGCCATTTCCCTCCCCTTTCTTTGATTGACTCCATCAAGGGTGGCACCGCACATTCTTTTACGTGCGGAACGTCGATCCGGTGGCAGACTACATCGGGCTGCCGTCGTTCGAGGATCGCCAGTCGTCCCAGCAGAACTGGCCAGTGTCGGCCCATCGCGGCATTGCTCTGGAGGAGCTGGGCTGGCTCGGGGATCTGAAGAGCTCTGAGGGGCTGGTCGCCTCCGATCTGGTGGCGGCCTTCATATCGCATTGGGTGTCGCCTCTTCAGATGAGGCCGCACTGGATCTGCGACATGTTGGGCCGGCACGACCTCTACCAGCAGTCCACCATGGAGCTGACGTCGACTCAGGTGGCGAAGTGAGTGAACGCCCTCACGACGTTCAAGCTGAAGCCGCCTCGTGGTCGTTCGGCATGGAGCTGTATGACTGCATCAACCGCCCCTGGTAAGTCTTCTTGTTGAGGTTCGCCTTTTGCTTGATATCCCCAGCCGGGAACCGGCAGGAGAACTTATGACGGGGTGCTGACCGCAGCGGCTGGTGTGACAGAACACCCCACACGGCCTGCATCCACAAATCTTCGAGGCGGAGCAGGCGGACTCCGACTCTTGGGACTTCCTGATGGGGGGTCCCACTGAAGAGGGAGTGGACTCTTCCGGGGAGGCCGACGAGCCGGCGAGGCTGCGAGGCGGCGCTCCCAGCGGAGCCGGAGGGTCCAGAGCGGCCGGAGGGTCCGAAGCAGCCGGGGGACCCGGCGGAGCGGGTGAGTTCCCTCTTGGTCCCTCCATCCGCGATTGGACGGACGACGACGACGATGATGATGATGAGATGATGATCCTCGATGGACCTCCTCCTGCAACGCGCCCGGACCGGAGGAGCGAGGAGCGCCCACTTTGAGGCCCGGCCGCCGAGCCGGCCGTCAGGGAAAAAAGGCCGGCCCAAGAGGGGTCGGTAGCTCCACCGTCCGACCCGAAGTGGGTCAAGGTGGCCGCGCGGAAGCCGCCGCCTCGCGCCAAGCGGGCCTTGCCCCTCGTCGTCGCATATGTCCTCTGCGCTTCTTCCCTTGTTTTTTTCTTGTTTTCATCTTTCGAGCCGGTCGATGATCGAGGCTCGGATGTCGCAATGACCCCATCGAGCTTCAAGAGGAGGGGGCGCCTGATGAGCAGGCGGACGCCGCCAGCCGGCTGGCCCGCGAGCACACGACCACCCTAAGGGAGGAGAAGAGGAGGCTTGCGGAGCTACGAGCGTCCCAGTCCGGCACGTGGGGAGGGGTCGCATGCTCCGGGACTTCGAGCAGCCGGCGACGCAGGGGGCGACCGAGCCACCGCGGGCCTCGAACTCAGCAGCAGAGTCCGCCCGCGTGTCAAGACCCCCTTCCGGCGAGCCGCGAGACGTGGCCATGGATCTGCCACCGCCCCCGCCCGCTCGAGAGACGGTGGCGGGGCCGTCGCCCGAGGCGACTCGGCATGAAGTGCCAGAGGTGCCCCCGCCAGCCCCTGAGCCGGCCCGGGAGGAGGTGATCTCGCCAGCTCCGGAGGCGACGCCGGAGGCGCCGCCAGAGGCGGTCGTTGTGGAGGTGGAGTGGCCTTCTGGCGTGATCGACACGCCGGAGCGGCCGATAGGTGAGGCGGTGATGGCGCCCGGCGGGTGGGCAGCGGGAGGCGACTCCCGGTCCCTCGCCGTTATCAACCCGCCCCCAGAGGCCAGAGCCGCGACGAGCCCAGGCGGTAGCGGCGTCCGTGCTCGGCGAGTCCTGCAGTCGATGCAGGAGGTCAGCCGGGACTGGTAGGCGCTGGCGAATGTGCCAGCCCTACTGGCGCCTCCGCCAGGCGGCCCGGTCCCCTCCCTTGGGGATCTGGGGAGTGTCCTGGACCGGTGCCGATAGGAGCTGGCCCGGTTCGCGGAGGCAGTGGACACCGCCCTTCGGTATGTTGAGGTAAGCTTCTCCTTCCGTCCTTAGTATTCTTAGTTGGGGCGTGCAAGCGCACCCACTGGGTGTAGCCCCCGAGATGCGAGCCGGCTGACCGGCTAACGGGCAGCCAGGTTGGATCTCCTTCGAGCGCGTTTTTGACGTTCTCCCCCTTTTGCAACAGGAGGGAGCCTCCCTGCGGCAGAGGCTCTTCGCGGAGGCAGTCGCCATCCATGACTGCGGCAAGCGTGGCTTCTACCGTCTGGAGGAGGAGCTGGCCCGTGTGCAAGGTGAGTTGCATTTTGTGGGTGGAGGCGTGTAGCCCCTGGGGGTCGGCGGCTTTACGCCTATTTTACTGATGCTATCCTTGTTACGCAAGCGAGCTGGTCGCCCTTCGGGAGGAAAAGACCGGGCTCGCCGCCGAGCAGGACTGGCTGGCGCGGGATGTCCAGGTGGCCAGGCAAGAGACAGACCGGCTGGCCGCGCTGCTGGTTGACAGTGAGGTGGCCCGTGACCGGCTCAAGGCTGAGGCGGCGAAGGAGGCGGCATCCCGGGAGGCGGCCGTTAAGGAGGCGGCTGACGCCGCCTTAAGGACTGCCGCACTCGAAGGCGAGGTGACCTGCCTCGAGAAGTCGCTCGAGGAGGCCAAGAGCTCTCTTGCCGCCTCGGAAGCGGCTCGGGCGGCCGAGCGGGTGGCGGCGCTCAACTTTGCCATCAGTGTGGATGATGCGATCGAAGGTAAGTGCTTGTTTCTTTCTTTTTTCGATTGGTCGCCTTCTGCTTGCCGCCTCTTTGTGCTTCATCTGGTCTTTCTTTTCTTCCTCCCTTCTTCCCCTCAGTGCGGTTCCCGGAGACCCATCGCCGTGCCGCGCGGGGTGTTGAGGAGCACCAGGAGCACCTCCGGGGGTATGGCTGCTCCATTGATGAGCATGCCCCGTGGGATGTGGATGAGATCGGGCTCGCCATCGAGATGCGGATGAACCATCTCGAGCGGAGCATGGAGCGGCTCAAGACCGCCGGCAAGGAGGTCATCACCGCGCTGTGGCCGGGCCATGGAGGAGCTCCGACACATCGTGTGGCGCTGTGGTTGAGCATGCCGTCTCCCACCTCGAGGCCTGGAAAGCCTCGGCCGCCCGAGCCGAAGTGTAGATGGCGCTTCGGTTCGTCACTTCGTGGTACCGGGGGGTGGACCTCGCCCGGCTAGCAACGATGCGGTATGTGCCGGCCGCGGAGCGGGAGGCTCGTGAGCCGGCCCTTGTCTTGCGGGCGAACGAGCTCGCGTCGCATGTCGATGCGGATGAGTTCCTGCCGCCCGTTGGAGAAGACAATGAGCCGCTGCCTGAGGACTCCTTCGGCATCCCCCAGGGCCCGAACGACGCCAAAGTTGCCGACGAGAGCACGGACTCGAGCAGCGAGACGGCGGAGACCGAGGAGGCCGCTGCGAAGGGCAAGGCAGCCGACCCGAAGGCCGTGAGCACCTCCGGGACAGGGACTGTTGGGGATATAACCCCGCAGTATGACCCGCCATTAAGGTTCCGGGTCACATTGATGGCTTGTGAGCCGGCCGAAGGGTGAGCCGTAAAGTCTACGACCCAGAAAGATAAGCGGCTCAAGGTATGAGCCGTAAGGTGGCCCAGATGGAGAAGACCCGGGCATGTAAGCCGCTTGGGGACAGCTTGGACAAGAATATAGAAGAAGACTCGGATAGACAATGAGACTCAGTTAGACAATTGTAAAGACCCGTGGTCATGACCTCCTATATAAAGGCAGACCCGGGGCAACTTAGAGATAAGGTTATCGAGAACTAGGTCAAGCTTTAGCTCCCTTGTAATTGATACAACAAGCAATACAAGAACAAGCAGGACGTAGGCTATTACCTCGACTTGAGGGGCCGAACCTGGGTAAACTCGTGTCCTTCGTCCCAATCAACCCCTTTGAGTCCATCATGTTAGCGATGGCCTCGAATCCAAGTCCATTCACCTGGACATCTGCCGTGATAAAGCCACGACAGTTGGCGCCCACCGTGGGGCCTATGCTTGGTAGTGTTGAGTTCTCAAAGGGCTCTTTCCCAGGGCTCGAGGGATACGTGGTCGGAAGGATGAGCAAGAGTCGCCGCAGCCGGTTCTACATCGACGATGCCGGCTGGGGCTTGACGCCGAGTCCATGGAGTATGGATTTCGGGTTCCGCTTGGCGGGATCGACGTTTTCATCGGAAAGGCTGATAGATCTACACCCGGGCTGGACGTCTGCACCAACATCGTCGAGCCGACTCAGCGTCTCCAATCTGCAAGTAATGTGCGGCCTGCCTGTGTCAGTCTGGGTCAGAGGCATGTCTTTGTAGGCTTCACTCAAGGTATGGATCTGGAGGCATCCGGGTCAGAGGAAACCCTTGTTTATTTAGAAGATGATTCTTCAAGTGGAGAAACAGAATTAGTGTACCAGCTCCGCAACGGTGGCCTTGGGGGCTACGATGATGCATACCCTGAGTTGGATGGCTTTGAGTCAGATGTTATGAGACCTCCGATTCATGCGGCGGTGTTCATGGCGGGATCAGCCCTAGCCGCAAGTAACGCAGCCACGGGAGCCGCCACTTCGGGTGATAACCCGCCACCGCCGGCTCAAGTTCTTGTGGAGCTGATGGATGAACTCGCGACTCTCATGGCCACTGAAGTCACACCAGATAATCAAGCAACTCAGAATCTAGAGATTGCAAGGATCAAGGGCCGGATGGTGGAGGAACGACAAAGGATGGCTGAGCTGCAGGTCCAGATGGAAGAAGAAGCAGAATGTATCAAGACAGATGCCTTCTGTCTAGGGCTGGAGCAAATGTCAGCAGCGGCGGTACACCGGAGGAGGCATTAGTCCCATTTACTGGAGTGTAATGAAGTGAGGAACCTCTTTAGTACCCCTGGCGCGGGGCGAGCCGCGACCGAACCCGAGAGCCGCCCAACGGAACGGTCGGCGACTCATCCGGCCCAACGTAACTAAGCTTCACCTGGGGGCTTTCCAACACCGGTGGGTCATTATTCTAACCCGGCCAGGAATATGGTTGCAGCTGCCACCCGGCTTGAGGATGTGCGGAATGCCATCGGGTACTTGTAGACGGCCATGGCCCAGCAGGAGAGATACGCTCATAGCCGGAGCCGCATCCATTCAACCCCTATTCCTAGCCGTAGTTTTAGCCGGTGCTACGAGTCACCAGCAGGTTCCAGCAGCAACCATCACAGAGAAATTCCAACGGGTCACCGACCGCGAAGAGATACACAGGCATGTGTAAACCATGCGGGAAGCCCGCATGAGGCGCCAGCTAGGCCGGCTTACCAAGAGCCCGGGCCTTCCGTTTCCGTAGGGGCAGAAGTAACCCCCAGGACGGGAGGGCTGCCGTGTCTATCGCCGGCTCTCTGGAGCGAGCGGTTGCCGAAAGACTTCAAAGGTCCCTGCAAGGTCCCAAATTACACCGCTGATTTACCCCTAGAGGCCTGGGTGGAAAGCTATGAACTGGCCATGGAGATGCTGGATGTTAGTGAGGCGGTTTGTGCCAACTATTTCGTCAAGATGCTTGAAGGTCTGACTCGTACATGGCTAAAGGGGTTACCACCTAATACCATCAATTCATGGGCAGAGCTCAGGGCTCGATTCATTAAAAACTTTCAAGGGACGTGCAAGCAGCCTATGACTATTGTGGATCTTGATCACTGTGTCCAACAGGAGAGCGAGTCGGCTCATCATTGGGTGCGGCGGGTCTCGACAATTATTCACTCATCAGAGCAGATCACGGCGGCTCAAGCGGTGTTGATCTTAGAGAAGAACTACCACTTTATTCCCCTAAAGCACAAACTTGGCCGGCTCAAGCATATGTGTCAGGACATGGGAGAGCTCATGACGGCTCTCACGAAGTATGCCAACTCAGACAACACGAAGGATCCGGGTTCTGATGAGGAAAAGGCTAGTCAAGGCAAGAAGGGCAACCAAAGTAAGGGTGCGGTGAACAATGGTAGCCAGAGTAAGCGCAAGAATCCAGAAGCAGGATCAGAGCTGGTGGCTAACACAAATGGCCAGCAGAATCATCCCAAGGGCAACATGAGGTTTGGACCGCCCTCGGACAGGGATAATTTTTCCTCGAACATGGAAGAGTTGCTTAAGCGACCTTGTCTGAATCACAGTCTGCCTGATAGGCCGGCAAATCATACATGGGAGAGTTGTTCTTTTATGCAGAAGTTCAAGCGGTATGTCACACAACCTAACCGTCGCGGTGGCGGCCCGCCAGGCGGCCCAGGACATGGTGGATCAGGAGCAGGATTTGGTTCTGGCGGTTCAGCATCTGGTCATCCGGGTCAGGATAATCACGGGGGACAGCAGCCGCACTCTGGTAATAATAATCAACAACAGCAGCAACAACGGAATCAGTCCGGTTTTCAGAGTAACCCAAAGCAGCTCAACTCCGGGCAGTACCACATTTTCATGACTAGTCTCAATAGACGGGACCAGAAGTTGCAAAAACGGGAGGTCAATGCGGTTACGCCTGCTCTTCCACAGTATCTAAAGTGGTCTGAATATGACATAACATGGAGCCGTGAAGATCAGCCGCCACGCGTTGATGACCCGGGGCGGCTGCCTTTGGTTGTAGCCCCCCAAGTGGGTGGATATATGTTGAAACAAGGTGCTCATGGATGGCGGCAGCATCATAAACATCCTTTATTATGACACCTTCCGGCGGATGAAGTTGCTCGACAAGGACTTAAAACCTTCGTCCACTATTTTTCATGGTGTGGTGCCGGGTAAGTCGGCGCATCCGGTGGGCAGGATTTCTTTGGAAGTGGCTTTTGGCGATGAATACAACTACAAAGTGGAGTCCTTATGGTTTGAGGTGGTTAAGATCAAGAGCCCTTATCATGCCTTGTTTGGACGGCCGGCTTATGCTATGTTCATGGCTCAGCCCTTCTATGTTTACTTACAACTCAAGATGCCCGGCTTAAATGGTACCATCACCGTTCATGGTAACCGAAACACGGCTATTGAGTGTGAAGAAGGAGACGCGGCTTACGCAGAGTCCAGTTGCACTCAGGAGGAGCTTAAGTTTTATAAGGAGAATGTTGATCCAAAGGATATGACCCCACTGAAAAAGCCCACCACGGAGGTTGAGCCGCCCCTTAAGTTTTCAGCAGATGATACCAAAGCACTAGATTTCACTCCGGGCGACTCATCTAAGCAGTTCATCATTGGGGCTCATATGGATCCCAAATAGGAAAGCACGCTCATCGAATTCATCCGTGAGAATCAAGACATCTTTGCATGGAAGCCTTATGACATGCCGGGTGTACCGAGAGAATTCGCTGAGCACAACCTTAATGTGGATCCAAAGTTTAAGTTGATCAAACAGTTTCTCCGATGGTTCAATGAGGAGAGACGCAAGGCTATTGGGGAAGAAGTTGCCCGGCTCTTGGCTGCAGGTTTTATTGTTGAAGTTTTTCACCCGGAATGGTTGGCTAACCCGGTGTTGGTGCTCAAAAAGAATGGCACATGGCGTATGTGTGTGGATTACATGGACCTTAACAAGGCTTGTCCGGCTGATCCTTTTGCCCTCCCTCGTATCAATCAGATCATTGATGCTACAATAGGATGTGAAAGTTTATGCTTCCTGGATGCTTACTCAGGTTATCATCAGATCAAGATGGCAGTGAAAGACCAGGAGAAGACGGCGTTCATTACACCCTTTGGGGCGTTCTGTTATGTCTCTATGCCTTTCGGGCTCAAGAGTGCCAGGCGACTTATCAACGGTGCGTACAGAACTGCCTGCACAGTCAAATTGGCCGTAATGTTCATGCTTATGTGGACGACATCGTAGTCAAATCCAAAAAGAAGGGGACTCTTTTGGAGGACCTAAAGGAAACCTTTGATAATCTCTGGGTCTACAATATGATGCTTAACCCGACCAAGTGTGTCTTTGGGGTTCCAGCAGGAAAACTTTTGGGTTTCTTGGTTTCTGAGCGTGGCATCGAGGCTAACCCGGATAAAATCAAGGCTATTACTTCTCTAGGAGAGCTGGTGTGCAATAATGACTTTCAGCGCCTGGCAGGGCGGATTGCTGCATTGAGCCGGTTCATAAGCCGCCTTGGAGAGAAGGCTATTCCTTTATATCAGATGATGAAGAAGACACACAAGTTTTTCTGGAGCAAAGCGGCGGGGGAAGCACTTGAGGCGCTTAAGAAACAGCTGACTGAGCCGCCAGTGTTAGCTGCTCCGTTTGAGAAAGAACCGTTGCTCCTTTATGTGGCGGCTAACAACAGGGCAGTCAGCATTGCAATTGTGGTTGAGCGCAAGGAGGCTGGGAAGGAGTATCTCATGCAAAGGCCGGTTTATTATATCAGTGAGGTCCTAGCAGAATCTAAGCAAAGATATCCGCATTGGCAGAAGCTGGTATACGGAGTTTTCATGGCCAACCGCAAGTTCAAACACAACTTTCTAGGGCACCAGATAACTGTGGTCAGTTCTACTCCGTTGGGGGATATTATGCAGAACAGAGAAGCCACATGAAGGATTGCTAAATGGGCGTTAGATCTGGGACCTCTTAATTTAAAGTATGTTGCTCGCATGGCGATCAAATCCCAAGCTTTGGTGGATTTCATAAATGATTGGACGGAGTGTCAAGCTCCCGAAGAAAAGCCGGATAACACATACTGGACTATACACTTTGATGGATCCAAGTAGTTAGAGGGGTCCGGAGCTGGGGTTGTTCTGACATCCCCCAAGGGTGATAAGTTTTGTTATGTGCTCCGGCTGATGTTCCCATGCACTAACAATGCGGCTGAGTACGAGGCTTTGCTTCATGGTCTTAGATTCGCCAAGGAGATGAATTTGAGTCGGGTCAGGTGTTTGGGTGACTCAGATCTAGTGGCTCAGCAAGTTTCTGGCACTTGGGACTCCAAAGACCCGCGGATGGCGGCTTATAGGCAGGCAGATGATATTATTGTGGGTCACTTCAAAGGATATCAGGTAGATCACATTGATCGTCGCAAGAACGAGGCGGCTGATGCTTTATCACGGCTAGGTTCCCAACGTAAGCCAGTGCCGCCTAATGTCTTTTTGGACGTCTTACACCATCCGACTGTCACGATACCTTCAGAGGAAAATTTGGCTGTTCGTGACCCGAAGGCAAAATTGGTGGAGGCTCTGCACGCTATCCCTGATTGGACGATTCCTTATTTGGCCTATTTGACCCGGGGCGAGTTACCTGAGGATGAAGACCTGGCCAGAGAGATCACCCGGCGCTCTAAGTCCATGACGATAGTTAATGGTGAGTTGCATAAATGCAGTGTAACAGGGTTTTTTCAACATTGTGTTTCACCAGAGGAGGACTGTAAGATCTTGAATGAAATTCATGCTGGTGATTGTGGACACCATGCCGGCTCGAAATCTTTGGTGGCCAAGGCTTTCCGGCATGGGTTCTTCTGGTTAACGGCTCACAAGGATGTAGAGGATTTAGTCTGCAAGTGCGACGGCTGTCAGAAATTTGGCGGGCGTGCTCATATTTTGGCTCAACAACTGAGGATGATACCAATCACTTGGCTGTTTACGGGCTGGGGGCTGGACATGGTAGGGCCCTTCAAGAGATCCAAGGACAAGAAAACGCACCTCTTGGTGGCGGTTGACAAATTTACCAAGTGGGTAGAGGCAGAGCCGGTCAGCAAATGTGATGCGGCTACAACGGTTCTATTTATTAAGAAGCTGATCTATCGTTTTGGTTACCCGCACAACATCATTACTGACAATGGTAAAAATCTATCCAAGGGGGCTATGAAGAAATTATCTGACGAAGAGCATATCTAGCTTGATATTTCAGCCGTGGCACATCCACAGTCCAATGGTCAGGCGGAGCGCGCCAATCAGGAAATTCTAAGAGGGATTAAACCGCGGCTTATGGTTCCCATGCAGCGAACGCCCGGGTGTTGGGTCGAAGAATTACCCTCCATCTTATGGAGCATCAGAACAACCCCTAACAGGTCCACGGGTTTCACGCCCTTCTTTATAGTGTATGGCACCGAGGCCGTCTTACCCAGTGACATTCGGCATGACTCACCAAGGGTGGCGGCTTACGTTGAGACAGACAACGAGACAGCACGCCAAGCCGCATTGGATGCTTTGGAAGAGGCACGAGAGTTAGCAGCGGCCCGATCGGCGATTTATCAACAAGACCTGCGCCGCTATCACAACCGCAGGGTCAAGACCCGAACATTCCAAGAGGGCGACTTGGTGCTCCGACTGATTCAAGACCCGACAAATATGCATAAGCTGTCACCTTCATGGGAAGGACCCTTTGTGGTCAGCAGAAATCTCAACAACGGGTCATATTATCTCATTGATATTCGAAACGAGTCAGATACGGCGGGTCAGGAGACCCGTCGGCCATGGAACATCACGCATCTCCGGCCCTATTTCACTTAAAGGGTATTGAGACCCACCATTGTACACTATCATTGTACATATCATAGATGTATAAATAAAGAAGCCTCTACTGTTACATGCATCCTTGTATGAGAGAAGATTAAACAATATTCCAGTTGATACATCAACTGAGGTCGGCGAACGGCAGTAGATGCCTATTAGCCAGGCATTATGCCACAAAATCTGGCTCAGAAAAATGATTCGTGGCGAGGGCGGCTTCCTACCTTTAGTCGGTACAGTTTCTAACGCCTATCTGCCGGCGCTTTGCATCGTATTGCTGAACGGTGGTAGACACCTATTAAGCCGGCATTTTGCCACATAAAAAACCCGACTAAGGTAAATTAGTCGTGGCGAGGGCGGCTTCTTACCTTCGGGTACAACTTCTAACGCCTATCCGCCGGCGGGTCACGCCGTATTGCTGAGGGGGGCTTCTTACCGACGGGTATCGCTTCTAACACCTTATCAGCCAGCTTTATGCCATCTCCGGCTAACCAGTTTAGCCGCGGTTATGAGAGGTTTTTTACCGACGGGTAGCTAACATCTCATGACCCGCAAACGGTGGCTTCTTACCTTCGGGTACAACTTGTAATGCCTATTAGCCGGCCTAAGGCCATGTAAAAACAGCTAAGGTAAATTAGCTGCGGTGAACGGCGGCTTCTTACCTTCGGATACAGCTTCTAATGCCCATTAGTTGTTCTTGTAAAAACAGCTAAGGTAACTTAGCTGCGGTAAACGGCGGCTTCTTACCTTCGGGTACAGCTTCTAATGCCTATTAGTTGTTCTTGTTAAAACAGCTAAGGTAACTTAGCTGCGGTGAACGACGGCTTCTTACTTTCGGGTACAACTTCTAACGCCTATTAGTTGTTCTCATAAAAATCCAGCTAAGGAAAATTAGCCGCGGCTAGAGAGGCTTCTTACCTTCGGGTACAACTTCTAATGCTTATCCGCCGGCGTCTACGCCATATTATTACCTCCGGGTGTATCTTCTAAATGCCTTACCGGCCAGGCTTTATGCCATATGCGGTTGACCAGATTAGCCGCAATCACCAAAAGGGAGTCACCGCATCCGGCTGCAGTTTACCTACTCTCAGCTATAGGTGTGTTCTATGATGACAAGGCAAGTCTAAATGATTCAAAGCATACAGAGACAAATGGCAGCCAACAGCCGGATCATCTTATAGAAACATTATGACAAGTTTTAGTCAAGCTTCATCTAGCTATTACACTCCCAGAGGAGATCAAAATTTCAGACAAGTTTTTCAGCCGTCACATGGCGGGTTAAGCTGATACAAATTCTTAAAGCAAAAGCTAATTAGCTGACGGGTCATCCAGCGCCGGCTCTTCTGTGGCCCTGATCTGGAGGTTGTCCAAATCCCAATTGCAGTTCGTTAGAGCTGCAAAAGAGCCTTCGAAATAAGGTGACGGGTCAAGATCTGGAGCAAAGAGGTCCTTACTCTGAGCAGGCGTCAAGTCTTTGCACTCGTACAAAGGACCGCAGACTCTCTTCTGCTCCGGGTCATAGGCTGCTTGATAAGTATATAGATCAACCTCCTCCGCCAAGACAGAAGCTAACACCCGGGACTCCTTCATACACCGGCTGTAGTCAGCGTCAGTAAACTCTGAGCCGTCATCTTTCCTTGAAGGGAAGCCCTCCATCATCTCGGCGGCTGTTAGACCCGGAGCAAAGGCCAAAGCTCGGCTGATGCCCGCAATGGCCCCTTGGCGGGCGGCTGTTTCTTGAGCTCGGTGATTTGCTTCGGCATGGTGGAGAAGAGCTCCAAAACACCCTTGAGAGTCACCAGAATTTTATCCTTATATTGCACGGCCTTGATAGTGCAGATTGCTCCGCAGTACAGTTGTTCAGTTAAGGTGTATATGGCTTTCAACGGCAACAGGCTATCAGAAGCCAATTGCCGGCTCCTAGGACATGTATAAACCGAACAATTCAGATGAGTCTCCAGTCTAAGATGTAGCCATTTGAAACACAAAGTTGTCAGAAGCTTACCAAAGAGGGCGGCTGACATCTTGCTTATGTGGCGCTTCAAGCATTGGAGTTCATCCGCCACAGCTATCAGCCGCTGGTCGGCGTCATCCACCCATTGGGTCAAAGCAGTCTTCTAAGATTCAGTTGACTCCTTAAGGGCACCAAAATCAGCTTTGATTGTGGCCAGCTCCTCAGAGAGAAGCCGGAACTTTTCGTCGGCGACGCTGCGGGCCTCTTGTTGAGCCGGCAGGTTGGTCTTCAGGTCCATCAACTGCGACCCGACTTCATTTAAGGCTTCCTGTGACATATCAAAATATAGAATAAATCGCCAGAATGGAAATCATATCAAATGATGAAGGTTAAAGACAAAGTTATACAAGTCTCAAGCAGATTGCAAGCAATATGTTTGACACTTGGGGGCTAATGTATATTTGATCTTCGAGAAATCAATACAGTTCTAGCTCATCTTCATCAAAGTTAATTCGGAACTTGGGGGCTACATTATGGCTCTTCAAATTGACTTATAATAAAAGCTCCGACTCAACTCTATCAAGTTTGAGTCGGCCCTTGGGGGATACAAGTGGTTCTTCAGGCTATCTACATTAAAGCTCCGACTCAACTTTATCAAGTTTTAGTCGGCCCTTGGGGGAAATAGATTTGGATTTTCTACAAAGGATCAGAAAAGATCCGGTTCAACTGTTAAGCTAAAATTGAACCGGCCCTTGGGGCTAAGTAAGGTTATAGCAAGAGGAGGAGTACCTCATATTTTATCTTCATCAAGTTGACCAGCCGAAGTTCTAGATCTCGGCTGGTGGAAAGCCGGTTCGTATACCCGGCGTGGAGTTCTTCGGCCGTCATCTTCTCAAAGGAAGAGTCGAAGTCCAGCTTCTTGGAGGCCTCAGCCGACTCTTTATGCCTGGTTAGCACGTGAGCCAGAGGAGACTGAGGAGTAGAACCAGTGATCACGACTTCCGGAGTTGCAGTGGTCTTGGCAGGACTTGGCGGTTTCGAAGGACCCCTTAGTGGGCTCTCCGGGATGATATCTTCAGCAGCTGGCTTAGTGGAGGCAATTGGCGGATCTACATCCTGTTGTGGCTCCTCCGGTTGTTCTTGCTCCGGCTCTTGAGCAGCAGGGCCAGGGGAGGGCTTATTGGTCTTTTGACGCTTGGCTTGAGCACTACAAGATAGAAAGATCAGAATCCAAAGGATATTACTACCCTACAAAGAACCAGATGTTATAGTGGAATTTTTTTTACATAGGGGATCTTGGGAGGCGGCAGAGCAGTCACCGAAGAGTCGCCAGAAGAGGGCGATTTCTGAGATGAAATTTAAGAAAGATGAGACGGCACCAAGGTTATAAAGAGAAATGAATCAAACAGGAACACATACCTCTGCGGGGCGTTTCTTTGGAGCCGGCGAGTTCGGCAAGCCGGACATAACCTCAGTGGAGCCGACGCTCCGGGTCTGGCGACGCTCAACCTGTTGTTGCTTTTTCAAAGGAAAATTGGGAGCCAGATAAGCAAGAGGATGAGAAAGAGGAACTTTTCCAATAACCGACCACGGCCTCCGGGGGATAAAGTATTCTGAGCCGGAAGAAATATAGATTACCGCAGGGGCGTTGGCGTGGCTTTTTCGACATCATCCTGTGAGTAAAACAAGTGTAAGTAAAATAAGGTAATAAAATGGTAGAAATCAGCTAAGGTTTACCTCTGAGTCGGACGATGGCGGCAGGTCAAACCATCCTTCTTGTGGGGCAATCTGCTTGGGTTTCTTAGCCAGGACTTTCTTCTTGGGCTTCTTTGGAGGTGGGACGTACTCCTTCTTCGAAAAATCAGAATCGGCCTGCGAAAAATAACCCAAAGAAGAGTAATAGATCAGCAAGGTACAAACAAAAATCCAAGAGATGGATGGGAAGAAATTGACTTACATCTAGAGCCGGATTGTTGACGCTGAAAGGCGCCAGGCCAATGGCGCTGCAAGAGCCGAAGGCTTCATGACAAGGCTCCGGATGACAGTGGTAATCTCGTCCTCTGTCAGGGTTGATTGGATGAAACATAAGGATCTGTCATACTTGCCTTCATATTCACACATAAGCCGGGTTCAATGGCTTAAGGGCATAATCTGCCAAGAAATCCAGCAGCGGATCAAATCCAATCTAGTTAAACCATTGGCCATGAGTGCCTTGATCTTGGCATGAGCCGGCTCATACCTGGCACACTCCGAAGCTGAGAGCCGACCAGGAAGTTCTGAATCTGTCCTAAGCCGGGAGGGACAATAACCCGGCAATGGGCGCTCATCCTCAGGAGAGGTGTCCTTGCAGTAGAACCAAGTCTTGTTCCATTCCTTCGGATGACTCGGCATCTACGCAGCCGGAAAGATGATGTCTCTGCGTTGTTGAATTGAAATATCGCCACGCTCCAGACTCGGACCGCCTTTCATTTCGGTTTGGCAGTTAGCGTAGAAGAACTCTCGAAACAAACCTACAGACAGCTTGATTTGTAGGTAGACTTCGCAGAGCACTTGGAAATTGCATATGTTTGAAACGGAGTTGGGGGCCAAGTCTTGAGGGTGAAGCTTGTATAGGTGAAGAACATCACGGAAGAATTTCAAGCCGGGTGGCACGAATCCTCGCTCGATTTGGTCAGAGAAAACTACTACCTCTCCTTTTTGGGAGAAGGCCGTGTTTCGTCACCTGGAACCCGCCAATGAAGGACCTCCTTGGAAGGAAGAGTGCCCATGCCAACAAAATCCGTTAAATACTCTTCCGTGATGCAAGACCCGACCCAGTTGCACGAGTTGGAGGCGCGAGACATACTCGCGGCTTAAATACTGTGCAAAATTAAATATGTGGCAAGTTAAGGGCAAGCAGATATCTGTGACGGCTTACAATTTTAAGGGCTCTAGAAATACTATGCCATAGTCTGGTTGATGAGAGCCGGAGAGGCCTGGCGGTTCAACAAGGAAAGGAGGAGCGAACATCGGCTAAGTCCTGAAAACAGGTTTCGCAAACTACCGCTACAATTATGGAAAAAAGCAGGAAAAAGTTTCTTATTCTTGACCTAGCGAAGAACTGACGAAGCAGAAAAAAGAAAACAGAGCCGTGACGATCTGCGCATTGCGCACGGCCGCCCCATACGCGGTGGCGTGGCAAGGACGCACATTAAAGGCATCAACGGCGTCGGGAGTACACTGACGATGGTGCGGACGGAGCCCGAGCGGCGGCGGCGGAGCTTCTGCAGACCCTACTATGGTGGCGATGGATCTAAGAAGGAGCTTGGGCTTACCGATGATGGAGCAGCGGACGCGGAAGAAAAACTAGAACGACACAGGTTGATGCAGCGGCCTGGTTGACGATGATGCGAAGACGACACTAGAGAAGAGTGCGCTGGAGCAGAGGCGATGAGAGGAAGAAGATGAAGAGCGAGCGGGAGAAGGAAAGATTTTCACCTGCAACAGGTCTTATTGAAAGGGAGAACAAGACAGGCGCGAAAATCTAGGCAATGGAAACCATTTAACCGAGGCAAACGCCTCAATTCTTGGGCTGACCATTTAATAAAAGATTCGGTGGCACGTCAGCGGATCTCTCTCGCAGGGACCACGTGACGTCACGCCGGGTCATCACCGGGCGACTCGCCGAAGAGCAGAAGAAAGGGATGAAGTGAGCAAGCTCAATTCAACCTGGGCCTAATGTTGGGGATATAACCCCGCAGTATGACCCGCCATTAAGGTTCCGAGTCACATTGATGGCTCGTGAGCCGGCCCAAGGGTGAGCCGTAAAGTCTACAACCCAGGAAGATAAGCGGCTCAAGGTATGAGCCGCAAGGTGGCCCGGACAGAGAAGACCCGGGCATGTAAGCCGCTCGGGGAGAGCTTGGACAAGAAGATAGAGGAAGACTCGGATAGACAATTAGACTCGGTTACACAATTGTAAAGACCCGTGGTCCTGACCTCCTATATAAAGGCAGACCCAGGGCGACTTAGAGATCAGGTTATCGAGAACTAGGTCATGCTTTAGCTCCCTTGTAATCGATACAACAAGCAATACAAGAACAAGCAGGACGTAGGCTATTACCTCGACTTGAGGGGCCGAACCTGGGTAAACTCGTGTCCTTCGTCCCAATCAACCCCTTTGAGTCCATCACATTAGCGATGGCCTTAAATCCAAGTTCGTTCACCCGGACATCTACCGTGATAAATCCACGACAGGGACCGAGCTGCCTCTCGACATGCCGGCTGGCGACGCGCCAGCTGGCGACGCACCGGTGGCTTGAGCCGCTGGGCATCTTCCTGTTTTGCTCTTTATTTTTCTTCTTTCCTGCACTTTGAACTTGGATTCGATCCACCCACTGGGGTGTGTATGTAATGAATTGAACGCCGGCCGTGGGCCGTTTTGCTTTATGTTATGAGTACTTTGTGTTTTATGCCTTGTGAATTTTGCCGCCTCCACCTTACCCTTTTTCACCCGCCATGCCCCTTAGCATTTCTACTCTGTTTCCCCTTTGGCCTCAGCCTCGCCAGCCTGATAGCCGGGAGAAGGTCCGTGGCTGGGTCGGGGCGTTCGCCTCGAGGGAGCCGCTTCAAAAACTTAGGAATCGCGAAGGGTTTTTTCGGGGTAAGTGAAGCGGCTAGAGACGCGGCGAGGGTCTGGCCGGGCCTAGAAAAGGTCCCTTCCCGTTTTGACCTTTGGTGCGAGCCAAACCTTGCCGCCCCGAGGCCCCGTCAGCCAGACAGCCGGGTGCCGGTCTGCAGCTGGTAAGGGTGGGGAGGCTTGGCCGGCTCACATTTACTTAGTCTTTTCTGTGGAGAGACACCTCTAGGTCCAGCCGGCTAGCCCCCGGGCCCGGGAGCCGGACCGGGGAGCCGATGAGTGGGGAAAGCTTTGAGATAAACAAAATGGGGCGCCCCCCAAGAGCCGGCTTGGGACGCCCATTGCATTCATAAGCCCAAAAGGATGGGGATACATACATACGTTGGTTTTTCCTTAGCAGTAAAACAGGCACAGGAGTGCCGCGTTCCACGGACGCTCCGTTTCTTCGTCGGAGGCATCTCTCTTGTGCTTCTATGGCTTCTGGGCGTCTATTAGATAGTACGCATTATTGTGTAGCGCCTTGCTGATGATGAACGGGCCCTCCCATGGGGAGGACAGCTTGTGCTGACTGACGGTTCGTTGGATCCGTTTGAGGACCAGGCCCCCCTTGCGGAATGAGAGCGGCCGGATCCTCTTGCTGTGATAATGCCGGAGCTTCTGCTGGTAGATTGCTGTCCGGCTGAAGGCTAGCTCGCGAGCCTCCTCGAGCAGGTTGATGCCGTCTTCTCTTGCTTCCTTGGCATCCTTCTCCATGTATAGGGCGACCCGAGGCGAGTCGAATTCGATGTCGGTGGGGATGATTGCCTCGGACCCATACACGAGAAAGAACGGGGTGTAGCCGGTGGAACGGTTAGGGGTGGTCCTGAGACTCCAAAGGACGGCTGACAGCTCGTCGATCCAGCAGCCGACCGACCTGACTAGCAGAGTCATGAGCCGGGGCTTGATGCCGGATAGGATGAGGCCGTTTGCCCTCTCGACCTGGCTGTTTGATTGCGGATGAGCGACGGAGGCCAGGTCGAGCCGGGTCCCTTGCTTGGAGCATAAACGTGCGAGCGCGCCTTTGGTGAAGTTGGTGCCGTTGTCGGTGATGATGCTATGGGGGACACCATAGCGTATCGTAATGTCATTGATGAATCGGACGGCCATGGGGCCGTCCAGCTTCTTAAAGGGCCGTGCTTCGATCCACTTGGTGTATTTGTCCACGGCCACCAGCAAGTGCGTCATGCCGCCTCGAGCGGTTTTGAAGGGGCCCACCATGTCCAGCCCCCAAACAGCAAAGGGCCACGAGAGGGGGATGGTTTGGAGGGCTGTTGCCGGCAGGTGGCTTTGCGTGCTGAAGCGTTGGTAGCCCTCGCACTCGTCCACCAATTTCTTGGCCGCCTCGAGAGCCATGGGCCAATAGAAGCCGTGGCGGAAAGCCTTGGCCAATAGGGCCCGGGAGGCGGCGTGGTGGCCGCACTCGCCCTAGTGGATGTCGAGGAGGATCTCTTGGCCTTTTCCCGGCTCGACACACCACTGGAAAACGCCAGTGGTGCTGCGATGGACAAGCTCGCTGTTGACAATGCTGTAAGCTGAGGCCCGGCGCTGGATCTGCCTAGCTAGAGCCTCGTGCGGAGGCAGCTCGCCTCGTAGAAGGAACGCCAAGATGGGCTGGGCCCACGAGGGATCTGCGATGGCAGCTGGCTGGAGAGCTCCCGGGGCTGGTTGGTTAGTCCCCGGGACCGGCTCGCCAGCCCTCGGGGCCTGCTCGGGAGCCCTCAAGGCTGGTTAGTCAGCCCTCGAGGCCTGGCTCGCCGGCCCCTGGAGTCGGCGGGTCAATGACCATCATGACGACCGCGTCGTCGGGTCCTTCCGCCCCAGGCGCCGCCGGTTCGACGGGGGCCGGCTGGGCAACCGACGATTCGAGAGCTGACGACGGAGTTGCCGGGGAGGCGGTCGGCGCCGTTGATGGGCCGGCGGCGCTTGCCGGCACGAAGATTGACTCCAACTCTGGGAAGGGCTTGACCGACGGCTTGAGCAGCCGCTCAAGAGAGATGCCAGCTGGGATGGCCTGTCGGGTGGAGCCGATTTTTGCCAATGCGTCCGCCGCCTCGTTATCCGCTCGGGGGATATGGTGGAACTCACAACCCTCGAAGGAAACTGTGATTTGCTGCACAAGGAAATGGTAGCTGGCCATGTTGGCATCCCTGGCGTCCCATTTACCAGAAACTTGCTGCACCACGAGGTCGGAGTCGCTGAAGCAGAGGATGCGCCTAATGCTTATCTCCTTGGCGAGCCGGAGGCCATGAATAATGGCCTCGTACTCCACCATGTTGTTGGAGGCGGCAAAGTGGATCTGGAGGGCGTACTTGAGCTGATCACCTTTCGGGGAGGAGAGGACTATGCCGGCACCCAGGCCGGTCCTCATCTTCGAGCCGTCGAAGTGCATTCGCCAATGCATGCAGTCCGGGGGAGGCGGGACGAACGCCGTCTCCGTCCAGTCGACGAGGAAATCCGCCAATGCTTGCAACTTGACGGCGGTTCTCGGCTCGTACCAGATCTCGTGATCGACGAGGGCGATCGCCCACTTGGCAATCCGGCCGGTGGAGACCCGGCCGCTCATGATCTCGCCGAGCGGGGCCGTGCTCACCATGGTGATGGTGTGCTCTTGGAAGTATTGCTTGACCTTCTTGGCAGCAAAGTATATGCCATAAGACATCTTCTGGTAGTGGGGGTAGTTCTACTTGGACGCGGAGAGGACCTCGCTAAGGTAGTAGACGGGCCGCTGAACTGGTAGGGCCTTGCTCGCCTCCGGCCGTTCAACCACCAGCACGATGTTGATGACCCAGGTCGTCACGGCGATGTATGCGAGCAGTGGTTCCTTCTCAGCCGGCGCAGCCAAAATTGGTGCATGGGTGAGAGCCTTCTTGAGGCTGCGGAAGGCCTCGTCCGCCTTGTCAGGCCAATCGAAGGTGCCCGGCTTCTTGGTTTGACCCGGCTCGATGAGAGCCGTCTTGCGAAGGAGCCCGTAGAGGGGCAGAGCCTTCTCCCCCAGCCGGCTGATGAACCGGCTGAGCGAGGCAAGGTAGCCGGTGAACTTCTGGACGCCACGGAGCTGGGTCGGCTTTGGCATGCGCTCGATCGCGCAGATCTTCTTGGGGTTAGCTTCGATGCCTCGGGCGGACACGCAGAAACCCAAGAGTTGACCGGCGGGGACGCCGAAGACGCATTTCTCCGGGTTGAGCTTGACCTTGTATTCGCGCAAGTTTGCGAAGGTCTCCCGGAGGTCGTCGAGGAGGCTGAAGTGCTTCTTGGTTTTGACGACGATGTCGTCGACGTAGACGTGGACGTTCCTGCCTATCTAAGGCAGGAGGCACTTTTGCATGCACCGTTGGAAGGTGGCGCCTGCCTTCTTCAGGTCAAAGGACATGGTGATGTAGCAGTACGCCCCAAAGGGCGTGATGAAGGAGGTCTTGAGGCAGTCTTCTAGGTCTAGCTTGATTTGGTGGTAGCCGGAATAGGCATCCTAGAAGGACAGCAAGTCGTAGCCAGCCGTGGAGTCGATAACTTGATCGATCCGTGGCAGGGCGAATGGGTCCTTGGGACATGCTTTGTTCAGGCTGGTGTAGTAGATGCACATGCGCCAGCTCTTGGTTTTTTTCAGCACCAGGACTGGGTTGGCCAACCAGTCTGGGTGGAAAACTTCCATGATGAACCCGGCCACGAGCAGCCGGGCGATCTCTTCTCCTATAGTGCGCCGCTTCTCCTCGGAGAAGCGGCGTAGGGGTTGCTTGACCAGTTTGACGTCCGGCCCGATGTGTAGTTTGTGCTCGGCGAACTTCCTCGGAACAACCAGCATGTCCTTGGGGGACCATGCGAAGATGTCTTGATTCTCACGGAGGAAGTCGACAAGCTCGCCTTCCTATTTTCTGTTGAGGCGGGAGCCGATCGTGACGCACTGAGTCGGGTTGGCTGGGTCGAGCGGGATTTGCTTGGTGTCCCTGGACGGCTGGAAGGAGGCCTCGCCGGTGAATTGCGAGGGGGGAATTGGCACGGCCGGCTGGCTGGTGGCGGGGGCCACGAGCCGGTCAAGCTGCCGCTTCTCCTCGGCGATCTCCAGGGCCTCGTCCAGCCGTCTACCGTCTCGAGCGCATTCGAGCGACATCTTGTGGTCGCCCTTCACGGTAATGATTCCCTTGGGGCCTGGTAGCTTGAGCTTGAGGTAGGCGTAGTGTGGGACTGCCATGAAGCTGACTAGAGCCGGCCGACCCAGCAGCGCGTGGTAGGGGCTTGCGAGGTCCACGACTTCCAATAGTACAGGCTAGCGGCAGAAGTGGCCGGGTCCGCCAAAGAGGACGTCGAGCGTGATCTTGCCTACAGGGGAGCAAGACTTCCCAGGCACGATGCCGTGGAAAACCGTCCGGCTCGCCTGCAGGTCTTCTATCTTTAGTCCCAACTTGTGCATCGTGTCGAGGTAGACGATATTGATGCTGCTTCCACCATCTATCAACACCCACGTAAATCGGCAGGCTCGATCCTTGGTGACGATGGTGGGGTCGACGACTAAGGCATAGCTGCCAGGATGCGCCATCACTGCGGGATGATCAGCCTGGCTCCATGTGACTGGCTTCTCCGACCAGAGCATGAACTGGGGTGTCACCGCCATGGTGGAGTTCACTTCACGACGGAGCCGGCGTTCCGCGTGGTTGCCGTCTATTCACTGGTGAAGACAACGTAGCAACCGTCTTGGTTGGGGTACTGGTCGACCAGGTGACCGTCGTTTGGGGCCGTTGCCGGCGCCAGGGCGGCAGCTTGGGCCGGGGCCGGCGCACGGGTTGGCGGTGTGGGAGGGGTCGGAAGGCCGTCCCCCCGGGCCAATCGCCGTGAGAAGCTGCACTGCCGGAGCGTGTGCATGGAGGGTTTGTCCCCCGAGTGATTCTTGCATGGAAGATCGAGCGTCTGCTCAAAGGTGAGCTTCGGCTGCCAGGCAACCTTGCCGGTGCGCTCGCGCTGGCTGGAAGGCTGGGCAGCCGGCTCCTGATCCTCGACAGTGTTGACCTGCCGGCTCCCAGAGCGGGGATCCGGATGGTCGTTCTTGCGCTTGTTGCTCTACGGCTACCGGTTGTCGGCAGCCAGCCGGGCCACGACCGGTGTCGTTGTCGCCTTGGCCGGCGAGGCCGTCTTGACCCGGATGGCCGAATCGGCCGTGGCATATTTGTCCGCCTTGGTCATGAGTTCGGCCAGCATGGCCGGCTCGGAGCACAGAAGCTTGTGATTGAGAGGGGTGCCGTCCCGGCAACCCTCAATGAAGTATTGCACGACTTGCACCTCATGCACTCCCTCGTAGGAGTTGCGGAGCTCGGTCCACCGGGTGAGGTAGTCGGGGAGGGATTCGTCCGGCCCCTGAACGCACATAGCAAGTTCACGGGGCCGGCCAGGCCACTTGTAGGTGCCGATGAAGTTGCAGACGAAGGCCTCCTTGAAGTTCGTCCACGTGTTGATGCTGCCGGCCGCCAGGCTATTGAGCCAGGTGCGGGCCGAGCCGATGAGCATGAGGGGGGCGTAGCGGATGGCCACGCATTTGTTTTCCCTTGCGGTGGTGTAATCAATCAGCCAGTATTCTGGCTTGGCGGCCCCGCTATACTTCGGGGTGTCCCTAGGGAGTGTGAAGCCCTTCGGGAATGACTTGGTGCGGATCTGGGGGCCGAAGCAAGTCGGGCCGATTGAGCCCTCCTCCTCGAGGAGGGCAGATTGCGCGAGTTGGTCGATGCAGTTGCGAGCATCGTCCTTGCTACGGGGGACGCGTGGCCCGAGCCGGGCTGAAAGCTCGGGGCAGATGATGGGCGGCATCGATTGCCGCGACCCGCGTTGCGGGGGTGGGGTGTGGCCCCGGCTGCGCCGGCTGCCAGATGCCGGCGCTTCATGGTAGCGGCCACTACGAGGCGGCTCGCCGGTGCGCTGGCTGCTAGCAGCCGGCTGCTCACTCCCCGGCGGCTGAGAGGGTCGGGGGTTGTGCGTCCCGATCCGACGACCGGAGATGCGAGGGGAACAGGAGTGCTACGTCGGCTGGTGGCCGGCAGTTCTCGTGCCCTCGCGCTCGGGCCGGGGGCCTTTGGCGGCGGTGCCGCCTGCCGCGAGCTGATGCTGCTGTGCGTCAGCAGCATCAATAAGCTCCTTGATGTGGCGTTCGTGGGCGGCACACTCTTCTCCCTCCAAGGTGTTCAGTTCCTCGTAGGCCACCTTTAGGGCTCACAGGTTAGCTGCAGGTCGGCTGGGCTCGGTGCCAGCCGAGGTAAGGTCGTAAGCGGAGGCGTATTCCCGCTGCGCCGCTTCCATGCGGCGGCGCGTGGTAGCGAGGGCGGTGGCATCCTCGAAGAGGATGCGACGAGCCACCTCGAGGTCGGACGCGGCGGTATCGGGGTTTGCCGGCGGAGCAATCAGGGTGCTCAAGCCCCGGAGGGCCGCACCGATCGGGTCGGACGTGCCGACGCGGGCGGCAGCAGTGGTGGCCGTTACCCCCGCCCGTTTGGAGGCGGTGGAGGAGGTGATGGCCATCACCCCCTCACAGTCATGGGACCCGCTGGGGCAGGCCGCAGCGAGTACTCCCACGGCCGTGGGCGGGCCGATGCAGACGAGTACCCCCGCGGGGTACTCACCCGTGGCCGGAGCCTCGGTGAGGCTAAGCCTGCCGAAGCGCTCGGTGAGCGCGTCGATGTCGGTCGCTAGGCCATCGGAGCCGCCCGTAGGGAGTGCCGCGGCAAGCCCCACGAGCCTCCCCTAGTTTTGCCAGGCCAAGTGGCGGCAGTAGGGAATGGCGAGAGCTCCTGCCTGGAGCATGAACACGAAGAGTGCCGCAGATGGCCCCACGGTGGGCACCAAGTATCGTCGTTTTCTCACGGCAGATACCATAGGGTGGCTTATCGGTGGTGTTGGGGCCATTGGACGCCGATGGGCTCCAGGTGCGGGATTGGGTATGAGAAGGTGGAGACATGCGATGTACCCAGGTTCAGGGCCCTCCGTGGGAGGTAATACCCTTAGTCTTGCTTGGATTCGTTGGATGGATGGATAAGTATATAGAGGTGCTCCTGGAGTTGTGTTCGGAGGAGGAAGAAAGGAGCATCCGGCTCGTCTCCCTCTTCTACTGGGAAGAGTATGGGAGCTCTCTATGTGTGTGTTCTTGATCCGGGGTTCCGTCCCATTGCAGGGGGGATCGGGGGTTTTTATAGGCCAACCCCTAGCTCTTACAATATGATTTAGGTACAAGGGTGGAGGGACCCGGCTGGCAGCCTCTCCGCCTGGCCAGGGGGTCCCACGGCTTGTATTGTCTCGTCGTGAGTGGGGCATGCCCCCCGAGCGGTCCCATCCCTACTGGGACCCGCCGATGGGCGCCGTGATTGGCCCTCCCCCACCTGCCCCGGCACGGGCCGCCCGGGGAGGCGTCGCCTAGCGCCAGCCGGCCGAGGTCGTCGGTACGGCCGGCGGCACTGTAGCCACGCCAGGGCAGGCACTCGAGTGGCGGGGGCGTGCTGGAACTGTTCCCCATGCGGTCGCACTCACTGAGGTCAGTGGGCCGGACGGATGGACTGTAACCGTGCGGGACAGCGCGTCAGCGACCACTGTGGCCACAAGGTCGCTCGCCCCGCTAGTCACATTGCACTGCCATACCTGCAGTCAAGGAGACGGGACAGGGCGTGTCCATCCCCAAGTCAATGGGCTGCCCGACTCATGGGCGGCCAACTGCTTGGCCAGCCGAGCGGGAGCACACCCGGTTGCTAGGCCGGCCGGGCGAAACGCCAGCCGGAGATGGCTCGTGTGGCGTGTCCCAAGTCAGCCTCGTCCAGCCGGCCGATTGGTTTTTCTTGAAAGCGGAGTGGGGAGGACCCCGTGGCCTTGGCCTACCCCAGGATATGAGCCCCGTCAGTGAGGTAACCAAAATGGTAGATTAGATTCTTAATAAACTGAACCGTCGTAGCCGCGTCACACTTGCTGATCAGCTCAGCTTCTACCCATTTGGTAAACTTGTCAACTGCCACCAAGAGGTGGGTCTTCTTGTCTTTGGATCTCTTGAAAGGCCCGACCATATCAATCCCCCAGACTGCGAACGACCAAGTAATTGGAATCATGCGCAATTCATGAGCCGGAACATGAGCACGCTGGCCAAACTTTTGACAACTATCACACTTGCGGACCAGATCTTCTACATCCTTATGAGCCGCCATCCAGAAGAAACCATGTCTAAAGGTCTTGGCCACTAGAGATTTTGAGCCGACGTGATGACCACAATCGCCAGCATGAATTTCCTTCAGGATTTCCTTCCCCTCTTCAGGTGAGGCACAACGTTGAAACACGCCGGTGACGCTTCACTTATGTAACTTGCCATTGACTATCGTCATAGACTTAGACCGCCTTGTGATCTGTCTGGCCAGATTTTCATCATTAGATAACTCGCCACGAGTTAAGTACGCCGAATAAGGCATGGTCCAGTCAGGAATAGCATGTAGAGCCGCCACCAGCTATCCCTCCGGGTCAGGAATATCCAAGTCCTCCTTTGAAGGCAACTTAACCGGTGGGTGATGTAGCACATCCAAGAATACATTAGGCGGCACCGGGTTTCGTTGAGAACCCAGCCTTGACAAAGCATCAGCCGCCTCGTTCTTGCAACGATCGATATGATCTACCTGGTAACCATTGAAGTGACCAGCAATGACATCAACCGCCTGGCGGTAAGCCTCCATCCGCGGGTCTTTGGAGTCTCACGTTCCTGATACCTTCTGAGCCACCAGATCTGAGTCGCCAAAGCACCTAACTCGGCTCAGATTCATCTCTTTAGCCAACTGAAGGCCATGAAGCAGGGCTTCATACTCAGCTGCATTGTTAGTACAAGCAAACATCAACCTTAGCACATAACAGAACTTATCACCTTTGGGAGATGTTAAGACAACTCATGCCCCTGATCCTTCCAGTTGCCTGGATCCATCAAAGTGAATCGTCCAGTATGTGTTGTTTGGCTTTTCTTCAGGCGCCTGACTCTCGGTCCAGTCATTTATGAAATCCACTAAGGCTTGAGACTGGACCGCCATGCGAGGTACGTATTTCAAATTGAGAGGTCCAAGCTCTAGTGCCCACTTGGCGATCCTGCCAGTGGCTTCTCTGTTTTGAATTATGTCTCCCAAAGGGGCAGAGCTAACCACTGTGATCTGGTGGCCCAGGAAATAATGCTTTAGCTTGCGATTGGCCATGAACACCCCATACACCAGCTTCTACCAATGTGGATATCTATGCTTGGGCTCTGTCAGGACCTCACTGATATGGTAAACCGGCCTTTGAACCGGATATTCCTTCCCCGCCTCCTTACACTCGACGACGATTGCAGCGCTGACAGCGCTGTTATAAGCCGCCATGTATAAGAGCAAGAGTTCCTTCTCGACTGGAGCGGCTAAAACTGGCGGCTCAGTGAGTTGTCTCTTGAGCGCCTCAAACGCTTCACCCACCTCCTTACTCCAGAAAAAATTATCCGTCTTTTTCATCATCTGGTATAAAGGGATGGCCTTCTCACCAAGGTGGCTTATAAACCGCCTTAACGCAGCAATTCGACCCGCCAGGCGCTGAACATTGTTGATGCATGCCGGCTTAGACAGGCAGGTGATAGGTTTGATCTTATCCGGGTTAGCTTCAATGCCACGCTCAGAGACTAAAAATCCCAAGAGTTTGCCAGCCGGAACGCCAAAGACACACTTAGCTGGGTTAAGCATCATCTTATAGACTCGTAAGTTGTCGAAAGTCTCCTTCAGGTCATCCAGTAGAGTCTCTTTCTTCCTTGATTTGATCACAATATCATCCAGATATGCATGAACATTATGCCCAATCTGACTATGAAGACAGTTCTGGACATAACACTCATAAGTCGCCTGAGCGCTCTTGAGCCCAAAAGGCATACATACGTAGCAGAAGGCACCAAAAGGTGTGATGAAAGCCACTTCTCTTGGTCCTTGACTGCCATCTTGATCTGATGATAACCAGAATAAGCATCCAGGAAGGATAAACTCTCACAACCCGCCGTCGCGTCAATGATCTGGTCAATGCGAGGGAGAGCAAACGGATCAGCCGCACATGCCTTGTTAAGATCAGTGTAGTCCACACACATGCGCCACGTGTCGTTCTTCTTAAGTACCAGCACCAGGTTAGCAAGCCACTCTGGGTGAAAGACCTCGACGATGAAACCCATTGCCAAGAGCCGGGCTATCTCATCCCCAATGGCTTGCGTCTCTCCTCATTGAACCGCTGTAGAAACTGCTTGACTGGTTTAAACTTAGGATCCACATTAAGGTGGTACTCAGCGAACTCTCTCGGAACACCCGACATTTCAGAAGGTTTCCATGCGAAGATGTCCCGATTCTCACGGATGAATTCGATGAGCGCGCTTTCCTATTTGGGATCCATATTGGCCCCAATAGTTAACTACTGAGATGAGTCGCCCGGATTGAAATCCACCAATTTGGTATCGTTCGCCAAAAATTTGAGGGGCGTCTCAACCTATGTGGTGGGCTTTTTTAATGGAGTCATGTCCTTCGGGTCAACATTTTCCTTGTAAAATTTGAGCTCCGCCTCAGCACAACCGGACTCTGCATAAGCCGCGTCTCCTTCCTCGCACTCAATAGCCGTCTTCCGATCACCATGAACCGTAATCGTCCCGTTCAATCCAGGCATCTTGAGCTGCAAGTAGACATAGCAGGGCCTAGCCATGAACTTGGCATAAGCCGGCCGCCCGAATAGAGCGTGATAGGGGCTCTTGATTTTTACCACTTCAAAGCACAAGGTCTCCACCCTGTAGTTGAATTCATCACCAAAGGTGACTTCCAGAGAGATCTTACCCACCGGGTAAGCCGACTTGCCAGGCACTACACCATGAAAAACCATCGAGGAAGGCTTAAGATCCTTATCAAGCAACTTCATTCATTGGAAAGTGTCGTAGTATAGTATGTTGATACTATTGCCACCATCCATAAGCACCTTAGTGAACACATATCCTCCCACTTGCGGCGCAACCACCAGAGCCAGCTGCCCCGGCTCATCAACGCACGGCGGGTGATCTTCCCGGCTCCAGGTTATGTCATATTCAGACCACTTCAAGTATTGTCGTAGAGCCGGTGTAACCATGTTCACCCCCCATTTTCGCAATGTGACAGCCCGCAACCGACGCTCCAGAAGATTCCCCTTTTATTTCCGTTCTTGTCTATGTTTCGTTTGGTTATCGCTTCATCATTGCATCATTCGCATCATCTGCATAGCATCGTCACCCGTTTTCGAAAGCTTGCATCCATTCGTAGTTGCCGGTTCTCTCCATTCTTGCCATTGCCCATTGAGACTAACCAAACACGCACGCGCCCGCGGCATCATTTAAATAAAGCCATTTTTTAAGTGTGCACAAAATATTCTCGGATTAGGTCGAAACTTGGTGTGCGGTCTTGTTGTGTTGTAGGTAGACCGTCTATCGAATTTCGTTGCGTTCTGAGTTAGTTTGATACCCCGTCGGTCAGTCGTAGCAGTGAGGTTATCGGTTATCGTCGGACGTTTCTCGGTGTTTCGAAATTCTTGTCACGAGTCACACTTCCCTCTCTTCCCCCTCCTAGCCCATCTGCACAGTCAGCGTAACCCCCCTCCACTTCCGGTCCGTAGAATCGACATCCGCGGTCTGAAATCGGACAGTGACCGCTAAGCCTAGCCCCGAAACCTATATATAGTCCCTCCCCCTTCATAATTGGGCAGCCAGCCCTAATCCCCCTCGTTCCCCGTGCCAAACCCTAGCTTCTCCCTCCTCCAGCCGTCAAGCCCGCCGAGCCCATCTGAGCCTGGGAAAGCCCATCTGGGCCCGTCCCCGAGCTTCTCCCGTGCCTCCCATGGCGATCTCCTCCCATGGCACCGGGCCCTTACCCGAGCTCCTTCCCCCGCCGCAGCTCGCGTCGCCCCTGGCCGGAGCCGCCGTCGCCGAAGCCCCGCCGGACCAGCCTCTCCTCCTTCTCCCTTTCCTCTCCCTTCTCTTCCTCTCGCTAACCCATGCCGGCCTCTCTTCGTTGCAGGCGCCGCAACCGCCGCCGAGCTCCGCCGCCGTTTGCCTCCCCGCCACCGGGGATGGACGGATCCGGTCACCCCGGTCCGATCCCAGCCTCCCCCTCGCCGTGGTCGCTGCCTTTCCTGCATCCTCTGCTCGGGAGGAGGAGCACGACGGGGCTGTGCCCGAGCGCCCATTGACCCGAGCTAGCGCTCGCGTGGGCCTCCCAGCGGCCCAACCTCCCCTACCTACCGAGCTGGCCCAAGTGGCCTGGTGAGCAGCCCAGCCCCCTTTTGCGTTTTATTATTTCTTAGGCCCATTGCATTTTTAAAACGTCTATATATAATTATCCATGCATCGTATTCAAATAATTTTAACATGAAACATGCTTAGAATAAAACGTTGATTAATAATATGTCATTTGCATCCATGCCTAAAATATTTAACTTGGCATTTTGCATCATTGCCATTTAATTGGATTATCATATTTATTTAACCGTGCATCGAAATTAATAAAATCACATATTAAAAATGTTCATCTCATTGGCATCGCATTTTCATGCATGATAAAAATGTTGGCATGATGTTTGTATTTAATCTGCATTAATGAATTGCTATAAGGTGATTAGGCCTAACACTCGCATATTTAATTGTGATTAATTTTCCACATGAACCTATACATATTATATATGTTCTCGGGGTAGAAAAATCCGTATGATTTATCTGTGCATTTAGTTTTGTCATTTGAGCATGTTGCTGTGCATGTCATTTATACCATGATGCCCTTTTGTTAATTTTGTAGGATTTAATCCGTGCATGATATGAATTAATCTTCAACATGAGAAATGTCCTTCGATATGTGTCCTAGCCCATGGACATTTTTCTTGCCATAGAAATGCATGTTTAGGTGTTATTTCAATGTTGTCAACTTGCTATAAAAATTCTGCTATTTTGAGATGCTATGTCTGGAATCTGTAATATTTTGTTGCTGTCTTGCCATGTGATTTGCTAGTGTTCTAGAACCCTTTTGTAGTAGATGTAATGGAGTTATTTATAGTTGATATTGTCCTTTAGTATGCGGTTAAGTTTCATGCCATAATATGCCTTGTAGCATATAGTTCCACTGCTGTCTATATGCCTTCGTGATAAAAACTGCACTGTCAAAAACTGCTATTTTCACTAAGTCTGAAACTGTTTTCAAGTAGCCATCTTGTGAGCTTCCTACCATGTGATCCATGCATGTTTTGATTATGATCTGTGAAGATGAAATGAAGTGTGTGTTATATGCTACTGCTCCATGATTAGTTTGTGCATTTTAGAATAGTGCATATTGTTGTTTTCATGTGTGCAATATGCTAAGTTACTGTTTTGGGCAGATTTCAACTAAAACTTGTTTTGGTGTTTGTGGTTGAACCATAGCTCCGTTTTGATCATGCCATATATGAAACTTGCTTAGAATCTCATGTAGTTTCATAATAAGTTGCTGCATTCATGATTTGAAATGTTCGTGATTGTATTTTCACAGCATTTGCATTCATGACATGTGCATCTTGTGTTGCTCATATCTTTTAGACCGTAGCTCCGTTTGAGATGTTCCATATATGTAAATCGACTAGAATGACATGTAGAATAACATGGTACCATTTGTTTTGATATTTAAAAATATTAAAATGTGATCAGTTCAGATCTGGACCAATTTCGAAATTAACATATGAGGTCATTTCGAAAATGCTATAAGTTGTTTCCGGCCTCATTTAAAATGCCTAGGTAGATAGTTTACTTATGCTTCACCTCTTGCCATGTTTAAAAACATTTAATATTGTCGTGTACCTAACAAGAGTGAACAAAATAATTCGGACGTGGAGTTTTGTCATATGCAACTCGCTGCAAATTGAGCTTCACTTTAATGTGTAGAAGTTGACTGTTGTGATTTGACATGCCTTGCATATGTAAACCGGACATGCATCATATTTGTTTCCACATCATGTCATGCATATGTTGTGGTGTATCTTGTGTTGATTGTTGTTTCGGATTGCTTCTTCTCGATAGAGTTCCGAAAGCATTCGGAGTGTGAGGATTCGTTCGACTACGTTGGCACATCTTCTTCATGGACTCGTTCTTCTTCCGAGCGAGATCTCAGGCAAGATGACTCATTTCCTTGGATACCATTACTATCATTGCCATGCTAGTTGTCTTGTCTTTATATCGCTATGTCGTGCTACCTACCACTTGTTTCATAAGCCTCCCAATATTGCCATGAAAAGACTCTAACCCCTCCACATCCCAGCAAACCTTTGTTTGGCTATGTTACCGCTTGCTCAGCCCTTCTTATAGCGTTTCTAGCTGCAGGTGCAATTGCTTCCATGTGTCAACATGGACATTTTTTTTGTTATATCACATTATTGCTGCTACTTAATTAATGCACATATATACTTGGTAAAGGTGGAAGGCTTGGCCTTTTGCTCGGTGTTTTGTTCCACCCTTGCCGCCCCTAGTTACTTGTGCAGCGGTGTTATGTTCCATAATTGAGCGCTCCTAACATGCTCGGGGTTGTTATGGGGACCCCCTTGATTTTCGGGTTGGAATAAAACTTGTCTGGCAAGGCCCAACATTGGTACTACATTTGCCTAATAATTAATGAACTTGCATAGGGGATTTTCCGGACCCCGTGGATAATTAATCAAGAACCCGGGCCAGTGCTCGTCATGAGTATTGGTCCAAACTTGAGCATCGTGTGGGGCCAACCCGGGGCAACTCGGGAGATTTCTATTAGGCCACCGTATGCTTCGCTTATCCACCGTGTCCTGATAACGAGATACGCGACTCCTATCGGGATCGTCAACATGTTGGGAGGCCTTGTTGGATTTGTTTTACCTTTCTCGAATGTCTCGAGTGAGGAATTCCTATTATTCTTCGGGATATCTCGAGGTGTCGGATTTACTTTGGAATTGCCTAGGATGATCACGAGATCTGTGGTTGAGGTTATTCCCGCTGCGTGTGGTTAATTTATGATGGATGAGTTGGAGCACCCCTGCAATGTTAAATCTTTTCGAGAAGCCGTGCTCGCAGTTATGTGGCAAACTTGGATACTTTGTTTAACATCCGGTCATAGCAAACTTGAAGTAAACTCTAATAAAATACACCAACTGTGTGCGTAACCGTGACTGTCTCTTCTCGTGAGTCCTTATCCGAAAGAGAACACGATGGGGTTATGTTTGACGTAAGTAGGTGTTCAGGATCAGTTAGTGATCATTACTAGTTCACGTCCGTTATGCATAGACCACCATACTTTAATTTTTGTACTCATAAGTTAGCCACTCAAATAAATTCTTAGTCGCTTGCTGCAGCCTCACCACTTAACCATGCCTCACCTATTAAGCTTTAATAGTCTTGATACCCTTAGAAATGAGATTGTTGAGTCCCTGTGGCTCACAGATTACCACAACATTAGTTGCAAGTTCAGGTGATGTGATGAATTGATGTGAGCGCGTAGCTTGATTTGATTTGGAGTTTTTCTTCTTCATCATCATCAATCTTGGAATGGTCCAGGCGGCAGCCTGGGATAGCAAGGGTGGATGTCATTTTATCGTTGGATTTCGTCCGTAGTCGGACCCTGCTCTTATGTATTATGTTTGAGTATGTTATTGTATTGATGTGACTCTGATGTAGCTTGTGGCGAGTGTAAGCCAATTCCATATACTCATCTCTTCTGTAAGTGTACTTGTAATGATATCCATTCTTGCGAACGCATCGAGATGCGCTTCTATCCCTGTCGAGGCCCTCGTGCCGAAATAAGGACAGGACCGCATCTCGGGCGTGACAAGTTTGTATCAGAGCCTGTACCGACCTAGGAGCCCCTTGATTGATCGAACTTGGCTGAGTCGAGTCTAGTTAAAAACTATTCTGAGTCTAGTTATATCGGAGAGTAGGTTTCTTTTTACTCCTCTTCTATGCTCTCGTGAGGTACTGGACTTAGGAATTTTGATTCTACTCCTCTTCTCGCTCACAATTTTTTTAGGATCACGCGGGTATTTTGGAAACTATATGATGCCGATGTGACGGAGTTCTGTCTTGGTGCCTCCGGTCTGACTTGATTTCTGCCGGGGAGTTGAGCTCCGAGGGATTCTTGACACATCATTATCATTCAGTTTTCTTGATATCTCAGGACGAAGGATGTTCGAAATTGCTTCAATACTTATCGCGGTGAGATAAGGTCGGAGTCACCAAGTACTAGGGAGGCGTCCGGGGTACCACCATGATTTAGTATCGTTGTGAGTTCGAGGATTCGAGATTAGACGAGTTTGCGGAGTTTCTTGAATTATGGTGTGGAAGGTTGCAGGTGCAGTTGCAGCTGATTACCTAGGGTAGGTTCCTGGGTCCGCAACCCGAATCACATAAACAAGAAAGTTTTTGGAAGTTCTTAGGTGGGAATTCAAGTAGTTACCTAGAATTATCTTTCCAACAAGTACATAGTGGGTATGTATTTGTTCTGGCTTGTTTCATAAGCCTCATCCTTCGCTTTGTTTTGAATATGGTAATTCGTTGCTTCGATGTCAAGTGGTGATTTCATATCTTGCTAAGTACTGCTCTCATATTTCTGTGGGAATGCTAATTCTTTTCATCATTAAAGTTATCATATCAATTTTTTTCGTACCTGTGTGCTTCTCTTCAAGATAATTCTATCCTCTTCAATATTGCAAGATCAATCCTCATATGTCATTCTAGAGTTGTCTCATTTGTTCTAAGTTTCTTTGTTTTTCCCGCCCTCCCGCCCTTTTTTCTTTAATGATTAAATTTCATCCAAGTGTCTTTTTATTCATGTGATGCTTCCGCTATCTTTTCTTCCATCTTGTTTCCGGTGATTTCTGTGGAGACTCTCAAGAGTTTCATTTCGAGATCTATCCTCATATTATTTGTTCTCGTTGTTATTCTTATCCGGTGGATTCAATTCAAGTTCTTGGTGTTCATCATATCATTTTCATTCTCTATTTTCTCTCCCATGTTGGAATTCTTATCAAGCCTCTCTTGTTTATTCATCCATCTCTATTCTATCTGGAGTGTCAAAGATATCTCAGAAGACATTCATTTTCATTCTTGTCCTCTTAAATTAGTTTAAGGGTCTCATATCATCAAGTTCTTAATTTGTACCGGTCCAATCTCTCTTTTAATCAATTGTTTCAACGGTGGTTTCTTTTCAGTGGGCCCATAACCCACAGGGTTTTCCCCAGGATCTTACCTGACTCTTCTAATCTTTCCGGAGATGTCCTCAAGTTCTCTTCAAATATGACGTAAGAATGAATTTCATCAGTCATATGCCTTCTTGAAGATCGCTTCTAAATCATTTTCATTGTTGGCTCAACCTTTCCTTATTCATTCTTCCGGAGTATCTTAGTAACTCATGGTGTTGTTTCTCGTCATCATTCTTAGCTTGAAGTCTGAAGGAGAGTTTCTCTTAAATCGTTGTTCGTTCTTCCAAAGATTCATGGTTTCAGCTTGTTGCTATCATCTCAATTGTTTTCATCATGAGTTATTTCTTCCATATCTATCTCGTGCATTCTGAATTATTTTCATTTCTTGATCCTCCGAAGGCCATCATTTTAGAAGATTTCTTCGTTCTCAGCTTTCATCTTTCATTCTCAAATTCTTCTCAATTGTTGTTCCTTTGTTTGTATCTCAATTATTCCGGTGCCTTTTCAGTTTCTTTTAGGCAAATCTTGATATCTTCATTCTCATGTGTCCTCTTTAGTATCCAATTCTTTCCGGTGCCTTGTGAAGTTTTCTATTCGGTGGATCATGCTCTCTTCCTTCTCATGTTATTTCATCCATTTGCTTTATCCTCTTTCGTTTTGAATTCTAACAGGTGTTCTCTTCCAAGACTTCTCCAAGTTTGTGCTCTATCTCTCTCTTCATTCTTTTCAAGAAGAATAAGTGGTGTGTGAAATCCGTTGCTTGTCATCAATTTAACTTGATGAATTATAGGCATATCATAATTCTTATTCTTATTTCATCAAGTGATTTCAATCCGTCCGGAGTTGTTCATGATATCAATTCCTTATCCCATGTGGTCATCTTTGTTTTCCGGAGTTCCTAGTTTTGCTCAAATATCTCTTTTCGAAGCATCATCTAATTCATAGAAAGGCCTCAATCTTTTTCTTTTTGGATCCTTCAATTCTTCCTATAATCCTTTCGTTTCAGAGTTCTTCCGCAGGGGCTTCATGGTGGTTCATCAAGATTTCTTCTTTTTCAAGTGTTCTTCAAGATTCTTGTTGGAGGTGCTCAAGTGTTCTTTATCTTGGATTTCTAGTTCAAGTCCTTCTCCATTTGTCTTTTGAGGTGGTGTTATTAAATTCTTGATTATGAGGAGTCTCGAAGGAATTGTCAAGAATAAGATAAGTAAACCCATCATTCCTTTCTCGGAGTTCTCTTGGGTTGGATATCACCTAAGGCATTTCCTAAGGATTGTTGCTATCATGGTGTCATAAATGATTCAAGTTTTCTCCTCCTCTTCTTGGTGAAAGAAGCTTTGCATATCTTGTTGCTCTCAAGCAATCAATTGTTTCTGGTGTGGTAGGTTGTCACCTCATAATTTTGAGATGTTTTCCATAAGCCCATAGCAAGCTATTATTTTCATAGTTGATTCTTCATCAACTCCGTTCAACCATGTTTTTCAAGTTCAATGGTGGTAGAAGTTGTTATTTTCTTCTCAGTTCTCTTCTCTTCAAAGATCTAGTTTTTATTCTGGAGGCCTTGTGATGTTGATCTCTTCAATCTGTCATCTGGTTTTATCAAGATCTTGTTCTTTCTTCCTTATTCTTTTAACCGGAGTGTTGTGCAATCTTTCATGATCCTCCCTTCTTTGAAGTTTTGATGTAATTCCAATCAAAGTTTGGTGCCTTTCTTTCAATTTCTTTCCATCATATCAATTTTTCCTCTCTTTCCTACCGAAGTGCTGCCGAAATTTCTTGTGAATTCTTGCTTGTTCCCATGTTATTCTTCATCTCTTCCAACCTTCATGATCATTGGTTTCACTCGTTTGTCTAAGAAGAAACTAAGTTTACCTTTTGATCTTTCTCTTCCCCTTCTCATTCTAGATCTCGGGATGAGATCCTCGTGTAGTGAAGGAGAGTTGTGACAGCCCGGGACCGATGCTCCAGAAGATTCCAGAAGATTCCCCTTTTATTTCTGTTCTAGTCTGTGTTTCGTTTGGTTGTCGCTTCATCATTGCATCATTCACATCATCTGTATAGCATCATCACCCGTTTTCGAAAGCTTGCATCCGTTCGTATTTTCCGGTTCTCTCCATTCTTGCTGTTGCCCGTTGAGACCAACCACACACGCCCGCGCCCGCGGCATCATTTAAATAAAACAGTTTTTAAGTGCGCACAAAATATTCTCGGATTAGGTCGAAACTTGGCGTGCGGTCTTGTTGTGTTGTAGGTAGACCGCCTGTAAAAATTTCGTCGCGTTCCGAGTTCGTTTGATACCCCGTCGGTCAGTCATAGAAGTGAGAATATCGGTTATCGTCGGTGGTTTCTCGGTGTTTCGAAATTCTTGTCACGGGTCGCACTTCCCTCTCTTCCCCCTCCTAGCCCATCTGCATAGTCACCGTAACCCCCCTCCGGTTCCGGTCCGTCGAATCGACATCCGGCGGTCCAAAATCGGACAGCGAACGCTAACCCTAGCCCCGAAACCTATATATAGTCCCTTCCCCTTCCTGATTGGGCAGCCAACCCTAATCCCCCTCGTTCCCCATGCCAAACCCTAGCTTCTCCCTCCTCCAGCCGTCAGGCCCGCCTCAGCCCATCTAAGCCCAGGAAACCCATCTGGACCCGTCCCCGAGCTCCTCCCGTGCCTCCCATGGCGCCATGCCCTTGCCCGAGCTCCTTCCCCTGCCGCAGCTTGCGCCGCCCCTGGCCGGAGCCCCCGTCGCCGGAGCCCCACCAGACCAGCCTCACCTCCTTCTCCCTTTCCTCTCCCTTCTCTTCCTCTCGCTAACCCCCGCCGGCCTCTCTTCGTTGCAGGTTGCCGCAGCCGCTACCGAGTTCCACCGCCGTTTGCCTCCCCGCCGCCGGGGATGGACGGATCTGGTCGCCCCGGTCCGATCTCGGCCTCCCCCGTGCCTGGCCGCGCCCGTTGGTGCCGCCCCTCGCCGTGGTCGCCGCCTTGCCTGCCTCCTCTGCTTGGGAGGGGGAGCACGACGGGGCTGCGCCCGAGCGCCCGTTGACCCGAGCCAGCGCCCGTGTGGGCCTCCCAGCGGCCCAGCCTCCCCTGCCTACCGAGCCGACCCAAGTGGCCTGGTGAGCAGCCCAGCCCCCTTTTGCGTTTTTTTATTTCTTAGGCCCATTGCATTTTTTAAACGTCTATATATAATTATCCGTGCATCGTATTAAAATAATTTTAACATGAAACATGCTTATAATAAAACATTGATTAATAATATGTCATTTGCATCCATGCCTAAAATATTTAACTTGGCATTTTGCATCATTGCCATTTAATTGGATTATCATATTTATTTAACCGCGCATAGAAATTAATAAAATCACATATTAAAAATGTTCATCTCATTGGCATCGCATTTTCATGCATGATGAAAATGTTGGCATGATGTTTGCATTTAATCTGCATTAATGAATTGCTATAAGGTGATTAGGCCTAACACTCGCATATTTAATTGTGATTAATTTTCCACATAAACCTATACATATTATATATGTTCTCGGGGTAGAAAAATCCGTATGATTTATCTGTGCATTTAGTTTTGTCAGTTGAGCATGTTGGTGTGCATGTCATTTATGTCGTGATGCCCTTTTGTTAATTTTGTGGGATTTAATCCGTGCATGATATGAATTAATCTTCAACATGAGAAATGTCCTTTGATATGTGTCCTAGCCCATGGACATTTTTCTTGCCATAGAAATGCATGTTTAGGTGTTATTTCATCGTTGTCAACTTGCTATAAAAATTCTGCTGTTTTGAGAAGCTAACATATTTCTTAGTCTAGAATCTGTAATATTTTGTTGCTGTCTTGCCATGTGATTTGCTAGTGTTCTAGAACCCTTCTGTGGTAGATGTAATGGAGTTATTTATAGTTGATATTTTCATTTAGTATGCGGTTAAGTTTCATGCCATAATATGCCTTGTAGCATATAGTTTCACTGCTGTCAATATGCCTTCGTGATAAAAACTGCATTGTCAAAAACTGCTATTTTCACTATGTCTGAAACTGTTTTCAAGTAGCCATCTTGTGAGCTTCCTACCATGTGATCCATGCATGTTTTGATTATCATATGTGAAGATGAAATGAAGTGTGTGTTATATGCTACTGCCCCATGCTTAGTTTGTGCATTTTAGAATAGTGTATATTGTTGTTTTCATGTGTGCAATATGCTAAGTTGCTTTTTTGGGCAGATTTCAACTAAAACTTGTTTTGGTGTTTGTGGTTGAACCGTAGCTCCATTTTGATCATGCCATATATGAAACTTTCTTAGAATATCATGTAGTTTAATAATAACTTTCTGCATTCATGATTTGAAATTTTTGTGATTGTATTTTCCATGCATTTGCATTCATGACATGTGCATCTTGTGTTGCTCATATCTTTTAGATCGTCGCTCCGTTTGAGATGTTCCATATATGTAAATCGACTAGAATGACGTGTAGAATAACATGGTGCTATTTGTTTTGCTGTTTAACAACATTAAAATGTTATAAGTTCAGATCTGGACCAATTTCGAAATTAACATATGAGGTCGATTCGGAAATGCTATAAGTTGTTTCCGGCCTCATTTAAAATGCCTAGGTAGATAGTTTACTTATGCTTCACCTCTTGCCATGTTTAACAACATTTAATATTGTCGTGTACCTAACAAGAGTGAACTAAATAATTCGAACGTGGAGTTTCGTCATATGCAATTCGTTGCATATTGAGCTTCACTTTAATGTGTAGAAGTTGACTGTTGTGATTTGACATGCCTTGCATATGTAAACCGGACATGCATCATATTTGTTTGCGCATCGTGTCATGCATATGTTGTGGTGTATCTTGTGTTGATTGTTGTTTCGGATTAATTCTTCTCGATAGAGTTCCGAAAGCGTTCGGAGTGTGAGGCTTCGTTCGACTATGTTGGCACATCTTCTTCATGGACTCGTTCTTCTTCCGGGCGGGATCTCAGGAAAGATGACTCATTTCCTTGGATATCATTACTATCATTGCCATGCTTGTTGTCTCGTCTTTATATCACTATGTCGTGCTACCTACCACTTGTTTGATAAGCCTCCCAATATAGCCATGAAAAGCCTCTAACCCCTCCACATCCCAGCAAACCTTTGTTTGGCTATGTTACCGCTTGCTAAGCCCTTCTTATAGCATTTCTAGCTGTAGGTGCAATTGCTTCCATGTGTCAACATGGACATTTTTTTGTTATATCACATTATTGCTGCTACTTCATTAATGCACAGATATACTTGGTAAAGGTGGAAGGCTTGGCGTTTTGCTCGGTGTTTTGTTCCACTCTTGCCGCCCCTAGTTACTTGTGCAGCGGTGTTATGTTCCATAATTGAGCGCTCCTAACATGCTCGGGGTTGTTATGGGGACCCCTTTGATTTTCGGGTTGGAATAAAACTTGTCTGGCAAGGCCCAACATTGGTACTACATTTGCCTAATAATTAATGAACTTGCATAGGGGATTTTCCGGACCCCGTGGATAATTAATCAACAACCCGGGGCAGTGCTCCTCATGAGTGTTGGTCCAAACTAGAGCACCATGCAGGGCCAACTCGGGGCAACTCGGGAGATTTCTATCAGGCCACCATACGCTTCGCTTATCCGCCGTGTCCTAAGAACGAGATACGTAGCTCCTATCGGGATCGTCGACACGTCGGGGGGCCTTGCTGGATTTGTTTTACCTTTCTCGAATGTCTCGAGTGAGGAATTCCGATTATTCTTCGGGCTATCTCGAAGTGTCGGATTTCCGTTGGAATTGCCTAGGATGATCACGAGATCCATGGTTGAGGTTATTCCCGCTGCCTGTGGTTAATTTATGATTAATGAGTTGGAGCACCCCTGCAGGGTTAAATCTTTTCGAGAAGCCGTGCCCGCGGTTATGTGGCAAACTTGGATACTCTTTCTAACACCCGTTCATAGCAAACTTAAAGTAAACTCTAATAAAATACACCAACTGTGTGCGTAACCGTGACTATCTCTTCTCGTGAGTCCTTATCCGAAAGAGAACACGGTGGGGTTATGCTTGACGTAAGTAGGTGTTTAGGATCAGTTAGTGATCATTACTAGTTCACGTCCATTATGCGTAGACCACCATACTTTAATTTTTGTACTCGTAAGTCAGCCATGGAATGAGATTGCTGAGTCCCTATGGCTCACAGATTACCACAACATTAGTTGCAGGTTCAGGTGATGTGATGAATTGACGTGAGCACGTAGGTTGATTTGATTTGGAGTTCTTCTTCTTCTTCATCATCAATCTTGGATGGGTTCCAGGCGGCAGCCTGGGATAGCAAGGGTGGATGTCATTTTATCGTTTGATTTCGTCCGTAGTCGGACCCTGCTCTTATGTATGATGTTTGAGTATGTTATTGTATTGATGTGACTCTGATGTAGCTTGTGGCGAGTGTAAGCCAATTCCATGTACTCATCTCTTTTGTACATGTACTTGTAATGATATCCATTCTTGCGAACGCATGGAGATGCGCTTCTATCCCTGTCGAGGCCCTCATGCCGAAATAAGGATAGGACCGCATCTTGGGCGTGACACGCAATTTCTGATCTCGCTTATCCTGGCTGGTCCTAAAATCATGATACTGACTCGAGCTGAGCTGCTTTGGATTACTTTGATACCCAGACTGGTTATTCTGTTGTTGATTGTTACCACCAGAGTGCTGATGATGTCCTCCGTGGTTGCCCTGGCCATGATGACTGGATCCTGAGCCGCCAGACCCAAACCCGACTCCTGACCCGCCTGGTCTTGAGCCGCCGGGCGGGCTACCATCGTTGTGGTGCTGCCGTAAGCTGTAGTCTTTGAACTTTTGCATAACATGGAAATTACCCCATGTGTGACCCGTCGGTCTATCGGGCCGGCTATGCTCCGGACAAGGCTTATTGAGCATCTCTTCCAAATTAAAAGGAGTCTTATTTTTATTAAAAGGTGGTTTGAACTTCCCGTTGCCCTTGGCACGGTTGTTGCCTGTGCTGGCGTTGGCTACCAATTCTGACCCGCCGTCCGGGTTCTTCCTCTTGCCTTGGTTGCCATTGCCTGCCACACTCTTGCCATGGTTATTCTTTTTATTCTGACCAGGCTTTTCTTCATTAGAACCTGGATCCTTTGTGTTATCAGCGTCGGCATACTTCGTGAGAGCCACCATGAGTTCCCCCATGTCTTAACACGTGCATTTGAACCGGCTGAGCTTTTGCTTCAGAGGGACAAAGTGACAGTTCTTTTCCAGGATCAACACCGCTTGAGCCGCTGTGATCTATTTAGACGAGTGGATGATGGTCGATACCCATCGGACCCAATGATGAGCCTCTTGTTGAACACAGTGATCCAGATCAACAATTGTCATAGGCTGCTTGCAAGTTCCTTGAATTTTTTTGATGAACCTTGCCTTCAGCTCAGCCCATGAGTTGATGGTATTGGGTGGCAAACCCTTCAACCATGTGCGAGCCGGACCTTCCATCATCATGATAAAGTATTTGGCACAAACCGCGTCATTGCCATCCAAGATCTCCATAGCTAGCTCATAACTTTCAATCCAGGCTTCTAGGGGCAGGTCTGCAGTGTAGTTTGGAACCTTACGAGGGCCTTTGAAATCTTTTGGCAGACACTCGTTCCGCAAAGCCGACACCAAGCATGGGACTCCCACGGCCCTAGTGGTCACTCCTGCTCCAAATGAGACAGAAGGCGCGGGCTCTTGATGAGCCACCCCTGCCAGAGCCGCTGCCTCTCGCTGTACTCTTGCCCGGTCTATGAGCGCATGTGCATCCAGCGTCGTCTGATCGTCTCGCGGTGGCCCCCGGTGCCGATCACTGCTAGAACCCGCCGGCGACTCATAGTGCCAGCTGAAGCTGCACCTGGGGAGAGGGGTTGAATGCATGCGGCTCCGGCTGTAAGTATATTTCTCTTCCTGGGCCATCGCCATTTGAAGGTATCCAAGGGCATTCCGCACCTCTTCTGCAAAGGGCGCCTCATCAGGAATAGGAATTGTTTCAAGCCGGGTTTCTGCCGCCACCATGTTCTCTGCCGGGTTTGAATAGTGACCCGCTAGCATTGGGAAAGCCATCGGTGAGGTTTGGTTCCGTCGGGGCGGGTTAAGGTGCTGTCGAGCCACCGAGCGACTTCTAGGTGCGTCCGCTGTACGTCCCGTTCCTGGCGTGTTAAAAAGGTTTCTAGCCTCATATTGTTCTAGTAGGCGGGATTGATGCCTCATCCGCTGTACCATAGCTGCCGATTGCTGCTCCAGCTCAAGGCGGAAGGCCTCTAACTTAAGGTGCTCTGCCTCTGCATCCATCCGAGCTTTTAACGCACCGACTCTCTGTTGGGCCTTAGCCATCGGATCCTTCAGCGTTGTGATTTCCAGATTCCGGGCGGCTTGATTCTCAGATGTGACTTCGGTTGCCATCAAGACGGTGAGCTCATTCATCAGATCTAGAAGAACCTAGGCCGGCGGCAGGTCAGCCCGCGTGTCGGCCGCTCCGGCGGCTGTACTGCTTGTACCTGGTGCGGACCCCACCATGAAGACGGCCGCATGAGCCGACAGCCCATGGACGTCCGGCTCTGAATGCTACGACTCGGGGTAAAGCTCCTCGTAGCCCCCGAGCCTGCAATCATGAAGTTGGTCGATTGATTCCGCCTCACCGCTCAAAGATCCATCCCCTGAACAAACGAGAGTCTCGACTCAAAGGCCTCAAGATCCGTACCTTGAGTAAAGCCAATGAAGACATGCTTCCTGCCCAGATTAGCACGGGCAGGTTGCGCGTGTTCGGCGGGTTGCGCACGCCGAGACGGCTAGACGATGTCGGCGTAGACGTCCGGCCCAGGTGTAGACCCACCGATCTTGCCAATGAAAACGTGGATTCCGCCGAAGGGAACCCGAAAACCGTACTCCATAGAGTCGGCCTCGGGGCCTCAGCTGGCGTCGTCGATGTAGAGCTGGCGACGCAACTCTTGTTCATGCTTCTGACCATGTATCCCTCGAGCCTTGGTAGAGAGCCCTTTGAAAACTCAACACCACCGAGCACAGGCTGCACGGTGGGTGCCAACTGTCATGGTTTTATCACGGTGGATGTCCGAGGACTTAGATTCGAGGCCATCGCTAAGGTGATGGACTCAAAGCGGTTGGTTGGGACAAGGACACGAGTATACCCAGGTTTGGCCCCTCAAGTAGAGGTAATAGCCTACGTCCTACTTGTGTTTTATTGATTGGAGTATCGATTACAAGGTAGCGGAATCGCTTGAACTAGCACTCGATTAGTTGGTTTCTGCATGAGCCGCCCCGGGTCTCGCCCTTATATAGGAGGTCAAGAACACGGGTTACATGAGTCGCATACCGACTCTTACAACGTGTTTGAGTCTATCTCTACATTTTCTTGCCTTCTTGAGCAAGGCGTCTCCGGGCGGCTTACCCGGCCGGGTCTTCATGACTTCTTTGCCTAGGCCTCATCTTGGCCCATCTCAGTGAGCCGCTGAACACCAAGGCTTGAGTCTTCAGGCCTGTCCTTGGTCTGACCCATGAGCCTCCAGGTGTGACCCGGCCTCGCCTGGGCGGGTCTCACCACGGGGTTATATCCCCAACAAGAGGTACATCTTATCCTGACTAAAGGTGGTCTTCAGGTGCAAAGCTTAAGGGGTGACGCGATGGTGGGCTCAGCGATGACATCCGTCCTGCTGAGCTCGTGGTCTTGGTCTCATTGCACCAGGAAGGAAACCTTTCGGCGATCCTTTGGGAACTTGCGGGCGTCCTTGTCTCCTTAGCACCAAAGAGGAAACTATCCTCCCTTTGGGCGTGCTTGCGCTCGCTTGGCTCCGTCGTCAGAACCCGCGTCATCCCATCCTCGGAAGGTTGGGCACTTAGGAATCTCTGCTCCTCGGGAGGCATCCTAGGGGGTGCTGCTCTCCAGAGGTCTTGACGTCATCCTCCTCGTGAGGCTGGGGGGCCTCGCGATGGTCTTGGCTAGAGGAACTTTTTGCTAGGTCGTACAACACCATTATCGTGGGCCACGCGCCGGGCCACGGGCAAGCATGTCTGGGTACCCCCGGTCCCAGAACGCCAACAGGGGCGGTTGGGAACTTGAAGGCACTTCCATGGATTCTTTCATTATCTTGTCCCTTGATTAACTTTGAGGGAATGTGTGACTCCTTGAACTATTGCATAAGGTTGGAGTTGATTGCAAATAGTCCTTGCCAAAACTGAATGTGAGTGAATTTTGTTGGCAGAGTCACCCCTCAAAAACTTCTCTAGTTCTTTTTATTTGGGATCCACATCAACTTGATGGGAGTCCTTCGAGTTGAAGTAGAACTTATAGAAGTTGATCTTGTGGTAGCCTTGGGAACCCACTTGACCAAAGCATGGGGTTCATCTTCATATGAGTTAATCTCCTCTCGAAGCTTGTCCTTGCCCTTGAGCTTGTGACTTGTGGTGGAGCGTCGTCTTGAGCTTTTCTTCCCTTGGGGAGAGTGTGTTCATCCATCTCCTTTTTAGGAACAAACTTGGGCATGGGGTATTGACCTTCTTCCGCTTCAACTCCATTTGCGTTGAAGTAGCCAATGCCATGGATCCTCCGGTATCCTCCATGTTTGCGTACAATTTCCTCAGATTACTTACATCCGGTAAGACTTTTGTAGATACCTTTTTCTATAATCCATTTCAATAGAGCATTTTCTTGCTCAAGTGTAACTTGGCTAAGAGAATCGTTAGTGGAATCAATAGAACTACTGGAAGCCATATCATTGGATTTATCATTTTTATTGCTACTAGTTGAAGAACCTTTCTTGCCTTTGTTACTAGTTTGCTTAGCCTTAACTTGTGGAATGATTTTAGACAAGAGTAGTTGTTTGATTTAAGAAACTCATGTTCTTGCTCCAAATTTAGCTTCTTGAAGTGTAGCTTCTCATGAGTTCTTACAAGATCTCTATGATCTTCTAGAGTAGATTCATTGGCTAACTTAAGAGTGCTTAATTCTTTAGTTAGTCGCTCTATTTACTTCTTATCATCATCACATGAATTATCTTGACTAGCATGATCATTATCTAGATCATTTTGACTAATATCACTAGTTTTGTCAAATATCAAGTCATCATCTCCTATTAAGTCATCCTCGTCACTATTGAAGTCAATGTATTTGGGGTGTGATACCTTGGGGCCTTTAGCCATGAAGCAACTTCCACTCCCTTCATTTGGTGAATCAAATATGTAGGTGTTGGAGGGAATGAGTGCAAGTCTGACAACACATTCATATTGACTATAGTCAGAGTCGGAGAGATGGTTGTCGGATTCGGAGCCGAAAACCCATTCACCAACATGAGCTTGATGTCTTATTCTTGTGTAGATCTTGGTGTTTTTGCCCTTCTTCTCCAAGTCGCTACTTCTCCTTGAGGGTCTTCATTCATAACGATCATATCTACTCCTTCTATCCCTTCGAGGTGACTCATCTGTTGAGCTCTTTCTTCTAGGTGACTCTTCTCTTCTTTTGTGGGGAGCGTGCACTCATTGGAGTAGTGTTCGGGCCTACAATTTTAACAATTCCGGTCACAAATAGATGGATGCTTCTCTTCATATCTTGAGTTGGAGCTTCTTTCTTTGCCTCTACTCTTGTAGAACTTGTTGAGTATCTTGACCATGGGGCTTATCTCTTGATTGTTTACAAGGTTGTCACTTGATGTGGAGGTAGTGTCACTTGTAGCTTTCTAAGCAACGCTTGACTTGTTATGAAGTTCTTCTTTGTCCTTGAGTGACATCTCACGAGCTACAATCCTTCCAATAACTTCCGTAGGCTTGAGATCTTTGTAGTTTGGCATCATTTGGATCAATGTGCACACGGTGTCGTACTTTCCATCCAAGGGGCTAAGGATCTTCTTGATGATGAATTTGCCAGTCATCTCTTTGCTTCCTAGGCCGGCAATCTCATTTGTGATGAGAGCAAGCATAGAGTAGATTTCTGCGACTCCTTCACCATCCTTGATCTTGAACTTGTCAAGTTGACTTTTTAGCACATCCAACTTAGATTCCCTGACGGATTCGATACCTTCGTGCATATCAACTAAAGTATCCCAAATTTCCATTGCATTCTCAAGACGGTTGATTTTGTTGAATTATTTGGGGCATAGGCAGTTGAATAGAATGTCACATGGTTGAGAATTGTATTGCAACATCTTCAATTCTTCCGCGGTCGCTTCATGATCCAGTTCCTTTCCATCACCAAAGAATTCACCTTGCAAGTCAACAACAACCCATACGATGGGCTTGTGACATATGCATTTTCATCTTATGCTTCCAACTAGCAAAATTTGTACCATAGAAATATGGACCTCTACGGTGATAGTTTACCTCACTAGACGCCTTACTCTCTTTGGTTGTGAGACCAATACAATGGAGATCAAAGCTCTGATACCACTTGTAGGGATCAAAAGTAGGTCTAGAGGGGGGGTGATTTGACTACTTGACCGAATAAAAACATAACCTTTTCCCAAGTTAATTGGTTTGCAAAATTTAGCAATTCTAGCATATCAAGTTCACCCTACACATGCATGTCTACGAGTATTACAGGAGAAAGTAAAGACACACATATGTAAGAAGATAAGGGTAGGAAGATCAAACATAATTTGGAGACACGCAGATTTTTCTCGTGGTTCCGATAGGTGGCACTATCGTACATCCACGTTTATGGAGACTTCAATCGACGGAGGGTAACGGTCACGAGAGTCCCTGGAGGTCTCCACCCATGAAGGATTACACGAAGACGCAACCTCGTCTATACCATGATGCCCTACGTCCACGAAGGACTAGCCTAACTCGGGGTAGATCTTCATGAAGTAGGCGATCTCCTTGCCCTTACAAACTTCTTAGTTCAACTCCACAACACAAAGTAGGAGGGTCCCAAGCAACACCTAACCAATCTAGGAGGCACCACCCTCCAAAAGGTAATAATTGCGATAGTAACAATGAACTCCTTGCCCCTGTGTTTCGAATGATAGTCTCCTCAATATGCAATCACTCTCTCATAGATTTGTCATGGGCAGAAGAGATTTATTGGGTGGAAAGCAACTTCGGAGTCTAGAAGTAAAGTTCCATATGGTTGGAGTGGATGATCTTGACCTCAACATAAGGATAGGTGGTTCTCTCTCAGAAATTTGGATATGTGAAGTGTGGGTCTGTTCTGAGTGCTTCTCTTTTGAGTTGGATGTGGTGGAGGGGTATATATAGCCATTTCCAAAAATCTAACCATTACAACATTATTTCCCAACTCGGTGAAACCAAAGTGAAAACCCGGTTGCACCGACTAGTGCAAAATGTGGAAACTTTGGCGTTTTCGGTGAGACCGATAAACAATTCTCGGTGGTACCGATATAAGCGGCTGAGGGAAGTTATATTACTCGGCGAGACCGATTCACAATTCTTGGAAATTCTGATTCTTGTGAATGAGGCAATTTGAAGTTGGTCACTGAAACTCGGTTGCAGTGATATGAATCTTGATAGTACCGAGAAGTAGGTTTTGGCTAGGGTTTCTGTCTAGGGTTTTGACTCGGTGTAGTCGATTGGATATTGTTGGTGGCGCCGATTATGAGTGGTAGGGTCTAAGATGGAATATTTGTGGGAGAGATTGTGAGCGTTTTTGGTGGCTAACACTTGATCATTTTGAGCATTTCATTCACCATTATTACCTCACCCCCTTTTGATAGTATTGGCTTTCCTATGGACTCAAAGTGATTTCTCACAACGTAAAATGTAGAGTCTTCATGCTTGTAGCTTGGCCAATAATATTCCTTGCATCTTGGTTCTCCTCGCAATCCTTTGCCAATTAAACATTAACGTTTTCCTGAAATATACTTAATGGAAACATTAGTCGAATGAAATATATGGTGTTATTAATTACCAAAACCACCTAGGGAAAATTTGTACTTTCAATGTAGTACAAGGTTTTGGGTAGCAAAAGGTTCTAAACAAGCACCAAATGTTGGAGGATCCATAACAATATAATTTCAATGCAAATATACCCAAACATAACCATTACTTTGTTTTACTTTTCCAACTTCAACTATTTGATAAAGTATGAAAATAATTAATGGGTATTCACAATCATAAAAATATGTCCAATATAATATATTTGTATGTGAAAGTTCTCTTTCTTATACTAATCATTCATGAACTGCTTGTATGATCAATTTGATGATTGTCAAACTTCAATAGATTTTACTTTGTAAACCAAATTTGAAACTACTACTTAGCATGAAACACATTGATAATTTCATATTGATGATATTTCATGCATTCACCATTTACTCTTAGCATATAAGTGAAGCACAAGAGTAAACGTCAAACTACTCTCAAACGATATAAGTGAAGATCAATGAGTAGTTAAACAATTAGGTAGCTTTGTGAGGACTCTCTCTCTCTCAATATTTTTTAAGATCTCAGTATTTTATTCAAACAACAAACTAAACAAAAATAGCACTCCAAGAATAGCACAAATTATGTGGAAAAATAACACTTTAGTCTCAATATAGGCTAATTGATACTCCCCCCATTACTAAATATAAGGTGTGTTATTTTTTCAAAAAGTCAAGCTTCTCTAACTTTGACCAAGTTTATTCAGAAAAATATCAATGTTTAGAATGCAAAATCATTATCACTAGATTCACCATGAAATATATTTTTACATATTGTGTTTTAAGTATTTTAAATGTTTATGTATTTTTCTATAAGGTTGGTCAAACATAGACATTCTTTGACTTTTAGAAAAACTAATGCGCCTTATATTAAGAAATGGAGGGAGTATTTGTTTGATGAAGAGAGGTGAGATGCGTAGCATCCCCAAGCTTATATGGTTGAGACTTTTTGAAATATTTACTTGGGGTGCCTTGGGCTTCCCCAAGCTTGAGCTGTTGTATCTCTTTCAATCCTCCCATATCCTGGTTTCACCTAAGTCTCAAAAACTTCATCCACACAACTTGAAAAGAACTCATGAGATAGGTTAGTCCACATAACAATGAATTGACACTTCATGCACTGCCACGACAAGTTGCACAATAGTTTTAAAATGTTAAGTATTGTATAATATCATTTCCACAATTTATATCTACTAATATAATCCATGAAAACTCTAGGATAAGTAGATAACAAAACTATGACACCAATCTGTCCAAACAGCACAACGTGTAGCAATTTATTACAACAGTGTACTTCTGTATCTCCAAACATTCTAAAAACTTAGGAAATGACAAAATAATTTATATTATACTATTGTGTCAAAATTTTAGAAACTTTCCACGTTATAGTAAAATATAAAAATTCAAACACTACAACAAAAGTTTATGTTTCTACAGAGCACATGTCAAACATGTAATTCAAGCATATTAAAGGCAATTATTGGAACCTTCTATTAAAAACAGATTATAAATAACACATAACATAGTAAAACAAAATAAATAGACGCTCCAAGAAAAACTCATATTATGTGATGAATAAAAATATAGCTCTAAGTAAGATATACCGATAGTGTTGAAGACGAAAGAGGGGATGCCTTCCGGGGCATCCCCAAGCTTAGACACTTGAGTCTTCCTTGGATATTACCTTGGGGGTTACTTGGTCATCCCCAAGATAAGGGTATTACCACTCCTTATTGTCCTCATATTGGTATCTCACCCAAAACTTGAAAACTTCAATCACAAAACTCAACGGAACTTCGTGGTATGGGTTAGTATAGCAAATATAGATCATTCCTTAGGTACTGTCAAGACAAGATTCATATTTTTTCTCACATTATACCTACTGTATTATATAGTTACCATGATTTATATCACCAAATATAATCTATGGAAACACTAAAACAAGCAAACTGTGCATGCAAAACAGAATCCGTCAAAACAGAATGGTCTGTGAAGATCTGAATGGACGCCATACCTCCTTGACTCTAAAAAATAGGAAAACTCCGAGAATTTTCATATAAATACTTTTTAAAATTTCATAAATTTTTGACACTCCATTAAAATCACATGAATTCTTTACTAGAGGCAAAAGTTTATGTTTTTGCACAGAAGCGAAGCAACAAGTATCCACACTATCCCAAAGGCTTTACTTGGCACATTATTGAAATAAAAGACACAAAACATGATTAATACAGTATATTAATCATGTGAACACTCACAAACAGAAAATAAAAGTGTTAGGTTGTCTCCCAACAAGCGCTTTTCTTTAGTGCCTAATAGCTAGGCATGATGATTTCAATGATGCTCACAAAATAATAGTATATGCAACAAGCAAAATAGCATCACGAATCTCATGAAAAGCACATTTAAGTCTAACCCGCTTCCTATGTATAGGGATATTGCAAGAAAATAATTTATGGGAGCAATAATCAACTGGCATAGGAAGGCAAGACAAGCATATCTTCAAGATTTTCAACACATGTGGAGGAAACTTGATGTTATTGCAATACCTACAGGCATATGTTTCTCCCTCATAATATTTTTTAGTATAATCATGAAGGAATTAAACAATATAAGTATCACATAATGCATTCTTTTCATGATCCACAAGCATAGAATTTTCATTACTCTCCACATAAGAAAATTCCTTTTCATCCCTAGTAGTTGGAGCAAACTCGACAAAATAACTATCATGAGATACTTGATTGACATAACCACATTCAATATTAAAATCATGATGAAAAGATTCATGGTTTCTATCACTCCTTATAGAATACATGTCATCATCATAATCATCATAAATAGGACGATTGCCATCATCATAATAACTTTGATCATCAAAACTTGGGGGACTAAAAATTTCATCTTCATCAAACATAGCTTCCCCAAGCTTGTGGCTTTGGATATGAGAATTCATACTAGCAAAATTTCAATAATGCTCATCGTTCAAGTAATTATCATTAAGTATTTTCATAAATTCTTCCTCTACCAATTGAGCACAATTTTTCGAACCATCATTTTCACGAAAGACATTAAAAAGATGAAGCAACTGAGGCAACCTAAAATATATTTTTTGTAGTTTTATTTTATAAATCTAAACTAGTGAAAAACAAGAAACAAAAAGATTTATTGCCATATCTAAAGATATACCTTCAAGCACTCACCTCCCCAGCAACGGCGCCAGAAAATGGCTTGATGTCTACTACACAACTTTATTCTTGTAGTCTCGTGTTGGGCCTCCAAGGGCGGAGTTTCGTAGGGCAGTAGCAATTTTCCCTCAAGTGGATGACCTAAGGTTTATCAATCCGTGGGACGTGTAGGACGAATATGGTCTATCTCAAGCAACCCTGCAAAAAATACAAGATATCTCTTATGTCCCCAACACACCCAATACAATGGCAAGTTGTATAGGTGCACTAGTTCGGCAAAGAGATGCTGATACAAGTGCAATATGGATGGTAGATATAGGTTTTGTAATCTGAAAATATAAAAATGGCAAGATATAAAGTTTAAAACAACGAGAAAAACTTTATATAAATGCTTTAAATAAGGCCTAGGGTTCATACTCTCACTAGTGGAATCTCCCAACAATGCTAACATAGTTGGATCACATGATCATCTCTCAACGTGCAAAAAAGAATCACTCCAAAGTTCCTATCTAGCGGAGAACAATAAGATGAAATTGGTGTAGGTAGTAGAACCACCTCAAAGCTATTATTTCTGATCAATCTATTGTGCTATTCCTATAAGCGTCACAAACAGCCCTAGAGTTCGTAGTAAAATAACACCAATAATACATATCAATCAACCCTAATGTCACCTCAAGTATCCGTGGGTAAATGTGCGACATGCATTAGACAATTTCAGATCTATCATATTCAATCCAACACAAAGAACTTCAAGGAGCACCCCAATATTTCTACTGGAGAACATGGTATGAACACATGCAATCAACCCCTATGCACAGATCCCCATGGTCATCGAAAATCCGCAAGTTGATACCGTAACATATATCAGGTGAATTAATAGAATACCCCAATGCCACTACGGGTATCCCACGCAAGACGTACATCAAGTGCTCACAAACCATAATATTCAATTCAACATAACGAGATCTCGAAGGTAAAGATTCAATTCATCACAACAAGGTAGCAAGGCAATAACATCATATGATCCGACTATATTAACAAAGCCCGTGATACATCAAGATCGTGACATCTCAATAACACGAGAGAGGGAGATTGAACAAATAGCTACTGGTACATACCCTCAACCCCGAGGGTGAACTACTCCCTCCTCATCATCACCTCCACCAGGATGATGAAGATGGCCACCGAATGATGATTTGCCTCTCCGACAGGGTACTGGAATGCCTCCAGATTGATATAGAGATTTGTGGTGGAGGAGCGGAGAGTCTCTGTTTATTTCTATGTTTTCTATCACTTATAGGAGTTTTTAGCATTGGAATCACGCGCAACGGAGCCACGTGGGCCCCAAGAGCCATCAGGGCATGTCCCCGCCCTATTGGCTTGTGGACCACATGTGGCTCCCCTTTGGTGATTCTTTGCTCCAATATGGTTTATTTCCTCCGGAAAAAAATCATCAAAGAGTTTAAGGCGATTCCGAGAACTTTCATTTTTTGCAGAAAAACAACACCAAGGTAATTCTGCTGAAAACATCGTCAGTCCGGGTTAGTTGTAAATAAATCATATAAAGTGCATCAAAACCAAATAAAAGTATTGTAAACATAAGTAAATATGGCATGAATACTTCATAAATTATAGATATGTTGGAGACGTATCACTCATCGTGACACAGAGAGTAAGCGGTGGCTTGCTGGACGATACGTTCTGCTTCCGCATCCTTCGCGAGGGAGGGCATGAAGTATGTAAGTGATGTATACTACGCAACTTTATTCTTTTAGACTCGTGTTGGGCCTCCAAGCATAGAGTTTTGTAGGACAGTATCAATTTTCCCTCAAGTGGATGACCTAAGGTTTATCAATCCGTGGGAGGTGTAGGATAAGGATGGTGTCTCTCAAACAACCCTGCAATCAAATACAAGAAATCTCTTGTGTCCCCAACACACCCAATGCAATGGCAAAGTGTATAGGTGCACTAGTTCGATGAAGATACGGTGATACAAGTGCGGTAATGATAGTATATGTTGATTTTTGTAATCTGAAAATAGAAAAACAGCAAGGTAGCAAGTGACAAAAGTCAGCACAAATGGTATTGCAATGCTTGAAAACAAGGCCTATAGTCCATAATTTTGCTAGTGCAATATCTCAACAATGCTAATATAATTGGAATACATAACCATCCCTCAAAGTGCAACGAATAATCACTCCAAAGTTGTTATCTAGCAAAGATCATAAGAAGAAATTGTTCGTAGGGTATGAAACCAACTTAAAGTTATCCTTTCCGATCGATCTATCCAAGATTTCATACTAAAATAACCAAGTTATCCTTTCCGATCGATCTATCCAAGAGTTTGTACTAAAATAACACCATATGATATGCATCAATCAACTCTAATGTCATCTAGATACTCCAATGTCACCACAAGTATCCATGAGTTAATTATACGATATGCATCAAACAATTTCAGATTGATAATACTCAATCCAAAACAAAGAACCTCAAAGAGTGCCCCAAGATTTTAACCGGAGAAGCTAGGACAAGAACGTGTATCAACCCCTATGCATAGATCACCCCAATGTCACCTTGGGAATCCGCAAGTTGAGTACATAACATATATCAAGTTAATCACTTGAATACCCCAATGCCACTAGGGTATCCGCATGCAAGACATATATCAAGTTCTCTCAAATCCATAAAAGTATTCAATCCAATAATAAAAAAATATCAAATGGAAAACTCAATTCATCACAACAAGATAGAGAGGGGAAAACACCATGTGATCCAACTATATTAACAAAGCCCATGATACATCAAGATCGTGTCGTCTCAAGAACACGAGAGAGGGACAGAGACAGAGAGAGAGATTGAACACATAGCTACTGGTACAAACCACCAGCCTCGAGGGTGGACTACTCCCTCCTCATCATGGACTCCGCCGGAATGATGAAGATGGCCACCAAAGATGATTTACCCTCTCTGGCAGGGTGTTGTTTTCTCTCTAGATTGTTTTTCTTTTGATACAGAGGCCTTGCAGAAAGGGAATGAGGATTCTAGGGTTATTTCTGATGGTTTCTATAGTTATAGGATTTTTGAGTGTCGGTTTCATGCGAACACGGCCACGAGGTGAGCATGCTCCACCAGGGTACGGTTTGGGGGCCTGGCGCGACCTGGTGGAGGATGGCCATCTCGTGACTCTTCTGGACCTCCCACGAAGCATCTAGTGCCTCTTTTGTTCCAAAAAAATCGTCAAAAAGTTTCGGGCGATTCCGAGAACTTTCATTTTCTGCATAAAAACAACACCATGGTAGTTGTGCTGAAAACAATGTCAGTCCGGGTTAGTTTTAAATAAATCATCTAAAGTGCACCAAAACCATATAAAAGTATTGTAAACATAGCTAAAGATGGCATGAATAATTCATAAATTATCGATACGTTGGAGACGTATAAGTAAGCCTTGAACTCCGTGGCCCAGCCGCCCTCCCGCGGCTCCAATGCCAGCAATAGGTCGTCTCTTGAGGGCGGGCCATAGTTCGGCGCGCCTACTAGTGGTGCGGGCGGTAGATCCTCGCGCAATAGTGTTATGCCCTCGGCGAGCGGCACGGCTGGCGGCTTGAGGAGCCTTTCTTCAAAGACGCCAGGGCTTTGGGGCTCGCGGCGACGCACACTTAGCAATTTCATCGGTTTCTTTATTGGCGCACGCGGGATGTGTTGTAGCTCCAAGCCAAGGAAACACTTCTCAAGTTTACGTACCTTCTCCAGGTAGGCTTCCATGTGCTCGTCCTTGGGCTTGTATTTATTGTTGGAGAAGTTGATAAGGAGCTGAGAGTTGCCTTTGATGATGAGGAGCTTGATACCGAGGGCGAAGGCGGCCTTGAGGTCGGCGATGAGGCCCTCGTATTACGTGATATTGTAGGAGACCTTCTTGTCATGCCTGAAGCACAGGTGGACCTCATAATAAATCTTATCTCCCACCAACAAAGTGAGTACGACGCCATCCCCCGTGCCTTGCCTGGAGAAAGCGCCATCGAAGCACAGGACCCAGGCGTGGGGCGCCTAGTCGCCATGCAAGAAGGATTTTCTCTCGCAAGGCTCCTCCTCATACGGGTCCGTCCATTCTACTGTGAAGTTAGCTAGGGCTGCATGTTTGATGACTCAGGTGGTGCAGAACTCCAGCTTGAAGACCTGCAACTCGATGTTCCACTCGGCTACTATGCCAGCAGCGTTGGGGTTGCGCAGGACTTGCTCCAAGGGGTAGGTAGAGATAACACTTATAGGGTGGCTCAGAAAATAGTGGCGCAGTTTCCTGGATGCGACGAGGAGCGCAAGGAGGATCTTCTGTTGCATGGGGTAGCGCTCGCATGCATTCTTTAGCACCGTGCTGACAAAGTACACCGAGTGCTCGATGTGAGGCGTGACCACGTGTCCATGTTGTGCTTGTTGGAAGGCTCGAGAGGTGGAGCCGCAGGGCCCTCCGAAGGCATGGCGTCAAGGGCTGCACGAGCCTCCAGAAGTATGGCATCGTGGGCCTTGTGAGGGTGGGCCACCTCCTGAGGGGGGAGGGGCCCCCTGAAGCGTGACCTCGGCTGGCGTCGATGGGGTTCAAGCAACATGAGGTGATGCCTTCCGAAGGACCGCGAGCTTCCTCTTGGTGCAGACTTGCTCTTCTCCCTCCATGACGAGGGCCACCTGGCCATCTAGGGGGTGGCCGCCAGGTACAATAGTAAGCACTCGTGGGGGTGACCATAACGGAGGGGGGGGGGGCTCGTTAGGTATCTCTTGAGATCTTCAAAGGCGTTGTCCGCTTGAGTGGTCAACTCGAATGGGCTAGACCTTTTCATTAGCTTGAAGAAAGGCAATGCCTGCTTGCCGAATTTGGAGATGAAGTGCCCGAGGGAGGGTACCAGGGCTTCCTTGGCAGATGCAATGAGCTCGGTGATGTGGCCAAGCCACGCATCGTAGCCACCGTCCGCTGGGAGGTAGCGAAGCATCTTGCACGCCATGAACAGTGCGTCTTGCATGCTCATGTGCCCTCCTTTATCCATGCCGGTGCGGCCATCCTGCTGTACGGAAGGGTGGAAGAAGGAGTCCTTGTGCTCGTGGGCAGTAGGGTCAGTGGCAATGGCAGCTTTGGCATCGGCGGGGTGGTGGTGAGAATCACGGCCTGCAGGAGCGGTCTAGGCGACGCAGGCTCCCCGACGCTCGGCACGCACACGGTGAGCATCATCCATAGCGTTGGCAAAGCTGGAGCCAAAGCGGAGCTGAAGAACAACAACGCACCCCTACCTAGCGTGCCAAATGTCGGAACCATGGCCTCAGGGACCCAAGGAGGTTCGAACTCTAGGGTGCGCAGGTTCTCCACCCTAGTCTACCTCGCAGCCTCACGGCGACGCTCTGTCGTGCTCGAGCTAAGGAAGATCAACAAAAGACACAACAACTTACCCAGGTTCGGGGCACCTCGCAGTGTAAAACCCTACTCCTGCTTGTGTAGATTGCTTGTGGTGAGAGGGAGTACAAAGGTGGGTTCTGGCTCTCTCCGGGCCAATCTCCTTCTATGGTGGCAGCTTGCCTTCTCTTATACTGGCCCGAGTCCTCTTCCCCTGAAAACACAAGGCGGGAAGGGTTGCCACAATGGCCAGTTTGAAGGGGGACAAGACTGCAGCTTATCCTAACAAAATTGGTCTTCACCTGCAAAAAGCCTCCTGCCGTAACGCGTGATAACCCACAAGTATAGGGGATCGCAACAGTTTTCGTGGGTAGAGTATTCAACCCAAATTTATTGATTCGACACAAGGGGAGCCAAAGAATATTCTGGAATATTCACAACTAAGTTGTCAATTCAACCACACCTAAAAGACTTAATATCTACAGCAAAGTATTCAGTAGCAAAGTAGTATGGAAGTAACGATAACGATGGCAAAAGTGACAGTAGCAGTTTGGTAGTGATTGTAACAGTAGCAACGGAATAGTAACTTCGCAAGGATCAATATGTGGAAAGATCGTAGGCAATGGATTGGTGATGGATAATTATGTTGGATGTCATTCATCATGCAACAGTTATAACATAGGGTGACACAGAACTAGCTCCAATTCATCAATGTAATGTAGGCATGTATTCCATATAGTCATACATGCTTGTGGAAAAGAACTTGCATGAGATCTTTTCTCCTACCCTCCCGTGGCAGCGGGTCCCTAATGGAAACTAAGGGATATGAAGGCCTCCTTTTAATAGAGAACCGTACCGAAGCATTAGCACTTAGTGAATACATGAACTCCTCAAACTAATGTAATCACCGGAAAGAATCCCAGTTATTGTCACCCAAGGGGATGCAGATCATAACTCGTAACAGGTGTCTACAACTTGCAAGATAGGATCAAGAACACATATATATATTCATGAAAAAATAATAGGTTTAGATTTGAAATCATGGCACTCGGGCCCTAGTGACAAGCATTAAGCATAGCAAAGCCATAGCAACATTAATCTCAAAACATAGTGGATACTAGGGATCAAACCCTAACAAAACTAACTCGATTACATGATAAATCTCATCCAACCCATCATCGTCCAGCAAGTCTACAATGGGATTACTCACGAACAATGGAGAGCATCATGGAATTGGTGATGAAGGATGGTTGGTGATGACGATGACATCGATTTCCCCTCTCCCGAGCCCAAAACGGACTCCAGATCTAGCCTCCCGAGGAAGAACAGGAGGTGGCGGCGGCTCTGTATCGTGAAACGCGATGAACTCTTCTCCTTGATTTTTTTCTCCACGAATAGGAATATATAGGGTTGGAATTGAGGTGGGAGGAGCCATAGGGGGCCCCACAAGCTTGCTAGGCGTGGTCAGGGGGGTGGCCGTGCCTGGTGGGCTTGTCACTTGTGGATGGTGCCCCTCCGATTGATTCTTTTGCTACTATGTTTTATTAATTCCAAAAATAATCTCCGTAAATTTTCAGGTCAATCGGAGAACTTTTATTTCTGCACAAATATAACACCAAGGCAATTCTGCTAAAAACAGTGTCAGTCCAGGTTAGTTCCATTCAAATCATGCAAATTAGAGTCCAAAACAAGGGCAAAAGAGTTTTGATAAGTGGATACGATGGAGACGTATCAACTCCCCCAATCTTAACCCATTGCTTGTCCTCATGCAATTCAGTTGATAAACTGGAAGTGATAAAGAAAAACTTTTACAAACTCTGTTTGATCTCGTTGTTGTAAATATGTCTAATTGATGTTCAGATTTTTAGCAAAGATTATAGACTAACCATGTTCACAAGAACATTTATGTCTCACATTTACTCATATCAATGGCATAATCAACTAGCAAGCAATAATAATAACTCTGTGATGACAACACTTTTATCAAAACAATCATGATACAATATGATATAGTGGTATCTCTCTAGCCCTTTCTAAGATCGCAAAACATAAATGAAGAGCACCTCTAAAGAACAAGGATTAACTAGACATTGTAATTCACGGTAAAAGAGATCCATTCATACTCATACTCAATATCAATTAATAGCAAAGCATACAAATGATGGTGGTGCTCTCTAACTGGTGATTTTTATAAGAAGACGATGACTCAGCAATAAAGTAAATAGATAGGCCCTTCATAGAGGGAAGAATTGATTTGCAGAGGTGCTAGAGCTCGAGCTTTTAAAACCTGAATGAATAAGAATTTTGAGAGGTATGCTTTCATTGTCATAATAGCGACCAGGAGATTTCAGCATCTTCCATGCTAAATACATTATAGGCGGTTCCCAAACATAATGATAAAGTTTTTAGTCCCCCTCCACCAATCAATCACACTCCACAGCGAGCCGAATCCACGGGTACCGTCCATACAAACGCAGTCCTGGGGGAGTTTTGTCTAATTACATTTTGATTTGATTTTGAGCATGGAACTAGGCATCCCGATTACCAGCCACTTTCTCGTGAATGATAGTGAACCAATGTATATCGTGAGAATAACCCACCTAGCATGGAAGATACTGACAGCCCCCAGTCGCTACATGAGCGATTCGGGCAAACAAAATAGAATAATTATTTGAAGATTTAGAGATTGGCACATGCAAATTTACTTGGAACGGTAGGTGAATACCGCATATAGGTTGGTATGGTGGACTCAGATGGAACGACTTTGGGTTTGAGGAATTGGATGCACAAGCAGTATTCCCGCTTAGTACAAGTGAAGGCTAGCAAAAGACTAGGGAGCGAACAACTAGAGAGCGACAACAGTCATCAACATGCTTTGAGATTAACCAACATTGAATGCAAGCATGAGTAGGATATAAATCACCATGAACATAAATATCGTAGAGGCTATGTTTATTTTGTTTCAACTACATGCATGAACATGTGCCAAGTCAAGCCACTTGAATCATTTAGAGGAGGATACCATCCTATCATACTACATCACAACCATTTTAATATGCATGTTGGCACTCAAGACAAACCATTATCCACTCTTAGCTAATTAAGCATGGCATGAGTAACTATAATATCTAATTGTCATTGCAAATATGTTTCACCCATAATGAACTGAATTCGGAACGATGAGCCAATCATATTTACAAAAGCAAAATAGGTCGAGTTCATACTAGCTTTTCTCCATCTCAATCTTTTCATCATATGTCATCATTATTGCCTTTCACTTGCATGATTGAATGGTGTGAATAATAATAAGAGTGCACATGCATTGGACTAAGCTGAAATCTGCAAATAATCACTCAAAGGAGAAGACAAGGTAATATGGGTTATCTGATAGATAAACATCAATGCATATGAGAGCCACTCGACATTTTCATTGTGGTCTCTCCTTACGACCCAAAGAAAGAAAATTCAAAATAAGAACGAGAAAAACTATTTACATGGGAAAGCTCCCAACAAGAAAAAGAAGAACGAGAAATCTTTTTGGTTTCTTTTAATACTACCACTAAACAAACTAGAAGATAAAGCTAGAATTAATTTTTTGGATTTTCTCAAGGTTAATTAAACACACAAGAAGAAAGAGGAAAGAATAAATAAATTACCATGGATGGTACAATGAAAAAGTATGAACACCGACTACTAAGATGAGTGTGTGAGCATGAATGTAAAGTCGGTGAGAAATACATACTCCCCCAAGCTTAGGCTTTTGGCCTAAGTTGGTCTAGGGCCATGGATGGAAATAACCCTCTCCTGGATCATCCTAAGGTTCCTGAGGGTTCCATTGATTAGCGAGCTCCTGTGGCTCCCACTAAAAAATCGAATCTGGATAAGGATCAAAAGCTGGTGTCGGCTCAGGTGTTGGGGGTTGCGTCAGACCCTAATATCTGTAAATGTCCTCGGGTATAATAGTGTACCTGCCGGAATGAATATCGAACAAGGAAGAAGCAGGCACGACAATAATCACATAAGTATGTTGACTAAAAACTAAGTTATAAAGCAGCCTCCTATCATCATTCTTCCTAATAACATAATGTGTTACCATACTGTCATAGTCTAAATATTTTGTGGATAGCAGCATTTCCTCTTCCTCATCAAGCCTAAAAGGTATCTCAAAGTGTTTGGATAGATGAGATGCATAGATACCTCTGATTATGGGCCCCCTCGAACGGTTTAAGTTCAACGATTGGGCCATCATAGCACCTAGACTAAAAGTTCTATCAGCAAATAGAGCGTGGTGTAGAATGGCGAGGTCGGGAGCACTAAGCACTCCACTTTCCCCATGACCAACTAAACATATCCCCGCAAATAATGAATAATAGCATAAAACAGGAAAAATGTAAACTAGCTGCTCTTGCCTTTGACACGCCTCTCTCTTCTCCTACCGTGACTACGACAATAAAATCTTCCATGTCCCTATGATGTGGTTTCCTGATGCTGCCCTCATAGGGTATTTTGCAAACTTTCAAAAATCATAAAGGTTCATTTTCTTAGGCACATCATATAAATGAAATTCTACCGTAGGAGGGTCTTCCCTATAATGAAAGTGAAATTTTTGCACAAAGGTATTAGTGAGCAAGAGGTATTGGTCACACTTATCGTTGAGGAAGTCGGTGATGCCTGCCCTCTCGGCCAAATAATAGAAATCTTCATAAATTCTGGCCGCCCTCAAGAATGCATGACTTGGCCATTCACATGGTCGAACTTCTGCAATGCGAGGAAGATTGTATTTGGACTTCTTATTCACCTCATTTTTATCTTCTCTAGAGCCCTGGCTTGACGATCCCCTTAACAATCCCCTCAACATTTCTTTTTCTAAAAAAATTCTGAAATTTTTAGTGACTCATAATAAAGGTGAATAAAACTCAACCAAATTCATAGCAACTACTCACACAAGTGCCTAGAGTCTATATCATGCATCAAAACTACTTGAGACCATACAAATTTGACATGCCAAGCTCAAGAACAAGGTCACCACAACAACAAAAATTTGCAATATATAAAGCACTATAACAAAAACTAATTGGACCATTGGAGGAGTCACATACCGAAGAACAATCTCCTAAAAAGTTTTGCGAATGGAGCTTTGCACAAGGAGATCGAAAATGGCAGCAAAATGAGCTTGAACACGGGTTTGAGCAATGGTGAGATTTTTTCTGGAGGAAGACGAAGTGGATGGAAGCTGGAATAAGTGAAGGGGGCCTATGTGGGACCCACAAGCCACCTAGGCGAGGCCACGGGGTGGCCACACTCTGTGGGCTTGTGACCCACTGGTGCTGCCCCCTGGTATGTACTCAATGCCAGATATTTTTAAATGTTCCAGAAAAAACATACTACATTTTCAGGGCATTTGAAGAATTTTTGTTTTCAGGTCATTTTTCTATTGCACGGAAAACTCAGAAAACAGAAAAATAATAGCATTTTTACTTTATTTACTCTAACTAATAGAAAATAAAAGTTGGGTACAGAAAGTTGTGCTTTCTAAATTCAACCATCTCATGCTCATCAAAAGGAATCCGTCAATAAGGTTGATCAAGTCTTATTAATAAACTTCTTTCGAGTGACATGAAACCGGAGAACTTTCGAATAACACTAAGTTAACTCAATGGGGATATGCATATCCCCAACAATAAGTATATCATATTTCTTCTTGACAGTTGGCAGAGGGAATTTAAAGTCTCCAATAATAATCGTTAGAACCTTTTGAACGGTGTTGATACTATGAACTTGGGGTTGTTTCTTTGGAAAGTGTACCGTATGCTCATTACCGTTAATATGAAAAGTGACATTACAGTTGTTGCAATCAATAACAGCAATCAATAACAGCCCCTACAGTATTCAAAAAGGGTGTACCAAGGATGATCGACATACTGTCATCCTCGGGAATATCAAGAATAACAAAGTCCGTTAGGATAGTAGCATTTGCAACTATGACACGCACATCCTCACAAATACCGATGGGTAAAGCAGTTGATTTATCAGCCATTTGCAAAGAGATTTTAGTAGGTGTCAACTTATTCAAATCAAGTCTACAATATAAAGAGAAGGGCATAACACTAACACCATCTCCGAGATCACATAAGGCAGTTTTAACATAATTCTCTTTAATAGAGCATGGTATAGTTGGCACTCCTGGGTCTCCCAATTTCTTTGGTACTCCACCCTTAAAAGTATAATTAGCAAGCATGGTGGAAATCTTAGCTTCCAGTATTTTTCTTTTATTAGTCACTATATATTTCATATACTTAGCATAAGGAGACATTTTTAGAATATTAGTCAAGCGCATACGTAAAAAGACAGGTCTAAGCATTTCAACAAAGTGCTCAAAATCCTCATCATCCTTTTTCTTGGATGGTTTAGGAGGAAAGGGCATGGGTTTCTCAACTCATGGTTCTCTTTCTTTATCATGCTTCCTAGCAACAAAATCTCTTTTGTCATTTTATTATTAGGTTGTGGGTTATCAAGATCAACCGCAAGTTCAATATCCACATCAATATCATTACTAGGTTGAGCATCAACATGAACATCATCATTAATATTATCACTAGGCTCATGTTCATCACCAGATTGTGTCTCAGCATTAGAGACAGAAATATCATTTGGGTTTTTAGGTGTATCTATAACAGGTTCACTAGCAGCATGCAAAGTTCTATCATCATCTTTATTCCTCTTATTACTTGAACGACTAGGTGCATGAGTGTTACTCCTTTGAGAATCTTGCTCAATTCTCTTAGGATGGCCCTCGGGATACAAAGGTTCCTGGGTCATTCTACCACCTCAAGTGACAACTCTAACAGAGTGATCATTGTTCTTACTATTCATCTCATTAAGCAAATCATTCTGTGCCTTAAGCACTTGTTCTACTTGAGTGGTTACCATGGAATCATGTTTACTAATAAGCTTAAAGATCATTGATAGTTCTACTCATATAATCACCTAAGCGATCTAGCATGTAAGCATTATGTTTCAATTGTCTACTAACATAAGCATTGAAAATTTCTTGCTTAACAACAAAATTGTCAAACTCATCCAAGCATTGGCTAGCAAACTTATTATGAGGAATATCGCTTTCATCAAATCTACGGAGAGAATTTACCTCTACTACCGATGTCGGGTTATCAAGACCATGTATTTCTTTAATAGGTGGTAGATTGTTAACATCTTCAGCTTTAATACCCTTTTCTTTCATAGATTTCTTTGCCTCTTTCATATCTCTAGGACTGAGAAATAAAATACCTCTTTTCTTTAGAGTTGGCTTCGGAGGTGGTTCGGGAATAGTCCAATCATCGTCATTGCTCAATATATTATTCAACAATAGTTCAGCTTGTTCAACAGTTCGTACCCTGAAAACACAACCAACACAACTATCTAGGTGGTCCCTAGAAGCATTGGTTAGTCCATTATAAAAGATATCAAGTATTTTGTTTTTCTTGAGAGGATGATCAGGAAAAGCATTTAGTAATTGGAGAAGCATCCCCCAAGCTTGTTGGAGACTCTCTTCTTCAATTTTCACAAAGTTAAATATTTCATGCAAGGCAGCTTTGTTCTTATGGGCAGGAAAATATTTTTCAGAGAAGTAATATATCAAATCCTAGGGACTACGCACACAACCAGGAGTAAGAGAATTAAACCATATCTTAGCATCACCCATTAATGAGAAAGGAAACAACTTAAGAATATAGTAATAACAATTTTTTCCTCATGAGTAAATAGGGTGGCTATATCATTCAATTTAGTGAGATGTGCCACAACAGTTTCAGATTCATAACCATGGAAAGGATCAGATTCAACCAAAGTAATTAACTCAGGATCGATAGAGAATTCACAATCCTTATCAGTAACAAAGATAGGTGAGTGGAAAACTTAGGATCATATTTCATTCTAGCATTCAAAGATTTTTCTTTCCACTTGCATAGCAATTTGTTAAGATCATCTCTATCCTTACAAGTAAGAAAGTCCCTAGCTACATCTCCTTCCATAACATAACCCTCGGGTATATCGGTAAATTCATATCTAGGAGAGCTAGGTCTAGCAGGTGTCTCATAGTGTTTAGTTTCAATTATTTCATTAGTTTCAGAAGTATCATCTGTTTTAACATTGACTCTAGCAAATTGTTTAGCAAGAAATTCACCCGGTGGCACAGTATTATCAAGCAAAGTATCTTCATAAGCATCATGCATAACATAAGTGGCATCATCAATTACTTGCAACATATTAGAATTACTAGTAGGTGCTGGTGTCACAAACTTACTCATAACAGAAGGTGAATCAAGTGTAGAGCTAGATGGCAGTTCCTTACCTCCCCTCATAGTAGAGGGATATATCTTGGTTTTTGGATCTTTCAGATTCTTCATAGTGATCAACAGATATAAATCCCAAGTGACTTAGAGAATAGATCTATGCTCCCCGGCAACGGCGCCAGAAAAAGGTCTTGATAACCCACAACTATAGGGGATCACAATAGTTTTTTAGGGTAGAGTATTCAACCCAAATTTATTGATTTGACACAAGGGGAGCCAAAGAATATTCTCAAGTATTCGCAGTTGAGTTGTCAATTCGACCACACCTGAAAGACTTAATATCTGCAGTTCAGTAGCAAAGTAGTATGGAAGTAACGGTAACGATGGCAAAAGTCACAATAGCAGTTTGGTAGTGATTGTAACAGTAGCAACGGAAAAGTAAATTAGCAAGGATCAATATGTGGAAAGCTCGTAGGAAATGGATCGGTGATGGATAATTATGTTGGATGGCATTCATCATGCAATAGTTATAACATAGGGTGACACAGAACTAGCTCCAATTCATGAATGTAATGTAGGCATGTATTCCGTATATAGTCATACATGCTTATGGAAAAGAACTTGCATGACATCTTTTGCCCTACCCTCCTATGGAAGCGGGGTCCTAATGAAAACTAAGGGATATTAAGGCCTCCTTTTAATAGAGAACCCGACCGAAGCATTAGCACTTAGTGAATACATGAACTCCTCAAACTACTGTAATCACCGGAAAGAATCCTAGTTATTGTCACCCTGAGGGATACAGATCATAACTCGTAATAGGTGTCTACAACTCGCAAGATAGGATCAAGAACACATACATATTCATGAAAACATAATAGGTTCAGATCTGAAATCATGGCACTCGGGCCCTAGTGACAAGCATTAAGCATAGCAAAGTCATAGCAACATCAACCTCAGAACATAGTGGATACTATGGATCAAACCCTAATAAAACTAACCCGATTACATGATAAATCTCATCCAACCCATCACCATCTAGCAAGCCTACGATGGGATTACTGACGAAGTGTGGAGGCATCATGGAATTGGTGATGAAGGATGGTTGGCGATGACGATGGCATCGATTTCCCCTCTTCGGAGCCCAAAACGGGCTCCAGATCTGGCCTCCCAAGGAAGAACGAGAGGTGGTGGCGGCTCCGTATCGTGAAACACAATGAACTCTTCTCCTTGTTTTTCTATCTCCATGAATAGGAATATATAGGGTTGGAATTGAGGTCAGAGGAGCCACAGGGGGCCCCACAAGCTTGCCAGGCGCGGCCAGGGGGGTGGCCGCGCCTGGTGGGCTTGTCACCTTTGGGTGGCCCCCTCCGGTTGATTCTTTCGCCAGTATTTTTTATTAATTGCAAAAATATCTCCGTAAATTTTCAGGTCAATCTGAGAACTTTTATCTCTGCACAAACATAACACCAAGGCAATTCTGTTGAAAACAGCGTCAGTCCGGGTTAGTTCCATTGAAATCATGCAAATTAGAGTCCAAAACAAGGGCAAAAGAGTTTGGAAAAGTGGATACGATGGAGGCGTATCAACGCGCCGGTGGGATCGGGGGTGACCTCCATCCTGGCAAGCCACCAACCTTGGTCCTCTTGCAACAAACGGGAAACCTTTGGGGATTGATTTCGGAACCGGGGAGCTGGCCCTGTTCCCTAAGCACAAAATAGGAAATTGTCCCCATCCACGCCTGCTGGCACGACTCCTGGCACCGCTTGATGCAAAGTGCGTCACCCATGTGAAAGCACGGTACCGCACGGCTCTATCGAGCCTCACTTCACTAATCCTCTCTACGAAGGTGTCGAGGCAGCCTCGGGAGGCGGCCCCACAACGCGGGATCCATAAGGCTCTTGATGATGCTTGCTGATGTGAGCCTTGCGAGGCGGGGGCCCTCGTGAGGGTCGTGCTCGTGAAGTCCAATGGTGGGCCGTCTTGGGCCCACAACACGCGATGCGCTTTGGGCCGTAGGCAGACAGTGATGGGTATCCCTAGTCCCACGGGCCCGATAGCGGCGTGGCAAGCTAGCAGTGAAGGTTTGAACTTAGCTAAGGAACGGGAGCACGGGGAAATGTGGCTTTTGGTTTCTACAAGGGGCGGGGGAGGTAGATATTTCTGCCGCAACCCAAAATTTTCATTTGATGCAATGATATCTAAACATCACAAACTGTGTGCGATATGTAAACGTCACAAACAAATCGTATAGTTTACCCCATGAGTGATGAGTTTGAACGTGAAAATTTTGGTCTCCAAGCTTCCGGCGTAAGATATTGGATACTGCATTTCACACGGTTCATGATAACAAATCGTGTGTGATGTACATGCATTTCATTTTCATTTGGAGGAAAAAACGGGGATATGGCAACATTTTTTTTCCAGAAATTCCCTCGTTAAAATGGTCATCCATGTTATTGCATAATTTAACATCACCTGCTAATTTCAATACTACACAAAAAAGCCTATAGCACAGCCCGCACATCCTTAATTGAGCAATTAAACAAAGCTAGTTGACCTAAACATACTCTAACAAAAGACTAGTGCTCTACACAAAGACTAATATTGCGCCTGGTGCTCATCGATCTCCGGCAATGCCGCTTCCTCCATGACCAACTAGCGCTTGACAACCTTTGAGGAAAGCACCTCCATGGATTCTATTGCCGCATATTCCATAATCATCTTGTAGTCCATGTCCGCCATCTCTTTGAAAATGTCCGCCACGATCTAGGCATGGGAGGCCGTGGTCCAGGCATTGACAGCCTCCATCTCGGCTAGGGAGGTCACCGACGAACAGACTGCTACTTGAGCGCTCTCGATGATTGACAACTCTCCGAACATGGGTTGTCGACCGGTGTCAGAGTAGGTCTCTCCTATTTATGTGGTGACTGACATGAACTGGGCATGGGCGGCCTCGGTATAGGCATGGTCAGCCTCCATCGGGGCTACGACGGCCTCCAAGTAATGGAGAGCTGTTGGGCTGCTCTCGCCATTTGCTATCCCCGTCGCTAATGTTGTTGTCACCATCTGAGCTGCAGCAGCTGCCCTTTCGGCTGTTGCAGCCGCCCTGTTGGAGATTACGGCCACACTCATGGAGGTTGTTTTGCATGTTCATGGCTGATGCTACTGTGCTCGGGCCGGAGTGGGTTGCTAAAGTTGCCTTCACGGCGTGGATCCAAGTCCCCATCTTTCACCGCCGATGTTTGAACATTATAATGGGCTTCGGGAGCAAGTGTGGTTCACGCACTGGCAATGGTTGTAGCCTACTAGGCTATTCTGTTTCGCGTAACAGAACCCCTTGAACTGATGTAGTTTACAGATTCGACTGATGGTTTTTCGAGCTGGTGGACTGATGCTTTCATTACGCCGAACTGATCATCTTGTTTAGTTCAAAAACATAATAATCAAACATTTCAAGAAAAAATCGTCGGAACGAGGCGTGTAATATATCATTGGAAATCCCTTGACATCTAAATTACAGTCATATAATTTGTTTTTGTAAAATCATCATGGTTTAAGAGCAGTTTCGAAAAAACCATTTTTTGAAAACCGAAAACATGAATCGTATTTTGGTGTTATTTTCAAACGGTTTGTCGGAATTGAGCAAATGAGATGGCGTTGGAAAGCTGGTAAAAATCCGCATCTACCATATGCAGATTGATTTTTTAAATTCTATATGATTTAAAAGTAGTTTGGAAAATGGAGAAATTCTGGGGGGAAAGTATTTTCACGATTTTTTGCAAACGGCTTGTCGGATTGACGTAAATGACATGGCGTTGGATAGCTATGGAAAATGCACAACTTTTGCGTTTCGAAAGTTTTTTCTAATTCTTTACGGTTTAAATCCGAATTCGAATTCGGTTAAATTTGGTTTTGAACGTGATTTTTTTGAAAAGTTTGTCGAAATAAGGCAAATAATATACCGATAGAAGCTATCAAAAATGCAAAACTTAGTCATGTTGAACGTTTTCTCAAATTTGCAACCGTTTAATAGTAATTTTGAATACGGTCAGACCAATCTTGTTGTTTTCCCGTCCGAAAACAAAGTACTCGTACTGATAAATATGTGTGTTGTAGGGTTTAGGGTTTAGGGTTAGGGTTTAGGGTTTGTACTAAGCATTTTTCATTGAATGTACTTTACTCTGTTTTTTGTACTGTTTTTGTTAGAAATTTTCAACCATTTGTCAGAGTTGAGCAAATTATATTATTCTGTTAGTATTCCCGAACTGATGACTTCAAGCAGTTGTATTGACGCTTTCCATCTTGTCGAACTGATCGTCGAGCTGGGGCGTCGCGTGAGGCCGGCGGCATGGGGCGGCGCGACGACTGCCTCCGGCGATAGGAGGCGGGTCGGGGTGGGGCGGGTCGCAGCAAAGCCCAGCCTCGTACTGACGCTATCCATCTCGTCGAACTGATCGTCGAGCAAGGGCAGCGTGTGGGGCCAGCGGGATGGTGCGGCGCACGGGGCCGGCGAGCTAGGGCGGCGCGACGACTGCCTTCGGCGGTAGGAGGTGGGTCGGGGTGGGCCGGGTCGCAGCAGAGTCCAGCCTCATACATATTGGACGCGTCGCTCCCTATATAGGGCCGGGGGTAACAAAATAATATTTTGTTACTAGTAATAGAATAGCCTTGTCCTATATATATATATATATATATATATATGGATTGGCCCAAGATATTTTATACTACAGCGTACATGATTCATGATCTTGAACTTTTTGTGATTTACTTGATTTTCATATTGTTTTAAAACGAATAATGATGTTACATCGGCAAAGGAAAGTGTTTGGATTCCAATAACTTTTATCGGCAGTGAGCATGCAACTATAGGAGTGTCGGGCTAAAATATGGAAATTGAATGTTTGTTTGAACTTTTTATACATTAATTGAGATTTCTAGGCATTTAATGAGCATTATTCAAATTTCAACTACAATCACAAGGTTTGGTGCACTAAAATGGATCACAAAATCATATATAGCTCCTTGGCTGCATATCTAGGTCACATGCAAGAATTAGGAATGAATTTCAAACATCCCGACTTCCTGGCTCATCCATACACATAGATAATATAGGTTTTTAAATTCCAGTAAATCCAAATCTCGTCAAAAAATCATGAAACTTGGCATGGTGTCATGGCATGGCACATATGTGTCATGGTAAAAAAATTGTCCGATTTGGGACAAGTTTTGGCACAAGCCTCTTTCAAACCGAAGCTTCTCACAAGAAGCTACGTGGTTCCAATAGGGAACGAGTGCCGCATTTTGTGGGTGAAAAGACATCCGCCGACTCTTCTCCACTTGGGCCCTTTTCTAGACGCGACATAGATTAATAGGAGTGTCGTGACAAAATATAGAGTTATTCAGGGTTCGTTTGTCCTTTTATGCATTAATCGAGTTTTCCAGGCATTTAATGGGCATAATTCAAATTTGAACTACAATCACAAGGACTAGTGCACCAAAATGGATCAAAAAAATCATATACGTGTCCCTGGCTGCATGTTTAGGTCCCATCCAAGAAATGGGAATGACTTTCAAACATCTCGGCTTCGTGCCTCGGCCATAGACATCGAGCATCTAGGTTTTTAAATTCCCCTAAGTCAAAATCTCGTCAGAAATTCATGAAGCTTGGCATGGTGTCATGGCATGGCACATATGTACCCTGGTAAAAAAATGTCCGATTTGGGACAAGTTTTGGCACAAGCCTCTTAGAAACCAGAGATTCTCACAAGAAGATGTGTGGTTCCAATAGGGAACGTGTGTCACCTTTTATGGGTGAAACGACATCCGCTGCCTCTTATCCTGTTGGCCATTTTTAGAGGCAACATAGACCAATAGGAGTGTTGTGCTAAAATATGGAAGTATTCCCGTATCTTTTGACTTTTTTATACACTGATTGAGTTTTTGAGGCATTTAATTAGCATAATTCAAATTTGAGCTATAATAACAAGGTCCAGTGAACCAAAATGGATTGAAAAATCATATACGTGTCCCAGGGTGCATTTTTAGGTCTCATGCAAGAAATGGGAATGAATTTCAAACATCTCGGAGTTGTGGCTTATCCATAAACATGGATAATCTAGGTTTTTTAACTCCAGTAAATCCAAATCTCGTCAAAAATTCATGAAACTTGGCATGATGTCATGGCAGCACATATGTGCCACCGTAAAATATTATCCAACTTGGGACAAGTTTTGGCACAAGCCTCTTACAAACTGGATATTCTCACAAGAAGTTGTGTGGTTCTGATAGGGAATGTGTGTCACCTTTTGTGGGCGAAACGACAAACGCTGCCTCTTCTCCCCTTGGCCTTTTTTCTAGAGGCGACATAGACCAATAGGAGTGTTGTGCTAAAATACGGAATTTTTCAAGGTTCGTTTGGCCTTTTTATACATTAATTTTGTTTTCTAGGCATTTAATGAGCATAATTCAAATTTCAACTACAATTAGAAGGTCCATTGCACCGAAATGGATCAAAAAAACATATATGTGTCCCGCACTTCATATTTAGGTCCCATGCAAGAAATGGGAATGAATTTCGAACATCTCAGCTTCATGGCTTGTCCATAGACATCGATAATCTAGGTTTTTAAAGTCTAGTAGATCCAAATCTCGTTAGAAATTCATGAACCTTGGCATGGTGTCATGGTATGGCAAATAAAGGCATTATGAGATTTTGTTTTTGTTTCCCAATTTGAGACACATTTCCGATTGTTTGTACTACAGACAACATTGGGAATACTGGTTTAAATTATCGTAAATCCCAAACTCATACAAAATTCATGAAATTCGGTAGGGTGTCGTGGTATAGCACAAATATGTTGTGGTATTTTTCTTGTCCATTTTGAGAGAAGGCACAAATATGTTGTGGTTTATTTTGTGTCCATTTTCAGGGTATTTTTGGTATTATTACTAAATCATGGGTGTTCCGCTGACCATTTACGTGCTACCACGCGGCGCATCTTTACTGGCTAGGAGGTGTCGTGTGGACATCTATTTGAGTAGACGGGAGGGGAGCGAGCAGTAGCCTGTGTGGGCTCACCGGGAAGCAAGATCTTTGACCCCATCACCAAAGTTTCACACCGAACACCCGTGTGGATAATAAGAGTTGTGGTTTCTTTGCCACTAAGCCAAGTAAAAATTTGGCGCCGAGGATTGGTGGATCGTGTCATCGTAAACGATTCAGTCTGATGACGCGTGTGCTTACTACATATAATTTAGTAAGATATGCATATGTCATGTTGGGTAAATTTCCACTTGTCAAATTGGAAATGTTGGCATTTGTCAATGCAGTAACATTGGCATTTGTCAACATTGTAACATTGACATTTGTCAAATATGGCAGGAACAAAATCACTAACACGTGTAATTTTGCAACTAAAATTCAGTAAACATAGATTTCATTCATAGATTAAGTAGTCGTTATTTATACAAAATAGTCCAACTCCACAGCTGAACCAAACAATGTTCTCCCCAATTGTTGCCAACCATGTACTGAAATAGCTAGTTCAACTATATATACTAGCTAATTTAAAGTACACAGCATAGTTCAACCTAATCTATAGTTAGATGAACTGAACAAAATAGCCCCTAAATACTACCATAGAGAGGCTTTGTACTACTTCTAGCAGCCTCTCCTCTGCCAAGCGTGCTTGGTAAGAGCCAAGGAGGAGGAGCCTACCCATGAGTTGGAGGAGTCGAATCTATCGCCCTCCACTGTTCCTGATGCGCCGCCTCGAAGTGGTAGGACTCAGCATAGATCTTTGCATTCCGCACCACTGTTGCGGCTTCTGCTGCAGCCACATCAGCGGTGAGCTTGATTGCATGTGCAACCTGGCGCTCCTCCTCCTTATCTAGGAAGATGATGTAGCGTGCAAGGTCGTTGACGCAAAAGCTGAGCGGTTAGACTTTGGCGGCATCCTCCTCCTCCCGCCTTTGGGCTGCAGTGGCAGAGCGGGTGATGGCCCCGGCGATTGGGTGGCAGCCAATGCAATTGCTAGAAGGATGGCGGCAACGACGACCGACGGTGGGGTGGCGGCCAAGGCGGTCGTTGGCAGCATATGCCTTAGGGAAGCGATGGAAGAGCGTGTGGTAGTGATGTGTGCACAACCAAAAGGGTCGCTAGGCGCAATGCATGCTTCCGCGAACAGCGACACCGATGTGGTTCAGCCTCCCAGCTGCAGTTGTCCACTTGAGGAGTGGCTGACCGACGATGGCAGACCGATGCCATTGGCGATTGAGGGAGAAGCAAACTAGAGAAGCTACGAGGAGGGAGGGTAGGGATGTTGTAAGGGCATATTTCTCCCTAAGTGGTTTTGGTGATTGATGACAATGCCTTTGCGGACTAATCGTGTGCATTGAGCATTTCAGATATCTCAGGTCTAGGCACAAGACGATTCAGTGCCCCTCGGAACCTCTCGAAGACGGTTGTTCTCTACATTTCCTTTCAGTGGATTTGAGTCGTGGGAAAGCCGTACTATTAAGAGGGGGTCCGCTTCAGAAAGGTCTGGGTGGAATCTACATGTACACATCTATTCCTTCGCACCGCCTTTCCCTCTCTTCAATGGAGCCCCAACTCGTTTTCCTTCACCGTGCAAAGGAAAGCTTGCTGGGTGTTTGAGTTCAGTGGTCTACGGTAGTACCGCTCAAAGGAGCGGTAGTACCGCAGGTGCCAACGGTAGTACCGCTCGGCGGAGCAGTAGTACCATTGTCTCCTGCCCTGGCCCTTACACCTACGGTAGTACGCACGGATGTAATTTTTTACCTCTGCCCTCCTACGGTAGAACCGTGATACACGTTCGATACTACCATGCCGGACTTTTTCGTAGTGTTACCCTCTGCGGAGGTTGGCACGGAAGTAATTTTTTACTTCCGTGCACCTCTAGTGCCTGCCTCTGTCGACCGTGTGGTAGTACCGCACGGGCTCGCGGTAGTACCGCTTCGGCGGTTCTACCGCTTGTTGTCCTGTGCAAACGGCTAGAGCCAGTTACTCCTACGCGAGCGGTAGTACCGCATGAGGCTGCGGTAGTACCGCGAGCCCTCATGGTAGTACCGTGGCTGTTACGGTAGTACCGCCATGCGCGGGGCTGAGTGAGTGAATAACGGTTGGATCTTGTCCCCCACTATAAAGAGGAGGTATTCTTCCCCAGGAAGTTCACCTCTTCCTTCCCAAAACTCCATTGTTGCTCTAAGCTCCATTTTATCCATTTTAGCCAGATCTCGCTCCCTAGCCAATCTAACTTGTTTATTTCCTGGGATTGGTTGAGAAGGCCCCAATCTACACTTCCACCAAGAGAAATTTGATTCACCCCACTAATCCCTTGCGGATCTTGTTACTCTTGGGTGTTTGAGCACCCTAGACGGTTGAGGTCACCTCGAGGCCACATTCCATTGTGGTGAAGCTTTGTGGTGTCATTGGGAACCTCCAATTCAGTTGTGGAGATTCCCCCAACCTTGTTTGTGAAGGTTTGGTTGCCACCTTCAAGGGCACCAATAGTGGAATCACGACATCTCGCATTGTGTGAGGGCGTGAGGAGAATACAGTGGCCCTAGTGGCTTCTTGGGGACCATTGTTCCTCCACACCGCTCCAACGGAGACGTACTTCCTCACAAGGGAAGGAACTCTGGTAACACATCCTCGTCTCCACCGGCTCCACTTTTGGTTATCTCGCACCTTTACTTCTTGGAAGCTTTTATTGTGTTATATCCCTTGCTTGCTTGCATACTTGTTGTTGTTAGCATCATATAGGTTATTCATCTAGTTGCACATCTAGCCAACTTATTTGATGCTAACCCTAAATTGTTAAGGAAAAGTTAAAAAATGTTATTTGCCTATTCACCCCCCCTCTAGTCAACCATATCGATCCTTTCAATTGGTATTAGAGCTACGTCTCCTTTTCAAGGGTTTCACCACCCGAAGAGTATGGCTGGCGATGGGGAACATGTGGGAGAACTTCCTGAGGCCATGGGAGTGAACACAGTCTCACACGAGGATTTGAATGAGGCCTTGTCCTTACTCAAATCTTCCATGGTGACCGAGGTTCAATCCATGTTTAAATATTTCCTAAGTACTCTTAAAATGTCTACTGATGCGGTGCAAGCGGTCAAACCCACGAACTCGACATCGGATGTCAACTCCGGTAAGGAGGGGGCTAGTGCCGACAAAGATAATCGTTCTCAAGGAGTTAATGGGTCGGGGAGCTTTGCTTCTGTTCCTCCGCCCGTGGTCTATGGAGGACCGGTGCACCCACCTCATATAGTTAATCTTGGTCCTCCTCCTAAACTTGTTAAGAATGATTTTGCTAACCGGGTTTTCAGTATCAAGTCTCATTTAGATCACAGCTCAATTCATCCCATGAGAGTAATTGAAGAAGGATACCATCCTGATGACCCACGCAATCTTACTCCAAGAGAACAAGCAGATAAACAGCTAAATTCTTCAACCTTGTCCATACTTAAAGTTGCTATTCCTACTGAAGACCCAGCTCACCTGCGGCCCTTCACTATTGCTAAAGTGCGCTGGGAACACATCATCTCCATGTACAAGGGCAGCTCAAGCATTCAACGGTCAAACTATGAAGTTGTCCTTGATCAGTCAGATGAGTTTGTGATGATAGAGGATGAGGAACCGTGTGAGCTCTATAGAAGGGTGACCGCTCTTGTTGTTTCTCTCAAGGATCATGGCAGCAAGGATGTGGATGATACTTGGATCAAGCATAAGTTCCTAAAGGCCATAATGCCCTACAACAAGGCCATGTCTGCTGTCATCCGTCAAAGGCCAGACTTTCACACCTTATCCTCTATTGATGTGTTGGATGAATTCATTGAAATGAACATCCTGAACACGACAGCTGACAATGCTCTCGCTCATGTTCAACGGTCAAGGAAGTCCTCTCCCAATCTTGCATTGAAGGCCAAGGTCAGTCAAGATGAAGAAGAAAAAGAAGAAGAGGTTTGCCCCAAGGACACCAAATATGCTTATCATGAGCACATGGCTCTTGCGTCCAGACAATTTTGGGGCAACAAGAGAAACACAACTCCCAACTTCTCCAAGAACAACTCAAATGGGTCAAAGGGAAAGCAACGTGTGAGAACTTGCTACAACTGTGGTAATGTAAGTCACTTTGTGGTGGATTGTCCATATGAGAAGAGGGAAGACAATGGTGGCAAGCTCATTCGCAAAGATAAAGCCAAGTCATTCCCCAACAAAACCAACTTTATCAAGAAGGCTCCTCACAAAGCATTGGTGGCTCAAGACAAGTATGCCTCATATGATGATGTTGATGATGAAGATACAAGCGGTGAATGAATGGCAATGGCATCCGTGGAAATTGCCTCTTCTACCCCAACAAAGGTGTCACTCTTCGACGCCCCCAATGAGAACATCGTCATGAGGTGCCTAATGGCTAAAGGTATCACTAAGGTAACCTCCAACGTCAAAACCTCAAACATTAAGACTTCCATTTCTTCCACTTCATCCTTAGATTGTGTGGATGAACTTGAGGAGGCGAAAGATGATAAAAAGAGTTTGACAAATTCATGTGTAAACTCAAGGGAGAGTCCAAGAAGCACTTCGTTGCTCTCTTGGAACAACTTGGTGAGGCCCATGATACTATTGAGTCTCAAGAAGAGTTTCTTAAGAAACTGAGAGGTCATAGTCATGATTATGCCGACGAGATAGTGTATCTACTTATTGCTCTTGAGGAAGATCAAGGTCTTCGTATGAATCTTGAGGAGTCACAAAATTATGATCTTGCTAAATTACGTAAAGATTATGATCATGCTATTGTTGTTAACCGTGTTCTCAAGTCTGAGAAGGTTGCACTTGGGGTGGACCACAATCGTCTCAATGACACTCAATGACCTTCTGAGTATTCAGAAGGAAGTTGTGGCAAAAGACGGAGTGGGGTTTGTACCCAAAACTAATGAGAAGAAGAAGGTGAACACCAAGGAAGTTCCATCGCTCAAGCAAACCTTTGTAAGAGATGGAGAAGGTCCTCATGAGAATAAGAAATACAAAGTTATATTGGATAATGCCAAGAAGGGCAAGGACAAGAACATCCAATGCAACAAGACCGGCGACTTTAACCCCTCTTATATTTTATGTCGTGCTAGTGATGGGCATGTTTATGCCAAATATGTTGGTTCTTCTGATGAGTACATTGAATGGTGTATTTGGGTTCCTAAGACCCTTGTTGCTAACATGAAAGGACCCATTAAAGAATGGGTACCTAAATCCAAACATTGATCTCTTGTAGGAGTTTGCTTCCGGAGGAACATCATGGCTGCTTGATAGTGGAGCGACAAATCATATGACCGGAAGCAAGGACTTGGTGGTGGACGTTCATCCTGACACATCTGTGGCCACCCAAGTCTCATTTGGTGATGATGCAATTTCAAAGGTATTGGGTCTTGGCAAGGTGGTAATCTCTCTGGAACTCACCATAGAGAAGGTCATGCTTGTTGAGACCCTCGCATACAATTTACTTTCAGTTCATCAACTTGCAACCATGGGTGTTAGTACCATCTTTGGTATTGAGTCTGTGACCCTTTTGTGGAGCAAGACTCTTAAAGTAGCTTTTTTTGGGCATGTCGAGAATGGTCTCTATGTGGTGAACTTCTCGGAGCAACCCACTAAGACCACGACTTGCTTAATGGCTAAAGTTAATGTGGGATGGCTCTGGCATCGCCGGCTAGCCCATGTTAATATGAGATCTTTGCAAAGTCTCCTCAAAGGGGATCACATCCTTGGACTAAAAAATGCGAGTTTTGCCAAAGATCATGCTTGCAGTGCTTGTATCGAAGGAAAGCTACATGAGAAGGCTCATCGTCCAACCACTACAATATTCTCTAAGAGGACCTTAGAGCTCCTTCACATGGATCTCTTTGGCCCTCCATGTTTTGACAGTCTTGGTGGAAGAAAATATTGCTTGGTGATTATGGATGATTACTCGAGATATACTTGGGTTTATTTCTTCAAGAAGAAGAATGAGACCCAACAGACCATCATCGACTTTCCAAATGAAGTCCAACGTCAACATGATGCAAAGATTTTGATGATTACAAGTGACAATGGCACTGAGTTCAAGAATTACACCCTAAATGAGTTTCTTAGTGATGAAGGGATCAATGGCATTGAGTTCAAGAATTACACCCTAAATGAGTTTCTTAGTGATGAAGGGATTAAGCACCAATATTCCACACCTTACACCCCTCAACAAAATGGTGTTGCTGAGAGGAAGAACCGGACGTTGATTTATGCGGCAAGAACCATGATGGCGGAGTTTAAATCTTCGTACAACTTTTGGGCCGAAGCCATCAACATAGCGTGCCATGCATCTAATCGGCTCTATCTCCACAAAGGTTTGAACAAGACTCCTTATGAGATTCTTACCGGGAACAAGCCCAACCTCACATACTTCTGGGTGTTTGGTTGTAAGTGTTTCATTCTCAAGAAAGGTGCCCGTTTGTCTAAATTTGAATCTAGAGCCCATGAGGGCATATTTGTTGGTTATGCTGCAAACTCGCATGCTTACCGTGTCCTCAAAAAGTCCACGGGACTCATTGAGGAGACGAGTAACATAGAGTTTCATGAAAATAATTGCTCCCAAGTGGTGCAAAGTGGTCTTTGTGATGTAGGTGATGAAATTCCTCCCCAAGCCATAAGAAGAATGGGTGTGGGATACTTCCTACCCGTTGAGGAACCCCTTGTGGCCGAAGGAGAAGGACAGTGTTCCACTCAAGTGTAACCATCATCGACGCAAGACCCACATGCTTCCGAAGAACAAACTGAAGGTCCTCTACCACATGAACAAGATCAAGGGCAAGATCAATCCACTGATGAGGGTGTCTCACCAAGTGATGCCCAAGATCAAGTTCCTGTCTCCGAGCAATCTCAAGATCAAGATCTTCTTCAATATCAAGAGCAAGCTCAAGAAGGTTCTCAAGATCATCAAGATGATGACTCACAGAATGTAGTCTCTCAACCTTCCATGGAATAAATCTTAGAGAGACAAGCCGCCAAGAAAGCCACCAAGAATGCCGCCAAGCTCAAAGTTAGACAACATCTGTTGGAGAACGTCTACGGTGACTTGCAAAAAGGGGTAACCACTCATGAACAATTAACAAACTTTTGTGAACATCACGCATTTGTTTCTTACATTGAGCCCCTTAAGATTCAAGGATCGCTCGAGGATATGGAGTGGGTTGAAGCTATGCACGATGAACTCAACAACTTCGAGCGCAACCAAGTGTGGCGACTGGTGCCAAGACCAAAGGAGAATCACAATGTCATTGGAACAAAATGGATCTTCAAAAACAAGAAAGATGTGAATGATATTGTCATTCACAACAAGGCAAGATTGGTGGCACAAGGATACTCCTAACAAATCTTTCAATGAAGAGTTTTCCACTTTGATGACAAACAAGTTTGAGATGTCCATGATGGGAGAGTTGAAGTTCTTCCTTGGTTTCGAGGTCAAGCAATGTAGTCAAGGTACCTTCATTAATCAAGCCAAATACACTCAAGACATGCTCAAGAGGATCAAGATGGATGAGCTCAATCCTCCCAAGTCCAACACTCCTATGCCACTCAAATGCCATCTTGACAGCGATCCCAATGGTGAAGTAGTGGATCAAAAGGTATATCGCTCCATGATTGGATCCTTGCTTTACCTTTGTGCATCTAGACCGGATATCATGTTAAGTGTGGGTATTTGTGCACGATTTCAATCTGCACCTAAGGAGAGTCACCATGTGGTTGTCAAGCGAATCTTTCGATATTTGGCTCATACCCCAAACTTTGGCTTATGGTATCCCAAGGGGGCTTCGTTTTATCTCATTGGATATACTGACTCGGATTGGGAGGGAGACCGTGTGGATAGAAAGTCCACTTCTGGAGGCTGCCAATTTCTTGGTTGGTCTTTGGTAAGTTGGTCTTAAAAGAAACAAAAATTGTGTTTCTCTCTCGTCCACCGAGGCCGAGTATGTAGCTGCTGCCAGTTGTTGTGCTCAGATTCTATGGATGGGACAAACTTTAGAGGATTAAGGTGTCAATTGTGAAAAGTGGCTCTTTACTATGATAATGAAAGTGCCATTATGATCTCCAGCAACCCAGTTCAACATTGCAAGATGAAGCATATTGATATTCGTCATCACTTTCTTCGGGAACACATCAAGTGTGGAGACATCAATCTTATTCATCTGAGCATTAACGAACAACTTGCAGATATTTTTACGAAGCCATTAGATGAAGCAAGATTTCGCGAGTTAAGGCATGAGCTAAATATCATTGATTCGAGCAATGTGGATTGACTTAGTGCACACCTCCACACACTCATCGTTATGTCTTGTCTAGGTGTAGGCATGGATTTAGGGGGAGTCTAGTTCTCTCAATGAACTATCCCTCCTCCTATTATGCATAAACTAATCAAAGTCTTTCACACTTGCCATTTTTGATGGTTACTGTGCTTCAAAATACGAGTCTTGGTCATGAGCCCAAGAATAATTCTACGTGGTGCCATACCATCTGACTCAAACATAGGTGGCTCTAGGGCCACCGCCCTCTCTTCATGTGAAGTAGAGACTCACTGTTTGGTCCTATTTTATTCTCTCTACTCCGGTGGACCATGCTCGTGTTTTTGTCTTGCATCGTAGTTTATCTTGTCTCTTGTTTTTGTGCGGCAATATCTCTCTCTCTCGTTTTTTCGAAAATTTGCACTGAGAGGGCAGCACGGTACTACCGTGGAGGTCCATGGTACTACCGCTTGGAGCGGTACTACCGCTTACCGCGCGGAAGTAAAAAAATTACTTCCGCCCGTCGAGCAGTACTACCATTATAACCGTGGTACTACCGTACACTCGAGTGGGCGTGGGGGTTAAGAGCCGGCAGGGGGGTTTCCAATCTTCCTCATACCCCATTTTTTTTCTTCCCCTCACGTCTCTCTCTCCTCCTCTCAACCGGCGCCGGAGCACCTCGCCGGATCTCCGTCTCCGGCCACCCTCCTCCTATTTCCTCCGGTGGGATCGTTCCCCACCTCGTCCTCTTGCAATGGACCCCGGTATTTCCCCGATCCCTTATTGTTTTGCTTCTCTATTTTTGAATCTAGGTTTTGGGGAAATATGAGATGGTCTAGCTTTCTTTGATCCAATCTGGGCATGAGGACATGTTTTGAGGGTGTTATTGTAGTAGAAGTGCGTATTGATAGGATAAAACGGGATAATTTTCGATCTACGGTAGTACCAATATGATCTGTCGATCTGTGTTCATGCAAAATCTGCCCCGTGCGGTACTACCGCACCTTGTGCGGTACTACCGCTCGTCGGGCGGAAGTAAAATTTTACTTCCGCTGATGCCACGGTACTACCGCTCCCACGGTACTATTGCTCCCGCGGTACTACCGCGTCGTGGGTGGTAGTAAGTTTTTACTTCCGCTCGCTGGGCGGCAGTAAAATCTTACTACCGCTCCAGCCACGGTACTACCGCTCCTAGCGGTACTACCGCGTGTGTTGTGGTAGTAATTTTTTACTTCCGTTGACTTGGCAGTAGTAACACTTTACTTCCGCTCCAGCCATGGTACTACCGCTCCCAACGGTACTACTGCGTCTGGAGAGGTATTAAATTTTACTTCCGCAAGAATTGATGGTACTACCGCTCGATCCAAAACTACCTCCTTCTGTCCTGTCTATTCACCCTTCTAGATGGTTTTCGTGTCTGCTTTCATCCTTGCCTTACTTTTTCCATTTGTCCATTGTGTTTGTGTTGTGTGACATAGGTGGTGTCTCTGGTTCCAGCTCTGCTCCAAGATGCTCCAATCCCTGTCGTGACACAAGCTCCAAGCGTCTCTGGAATCCCGATGCTCCTAAGGGATCCAAGGATCCACCCCGCAATTTCAAGAGAACCGCATCGAAGCTCAAGCCACCAGTTGAGAACTATGAGGACATGCCCCAGGCTGAGTTTCTGGCTCGACGGTTGATCGATCGCTACGTCAAGCCAAGGGAAGTTTCCAGGGCCAATGAGTTGTTCTGGACCAAGCAGCAGTATCTTATTCACATTGCACTACTAGGAAAAGGCATGCTAGTGACGCACCAGTTTTGCCTACTAATGGCGCACTGCTGGTGCGCCACTAGTACCACGCCATTAGAACTAAATACTAATGGCGCACCTACGGTGCGCCATTAGAATCTGGTGTACTAATGGCGCACCGCGCCGTGCGCCATTAGTATAGCCACAGTGCGCCATTAGTATGCCTCCCAGGGGGCCGTATGTACCCATGTGCTTTGGCATACTAATGGCGCACTAGTGGGTGATGCGCCATTAGTGTCATTTTTACAGTGCGCCATTAGTGTCTTGAGTGGTGCGCCACTAGTATGAATATTAGGAAAAAAAATTCTTTTCTGATATTTTCACAGGTTACAAAATATATTATTGGACAGAATTTAGACAACACCACACAGCAACAGCAGATTCATCGAATACAATAGAAGATTAGTCTCCAAATACAAATCATCATATATATTAGTCTCCGAATTCAAAAGACCGAACAAAGATAGAACATTACAAGTCTCGAGACCGCGAGTAGCGAGTTTGTCTTCACATTACAAGTCGATATCGATCATCTAAACTACCATCACATAGAAGAGAGTTGCGGTCATCATGATGAGCATAATCCCGATGAAACTGGTCTTCATCCGGTTCCTCCAACGCTCCCTCCACTCTCTCGCTAGATAGCGCGTGTATCTAGATTTCGCCTCCGCCCTAGTGGTGTACCCTTTGTAACTGTTACCGCTGAAATGGTGAACCTGTCTCCAACACTCCTCCCAGTCGTCGTAGACTCCGGGAACCTTACCCTTGTACACGACATAAGACGGCATCTCTATGCACTAGCCAAACAAAACGTTAGTAGCAATTAACGGACAATACATAAGCAATATATAAGTATGCAACAAAAGGATTGGAAGAGAAAAGTAAGACATTAATAGCATCGATTACATGTAAGTTGAACGACTGTCCAGACCAAAGAGACATACAAGTTCATTAAAGTTTAATTACAACATGAGCCAATCGATGTTTCAGAACTACACATAGCATCACTACTTTGGACTCGGCTCAAGGGACCGGAGCATGGATGAAGCCGCCGTCTCTCGTGATGGTCATGAAATCGCGGGCGTTGTCAGCCTGCATTTGTAGCGTTGTGTCTATCTCACTGTTGGACGGTTGATTTCTGAGGTTGAATTGCCCCGAGGTACGAAGGACATCTTGATGGATGATTTCCGCAAACTCTGACTAGATGCGAAAGAATTCTTGTCTGATGTCCGTGTCCTGGATTGCCGACAAGTTCTCGGCCCAATCTTTGAGATTATTTGGTAGCAGAAGGTGATTATGGTCCCATACGATCGCCCGCATGTGATGGAGGGCATAGTAGGCATCCTTGACCGCCCGGCGGCTGCTTGACGCAGCAGAACGTCGTATTGTGGGCGAACACGTGCTTGCCGTACTTACGAACTGCCTTGGTGAAGGTGCCTCCAGATTTGGCGTAGCCGGGGAGAACATCATCAAGAACTTTCTTGACATTTGTGTAGTCTTTCTTCGACTGACGGTCCGAGTCGAAATACGTGGCCATGGAATATTTCGGGCTTAAGAGGATGAGTGTGCAATGTGTGTCACTGCACAAAACACGGAATGTTAAAAAAACGATCAAAATCTAAGAAATCATATGGTACGGGGCGGTTGAGGGGACGACTTACTCGAGAAAGTAAGGCACGAGGAAGTTATCCTTATCTGGGTTTGCCAGAATGACGCCTTCACGGTAAGAACTCACGACTTGCCGGTCCCCAGCGCTGCCCAAGATCTTGGCACGCATGTAGAAGGGGTCGACTATCACGATGTCCTGGGTCTTGTCTCTAATGATCCGCATCTCCATACTCAGCGAAAATAGCCAAACGAAGGTGTAGTGCAGCGGATGAAGGTTAAACATAGCGAAGATGTCATCAAACCGCCGGACGATCGTACCCCCGACGGAGTTATCCACAAAGCCCTTGCCCTCTGGCACCTTGGCCACGAAAACCGGGTATGCCACGTCATTCTCTCTGAGACGCCGCTTCTCCAAAGAAAGAACACTGTCATGGAGACTCCACATAGCACCGGTTGCACCATTCAGCATATTAGGTGGTAGCATCGGCCTACCCGCCACATGCACCCTCCTCGAGATATCCTTAGGTGAAGGTGGCCCGTCCTGAGCACGGATCATACTCGGTGCCGGCTGGCTCGCACCCTTGTTGCTCTTTCTTTTCTGTCCCTTCTTCTTCTGCTGTAATGGGACCGAGTTCTGCTCACAGACCGCCTTCTTGAGTGTGTTGGGGCTGATAATATTTCACACCTTGGCTATCTGAGGCTCGGTGAAGTTCGCAGCTGGAGGCGTCTCCTGAGAACTGAACGCCAGACGACGCTTGTTGCAATTGGGTTTCTCTGCGGTACCAGCTAGATCGCGATCGTCTTTTGTAGGGTTGGGTTCTTGAGAAGGAGGCCCCAAGAATTCTTCATCGTACCCATGTTCGGCAAAGTACTTATCGACGTTGGTAAATGTACCGTCGTCATTGTCGTCGTCGTCCGGATCCTGTGCCATATGCATGTTCGGATCCTATGCCATAGGGATGTCCGGCATGTCCGGTAGCATTGCAGCGGTCTTGCCATGGCTTGGCGCCGGCACGACTGGCGGTGTTGTCTTTGGGGTGGTGTCCCCTGCCCCCAAACGAATCTGGCTCTTCGGCCAAAGCAGGGGCCAGCTTAGGCAGGCGCTGAGGGTCATCAGATCATCTTCGTCGGCCCCGGCGGGTCGAATCGGAGGTAACAACTCGTCGCAGCCTGGCAGCACCTGAACCAGTTGAACCCTATACACGGTGGGTGGCATCGGATTACCGTGGAACATGGGGTTGCCCAGTTGAACGATTTTGCCCTTGGCGACATCAACCAACTCGTCGTTCACAAAGTACAGGAGAGTGCACGAAACGTCGGCGGCGCCCTGTGAAAACATGTAGGGCATCAGGGATGCCCAGTCAAAGGCAAGGAGATGAAGTCCTCAGCCGAGAGGCTTAATTAGTTACGGTGATGATGGCGGCGAGCTCAGCTAATGTCGAGGCACCGCCAACGGCTGGTGTGCAATTGACGGAGGGGCGGCTTGCTGCTGAGGTGCCGGCCGACGTACACCCGGGTGCATTAAGCTCCAATGCCTGTGCCGGTGTTGGAGACACCAATACCGCTGCCGCCAGAGACACCAATGCCGCCGCCGCCGGAGACACCAATGGCGCCGCAAAGTACCACACCACTTTTCGAGGAGCTTGGGACGAAGGGGTCGATCGGCAAGAGGGACGATGGGGTCGATCGGGAAGATTACTAATGGCACACACCCGAGCGGTGCGCCATTAGAATGTTTTTTTCACATTCTAATGGCGCACCGCTCGGGGGTGCGCCATTAGAATGTTTTTTTTCACATTCTAATGGCGCACCCCCGAGAGGTGCGCCATTAGAATGTTTTTTTCACATTCTAATGGCGCACCCCCAAGAGGTGCGCCATTAGAATGCTATTTTTTTTTATATTTTTATAAGAACAGTAATAATTTTTTTATAAGAACAGTAATAATTGTTTTATAAAACAGTAATAATTTTTTTATGAATATGAAAAAATATCATCAAATTTGTTATTGGAAAATGGGGGTGCTCGGCGGCGGTGGAGCGGGGGAGGGTGCGGGGGGTGCTCGGCGGCGGTGGAGCGGGCCGGGGAGGGTGCGGTGGGTCGTCGGCGGCAGTGGAGCTAGCGGGGGAGGGTGCGGGGAGGAGGCGGCGCCGTACTTGTCGAAGTCTTGCTCATTGGCGACTCCATCCATTCCGATGATCTTCCTTTTGCCTCTCCTCACGAGAACACGACTAGGCTTTGACGGGTTGGTAATGAAGAAGCATTGGTCCACTTGGGAAGCCAGTACCCGTGGCTCATTTTTCGCGGTGATGTTCGTGCCCGCGGTCTTGGATTTGGCTTCGGGTATAACCATGGTGGTGAAATACCGGTCCTCTTTTAGGACGCTCTTGGCCCATCTGACACGGAACATCGGGGCCTTCTCTCCAGCGTAGCTCAGCTCCCAGATCTCCTCGATCCTTCCGTAGTATCTGTCCTTGTCGTTACCAGTGTAGGATTCCATCGTTACCCCGGAGTTCTGATAACCATCGCTCTTCATGTCCTTGTCCTCGGTGTAGAATGTGTAGCCGTTGATATCGTACGCCTCATAGGTCATTAGGTTGTGCTCGGCGCCCTGTGACAAGGCGAATATGAGTTGTTCTTCCGTGGAAGAATCCTCATGTAAAGGCTACGACAGAAGCTTCTGCTTGAACCAACGCGTGAAACATGAGTTGTGCTCTTTGATTATATCTCCGTCCGTCCTCTGTTGGCCTCGGTCATTGTACGTCTTCTCAATAAAGGGTTTTTTCTCTACCACCCAAGGATCGACCACGTCTATGTGTTGTAGCGCGACTAGGTTTGCTCTTTCAAAGTCGGCGAGTCAACCCTCGAAGTCGACATGCATTTCGCGGCGCCCCTCACGGTGACCCCATCCAGCGAGCCTGCCGAGGTGCCTATTGACGGGCAGACCAACGGGGTTCTCGATGCCTAGATAATTCGTGCAGTAGGAGATGCACTCTTCGGTCAGAAAGCCCCTGGCTATGCTTCCCTCTGGACGTGACATGTTGCAAACGTGTCCTTTGATGACACCATTCATCCTTTCAAATGGCATCATGCTGTGCAGGAACATCGGCCCGAGTTGGATGATATCCTCCATGATATGGACCAGCAGATGCACCATAACGTCGAAGAATGCGGGCGGGAAGTACATCTCAAGCTCGCATAGTATCACCACGATCTCTTCCTGTAGCCTTCTGAGTTGCCTCACGCCAACCGACTTCCGAGAGATGACGTCGAAAAAGTTGTATAGGCCAAATAGCGTTTCACGGACATGCGCGTCCATGATCCCACGGATTGCAACTGGAAGTATCTGCGTCATCAGCACGTGACAGTCGTGAGACTTCATCCCGCTGAACTTCTGCTTCACTGGGTCTAGGTATCTGCTTATCTTCCCCGCGTAACCGTGAGGAAGTTTTACTCCTACGAGGCAGGTGAAAAACTGCTCGATCTCCTCCTGACTTAGAGTGAAGCACGCGGGAGGGTAGTCATTTCCGGTCTTCTTGGCCTTTTTGCCTTTGCGACGACTTTTTGTGTCCTGCTTCGCCTCATCATCATCATCATTAGCGTGAAGCTCCTCCCTGATGCCCATTGATTTCAAGTCTGCCCTTGCTTTCGGCCCATCTTTGGTCCTCTCTGGCACGTTGAGCAGGGTACCAAGCAGACTCTCGCACACGTTCTTCGTGATATGCATGACATCAAGGCTGTGAGGCACACGGTGGATCTTCCAGTACGACAAGTCCCGAAAACAGACCTCGTTTTCCATACCTTCAGCAGCGGCTCTGGCACCTTTCGCTTCTTTCCCGGCTCTGGCGCCTTCTGCTTCTTTCCCGGCAGTGGGCAATCTTTCCAATTTTTCAACAGCTCGTCTATTTCCTCGCCGCTCCTCGTATGCGGGCGTCTTCGGGGTTCGGTTTCACCATCGAACAGATCCTTGCGTTTTCTCCATCAGTCATCGTCGCGAAGCCACCTTAGATGTCCCATGAACACGGTTTTCGAAGACCCGGGATCTCTATCTAGCTGGCGATACGTTGTGTCATCCATGCACCTGACGCATCCAGAAAATCCGTGGACCACCTGCCCTGCGAGATATCCGTAACCGAGATAGTCGTGCACCGTCGTGAGCAGTGCGGCTCTCATAGGGAAATATTCTTTCTCTGTGGCATCCCACGTATTGGCTGGCGTTTTCCACAGTGTCTCTAGCTCCTCTTTCAGCAGCCCCAGATATAGATTGATGTCGTTCCCTGGTTGTTTCGGCCCTTCAATTAGCATACTCATGTGAATGTACTTCCTCTTCATGCACAACCAGGGGGGAAGGTTGTACATCCACACAAACACAGGCCAGGTGCTATGTGTGCTTCTCTGGCTGCCAAACGGATTGACTCCATTGGTGCTCGCGCCCAGCACGATGTTCCTTGGATTGTTCCCAAATTCTGGGTGTTCGAAGTTCAACGCTTGCCACTGGCTCGCATCCTTAGGGTGACTCAGCATCTTGTCTTTTTTATTTATCTCCGGATCATTTGCGTCATCTTCTCGCTTCTTCTCCTCCCTATCCACGTGCCAACGCAGAAGCTTTGCTACCTTAGGGTCCGCGAAATACCGCTGTAGACGAGGAGTGATCGGGAAGTACCACACCACTTTTCGAGGAGCTTTCTTCCTCTTCTTGTATCGAGTGACGCCGCACACCGGACATATGGTAGACTCCGCATGCTCGTCCCGATAAATGATGCAATTGTTCATGCACACATGGTATTTCACGTGCGGTAAATCCAGAGGACACACGATTTTCTTCGCCTCCTCGAAACTGGTCGGGCACTTGTTCCCCTTGGGAAGACGTTCGTGCCAGAATGACATGATCTCGTCGAAGCATGCGTCGGTCATTTTGTGTTTTACCTTCATCTCTAGAGCCATGAGCGTTACTTTAAGGCGGGTATCCTCGGGCCTGCATCCTTCATACAATGGAGTAACCGCTTCTATCTCCAGTTGATCCAGCTTGGCTTTCTCTCCGGCGGCAGCTCTTGCGTTATCCGTCTGCTTGAGAAGCAGCTCTTGAATATGAGGGTCCTGCACCCAGCCTCCATCGTCGTCTGCTCCGGCATCTTCATCTTCATGATCATGCCCTTCGTCTTGTTCTTCCTCATCATCATGTCCAGCATCTTCTACATGATGACTGCGTACATCATCACCGTCGTGATCATGTCCTGGAGATTCTTCGTCTTCTCGCCCGTCCTCGCCGCGGTGGTTGTCTTGCTGCCCTTCCTCATTTCTTGCCCGGCCCCCATGGACGACTTCATAGTCATCTTCATCACCTTGCCACCGATAGCCATCCATGAAACCACGCAAGAGCAGGTGGTCCCGCACCTGCCCGGAATCCGGGTCCACAATAAGGCTCTTCAGCTTGCATCTTCGACACAGACATCTTATCTCCGTCTCGTTCTTTTGAAGCATCTCGGCCTTCGCGGAGCTCAAAAACCTATTCACAATGCCTTCGGTCATCGTGCGGACCATGGTCGCCTGCGGGGTAGAGCAAAACGATATTTTAGAACCAAGAAAAAATTTGGCATGAATTTCCCTAAAAATAGGACCAAAAATAATGCATAGTGCCAAAATTCTCGCCGAAACGGAAATGAATCAACATTCCGGCAAAATATTGGCAACTATCGCATTTCAAATACCGGTACCTGCAAACACAAACATATATGCAACACCACAAACATATGCAACACCACAAACATACATAGATCTAGCAAGGCCATAAAAAGTGCATGTGCACGTTGTTGGAGCGAGCTAGGGAGAAAAAAGTAGATCTACAACATAAAGATAGCTTTCCCCTTACTTACCTATCAAAAAAGGGTAATTTAACCACTTAATTTTGATGAATATATGGTGCAAATGAGGTGAGGAGGAGGAGGCAGCCGACACAAGCTTGGAGGAGGAGGTGGAGAGAATGAAGTGGGGAAAGTGAGTGTGTAGGTGTGGCTGTCCAAAATATCTAGCTGGCCCCAGGTTACTAATGGCGCACCACAGACAGATGCGCCATTAGTAACCCTTGTTACTAATGGCGCACCAGCTTGTGGTGCGCCATTAGTAGTTTTGCAAAAAAAAATAGTAGTGGCGCACTGGTCTGACGTTGCGCCATTACTAGTTAAACTAGTAATGGCGCACTCCTTCCCGGTGCGCCATTAGAATTTTTGGAATAATAATAATAATAATAAATTGTTACTAATGGCGCACTGTGGGCCTGGTGCGCCGTTAGTGTCTACCACACTAATGGCGCACCTACTCATGGTGCGCCATTACTATATAGTAGTGGCGCACCACAAGTTTGGTGTGCCATTAGTGGCCATATCATCTATTGCCCTTTTCCTAGTAGTGTTGATGTGATCAAGGGCAAGAAAAATCTCTATGTTCCTGTCCAATACATTGATCTAGAACACATGAGGAAGCATCCGACATACTTCGGTGAGGCTATGGAGTTGGTACAGCAGTTTCCTATCACAGACATCATCTCATTCCACCTTGACTTTGATCCCGAGATAGTGGGTCAGTTCTTTGCCTTTGTCCACTTTCACTCTAATGAGTAGCGGACCATGACATGGATGACCCATGGCGAGCGACTGTCTGCCACCTAGAAGGACTTCGTGGATTTGCTGCATGTTCCTGATTCTGGGCTTGATGTGCCAATTGGACCGCGCCCTCACGGCAACCCTCAGCCAGCACGTAAGGAGCAGCTCATGCCTTTCTATACTCTGAAGACTTTACGATCTGGTGAGCAAATTTCTGTGCTCAACCCTTTCCTTGATGTCATGCACCAGATCTTCCGCAACTCTCTATTTCCTTGCATGGGAGACAAGGACAAGGAACACTCTTATCTGGTGGATATGATGCTGCTATGTGAGAAAGGAAGAAATGAAGAACTTGGCATCCTTGATGTGTCTCACATTATGTGGACTGAGCTTCACACTACTGTGTTTCATCGTAAGGTCCCCATTTATGGGCCCTACTAGTTCTACCTGATTCATGCTACTTGGGACAAGACCTTTCCAGGTCAGGACATGCCAGCGCACATGTTTCTTCATGAGCCCATTTGTTTGCGTCTGAAGGACAAGTGGGCCAACACTGCCACTAAGCCAACTTCTGCTCGTATGGAGGTTGATGAGGATGAGATCGAAGAGGAGGAAGATAACAGTTCCGAGTCCTATGTGCCACCGTCTTCTGAGCCATCTTGGGCCAAGAAGCTCTCTCACAAGATGAGGACATTGTTCTGCATGCAGGCCAAGGGTCAGTATCAGGCTCACGTTGCTCAGAAGGAGAGTCGCCAGCGTGACAAGCGTATTCTGTGGAAGCTTGGTGAGACCATCTAGAGTGAGTCTGAGAAGGACATCACTCATGAGGCCACTTGGATGGCGAAGCAGTAGTTCCAGTGGGCTGATTCAAATGCGGAGACCATCCCAGACGCTTCAGAGGAGGAGCTAGATGACTGGTCCTTCTGCATGGGAGCTACCACCTATTTGTTAGGTGTCTTCTCTACCTTTTTGGCGTCTCGATGCCAAAGGGGGAGAGAGAGTAAGATTTGCGAGTATTTGTGTTTGTCTTTTCGTCATCTCTTTGCTTTCGTTGAACTTCGGTTTATGTCATTTGTGTGTGTGACCAGGAGACTTCCTCTATCATATGGTGTGAGACATATGCTATCACTCCTACCTTATTATTGTCTAGTATGATTCGTAGCTTGTGAGTCTGTCTCATATGTACCCTTATCTTCATGCTCACATGCTATGCCCAATTTCCATTATTAGTTTTGGTCATTCTATTGCAAGGATTGCATTGCTTATAAAATATAGGGGGTGTTGATCCTAGTGTGTGTGCTTTGCAGTCCAAAGCATATCTAGAGTATGCACACATCTAGGCGGAGCTCATCTATATTTTGTAGGTCTTGGGTTTACATATGCTCATTTTATATCCTTATGTGAAAATCCCGTATTGTCATCAATCCACCAAAAAGGGGGAGATTGTAAGGGCATATTTCTCCCTAAGTGGTTTTGGTGATTGATGACAATGCCTTTGCGGACAATCGTGTGCATTGAGCATTTCAGATATCTCAGGTCTAGGCACAAGACGATTTAGTGCCCCTCAGAACCTCTCGAAGACGGTTGTTCTCTACGTTTCCTTTTGGTGGATTTGAGTCGTAGGAAAGCCGTACTATTAAGAGGGGGTCCGCTTTAGAAAGGTTTGGGTGGAATCAACACGTACACATCTATTCCTTTGCACCACCTTTCCCTCTCTTCAATGGAGACCCAACTCGTTTTCCTTCACTGTGCAAAAGGAAAGTCTGCTGGGTGTTTGAGTTTAGTGGCCTACGGCAGTACCTCTCAAAGGAGCGGTAGTACCGCAGGTGCCAGCGGCAGTACCGCTCGGCGGAGCGGTAGTACCGTTGTCTCCTGCCCTGGCTCTTACACATACGGTAGTAGGCGCGGATGTAATTTTTTACATCCACCCTACTACGGTAGTACCGTGATTCATGTCTGGTAATACCGTGCCGGACTTTTTCACAGTGTTTCCCTCTGTGGAGGTAGGCACAGAAGTAATTTTTTACTTCCGTGCACCTCCAATGCCTGCCTGTGCCGACCGTGCGGTAGTACCGCACGGGCTCGCGGTAGTACCGCTACGGCAGTTCTACCACTTTTTGTCCTGTGCAAACAGCCAGAGCTAGTTACTCCCACACGAGCGGTAGTACTGCATGAGGCTGCAGTAGTACTGCAAGACCTCATGGTAGTACCGCGACACGCGGGGTTGAGAGAGTGGATAACAGTTGGATCTTGTCCCCCACTATAAAAGGGAGGTCTTCTTCCCCAAGAAGTTCACCTCTTCCTTCCCAAAACTCCATTGTTGCTCTAAGCTCCATTTTAGCCCGATCTCTCTCCCTAGCCAATCAAACTTCTTGATTTCCTAGGGATAGGTGGAGAAGGCCCCGATCTACACTTCCACCAAGAGAAATTTGATTCCCCCCATTAATCCCTTGCGGATCTTGTTACTCTTGGGTGTTTGAGAAACCTAGACGCTTGAGGTCACCTCGAGGCCACATTCCATTGTGGTGAAGCTTCGTGGTGTTGTTGGGAACCTCTAATTCAGTTGTGGAGATTACCCCAATCTTGTTTGTAAAGGTTTGGTTGCCACCTTCAAGGGCACCAATAGTGGAATCACGGCATCTCGCATTGTGTGAGGGCATGAGGAGAATACAGTGGCCTAGTGGCTTCTTGGGGAGCATTGTGCCTCCACATCGGTCCAACGGAGACGTACTTCCTCACAAGGGAAGGAACTCCGTTAACACATCCTTGTCTCCACCGGCTCCACTTTTGGTTATCTCACACCTTTACTTCTTGCAAGCTTTTATTGCGATATCCCTTGCTTGCTTGCATACTTGTTGTTGTTAGCATCATATAGGTTATTCATCTAGTTGCACATCTGGCCAACTTATTTGATGGTAAGCCTAAATTGTTAAGGAAAAGTTAAAAAGTGTTAGTTGCCTATTCACCCCCCCCTCTAGTCAACCATATCGATCCTTTCAGATGCGATGTGGGATCACCGACCATGAGGGTTTATAAAGTAGGCTAGCAAGCATTGGGGGTTTGGGGGATTTTGCCGAGTCAGGCAGGAACCTGCGTGGTTGCACGGGAACTGGCTCGCTGAGGCCTTTTCGAGACGATGCTTGGCCAAACAAAACGCATGTTTGGTGCCAAAGCGTGCACTAGAATCCTCGGGTGGGAACGCGGTGACAAGACGTGAAAAAGTAGGAAGAAATGAAAAGTACACAAACAATTAATAATAATAAAACATTTATTTTTATTACATAACAAATGGTCGTTCTCTACACATCGTCGCAAACTGCACTACGCATGATGTTGCTCTCGGTTTAGGCAGCCACGGGGTGCTCTGCTCGCACGTTGCCTGCATCCATCCATGTGCGAATGGTCACATACGTTTGGGGCACCATATGCATGCGGTTGTCTCGTTCCTAGTGCCATGATGCATTAGGCACTGAAAAAATTGCCATGCGGACATGCCGAAATTCCAACATGTTTCGGCGCCTACCCACTTATTCCTGCGGCCATTTAACGTCATCTCTTCTAACTTCCGATAGCGCCACACAATACAAGAATCACACCCATGATGACAAATACAGAGAGGATGCACTCTTCATCTCTTCAACCTTCCTGCGCGGATCCAATGGCGGTGATCCCAACGGCTACCGGCGTCGATGACATTTCACCATTGTTCTCAAAGTGAACACCCTCATCAGGAACACGGACCTCTCGATGGTGTAAACCAACGTCCCATTCATGGTGTATAACTCGATCGATACTATTGAGCATCTTATAGTTGATAATGACAAGTACAAAGTGGTTGGCTTCGACCTCTATTACACCAACGGTCGTGTCCAGTATGATCACAAGGTTGCCATCGCCCAGTTGTGTGTACCCCATCACATCCCTGTTTCCACTACTACCTGGCCACAAAGCCTTGCGAGCGTTTCGCCAGGTTTGTTGACAACCCCGACTATAGGTTTGCCATGGTGGACACCACCACCAATCTAAAGGTGCTCAAGACTTCGGGCTTGGCCTTCCACAAGCTTGTCAACATCCAACGGTTGTATAGGGTCTAGGGCAGCAATAAGAAGAGGAACTCCCTGGTTAACCTCGCCAAGGACATCATCAACCCCTACTATGAAAAATGAAGGTTGAGTCCGACAAGGACAAGCTTGTCTGGCACAAGACCTGGGTGAACAAACTAGATTAAGAACATGTCAAGTACATGTCCAAGGACCCGTACACAAGCTACGAGATGCACACGTGAGGATCTTTGACATGAGGAAGTGCCTCCTTCCTGCAGACGGTGAGGGATAGTCACAAGAAGAGAAGTGGCGGCAATCGTCGTCACAAGAAGTACATGTTTTGATGATCGTCTACTTGTTGCAATTTTTTATTGAGGAATGTACATATGTTGTGTAGTCACTTATGTAATTGTATGTTCAATTTGGTTATGCAACTATGTTATTGGTCTGTAGACACTTGACATATAGATGTTGTGCAAACAGAGCAAATCACATACACGCTTAAACTAAGGAACACATTGGTGATGATTTCATCAATTGCTAACAATTGTTTACCAGCAACCGTTTTCCACAATAAACACAACATGTCACGAGCAATCGTCTATGTTATTATCTGTCTTCCCACACGATTATGATTACTGACAAGTTTGATGGGTATCACACACACCTTCTTATGCTAGATCGGCTATGTTCCACTGGATCATCGCAAATAGTTTATCAGACTGGATTGTATGTCATACATCGCACACATCTATGTTTGGGCAACCATTTTGTGTTATTTTGGCTAATCACAAATAGTTCATGAGGACAATAGTATGCCACGTATCGCACACATTTGTATTTGGTTAACCGTTTGATTTATGTTGGCTCCTCGCAAACAGATCATCCAGAATAATTGTTTGCCACATATCACACACACACCTCTTTTCTGAATCATATTTGATGGATCCGCCATTGCACACAGTTCACATTATTGGCGATAGAGCTAGAACCATACCATTTGTGATTCATGCTTCGCATACCGTTTGGTAGAAGGGTCTTAGATTGATGTGTCACCTATGGACCTTCCTGCAATAGTTTAATAATAGTAAATGCTATGGGAATACATTATTGAATTAGAAGCATGAATGCAACGATATTAATATAAATTCCATGAAAGTCAATTGTGCTAATGATCATGATTGGGGTGGTAACCGATAACTATGATGCTTCTTTTTATCATAAACCTTCTAATGAATCTACTATCAATAATAAAATTTGCAATAGTATTGAAACTGGGTTTGCATGTGTGTCAAGTTTTGGTTAAAATAATCCCACATATTCGGAGAGTGTTAAATCTTTTTATTTTTCTTTTGTTAAAAGTGGGTTTGAAGACGTCATGGCTTTAACTGATGCTAATACCACTATCTTGGAAGATTGTAAAACTTTTCTGCATGTGGATCATGGAGGAATATTCTATATATGATAGTTGTATTGTTGAATTTGATTATGATCGTACATGTAATTATTTTGAGAGAGGCGACTATGGTTATAAAAATCTTCTTGTCACTAAAACACCTCTATTTGTGTTGAGACTATTAATGCTTAATTGGCACATGCTAGATATTTATTTTCTTGATAATTTGTTTTCTTATGAAATTCCAATGCATAGGCAGAGGGCTAGACTTAGATGTCTTTGTTACAATGTATACGATGATATCTTTGTGTTTCAATTCTTGTCTTTTATGTGAGCATCATTAAAATCTCAAAGCCTATCTTAATGGCTATAAAGAAAGAGGTTGTCGGGAGAAAACCCAATAGTATACTTTAATTTTTTGTGTGTCCACATGATTATTTATACTTCAAGGATTATGTTTGTATCTTTTCTTTTGATTTTTGTGCCAATTAAACCCTTTAGGATGATGTGGATGATAGATGAATTGATGCTATGGAGAAACAAAAACATTTACGCTAGTATTTCAATTTACATTTTTACTGGAACGTGATAAATTGCTTAAATTTTTACAAACTATTGGGGTACAAAAAATTACGTTTTCGTAAATTTTCAGAATTTTCTCAGCTACATAAGTATGCTTTTAGTCCAGATCATTATGTATTGTTTTGTTTCAGACATATCTTGTTTTGATTGCATAGTGTGTTTATTTTGATAATGGTATGGATAGCGGGGTTATAAGTCATGAAGAAGTTAGAATACAGTAGGTTTTATGCAAGGGAAATTATGAATCTATTTATAACCGTACCTAAGGTGAATGATGATTTGATTATACTAATGGATCTCACGAAGTTTCTATGGAGTTTTGTTTGCTGAAGTTTTCAAGTTTGCAGTGAGATCACGATGGATGAAGGAATAAGGAGTGGAAAGACCCAAATCTTGGGGACTCCCAAGGTACCACAAGGTAATATTAAAGAAAGACCCAAGCATCTAAACTTGGGGATCTCCGGAAGGCATCCCCTCTTTCATTTCCACTCTATTCGTAATTTTACTTGGATCTATATTTTCATTCATTACATGATATGTGTTTTGCTTGGAGCATCGTGTGCTATAGTTTTATTTTGTTTTCTTTTTAGTTTGGCAAAATCATTGATTTCTGGACACACCTATTACGAGAGACACACATTCACTCAGATTTATTAGAATGATCTTTATGCTTCCATTATATTTTTTGAGTCAAGGCAATTGTTTTGCTCCTGTGCTTCACTTATATCTTTAGAGGATGGTGGTAATTATATTTTATAGGAAACATATGCACTCTCATGCTTCACTTATACTTTTTTGAGAGTTTAAATAGGAAGTGGTAATTTGCACGGTGTACCGACCTGACTTGAAAGGTCGAATCTCCGGTGTTTCTGTACCATCCCAAGATCATGCTGGTACACACACGGTACATCAATGTATATACCAAAGGGAAATCACACGGCATAAATTAATCGAAATCTCATATCGATTCCTTTATTACAATAATGATTACAATAAAGTGGCTGAAGGCCAACTCATGAGATAAACTAAACCATAAACTTGCGGAAGCTTCGAAGGTAGATGAGTCCATCTGACTCCAAGGGCATCTCACCGAGCGTAGAGCATATCCTCACTCCTGGTCGGAAAAGTACTCTGCAGCATGATACGTTTCAGCCGTATAGGTCAGCATATTGAATATGCCGGCAAAGTCACAATAGACGGGGGGTAAAGTAATCATCTAGTCTATATGCAAATATGGCACGTGGGGTAGTAAGTTTTTGCATAAAGCCAAAAATTTCCTACAGCAAGAGAGGGCAAAGGCATAATTACTACAATGTTGGTTGATTAATGAGATGGTTCCACCAACCAATTCTCATACCCAAGTTGACATTAATAACCCACATCAATATAATTAATTGTGTTGAGAGTTCCAGATAGTTTTAGTTCCTTTGGCTCAAACTGTCCATGACCGTGGACACGGCTAACCGATTAGGTTTGGGTACTCTACAGAGTTTTGCACACGTTCCTCAAAAGGTTTGGTCACCTTCGTTTGATTTCTCGCACTTTAGGGTGTTTGAGAAACGGATGACCAAAACATGGTCTTGTAAAGGGTTTCCCTGAGACTCTGTCGGTGCCCATCCTTTCCTACCGTTGTTCTACATCACGTAGCACCGCCTGTCTAGGGTCACCACGATATCCAACCAAGCCAGAGCCCATAATGACTTGTGTCTGTGTAGGTAAGCCTTGGGTCTTGAAGCATCCATCCATCTCTTTGTGCCTGGGTGGACCTTTCCGCATGAATACTGGCACATCTCCAGCATCATCTAGGCTAACCACTGGTTTCTCCAGGGCGCCATTCAACCATCATCCACCCAAAGGTAAGTTGAAGAACTTGGAGTCTTGAAGACTTGATCATCATGTAGGTCTTGAAATTATTAACTCACAACTCTCATGAATCACACAACCAACCCCGTCTACTAATAGCATAGCCAAATGTAAAACAACGTTTCCCGAGGCCAATGTGTCAAAGGGTTGAGGGGTAGCTACCACATGATACTACAACAAGTAACCAAGTTTCCAATTTACCTACTTTGCATGCAATTGGGGTGATGGAAGAACTAATGTAATAAAACATAGGTATACATGATCAAAGTGACTTGCCTTGCTGACGATCCTCGTAATCAAGTGACTCTAGATAACAAGCTTCGCACTCCGGATGATCTAACGAATCAAACAAGAGCACACCATAAGCATAAATACAAAACAATTCACACAATTCAGCAGGGTTAAACAAACAATACTAAAACCATTCAATGGTATCAATCAAGAGAAACAAATCAAAATAAAAAAAATTGACTCACAAAAATATTTTTAGTGTCAAAAACTTCTACTACTACTACTTTAAGACAAACAACCAAGCAATAGCTAGTAGAAAAAGAAATAGTAAGAAAATATATTTTAGTAAACAGAATAAATTTCACTAAAACTTTTGTGTAAAGAAACACTACTAAAATGAAAATAACTAGAATGTTCCTATAACTTTGGAATAGGAAACCAAAACAATTATATTATTAACACTAATATTATTATCATCATATTACTTAACAGAATTGAATTACAAAAATTATTTATTAGAAATCTATCTTAATCATGTAACTAGTTTGTGGAAGTAAACTAAATTGTTTTATAAAACTATACCTAATGAAAAAGTTATAAAGATTCCTATAACAACATGGTATAAAACTAAACAATCATTCTAAATATTCGCAAGTAATGTTACCTAAATATTTGAAACAATAGAAACTCATGAAAACTATTAACAAAAGTTAAACTAATTCAGGTTCAAATTAAATTAAAATTAGGAAAAGTAAACTACATTAAGAACTAAACAGATTCTGTTTTTGTTAAAAACAGTAACTAAATTTATTCAAAAAATACTCAAATCATCTAGAATGATAGGTTTAACTAATACCAAATAGTGGCAAAAAGATTCACTCAAAAATATATTTTAAACTGTAGTTATACAGATTTTAGTAATTTGTACAAATTTGATTAGATTAAAAATTTAAAGGTCAAATTTGAAATCTAAGCATACAGACGTAAACTACATCAAATATGTGAACTAATGCAAAAAGATTCAACTAAAAACACTAAATAGTTTAAAAGATATAACAAAAACAGAAAACAGAAAACATTATGTTTTCTGAAACAGAAAAGAAAAGAAAAAAACTGATCGAACGGACAGGGTGACGTGGCGTTCTCTTGTTGGCTACGGGGTGTGCGAGATCTAACGAATTGAGCAGACGACCGAGCAGTAGAGGGTACCGGTTCGGTTTTAAAATGATCTAATCTGACGCGTTGATCTATGATCGAACGGATAAGAGCGGGAGAGGGGGCTCACAGAGAAGGGGGTTGCCGGCGAGGGGGGTTCTCCGGCGAGGCCGAGGCGGCGAGGTCGTCGGGGGCGGAGCTCCGGTGGTTGGGGACGGCGTCCGAGGGCTTCAAACGACGGTGGCGGGTCTCCGGCGTACTCTGGTGGTGTCGGAGGGGAGTGGGGATGAGCATGGCGACGGGCACGAGCTCCGGGAGCTTCGGTGGGGATCCGAACTCCGGCGAGGGTGTGGTGCAGTGCTCTGGCGAGGTAGAGTGGGTTCGGGGGTAGAATGAGGAGCGGAGGGTCGAGGCTACTTATAGGGTCGGTGCGGTGATCGGGGAAGGAAAGAGGAGGGAGATCCGGAGAGGATGAATCTCTGGCGAGGTCCTGTCGACGCGAGGAGGAAGGCGACCGTGGCGTCTTCTGGATCGGGTGGTGGGGCCGGGGCGTCAGAGAGAGGGAGGGCGACGTAAGCGCGACGGTCGGTCGGCTCGGAGCGGTTTCGGGAATTAACTGCTATGGGCCGGCCCGTTTCAAATTAAAACGTTTCCTTTTTAATATCGAGAGCAGTTAAACTCATTTAAAAGCATTCAAAACATTTCCAAATATAGGAAATATATATATCAAAATGATCAGGAGAATAAATGCTATTCAATGAACATTTTTCCTCTATCATATTGAATACTTTGAAAATATATTTTTCAGAAAATGCTTATTTGATTTTAAATCCGTTTGCAATAATTTTTCAAATACCCCCTGGTTTTATTGTTCAAATATTTCACCAAGATGCCCCTGGTGTGGAGTGTCATATTACTCCCCTCTTTTCTTTGAACTTTTCCAGAGATTTTCAAATAGGTGAAACAAGAAAAAGGGAAAGATGAAAGTGACATTTTAGAAATTCAAAAGAAGCACTTCAACCATTATATTCATTCAAACAATATGATGATGATGCATGGCTATATATCATAACATTCCAAAATGAAATTTTGGGATGTTACAAACCTACCCGCCTTAAGATGAATCTCGCCCTCGAGATTCGGGTTGGCTAGAAAATAGGTGTGGATGGTCTCTACGAAGATCTTCTTCGCGTTCCCAGGTGGCTTCTTCCTTGGTGTGGTGACTCCACAGAACCTGACAGAACTTGATGATCTTGCTTCGGGTAACTCTGTTGGTAGTCTCGCGGATTCTGACTGGCTTCTCCTTGTAGGTCAGGTCACTGTCAAGTTGTATGGCCTCTAGGGGCACTGTGTCTCTCAAAGGAATATCAGCCATCTCAGCATTGCATTTCTTCAACTGGGAAACATGGAAAACATCATGAACTCCAGACAGTCCTTCCAGCAATTCCAACTTGTATGCAACTTCGCCTCTACGTTCCAAAATTTTGTAGGGGCCTATGAATCTGGGTGCTAACTTTCCTTTAACACCAAACCTCTTGATTCCTCGAAGTGGGGACACACGGAGATATGCTCAATCCCCTACTTCATATGTCACCTCCTTGCGTTTGTTATCAGCATAGCTCTTCTGTCGGGATTGAGCTATCTTGAGTCGGTCTCGAATCAGTTTGACCATATCTTCAGAATCTCTGATAAGATCAGGACCAAAAAGTTGTCGGTCTCCAACACCATCCCACGTCAATGGTGTTCTGCACCTCCTTCCGTATAAAGCTTCGAAAGGGGCCATCTTCAGACTGGTCCGATAACTATTGTTGTACGAGAACTCTGCGTAAGGTAAGTTGTCATCCCAACTGGACCCATAGTCTAGCGCACAGGCTCTCAACATGTCCTCCAAAATCTGGTTGACTCTCTCACTCTGTCCATCGGTCTGCGGATGAAAAGCTATACTGAACTCCAGTCTCGTACCCAAAGTTTCATGTAGCTGATGCCCAAACTTTGAGGTAAATTGTGTTCCTCTATCTGACACGATACTCCTCGGAACTCCATGCATACATACGATCCTGGTCATATATATCTTGGCTAGCTTAGCACTAGTATAAGTGGTTTTCACTGGAATGAAATGAGCCACCTTGGTCAAGCGATCGACCACTACCCAAATGGAATCATATCCTGAACGGGTCCTAGGTAGTCCTGTGATGAAGTCCATACCGAGCTTATCCCATTTCTACTCGGGTATCGGCAAAGGTTGGAGTAACCCTGCTGGTTTCTCATGTTCCGCCTTTACTCGCTGACAAACATCACATACCGCAACATGTTCGGCAATATCTTTCTTCATACCTGTCCACCAGTAACTTTCCTTCCAATCTAGGTACATCTTGGTGTTGCCCGGGTGTATCGACTATGGTGAATCGTGGGCTTCTTGAAGTATCAACTTCTTGAGCTCTGGGTCATGGGGCACATAGATTCGGTTCTCAAACCATAGAGTACCCTATTCATTCTCATGAAAGCCTTTAGCCTTGCCTTCCTTCATTCTCTGCTTTATCTCATCTATCTCCTTGTCTGATTTCTGGGCTTCTCGAATTCTTTCGGTCAAGGTGGCTGAATCTCTAGTGTGGCAACATATCCTTGCAGAACTATCTCTAACCGAAGCTCTCTGAGATCTTTGGTTAACTCCTGGGGTAATCCTCCGGGTATGAGTGTGTTCACATAACTCTTCTGACTCAAAGCATCTGCCCCAACATTTGCCTTTCCTAGACGGTAATGTAATCTCATGTCATAGTCCTTGATTAACTCTAACCATCTCCTCTGTCTGAGGTTCAACTCCTTCTGCGTGAAGATATACTTCAGGCTCTTATGATCAGTGTACACATCACAACTATTTCTGATAAGGAAATGTCTCCAAGTCTTGAGTGCGTGCATTACGGCTGCTAGCTCCAAATCATGGGTGGCATAATTCAACTCATGGGGTCATAGTTGTCTGGATGCATATGCTACAAATTTTCCCTCCTGCATGAGTACTCCTCCAAGTCCTTGACAGGATGCGTCAGAATAAACCTGGAAGTCCTTCTGATTGTTTGGCAGTATCAACACTGGGGCTGTGACCAAACGTTGCTTCAATTCCTGGAAACTGGCCTCACATTCCTTAGTCCAGGTATACTTAAACTCTTTCTTCAACAGCTCTGTCATGGGCTTGTCAATCTTTGAGAAATTTTCAATGAATCTCCGGTAATATCCGGCAAGTCCGAGAAAACTGCGGATCTCCTTAACTGAGCTGGGTGGCTTCCACTCGGTGACTGCTTCAACCTTAGCGGGATCTACTGCTATTCCTTCACCGGAAATAACATGTCCAAGGAATCCGACTTCCGTTAGCCAAAATTCAAATTTACTAAACGTGGCATACAACTGATGCTCTCTAAGCTTCTCCAGAACTAAACGCAAGTGCTCCTTGTGTTCTTCCTCGCTCTTGGAGAATATCAAAATGTCATTGATGAACACCACGACAAACTTGTCCAAATATTCCATAAACACTTTGTTCATCAAATTCATGAAGTAGGCAGGAGCATTAGTCAAACCAAAGGACATGACTGTATACTCGTATAAGCCATACCTGGTGGTGAAAGCTGTTTTGGGTATATCCTGTTCACGAATCTTCAGTTGGTGATACCCTGATCGAAGATCGATCTTGGAGAATACTTTGGCGCCTACTAGCTGATCAAACAGGTCATTAATCATCGGCAGAGGGTACTTATTCTTGATAGTCACCTCGTTCAATGCTCGATAATCGACCACCATCCTCAAGGTTTTGTCTTTCTTCTCCACCAAAAGAACTGGGGCTCCCCAAGGTGATGAAATTGGGCGAATATACCCCTTATCCAATAGCTCATTAATCTGCTTCTTGATTTCCACTAAATAATTTGCGGGCATCCGATAGGGTCTCTTGGAAATTGGGGCTGTCCCTGGTAGTAGCTCTATCAGAAACTCAATCTCCCTATCTGGTGGCATGCCTGGTAATTCCTCCGGGAATACATCTGGAAAGTCTCGTACAACTGGTACTTCCTCCTGCACAACTCCTGTGAGGGAATTTAACTGAGCATTCATCTGCGTGCGTCGGGATACATACTTAATCCTCTTGTTCTCCGGAGTGGTGAGTGAAATAGACTTGCTGGGGCAATCAAGATTTCCTTCATACTTGGTCATCCAATCCATGCCTAGGATTACATCCAATCCCTGGGATTCTAAGACGATGAGGTCGGTAGGAAAAACATGGTTTCCTATGTGGAGTTTTAAGGCGTGGCATCCTATCCCTGCCATCATCATACCTCTTGGGGAATTGACCTTAATGGGATGACTAAGGGTTCTGGTGGGTAAACCATATTTTTCCACAACTATCCTTGATATGAATGAATGACTTGCACCAGAATCAAAAAGTACCATAACTGGACGTGAATGCAATAAAAACTTACCAACCACAGTCTCGGGCTGATCATAGACTTCTTCCACATCGAGGTGGTTCACCTGAGCACGAGGAAACGGATTTGGCTTCTTAGCTGCGGAGTTGTCGTTTCCATTCCCTTGCTTGTTCTGAGGGCATTCAGTGGCATAGTGCCCTGTCTTCTGACACTTGAAACAGGTGATATGGTTCAGATCCTTCTGAGCTGGAGCGGGACGGTGTTGGTTGCCATTCCCACTTCCATTCTTGAAGCTGCCATTGTTGGGACGATTATTCCCATTTCCTCCATGGTGGTGACCTCCATGGTTGTGCACGGGATGAGTGTGTCCTCCATACTTACCGGTCCTTGATCCGGTATTTCCTGAGTACGGGGTGTAGCGGGGCTTCTGATGAGCTCCAGAGGTAGACTTCCCATGTGCATACTTTCTCTTGCGGTTCTCAATTTGCTGCTGCTTCCCCTCCAAGATGAGGGCCTTGTCTACCAGCTCCTGGTAGTTGCTAAAGGTAGCCACCATCAGCTGAATGCTCAACTCATCATTGAGTCCTTCCAAGAACTTTTCCTGCTTGGCTGCATCATCGGCCACATCTCCTGGTGCATAACGAGCCAACGTGCTAAAGTCGTCCACGTACTGGGCCACAAAACGGTTCCCCTGGCATAAGTTGCGAAACTCACGCTTCTTCAGACTCATGGCTCCAGCTGAGACATGTGCGATGCGGAAAGCTTGCTTGAACTGCTCCCAACTCACATCAGCAATGGGGTATGTGGTGGTGTAGTTCTCCCACCATGAAGCTGCTGGGCCCTCTAGTTGATGGGCGGCAAAACGCACTTTTTCAGCCTCAGTGCATCCTGCGGTGTTGAGTTCCCTCTCCATCTTGCGGAGCCAATCATCTGCCACAATGGGCTCTATGCTGCTGGAGAAGGTTCGGGGATTCAGTCTCAGAAAACGGGTGAGGTTGTCGCCTTGAGGTGGAGGATGGTTGTTGGTCTGATTCTGAATCAACAGCTGCATCAGGGCGTTCTGCTGCTAGAGAAGTTGGGTGAGCTCTGGCGGGAAAGTGAAGTCGGGCTCACATCGCGGAGGCATCTTGCTGTTTTCAGAGGGGTGAGAATTAGAATAGAACAATGACCTAAAAGGGAAATTCACTACCCATATGCAATGCAACAAACATATCACAACAAACATTCATTCATTTATTCAACTCAAGGTCAAACATCGAGATACAAATCTCCATTCAACTAAACACCGACCTACGCCTTAACGACGAAAATGAAGATACATGGGGGCATAACTAAAGTTGTCCTCAAAAGTACATGGTGACGGAGCCTCCTCAAGTGGTGCTCTCCTCATAGTCATCATCGTTGCTGATCAAAGGAGCCATGTCTCCCTCGGGATGAAGATTTTCACCCATGTCCATCTGTTCTTCCAGAGTTGCGATGCGAGTATTCAGCTTGTCGATCCTCTCTAAGAAATCCTTCACCTCATACTCATGCTCGTACTCGGATTCCCGTAAGTCAGCTTCGAGGTCAATCTCGCGGTTCATCAGCCTCTTGATCGTATTCATGTCGGCACGTACCCGAAGCTCCAAGGTCCTGACGTGCATCTCCAAGGTCTAGATATAGGAAATGGTGGTGTCTTCAGTGGGAGTGGTTATGATATTTCCATTGGCATCCCTGCGACAAACCACGCTGAGTCCTGGTGAAATGGTTCCACCTCTGTATTCCTCCTGAATACGTCCAAGGGCACGATGAATGGCCATGTCTCTCCCAAGTATCCAGCTGGGTGCCACAAACTTGAAGTCGATGGGTTCCTTCCGATTCCCAAAGGTCTTCCCGGGGATGTCCACCTCGATCCTGTAGCGTCCGTCTTGTGGAAAAGACATGATAGGAGTCCCGGTGATGCTCGGCAAAGCAATCCTCACGTCCCTGACGATCCTCATCGGCTCCTTGCCAAAGGGCATCATTGCGTCAGGCTAGCAAAACTCCGTGAGCAAAACTCCATGTGCTCTGATACCATTTCTGTAGCGATCCGACCTAAAAGGTCGAATCTCCGGTGCTTCTATACCATCCCAAGATCATGCTGGTACACACATGGTACATCAATGTATATATAAAAGGGAAATCACACAGCATAAATTAATCAAAATCTCATATCGAGTTCTTTATTACAATAATGATTACAATAAAGTGGATGAAGGCCAACTCATGAGATAAACTAAACCATAAACTTGCGGAAGCTTCGAAGGTAGATGAGTCCATCTAACTCCAAGGGCATCTCACCGAGCGTAGAGCGTATCCTCACTCCTGGTCGGAAAAGTACTCTGCAACATGATACGTTGCAGCCATATAGGTGAGCATATTGAATACGCTGGCAAAGTCACAAGAGAGGGGGGATAAAGTAATCATCTAGTCTATATGCAAATATGGCAGGTGGGGTAGTAAGTTTTTGCATAAAGCCAAAATTTTCCTACAACAAGAGAGGGCAAAGGCATAATTACTACAATGTTGGTTGATTAATGAGATGGTTCCACCAACCAATTCTCATACCCAAGTTGACATTAATAACCCACATCGATATAATTAATTGTGTTGAGAGTTCCAGATAGTTTCAGTTCCTTTGGCTCAAACTGTCCATGACAGTGGACACAGCTAATCGATTAGGTTTGGGTACTCTGCAGAGTTTTGCACACGTTCCCCACAAGATTTGGTCGCCTCAGTTCGATTTCTCGCACTTCAGGGTGTTTGAGAAACGGATGACCAAAACATGGTCTTCTAAAGGGTTTCCCAGAGACTCTATCGATGCCCATCCTTTCCTACCATTCTTCTACATCTCGTAGCACCGCCTCTCCAGGGTCACCACGATATCCAACCAAGCCAGAGCCCATAATGACTTGTGGCTGTGCAGGTAAGCCTTGGGTCTTGAAGCATCCATCCATCTCTTTGTGCTTGGGTGGACCTTTCCGCATGAATACTGGCACATCTCCAGCATCATCTAGGCAAACCACTAGTTTCTCCAGGGCGCCGTTCAACCATCATCCACCCAGAGGTAAGTTGAAGAACTTGGAGTCTTCAAGACTTGATCATCATGTAGGTCTTGAAATTATTAACTCACAACTCTCATGAATCACACAACCAACCCCGTCTACTAATAGCATAGCAAAATGTAAAACAACATTTCCTGGGGCCAATGTGTCAAAGGGTTGAGGGGTACCTACGACATGATACTACAACAAGTAACCAAGTTTCCAATTTACCTACTTTGCATGCAATTGGGGTGATGGGAGAACTAATGCAATAAAACATAGGTATACATGATCAAAGTGACTTGCCTTGCTGACGATCCTCGTAATCAAGTGACTCTAGATAACAAGCTTCGCACTCCGGATGATCTAACGAATCAAACAAGAGCACACCATAAGCATAAATACAAAACAATTCACACAATTCAGCAGGGTTAAACAAACAATACTAAATCCATTCAATAGTATCAATCAAGAGAAAGAAATCAAAAAACAAATTGACTCACAAAAATATTTTTAGTGTCAAAAACTTCTACTACTACTACTTTAAGACAAGCAACCAAGCAATAGCTAGTAGAAAAAGAAATAGTAAGAAAATATACTTTAGTAAACATAATAAATTTCACTAAAACTTTTGTGAAAAGAAACACTACTAAAATGAAAATAACTAGAATGTTCCTATAACTTTGGAATAGGAAACCAAAAAAATGATACTATTAACACTAATACTATTATCATCATATTACTTAACAGAATTGAATTACAAAAATTATTTATTAGAAATCCATCTTAATCATCTAACTAGTTTGTGAAAGTAAAACTAAATTGTTTTATAAAACTATACCTAATGAAAAAGATATAAAGATTCCTATAACAACATGGTATAAAACTAAACAATCATTCTAAATATTAGCAAGTAATGTTACCTAAATATTTGAAACAACAGAAACTCATGAAAACTATTAACAAAAGTTAAACTGATTCAGGTTCAAATTAAATTAAAATTAGGAAAACTAAACTACATTAAGAACTAAACAGATTCTGTTTTTGTTAAAAAACAGTAACTAAATTTATTCAAAAAATACTCAAATCATGTAGAATGATAGGTTTAACTAATACCAAATAGTGGCAAAAAGATTCACTCAAAAATATAGTTTTAAACTATAGTTATACAGATTTTAGTAATTTGAACAAATTTGATTAGATTAAAAATTCAAAGGTCAAATTTGAAATCTAAGCATACAGACATAAACTACATCAAATATGTGAACTAATGAAAAAATATTCAACTAAAAACAGTAAATATTTTAAAAGAAATAACAAAAACAAAAACAGAAAACATTCTGTTTTCTAAAACAGAAAAGAAAAGAAAAAAACTGATCGAACGGACAGGGTGACGTGGCGTTCTCTGGTTGGCTACGGGGTGTGCGAGATCTAACGAATTGAGCGGACGACCGAGCAGTAGAGGATACCGATTCGGTTTTAAAATGATCTAATCTGACGTGTTGATCTACGATCGAACGGATAAGAGCAAGAGAGGGGGCTCATAGAGAAGGGGGTTGCCGGCGAGGAGTTTCTCCGGCAAGGCCGAGGCGGCGAGGTCATCGGGGGCGGCGCTCCGGTGGTTGGGGACGGCGTCCGAGGGCTTCAAACGATGGCGGCGGGTCTCTGGCGTACTCTGGTGGTGTCGGAGGGGAGTGGGGACGAGCGTGGCGACGGGCATGAGCTCCGGGAGCTTCGGTGGGGATCCGAACTCCGGCGAGGGTGTGGTGCAGCACTCTGGCGAGGTAGAGTAGGGCTCGGGGGTGGAATGAGGAGCAGAGGGTCGAGGCTACTTAGAGGGCCAGTGCGGTGGTCGGGGAAGGAAAGAGGAGGGAGATCCGGAGAGGATGAATCTCCGGCGAGGTTCTGTCGACGCGAGGAGGAAGGCGACCGCGGCGTCTTCGCGATCGGGCGGTGGGGCCAGGGCGTCAGAGAGAGGGAGGGCAGCGTCGGCGCGTCGGTGGGTCGGCTCGGAGCGGTTTCGGGAATTAACTGCTATGGGCCGGCCCGTTTCAAATTAAAACGTTTCCTTTTTAATATCCAGAGCAGTAAAACTCATTTAAAAGCATTCAAAACATTTCCAAATATAGGAAAGATATATATCAAAATGATCAGGAGAATTAATGCTATTCAATGAACATTTTTCCTCTATCATATTGAATACTTTGAAAATATTTTTTTCAGAAAATGCTTATTTGATTTTAAATCCTTTTGCAATAATTTTTCAAATAGTCCCCTGGTTTTATTGTTCAAATATTTCACCAAGATGCCCCTCGTGTGGAGTGTCATGTTACTCCCCTCTTTTCCTTGAACTTTTCCAGAGATTTTCAAATAGGTGAAACAAGAAAAAGGGAAAGATGAAAGTGACATTTCAGAAATTCAAAAGAAACACTTCAACCATTATATTCATTCAAACACTATGATGATGATGCATGGCTATATATCATAACATTCCAAAATGAAATTTTGGGATGTTACACACGGGTTATAGGTTTAGTCGGAAAATGATAGATATATAGGAGGGATATAATAAAAACATTCATGTAGATCACTAAATAAGCAACGAATGATAAATGGTATTGAAATTGTAATATGGGGGCTTACTAGTTGATAAACATTAATTAGTAAGAATAATGGTTTTAAGGTTTGTGATTCACTATTCATTAAAGTCTCGGTTGTGGCATGACCAGGACGTTGGAGTGTTCTGTGTCCTTGATTGATATCCTTTGTATTGTAGGGGCCGGGGCATGATGGTTAACTCCTCCCAACCTCCTCCTAGTGGCATTCGAGTAATGTTTTGCATTGAAGGCTAATAGGCTACACAATAAGTATTTGGCTTCTTTATGGCTAATGTAAGTTTGTGGGCTATAATCACTTCCATCATTTCAATATTTTTCTAGCCTCTTTGGTACCATGCATTGCCCGTTCTCACCTTGAGATTTGGCACATATTTCGCCGATGCATCCAAACCCCGCAATATGGTATGCTCTATCACAGATAAGCCTTATTAGATCGTCCTAAAAAAAGCCACCATACCTACATACCATGGCATTTCCATAGCCATTTGAGACATATTTCCATGCAACTTCCACTATTCCTATTCACATGACTTGAGCATTCATTCTCATTTTGCTTTGCATGATGATAGAGCTGAGATGATATTTGTGGCAAAGCCACCGTTTATCATTGTATACATGTTGTGCTAGTATCCTTGCACATCCTACTACACTGGCAGAGGCATTCATTGTTGGAAATATGCCCTCGAGGCAATAATAAAATGGTTATTATTGTATTTCCTTGTTCATGATAATTTTCTATTGTTCATGCTATAATTGTATTAACCGGAAACCGTAATGCATGTGTGAATACATAGACCACAACATGTCCCTAGTGAGCCTCTAGTTGGCTAGCTCATTGATTAGTAGATGGTCACGGTTTCATGACCATGGACACTGGATGTCGTTGATAACGGGATCACATCACTAGGAGAATGATGTGATGGACAAGACCCAATCCTAAGCATAGCACAAGATCGTGTAGTTCGTCTGCTGAAGATTTTCTAATGTCAAGTATCGTTTCCTTAGATCATGAGATTGTGCAACTCCTGGATATTGTAGGAATACTTTGGGTGTGCCAAATGTCACAACGTAACTGGGTGGCTATAAAGGTACACTATGGGTATCTCCTAAAGTGTCTGTTGGGTTGGCACGAATCGAGACTGGGATTTGTCACTCCGTGTGACGGAGAGGTATCTCTAGGCCCACTCAGCAAGACATCATCATAATGAGCTCAATGTTACTAAGGAGTTAGCCACGGGATGATGTGTTACAGAACAAGTAAAGAGACTTGCCGATAACAATATTGAACAAGGTATAGGGATACCGATGATCGAATCTCGGGCAAGTGTCATACCGATAGACAAAGGGAATTGTATATGTGATTGATTGAATCCCCGACATCGTGGTTCATCTGATGAGATCATCGTGGAGCATGTGGGAGCCAACATGGGTATCCAGATCCCGTTGTTGGTTATTGACCAGAGAGGTGTCTCGTTCATGTCTACGTGCCACCCGAACCCGTAGGGTCTACACACTTAAGGTTCGATGACACTAGGCTTATAGGGAAATAGTGTACATGGTTAACGAAGGTTATTTGGAGTCCTAGATGAGATCTCGGACGTCACGAGGAGTTTCGGAAGGGTCTGGAGGTAAAGATTCATATATAGGAAGTGAGGTTTTGGTCACCAGAAGTGTTTCGAGCATCACCAGTAACGTACCGGGACCACCGGAAGGGTTCTAGGGGTCCACCGTGTGGGGACACCGGCACCAGAGGGCTGCATGGGCCACAGGTGGGAGGGAACAAGCCCCTAGGTGGGCTGGTGTGCCTCCCACAAGGGCACAAGGCGCAACACTTGGTGGGAGGGGGCAAACCCTATGGGCAGATGGGCCCTAGGCCCACCTAGGGCGCCGCCCATCCCTCTCCCTCTCTGGCCACCGCACCAAATGCCATCTAGGGCTGCCGCCGGCCCTAGGGTGGGAACCCTAGGGGCTGCGGACCCTCCTCTCCTCCTCCTATATATATTGGGGGTTTTGGGGGCTTCCAACACACGAGCTCCTCTCCGTCTCGGCGCAGCCCTACCCCTCTTCCTCCTCGTCCTCCATAATGCTTGACGAAGCCCTGCCGGAGTACCACGCAGCTCCAACGTCACCACGTCGTCATGCTACCGGAGCTCTCCCTCAATCTCTCCTTCCTCCTTGCTAGATCAAGGCGTAGCAGACGTCACCGGGCTGCACGTGTGTTGAACGCGGAGGCGCCGTTGTTTGGCGCTTAGATCGGAATCCACCATCATCTGAATCGCTGCGAGTACGACTCCACCAACCGCGTTCTAGTAACACTTCCACTTTGTGATCTTCAAAGGTATGGAGATGCACTCCCCCTTTGCTCGTTGCTGGTTTCTCCATAGATTGACCTTGGTGACACATAGGAATTTTTTTGATTTACTACTACGTCTCCCAATAGTGGCATCATGAGCTAGGTCTATGCATAGAATCTATGCACGAGTAGAACACAAGGTGTTGTGGGCGTAGATTTTGTCAATTGTCTTGTTGTTACTAGTCTTATCTTGATTCGGTGGTATTGTGGGATAAAGTGGCTCAGACCGACTTTACAAGTATGCTTACGTGAGACTGGTTCCACCGCCTGACATGCACTTGTTGCATAAGGTGGCTTGCGGGTGTCTGTCTCTCCCACTCTAGTCGGATCAGATTCGATGAAAAGGGTCCTTATGAAGGGTAAATAGAAATTGTCATATCACGTGCGTAGGTAAGAAACGTTCTTGCTAGAAACCTATTGCAGCCACGTAAAAACTTGCAACAACAAATTAGAGGACGTCTAACTTGTTTTTGCAGCATATGCCGTGTGATGTGATATGGCCAAAGAATGTGATGTGATATATGTGATGTATGAGATTGATCATGTTCTTGTAATAGGATTCACGACTTGCATGTCGATGAGTATGACAACCGGAAGGAGCCATAGGAGTTGTCTTAACTTATTGTATGACCTGCGTGTCAATCATAAACGCCATGTAATTACTTTACTTTATTGCTAATCATTAGCCATAGTAGTAGAAGTAATAGTTGGCGAGACAACTTCATGAAGACACGATGATGGAGATCATGATGATGGAGATCATGGTCGTGCCGGTGACAGTGATGATCATGGTGCCCTGAAGATGGAGATCAAAGGAGCAAGATGATATTGGCCATATCATGTCACTATATTGATTGCATGTGATGTTTATCATGTTTACATCTTATTTTCTTAGAACGACGGTAGCTAAATAAGATGATCTCTCACTAAAATTTCAAGAAATGTGTTCACCCTAACTGTGCACCGTTGCTAAGGATCGTTGTTTCGAAGCACCACGTGATGATCGGGTGTGATAGGTTCTAATGTTCGCATACAAAGGGTGTAAGCCAGATTTACACACGCAATACACTTAGCTTGACTTGATGAGTCTAGCATGTACAAACATGTCCTCAGAACACGGGAGACCTAAAGGTCGAACATGAGTCGTATAGAAGATACGATCAACATGGAGATGTTCACCATTGATGACTAGTCCATCTCACATGATGATCGGACACAGGCTAGTTGACGTGGATCATGTGTCACTTTGATGACTAGAGAGATGTCTATCTAAGTGGGAGTTCATTAAATAATTTGATTATGTGAACTTAATTTTCATGAACTTAGTCTAAAATTGTCTTTACAATCTATATTGTAGATCCAATGGCCAACGCTAATGTTGTCCTCAACTTCAACGAGTACCTAGAGAAAACCAAGCTGAAAGATGATGGAAGCAACTATACGGACTGGGTCCATAGCTTGAGGACCATCCTCATAGCTTCCAAAAGATTATATGTCCTTGATGAACCGCTAGGTGACACACCCATTTTCCCAGCAGATCAAGACGTTATGTACGCCTAGCAGTCGTGATGTGATGATTACTCCCTGCTTCAGTGCGGCATGCTTTACAGCTTAGAACCGGGGATCCAAAAGCATTTTGAGCAACACGGAGCATATGAGATGTTCCAAGAGCTGAAATTGGTTTTCCAAGCTCATGCCCGGGTTGAGAGATATGATGTCTCCGACAAGTTCTTTAGTTGTAAGATGGAGGAAAATAGTTCTGTCAGTGAGCACATACTCAAATGTCTGGGTTGCACAACTGCTTGTCTCAGCTGGGAGTTAATCTTTCGGATGACTCGGTTATTGACAGAATCCTCTAGTCGCTCCCACTTAGCTACAAGAGTTTTGTGATGAACTACAACATGCAGGGTATGGGGAAGTCCATTCCTGAGTTGTACTCGATGCTGAAATCAGTAGAGGTCGAGATCAAAAAGGAGCATCAAGTGTTGATGGTGAATAAGACCACTAGTTTCAAGAAAGGCAAGGGTAATAAGAACTTCAAGAAGGATGGCAAAGCAGTTGTCGCGCCCGGTAAGCAAGTTGTCGGGAAGAAGAACAAGAATGGACCCAAGCCTAAGACTGAGTGCTTTTATTGCAAGGGTACCGGTCACTAGAAGCGGAACTGCCCCAAATACTTAGCGGATAAGTAGGCCGGCAACGTTAAAGGTATATGTGATATACTTGTTATTGATGTGTACCTTACCAGCGCTCGTAGTAGCTCCTGGGTATTTGATAGCGGTGCAGTTGCTCACATTTGTAACTCCAAGCAGGAGCTGCAGAATAAGCGGAGAGTGGCAAAGGATGAGGTGACGATGCGCGTCGAGAATGGTTCCAAGGTCGATGTCATCGCCGTCGGCATGCTACCTCTACATCTACGTTCAGGATTAGTTTTAAACCTCAATAATTGTTATTTAGTATCAGCTTTGAGCATGAACATTGTATCTGGATCTCATTTGATGCGAGATGGCTACTCATCTAAATCTGAGAATAATGGTTGTTCTATTTATATGAGAGAAATATTTTATGGTCATGCCCCGCTGGTCAATGGTTTATTTTTGAGGAATCTCGAACGTGATATTATACATGTTCATAGTGTGAGTACCAAAAAGTGTAAAGTTGATAACGATAGTCCCACTTACATGTGGCACTGCCGCCTTGGTCATATTGGTGTCAAACGCATGAAGAAGCTCCATGCTGATGGACTTTTGGAGCCTCTTGATTTTGAATCATTTGACACGTGCGAACCATGCCTCATGGGCAAGATGACCAAGACTCCGTTCTCCGGAACAACGGAGTGAGGAACTGACTTGTTGGAGATAATACATACCGATGTATGCGGTCCAATGAGCGTTCAGGCTCGTGGTGGCTACCGTTATGTTCTCACCCTCACTGATGACTTAAGCAGATATGGGTATGTCTACTTAATGAAACACAAGTCTGAAACCTTTGAAAAGTTCAAGGAATTTCAGAGTGAGGTAGAGAATCAACGTGACAGGAAAATAAAGTGCCTACGATCTGATTGTGGCGGAGAATATTTGAGTCACGAGTTTGGCACGCACCTAAGGAAATGTGGAATTGTTTCACAACTCACGCTGCTTGGCACACCTCAGCGAAACGGTGTGTCTAAACGTCGTAATCGCACTCTATTGGATATGGTGCGATCTATGATGTCTCTTACCGACTTACCACTATAAATTTGGGGATATGCATTAGAGACTGCCGCATTCAGTTTAAATAGGGCACCGTCTGAATCCGGTGAGATGACACCGTATGAATTATGGTTTGGAAAGAAACCTAAGCTGTCATTTCTGAAAGTTTGGGGATGCGATGCTCATGTGAAGAAACTTCAACCTGAGAAGCTCGAACCCAAAGCAAAAAAGTGTGTCTTCATAGGATACCCCAAAGAAATTGTTGGGTGTACCTTCTACCTCAGAACCGAAGGCAAAGTCTTTGTTGCCAAGAATGGGTCCTTTCTAGAGAAAGAGTTTCTCTCGAAAGAAGTAAGTGGGAGGGAAATAGAACTTGATGAGGTAATTGTACCTCCACTCGAACCGGAGAGTAACGCAGCACATGAAGTTGTTTCTGTGGAGCATGCACCGGCTGGAGAGGAAGTTAATGATGATGATCATGAAACTTCAGATCAAGTTGCTATTCGAAGGTCCACTAGGACACGTTCCGCACTAGAGTGGTACAGCAACCCTGTCCTGGAGATCATGTTGTTGGACAATGGTGAACCTTCTAACTATGAAGAAGCGATGGCGGGCCCAGATTCCAACAAATGTCTTGAAGCCATGAAATCCGAGATAGGATCCATGTATGAGAACAAAGTATGGACTTTGGTGGACTTGCCTGATGATAAGCGAGCCATAGAAAATAAATGGATCTTTAAGAAGAAGACCGACGCCGATGGTAATGTGACCATCTATAAGGCTCGGCTTGTCGCTAAGGGTTATCGACAAGTTCAAGGAGTTGACTACGATGAGACTTTCTCACCCATAGCGATGCTGAAGTCCGTCCGAATCATGTTAGCAATTGCCGCATTTTATGATTATGAGATCTGGCAAATGGACGTCAAAACGGCATTCCTTAATGGCTTCCTTAAGGAAGAACTGTATATGATGCAGCCGGAAGGTTTTGTCGATCCCAATGATGCTAACAAAGTATGCAAGCTCCAGCGTGTTGGGGAACGTCGCATGGGAAACAAAAAATTTCCTACGCACATGCAAACCTATCCATGGTGATGAGCATCTACGAGAGGGAGAGTGGATCTACGTACCCTTGTAGATCCCTAAGCGGGAAGCATTAAGAAACGCGGTTGGTGTAGTCGAACTTGTTCGCGATCCAAATCGCCGAGCATCTCGTGATCTAATCACGAACCGTCCCGCGATCTCGTCACAATCCGTCCCGCGATCGAATCACGAACGTCCCGTGGCCTTGATCACGATCCTTCCGATCTAGTACCGAACGGACGACACCTCCGCATTCAGCACACGTGCAGCTTGATGACGATCTCCACCGTCTTGATCCAGCAAGGGGAGGTGGAGAGGAGAGAGAGTTCACCGGCAGCGTGACGGTGCTCCGGTGATGGTGGTGGAGCGATTCCGGCAGGGCCTCGCCTAAGCGCTGAGGAAAACCGATCGAGGGGAGCACCGATGGAACGGGTAGCACATGGCCATAAAAATGTGTCTAAACAGCCCCAATCCACCAATATATATAAGAGGGAGGGAGAGGCAGCCTTGTCGCAGGGCCAAGGCCTCCTAGGAGTCGGCCGGCCAAGGGGTGGAATCCTATTCCACCTCCAATCCAACTTGGAGTAGGATTGTGTAGCGACCCGACCTGAAAGGTCGAATCTCCGATGTTTCCGTACCATCCCAAGATCATGCTGGTACACACACGGTACATCAATGTATATATATCAAAGGGAAATCACACAGCATTATATTAATCAAAATCTCATTTCGAGTCCTTTATTACAATATAAATTACAATAAAGTGGCTAAAAGCCAACTCATGAGAATATCTAAATCTTGCGGAAGCGTCGAAGGTAGATGAGTCCATCTGACTCCAAGGGCATCTCACTGAGCATAGAACATGTCCTCACTCCTGGTCGGAAAAGTACTCTGCAACATGATACGTTACAGCCATGTAGGTCAGCATATGGAATATGCCGGCAAAGTCACAAGAGAGGGGTGAAAAGATAATCATCTAGTCTATATGCATATATGGCAGGTGGGGTGGTAAGTTTTGCGTAAAGCCAAGTTTTTCCTACATCAAGAGAGGGGTTAAGCAAAATATTACTAAGTTTGTTGATTAATGAGATGGTTCCACCAACCAATTCTCATACCCAAATTGTTAATACCCACATCATCATTCTAATTGTGTTGAGAGTTCCGGAAGTTTCAATTCCTTTGGCTCAAGTCATCCATGACCGTGGACACGGCTAATCGATTAGGTTTTGAATACTCTGTAGAGTTTTTGCACACGTTCCCCACAAGATTTGCTCGCCTCCGTTTGATTTCTCGCACTTCAGGATGTTTGAGAACCGGATGACCAAAACATGGTCTTCCAAAGTGGTTTCCCTATGACTCTGTCGGTGCCCATCCTTTCCTACCGTTCTTCTATCTCTCGTAGCACCGCCTGTCCAGGGTCACCACGATATCCAACCAAGCCAGAGCCCATAATGACTTGTGGCTGTGCAGGTAAGCCTTGGGTCTTGAAGCACCCATCCATCTCTTTGTGCCTGGGTGGATCTTTCCGCGTGAATACTGGCCATCTCCAGCATCACCTAGGCAAATCCACTGGTTTCTCCAGGGTGCCGTTCAACCATCATCCACCCAGAGGTATGTTGAAAACTCGGAGTCTTGAATCTTGATCATTATGTAGGTCTTGAAATTATTAACTCTCTCAACTCTCATGAATCACACAACCAACCCCGTCTACTAACAGCATAGCAAAAGTAAAACAACTTTTCCCGGGGCCAATGTTGTCAAAGGGGTTGAGAGGGGTACCTACCACATGATACTACTACAATGTAACCAAGTTTCCAACTAACCTATCTTGCATGCAATTGGGGAGATGGTAGAACTAATGCATATAAAACATGGGTAAAACATGATCAAAGTGACTTGCCTGATTGATGATCTTCGTACGTGAGTGACTCTAAGTAACAAGCTTCGCACTCCGGATAATCTAACGAAGCAAACAAGCACTCAATAAGCATACAACAAAATATTGTAACCCACAAACATCAATCAAGAACTAGTAAACAATCAAGACAAAACAATGCACAATTCACAAGTAAGAAAAACACACAAAGTTTTGTTTACTAGGAGATGATTGATAAAACACTACTATCATAATAAAACTATTTTGAAATAACCAAAACAATTGTTGACAGCAAGGAAACAATAAAATATTTTTATTAATAAACAGAACAAAATCAATTTAAGTTTGTTGGAAAAACTTTTGTAAAGTTTGTAAAAGTTTTGATAAGCACTAAATGAAACAAATATAGTTTTACTAACAAGAGAGCAAAACAAAACTTATTATTTATTAGTAAAACATGTTCTTAACAGAAAAGAATTTACAAATAAACTTAAAAGTACAGGGTGAAACTAGATGAAAAATGTGAGCTATTGCAAAAAGAATCAACTCAAAATATTAAGTAAATTAAAAGTTATAAGAAAAACAAAATTTGAAATCACTCTGTTAATTAAAACAAAACAGAAAAGAAAATTGATTTGCAACTGCCAGGGGGGCTACGTGGCGCTGTCCTATTGGTGGCTAGGGTGTGCGCGCGAGTGGTTTCGGGCGGGCGACCGGTCCGAAGAGGAAAACGATTCGGAGTTAAATCCGATCTAATCTAACGCGTTGATTATAGATCCGACGGTCCAGGGAGCTTACGGAGGAAAGGTCGCCGGCGTCGGAGGTCTCCGGTGAGTCTGAGACGGCGAAGTCGTCGGGGTTGGTGCTCCGGTGGTTGTCGGAAGTAGCGGAGTGGTCCGGGCGATGGCGACGGGTCTCCGGAGTTGACTGGTGACAAGTGTGGGTGGAACGGTGGACGGAGTCGACGGCTACGGTCGACGGGAGCTCCGGTGGTGGTGGGAACTCCGGCGAGGAATTGGCAGCCTACCGGCGAGATAGGAGAGGGGTTTGGGGGGAAATGGATGCGGGGAGTGGCCGGCTTTTATAGGGCGCTGGGAAGTACGGGGGAGGAGAGAGGAGAGAGATCCGGGAGGGGGAAAAGAAACGGCCGGCGAGGTCGTCGGCGCGTGCGGGGGAGAGGGATGACCGGTCGGTAGAAACGGTCGGTCGGGGTGGGGTTGTTGGGAGACGTAGTAGTAAATCAAAATTTTCCTACGTGTCACCAAGATCTATCTATGGAGAAACCAGCAAACGAGTGGGGAGAGATTGGATCTTCATACCTTTGAAGATCGCTAAGCGGAAGCGTTACAAGAACGCGGTTGATGGAGTCGTACTCGCAGCGATTCAGATCGCGGTAGATCCGATCAAGTGCCGAACGGACGGCACCTCCGCGTTCAACACACGTGCAGCCCGGTGACGTCTCCTACGCCTTGATCCAGCAAGGAGGAAGGAGAGGTTGGGGAAGAGCTCCAGCAGCAGCACGATGGCGTGGTGGTGGTGGAGTAGCAAGGTATCCCGGCAGGGCTTCGCCTAAGCACTGCGGAGGAGGAAGAAGCAGAATAGGGCTGCAGCGAGAGAGAAAGAGTTCGTCATCCCAAAACAGCCCCAAACCTTGAGTATATATAGGAGGAAGGGAGAGGGAGGGCTGACCTAGCCCCTCCTCCAAGGAGGGAGCTTCGGCCGAACTAGGGGGAGAGTCCACCTCCCACACGGGAGGTGGATCTCCTCCTTTTAAATCCCCTTAGCCCTTATCTCCAGATCCCTGGCGCATGGGCCCTTCTAGGAGGTCTTGGATGGCCCAATATGGGCTGGCACACCTCCTCTAAAGGCCCACTAAGTCCTCTGGTCGTCACACCCCTCCCGGGGGTCCTCCGGCACCCTCCCGGCACTCCCGGTACAATACCGATGAGCCCGAAAACTTTCCGGTGACCAAAACTGGACTTCCTATATATCAATCTTTACCTCCGGACCATTCCGGAGCTCCTCGTGACGTCCGGGATCTCATCCGGGACTCCGAACAACCTTCGGTAATCACGTATACCTTTTCCCTATAACCCTAGCGTCATCGAACCTTAAGTGTGTAGACCCTACGGGTTCGGGAGACACGTAGACATGACCGAGACACCTCTCCGGCCAATAACCAACAGCGGGATCTGGATACCCATGTTGGCTCCCACGTACTCCACGATGATCTCATCGGATGAACCACGATGTCAGGGATTCAATCAATCCCGTATACAATTCCCTTTGTCTATCGGTATGGTACTTGCCCGAGATTCGATCGTCGGTATCCGCATACCTTGTTCAATCTCGTTACTGGCAAGTCTCTTTACTCGTTCCGTAATACATCATCCCATGACTAACTCCTTAGTCACATTGAGCTCATAATGATGATGTCTTACCGAGTGGGCCCAGAGATACCTCTCCGTCACACGGAGTGACAAATCCCAGTCTCGATTCGTGTCAACCCAACAGACACTTTCGGAGATACCCGTAGCGTACCTTTATAGCCACCCAGTTACGTTGTGACGTTTGGCACACCCAAAGCATTCCTACGGTATCCAGGAGTTAAAGAATCTCATGGTCTAAGGAAATGATACTTGACATTGAAAAGCTTTAGCAAACGAACTACACGATTTTGTGCTATGCTTAGGATTGAGTCTTGTCCATCACATCATTCTCCTAATGATGTGATCCCGTTATCAACGACATCCAATGTCCATGGTCATGAAACCGAGATCATCTATTGATCAACGAGCTAGCCAACTAGAGGCTCACTAGGGACACGTTGTGGTCTATGTATTCACACATGTATTACGGTTTCCGGTTAACACAATTATAGCATGAATAATAGACAATTATCATGAACTAGGAAATACAATAATAACCATTTTATTATTGCCTCTAGGGCATATTTCCAACAGTCTCCCACTTGCACTAGAGTCAATAATCTAGTTACATTGTGATGAATCGAACACCCATAGCATTCTGGTGTTGATCATGTTTTGCTCGTGAGAGAGGTTTAGTCAACGGATCTGCGACATTCAGATCCGTATGCACTTTACAACTATCTATGTCTCCCTCCTGAATGTAATCACGGATGGAGTTGAAGCGGCGCTTGATGTGTCTTGTCTTCTTGTGAAACCTGGGCTCCTTCGCAAGGGCAATAGCTCCAGTGTTGTCATAGAGTAGAGTCATCGGGCCCGACGCATTCGGAATCACTCCTAGGTCGGTGATGAACTCCTTCATCCAGACTCCCTCCTTTGCTGCTTCTGAAGTAGCTATGTACTCCGCTTCACATGTAGATGCTGCCACGACGCTTTGCTTGCTGCTGCTCCAGCTCACTGCCCCTCCATTCAAAATATACACGTATCCGGTTTGCGACTTGGAGTCGTCCGGATCTGTGTCGAAGCTAGCATCGACGTAACCCTTTACGACGAGCTCTTCGGCACCTCCATAAACGAGAAACATGTCCTTTGTCCTTTTCAGGTACTTCAGGATATTCTTGACCGCTGTCCAGTGTTCCGCTCCGGGATCACTTTGGTACCTCCCTACCAAACTTATGGCAAGGTTCACATCAGGTCTGGTACACAGCATGGCATACATGATAGAGCCTATGGCTGAAGCATAGGGGATGGCACTCATCTCTTCTCTATCCTTTGCCGTGGTCGGGCATTGAGTCGTACTCAATCTCACACCTTGCAACACGGGCAAGAACCCCTTCTTGGACTGATCCATATTGAACTTCTTCAATATCTTTTCAAGGTATGTGCTTTGTGAAAGACCAATGAGGCGTTTTGATCTATCTCTATAGATCTTAATACCTAATATGTAAGCAGCTTCTCCAAGGTCCTTCATTGAAAAACACTTATTCAAGTAGGCCTTGATACTTTCCAAGAGTTCTATATTATTTCCCATTATCAGCATGTCATCCACATACAGTATAAGAAATGCTATAGAGCTCCCACTCACTTTCTTGTAAATACAGGGTTCTCCATAAACCTGTACAAACCCAAATGCTTTAATCACCTCATTAAAGCGAATGTTCCAACTCCGAGATGCTTGCACCAGCCCATAGATGGAGCGCTGGAGCTTGCATACCTTGTTAGCATCTTTAGGATCGACAAAACCTTCCGGCTGCATCATATACAGTTCTTCCTTGAGGAAGCCATTAAGGAATGCCGTTTTGACGTCCATTTGCCAGATCTCATAATCATGAAATGCGGCAACTGCTAACATGATTCGGACAGACTTTAGCATCGCTACGGGTGAGAATGTCTCATCGTAGTCAACTCCTTGAACTTGTCGATAACCCTTAGCGACAAGCCGAGCTTTATAGGCGGTCACATTACCGTCTGCGTCAGTCTTCTTCTTAAAGATCCATTTATTTTCAATGGCTCGCTTATCATCAGGCAAGTCCACCAAAGTCCATACTTTGTTCTCATACATGGATCCTATCTCGGATTTCATGGCCTCAAGCCATTTGTCGGAATTCGGGCCCGCCATCGCTTCTTCATAGTTCGAAGGTTCACCGTTGTCCAACAACATGATCTCTAGGACAGGATTACCGTACCACTCTGGTGCGGAACGTGTCCTAGTGGACCTTCGAGTAGCAACTTGATCTGATGTTTCATGATCATCATCATTAACTTCCTCTCTAGCCGGTGTAGGCTCCACAGAAACAACTTCCTGTGCTGCGCTACTCTCCGGTTCGAGTGAAGGTACAATTACCTCATCAAGTTCCATTTTCCTCCCACTTACTTCTTTCGAGAGAAACTCTTTCTCGAGAAAGGATCCATTCTTGGCAACAAAGACTTTGCCTTCGGATCGTAGGTAGAAGGTATACCCAATAGTCTCTTTGGGATATCCTATGAAGACGCACTTTTCCGCTTTGGGTTCGAGCTTCTCAGGTTGAAGTTTCTTCACATAAGCATCGCAACCCCAAACTTTTAGAAACGACAGCTTAGGTTTCTTTCCAAACCATAATTCATACGGTGTCGTCTCAACGGATTTAGACGGTGCCATATTTAAAGTGAACGCGGCAGTCTCTAATGCATATCCCCAAAATGATAGCGGTAAGTCGGTAAGAGACATCATAGATCGCACCATATCCAATAGAGTGCGATTACGACGTTCAGACACACCATTTCGCTGAGGTGTGCCTGGCAGCGTGAGCTGTGAAACAATTCCACATTTCCTAAGGTGCGTGTCAAACTCGTGACTTAAATATTCTCCGCCACGATCAGATCGTAGGCATTTTATTTTCCTGTCACGTTGATTCTCGACCTCACTCTGAAATTCCTTGAACCTTTCAAAGGTTTCAGACTTGTGTTTCATTAAGTAGACATACCCATATCTGCTCAAGTCATCAGTAAGGGTGAGAACATAACGGTAGCCACCGCGAGCCTCGACACTCATTGGACCGCATACATCGGTATGTATTATCTCCAACAAGTCAGTTGCTCGCTCCATTGTTCCGGAGAACGGAGTTTTGGTCATCTTGCCCATGAGGCATGGTTCGCATGTGTCAAATGATTCGAAATCAAGTGACTCCAAAAGTCCATCAGCATGGAGCTTCTTCATGCGTTTGACACCAATATGGCCAAGACGGCAGTGCCACATGTAAGTGGGACTATCGTTATCAACTTTACACTTTTTGGTACTCACACTATGGACATGTGTAACATCACGTTCGAGATTCATCAAAAATAAACCATTGACCAGCGGGGCATGAGCATAGAACATTTCTCTCATATAAATAGAACAACCATTATTCTCGGATTTAAAAGAGTAGCCATCTCGTATCAAGCGAGATCCAGATACAATGTTCATGCTCAAAGCTGGTACTAAATAACAATTATTAAGGTTTAAAACTAATCCCGAAGGTAGATGTAGAGGTAGCGTGCCGACGGCGATCACATCGACCTTGGAACCATTCCCGACGCGCATCGTCACCTCGTCCTTTGCCAACCTTCGCTTATTCCGCAGCTCCTGCTTGGAGTTACAAATGTGAGCAACTGCACCGGTATCAAATACCCAGGAGCTACTACGAGCGCTGGTTAGGTACACATCAATAACAAGTATATCACATATACCTTTAACGTTGCCGTCCTTCTTATCCGCTAAGTACTTGGGGTAGTTCCGCTTCCAGTGACCGGTACCCTTACAATAGAAACACTCAGTCTCAGGCTTGGGTCCATTCTTGTTCTTCTTCTTCCCGGCAACTTGCTTACCGGGCGCGGCAACAGCTTTGCCGTCCTTCTTGAAGTTCTTCTTACCCTTGCCTTTCTTGAAACTAGTGGTCTTGTTTACCATCAACACTTGATGCTCCTTTCTGATCTCGACCTCTGCTGATTTGAGCATCGAGTACAACTCAGGAATGGACTTCTCCATCCCCTGCATGTTGTAGTTCATCACAAAGCTTTTGTAGCTAGGTGGAAGCGACTGGAGGATTCTGTCAATGACTGAGTCATCCGGGAGATTAACTCCCAGCTGAGTCAAGCGGTTGTGAAGCCCAGACATCTTGAGGATGTGCTCACTAACAGAACTGTTCTCCTCCATCTTACAGCTGAAGAACTTGTCAGAGATGTCATATCTCTCGACTCGGGCATGAGCTTGGAAAACCAGTTTCAGCTCTTGGAACATCTCATATGCTCCGTGTTGCTCAAAACGCTTTTGGAGCCCCGATTCTAAACTGTAAAGCATGCCGCACTGAACAAGGGAGTAATCATCGCAGCGTGACTGCCAAGCGTTCGTAACGTCTTGGTCCGCTGGGAGAATGGGTGGGTCACCTAGCGGTGCATCAAGGACATACAATCTCTTGGAAGCTATGAGGATGATCCTCAAGCCACGGACCCAGTCCGTATAGTTGCTTCCATCATCTTTCAGCTTGGTTTTCTCTAGGAACGCGTTGAAATTGAGGTTGACATTTGCGTTGGCCATTGGATCTACAATATAGATATTAAAGGCAATTTTAGACTAAGTTCATGATAATCGAGTTCACATAATCAAATTATTCAATGAACTCCCACTCAGATAGACATCTCTCTAGTCATCTAAGTGACACATGATCCATGTCAACTAGCCCGTGTCCGATCATCACGTGAGACGGACTAGTCATCCATGGTGAACATCTCCATGTTGATCGTATCTTCTATACGACTCATGTTCGACCTTTCGGTCTTCCGTGTTCCGAGGCCATGTCTGTACATGCTAGGCTCGTCAAGTCAACCTAAGTGTTTCACGTGTGTAAATCTGGCTTACACCCGTTGTATGCGAACGTTAGAACCTATCACACCCGATCATCACGTGGTACTTCGGAACAACGATCCTTAGCAACGGTGCACAGTTAGGGTGAACACTTCTCTTGAAATTTTATTGAGAGATCATCTTATTTACTACCGTCGTTTTAAGCAAATAAGATGTAAACATGATAAACATCACATGCAATCAATATAGTGACATGATATGGCCAATATCATCTTGCTCCTATGATCTCCATCTTCGGGGCACCATGATCATCATTGTCACCGGCATGACACCATGATCTCCATCATCATGATCTCCATCATTGTGTCTTCATGAGTTTGTCTCGCCAACTATTACTTCTACTGCTATGGCTAACGCTTAGCAATAAAGTAAAGTAATTACATGGCGTTTGTGATTGACTCGCAGGTCATACAATAAATAAGACAACTCCTATGGCTCCTGCCGGTTGTCATAGTCATCGACATGCAAGTCGTGAACCCTATTAAAAGAACATGATCAATCTCATACATCACAATGCATCACATCACATCCTTCTGGACATATCACATCACAAGGCATATGCTGCAAAAACAAGTTAGACGTTCTCTAATTTGTAGTTGCAAGTTTTTACGTGGTTGCTATAGGTTTCTAGCAAGAACGTTTCTTACCTACGCCAAAACCACAACGTGATATGCCAATTGCTATTTACCCTTCATAAGGACCCTTTTCATCGAATCCAATCCGACTAAGGTGGGAGAGACAAACACCCGCTAGCCACCTTATGCAACTGGTGCATGTCAGGCGGTGGAACCGGTCTCACGTAAGCGTACGTGTAAGGTTGGTCCGGGCCGCTTCATCCCACAATACCGTCGAATCAAGATAAGACTAGTAACGGCAAGCATATTAACAAAATCGACGCCCACAACTGCTTTGTGTTCTACTCGTGCATAGATTCTACGCATAGACCTAGCTCATGATGCCACTGTTGGGAGACGTAGTAGTAAATCAAAATTTTCCTACGTGTCACCAAGATCTATCTATGGAGAAACCAGCAAACGAGTGAGGAGAGATTGGATCTTCATACCTTTGAAGATCGCTAAGCGGAAGCGTTACAAGAACGCGGTTGATGGAGTCGTACTCGCAGCGATTCAGATCGCGGTAGATCCGATCAAGTGCCGAACGGACGGCACCTCCGCGTTCAACACACGTGCAGCCCGGTGACGTCTCCTACACCTTGATCCAGCAAGGAGGAAGGAGAGGTTGGGGAAGAGCTCCAGCAGCAGCACGACGGCGTGGTGGTGGTGGAGTAGCAAGGTATCCCGGCAGGGCTTCGCCTAAGCACTGCGGAGGAGGAAGAAGCAGAATAGGGCTGCAGCAAGAGAGAAAGAGTTCGTCGTCCCAAAACAGCCCCAAACCTTGAGTATATATAGGAGGAAGGGAGAGGGAGGGCTGACCTAGCCCCTCCTCCAAGGAGGGAGCTTCGGCCGAACTAGGGGGAGAGTCCACCTCCCACACGGGAGGTGGATCTCCTCCTTTTAAATCCCCTTAGCCCTTATCTCCAGATCCCTGGCGCATGGGCCCTTCTAGGAGGTCTTGGCTGGCCCAATATGGGCTGGCACACCTCCTCTAAAGGCCCACTAAGTCCTCTGGTCGTCACACCCCTCCCGGGGGTCCTCCGGCACCCTCCCGGCACTCCCGGTACAATACCGATGAGCCCGAAAACTTTTCGGTGACCAAAACTGGACTTCCTATATATCAATATTTACCTCCGGACCATTTCGGAGCTCCTCGTGACGTCCGGGATCTCATCCGGGACTCCGAACAACCTTCGGTAATCACGTATACCTTTTCCCTATAACCCTAGCGTCATCGAACCTTAAGTGTGTAGACCCTACGGGTTCGGGAGACACGTAGACATGACCGAGACACCTCTCCGGCCAATAACCAACAGCGGGATCTGGATACCCATGTTGGCTCCCACGTACTCCACGATGATCTCATCGGATGAACCACGATGTCAGGGATTCAATCAATCCCGTATACAATTCCCTTTGTCTATCGGTATGGTACTTGCCCGAGATTCGATCGTCGGTATCCGCATACCTTGTTCAATCTCGTTACTGGCAAGTCTCTTTACTCGTTCCGTAATACATCATCCCATGACTAACTCCTTAGTCACATTGAGCTCATAATGATGATGTCTTACCGAGTGGGCCCAGAGATACCTCTCCGTCACACGGAGTGACAAATCCCAGTCTCGATTCGTGTCAACCCAACAGACACTTTCGGAGATACCCGTAGCGTACCTTTATAGCCACCCAGTTACGTTGTGACGTTTGGCACACCCAAAGCATTCCTACGGTATCCGGGAGTTACACAATCTCATGGTCTAAGGAAATGATACTTGACATTGAAAAGCTTTAGCAAACGAACTACACGATCTTGTGCTATGCTTAGGATTGAGTCTTGTCCATCACATCATTCTCCTAATGATGTGATCCCGTTATCAACGACATCCAATGTCCATGGTCATGAAACCGAGACCATCTATTGATCAACGAGCTAGCCAACTAGAGGCTCACTAGGGACACGTTGTGGTCTATGTATTCACACATGTATTACGGTTTCCGGTTAACACAATTATAGCATGAATAATAGACAATTATCATGAACTAGGAAATACAATAATAACCATTTTATTATTGCCTCTAGGGCATATTTCCAACAGGGGTCCACTATCAGTGAGCGAGAGCGCGTTGAATGTGCGTCGGTCGTCCGGCTTTTAATCCATTCGCGAGTAACTGCCCGTGGGCCGGCCCGTTTAATACAGTAACCGTTACCGGTTTGTGTTTAATGTTTTTCCAAAGCATTTCAAAAACCTTTAGAGCATTCAAACCTTTTATAAATATAGGGGTATTATATATCAAAATTAGCAGAATAATAAATGTTATTTAATGAACATTTTTATTCTGTCATTTGAACACTTTGAAAAAAATAATATTTTCAAAAATTGCCTAATTGTTTTTAAATTCTTTTTTTGCAAATATTTTCAAAATAACCCCTGGTTATTATTGTTCAAATATATCACCAAGATGACCCTGGTGTGGAGTGTCATGTTCCTCCTCTCTTATTTGAACTTTTTACCAAGATTTCAAATAGGTGAAAGCAACTTCGGGAAAATAGAAAGGGCTTTCAGAAATTCAGAGAAGGCATTTCAACAATACATGTATTCAAGAAATGATGCAGATGAATGCATAGCTATATTTCATAACATTACAAAATGGAATTTTGGGATGTTACAAACCTACCCACCTTAAGATGAATCTCGCCCTCGAGATTCGGGTTGGCTAGAAAATAGGTGCGGGTGGTCTCTACGAAGATCTTCTTCGCGTTCCCAGGTGGCTTCTTCCTCGGTGTGATGACTCCACAAAACCTTACAGAACTTGATGATCTTTCTGCGGGTAACTCTGTTGGCAGTCTCGAGGATTCTGACAGGCTTCTCCTCGTAAGTCAGATCATTGTCAAGTTGTATGGCCTCTAGGGGCACTGTATCTCTCAAAGGAATATCAGCCATCTCAGCATGACATTTCTTCAGCTGGGACACGTGGAACACATTATGAACTTCGGATAATCCTTCCGACAATTCCAGTTTGTATGCAACTTCGCCTCTACGTTCAAGAATTTTGTAGTTCCTATGAATCTGGGTGCTAATTTTCCTTTAACACCAAACCTCTTGATTCCTCGAAGTGGGGATACACGAAGATAGGCTCGGTCTCCCACTTCATACATAACTTCTTTACATTTGCTGTCAGCATAACTCTTCTGTCGAGACTGAGCTATCTTGAGTCTGTCACGAATCAACTTGACTTTCTCTTCAGAATCTCGGATAAGGTCGGGACCAAAAAGTTGTCGGTCTCCAACACCATCCCACGTCAGCGGTGTTCTGCATCTCCTTCCGTATAATGCTTCGAAAGGGGCCATCTTTAGACTGGTCTGATAGCTGTTGTTGTACGAGAATTCTGCGTACGGTAAGTTTTCATCCCAACTAGATCCATAATCTAGCGCACAAGCTCTCAACATGTCTTCTAGAATCTGGTTGACTCTCTTAGTCTGTCCATCGGTTTGCGGATGAAAAGCTGTACTGAACTCTAGCCTTGTACCCAAAGTTTCATGTAACTGATGCCAAAACTTTGAGGTAAACTGTGTTCCTCTATCTGACACGATACTCCTCGGAACTCCATGCAGACATACGATTCTGGTCATATATATCTTGGCTAGCTTAGCACTGGTATAGGTGGTTTTCACTGGAATGAAATGAGCTACCTTGGTCAAGCGATCTACCACTACCCAGATGGAATCATAACCTGAACGGGTCCTGGGTAATCCTGTGATGAAGTCCATACCAAGCTTTTCCCATTTCCACTCGGGTATCGGCAGAGGTTGGAGTAACCCTGCTGGTTTCTGATGTTCTGCCTTTACTCGCTGACAAACATCACATATTGCAACATGTTCCGCAATATCTTTCTTCATACCTGTCCAGCAATAACTTTCCTTTAAATCCAGATACATCTTGGTATTGCCTGGGTGTATCGAGTAAGGTGAATCGTGGGCTTCCTGAAGTATCAGCTTCCTGAGCTCTGGGTTATTGGGCACATAAATTCGGTTCTCAAACCACAAAGTTCCGTGTTCATCCTCACGAAAACCTTTAGCCTTACCATCTTCCATTCTCTGCTTTATCTCAACTATCTCCTTGTCCGATTTCTAGGCTTCACGAATTCTTTTGGTCAAGGTGGACTGAATTTCCAGTGTAGCAACATATCCTCTTGGAACTATCTCTAGCTTGAGCTCTATGAGATCATCAACTAACTCTTGGGGTAATCCTCCCGCTGTGAGTGTGTTTACATAAGTTTTCCGACTCAAAGCATCGGCTACAACATTAGCCTTACCTGGATGGTAGTGTAATCTCATGTCATAGTCCTTGATTAACTCTAACCATCTCCTCTGTCTGAGGTTCAACTCTTTCTGCGTGAAGATGTACTTCAGGCTCTTATGATCGGTGTAAACATCACAACTATTTCCGATAAGGAAATGTCTCCAGGTCTTGAGTGCGTGCACTACGGCTGCTAGTTCCAAATCATGGGTGGCATAATTCAACTCATGAGGTCGTAGTTGTCTGGATGCATAGGCTACAACCTTTCCATCTTGCATGAGTACTCCTCCAAGTCCTTGACGTGAAGCATCACAATAAACCTGGAAGTCCTTCCGGATATTGGGCAAAATCAACACTGGGGCTGTGACCAAACGTTTCTTCAACTCCTGGAAACTGGCTTCATATTCCTCAGTCCAAACATACTTGGATTCGTTCTTCAACAACTCTGTCATGGGCTTGGCAATCTTTGAGAAATTCTCAATGAATCTCTGGTAATATCCGGCTAGTCCAAGGAAACTGCGGATTTCCTTAACTGAGGTGGGTGACTTCCACTCGGTGACGGCTTCAACCTTAGCGGGGTCTACGGCTATTCCTTCTCCGGAAATAACATGTCCAAGGAATCCGACTTCCGTCAGCCAAAATTCACATTTGCTGAACTTGGCATATAACTGATGCTCTCTTAGCTTCTCCAGAACTAAATGCAGATGTTCCTTGTGTTCTTCCTCGTTCTTGGAGAATATCAAAATGTCATCGATGAACACCACGACAAACTTGTCCAAATATTCCATGAACACTTTGTTCATCAAATTCATGAAGTAGGCAGGAGCATTAGTCAAACCAAAGGACATGACAGTATACTCATACAAGCCATACCTTGTGGTGAAAGCCGTTTTGGGTATATCCTGTTCACGAATCTTCAGCTGATGATACCCTGATTGAAGATCGATCTTAGAGAATACTTTGGCGCCTACTAGCTGATCAAACAAATCATTAATCATCGGCAGAGGGTACTTGTTCTTGATAGTCACCTTGTTCAAGGCACGATAATCGACTACCATTCTCAGGGTTTTATCCTTCTTCTCCACCAAAAGAACTGGGGCTCCCCAAGGTGAAGAACTTGGGCGTATATAACCTTTGTCCAATAACTCTTTAATTTGCTTCTTGATTTCCAACAGATCATTTGCGGGCATCTGATAGGGTCTCTTGGAAATTGGGGCTGTCCCTGGCTGTAGCTCTATTAGGAACTCAATCTCCCTATCTGGTGGCATGCCTGGTAATTCTTCCGGAAATACATCCAGATAATCTTTTACCACAGGTACTTCCTCCTGAACAACTCCTGTGAGGGCATTTAACCTAGCACTCATACGTGTGCGTCGGGATACATACTTAATCCTCTTGTTTTCCGGAGTGGTGAGTGAAACAGACTTGCTAGGGCAATCAAGATTTCCTTCATACTTGGTCATCCAATCCATGCCTAGGATTACATCCAATCCCTGGGATTCTAAGATGATGAGGTCGGTGGGAAAAACATGGTTTCCTATATTGAGTTTCAAGGCATGGCATCCTATCCCTGCCATCATCATACCTCCTGGGAACTGGCCTTAATGGGCTGACTAAGGGTTTTGGTGGGCAAACCATACTTATCCACAACTACCCTTGATATGAATGAATGAGTTTCACCGGAATCAAAAAGTACTGTAACTGGATGTGAATGCAATAAAAACTTACCAACCACAGTCTCGAGTTGATCATAGACTTCTTCCACGTCGAGGTGGTTCACCTGGGCACGAGGAAAAGGGTTTGGCTTCTTGGCTGCGGAGTTGCCGTTTCCATTTCCCTGCTTGCTCTGGGGACACCCAGTAGCATAATGTCCTGTCTTCTGGCACTTGAAACAGGTGATGTGACTCAGATCCTTCTGAGTAGGAACGTGACGGTGTTGATTGTTGTTCCAATTCCCATTATCAGTCTTGAAGTTGCCATGGTTGGGTCGAGCATTCCCATTTCCTCCATGGTGTGGCTTCCATGGTTGTGCACAGCATGAGTGTGCCTTCCAAACTTACCGGTACCTGATCCGGTATTTCCTGAGTACGGGGAGTAGCGGGGCTTCTGATGAGTTCCAGAGTTAAACTTCCCCTGAGTGTACTTCCGCTTGCGGTTCTCAATTTGCTGCTGCTTTCCCTCCAAGATGAGGGCCTTATCCACCAGCTCTTGGTAGTTGTTGAAAGTAGCCACTACCAGCTGCATGCTCAACTCATCGTTGAGTCCTTCTAGAAACTTCTCTTGCTTGGACGCATCATCGGCCACGTCTCCTGGTGCATAACGTGCCAATGTGTTGAAGTCGTCCACGTACTGGGCCACAGAGCGATTTCCCTGGCGCAAGTTACGAAACTCGCGCTTCTTCAGACTCATGGCTCCAGCTGAAACATGTGCGGTGCGGAAAGCAAGCTTGAATTGCTCCCAAGTTACATCAGCAATAGGATAGGTGGTCATGTAATTCTCCCACCATGAAGCTGCTGGTCCTTCAAGTTGATGTGCGGCAAAGCGCACCTTCTCAGCATCAGTACATCCAGCGGTGACAAGTTCTCTCTCCATCTTACGGAGCCAGTCATCTGCCACAATGGGCTCAGTGTTGCTGGAGAAAGTTGGAGGGTTCAACCTCAGAAAACGGGTGAGATTGTCAGTATGGGGTGGATGGTGGTTGTTGTTGTTCTGATTGTTGGTCTGATTCTGGATCAATAGCTGCATCAGTGCATTCTGCAGCTGAAGGAGTTGCGTGAGTTCCGGCGGGAAAGTGAACTCGGTCTCACATCGTGGAGGCATCTTGCTGTTTTCAGAGGGGTGAGAATTACAATAGAACAAGGGTCTAGAAGAAAAAAAATCACTACCCTTATGCAATGCAACAAACATATCACACCAAACACTCATTCATTATTCAATCAATGTCAAACATCGGGAATACAAATCTCAATCAAACTAAGCATCGACCTACGCTTTTAACGTTGAAAAGATACATGGAGGGCATAACTAAAGTTTTCCTCAGAAGTACATGGTGACTGAGTCTCCTCCAGTGGTGCTCTCCTCATAGTCATCATCGTCATTGATGAAAGGAGCCAAGTCTCCCTCAGGATGAAGATTTTCACCCATGTCCATCTGTTCCTCCAGAGTGGCGATGCGAGTGTTCAACTTGTCGATCCTCTCTAAGAAATCCTTCACCTCATATTCATGCTCATAGTTGGCTTCCCGCAAGTCAGCTTCAAGGTCAATCTCACGGTTCATCAGATTCTTGATTGTCTTCGTATCAGCACGAACTCGAAGCTCCAGAGTCCTAATGTGAGTCTCCAGAGTCTGGATATAGGAAACAGTGGTGTCTGCAGTGGGAGGAGTTATGATGTTTCCATTGGCATCTCTGCGACAAACCACGCTGAGTCTTGGTGAAATGGTTCCACCTCTGTATTCCTCCTGAATACGTCCAAGGGCACGATGAATGGCCATGTCTCTCCCAAGTATCCAACTGGGTGCCACGAACTTGAGATCGATGGGTTCCTTCCGATTCCCAAAGGTCTTCCCTGGGATATGCACCTCGATCCTGTAGCGTCCATCTTGGGGAAATGACATGATAGGAATCCCGGTGATGCTCGGCAAAGCAATCCTTACGTCCTTGACGATCCTCATCAGCTCCTTACCAAAGGGCATCGTTGCGTCAGGCTGGCAAAACTCCGTGATCAACACTGGAATGAAGGTGGCCATCTATAAATTTTGAAATAATCGGAGAGGAGTCAGAAATGAATAGATGAGAGTATAAGAATTTTAAAGACAAAGAGAAACAATCCTAAGGCTTTCCAGTCCTAGAGGTTACGTCCTACGGTCAGCGTGTGCTCTGATACCATTTCTGTAGCGACCCGGCCTGAAAGGTCGAATCTCCGGTGTTTCCGTACCATCCCAAGATCATGATGGTACACACACGGTACATCAATGTATATATATCAAAGGGAAATCACACAGCATTATATTAATCAAAATCTCATTTTGAGTCCTTTATTACAATATAAATTACAATAAAGTGGCTAAAAGCCAACTCATGAGAATATCTAAATCTTGCGGAAGCGTCGAAGGTAGATGAGTCCATCTGACTCCAAGGGCATCTCACTGAGCATAGAACGTGTTCTCACTCCTGGTCGGAAAAGTACTCTGCAACATGATATGTTGCAGCCATGTAGGTCAGCATATGGAATATGCCGGCAAAGTCACAAGAGAGGGGTGAAAAGCTAATCATCTAGTCTATATGCATATATGGCAGGTGGGGTGGTAAGTTTTGTGTAAAGCCAAGTTTTTCCTACATCAAGAGAGGGGTTAAGCAAAATATTACTAAGTTTGTTGATTAATGAGATGGTTCCACCAACCAATTCTCATACCCAAATTGTTAATACCCACATCATCATTCTAATTGTGTTGAGAGTTCCGGAAGTTTCAATTCCTTTGGCTCAAGTCGTCCATGACCGTGGACACGGCTAATCGATTAGGTTTTGAATACTCTGTAGAGTTTTTGCACACGTTCCCCACAAGATTTGCTCGCCTCCGTTTGATTTCTCGCACTTCAGGATGTTTGAGAACCGGATGACCAAAACATGGTCTTCCGAAGTGGTTTCCCTGCGACTCTGTCGGTGCCCATCCTTTCCTACCGTTCTTCTACCTCTCGTAGCACCACCTGTCCAGGGTCACCACGATATACAACCAAGCTAGAGCCCATAATGACTTGTGGCTGTGCAGGTAAGCCTTGGGTCTTGAAGCACCCATCCATCTCTTTGTGCCTGGGTGGATCTTTCCGCGTGAATACTGGCCATCTCCAGCATCACCTAGGCAAATCCCCTGGTTTCTCCAGGGTGCCGTTCAACCATCATCCACCCAGAGGTATGTTAAAAACTCGGAGTCTTGAATCTTGATCATTATGTAGGTCTTGAAATTATTAACTCTCTCAACTCTCATGAATCACACAACCAACCCCGTCTACTAACAGCATAGCAAAAGTAAAACAACTTTTCCCGGGGCCAATGTTGTCAAAGGGGTTGAGAGGGGTACCTACCACATGATACTACTACAATGTAACCAAGTTTCCAACTAACCTATCTTGCATGCAATTGGGGAGATGGTAGAACTAATGCATATAAAACATGGGTAAAACATGATCAAAGTGACTTGCCTGATTGATGATCTTCGTACGTGAGTGACTCTAAGTAACAAGCTTCGCACTCCGGATAATCTAACGAAGCAAACAAGCACTCAATAAGCATACAACAAAATATTTTAACCCACAAACATCAATCAAGAACTAGTAAACAATCAAGACAAAACAATGCACAATTCACAAGTAAGAAAAAAACACAAAGTTTTGTTTACTAGGAGATGATTGATAAAACACTACTATCATAATAAAACTATTTTGAAATAACCAAAACAATTGTTGACAGCAAGGAAACAATAAAATATTTTTATTAATAAACAGAAGAAAATCAATTTAAGTTTGTTGGAAAAACTTTTGTAAAGTTTGTAAAAGTTTTGATAAGCACTAAATGAAACAAATATAGTTTTACTAACAAGAGAGCAAAACAAAACTTATTATTTATTAGTAAAACATGTTCTTAACATAAAAGAATTTACAAATAAACTTGTTTTAGAAAACAAAATTAAATTATATAAAACTTTGTTTGAAAGCAAAACTATTAATAACTAGTTGTTTTAATCAAAATAAACCTATTTGAAAAGAAGTTGTGATTCCTATTTTAACAAGGAAATGAACTAAACAATTTTATATTTTGATAAACAATAAGTAAAACACTAAATGTATAAACAACAGAACCTACTAAACAAATTAAAACTAAATCTAAATTGAACTAACTAAAACTAAGTAGATAAAACTATATTATAATACTAGGCAGATTCTGTTTATAGCTAAAACACTATTCAAAATCATCCTAAAAAATCCTCAAACTAAACATGGAGGTAGTCCTAACTAATACCAAACAGTAGCAAAAAGATTCATATCAAAATCTATTTTCAAACTCTAGTTATTCAGATTTGAAGATTTTGAGAAAATTTGATTCAATTCCAATTTTGTAGGTCAAATTTGAAATTTAAAAGTACAGGGTGAAACTACATGAAAAATTTGAGCTATTGCAAAAAGAATCAACTCAAAATATTAAGTAAATTAAAAGTTATAAGAAAAACAAAATTTGAATTCACTCTGTTAATTAAAACAAAACAGAAAAGAAAACTGATTTGCAACGGCCAGGGGGGCTACGTGGCGCTGCCCTATTGGTGGCTAGGGTGTGCGCGCGAGTGGTTTCGGGCGGGCGACCGGTCCGAAGAGGAAAACGATTCGGAATTAAATCCGATCTAATCTAACGCGTTGATTATAGATCCCACGGTCCAGGGAGCTTACGGAGGAAAGGTCGCCAAGGTCGGAGGTCTCCGGTGAGTCCGAGACGGCGAAGTCGTCGGGGTTGGTGCTCCGGTGGTCGTGGGAAGTAGCGGAGTGGTTCGGGCGACGGCGACGGGTCTCCGGAGTCGACTGGTGACAAGTGTGGGTGGAACGGTGGACGGAGTCGACGGCTACGGTCGACGGGAGCTCCGGTGGTGGGAACTCCGGCAAGGAATTGGGTAGCCTACCGGCGAGATAGGAGAGGGGTTTGGGGGGGAAATGGATGCGGGGAGTGGCCGGCTTTTATAGGGGCACTGGGGAGTACGGGGGAGGAGAGAGGAGAGAGATCCGGGAGGGGGAAAGGAAACGGCCGGCGAGGTCGTCGGCGCGTGCGGGGGAGAGGGATGACCGGTCGGTAGAAACGGTCGGTCGGGGTGGGGTCCAGTGTCAGTGAGCGAGAGCGCGTTGAATGCGCGTCGGTCGGCCGGCTTTTAATCCATTCGCGAGTAACTGCCCGTGGGCCGGCCCGTTTAATACAGTAACCGTTACCGGTTTCTGTTTAATGTTTTTCCAGAGCGTTTCAAAAACCTTTAGAGCATTCAAACCTTTTATAAATATAGGGGTATTATATATCAAAATTAACAGAATAATAAATTCTATTTAATGAACATTTTTATTCTGTCATTTGAACACTTTGAAAAAAATAATATTTTCAAAAATTGCCTAATTGTTTTTAAATTCTTTTTTGCAAATATTTTCAAAATAACCCCTGTTTATTATTGTTCAAATATATCACCAAGATGACCTTGGTGTGGAGTGTCATGTTCCTCCTCTCTTATTTGAACTTTTTACCAACATTTCAAATAGGTGAAAGCAACATAGGGAAAATAGAAAGGGCTTTCAGAAATTCAGAGAAGGCATTTCAACAATACATGTATTCAAGAAATGATGCAGATGAATGCATAGCTATATTTCATAACATTCCAAAATGGAATTTTGGGATGTTACAGATTGCTTCCTATTGGCTGATTTTTGGCCTTTTTCCTTTAGCCTTTTTTCTCCCCTGCGCCATGGGCCTTCTAGGCTGATTTACCAGCCCACTAAGGGCTGGTTAATACTCTCCCACAGCCCATGGTCTCTCTAGGGTCGAAATACCCCTCTCGGAGGTCTCCCGCTACACTCCCGGCACTCCCGGTACACTACGGATGAGCCCGAAACTTTTCCGGTGACCAAACTGGGACTTCCTATATATGAATCTTTACCTCCGGACCATTCCGGAGCTCCTCGTGACGTCCGGGATCTCATCCGGGACTCCGAAAAACCTTCATTCACCACCGTACACAACTCTATACTACTGAAAAGTCACCTAACCTTAAGTGTGTAGATCCTGCGGGTTCGAGAACTATGTAGACATGACCGAGACACCTGTACGGCCAATAACCAATGGCGGGACCTAGACGTCCACATTGGTTCCTACATATTCTATAAAGATCTTTATTGGTTGAACCTCTATGTCAAGGATTCAGTTAATCCCGTATAAAGTTCCCTTTGTTCTTTGGTATGTTACTTGCCCGAGATTCGATCGTTGGTATCTCTATACCTAGTTCAACCTCGTTACCGGCAAGTCTCTTTACTCGTTCCGTAATACAAGATCCCGCAACTAACAATTAGTCACATTGCTTGCAAGGCTCATTGTGATGTTGTATTACCGAGTGGGCCCCAAGATACCTCTCTGCAACACGTAGTAACAAATCGTAGTCTCGATCCATGCCAACTCAACAAACACCATCGGAGATACCTGTAGAGCACCTTTATAGTCACCCAGTTACGTTGCGACGTTTGATACACACAAGGCACTCCTCCGATATCCGTGAGTTGCATGATCTCATGGTCAAAGTAACATATACATTGACATGCAGAAAACAGTAGCAATAAACTAACACGATCATATGCTATGTTTATAGTTTGGGTCTTGTCCATCACATCATTCTCCTAATGATGTGATCCCGTTATCAAATGACATCTCATGTCCATGGCTAGGAAACCTTAACCATCCTTTGATCAACGAGCTAGTTCACTAGAGGCATACTAGGGACATTGTGTTGTCTATTTACCCACACATGCAATGTGTTTCCAATCACTACAATTATAGCATGCATAATAAACGATTATCATGAACAAGGAAATATAATAATAAACACTTTATATATTGCCTCTAGGGCATATTTCCAACACAGCGCTCCATCTATGGGCTGGTGTGAGCATCTCGGAGTTGGAACATTCGCTTTAATGAGGTGATTAAAGCGTTTGGGTTTATACAGGTTTATGGAGAACCATGTATTTACAAGAAAGTGAGTGGGAGCTCTGTAGCATTTTTCATATTATATGTAGATGACATATTGTTGATGGGAAATGATATAGAACTTTTGGAAAGCATAAATGCCTACTTGAATAAGTGTTTTTCAATGAAGGACCTTGGAGAAGCTGCTTACATATTAGGCATCAAGATCTATAGAGATAGATCGAAACGCCTCATAGGTATTTCACAAAGCACATACATTGACAAGATATTGAAGAAGTTCAATATGGATCAATCCAAGAAGGGGTTCTTGCCTATGTTACAGGGTGTGAGATTGAGTACGACTCAATGCCTGACCACGGCAAAGGATAGAGAATAGATGAGTGTCATCCCCTATGCTTCAGCCATAGGCTCTATTATGTATGCCATGCTGTGTACTAGACCTGATGTGAACCTTGCCATAAGTATGGTAGGGAGGTACCAAAGTGATCCCAGAGCAGAACACTGGACAGTAGTCAAGAATATCCTGAAGTACCTGAAAAGGACCAAGGACATGTTTCTTGTATATGGAGGTGCCGAAGAGATCGTTGTAAAGGGTTACGTCGATGCTAGATTTGACACAGATCTGGATGACTCAAAGTCACAAACCGGATACGTGTATATTTTGAACGGAGGGGCAGTCAGCTGGTGCAGCAGCAAGCAAAGCGTCATGGCAGCATCTACATGTGAAGCGGAGTACATAGCTGCTTCGGAAGTAGCAAAGGAAGGAGTCTGGATGAAGGAGTTCATCACCGACCTAGGAGTGATTCCCAATGTGTCGGGTCCGACGACTCTATTCTTGACAACACTGGAGCTATTGCCCTTGCCAAGGAGCCCAGGTTTCACAAGAAGACAAGACACATCAAACGCCGCTTCAACTCCATTCGTGATTACATTCACCAAGGAGATATAGATATTTTTAAAGTACATACGGATCTTAATGTCGCAGATCCGTTGACTAAACCCCTCTCACGAGCGAAACATGATCAACACCAGAACTCTATGGGTGTTCGATACATCACAATGTAACTAGATTATTGACTCTAGTGCAAGTGGGAGACTGTTGGAAATATGCCCTAGAGGCAATAATAAAATGGTTATTATTGTATTTCTTTGTTCATGATAATTGTCTATTGTTCATGCTATAATTGTATTAACCGGAAACCGTAATGCATGTGTGAATACATAGACCACAACATGTCCCTAGTGAGCCTCTAGTTGGCTAGCTCGTTGATCAATAGATGGTCATGGTTTCATGACCATGGACATTGGATGTTGTTGATACCGCGATCACATCATTAGGAGAATGATGTGATGGACAAGACCCAATCCTAAGCATAGCACAAGATCGTGTAGTTCGTCTGCTAAAGTTTTTCTAATGTCAAGTATCATTTCCTTAGACCATGAGATTGTGCAACTCCTGGATATCGTAGGAATAATTTGGGTGTGCCAAACATCACAACGTAACTGGGTGGCTATAAAGGTACATTATGGGTATCTCCGAAAGTGTCTGTTGGGCTAGCATGAATCGAGACTGGGATTTGTCACTACGTGTGACGGAGAGGTATCTCTGGGCCCACTCGGTAAGACATCATCATAATGAGCTCAATGTAACTAAGGACTTAGCCACGGGATGATGTGTTACAGAACGAGTAAAGAGATTTGCCGATAACAAGATTGAACAAGGTATAGGGATACTAACGATCGAATCTCGGGCAAGTGTCATACCGATAGACAAAGGGAATTGTATATGTGATTGATTGAATCCCCGACATCGTGGTTCATCCGATGAGATCATCGTGGAGCATGTGGGAGCCAACATGGGTATCAAGATCCCGCTGTTTGTTATTGACCGGAGAGGTGTCTCGTTCATGTATACGTGCCACCTGAACCCGTAGGGTCTACACACTTAATGCTCGATGACACTAGGGTTATAGGGAAATAGTGTATGTGGTTACCAAAGGTTGTTCGGAGTCCCGGATGAGATCCCGGATGTCACGAAGAGTTCCGGAATGGTCTGGAGGTAAAGATTCATATATAGGAAGTGAGGTTTTGGTCATCGGAAGTGTTTCGCGCATCACCAGTAATGTACCGGGACCACCGGAAGGGTTCTGGGGGTCCATCATGTGGGGCCACTGGCACCAGAGGGCTGCATGGGCCACAGGTGGGAGGGAACCAGCCCCTAGGTGGGCTGGTGCGCCTCCCACAAGGGCCCAAGGCACAGAACTTGGTGGGAGGGGGGCAAACCCTAGGGGCAGATGGGCCCTAGGCCCACCTAGGGCGCCGCCCCCCTTTCCCTCTTTGGCCGCCGCACCAAATGCCATCTAGGGCTGCCGCCAGCCCTAGGGTGGGAACCCTAGGGGCTTCGCACCCTCCTCCCCTCCTCCTATATATAGTGGGGGTTTGGGGGGCTGCCAACACACGAGCTCCTCTCCCTCTCGGCGCAGCCCTACCCCTCTTCCTCCTCGTCCTCCGTAGTGCTTGGCGAAGCCCTACCGGAGTACCACGCAACTCCACCGTCACCATGCCGTCGTGCTGCGGAGCTCTCCCCCAACCTCTCCTTCGTCCTTGCTGGATCAAGGCATAGGAGACGTCACCGAGCTGCACGTGTGTTGAACGCGGAGGCGCCGTTGTTCGGCGCTTAGATCGGAATCCATCGGGATCTGAATCGCTGCGAGTACGACTCCACCAGCTGCGTTCTAGTAACGCTTTCGCTTTGCGATCTTCAAAGGTATGAAGATGCACTCCCCCTTTGCTCGTTGCTAGTTTATTCATAGATAGATCTTGGTGACACGTAGGAATTTTTTTCATTTACTACCACGTCTCCCAACATTCATATGTAGTCATATTATTAAGCTTTATCGAGTTTCATTTAAACATAAGTGTGATGATCATCATTATTAGAGCATTGTCCCAGTGAGGAAAAGAATGATGGAGACTGTTGAGTCCTCGAAAAGGTGGGGAGGACGTTTGTGATGTTGTTCTAAAAAATGAGAGAACGAAAAAGAGAGAGAGGGGGTAATATTATTATCCTTTACCATTGTTGTGATTCAAAGTAGCATCATGTTCTTCATATAGAGAGTCTCCATGATTTGTCACTTTCATATATTTGTGAGAATTTTAACATTATTATAAATTGACTTGCATAATCCATTGACGTGCTTCCTCAAATGCCCGAGATCTCATGAGCAAGTACGTTGGATGCACACTCACTTAGTTTCTATAGAGATCTTTCATACACTTATATCTCTAGTGCATCCGTTGCCTATCCATCCCTAATCCTCGCATCGATATCGATTGAAAGACGTCTCCATCGCATAACTATCCGCCAAGTTGGTGCGAGACTTCCTCTAATTTTTGTCTTCGCTTATGAACCTCTACTATTACTCTATTCCACCTAAAATGCTAACTCCATGGCTCACGGTCAGGTATTGAGTAAAGTTAAAAATGCTGAAGTGCATGAAAAAGTACAATACAAATGTTTGGTTCGACACCGTGGTGTTCATGATTTATACTTTACGCAAGGAAGACCGAGTTATGTCATTGCTTACATGATTAAATGAGTTGGGATAACGTTGTTTAACATTGTTATTTTGGGAAGTAATTGTATTTGCTAGTATTCATCTATATAATTGTTTTTACATTTACTAAGTCATCGTTTCTCAACATTCATACTACAAAGATTACATAATTAAGACATGTTAGGTGGCAATCAACATAAAAAAAATTGTTCTTATCATTTACCTACTCGAGGACGACGATGAATTAAGCTTGAGGATCCTGATACGTCTCAAACATATCTCTATTTTTTGATCGTTTCATGATATTATATTATCAATCGTGTATACTTTATACATAATTTTATATCATTCTTGGTAACTAACCTATGAACCCAGTTCCAAGTGTCAGTTATTGTTTTCTTCTTGTTTTTGATTTTACAAAAAACCTGTACCAAATGGAGTCCAAACATGACAAAACTGTAGCAGGGCACGCCCTACCCCCTTGTGGGCCCCAATTTATACAAAAAGTACAACTCAAGAAAGATCCGGTGAGGCGGATCCGGTGCCGCCTACTGCAGGCTTCACCATGACCGTCGTCATGGCGGAGTTGGAGGTGGCCCAAGAAGAGGAGGCGACGGAGCAACAACCCATCATCGATTCCATCCAGTCGAAGGCCAAGGTGAATGCCAACCGCCGCTTCCTTCGTCAATGGAAGGCGGAGATCGACAAGGTGTTTACCCATCTGGAGGAAGAGGAGGAGCCGGAGTTGGGCCAGGCGGTCATCTACCCGGAGCCCGACATGAAGATCGTTGGCATCTCTGACGACAAGTAGTGTAGGCTAGCTTTCCACATAGATTTTATTTTGTATGATTTGTATGAATTGGATATATTTAATATGAGGTAGTTGAATGTGGTGAAGAAAATATGAGGGACGATCGATCACTACCTGCCGACGTATATACTATATCACTAACCCCCTAGAATTTGAAGCCTCCCATTCAATTGAGGTCACCAATCTGGAATTGGGTCACCGATTTTGACTGGGTCAACAAATTTTCACTCAATTATTTTAATCCTCTATAACACTAAGCTTTCTGTTTTTTTAATGCCTCGCAATCAATTGAGGCCTCAATTTAGAGTTGTGTCATCCAATTTTGACCGAGTTAACAATTTCATAATGAGCTCTCTCATTCATTTTTTAGTACATTATGCTTCCTGATTTTAAAGCTCTCCCATCAATCTTTGATTTTGACTCCTTCAATCCTTTGTTGAGGCAATAAAATCACTAACTTTGTTAAGCTATCCCGTTTTAAAGCCCCTCATTTAACTCTTCAATTCGGATTGGATACAAAATTGATTGGGTCGTTCGTCCTGGCTTCGTGGTGGGATCTATCAATGAATGCGTGAAAAAAACGAATTTGCCGTGCATGACACGTTTAGCACCACCGTAACACACGTGTCCAACAACGTAAGTAATTTTCTCATGTTTTCGTACTAATTAAAAGGCATCCTCGAATCATACGGTCAAAAAAATCTACCCAAACACCACAATAAAAAAAGATAATAAACTCACGAACGATTCACTATGAATTGGTCATACCAAATGTTTTCCCATCAATCACTTTCCCGTTTTACAACGTTGGCCCATTTTTTTTCTAATCTCTGGCCATAAATTGACACATCAATCTAGATTGATAAGTATGATTTCGTAAAATCTGTCCATAGGAGTAGCATATCTGCTAAAAAAATGCATTTCATTGTATCCCTGCACGCCAAACCAACTAAAACATAAACATTTTTTACAACTTTAGAAAAAATTACATAAAATATGTACAACCAAGAATTTAAACGACGCGGCAAAGCGCAGTGCCCTTCTAGTAGGGTCGATTTGCTAGATGTTCTTGCGCGGGTAAGGGCTACTCTGTAGTTTTTTTTATTCATTTGTGCTATGCGGCTTTTAACAATGTTACTGTTGCTCGCTAGCTAGAACCAGGGCATGAATTGGCCAGTGTACAGGTGACACGAACGTACGTGGGCGCTTTTGGGCAATTATCGCTTCTTGATTGCGCCGGGAAAACGTGGCCCCGGGCCGTTTCAGGCTAAAAGCAACTATGAACAGGGACCATCGAATTGAATGCTGGATCCATGTGTAATCTCCTGTGCCTGTATACTGTTTACTGTACGTACTTTGGTCAAGAGCGAAAAAGAGTTCTCTTTTTTTACGCGAGAGGGAAGAAGAGGCATGCATGGCACGGGAGCTCTGAATGGTGAGACCGGCAATTATTGTGCATCATGCGCAAGTTTACCCGCAAAAAAAATGCGCAAGTTTGATGTCATCATGTGCAAGGGTTCCAAACCAAAATTAAAACATACAGCAAGCGGTTCCTTACGCTTCCATGCTTCCATTCCGTGTCGTTCCCCGCGATGATTCGAGAGCAACCGCAAACTTCCGCCGCCTCCGCCCTAGCCCCACCCTCCCCTTCCCCGCCGCCGGCGAAGGGCGTCGTCGGGCAAAGCCTGAACGGTGTCAGCGGCGGCGGGGCGTTCTCTCTCTCGCGCAAGATGTACAAGCGGCGCCGGGGGCAGCTCGCTTGCACAGGGCGGAACTTGGCGCAGTGCGATCGTGCTCGTGGTGGTTGCGGGGTGGCACGGTTGCCTGCGTGCGCGCAGAGGTGTTCGGGTGCGGTGCGAGTGTTGGATGGCGTGGTATGGCTCAGATCTGACGGGGCCAAGCGACGCGGGGGGTCTACGTGCGGGCTGGCCACGGTGGGGCTCGTGTGCACGGAGGTCGTGGCCTGGGCGCATGCGCGCATGGGCTAGGCGGCGTGCTCCTACTACTTCGATGGGCGGACGTCGCGGATCCACGGCGGGGCAGCCGATGATTGTGGGCGACAGGGCAAGGATGCCTGGATGATGGCTGCATTGGCATGGGGATGGTGGATTGGGAGTGATGCCCTCGGATCTGACCCTGGCAAGCGCGTCGTCTCAATGTCGCATGAGGTGCTGCATTGGGTTGTCGCGTGAAGGCTATGGTGGCTGACGATGGGAGGTGCTCTTCATCCCGGGCTTGGCTCCTGTGATGTGGGTATCGATGTGTGTCCAGATCTGCAGGCTCACTCATAGGAGGTGAAGGACTTGGGCGAAAGCATTTGACGATGCCGGCGCCTGCGGGCGTCGTGACCTGCTTGTAGGTGTCATCGTAGAGTAGAGTTCTTCCTCGCCTTTCATGTGCTTGGGCTCTCCAGGTGAGAACCTAAACTTTTGTTTTCTGGAGTGGTCGGCGGCAGCATTTACGTCGTAACCTTCTTGGATGCGTCGATTTGGAGGGTCAGCCTTGGTATGTCGTGCGGGCTCTTCCGTCATGGACGATGTATGTCGTGTCAGCGGTTCCAGGGTCTTCTGTTCAGAGCCGAGGCACCGGCCTCAGGCAACAGTGGGGCAACAATTCCAGGAGGTAGGGCTGCTTGTCGACATGGCTTGGGTGAGGACCTTGAGCTGCAGGGGGGGCAAGGTTGTCGGCTCGGCCGACACGTCCCAGCGGGAGCGGTGGGATGACATGTCGGGGTGGTGACCTCGGATGTGGTGTGGTGTTTGTGGTTTGTGTGCGGTTGTTCTATGCAGTGTGGGCTCTGTATGTTATCGTGCGGCATTACTACTCGAGGGTGAGCGGTGGTATGTCGTGGCGGCGGCTCCGGATGTAGTGCGGCGTTCGTGGTTTGTGTGCGGTTGTCCTGAGCAGTGTGGGATGCGGGTTGTTGTATCGTGTGGAATTGCTGCTCGAGGGTAAGCGGTGGCATGTCAGGGTGGCGGCCCCAGAAGGCAGTGTCGGTTCACTGCGTAGGGTGTCGCGGAGCAGTGAAGTCGAGATGGCGGCCTCGAGAGATTTGCAGCTTCGGGGGCTTGGACCTCATGTCGTGTGGGCATGTCGTTGTCATTGATGTTGTTCATCGACATTTCGGTTGTTGCAGCTATCACAGGGCTATGGACCGCTTTGCGTTTTCATTGTTGCGGGTGAGTTTCGTGTCTGGTCCTCCTTTGGCAGTCACGAATTCTTCTCTACGGTAGTGATGGAAGATCAGCTTGATCGGTAGAGCAGGTCCTTCTGTTGATGTATGTTCGGGTTGGTTGGCGTTTGTTATTGTATTCAACATGTCATCGATAAAGGCAGGCTTTGTCCTGTGTGTTTCAGTTTTTGGGAGTGGACTTGATCCTTATTGTTCCGGTTTTTGACAGGTTTTTCGTAATTAATTAGACAATTCTCTTCTAATTAATTAATAAATGAGGCAATCTTTACCTTCGTTTCAAAAAAAAACATGACAACTCCTGACAAAAACATGACCACAGAGGCACATGAGATTACACAACAGAAAGATTAGTAAAACTTAAAATTACATTGAATCATACTAGTATTCTTCATCCTCCGCTAAAGTACTCGGTTGGCCCATTTTTTATCGTTTCTTCGTTCGTTCTCAATTGCTAGCTTTATTAGCTTCTTTTTTCTTGTTTTCTTATTTCTTATTTTCTTTTTTGGTTTTCTCGGTCTTCTTTGCTTTTTCATAGATTTTATTCTTTTCTTTATTGGTTTTCATTAAGATTTTTATTTTGTTTCTTTTTCTTTGTCTTATCTGAATTTTTTTGTTGGTTGGGTTTCACTGGGTTTTCTTATTTTCTTCATGTTTTCGTTGGTTTTTTATTTCTTTCTTAGCTTTCATCGGTTTGCTTCATTTTTCTTCACTCTTTCATACACATTCCACATTTTTCCACACATTTTTGATGTTTAATATTTTTCAAATGCCTGATCAATATTATTATTATTAAAAATTTATGTCCACTATTTTTCATATATGCTTTTTCTGTACACTGGGAACATTTTAATATATGTGTTTTAATTTTTTATATAATACATGATTAACATATTATTAAAATGAATTATATTTTTTGTGTACAGTTGTACACTTTCTTCAGATGCATTTTACATTTTCTGTATACATCATGAGTTCTTTAAATACAAGTTCAACATTTTAGAAATACATGACTAACAATTTTTTAACATATTTATTTTTATGTCTAATGTTTTTTCATACACATTGCACTTTTTTTATTCATCAGAAACATTTTCTATATACACGTTTAACAATTTACTAATACATGATTAATATTTTTTTATGTCTATTATTTCTCATACACAATGTACATATGTTGTATACATTTCGTTATACATTGGAAATATATTTTATAAACATTTAAAAAAAATACATGGTTAAATTTTTTGGAAACTTATATTGTTATGTCTAATTATTTATACACACATTTTAAAACCTATTGCCATATACATCAGAAAAACATAATATATACTTGTTCAACACTTTTCAAATGCATTATTAATATCTTTGAAATGTTTTATGTAACAAAGAATATGTAATATATAGAAAGTCTATTAGTACCCAGGGTGAAGAATAAAAACGAACCACCCACCCAGCACCCTGGCTCCATCGCAAACTCACCCCTGTCCGGTCATACTAGTAAAAAAATCACTAGCGAGAGTTAAGAGTTAACCCACTATTTGCGTCAAAAGGGAAAAAAAGAACGGATAACCTCCACATTCTTGGATCGAGGCGGCGAGCGGTTTTTCTGAGGCTCGCGACGGGAGGTTTCGGCAGCGAGCTCGCGATGGAAGGTTTCGAAACGAGGTCGCCGCAACTGCTGGTGGACACATATATGTGTGGCACTGGTGGTGCTCCATTTGTGGTAGGCAGCTTCGAGGTGAGCGGTGCTTCAACAGGTTTCACGACGGGTGGAGGCCTCGTCGGCCGGCGACCCGCCTCCATCCCCCACCCATTCCTTGCCCTTGGAGATGGGCGATTGCCCGACATTATTCTCCATATACCACACCCACGCTCCAATATCATTACCGCTGGAATCTCCTCGCCACATCGGTGGCTGGCCCTGCCTCCACTCCCGCTCTTCTTTGTCGCGCACGACAGCAGAAGGAGGGGTTCTACTGGGAGAAATGCTTGCGACCTCACCTTCACAAACTGCTCTGGAGCCTTCGACAAAGCCGAGGTCGTCTCTGTCAGCACTCCAGCGAGCTCACCGTTGCCGTCCTCCACCTAAGATGCAGGGTAGCAGCAGGAACACAAGTTCCATGGCATTTGTCGCATAGCTGCAACCCAAGCCGTCCCCAGGTTCTCTCCCCCCTCTCTCTCTTATGTGTGTGTGTGTGTGTGTGTTTCTGTACCTTCTTACTAGTCAATTTGCTACTGAACAACTACTATTTGGATTAATTAGCATATTATGTAGGAAGAGAAGTATAAAGGAAAGTAGAAAAGAAAAACAATGAAAAACAATTGTGTAAAAACCAAGAAAAATATGAAGATGTGGTTTGTGGCATGTGGTCTCCCGCGTGCTGGGCCAGCCTAGTCTCGCGGGTGGCCAGGCAAGGTTGCCCTACGTCTCGAATTTTTTTCAGAACTAGTATTATTTTTGTAGCATTTTTGAAAAAAAAATGTCGCGAGTTAATTATTTTCCAAAACTAGTATCCTGTCTGCCGATTGTGGACCGACCGGACGCCCGTCGGCCTAAACGGGCCGGAAACAGGCCAGTCGGCCATAGCTAGGCCGACACGCCGGACAGTCGGCCCGCTCCTGGCCGAGCCCCCCCTGTCGGCCTCCTGCCGGCCGAAAGGCGGCAGGATAAGGCCCCGTCGGCCACCTCTCCTTCTTCCTCCTCCAGCTTTCATTTTAGCCTAGTTTAGGCCAAAATCCCCCCCCCCTTGATCTCCCATTCCGTCCACTCATTTGCCGTTTCAATCTGATGAAACGATAGATCGTGTGTTTCTCCTCCGCCCTACGGTTTTATTTTTCGCAACAGTGTATTGGTTTATTCGTGTGGAGGAGAAAATGGTGTGGTCGTGAAGGTTTCAATGGTGAGAAGGTGGAGTGGTGGAGAGGAAGAAGAAGGTGGAGAGGAAGAAGGAGTGCACTCACGCGTCGAAGGTATAAATTTTTGCTGTTATTTTCGGTTTTTTTTGTTATTTTTGTAATGTAGGTACAATTAGTTTATGTTATTTTTAGTAGCGTAGTTATTTTAGGTTACTTGTGTTAGTGTAGTGATTTTAGTGTAGTCATATTAGTGTAGTTTTAGTTAGTGTAGTCATATTAGTATCGGGTTTTAGTTTATGTTTTAGTAGTGTAGGTTTAGTTAGTTTAGTCATAGTAGTGTCGGTTATTTTTTGTGTACCTCATTTTAGTGTAGGTTTTTTTAGGTACATTATAGTGTAGGTTTTATTTTAGTGTCGATATATTCGTTGTGAATAATGAGAAGCTGGCATTGTCTAACAGGTTAAAATGTCTGAATCCATAAATCTGACTGTGTATTACGGCCCTGGTACTATTCGATATAATGAGTTGGGGGTTGATCTTAGCGAGTTTAAAAGAGGCGAGATGACACTTTCAGATCCGGATAGACTGGACATTAGGCAGTTGAAGCACTGGTTGACTACTAGTTTTGGCCTCGATCCTGAAGTTTGTTCCGTCAGTATTCATGCCTTGTGGACCAAATCCTGTAAAAATATGAAGTGGGATTTGATTCCGATAGATAGGAGCCAGCATTGGTTGTCTCTGTTAAGTCGTTGCAGAGACCGAAGAATCCATCCGTATGCCCTAGTGCAACCAGTGGCGAAGGAGGAGAATATCGTACCACCCAACGTGGGGTATGAACCAGGCCAGAGTAGTCAAGTGGCTAACGAGATTTATGTATCCGGGTCACAGCCACCGGATGTGAATGCTACCCAAGCCGACAATGAGTCAGATTATGTTAGTGGTCATGCTGCTGGTCAGAGTATTCAATCGGTAGTATTAGCTGCCTCTGGTGTTGCTGACGGGGATGAGGAAGGCGAGGAAATGCAGAGGGTGATGGAGGAAGAGGACGAGGATGGGATTGTAGAGGAACTTGATTCTGAAAATTCCGAGGATGAGGAGGTACCAATTCCTGCTGCATGGGAGCAGGACATATCCGCCGGCTTTACTGTCAACGATGGCCATGAGACTCCATGGCAATATAATCTGAACCAAGTCCAGATCGGGGCTATGTTTGACACAAAGAAGAAAATGAAGTATGCGGTGATAAAGTGGGCTATGTCTACCCAGAGGGTTTTCCTAACACACATATCTAGTCCAACGAAATATACCGTCAAGTGTGTTGAATCAGGTTGTCCTGTGAAGGTGCACGCCCATGTGCCAAAGTATCACATCCACTGGGTTGTGACAAATGTTGTACCGCATAATTGTGTTAGGAAAAACATGTTGGCTCGTCATCCAAGCCTTACTTCAACTCTCATAGCACAACTCATGTATACTGAGATAGTGACGAAGAAAGATATGGAAGCAAAGCACATCCAGACAGTAGTGAAGGTCAGATGGAAGTATGACATTCCATATGGGAAGGCTTGGAGAGCTAAGCATAAGGCTATGGAGGAGAGGTTTGGGACGTTCTTCGACTCCTATGATAATGTTGTGCGTCTCCTTGACATACTGAAGGAGAGGAATCCTGACACTTATGTTAACATTCAGCACACGAGGTTGGAAAGCATACCGGATTACAAGGTGTTGAAACGAGCATTCTTCTCTTTCGGTATGTGCATCGAAGCTTTCAGGCATTGTCCTCCTGTGATGTTTTTGGATGGTACATTCCTAACTGGTCAGTACAAAGGGCAAATCCTGACTACTATTGGTGTGGACGGGAATAACCAAATCATCCCACTAGCCATGGCATTTGTGGAGGGTGCGAACTTTCCGAGCTGCGTATGGTTCTTCCGTCAAATTAAAATTGCGATCGTGAAGGACCGATCAAATGTGTGTCTCATTCATGACATACATCTCGATATATTAAAGGCCATGAAGACACTGAGTAATCCAACTGCTGACGAGCCAACACCTTGGAAGGACTTGCAAAGCCGATAGTGCATGTGTCATCTGGGTGCTAATTTTTTCTCACAGTTCAAGAACAAACGATTGATGAACTTGTTCAAGAAGTTATGCAAGCAGAACCAGCGGCGCAAACACGATTTTATTTGGTCGAAACTAGATGAGTTCACTAAGAAGCAGGTCGTTGCTAGGAAGAAAATGGAAAAAGACCAGGTTAAATTAATAGCACTCATTGCGGAGATGGAGGGGCCAGTTGGTCTTTGTGACTTGCCAGCAATTGACCCTCCTAATACGAAGAGAAAGAAGGGCAGGGCAATAAAGAATTTTCCTGAGTGGATAGAGAAAGAGCCTCCAGTGAATTGGTCTTTGCTTCATGACACCCATGGAGCTAGGTATGGCCACATGACAACCAATCTTGCAGAGATCTATAACTTTGTTCTCAGAGGGAATAGAGCATTGCCACTGACAAATATTGTGGAGGGTGTATTCCATGGCACTGTGAGGTATTTCAGAGAAAGGCATGAGTTAGCAAGGAAGCATATTGCAGATAATCAGAACACTCCTTACTACAGCCGTGTCATGGAGTACATGGCTGAGAAGATAAAGAAAGCAAAAAAGCACACCGTCACACTCATAGGTAATCAGGAAAGGAGGTATGAGGTTCAGCTTCCTACTGATGGTTTTGGTCTGCAAATGAGGTGAAGACGCATGAGGTTACAATCGGAGCAGAATTTCATCCAACTTGTGAATGTACATGCAACAAGACTCAGTTGTTGCACCTGCCTTGCTCACATGTGTTGGCTGCCTGTGGCCAGATTCAGTTGGACGCTATATCCTTCGTGTCTCTGTACTATTCAAAGGAGGCAGTACTCAATGTCTGGACAGGTGAGATGACAGGGTTTAGAGTCGTCGTCAATTTCAACAAGGTAAACGATGGTGATAGAGTATACATCCTGGATCCTGCACTACGGTGCACTAGCAGGGGCAGGCGTAAGGTAAAGCGCATACAAAACGATATGGACCAATCTGAAGCTGGTGGAGCAACCAGACAATGTTTGCTCTGCGCGGCTTATGGGCATAGGATGAAATATTGCCCCGACCTGAAGAAAGACGGTGCTTCCACATCGATGAGCGCTTCCACATTGATGACTACAGCAACAGTTGCAAGAGGTGGTCCTGGTAGTCGTGGTGGACGAGGCTCTCGAGGCCGAAGGGGTGGACGAGGAATAAATAACTCTGAAGCTGCATAATATGTCGGACTATGTTTCTATTTGTAATAAGTCGGACTACTTTTTTATTTGTAATATGTGTGCACTATGTTTTTATGTGTAAGCAGCAAGCACTATGTTTTTATTTGTAATATGTGAGACTATGTTTTAATGCCTCTCGGATACTCAGTTTTTATTTTTAGTACGCAAACATCTATGTTTTATTTTGTAATATGTTTGTACTATGTTCTCATTGCAGATATGGCTTCGTATCCGATGCTTAATGCTAATATCGATAGAGGGCACCGAGGCGCACTTATGGAGTCGGGCATGAACTTAGACGTGTTGATCACTCGCACCCCAAAGTCTAACTGGATGATACACCCTGCTTCTTTGTAGGCTGACATCGTTTAGTTGGGCTGGACTTCTACCCTTGGCACGACTGGTTGAGGGTACATTGGATGAGTGGGTTGATCACCCAGACTTGGATGACGCAGGTGAACCAATGCAGCTACACAAGAGGCCAGTATCACGCTTCTCTTACGACAGGTCACTCCTTAGCTGCTTAGTAGATAGATGGAGACCAGAGACACATACGTTACACTTTCCCTAGGGAGAGATGGCTCCTACTTTACATGACGTGTCTTACTTGCTAGTATTACCTCTCGCCGGTGCTACCATAGGACCTTTAGAGGTGGAAACTGGTTGGCTAGCATCTATGCATGCCCGTTTTCTGGCTACGGTGCCAACTACAGTTACCCTAGACAACGATCGGCATGGGCCTCTTTTCAGGTGGTTGAGCCAGTTTCAGATTGTTGCCTTTGGATATCCCACTTATCAGTTGTCAGAGGCACAAATTGACCGGTCCCTAGAGGCATATATTATGTGGTTGTTTGGCAAGACTATGTTCACAGAGAACCACGTGACCACTGTAGATGCACGACTGATCGACATTGCACGAGAGATAGGTGAGGCACGTTCTCCTGAGGACATTGTGCAGAGGAGTTTTGGTTCTGCTGTGTTAGCAGTTACGTATAGAGGCCTCTGCAAAGCTTGCCAGTTGAGGTCTAGGAAATCTGGTCTTCTCGGATGTCCACTTCTGTTGCAGCTTTGGTCTTATGAGAGATTCCCTATTGGTCGACCCTACGTGAGCGTTGACAAACCTTTTGGTAATGAGGACATGGCTGGACATTACGTGCCTTCTATTGGTGACTTGCCTACTATGGGATCTGTTTGGGCACGAAGAGAGGTATTTTCATTATTAACAATATGAATTGGTAATGTTTATTTCTCGCTATTCAATATTATGTACTAATGTTAGTTGTCATGCACAGAGACAGTTTACGCCTAGCCAGGTGAGGGGCTGCTACCCCTCCTTCACGGTGTAGTTTGATAGTCTACACGAGGATCAGGTTATACGGGAACCATACACCCGTAAGGCTATTTAAGATAGGTACTCAGATGGGATTTCTGGATACTACACTAGAGATCAGCATTACTGGATGACCAAGGCCAAGTTGGTCTTCGATGTGACAGTTGAGATGGCTATTAATAGGGTGATGAGACAGTTCGGTCTGTTCCAAGAGCCTGACATTTTGGTTATTTCACGATTACCACATCACGTGCACAAGTAAGTAATACTACTTTGGTTCTCATCTCTGCATTAATAGGTTATTGAGACTATTCGGTCTACTTATAGCTAATCATGTAACGTGCATTTGAATCTTAGGTACAGTCGCAACGGAGGAAACAAGTCCCATACTTCTTGGGTTTGCGATATCAGACCTTACCTCGAGGAATGGAATACTGCCCCAACAAATATATGGGATGAAGTTCGTGTCTTCGACTGGGATAGGTACGGGTTGTATCTGAAGCGTTACAGACAGAGCACGAGGATCTACTTGGTTCCATCATCTGCTCCGGAACATATCCCAGTTCCTCTCGCTAGCGATCTGTTCCCAACTTCCTCACTTGTGGGAACCAGACACCACGCGGTATGTCCTCAGTTGTTCTCCACATGCTACATTTTCTGTATACATGAACATGTACAATTGGTTAACTTTCTGCGTATAGGGTGAATTGTCAACTCAGGCGCTAGATGAGGTTACCGCTTTGGTGGACCGCTTTGAGAGAGGATAAAATATCCCACAGCGAGATGCAGTATCAAGGTTGAAGAGTCTTTAGGCGAAGATACGCGGGATCGTCGCAGCTGTTACATGTAGGCGATCTTCCGATGTTGTTGACACTCGAGCAGCACATCGTCCGCCATGCCCCTGTCTGCAGCGTTCAAAACCTCGGCCTTCACAGCCAGGGAGCTCCTCCTGGCAGCAGGAACCACCTTCACAGCCAGGGGGCTCCTCCTGGAAGCAAGCACCTTCTTCACAGCCAGGGAGCTCCTCCTGGCAGCAGGCACCTCCTTCACAGGCAGGGAGCTCCTCCTGGCATCAGGCACCTTCTTCAAAGCCAGGGGGCTCCTCCTGGCAGCAGGCACCTCCTTCACAGCTAGGGGGCTCCTCCTGGTAGCAGGCACCTCCTTCACGGCCCGAGGGCTATTTCTACCAACAGCCACCTCCTTCACAGCCCGGGGGCTATTTCTACCAGCAGGCACCTCCTTCATAGCCCGCGGACTCTTCCTGGCTTCAGCAGATGGACCTAGGTAACTTAACTTTGTACATTCTTTTACAAAATTTAGTCTCGTAAGTCATTCCTTACATGTTTTATTTCACCAGCAGGAGGCAGCGAGCCGCAGCCATTTATGATTTCAGTTCAGTCACCTCTATTTACTGGACCTAGTTCGTACATACCTGGGACGGCGAGGACGATGATCGTGCTGCATGCACCTATGGTATCTCGGAGACAGTTCTTGCCACTCCACCACCATCGTCGACGCAGGAGACGTAGACACTGACGGAAGAAGTGTTCTATGGTCGTGGTCATCGTGACACTCGTCCACCGCCTCAACGCTTATCGCCTTCCGGTCCACGTCCGAGGAAACCGAAGATTCGTCGCAAGCCCCAGGAGTGATATTGTCATCTACGTACGTGACATGACTATCTATTTATGTATGAGACATATGTATCGGACATATTCATGTATTTGTCATATTTAGCCTCTATGTATCGGACATATTTAGCCTCTATGTATTTGACATATTTATGTTTGAGACTTATTTGGTTTGGAGAGAGAACAATAGTAACGCAAACCAAATCCATCGACATCAATTGCATGTTACAACTGGATTAAACGTTACAACTTAATTAAACCGCACTACATAGAACAACACAACAGAATATAGTACTACATGAAAAACGTATTACACGAATGCATCATCGTCATCCTCCATCGATGCAGATCTCTTCCCTTTTGTCGTTGCAGAACTATTGCCCTTCGACGATGCGCTGGTCTTCACCTTGGTACTCGGCATGAAGCCGTCGTCTTCATCCTCCATCGCTGCAGAAGTATTCCCCTCCGTCGATGTAGAACTCTTGCCCTTTGTAGATGTAGAATTCTTGCCCTTCGATGCAAAACTCTTCACCTTGCTGCTCGACATGAAGAGGTCGTCCTCATCCTCACTTTCTGCTGACCATAAACCTGAATTATTAACAGCAATCCCGAGATAAGCATCACCCTTGTGTAGTTGCTTCTGCCATCTGGCGTGCAACCTCAGAAGTTCTTTCCGTATCTCCTCAAAAGTCCTGGGAGGCCACCCAGCCCTAGCTAATTGGTGAGACAACTCATTCATTAGGAAGTCACTACTAATGAGTTCCTCCCATGGTACTACTCTATCATTCATCTTGAAATTGGCAGCTAGACGAAGAAGACAGTCAGATATACCCTTGTGAAAACTATGATCAAAAGGATAGTGAGGATGAGGAGGATGAGGCATCTCCACAAAAGAATGGCGAGAGTGGAAGGAAGGATGCGGGAGCGACAGGGAAAGGAAGGGCCTGCTCACCCTCCTTACTGCGAATGTGGTTATATAGGCGGGAGACAAAGTGGCGAGAGAGAAAGGTGGGAAAGACAATGGCGGGAACGAATGGCGAGGAGAGAAAGTGGCGGGAATCAAAGTGGCGGGAGAAAATGGAAGTGGCAGGAGAGAATGGCGGGAGAGGAACTGGCGAGAGAGAAAGTGGCGGGAGAGAATCAATGCACTTGCACAAGAGGCAAGTATCACGTTTCTCACTGAAATTAAGATATAATGTGCTGAAATTAAGATACATATTGCTGAAATTAAGATACAACTTGCTGAAATTGAGTTACTACAATCTAAATCTACCGAGTCCAACGTGGATATTTTCCTCTTCCATCTCCAGCTTCTTCTGTTGCCTGGGCTGCACGAGCCCTTACTTTCTTTCTCTGCCTCTTAGCTTCACGGGCCTCCTCTCGCTGCCGGTAGATCTCTGCCAGTCGAAGTTGGTTTTCTTGGTTTTTCTTCTTCATCTCAGCAAGAAAAGCCCTCTACTCCACACAGTGCTCTTGCCAAGCTCTCTCCTTCTCTGCTTTCTCCTTTGCTGCCGCCTTCTCTCGGCGCTCCTCCAAGTCCAAACTTGCCCATGCACGATGACTTCTTTCACGAATCTCAGTCACCGCCCAGTCCAGCATTTTCGTTCTATCCAACGATAGTACTGGCACAGGGGCGGAGGAGACTAGAAAAGAAACAGAAATATGAAAATCAAATAAACAACAATATGAACAACGTGTTTAATCTGTATGACTAAAACATACTGGAGGCGTGATGTACGGTGAAGGACCAACGGGTGGATCTTCCTCATAATTAGCGCACATGAAAAACTTCATGCCCAACCAATCTGAAAAATCCGTCACCTCCTTCACCTTGTAGAGATCCCCACACCAACAACGAACTGCTTCCACCCCCTGAGGCAACTTCGCACTCTTCCATTTGCTAGGCCTAATGCTTTGATCCGAAGAAGGCAAACTCATAATGACTACCGCGCTGGTTTTTATGAGTGTTGGTGGCCGATGGAGGAAGCCAGATACAATGCCTCGTTTTATAGGCAGATGACAACCGCAATGGCGGGAAATCAGGCGGGAGAGAATGGCGGGATAGAGAATGGCGGGAGAGAATGGCGGGAGAAAATGGCAGGAGAGAATGGCGGGAGAAATTGGCGGGGGAGAATGGCGGGAGAGAATGGTGGGAAAGATAATGGCGGAAGAGAATGGCGGGAAGGAAAGTGATGGCAGAGATTGGTGGGACAAAGGTGGCGCCACAGTATGGCGGCAAATAAAAACGAGAATAGTACGGCTTGCTGAAATTAAGATACATCTTGCTGAAATTAAGATACAACTTACTGAAATTAAGATACAACTTTCTGAAATTGAGTTACAAGAATATAAATCTACTTAGTCCAACATGGATATTTTCCTTCTCCATCTCCAGCTTCTTCTGCTGCCTGGGCTACACGAGACCTTTCTTTCTTTATCACTATGGCAGATAGCTGAAAACAATAGCTAGCTCATGTTCACGCTGTTTGAATGTTATGAGCACCAAATTGTTGACTTCGATAGACGATGCCAGCAGAAAATTTCTGAAACCTTCCTTCTTCAACACCATTCGATCACCCAAGCCAATGAAGTAGGAAGAAGGAACGCTCACAGACATATCATCATCTTCTGAATCCAAAGTAATTTCAACAAGTAAAGAACCAGTCCTAGGAATAGCCACAAATTCCATCAAACTCCTCACAACCATGGTAGGAATAACCTGACAAAAACAAGCAAGTTATATGATCCATCCTATGAACCAGCAAAGAACAAACAAATAATAAAAACAAGATACCAAAGCTTACCATATGTTGGGAAATAACGTTCATTCGATCCATCCTATGAACAAAAGGAGTACACAGTAAGTAGTTGTCATCAAAGAGCTGCCGCGACATGACATACATTTGCTGATAATTCAGAGTGACACCACGACTATAAAAACAGCTGTCAACAAGTTCCCTCTAAGTTTCACTCAGAACCTCAAGAGCTACAAAAAAATGATTTCACTAACTGAGATGAACCGCAAAATGTATAAGCTGAATCAAATCTGAAAATCAGTCAAACAAATATCTTACCAACATGGGGTAAAGGAAACAACATAACACCATCCCGGTGGAATTCGACACTAATATAAGTTCCATAGTGCTCAAGCATAACAGTCATCATGTCACTGTGGCGGAGACCATAATCATTCACGAGTTCCTCCCACGAAGGACCATGCAATTTACTGCTCATCCTACCATGTGTGAACATAACATGGTATAAGTTACCCTCAGTGTTGTGCAGAGCAAGATCAATATCTGTGTCACCTCTCCGAATAGCTAAAGCTCTGCACTCCTCAATGTACCGAGCAAGATGTGATCTAACACTGCAAGGAACATACTACAACAAGAATGGAAGCAAGGATCATAAACTTATAAACAAAGGCATTCGAATATGCCACAGTCAGATAATCAAGACATAGAATCTTACAACACGTCTAGAACATCGACGATCCAACACCACAGTAAATACAAACGCACCGGAATCAACGGCATCACAAGGGCCACCTGGAGCTCGGCAAAATGGGCAAGCCATTACCTGTAGATGGATAGTGGCAAATAAGAACTAAATCCACTACCGACTTGAGAGTTCTCATTCGATTGAGTTGGAAGCCATAAAAATTTACCGTAGGCCGGTGGAGAGCGCCCTGATCTATTGTTTACGTGGGTAAAATAACAAAATGGGTGGTCCAGCGAAGAGATCGGCGAGGCGGTGGAAGCACTGGAGAGCAACGAAAGTGAGATGTGAAGAGGGGAAGGCTACTAGACGGGGGAGGGTGAAATGACTGGTCAGAGGAGGAAGAAAGGAGGGATGGGCCTTATCCAGGGGCCCATCAGCCTCCCACTGGCTGACAGGTGGCCCTTCGACCACCCTCTGGCCGACAGGCATCCTCCCCTGGCCTCTGATTGGCCGAGAGGGTCTATTCGGCCTACTTGTGGCCGACAGGTCTCTGGTCAGCCCGGTGGTGGCCGACAGGTCCCTACTCGGCCTGATACTGGCCGACAGGGTACTAGTTTTGATATTTTTTCAACTCAGACACCTGTTTTCAAAATTGCTACAAAATTAGTACTAGTTCTAAAAAAAATTCCTACATCTCGCAATAAGCAAGACATAGGCCCACCCATGTTTTATTCAACATCTTTTGCCTTATAAGCTAAAGTGCAAAAGTCAAAGTAAAGCCTAACCTTTTGTCTTATAAGTGAAAGTAAAAGCTAAGCCCAACGAAACACACGAAAGTCATAAAGTCGGTTCGGAAGCTATCTAACACCATGATAAGTCTCAAAAGTATGCTATGTTTTGTCCTTTATCTTGCGCAATTTAAATAAGAACTGACTAAGCCGATGTTGTTTTCAGCGGAGTTATCGTGGCGTTGTATATCCTAAAAAATAGAAGTCCATGAAAAAGTTCAGAGAAAATGTATTCACAAATATGGAAAAGAGCTTCATAGCCATAGGGGTGGCCCACAGGTCCCACATGGTAGGCTCGCATGGCCCAGCCCTGGACGCAAGTGAGGCACATAGAACCCCCACGATGCAATTATTTTGTTTGTATATTCTCTTTCGACCTAAAAACTTCTTATATTTTCCTTGGGGCGGAGGCGGCTGCCATCTCTAATCTTCTTCTTGAAGGGCTTTCTGGAGATTGCCTCTAGAGAGGGGGAATCTTCATCATCGACATCACCAACTCCTTCTCCGTTATCACCATAATGTCTCCCATTCATGAGTGAGTAATTTCATGTAAGCACATGGGGTGGATGTAAATTAAAAAAGATCCATCATGTAATAGTTATCAAATTTGTTAGGGTTTGATGCCTAGTATCATTTATGTTCTACAATTGATATTGCTATGGCATGACTATTCTTAATGCTTCCAACTAGGACCCAAGTGATATGATTTCATATATGGACCATATTTGTTTTCATGTGATAGTTTTGCCTGGAGATCTCAATCACTATAAAATGAACGGTTCTTTGAGACGAGCCAATTGTGTCACGTAAAACCCTTTTTTGTCACAAAAAATTGCATTGGTGACGATTTTGGCTGTCACCCAACCTCTCACAGAAGCATCATTGTGAAAATTAAACTCCCGATGATACCAGTCGGATAACTGCTTACATGATGAATTTATGGACTAGCTTATGACCATAGTTTAAAAATCAAAGCAACACCTAAACTGATCATGTTGTTGGTTTAGTGTTCACTAGTCAAACCACCGCTCAACATGTTTGTTGTCGACAAGAAAAGAGTCAAAATCTTTAAGCTAGCTTTTTTAAAATAAATAATGACCTCACATCAAATGAATACACAAATATTTGATGTAATCTATCAATAAATATCTACTAATAAAGGACGGTGTGTTTCGTTGGTTGTTGGTCCGTCCACACATACAATGATCAAAATTTGAATCCGTCACACATCTATTTTGTTCATTTATGGCTTTGGCCAGCATGTCGTCACACCCTTGTGTCATCTGCGCTCACTACAAAAGATAGCATGCCCACAACAAGCCTAAATTGAAAATAATAATTGTCACAATGCTGAGAGTCAAACTCGCGACGAGCCAACTATTGTGGCATGCGCTAGGGCACATCTCCTACTTCGTGCGTACCATGATTGATAGTTAGGTATTGTGCACCCCCCATGAACGAACGCAACAAGTTGGGCCGGTCTAGTTCAGAATTTCCTATATGTTCCCCATTGGTTTTAGGAAGGTCCGAGAACCATTCCATAACCTTTATTTTCTGTGTTTTTCGTGTTAGTTTTCTTCAGTTTTGTTCCTTTTGATTTTTTTTAAATGCGAACAATTTTTGGAATAAAAAAAAGTTTCTCATTGGTGAAGATTTTAAAATCTAACAACATCTTTTCAAATTTTGTGAACAATTTATGAAATTCACGAGCATTTTTTGAATTCATAGTTTTTGAATGGACGGATAACTTTTGAAATTCATGAACAACTTTTGAATACATGAATGATTTAAGGTCCTTCTCTTGCCCTCAATTTAAATGTCATTTCAATCTATGGAGGCGTGGGGTCCTAATTGGGTTCATGAGTTCAATCGTTGGAAGTTAGAATGTGATGTTGAATGGATTCTTGCCAGTCCTTCTAAGCGTCGTGCTGCCCTTGGCATGCTAGCTATGCATCGCCCTCCCGTCTAATCTTGTATGCGTTATGCTAGTTCTGCCAAGAAGAAATTATCTTTTGCCACTTCCAGCAATATGAGGCTTGCAAAGGATATTGTTTTCCTGCTTCCCAAGAGTGCATTGATGATCATATAGAAGCGGGTTATGAGTTTTCTTCCAATGAACGTGTCATCATTAGGACCTTGCCGCCGGCGAACCTTCAGTGGATGGTGGCGACGCCACCCATTATTTTTGGTTCGGTTAGTTCTCCGATAATCCGTCATAAGGATCATGCGGATTCGGTGGCTCATTCTCAGGTTTTTTGGTAGCAAGATCCCGTTTCAAATCTGGTCACGTCAACCTTCCATGTTGGGCTGCAATGTTCTGGGCCGTCCAACCAGCCTTCTTTGGATGCTCAGGAAATTCCATCTACACAAGAAGCGGCTGACCTCTTTGACCATATGGTCAATGACATGGTGGCCCGGGTACTCACCTGTTCTACATGCAATCAGTAGGGCCACCTGTCATCTTCTTGCCCTTCCTGTTTGGCCTGCTCCTGTTCGGGTCATACAAGGTTGGAGTGTGTTAAATGGGCACAGGATAGCGGATATGTTTGGAAGGTTAAAAAATCCCAACAATATTTGGAAGTGCAACCTCAAGAGATTTCCCTACCCAACACAAGTCCTCAGCCTATTCATCTTCCTAGCGACGCCTTGGTATTAGACACGACTACAGTGCGTGACTAGCCGGGTCCTGTCACACCACCGCCGCCTCCTTGGCCTCCGTTCCAACTAGCTCCGTCTCCACCTCCAGACCCAACAATGATGAACTTTCTCCTTGATCCCATGGAGTTCATCCCGCCGGGGTTTGACATCATTGAGGGTGTCCCAACACGCTTGCCTCGCTCCTTCTTTTCTCCCGATGTGGCTCCTGATCGTTGGCATGAGCAGTTTGCCATCAGCATCATCGAGCCTCCTCCGCCTCCTGGACAGTTGCTGCACTTCAGACAGATGGTTAGTGAGTTCATTGTTAATCAGATTCACCGTGATGTTCGTAGTGTGTACCTTGGATTGAGGGAGCCGGGCTTTTTGAGTTTCATAGTCCTGCATCTCGACATGCTATCATGGATCATCCTCCCTATGATCTTGGCAATGGGCACTTTGTCAGATTTATTCCTCATGATCATGGCATCAATCATAGGGCTACCTAGGGTTTTCGTGGTGGCTGGCTAATGTTCTTAGGGATACCACTGGATTACCATACAACGAAATACATCTCAGACGCTGTCAGTACCTTTGGCCGCTTTCACTTATGGCATCAGGAAGATCCTAGGATGGTCAGATCCTTAGTGTACACGTCTTTTCCTTGTGCTGAACAGGTTCCACGAGATGTGGTATACATAGAATATGGTGACTTTGGGGCTACTCGCATCTCCTGGACAACACCCATTTATGTTTTGTCAGCTGAATTCGCAGACATTCTTCCTGGCAATGAGGATCAGATGCCCTTCAATGGTAATCCACACCCACTGCCTGGTCAGCTTCAGTTTGACAATGTCAATTTTGTCATGCCGGAATTTCCTGAGCTTGGATGGAACGCCCCCCGATTGACAATCATCACAATGTCCATCATCATGACAATGTGCTTGTTGAGGAAGTCTTTGAAGATGATGATGAGGTGCCTCATCCTACATCCCAAGAGTCTGTGATGATGCAGAATTCTGCTCCTTTAGGGGATTCGGAAGATATTCAGCGGGGTGCTATTGCAGTTTATCAACCACCAGTAGTTCAACCCCCTCTTATCATTGGTCGAGTGCTGACTATTTTTGGTCTAGAGCTACCACTTGAGATGATCTGGGAGCGATGGTTTGAGAATCTTATGCCATATCTGAATTTGTTTTCTGTTCCAGCGGGTATGCCTCTGCTTAGCCCCTTCAAGCCTATTGTGTTATCAAAGCGTTCTTGGGAAGTTTCTTTCTCATTTTCCATCATGGGTAACAAGCTGCTTTGCTGTCAGAGCCCACAAGTTCTTCAGAGGAAATTTGTTTCTTCACGCGCCAAGCCTCTGGTTGCACGGGCACTTTGTTTTGATTCTGCTTTGGATTCTAGCGTTCAGGACCACTTGACAGAGGTTGAGTTCAGCTCTTTCAGTTTCTCTACTGCTCCAGCTCCAACTCCATCAGGGAAAAAGCCGGTCAAGGCTCGCAGGGCGAAGATGGCAGTGGTTGAAACAAACGTCAGGCGTAGCGCACGCCTTTCTGCTCTTCGGGACGGCTTTAGAGGCACGGTCACGCCGGCCAAGCCTGCCTCTCTGAAGAAGCCCTCTGTCAAACCTGCCAAGAAGCGCAAGTTGCAGCCTCAATCTCCTCAGAAGGAGACTCCCAGGGAGACAGCTCCACCTCCGATGCCGATTGCCTTAATCCAGCATGTGGGGCATCACCTGGGTATCGCACCGGAGAAGCTCACTGAAGAGAAGTTTAATGCTTCCTCTTCTTTAGTTGATGATTCACAGAAGGGTTCTGATGATGCTTAGTTTCTTAGTCTCATTGGATTTATGGTCAACCCCTGATAAAACCATCTATCTTTTATTTATGTCTATACTTGCTAAAAACTTCAGTCTATATTGCACTATTGTCTGGCCTAGCCACTATGTGGGGGCTCTTGCTTTTATTTCCTTTCGTGTTTATGATGAAACTCGAATAGCTTTAGAGATTGGAAAGTTCTATGTTGGAATGTTTGTGGTATTAATTCTGATGACCGTCAACGAGCTGTGAGGCAAAAAATTGATGAATCTGGTTGTGCCATTATCTATCTGCAAGAGACTAAATGTGAGAACATGGACCAGAGATTTATCAGAAATATTTTCCCAAGGAGATTTGATAGTTTTGTGTTTGTGCCTTCTGTGGGAGCTTCTGGTGGTATGATTGTGCTGTGGAATTCAGCTATTTTCACTGGCAGACTTATTATTTCTCATAGCTTTGCCATTGTAATTGAATTCACCTCAAGGCATAACTCTGACATATGGACTCTTGTCACTATATATGGTCCCTGTCAGAATCTAGCTAGAGAGAACTTTATTAATTGGTTGCATGATCTGAATATTCCTCAGGATGATAACTGGCTACTTTTGGGTGATTTTAACCTCATGAAGTCAATGGATAACAGAAACAAGCCAGGAGGTAATCTGAATGATATGCTAATTTTCAATGAGGTTATTGGTCATTTGGGACTAATTGAACTGCCCTTGAAAGGAAGGAGATTCACCTGGTCTAACATGCAGCAAGTACCCCTTCTAGAACATGCCTCTGACCATACCCCTTGTGTGGTGTCGATCAAGACAATGATTCCAAAGGCCAGAATTTTTAGATTTGAAAATTATTGGACTAATTTGCCTGGTTTCACACAATGTGTTTCTGATTCCTGGAGCAGGACAGTTCACAGGACATCTGCTGCTGTTGTGATCTCTGCAAAATTCAAAACTTTGAGACATGAGCTTAAAGGGTGGCACACAAGTCTTGCCAGGGTGAAAATTCTGATTTCCAACTATAACAAGGTGATTCTCTGTTTGGATAATTTGGAAGAACAAAGACCCTTAACTACTCGAGAAGGTAATTTCAGAAGGGTTGTTAAGCTACATTTGGAGCATGTTCTGAGATTACAGTTTATATATTGGAAACAGAGATGTACAGTCAGGAATATCAAAGTTGGGGAGGAGAATACAAAATTTTCCATGCTATGGCTACTGAAAGATATAGATCTAATTCTATCTCTAGTATTACTACTGACAATAGTGAGGTTGTCTCTGACCATGCAACCATTGCAGGGCTATTTTTACAAGAGTTCAAACAGAGAATGGGCTGTTCTTCTGATGTCCATATGGGATTTGATCTTAATAGTATTATCAAGAAGGTTTATGGGCTTGAGGAGGTGACAAAACCTTTCACTAATGAGGAGATCAATTTGGTCATTAAGCAGATGCCACTTGATAGAGCTCCAGGGCTTGATGGGTTCATAGGTCTTTTTCTAAAAAAATGCTAGCATATTATCAAAGATGATTTCATGCTCTTGGTTAAAGAATTTTATGAAGGAAAGTTGGACTTGGAATGTATTAATAGCTCACTAATTACTCTTATTCCCAAGAAGCTGACTCCTGAGTCCCTGAATGATTACATGCCAATTTCTCTGACAAACACTTGTCTTAAGTTTCTTACTAAGCTCTTGGCCAATAAGTTGCAGAAAGTCATTTTGTCATGCATTCATCAGAACCAATATGGATTTATTAAGACAAGGACAATTCAGGACTGTCTTGGGTGGTGTTTTGAGTATATTCACCAGTGTAAAGCTTCTGGTAAGCCCATTGTCTTACTCAAATTAGATTTTACCAAAGCTTTTGACACCATCCAACACTCTGCCATTATTATGATCTTGAGAGCTAAGGGTTTCAATGAGAAATGGATTTCTTGGATTTAGACTTTGCTTGCATCAGGCTCATCTTCCATTCTTCTTAATGGAGTTCCTCGGAATCATTTTAAATGTAAGAGTGGAGTTAGGCAGGGGGATCCTATGTCACCTTTACTATTTGTTTTAGCTACTGACTTGCTCCAGTCTGTAGTCAATGATATGTGTGTTAAAGGAGCCCTTTCTCTGCCAATACCTACTAAGTGCAAGGATTTTCCAATTGTTCAGTATGCTGATGACACCCTGATAGTTGTTCCTGCTGTGGATCAACAGTTATTAGCCCTAAAGGAAATGTTGGATGTCTTTAGTTCCTCCATTGGTTTGGAAGTTAACTTTGCTTAATCCTTAATGATCCCTATGAATATGTCATAGGAAGAGTCAACTAGAGTAGCTAATATCCTTGGATGCAAAATTGGCACTATGCCTTTTACCTACTTAGGGCTGCCAACGGGAACTACCAGACCTACTATTGAGGAACTGATGCCCCTAGTGCATGGAATTGAAAGGAGATTATCTGCATCTTCTTGCTTTCTCAACCAGGGTAGCAGACTGCAATTGCTACAATCTGTACTATCTTCCATGCCAATTTTCTTTCTTTGTACCCTTGCCATTCCAGCTGGGATTATCAAACTCATTGAAAGAATTGAGAGACAATGCCTTTGGAGAAGTAATTCTAACAGCCCAAGACAATCTCTAGCTGCTTGGCACTTGGTTTGTTTGCCAAAAAACAAAGGTGGTCTGGGTGTCCTCAATTTGAATGTTCAAAATGAGGCTCTGTTAATGAAGTTTCTGCACAAGTTCTACAATCATTATGATACACCCTGGGTGAGCTTCATCTGGGATACATATTACAGAGATTATGTTCCTCATACGACCACTCTTTGTGGCTCATTTTGGTAGAAGGACATTTTCAAGCTAGCTAACCAGTATTGTCAATTATCTGTGCCCAAGGTTAATAATGGAAGATCCATTTTATTCTGGACAGATCCATGGTGCCAGGGTTTATCCCACCCCTCCATTAAAGAAAGCTTCCCCGGATTATTCTCTTATGCTTTGGATGGGCAGTTGTCTGTTTCTCAAGTGGTCTCATCTAATCTGACTACTGGATTTCACTTACCTCTGTCATCTCAGGCTTTTCAGGACTTTAACACCCTTCAAGGTATCATCAATTCAGTCACTTTGTCTGACTCTAATGATGTTTGGCAGTGGCCCTTCAACAAAGGAATTTATAGACCAAAAGCACTCTACACTTACCAGCACCAGCACATCGCTGTTGATCCTATTTTTCAATGGATTTGGAAGTAATCATGCACTCTAAAGATTAAAATGTTTGGTTGGTTGTTTCTTATGGATCGACTAAACACTAGAGATATGATGCAGAGAGGACACTGGCACATAGATGACCATTCATGTGTTCTCTGCCCTCTCCTGGTGCATGAGGATATAGTGCATCTGTTCTTTTCTTGCAACTTCAATCAGAGAGTATGGAATTACCTGAATATTACATGGAATCCTAGACCTGGTATGTCCACATAACAGATGGCTGTGCAAGCTAGGGGAGAGTTTGGGAGACCTTTTTTCACTGAAGTGGTGTTTTATGCTGCCTTGAACATTTGGATTCTTAGAAATGGGAAGGTGTTTAGAAATGAAAGACCCTCTTTTAGTGCCTGGAGACACAATTTCATACATGATATGACTCTACTAACTCATAGGATTAGGAGTAAATATAAGGATTCCTATCTGGCTTGGTTATCTGGCTTGCCTTAGTGGCCTTTGGTTGTAATTTTGTATGTATGTGCCCATGTAAGTTCCCTAACCCCTTAGTGGCATGTTCTGTAGTTTAACTTAGTCAGAATTTGATACACTTGTAATTATTGCTTTCTTTGCTTTTAATAAAAGTTTGCTGTGAGGCATTTTGCCTTGCAGTACATAGTCAAAAAAAAACTAGCGCTGTTTTTTTTTGAAAATATTGAACATGATTTTCAAATTGTGAACATATTTTTAATTCTCAAAGATTTTATTTAATTGACAAACATTTTTTGAATCCACGAGTGTCTTTCAATTCGCAGACAATGTTTTGAATCAGCGAACATTTTATTCATGAGCAACCAATTTTCAAATTTATGATAATGTAAAATTTTGGAACATTTGTTGTATTCTCCGACATTTTTTAAATATCCAAAAGCAAAAAAATGAAAGAAAAAAGGTGGTGCCCGCCCCGCAAAGGGCTATCCCGTAGCGCACGGGTTCATGCGTGTTTGCTGGCTAGCAAAAATACTCAAGCAATTGTTTTTTAACACAAGATAGATGCAAGTGCTCATATACATGCGCATACACTCACCCCTATGAACGCACACATGCACATCCTACCCATATGATCACCTTCGAGAGATTGAGCCGGCATGTCATCTTGAGATTTACGAAGTCATCGTAGGTGCCTCGTCGTCGACAGGAACATCTCCTCCCATTGAAAGCGTATCATCAGAAATCCTGAAATAAATCCAGGAATAGTGCAAGCACCAGGATTTGAACCCTGATGGGCTGAAGATACCATAGTCCCTCTAATCATCCAACCATAGATTGATTCGCCGCAAACAATTGTTATGATGACAATTAGAGGTTTTTCTTGCGTGACTCACTGGTCGAAATCCTGGGCCTCACGCGCATACACTCACCCCTATGAACGCACACACGCATATCCTACCCATATGAGCACCTTCGAGAGACTGAGCCGACATGTCATATTGAGATTTACGAAGTCATCATAGGTGCCTCGTCATCGACGGGAACGTCTCCTCCCACTGAAAGCGTATCGCTAGAAATCCTGAAATAAATCTAGGAATAATGCAAGTACTAGGATTTGAACCCTGATGGGCTGAATATACCATAGTCCCTCTAACCACCCAACCACAGATTGATTCGTCTCAAACAATTGTTATGATGACAATTAGAGGTTTTTCTTGCGTGACTCACTGGTCAAAATCCTTCAGCCTCAAGCAATCAATGGCTCGGGCTACAGCCCAATGATTCCTATACATACATAAGCGGTTACATGGTCTAACATTGCTTCTTTTTAGCTAAACCCATCATTTTAAATATGACTATGAGTTTAAATCGAAAAGCATCCTGAAGACATAAATCTTCGACTTGAGGACATTAACACCATTGGTAGCAAGGTTACGAAGGAACAAGTCTTGAACATTGAACCCGATGCCATATAGAATGTTGTACAACAATGTCTTTAGAGGCCCTTCAATCTTGCGTGAGGAGTTGTGCCCTTTGATCAGCCAAATTCTATGCCGAAGAGTATGGTAGAGTGTCCTCGGCAGGTACTGAAGATCATCCACAAAGAATGAAGTGGGCAATTCTGCATCTTGAGCCAAAGGTTGCATCAATGTCAACATTTCTATCATATTGGGTTCTCACATATGGAATAAGCTTCGAGTGCAGCTGCATAGGCTTCAGAGCGAGGATCCAAGTCTTCACCAGAGGTAGCAAGAGGTGTTGCAGGAAAGAAATCTAGTGAGCAGTGATGTGTTCATCCCTTATCATGAATTCCATTTGCCAGGTGTTCAAGTCACGACCGAAGCCTAAGATATGTAGGGTTTCATAGAACTGGAGGATGAGTTCTTCATTCCAGTCTTCATGATCTGCGCAGAAGGGCAGCAAACCCACATCTCGAAGACAATCCAGTGCCTGGTCAAAACAAGGAAGACCTTTCATAGCTTCAAAGCTTAGATGCTTGTGGGGAAAGATCATGTTTTAGCCATAGAGCGCACACATGTAGTACTGACATTGTGGAGTACTCCAGAACCTATCAGGCTGTATCTCGGCTCTCTTGTATGGATTGCGGTCGGAGTCGAAGAATGTGTTGTTCAGCCTGAATCTCTCCAACTCGAAGACCAAGGGTCTTGCTAGGCCTGACTATCGAAGACTTGGAAGTCGAGGCATAGGATTCATGACAGAGGGGTAGCGATCTAGGTTGAACTCAAATTGAGGTCCCATCCTTGGTGGTGCAACAAGGCGAGGCCATATGGTGGGGACCATCTCTCCTTCCCTATTATGAGCTAGCACAATGTTGTCTTCATTGACTTCAGTTGAGGGCGTGGCAGGGACAGGAGGTCCATCAAGGGATGGGGCATTGGCTTCGCCCATGGTGGTATCAGCAACATTGTCTTCGGCCGCCATGACTTTAGTGGTAGGTTGGCTGGGAGGAACATCTTCAATCCACAACACATCATCGACTGGTGCAGTCGGAGAAACACGCACTTCATCTTCAGAAATTGGAGACATGAAATCTCAGGGTCCTCTATGAAGACGTTTGAGTGGTGAAGTACGGTTGATAGGTTCAGTCTCCTCTGGTGCAAACGGAGATTCTGGCAAAGCTGACACGGGCGGGAAGAATGGAGGTGATGGTGTACCAGGGTCAGCTTCAGGTACATCCGGACGGAGAGGATTTCCAATATCCACAAACTCGCTGGTTGGTTGGGGAGAGTGGACCAATGGGGCATCCACTTGTGGAATAGGTTCTGGCTCGACATTTTCTTCAGGACCAATGTCTTCATGAGCAGTATCTTTAGCTGTGGCAGTGTCTTCGTTAGCTAGAATCTCTTTAGGTTTCCGAGTCTCTGTGGAAGCACACTCGTGCAGTACAACTTGTCTTTCCAAGTTTTCCGGTGTAGGGGGCGCCACAGAAATTGGCGTAACGAGCAAAGGCTCTTGAGGAGAAGGTGTTGATGATGGAGCAGAGGGTGGTGCTGGTGCTGGGGCTTGCGCTGGTTCTGAAGCCTTGGTTTTTCTTGTCTTCAACCTCTTCGGAGGTTGGGCTTCAGAGGCAGACGCCTTGCACTTCTTGGCTTCAACTTCATCTTGCTTTGTCTTCTTGCTAGACGAAGCAGTGGTTGTGGGGCACGGCCGTGGGTTGGCAAACCCAACAGGGAAGACTATGCCACGCTCCTCAGATTGTGCAGGAGCAGGCTGTTCAGAAGACATTGAAGCTAGATGTGAGCGAGCAATGGCTTCGGGTGCAAGGGCAGGCTGACCAAGTTCCTTCCTCTTCAACATATCATTATGAGCTTGCACCATCATGGTAGTCTTCCTCTTGAGGCATGCAAGAGCACCCTTGACAGCTTCACATCTCTTCTCAAACACACCTTTGAGATCTGCCATCATAAGTCTATAGCCTTTGATTTGTTCGGCATCAAGTCTATGCACATTTTGCTTGAAGAGTTCTTTCTCATGGCTGATCTTGGCCTTGGTATGCTTGGCCTTCTGAGCCATAGTCAGTTCCTCATTTACATGTCCTTGGAACATGACACTCAATCCAATTGGGAGTTGAATAGCATCAATGTTGATTGAGGGGTCAGCAAACCATTCATCAATGAAATGTTCGAAGACAACCGGGTCAATCAGAGGTAAGTCTTCAAGCCACTTGGCTTCCTCTTCTTTCTCCTGAATAAGCCTAGACAAGGCTTCATCATCAAACTCGTCATCTAACAGCTCAATCATGTTGGATGCATCCATCAAGGACAGATTAGGCTTGGGGCCATGAGAAGCAACAACCTTTCTCTTCATACGCCTGTGCAGGCGACCTTTAGATTCTGGTTCCTTAGGGGTTGCAGAAGGGGGCTGAGAAGGTTGTGGAGAAGACTCTGCAGGAGGAGGAGCGTTGGAAGACTTAGGCTTCGAAGACTTCAACTTGGAAGACTTCGGCTTTGAAGAATTTGGTTTTTCCAAAGGCTTCGGTGAGGGTTCAGGAGCATTTCTTCCTCAACTTCCTCCTCATCTGACTCTGTGGGCTCTGGGATGCCAAGTATGCTTGATGGATCAGGATTTTATGGCATTGGTGGCCTGAACATACATGGGTAGAATCCCATCTTGATGGCATTTGGTGTATCCCTCCTCCTTATCAGACTTGTACAACTCATAAAGATCTGGGGGAAGATCCTTAGCTGTGTTCTTGCATCTCTACTTTCCTCCCTTCTTGACTGGTTTGTCGTTTGCCATTGGCTTTGACAAAGAATCGGCAATGGCTTCACACGAGTGCACAAATAGGGACACACACCAGAAGATTCCAGATGTATCTACAAGTAGTCTGCAAATGAATTCAGACTATGAGATCCAAGCGATTCTGTTGCAGACATGTACTCGTGAAAGAGTTAGAGATGCGAGGGAACAGGAGAGGTCATATGCATTCTCAGAAGATTTGGAAGTGAAAACTAAGTTTTGAAGACATTGACCTTATACCAAAGACATTCACTTCTATAGAGAATATGGTGATTTCAGATTGGTACAAGTCCAAGGATTTGCAGAAGTGAGGAATCAAACCAAGTTTCAGAACACAAAGTGAATATATTTTGTAAGGATGTATCTAGATCTAGATTCGATTGAGTGGAAAGAGAATAATCAACAACCGACAAATTTCAGTAAGAATCTTAGACCAAAACGCGGGGTAAAAATAGCTTTTAATTACCGCGATGAAGAACGAGACAAACTACTCGACGAGGCGGAAAAGCCGAGCGGTTCAATCTGCCTTACCCTAACTTGGTGGAGGCAGACGGCTACAGCAACGGTGAGCGGAGGATGAACGTGGCCGACATGAGTACATCATCGGAGAAGTCGTGGCTGCAAAGCACTTTGTCCTCGACGATGATGGATTCCAGCAACGGTGCTAGGGTTCTGAGCACATGGGGTGGCGGAGGAAGGGGAAAGTAATAATGGAAGGAGGGTAACTCGTATTTATAAGGGTGGAGGAGTTTGAACTGAAAAGACAAATTTACCCCTGACTCTTTGGCTAAAGTGGGACATGTGGCATGCATGGAAACCACCTGACAACCCACTACCATAATCAAAGCGGTGGCGTGTGAGTTGTTGCTAAAAACAGGGAGACAATTTTGATTTGCAAATTAAATATGTGGTTGATTTGTCTTCTACCGACAAGGACACAGTGAAGACAGTCAACACATGTCAACATAGAATGCATATGGCTGGATTAGAACAGATTGGACGAGGTAAGAACAGAGGATAATGTCGGGTCCGATCACATTTTCCTCAGAAAAAGTTGAAGACAAAGCTATAGGACAAATGTTGTATAGGACAAATCTCTAATCCAAATGTAGATCTGCAAATAGTTTTCAACTGAAACACACGTGCATACAACAAAGTTTTGTTCTAAAGACATTCAAATCTCGAAGACATATGAAAAAGTTGAGATAAAAGCAATGTCGAGATTGGTTGGTGGCATTACCCACCATTTAAGAATGTTAGACCCAGACACGGCGCACAATTATCGTGGCGCTCTAAAGTCATATTCTTTGTTAATGTATTCACATTCAGATTGTAAGTCTTCATGAGTTGAAGACATACGTTACATCGTGTGTTGTGCATCAAAGACATCAACATGCATAAGCATTAGGATGTATTCCCATTTCAATGCACATTTGAGGATTCGAAGATACTTAGCTCACACTGCAACTTGCAAAACCTCTTCTCATCCAAAGGCTTCGTGAAGATATCTTCCAGTTTATCTTTAGTGTCTGCATGCTTGATGGTTATGTTGCCCTTCATCACATGATCCCGAAGAAAATGATGTCGTATCTGAATGTGCTTCGTATTCGAGTGCTATACTGGATTGTAGGAGATCTTGATTGCACTCTCATTGTCGCAGTAGAGAGGTACATCCTTCAGGTTGATGCCGTAGTTCTTGAGTGTTTGCTTCATCCAGAGAAGCTGAGTGCAGCATGCGCCAGCAGCAATGTATTCGTCTTCGGCAGTAGAGAGTGACACACAGTTCTGCTTCTTCGAAGACCAACACACAAGGGATCATCCAAGAAAGTGGCAAGTGCCTGATGTAGACTTGCGATCAAATCTGTCGCCACTGAAGTCAAAATCCGAGTAGCCCATCAGCTTGACCTTCGAACCCTTTGGATACTACAATCCTAGCGTTGGGGTGTGAGCCATATATCTAAGTATTCGCTTCACATCAAGGTGATGCGATTCCTTTGGTGCTGCTTGAAATTGGGTACACATGCAAACGCTAAGCATTATATATGCCTAGATGCACATAGGTACAACAAAGATCCAATCATGGAGCGATATACCTTCTGGTCAAAATCTTTACCATTTTCGTCAGTGGATAGGTGTCCATTGGTAGGCCATTGGCGTCTTGAAGCCTTTGGCTTCATTCATGCCAAATTTCTTGAGGCAGACCTTGAGGTACTTCTCCCAAGATATGAAGATGCCATTTGGTTGTTGTCAAATTTGAAGCCCTAAGAAGAACTTCAGCTCTCCCATAGTCAACATTTGATACTTCTCTTGCATCATATAAGCAAACTCATCACTGTATTTGTTGTTAGTACAGCCGAAGATAATGTCGTCCACATATATTTGGCATACAAACAATTCACTTTTATAAGACTTAGTGAAGAGAGTGGGATCGAGTGAACCAGGTTGGAAGCCTTCCTTCACGAGGAATTCCTTGAGTGTGCCATACCAAGCTCTTGGTGCTTGCTTGAGGCCATAGAGTGCCTTGTTGAGCTTGTAGACATAGTCAGGATGCTTTGGATCTTCAAACGCTGGTGGCTGAGCAACATATACTTCTTCCTCAATATTGCCATTGAGGAATGCACTTTTGACATCCATTTGATACAAGCATATATTATGATGGTTAGCATAAGCAAGCAATATACAAATGGCTTCGAGTCTAGCAACAGGTGCAAAGGTTTCACCGAAGTCAATACCCTCGACATGTGTGTAACCTTGAGCCACCAGTCGTGCCTTGTTTCTGACAACTTGGCCAGACTCATCTTGCTTGTTGCGGAATATCCACTTTGTACCGATGACGTTATGCTTCCTAGGATCAGGACGCTTTATGATCACCCACACATTGTTGAGCTTGAACTAGAATCTCTTCTTGCATGGCTTGAATCCATTCCGATTCCTTGAAAACTTCATGATGACCCACAAGTATAGGGGATCTATCATAGTTCTTTCGATAATTAAGAGTGTCAAACCCAACGAGGTGTAGAAGGAAATGACAAGCGGTTCTCAGTAAGGTATTCTCTGCAAGCACTGAAATTATCGGTAACAGATAGTTTTGTGATAAGATAATTCCTAGTGGGTAGCAAGTAACAAGTGTAACAAAGATGCAACAAGGTGGCCCAATCCTTTTTATAGAAAAGTACAAGCCTAGAAAAACACTTATATAAAGCAAAGCGCTCCCGAGGACACATGAGACTTTCTGTCAAGCTAGTTTTCATCATGCTCATATGATTCGTGTTCGTTACTTTGATAATTTGATATGTCGATGGACCGGTGCTTGGGTGCTGCCCTTACTTGGACAAACCTCCCACTTATGATTAATCCCTCTTGCAAGCATCTGCAACTACGAGATAAGAATTAAGATAAATCTAACCATAGCAAGAAACATGTGGATCCAAATCAGCCCCTTATGAAGCAACACATAAACTAGGGTTTAAGCTTCTGGCACTCTAGCAACCCATCATCTACTTATTAATTCCTAATGGCTTCCTCTAGGCCCAAACAATGGTGAAGTGTCATGTAGTCGACGTTCACATAACACCACTAGAGGAGAGACAACATACATCTCATCAAAATATCGAACGAATACCAAATTCACATGATTACTTATAACAAGACTTATTCCATGTCCTCAGGAACAAACGTAACTACTCACAAAGCATATTCATGTTCATAATTAGAGGAGTATTAATGATGACCGAGGATCTGAACATATGATCTTCCACTAAGTTAACCAACTAGCATCAACTACAAGGAGTAATCAACACTACTAGCAACCCACAAGTACCAATCTGAGGTTTTGAGACAAAGATCGGATACAAGAGATGAACTAGGGTTTGGAGAGGAGATGGTGCTAGTGAAGATGTTTATGGAGATTTACCCCCTCTAGATGAGAGGATCGTTGGTGATGACGGTGGCTTTGATTTCCCCCTCCCGGAGGGAAGTTTCCCCGGTAGAATAGCTCCGCCGGAGCCCTAGATTGGTTCGGCCCAAGTTCCGCCTCGAGACGGTGGCGCTTCGCCCCGAAAGCTCTGTTATGATTTTTTCCAGGTCAAAACCCTCCATATAGCAGAAGATGGGCACCAGAGGGCTGTCAGGTGGGCCACAAGCCACAGGGGCACGCCCAGGGCGGTAGAGCGTGCCTCCTTGGCTTGTGACTGCCTGGTGGGCCCCCTGATGTATTTCTTTTGCCCAATATTTTTTATATATTCAAAAATATTTCTTCGTCGATTTTCAGGACTTTTGGAGTTGTGCAGAATAGGTATCTCAGATTTGCTCCTTTTCTAGTCCAGAATTTGAGCTGCCAGCATTCTGCCTCTTCATGTAAACCTTGTAAAATAAGAGAGAAAAGGCATAAGTATTGTACCAAAATGTGTAATAACTGCCCATAATGCAATAAATATCAATATAAAAGCATGATGCAAAATGGACGTATCAACTCCCCCAAGCTTAGACCTCGCTTGTCCTCAAGCAAACGCCGAAACCGATAAATATGCCCACATGTTTAGAGATAGAGGTGTTGATTAAATAAAATGCGGACATGAAGGCATCATGATCATCTTTATAATAGCAACATAAATTGACATATAATTTCTTATGCTGAAGTAACAATTCGTTCACAAGGTAAAGTATGAATCAAGAAATCTATTGGGAACCAACAAACTATGATCTCAGTAATTGAAGCAATTCCAATTTATCATAACATAGGAAAGAGTCAATATAAGAGCTTTTAAAGCAAACCCACATACTCAATCATATTTTAGTCTTTCACAATTTCTAACACTCATGAGGTACCTATGAGTTAAAGGCTTCAATCGGACACACAGAAAGATAGGGGCTTATAGTGTTGCCTCCCAACTATTTACCTCAAGGGTAATGTCAACAGTAATAGCTCATGCTCACCCACTTTCGAGTGGACATATGTGTCTAGATCATTCCCTAACACATGACGCTTTCCAAGAGATAAAGGCGAAGTAAGTAAAGTGATGGAGATCACCACGAATCTTGCATATAGGTAAGTACTAGAAAATTAAAGTAACAGATAGGCCCTTCACAGAGGGAAGCACAGGTTTTCATGCGCTTTTATAGTTGGATGCACAATCCCTTAATGCAAAAGAACGTCACTTTATATTGCCCCTAGTGATAGATAACTTTATTATGCAGTCCGTTGCTTTTATTTCTTCCCTATGACAAGTTCGTACAAAGCTTATTTTCCTCACATTAATAGATCACACATATTTAGAGAGCAATTTTTTATTGCTTGCACCAATGACAACTTACTTGAAGGATCTTACTCAATCAATATGTGGGTATGGTGGACTCTCATGGCACTACTGGCTTGAGGGTGTTTGGATGCACAAGTAGTATCTATACATGGTGTGGAAGTTTAGGCTGATATGAGGTGGAAGCAAGCGACACATGTTGAAGGATCTATAACCATATAACTTCTATTCGGAAGTAAGCAAACATAACCCATTATGTCGTCTTCCTTGTACAACATCAACTTCTTAACATATAATATTTTAATAAGTGCTCACAATCATAAAAGATGTCCAAGATAATATATTTATATGTGAACCTCTCTTTCTTTATTACTTTCTTTTAAATGCCACAATGACCAATAGCTATGTTTGTCAACCCACAACAAGTTTCAGTTGACATACTTCTTATATGTGAAGTTATCACTCCCCATAAGAGCATCATATATACTCTTTCCTTTTATTCTATACTTCTTTCAATTTCTTTTTCTCAAGATCAAGATCATAGCAAACAAGCTAAGCCCTCAACTCAAAACTACTCTTTATTATATAACACTCGGACTTGCTTACATAGGGGGAACATAAAACAAAAACTCAAAACTAGATCACACGAAAACTTCATTCTACTAGATCAAGATATAACCAAAATGATCAAACTAAGAAAAACAATAAAAGTAAGGGATGTGATGGCGATACGATACCGGGGCACCTCCCCAAGCTTGGCACAAGCCAAGGGGAGTGCCCATACCCATGTGTTTAGTTGTCTTGCTTTGGAGGTGGTGACGTTGGAGTTGTTGATGAGGTTGGAATCTTGTCTAGTTTCCTCCTAAGCATAAAGTTATGTTCCCTCAGATCATCCACTTCCTGCTCGAGCTTCAATATCCTTTGACATAATTCTTCCTTGCTATCCTGCAGGAAACGAGAAGGGATAAATAGAACCTTGGGTTTTCGCCTTGTGTTTGGGAGGCTTGATTTCTTGAACTCCACGTGCATATCTCCTGGCTGAGGAAGAGGGCCTCTTCTTCATCCAAGCTTTCTTCCTCGTACTTGCCTTCTTGTTCCTCCTCCGAGAACAATCCATAAGGATCCAAGTCCCCATAGAGCTTGGGATTGGCAAGATAACGCGATATATAGCTCTCCCCATCAGAATCTTGGGACGACATATTGCTCTAAATCTGTTGCGGAAACAACTCAAAAAGAAAACATGAGCTATTGGCGTGATATGAGAGTCAAAACCTTCGGGAGACTATATAATGAATTTTTACCGACCCGAAGGAGTACACCACAAGAAAAAAGAGTATGGATGGTACACGAGGTAGCCACAAGCCACAGGGGCACGCCTAGGGGGGCAGAGCGTGCCCCTTGGCTTGTCGCCTCCTCATGCACTATTCATACTACTTTAAATTTTCCTAATTTTTTAAATATTCCAAAACGGATAAAATTTGCCATTGAAAAAGTTTTGGAGTCGGTTTACTTATCATACCACATACCTATTCCTTTCCGGAGTCTGTAACGTTCTGGTAGGTCTCCCTAATGTACTCCTCCGGAATTATGGTATTAATAATATTGGTCTCAACATTTATGGGAGTACCTAAGATATAATGTTTGATTCTTTGCCAATTTACCACCTCTGGGTTTGTGCCTTTGGCGTTTTTGAACTTGATGGCACCGGAACAAAATACTTCCTCGATTATGTAAGGCCCTTCCCATTTATAGAGAAGTTTTCCTACAAAAAAATCTTAAACGAGAATTGTATAACAAAACATGATCACCTACATTAAATTCACGCTTTTGTATCCTTCTATCATGCCATCTCTTAACCTTTTCTTTAATCAACTTAGCATTCTCATAGGCCTGGGTTCTCCATTCATCAAGTGAGCTAATGTCGAATAACCTCTTCTCACCAGCAAGTTTGAAATCATAATTCAGCTCTTTTATTTCCCAATAAGCTTTATGTTCTAGCTTAAGAGGTAAGTGACATGCTTTACCAGAAACCATTTTATACAGAGACATACCCATAGGGTTCTTGTAAGTAGTTCTATAAGCCCACAGTGCATCATTAAGTTTCTTAGACCAATTCTTCCTAGATCTATTAACAGTCTTCTGCAAAATCAATTTAATTTTGCTATTTATCAATTCTACTTGACCACTATACTGAGGATGATAAGGATATGCAATTCTATGATTAACATCAAACTTAGCAAGCAATTTACGGAAAGCACCATGGATAAAGTGTGAACCACCATCAGTCATTAAATATCTAGGGACTCCAAATCTAGGGAAAATAACTTCTTTAAGCATTTTAATAGAAGTGTTATGATTAGTGCTACTAGTTGGAATAGCTTCTAACCGCTTAGTAACATAATCAACAGCAACTAAAATATGAGTATACCCGTTAGATTGTGGAAAAGGTCCCATATAATCAAAACCCCAAACATCAAATGGTTCAATAATAAGAGAGTAATTCATAGGCATTTCCCGACGTCTACTAATATTACCAATTCTTTTACATTCATCACGAGACAATACAAACTTACGAGGATCCTTGAAGAGAGTTGGTAAATAAAAACCAGATTGTAGTACCTTGCGTGTAGTTCTATCTCCAGCGTGGTGTCATCCGTAGGCCTCGGAGTGACATTTGCGTAGGATCTGTTCCTGTTCATGCTCAGGTACACAACGTCTAATAATACCATCTACTCCTTCTTTATAAAGGTGTGGATCATCCCAAAAGTAATTTCTTAAATCATAGAAGAGCCTTTTATTTTGTTGGTATGTGAAACTAGGCGGTATAAATTTAGCAATAATGTAATTAGCATAGTCAGCATACCATGGAGCATTACACGAAGCTTTTATGATAGCTAATTGTTCATCAGGAAAGCTATCATCAATAGGTAGTGGGTCATCAAGAACATTTTCTAACCTAGACAAGTTATCTACTACGGGGTTATCAGCACCCTTTCTATCAATAATATGCAGATCAAATTCTTGTAGGAGAAGAACCCATCTAATAAGTCTAGGTTTAGCATCTTTATTTTCCATAAGGTACTTAATAGCAGCATGATAGGTGTGAACAGTTACTTTGGAATCAGCAATATAAGGTCTAAACTTATCACAAGCAAACACGACTGCTAAAAATTCCTTTTCAGTAGTAGCATAGTTTCTTTGAGCACTATCTAGAGTTTTACTAGCATAATGGATAACATTTAATTTCTTATCAACTCTTTGTCCTAGAACAGCACCAATAGCATAATCACTAGCATCAAACATAATTTCAAAGGGTAGGTTCCAATCAGGTGGTTGAGCAATAGGTGCGGAAATCAAAGCATTCTTTAGGATTTCAAATGCTTCTACACAATCCTCATAAAAAACTAATGAAACATCTTTTTGTGAAAGATTAGTGAGAGGCCTAGAAATCTTAGATAAATCTTTAATAAACCTCCTATATAAACCATCATGAACAAGGAAGCTTCTTATACCTCTCACATCCGTAGGACACGACATTTTTTCAATGACATCAACTTTAGCTTTATCAACTTCAATACCTCTTTCGGAGATTTTGTACCCCAAGACAATGCCTTCATTAACCATAAAGTGGCACTTCTCCCAATTCAAGACAAGATTAGTTTCTTCACATCTCTGCAAAACTCAATCAAGGTTGCTCAAGCAATCATCAACGGAAGTTCCATAAACGGAAAAATCATCCATGAAAACCTCAAGAATCCTTTCACAAAAGTCAGAGTATATAGCCATGATACATATTTGAAAGGTAGCAGGTGTATTGCATAAACCAAAAGGCATACGTCTATAAGCAAAGGTACCGAAAGGGCAAGTACAAGTGGTTTTTTGTTGATCCTCTTTTGACACAGGTATTTGAGAGAAACCAGAGTAACCATCTAGAAAGAAAAAATGAGTATGTTTGGATAATCTTTCTAGAATTTGATCAATAAAAGGTAGAGGGTAATGATCTTTCTTAGTAGCTTTATTTAATTTCCTAAAATCAATTCCCATTCTATAACCTGTAATAATTCTTTGCAGGATCAATTCATTTTTATCATTAGGAACAACGGTGATACCTCCTTTCTTAGGGACACAATGAACGGGACTAACCCATCTACTATCAGCAACAGGATAAATTATACCTGTCTCCAGAAGCTTTAGTATTTCTTTTCTTACCACCTCTTTCATCTTAGGAATCAACCGTCGTTCGTGATTAACAACTGGTTTGGCATCAGGCTCCATATTAATTTTATGCTGATATAAAGTGGGACTAATGCCCTTAAGATCATCTAGAGTTTATCCAATAGCAGCACGGTGCTTTCTCGGAGTTTTCAATAATCTCTTTTCTTCATGCTCTGAAAGGTTAGCACTAATAATAACAGGATATATCTCCTTTTCATCAAGATAAGCATATTTCAAAGTATCGGGTAATTGTTTAAGCTCAAACACGGGATCACCCTTGGGTGGAGGAGGATCCCCAAGTATTTCAACCGGTAGATTGTGTTTCAAAATAGGCTGCTAATCAAAGAAAAAATTATCTATTTCATTCCTCTCATTCATATGCATATCATTTTCATGGTCTAGCAAATATTGTGCTAAAGGATCAGTAGGAGGCACGACAATAGAAGCAAGACCAATAATTTCATCTCTACTAGGAAATTATTTGTCATGGGGTTGTCTACAAAATTTAGAGAAATTGAACTCATGAGACACATCCCCAAAACTCACCGTAGCTGTTTCTTTCTCACAATCAATCCTAGCATTAACAGTATTAAAGAAGGGTCTACCAAATATAATGGGACAAAAATCATCTTGTGGGGAACTAAGAACAAGAAAAATAGTAGGATACTTTATTTTCCCACACAAGACTTCAACATCTCTAACAATCCCAATTGGTGCAATAGTATCTCTATTGGCAAGCTTAATAGAAACAAAAATTTCCTCTAGTTCAACTGGTGCAATATCATGCATAATTTCTTTGTATAAGGAAAAGGGGATTGCACTCACGCTAGCACCCTTATCACACAAGCCATGATAACTATGATCTCCTATTTTAACAGAAACAACAAGCATGCCAACAACTGATCTATGTTTACTCTTAGTATCAGGCCTAGCAATTCTAGCAGCTTCATTATAGAAATGAATAACATGCCCATCAATATTATCAACCAAGAGATCTTTAACCATAGCAACACTAGGTTCAACTTTAATTTGTTCAGAGGGTGTAGTTGTTCTACCATAGCTCTTACGAACCACAGTTGAAGCTTTAGTATGTTCCCTTAGTCTAATAGGGAAAGGTGGTTTCTCAATATAAGCAACAGGAATAACAGGATCAACATTATAAGCAATAGTTTCCTCTTCAACTTTAACAGGTTCAACTACTTTCACTTTAATGGGAGGATGATATTTAAACCACTTATCCTTAGGGAGATCAACATGAGCAGCAAAAGATTCATAGAAAGAAGCTACTATCTCAGAGTCAAGTCCATATTTAGTGCTAAATTGATGAAAAGCATCGGTGTCTATGAAGGATTTAACACAATCAAACTTGAGGTTCATACCTGACTCCTTACCTTCATCGAGTTCCCAACCTTCAGAGTTGTGTTTAATTCTTTCCAATAAATCTCATTTGCAATCAATATCCTTCTTCATATAGGAACCGACACAAGAAGTATCGAGTATGGATTGATCATTACGAGAAAGCCGAGCATAAAAATTCCGAATAATAATTTCTCTCGAGAGCTCATGATTGGGGCATGAATATAACATTGACTTGAGCCTCCACCAAGCTTGAACGATTCTTTCTCCTTCACGAGTCCAAAAATTATAAATATAATTCTAATCACGATGAACTAGATGCATAGCATAGAACTTCTCATGAAATTCCATTTTCAATCGGTTGTAGCTCCATGATACAACATCATCACATATCCTATACCATGTCACTGCCTTCTCCTTCAAAGATAAAGGAAAGACCTTCTTCTTGATGTGATCCTCGGGCAGGCCTGCAAGCTTAAATAATCCACAAACTTCATCCACATAGATTAGATGAAAATCAGGATGTAGTGTTCCATCTCCTGCATAAGGATTAGCCGGTAGATTCTCTATCATACCCGAAGGAATTTCATAATAAATATTTTTAGTAGGTTCAGTAGGTTGAGGGACAACTCTTTGTGTTTCCAGTTGAGGTGAAGATACCCCGAACAAGCCCCTCAAAGGATTACCTTCCATAGTAACAAGCGACAGTAAATTTCAGCACACTATATAAATTTTTCCTTACCAGATTCCACTTACCAAAGGTGCTTCACTCCCCGGCAATGGCGCCAGAAAAGAGTCTTGATGACCCACAAGTATAGGGGATCTATCATAGTCCTTTCGATAAGTAAAAGTGTTGAACCCAACGAGGACTAGAAGGAAATGGCAAGCAGTTCTCAGTAAGGTATTTTGTGCAAGCATTGAAATTATCGGTAACAGATAGTTTTGTGATAAGATAATTCGTAGTGGGTAGAAAGTAACAAGTGTAACAAAGGTGCAGAAAGGTGGCCCAATCCTTTTTATAGCAAAGTACAATCCTGAACAAACTCTTATATAAAGCAAAGTGCTCCCGAGGACACATGGGAATTTCTGTCAAGCTAGTTTTCATGATGCTCATATGATTCACGTTCGTTACTTTGATAATTTGATATGTGGGTGGACCAGTGCTTGCGTGCTGCCCTTACTTGGATAAACCTCCCACTTATGATTAACCCCTCTCACAAGCATCCACAACTATGAAAGAAGAATTAAGATAAATCTAAACATAGCAAGAAACATGTAGATCCAAATCAGCCCCTTACGAAGAAACACATAAACTAGGGTTTAAGCTTCTGTCACTCTAGCAACCCATCATCTACTTATTACTTCACGATGCCTTCCTCTAGCAAACAATGGTGAAGTGTCATGTATTCGACATTCACATAACACCACTAGAGGAGAGACAACATACATCTCATCAAAATATCGAACGAATACCAAATTCACATGATTACTTATAACAAGACTTATCCCATGTCCTCAGGAACAAATGTAACTACTCACAAAGCATATTCATGTTCATAATAAGAGGAATATTAATGATGATCAAGGATCTGAACATATGATCGTCCACCAAGTAAACCAACTAGCATCAACTACAAGGAGTAATCCACACTACTAGCAACCCACATGTACCAATCTGAGGTTTTGAGACAAACATCGGACACAACAGATGAACTAGGGTTTGGAGAGGAGATGGTGCTGGTGAAGATGTTGATGGATATTGACCCCCTGTCGATGAGAGTATCGTTGGTGATGACGATGGCTTCGATTTCCCCCTCCAGGAGGGAAGTTTCCCCGGCAGAACAACTCCGCTGGAGCCCTAGATTGGTTATGCCCAAGTTCAACCTCAAGTCGGCGGAGCTTCACCCCGGAAGCTCTGTTATGATTTTTTCCAGGCCAAAACCCTCCATATAGCAGAACATGGGCACCGGAGGGCTGCCAGGTGGGCCACAAGCCGTAGGGCATGCCTAGGGGGGTAGGGCGCGCCCCCTGGCTCGTGACTACCTGATGGGCCCCTGATGTATTTCTTTCACCCAATATTTTTTATATATTCCTAAATAATTCTTCATAGATTTTTGGGACTTTTGGAGTTGTGCATAATAGGTATCTCAGATTTGCTCCTTTTCTAGTCCAAAATTCCAGCTGCCAGCATTCTCCCTCTTCATGTAAACCTTGTAAAATAAGAGAGAAAAGGCATAAGTATTATACCAAAATGTGTAATAACAGCGCATAATGCAATAAATATAAATATAAAAGCATGATGCAAAATGGACGTATCACTTCATCAACTTTGGTGGGTTCTCTAATAGATACAAAAGCAAAGTGCCCACAAAAGTTAGCCAATTGAGTAGGTCTTGAGCGAGTAATTTGACCTAGTGCATTAATGTTAGAAAGCATTCTCTCAATTTGAACTTCATTTGACACACATGGGTGAGCAGGACAAAGACTTTGTTCCAGCTAATGAGCATTGTCTTCGTCAGCAACATTGTCTTCAGGTTCAGTGTTGTCTTCGTGCTGTGTGGATGGTGGAATGATGACTTCTTCAAGCATGGGTTCTCCAGGTACAATTTCTCCAGTGCCCATTAGTCAAATAGCTTCTTCCGAAGGTAATTCCTCTAGCACATGAGGCAGGTACTCTCTTTGCGATCCATTAGTTTCATCGAACCCCACATCTACAGTTTCAACAACCTTATTGTGAAGGATGTGGTAGACTCTGTAGGTGTGCGAGTTCTTTCTGTAACCAAGCATGTAACCCTTATGTGCTTTTGGTGAAAATTTAGAAGTGTGGTGTGGATCTCTTATCCAACATCTTGCACCGAAGACTTTGAAGTAACTTACATTGGGTTTCTTACCAGTGAGAAGCTCATAAGCTGTTTTCTTGAAGAATTTGTAAAGATATACTCTGTTGATGATGTGGCATGCAGTATCAATGGCTTCAGGCCATAGCTTCCTAGGTGTCTTGTATTCATCAAGCATGGTGCGTGCCATCTCAATGAGAGTCCTATTCTTGCGCTCCACGACTCCATTCTGATGTGGGGGTCTATGGAGCTGAGAACTCATGAGTGATGCCTAGCTGGTCAAGGAATATGTCAAGTCTAGTGTTCTTGAACTCTGTTCCATTGTCACTCCTGATGTGCTTGATCTTGATGTCGTAGTTGTTCATACACATGTTGGCGAAATGCCTGAAGACATCTTGCACTTTTGTTTTGTAAACTATGATATGCACCCAAGTGATTGGAGAATATTCATCAACAATTACGAATACATATATATTTGAAGTGTTAGAGAAGGTGGAATAATGAGTAGGACCAAATAAATCCATGTATAGCAGCTCCAAGGGACGTGAAGTTGTCATGATAGTCTTCAAGGGGTATTTGGCCTAGTCATCTTCCTGTCTTCACAGGCACCACAAAGGTGGTCCTTCTTGAACTTGACACCCTCGACGCCAATTATAAGTTTCTTCTTGGCGAGTGTGTGCAGGTTCCTCATCCCAGCATGTCCTAGCCTTCTGTGCCATAGCCAGCATTCCAAAGCTTTTGCTAGAAGACATGAGGCAACATTTGGTCCTACAGAGAAGTCTACCATATACAAATCACCTCGTTGAAAACCTTTGAATACTTTGGTTTTGTTAGAGGCCATTAGTACCACACATCGAAATTTTCCAAATATAACAAGCATATCTAAGTCACATAGCATTGAGACAGACATTAAGTTGTAACCAAGGGATTCGACAAGCATAACATTTTCCATGTGCCGGTCCCTTGAGATAGCAACTCTACCTAGACCCAATACTTTGTTGCTTCTCTTGTAAACAATGATAATGTGGTCTTTTGTTGGAGGTCGAAGAGTTTGCTCCATCAATAGGCTTCGATCACTAGTCATGTAACTAGTGCAACCACTATCCATGATCTATTTAGTGGCATTGGATTTGTCTTCCTGCATTGAGAATTAGTATGGTTCACCAAGGCATGCAATAGTAACATGCATTGATGAGTGATATAGCAGTGCATATGGATAGAAGACATTGGACAATATGAATGATAACATTCGCATTTATTTTCTTGCGTCCAAACAAGATAGTTTTCAGGTCTACAGAGATAATCTTCGGGATATGCTTCTTCCTATCTGAAGACCTGATGCTACATGAAGATATTAGTTCTTCTTAACCAACCACATGCTATGGGGTGTCTTAGAAGCAATGATCAACATTATAAGTAATAGTTTCCTCTTCAACTTTAATAGGTTCAACTACTTTCACTTTAATGGGAGGATGATATTTAAACCACTTATCCTTAAGGAGATCAACATGAGAAGCAAAAGATTCATAGAAAGAAGCTACTATCTCATAGTGAAGTCCATATTTAGTGCTAAATTCATGAAAAGCATCGGTGTCTACGAAGGATTTAACAAAATCAAACTTGAGGTTCATACCTGACTCCTTACCTTCATCGAGTGCCCAATCTTTAGAGTTGTGTTTAATTATTTCCAATAAATCCCATTTGAAGTCAATATCCTTCTTCATATAGGAACTAACACAAGAAGTATCGAGCATGGATTGATCATTACAAGAAAGCCGAGCATAAAAATTCCGAATAATAATTTCTCTCGACAGCTCATGATTGGGGCATGAATATAACATTGACTTGAGCCTCCCCAAGGCTTGAACGATTCTTTCTCCTTCATGAGTCCAAAAATTATAAATATAATTCTGATCACGATGAACTAGATGCATAGGATAGAACTTCTCATGAAATTCCATTTTCAATCGGTTGTAGCTCCATGATCCAACATCATCACATAGCCTATACCATGTCAATGCCTTCTCCTTCAAAGATGAAGGAAATAACTTCTTCTTGACGTGATCCTTGGGCAGGCCTGCAAGCTTAAATAATCCACAAACTTCATCCACATAGATTAGATGAAAAATTAGGATGTAGTGTTCCATCTCCTGCATAAGGATTAGCCGGTCGTTTCTCTATCATACCCGAAGGAATTTTATAATAAATATTTTCAGTAGGTTCAGTAGGTTGAGGGACAACTCTTTGTGTTTCCAATTGAGGTGAAGATACCCCGAACAAGCCCCTCAAAGGATAACCTTCCATAGTAACAAGTGACAGTAAATTTCAGCACACTATATAAGTTTTTCCTTAACAGATTCCACTTACCAAAGGTGCTTCTCTCCCAGGTAACGGCGCCACAAAAGAGTCTTGATGAACCACAAGTATAGGGGATCTATCGTAGTCCTTTTCATAAGTAAGAGTGTCGAACCCAAAGAGGACCAGAAGGAAATGACAAGCGGTTCTCAGTAAGGTATTTTGTGCAAGCACTGAAATTATCGATAACAGATAGTTTTGTGATAAGATAATATGTAGCGGGTAGAAAGTAACAAGTGCAACAAAGGTGCAGCAAGGTGGCCCAATCATTTTTATAGAAAAGTACAAGCCTAGACAAACTCTTATATAAAGCAAAGCGCTCCCGAGGACACATGGGAATTTCTGTCAAGCTAGTTTTCATCATGCTCATATGATTCACGTTCGTTACTTTGATAATTTGATATGTAGGTGGACCGGTGCTGGGGTGCTGCCCTTACTTGGACAAACCTCCCACTTATGATTAACCCCTCTTGCAAGCATCCACAACTACGAAAGAAGTATTAAGATAAATCTAACCATAGCAAGAAACATGTGGATCCAAATCAGCCCCTTACGAAGAAACACATAAACTAGGGTTTAAGCTTCTATCACTCTAGCAACCCATCATCTACTTATTACTTCACGATGCCTTCCTCTAGCAAACAATGGTGAAGTGTCATGTAGTCGACGTTCACATAACACCACTAGAGGAGAGACAACATACATCTCATCAAAATATCAAACGAATACCAAATTTACATGATTACTTATAACAAGACTTATCCCATGTCCTCAGGAACAAATGTAACTACTCACAAAGCATATTCATGTTCATAATCAGAGGAGTATTAATGGTGATCAAGGATCTGAACATATGATCTTCCACCAAGTAAACTAATTAGCATCAACTACAAGGAGTAATCAACACTACTAGCAACCCACAGGTACGAATCTGAGGTTTTGAGACAAAGATCGGATACAAGAGATGAACCAGGGTTTGGAGAGGAGATGGTGCTGGTGAAGATGTTGATGGAGATTGACCCCCTCTCGATGAGAGTATCATTGGTGATGATGATAGCTTCGATTTCCCCCTCCAGGAGGGAAGTTTCCCCGACGGAACAGCTCCGCTGAAGCCCTAGATTGGTTCTTCCCGAGTTCCACCTTGAGTCGGCGAAGCTTCACCCCGAAAGCTCTGTTATGATTTTTTCCAGGCCAATTCCCTCCATATAGCACAACATGGGCACCGAAGGGCTGCCAGGTGGGCCACAAGCCATAGGGCGCGCCCCTGGCTTGTGTGTAACATCCCAAAATTCCATTTTGGTATGTTATGATATAGCTATGCATCTATCATCATCATTTCTTGAATGTATGTATTTGTTGAAATGCCTTCTCTAAATTTCTGAAAGTCCCTTCTACTTTTCCCTATGTTGCTTTCACCTATTGGAAACTTTGGTTAAATGTTCAAAATAAGAGAGGAGTAACATGACACTCCACACCAGGGACTAATTGGTGATATATTTGAACACTAATAACCAGGGGTTATTTTGAAAATATTTGCAAAAAAAGGATTTAAAAACAATTAGGCAATTTCTGAAAATATTATTTTTTTCAAAGTGTTCAAATGACAGAATAGAAATGTTCATTAAATAGCATTTATTATTCTGTTAATTTTGATATATAAATCCCCTATATTTATAAACGGTTTGAATGCTTTAAAAGTTTTTGAATATCTCTGGAAAATTATTAAAAAGAAACGGTAACCGTTTCCGGTATTAAACGGGCCGGCCCACGGCAGTTATTCGCGCATTTACTACCGGTCGGCCGACCGACGCGCATTAACCTCCTCCCCTCTCACTGACACCGGGCCCCACCCGACCGACCGTTTCGCCCGCGCGGTCGCCTCCTTCCTCCCGCACGCGACGTCGTCCTCGCTGGCCGTTTCTTTCATCCCCGCAGATCTCGCCTCCCCATCACTCCCTCTCACTCCCCGCACCCCCTATAAGTACTGGCCACTCCCCTCTCTTCATTTTCCCCCGAGCCCCCTCTATCCCTCGCCAGACCGTCGCAGAATTCCTCGCCGGAGTTTCCACGACCACCGGAGCTCCCATTGCTCGTGCCCGTCGCTCCACTCTTCCCCTCCCCTCTCCGACACCACCAATCGGCGCAGGAGGACCACCGCCGCCGTCTGGACTTCTCCGCGCTCCGTTTCGACCACCGGAGCCACCTCCGTCGATGAACACGACCACCGGACGCCGCCACCACTCGCCGGAGATCCCCTTTCCCTCCGGTAAGTCGCCGGACACACCCCATCCATCGGATCCCCACTCAACGGTCCCGATTAGATTGATTTTAAACCCCGAAACGTTTCCCATTAGAGATCGGTCGCCCACCCGCAAACCTTCGAGCGCACACCCCCTTAGCCATTAGGACAGTGCCACGTAGCCCCCTGGCCGTCCGATAGATATTTCACTTTTTTCTGATTTTTGTTTAGAAAACAGAACCTATTATGATTTTGTTTTGTGAATATCTTTTAACCTGTTTAATATTTTGAGTTGGTTCTTTTTGCAATAGCTCACATTTTTTCCTGTAGTTTCACCCTGTACTTTTAAATTTCAAATTTGAACTATAAAATTTGAATTTAATCAAATTTGCTCAAAATCTTTAAATCTGAATAACTAGAGTTTGAAAATAGATTTTGATATGAATCCTTTTGCTACTGTTTGGTATTAGTTAGGACTACCTTCATGTTTAGTTTGAAGATTTTTAGGATATATTTGAGTAGTGTTTTAGCTATAAACAGAATCTGCTTAGTATTATAATATAGTTTTATAAACTCAATTTTAATTAGTTTGATTTAGAATTGGTTTTATTTGTTTATTAGGTTCTGTTAGTAAACATTTAGTGTTTTCACTCACTGATAATAAAAATATAAATTTGCTTAGTTTAATTTTATTTAACATAGGAATCACAACTTCTTTTCAAATAGGCATAATTTGATTAAAACAACTAAATAGTAATAGTTTTGTTTTCAAACAAAGTTTTGTATATTTTAATTCTGTTTTCTAAGACAGATTTAATTGTAAATTATTTTCTGTTAAGAACATGTTTTACAAATAAATAATAAGTTTAGTTTTTCATTCTTTTGTTAATATAACTATAGTTGATTCATATAGTGTTTATCACAAACTTGTATAAACTTTACTAAACTTTTCCCAACAAACTTAAATTGATTATATTCTGTTTATTAATAAAATATTCTATTGTTTCCTTGCTGACAACAATTGTTTTGTTATTACAAATGGTTTCATTATGTCAGTAGTGTTTTCATTCCTCACCTTTTGAAAACAAAACTTTGTGTGTTTTCTTACTTGAGATTTGTGCATTGTTTTGTCTTGATTGTTTACTAGTTCTTGGTTGATGTTTGTGAGTTACAATATTCTGTTGTATGCTTATTGAGTGCTTGTTTGCTTCGTTAGATTATCCGGAGTGCGAAGCTTGTTACTTAGAGTCACTCACGTACGAAGATCATCAATCAGGCAAGTCACTTTGACCATGTTTACCCATGTTTTATATGCATTAGTTCTACCATCTCCCCAATTGCATGCAAGATAGGTTAGTTGGAAACTTGGTTACATTGTAGTAGTATCATGTGGTAGGTACCCCCCTCAACCTCTTGACACATTGGCCCCGGGAAACGTTGTTTTACCTTTTGCTATGCTATTAGTAGACGGGGTTGGTTGTGTGATTCATGAGAGTTGAGAGAGTTAATAATTTCAAGACCTACATAATGATCAAGATTTAAGACTCCGAGTTTTCAACATACCTCTGGGTGGATGATGGTTGAACGGCACCCTGGAGAAACCAGTGGATTTGCCTAGGTGATGCTGGAGATGGCCAGTATTCACGCGGAAAGGTCCACCCAGGCACAAAGAGATGGATGGATGCTTTAAAACCCAAGGCTTACCTGCACAGCCACAAGTCATTATGGGCTCTGGCTTGGTTGGATATCGTGGTGACCCTGGACAGGCGGTGCTACGAGAGGTAGAAGAACGGTAGGAAAGGATGGGCACCGACAGAGTCGCAGGGAAACCCTTTGGAAGACCATGTTTTGGTCATCCGTTTCTCAAACACCCTGAAGTGCGAGAAATCAAACGGAGGCGACCAAATCTTGTGGGGAACGTGTGCAAAACTCTGTAGAGTACTTAAACCTAATCGATTAGCCGTGTCCACGGTCATGGACGACTTGAGCCAAAGGAATTGAAACTTCCGGAACTCTCAACACAATTAATAATGATGATGTGGGTATTAATAATTTTGGGAATGAGAATTGGTTGGTGGAACCATCTCATTAATCAACCAACTTAGTAATATTTTGCTTAGCCCCTTTTCTTGATGTAGGAAAAATTGGCTTTACGCAAAACTTACCACCCCACCTGCCATATATGCATATAGACTAGCTGATTATTTTCACACCTCTACTGTGACTTTGCCGGCACATTCCATATGCTGACCTACACGGCTGCAACGTATCATGTTGCAGAGTACTTTTCCGACCAGGAGTGAGGACACGTTCTATGCTCAGTGAGATGCCCTTGGAGTCAGATGGACTCATCTACCTTCGACGCTTCCGCAAGATTTAGATATTCTCATGAGTTGGCTTTTAGCCACTTTATTGTAATTTTTATTGTAATAAAGGACTCGATATGAGATTTCGATTAATATAATGCTGTGTGATTTCCCTTTGATATATACATGGATGTACCGTGTGTGTACCAGCATGATCTTGGGATGGTACGGAAACACCGGAGACTTGACCTTTCAGGTCGGGTCGCTACATTGTGACTACCTGATGGGCCCCATGATGTATTTCTTTCACCCAATATTTTTTATATATTCCAAAATAATTCTTCGTAGATTTTCGGGACTTTTGGAGTTGTTCATAATAGGTATCTCAGATTTGCTCCTTTTCCAGTCCAGAATTCTGGCTGCCAGCATTCTCCCTCTACATGTAAACCTTGTAAAATAAGAGAGAAAAGGCATAAGTATTGTAACAAAATGTGTAATAACAGCGCATAATGCTATAAATATCAATATAATAGCATGATGCAAAATGGACGTATCACTTCATCAACTTTGGTGGGTTCTGTGATAGATACAAAAGCAAAGTGCCCACAAAAGTTAGCCAATTGAGTAGGTCTTGAGCGAGTAATTTGACTTGGTGCATTAATGTTGTTAAGCATTCTCTCAATTTGAACTTCATTTGCCACACATGGGTGAGCAGGACAAAGACTTTGTTCCAGCTAATGAGCATTGTCTTCGTCAGCAACATTGTCTTCAGGTTCAGTGTTGTCTTCGTGCTGTGTGGATGGTGGAATGATGACTTCTTCAAGCATGGGTTCTCCAGGTACAATTTCTCCAGTGCCCATTAGTCTAATAGCTTCTTCCGAAGGTAATTCCTCTAGCACACGAGGCAGGTACTCTCTTTGCGATCCATTAGTTTCATCGAACCCCACATCTATAGTTTCAACAACCTTATTGTGAAGGATGTGGTAGACTCTGTAGGTGTGCGAGTTCTTTCCGCAACCAAGCATGTAACCCTTATGTGCTTTCCGTGAAAATTTAGAAGTGTGGTGTGGATCTCTTATCCAACATCTTGCACCGAAGACTTTGAAGTAACTTACATTGGGTTTCTTACGAGAGAGAAGCTCATAAGATGTTTTCTTGAAGAATTTGTGAAGATATACTCTGTTGATGATGTGGCATGCAGTATCAATGGCTTCAGGCCATAGCTTCCTAGGTGTCTTGTATTCATCAAGAATGGTGCGTGCCATCTCAATGAGAGTCCTATTCTTGCGCTCCACGACTCCATTCTGATGTGGGGTCTATGGAGCTGAGAACTCATGAGTGATGCCTAGCTGGTCAAGGAATATGTCAAGTCTAGTGTTCTTGAACTCTGTTCCATTGTCACTCCTGATGTGCTTGATCTTGATGTCCTAGTTGTTCATACACATGTTGGCGAAACGCCTGAAGACATCTTGCACTTTTGTTTTGTAAAGTATGATATGCACCCAAGTGAATCAAGAATAGTCATCAAAAATTATGAATGCATATAGATTTGCAATGGTAGAGAAGGTGGAATAATGAGTAGGGACAAATAAATCCATGTGTAGCAGCTCGAAGGGACGTGAAGTTGTCATGATAGTCTTCAAGGGGTATTTGGCCCTAGTCATCTTCCCAGCTTCACAGGCACCACAAAGGTGCTCCTTCTTGAACTTGACACCATCGACGCCAATTATAAGCTGCTTCTTGGCGAGTGTGTGCAGGTTCCTCATCCCAGCATGTCCTAGCCTTCTGTGCCATGGCCAGCATTCCGAAGCTTTTGCTAGAAGACGTGAGGCAACATGTGGTCCTGCAGATAAGTCTACCATATACAAAGCACCTCGTTGAAAACCTTTGAATACTTTGGTTTTGTTAGAGGCCATTAGTACCACACATCGAAATTTTCCGAATATAACAAGTATATCTAAGTCACATAGCATTGAGACAGACATTAAGTTGTAACCAAGGGATTCGACAAGCATAACATTTTCCATGTGCCGGTCCCTTGAGATAGAAACTCTACCTATACCCAATACTTTGTTGCTTCTCTTGTCAACAAAGACAATGTGGTCTTTTGTTGGAGGTCGAAGAGTTTGCTCCATCAATAGGCTTCAATCACCAGTCATGAGGCTAGTGCAACCACTATCCATGATCCATTTAGTGGCATTGGATTTGTCTTCCTGCATTGAGAATTAGTATGGTTCACCAAGGCATGCAACAGTAACGTGCATTGATGAGTGATATAGCAATGCATATGGATATAAGACATTGGACGATATGAATGATAACATTCGCATTTATTTTCTTGTGTCCAAACAAGATAGTTTTCGGGTCTCCAGAGATAATCTTCGGGATATGCTTCTTCCTATCTGAAGACCCAATGCTGCATGAAGATATTAGTTCTTCTTAACCAACCACATGCGAAGGGGTGGCTTAGAAGCAATGAGACGTAAGGCAGCATCAGTTTTTTTTTGCAAAGTTGCCCTAATAGCATGTTTCACAGGAGGGTTAGTATACTCAAATGAATAAGCTGAGAAATTCTTGGTTGGATGAACATAACGGTTCATGTTGTGGTGCACATATTCATGTGTCACTTGAGTCCTTCCCTGCGAAATAGATTTGTTAGAATGATCATATGAAGACCTTTGTCTTCTCAGAAACATTGATTTGGGGTTAGTCTTCTTCTTGAGAGATGTCGTCAGGACATTCACACGAAGCTTCTCAAGAAGACATTTGGGAACCCATATCTTCTTCAAAGGAGAACCATTCCTGCAGTTAGTACAGAAAAATCTGGCAAACACTTCAACATTTTTGCATTTGAACAATTTATATTTGGAATCAAAGGATTCATCGATAATGAGAGGATTCACACCGTCATAGCCAGATAATGTTGAAGGATCAACTAAAGGACCTTTTGCAGCAACCCATGCGGTTTTGGGGTACTGCTCAGGTGTCCAGTATGATCCATCAACATTGAGGTTTCTTTCAAACCCAACACCCTCTTTCCTAGGTTTTTTGTTCAGTATAGTCTTCTTTAGGACATCACAAAGAATCTGATGCGCTTTCATACTCTTGTACATGCCAGTCTCAAGCAATGTCTTTGACATGTCATTGTCATGAGTAATAGCAGTGGTTTCCTTAGATGATGGGTTATGTGACACAGATACAGTTGAAGATATAGTATTTTTAGAAGCCTTAGAACATTCAACACTAGAGTCATTAGCTTCACGAGCAATGCATCTTAAGCATGGAGCATCAAATTCATCCTGAGTGGTACTGATATGTTGTGCTAGGAGTGAGTCGTTTTCCTTCCGTAGGTCATCAAGTGCTTCCCTCAACTTCTCAAGATCTATCTTTTTCTGAAGATATTCAAGAGAAATATTCTCATGATCAGTTGAGAGGTCATCATGACAATTTTGGAGATCCTCAATCCTTGAATGAAGACTATGCATGTCTTTAGCCATAGTTTCGTTTAGACTCATCTCGTCGTGTAATAGGTCGTCACTTTTCTCTAGAGTAGATTGCATTTTCTCCATGGAATTTTGTTGCTTAGTGGCAATTTTTACAAGTTTAGCATAGCTTGGTTTCATGTCATCATCAGATTCAACTTCAGATTCAGATTCATGACATGAGGACTTTGAGGATACCTTGGAGGCTTTTGCCATGAAGCAGTAGGCTAGAGCAGTGTCATCATCACTGGCTTCGGTGTTGAATAAGGAGCCGTTGTCTTCGGGTTCGAAGATAGATATAGAAAGAAAAGCCGAAGCCATTGCCAGTCCAGCTACTTCAGCGTCAGATTCCTTCTCAGAAGCTTCCTCAGCCTCAGAACCAGATTCAAACTGTGAATCCATCTCCTTTTTGATGAAGGCATGGGCCTTTCCTGATGAACTCTTCCCGTGTGATGAAGACTTTGCATACTTCTTATTCTTCTTGTCATCGGAGTCGTAGTTCTTGATCTTCTTCTTGGACTCCTTCTCCCATTGAGCACAATCAGCAATGAAGTGACCAATTTTCTTGCATTTGTGACAAGTTTGCTTCTTGCTGTCCTTGGAAGACATATCTCCAGATCTCTTGGAATCGCCTCTTAAGATTTAGCATAGCATTTTGACATGGAAAACTTTCGAAACTTCCTGAAAAGAAAGGAAAGCTCCTTTCCAAAGTCTTGAGCCGCATCAGAACCGCATTCCGAGTTGTCTTTGGATGAAGACACAACTTTGGCCTTCAGCGCACGGGAGCGACTGTATCTTGGTCCATAGACATCTCTCTTCTCAGCTTGTTGGAATTTGTGGGTGTTCAACCTCTCGAGTATATCGACTGGATCCAAACTCTTGAAGTTAGGGCATTCTTGGATCATAAGTGCGAGAGTGTCAAAGGAACTGTCAAGTGATCTGAGTAGATTCTTGACGACTTCATGTTTGGTGATATCAGTGGCACCAAGTACATTCAACTCATTTGAGATGTCAGTGAGGCGATCAAAGGTGAGCTGAACATTCTCATTGTCGAGTCTCTTGAAGCGGTTTAACAGGTTGCAAAGCACATCAACACGGGAGTCTCTAATGTCACACCCGTCAAGCAAAAGGTTAGGCAAGCTTTGGAATGACAATAGTTGATGGCGCTCCCCCTCTCCCACAACCCTCTCTCCGGCGATCTCACCTTCTGGCCATCAATCATTGATTCCTCATTGACGATTCTCTCCAGCGACCTCTTTGGATGAAGGTAATACCCATCTTGGATGGGTTCTCATGGTGGATCTACCCTTGGCTTGGATTTCTCCAAGGCTATAGTTTTTTCTGATGAGGTTTTTATATCTACGGGTCTTACGGTTCATCTGATGGGGGCTCAGAGATCTTTCACTATGGTGGTTTCTTTCAGTCGACATGTCTTTCTATTGACAGAACAATCTATGGCGGACGGTTTGGAATCAGCAATTGGTGGTTCGGCAATTGATCTAAGGGTTTTGCACATGAAATATAAGGTTTTCTCCTTTCAAGTTTCTTTCCAGCAAGTTGGTTTTCACATTGTTGATCTCTGCTCTTATGCTTGCGGTTTGTTCAAGTGCTATTTCAATCTTTGGGGTAATGGAGGACCTAATTAGATTATGGAACTTGAGATTTGGAGAAAACAATGTGATGCAGAATGGGTTTTGGTTAGTCCATCCAAACGGCGCTCCTCCATGGGGCTCCTAGTCATGCATAAAACCCCCTGCTAAGTCTTCTATCAAGTCTTTCAGTTCTATCAAGAAGAGATTATCATTTGCCACTCTTGTGAATTATCCTGCCTACAAGGGCTATAGATACCCAACAACTTAGGAATGTATGGACACTTTGATTGAAGCGGGTCATGAATTCTTGGAGCATGAGCATGTTTTAGGGCAGCCGACACCTCAGGAGGATTTGTAATGGACGATGGCAAGGCCACACATTTTCTTTGGTTCTGTGCACCCATTGGAACACGTTCGCTCAGCCTCCATTATTGCTCCCCCAAGATCTTTGGAGATTTACCCGGATATTTCAATGATTACCCCTTCATCTCTGGAGGTGGGCTCTTCTAATTTTCAAAATCTACAAGCTTCTAGGGTCCATATTGGGCCTAGTTCTCCTTAGAATATCTCTCACGACGCTAGTAGCCTACGCACGGAGCAGGCATGCTACCCTGGGCCGGCTAATGGGCCTCCTAATGTACTGAGCTCTAGCTACTTTGATATCCCCTCCACTCAGGAGGCTGCTCGGCAATTTGAGTCCATGGTCAATGACATGGTGGACCGTGTGCTGACGTATAGTATTTGTGCCCAATAGGGCCACCTCTCATCCTCTTACGGAAGCTCAACAGTCTGCACAACTTGCTCTCGTTTGGGTCACCGTAGGAAAGATTGCTAAGAGTTTGCATGCATACATGGCTTAGTTTGGAAGCCGATTTTTTTGCAGCAAAAGTTTGGGGTTTCAGGCTCCTCCCCACACCTGGGGAAGGGAGCCGGAGTTAAGAGGATAGACTGTTCGGTCACATCACCGCAGCCTACCTCGCAATCTACTCCACCACCTCCATCCAGAGAAAACCACAACTCTGCGCTGCCGCCTGTCTCCATGGCGAACTATGAGCTTGATCCTGAGCGGTTCATGCCGGCAGGACATCTCATCATTGATGGTGGTGAGCTTCAACTTCCACGTACCTTCTTCACGCCTGTCATTCGGCTGGCGCATCGTCATGAGGATTACATGGTTGCAAAGGTGATGCCGGCACCAGAAGGAGCTCTTGGTCCAATCAGAGAGGAAATCACACAGTTCCTGCAAAACAGAGGTATTCTGGTCTGATCCACACAACCATGGTTTCATGGTGTAGGACTCTTTCAAGTTCGAGATCCTGCTGTTAGATACTCTTTGATGCAGCATGATCATTTCCCGATAGGTGATGACCGCTTTGTTCGATTTATGAAACATGATGAGGGGGACAGTTTCAAGGGAGCTCAGGGTTTTCGTAATGGGTAGCTGATGTTCATTGGTATTCCGCTTGATTACCGCATGACATAATATATTTCTCAGATGGATGGTACCTTTGAGAAGTTCATCTCATGGAACAGTGAGGATCCATACATGGTCAGGACATTGGTGGAGGCCAGTTTTCCTAATACACCACTAGTCCCTCGGGATGTTGTACCTGGAGATTATGCTGAGTGGGGGGTGCTTGGGTGTCTTGGACCATGGCTTGTTGTGTGTTGGGGGCAAACTTTTCTGATTAAATTCCCAACGATGAAGACCCAATGCCACTTGACGGAAACCCACATCCTCTTCCTGGGAACCTCATTCCTGACAATCTGCCATCTGTGATCCCCCTACCCTCAATTGGGATGGAACGAGGCACCTATTCCACCAGAACAACCAGTGCCGCACAATGCTCATGAGGTGGCGGCTAATGGCTGGGGTCATGTTGTGTGTGTGTGGGGGGGGGGCGGGGGGGGGGGTAACCAAGATGATCTGAATGTCCCCCCCACAAGCTGTGGCGCCAGAGCAAGACTAGATTTCAATTGTGATTGATCAACCAGAGGCTTCAGATTCAGTTGATCAACAGGTGCAGATCAATGAGGAGCCATTGATGTCCGCTCCTCTAGCTAATCCACTTCCAGTTGTACCATACCAGCAACCTTTAGTCAACCAGCAGCATCTCTTTATTGGTATGGTTAGAGTTATAGCAGGGCCATCTCTTCCCCAGAGATGATCTGGAAGCGTTCTTTTGAGACTCTGCTTGATGACTTTGCTCGGATGCATGTGCCCAGGTTCATCAATTCTAAGCCATTGGGGGTGATTGTCTACTCCAAGCATACATGGTCAATTGCTTTTGATGTGGAGAAGAGATTGTCTATGTTGGTTACACAATCCAACACACCAGAGAAATGGTTGGTGGTTACAACTTGGAGGCCGGTGGATAGAGCTATGTTCCATACCAGATCTGATCAACTTGAAGGTGATGCTCCCGTGGACTCGCAAGAGGATTCTTCTGTGCCATAGAATCAGGTGTTCGCTGTGGAGAAGGTAATCAGTGCAAGAAAGGTGAGGGCCAAGAAGAAGGTACCTCTGGTGGACACTTCTGCTAGACGCTATACCAGGAGCGCGCCCAAATTAGATGGCTTCAAGAACACAGTTTTTGAATAGCTAGCATACCAGCCCAAGAAGAAAAGGCCGCGCTCAAAGCCCACCAATGATGAGGCCCAATTGAAACTTGAATCACCTGCTCTTTTGATGGAGAATGAAGTGCAAGAGGAACCAGAAGTTGAGGTTGTGCCTCCACACACACACCAATTAGGGCGCTGCAAGCTACAGGTGCGGAGTTGGAAATTGACGCAACGCTCTTGTCTACGGAGAAGCTTATGGCGGATCCCAGAGTGGAATCTTATTCTACCAACGATCAGTGATGTGCATGCATTCTACTTTAGTTCGGTCTGGCTCACGTGTTAAATTTGCATGTCTCCTGCTGCCTTTTGTGCTGGGTGTATTTCGCCACAAACTTTTATGTTCTATCGTTTGTAAGGATTATGTCTATGCAGCATTAGGTGTCGTATTTTATTTTTCTTATTACTATTGGTTTATCCTTTGTTGGAATGTCGGAGGGGTGAATTCTGAAGCTCGTCAGCGAGCAGTTCATGAGAAGGTGCTAGAAAGCCATTGTGCTGTTCTCTGCTTACAAGAAACTAAATTGCAGAGCTGTAATTGTGCTACAATACGGAACATCTGCCCGCCTCATTTTGATAAATTCATTGAATCACCATCTTCTGGGGCATCGGGGGACATTCTCATAGTGTGGCGTTCGGATATTCTTCAGGGTGTGTTAGTAGAGGTAAAATCATTTGGCATTATAATCAGCTTCACTTCCACACATAATAATGATCAATGGTTCTTAGCTAATGTGTATGGACCTTGCCAAGGGGAGATGCGGGATGAGTTTGTTCGGTGGTTATATGCTTTGGAAATTGATCCGGACAAACACTGGATGTTATTGGGGGATTTTAACTTTATCCGATCGCTGGACAACAGGAACCTCCATAGTGAAGATGTAAATGATATATTCATCTTTAATGAAATCATTGGGCATTTGGGACTGCTTGAACTTCCCCTGGAAGGAAGATGTTTTACAGGGTCTAATATGCAGGATCACCCATTGTTGGAGCAACTGGATTGGATGTTCACTTCTGCTAGTTGGATTTGTCAGTACCCAATGACCCAAGTGATTCCTATGGCTAAGACTGCTTTAGACCATGTATATTGTTTGGTCACAATTGGTACCTCCATCCCTAGGGCAAATATTTTCAGATTTGAGAATTATTCGGTGGGTCAGCTAGGTTTTATGGAGTGTGTGAAATATGTGTGGAATAGGCAATCAAATAAGTCACATATCTCAGCCATACTTGTGGATAAATTAAAAGCATTGAGGTTTGGTCTGAAGAAGTGGCAAAAGGGTTTTTCTCATCTTAAAATATTAATCCAAAAGTGCAATGAGGTTATCCTATGTTGGATAATCTGGAGGAGTTGAGACCACTGTCCAGACCTGAATTTAACTTCAGGAAAATTGTTAAGCTACACCATGAGCACCTTCTGCACCTCCAATGTTTATATTGGAAGAAGAAATGCACCATTAGGTACATCAGAATTGGGGAGGAGAACTCTAAATTTTTCCAGGCGATGACAATAGATAGGCGGAGGAAAAATGTTGTTGCTAGTCTGGTTCTGCCTGATGGATTAGTTACTTAAGATCATGACCGTAAGGCATCAGAGTTTCTTGTGGCTTTTAGAAATAGAATGGGTTCTATTAGAGATATTTCAACGGGAGAATACATTCTTTCTCTAATTCTTGAGGTTCAAGGACTTGATGTGCTAACTAGGTCTTTTCAAATTGAGGAAATTGAACAGGTTATCAAGGAAATGCCCATTAACATGGCACCTGGCCCTGATGGTGTAACATCCCAAAATTCCATTTTGGAATGTTATGAAATATAGCTATGCATTCATCTGCATCATTTCTTGAATACATGTATTGTTGAAATGCCTTCTCTGAATTTCTGAAAGCCCTTTCTATTTTCCCTAAGTTGCTTTCACCTATTTGAAATCTTGGTAAAAAGTTCAAATAAGAGAGGAGGAACATGACACTCCACACCAGGGTCATCTTGGTGATATATTTGAACAATAATAACCAGGGGTTATTTTGAAAATATTTGCAAAAAAAGAATTTTAAAAACAATTAGGCAATTTTTGAAAATATTATTTTTTTTCAAAGTGTTCAAATGACAGAATAAAAAATTTCATTAAATAGCATTTATTATTCTGTTAATTTTGATATATAATACCCCTATATTTACAAAAGGTTTGAATGCTTTAAAGGTTTTTGAAATGCTCTGGAAAAACATTAAACAGAAACCGGTAACGGTTACTGTATTAAACGGGCCGTCGCACGGGCAGTTACTCGCGAATGGATTAAAAGCCGGCCGACCGACGCGCATTCAACGCTCTCCCCCGCACGCGCCGATGACCTCGTCGGCCGTTTCTTTTCCCCCTCCCGGATCTCTCTCCTCTCTCCTCCCCCGTACTCCCCAGCGCCCCTATAAAAGCCGGCCACTCCCCGCATCCATTTCCCCCCAAACCCCTCTCCTATCTCGCCGGTAGGCTGCCCAATTCCTCGCCGGAGTTCCCACCACCACCGGAGCTCCCGTCGACCGTAGCCGTCGACTCCGTCCACCGTTCCACCCACACTTGTCACCAGTCGACTCCGGAGACCCGTCGCCGTCGCCCGGACCACTCCGCTACTTCCCACGACCACCGGAGCACCAACCCCGACGACTTCGCCGTCTCGGACTCACCGGAGACCTCCGACGCCGGCGACCTTTCCTCCATAAGCTCCCTGGACCGTCGGATCTATAATCAACGCGTTAGATTAGATCGGATTTAATTCTGAATCATTTTCCTCTTCGGACCGGTCGCCCGCCCGAAACCACTCGCGCGCACACCCTAGCCACCAATAGGACAGCGCCACGTATCCCCCCTGGCCGTTGCAAATCAGTTTTCTTTTCTGTTTTGTTTTAATTAACAGAGTGAATTCAAATTTTGTTTTTCTTATAACTTTTAATTTACTTAATATTTTGAGTTGATTCCTTTTGCAATAGCTCACGTTTTTCATGTAGTTTCACCCTCTACTTTTAAATTTCAAATTTGACCTACCAAATTTGAATTGAATCAAATTTGCTCAAAATCTTCAAATCTGAATAACTAGAGTTTGAAAATAGATTTTGATATGAATCTTTTTGCTACTGTTTGGTATTAGTTAGGACTACCTCCATGTTTAGTTTGAGTATTTTTAGGATGATTTTGAATAGTGTTTTAGCTATAAACATAATCTGCCTAGTATTATAATATAGTTTTATTTACTTAGTTTTAGTTAGTTCAATTTAGATTTAGTTTTAATTTGTTTAGTAGGTTATGTTGTTTATACATTTAGTGTTTTACTTATTGTTTATAAAAACATAAAATTGTTTAGTTCATTTCCTTGTTAAAATAGGAATCACAACTTCTTTTCAAATAGGTTTATTTTGATAAAAACAACTAGTTATTAATAGTTTTGCTTTCAAACAAAGTTTTATATACTTTAATTTTTTTTCTAAAACAAGTTTATTTGTAAATTCTTTTCTGCTAAGAACGTGTTTTACTAATAAATAATAAGTTTTGTTTTGCTCTCTTGTTAGTAAAACTATATTTGTTTCATTTAGTGCTTATCAAAACTTTTACAAACTTTACAAAAGTTTTTCCAACAAACTTAAATTGATTTTCTTCTGTTTATTAATAAAAATATTTTATTGTTTCCTTGCTGTCAACAATTGTTTTGGTTATTTCAAAATAGTTTTATTATGATAGTAGTGTTTTATCAATCATCTCCTAGTAAACAAAACTTTGTGTGTTTTTCTTACTTGTGAATTGTGCATTGTTTTGTCTTGATTGTTTACTAGTTCTTGATTGATGTTTGTGGGTTACAATATTTTTTGTATGCTTATTGAGTGCTTGTTTGCTTCGTTAGATTATCCGGAGTGCGAAGCTTGTTACTTAGAGTCACTCACGTACGAAGATCATCAATCAGGCAAGTCACTTTGGTCATGTTTTACCCATGTTTTATATGCATTAGTTCTACCATATCCCCAATTGCATGCAAGATAGGTTAGTTGGAAACTTGGTTACATTGTAGTAGTATCATGTGGTAGGTACCCCTCTCAAGCCCTTTGACAACATTGGCCCCGGGAAAAGTTGTTTTACTTTTGCTATGCTGTTAGTAGACGGGGTTGGTTGTGTGATTCATGAGAGTTGAGAGAGTTAATAATTTCAAGACCTACATAATGATTAAGATTCAAGACTCCGAGTTTTCAACATACCTCTGGGTGGATGATGGTTGAACGGCACCCTGGAGAAACCAGTGGATTTGCCTAGGTGATGCTGGAGATGGCCAGTATTCACGCGGAAAGATCCACCCAGGCACAAAGAGATGGATGGGTGCTTCAAGACCCAAGGCTTACCTGCACAGCCACAAGTCATTATGGGCTCTGGCTTGGTTGGATATCGTGGTGAGCCTGGACAGGCGGTGCTACGAGAGGTAGAAGAACTGTAGGAAAGGATGGGCACCGATAGAGTCGCGGGGAAACCACTTTGGAAGACCATGTTTTGGTCATCCGGTTCTCAAACATCCTGAAGTGCGAGAAATCAAACGGAGGCGACCAAATCTTGTGGGGAATGTGTGCAAAACTCTACAGAGTATTCAAAACCTAATCGATTAGCCGTGTCCACGGTCATGGACGACTTGAGCCAAAGGAATTGAAACTTCCAGAACTCTCAACACAATTAGAATGATGATGTGGGTATTAACAATTTGGGTATGAGAATTGGTTGGTGGAACCATCTCATTAATCAACAAACTTAGTAATATTTTGCTTAACCCCTCTCTTGATGTAGGAAAAACTTGGCTTTACGCAAAACTTACCACCCCACCTGCCATATATGCATATAGACTAGATGATTATATTTTCACCCCTCTCTTGTGACTTTGCCGGCATATTCCATATGCTGACCTACATGGCTGCAACGTATCATGTTGCAGAGTACTTTTCTGACCAGGAGTGAGGACACGTTCTATGCTCAGTGAGATGCCCTTGGAGTCAGATGGACTCATCTACCTTCGACGCTTCCGCAAGATTTAGATATTCTCATGAGTTGGCTTTTAGCCACTTTATTGTAATTTATATTGTAATAAAGGACTCGAAATGAGATTTTGATTAATATAATGCTGTGTGATTTCCCTTTGATATATATACATTGATGTACCGTGTGTGTACCAGCATGATCTTGGGATGGTACGGAAACACCGGAGATTCGACCTTTCAGGTCGGGTCGCTACAGAAATGGTATCAGAGCACACGCTGACCGTAGGACGTAACCTCTAGGACTGGAAAGCCTTAGGATTGTTTCTCTTTGTCTTTAAAATTCTTATACTCTCATCTATTCGTTTCTGACTCCTCTCCGATTATTTCAAAATTTATAGATGGCCACCTTCATTCCAGTGTTGATCACGGATTTTTGCCAGCCTGACGCAACGATGCCCTTTGGTAAGGAGCTGATGAGGATCGTCAAGGACGTAAGGATTGCTTTGCCGAGCATCACCGGGATTCCTATCATGCCATTTCCCCAAGATGGACGCTATAGGATCGAGGTGCATATCCCAGGGAAGACCTTTGGGAATCGGAAGGAACCCATCGATCTCAAGTTCGTGGCACCCAGTTGGATACTTGGGAAAGACATGGCCATTCATCGTTCCCTTGGACGTATTCAGGAGGAATACAGAGGTGGAACCATTTCACCAAGACTCAGCGTGGTTTGTCGCAGAGATGCCAATGGAAACATCATAACTCCTCCCACTGCAGACACCACTATTTCCTATATCCAGACTCTGGAGACTCACATTAGGACTCTGGAGCTTTGAGTTCGTGCTGATACGAAGACAATCAAGAATCTGATGAACCGTGAGATTGACCTTGAAGCTGACTTGCGGGAAGCCAACTATGAGCATGAATATGAGGTGAAGGATTTCTTAGAGAGGATCGACAAGCTGAACACTCGCAGCGCCACTCTGGAGGAACAGATGGACATGGGTGAAAATCTTCATCCTGAGGGAGACTTGGCTCCTTTCATCAGCGACGATGATGACTATGAGGAGAGCACCACTGGAGGAGACTCAGTCACCATGTACTTGTGAGGAAAACTTTAGTTATGCCCTCCATGTATCTTTTCAACGTTAAAAGCGTAGGTCAATGCTTAGTTTGATTGAGATTTGTATTCCCGATGTTTGACATTGATTGAATAATGAATGAGTGTTTGGTGTGATATGTTTGTTGCATTGCATAAGGGTAGTGATTTTTTTTTCTTCTAGACCCTTGTTCTATTGTAATTCTCACCCCTCTGAAAACAGCAAGATGCCTCCACGACGTGAGACCGAGTTCACTTTCCCGCCGGAACTCACGCAACTCCTTCAGCAGCAGAATGCACTGATGCAGCTATTGATCCAGAATCAGACCAACAATCAGAACAACAACAACCACCATCCACCCCATACTAACAATCTCACCCGTTTTCTGAGGTTGAACCCTCCAACTTTCTCCAGCAGCACTGAGCCCATTGTGGCAGATGACTGGCTCCGTAAGATGGAGAGAGAACTTGTCACCGCTGGATGTACTGATGCTTAGAAGGTGCGCTTTGCCGCACATCAACTTGAAGGACCAGCAGCTTCATGGTGGGAGAATTACATCACCACCTATCCTATTGCTGATGTAACTTGGGAGCAATTCAAGCTTGCTTTCCGCACCGCACATGTTTCAGCTGGAGCCATGAGTCTGAAGAAGCACGAGTTTCATAACTTGCGCCAGGGAAATCGCTCTGTGGCCCAGTACATGGACGACTTCAACACATTGGCACGTTATGCACCAGGAGACGTGGCCGATGATGCGTCCAAGCAAGAGAAGTTTCTAGAAGGACTAAACGATGAGTTGAGCATGCAGCTGGTAGTGGCTACTTTCAACAACTACCAAGAGCTGGTGGATAAGGCCCTCATCTTGGAGGGAAAGCAGCAGCAAATTGAGAACCGCAAGCGGAAGTACACTCAGGGGAAGTTTAACTCTGGAAGTCATCAGAAGCCTCGCTACTCCCCGTACTCAGGAAATACCGGATCAGGTACCGGTAAGTTTGGAAGGCACACTCATGCTGTGCACAACCATGGAAGCCACAACCATGGAGGAAATGGGAATGCTCGACCCAACCATGGCAACTTCAAGACTGATAATGGGAATGGGAACAACAATCAACACCGTCAAGTTCCTACTCAGAAGGATCTGAGTCACATCACCTGTTTCAAATGCCAGAAGACAGGACATTATGCTACTGAGTGTCCCCAGAGCAAGCAGGGAAATGGAAATGGCAACTCCGCAGCCAAGAAGCCAAACCCTTTTCCTCGTGCCCAAGTGAACCACCTCGACGTGGAAGAAGTCTATGATCAACCCGAGACTGTGGTTGGTAAGTTTTTATTGCATTCACATCCAGTTACAGTACTTTTTGATTCCGGTGCAACTCATTCATTCATATCAAGGGTAGTTGTGGATAAGTATGGTTTGCCCACCAAAACCCTTAGTCAGCCAATTAAGGTCAGTTCCCAGGAGGTATGATGATGGCAGGGATAGGATGCCATGCCTTGAAACTCAATATAGGAAACCATGTTTTTCCCACCGACCTCATCGTCTTAGAATCCCAGGGATTGGATGTAATCCTAGGCATGGATTGGATGACCAAGTATGAAGGAAATCTTGATTGCCCTAGCAAGTCTGTTTCACTCACCACTCCGGAAAACAAGAGGATTAAGTATGTATCCCGACGCACACGTATGAGTGCTAGGTTAAATGCCCTCACAGGAGTTGTTCAGGAGGAAGTACCTGTGGTAAAAGATTATCTGGATGTATTTCCGGAAGAATTACCAAGCATGCCACCAGATAGGGAGATTGAGTTCCTAATAGAGCTACAGCCAGGGACAACCCCAATTTCCATGAGACCCTATCGGATGCCCGCAAATGATCTGTTGGAAATCAAGAAGCAAATTAAAGAGTTATTGGACAAAGGTTATATACGCCCAAGTTCTTCACCTTGGGGAGCCCCAGTTCTTTTGGTGGAGAAGAAGGATAAAACCCTGAGAATGGTAGTCGATTATCGTGCCTTGAACGAGGTGACTATCAAGAACAAGTACCCTCTACCGATGATTAATGATTTGTTTGATCAGCTAGTAGGCGCCAAAGTATTCTCTAAGATCGATCTTCGATCATGGTATCATCAGCTGAAGATTCGTGAACAGGATATACCCAAAACGGCTTTCACCACAAGGTATGGCTTGCATGAGTATACTGTCATGTCCTTTGGTTTGACTAATGCTCCTGCCTACTTCATGAATTTGATGAACAAAGTGTTCATGGAATATTTGGACAAGTTTGTCATGGTGTTCATCGATGACATTTTGATATTCTCCAAGAACGAGGAAGAACACAAGGAACATCTGCATTTAGTTCTGGAGAAGCTAAGAGAGCATCAGTTATATGCCAAGTTCAGCAAATGTGAATTTTGGCTGACGGAAGTCGGATTCCTTGGACATGTTATTTCCGGAGAAGGAATAGCCGTAGACCCCGCTAAGGTTGAAGCCATCACCGAGTGGAAGTCACCCACCTCAGTTAAGGAAATCCGCAGTTTCCTTGGACTAGACGGATATTACCGGAGATTCATTGAGAATTTCTCAAAGATTGCCAAGCCCATGACAGAGTTGTTGAAGAAAGAATCCAAGTATGTTTGGACTGAGGAATGTGAAGCCAGTTTCCAGGAGTTGAAGAAACATTTGGTCACAGCCCCAGTGTTGATTTTGCCCAATATCCGGAAGGACTTCCAGGTTTATTGTGATGCTTCACGTCAAGGACTTGGAGGAGTACTCATGCAAGATGGAAAGGTTGTAGCCTATGCATCCAGACAACTACGACCTCATGAGTTGAATTATGCCACCCATGATTTGGAACTAGCACCCGTAGTGCATGCACTCAAGACCTGGAGACATTTCCTTATCGGAAATAGTTGTGATGTTTACACCGATCATAAGAGCCTGAAGTACATCTTCACGCAGAAAGAGTTGAACCTCAGATAGAGGAGATGGTTAGAGTTAATCAAGGACTATGACATGAGATTACACTACCATCCAGGTAAGGCTAATGTTGTAGCCGATGCTTTGAGTCGGAAAACTTATGTAAACACACTCACAGCGGGAGGATTACCCCAAGAGTTAGTCGATGATCTCAGAGAGCTCAAGCTAGTGATAGTTCCAAGAGGATATGTTGCTACACTGGAAATTCAGTCCACCTTGACCGAAAGAATTCGTGAAGCCCAGAAATCGGACAAGGAGATAGTTGAGATAAAGCAGAGAATGGAAGATGGTAAGGCTAAAGGTTTTCGTGAGGATGAACACGGAACTTTGTGGTTTGAGAACCGAATTTATGTGCCCAATAACCCAGAGCTCAGGAAGCTGATACTTCAGGAAGCCCACGATTCACCTTACTCGATACACCCAGGCAATACCAAGATGTATCTGGATTTAAAGGAAAGTTATTGGTGGACAGGTATGAAGAAAGATATTGCAGAACATGTTGCAATATGTGATGTTTGTCAGCGAGTAAAGGCAGAACATCAGAAACCAGCAGGGTTACTCCAACCTCTGCCGATACCCGAGTGGAAATCGGAAAAGCTTGGTATGGACTTCATCACAGGATTACCCAGGACCCGTTCAGGTTATGATTCCATCTGGGTAGTGGTAGATCGCTTGACCAAGGTAGCTCATTTCATTCCAGTGAAAACCACCTATACCAGTGCTAAGCTAGCCAAGATATATATGACCAGAATCGTATGTCTGCATGCAGTTCCGAGGAGTATCGTGTCAGATAGAGGAACACAGTTTACCTCAAAGTTTTGGCATCAGTTACATGAAACTTTGGGTACAAGGCTAGAGTTCAGTACAGCTTTTCATCCACAGACCGATGGACAGACTAAGAGAGTCAACCAGATTCTGGAAGACATGTTGAGAGCTTGTGCGCTAGATTATGGATCTAGTTGGGATGAAAACTTACCTTACGCAGAATTCTCGTACAACAACAGCTATCAGACCAGTCTAAAGATGGCCCCTTTCGAAGCATTATACGGAAGGAGATGCAGAACACCGCTGACGTGGGATGGTGTTGGAGACCGACAACTTTTTGGTCCCGACCTTATCCGAGATTCTGAAGAGAAAGTCAAGTTGATTCGTGACAGACTCAAGATAGCTCAGTCTCGACAGAAGAGTTATGCTGACAGCAAATGTGAAGAAGTTATGTATGAAGTGGGAGACCGAGCCTATCTTCGTGTATCCCCACTTCGAGGAATCAAGAGGTTTGGTGTTAAAGGAAAATTAGCACCCAGATTCATAGGCCCCTACAAAATTCTTGAACGTCGAGGCGAAGTTGCATACAAACTGGAATTGTCGGAAGGATTATCTGAAGTTCATAATGTGTTCCACGTGTCCCAGCTGAAGAAATGTCATGCTGAGATGGCTGATATTCCTTTGAGAGATACAGTGCCCCTAGAGGCCATACAACTTGACAATGATCTGACTCACAAGGAGAAGCCTGTCAGAATCCTCGAGATTGCCAACAGAGTTACCCGTAGCAAGATCATCAAGTTCTGTAAGGTTTTGTGGAGTCATCACACCGAGGAAGAAGCCACCTGGGAACGCGAAGAAGATCTTCGTAGAGACCACCCGCACCTATTTTCTAGCCTTCCCGAATCTCGAGGGCGAGATTCATCTTAAGGTGGGTAGGTTTGTAACATCCCAAAATTCCATTTTGGAATGTTATGAAATATAGCTATGCATTCATATGCATCATTTCTTGAATACATGTATTGTTGAAATGCCTTCTCTGAATTTCTGAAAGCCCTTTCTATTTTCCCGAAGTTGCTTTCACCTATTTGAAATCTTGGTAAAAAGTTCAAATAAGAGAGGAGGAACATGACACTCCACACCAGGGTCATCTTGGTGATATATTTGAACAATAATAACCAGGGGTTATTTTGAAAATATTTGCAAAAAAAGAATTTAAAAACAATTAGGCAATTTTTGAAAATATTTTTTTTTCAAAGTGTTCAAATGACAGAATAAAAATGTTCATTAAATAGTATTTATTATTATGTTAATTTTGATATATAATACCCCTATATTTATAAAAGTTTTGAAAGCTTTAAAGGTTTTTGAAATGCTCTCGAAAAACATTAAACATAAACCGGTAACGGTTACTGTATTAAACGGGCCGGCCCACGGGCAGTTACTCGCGAATGGATTAAAAGCCGGCCGACCGACGCGCATTCAACGCGCTCTCGCTCACTGACACTGGACCCCACCCCGACCGACCGTTTCTACCGACCGGTCATCCCTCTCCCCCGCACGCGCCGACGACCTCGCCGGCCGTTTCTTTTCCCCCTCCCGGATCTCTCTCCTCTCTCCTCCCCCGTACTCCCCAGCGCCCCTATAAAAGCCGGCCACTCCCCGCATCCATTTCCCCCCCAAACTCCTCTCCTATCTCGCCGGTAGGCTGCCCAATTCCTCGCCGGAGTTCCCACCACCACCGGAGCTCCCGTCGACCGTAGCTGTCGACTCCGTCCACTGTTCCACCCACACTTGTCACCAGTCGACTCCGGAGACCCGTCGCCGTTGCCTGGACCACTCCGCTACTTCCCGCGACCACCGGAGCACCAACCCCGACGACTTCGCCGTCTCGGACTCACCGGAGACCTCCGACGTCGGCGACCTTTCCTCCGTAAGCTCCCTGGACCGTCGGATCTATAATCAACGCGTTAGATTAGATCGGATTTAATTCCGAATCGTTTTCCTCTTCGGACCGGTCGCCCGCCCGAAACCCCTCGCGCGCACACCCTAGCCACCAATAGGACAGCGCCACGTAGCCCCCCTGGCCGTTGCAAATCAGTTTTCTTTTCCGTTTTGTTTTAATTAACAGAGTGAATTCAAATTTTGTTTTTCTTATAACTTTTAATTTACTTAATATTTTGAGTTGATTCTTTTTGCAATAGCTCACATTTTTCATGTAGTTTCACCCCGCACTTTTAAATATCAAATTTGAACTACCAAATTTGAATTGAATCAAATTTGCTCAAAATCTTCAAATCTGAATAACTAGAGTTTGAAAATAGATTTTGATATGAATCTTTTTGCTACTGTTTGGTATTAGTTAGGACTACCTCCATGTTTATTTTGAGGATTTTTAGGATGATTTTGAATAGTGTTTTAGCTATAAACAGAATCTGCCTAGTATTATAATATAGTTTTATTTACTTAGTTTTAGTTAGTTCAATTTAGATTTAGTTTTAATTTGTTTAGTAGGTTCTATTGTTTATAAATTTAGTGTTTTACTTATTGTTTATAAAAATATAAAATTGTTTACTTCATTTCCTTGTTAAAATAGGAATCACAACTTCTTTTCAAATAGGTTTATTTTGATTAAAACAACTAGTTATTAATAGTTTTGCTTTCAAACAAAGTTTTATATAATTTAATTTTGTTTTCTAAAACAAGTTTATTTGTAAATTCTTTTCTGTTAAGAACATGTTTTACTAATAAATAATAAGTTTTGTTTTGCTCTCTTGTTAGTAAAACTATATTTGTTTCATTTAGTGCTTATCAAAACTTTTACAAACTTTACAAAAGTTTTTCCAACAAACTTAAATTGATTTTCTTCTGTTTATTAATAAAAATATTTTATTGTTTCCTTGCTGTCAACAATTGTTTTGGTTATTTCAAAATAGTTTTATTATGATAGTAGTGTTTTTCTTACTTGTGAATTGTGCATTGTTTTGTCTTGATTGTTTACTAGTTCTTGATTGATGTTTGTGGGTTACAATATTTTGTTGTATGCTTATTGAGTGCTTGTTTGCTTCGTTAGATTATCCGGAGTGCAAAGCTTGTTACTTAGAGTCACTCACGTACGAAGATCATCAATCAGGCAAGTCACTTTGATCATGTTTTACCCATGTTTTATATGCATTAGTTCTACCATCTCCCCAATTGCATGCAAGATAGGTTAGTTGGAAACTTGGTTACATTGTAGTAGTATCATGTGGTAGGTACCCCTCTCAACCCCTTTGACAACATTGGCCTCGGGAAAAGTTGTTTTACTTTTGCTATGCTGTTAGTAGACGGGGTTGGTGTTGTGATTCATGAGAGTTGAGAGAGTTAATAATTTCAAGACCTACATAATGATTAAGATTCAAGACTCCGAGTTTTCAACATACCTCTGGGTGGATGATGGTTGAACGGCACCCTGGAGAAACCAGTGGATTTGCCTAGGTGATGCTGGAGATGGCCAGTATTCACGCGGAAAGATCCACCCAGGCACAAAGAGATGGATGGGTGCTTCAAGACCCAAGGCTTACCTGCACAGCCACAAGTCATTATGGGCTCTGGCTTGGTTGGATATTGTGGTGACCCTAGACAGGCGGTGCTACGAGAGGTAGAAGAATGGTAGGAAAGGATGGGCACCGACAGAGTCGCAGGGAAACCACTTTGGAAGACCATGTTTTGGTCATCCGGTTCTCAAACATCCTGAAGTGCGAGAAATCAAACAGAGGCGACCAAATCTTGTGGGGAACGTGTGCAAAACTCTGCAGAGTATTCAAAACCTAATCGACTAGCCGTGTCCACGGTCATGGACGACTTGAGCCAAAGGAATTGAAACTTCCGGAACTCTCAACACAATTAGAATGATGATGTGGGTATTAACAATTTGGGTATGAGAATTGGTTGGTGGAACCATCTCATTAATCAACAAACTTAGTAATATTTTGCTTAACCCCTCTCTTGATGTAGGAAAAACTTGGCTTTACGCAAAACTTACCACCCCACCTGCCATATATGCATATAGACTAGATGATTGTCTTTTCAACCCTCTCTTGTGACTTTGCCGGCATATTCCATATGCTGACCTACATGGCTGCAACGTATCATGTTGCAGAGTACTTTTCCGACCAGGAGTGAGGACACGATCTATGCTCAGTGAGATGCCCTTGGAGTCAGATGGACTCATCTACCTTCGACACTTCCGCAAGATTTAGATATTCTCATGAGTTGGCTTTTAGCCACTTTATTGTAATTTATATTGTAATAAAGGACTCGAAATGAGATTTTGATTAATATAATGCTGTGTGATTTCCCTTTGATATATATACATTGATGTATCGTGTGTGTACCAGCATGATCTTGGGATGGTACGGAAACATCGGAGATTCGACCTTTCAGGTCGGGTCGCTACAGATGGTTTCAATGGTTTGTTTCTGAAAATGTGCTGGCCCATTATCTCTGAGGATTTTGTGACACTAGTATAGGAATTCCATGCAGGGACAGTAAGACTAGAGAATCTGAATGATGCTTTCATCACACTTGTGCCAAAGAAACGCTCCCCTGAAGGTGTTGGTGACTTCAGGCCAATATCTCTAACTAGTGTTGGTTTAAAGTTCCTAACCAAAATGGCAGCAAATAGATTTCAGAATGAAATTATGAACTGTGTGCATAAAAACCAATATGGTTTCATTAAATCAAGAACTATTCAGGACTGCCTTGCTTGGACTTTTGAATACATACATCAGTGCAATTGCTCAAAGCAACCAATCATCCTTATTAAGCTTGACTTTGAAAAGGATTTTGATTCTATTTAGCATGAGGCAATCATCAGGATTCTTCTGGCTAAAGGATTTACTCCCAAATGGGTGCATTGGATAAAAGAGCTCTTGACCTTTGGAACTTCTTATGTGTTACTTAATGGAGTGCCTGGGAAACATTTTAAATGTAAATGTGGGGTCAAGCAGGGAGATCCCATATCACCCCTTTTGTTTGTTCTTGCTGCTGATCTGTTGCAAACAATGATAAATCACCTATTGCATCAGGGAGTTCTAAACCTGCCTTTGCAAACCAATGATCCTAATTTCCCTGTGGTTCAATATGCTAATGATACCCTGATGTTCATTCAGGCAAACAAGTGTCAATTGGGTGCCCTCAAAGATTTGCTGAGTTCTTTCTCCCAAGCCACTCGACTGCAGATCAACTATCACAAGTCCTCTATGTATCCATTCAATGTGCAGGCAGATATTGCTGTAGGTTTAGCAACTGACTTTGGATGCAAAATAGGGACAATGCCTTTCACCTGTTTGGGACTTCATGTTGGCACTACCAGGCCAAAAATTGTTGATCTAATGCCTCTTGTTGACTACATGGAAAGAAGGCTTACTACAAGTTCCTGGTTTTTACCACAAGGTGGTAGACTACAGTTGGTTAACTGTGTGATGTCATCCCTGCCAATTTTCTTCATGTGTAGCTTGTTGATTCCACCTGGTATCTTAAAGCAATTAGAAATGATTCACAGGCAGTGTCTATGGAGAAAATATGGAGAAGAGAAGGGATATTCTCTGGTGTCTTGTCCACTGGTATGCAGGTCAAAACTAAAGGGCGGACCGGGGATCCTCAACATTGGACTGCAAAATGAGGCTCTACTAATGAAGCATCTCAACAAGTTTTATAACAAGGCAGATGTTCCATGGTTTCATTTAATCTGGGACACATATTACTATAATAGAGTGCCTCATGATACAACTATGTGTGGTTCTTTCTGGTGGAGAGATGTTACCAAGCTGATGGATAAATTCAGGGCAGTCACACTTATTACTATGAATAAAGGGGATATTGCCCTGTTCTAGGCTGATCATTGGAAACTTGACAATCAGGTTGCTCCACTGCAAGACAGATTCCCGAGGATATTCTCTTTTTGTCAGGATAAAATGCTATCTGTACAGGAGGTCATGAGCACAACCGATTTCCATGACTTATTCTCCCTAACCCTTTCGGAACTAGCCTTTAATGAGTTGAATCAGTTGACATCTCTTCTGGAAGCTACCAACCTCAATCCTGAGGCTAATGATTGCTGGAACTAGAGACATGGGAAATCATCAGATACACACGTAAAAAATACTATGTTTTGTGCATCAGCCAATTGTGGTCAATCCTATTCTATCCTGGATTTGGAAGAGCAGTTGCACCATGTCAATCAAAAGGTAAGTTATAATGGACAGAATAAACACTAAGGACATGATTCAATGAAGGCATTGGAAAATTAATGATGGGCCAGAATGTGTACTTTGCCCCACCTTGGCATTGGAGGATAGAAATCATCTTTTCTTTCAATGCAATTTCATCTTTCAAATATGGAACTATCTGCAAATCACTTGGATGGACAGCAACAACATGGTGCATATTGCACACCAGGCCAGAAAGGAGTTCAACAAACCTTTCTTTGCTGAAGTGGTTTTCTTAACATGGTGGAACATTTGGAAAGTGAGGAATGACAAAGTTTTCAGGCACATCAGACCTTCTTTCAGGTGATGGAAATGTGGTTTCATTCATGATATTTCTCTCCTCACTCACAGGATAAAGACTAAGCACAGAGAGGAGCTACGCAAATGGATTGATTTTTTACCCCCTTCAACCTTTCTCTATGTATTTTTTTGCCTTGTTTCTCTTCTTTTACTTTTAGTCTCTTGTACATATGTTTCCTTTTTAAGTTAATAAAATGTTGTTGGGCATAAGCCCTGCAATCTTCATGGTCAAAAAAAACACAGGAGTCTCTTTGGGATGAGATGCCTTCGTTCACTTTGGACAGCCATTCCCATATTTGCTTTGAGGTGTTAAGTGCACTCACACGGCCATATTGTCCTTTGGTCAGATGACCGCACATGATGTTCTTGGCGGTGGAGTCGAGTTCCACGAACCTCTTCACATGAGCAGCAGTAACACCTTCACCAACTTCGGGAATGCCCACCATGACGACATACCATAGGTCATTGTCAATGGCTTCGAGATGCATGTGCATCTTGTTCTTCCAGTAGGGTTAGTCGATGCCATCAAAGACATGGCATGCAGCGGAGACCTTGATTATCCCTGTAGTCGACATAGCTAAACTCCACGGTGATTAAACCGAAACACATAACAAGGGAGTACCTAGCTCTGATACCAATTGAAAGTGCTAGTTATCGACTAAAGGGGGGTGAATAGGCAATTTTTATGAAAGGCTTCGAAACAGTGAAGGTATTCAAATAATGCGGAAATGTAAACATGATTGGGTAGGGATACAACCAAGATTCTAGACAGGGCATGCAAGGTAGAGAATACATTCAAGCAGGACAAGCATAATCATCATGACTACTAAGATGTGTTGAAGACAAACTTAGATGGTATGAAGATAAACAGATGATACGAATGTCTTTGATGAAAGTCTTCACAAGTTGTACAAGCATTGTGTTCACAGTTTAGAGTAGGAATGTAGGTGAGTGAAGGATAGAACCAGTAGCTTAACGAAGACACAAGATTTGTTGGATCAGTTATAGTTTCTGTGACAACTGTACGTCTAGTTAGGGAGGCTGAGATTGAACTCGGAAGACCTCATCTTCACCTTATTCCCCTTGAGTCGAAGTCACTTAGACAATGCCCAATCACTCAGGTAAGTCTTGAGGGGAGACTTCCGAAACCCGTACAAACTTGGTCACCCTGCAGTCCACAATGACTCTGGGATGCTCTAGGCCTAGACGCCTAACCGTCTGGAAGATCACAGTCTTCAAGTGTAATAAGTCTTCAATTCACTCAGAACAGAAAGTCTTCGGTGATGCTCAAACACATTAGCTCTAGGTGTTTAGGTGTATCCTCGCAGGATGTGTATCTCTCAAAGTCTTCAATGTGGGTTGCTCCAAAACGACAACAACTCTATCTATCTCTAAGCCACCTACTTATAGTGGAGGTGGTGGGCTACTTATAGGCAGCGGGCAACCCGGCCTGATATGACCAAAATGATCCTAGGTCAATGGCCAACCGACATATGTCACAACGGTCGGATTTCAAACACACGTGGCAGCTTTACTTGGGCTACAAGTAAAGCCAACTCAACCAGCTCTGGAAGAGTTTTCCTCTAAATGTCTTCGCTCGAAGACATAGGTATGGGTTGAGCATCATGTTGGCATCTGACTTCAATCACATCGACCCCACTTAACAGTACGGTGGTTCCTATGACTCGGGAAAGAAGAAACAAAACTACCAAAAGGCATCGTCTTTGCGTTTCATTGTCTTTGGACGAATGTCTTCGTCCACCACCAATGTCTCGCATTTTTGGGGGTCGTATTCAACGGCTAAACCGAAACTCCAGGGACTTCTCTCTGTGTTAACATGTGAACTCTCACAAACACATTAGTCTGTCAACCTTGATACGTATCCATCGTATCAATAATTTTTAATTGTTTCATGCCAATATTCTACAACTTTCATATACTTTTGGCAACTTTTCATACTATTTTTGGGACTAACATATTGATCCAGTGCCTAGTGCCAGTTCCTGTTTGCTGCATGTTTTTTGTTTTGTGGAAAAACCATATCAAACGAAGACCAAATGCGAGAAAAGGTGACGGAGATTTTTTTTGGAATATATATGATTTTTGGGAAAAAGAATCAATGCGAGACGATACCCGAGGTGACGAGAAGGCAGGGGGCATGACCTACCACCTGGCCGCACCCTAGGCCCTTGTGGCCAGACCTTAGGTCGGTTGGAGCTCTCCTTTTGCCGCACGAAATCTAATATCCGGATAAAAATGCCCTCAAAATTTCAGCCCAGTCGGAGTTACGGATCTCCGGATATTTAAGAAACGGTGAAAGGCCAGAATCTGAGAGCGCAAAAACAGAAGGAAATAGAGAGAGAGAGAGATCCAATCTCGGAGGGGTTCTCGCCCCTCCGCCGCCATGGAGGCCATGGACTATAGGGGAAACCCTCCTCCCATCTAGGGGGAGGCCAAGGAAGAAGAAGAATGAGGGGGGCTCTCTCCCCCTCTCTCCCGGTGGTACCGGAACCCTGTCGGGGCCATCATCGTGACGACGATCTACACCAACAACTTCGCCGCCGTCATCACCAACTCTCTTGCCCTCTACGTAGAGGTTTAACACCCCTTATCGCCACTGTAATCTCTACTTAAACATGGTGCTCAATGCTATATATTATTTCCCAATGATGTATGGCTATCCTATGATGTTTGAGAAGATCCATTTTGTCCTATGGGTTGATTGATGATCATGATTGGTTTGAGTTGCATGTTTTATTATTGGTGGTGTCCTATGGTTCTCTATGTGTTGCGCAAGTGTGAGGGATCCTTGCTATAGGGTGTTGCAATGTGTTCATGATTTGCCTATGGTGGGTTGCTTGAGTGAGAAAAGCATAAACCTGAGTAGGTGGGTTGTTGCATATGGGAATAAAGAGGACTTGATACCTTATAATGTTGTGGTTAGGTTTTACCTTAATGATCTTTAGTAGTTGCTAATGCTTTCTATATATCCAATCATAAGTCCATATGATCCAAGTAGAGGATGTATGTTAGCTTATGCCTCTCCCTCATATAAAATTGCAATAGCTATTATCGGTCTAGTTATCGATTGCCTAGGGACAAATAACTTTCTTCTCACAAAAATCTCTCTACTAAGACTAACTTAGTTGTTTCTTTATCTTAGCAGCCCCTAGTTATTATTTACGTGCTCTTTATTATCTTTCAAACGTATCCCGTTACACCTACAAAGTACTTCTAGTTTCACACTTGTTCTAGGTAAAGCAAACGTTAAGCGTGCGTAGAGTTGTATCGATGGTCGATAGAACTTGAGCGAATATTTGTTCTACCTTTAGCTCCTCATTGGGTTTGACACCCTTAGTTATCGAGAAAGGCTACATTTGAGCCCCTATACTTGTGGGTTATCAGTCTTCAATACTCCAAAACTAAACAAGGGTGGCACTAGATGCACTTATAGGATCGATCGCCGTGGTGCTGCAGCCTGCTGCGAAGTGTGGCATCACGGCGACTATGCACCATGCCGAGAAGACGTGCATGCATAGCCACGTCGGCATTCAATCAAGAAACCAATTCAGGAGAAAGCTAATTGACTTTTCTATTTATGATTAGCATGATCCTATGAATAATTGTGTTTCCATCAATTAGGAATCATCCATATAGAAACGGATAGGTTTTGAATCTCGATGTCAGTTTCCCCACAGACGTTCACGAAGTTAGCGTGATGTCTGAGTCCCGACATTGTTGTCCTTGGCGCACGCGGTCATCGGATCCGACGAGTTGCTTGACGAGGAGCACGGCGCTACGCGATCCTCAATGCAAAGTGAACGGGGCCTCATCCATGCACAGTCCCTTTTGCGACCAGCAATGGTTACCAATGGATAACACTCATGCAGGAGCAGGATTAGGATTTGCATATTCTCTCTATAGACATCACTAGAGCATCAAAACAATTGATCTAACTACTACAGGATAAGGCCATTCCTAGGATCAATGTCAAGTGTGGTGGCACTTGGCCATGACTCCTTGTGGAATGAAGATACACAACGGAGGCCGGAGGCACAAGGCGAGACGACGGCTCCCCATTGACAAGGCAAATCTTGACGCACACTTCCCCATTTCAGGACGAAGCAGCGGCCTAGCACGACTCTGCATGTGGCATCGGCGATGGCAGGCCGGTACGAGGCGACGCCAAATAGCAACCACGCTATCAGGAGCGATCGGCTGCATGGACGCCAGACTTCTCTCTAAGAAATATAAAGGGAATCGATCAGGATGGATCAATACATGTCTTGCTCATTTGTTCTCATAATGCTAATCAATTATGTTGTGGCTTCCATCCAATGAGAACAAAACCAACAGACGGAACGAAGCCAACAACTAAGGCAACTATGGTGCTCCGGTGCTCGGCGTCATCAAACTAGCAATAGCCTCATCGAGGACGCATGAAAAACTACAACGTAGATCTTCCTCGGCGACGCTCGATGCCGTCTACGGTGGTACTCCGGCTTCAAACAAAATATACATGGTAAACTTGTTGAATTGCATAATAATTGATTATGCATCATTTTACAAGGACAACTATCAAGTTCGTGAAAGGGGTGACTGTATAATATCATACACTAATGTTACCAAACTATCAAGTTTTTGGTTGAATCATGTCACCGACTCATTGGCGAAGGTGAATGAGTTAAACGGGATAAGTTTGAAGTTCTACTTCAAATGGACAAACCAGAAAATATGGTGGCACAACACAAGGAGAATGAACTCCTCTACCTTGATGATACGTTTGTGGAATGACATTCCAAGATATTTTGGAGATCTTATAAAGTCCCCTAGTTATCCCGAGATGTCATTAGCCTATAATTGTACCACTACATGTCATATAATTTGCAACATCTTGTCCATGGGACATCATAGTTATGAGAAATTGAGTGTATGAATCAAATCATACTCAATATTGTTGCGTAAAAAGTAATTTTTCCTCCTTTATCAGTCTGGTATGAGGATGATTAGAAAAATTATTGATAATTCTGTTGGCCACAAGAAAGTTGCAACATTCCCAACAATTTTCATATTTTATGTGCACTCCATGTGCCATAGGGGAATTTATTTTAAGGCACTCTCACCTTAAAATTTGAATGAGCCACTCATCATTTTTGAATAGATTCAAGAATGACGAAAAATATTCAACCATTGGCTGGGTTATTTTGGTACTTCATGGTATTCATAGACACATCTAGAAGATGGTCTTAGGTGTGTATTATCCACACAAAACCCTGTGTTTACTGAATTAAGTGCTCAAATTGATGAATTTGGAGCAAAAGATCCTATGCATGGGATGATTCCATTGTAATGAAAATGCCATTGAATTTGATTCACGAGAATTCCATGGAAATGTTCAGTATGTTGTGTACATATTCAGAATGGTGTGGCTGGATCTCTTATCAAAGAGAGTCAAGTTGCATGGCCATTTCTATGAAATTGTGATTAACCAACATTTTGTTGGTGGTACCATGCAATCTCACATGCCTTATTTTTGATCCAAATGAGATCAAATGCATATAATACCGTGTTCCCCTGCGGTTTGTACGTGGAAATCAGTGAAGTATCTCCCATCTACATAATTCGGTTGCATACCGATATCACCACCCAAGTGTACATCAAGGGCCTTCACATATATTTGGGATCTATGTGAGGAATAATTGTGGTATGGTTGTTGATCCATCCAATACCTTAACCCTAGAGAGGGAGTTATTTGTAGCTCATGCACTGATTACTTTTGCAATAAGGAAATTTTCTGGCATTAGGGGGAGAAATGTACCATATAGAATGCCAGAAAATGCATAAGAAATGTCGTAGACATTTTGTCCACGTACTTAAGAATCTGAACTATAGGTTCAGGTTATGAGAAATTTTCAACATATTGTAAATAATCTTCCATATACATTTACTGATGATAAAGGTGTCACTGAATTATAGTACCAGAACGAGTGGAGGTACCTAATAACCACTCGTATCCCCAGATGAGAGCAAGAGGGGGAGAATTCTGGTCACATGGGATTAAATTCTCATATGTTTCCGCGAAATAGAGGAAAAGGTATCCTCAATCAGTAAATGTGATTCAACCTCGCGTTGAATGACACCTGATGGATGCGCGTCATCCAGAGCCCAGCACAGATGTGCACAGATTTTTATGGAGCTGGGACATCGAAACACCTTGACTCCGTTGTTGTGGGAAGTCACAAGGAGTTAAGAAGCATAACGAGAATTCCAAAAATGATATTGATTCATGAGAATCGTATATTGGAAGTCTACGTATGTTGACATAAATTTCATCTTGAGAATTGCTGAAATCCTTTTGGGATCTGAACCAAAGTCTACGGAGAGTGTTGTTAGCACTTATATTGGTTCAAATGAAAGGAACCAATTAGTAAGATTAGCACTCGCTCATCAAAAGAGAGGTGTGTACCATAGTAAAACCTGCTCCCCATAAGTATCTTCTATAGGGAAGAGAAGTGATTTTTCGTTCAGAAACGAAATCTATGAGGTGGCGAGAAAGCGAGGCTTGTAGCGCATGGGTTTCCATAGAGACCCGACATCGGTTACGATGTAGCATACCTTCTCGATATGAGTGGAATTATGTTTCTATACTAAATCGGCAGTACAAAATCCATGTGGTTGATGTATGTAATGGCTACATACTTACATGCATCATTCTGTTTGGATATATATTGAAGTTGTTGAAATGGCTTAATATTCCGAATCCAATGATAAATCGCAACATGTGTGTGAAGCTTCAGAAGTCATTCTATGATTCTGAAAGAGGTCGGAAAGTTGTGTGGTACAACCGACTAACTGAGTTACTCCTTGATAAGGATTAATCTAATACTAATGATTGTTGATGTGTATTCATGAAGATATCCTTAATTGGATTTATATCATGTTATTTATGTGGATGATCTTATCATCAATGTCTATACAAGACATATTAGATACACACAATCATTTTGAGATGGATATTTGGGTCAAACTAAATGATGCTAAGTTTATAGCTTTATCATATTTCCTCGGTAATAAATGTATGTCAGTCTTTATATATCTAGAAATATTGAAGAAGTTCAATATGGATATATCTTATCAAAGACACATATGGTCATATTATACCTAACATGGGACACAAGTCCATTCAAACCTAGGGGAGATGGTGAAGTGATAGTGGACATGCAGTTCCATATCTGAATACCATTGAAGCACTCATATACATTGCAAAATAAGTCAGTCATGACACTATATTTGTTGGCAATTTACTAAGAGTGCAATCCCCAATAAAATGTATAATGGTTGATGTAAGGAATATCCTCAGATATGTCCAAGACACAAAAGGTCTTGATTAATTCCATTGGGAATGAAGATTGACCATGGTGTGATATCCCGATAGTGGCTGATAATATGATCCTAGCAATGCCATATCAAAGACTAGATTTACTAGAAGAGTATTCTGAGGGAAGCCTCCAAAATAGACTCTAAATGGGTCGTTCCTGTGATCATTCTGCCATAACTATTTTTGATGCATGACAAGATATACATGTCTTCGTAGAATGACTGGTCACATGTGAAATCATGTGGAGATTCATTGGAATCAATTATCATTATCTACCAAGATAATGTCACTTGTATTTATTATGGGTTATATTTATCCTCGTGAATTACAGAAATGTAAGAGGATAATATGCAAACTAATTAATGTGAGATTCGCAATGTCTCTACCAACATCCAGAGCCATGAAAAACCAATCTTGGCCCTCTCCACCACCCTGCCGGAGGGGGTCACAATCACCGGAGGCCATCTTCATAGTCCCGGAGGGTCCATCGACACCATGGAGGCGAAGGACCAGAGGAAGAACCTCTCCCCACAAAGGGGGGAGGCCATGGACGAGGAAGCACAAGGGGGATACCTCTCCCCCCTCTCCCGGTGGTGCCGGAGTGCCATCGGGGGAACCATCGCCGCGGTGATCGTCTTCATCAACATTACCTTCTTCATCACCATCCTCATCTCCTTTTAGCGGTCCACTCTCCCACACCCCTCTGTAATCACCTACTTGAACATGGTGCTTTATGATACATATTATGATCCAATGATGTGTTGCCATCCTATGATGTTTTGAGTAGATTACTTTTGTCCTTTAGGTTGATTGATGATCTAGATTGGTTTGAGTTGTACGTTTATTTTGGTGCTGTCCTATGGTGCCTTATTGTGGGATTCCCGCTGTAGGGTATTGTAATACGTTCATGATTCGCTTATAGTGGGTTGCTTGAGTGACAGGAGCATAAACCCGAGTAAGGGGGTTGTTGCGTATGGGATAAAGGGGACTTGATGCTTTAATGCTATGGTTGGGTTTTACCTTAATGATCTTTAGTAGTTGTGAATGCTTTCTAGAGTTCCGATCATAAGTGCATATGATCCAAGTAGAGAACGTATGTTAGCTTATGTCTCTCCCTCATATAAAATTGAAACAATGATTTCCAATCTTATTGAAAATTGCCTAGGATTATTCTGCACACCGACCCATCATTATTCCACACTCTCTATTTGTATATATTTCATATTATGATAACAGTACCTATATTTATATTTTAGTTCTCCGATATCATGCAAAGTTATCCTCTTCGTACCCACAACGTAGTTTTATTTCTCGTTTCTAGATGGAAGCAAACGTTCAGTGTACGTAGAGTCGTATCGGTGGCAGATAGTACTTGAGGGAATATTGATCTTACCTTTAACTCCTTGTGGGTTTGACACTCCATACTTATCACTTACACCTTTGGGAATTGCTACGATGATTCCTTGCACTTGGGGATTATCAAGCTATTTTCTGGTGCCGTTGCCGGGGAGCAATAGCGTGGGGTTGATATTCTCGTGTATGCTTGTTTGCTTTCTTCATTAAATAGATTTTGATTTCCCTTTTTACTTTTGGTAGTTGTGGGTGAAACAAACAAAAATATTTAAAAATTAAAAATACAAAAAGAGCTACTTGCCCCTTATGCCTAAGAAGTTTTTCAAAAATAGAAGTGATTGGAAAGTTGTGCATTGGAGAAGTGAGAGTCGACCTTGAACACTTATGTTCATGCTCATGGAAACAATGTAGAATTTTTGATGGAAATCTTATGAAAAATAATTATCACCTTGTATATATCCATTGTATTATAAAAATAATGTGCCAAGATTTGCTTTTAGGATGATTATATTGCTTGGTTGGTGTGTGCAGTGCAAAAACAGAAACTTTGGCCGTAGTCCGTGATTTTACGTTTCTTACTGGAACGGCAACAGTTTCTGAAATTTTTACACAGTACTTATATGCAATTTTTTTAATTGTTCATAAATTTTCAGAATTGTTTGAGTTACATAAGTATATGAAGTTTCTAGATTACTACAGACTGTCCTGTTTTTGACAGATTCTGTTTTCTATGCATTGTTCTTTTATTTTGATGAATCTATGGGTTGTATCGGGGGGTATGAACCATGGTGAAGTTGGAGTACATTATATATAATTCTAATATGAATTTTGAATAAGTTCACAACAGTACTTAAAGTACTAATTTTCTTTATTACACTAACGGATCTTGCGAGGGTTTTGTTGAGTTTTGTGTTAATGAAGTCTTCAAAGATCGAGGAGGTATCGATATAAGAAGAATGCAGAGAGAAAAGAGTTCAAGCTTGGGGATGCCCAAGGTACCCCATGTAAATATTTCAAGGAGACTCAAGCACCTAAGCTCGGGTATGCCCCGGAAGCATTCCTATAGAGTCATATTTTGAGTATCGAGTTGTAATTCTTGAGTTGTAAGTAAATCAAAGTGTGATGATCATAATTATTAGAGAATTGTCCCATGTGAGGAAAGGATGATGGAAGCTAGGATTCCCTCACAAGCTAGGATGAGTCTCTAGACTTTGCAAAAAAATAAAAGATGCCAGAGAAGCCCAAATAAAAAAGGGGCCAAATATGCCCACCAAAAAAATAAAAAAGGGGAAATAAAAAAAGGATGAGAGAAAAGAGAGAAGGGGAAATGCTACTATCCTTTACCACACTTGTGCTTCAGAGTAGCACCATTTTTTTCATATAGAGAGTCTACTATATTGTAAGTTTTATATACTAGTGGGAATTTTTCATTATAGAACTTGACTTGTATATTCCAATGATGGGCTTCCTCAAATTGCCCAAGGTCTTCGTGAGAAAGAGAGTTGGATGCACACCCACTTAGTTTATTTTGAGCTTTCATACACTTCTAGATCTAGTACATCCGTTGCATGGCAATCCATACTCACTCACTGTCACTGCACTAGAGTTTTTGGGCCATCTAGTGCCCCTTTACTCGTGCACGGGTAGTAGTAGCTGCCCTGATGGCAAGGCCCAGCAAAGACTTGACAAGCGACGCCGATGGGACGGGCCCCGTCCCGTCCTACTGATGGACTGAGGGCCTTGACGGTGCATTTAATGCTCTTGTTGTACTCCGTCAGGGTTAGGTATGATAGCACTGTAGCACTGTGCATCCCGTGTGCACACTATACTCCACTATTGGGATTCCCTTAAGTATAAAAGGAGGCCCAGGGCGCTACAGAGAAGGACTTTTGGACTCTAGACTTTTGGCCCTTGGGCTTTAGACAGTTGGGCAGTTAGACAATCGGACAGCCCGACAGTTAGATAACTGGAGGTTCCCAAGCTCGGGTAGCAGCTGATCATGGCACTCTTGTAGCTCGAACCCTAGAACAGAATCAATAGGATCAAGCAGGAGTATGGGTTTACGCATCTGTGCAGCACGAACCTGGGTAAAAACTCCCTGCGCGAAGCTCACCGGACCGGTTGTTCGTGTCATCTCGCCCACTGCCGAACCGAAAGGGGTCCCCTCGATCCCATAGGTGTTCGTTCCAATGACATCTTTGGCGCACTAGTTAGGGGGCACATGAGTGGTGGAAACCCATTCGGGTGATCTACACCCCAGCTTCATCATAGCCATGCTCCCCAAGAAGAAGGGCCTGATAGCAGTTGGCCCATCCGCGTCCGCCATTCCTGTATCTGCACAGACAGGAGACGGCGTGGACGCGGGTGGAGGAGGAGGAGGAGGAGGTCCGGAACTTCCGCGACGTTCCGGTGACCAAGGCCAAGCAAGCGGCGACGCTCGCCGTGGAGATGCCCATGGCTGAAACCATATTTGCTCCCTTGGTGGTTTTGGTAATTAATAACAACATATAAGTCATTGAACTAAAGTTTCCACCAAGTATATTTCAGGAAAAGTTCAATGATAGGAATGGCAAAAGGGTTGTGGAGAGTGTGGAATTACCCCAAGATGTAAGGAAATAGGTTGGCCAAGCTTCAAGCTAGAGGACTCTACATTTTACATTTGTGAGAAATCACTTTGAGTCCAGAGGAAAGCCAATACTATTAAAAGGGGTTAAGTTTTGATGATGAACAATATGCTCAAACATGCACAAGTGATAGTCACCAAAACATCCACAAACTCTCCCACCAAAGTCTGTCCAAAGCCAAATATGAAAAATCGGTGCAACCAACATTCCGATCCCGGTGCCATCGATTCCAAACCCTAGATAGACTCAGCCGAACCCTAACACTTCAGTGTAGCCAACACTGCTTTTGGTGCCACCGACTTGGGTTGCCAAGTTTCTGTCATGCAAGTTCACATTTTCGGTCCATCCGAAAATGGTGAATCAGCGTCACCGAGTTTGGCAAATCTGACCGTTGGTCACCTTGTCGATACAACCGAGATTCATATATCGATCCCTCCGAGATTCAAAAGTTGCCACGTTTGGTCACTTCGGTACCACCGAGATTTACACATCGGTGTCACCGAGTTGGTCATTTTGTGTGTAATGGTTGGATTTTTGGGGATGCCTATATATACCCCTCCACCACTACCTACTCGAAAGAGAAGCATCACAACTATTCCATACCTATCCTACTTAGTTTTCTGAGAGAGAACCACCTACCCTTGTGTTGAGGTCAAGATATTCCACTCCAACTATATGGATCTTGATTTCTAGCCACCCCAAGTTGCTTTCCACCAATCCCATATCTTCTACCAAGCCAAATATGTTAGAGAGTGATTGTGTGTTGAGGAGTCTATCATCTTGAAGCACAAGAGCAAGGAGTTCATCGTCATTACCGAGCCTATTACCTTTTGGAGGGTGGTGCGTCCTAGATTGGTTATGTGTCGCTTGGGAGCCTCCTACTCTGTGTTGTGGAGTGAAACAAGAAGTTTGTAAGGGCAAGGAGATCGCCTACTTCGTGAAGATCTGCCCATTGTGAGGCTAGTCCTTCGTGGACGGAAGCCGTCATGATATAGTCAAGATTGCTTCTTCATGGAACCCTCCGCGGGTAGAGCCCTCCATGGACTCTCGCGACCGTTACCCTTCGTGGGTTGAAGACTCCATGAACGTGGACGTACGACAGCACCACCTATCGGAACCATGGGAAAAATCCTTGCGTCTCCTATTGCGTTTGAGCTACCTATCCCATCTCTTTACTTCATGTGCAATGTCTCTACTTTACGCTGCCATACTTGTAGGCATGCATGTGTAGGGCTGTTAGATCTACTAGACTTGCTAAAACTGTTAAAATCTGCCAACCAATTAACTTGGGAAAAGGTTAGGTTTTAAATTTCCTGCTAGTAGTCTACTCACCCCCCTCTAGACACCCTACTCTTGATCCTACAAGTGGTATCAGAGCTTTGATCTCCATTGCTTCGGTTTAATAACCGCGAAGGAAGATGGATGTGTCTGGAGTAGAGAGTTTGAGTTGTAGAGTGCCCATTCTTGACGGAGAGTATTATAGTCAATGGAAGTATGCCATGATTGATATAATTGATAAATTCCATAGGACAAAATACATTAAAAATCCCTATGTGCTCCCTATTGATGAATTGCATCCCACACACAAAGAGGAAATTAACATGCTTGGTAACCTAAGAACTGTCAATCTTATTGTTAGAGGTTTACCAAGGTTCGTGCTTTCTCAGTTGAAGAACTTTGCATCTGCCTATACCTTATGGACTGATTTGGAGAAACGATATCCAAATCTTTCCTTAGAAAATCTTGATGAAATTCTTCATGAAACCATTGCTTTTCACAAAATGAAGCCTAGTGATCCAAACTTTGATAAATGCTTGTTTGAGATCCGTGATCTTATGCGTGCTAAAGGAGATGCACCACTATCAACAACATTATCTTCAAAGCCATTCACATTCATAAATTTGAACATTGTCATGATCACTATTCTAATGAATCTCTTGGTCTTTATGACAAGGATTTCCCACTTGATGATGACAATGTGGAACATAGCTACTATGAACAAGGTGAGTTGTTCGACATCAAGCATGAGAAGATCATGAAGAATCTGAGCGTCATGGCAAACCTTAAGGATTACATGTCTAGAGGAAAAGAATGGATTCTTGACAACGGATGTACGGATCATATGACAGGTGATGAAGACATGTTCCAAGAGATCACGCCTAATCAAGGTCCTCGACAGTACGTGACCTTTGGAGACAACTCTAAGGGTAAGGTACTTGGCCTTGGTAAGGTGGCCATATCCCATGATATATCTATTCAAAATGTTATGCTTGTTGAATCACTTGGCTACAATCTTCTTTCTGTATCTAGGCTTGCCAACTTCGGTTTGAATGTTTTATTCACGAAAGTAGATTGCCGAGTGTTTTGTCAAGATAATCATAAAATAGTCTTTAACAGTTTCCATAGAGGTGATCTATACATTGTTGATTTCACCAAGAGATCCAAGCCTCGCACTTGTTTAATTGCAAAATCTCCTAAAGGTTGGCTTTGGCATAGAAGACTTGGACATGTAGGCATGCACAATCTAGATAAGCTAATCAAAGGTGATCATATACTTGGTGTTAAAGATGTTTTCTTTTACAAGGATAGACTATGTAGTGCTTGTCAAGATGGAAAGCAAGTAGGTGGAAGTCATCCCATTAAGAACATCATGACTACTAGGAGACCACTCGAGTTAGTTCACATGGATCTGTTTGGTCCTAATGCTTACAAGAGTCTCTGTGGAAATTCCTATGGTCTAGTTATAGTTGATGATTTTTCCATATTTACGTGGGTATTCTTTCTTGATGATAAGACGTAGGTTCAAAAGATCTTCAAGAACTTTGCTCGCAAAGCGCAAAATCAGTTTGAAGTGAAGATCAAGAAGGTTCGGAGCGATAATGGATCAGAGTTCAAGAACACCCATGTGGATACCTTTCTCGATGAAGAAGGTGTCTCACATGAGTTCTCGGCTACGTATACACCTCAACAAAATGGAGTTGTTGAGAGGAAGAACCGGACACTCATTGAGATGGCAAGAATGATGCTTGAAGAATACAAGACGCCAAGACACTTTTGGGCAGAAGCCGTTGAAACTGGTAACAAACCCCAAGTCGGATACTTTCGGGTATTTGCCTCAAAGTGCTACATTCTTGACAAGCATCGTCGTACTAAATTTGCTCCTAAATCTCATGAAGGATTCCTACTTGGTTACGGATCGAACTCTCACACTTATCGTGTCTACAACATCTTCACTCAAAAAGTTGAAGAGACGGTATATGTGAAGTTTGATGAATCTAATGGTTCGCAAGTCGAACAATTGCCAAATGATGTAGGTGATAAGGACCCTTCGGAAGCTATTCTAGAGCTACCCATTAGCAAGATTCGTCCCATGGAGGTGAAGCAAAGTACTTCATCAACTCAAGTGTAAGCCCCTACCTCACGACAAGGTGAACCTCAACACGACATGGAGGCATCCACGGGTGGTACACGACGAGATGATGAAGAGGAGGAAGTGCATCATGAAGATCCACCACAACCACCTTCACCACCACCTCAAGGGAACGACACCTTCAATAACAATGAATATGAAGGAGATGATGAAGAAGAAGAAGAAGCTCCACCATCCAACAATCGGAAGCTTACCCTCCGGTAGGGGCTGTTAGGTTCCCCTCCGGCAGCCCCGTGCCCTCCTAACCCCTCTGGTGGACGCGCGCAAGCACGAGCTCCTCCCCAGTCCCCTCCGCGCACCCAACAGAGCCCCCTAGTGGCTTCCAGCGAGCCTCTGCCGTGCCGGATGGTCGCCGCTGGCCCTGCTCTGGTGGGTGCTAACGTGACCGGTCGGTTAGTGTTAAGCCCCCCCCCCTCCTAATTGGGTATTAGCCGCTGACAGCGGGCCCCACAACGGGTCAAACCCCCGGTCAGCGCAGGGATTAGCCCCCGTGTCACTAACGTGTGGGTCCGGGCTTTTAGGTTTGACCTGGACTAGGACCGTTGACCAGCTGATGTCATGATGACGTCAGGCTGATGCAATAAATTATTTCTATAATAAAAACAATTCAGAAAATTTTAGAAATTCATATAAAGTTCAAAAATTCATAGAAAATAATCTGTAAGTCAGATTAAAATAATTTATGTATGAAAATTTATCAGAAAAATACAATGAATCTAATGGTGGCATTATCATGCATGTTAGAGAAAGATAAATAGACAAACTTGGACATTTTGTTCAAAACACAATAGGCTGAGTTGAATTTGAACCTCGGGTTCAAACCATCTTCATTTAACATGTTGATAGATCCATTAGCTCAAAGCAGTATCACATTGACATGCTATTATCATGCATCATTGTGAAGCATTTGCCTTGCTTAATTTGTACCTTGTTTGTTCTTGTCGATAGAATTGCGAGACGTAGTTACCGACGACATCAAAGAACAGCTGAGTTCTTCTAATCAACAGGCAAGCAACCCCCCTTTGAGCATATTTGATACAATCCCATCTCTCGCTCTTGATCTCATTTCAATGCATTAGGACAACGCTTTTTAACTGCTACTTTTGTTGCGGTAGATGAACCCACTCCTTTGCATGACTTGTCATTGTCACAGTAAATAGCTAAACCAAGCAACCTAGCATAGCTAGTAGATGCTTGAGCCATGTTTTACTATAACCTTGTTATGCTTGCTATGCTTAGAGTTGTGTCAGGTCTGATTCATCTGCGAGATGAACTGGAGTGAAATGAATGTGTCCTGATGATGAGGGTTAACTGATGAACTCGTTTTGATAAAGGTAGTAATGAGAGGCCATGTAGGAGTACATGGTGGGTTGTCTCATTAAAGCCGCTCATAGGAGCTGAGTTTCGTGTTTGTGTTCTAAGACTAGCTACTACCGCACATTGGGCTCTGGTAACTCGAGCTCTCTTAGCCTATTAACCTACCATGTTCTCAGTCCAAGAGTCACAGTAGTTCGAAACATTGATAGGTGTGGCACGGCCTACAAAGTGGATGAACGGCCCAATCGGGACCGGCTTGGGGCCTTGCTCGCAACGTTTGAGGCCATGTTGGAAACCTTGGTCGGACTTCCATTATGGGTTCCAACTCAGATAGGCGACTGCCTTGGACGTGAGTCGTTGAAGGTTAACGTCTATGGCTAACTCCCTCGTTGGGCTTCCGCTTGAAGGTTGCCGAGGTGCCTTTAACGCGCACATGGCGATATGTAGCGGGAGCATGCGTGACGAAGTACACCCCTACAGGGTAATTTATCTATTCGAATAGCCGCGTCCACGGATATGGACTACTTGGATACTTGCATTGTTCATAGACAACTTTAAGTGGATACTCTAAAATGCACCAAACAAGTGTGAGTGCTATGGATGGCTTCTCGTAGGAAGACGACAGAGGATCCATAGTGGTGTATTAAGATGGTGAACATGTGGACCCATGAGTGCTCTCTCGTAGGGAGACGAGAGAGCAATGATACGTTGTTTACTTTGTCATAGTTTAGGATAGCCAAATGTCAAAGCTGGCATTCTGCAGTAAACCCCACAATCCCGTTCATTGATACATGATGCATATGTAGATAGTTCTGATGTATGACTTGCTGAGTACTTTCGTACTCACTAGTGCTTATTTACATTTTTGTAGAGATAGACATTGAGTTCAGTTATGTTTCTTCTGACGTTGACATCGACGGATTAGCTTAGTAACCCATACAGAGGTCTGGTTCCTATGGTAGGGTTGTTGTAGCTTTTCAAGCTCTTCCAGCCGCTTTTGTATATGTCTGTACTCAGACATGTAACTTTTGCTTGTTGTTTGTATGCTCTGAATGTTGGGTCTTGTGACCCCTACTGCTTGTAACACTATACTATGATGGCTCCTCGGAGCCTGCTAAATAAATGTTATCTTGTAGAGTTTTGTTGTGATGCCATGTTGTATCTACGCATATCATGCATAGTTGTGTGCCTTTAGTATCCTTCTTTACAGGGAAATGCATCTTTGTGCTTCCACCGAGCCTTGGTAGCTTGCTACTGCTTCGAACACATTGATTGACCGGCATGTATCCTTCTTTGTTGTTGTGTCTGTCCATTCGGGGAAATGTCTTGCAGTGTAATGGAGTTCATGTAGGCTACTACGACTCGTCTACGTGTAGTGATGACATTTATGTCCCATGGCATAATGGAGTCCTTGTAGCTTGCTATGACTCATCTACACATGTTGATGACCGACACCTGCATTGCTAGATTACATATGCCTGTCCCTGTACGGTTGTGTCGCTTGGGTCTATAACTAGTCATGTCGACCCAGGTTCTCTGATGTGTGAATGCTAGCGACACGTTCATATCCGTGAGCCAAAAGGCGCAAACGGTCCCGGCCAAGGTATGGTGGCGACCGTGGGTTACCGTGCGTGAGCCGCAAAGTGGTGTGACGTGTTACAGGCTGGATTCATATGTCTTAGGATCAGGGTCCCGACACCAACCCCTCGGCTTACAGTATTCTTAGGGTACAAAATGGGGGGACCCGGTTGGCAGCCTCTCCGGCTGGCTAGGGGGTCCCAACTCATGACCTGTCTCGTCGCCCGTAGGGGAACCGGCGGGGAACCGGCGCGCTAGACGGAGGGGAATCGGCGGCTTCTCCCCCACGGTACCCGCCTCCGGCACGGAACCGAACAACCAGCTGGGTTGGCGGCCGCCCCTGACGCCTCGGGTTCCAGCGTGCCGCCTTGGGACCCAGGTCGGCCCACAGCACGCCACGCGGTGAGAAATGATGTCATTGGTCCCGTGCATGCGGGCAGACGGGACGTCGCCCTGGTCCTAGCCCACTAGGCCTCCGGACGCAGGTCGAGATCTTCTGCGCCCCGACGCAGCGGTTACATCCCAGGTTGCCCACACTTGCATGCGGAGATTTCGGGGGAGTGGGCGCAGTTAATCCCCACGTCCCCCGGTCGTGGCCTCCCCATTTAAAAGGGGAGGGAGGGTAAAGGGCGGAAGCACCCGCACCCCATTTTCCCCCTTGTCTTCCTCTACATAATCTTCTCCGCTCCCTTGCGTGTTGCCGTTTTTCTTGCTCGTGACCCCGCTCGCACGCCCTCCCACGCAGCCCCGCCATTGTGATGGCCAAAGGACGCTCGGGGAGCTGGGCCGGCTCCATGGTCACGGAGGCCACCATTGCGGAGCTCCGCCGCACGTGCATGATGCCGTCAGCGGAGCACGTGATCGCTCGCGCGTCGAGCGACGAGGTGGTGCTCGAGCCACAGGAGGGGGAGTTCGTCGTCTTCTCCTGCCACTTCTCCTGTGGCTTCAGGCTTCCGGTGAGCCACTTTTTCCATCTCATGATGGACACCTTTGACCTCCAACCACACCACTTCGGCCCCAATGCCATTCTCTACATCGCGGGCTTCATGATGTTGTGCGAGGGTTACTTGGGGATGCTTCCCTATGTGGACTTCTTCAAGGCGACGTTCTACCTCAAGGTGCTGAAAAGCGCCGAGGGTCCGTTCTCTTGCGAGGGCACGGCGGTATGTTGCCGCGGTTCGCGCTTCCCGCACTTCAGCCTCATTGACTCCGTCAAGGGCTGGCACTGGACATTCTTCTACGTGAACAATGCCGACCCGTAGCGGGATTACATCTGGCTGCCAGAGTTTGTCAATGCCCCGTCCTCCGGGGTGAACTGTTCGGGGAGGCGGCCCTTCTTGTTCGAGCCCTTCCAGCCGGTGCCGGATCTTACTTTTCCGTGCTGACCGCAGTTGTTCGTGCGACAAAACACGCCGGATGGCCCGCACACCTAGATCTTCGAGGCAGAGTGCGAACTTTCCGATTTCGAGGACTACGAGCAGGGAGGCCTACCCGAAGACGGGGTCAATTCTTCGGGGGAGGCCGAGGAGGCGGACGACCCGGGAGCCGGCAGGCCATGCGCAGCCGCAGAGCCCAACGCAGCCGGTGAGTACCCTCCTTGCCCCACGATCAGGGATTGGACCGATGATGATGATGACGATGTTTGGATGTTGAACGCGCCTTCCCCTCAGTTCAGCAGGGCCGGCACGGGCGGAGCGAGGAGTGGACGGCTCGTGCCCCTACGGTCAGGGCCACTAGCCTGGGGAAAAGGCTGGCTCAGGACGAGCCGGCGGACCCACCGCCTACCCGCAAGCGGGTGAAGGCGGCTATGCCGAAGCAGCCGGCGCGCGCCAGGCGGGCTCTGTCCGTCGTCACCGGGTAAGTGGCCTTCTTCTTGCATGGGTTCCTTTCCAAGTTGTGGGTTGGTGGGTGTTTGACCCCTATGCGCTTCAGGGACTCCATCGAACTCCATGACGTGGAGTCGGTGGTCGATCCGACGGAAGCCGCCAGCTGGCTGGCCCACGAGCACGTGGCCACACAGCACGAGGAGAAGAGGAGGCTTGCGGAGCTGCGGGCCTCGAAGTCCGGAGCCCAAGGCGGGGCCTCGCGCTCCGGGACCTCGAGCGGCGGGAGGCGGAGGAGGTCCACGGACCTTGCCCGAGCGTCCGGCTCGGCAGCGGAATTGACTCGCATGTCGAGGCCCCCATCAAGCAAGCCACAAGGGGCGGTCACGGAGCCGGCCGCGCCCCCGTCTGCGGAGGAGGTGGCCCGACCGGGGGTGCCAGCTATGGAGCCAGCCGTCGAGGAGACCCGGCCGATGGTGCTGGACGTGACGCCTCCCGTGGCTGATCCGGCCCGGGTTGACATGCTGGAGGTTCTGGTGGCTTCGGAGGCAGCGCCGGAGGCGCCGGCCATGGAGACGGAGGCACCATCCATCACGATCGTCGCGTCGAACCGACAGGAGGGGGGGCGGCACCAGCGTCGAGCAAGGGGCAACTAGCGACCGATTCCCTTGCCCTTGCCGTTATCAATCCTCCCCCGGCAGTCGGCACCATGACGAATGTCGGTACGGGTGGTGAGGATAGCTGGACCCGGAGGTCCATGCTGGACGTGATCCGAGACTGGGAGGCGTTGGCGCGCGTCCCTACCCTTCTGGCTCCACCGACAAGCGGCCCGGTCCCCGCGCTCGGGGAGCTTGGGAGTGTCCTGGAACGGTGCCGCGAGGAGCTGGCCCGGTTCGCGGAGGCGGTCAACAACATCCTGCGGCGCGCAGAGGTAATCTTCGCCTATTTTTGTTAAAATTTTCAGTGTGGGCGCACGAGCACACCCACTGGGTGTAGCCCCCGAGATGCAGGCCGGCTGACCGGCTGTGGGGCAGCCGGGCCGGATCTCCTTGTGCACATTCTGACTTTGGACTCTTGTGGCAGGCGGGGAACGCCCGGCGGCAGGAGCTATTTGACGAGGCGGTCGCCATCCACAACCGCGGCAAGCATGGCTTCTACCGGTTGGAGGAGGAGCTGGCGAGGGTGCGAGGTATGTTTGGTCTTGTGGGGGGTGCATAGCCCCCGAGAGCCGGGCCAACTGCTCGGCAGCCGGGCCGGGCCTGGAATGTCTTGCTAACGTCAGTTTTGCTTCGCAGGGGAGCTGACCACCCTCTGAGAGGAGAAAGCCGGGGCGGTCTCCAAGCAGGACCGATTGGCGCAGAGCATCCAAGCGGTTACCCAGGAGAGGGACCGGCTAGGCACCCTGCTGGTGGATGGGCAGGCGGCCCAAGACTGCCTGAGAGCCGACGTGCCGCGGGAGGTGATGGCCAAGGAGAAGGCCGTCAAGAAAGTGGCTGATGCCGCCCAACGTTCCGCCGCCCTCCAAAACAAGGTGACCCACATTGAGAGGTCGCTCGAGGAGCACAGGGTTTCCCTTGCCGAGGCAGAGGCGGCGCTGGTGTCGGAGCAGGACTCGTCGCTCCACTTTGCCATCGAGCTGGACGACTCCTTTGAGCATAAGTATTAGTTTTTTTCCAGCTGACTGCTTTCTTCTTGCCCTTGAGTTGCCTTCTTCTCATTCTTCCCTTTCTTCTTTAGGACGCTTCCCAGAAACGCAGTGCCGTGCAGAGCGTGCCATCGAGGAGCACCAGGAAAATCTCCGGGGGTGGGGGTGCAACATCAAGGGGGATGCCGCTTGGGACATGGCGGAGCTTGGGTTAGCCATAGAAAACCAGCCGATCCACCTCGAGCGGAGCGTGGAGCGGCTGAAGACGGCCGGCAAGGAGGTCATCACCACCTTGTGGTCAGGACGTGGGGCTCCGGAGAGCCAAGTGGCCTTGTGACTGGAGAACGCTGTGGCCCAGCTCGAGGTCTGGAAGGTGTCAGCGACTCGAGCCGGCGCGCAGATGGCACTCCGGTTCATTATGTCGTGGTATCGCGGTGTCGATCAGGATCGGATGGCCAACATGCGGGACGAGACGGCCGAGGAGCGGGCGGCACGCGAGTCCGTCCTCGTCCGCCGGGCCAACAAGCTCGCCACGTACGTCGACCCGGATGAGCTCCTTCTGGCCCTTGGCAAGGATGGTGAGCCAGTAGCCGAGGACTCCTTCAGCAACCCCCAAGGTCCGGAGGATGAGGAGGTCGCCGATGAGAACACCGAATCCAACACCTATAGTGGCGGCGAGACGGCTAGGGCCATGGAGCCCGACCCGAAGGCCACAACCACCTCTGAGCCGACCGTCGAGCCGGCTCGCGGCGCGCCGGTTGGTGACGCGCTGGTGGCCTGAGCCCTCGGGCGTCTTTACTTGTCTTTTGTTTTTTCTTCATGTTAGACTCAAGTCCACCCACTGGGTGTATTGTAATGAACGTGTGTTGTGGGCCTTTACTATTTTTAACTTGTGTTTTGAATGCCCGATGATCTTGTTTATTATGCGTGTCGGCTCGTCCTTATGTCTTTTTTGCCCCCCTTGGTTCCATCCGTGTGGCCCCTTTTTCCCCTTTGGTTTCAGCCCCGCCAGCCCGACAGCTAGGAGCCGGTCTGTAGCTGGGTTGGGGCCTCCGCCTCGAGGGAGCTAGTTCCAAAGTTGTGAATCGCGAGGGACTTTTGGGTAAGTTGAGTGGCCGAGGCGAGGACGGGGTCTGGCTGGACCTGGCCATCAAGCCCCTTGCGATCGATATTTCGCGTGCGCTAAGTTTTGCCGCCCCGAGGCCCCCGTCAACCTGACAGCCGGGAGCCGGTCTATAGCTAGGAGGGGTGGGAGGGATCGTTTAGTTCACACTACTTGGTCGGTTTCGAGGGATGCGGCCTAGGACCAGCCGGAGAGCCCCCGGGCCGGGGAGTCAGGTTCGGGAGCCAGTGAGTGAGGAGACCTTGAATGGAAACCGAAAGGACATGCCCCAAGAGCTGGCCTGGGGCACCCATTGCATTCATAAGCTCCGAAGAGGGGAAGATACATACATACACTGGTTTTTTCAGCAGTAAAACAGGCAGAGGAGCATCGCGTTCCACGGGTGCTCGGTCTCCTTGCCGGAGGCATCTCTCGTGCGCTTCTGCGGCTTCTGGGTGTCTATCAGGTAGTACGCATTGTTGTGCAGCGCCTTGCTAATGATGACCGGGCCCTCCCATGGGGAGGACAGCTTGTGCTGGACGGCTGTCTGCTAGATCCGCCTGAGCACCAGGTCCCCTTCGCGGAAGGAGAGTGGGCGGATCCGCTTGCTGTGGTAGTGCCGGAGCTTCTGCTGATAGATGGCCGTATGGCTCAAGGCCAGTTCGCGGGCTTCTTCGAGTAGGTCGACTCCGTCCTCTCTCGCCTCCTTTGCATCCTTCTCTGTGTATAGGGCAACCCGAGGCTAGTCAAACTCGATGTCGGTGGGAATGATTGCCTTGGACCCGTAGACAAGGAAGAAGGGTGTGTAGCCAGTTGATCGGTTGGGAGTGGTCCTCAGGCTCCAAAGGACAGCCGACAACTCGTCGACCCGGCAGTCGGCTGAACTCACCAGTGGCGTTATGAGCTGGGGCTTGATGCCGGATAGGATTAGGCCGTTTGCCCTCTCGACCTGGCTATTTAACTATGGATGAGCGATGGACGCCAGGTCAAGCCGGATGCTCTGCTTGGAGCAAAAACACGCGAGCGCCCCCTTGGCAAAGTTCGTGTCGTTGTTGGTGATGATGCTATGGGGGACGCCGTAGCGAACCGTGATGTCATCAATGAACCGGACGACCATGGGGCCGTCCAGCTTCTTGATCGGCCTGGCCTCGATCCACTTGGTGAATTTGTTGACGGCCACCTCGTGCGGTTTTGAAGGGTCCCACCATGTCCAGCCCCCAGAAGGCAAAGGGCCACGAGAGGGGGGTCTGGAGGGCCGAAGCCGGCAGGTGGCTTTGTGTGCTAAAGCGCTAGCAGCCTTCGCGCTCATCGACCAATTTCTTGGCCTCCTGCAAGGCAGATGGCCAGTAGAAACTATGGAGGAAAGCCTGGGCCACCAGGGTTCTAGAGGTGGCGTGATGCCTGCACTCACCCTGGAGGATGTCGAGGAGGATCTCCTGGCCCTTTTCCGACTCGACACACCATTCAAAGACGACGGTGGTGCTGCGGTGGACGAGCTCACGGTTGATGATGCTGTAGGCCGAGGCCTGGTGCTAGATTTGTCTCACTGTGGCCTCGTTTGGAGGGAGCTTGCCATGCAGAAGGAAAGCTAGGATGGGATGGTCCCACGAGGGAGCTAAGACGGTGGCCGGCTCGCCAGCACCCGGCGCCGGCTCTCCAGCCCCCAAGTTGGGGAGGCAGGAGGGGCATCGACTGCCATCATGACGGCCGTGGCATTGGAGCTGGCTACCTCGGATGCAGCCGGCTGGGCCGGCTGAGCCGGCATCGGCAAGGCAGCCGGGGTAGGAGGAGCCGGTGGCGATTATGCCGAGGGAGCAGCTGGAGCCGCCGATGTGACGACAATGTCGGCCGGTACGAAGATTCACTCCAACTCTGGGGAAGGCTTGATTGATGGTTTGCGCAGCCGCTCGAGGGAGACGCCGGCTAGGATGGCCTGTCGGGTGGAGCCGATCTTTGCCAGTGTGTCGGCCGCCTCGTTGTCTGCCCGTGGGATGTGGTGGAACTGACAGCCCTCGAAGGAGCCGGTGATTTGTTGTACGAGGAAGCGGTAGCTAGCCATGTTGGCATCCCTGGCGTCCCATTCGCCAAAGACCTGCTGCACCACAAGGTTGGAGTCGCCGAAGCATAGGATGTGCATGATGCCGATCTCCTTGGCGAGCCTGAGGCCGTGGACGATGGCCTCATACTCGGCCACGTTGTTGGAGGCAGCGAAGTGGATCTGTAGGGCGTACTTGAGATGGTCGCCTTTTGGGGAGGAGAGGACCATGCAGGCACCCAGGCCGGTCCTCTATTCGAGCCGTCGAAATGCATGTGCCAATGTGTGGAGTCTGGGGGAGGCGGCACAAACTCTGTCTCCGCCCAGTCGACGAGGAAGTCGGCCAACGCTTGCAACTTGATGGCGGTACGCACCTCATACCGGATTTCGTGGTCGACGAGGGCGATGACCCATTTGGAGATCCGGCCAGTGGAGTCCCGGCCGCTCATGATTTCGCTGAGTGGGGCCGTGCTCACCACGGTGATGGTGTGCTCCTGGAAATACTGCTTGACCTTCTTGGTGGCGAAGTAGATGTCATAGCACATCTTCTGGTAGTGGGGGTAGTTCTGCTTGGAGGTGGAGGGGGCCTTGCTAAGGTAGTAGATAGGGCGCTGGACCGGCAGAGATTTGCCCTCCTCCGGCCGCTCGACCACCAACATGATGCTGATGACGCAGGTGGTCGCCGCGATGTAGGCGAGCAAGGGCTCCTTCTCAACCGGCACGACCAGCATGGGCGCGCGGGTGAGAGCCTGCTTGAGGCTGCAGAAGGCCTCGTCCGCCTCGTCGGGCCAGTCGAACATGCTCGGCTTCTTTGTGTGGCCCAGCTCGACTAGATTCGTCTTGCGAAGGAGCATGTAGAGAGGCAAGGCCTTCTCCCCCAGTCGGCTGATGAACCGGCTGTGCGAGGCGCGGCAGCCGGTGAACTTCTGGACATAGAGGAGCCGAGTCGGCTTGGCATGCGCTTGATCACGCTGATCTTCTCCGGGTTAGATTCGATGCCGCGGACGGGCACGAAGAAACCCAGGAGCTGGCCGTCCGGGACGCTAAAGACACACTTCTCCGGGTTGAGCTTGATCTTGTACTCGCGCAGGTTTGCGAAGGTCTCCCGGATATCGTTGAGGAGGCTGAAGTGCTTGTTTGTCTTGACGACGATGTCGTCGATGTAGACATGGACATTCCTGCCTATCTGAGGCAGGAGGCACTTCTGCATGCACCGCTGGAAGGTGGCGCCGGCGTTCTTTAGGCTGAAGGATATGGGGATGTAGCAGTTGGCCCCGAAAGGCGTGATGAAGGAGGTCTTGAGCCGGTCCTGTGGATCTAGCTTGATCTGGTGGTAGCCGGAGTAGGCGTCTAGGAAGGACAACAAATCGTAGCCGGAAGTGGAGTCGATGACTTGATCGATCCGCGGCAGTGCGAATGGGTCCTTGGGGCATGCCTTGTTTGGGCTGGTGTAGTCGATGCACATGCGCCAGGTCTTGTTGTTCTTCACCACCAGGACTGGGTTGAACAGCCAGTCCGGGTGGAAAACTTCCATGATGAAGCCGGCTGCGAGCAGCCGGGCGGGCTCTTCTCCTATAGTACACTGCTTCTCCTCAGAGAAACGGTGTAGGGGTTGCTTGACCGGTTTAGTGTCTGGCCGGACGTGTAGCTTATGCTCGGCGAACTTCCTCGGAACACCCGGCATGTCTTTGGGGGGACCATGCAAAGATGTCCCGATTCTCACAGAGGAAATCGACGAGCTCACCTTCCTATTTGCTGTCGAGGCAAGAGGCGATGGTGACACACTGTGCGGGGTTGGCCGGGTCGAGCGAGATCTACTTGGTGTCCTTTGACAGCTGGAAGGAGGCCTTGCCGACCGACTGTGAGGGAGGAGCTGGCACTGCCGGCTGGCTGGCAGTGAGGGCCACAAGCCGGTTGAGCTGCCGCTTTTCCTCGGCTATCTCCAAGGCCTCGGTCAGCCGGCTGCCGTCTCGAGCGCACTCGAGTGACATCTTGTAGTCTCCCGCGATGGTGATGATTCCCTTGGGGCCCGACATCTTGAGCTTGAGATAGGCATAGTGGGGGATTGCCATGAATTTGACGAGAGCTGGTCGGCCTAGCAGTGCATGGTAGGGACTCGCGACGTCCACTACCTTGAACAGCACCGGCTCGCGGTGGAAGTGACCGGGGCTGCCAAAGAGGACGTCAAGCTTGATCTTGCCAACAGGGGAGCAGGACTTTCCCGGCACGATGTCGTGCAAAACCGTCCGGCTCGCCTACAGGTCTTCTATGTTCAACCCCAGCTTGCGCATCGTGTCGAGGTAGAGGATGTCAATGCTTCTGCCACCATCAATCAGCACCCGCAAGAAGTGGCAGGTGCACTTCTCGGTGGCGATGATGGGGTCGAGGACCAGGGCATAGCTGCCAGGACTCGGCATCATAGCTGGGTGATCTACCCGGCTCCAGGTGACCAGCTTCTCTAACCAGTGTATGAACTAGGGAGTTGCCGACATGGTGGCGTTCACCTCATGATGCAGCCGGCGTTGAGCATGTTTTCTCGTCTCTTCACTGGTGAAGACGACGTAGCAACCGTCCTGGTTGGGGAACTGGTCGTGTAGGCGACCGTCGTTCTGGGCTGGGGCGACAGTTGGTGCCGGAGCCGGCATGCGGGCCGGCGGCGTGGGGGGAGCCAGAAAGCCGTCCCCCCGGGCCAGTCGTTGTGAGAAGCTGCACTGCCGGAGCGTGCGTGGAAGTCTTGGCCCCAAAGTGGTTATTGCAGGGGAGGTCGAGAATCTGCTCGAACGTGAGCTTGGGCTGCCAGGCTGTCTTGCCAGTGTGCTGGCACTGGGTGGAAGACTGGGCAGCCGGCTCCTGTTCTACGATGGTGGCAACCTGCCGGCTTCCATAACGGGAGTCGGGCTGATCATTCTTGTGCTTGTTGTTTTGCGGCTGCAGGTTGTCGGCAGCCGGTCGGGACACTGCCGGCGTTGGTGTTGCCTTGGCGGGCGTGGTCGTCTTGACCCGAATGGCGGAGTCGGCTATGGCGTATTTTTTCACCTTGGTCATGAGCTCGGCTAGCACAGCCGGCTCGGAGCACAGGAGCTTGTGCTTGAGGGGAGTGTCGTCACGACAGCCTTCGATGAAGTACTGTATGTCTTGCACCTTGGATGCCCCCTCACAGGAGTTGTGGAGCTTGGTCCACCGGGTGAGGTAGTTGTAGACGGACTCGTCCGGCCCCTGAACGCAAATGGCCTGTTCATGGGAGCAGATGGGCCGCTTGTAGGTGTCGGTGAAGTTGCGGACGAAGGCTTCCTCAAAGTCCATCCAGGTGTTGATGCTGCCGGACGCTAGACTGTTCAGCCAGATGCGGGCCAAGCCGATCAGCATGACGGGAGCATAGCAGACGGCTACGCGCTTGTTCCCCCTGGCGATGCCGACCGTGGTGGTGTAGTCGATCAGCTAGTCTTTGGGTTTGGCGGCCCCGTTGTACTTCGGGGTGTGTCGGGGGAGCGTGAAGCCGGTCGGGAATGGCTCGTTGCGGATCCAGGGGCCAAAGCACGTCGGGCCGATCGAGCCCTCCTCCTCGAGGAGGGCCGACTGTGTGAGTTGGAAGATGCGGAGGAAGGCGTCATTCTTGGTGTGGGGAACTCGTGTCCCGAGCCGGGCCGAGAGTTCAGGGTGGATAACAGGCGGAACCGACCATTTCGGCTCGTGCCGTGGGGGCGGCGTGTGCCCGCGGCTGCGCCGGCTGCTGCGAGGCGGGTTGTTGGTGTGCTGGAATGTTTACAGCCGGCTGCTTGTTCCCCGATAGCTGAGAGTGCCAGGGGTTGCTTGCCTCGACCCAGTGGCCGGAGGCGCGAGGGGATCAGAAGTGCTGGGTTGGCTGACGGCCAGCGATCCCCATGCCCTCGCGCTCGGGTCGGGGGCCTTTGGAGGCAGCGCCACCCGCCGCGAGTTGGTGTGCTGTGGATCGGCGGCGTCAATGAGGTCCTTGATGTGACGCTCGTGGGCGGCCCGTTCTTCGCCCTCCAAGGTATCCCAATCCTTGTAGGCTACCTTGGCGGCCCACAGGTTGGCCGCAGGGGTGTCGTAGACGGGCATGTTGCCGCCCAGGATTTCGGTGACTGCACAACCGCGGTCGCGCACAGCCCCATGCCGGCTAGGCTCGCTACCAGCCGGGGTGAGACCATAGGCGGAGGCATACTCCCGCTGAGCAGCCTCCATGCGACGCCATGTGGCCACGAGGGCACTAGCATCCTCAAACAAGAGGCGGCAAGCCGCCTCCAGCTCGGCTGTGGCGACATCAGGGTTTGTCGTCGGGGCGATTGGGGCACTCAAGCCCCGAAGGGACGCGCCGAGTGGATCGGAGGTGCCGAGCGGGCCGTGGCGGCGTCGGCCTTGGCCCGCACGCGGCCAGAGGAGGTGCAGGAGATGATGGACATTGCTCCCACGCGGACGTGAGAGCTGCTGGACTGTGTCGCAGTGAGTGCGCCCGTAGCTATGGGCGGGTCGGAGCAGTTGAGCACCCGCCTAGGGTACTTGTTGGCGATCGGCGCTTCAGCAAGACTCAGACTGCCAAAGCGCTCGGTGAGCGCATCGATGTCGAGCGTGAGGTCGACGATGTTGCCCGCAGGGCCTGTCGGAGCAAGCCCCACGAGCCTGCAGTTTTGCCTGGACATGCGGCGGCAGGGAATGGCGAGGGGTCCTGCCCGGAGCATGAATCCGGCCGGCACCGCATATGGCCCCATGGTGGGCGCCGACTATCGTCGTTTTCTCATGACAGATGCCATGGGTAGGCTTATCGGAGGTGGTTGGGGCCGGAGGATGCCGATGGGCTCTGGTGCGGGATTAGGCACAAGCGGTGGTGGCACACGATGTACCCAGGTTCAGGGCCCTCCGTGGGAGGTAACACCCCTATTCCTGCTTGGTCTAGTTGATGGATGGGTATGTTTACAAGTTTGCTCCTCGAGCTGTTATCTAGAGGAGGAAGAGGGATCACCCGGCTCGCCTTCCTCCGCTACGAAGGTGGATATGGGGGAAGTATCTCGTTGGTGTGTGTGTGCGTGAGACTCATTGTCCCCATTGCATGGGGGCTCGGGGGGGTTATAGGCCAACCCCTTGGCTTACAATATTCTTAGGGTACAGAATGGAGGGACCCGGCTGGCAGCCTCTCTAGCTGGCCAGGGGGTCCCGCCTCGTGAGCCATCTCGTCGCCCGTAGGGTCCACCAGTTGCGCGGTCCCATCGCCCAGTGGGGCCCGCCAGCCGGCTCCGTGATTGGCCCGTGCCCACCTGCTACGGCATGGGCTGCCCAGGCGGCGGCGTCTTGCGCCAGCCGACCGAAGTCTCCGGTACGGCCGGCGGCACTGTAGCCACGCCGAAGCAGGTGATCGAGTGGGCGGAGGCGTGCTAGCACTGTTGCCATGCCCGGTCATGGTCGGCTAAGGTTAGCGGTGTGACCGGCAGAATAGTAGCCATGCGCACCCGTGCGTCAGCGGTCACTGTGGCTACATTGGCTCCCGTCGTGGGGGTCCCATCGTGTCGCCATAACCGGGTTTATAGGGATGGGACGGGAGCTTGTCCGCCCCAAGGGTCAACAAAGGAGGCGGCCCGTAGGCAGCCTACCACGCCCAGCCGGCCGGGGGCTGAGCCGGCTCCTTGGACATCCGGCCTCGATCCAGCTGGCAACGTGCTTGCCGGTCGCGCGCCAGTCGGCCGGGAAGCAGCTGGCCACGTATTTTTTCTTGAAGTGGGTGAGAGGACCCCGTTGCTTTGGACTGCCATGGGGTAATAACCCCGTCAAAGACCATGAAGAACATGGTATTGAGAAGCAAAGAGAGAGAAGAAGCCATATAGCAACTAGCTATGGACCCATAGGTCTATGGTGAACTACTCACACATCATCGGAGGGTCAATGGAGTTGATATAGATGCCCTCCTTGATCGAATCCCCCTCTGGCAGATTACTGAAAGAGGCTCCAAGATTGGATCTCTCGAGAACGGAGGCTTCTGGCAGCGGAAAAGTGTTTTCGTGGCTCGTTCTAATAATGATGGATACTTGGGAATTTATAGGCCGACGATTAGGGTTAGAGGAGGTGCCAGGGGCCCACAAGTCTGCCCGATGTGGGGTACTCCCCTGGCCGCGGCAAGCGGGCTTGTGGCCCCGTGGAAGCTCCTCTGCCTTGGTTCTAAGGTCTTGTGGCTTCCATATTTTCGAGAAAAAATCTTTCAGAGGTTTTATTCCGTTTGGACTCCGTTTAATATTCCTTATCTATGAAACTCAAAAACAAGGAAAAAACAGAAACTGGCACTAGGCTCTAGATTAATAGGTTAGTCCCCAAAATAATATAAAATAGCATATTAATGCATATAAAACATCCAAAACAGATATATAATATCATGGAACAATAAAAAATTATAGATACGCTGGAGACGTATCAGCATCCCCAAGCTTAATTCCTGCTCGTCCTCGAGTAGGTAAATGATAAAAACAAATTTTTTGATGTGGAATGCTACCCAACATATTTATCCATGTAATATTCTTTATTGTCGCATGAATATTCAGATCCATTAGATTCAAAACAATAGTCTAATATTGACATAAAAACAGTAATACTTCGAGCACACCAACAAGGTAGTCATGTCCTTTCGAAATAACATGGCCTTAGAAAGTTATCCCTTCAAAATCATATGGTCTGGCTATGCTCCATCTTCCCCACACAAAGTATCTAAATCATGCACAACCCCGATGAACAAGTCAAGCAATTGTTTCACACTTTTGGTGTTCTCAAACCTTTTCAACTCTCACACAATACATAAGCATGAGCCATCGATATAGCATTATAGGTGGAATAGAATGTTGGAAATATGCCCTAGAGGCAATAATAAATTAGTTATTATCATATTTCCTTGTTCATGATAATCGTTTATTATCCATGCTATAATTGTATTGATTAGAGACTTAGATGCATGTGTGGATACATAGACAAAACCATGTCCCTAGTATGCCTCTAATAGACTAGCTCGTTGATCAAAGATGGTTAAGGTTGCCTAGCCATGGACATGAGATGTCATTTGATAACGGGATCACATCATTAGGAGAATGGTGTGATGGACAAGACCCAAACTACAAACGTAGCATATGATCGTGTCAGTTTATTGCTACTGTTTTCTGCATGTCAAGTATATGTTCCTATGACCATGAGATCATGCAACTCACTGACACCGGAGGAGTGCCTTGTGTGTATTAAACGTCGCAACATAACTGGGTGACTATAAAGGTACTCTACAGGTATCTCCGAGGGTGTCTGTTGAGTTGGCATGGATCAAGACTGGGATTTGTTACTCCGTGTGACGGAGAGGTATCTCAGGGCCCACTCGGTAATACAACATCACAACAAGCCTTGCAAGCAATGTGACTAAGTGTTAGTCATAGGGTCTTGTATTACGTAACGAGTAAAGAGGCTTGCCGGTAACGAGGTTGAACTAGGTATGGAGATACCGACGATCGAATCTCGGGCAAGTAACATACCGAAGAACAAAGGGAACATCTTACGGGATTAACTGAATCCTTAACATAGAGGTTCGACCAATAAAGATCGTCGTAGAATATGTAAAAACCAATATGGGCATCCAGGTCCCGCTATTGGTTATTGACCGTAGAGGTGTCTTGGTCATGTCTACATAGTTCTCGAACCTGCAGGGTCTGCACACTTAAGGTTTGGTGACGGTTCGGTAGTACAGAGTTATGTATGGTGGTGATCGAAGGTTGTTCGGAGTCCCATATGATATCCCGGACGTCACGAGGAGCTCCGGAATGGTTCGGAGTTAAATATTCATATATAGGAAGTCCTATTTTGGTTGCCGGAAAAGTTTCGGGCTCATCGGTAGTGTACCGGGTGTGCCGAGAGTGTATCGGGAGACCATCGGGAGGGGTATTTCGACCCAAGAGGCTACATGGGCTGTGGGAGAGTAAATACCAGCCCTTTGTGGGCTGGTGGAAGTCCCACACAAGGCCCATGCGGCTGGGAAGAAAAGCCCAAAGGGAAAATGGTGGGAAAAGGCCAAAAAAGGGGAGGAATCCTAGTCCTACTAGGATTGGAGGAGGAGTCCTCCTATCCTCCCCACTTCGGCCGACCCGGGGATGCTTGGCCCTTGCGCCAAGTCCTCTCCTCCCTCCCTCTTATATATACTGGAGGTTTTAGGGTTTTTTGCACAGAATTTTTAGCCACGTGTTACTCGTTCCTCCAGTGCATAGTTTCTCCACTAGATCAGATTTCTATAGTGCTTAGGTGAAGCCCTGTCGGAATTGCTCCACCACCATAACCGCGGTGCCGTCATGCTGCCGGTGAACTCGTCTACCTCTCTGCTCCCCCTTGCTGGATCAAGAAGGCGGAGATCGTCATCGAGCTGTACGTGTGCTGAATGCGGAGGTGGCGTCCGTTCGGCGCTAGATCGGAAGGACCGTGATCAAGATCGCGAGACGGATCGTGATGAGTTCGCGGGATGGATCATGATGAGTTTGCGGGATGGGTCATGATTGGATCGCGGTATGGATCGTGATGAGTTCGCGGGATGGATCGTGATTGGATCGCAGGACGGATCGTGATGAGATCGCGGGACGCTCGGCGATTTGGATCACGAAGACGTTCAACTACAACAACCGCATTTCTTAACGCTTCCCACTTAGTGATCTACAAGGGCATGTAGATCCACTCTCCCTCTCGTAGATGCTCATCACCATGGATAGATCTTGCGTGTGCGTAGGAAATTTATTGTTTCCCATGCGACGTTCCCCAACAGTGGCATCATGAGCTAGGTCTATGTGTAGATGAGATCTCGAGTAGAACACAAAGAGTTCCCTCAACTGCAACTTGTTGCATAGATGGCTTGCGGGTGCCAGTTTCTCTGACTTTAGTTGGATTGGATTCGACAAAGGCGGTCCTTGAGAAGGTTGAAAAGCAAATAGTGTATCACCGTTGTGATTTTTGCGTAGATGAGAATTGTTCTTGCTAGATACCCGTAGCAGCCACGTAAAACATCCAACAACAACTAGAGGACGTCTAACTTGTTTTTGCAGGGTATGTTGTGATATGATATGTCCAATTACATGATGTGATATATGTGATGTATGAGATGATCATGTGATGTATAGATTATCACGACTTGCATGTCGATGAGTACGGCAACCGGCAGGAGCCATAGGGTTGTCTTTAATTATTCTATGACCTGCGTGTCAATCATTAAGCGCTATGTAATGCTTTACTTTATCGCTAAACGGTAGCAATAGTAGTAGAAGCATGTTGGGCGTGACAACCCCGATGGCGACACGTTGATGGAGCTCAAGATGATGGAGATCATGGTGTCTTGCCGGTGATGATGGAGATCATGCCGGTGCTTTCAAGATGGAGATCAAAAGCACAAGTTCATGGCCATATCATGTCACTTATGATTTGCATGTGATGTTAATCCTTTTATGCACCTTGTTTTTCTTAGACGACGGTAGCATTATAAGGTGATCCCTCACTTAAATTTCAAGATGAATTGTGTTCTCCCCGAGTGTGCACCGTTGCGAAAGTTCGTCGTGTTGAGACACCACGTGAAGATCGGGTGTGATAGACACTACGTTCACATACAACGGGTGCAAGCCAGTGTTGCACATGCAGAACACTCGGGTTAAACTTGACGAGCCTAGCATGTACAGACATGGCCTCGGAACACAAGAGACCGAAAGGTCGAACATGGGTCATAGTAGATATGATCAACATGATGATGTTCACCATTGAAACCACCTCAACTCACGTGATGATCGGACTTGAGTTGGTGAATTTGGATCATGTATCACTCGAATGACTAGAGGGATGTCAATTTGAGTGGCAGTTCTTAAGTAATATGATTAATTGAACTCATTATCATGAACATAGTCAGTAGTGTCTTTGCAAACTGTGTTGTAGATTACTAGCTCATCCTGTAGCTCCCTTGAGTTTTTATATGTTCCTAGAGAAATAGAGTTGAAAGATGATGGTAGAAATATTGCGGACTGGATCCATGATCTGAGGATTGTCCTCATTGGTGCACAAAAGGCTTATGTCCTTAATGCACTGCTCGGTGCACCAACCCCTCTAGCGTTGTTTGTAGATGTTGTGAACATCTGACAGGCACGTTCTGATAACTACTTGATAGTTTAGTGTGTCATACATTACGACTTAGAATTGAGGCTCCGAAATGTTTTGAACGTCACAGAACATATGAGATGTTCTAAGAGCTGAAATTACGAACTCAGGCTCATGCCCGTGTTGCGAGATATGAGATCTCCAACAAGATTCTTTGCCTGTAATATGAAAGAGAATAGCTCAACCATTGAGCATGTGCTCAGATTGCCTGGGTGCTACAATCGCTTGAATCGAGTGGGAGTTGATCTTCCAGATAAGATAGTGATTGATATAGTTCTCCAAGTCACTGTCACTAAGCTACTAGAACTTGGTGATGAACTATAAAATGCCAGGGATAGAAATAATGATCCCTGAGCTGTTCGCGATGTTTGACATCACGAAGGTACAAATCAAGAAGGAGCGTCAAGTGTTGATGGTTAGTCAAACCACTAGTTTCGAGAAGGGCAGGAGCAAGGAGGGAAAACCTCATGGATAGCAAGTCAGTTGCTGCTCCAGTGAAGCAACACAAAGTTGAACCCAAACCCGAGACTAAGTGCTTCGATTATAAGGAGAGCGGTCGCTGAAGCGGAAAAACTTTAGATACTTGGTAGATAAGAAGGCTGGCCACGTCGACAGAAGTACATTTGATATACGTGTTATTTATGTGTACCTTGCTAGTACTCCTAGTAGCACCTGGGTATTGTATATCGGTTTGGTTGCTAAATGTTAGTAACTCGAAATAAAAGCTACGGAATAGACGGAGCACTAGCTAAGGGTGAGGTGACGATGTGTGTTGGAAATGTTTCCAAGGTTGATGTGATCAACATCGCACGCTCTCTCTACCTTCGGGATTAGTGACGAACCTAAATAAATGTTATTTGGTGTTTTGCGTTGAGCATGAACGTGATTAGATCATGTTTATTGCAACACGGTTATTCATTTAAGTTAAAGAATAATGGTTATTCTGTTTACATGAATAATACCTTCAATGGTCATGCACCCAGTAAGAATGGTTTGTTGAATCTTGATCGTAGTAATACACATGTTCATAACATTGATGCCAAAAGATACAAAGTTATTAATGATAGTACCACATACTTGTTGCACTTCCCCTAAATGTCATATTGGTATAAAGCGCATGAAGAAACTCCATGCTGATGGATCTTTGGACTCATTCGATCTTGAATCTGTTGAGACATGCGAACCATGCCTCTTGGGCAAGATGACTAAGGACCCCGTTTTCTGGTTTGATGGAGCGGGCATGTGATTTATTGGAAATGATACATGTTCATGTATGAAATCCAATGAGTCTTGTAGCATGCGGTGGATATCGTTATTCTTACCTTCACTGATGATTTGAGTAGATAATAGTGTATATTTACTTAATGAAACGCAAGTTTGAATCGTTTGGAAAGGTTCAAGAAAATTCAGAGTGAAGTTTAAGATCATCGTGACAAGAAGATAAAATGTACGCGATATGACCGTGGAGGTGAATATCTGAGTTACGAGTTTGGTATACAACTTAAGACAATGTGAAAGTTGTTTCACAACTCACGCCACCTGGAACACCATAGTGTCATGGTGTGTCTGAACGTCATAGTCGTGCTCTATTGGATATGGTGCAAATTATGATGTCTCTTATCCTTTTACCACTATCGTTTTGGGGTTATGCATTAGAGACAACTACATTCACTTTAGATAGGGCACCATCTAAATCCGTTGAGATGACACCGTGTGAATTATGGTTTGATAGAAACCTAAGCTGTCATTTCTTAATGTTTGGGGTTGCAACACTTATGTGAAAAAGGGTTTTCACCTAATGAGCTCGAACCCAAAGCGGACAAATGCATCTTCATAGAATACCCTAAAGACAGTTGGGTCAACCTTCTATCTCAGATCCAAGCATAAAATGTTTGTTGCTAAAACTAGGTCCTTTCTTGAGAAAGAGTTTATCTTGAAAGAATTGAGTGGGAGGAAGATAGAACTTGATGAGGTTGTTGAGCCTTTGTTCAACCAGAGAGTAGCGCAGCGCGGGAAGATGTTTCTGTGAAGCCTACGTGAGTTGAAGAGGAAGTTAATGATGATGATCATGAAGCTTCGGATCAAGTTACTATCGAACCTTGTAGGTCGACAAGGACGTGTATTGCTCCTGAGCGGTACGACAACCCTGTCTTGGAGGTCATGTTGTTGGACAACGATGAACCTACGAGCTATGGAGAAGCTATGATGAGCCCGGATTTCGACAAATGGTTAGAGGCCATGAAATCCGAGAAAGCATCCATATATGAAAACCAAGTATAGACTTTGGTAGACTTGCTCGTTGGACGGCAGGTCGTTGAGTACAAATGGATCTTTAAAATGAAGACAAACGCTAATGGTGAATGTCACCATTCATAAAGCTCGACTTGTCGCAAAGAAGTTTCCGACAATTTCAAGGAGTTGACTACGATGAGACTTTCTCACTCGTAGCGATGCTAAAGTCTGTTGGAATTATGTTAGCAGTTGCTGCATTTTTCAATTATGAAATCTGGCAGATGGATGCCAAAACATCGTTTCCTTCCTTAAGGAAAGGTTGTATGACATACAACCAGAAGGTTTTTTAGTACTAAGGATGCTAAAAGGTGAGCAAGCTTCAATGATCCTTCTATTGACTGAAGCAAGCATCTCGGAGTTGGAATATACACTTTGATAAGGTGATCAAAGTTTTTAAATCTATACAAAGTTTATGAGAAACTTGTATTTGCAATAGAGTGAGTGGGAGCACTATAGAGTTTCTGATAAGTATATGTGGATGACATATTGCTATTCAGAAATGATGTAGAATTTCTGGAAAGCATAAACAGTTGTTTGAAAAGAGTTTTTCAAAGGAAGACCTGGATAAAGCTACCTAATTGTTGAACATCAAGATCTATAGAGATAGATCAAGATGCTAGATGAGACTTTCAATGAGTACATACCTTGACAAGATTTTGAAAGAGTTCAAAATAGATCAGTCAGAGAAAGAGTTCTCGCCTAATTTCTAAGGTGTGAAGTTGAGTGAGACTCAAAGCTCGACAACAGCAGAAGAAAGAGAAAGAATGAATGTCGTCCCCTATGCCTTAGCCATAGGCTCTATATTATGCCATGCTGTGTACCGCACCTGGTGTGTGCCTTGCCATGAGTCAGTCAAGGGGCACAAAAACTGATCCAGGAGTGGATCACTAGACAACGGTCAAGATTATCCTTAGTGACTAAAAGACTAAGGAGATGTTTCTCGATTATGGAGGTGATAAAGAGTTCATCATAAAGAGTTACGTCGATGCAAGCTTTAACACCAATCCGGATGACTCATAGTAGCAATCTGGATACATATAGTGGAGCAGCCATTTGGAATAGTACCAAGTGGAGTGTGGTAGTAGTGTTTACGGTTTGACATAGAGATTTGCAAAGTACACTCAGATCTAAATGTCGGAGACCCGTTGACTATAAGACCTCTCTCACATGCAAAGCATGATCGAGCCCAGAACTCATTGGGTGTTAGATTCATAACAATGCGTATCACATGGTGATGTGAACTAGATTATTGACTCTATTGCAAGTGTGAGACTGTTGGAAATATGCCCTAGAGGCAATAATAAATTAGTTATTATCATATTTACTTGTTCATGATAATCGTTTATTATCCATGCTATAATTGTATTGATCGGGGACTTAGATGCATGTGTGGATACATAGACGAAACCATGTCCCTAGTATGCCTCTAATAGACTAGCTCGTTGATCAAAGATGGTTAAGGTTGCCTAGACATGGACATGAGATGTCATTTGATAACGGGATCACATCATTAGGAGAATGGTGTGATGGCCAAGACCCAAACTACAAATGTAGCATATGATCGTGTCAGTTTATTGCTACTGTTTTCTGCATGTCAAGTATATGTTCCTATGACCATGAGATCATGCAACTCACTGGCACCGGAGGAGTGCCTTGTGTGTATTAAACGTCGCAACGTAACTGAGTGACTATAGAGGTACTCTACAGGTATCTCCGAGGGTGTCTCTTGAGTTGGCATGGATCAAGACCGGGATTTGTTACTCCGTGTGACGGAGAGGTATCTCAGGGCCCACTCGGTAATACAACATCACAACAAGCCTTGCAAGCAATGTGACTAAGTGTTAGTCACGGGATCTTGTATTACGTAAAAAGTAAAGAGATTTGCCGGTAACAAGGTTGAACTAGGTATGGAGATACCGACGATCGAATCTCGGGCAAGTAACACATCGAAGAACAAAGGAAACATCTTACGGGATTAACTAAATCCTTGACATAGAGGTTCGACCGACAAAGATCTTCGTAGAATATGTAGGAACCAATATGGGCATCCAGGTTCCACTATTGGTTATTGACCGTAGAGGTGTCTTGGTCATGTCTACATAGTTCTCGAACCTGTAGGGTCTGCACACTTAAGGTTTAGTGACATTTCGGTAGTATAGAGCTATGTATGGTGGTGACCGAAGATTGTTCGGAGTCCCATATGATATCCCGGACGTCACGAGGAGCTCCACAATGGTCCGGAGATAAAGATTCATATATATAGGAAGTCCTATTTTGGTCGCTGGAAAAGTTTCGGGCTGATCGGTAGTGTACCGGGAGTGTCGGTGGTGTATCGGGAGACCATCCGGAGGGATATTTTGACCCAAGAGGCTACATGGGCTGTGGGAGAGTAAATACCAGCCCTTTTTGGGCTGGTGGAAGTCCCACACAAGGACCATGCAGCTGGTAAGAAAATCCCAAAGGGAAAAAGGTGGAAAAAGGCCAAAAAAGGGGAGGAATCCTAGTCCTACTAGGATTGGAGGAGGAGTCCTCCTCTCCTCCCCAGTTCGGCCGACCCGAGGATGCTTGGCCCTTGCGCCAAGTCCTCTCCGCCCTCCCTCTTATATATACTAGAGGTTTTAGGGTTTTTTGCACAGAATTTTTAGCCACGTGCTGCCCGTTCCTCTAGTGCATAGTTTCTCCTCTAGATCGGATTTCTGCAGTGCTTAGGCAAAGCCCTGCCGGAATTGCTCCACCACCATCACCGCGGTGCCATCACGCTGCCAGTGAACTCGTCTACCTCTCCACTCCCTCTTGCTAGATCAAGAAGGCAGAGATCGTCATCGAGCTGTACGTGTGCTGAACGCGGAGGTGTCGTTTGTTCGGCGCTAGATCGGAAGGACCGTGATCAAGATCGTGAGACGGATCGTGATGAGTTCGTGGGACAGATCGTGATGAGTTTGCGGGATGGATCGTGATTGGATGGCGGGACGGATCGTGATGAGTTTGCGAGACGGATCGTGATTGGATCGCGGGACGGATCGTGATGAGATCGTGGGAGCTCGGCGATTTGGATCGCGAAGACGTTCGACTACACCAACCGTGTTTCTTAATGCTTTCCGCTTAGAGATATACAAGGGTATGTAGGTCCACTCTCCCTCTCGTAGATGCTCATCACCATGTATAGATCTTGCGTGTGCGTAGGAAAATTTTTGTTTCCCATGCGACGTTCCCCAACATAGAATATGGTGGGGATGCAAGGAAAAAGGAGAAGATAATCTCACATCAACTAGGCGTATCAACGGGCTATGGAGATGCCCATCAATAGATATTAATGTGAGTGAGTAGGGATTTCCATGCAACAAATGCACTTAGAGCTAGAAGTGTATGAAAGCTCAAAACCAAAACTAAGTGGTCGTGCAAAATGAATATCCACTAGTTATATGAAAGTGACAAAATAGGAGACTCTCTATCATGAAGATCATGGTGCTACTTTGAAGCACAAGTGTGGAAAAAGATAGTAGGAATTGTCCCTTCTCTATTTCTCTCATTTTATTTATTTTTGTGGGCTTCTTTGGCCTCTTTTTTTTGTTTGGGCTTCGCTGGCCTCTTTTGTTTTTTGTAATGTCCGGATACTCGTCCCAACTTGTGAGGGATTCATATCCTCCATCATCCTTTTCTCTCATGGGATAATGCTCTATTAATGAAAAATCATCACACTTTTATTTACTTATAACTCAAAGAAAAATAAATTACAACTCGATTCCTATGACAATATAAAACTCTATATGCAATATGAAGTGATGATGCAAGTCATAGAAAAACTACATGGTGGAAGTTGCATGGAAATATATGTCGGAATGGCTATGGAAATGCCATAATAGGTAGGTATGGTGACTGTTTTGAGGAATATATGGTGGCTATTTTGAGGAAGGAGGGTTTGATGTACCGGCGAAAGTTGCGCGGTACTAGAGAGGCTAGCAAAGATGGAAGGGTGAGAGTGCGTATAATCCATGGACTCACATTAGTCTTAAAGAACTCACATACTTATTGCAAAAGTCCATTAGTCATCAAACAAATTATTAGACACGTGCTCCTAGGGGAGAGGTTGGTAGGATTTAACCATAGCGCGCTCCCGACCCTCACACAAAGGTCGACAATCATTAGACAAGTCATGCTCCGACTTCGTTACATAGCGGTTCACCATACGTGCATGCTTCGGGAATCACAAGCTTTGACACATGTATCTCTTCATTTCACAACTATTCACTAGCATGACTCTCATACTACCATCCCTATTATCTCAAAACTATATGCAAGGAATCCAACTTCTCATAGTTGTTAATGCACTTAATATGAAAGTTTTTATTATATCCCTCTTGGATGCCATTATATTAGGACCAAATTCATAACCTAAACAAATTACCATACTGTTTTAAGAAAATATCAAAATAAAATAAGTGAGGAATGAGAGTTCAATAATTTCTATAAAATATAACACCACCATGCTCTAAAAAGATATAAGTGAAGCACTAGAGCAACATTGCCTAGCTCAAAAGATATAAGTGAACCATACAGAGTATTCTACCAAATTCACGATTCAGCATGTCTCTCTCTAAATATGTGTGTAGCAAAGATGATTGTATCAACTAACAAGTAAAGACTCATATCATACAAGACGCTCCAAGCAAAACGCATATCATGTGGTGAATAAAAATATAGCCTCAACTAAATTTACCGATGGATTGAAGATGAAAGAGGGGATGCCTTCCGGGGCATCCCCAAGCTTAGGATTTTTGGTATCCTTGAATATGACTTGGTGTGACATGGGCATCCCCAAAATTAGGCTCTTTCCACTCTTTATTCCATAGTTCATCAAATCTTCACCCAAAACTTGAAAACTTCACAACACAAAACTCAATAGAAAACTCATGAGATCCGTTAGTATAAGAAAAATAAATCACCACTTTAGGTACTGTTGTGAACTCATTCTTTATTTATATTTGTGTAATACCTACTGTCTTCTAAGTTTTCCATGACTCATACCCCCACATACGACCCATAGATACATCAAAATAAGCAAACAACACAAAGAAAACAGAATCTGTCAAAACCAGAACAGTCTGTAGCGATCTATAAACTTCGAATACTTATGAACTGTAAAAATTCTCAAAAATTAGTAGAACCAGGGAAATTCGTATATCAATCCTGTGTAAAAATTTCAGATCAATTTGACGCTCTGAAAAATTCAGAAAACTCCTGGACGGAGCGCAAAAGTTTCTGTTTTCCAGCAAGATGAAATCAATAACTACCATAGATCACCTCAAAGGTTTTACTTTGCTCAAACACTAATTTAAACACCAAAACACAATTACTACAGAATTAATAATGTGACAAACACACCAAAACAGAAGCAAAAACTTAAAATAAAAAAAATTGGGTTGCCTCCCAACAAGCGCTATTGTTTAACGCCCCTAGCTAGGCAAAACGAAATAGATCTAGGTATTCTCATATTTGGTATGCAATCCATAAGTAGCTCTCATGATATATTCATGAGGTAATTTTATTTTCTTTCTAGGAAAGTGTTCCATACCCTTCCTTAATGGGAATTGGAACCTAATATTCCCTTCCTTCATATCAATAATTGCACCAATCGTTCTAAGGAAAGGTCTACCAAGAATAAAAGGACATGTAGGATTGCAATCTGTATCAAGAACAATGAAATATATGGGCACATAATTCCTATTTTCAACAATAATAACATCATTAATTCTTCCCATAGGTTTCTTTATAGTGGAATCCGCAAGATGCAAATTTAAGGAGCAATCATCAAATTCACGGAAACCTAACACATCACATAAAGTTTTTGGAATAGTGGAAATGCTAACACCAAAATCACACAAAGAATGGCACTCATAATCTTAAATATTAATCTTAATAGTAGGTTCCCACTCATCATAAGGATTTCTAGGCATAGAAACTTCCAACTCAAGTTTTTCTTCAAAAGCATTCATCATAGCATCAACACTATGTTTAGTAAAAGCCTTGTTTTGATTACAAGCATGAGGAGAATTCAACATGGATTGCAAAAAGGAAATACAATCAATAAAAGAGCATCTACCATGATTAAATTCTTTTAAATCCAAAGGAGTGGGTTCATTGCTATTTAAAGTTTTGACCTCTTCAATCCCATTTTAATCAATCTTAGCATCAAGATCTAAAAACTCTGAATCATTGGGATGCCTTTTAACTAAAGTTGACTCATATCCAGTCCCATGATTATCAATATTAACATTGGAAAACCAAGATTCAATAGGATTCACATCAATCACTTTAAGATCTTCATCAATATTATCACGAGAACATACTTTTTCAAGCCATTCATGCTTAGCATGAACTCTAGTGGTTCTTTCCTTACACTCATCAAAAGAAATTCTCATATATTTTAAAGACTCATTAATATAATTCTTGGGTGGAATAGATCTAATTTTTAAAGAATCAATCTCAAGAGAAATTTTATCAACGTTCCTAGCCAAATCATCAATCTTGAGCAATTTTTCTGCAATCATAGCATTGAAACATTTTTGCGTACTAATGAATTCTTTAATATTACTCTCAAAATAAGAGGGTATCTTATTATAATTTCCATAAGAATTGTTGTAGGAATTACCATAATTATAGAGTAATTACTAGGAACGGTCTAGCATTGAAATTGCCCCTGTAAGCGTTATTACCAGAATTGTTCCTACCAACAAAATTCACATCCATAGATTCATTATCATTTCCAATCAAAGAAGACAAAGGCATATCATTAGGATCAATAGGAGCAATCTTACTAGAAAACAATTTCATCAATTCATCCATCTTTTCACTTAGAGTATTAATTTCTTCAATAGCATGCACTTTTCTACTAGTAGGAGATCTTTCGGTGTGCCATTGAGAGTAAATTGACATAATATTATCTAGGAGTTTATTAGCTTCTCCTAATGTGATCTCCATAAAAGTTCCACCCGTGGCGGAATCTATGAGATTCCTAGAAGCAAAATTCAATCTAGCATAGAAAATTTGTATAATCATCCATAAACTCAAACCATGCGCGGGGCAATTCCTAATCATAAGTTTCATCCTCTCCCAAGATTGTGCAACATGTTCATGATCAAGTTGCTTAAAATTCATTATATCGTTCCTAAGGAAGATTATCTTAGCGGGCGGAAAGTACTTGGAAATAAAAGCATCTTTACACTTATTCCATGAATCAATACTATTTTTAGGCAAAGATGAAAACCAAGTTAGCACGATCTCGCAGTGAGAATAGAAATAGCTTCAATTTAACAATATCATTATCCACATCTTTCTTATTTTGCATATCACACAATTCAAAGAAAGTATTTAGATGGGTGCGGCATCTTCATTAGCAAGGCCGGAAAATTGTTTTTCATCACAAGATTGAGCAAAGCATCATTCATTTCATAAGATTCTGTACTAGTGGTGGGAGCAATCGGAGTACTAATAAAATAATTATTATTAGTATTGGAAAAGTCACACAACTTGGTATTCTCTTCAGTCATCATGACAAAGCAAGCAATCAAGCACTCAAGCAAGCAAAAAAGCAAACGGGGAGATGAACGAAGAAAGGTGAAAGGCAAATCTTTTTGAAAATTGTTTTAGAAGTGGGAGAGAGGAAAATGAGAGGCAAATGGAAAATAATGTAAATTCAAGATATGATTTTGTGATGGGTACTTGGTATTCTTGACTTGCTATGTATCTCTCCGGCAACAGCGCCAAAAATCCTTCTTGCTACTTCTCGAGCATGCGTTGGTTTCCCGTGAAGAGGAGCGGTTTGATGCAGCAAAGTAGATAAGTATTTCCCTTAGTTTTTGAGAACCAAGGTATCAATCCAGTAGGAGATACAAGCGAGCCACCAATAGATATACTTGCACAAGGAATCAAACTCTTGCACCCAACGCTATGAAGGGGTTGTCAATCCCTTCACGGTTATTTGCAAGGATGAGATCTAGTAGAGATAGATATAATAGGATGCTTGGACGGAAAGTAAAACTAAAAGTAAAAACAATGAAGCAAGTATTTTTGGTGTTTTTGGTTTTAGATCTGAAAATATAATATGGAAAATAGATCCGGGGGCCATAGGTTTCACTAGATGGCTTCTCTCATGATGGCAAGTATTACGGTGGGTGAACAAATTACTGTCTAGCAATTGATAGAAAAGCAAATAGTTATGAAGATATCCAAGGCAATGATTATTCATATAGGCATCACGTTCGTGACAAGTAGACCGAAACGATTCTGCATCTACTACTATTACTCCACACATCGATCGACTCCTTCCTGCATCTAGAGTATTAAGTTCATGAAGAACAGAGTAACACATTAGGTAAGATGACATGATGTAGAGGGATAAACTCAAGCAATATGATGAAAACCCCATATTTTTACCCTTGATGGCAACAAAACAATACGTGCATCGCTACCCCTATTATGTCACTGGGTGAGGACACCGCAAGATTGAACCCAAAACTAAACACTTCTCCTATTGCAAGAATTACCAATCTAGTTGGGCAAACCAAATCAATAATTCGAAGAGACTTGCAAAGATATGAAATCATGCATATAAGAATTCAGGAAAGACTCAAATAATATTCATGGATAATCTGAACATAAACCCACAATTCATCGGATCTCGACAAACACACCGCAAAAGAGTATTACATCGGATAGATCTCCATGAAGATCGTGAAGAACATTGTATTGAGAAGCAAAGAGAGAGAAGAAGCCATCTAGATACTAGCCATGGACCCGTAGGTCTATGGTGAACTACTCACGCATCATCGGAGGCGCAATGGAGTTGATGTAGATGCCCTCCATGATCGAATCCCCCTACGGTAGATTACCGGAAAAGGCTCCAAGATTGGATCTCTCGGGAACAGTGGCTTCTGGCAGCGGAAAAGTGTTTCCGTGGCTCGTTTTGATAATGATGGAATATTTGAGTATGTATAGGCCGAAGATTAGGGTTAGAGGAGGTGCTAGGGACCCACAAGCCTGCCCAGCATGGGGTACCCCCCTGGCCGCGGCAAGCGGTCTTGTGGCCCCGTGGCAGCTCATCTGCCTTGGTTCTCAAGTCTCGTGGCTTCCATATTTTCCAGAAAAAAATTCTAGAGGTTTTATTCTGTTTGGACTCCATTTAATATTCCTTATCTGCGAAACTCAAAAACAAGGAAAAAACAGAAACTGGCACTAGGCTCTAGATTAATAGGTCAGTCCCAAAAATAATATAAAATAGCATATTAATGCATATAAAACATCCAAAACATATAATATAATAGCAAGGAACAATCAAAAATTGTAGATACGTTGGAGACGTATCAAGGCGCGGTTGTCTGGCCAGCCCCGGTAACCACCTTTTGTACAAGTCTTGCCGTTGAAGCATGTAATCCTTGGTACAAAGCCAAGCTCAGACCCTGTGTGTAGATAAATAAAGATAAGTGTTCTGCACTCATGTTTGATTATCATGTTTACTTATTTATATGTTTTTCTGAAATATTACATTGCACTTAATTCTGGCAAGGACTAATGAACTGCCAAGGTTCCATATCCATATTTTATCTTCTTTCTTTTTCCAAAGGATAGAAGGATCCCTCGCATGCAGCTTTGCTAGGGGGGAATGATGGTACGGATACCTATGAGCGACGTTCCAAAAAAACTTGCTGGAAGGATAAAGGCAACAAAAAGATAAGGTGCAAAAACCCCTTGTGAATCCTTGCCGTAATGTTATTTTCCTTGAGAGCTTTCGACTTCTATATGGAAAACCTGCACATACACACACACACACACACACACACGGGAACCTTGCCACGATTGGATGCGCCCTCACTGCGTTCGGGGCTGCTCAATGGCTTAAGTGGCTTCGCCCGCGCTCCTTGTTTCATTTTAAGTCCGCTCAACGGTCCAAGTGATAACACTCGTACCCTTATCCCATTTTCGAGTAAGACTGGCGCCTTGAATGGCCGCGCCAAGGATGCCAAGGTGTCTGGACGGAAGTGGCACCGCCAGTAGGCCGCTAAGGACCCATTCCTCAAAGCTCTCGTGGTAGGACCACATGCGCTGGCAAGATTCTTCCAGAAAGGGCGTAGGGAAAATTTCCATATACAGAATCAGTCTATCAAGGAAGATAATACACATTCATTCAAAATGGGGTGAAGTTTACATAATATATCGCTCTTTTCTAAGTACATCTTTATTTGACTTTCTCCCCTAGGGGATATTACAAGAAGAAAAATATGGCGAGGGGCCTCCGACAGAAGCCCAACCTGACCCCTCTGGACTAGCACTGCACGGACGCGTAGGGCTGTGATACGTCCATTTCGCATCATGTTTTCTTGTTATTATTTATAATGTTTTTATCCATAATAATGCTTTTTGGAGTAATTCTAATGCCTTTTCTCTCATAATTTACAAGGAACACACTAAGAGAGAGAATTCCGGCAGCTGGAAATCTGGACGTGGAAAAGCTACGTCGGGCTACCTATTCTGCACAACTCCAAACAAGCTAAAACTTCACGGAGATTTTTTATGGATTATTTAATAATTATTGGAGCAAATAATTACCAGAGGGGGCCCACCAGGTGGGCACAACCCACCTGGGTGCGCCAGGGAGCCCAGGCGCGCCCTGGTGGGTTGTGCCGTCCTCGACCCACCTCCGGTGCCCATCTTTTGGTATATAAGTCATTTTGACCTAGAAAAAAGAAGAAGGAGGCTTTTGGGACTTGGGTAGGAGCACCTTTGCCCTCCGACGGAGCGATTCCGCCGAGGGAACTTCCCTCCTGGAGGGGAAATCGTCGTCATCATCATCACCAACAACTCTCCCATCTTGGAGAGGGCAATATTCATCAAAATCTTCAACAGAACCAACTCCTCTCAAACTGTATCTCCTCTCTTGATTTCAATCTTGTTACCAGAACTATAGATTGGTGCTTGTGGGTGACTAGTAGTGTTGATTACGTCTTGTAGTTGATCACTATATGGTTTATTTGGTGGAAGATTATATGTTCAGATCACTTACCCTATTTAATACCCCTCTGATCTTGAGCATGATTATTATATGTGAGTAGTTACTTTTGTTCTTGAGGTCAGAGGAGAAATCATGTTGCAAGTAATCATCTGAATTTGATATGTGTTCGATATTTTGATAGTTTGTATGTTGTGATTCCCTTAGTGGTGTCATGTGAACGTCGACTACATGACACTTCACCATATTTGGGCCTAAGGGAATGCATTGTGGAGTAGCAATTAGATGATGGGTTGCGAGAGTGATAGAAGCTTAAACCCAGTTTATCCGCTATTCCGTAAGGGACCGATTGGATCCAAAAGTTTAATGCTATGGTTAGAATTTATTATTAATCCTTTTCTCGTAGTTGCGGATGCTTGCGGGAGGGTTAATCATAAGTAGGAGGTTTATTCAAGTAAGAGAAGCACCTAAGCACCGGTCCACACACATATCAAATTATCAAAGTACCGAACACGAATTAAACCACCATGATGAAAGTGACTAGATGAAATTCCCGTGTACCCTCAAGAATGCTTTGCTTATTATAAGAGACCGCTTTGGCCTGTCCTTTGCCTCAAAAGGATTGGGCTACCTTGCTGCACTTTTGTTACTATATTCGTTACTTGCACGTTACAAATTATCTTGCTATCAAACTACCGCGTTACTTACAATTTCAGCACTTGCAGACATTACCTTCCTGAAAACTACTTGTCATTTCCTTCTGCTCCTTGTTGGGTTCGACACCCTTACTTATCTAAAAGAGCTACAATTGATCCCCTATACTTTTGGGTCATCAAGGATATTTTCTGGCGCCGTTGCCGGGGAGTGAAGCGCCTTTGGTAAGTGGAATTTGGTAAGGAAACATTTATATAGTGTGCTGAAATTTATTATCACTTGTTACTATGGAAAAAAATCCTTTGAGGAGTTTGTTCGAGGTATCTTCACCTCATCTGAAACCACAATCAGCTACCCCTCAACCTACTGCACCTACTGAAAATATTGAATATGAAATTCCTTCCGGTATGATAGAACAACTGCTAGCTAATCCTTATGCAGGAGATGGAGCTGAACATCCTGATATGCACTTGATATATGTGGAACAAATTTGTGGATTGTTTAAGCTTGCAGGTTTACCCAGGGGTCAAGTTGTGAAAAAGGTTTTCACTTTATCTTTGAAGGGAAAAGAATTGGCATGGTATAGGCTGCGAGGATATTGGATCATGGAATTGGAATCGTTTGAAATTGGAGTTCCACCAGAATTTTATCCTATGCATCTAGTTCATCGTGATCCGAATTATATATATAATTTTAAGCCTCATGAAGGAGAAAGTATCGCTCTAGCTTGGGGGAGTCTTAATTCAATGTTATATTCATGCGCCAATCATGAGCTCTCAAGAGAAATTATTATCCAGAATTTTTATGCTCGGCTTTCTCGTAATGATCAAACCATGCTTGATACTTCTTGTGATAGTTCTTTTATGAAGAAGACTATTGAATTCTGGTGGGATATTTTGGAAAGAATTAAACGCAACTCTGAAGATTGGGAACTCGATGAAGGTAAAGAGTCAGGTATTAAACTTAAGTATGATTGTGTTAAATCTTTTATGGATATCGATGCTTTTCAAAAGTTTAGCACTAAATATGGACTTGACTCTGAGATAGTAGGCTCCTTTTGTGAATCATTTACTACTCATGATGAACACCCTAAGGAGAAGTGGTTTAAATATCACCCACCTGTTAAAGAAGAAATTAAGAAACCAGCACCAGTTAAAGAAGAAACTATACTCTATAATGTTGATCCAGTTGTTCCTTCTGCTTATATAGAGAAACCACCTTTCCCTATTAGGATAAAGGAACATGCTAAAGTTTCAACTGTGGTTAACAAAAGCTATATTAGAACACCTAAACTTGAAGAACAAATTGAAGTAGAACCTAGCATTGCTATGGTTAAAGATCTCTTGGAAGAAGATATTGATGGGCATGCTACTTACTTCTGTGAAGAAGCTGCTAGAATTGCTAAACCTGATAGAAAAAATAACCATAGACCTGTTGTGGGCATGCCTGTTATTTTAGTTAAAATAGGAGATCACTGTTATCATGGTTTATGTGACATGGGTGCTAGTGTGAGTGCTATTCCTTACACTTTATATGAAGAGATTATGAAAGACATAGCACCTGCTGAGATAGAAGAAATAGATGTTACTGTTAAACTTGCTAATAGAGACACTATATCACCAATTGGGATTATTAGAGATGTTGAAGTCTTGTGTGGGAAAATAAAATACCCTTTTGATTTTCTTGTTCTTGGTTCCCCACAAGATGACTTCTGTCCCATTATCTTTGCTAGACCCTTCTTGAACACAATTAATGCTAAGATAGATTGTAAGAAACAAACTGTGGGAGTTAGCTTTGGTGATGAGTCTCATGAGTTTAATTTTTCCAAGTTTAGTAGAAATCATCATGAAAAATAATTGCCTAGTAAGGATGAATTAATTGGTCTTGCTTCTATTGTTGTACCACCTATTGATCCTTTAGAACAATATCTGCTAGACCATGAAAATGATTTACATATGCATGAAAGAAATGAAATAGATAAAGTTTTGTTTGAACAACGTCCTCTGCTTAAACACAATTTACCTATTGAAACTCTTAGAGGTCCTCCTCCACCTAAAGGTGATCTTGTGTTTGAACTCAAACAATTGCCAGACACTTTGAAATATGCTTATCTTGACGAAAAGAAGATATATCCTATTATTATCAGTGCTAACCTTTCAGAACATGAAGACGGAAGATTATTGAAGTTCTAAGGAAGCACCGGGCTGCTATTGGATATACTCTTGATGATTTAAAGGGCATTAGTCCCACTCTATATCAGCACAAAATCAATATGAAACCTGATGCTAAACCAGTTGTTGATCACCAACGTCGGTTAAATCCGAAGATGAAAGAGGTGGTAAGAACGGAAATATTAAAACTTCTGGAAGCAGGTATAATCTATCCTATAGCTGATAGTAGATGGGTAAGTCTTGTTCATTGTGTTCCTAAGAAAGGAGGTATTACTGTTGTTCCTAATGGTAAAAATGAACTTATTCGACAAAGAATTGTTACAGGCTATAGAATGGTAATTGATATTAGAAAATTAAACAAAGCAACTAGAAAAGATCATTACCCTTTGCCTTTTATTGATCAAATGCTTGAAAGATTATCTAAGCACACACACTTTTGCTTCCTTGATGGATATTCTGGCTTTTCACAAATACCTGTATCACAACCTGATCAAGAAAATACCACTTTTACTTGTCCTTTTGGAACCTATGCTTATAGACGTATGCCTTTTGGTTTATGTAATGCACCTGCTACCTTTCAAAGATGCATGATGGCAATATTCTCCATTTTTTGTGAAAAGATTGTTGAGGTTTTCATGGATGACTTCTCTGTTTATGGGAAGTCTTTTGATGATTGTTTAAGCAATCTTGAGCGAGTTTGCAAAGATGTGAACAAACAAATCTTGTCTTGAATTGGGAGATGTGCCACTTTATGGTTAATGAAGGCATTGTCTTGGGTCATAAAATTTCTGAAAGAGGTATTGAAGTGGACCAAGCTAAGGTTGATGCAATTGAGAAAATGCCATGTCCTAAAGATATAAAAGGTATTCATAGTTTCTTAGGTCATGCTGGTTTCTATAGGAGATTTATCAAAGACTTTTCTAGAATTTCTAGGCCTCTTACTAATCTCTTGCAAAAGGATATCCCTTTTGTTTTTTATGATGATTGTCTTGAAGCCTTTGAAACACTCAAGAATGCCTTAATTACTTCACCTATTGTTCAACCACCTGATTGGAATTTGCCTTTTGAAATTATGTGTGATGCTAGTGATTATGTTGTTGGTGTTGTTCTAGGAAAAAGAGTTGATAAGAAATTGAATGTTATTCATTATGCTAGTAAAACTCTAGATAGTGCTCAAAGAAATTATGGTACTACTGAAAAAGAATTCTTAGCAGTTGTGTTTGCTTGTGATAAATTTAGACCTTATATTGCTGATTCCAAAGTAACTGTTCACACAGACCATGCTGTTATTAAATATCTTATGGAAAAGAAAGATGCTAAACCTAGACTTATTCGTTGGGTTCTCTTGTTAAAGAATTTGATTTACATATCATTGATAGAAAAGGAGCTTAGAACCTCGTAGCTGATAACTTTTCTAGGCTTGAAAATGTGCTTGATGACCCACTACCTATTGATGATAGTTTTCTTGATGAGCAGTTAGCTGCAATAAATGTTGCTAATAGTAATCCTTGGTATGCTGACTATGCTAATTACATTGTTGCTAAATATTTACCACCTAGCTTTACTTACCAACAAAAGAAAAAAAATTCTTCTATGATTTAAGACATTACTTTTGGGATGACCCACTTATGTATAAGGAAGGAGTAGATCGTATTATTAGATGTTGTGTACCTAAGCATGAACAGGGACAAATCCTACGGAAATGTCACTCTGGGGCTTATGGAGGGCATCATGCTGGAGATAGAATTGCTCATAAGGTATTGCAATCTGGATTTTATTGGCCTACTCTCTTCAAGGATGCCCATAAATATGTCTCATATTGCGATGAATGTCAAAGAATAGGTAATATTGGTAAGCGTCAAGAAATGCCTATGAATTATTCACTTGCTATTGAACCATTTGATGTTTGGGGATTTGATTACATGGGACCTTTTCCTTCCTCTAATGGGTATACACATATTTTGGTTGATGTTGATTATGTTACTAAATGGGTAGAAGCTATTCCAACCAGTAGTGCTGATCACAACACCTCTATTAAAATGATTAAGGAAGTTATTTTCCCAGGGTTTGGAGTCCCTAGATATTTCATGACTGATGGTGGTTCACACTTTATTCATGGTGATTTCCGTAAAATGCTTGCCAAGTATGATGTTAACCATAGAATTGCATCACCCTATCATCCTTAGTCTAGTGGTCAAGTTGAACTTAGCAATAGAGAAATAAAATTAATTTTGCAAAAGACTGTCAATAGGTCTAGGAAGAATTGGTCTAAGAAATTAGATGATGCACTTTGGGCTTATAGAACAGCATATAAAAATCCTATGGGTATGTATCCTTATAAAATGGTTTATGGAAAAGCTTGTCATTTGCCTCTTGAGTTAGAACATAAAGCATTTTGGGCAGTTAAAGAGCTCAATTATGATTTCAAACTTGCTGGTGAGAAGAGGTTATTTGATATTAGCCCATTAGATGAATGGATAACCCAAGCTTATGAAAATGCAAAATTATTCAAAGAAAAAGTCAAAAGATGGCATGATAAAAGAATTCAAAAGCGTGAGTTTAAAGTCGGAGAATGTGTTCTTTTGTACAACTCTCGTTTTAGATTTTTTGAAGTGAAGCTCCTCTCAAAATGGGAAGGCCCATATGTCATCGAGGAGGTCTACCGGTCTGGTGGAATCAAAATAAATAATTCCGAAGGTACTAACCCGAAGGTTGACAATGGACAACGAATAAAGCATTATATCTCAGGTATGCCTATTAATGTTGAAAGTAATATTTCCAAACTTTGACACCGGAAGAACACATAAATGAGTCCTTCCAGAACACTCCAGAATCGTGAAAATAAGGAGGTACGTGATACAGTAAGTAAACGGACTCCGAAAAATCCGCAAAAATATTTTATGTCAGTTTTGGAATATCTTAGAATTTTGGAAATAAATAAACTCCCAGGAAGCGTCCCCTGGTGGGCACAAGACACTAGGACGCGCCAGGCGCCCAGGTGGGTTGTGCCCACCTGGGACACCTTTCGTACTCCGTTTTTCTTCCATGTACTTTTCCTCCAAGATAAAGAAAATCTATATATACTTCCCGAACATGTTGATCACCGTATCGTGGAGAAATCCTCTGTTCTCTTTTCTTGCTGTCTCTGGTCAGATTTGTCAAGCCAGGCATCATGTCTTCTTGCTCCTCCAACAACATGGAAGAAGATCCTTGACCGATGAAGATCGAGACAAAGAGGGAGGAGCCCACGAACGCTGTTAAGGGAGACAAGGGCAAGGAAGATACTGTAGATCTACCCCTGGTGGCAGCACAAGCATTGCTGGCCGACGAGGAGGAGGAAGATATCCTTAAACCCTACCTTAGTCACCTTACTCCTGCTAAGATTGAAGCTTTTCGCGTCATTGAAATAGTCCGCGTATAGAATAAGTATCTTACTCGTGAAAATATTCTGCATCAAGAGCATATCATCCATCTCCGGGGTATCATCCATCGGTTGGAGAACCTCTTGATCCTTAAGGATAGGATCGCTTCTTCATCACCATCATCTTCTTCACCACCAAAGAAAAACTGAGTATCGGGTATGGGCAATCCCCTTGGCTTCTGCCAAGCTTGGGGGAGGTGCCCCGGTATCGTATCATCCCACTATCTTTTTGCTTTTACTTTCCTTAGTTCAATCTTTTGCCTAGATGAAATAAAGTTCAGTTCAATCCTTTCTTATTTGAGAGTTTGCTTAGTGATCTATCATTGTAATCGTGTGCAAGTTATATGATAAAGTTTAGTTTGAGTTTTTGCTTTCTTTACTTTCATGCTGCAAATAAAGAAAAAGAAATGATAAAGAAATGAAAGAAAGGAAATAAATCAATAAGATCATATACTAATCCTATGGTAGGTGATGGCCCCACATAAGGAAAAGTATAAGTAAGAAATTTTATTAGAGATTGACAAACATAGCATTAGTCAATGATGCAACTCATGAAAGAATTAATAAGGGAAGAGAAGATTCACATATAAATATACTATCCTAGAAATCTTTTGTGATTGTGAGCCCTCATAAAAATATTATATGCCAAAATTGTTGACGTTGGACAAGGAAGACAACTTAATGGTTTATGTTTCTTTATATTCACATAGAAGTTATATTGTCATAGATCCTTTAACATGTGATGCTTGCCCCCTACCTTTGCTAGCCAAAAATTCTGCACTAAGTAGAGATACTACTTGTGCATCCAAAAACCCTTAAACCCAAATCCTATTTTCAAGAGTCCACCATACCTACCTATGGATTGAGCAAGATCCTTCAAGTTGTCATCGGTGCAATAAGGCAATAAAAATTGCTTCTAAAAGTGTAAGATCATTTAGTGTAAGAGAAAATTGAGCGTTGTACGAACTTGGATGACAAAGAATAAAAGCAACAGACTGCATAATAAAGGTTGTCATCTTAAGGGGCAATACAACATGACATTCTCTTGCACTAAGGGATTGAGCATACAAACAAATAAGCGCATGACAACATCTGCTTCCCTCTGCGAAGGGCCTATCTTTTACTTTTATGCAAGAGTCAAAGTTTTTCTCTATTCCTTTTATTTTTCTCCTTTGGCAAGCATCATGTGGTGAGGAAAGATCTAGGCACATATGTATAGTTGAATATAGATATCATGAGTTATTATTGTTGACATCACCCTTGAGGTGAGGATGTTGGGAGGCGAAACTATAAGCCCCTATCTTTCTATGTGTCCGGTTGAAACGTTTTGCTCATGGGTACGAGGTGAGTGTTAGCAATCATAGAAAACTATATGGTGGTTGAGTATGTGGACTTGCCTAAAGGCTCCGATACGTGACCCTGAAAAGATGATGAATTGTAGTTGCAAAGTTGACTGAGAACATAGTTTGTTGGTTTCTAATAGACTTTTTGCTTTATACATCGATTGTGTGATGAACTATTACTTATTCGTGAGAAGTATATGATAAAAGTTCTATGGTAAAATTCCTATGTTTAATTTTGTTGCTGTTATAATAATCAACATGATGCTTCTATGTCTGTATTTTGTTTTTATCGACACCTCTCTCTCAAAGCATGTGGACATGTTTTTGATTTCAGTTTTCGCTTGAGGACAAGCAAGGTCTAAGCTTGGGGGAGTTGATACGTCCATTTTGCATCATGTTTTCTTGCTGTTATTTATAATGTTTTTATCCATAATAATGCTTTTTGGAGTAATTCTAATGCCTTTTCTCTCATAATTTGCAAGGAACACACCAAGAGGGAGAATTCCGGTAGTTGGAAATCTGGACCTGGAAAAGCTACGTCAGGCTACCTATTCTACACAACTCCAAACAAGCTGAAACTTCACAGAGATATTTTATGGATTGTTTAAGAATTATTGGAGCAAATAACTACCAGAGGGGACCCACCAGGTGGGCACAACCCACCTAGGCGCGCTAGGGAGCACAGGCGCGCCCTGGTGGGTTGTGCCCTCCTCGGCCCACCTCCGGTGCCCATCTTCTCGTATATAAGTCATGTTGACCTAGAAAAAAGAAGAACGAGGCTTTCGGTATGAAGCGCCGCCGCCTCGAGGCAGAACTTGGGCAGGAGCACTTTTGCCCTCCAGCGGAGTGATTCCGCCGGGGGAACTTCCCTCCCGGAGGGGGAAATCATCGTCATCATCATCACCAACAACTCTCCCATCTTGGGGAGGGAAATCTTCATCAAAATATTCAACAGCACCAACTCCTCTCAAACCCTAGTTCATCTATTGAGTTCAATCTTGTTACCGGAACTATAGATTGGTGCTTGTGGGTGACTAGTAGTGTTGATTACGTCTTGTAGTTGATCACTATATGGTTTATTTGGTGGAAAATTATATGTTCAGATCCATTATGCTATTTAATACCCCTATGATCTTGAGCATGATTATTATTTGTGAGTAGTTACTTTTGTTCTTGAGGTCACAGCAGAAATCATGTTGCAAGTAATCATGTGAATTTGATATGTGTTCGATATTTTGATAGTATGTATGTTGTGATTCCTTTAGTGGTGTCATGTGAACGTCGGCTACATGACACTTCACCATATTTGGGCCTAAGGGAATGCATTGTGGAGTAGCAATTAGATGATGGGTTGCGAGAGTGACAGAAGCTTAAACCTCGGTTTATGCGCTATTCCGTAAGGGACCGATTGGATCCAAAAGTTTAATGCTATGGTTAGAATTTATTCTTAATGCTTTTCTCATAGTTGCGGATGCTTGAGGGAGGTTAATCATAAGTAGGAGGTTTGTTCAAGTAAGATAAGCACCTAAGCACCAGTCCACCCACATATCAAATTATCAAAGTACCGAACACGAATTAAACCAACGTGATGAAAGTGACTAGATGAAATTCCCGTGTACCCTCAAGAATGCTTTGCTTATCATAAGAGACCGCTTTGGCCTGTCCTTTGCCTCAAAAGGATTTGGCTACCTTGCTGCACTTTTGTTACTATATTCGTTACTTGCCCATTACAAATTATCTTGCTATGAAACTACTTCGCCACTTACAATTTCAGCACTTGCAGACATTTCCTTACTGAAAACTACTTGTCATTTCCTTTTGCTCTTCATTGGGTTCGACACTCTTATTTATCGAAAAGAGCTACAATTGATCCCCTATACTTGTGGGTCATCAGGCTGCCACATGGGCAGGAAAGAACCTGGCCCCTCCTGGACCTGCATTGCACAGAGGGGAGGGCCAGAGCGGGCAAAAAGGAGGGAGGACCCCAGGGGTCAAAGTCCGCGGGCCTGCCGGAAGGTCTAGCTGGAAGATGAGGCAATGCCCAGGACAAGGACCCCTAGCAAGCCCGTCTTGCCGAGAGAGGGGAGCACGAGGCTGGCGATGGTGGTGCAGCCGTCGATCAGTCAGAGCTCAGGTCGTCGTATTCCAACTTGACGACTTGGAGCTTGGACTCATCATCGCTTTCACCGACACCATCCTCGTCGTCGCTGTCGCTCGAGGACATGCTTTCGGTGCTGCTCGAGCTCTCTTCACAGCAGCTGAGGCGGATGTCGGATCTCCCGTAAATCTTGATGGAGAGCGTATTTGCTCCCACTATTTTAAAACGAAGAACGTGCCCCTCCTGGAGATTGTGGGCATGGGCGAAGGTCTTCCAACCTTGCCTGAGGAACATGATGCGGCGCGCGGGATACTCAACGTCCACCCGCATCGTTCCATTGCAACACCCTGCCACCCGCAGCCACAGGAAGCACGGCTTGTCATTCTCCGCCGCCCTAGCAAAGAGGCGTGGGAGGCGCAGATGGCTCCGGAGGGGACTGCCTAGCTCGAGGACGAAGTCCAGCACCGTCCCCTCGGCATGGGCCTCTTCGATGGAGATGCTTGGCATCGGAGAAGGGGGTGGAGCAGCGCTCTACCTCCCTCAACCACGCAAACTCGAGCCTCCTGCCGCCTCCGCGGCTGAAGCGGCGGCATGATCCAGATGAGAGCTCCTCCTCGCAGCCGAGGAAGGTGGCCGCCCCTGCCCCCTGGTCATGGCGAAGGGCGGGCACTACCTGAAGATTGAGAAGACAAGGGAAGAGGAGGCGGCCTGCGGAGTTTTGCACTTGAAGGGCAGAAGAAGGATGGATGAGCTCCGCCCCTGCTGTCCCCAATTTATAGGTGGAAGCTCGGGGGCTGGCTCTCCCCCACTCCAAAGGGCGCTGCCCACCTCCTCCAATAGCGGCACCCTCTATCACGGGGCGAACAGCAACCGCCCCATCGCCCCAATCCATGGCGCCACAGTTATTGCCTTCTTCATGGACTTCAAGTCACGGGTGCTCGTTGCTAGCTCCCCGCTATGCATGCGGCACGCGTGGCGGAAAAGACCTAAGACGGTAATTAAGAAACTCGACGGCTGCGTCGCGCACGTATCCCACTACCCGCATTCAACGGGCATCATGGGGAAGCGCAGCGAGCGCAATGATCACAACTGCAAGGCCACGCCAACACGTGCACATGCACTATTTGGGCCTATCCCAACAATGCCTCGTGACGTGTATGGCCCAGGCCCGGGGGCTCTTGTCGGTGCACTAGAGTTTTTGGGCCATATAGTGCCCCTTTACTCGTGCACGGGCAGTAGTAGCTGCCCCGGCGGCAAGGCCCAGCGAAGACTTGACAAGCGATAGCACAGAAGACTCAAGACTCCCGGCAAGACCTTGCCGGGAAGGCTTTTGATCCTCCAGACTCCCGGCAAGGCAAGATCCCAGCAAGGCAAGGCCCCGACAAGGACCACCAGCGCACAGGCCAGGTGTCGATTCACCTGGATGCGTGTCGCTACGTCAACGTTGGAGGCAGGTAAGCAGCACCGGTGGGATGGGCCCCGTCCCGGCCCACTGACAGACTAAGGCCCCTGACGGTGCATTTAATGCTCTTGTCCTACTCCGTCAGGGTTAGGTACGATAGCACTGTAGCACTGTGCATCCCGTGTCCACACTGTATGCCACTATTGGGATTCCCTTAAGTATAAAAGGAGTCACAGGGCATTACAGAGAAGGACTTTTGGACTCTAGACTTTTGGTCCTTGGGCTTTAGACAGTTGGGCAGTTAGACAATCGGACAGCCCGATACTTAGACAACTAGAGGTTCCCAAGCTCACGTAGCAGCCGATCATGGCGCTCCTGTATCTCGAACCCTAGAACAGAATCAATACAATCAAGCAGGAGTAGGGTTCTATGCATCCGTGCAGCCCGAACCTGGGTAAAAACTCCCCTCGCGCAGCTCACCGGACCGGCTCTTCGTGTCATCTCGCCCCCCGCCGAACCAAAATGGGTTCCCTCGATCCCATAGCTGTTCGTTCCCATGACACTCACATTGATATCTACTAATGATCATCTCCATAGCCCGTTGATACGCCTAGTTGATGTGAGACTATCTTCTCCTTTTCTTCACAACCTCCACCATATTCTATTCCACCTATAGTGCTATGTCCATGGCTCATGCTCATGTATTGCGTAAGAGTTGAAAAGGTTTGAGAACATAAAAGGTGTGAAGCAATTGCTTGACTTGTCATCGGGGTTATGCATGATATAAATACTTTGTGTGGGGAAGATGGAGCATAGCCAGACCATATGATTTGTAGGGATAACTTTATTTTGTCATGTTATTTTGAAGAGACACAATTTCTTTGTTAGAATGCTTGAAATATTACTGTTTTTATGTCAACATTAATCATTTGTTTTGAGTCTTATGGATCTGACAATTCTTGCCACAATAAGAAGATTGCATTGATAAATATGTTAGGCAGCATTCACACTTCATAAATTATTTCTTTTATCATTTACCGACTCGAGGACGAGCAGGAATTAAGCTTGGGGATGTTGATACGTCTCCAACGTGTCTATAATTTATGAAGTATTCATGCCATGTTTACATTAATCTATATGATTTTGGTATGATTTTATTAGAACTAACCTGGACTGATGTTGTTTTCAGCAGAACTACGGTGGTGTTGTTTTTGTGCAAAAATAAAAGTTCTTGGAATGAGCTGAAAATTTACGGAGAATATTTTTGTAAAATATAAAAAATATTGGAGCGAAGAGTCACCGGAGAGGAAAGCTGAGGAAGCCACAAGCTACAGGGGCCCCCCAGGGCGCGTCCCCCTGGCTTGTGACTTCCTCGGGAACCTTCTGGACGTGGGACCGATGCCAAAAATTCCTATAAATACTAAAAAACCCAAAAAGAAACCTAGATCGGGAGTTCTGACGCCGCAAACCTCCAGAGCCACGAAAAACCAATCGAGAGCCCATTCCGACACCCTGTCGGAGGGGGAAACCATCACCGGAGGCCATGTTCATCATCCCGATGCTCTCCATGACGAGGAGGAAGTAGTTCACCCTCGAGGCTGAGGGTATGTAGCAGTAGCTATGTGTTTGATCTCTCTCTCGTGTTCTTGAGATGGCACGATCTTGATGAACTGCGAGCTTTATTGATATAGATGAATCATATGGAGTTTTCCCCTCTCTATCTTCTTGTGATGAACTGAGTTTTCCCCTTGAAGTTTTCTTATCGGAATGAGTCTTTAAGGATTTGAGAACACTTGATGTATTTCTTGTGATGGGATATTCGTGGTGACAATGGGATGTTCTATTGATCCACTTGATGTATGTTTTGGTGATCAACTTGCAGGTTCGGTGACCTTGGGAATCTATACATAAGGATTGGCATATTTTTTTTCTTGACTTTCCGGTAGAAACTTTGGGGCGCTCTTTGAAGTTCTTTGTGTTAGATTGAACACGATGAATCTGAAATTATGTGATGCATATCGTATAATCAAGCCCATGGGTACTTGTGGTGACACTGGAGTATCTAGATGACATTAGGGTTTTGGTTGATGTGTATCTTAAGGTGTTATTTTAGTACGAACTCAAGGGTTGTTTGTGACACTTATAGGGATAGCTCATAAGATTGATCGAAAAAGATAACTTTGAGGTGGTTTCGTACCCTACAATAATTTCTTTGTTAGTTCTCCACTATTTGAGACTTTGGAGTGAACTCTTTGTCACACGAGAGGTATTTACATATGATTCAACTATGTTAGTATAGTTGAGAGAAATTGCATTAGTGAAAGTATGGACTCTAGGCCTTGTCTCCAAGCATTTATACAATGTTTTTCTCATTGTTTACTATTTGTTACCTTGCTGTTTTTATATTTTCGGATTACAAAAACCTATATCTACCATCCATATTGCACTTGTATCACCATCTCTTCGCCGAACTAGTGCACCTATACAATTTGCCATTGTATTGGGTGTGTTGGGGACACAAGAGATTTCTTGTATTTGATTGCAGGGTTGTTTGAGAGACACCATGTTCATCCTACACCTCCCACCGATTGATAAACCTTAGGTCGTCCACTTGAGGGAAAATTGCTACTGTCCTACAAAACTTTGCGCTTGGAGGCCCAACACGAGTCTACAAGAAGAAGGTTGTGTCATAGACATCAATCGTCATCGAGCTGTACATGTGCTGAACGCGGAGGTGTCGTCCGTTCGGCGCTAGATTGGGACCGATCGTGATTGGATCGCGGGACACTCAGTGATTTGGATCGAGAAGACGTTCGACTACATCAACCGCATTTCTTAACGCTTCCCGCTTAGCGATCTACAATGGTATGTAGATCCACTCTCCCTCTCGTAGATGCTCATCACCATGGATAGATCTTGCGTATGCATAGGAAAAATTTTGTTTCCCATGCAACGTTCCTCAACACTAGCTACTACCTACGGACCCGTAGGTCTATGGTGGACTACTCATGCATCATCGGATAAGCACCCATGTAGATGATGCACCCCTCTGTGATGGTGTTAGATTGGATCTAGATGTTTTGGAACTTGCGGTAGATGGAATTGTGTTTCGTCAACTCTCCTAGGGTTTCTGGGTATTTATAGAGCTAATAGTTGGTGGAAGGGGTTCTCGAGGTGGTCAAAACCCATCAGAGCACGCCTGGGGCCCCTGGCGCCCTAGTGGGTTGTAGGCGTCCTGGTGTCACGCCCAAGATGCGACCCTATCCTTAGTTTGGCTTGAGGGCCTCGACAGGGATAGGAGCGCATCTCGTCGTGTTGCAAGAATGGATATCATTACAAGTACATGTACAGAAGAGATGAGTATATGGAATTGGCTTTCACTTGCACAAGCTACATCAAGATCACATCAACACAACAACATATTCAAACATCATACAGAAGAGCAGGGTCCGACTACGGACGAAAACAAACGATAAAATGACATCCATCCTTGCTATCCTAGGCTGTCGGCTGGAACCCATCTGTCACATCCTATGTTTGTAGAACATTGATATGTTTGGGTTTATAAAATTTGGAGCCAACTAAAACTTTTTATCTATGTTTGTGCTTGCTTGCTATGTTGTTTGCTTGCTTGTTGATTATGTTTTATGGCACTACTAGGTTCTATTCCACTTCATAATTATATTCCTTGATCCAAACCACTTGCCTAATGATCATGCCATGTGAATAGTGCCCAAAACTATTTTTATCAAATTTTGCTTTAACCAAAAATGAATTATTTAATTTAAGTTTCCAAAAACCCCGAAATGAGGTTTGCACTGAAAGTCCTCAAATCAGGTGGACCATTTCTTCCCAAAGGCTTTATTTAAAACCTACTATATATGACTTCTCAAAACCACCAAATATCATTTTTAAAGATTATTTTCATAATTTATTTAAAGGCTTTTTCTTAAATCTATAAATGGTTTTTCCTCGGGAAAAATTATTTAAATTCCTTGAAAATATTTGAGAAAAATTTAGAGAAACTTAGTGGACATATATTTTCCATATATATGAGTTTCAACACAAGGGCATGATCAGATAATATGGGTAACGTTGCATGGGAAACAAAAAAATTCCTACGCACATGCAGATCTATCCATGGTGATAAGCATCTATATGAGGGAGAGTGGATCTATGTACCCTTGTAGATCGCTAAGCGGGAAGCGTTAAGAAACGCGGTTGGTGTAGTCGAACGTCTTCGCGATCCAAATCGCCGTGCGTCCCGTGATCCAATCACGATCCGTCCCGCGATCCAATCATGATCCATCCCGAGATCCAATCATGATCCATCCCACGAACTTGATCATGATCCGTCCCATGAACTTGATCACGATCCTTCCGATCTAGCGCCGAACGGACGGCACCTCCGCATTTAGCACACGTACAGCTTGATGACGATCTCCGCCGTCTTGATCCAGCAAGAAGGAGTGGAGAGGAAGAAGAGTTCTCCGGCAGCGTGACGACGCTCTGGCGATGGTGGTGGAGCTATTCCGGCAGGGCTTCGCCTAAGCGCTGCAGAATACCGATCTAGAGGAGAATCTATGCACTGGAGGAACGGGCAGCATGTGGCTGAAAATTCTGTGCAAAAACCCTAAAACCTCCAGTATATATAGGAGGAAGAGAGGAGGAGGCTTGTCCCAAGGTCCAAGCCTCTAGGAGTTGGCCGAACCGGGTGGGAGAGTTGGAATCCACCTCCAATCCTAGTAGGACTAGGATTCACCCTATTTTTGCCTTTTTCCACTTTTTCTCTTTGGGTTTTTTCTCCCTAGCCGCATGGGCTTTGTGTGGGACTTCCACCAGCCCACTAAGGTCTGGTATTCGCTCTCTCACAGCCCATGTTGCCTCTTGGGTCGAAATACCCCTCCCGATGGTCTCCCGGTACACTACTGGCACTCCCGGTACACTACCGATGAGCCCAAAACTTTTCCGATGACCAAAATAGGACTTCCTATATATCAATCTTTACCTCTGGACCATTCCGGAGCTCCTCGTGACATCCGGGATCTCATCCAGGAATCTGAACAACCTTCGGTCACCACCATACATAACTCTATACTACCAAAACGTCACCAAACCTTAAGTGTGCAGACCCTGCGGGATCGAGAACTACGTAGACATGACCGAGACACCTCTATGGTCAATAACCAATAACGGGACTTGGATGCCCATATTTGTTCCTACATATTCTACGAAGATCTTTATCGGTCGAACCTCTATGTCAAGGATTCAGTTAATCCCGTATGATGTTCCCTTTGTTCTTCGGTATGTTACTTGCCCGAGATTCGATCGTCGGTATCTCCATACCTAGTTCAACTTCGTTATCGGCAAGTCTCTTTACTCGTTCCATAATACAAGATCCCGTGACTAACACTTAGGCACATTGCTTGCAAGGCTCATTGTGATGTTGTATTACCGAGTGGGCCCTGAGATACCTCTCCGTCACACGAAGTAACAAATCCCAGTCTTGATCCATGCCAACTCAACAGACACCCTCGCCTACCACGCTTTGCTTGGAACTGCACCAGCTCACCGCTCCCCAGTTGAGAATAAATACGTATCCGGTTTGCGACTTTGAGTCATCCGGATCAGTGTCAAAGCTTGTATCGACGTAACCCTTTACGACGAGCTCTTCATCACCTCCATAAACGAGAAACATTTCCTTAGTCCTTTTCAGGTACTTAAGGATATTCTTGACCGTTTTCCAGTGTTCCATTCCAGGATCACTTTGAAACCTTCCGACCATACTTATGGCAAGGCTCACATCGGGTCTTGTGCATAGCATTGCATACATGATAGAGCCTATGGCTGAAGCATAGGGGATGACACTCATCTTTTCTCTATCTTCTGTAGTCACTTGGCATTGAGTCTTACTCAACTTCACACCTTGTAACACAGGCAAGAACCCCTTCTTGGATTGATCCATTTTCAACTTCTTCAAAACTTTATCAAGGTATGTGCTCTGTGAAAGTGCTATTAAGCGTCTCGATCTATCTCTATAGATCTTAATGCCTAATATGAAAGCAGCTTCTCCTAGGTCCTTCATTGAAAAATTCTTGTTCAAATATTCCTTCACGCTTTCCAGCATTTCTATATTGTTTCCAATCAGCAATCTGTCATCCACATATAATATTAGAAACGCTATAGAGCTCCCACTCACTTTCTTGTAAATACAAGCTTCTCCATAAACTTGTATAAAATCAAACGCTTTGATCACCTCATCAAAACGCTTATTCCAACTCCGAGATGCTTGCACCAACCCATAAATGGATCGCTGGAGTTTGCAAACTTTGTCAGCATTCTCTGGATCGACAAAACCTTCTGGTTGCATCATATACAACTCTTCCTCAAGGAAACCGTTGAGGAACACTGTTTTGACATCCATTTGCCAAATTTCATAGTCGAAATAAGCAGCTATTGCCAACATGATTCTGACAGACTTAAGCATCGCTATGGGTGAGAAGGTCTCATCGTAGTCAACTCCTTGAACTTGTGAAAAACCCTTTGCCACAAGTCGAGCTTTATAGACGATGACATTACCGTCTGCGTCTGTCTTCTTCTTAAAGATCCATTTGTTCTAAATGGCCTTTTGCCCTTCAGTAATACTTCCAAAGTCCATACTTTGTTTTCATACATGGATCCCATCTTGGATTTCATGGCCTCTAACCATTTCTTGGAATCCAGGCCCATCACTGCTCCTCCATAGCTCGTAGGTTCATTGTTGTCCAACAACATGACCTCCAAGACATGGTGTTGTACCACTCAGGAGTAGTACGCGCCCTTGTCGACCTACGAGGTTCAATAGTAGCTTGATTCGAAGCCTCATGATCATCATCATTAACTTCCTCTTCTACCGTCGTGTGTTCCACAAAAACATCTTTCTGCGTTGTGCTACTTTCTGGTTGAAGTAAAGGTTCAATAACCTCATCAAGCTCTTTTTCCTCCCACTCAATTCTTTCGAGAGAAACTCTTTCTCAAGAAATGTTCCGTTCTTAGCGACAAACACTTTGCCTTCGGATCTGAGATAGAAGGTATACCCGACTATCTCTTTCAGGTATCCTATGAAGACGCATTTCTCCGCTTTGGGTTCCAACTTTTCAAGCTGAAGCTTTTTAACATAAGCATCACATCCCCAAACTTTAAGAAACGACAACTTTGGCCCCTTGCCAAACCACAGTTCATACGGCGTCGTCTCAACGGATTTCGATGGTGCCCTATTTAAAGTGAATGCAGCTATCTCTAATGCATAACCCCAAAACGATAGTGGCAAATCAACAAGAGAAATCATAGAACGCACCATATCTAATAAGGTTCGATTACGACGTTTGGACACACCATTACGCTGTGGTGTTCCGGATGGTGTCAACTGTGAAACAATTCCACACTATCTTAAGTGACTGCCAAACTCATAACTCAGATATTCACCTCCTCGATCAGATCGTAGGAACTTAATCTTCTTGTTACAATGATTCTCAACTTCACTCTGAAATTGCTTGAACTTTTCAAACGTTTCAGACTTGTGTTTCATTAAGTAAATATACCCATATCTACTTAAGTCATCAGTGAAGGTGAGAAAATAATGATATCCACCACGCGCTGTAACATTCATTGGACTGCACACATCAGTATGTATGATTTCCAATAAGTCACTTGCACGTTCCATTGTTCTAGAGAACGGCGTTTTAGTCATCTTGCCCATGAGGCATGGTTAACATGTGTCAAGTGATTCAAAATCAAGTGACTCCAAAAGTCCATCATCATGGAGCTTCCTCATACGTTTTACACAAATATGACCTAAATGGCAGTGCCACAAGAAAGTGGTACTATCATTATCAACTCTACATCTTTTGGCATCAATGTTATGAACATGTGTGTCATCAATATCAAGATTCAATATGAATAAACCCCTAACATTGGGTGCATGACCATAAAAGATATTACTCATATAAATAGAACAACCTTTATTCTCTGATTTAAATGAGTAACCATCTCGCAATAAACAAGATCCAGATATAATGTTCATGCTTAACGCAGGCACTAAATTAGAATTATTCAGGTTCATCACTAATACTGATGGTAATCGAAGAGAGAGCATGCCGACGGCGATCACATCAACCTTGGAACCATTTCCCATGCGCATCGTCACTTCGTCCTTTGCCAACCTTCGTTTATTCCATAGTTCCTGCTTTGAGTTGCAAAAGTGAGCAACCGAACCGGTATCAAATACCCAGGCACTACTACGAGAGCTAGTAAGGTACACATCAATAACATGTATATCATATATACCTTGTTTGTCGTTGGCCGCCTTCTTGTCAGCCAGGTACTTGGGGCAGTTCTGCTTCTAGTGACCAGTTCCCTTGCAATGAAAGCACTCAGTTTCTGGCTTGGGTCCATGCTTGGGCTTCTTTACAGGAGTAGCAACTGCTTTGCCATCCTTCTTAGTTTTACCCTTCTTGCCCTTGCCCTTGACCTTGCCATTTTTCTTGAAACTAGTGGTTTTATTGACCATCAACACTTGATGTTCTTTCTGGATTTCAGACTCAGCGACTTTTAGCATCGCAAACAGCTCGGCGACTGATTTGTTCATCCTGTGCATGTTATAGTTCATAACAAAGCTCTTGTAATTAGGTGGCACTGATTGAAGAACTCTGTCAGTGATCACCTCTAGCGGAAGGGCAATTCCCAACTCCGCTAGACGAGTTGAATACCCAGACATTCTGAGTATATGTTCACTGATAGACCCATTCTCCTCCATCTTGCAAGCATAGAACTTATCAGAGGTTTCATACCTTTTGATCCGGGCGTTCTTCTGAAAGATAAACTTCAACTCGTGGAAAATCTCATATGCTCCATGACGTTCAAAATGTCTTTGAAGTACCGGTTCTAAGCCATACAATATTGCACACTAAACTATTAAGTAATCTCCAGTACGTGCCTCCCAAGCATTCTTAACGTCTTCGGAGGTCATATCTTCTGGTCGGTCACCAAGCGGTGCATCAAGAATATATGATTTCTGGGAAGTCGTGAGGATAATCCTCAGATTACGGGCCCAGTCAACAAAGTTACTTCCATCATCTTTCAACTTAGCTTTCTCTAGGAACACATTAAAATTCAGGGGTGCTACTGCGCGAGCCATTGATCTACAACATAAATATGCAGAGTTTACTTTAGACTATTGTTCAAGATAATGAGTTTAGTTAATCAAATTACTAAAGCTCCCACTCAAATTGACATCCCTCAGGTCATCTGAGTGTCACATGATCCAAATTCACCAACTCAAGTCCGATCAACAGGTGAGTTGAGGTGGCTTCAATGGTGGACATCTCATGTTGATCATATCTACTATATGACTCATGTTCAACCTTTCGATCTCTTGTGTTCCGAGGCCATGTATGTACATTCTAGGCTCGTCAAGTTTAACCCGAGTGTTCTACATGTGCAACACTAGCTTGCACCCGTTGTATGTGAACATAGAGTCTATCACACCCGATCATCACGTGGTGTCTCGACACGACGAACTTTCGCAATGGTGCACACTCGGGGAGAACACAATTCATCTTGAAATTCAAGTGAGGGATCACCTTATAATGCTACCATCGTCCTACGCAAAACAAGGTGCATAAAAGGATTAACATCACATGCAATTCATAAGTGACATGATATGGCCATGAACTTGTGCTTTTGATCTCCATCTAGAAAGCACCGGCATGATCTCCATCGTTACTGGCATGACAGCATGATCTTCATCATCTTGATCTCCATCAACGTGTCGCCATCGGGGTTGTCACGCCCAACATGCTTCTACTACTATTGCTACCGTTTAGCGATAAAGTAAAGCATTACATAGCGCTTAATGATTCACACGCAGGTCATGCAATAATTAAAGACAACACTATGGCTCCTGCCGATTGCCGTACTTATCGACATGCAAGTCGTGATAATCTATACATCACATGATCATCTCATACATCACATATATCACATCATGCAATTGGCCATATCACATCACAACATACCCTACAAAAACAAGTTAGACGTCCTCTAATTGTTGTTGCATGTTTTACTCGGCTGCTACGGGTATCTAGCAAGAACAATTCTCATCTACGCAAAAACCACAACAATGATAAACTAGTTGCTTTTCAACCTTCTCATGGACCGCCTTTGTCAAATCCGATCCAACTAAAGTGAGAGAAACTGGCACCCGCAAGCCATCTATGCAACAAGTTGCAGTCAAGGGAACCGGTCTCTCGTAAGCGTATGAGTAATGTTGGTCCGGGCCGCTTCATCTCACAATACCGCTGAACCAAAATCCCACCAAGGGAGGATGCAATCTAAGCATCAACGCCCACAAACCTTTTGTGTTCTACTCAAGATCTCATCTACACATAGACCTAGCTCATGATGCCACTGTTGGGTAATGTTGCATGGGAAACAAAAAAATTCCTACGCACACGCAGATCTATCCATGGTGATGAGCATCTACGAGAGGGAGAGTGGATCTACGTACCCTTGTAGATCGCTAAACGGGAAGCGTTAAGAAACGCGGTTGGTGTAGTCGAACGTCTTTGCGATCCAAATCGCCGTGCGTCCCGTGATCCAATCACGATCCGTCCCACGATCCAATCATGATCCGTCCCACGAACTTGATCACGATCCTTCCGATCTAGCGCCGAACGGACGGCACATCCGCGTTCAGCACACGTACAGCTTGATAATGATCTCCGCCGTCTTGATCCAGCAAGAAGGAGCGGAGAGGAAGAAGAGTTCTCCGGCAGCGTTACGGTGCTCTGGCGATGGTGGTGGAGCTATTACGGCAGGGTTTCGCCTAAGCGCTGCAGAAAACCGATCTAGAGGAGAATCTATGCACTTGAGGAACGGGCAGCACGTGGCTGAAAATTTTGTGCAAAAACCCTAAAACCTCCAGTATATATAAGAAGAAGAGAGGAGGAGGCTTGGCCCAAGGGCCAAGCCTCTAGGAGTCGGCCGAACCAGGTGGGAGAGGTGGAATCCACCTCCAATCCTAGTAGGACTAGGATTCACCCTATTTTTGCCTTTTTTCACTTTTTCTCTTAGGGTTTTTTCTCCCTAGCCGCATGGGCTTTGTGTGGGACTTCCAACAGCCCACTAAGGGCTGGTATTCACTCTCCCAAAGCCCATGTTGCCTCTTGGGTCGAAATACCCCTCCCGATGGTCTCCCGGTACATTACCGGCACTCCCGGTACACTACCGATGAGCCCGAAACTTTTCTGGCGACCAAAATAGGACTTCCTATATATCAATCTTTACCTCCGGACCATTCCAGAGATCCTCATGACTTCCAGGATCTCATCTGGGACTCCGAACAACCTTCGGTCACAACCATACATAACTCTATACTACCGAAACGTCACCAAACCTTAAGTGTGCAGACCCTGCGGGTTCGAGAACTATGTAGACATGACCGAGACACCTCTATGGTCAATAACCAATAGAGGGACCTGGATGCCCATATTGGTTCCTACATATTCTACAAAGGTCTTTATCGGTCGAACCTCTATGTCAAAGATTCAGTTAATCCCGTATGATGTTCCCTTTGTTCTTCGGTATGTTACTTGCCCAAGATTCGATCGACGGTATCTCCATACCTAGTTCAACCTCGTTATTGGCAAGTCTCTTTACTCGTTCCGTTATACAAGATCCCGTGACTAACACTTAGACACATTGCTTGCAAGGCTCATTGTGATGTTGTATTACCGAGTGGGCCCTGAGATACCTCTCCGTCACATGAAATAACAAATCCCAGTCTTGATCCATGCCAAATCAATAGACACCCTTGGAGATACCTGTAGAGCACCTTTATAGTCACCCAGTTACGTTGCGATGTTTGATACACACAAGGCACTCCTCCGGTATACGTGAGTTGCATGATCTCATGGTCATAGGAACATATACTTGACATGCATAAAACAGTAGCAATAAACTGACACGATCATATGCTACGTTTGTAGTTTGGGTCTTGTCCATCACATCATTCTCCTAATATTCTGATCCCGTTATCAAATGATATCTCATGTCAATGTTTAGGAAACCTTGACCATCTTTGATCAACGAGCTAGTTCACTAGAGGCATACTTGACATGCACACAGAGTAACAAATCCCAGTCTTGATCCATGCCAACCCGACAGACACCCTCGGAGATACCTGTAGAGTACCTTTATAGTCACCCAGTTATGTTGTGACATTTTATACACACAAGGCACTCCTCTGGTGTCAGTGAGTTGTATGATCTCATGGTCATAGGAACATATACTTGACATGCAGAAAACAGTAGCAATAAATTGACACGATCAGATGCTATGTTTGTAGTTTTGGTCTTGTCCATCGCACCATTCTCCTAATGATGTGATCCCGTTATCAAATGACATCTCATGTCCATGGCTAGGAAACCTTAACCATCTTTGATCAACGAGCTAGTCTATTAGAGGCATACTAGGGACATGGTTTTGTCTATGTATCCACACATGCATCTAAGTCTCCGATCAATTCAATTATACCATGGATAATAAACGATTATCATGAACAAGGAAATATGATAAAAACTAATTTATTATTGCCTCTAGGGCATATTTCCAACAGTCTCCCACTTGCACTAGAGTCAATAATCTAATTCACATCACCATGTGACACGCATTGTTATGAATCTAACACCCAATGAGTTCTGGGGCTCGATCATGCTTTGCATGTGAGAGAGGTCTTATAGTCAACAGGTGTGCGACATTCAGATCCGATTGTACTTTGCAAATCTCTATATCAAACTGTAAACACTGCTACCACACTCCATTTGGTTCCAAATGGCTACTCCACTATACGTATCCAGATTGCTACTACGAGTCATCTGGATTGGTGTTAAAGCTTGCATCAACGTAACACTTTACGACAAACTCTCTATCACCTCCATAATTGAGAAACGTTTCCTTAGTCTTTTAGTCACTAAGGATAATATTGACCGCTGTCTAGTGATCCACTTCTGGATCACTCTTGTACCCCTTGACAGACTCATGGCAAGGCACACATAGGTGTGGTACACAGCATGGCATACTATACAGAGCCTATGGCTAAGGCATAGAGGACGACATTCATCCTTTCTCTTTCTTCTGTCCTTGTCGAGATTTGAGTCTCACTCAACTTCACACCTTACAAATCAGGCGAGAACTCTTTCTCTGACTGATCCATTTTGAACTCTTTCAAAATCTTGTCAAGGTATGTACTCATTGAAAGTCTCATCTAGCATCTTGATCTATCTCTATAGATCTTGATGTTCAACAATTAGGTAGCTTTATCCAGGTCTTCCTTTGAAAGACTCTTTTCAAACAACTGTTTATGCTTTCCAGAAATTCTACATCATTTTCGATCAATAATATGTCAACCACAAATGCTTATCAAAAATAGTATAGAGCTCCCACTCACTTTATTGTAAATACAAGTTTCTCATAAACTTTGTATAGACTCAAAAACTTTGATCACCTCATCAAAGCATATATTCCAACTCCGAGATGCTTGCTCCAGTCAATAGAAGGATCACTAGAGCTTGCACACCTTTTAGCATCCTTAGGACTGACAAAACCTTCTGGTTGTATCTCATACAACCTTTCCTCAAGGAAGGAAACGATGTTTTGACATCCATCTGCCAGATTTCATAATTGAAAAACGTAGTAACTGCTAACATAATTCCAACAGACTTTTAGCATCGCTACGGGTGAGAAGGTCTCATCGTAGTCAACTCCTTGAACTTGGCGGAAACTTCTTTGCAACAAGTCGAGCTTTACGAATAGTGACATTCACCATTAGCGTCTGTCTTCATCTTAAAGGTCCATTTGTACTCAACGACCTGCCGTTCAATGCGCAAGTCTACCAAAGTCCATACTTGGTTTTCATACATGGATCCTTTCTCGGATTTCATGGCTCCTAGCCATTTGTCGAAATTCGGGCCCATCATCGCTTCTCCATAGGTCGTAGGCTCATCATTGTCCAACAACATGACCTCTAAGACAGGGTTACCATACCACTCAGGAGCCGTATGCGTCCTTGTCGACCTACGAGGTTTGATAGTAACTTGATACGAAGCATCATGATCATCATCATTAACTTCCTCTTCAACTAACATAGGCTCCACAGAAACAACTTCCTGCGCTGCGCTACTCTCTGGTTGAAACAAGGGTTCAACAACCTCGTCAAGTTCTATCTTCCTCCCACTCAATTATTTCGAGAGAAACTCTTTCTCGAGAAAGGACCCGTTTTAGCAACAAACACTTTATGCTTGGATCTGAGATAGAAGGTTTACTCAACTGTTCTTAGAGTATTCTATGAAGATGCATTTGTCCGCTTTGGGTTCGAGCTCATTAGGCAAAAACCCTTTTTTCACATAAGCGCCGTAGCCCCAAACATTAAGAAATGACAGCCTAGGTTTCTATCAAACCATAATTCATACGGTGTCATCTCAACGGATTTAGATGGTGCCCTATTTAAAGTGAATGTAGTTGTCTCTAATGCATATCCCCAAAACGATAGTTGCAGAACGATAAGAGGCATCATAGTATGCACCATATCCAATAGAGTACAACTATGATGTTCGAACACACCATCACACTATGGTGTGCCAAGTGGCATGAGTTGTGAAACAACTTTCACATTGTCTAAAGTTGTATGCCAAACTCGTAACTCAGATATTCACATCCATGATCATATCACAGACATTTTTATCTTCTTGTCACGATGATCTTATACTTCACTCTGAATTTGCTTGAACTTTTCAAGTGATTCAGACTTGTGTTTCATTAAGTAAATATACACTATTATCTACTCAAATCATTAGTGAAGGTAAGAAAATAACGACATCCACTGCACTCTACAAGACTCATTGGATTGCATACATCAACATGTATCATTTCCAATAAATCACTTGCCCGCTCCATCAAACCGGAAAACAGGGTCCTTAGTCATCTTGTCCAAGAGGCATGGTTCGCATGTATCAACCGATTCGACATCGAATGAGTCCAAAGATCCATCAGCATGGAGTTTCTTCATGTGATTTATACCAATATGACATTTAGCGGCAGTGCCACAAGTATGTGGTACTATCATTATTAACTTTGTATCTTTTCGCATCAATGTTATGAACATGTGTATCACTGCGATCAAGATTCAACAAACCATTCTCACTGGGTGCATGACCATTGAAGGTATTATTCATGTAAACAGAATAACCATTATTCTCTAACTTAAATGAATAACCGTGTTGCAATAAACATGATCTAATCATGTTCATGCTTAACGCAAACACCAAATAACATTTAGGTTTGTCACTAATCTTGAAGGTACAAAGAGCGTGCGATGTTGATCACATTAACCTTTGGAAACATTTCCAACACACATTGTCACCTCACACTTAGCTACTCTCCGATTATTCCGTAGCTTTTACTTCGAGTTACTAACATTTAGCAACTGAACCGGTATCCAATAACCAGGTGCTACTAGGAGTACTAGCAAGGTACACATCAATAACACGTATATCAAATATACTTCTATCGACGTTGCCAGCCTTCTTCTCTACCAAGTATGTAGGTTTGTTCCGCTTCAACGACCACTGTCCTCATAATAGAAGCACTTAGTCTCGGGTTTGGGTTCAACTTTGGGTTGCTTCACTAGAGCAGCAGCTGACTTTCCATCCATGAAGTTTTCCTCCTTGCCCTTGCCCTTCTCGAAACTAGTGGTTTTACTAACCATCAACACTTGATGCTCCTTCTTGATTTCTACCTTCGCGGTGTCAAACATCGCGAACAGCTCAGGGATCATCATTTCAATTCCTAGCATAAATATAGTTCATCACCAAGTTCTAGTAGCTTAGTGACAGTGACTTGGAGAACTATATCAATCACTATCTTATCGGGAAGATCAACTCCCACCCGATACAAGCGATTGTAGCCCCCAGACAATCTGAGCACATGCTCAATGATTGAGCTATTCTCCTTCATCTTGCAGGCAAAGAATCTTGTTGGAGATCTCATATCTCACAACACGAGCACAAGCCTGAGATCCCAATTTCAGCTCTTAGAACATCTCATATGTTCCGTGACGTTCAAAATATTTTGGAGCCTCAATTCTAAGCCATAATGCATGACGCACTAAACTATCAAGTAGTTATCAGAACGTGCCTGTCAGATGTTCACAACATCTACAAACAACGCTAGAGGGGTTGGCGCACTGAGCGGTGCATTAAGGACATAAGCCTTCTGTGCAGCAATGAGGACAATCCTCAGATCACGGAGCCAATCCGCAATATTGCTACCATCATCTTTCAACTCTATTTCTCTAGGAACATATAAAAATTCAAGGGAGCTACAGCGTGAGCTAGTAATCTACAACAGAGTTTGCAAAGACACTACTGACTATGTTCATGATAATGAGTTCACTTAATCATATTACTTAAGAACTCCCACTCAAATTGACATCCCTCCAGTCATTCGAGTGATACATGATCCAAATTCACCAACTCAAGTCCGATCATCACGTGAGTTGAGGTGGTTTCAATGGTGAACATCATCATGTTGATCATATCTACTATATGACTCATGTTCGACCTTTCGGTCTCTTGTGTTCCGAGGCCATGTCTGTACATGCTAGGCTCGTCAAGTTTAACCCGAGTGTTCTGCATGTGCAACACTGGCTTGCACCCATTGTATGTGAACGTAGAGTCTATCACACCCGATCATCACGTGGTGTCTCAACACGACGAACTTTTGCAATGGTGCACACTCGGGGAGAACACAATTCATCTTGAAATTTAAGTGAGGGATCACCTTATAATGCTACCGTCGTCCTAAGCAAAACAAGGTGGATAAAAGGATTAAGATCACATGCAAATCATAAGTGACATGATATGGCCATGAACTTGTGCTTTTGATCTCCATCTTGAAAGCACCGGCATGATCTCCATCGTCACCGGCAAGACACCATGATCTCCATCATCTTGATCTCCATCAACGTGTCGCCATCGGGGTTGTCGCGCCCAACATGCTTCTACTACTATTGCTACCATTTAGCAATAAAGTAGAGCATTACATAGCACTTAATGATTGACACGCAGGTCATACAATAATTAAAGACAACCCTATGGCTCCTGCCGGTTGCCGTACCCATCGACATGCAAGTCGTGATAATCTATACATCACATGATCATCTCATACATCACATATATCACATCATGTAATTGGCCATATCATATCACAACATCCCCTGCAAAAACAAGTTAGACGTCCTCTAATTGTTGTTGCATGTTTTACGTGGCTGCTACGGGTATCTATCAAGAACAATTCTCATCTACGCAAAAACCACAACGGTGATACACTAGTTGCTTTTCAACCTTCTCAAGGACCGCCTTTGTCGAATCCGATCCAACTAAAGTAGGAGAAACAGACACTCGCCAGCCATCTTTGTGCAACGAAGTTACACGTCAGTCAATGGAACCGGTCTCTTGTAAGCGTACGAGTAAGGTTGGTCTAGTCCACTTCATCCCACAATACCGCTGAACCAAAACACGACCAAGGGAGGAAGCATTCTAAGCATCAACGCCCACAAACTCTTTGTGTTCTACTTGATATCTCATCTACACATAGACCTAGCTCATGATGCCACTATAGGGGAACGTTGCATGGGAAATAAAAAAATTCCTACGCACAGGCAAGATCTATCCATGGTGATGAGCATCTACGAGAGGGAGACTGGATCTACATACCCTTGTAGATCGCTAAGCGGGAAGCGTTAAGAAACGCGGTTGGTGTAGTCGAACGTCTTCGCGATCCAAATCGCCGAGCGTACCACGATCTCATCATGATTTGTCCCATGATCGAATCACGATCCGTCCCACGAACTCATCATGATCCGTCCCATGATCTCATCACGATCCGTCTCGCAATCTTGATCACGGTCCTTCCGATCTAGCGCCAAACGGACGGCACCTCCGCGTTCAGCACACATACAGCTCAATGACGATCTCCGCCTTCTTGATCTAGCAAGAGAGAGTGGAGAGGTATACGAGTTCTCTAGAAACGTGATGGCATTGCGCCAATGGTGGTGGAGGAATTCTAGCAAGGCTTCGCCTAAGAACCGCTGAAAACTGATCTAGAGGAGAAAACGATCTACAGGAAGAAGAGGGCAGCACGTGGCAATTAGGGTTAGCTTTTTCCTCTAAATCCTCTAGTATATATAGGAGGGAGGGAGGGGAGGAGGCAGCCTCAAACCCTCAAGGTTTAGTCGAAATTGGAGGTGGAGGAGTCCTACTCCAATCCTATTAGGAGTAGGATTCCTCCTTTCCACTTGGAAACTCTTTCCACCTCTCCACCTTTGGATTTTTTTTTCCTTCTCAAATCACTCCAGCCGCATGGGCCCTTAGAGGAGGCTTCGGACAGCCCATCAGGGGCTGGTTTACCTCCTCTCACAGCCCATGTAGCCTCTTGGGTCGAAATACCTCTCCCGATGGTCCCTCGATACACTACCGGCACTCCCGGTACACTACCGATGAGCCCAAAACTTTTCTGGCGACCAAAACAGGACTTCCTATATATCAATCTTTACCTCTGGACCATTCCAGAGATCCTCGTGACATCCGGGATCTCATCTGGGACTCCGAACAACCTTTGGTCACCACCGTACATAACTCTATACTACCGAAACGTCACCGAACCTTAAGTGTGCAGACCCTGCGGGTTCGAGAACTATGTAGACATGACCGAGACACCTCTACGGTCAATAACCAATAGCGGGACCTGGATGCCCATATTGGTTCCTACATATTCTATGAAGATCTTTATCGGTCAAACCTCTATGTCAAGGATTCAGTTAATCACGTATGATGTTCCCTTTGTTCTTCGGTATGTTACTTGCCCGAGATTCGATCGTCGATATCTCCATACCTAGTTCAACCTCGTTATCGGCAAGTCTCTTTACTCGTTCCGTAATACAAGATCCCGTGACTAACACTTAGTCACATTGCTTGCAAGGCTTATTGTGATGTTGTATTACCGAGTGGGCCTTGAGATACCTCTCCGTCACACGGAGTAACAAATCCCAGTCTTGATCCATGCCAACCCGACAGACACCCTCGGAGATACCTGTAGAGTACCTTTATAGTGACCCAGTTACGTTGCAACATTTGATACACACAAGGAACTCCTCCGGTGTCAGTGAGTTGTATGATCTCATGGTCATAGGAACATATACTTGACATGCAGAAAATAGTAGCAATAAACTGACACGATCATATGCTACGTTTGTAGTTTGGGTCTTGTCCATCACACCATTCTCCTAATGATGTGATCCCGTTATCAAATGACATCTCATGTCCATGGCTAGGAAACCTTAACCATCTTTGATCAACGAGCTAGTCTATTAGAGGCATACTAGGGACGTGGTTTTGTCTATGTATCCACACATGCATCTAAGTCTCCGATCAATAAAATTATAGCATGGATAATAAACGATTATCATGAACAAGGAAATATGATAATAACTAATTTATCATTGCCTCTAGGGCATATTTCCAACACTCAGTCCGATGACTTAGCAAGGGAATTAAACTAATTCCGATAGCTTAGCGTGATGAGTGAACATGAGATGTTCAACCAATTCTTAAGATGATATCGGTATCATGATCATATGGATTCTTACTTATTGTTGATGCATGCTATGAGTTACTTGATCATGACATTTGCATTCGAAATTAGCTTTCTGCAAAGTTACCTACTTAGTGCTATACCATGCATCATTATTGCCTTGTTCCACAACTTGGGTTGCTTGCGAGCACATTCAAAGTACTCATTGGCTTGCCACTGGTTATTTAATTGGCCAGGCATGGAAGAACAAGAGTATGTTGAAGAGTTTGTTGGAGACGAACATGCGAACTAGGACGCTTCCCAGTCAGAATGCATGTAGGTTAAGGCAGATGGCATGGGTTCACGCTTTCGACCAAGATTTCCACTGCTTGTTCTATTTTAAGTGTTTGGCCCGTGTGGCCCTATCTATGCAAGACTAAGACCTTCGTGGTCATTATTTGTGTACGACGTTAAGTGTGGATGTAAGACTCTTGTTATTCAGCTTCTATGTGTTCAGTGAGCATTGATCTCTGGGATCACTTTACACGTGCATTCGGTGATCACGACTTATGAGTTGGGGTCCCCACACCATCCTAGATCGATGATGAAGAAGAAGAACTCCAAATCAAAACAAGCATCGCTCTCACGTCAAAGCATCGCATTACCTGTACCTACAACTGGTGTTGTAGTAATCTGTGAGCCATAGGGACTCAGCAATCTCATTTTCAAGGGTATCAAGACTAGCAAAGCTTAACGGGTGAGGTATGATTAAGTCGTGAGGCTGCAGCAAGCAACTAAGCATTTATTTGAGTGGCTAACTTACGAGTACAGAAAATAAAGTGGGTGGTCTAGGCATAACGGACGTGAACTAGTAATGATCACTAAGTGATCCTAAACACCTACTTACGTCAAACATAACCCACCGTGTTCTCTCTCGGATAAGGACTCACGAGGAGAGACAGTCACGGTTACGCACACGGTTGGTGTATTTTATTTGAGTTTACTTCAAGTTTGCTATGACCGGGTGTTAAACAAAGTTCCCAAGTTGCCACATAACCGTGGGCATGGCTTTCTGAAAGATTTAACCCTGCAGGGGTGCTCCAACTCATCCATCACAAATTAACCACACGTCGCGTTGGAATTCCTCAAACGCAGAATTACCCGTAGTATTGCGGAATCCCGATGGAAAATCTCAACTTCGAGATAGCCCGAAGTGTCGTCAAAATGCCACGCGCAAGACGTTCGAGAAAGGTAAAAACAAATCCAGCAAGGCCTCTCAGCATACCGACTAAACCCGATAGGAGCCATGTATCTCGTTCTCAGGGTACGACCGGATGAGCTAGACGTTGGGTTGGCTGAAACCCCGGGTGACCAGGGGTGCCGGACATTGCTCAGTTTGGACCAACACTCATGAGGAGCACTGGCCTGGGGGTGATTAATTATCCATGGGGTCCGAAAAGTCCCTATGCAAGTTTATTAATTATTAGGCAATTGTAGTACCAATGTTGGGCCTTGCCAGACAAGCTTTATCCTAAAACAAAAATCAAGGGGTTCCCCATAACAACCCCGAGCATGTTAGGAGCGCTCAATTATGGAACATAACACCGGTTCACAAGTAACTAGGGCGGCAAGAGTGGAACAAAACACCGAGACAAAGACCAAGCCTTCCACCCTTTACCAAGTGTATAAGTGCATTAAATTAAATAGCCATAATATTGTGATAACAAAAGAATGTCCATACGGGATTGAACTAGGTATAAAGATACCGACGATCGAATCTCGGGCAAGTAGCATACCAAAGAACAAAGGGAACAACATACGGGATTGTCTGAATCCTTGACATAGAGGTTGGTATATATGGGAAGTTGGTATTTGAGTTCCGTAAAAGTTCCATGACCCACAAGTGGTGTGACGAAGTGACGGAAGTGTTCCTAGGGGTCCATCGGGTGGGCCCATCTACTGCAAAGGGCCACATGGGCTGTGAGAGTGTGCGAGCCAGCCCCTGGTGGGCTGGCCGCACCTCCCACCTCAAGGCCCGTGCGGCTAGAGGCTTGGGCTAGGCCAAAAGGGTGGGCTAGCCACCAAACTTGGTGGCCAAGCCACCCTGGCCGCAGGCCCACCTCCCTTGGCCGTCGTAGCAACCCTAGGGGAAAGCCTAGGGCAGCCAGCCTCCTCCTCTTCCCCTATATATATGTGAGATGGAGGAGGGCAGCCACACCCTAAGTCACGGCGCAGCCCTTTCTCCCTCCACTATTACCTCTCCTCTGGTAGATTGGTTTGGCACTGCTTAGCGAAGCTCTACCGGATCAGCTCCACCACCACCGCCACCACGCCGTCGTGCTGCTGGCGAACCCATCTACCTCTCCGCTCCCTCTTGCTGGATCAAGAAGGCGAAGATCTTCATCGAGCTGCACGTGTGCTGAACATGGAGGTGTCGTCCGTTTGGTGCTTGATCGGGAGTTCGTGGGACGGCTTGTGATTTTGATCGTGGAGACGTACCACTACATCAACCGCGTTCTTTAACGCTTCTGCTTAGCGATCTACAAGGGTACGTAGATCCAATCTCTCTTCTCATAGATGCTCATCTCCTAGATTGATCTTGGTGAAGCGTAGGAAATTTTTATTTCCCATGCAACGTTCCCCAACAGTGGAATCATGAGATAGGTCTATGCGTAGATGAGATCTTGAGTAGAACACAAAAGAGTTTGTGGCCATTGAAATTCAGATTGCTTTCTTCCTTAGTCATTTCTTGGTTCAGCGATATTGTGGGATGAAGCGGCTCGGACCAACTTTACTCATACGCTTACGAGAGACTGTGTTCCATCGGCTGACATGTGACTTCGTCGCATAAAGATGGCTGCCGGGTGTCTGTCTCTCCCACTTTAGTTTAACTGGATTTGATTGAGGCGGTCCTTGTAGAAGGTTGAAAAGCAATCTTCATATCACTGTTGTGGTTTTGCGTAGGTAAGAATTGTTCTTGCTAGATACCCATACCAGCCACGTAAAACATGCAACAACAATTAGAGGACATCTAACTTGTTTTTGCAGGGTATGTTGTGATGTGATATGGCCAATTACATGATGTGATATATGTGATGTATGATATTATCATGTTTTTGTATATAATATCACGACTTGCATGTCGATGAGTACGGCAACCGGCAGGAGCCATAGGGTTGTCTTTGATTATTGTATGACCTACGTGTCAATCTTTAAGCGCTATGCAATGCTTTACTTTATCGCTAAGTGGTAGCAATAGTAGTATGAGCATGGTGGGCGCTACAACCCCGATGGCGACACAATGATGGAGATCATGATGATGGAGATCATGGTGTCATGCCGGTGACGATGGAGATCATGGTGTCATGCCGGTGACGATGGAGATCATGCCCGTGCTTTGGAGATGGAGATCAAAAGCACAAGTTCATGGCCATATCATGTCACTTATGATTTGCATGTGATGCTAATCTTTTTATGCACCTTGTTTTGCTTAGGACGACGGTAGCATTATAAGGTGATCCCTCACTTAAATTTCAAGATGAATTGTGTTCTCCCCGAGTGTGCACCGTTGCGAAAGTTTGTCGTGTCGAGACACCACGTGATGATCGGGTGTGATAGACTCTACGTTCGCATACAACGGGTGTAAGCCAGTGTTGCACATGCGGAACACTCGGGTTAAACTTGACGAGCCTAGCATGTACAAACATGGCCTCGGAACACAAGAGACCGAAAGGTCGAGCACAAGTCATATAGTAGATATGATTAACATGACGATGTTCACCATTGAAACCACCTTAACTCACGTGATGATCGGACTTGAGATGGTGAATGTGGATCATGTATCACTTAGATGCCTGAGGGATGTCAATTTGAGTGGGAGCTTTAGTAATTTAATTAACTAAACTCATTATCATGAACAATAGTCTTACTAACCTTTGCTTATTTATGTTGTAGATCAATGGCTCGCGTAGTAGCACCCCTGAATTTTAATGTGTTCCTAGAGAAAGCTAGGTTGAAAGATGATGGAAGTAACTTTGTGGACTGGGTCCGTAATCTGAGGATTATCCTCACGGCTTCCCAAAAGGCATATGTCCTTGATACACCGCTTGGTAACCAACCCATGGACATGTTGTCCGAAGACGTTAAGAACGCTTGGGAGGCACATTCTGGAGATCACTCAATAGTTCAATGTGCAATTTTGTATGGCTTAGAACCAAGACTTCAAAGACGTTTTGAACGTCATGGAGCATATGAGATGTTCCAAGAGTTGGAGTTTATCTTTAATAAGAATGCCCGGATCGAGAGGTATGAAACCTCCGATAAGTTATATGCTTGCAAGATGGAGGAGAACGGGTCTATCAGTTAACATATACTCAAAATATCTGGGTATTCGACCCGTCTGGTGGAGTTAGGGATGCCCCTTCCGCCGGAGGCGATTACTGACAGAGTTGTTCAATCATTGCCGCCTAGCTACAAGAGCTTCGTGATGAACTATAACATGCATGGGATGACCAAGTCAGTCACCGAGCTATTTGTGATGCTGAAAGTCGCTGAGTCTGAAATCCAGAAAGAACATCAAGTGTTGATGGTCAATAAAACCACTAGTTTCAATAAGAATGGAAAGGGCAAGAAGGGTAACTCTAAGAAGGGTGGGAAAGCAGTTGCTCCTCCCGTGAAGAAACCCAAGGCTGGACCCAAGCCAGAAACTGAGTGCTTTCATTACAAGGGAACTGGTCACTGGAAGCGGAACTGCCCCAAGTACCTGGCTGATAAGAAGGCGGCCAACACCAAACAAGGTATATATTATATACATGTTATTGATGTGTACCTTACTAGCTCTTGTTGTAGTGCCTGGGTATTTGATACCGGTTCGGTTGCTCACATTTGCAACTCAAAGCAGGACCTACGGAATAGACGGAGGCTGGCTAAGGATGAAGTGACGATGCGCGTGGGAAATGGTTCCAAGGTTCATGTGATCGCCGTCAGCACGCTCGCTCTTCGACTACCATCGGGATTAGTGATGAACCTGAATAATTGTTATTTAGTGTCTGCGTTAAGCATGAAAATTATATCTAGATCTTGTTTATTGCGAGATGGTTACTCATTTAAATTAGAGAATAATGGTTATTATATTTATATGAGTAATATCTTTTATGGTCATGCACCAAATGTGAGGGGTTTATTCTTATTGAATCGCAATAGCAATGATACACATGTTCATAGCATTGATGCCAAAAGATGTAGAATTGATAATGATAGTGCCGCTTTCTTGTGGCACTGCCGTTTGGGTCATATTGGTGTAAAACGCATGAGGAAGCTCCATGCTGATGGACTTTTGGAGTCACTTGATTTTGAATCACTTGACACATGTGAACCATGCCTCACGGGCAAAGATGACTAAAACGCCCTCTGGAACAATGGAACGGGCGAGTGATTTGTTGGAAATCATACATACTCATGTGTGCGGTCCGATGAACATTGAGGCACGCGGTGGATATCGTTATTTTCTAACCTTCACTAATGACCTCAGTAGATACAGGTATATTTACTTGATGAAATATAAGTGTGAAACGTTTGAAAGGTTCAAGAAATTTCAGAGTGAAGTTGAGAATCATCATAACAAGAAGATTAAATTCCTACGATCTGATCTAGGAGGAGAAATTCTGAGTTATGAGTTTGCTAGTCACTTAAGACAGTGTGGAATCGTTTCACAATTGACACCGCCTGGAACACCACAGCGTAATGGTGTGTCCGAACATCATAATCGAACCTTATTAGATATGGGGCATTCTATGATGTCTCTTGCTGATTTGCCACTATCGTTTTGGGGTTATGCATTAGAGACAGTTGCATTCACTTTAAATAGGGAACCATTGAAATCTGTTGAGACGATGCGGTATGAACTATGGTTTGGCAAGAAGCCAAAGTTGTCGTTTCTTAAAGTTTGGGGATGTGATACTTATGTCAAAAAGCTTCAGCCAGAAAAGCTGGAACCCAAAGTGGAGAAATGCGTCTTCATAGGATACCCAAAAGAGACAGATGGGTATGCCTTCTATCTCAGATCCGAAGGCAAAGTGTTTGTCGCTAAGAACGGAACATTTCTTGAGAAAGATTTCTCTCGAAAGAATTGAGTGGGAGGAAAGTAGAACTTGGTGAGGTTGTTGAACCTTCACTTCGACCAGAGAGTAGCACAGTGCAAAAAGATGTTTCTGTGGAGCCAATGACGGTTGAAGAGGAAGTTAATGATGATGATCATGAAACTTCAGATCAAGTTGGTATTGAACCTCGTAGGTCGACAAGGACGCGTACTGCTCCTGAGTGGTAGGACAACCCTGTCTTGGAGATCATGTTGTTAGACAACAATGAACCTAGAGCTATGGAGGAGCGATGATGGGCCCGGATTCCAAGAAATAGTTAGAGGCCATGAAATCCAAGATGGTATCCATGTATGAAAACATATTATGGACTTTAGAAGTATTACCTGAAGGGCGAAAGGCCATTCAGAATAAATGGATCTTTAAGAAGAAGACGGACGCGGACGGTAATGTCACCGTCTACAAAGCTCGACTTGAGGCAAAGGGATTTTCACAAGTTCAAGGAGTTGACTACGATGAGACCTTCTCACCCGTAGCGATGCTTAAGTCCGTCCGAATCATGTTAGCAATAGCTGCATATTTCGACTATGAAATTTGGCAGATGGATGTCAAAACATCGTTCCTTAATGGTTTCCTTGAGGAAGAGTTGTATATGATGCAACCAGAAGGTTTTGTTGATCCATAGAATGCTAACAAAGTTTGCAAAGTCCAGCGATCCATTTATGGACTGATGCAAGTATCTCGGAGTTGGAATAAGCGCTTTGATGAGGTGATCACAATGTTTGGGTTTATACAAGTTTACGGAGAAGCTTGTATTTACAAGAAAGTGAGTGGGAGCTCTGTAGCATTTCTAATATTATATGTGGATGACATATTGTTGATTGGAAACAATATAGAAATGTTGGAAAGCGTGAAGGAATATTTGAACAAGAGTTTTTCAATGAAGGACCCAGGAGAAGCCGCTTTCATATTAGGCATTAAGATCTATAGAGATAGATTGAGGTGCTTGATAGCACTTTCACCAAGCACATACCTTGATAAAGTTTTGAAGAAGTTCAAAATGGATCAGTCTAAGAAGGGGTTCTTACCTGTGTTACAAGGTGTGAAGTTGACTAAGACTCAATGCCCAGTGACTACAGAAGATAGAGAAAAGATAAGTGTCGTCCCCTATGCTTCAACCATAGGCTCTATCATGTATGCGATGTTGTGCACAAGACCCGATGTCAGCCTTGCCATAAGTATGGCCGGAAGGTTTCAAAGTGATCCTGGAATGGAGCACTGGACGGCGGTCAAGAATATCCTTAAGTACCTGAAAAGGACTACGGAAATGTTTCTCGTTTATGGAGGTGATCAAGAGCTCGTCCTAAAGGGTTACGTCGATGCAAGCTTTGACACTGATCCAGATGACTCCAAGTCGTAAACCGGATACGTATTTGTTCTCAACGAGGGAGCGGTAAACTAGTGTTGTTCCAAGAAAAGCACGGTAGCCGATTCTACATGCGAAGCGGAGTACATCGCAGCCTCGGAGGCAGCGCAGGAAGGTGTTTGGATGAAGTTGTTCATGACAGATCTTGGAGTAGTGCCCAGTGCACTAAACCCAATGACTCTGTTTTGTGACAACACAGGTGCCATTGCTCTGGCCAAGGAACCAAGGTTTCACAAGAGGACCAGACACATAAAGCGACGCTTCAATTCCATCCGCGATTACATCGAGGAGAAGGACATAAATATTTGCAAAGTGCACACGGATCTGAAAGTTGTAGACCCATTGACTAAACCTCTTCCAAGGGCTAAACATGATCAACACCAGAACTGCATGGGTGTTCGATTCATTACAATGTAAATCACATAGTGATGTGAACTAGATTATTGACTCTAGTGCAAGTGGGAGACAGTTGGAAATATGCCCTAGAGGCAATAAATAAAGTTTTTATTATTATATTTCCTTGTTCATGATAAACATTTATTGTCCATGCTATAATTGTGTTGATTGGAAACTAAATACATGTGTGGGCATATAGACAAACATTGTGTCCCTAGTATGCCTCTAGCGGGCTAGCTCGTTGATCAAAGATGGTTAAGGTTTCCTAGCCATGGACATGAGATGTCATTTGATATTAGGATCACATCATTAGGAGAATGACATGATGGACAAGACCCAAACTATGAACATAGCATATGATCGTCTCAGTTTATTGCTACTGTTTTCTACATGTCAAGTATATGTTCCTATAACCATGAGATCATGCAACTCACTAACACCGGAGGATTGCCTTGTGTGCATCAAACATCGCAACGTAACTGGATGACCATAAAGGTGCTCTACAGGTATCTCCGAGGGTGTTTTTTGAGTTGGCATGGGTCAATACTGGGATTTGTTACTCCATGTGACGGAGAGGTATCTCGGGACCCAGTAGGTAATACAACATCACAACAAGCCTTGCAAGCCATGTGACTAAGTGTTAGTCACGAGATCTTGTATTATGGAACAAGTAAAGAGACTTGCCAGTAACGAGATTGAACTAGGTATAAAAATACCAACGATCGAATCTCGGGCAAGTAACATACCGAAGAACAAAGGGAACAACATACGGCATAGTCTGAATCCTTGACATAGAGGTTCGACCGATAAAGATCTTCGTAGAACATGTAGGAACCAATATGGGCATCCAGGTCCCGCTATTTGTTATTGGCCGTAGAGGTGCTCGGTCATGTCTACATGGTTCTCGAACCCATAGGGTCTTCACTCTTAAGGTTCGGTGACGTTTCGGTATAGATGAGTTATGTGTGTTGGTGACCGAAGGTTGTTTGGAGTCCCGGATGAGATCCCGAACATCACGAGGAGTTCTAGAGTGGTCCGGAGGTAAAGATTCATATATGGGAAGTTGGTATTTGAGTTTCGGAAAAGTTCCGTGACCTGCAAGTGGTGTGACGGAGTGCCGGAAGTGTTCCTGGGGGTCCATCGAGTGGGCCCATCTACTCGAAAGGGCCACATGGTATGTGAGAGGGTGTGAGCCAGCCCCTGGTGGTCTGGACGCACCTCCCACCTCAAAGCCCATGCGTCTAGAGGCTTGGGCTGGGCCAAAAGGGTGGGCTAGCCACCAAACTTGGTGGCCAAGCCACCCTGGCCGCAGGCCCACCTCCTTTGGCCGCCGTACCAACCCTAGGGGAAACCCTAGGGCGGCCAGCCTCCTCCTCTTCCCCAATATATATGTGAGATGGAGGAGGTCAGCCGCACCCTAAGTCACGGTGCAGCCCTTTCTCCCTCCACTATTACCTCTCCTCTGGTAGATTGGTTTGGCACAGCTTAGCGAAGCTCTGACGGATCAGCTCCACCACCACCGCCGCCATGTCGTCGTGCTACCGATGAACCCATCTACCTCTCCACTCCCTCTTGCTGGATCAAGAAGGCAGAAATCTTCATCGAGTTGCACGTGTGCTGAACGTGGAGGCCGTCCGTTCGGCGCTTGATCGGGAGTTCGTGGGACGGCTTGCGATTTGGATCGCGGAGACATACCACTACATCAACCGCGTTCTTTAACGCTTCCGCTTAGCGATCTACAAGGGTACGTAGATCCAATCTGTCTTCTCATAGATACTCATCTCCTAGATTGATCTTGGTGAGCATAGGAAAAAATTTGTTTCCCATGCAACGTTCCCCAACAACAACGACTACACATTAAAGTGAAGCTCAATATGCAATGAGTTGCCCTCAATATGCAACGACTTGCATATTAACAAAACTCCACGATTGATTATTTAGTTCACTCTCGTTTAGGAACACGACAATATTAAATGTTGTTAAACATGGCCAGAGGTGAAGCATAAGTAAACTATCTATCTAGGCATCTTAAATGAGGTCGGAAGCAACGAATAACAATTCCGGAAAGACCTCATATGCATATTAAGGATTTGTTCCAGATCTGAACTAACCATATTTTAGAGTTGTTAAACAGCAAAATAAATGTCACCAAGAGATTCTATACGATTTTCTAGTCAAGTTACATATATAAAATATTTTAATCGGAGCTATGGTTCAATAGTTATTAAATAAATCATTTTAGCATGGCATTTATGCAAATTGCATGAAATCAGCAAGTTAAACATTTTAAACGCATGTGAGAGTTGAATATTGTGAATCTACATGAAATTCCAGCCATTTTACATATATAAAGTTTTTACATATGATGCACGGTTTGGAAGTTATTAAATGTATGAACTAAGGGGGTTTTCTGCAATTCTAAATTCATTGGATAATTGGATAAATCGCGGAACATGGGAAAAAACTACAACGGGCTGAATCTGGCTACGGGCCGAAACAGAGGACATGGGCGCGGGATAGAACATAGCACATGAGCGAGGGGCAGCGCATGCATTGCTCACCAGAGGTCCTCGGGCCAGCTGGAGGAGCGAGTTGGGCCTTGGGTTCTCCCAGCGGTCTATGCGAGGGCACCCGCTACTGGGCCTGGGCAAGGCACACGTGGGCGCCAGCCCACGCGAGCGATGCTGGCAAGGCGTCGTGCTCCTCGAGCGCTCAACCTCTCGATGGGGGCAGCAACAATGGTGGCGGCTAGATCCGCGATGCGAGGTCGATGGGCAGGCACGGAGGGGCAGGCCGACGGGGATGAGGGGATCCGGACCAGACTAGGTCTGCGGCGGCTGTTCCGGCGAGCAGGGCGGTGAATCCGCCGTTGTTGGCAAAGGGCGTGGGCGGCTCTTGTGGCAGCGGCTTCGGCAGCGCGCGAGCGCGACGAGCCATGGCGACGGTCGGGGTGAGCACATGGGGCACTAACGAGGGCAGGGCGGCGGCACGGGAGGCCAAGTTCACGTCGCAGTGGCTCAGGCAGGCGCAGTTGGCCGCGGGTGCGGGGGCACGGCTTTGGCTGGGTGGCAGCGCGCCATATGGGCCCATGAGGGCCTGATCCGGGCTTCGGCGGGCCTGGTGGCTGGAGAAGAGAGGAGGTTGGCCAAGTGGGGGCAGGGAGATGGTGGGCGCAGAAAACGAGGCAGAGGGTTAGGGTTTCCTCATTAGGAAGGGTAGGGGTATTTAAATAGGAAAATGGGGGCTAGGTTAGGGGGTTTTGCTCCGTTTTCGGACCTTCGGATCTCGATCCGACGGTCCGGAAGCGGAGGGGCTAGGCTAGGTTTAGGTGGGATGTGTAGAGGTGTTGGGCGGAGATGAGAGAGAGATGGTGCGGCTCAGCACACGATTTTACAAACCGAAAACGTCCGACGAAAAAACCGATGACCGCATTGCTAAAGTCGTCCGTTGAGGTACGAGACAACCTCTGATTGCGACGAAATTTGGTAGGCGGACCACTACAATATAACAAGAATGCACGCCAAGTTCCGACCCAATCCAAGAATATTTTATACGCACTTTTAAAAACAATATTTTATCGATGCCGCGGGCGCGTGCATGTGTGGTTGGTCTCAAAACGGTCGACAACAAAACGGGGAGAACCGGCAACTATGAATGGATGCAATGATGAATGCAACAACCAAATGAAACACAAGACGAGGATGGAATAAAAGGGGAATCTTCTGGAGCATCGGTCCCGGGCTGTTACACCTGGGCTCCCGCCTGGTTACTTCTTTGGCCCACTAGCCTTCTTCTGGCCCAAAAACAATTCTCCAAAAAATTCACGGTGTTTGGGCTTCGTTTGGTACTAATTTTTTGTGAAGTAAAAAACAAGCAAAAAACAGCAACTAGCACTTGGCACTATGTCAATAGGTTAGTCCCAAAAAATGATATAAATTTACTATAAAATGATTGTAAAACATCCAAGATAGATAATATAATAGCATGGAACAATCAAAAATTATAGATACGTTGGAGACGTATCAGCATCCCCAATCTCAATTCCTACTCGTCCTCGAGTAGGTAAATGATAAAAATAGAATTTTTGGTGTGGAATGCTGCCTAACATGTTCATCACATATTCCTTTCTTTTGTAGCATGGACATTTGGAATTTTAGATGGTTCAAAGCAATAGTCTAGTTTTGACATGAAGACTTTAATACTCAAGCATATCAACAATCAACCATGTCTTTCAAAATATCAACACTAAATAAAGTTATCCCTAGCCCATCATGCTCAATCATTGATCCATTCATGCAACACACTCAAATATTAGCTACACCTAATGCTCAAGTACGATCCTAGTGCCCCCTAGTTGGTGCTTTATAAGAGAAGATGGAGACTCAAGTAAAAATAAAAATTGCATAAATTAAATAGATAGGACCTTCGCACAGGGAAGTAGGGATTTGTAGAGGTGCTAGATCTCAAGGTTTAAATTGATAGAGAAAAATACTTTGGGTGGCATGCCTTTCCTGTCAATGAAAACAACCGAGAGCTTTCAATACCTTTCCATACTATATATATCATAAGCGGTTCCCAAACAGAAAATAAATTTATTCCTTTTTCCACCATTCTTTCACTTTCCATGGCTAGCTGAATCCACGGTTGTCTTTCATACCAACACTTTCCAAGGAATTTATTATTTGACAACATAAAGTGAAAAAATCATTTTGGGACTAGGCATCCCTATTACCGCAATACTCTCGTGCAATGACAAGTGAATAAACACTCATCTTGAGAATAACACATCTAGCATGGAAAAATATTGGTCACCCCCTTCCACTTCATGAGAGGTACGAGCACACAAAAAGGAAAATTCATTTTGAAAATTAGATATGGCACATACAAATTTGCTTGGAATGACATGGAAATACCTCATAGGTAGGTATGGTGGACTCATATGGCAAAACTGGGTTTAAGGATTTTGGATGCACAAGCAGTATTTCTACCTAGTACAAGTGAAGGATAGCCAATAGATTGGGAAGCAACCAACCAAGAAACGAAAATTCACATAAATGGGCATTAAGCATAACTAACACCAAATAATGCACCATAAGTAGGATGTAATTTCATAGCACAACTATTGACTTTCGTGCTTGCATAGGGAATCACAAACCTTAACACCAATATTCTTACTAAGCATAATTACTCACCAACATAACTCACATATTACTATCATCATGTTTTAAAACTATTACAAATAATCAAGTTTAATTTGTCCAATGATCTTCATGAAAGTTTTTATTATATCCCTCTTGAATATATATCACTTTGGGACTAGTTTCATATATTGCCATTGCTTTTGACAACCTCACGTAGATTTAAGTGAAGATCATGAGCATAAAAATTTCGTCTCTCAAAATAGTATAAGTGAAGCATGAGAGGATTTCTTCAAAATTTACTAACTCTCAAATTAATCTAAGTGAATCATGAAGCATTTCTTCAAACATGTAAAGCACGCCGTGCTCAAAAAGATATAAGTGAAGCACTAGAGCAATTCCATAGCTCAAAAAATTTAAGTGAAGCATAACGAGCAATTCTAACAAATCATAGCATAATTTTGGCTCTCTCAAATAGGTGTGTTCAGAAAGGATAAAAAGCAAATCAAGAAAACAATCATACAATACAAGACGCTCCAAGCAAAACTCATGATATGTGACGAATAAAAATATAGCTCCAAGTAAAATACCGATGGTTGTTAGAAGAAAGAGGGGATGCCACTCGGGGCATCCCCAAGCTTAGTGATGTCTACTATGCAACCTTCTTCTTGTAGACTCGTGTTGGACCTCCAAGCACAGAGTTTTGTAGGACAGTAGCAAATTTCCCTCAAGTGGATGACCAAAGGTATATCAATCCGTGGGAAGCATAGGATGAAGATGGTCTCTCTCAAACAACCCTGCAACCAAATAACAATGAGTCTCTTGTGTCCCCAACACACCCAATACAATGGTAAATTGTATAGGTGCACTAGTTTGGCAAAGAGATGGTGATACAAGTGTAATATGGATGGTAGATATAGGTTTTTGTAATCTGAAAATATAAAAACAGCAAGGTAACTAATGATAAAAGTGAGCACAAACGGTATTGCAATGCTTGGGAACAAGGCCTAGGGTTCATACTTTCACTAGTGCAAGTTCTCTCAACAATACTAACATAGTTGAATCATATGTAAATCCCTCATATGCAACAAAGAGTTCACTCCAAAGTCACAAATAGAGGAGAACAAACGAAGAAATTGTTATAGGGTATGAAACCACCTCAAAGTTATCTTTTCTGATCAATCTTATGAGCTATCCCTACAAGTGTCATGAACAGCCCTAGGCCTTAAGATACACATCAACCAAAACCCTAATGTCACCTAGATACTCCAATGTCACCACAAGTACCCGTGGGCTTGATTATACGATATCCATCACATAATTTCAGATTCATCATGTTCAATCCAACAAAAAGAACTCCAAAGAGTGCCCCAAAGTTTCTATGGGAAAGTCAAGACAAAAACGTGTGCCAACCCCTATGCATAAATTTCCATCGTCACGGAACCCGCAAGTTGATCACCAAAATATACATCAAGTGGATCAATAGAGCATCCCATTGTCATCGCGGATATCCCATTGCAAGACATACATCAAGTGTTATCAAATCCTTAAAGACTCAATCCGATAAGAAAATTTCAAAAGGAAAACTCAATTCATCACAACAAGATAGAGGGGGGAAACTCCATATGATTCAGCTATATCAATAAAGCTCGCGGTACATCAAGATCGTGCCATCTCAAGAATACGAGACAGAGATATATCAAACACATAGCTACTGGTCCATACCCTCAGCCTCGAGGGTGAACTACTCCCTCCTTGTCATGGAGGGTGTTGGGATGATAAAGATGGCCTCCAGTGATGGTTTCCCCATCCGGCAGGGTGCCGGAATGGGCTCCCAAATGGTTTTCCGTTGCTCTGGAGGCTTGCGGCGGTGGAACTCCCGATCTAGTTTTCTTTTCGGGGGTTTCTGTATTTATAAGAGTTTGTGCCGGCGGAAACAAGTCTAGGGGGTCCACAAGGAAGTCACGGCCAGGGGGTGTGCCCTAGGGGGATGGGCGCCCCCCTGTGGCTTGTGGCTTCCTCGACCTTCCTCTTCGATGACTCTTCGCTCTAGTATTTTTTATATTTTCCAAAAGTATTCTCCGTAAATTTTCAGCTCATTCCGAGAACATTTATTTCTGCACAAAAACAACACCATGGTAGTTCTGCTGAAAACAGCGTCAGTCCAGGTTAGTCCTAATAAAATCATACCAAAATCATATAGAATTATTGTAAACATGGCGTGAATACTTCATAAATTATAGATACATTGGAGACATATCACTTAGTTGCTTGTTACTATTTTTATATTATCTTGGGGTGACATGGGCATCCCCAAGCTTAGGCTCTTCTTACTCCTTATTTCTTCATCCATCGTGATCTCACCCAAAACTTGAAAACTTCAATCACACAAAACTTAACAAAATCTTTGTGAGATCCATTAGTATAATAAAGCAAATTACCACTCTAAGTACTGTTGCAAACCCATTAATATTTTATTATTGCATTATATATACTCTATTCTAACTTTAACATGACTTATACCCGCCAATACAAGCCATAGATTCATCAAAACAAGCACACAATGCAACGAAAACAGAATCTATCTCAAACAGAATAGTCTATAGTAATTTGTACTCTACCCATACTTTTGTAACTCTAAACATTCTGACAATTTAGGAAAACTTAAATAATTTGTATATGAATATTGTGTTAAAATTTCAGATCATTATCAGGCTCCGGTAAAAAATTAAAATTCATGTGCTTGACTCAAAGTTTCTGTTTTAGATTCAGCATTGTTTCTACTCATGTTATGAATCATCCTAAAGGCTTTACTTGGCACAAACACTAAATAAAACATAAAAACACAATCATAAAAGTATAATGATTGTGTAAACACTCAAAAAGATAAGCAAAAAGGTAAACATAAATTTTATTGATTGGGTTGTCTCCCAACAAGCTCTTTCTTTATAGCCATCAACATAGGCTTGAGATTTTATTGATGCCCACATGAAAGATAGTAATAGAAACACAAATAGAGCATCATGTAGCATAAGACAATCACATTTAAGTCTAACATACTTCCTATGCATATGCATTTTATAATCAAACACATTATCAAGGCAAGCAAAAACTAGTATATGGAAGGAAGAAGAAAGAGACAATAGCAATCTCAACATGAAAAGAGGTAATTTAGTACCATGAAAATTTCTACCACCATAATTTACTCTCTCATAATAATTACATGTAGGGTCATAAAAAAATTCAATAATATAGCAATCATAAACAATAATCTTTTTATGATCAATGTGCATAAAGTTTCTATCATCTTCCAAAATAGTGGGATTATCACATAAGACTGAACACTCTCCACATATGTGGGATTCTTTTTACCTAAAGTTGACGCTCTCCCAAACCCACTTCAGATACTATTGCAAACATTATTATCAATAACATGTTCAACATTAGGCTCAAATAGATTTTCAATATCATAAGAAACATTATCACCCCAATCATGATCATTGCAATAAGAAGTGGACATAGCAAAATTATCATCCCCAAGCTTGTAGTTTTGCATATCATTAGCATAACTAAAATTAATAGATTTTATAGTAACATCATTGCAATCATTATTTTCAATCAAGGATCTATCATGAATCACCTTATAAATTTCTTCTTTCAACACTTCATCAAAATTTTCAGATTCGTGAATTTCAAACAAAACTTCATAGAGATAATCAAGTGCACTCAACTCACTAGCAATTGGTTCATCATAATTTGACCTTTTGAAAAGATTAGCAAGTGGATGAGGATCCATATCAATAGATGTTTACCAAGAGAAGATGCAAGCAAATAGAAGGCACATGGCAACACAAGCAAAGATAGCAAGCAAGCAAGAAGGCAAAGAAAAGGAGGGCGAATAAAATGGGAAAAATTTGTGAAGTGGGGGAGATGAAATGAGAGGCAAATGTCAAATAATGTAAATTCAAAGGAGATGATATTTGTGATTAGGAACTTGATAGATGTTGATGATGTCTCCCCGGCGCCAGAGATTGGCATGCTGAAGAGATCGCTTCCTCCCCGACAATGGCACCAGAAATTCCTTTGACGTGGCTTGAGACTGCGTCGGTATTTCCCCAAAGAGGAAGGTATGAAGCAGCACAACTACGGCAAGTATTTCCCTCCGTTAAGAAACCAAGGTATCAATCCGTGGAGGAAGATCAAGCAACTATGTAAATGACACTGCACACAAAAAACAAATACTTGTAACCCGACGCGTAAGAGAGGTTGTCAACCTCTCAACGATAAAAAGATAGATTAGATTGTACTAGTTTGTGCAAATAGATCTCGCAAGAACACAAAATAAAAGAAGTAAACAAAAAGTGCAACAAGGTTTTTTGGGGTATTAATAGATCTGAAAACAAACGCGGCAAAAAGATAGATCAAAAAGCAATATGTTGGAAAAGTAGACCCGGGGGCGTAGGTTTCACTAGTGGCTTTTCTCATGAGTATAGCACATGATGGGTGAAAAAATTACTGTTGGGCAATTGATAGATGATCAAATAATCATGACGATATCCAAGGCAATGATCATTATATAGGCATCACGTCTAAGATAAGTAGACTGAAACGATTCTGCATCTACTATTATTACTCCACACATTGACCACTATCCAGCATGCATCTAGTGTATTAAGTTCATGGAAAATGGAGTAATGCAATAAGAACGGTGACATGATGTAGACAAGATCTATTCATGTAGGAATATACCCCATCTTGTTATCCTTAATGGCTACGATACATGTGTGCCTTTGTTGCCCCTACTATCACTCGGAAAGGACACCGCAAGATTGAACCCATCACAAAGCACCTCTTCCCATGGCAAGAAAAATTGATCTAGTTGGCCTAACTAAACCAAAGATTCGAAGAAGAAATACGAGGCTATAAGTAATCATGCATATAAGAGATCAAAGAAGACTGCAATAATATTCATGGATATAAACTCATCATGAACTCAAAATTCATCGGATCCCAACAAACACACGCAAAAAAGTCATTACATCAAATAGATCTCCAAGAGACCATTGTATTGAGAATCAAAATAGAGATACGAAGCCATCTCCAATAGATCTCCAAGTGGCATAGGTCTCACCATAGTCCATACCTTCGACTTGTGTATGTTCTTGAGCTACGAGGCGAGCCTTGTTGCGCATGACTTAACCGTCTTTGTCTTGCTTGTTCCGAAATACCCATTTGGTTCCGATGATGTTGTGTTCATCCTCAGGCTTCTCCACGAGTGTCCACACTTTGTTCCTTTCAAAGTTGTTAAGCTCTTCATGCATAGCATTCACCCAATTTGCATCTTCAAGAGCTTGTTCTACCTTCAAGGGCTCAATGCTAGAAATGAAAGAATAATGCTCACGGAAGTTTGCTAGACGAGTTTTAGAGCGAGTGATCCTCCCTGTTTGTATATGACCAAAGATTTGGTTTAGGGGATGGTTCTTGGTCACTTGTGCTTGAACTCAGGTCAGCTTCCGACTGTTGGTTGGTGGAGCTTCTTCTTCATCATCATCTCCTTCATCTTTGTTGTTGTTGAAGGTGTCGTTCCCTTGAGGTGGTAGTGAAGGAGGTTGTGGTGGATCTTCATGATGCACTTTCTCCTCTTAATCATCTTGCCGTGTATCGCTTGTGGATGGCTCCATGTCATGTTGTGGTTCACCTTGTCGTGAAGTAGTGGATTCCACTTGAGTTGATGAAGTACTTTCCTTCACCTCCATGGGACGAATCTTGCCAATGGGTAAATCTAGGATAGCTTCCGAAGGGTTCTTATCACCTACATCATTCGGCAATTGTTCGACTTGCGAACCATTAGATTCATCAAACTTCACATCTACCATCTCTTCAAATTTTCGAGTGAAGTTGTTGTAGAGACGGTAAGTGTGACAGTTCGATCCATACCCAAGTAAGAATCCTTCATGAGATTTTAGGAGCAAATTTAGTACGATGATGCTTATCAAGAATGTAGCACTTGGAGCCGAATACCCGAAAGTATCCAACTTGGGGTTTGTTACCGGTGAGTAGCTCGTATGACATTTTACCGAGAAGCTTGTGCAAGTAAAGTCGGTTTGTGGCATGACATGCTATTTCCACGGCTTCTGCCCAAAAGTGTTTTGGCGTCTTGTATTCATCATGCATCGTTCTTGCCATCTCAATGAGTGCCTGGTTCTTCCTCTCAACAACTCCATTTTGTTGAGGCGTGTACGTAGCCGAGAACTCATGTGAGACACCTTCTTCGTCAAGAAAGGTATCCACATGGGTGCTCTTGAACTCCGATCCGTTATCGCTCCGAACCTTCTTGATCTTCACTTCAAACTGATTTTGCACTTTGCGAGCGAAGTTCTTGAAGATCTTTTGAACCTGCAACTTATCATCAAGAAAGAATACCCACATAAATCTGGAAAAATCATCAACTATAACTAGACCATAGGAATTTCCACCGAGACTCTTGTAAGCATTGGGACCGAAAAGATCCCTGTGAAGTAGCTTGAGTGGTCTCCTAGTAGTCATGATATTCTTAACAGGATGACTTCCACCTACTTGCTTTCCATCTTGACAAGCACTACAAAGTCTATCTTTGTCAAAGATAACATCTTTAATGCCAAGTATATGATCACCTTTGATAAGTTTGTCTAAATTACGCATGCCAACATGTCCTAATCTTCTATGCCAAAGCCAACCTTTAGAAGATTTAGCAATTAAACAAGTGCGAGGTTTGGATCTTGTAGTGAAATCAACAATGTATAGATCACCTCTACGGATACCAGTAAAGACCATTTTATGATTATCTTTATGAAACACTTGGCAATCTATTTTCGTGAATAACACATTGAAACCGAAGTCGGCAAGTCTAGACACGGAAAGAAGATTATAGCCAAGAGATTCAACAAGCATCATTTTGAATAGAACTATCATGGGATATGTCCACCTTACCAATACCAAGTACCTTACCCTTGGAGTTGTCTCCAAATGTTACGTACCTTCGCGGTCCATCGTTTGGTGTAATCTCTTCAAACATTTCTCTATCTCCGGTCATATGATCGGTACACCCACTATCAAGAATCCACTCTTTTCCTCCAAACATGTAACCCTTGAAGTTTGCCGTGAGACTTAGATTCTTTATGATCTTTTCATACTCGATGTCGAACAACTCATATTCATCATAGTAGCCATGTTCCACATCGTCATCATCAAGTGGAAAATCCTCATCATAAAGAACAAGAGATTCGTTAGGATGGTGATCATGACAATGTTCAAGTTTATGAATGCAAAGGGCCTCTATAATGATATTGTTAATAGTTGTGACATCTCCTTTAGCAAGGATGAGGTCTCTAAGCTCAAACAGACAAACATCAAATTTAGGATCACTAGGCGACATTTTGTGAAAGGCAATGGTTTTATGAAGAATTTCATCAAGATTACTTAATGAATAATTTGGATATTGTTTCTCCAAATCATTCCACAAAGTGTAAGCACATGCAAAATTCTTCATTTGGTGAAGCATATTTCTAGGTAATGCTCTAACAATGAGATTAACAGTTCTAAGATTGCATAGCATATCAATTTCCTCTTCGTGTGTGGGATGCAAAGGATCAATAGGAGGCTCATAGGGGCGCATAACATATTTGTTCAATTGAAATTCATTAAACAGCTCAAGCATCAAAGATTTCCATTGACTATAGTACTCTCCATCAAGAATGGGCACTCTACAACTCAAACTCCCTATACTAGACACATCCATCTTCCTCCTCGGTGATTAAACCGAAGCAATGGAGACCAATGCTCTGATACAAATTGAGGGATCACTAGAAGAGTGTCTAGAGGGGGGTGAATAGACTACTAGCAGGAATTTAAAACCTAACCTTTGCCAAGTTAATTGGTTGGCAGATTTTAACAGTTTTAGCAAAGCTAGCAAGTCTAACAACCCTACACATGCATGTCAACAAATATGGCAGCGGAAAGTAAAGACATTGCATATGAAGTAAAGTGTTGAGATAGGTAGATCAAACGCAGTTGGAGAAGCATGGATTTTTCCCGAGGTTCCTATAGGTGGAGCTATCGTACATCCAAGTTTATGGAGTCTTCAACCCATGGAGGGTAACGGTCGCGAGAGTCCACGGAGGGCTCCACCCAAAAGGGTCCGCGAAGTAGCAACCTTGACTATTCCATAACGGCTTCCGTCCATGAAGCACTGGCCTCACTATGGGTAGATCTTCACGAAGTAGGCGATCTCCTTGCCCTTACAAACTTCTTGGTTCACTCCACAACACGAAGTAGGAGGCTCCCAAGTGACACCTAACCAATCTAGGAGGCACCATGCTCTAAAAGGTAATAGGATCGGTAATGACGATGAACTCCTTGCTCTTGTGCTTCAAGATGATAGACTCCTCAGCACCCAATCACTCTCTCACAGATTTGGAATGGTGGAAGAGATGGGATTGGTGGAAAGCTACTTGGGGAGGCTAGAGATCAAGATCCATATGATTCGAGTGGAAGATCTTGACCTCAACACAAGGGTAGGTGGTTCTCTCTCAGAAAATATGATAGGATAGGTATGGAATAGTTCTGAGTGCTTCTCTTCCGAGTAGCTGGTGGTGAAGGGGTATATATAGGCATCCCCAAAAATCCAACACTTACACACAAAATGACCAATTCAGTGACACCGATGTGTTAATCTCGGTGGTACCGAAGTGACCAAAAGGTGGCAACTTTTGAATCTCGGTGAGACCGATATAGGAAACTCGGTTGCACCGATAAGTAACCAACGGTCAGATTTCCAATCTCGGTGATGCCGATCCAACATTCTCGGTGGGACCGAAAATGTGAATTTGCGTAACAGAAAGTTGGCAACCTAAACTCGGTGGCACCGGTATGGAATCGGTTGCATCGAAGTGGCTAGGGTTTGGCTGAGTTTGTCTAGGTTCCGGAATCGGTGGCACCGATATGGGAAAGTTGGTTGCACCGATTTTGAGTGTTAGGTATAGAACAGACTTTGGTGGGAGAGTTTGTGGATGTTTTTGGCGACTATCACTTGTGCACGTTTGAGCATATTGTTCACCAACAAAACCTTACCCCCTTTTAATAGTATTGGCTTTCCTATAGACTCAAAGTGATTTCTCACAAATATAAAATGTAGAGTCCTCCTGCTTGAAGCTTGGCCAATATATTTCCTTGCATCTTGGGGTATGTCCACAATCTCCTTTTGCCAAACCTCTCTATAGACTGTATCTGAAATACACTAGGTAAAAGTATCAGTCCAAGAGACAATGTATGTTGTCATGAATTATCAAAACCACCAAGGGAGCATGTTGTGCTTTCACCTGGGCTCCCTCCTGGTTACTTCTTTGGCCCACTGGCCTTCTTCTAGTCCAAAAAAATTCTCCAAAAAGTTTCACAATGTTTGGGATTCGTTTGGTACTGATTTTCTGAGAAGTAAAAAAACAAGCAAAAAACAGCAACTGGCACTTGTCACTATGTTAATAGGTTAGTCCCAAAAAATGATATAAAGTTTCTATAAAATGATTGTAAAACATGCAAGATTGATAATATAACAACATGGAACAATCAAAAATTATATATACATTGGAGACGTATCAAGTTCATCGAAAACGGAGTCCATATGCATCTTCTATGATGTTTTTGATGTTGGAGGTTTTGCTGGATAATTATTAGGAAGGTCATATTCCTTATCCTAGTGGCATTTATTCTCCATTGCTAGTTCTTAATATAACTAGTCGTTGTTGGATACTTCTTGTTGTCGTTTATCCAACAAGCTTGAGTTTGCTCAAATTGGAGCTCGTATGTGAAAGTTATGGTTGTTTTTGTCTCACCCGGTTTACACTAAGAGGTTGTACCAGTTCTTAGAGAGGTTGTTCCGGTCGACCGATACAAGCGGTGTTTGGAGCGCTTGTACCACTCCAAAATTGTTCCGAAGATTGTACCGGCCATGTATCGCTCTACCACCGGACTAGTTCTTGTTGTCGAGCGGTTCTTGGGCGGTTGTGGGCCGGTTGTACTGCTTACTGCTTTTGACCGGTTGTAACGCTTACTACTTTTGACTGGTTGTACCAATGCGCATAGCGGTTGTACCGCTCCTATGTTATTCTGTACATAACGGGCATATTCGTGGGGACCTATTTAAGGGGGTCTTCTTCCCCAATGGTCCCTATCCTTTAAGCTTGTGTTCTTCCCCCATTATTGACCTTCTTAGAGCTTGCTAACTCGCAATCCCTCCAATGATTCTTGATCCATTTTTAGGGAAAAGGGAGAGGAGATCTAGATCCACATTTCCACCAATCACTTTCTCCTCTATGTGAGGGTAACCCCTTGTATCTAGATCTTGGAGTTCTTTGTGAGCTCCTTGTTCTTCCTCTCATATTCCTCCATAGCTTTTGTTGTTGTGGTGAGATTTGGGAGTGAGGTGCTTGACCACTTCATGTGTTCTTGTAATTGCATTAGTTGCATCGGTTTGATTTCTCCACGATGATACGTGGAAGTGAAAAGTTGAGAAGCTTATTACTCTTGGGTGCTTGGTGCCCTAGAGCTTGTTCCTCTTGGGTGCTTTGGTGCCCTAGACGGTTGGTGGTGCCTCGGAGCTCAATCATCGTGGTGCAAATCTCTGGTCAAGCGTCGAGGTCTCCAATTAGGTTGTGGAGGTTGCCCCGAGCATTTGAGGTCACGTTGGAGACACAATCCATTATGGTGAAGTTTCGTGGTATTGTTGGGAGCCTCCAACTAAGTTGTGGAGATTGCCCCAACCTTGTTTGTACATGTTCGGTGACCACCCTCAAGAATCCCTTAGTGGAATCACGGCATCTTGCATTGTGCGAGGGCGTGAGGAGATTATGATGGCCCTAGTGACTTCTTGGGGAGCATTGTGCCTTCACACCGCTCCAAACGGAGATTAGCATCCGTAAGGGTGTTAACTTCGGGATACATCATCGTCTCCGCGTGCCTCGGTCATGTCTTACCCGAGCCCTTTACTTATGCATTTTACTTTGTGATAGCCATATTGTTTCATGTTATATATCTTGCTATCATTAGTTGTTTATCTTGCTTAGCATAAGTTGTTGGTGCACATAGGTGAGCCTAGTTTTTTTAGGCTTTGTGCTTGACTAATTAAACGATAGTTTTATTCCGCATTTGTTCAAGCCTAAACCGTAATTATTTTAAAGCGCCTATTCACCCCCCTCTAGGCGACACCCACATCCTTTCACCCTGACACGACAGTAGATGCATCATTTTGTGGTAAAACGTTAGATCCAAGCATCAAATGTAGGCTTCACCTTGCCCCATGTTCCAAATATGTTGCATTTGAGGGGACTCACACTGGTAGGAGGTTCTATGGCCGTGGGGGTGCATGTTTGTGCTAAATCCACTTGTTGTTATGGTTAGGTGAAATTCATGTATGTGATTCAATTGGTCTAGTCAGTTTATTCAATCCATCTTTAGTATATTTGCAGTTAACTTGAGGTAGATTCAGTTGATTCAGTCAGTCAATCCATTTAATTCAATCATTTTTAGTAGTTTTGTAGTTAACTTGTGGCAGATTCAGTTAATTCAGTTAAATAATTCAGTTAAGTAACTTGAGGTAGATTTAGTGATTTGTATTAGATTCAGTTACTGTATTAGATTCAGTTAATTCAGTCATTGTATTAGATTCAGTTAATTATGGTAGTTAATTTTGGTAGATTTGCATAGTCAGTTAATTTAGTTAATCCAGTCAGTTAACTTGAGGTACATTTCTTTTCAGTTTAGTGTAGTAGATTCACTTAACTTTTAGTTATAGTTGTTTAAGTGAGATTTGTAGTTCCAATTTTATTATATTGCAATGTTCTATTTAGTGTCACACGAATTTTGTATTACATTTATTTGTATGAAAATGGTTACTTACTGTTATAATATTTGCCAAGTAATTGTATTTGTTTCAGTTAAGTAAAACTAAAGCTTTGATCTGTGTTACAGTAATGTTTTATTTGATTAAGTTTTTGTGTGCAAATATTCAGTGTGCATATTTTTAGTATAACCTCAGAGGCTTGTATTTTGGTAGTTTAAGTTGAAGTTGGATAATTTATTGTAGGATGACATTGATTGTGGAGTTTCATATTGAGTTGATGCCCCATGGACTGGTATACTTCAAAGATGCCTTGTGAAGGTATGGGAGATGTTTCATGAGGAAAATCATGGCACGATGATGGATCATGAGGTTCATAAGTAAGAGACTGCCAAGCTAAATAAAGAGTTGGACCATCTTGGCACTCAATACAGACAACTGGTTGAAGATGTGATGAAGTTGTTCGATTGGAGGGATGTAGAGTGCGAGAACAAGCATTGGCAGAAAGATGAAGATCTGTAGAAGAAGGAGATGGATGTAGACAAGGATATGGAGAAGCTGGCTATTAACAAGGAGAAGGAGAACGAGAAGCTTAGAATGACAAGATGAAGGAGGAGTTTGAAAAGCTTCTTATTGATAACAAGGAGCTCAAGTGCATTGCTAGATCTCAAGGAGAAATCATCAGGAATACCAGGAAGGAGAGGGATGATATAAAGCAAGACAGGGATCTTCTGAAAGATGAGAAGAGAAGTTAGAGTATGTTTTTTGGAGATCTCCTCAAAGCTTGTCAAGGAAACAAGGACAAACTTGTCAAGATGAAGGCTATTCTTTATGAGTGAAGTTTTATCAATGTTGATTAGTTCTATTAAGTAATTAAGTGGCCTTGGAACAATATAGTTGGCCTTGGAAATGTATATTTTGGGAATCCTAGCTGATGTTATGTAATGAGTACCTTCTAAACTATCCTAGTTTCAATGAGTACCTTCTAAACTATCCCTGGTTATGTAATGAGTACCTTCTAAATGATATCCTTGGTTATGTTATGGTCAGCAGCCAGGTTGTTAAATCATTTTTTTTCATTTATTAATGTTTTTGCTTTCTCAATTTTTCTAGTTTCATATGTCGGTTCATGATATTGGTTATGTTCTTGCTATCAAAATGACCAAATGGTCTAGTCCATGATATGCTGCTCATTTCTTTTCGAGTTGATCTCGGGTCAAGTCAAAATGACCAAATGGTCTAGACCATGACATGTTGCTCATTTCTTTTCAAGTCGATCTGGAGTCGAGTCAAAATGACCAAATGGTCTAGACCATAAGAGGTGTCTCATTTCTTTTCGAGTTGATCTCGAGTCGAGTCAAAGTGACCAAATGGTCTAGACCAAAATGAACATAAGTATAATTTATATATTTCTCAATTATTGTCTATGAACATAGATTATTCTCAATAAATTATATATTTCTCAATTACTGTCTATAAATTATATAGTTCTCAATTATTGTTTATTAATTATTATACTTGAATAACATATTTATCCATTAAACATTTTGCAACATTAAGGCATGCCCAAATTTTGCAACATGTACAGAGTCTCATAGACAGGCCCAAATAACTGCCAAAATTATTAAGGCAGGCATGACAGCAGGCACAAATTTTGCAACATTAATCACATCACAACACAACAGTTCCGACTCACATAGTTCTCACAAGCTCTAAACCAACTAGACCCAATTGTTCTCACTCAAAGTACTCATAGAAATACTTAAGGCAGATGTTCAAATGGGCAAGACCCAAATTGTGCATTTCACTAGTTGCCACTTGTATAAAAGTAACTCCCCATCCTTGTGTTCTAGAACATCTTCCTTTTGGAACCAACTCTTGTTCCATCTAATGCAGTTGTAGGCTTGTGTGCTATGTATGGCCATCCACCTCACCTACTAGCTGCATTTCTTGAACGAAAGCTCTTGTTGCAGCCTCGGGGGTAGTAGTAGAATCAGTTGATGTAGTTCTTGCCCTTCTAGGAGCAGAAGTTGTCCTTCTTGGCCTTGTGGAAGTAGCATACTGTGCAAGATAGTAGAAGCAGCAATTCTTCTCCTTGCCATAGTAGATGCAACAGGTGGTGCACTGGCTACATGTTGTGCATCTGGTGTACAAGTTGCATTTGCAGCTGAAGAACTGCCTCCAACCTCATGATACTGAGTTCTGGTTGTTTGCTAAAGAAAACATCACAACACAATAGTTAGGAAAAATCCATCAAAAGATTAAGAAAACAGAAACAACAGAGGCTTGTTATTTCTGCCAGTACTACATACCTTATGCTTTTTCTTTCTTGCCTGAAGATGAGGCTTCATAGGCTGAGGACAATGGGTGTACCTATGTTTGTGCATGTTGCAGTTGCTGCAGGTGTTAGTGTCCATCCTTGGTGTATCCTTAGGTGCTCGTACCTCAAATTGACCCTTTCTTCTAGCAGTTTGTTTCCTACCCTTCTTCTCCTTGAACACAGGTGGATCTATATCTTGAGTGGGTGTCCTTGGCCAACAATCAGGTCCAGGTAGGGGGTACATGATGTGTTTCTAGGTTTATTGGTACAATGGCTTCTTATAGAAATCATGTACAAAGTCTTCTAGCTGTAGCTCCAATCTAGTAACGGCGGAGACTACATGGTTGTAGGGCACACCAGTTAAGTCCCATTTCTTGCAGTCACAACTCCATTTCTCCAGGTTCACATAGTAATTATTTTATTTTGCGGCTATGAAGGATACTTATTTGAATGCATAATTACTTGATTTTACAACTATGAGGTGAAGATCATTGATACCTTTTGTCTGTCAGAGATGATTGTGTAGTTGCCCCATTTGTTCCCATCTCTAATACATGCCCTGAGATGAGTGAGAAACCAAGTCCAACTCTCCTTGTCCTCCTTGTTAACAATCCCAATAACACTTGGGAATATGTTGTTATTCCCACCCCTGCCAGTGGCAGCCAATATCCGTTGCCTAGTACTTCCTCCATTCCTAAATATAAGTCTTTTTAGTGGTTTCACTAGGGGATTACATACGGATGTATATAGACACACTTTAGATTGTAAATTCACTCGTTTTACTCCGTATGTAGTCCCCTAATGAAACATCTAAAAAGACTTATATTTAGGAACGGAGGAAGTAGTAAGTTTGATGAAGACCCATCTAATCATGAACCATTCAGTTTAAATATTTGAGAAACAAAGCATAAACAACAATGATAATTAGGAAACAACAAATCATACCTATGAAGGGTCTACACCCATTCAAAAAACCCTCCTTGGAATCATTCAAGTAATAAAACATGTAGTGGAACCTTGGATTAGGGCTAGGATGGAGCTCAAGCTTTGGGGTTGTGACAATGCATCTGCTCACAGGGTTAGTATCAAGCACTTCTTGAAGATAATCCCTAAACCTTGTGTATTGTCCTTTCATGTCACCTTGAACCACTTCAATTGACATTGACCTTAACCTATAGGCCTTGATCTATGGCACTTCCGCTCCAAACTTTGTCTTTGTTCTCTTCGATATTGCATCCACTCCATCCCTTGGATATTCCCTCAGTTTCTACTCACAAGTTTTGGCCATCCAATCTGCGGCCACTTTGGTTTTCTCTCTATGTGCACCACATGCGTGCAGTAGCTTCACCTTCTTGATGCAGAATGTCCTCTCATGAGCAATTTTTTATGTAGTCATGTAGAATGGAAATCCACTTTCCCTTTCTGTGCACCACACTATGATCCTATCTTTGTAGTTCCTATGGTAATGAAAATTTCTAAGTATCCTAATATGATAGTTCCTAAGTGCCCTCCTAAACTGATAGACATCAGTAAAACACAATTTCAAGCAAAGTTGCTCGTGAGCATCTAGCCTTGTCTCATCATACCACTTCCTAGGCTTGGCCCTCTTGGCTTGGCTCTTTCTTCCACAAGGAAGTGGTAGAGCTTCTATACCAGCCTCATCATCTTAATCACTGATGTGATAGTCTCCAGGGAACAACCTGAATCACCAGATGGAATGAAATCAGGAATGACCTCTGTCTCAGCCTGACGGTGAGATCTTGTAGTTGGTCCCGCTTTTCCAACTTTCTTTCATGTTTGAGGAAGTGGCGTCTCAGGTTCTATGTCTGAGTCCTCCACCTCTGGGCACATCTCTTCCACCTATGTGTCTCCTTGAAAGTGAATCAAAGGATCTTCTCTTTGTTTCCTCCTCTGCCTCAACTGCTCAATAATCTCATCTCCTCATCTATAGCTCTGTCATGATCTTCTGGTTTGTACTCACACCGGTTGAAATCAACAAATCCTTTATCATCGAAGGGGCCATAATATTCATGTACTTTCTCTTTGCCTCAGACCTTTTGCAAATTCATGCTCTCATGTGTGTTAACACAAACAAGATCTCCACCTGCTGTGTAGTATAGATGGGAACAATATACAACTCCTCATTGTTAGCTTTTTAAAAGGGAAACAATACCGTCGCCTCATCTATAATGATTATGTTGGATTGCCCAACCTGGTCTATTGGTAACTGTTCCTCAACACAGTTTCCCCTGTTCAAATCTCCTGAATTAGGCTCACTAGCTTTAATTACAATGACGTTCAACAACTTCTTATCAGCATACTGGTCAATCATCTCCTCTATAACATCTTCATTGTATATGACATGCAATCCCGCTGCCCCCCTTCCCTCATCTTTCACATAGAACATGTAGTCAGGTTCAGTGTATCCCTCCTCAGTCACCATCAGTGCTAACATGTTAATGAAAGTTATTTCTGAAAGAGAAATGGTCCTCTCCAAGTTGTCTCTGCCTTGAAAATGGAACCTAATTTCCCATATCTCATCATTCAAACTACACAAAAATAAGTAGCATTACTAATTTATTTAACTTGACTCACTAGCTATTAGATTGAGTTAAAACCGAATCATACATTTATCCATCATTGTCTATTAATTATTATAATTGAATCTTATATTTATCCGTCAATCTACTATAGATGTAATAGAAATAATTATTTCCTTTACAACAATCACTTACTCTGCACTCATATGTAAATAGAAATAATTATCTACTACATGCCACCTAAATATGTGTAAATCAACTAGAAACTCATATGTAATTCAACATGGCAATCAATAATACAATCAATAAAACAAATCACTAACCCTACACTCTAACTACTCCAGATACTGACCTAGTGTCACACACCCTAATCCCTAAATCTAAATCCCTATAAATCAAATAATCACTAACCCTAAATCAGACAAAACCTAAAATGCAACAAAGAGAGGGAGGAGCAGAAAGACTTACTAGACATAGCTGAAACTAGAAGCCCAGTCATGCCCTTGGACGATGCCAGAAGCCCTTATCTTACAGGCCAAGGCCACCGACTCCTGTAGCTCGATATCAAACTTGGGAGGCGAAGGGGTGAATGGGCATGCTCCGATGAAGCAACTCGCTGCGTCAGCAAGCTACTGCTACCGAGCCAGTTGTCCACCTCAGAGAAGCTGTCACCATCGCCTCATGTCCCTTCGCCGCCGCCTACCGTATCGCCATCACCGCTAGTTTAGTCACCGACGCCATGGTGTGTGTGTGAGAGAGTGTGTGTGAGAGAGAGAGGAGAATGGGGGAGGAAAAGGAATGGATGGGGACAGAGGGAGGGCGGGGTGACCTAGCGACACTAACGACCATCAGCCAAGTCGCTATTTCACTTGTCCGACGTGGCACCTGGCCGGTAGGCCAGCCATGTCAGTAATCGTGGTTAACTGCTACAATTCGGTCATTTGAGTTTATTGAGAAAACTACCAAGGAAAAGTGGTAGATTTTGTGACGCTCTAAGAATGTGGTGGCAGATCCACTTGACAACTTCAAATGTGGTGATTTTTTGTAATTCACTCATGTTATGGGAGGACCAAATTCGAGGCGGCCTCTGGTAGTGTTGGGCGCCATTGCAATGCAAAATATTTATGTGGCTGGCCATTTAGTGCATGCTATGGGTTTCAAACAAAAGGCATCGTCATGGTTTGAAGGATTCCATATGGACATGCTACACTTGTCTTCAAGAAACATACTCGGTGGACCATATCTTAAGTCAGTGTCCAAAGGACAGGGAGGCTTGGCAGAGATGCCTCTTGCCACTAACATCAACATTGCAACCCCTTCACAGTCTGACTCCTTGCTGTTGGGGAACGTTGCATGGGAAACAAAAAAATTCCTATGCACACGCAAGATCTATCCATGGTGATGAGCATCTACGAGAGGGAGAGTGGATCTACATACCCTTGTAGATCTCTAAGAGGGAAGAATTAAGAAACGCGGTTGATGTAGTCGAACGTCTTCGCGATCCAAATCTCTAGCCATCCCGCGATCCGATCATGATCCGTCCCCCGATCCAATCACGGTCCTTCCGAGCGCCGAACAGATGGCACCTCCGCGTTCAGCACACATACAACTCGATGAAGATCTCCACCTCCTTGATCCAGCAAGCAAGGGTGGAGAGGTAGATGAGTTCTCCGGCAGCACAACGCCGTGGCGGCGGTGGTGGTGGAGCTGATCCGACAGAGCTTCGCTAAGCTATACCAAACAAATCTAGAGGAGATAGAAGATCTAGAGGGAGGAGGGCAGCACGTGGCTTTTCAGGTGGTGGCTGCCCTCCAATATATATAGGAGGAGAGGGGTGGGTGGGAGGCCCTACGGTTTCCCCTAGGGCCCTTGGTGCACACAAGAGGGGAGGAGTCCACCTCCCACAAGAGAGGTGGAATCCTAGTGGGACTCCTTCCCACTTGGCCTCCTCTCCACCCCTTGCGCATAGGCCTCTAGGGGCTGGCTTCCCGGCCCACTAGGGGCTGGTCCACCACCTCCTAGGCCCATGTGGCCCCTGGGGTGGGTGGACCCCACTTGGTGGATCCCCGGAACCCATTCGTCACTCCCGGTACACTACCGGTAGTGCCCGAAACTTTTCCGGAACCCAAATATCACTTTCCTATATATCAATCTTTACCTCCGGAACATTTCGGAGCTCCTCGTGATGTCCGGGATCTCATCCAGAAATCCAAACAACCTTCCGTCACCAACATACATAACTCAATACTACCGAAACGTCACCGAACCTTAAGTGTGCAGACCCTGCGGGTTCGAGAACTATGTAGACATGATCGAGACACCTCTATAGTCAATAAACAATAGCAGGACCTAGATGCCCATATTGGTTCCTACATATTCTACGAAGATCTTCATCGGTTGAACCTCTATGTCAAGGATTCAGTTAATCCTGTACGTTGTTCCCTTTGTTCTTCGGTATGTTACTTGCCCGAGATTCGATCGTCCGTATCTCTATACCTAGTTCAATCTCGTTACCGGCAAGTCTCTTTACTCGTTCCGTAATACAAGATCACGTGGCTAACTCTTTAGTCACTTTGCTTGCAAGGCTCATTGTGATGTTGTATTACCGAGTGGGCCCTGAGATACATCTCCGTCACATGGAGTAACAAATCCCAGTCTTGATCCATGCCCACTCAACAGACACCCTTGGAGATACCTGTAGAGCACCTTTATAGTCACCCAGTTACGTTGCGACGTTTGATACACACAAGGTACTCCTCCGATGTCAGTGAGTTGCATGATCTCATGGTCATAGGAACTGATACTTGACATTTAGAAAACTATAGCAATAAACTGACACGATCATATGCTATGTTTATAGTTTGGGTCTTGTCCATCACATCATTCTCCTAATGATGTGATCCCGTTATCAAATGACATCTCATGTCTATGGCTAGGAAACCTTGATCATCTTTGATCAACGAGCTAGTCTATTAGAGGCATATTAGAGGCATACTAGGGACGTGTTGTTGTCTATGTATCCACACATGTATGTGGGTTTCCGATCAATACAATTCTAGCATGGATAATAAACGATTATCATGAATAAGGAAATATGATAATAACTAATTTATTATTGTCTCTAGGGCATATATTCAACACTTGCAATCTTGGTGGCTCTTCATTCTAGTATGCTTAAGGAGAACCGTCGGGGCTTTGTCTCTTTTATGACCCTCATATGTTGGGAACTACGAAAGCAGAGCAACGCTACTATGTTCTAACACGTGGGAGCACAAGGATCTATGTCCGGTTTGATTGGTCTTATCTTTGAGGTTGGGAAGAATGAAAAGTAGCCGGCGGTAGGTGTTTGATCAATATTGTGAGAGGTTAGTTATCACGGCTAGTTGGTGTGGATGAAGGTGTTTGCAACATTCATGTTCGCATGATTTGTTGCTCTCTGTAAATATTATTTTCTCCCTTTATATAAAGCTACGGATAGGCCGTTGACGTATTCTTGAAAAAATAATCCTCACAAAAAATAAATATGTCATATCTTGTTACTTCATTCGAAGACCTATATATGAATTTAGTAAAAAAAAAGACCTATATATGAATCTTGAAAAAATCGCACGCGCAAGGCGGCTGACGCTACGCGTCTATCAGTTGGCAGAAACGACTCGTTGCCCTTTTCATTAGTGGGGTGGCAAAAACATAAACTAGCGGTCTACGGGAAGAAATTACGTCCTAGTCCTAGTACATGTGAAGTTCAGATCTGAAAGCGTTCAGCTTTCCGAACAAAGCCGACGCCATCGACCGAGCGGAGATCCTCTGAAAGATCCGCCCCGATCCCGCAAGGCACCACGCCCTTCTCCCTCTCCTCAGAAAACCCAACACCTCGCCGCTTGTTTCCGGATCTGAGCGAGGGATCTGCGGCGTCTGGTCTCTCTGAGGAGGATGAACTGGATCGGGCGCAAGATCCACCTATACAATGTCAACATCGGCCTCTACATGCTCGATTGGTGGGAGCGCTACCTCTTCAGTATCCTTCCACCCCTCGCTTCATGCTTTGCTTTCCTGAACTGTTAGAGAATTCGCCTTTTTGCGTTATCTTAATTGCGTTTTGATGGCGCCGAGGTAGTTGCTTGCTGAATCTGATGAAACCCTGCAGCGGGTAGTCAGTTCTGTAGCTTATGGGGTTTAGGGGTCTTGCTGGCTTTGAATCACCTGCCTTCTGTGCCCGTATTGACTAGGATGATTTAGAATTTATACTGCGGTAGCACAATCTTTAGTGTTTGGTACTCTTTTGAGTTTATTGAATTGCTGTAATCTAATGCATAATTCGCAAGTTGTGAAATCTTTAGGGTTTGGTACTCTTTTCAGTTTATTGAATTGCCGTCATCTGCGTACAGAATTCCAAACTTGGGGAATCTAATTAGATTATGCAAGGGTTTTTGTGTAGTTGTTACTCTAGTGTCAAAAACACTCTTATATATGGGACGGAGGGAGTAGTTGTGTTGAACCGATTTGATCTTGCCCTGGCCATATTCTCCAGACTACCATATCATGCTAGCACAGCATACCCTCCAACCTGGATAATTGACTACTACCAAGTGGCAGTGCAGGACTAAGCTTGCAGGCCATATGCCTTAACACTAACTGTAAATCTGTCGATCTTTATCCTCAAACCAATTAGACCCTGCGCCTTGCACAACTATGGGAAAATCTTATACAATCATGATCATGTGAATATCAATACATAGATATTTCACGGGTGAATCATTATAGAGAATGTGAGATACAAAACCAAATAATCTTCTTAACTAAGACACAGCAAGCCATTGCCAGAACATGCTAAATTTATTTGGCTGCAGCACAAAATGCACAGCATGTTTAAATTGCCATATCCCATTATTATTAATGTGACCTCTAGTATAGTTTGGTTTTCTAGCAAAGGTTACAATACGGAAAACTTAAAAAGGCAGTGAGCAATATAACCTCAGCATAACTTTTACAGCAAACCAATCAGCTAGGAGAGCTAACCTCATACCCTTCTGTCCAAATTTCTTTACATGCTACTCTTGTCTACATGAATCCTGATAACTCCACCTTCATCTTACTGTGATTTTCTTGCAACATACTCAAAATTGTTCAACTATATCCAACCCTAGTTATCTGGCAACAGATAATGTTGTACTCTATTTTTACTCTCTTCATTCTTCCTGCAACTCTTCCCTCTTGCAATAATTCGTTATCCTCCCTTTCAAACTTCCAGTGTCAAGTTCTCTGCATGCCAAATTTTTTTTCCTTTCAAGAAAATGCAAAAGGCTTTGCGTGTCACTGCATACATAGAAAAGAAGGTTATGTATGGCCGTAGAAGTGTCACACTACAAACAGTACCACGCCCCTACGGGCTAGGCATTATTGGAAGTACCGAAGCAATGCCCAATGCTCCCGCTTTCGCCCACAGGCGGACCAATGTTCATGTTGTATGTTGGCATGTTGGCAACTCCAGCTCCACCAGGCGCTTTACTCATGTGAAGATATTATGACGCTTTGCGCCATTGCCTATAGAATATATGTACTGTGGTCTGTGGGTATAGTGGAACTGTGGAATGTTGTTAGTCGTGAGGGGCATTTCTTTTTCTTCCTTTTGTTTTGTCATCAACTTTGTGGAAATTGGGAAGGTTTTCCGACTGCATAAAAAATGTCTAAAAGATCTGGACTTTTTTCTATTGTATTTGAAGTTTTCAACACTTGAATTATTTCCAATTACTGATGGATCTCAGCAAATCATTCAGAAAAGTTCAAAATATGTTATCCCCTTAACTGTTACAGATACATTGATGCTTTGCCTTCTCTGGTACATTCTACGGTATCTCATTGGATTCTTTCAAAGGTATATTTCTTTTGGCCTTGATCTGCTTACATCATTTCACATTTAAGCATGTGATGAAGGTTTTTCCAAGTGTCATGTTTTCATCCCCCCATGAAAAAGGCATCATCTACTACTTGCCACTTACTAGCATTCTCCTTCGGATCAGCTGTTTCAAGGAACTCAGGCCATGTACAATGCAAGGTGTTTAGAGAGGTGCTTGTGAAAATGAACCGGTTTTTCCTTTAGCATCGGTGCTTATTTCTATAGCACAGACGCTTACTTAGGCACCTCTGCCATAAAACCAAGCACCAGTGCTTAAGAAAAAGCTGGTTTATTTTTACAAGTTCATCTCTAAGCACCTGAATTGTACATGGTCTCAAAGGGCTATTCAAGCATAAGATCCTTTATGTTTATATATGACTGTAGGAGCCTCTCCTACAGTCTTCAGGAAAAAAAAGGATCCTTTACGTTATGTCTTTTGCGGAAATATGAATTTATAAACATGTGAGTTAAGCCAGCCAATTCAAGTATACAAAGTTACAAACTTCCATTGATCATATTGGTGTGCCCCCATTCTGAAAATGTTGCAACATCTCTGAAACCACTCCCTCCGTCCCATTTGAGCGTCAATTAATATGGGACGGAGGGAGTACCTCTTATTCAGTTGTCAATTTGACATATGGCTAATATATCTGGTTCGTTTGAATTTAAGCTGACTTGGCTTCTCTACATGTTGTAGTAACCTGGAGACCATCCTACATGGTGCCAACTATCTTCTACAAGGTAATTAATCTTGGAAGGCAAAAGCACATATGTTGATGGCTTTATGGAACTCCCCCTGTAAACTATGTTTTGATTAGTCTCAAACTGAGAAACTAGAAAGGAACGATTTATGTGTTGTTGTGTTTGTAGCCTTTTTTTACTGTATGCTTGCATTGTCCATGGTTATTGTAATATTATTGATGTCACTGATTCTCAGTGACTGCCTGGAACTAAGGTAAATCTAATCGCGTTGATATTTGCACATCACTTTTAGACTTTTCATCTTTGTCTCATGAACTTATAGCTATACACTGCCCATATGTATAGCCCTCTGTATTTTGGAATTTAGGTATAATTTTTTACCTTATGTGTAGTGGACTTTAAGTAAATTTTCTCTGAAAAGTTTTTATTACTACTATAGTTTTTGTGTGATTCCATACTGGTACTTTTGCCTTTGTTGTCGACTTGTTGTCTGTGGACAAAATGTGAGAGATCTGATGTTTCAACGTCATTCTCCTTCTCCAGAGGAATCCTTCATATCGAAGCAGCCGCACAGCAATCTTAGCCTTTTTCTAGCCTCTTTCTTATGTGTACCGATGACGATCAGACGATCAATTACGAACGCGGTCGGGGGCTTGAGGGTAACCCAGAGCAAGCTGGTCCAGGCTTATACGTCAGTTTGTTCTGGAGCGTCAACCTTCGCCGCTCAAGCTGACGCACCGCTTGAAATGCTGGCCTCAGCCTGTCGTTTCTAGCACGCCGTGTGCTTGACCGTTCGTGCGTTGCGTGCTGCAGAGTTCCGGACAGGCACGGGCACCAAGAGGGCCGCTTCGGTTCAGCCATGTTCTACCTCGTGATATCGATCCCGGCGATCCTCCTGCTGCTCGTCCTGACGCTGGGGTGCTACATGCTCGGCCGGAACCGCGGCTGGGCCGAGGCGGCGGCGCCGCAGCAGCTCGCGCCACCGGCACCGCCAAAGTAGCAGCGGCGTGGAAATCTTCGTCAGTAACGTTATAGTACATATGCCGGTCTCTTCCCCTGCTTTGCTTCCAGCACTTCTGTAATTTATTTCCTCCTTTTGTCTTAGATGTTCTAGTATAGTACAGTAGTAGGAGTATGTTTTTATGTTGCAACGAGTGTCAACAGTCCAGCCTGATGCCTCCCCTGTAATAATCAGTAAAACGGGTATAGTATTCTTCTTTCTTAACGCGAACGGATTGCTTGTTGCAACTTTGCAAATGAGTTTGATCTTCCGTCACAATAGCCGGCTGCGCAGGTAGACAGACTGAGATCGATTCTAGTTGCAAGTTCAATTATCTGGTATGGTATGATGGCTAGGATGTTAGCCTATTGCAATCTGCAAAGCGTTTATTTGTGTTAGGAAGGGTAGGTATACATACACTTCATGCTTGGTACAGTCAGTATTCAACCTACATTACAATACGACTCGTGCTAACTGAAATCTCATCATGTGGATCATCGGTAGTACAAAAATGAGATATTGTATAGTCAGTTTTCTGATATTATAGCACTGTATAAAATTAAGAGAATGCTTTTCTTTACTTGGAATAAGCATCCAAAGGCATTTCAGAATTGATCTGTGTTAAGAAACAATTATAAGGATGTAAGCAGTCAACGCTGAAAAAAAACATCTTGTGACCACCCTACGCACCAAACCAACTCAAAATAGCGTCATAGTTTTTGAAGATTGTGACCGTGGTTTTTAAAGACATCGCCTGACTGACGATCGGTAGGGCTGTTACTAGGATGGGAGCGGTGACGAGGATGATGTCGAGGCAGTGCACGCATACTCATGCAAGGGATAGCGTGTAGTAGGCCGAAAGGTCCCAGCACGAGCCCGGGTGATCACCCCAGAGAGGGGCGCGACACCTGTCGAAGGAGCCCGAGCGTCGACGGGCTCTGACGAGCCCGGGGTCGAAGTAGCTGAGGGCCCCGAGCCGGAGGCACCCGTGCCAGAGGTGTCCGATGGGACGACCGTGGCGAGCGGAGAGTTGGGCGAGGCGGAGGCGGCCTCGCCAGAGGGGGCCTTGGCAGCATCGGAGGGAGCCGCACCGGAGGGGCCGGGCGAGCCTGAGGCGTCCGAAGGGACCGCTGAGGCCGAGGGCATCTGGCTCCGGGGCGAATCCGGGGCAGTGCTCGGAGGAGAGGGCGGCCCGCCAGTGGTGGTGGCAGGGGCTGACCGCGATCGTGAGCCATGCCAGGGTAGAGGCGCGGCGCGAGGTGCCGCAGGAAGCTCAGTGGAGGTGGGTACCTATTGAAAAGGGAAGACTATATCATCAAAGTACACGTGTCGCGAGGTGTATCCGCGATGTGACACGAGATCATAGCACCGGTAACCTTTGGTGTTGGGTGGGTAGCCAAGAAAGATACAAGGAACGGGCCGTGGAGCGAGTTTATGTGGTGTGGTGGACGTGGTGCTAGGATAACAGAGACATCCGAAAATGCGAAGACCATCATAGGATGGAGGCGCACCAAAGAGGAGCTAGTGGGGCGCGTAGTTCTAGCACGGAAGACATGGACGGATGTTGATGAGAACGGTGGCGGTGGCGAGAGCGTCCGGCCAAAACCGGGGAGGCATGTTAGAGTGGAAGAGCAACATACGAACACAATCATTAAGAGTGCAAAGTATGTGCTCGACGCAACCATTTTGTTGTGACGTGTAGGGACAAGTGAGGCGAAAGATAGTGTCGTGAGAGGAGAGAAGATGGCGAACGGCAGCGTTGTCAAATTCTTTTCCGTTATTAGTTTGGAGTGCGAGGATGGGATGACCGAACTGTGTGGTGACATAGGAATAAAAGGCGGTGAGTGTGGCCAGTGCGTCGGACTTGGAACGGAGAGGAAATGTCCACACATAATGCGAGAAGTCATCTAAAATCACCAAATAGAAAAGATAGCCTGTGTTGCTAGCAACTGGGGATGTCCACACATCGCTGTGAAGTAACTGAAACGAAAAAGTACAAGTAGTGGTAGACTCGCTAAAGGGAAGACGAACGTGCTTGCCGAGACGGCAGGCCTCACAGGTATGGCCAGCAACCTTATTACATGAGAATGAAAAACTCTGAAGAAGTTGACGTAAAACGGTGGAGTTGGAGTGTCCCAGACGAGCATGCCAAAGGTCTATGCTGACGCGAGGGAGACTGGGCAGGCGGCGGCGGCGGTGGAGGGGTGCACCGAGTAGAGCTCGTCGGGGCTATCACATCGGTGAAGTACCATCCGGGTACGGACGTCCTTCACAGAAAAATCAATAGCGTCAAGACGACGAACAGAAACAGGATTCGTGACTAAGTCAGGAGACACAAGAACATTAGACATGTTGATGGGTGAAGACAAAGGAAAATAGTGTGACCTATGTGAGTGATGGGTAAAGAGGAACTGTTGCCAACAGTGATACGACTGGGAGTATGGACGGGAGTGGAGGAGGTTAGGTTACCGGCGTGAGAGGTCATGTGAGCGGTGCCGCCCGAGTCCATGTACCAATCGCCGCCACCACCATAGTTGGTCGGTGACGGGGCCGAGTGCAGGGCGGCCAGAAGAGCGGGGTCCCATGGCGATGGAGTCGGCGACGGGTAGGAGCCGTCATAGGGAGGGCTGCTAATTCTCGAGCATGCGTTGGTTTCCCGTGAAGAGGAACAGTTTGCTGCAGCAAAGTAGATAAGTATTTCCCTCAATTTTTGAGAACCAAGGTATCAATCCAGTAGGAGATACAAGCGAGTCACCAATAGATGTACCTGCATAAGAATCAAACTCTTACACCCAACGCTATAAAGGGGTTGTCAATCCCTTCACGGTTACTTGCAAGGATGAGATCTAATAGAGATAGATATAATAGGATGCTTTGAACGGAAAGTAAAACTAAAAGTAAAAATAGGGAATCAAGTATTTTTGGTATTTTTTGGTTTAAGATCTGAAAATATAATATGGAAAATAGACCCGGGGGCCATAGGTTTCACTAGATGGCTTCTCTCGTGATGGCAAGTATTACGGTGGGTGAACAAATTACCGTCGAGCAATTGATAGAAAAGCGAATAATTATGAAGATATCCAAGGCAATGATTATGCATATAGGCATCACGTCCGTGTCAAGTAGACCAAAACGATTATGCATCTACTACCATTACTCCACACATCGACCGACTCCTGCCTGCATCTAGAGTATTAAGTTCATGAAAAACAAAGTAACGCATTAAGCAAGATGACATGATGTAGAGGGATAAACTCAAGCAATATGATGAAAACCCCATATTTTTACCCTTGATGGCAACAATACAATACATGTATCGCTACCCCTACTTTATCATTGGGTGAGGACACCGCAAGATTGAACCCAAAACTAAGCACTTCTCCCATTGCAAGAATTACCAATCTAGTTGTCCAAACCAAACTAATAACTCGAAGAGACTTGCAAAGATATGAAATCATGCTAAGAATTCAGGAAAGACTCAAATAATATCCATGGATAATCTGAACACAAACCCACAATTCATCGGATCTCGACAAACACACCGCAAAAGAGTATTACATCGGATAGATCTCCATGAAGATCATGAAGAACATGGTATTGTGAAGCAAATAGAGAGAAGAAGCCATCTAGCTACTAGCTATGGACCCGTAGGTCTCTGGTGAACTACTCACGCATCATCGGAGGGGCAATGGAGTTGATGTAGATGTCCTCCGTGATCGAATCCCCCTCCGGCAGATTATCGGAAAAGGCTCCAAGATTGGATCTCTCGGGAACAGAGGCTTCTGGCGGTGAAAAAGTGTTTTCGTGGCTCTTTTTGATAATGATGAAATATTTGGGAATTTATAGGCCGAAGATTAGTGTTAGGGGAGTTGCCACGGCCCACAAGCCTGCCCGGCGCGGGTGCCCCCCTGGTCGCGGCGGCTATCAAGCTTGTGGCCCCGTGGCAACTCCTCTGCCTTGGTTCTCAAGTCTTGTGGCTTCCTTTTATTCCAGAAAAAATCATTCCGAAGGTTTTATTCCGTTTGTACTCCGTTTAATATTCCTTATCTGCGAAACTCAAAAACAAGGAAAAAACATAAACTGGCACTAGGCTCTAGATTAATAGGTTAGTCCCAAAAATAATATAAAATAGCATATTAATGCATATAAAACATCAAAAATAGATAATATAATAGCATGGAACAACCAAAAATTATAGATACGTTGGAGACGTATCAGCATCCCCAAGCTTAATTCTTGCTCGTCCTCGAGTAGGTAAATGATAAAAACAGAATTTTTGATGTGGAATGCTACGCAACATATTTATCCATGTAATATTCTTTATTGTGCCATGAATATTCAGATCCGTTAGATTCAAAACAATAGTCTAATATTGACATAAAAACAGTAATACTTTGTGCACACCAACAAGGTAGTCGTGTCTTTTCGAAATAACATGGCCTTAGAAAGTTATCCCTACAAAATCATATGGTTTGTCTATGCTCCATCTTCCCCACACAAAGTATCTAAATCATGCACAACCCCGATGAACAAGTCAAGCAATTGTTTCACACTTTTGGTGTTCTCAAACCTTTTCAACTCTCACGCAATACATGAGCGTGAGCCATGGATATAGCATTATAGGTGGAATAGAATATGGAGGAGGTGCAAAGGAAAAGGAGAAGATAGTCTCACATCAACTAGGCGTATCAACGGGCTATGGAGATGCCCATCAATAGATATCAATGTGAGTGAGTAGGTATTGCCATGCAACAAATGCACTTAGAGCTATAAGTGTATGAAAGCTCAAAAAGAAAACTAAGTGGTCGTGCATAATGAATATGCACTAGTTATATGAAAGTGACAAAATAGGAGACTCTCTATCATGAAGATCATGGTGCTACTTTGAAGCACAAGTGTGGAAAAAGATAGTAGCAATTGTCCCTTCTCTCTTTGTCTCATTTTTTATGGTGGGCTTCTTTGGCCTCTTTTATTTTTTTGTAAAGTCCGGATACTCGTCCCAACTTGTGAGGGAGTCATAGCCTCCATCATCCTTTTCTCTCATGGGATAATGCTCTATTAATTAAAAATCATCACACTTTTATTTACTTATAACTCAAACAAAAAGAAATTACAACTCAATTCCTATGACAAAATATAACTCTATATGCAATATGAAGTGATGATGCAAGTCATAGAAAAACAACATGATGGAAGTTGCATGGCAATATATCTTGGAATGACTATGGAAACGCCATAATAGGTAGGTATGGTGGCTGTTTTGAGGAAGGAGGGTGTCGTGGTTTTGTCACGGCAGATGTTCGGGTAAACGGACTTCGGTTCGAGGCCATTGCTAACGGGATGGACTCAAAGGGGTTGATGGGGACGAAAGACACAGATTTACCAAGGTTCGGCCCCTCAACTCGAGGTAATAGCCTACGTCCTGCTTGTGTTTGTATTGCTCTATGTATCGATTACAAGGGGGCTGAAGCTTGACCTAGTATTTGACAACCTGATCTCTAAGTCGCCCCGGGTCTGCCTTTATATACGAGGTCTAGACCACGGGTCATACAATTGGTAACCGACTCTCATTGTCTATCCGAGTCTTCCTCTATCTTCTTGTCCAAGTTGTCCCCGGGCGGGTTACACACCTGGGTCTTCTGGGCCACTGTCCGGCCCACCTTATGAGCCGCCAAGCTTCCTGGGCTTTAGGACCACCGGCTTGCCTTGGGCCAGTGTACGAAGCACCAAGCATAACCCGAAGCCCTTAGGGCGGGTCATACCGCGGGGTTATATCCCCAACATTAGGCCCCAGGTTGATTTGAGCTTCCTCACTTCACCCTCTTGTCTTGCTCTTTTGGCGAGTCGCCCGGAATGACCTGCCATGACGTCATGTTGACCCTGCAGAAAAGATTCACTGACGTACTCACCAAATCTTCGCATTAAGTGACCATCCCGAAAATCGAGGCGTCCGCCTCGACCGAAATGTTTTTGTCGCCTAGATTTTCGTGCTCATTCTACCTTCTCCTTTTAAATAGGACCGCCCCAGGCGGTTTATTACTTCTCCCGCTTGCTTCCTCGTCTTGACGCAACTGCTTCCATCACTTCCAGCTCCGGCGCCACCTCCGCTCCGTCGATGACAGGCCGCTGCATCAACCTGTGCGAACCAGAGTTTCATCCGCGTTTCACTATGCCGTCGCCGGTAAGCCCGTGCTTCTACTTAGATCCATTACCGCACCGGTAGGATTTGTAGAAAGCCCGTTGCCTTCGCGTGGGTTCTTCCGATGCCGTTGCTCGGGATCCTCCGACGTCGGCCTCACCCTTGACGCTCATCCCGGCCGTGCCGCCACGCACGAGGCGGCCTTGCACAATGCACGGGCCCATCGTGGCTCCTTCTTACCATTTCAGTTTTCCTCTGCTTCGCCTGTTCTTTGCTAGGTCTAAAAATAGGAACCTTTTTCCTGCTTTTGTAGATCCATAAATATAGCGGTAGTTTGTGAAATCTGTTTTCCAAGACTTAGCCAAATTCCCCCCCCCCTCGTTTGCCAGGTTGACCCGCTACACTGCGCCGGCTCTCATCAGCCGGAGTATAGCATCTTATACGTAGAATCTTTAAGCTCGTAAGTCGCCATAGATTTTAGTCTCCACTTGACTCGCCGTGTTTTAATTTTCACAATCTTTGAACCGGCAGAATGTCTTGTGCCTCGAACTCCTGTAACTGGGTCGGGTCGTGCGTTACGGAAGAGTTTTTGATGGACTTTGTTCACACTGGCACTCTCCCTTCCAAATATGCCATCCACTAGCGGGTCCCGAGTGATGAAGTGAAGCCTGTTCCCCCAAAAGGAGAGGTGGTCGTTTTCTCGGACCATATTGAGCGGGGTTTCGTGCCTCCTAGCTCAAAATTCTTCCGCGATGTCCTTCATTTTTACAAACTCCATCCTCAAGACCTCGCCCCCAATTCCGTCTCAAACATCTGCAACTTTCAAGTATTGTGAAGTCTATATGCAAGACAAGCCGTCGGTAGGCCTGTTCCGTGAGTTCTTCTATGCCAACCGTCAAACTGAAGTGAAGGTTGGTCCGAGTCTCGAGCTGGGAGGAATTTCTATCCAGAGGCGCCGGGACATCACCTTTCCGGCTATGCAGCTGTTGAGTCACCCAAAGGACTGGAATAAAACGTGGTTCTATTGCAAAGATACTTCTCCAGAGGGTGAACTTCCACTGCCGGGTTACCGTCCTTCCTGGCTCAAGACAACTTCAGAGCTTCCTGGCCGTCTGTCAGCTTCAGAGCACGCAAGATACGAGCCGGCTCATGCCAAGATTAGGGCCCTCATGGCCAACGGCTTAACCGGACTGGACCTGATCCGCTGCTGGATCTCTTGGCGGATCATGCCGTTAAGCCACAGAAGCCGCCTTATGTGCGAGTACAAGGGCGAATATGACAACTCACTCTGCTTTAGCCGGTCAACCTTGACAGAAGACGACATCACCACTGCTATCAGGAGTCTCGTTCATGAGACATCCGGAGCCTGCAGCGCTATCGGGTTGATCCCCTTTAGTGCCCTTAATCCGGCCCCAGATGTAAGGCGATTTCTTCCCATCCGTCTCTTGGACCTTACTTGTACCTTGCTGATCTACTGCCCTTAACCGGCTTATTCTGTCAGGCCGACTCTGACTTCTGGAAGAAGGAGTACATCCCTCCCTTGAAGAAGACCAAGAAGAAGGCCCCGGCTAAGAAGCCCAAGAAGGACGCCCCATGGTTTGACCCGCCACAATCATCCGACTCAGAGGTAAAATTTTAGCTGTTTTCTAAGACTTTGTTTTCTCATTTCACTAACACCTGTTTTACTCACAGGATGATGTGGAGACCACCCGCGCCAACGCCCCTGAGGTAATCTAGGTTTCTTCCGGCTCAGAATATTTTGTCCCCCGGAAGCCATGGCGGGTTATTGGAAAAGTTCCTCTCTCTCATCCTCTTGCTTATCTGGACCCTCAATTTATTTTTAAAAAGCAACAATAGGCTGATCGTCGTCAGACCCGGAGCGCCGGCTCTACGGATCTTGTGTCCGGTTTACCGAACTCCCCGGCTCCAAAGAAGCGCCCTGTAGAGGTATGTATCTCTTGTTTGACTGGTTTGCTTTGCCATTTCAATACTGTCTTATATTTTCTCAACTATCTCTCAGAGGTCACCTTCCTCTGGCGACTCTACGGTGACCGCCCTGCCGCCTCCTAAGATCAATCCGATGTAAGTATTTCCTTTAGCCGTGCATTTCTGTTCCCTTTGGCGGCTGTAATCCTTGGGTTCTGACGTTCGTGCTCTCCAGGGCTCAAGTGAAGCGTCGAAAGACGAACAAGTCCTCCCCTAGCCCTGCAGCCCAAGAGCCGGAGCATGAACAACCGGACGAGTCATGATCGGATGTGGATCCGCCAGCCGCATCTACTGGGCCGGCTGTTGAAGATATCATCCCAGAGAGCCCTCCAAGGGATCCTTCGAAGCCACCAAGTCCTGCCCAGATGACCAAGAACGCTGCCACTCCGGACATCGTGATCACCGGCTCTGGCTTCTAGTCTCCCCGGCTCACGTGCTGACCAAGCATAAAGAGCCGGCTGAAGCCTCGAAGAAGTTGGAGTTTGAATCTTTTGCCTTTGAGAAAATGACAGCCGAAGAGCTTCACGCTGGTTATGTGAACCGGCTTTCCATCAGCCGGGATCTAGAGTTTCGACTGGTCAGTCAGATGAAGAAAAAATATGAGGTACTCCTTTTCCTGTTATAACCTTCCTTAGCCCCCAAGGGCCGACTCAATCTAGTCCAAAGTTGAGCCGGGTCTTTCATGATCTTCCATGTAGAAAATCCAAATCCGTAGCCCCCAAGGGCCGGCTCAATCTAGTCCAAAGTTGAGCCAGGTCTTTCATGATCTTCCTTGTAGAAAATCCAAATCCGTAGCCCCCAAGGGCCGGCTCAATCTAGTCCAAAGTTGAGCCGGGTCTTTCAGTGCCAAAATGTCTGAAAATAGACATTAGCCCCCAAGTGTCATACATATTGCTTGCGATCTGTTTGAAGATTTGCTTACTGACGCTATGCTTTGACATGCCACAGGAAACTTTAGCTGAAGCCGGGTCATAGTTGACGGATCTGAAGACCAATCTGGCGGCTCAACAAACGGCTCGAAGTGCTACAGACGAGCAGTTTCGGCTCCTCTCTGAGGAGTTGGCTACAATCAAGGCTGACTTCACCGCCTTTAAAGAGTCAGACGAGTCTAAGAAGGCCTCCTTGACCAAGCGGGCAGATGACACCGATCAACGATTGATAGCTGTATCATATGAACTCCAAGCCTTGAAGCGTCATATTACCAGAATGACAACCGCCCTCTTTGGTAAGTTTCTGATAACTTGTGCTTCAATGGTCATATAATACTTGTACTGGCGACTCACCATGAAATTTCTGACTTATGCAGGCCCTAGGAGCCGGCAAGTGGCTTCTGACAGTCTGTTGTCGTTGAAGGCTATCTATACCCTGACAGAGCAGTTGTACTACGGTGCGGTGTGCACTATTAAAGCCATGCAATACAAAGACAAGATTCCTGCGACTCTCAAGGGCGTCTTGGAGCTCTTGTCCACCATGCCCAAGAAGATTGCCGAGTTAAAGAAATCAGCCGCCCGCCAAGGGGCGATTGCGGGCATCAGTCGGGCCTTGTCTTTCTCTTCGGAGCTGACGTCAGCCGAGATGATGGATGGATTCCCTTCAAAGAAAGACGACGGCTCTGAGTTCACCGATGCTGACTACAGCTGGTGCGTGAAGGATTCCAGAGTGCTGGCTTCCATCTTAGCGGAGGAAGCTGACCTGACGACCTACCAGGCGGCTTATGGCCCTGACCAAAAGAGAATCCGTGGCCCGCTTTACGAGTGCAAGGACTTAACGCCTGCCCATAGTAAGGACCTCTTCGCTCCTAACCTCAACCCGTCTCCTTACTTTGAAGAAGGCTCTTTTGCGGCTCTAACGAATGCAACTGGGACTTGGACAATCTCCAGATTGGGGCCACCGAAGAGCCGGAGCAGGATGACCCGACAGCTAGCTAGTCCTTACTTTGAAAAACTTGTAACAGCCGACTCTCCATAACCCGCCGTGTGGCGTTGAAAAGACTTGTCCGAAATTTTGGGCTCCTCGAGGAGTGTATGTAATAGACTAGATGTCACTTTTGCTTCTGCTGAATCTTGTTCTATTACGCTGTATAAAATGATCCGACTCTTCAACTGTCATTGTCTTTGTATGATGCTTTGATCACTTATGCTGCTTTGTCAACATAGAAGACATCGGTGGCCAAGATTAGGTAAGCTACACCTGAAGGTGGTAAGCCCCCTTGGCAATCATGGCTAATCTGGTTAGCCGGGGATGGCATAAAGCCTGGCCGATAAGGCATTAGAAGCTATACCGGAGGTAAGAAGCCGCCTTTCGCCAGTTGTTTAGGGTTAGATAAGCTACACTCAGAGGTGGGAAGCCCCCTTGGCAACCATGGCTAATCTGGTTAGCCGGAGATGGCATAAAGCCTGGCCGATAAGGCATTAGAAGCTATACCCGGAGGTAAGAAGCTGCCCTCCGCCGGTTGTTAGGGTTAGACAATCTCCGGCATGAATTTCATTTAAGATTTGCTGACCCTCCTTAGGTGAGACACAGCGTTGAAAAATGCCAGTCACGCTGCATTTGTGCAACTCACCATTAACTATCATCATTGATTTAGAGCGTCGGGTGATCTGTCTGGCCAGGTCTTCATCACCAGGTAACTCGCCCCGGGTCAGATAGGCCAGTTAGGGGACAGTCCAATCTGGGATAGCGTGCAAAGCCGCCACTAACTCCCCTCTGGGTCAGGAATAGCCAAATCCTCTTCTGAAGGTAACTTAACAGTCGGATGATGTAAGACGTCCAGGAATACATTGGGCGGCACCGGATTTCGTTGGGAGCCTAGCCGTGACAGCGCATCTGCTGCCTCATTCTTGCGACGGTCAATGTGATCCACCTGATACCCTTTGAAGTGGCCAGCAATAATATCAACCGCCTGTCGATAAGCCGCCATCCGTGGGTCTTTGGAGTCCCAAGTGACCGAAACCTGCTGAGCCACCAAATCTGAGTCGCCCAAACACCTTACCGGGCTTAAATTCATCTCCTTAGCTAATCTAAGCCCATGAAGCAGAGCCTCATACTCAGCCGCATTGTTAGTGCACGGGAACATCAACCGGAGCACATAACAAAACTTATCACCTTTAGGAGACGTCAAAACAACTCATGCGCCTGACCCTTCTAGCTGCTTGGATCCATCAAAGTGTATAGTCCAGTATGTGTCATCCGGCTTTTCCTCAGGGGCTTGACATTCCGTCCAATCATTTATAAAATCGACAAGAGCTTGGGACTTGATGGCCGTACGAGGCACATATTTTAGATTAAGAGATCCCAACTCCAATGCCCACTTAGCAATCCTTCCAGTGGCTTCTCTGTTCTGGATTATGTCCCCCAGCGGAGCAGAACTAACCACGGTTATCTGGTGCCCTAAAAAATAGTGCTTTAACTTGCGGCTGGCCATGAAAACCCCATATACCAGCTTCTGCCAATGCGGGTACCTTTGCTTAGACTCTATGAGGACCTCACTGATGTAATAAACTGGCCTTTGAACCGGATATTCTTTCCCAGACTCCTTACGCTCGACTACGATTGCGGCGCTTACTACCCGGTTATTAGCCACCACATAGAGAAGCAATGGTTCTTTCTCAGCCGTAGCAGCCAGCACTGGTGGCTCAGTAAGCTACTTCTTGAGCGCCTTTAATGCTTCACCCGCCGCCGTGCTCCAGACAAAATTGTCCGTCTTCTTCATCATCTGATATAAAGGAATAGCTTTCTCTCCGAGGCGGCTTATGAACCAGCTCAATGCGGCAATCCGCCCTGCCAGGCACTGAACATCATTAATACAGGCCGACTCAACCAGAGAAGTGATAGCCTTGATTTTATCCGGGTTAGCTTCAATGCCATGCTCAGAAACCAGGAAACCCAAGAGCTTGCCAGCTGGAACACCAAAGACACACTTGGCCGGGTTAAGCATCATCTTATAGACCCGGGGAGTATCAAAGTTCTCCCTTAAGTCGTCCAAAATGGTCTCCTTCTTCCTTGACTTAATTACGATGTCATCCACATACGCATGGACATTACAGCCAATCTGATTGTGAAGACAATTCTGCACACACCGCTGATAGGTTGCCTGGGCACTCTTGAGACCAAAAGGCATGGATACATAGCAGAAAGCCCCAAAAGGTGTAATGAAAGCCGTCTTCTCTTGGTCTTTAACCGCCATCTTGATCTGATGATAGCCTGAATAGGCGTCCAAAAAACATAGGCTTTCACATCCTGCCGTAGCATCGATGATTTGATCAATACGGGGAAGAGCAAACGAATCAGTCGGACGAGCTTTGTTAAGGTCCGTGTAGTCTACGCACATACGCCAAGTGCCGTTCTTCTTGAGCACCAGCACTGGGTTAGCCAACCATTCCAGGTGAAAAACCTCAACAATGAAACCCGCCGCCAAGAGTCGGGCAACTTCTTCCCCGATTGCCTTGCGTCTCTCCTCATTGAACCGCCGCAGAAACTGTTTAATCGGCTTAAACTTCGGATCCACATTAAGGTTGTGCTCAGCGAACTCTCTCGGTACACCCGGCATGTCAGAAGGTTTCCGTGCGAAGATGTCCCGATTCTCATGGATGAATTCGATGATCGCGCTTTCCTATTTGGGATCCATGTGAGCTCCAATGATGAACTGTTTGGATGAGTCGCTTGGAGTGAAATCTACCGCCTTAGTATCATCCGCTGAAAACTTAAGGGGCGGCTCAACCTCCCTGGTAGGCTTTTTCAGCGAGGTCATATCCTCCGAGTCAACATTCTCCTTGTAAAATTTAAGCTCCTCCTGAGTGCAACTGGACTCTGCGTAAGCCGCATCTCCTTCCTCACACTCAATGGCCGTCTTTCGGTCACCATGAATAGTAATGGTACCTTTTAAGCCAGGCATCTTGAGATGTAGGTATACATAGCAAGGCCTAGCCATGAATTTTGCATAAGCCGGACGTCCAAACAGTGCGTGGTAAGGACTCTTGATTTTTACCACCTCAAACCACAAGGACTCCACCCTGTAGTTATACTTTTTGCCAAAGGCCACTTCCAAAGAAATCCTGCCCACTGGATACACCGACTTGCCTGGCACCACACCATGAAAAACGGTGGAAGAGGGTTTTAAATCCTTGTCTAGCAATTTCATCCGCCGAAAAGTATCTTAGTAGAGGATATTAATACTATCGCCTCCATCCATTAACACTTTATTCACCATATACCCTCCCACTTGGGGGGCACACCAAAGCGAGCCGCCCGGGGTCATCGACACACGGCGGGTGATCCTTCCGGCTCCATGTTATATCATCCTCAGGCCATCGTAAATACTGTGGTAGGGCTGGTGCAACCGCATTGACCGCCCGCTTGTGCAACTTATGATCCCTTTTGTTTAGGCTGACCGTGAAAACATGATACTGACCGGAGCTGAGCTGCTTTGGGTTACTCTGATAACCAGACTGATTATGCTATTGCTGATTGTTGTTACCAGAATGCTACTGGTGTCCTCCTTGATTACCTTGACCTGGGTGACCAGACCCTGAGTCGCCGGACCCAAAACCGGCCCCTGACCCGCCGTGTCCAGAGCCGCCTGGCGGGCCACCGTCCTAATTGTTGGGGTGTGTAAAGTGATTCTTAAGTTTCTACATGAAACGACACTCTCCCCATGTGTGGTTCTCCGGTTTATCGGGCTGGCCGTGATCCGGACAAGGACCCTTCAGCGCCTCCTCCAAATTAAAGGCAGGCATGTCCTTATTAAAAGGTGGCCTAAACCTCATGTTGCCCTTTAGGTGATTCTGATTGGTACTTGCATTGGCCACCAGTTCTGACCCGGCCTCAGGATTCTTACGTTTGCTCTGGCTACCATTGTTTGCCGTACCCTTGCTCTGATTGCCCTTCTTGCCTTGGCCGGCCTTCTCCTCGTCGGAGCTCGGATCCTTTGTGTTGTTAGAGTTGGTGTATTTCGTGAGAGCCGTCATGAGCTCTCCAATATCTTGACATGTGCGCTTGAGCCAGCCAAGCTTCTGCTTTAGCGGGACAAAGTGGCAGTTCTTCTCTAGGATCAGTACTGCCTGAGCCGCCGTGATCTGCTCCGAAGAGTGGATGATGGTCGAGACCTGCCGTACCCAATGATGAGCTGACTCATTCTCCTGTTGAACACAGTGATCAAGATCCATGATGGTCATGGTCTGTTTACATGTTCCTTGAAATTTTTTAATGAATCTGGCTCTCAGCTCTGCCCATGAGTTGATGGTATTGGGTGGCAATCCCTTTAACCATGTGCGGGCCGGGCCATCAAGCATCATGATGAAGTATTCGGCACAAACCGCCTCACTAACATCCAGCATCTCTATGGCTAGTTCATAACTTTCCACCCAAGCCTCTGGGGGTAAATCAACAGTGTAATTTGGAACTTTGCGGGGGCCTTTGAAATCCTTTGGCAGCCGCTCACTCCGCAGAACCGGTGATAAACATGGCACCCCCCACTCTGGTGGTTATTCCAACTCCTACTGACACGGATGGCGCGGGCTCCTAGCGAGCCGCCTCAACTAAAGCTGTCACCTCTTGCTGGCCTCTTGCACGATTTCCGAATGCTTGTGTATCCACAGCCGGCCGATGACCTGTTGGAATCTCTCAGTGTCGGTTGCTGCTGGAACCCGCCGGCGACTCATAGCGCCGGCTAAAACTCCGGCTAGGGAGAGGGGTTGAATGAACACGGCTCCGGCTGTAAGTGTACTTTTCCTGCTAGGCCATCGCCGTCTGCAAGTATCCAATGGCATTTCGCACATCCTGCGCAAAGGGCGCCTCATCCGGAATAGGAATTGTTTCGAGCCAGGTGGCTGCTGCCACCATATTCTCGGCTGTGTTAGAATAATGACCCAGCGGTGTTGGAAAGGCCGCAGGCGAGGCCTGATTTCGTCGGGGCGGTTGAGTCACTGGCCGAGCCGCCGGGCAGCTTCCAGGTGCATCCGCTGTTCGCCCTGTCCCTGGCGTGCTGAAGAGGTTTCTTGCCTCATAACGTTCCGGCAGACGGGATTGATGCCTCATCCGATGAACCGCGGCTGCCAATTGTTGCTCCAGCCCAAGACGGAAAGCGTCTGCCTTGATGCGTTCTGCCTCTTGCTCCATCTGGGCTTTTAACTCATCCATCCTCTGTTGCTCTTCCGCCATCCGGTCCTTGATCCTTGCAATCTCCAAGTTCCTAGCCGCTTGATTGTCCGGTGTAACGACAGTAGCCATTAGGGCCGCAAGCTCGCCCATCAGCTCCAAAAGAACTTGGGCCGCCGGCGGGGGGTTATCGCCTGAGGTGGCGGCCCCTGTGGGTGTACTATTCGTGCCTGGGATTGACCCCGCCATGAACACGACAGCATGAACCGGCGGCCCAAGATCGTGCGCCTCAGAGCGATCCGACTCAAGGCAGAGCTCATCGTAGCCCAGAGCCCGCTGTTGTGAAGCCTGTAGACCGACTCTGTTTCTTCGCTTGAAGATTCGTCCTCTGAGTAAACGAGAGTTTCCTGTGACCCGGAAACTTCTAGATCCATACCTTGAGTAAAGCCCACGAAGACGTGCTTCTGGCCTGGGCTAACGCGGGCGGGTTGCACACTACGAGTAGGTTGCAGACTCCGAGCTGGCTCAACGAGGTTGGTGCAGACGTCCGGCCCGGGTGTTACTCCATCAACTTTTCCGATGAACACGTGGATCCCACTTGAATGGAACTCGGAAGCCATATTCCACAGAGCCGGCATCAAGCCCCCAGCCGGCGTCATCGATGTAGAGCCGGCCGCGGCGAATCTTTCTCATCCTACCAACCACGTATCCCTCGAGCCCCGGGAGAGAGCCCTTTGAGAACTCAACACCACCGAACGCGGGCCCCACGGTGGGCGCCAACTGTCGTAGTTTTGTCACGGCAGATGTTCGGGTAAATGGACTTCGGTTCGAGGCCATTGCTAACGTGATGGACTCAAAGGGGTTGATGGGTACGAAAGACATGGATTTACCTAGGTTCGGCCCCTCAACTCGAGGTAATAGCCTAAGTCCTGCTTGTGTTTGTATTGCTTGATGTATCGATTACAAGGGGGCTAAAGCTTGACCTAGTATTCGACAACCTGATCTCTAAGTCGCCCCGGGTCTGCCTTTATATATGAGGTATAGACCACGGGTCATACAATTGGTAACCGACTCTTATTGTCTATCCGAGTCTTCCTCTATCTTCTTGTCCAAGTTGTCCCCAGGCGGGTTACACACCCGGGTCTTCTAGGCCACTATCCGACCCACCTTATGAGCCGCCAAGCTTCCTGGGCTTTAGGACCACCGGCTCACCTTGGGCCAGTGTACGAACCGCCAAGCATAACCCAGAGCCCTTAGGGCGGGTCATATCGTGGGTTTATATCCCCAACAGAGGGTTTGGTGTATCGGCAAAAGTTGCACGATACTAGAGAGGCTAGCAAAGATGGAAGGGTGAGAGTGCGTATAATCCATGGACTCACATTAGTCATAAAGAACTCACATACTTATTGCAAAAGTCTATTAGTTATCAAACAAAGCATTAGACGCATGCTCCTAGGGTAGAGGTTGGTAGGAGTTAACCATCGCGCTCTCCCGACCCTCACACAAAGGTCGACAATCATTAGACAAATCATGCTCCGACTTCGTTATATAATGGTTCACCATACGTGCATGCTACGGGAATCACAAGCTTTAACACACGTATCTCTTCAATTCACAACTAATCACTAGCATGACTCTCATATTACCATCCCTATTATCTCAAACTATATGCAAGGGATCCAACTTCTCATAGTTGTTAATGCACTTAATATGAAAGTTTTTATTATATCCCTCTTGGATGGACATTATATTAGGACTAAATTCATAACCTAAACAAATTACCATGATGTTTTAAGAAACTCTCAAAATAATATAAGTGAGGAATGAGAGTTCAATAATTTCTATAAAATATAACACCACCATGCTCTATAAAGATATAAGTGAAGTACTACAGCAACATTGCCTAGCTCAAAAGATATAAGTGAAGCACATAGAGTATTCTAACAAATTCACGATTCAGCGTGTCTCTCTCAAAATATGTGTGCAGCAAGGATAATTGTGGCAAAATAACAAGCAAAGACTCATATCATACAAGACGCTCCAAGCAAAACACGTATCATGTGGTGAATAAAAATATAGCCTCAAGTAAATTTACCGATGGATTGAAGACGAAAGAGGGGATGCCTTCCGGGGCATCCCCAAGCTTAGGATTTTTGGTATCCTTGAATATTAATTGGGGTGCCTTGGACATCCCCAAGCTTAGTCTCTTGCCACTCTTTATTCCATAGTCCATCAAATCTTCACCCAAAACTTGAAAACTTCACAACACAAAACTCAACAGAAAACTCATGAGATCCGTTAGTATAAAAAGATAAATCATCACTTTTGGTACTGTTGTGAACTCCTTCTTTAGTTGTATTTGTGTAATACCTACTGTATTCTAACTTTTTCATGACTCATACCCCCCGATATGACCCATAGATACATTAAAATAAGCAAACAATACAAAGAAAAAGAATCTGTCAAAAACAGAACAGTCTTTAGCAATCTGTAAGCTTCGAATATTTCTCGAGCTCTAAAAATTCTTAAAAAATAGGAAAATCATTCCAATTTGTATATAAATCTTGTGTAATAATTTCATATCAATTCGACGCTCTGCAAAATTTGGAAAATTCCTGGACTGAGCGCAAAAGTTTCTGTTTTTCAGCAAGAGCAAGTCAACAAATACCATAGATCACCCCAAAGGTTTTACTTGGCTCAAACACTAATCAAAACACAAAAACACAATTAATATAGCAGTAATAATGTGCCAAACACACCAAAACAGAAGCAAAAATCAGAAAGAAAAATAAAATCGGGTTGCCTCCCAACAAGCGCTATTGTTTAACGCCCCTAGGTAGGAAAAACGAATTCAATGATGCTCACATAAAAAGTAGTAGTTAAGATATGCAAAAGAGCATCATGAATAGAATTAAAAACATGTTTAAGTCTAACCCACTTCCTATGCATAGGGATTTTGTGAGCAAAAATTTTATGGGAACAAGAATTAACTAGCATAGGAAAGCAAAACAAGCATAACTTCAAAACTTTGAACACATAGAGAGGAAACTTGATATTACTGCAATTCCTACAAGCATATGTTACTCCCTCATAATAAATTTCAGTAGAATCATGAAGGAATTCAACAATATAACTATCATATAAAATTGTCTCTTCATGATCCACATGCATGCAAAGTTGATACTCTTCCAAAATAGTGGGATCATCATTAACTAAAGTCATGACCTCTCCAACCCCACTTTTATCAAAAATTTCATAAGATTGAACACTCTCCAAAATAGTGGGATCAATAATGCCTAAAGTTGACACTCTTCCAAACCCACTTTCAATATGATATTCATCATGAGTATTAAATAAATTATCAAGATCATAAGAAGCATTATCACCCCAATCATGATCATTGCAATAAGTAGTAGTCATGGAAAACTCATCAAATATAGCATCCCCAAGCTTGTAGTTTTGCATATCATTAACATAATTGGCATTAATAAAATTTATAACAATACCATTGCAATCATTCTTTTCATTCAAGGAACTATCATGAATCTCCTTACAAATTTCTTCTTTCCACACTTCATCAAGATTTCCAGATTCATGATTTTCAAACAAAACTTCATAGATATAATCAAGTGCACTCAACTCACTAGAAATTGGTTCATCATATTTTGGTCTTTTGAAAAGATTAGAAAGTGGATGAGGATCCATATCGATAGTTTTTTCGCAAGTGAAGATGCAAGCAGATAGAAGGCACATGGCAACACAAGCAAACATAGCAATGAAAAGGCGAACGAAAAAGGGCGAATAAAAGGGCAAATCTTTTTGGTATTTTCTAAAAATCATTTTAGAAGTGGGGGAGAGGAAAATGAGAGGCAAATGGCAAATAATGTAAATGCAGGAGATGAGTTTGTGATGGGTACTTGGTATCTTGACTTGACTTGTATCTCCCCGGCAACGGCGCCAGAAATCCTTCTTGCTACTTCTTGAGCATGCGTTGGTTTCCTATGAAGAGGAACGGTTTGATGCAGAAAAGTAGATAAGTATTTCCCTTAGTTTTTGAGAACCAAGGTATCAATCCAGTAGGAGATACAAGCGAGCCACCAATAGATGTACCTACACAAGAATCAAACTCTTGCACCCAACGCTATAAAGGGGTTGTCAATCCCTTCACGGTTACTTGCAAGGATGAGATCTAATAGAGATAGATATAATAGGATGCTTTGAATGGAAAGTAAAACTAAAAGTAAAAATAGGGCAGAAAGTATTTTTGGTATTTTTTGGTTTAAGATCTGAAAATATAATATGGAAAATAGAACCGGGGGCCATAGGTTTCACTAGATGGCTTCTCTCATGATGGCAAGTATTACGGTGGGTGAACAAATTACTGTCAAGCAATTGATAGAAAAGCGAATAATTATGAAGATATCCAAGGCAATGATTATGCATATAGGCATCACGTTCGTGTCAAGTGGACCGAAACGATTCTGCATCTACTACTATTACTCCACACATCGACCGACTCCTGCCTGCATCTAGAGTATTAAGTTCATGAAGAACAGAGTAACGCATTAAGCAAGATGACATGATGTAGAGGGATAAACTCAAGCAATATGATGAAAACCCCATCTTTTTACCCTTGATGGCAACAATACAATACGTGCCTCGCTACCCCTACGTTGTCACTGGGTGAGGACACCGCAAGATTGAACCCAAAACTAAGCACTTCTCCCATTGCAAGAATTGCCAATCTAGTTAGCCAAACCAAACCAATAACTCGAAGAGACTTGCAAAGATATGAAATCATGCATATAAGAATTCAGGAAAGACTCAAATAATATTCATGGATAATCTGAACATAAACCCACAATTCATCGGATCTCTGCAAACACACCGCAAAAGAGTATTACATCGGATAGATCTCCATGAAGATCATGAAGAACATGGTATTGAGAAGCAAAGAGAGAGAAGAAGCCATCTAGCTACTAGCTATGGACCCGTAGGTCTGTGGTGAACTACTCACGCATCATTGAAGGGACAATGGAGTTGATGTAGATGCCCTCTGTGATCGAATCCCCCTCCGGTAGATTACCAGAAAAGGCTCCAAGATTGGATCTCTCAGGAATGGAGGCTTCTGGCAGCAGAAAAGTGTTTTCATGGATCTTTTTGATAATGATGGAATATTTGGGAATTTATAGGCCAAAGATTAGGGTTAGGGGAGTTGCGAGGGGCTCACAAGCCTGCCCGGCGCGGGTGGCCCCCCTAGCCGCAGCTAGCGAGCTTGTGGCCCCGTGGCAGCTCCTCTGCCTTGGTTTTCAAGTCTCGTGGCTTCCTTTTATTCCAGAAAAATCATTCTGGCGGTTTAATTCCATTTGGACTCCGTTTAATATTCCTTATCTGCGAAACTCAAAAATAAGGAAAAAACAAAAACTGGCACTAGGCTCTAGATAATAGGTTAGTCCCAAAAATAATATAAAATAGCATATTAATGCATATAAACATCCAAAACAGATAATATAATAGCATGGAACTATAAAAAATTATAGATACATTGGAGACGTATCAAGGGCCGCCATGCGGAGAAGCCGGAGCGGCAGGATAGCCGTTGGCCATCGGTGGCGCGGGGAGGGCCACATAGCCGGTGGCGTCAGGCGGCGCGAGGTAGACGTGGTAGCCCGCCGGAGCGCGCCTAAGGAGACCCGGTGCAGGGGGCCGAGGCACCGGCATCGAGTACGCGTGGACAACATCGGTCCATGGGTTCGTGTCATTGGCCCAGGGCAGGGAGGGCTGTTGCGGACAGGGCACCCCTCCCAGCCGACTATTGCTACTGCTGCTAGCGGCCACCCCGCGGCGGTTGTTGCGCCAGCCGCCGCCTCCACCACCTCGGGCTGCTGCTATTGTGGCATGGTGGGGGCATGTGGCAGTAGGAAGAAGCCCGGGGGCCGGTGGAGCGTGAGGTGCCCGCGACGAGGGTGGTGTGCTGCACCCGCTTCTTCACCCGCTTCATCCGTCGTTCCTCCAAGCGGAGATAAGCGTCGAACTTGGGAAAGGAGGGCTCCGTCATCAAGGTGAGGTTGGTGGCAGCATTGCCGAAATCCTCGTTGAGGCCGCTGGTGAGCTGTTCAGGAGAGTGTCGTCATCGATCTTGGCACCGATGTCGTAAAGCTCATCTAACAACGTCTTGAGGCGCGACAGTAATCGTCAATGGATTGATCATCTTGATGACAACCCAAAAACTCTTGCTGCAAGAAGACGCGACGCTGAAGACGGTTATCGATGAATAGACCGCTGAGTGTGATCCACACGGCCCATGCATCATCGCCATCACGCACGACGGTGTGAAACAAGTTCTTCGAGATGGTGAGGAAGAACCATCGTATGAGCGTGGCGTCGATGGCGGTCCACTTGGAGTCGTCCTGCATGGCACCGGAATCGAGGAACTGTTGATGTGATCCGCGATGTTGTACTCGCGAAAGACAAGCAAGAAGTAAGTCTTCCACACGTAGTACATGGAGTAATGGGTATCAAGAGTGATGGGAACGCGGCCATGGATGTCCAGGTTAAGGATGTAGGAGGGATCCGGGCCGACGAAGGGGTTGGTGGTGCCGGACTGGGAGGAGTGGATCGACATGGCTCTGGTGGGTGGGTTGGTGTGGTGATGGTTGTTGGAAATATGCCCTAGAGGCAATAATAAATTAGTTATTATAATATTTCCTTGTTCATGATAATCATTTATTATCCATGCTATAATTGTATTGATTGGAAACTACTCAGATACATGTGTGGATACATAGACAACACCACATACCTAGTATGCCTCTAATAGACTAGCTCGTTGATCAAAGATGGCTATGGTTTCCAAGTCATGGACATGACATGTCATTTGATAACGGGATCACATCATTAGGAGAATGATGTGATGGACAAGACCCAAACTACAAACATAGCATATGATCGTGTCAGTTTATTGCTATAGTTTTCTGCATGTCAAGTATCTGTTCCTATGACCATGAGATCATGCAACTCACTGACATCGGAGGAGTACCTTGTGTCTATCAAACATCGCAACATAACTGGGTGACTATAAAGGTGCTCTACAGGTATCTCCGAGGGTATCTGTTGGGTTGGCATGGATCAAGACTACGATTTGTTACTCCGTGTGACAGAGAGGTATCTCAGGGCCCACTCGGTAATACAACATCACAATAATCCTTGCAAGCAATGTGACTAAGTGTTAGCCACGGGATCTTGTATTACGGAACGAGTAAAGAGACTTGCCGGTATCGAGATTGAACTAGGTATGGAGATAACAACGATCGAATCTCGAGCAAGTAACATACCGAAGAACAAAGGGAACATCATATGGGATTAACTGAATCCTTGACATAGAGGTTCGACTGATAAATATCTTCATAGAATATGTACGAATCAATATGGGCATCCAGGTCCCGCTGTTTTTTATTGACCATAGAGGTGTCTCGGTCATGTCTACGTAGTTCTCGAACCCGTAGGGTCTGCACACTTAAGGTTCGGTGACGTTTCGGTAGTATAGAGTTATGTATGGTGGTGACCGAAGGTTGTTCGGAGTCCCAGATGAGATCTCGGATGTTGCGAGGAGCTCCGGATTGGTCCGGAGGTAAAGATTGATATATAGGAAAGTGGTATTTGGGTTTCGGAAAAGTTTCGGGCACTACCGATAGTGTACCGGGAGTGACGAAAGGGTTCTAGGGGTCCGCCGGGAGGGGCCCACCCACCCCGGGGGGCACATGGGCCTAAGTGGCTGCGCACCAGCCCATTATGGTCTGGGCAACCGACCACAAAGGGCCCGTGTGCCCAAGGGTAGGTGGGGAGGTGCCTTGGAGGGGAGGAAGACCTCCCTAGGGCGCCCACCTCCCTTGTGGGAGGTGGACTCCTCCCCATCTTGGCCGGCCAGCCCTCCTTGGAGGAGGGGCCAAGGATGCGCCCTACCTACCCCTTCCTCCTATAAATAGAGAGGGAGAGGGAGGGCAGCACAACACTAAGGCATAGGTGCAACCCTCCCTCTCTCCCTAGATCTGTTTCTCCTCCAAAACGCGTCTGAGGCAGCGCTTGGCGAAGCCCTACTAAGATTGCTCCACCACCAGCGCCACCATGCCGTTGTGCTGGAAGAGAACTCATCTACCTCTTCACCCTCGCTTGCTAGATCAAGGAGGTGGAGATCGTCATTGAGCTATATGTGTGCTGAACGCGGAGGTGCCGTCCATTCGGCGCTAGATCGGAAGGACCGTGATCAAGATCGCGAGACGATTCGTGATTGGATCGCGGGACGGATCGTGATGAGATCGCGGGACGGATCGTGATCGGATCGCGGGACGGACCGTGATGGGATCGTGCAATGCTCGGGAATTTGGATCGCGAAGATGTTCGACTACATCAACCGCGTTTATTAACGCTTCCCGCTTAGCGATCTACAAGGGTATGTAGATCCACTCTCCCTCTCGTAGATGCTCATCACCATGGATAGATCTTGCATGTGTGTAGGAATTTTTTTGTTTCCCATGCAACGTTCCCCAACAGTGGCATCAAGAGCTAGGTCTATGTGTATATGAGATCTCGAGTAGAAAACAAAGAGTTTGTGGGCGTTGATGCTTAGATTGCTTCCTCCCTTGGTCGTGTTTTGGTTCAGCGATATTGTGGGATGAAGTGGCCCGGACCAACCTTACTCGTACGCTTATGATAGACCGGTTCCATCGAATGACGTGTAACTTCGTTGCACAAAGATGGCTGGCGGGTGTCTGTTTCTCCTACTTTAGTTGGATCAGATTCAACAAAGACGGTCCTTGAGAAGGTTGAAAAGCAGCTTATGTATCACCGTTGTGGTTTTGCGTAGGTGAGAATTGTTCTTGCTAGATACCCATAGCAGCCACGTAAAACTTGCAACAATAATTAGAGGATGTCCAACTTGTTTTTGCAGGGTATGTTCTGATGTGATATGGCCAATTACATGATGAGATATATGTGATGTATGAGATGATCATGTATTGTATAGAATATCATGACTTGCATGTCGATGAGTATGACTATCGGCAGGAGCCATAGCGTTGTCTTTAATTATTGTATGACATGTGTGTCAATCGTTAAGCGTTATGTAATGCTTTTCTTTATCGCTAAGCGGTAGCAATAGTAGTAGAAGCATGGTGGGCGTGACAACCCCGATGGCGACACGTTGATGGAGATCAAGATGATGGAGATCATGGTGTCATGCCGGTGACGATGGAGATCATGCCGGTGCTTTAAGGATGGAGATCAAAAGCACAAGTTCATGGCCATATCATGTCACTTATGATTTGCATGTGATGTTAATCCTTTTATGCACCTTGTTTTGCTTAGGACTATGGTAGCATTATAAGGTGATCCCTCACTAAAATTTCAAGATCAATTGTGTTCTCCCCAAGTCTGCACTGTTGCGAAAGTTTGTCGTGTCGAGACACCACGTGATGATAGACTCTACGTTGGAAATATGCCCTAGAGGCAATAATAAATTGGTTATTATCATATTTCCTTGTTCATGATAATCGTTTATTATCCATGCTATAATTGTATTGATCGGAAACTCAGATACATGTGTGGATACATAGACAACACCACGTCCCTAGTATGCCTCTAATAGACTAGCTCGTTGATCAAAGATGGCTATGGTTTCCTAGTCATGGACATGAGATGTCATTTGATAACGGGATCACATCATTAGGAGAATGATGTGATGGACAAGACCCAAACTACAAACGTAGCATATGATTGTGTCAGTTTATTGCTATAGTTTTTAGCATGTCAAGTATATGTTCCTATGACCATGAGATCATGCAACTCACTGACATCGGAGGAGTACCTTGTGTGTATCAAACGTCGCAACGTAACTAGGTGACTATAAAGGTGCTCTATAGGTATCTCCGAGGGTGTCTGTTGGGTTGGCATGGACCAAGACTGGGATTTGTTACTCCGTGTGACGGAGAGGTATCTTAGGGCCCACTCGGTAATACAACATCACAATAAGCCTTGCAAGCAATGTGACTAAGTGTTAGCCACGGGATCTTGTATTACAGAATGAGCAAAGAGACTTGCCGGTAACGAGATTGAACTAGGTATGGAGATACCGATGATCGAATCTCGGGCAAGTAACATACCGAAGAACAAAGGGAACATCATACGGGATAACTGAATCCTTGACATAGAGGTTCGTCCAATAAAGATCTTCGTAGAATATGTAGGAATCAGTATGGGCATCCAGGTCCCGCTATTGGTTATTGACCGTAGAGGTGTCTCGGTCATGTCTACATAGTTCTCGAACCTGCAGGGTCTGCACACTTAAGGTTCAGTGACGTATCAGTAGTATAGAGTTATGTATGGTGGTGACTGAAGGTTGTTCGGAGTCCCGCATGAGATCCCAGATGTCACGAGGAGCTCCGGATTGGTCCGGAGGTAAAGATTGATATATAGGAAAGTGGTATTTGGGTTCCGGAAAAGTTTCGGGCACCATCGGTAGTGTACCGGGAGTGACGAAAGGGTTCCGGGGGTCCACCGGGAGGGGCCCACCCACCCCAAGGGGGCCCATGGGCCTAATAGGCTACACACCAGCCCATTATGGTCTGGGAAACAGACCACAAAGGGCCCTTGTGTTGGAGATATGCCCTAGAGGCAATAATAAAGTGATTATTATTATATTTCCTTGTTCATGATAATTGTCTATTGTTCATGCTATAATTGTATTAACCGGAAACCGTAATACATGTGTGAATACATAGACCAAAACATGTCCCTAGTGAGTCTCTAGTTGGCTAGCTCGTTGATCAATAGATGGTCACTGTTTCATGACCATGGACATTGGATGTCGTTGATAACGGGATCACATCATTAGGAGAATGATGTGATGGACAAGACCCAATCCTAAGCATGGCACAAGATCATGTAGTTCGTATGCTAGAGCTTTTCTAATGTCAAGTATCATTTCCTTAGACCATGAGATTGTGCTACTCCTAGATACCGTAGGAATGCTTTGGGTGTATCAAACATCACAACGTAACTGGGTGACTATAAAGGTGCACTACAGGTATCTCCGAAAGTGTCTGTTGGGTTGGCACGAATCGAGACTGGGATTTGTCACTCCGTGTGATGGAGAGGTATCTCTGGGCCCACTCGGTAATACATCATCATAATGAGATCAATGTGACTAAGGAGTTAGTCATGAGATCATGTGTTACGGAACGAGTAAAGAGACTTGCCGGTAATGAGATTGAACAAGGTATAGGGATACAGACGATCGAATCTTGGGCAAGTAACATACCGATGGACAAAGGGAATTGTATACGGGATTAATTGAATCCCCGACATCATGGTTCATACGATGAGATCATCGTGGAACATGTGGGAGCCAATATGGGTATCCAGATCCCGCTATTGGTTATTGGCCGGAGAGGTGTCTCGGTCATGTCTGCATGCTTCCCGAACCCGTAGGGTCTACACACTTAAGGTTCGATGATGCTAGGGTTATATGGGAATAGTGTACGTGGTTACCGAAGGTTGTTCGGAGTCCCGGATGAGATCCCGGACGTCACGAGGAGTTCCGGAATGGTTCAGAGGTAAAGATTCATATATAGGAAGTGAGGATTTGGTCACCGGAAGTGTTTCGGGCATCACCGGTAATGTACCGGGACCACGGGAAGGGTTCCGGGGGTCCACCGGGAGGGGCCACCGGCCCCGGAAGGATACATGTGCCAAGAGTGGGAGGGAACCAGCCCCTAGGTGGGCTGGTGCGCCTCCCACCTCAGCCCAAGGCACAGTAAAGGGTGGAGAGGGCCAAACCCTAGGCATGGAGGGGCCCTAGGCCCACCCTAGGGCGCCGCCCCTCCTCCCCACCTTGGCTGCCGGCCCTCCTAGCCATCTAGGGCTGCCGCCACCCCTAGGGAGGGAACCCTAGGGGTGCGCACCCTCCTCCCTCTCCTCCTATATATAGTGGCGGGTTTCGGGGCTGTGGACACAGAATTCTCTCTCTCTCTCTCTCGGCACAACCCTACCCCTCCTCCTCCTCGTCCTTCGTAGCGCTTGGCAAAGCCCTACCGGAGTACCACCTAGCTCCACCGTCACCACGCCATCGTGCTGCCGGAGCTCTCCCTCAACCTCTCCTTATTCCTTGCTAGATCAAGGCGTAGGAGACGTCACCGGGCTACACGTGTGTTGAACATGGAGGCGCCGTTGTTCGGTGCTTAGATCGGAATCCACCACGATCTGAATCGCTACGAGTACGACTCCATCAACCGCGTTCTAGTAACGCTTTCGCATAGCGATCTTCAAAGGTATGAATGTGCTCTACCCCTTGCTCGTTGCTAGAATCTCCTAGATTGATCTTAGTGACACGTAGGAATTTTTTTGAATTTACTACTATGATCCCCAACAGTGATACCAGAGCTAGGTATATGCGTAGATTCTATGCACGAGTAGAACACAAGTAGTTGTGGGCGATGATTTCATCAATTTGCTTGCCTTTACTAGTCTCATCTTGATTCGGCGGCATTGTGGGATGAAGCGGCCCGGACCGACTTTACGCGTATGCTTACGTGAGACTGGTTCCACCGCCTAACATGCACTTGTTGCATAAGGTGGCTAGTGGGTGTCTGTCTCTCCTACTTTAGTCAGATAGGATTTGATGAAGAGGGTCCTTATGAATGGTAAATGGCAATTGGCATATCACCATTGTGCTCTTACATAGGTAAGAAACGTTCTTGCTAGAAACCCATAGCAACCACGTAAAACTTGTAACAACAATTAGAGGACGTCTAACTTGTTTTTGCAGGGTATGCTATGTGATGTGATATGGCTAAAATAATGTGATGAAATATATATGATGTATGAGATTGATCATGTTCTTGTAATAGGAATCACGACTTGCATGTCGATGAGTATGACAGCCGGCAGGAGCCATAGGAGTTGTCTTAATTTATTGTATGACCTGTGTGTCAATCAAAAACTCCATGTAATTACTTTACTTTATTGATAATCATTAGCCATGGTAGTAGAAGTACTAGTTGGCGAGACAACTTCATGAAGACACGATGATGGAGATCATGGTGTCGTGCCGGTGACAATGATGATCATGGTGCCCCGAAGAGGGAGATCAAAGGAGCAAGATGAGATTGGCCATATCATGTCACTATATGATTGCATGTGATGTTTATCATGTTTTACATCTTATTTGCTTAGAACGACGGTAGCTTAAATAAGATGATCTCTCACTAAAATTTCAAGAAATGTGTTCCCCCTAATTGTGCACCGTTTCTAAGGTTCGTTTTTCCGAAGCACCACGTGATTATCGGGTGTGATAGGTTCTAACATTCGCATACAACTGGTGTAAGCCAAATTTACACATGCAATACACTTAGTTGACTTGACGATCCTAGCATGTACAGACATGGCCTCAGAACATGAGAGACCGAAGGTCGAACATGAGTCGTATAGAAGATACGATCAACATGGAGATGTTCACCATTGATGACTAGTCCGTCTCACATGATGATCGAACATGGGCTAGTTGACGTGGATCATGTGTCACTTGGATGACTAGAGAGATGTCTATCTAAGTGGTAGTTCATTAAATAATTTGATTATGTGAACTTAATTATCATGAACTTAGTCTAAAATGTCTTTACAATCTATCTTCTAGATCCAATGGCCCACGCTAACGTTGCCCTCAACTTCAACGCATTCCTACAGAAAACCAAGCTGAAAGACGATGGAAGAAACTATATGGACTGGGTCCATAACTTGAGGATCATCCTCATATATTCCAAGAAATTATATGCCCTTGATGCACCGCTAGGTGACGCACCCGTTTTCCCAGCAACTCAAGACGTTATGAATGCCTGGCAGTCGCGTAGTGATGATTACTCCCTGGTTCAGTGCGACATGCTTTACATCTTAGAACCGAGGCTCCAAAAGCATTTTGAGCAACACGGAGCATATGAGATGTTCCAAGAGCTGAGAATGATTTTCTAAGCTCATGCCCAGGTCGAGAGATATGAAGTCTCCGACAAGTTCTTCAGTTGTAAGATGGAGGAAAATAGTTCTGTCAGCGAGCACATACTCAAAATGTCTGGGTTGCACAACCGCTTTGTCTCAGCTGGGAGTTAATCTTCCGGATGACTCGGTTATTGACAGAATCCTCCAGTCGCTTCCACCTAGCTACAAGAGCTTTGTGATGAACTACAATATGCAAGGGATGGAGAAGTCCATTCCTGAGTTATATTCGATGCTGAAATCAGCGGAGGTGCAAATAAAAAAGGAACATCAAGTGTTGATGGTGAACAAGACCACTAGTTTCAAGAAAGGCAAGGGTAAAAATAACTTCAAGAAGGACGACAAAGCAGTTGCCGCGCCCGGTAAATCAGTTGCCGGGAAGAAGCCCAAGAATGTTCTCACCCTCACTAATGACTTAAGCAGATATGGGTATGTCTACTTAATGAAACACAAGTCTGAAACCTTTGAAAAGTTCAAGGAATTTCAGAGTGAGGTAGAGAATCAACATGACAGGAAAATAAAGTGCCTACGATCTGATCATGGTGGAGAATATTTGAGTCACGAGTTTGGCATGCACTTAAGGAAATGTGGAATTGTTTCACAGCTCACGCCGCCTGGCACACCTCAGCGTAATGGTGTGTCTGAACATCGTAATCGCACTCTATTGGATATGGTGCGATCTATGATGTCTCTTACCGACTTTCCGCTATCATTTTGGGGATATGCATTAGAGACTGCCGCATTCACTTTAAATAGGGCACTGTCTAAGTCCATTGAGACGACACCATATGAATTATGGTTTGTAAAGAAACCTAAGCTATCGTTTCTGAAAGTTTGGGAATGCGATGCTTATGTGAAGAAACTTGAACCTGAGAAGCTCGAACCCAAAGCGGAAAAGTGAGTCTTCATAGGATACCCCAAAGAAACTGTTGGGTATACCTTCTACCTCAGATCCGAAGGCAAAGTCTTTGTTGCCAAGAATGGATCCTTTCTAGAGAAAGAATTTCTCTCGAAAGAAGTAAGTGGGAGGAAAATAGAACTTGATGAGGTAATTGTACCTCCACTTGAACCGGAGAGTAGCGCAGCACAAGAAATAGTTTCTGTGGAGCCTGCACCGGCTGGAGAGGAAGTTAATGATGATGATCATGAAACTTCAGATCAAGTTGCTATTGAACCTCGAAGGTCCATAAGGACACGTTCTGCACCAGAGTGGTACGGAAACACTGTCCCGGAGATCATGTTGTTGGACAACGGTGAACCTTCAAACTATGAAGAAGCGATGGCGGGCCCGGATTCCAACAAATGGCTTGAAGCCATGAAATCCGAGATAGGATCCATGTATGAGAACAAAGTATGGACTTTGGTGGACTTGCCCGATGATCGGCGAGCCATAGAAAATAAATGAATCTTTAATAAGAAGACTCGCGCGGATGGTAATGTCACCATCTATAAGGATCGGCTTGTCGCTAAGGGTTATCGACAAGTTCAAGGAGTTGACTACGATGAGACTTTCTCACCCGTAGCGATGCTGAAGTCCGTCCGAATCATGTTAGCAATTGCCGCATTTTATGATTATGAGATCTGGCAAATGGACGTCAAAACGACATTCCTTAATGGTTTCCTTAAGGAAGAAATGTATATGATGCAGCCGGAAGGTTTTGTTGATCCTAAAGATGCTAACAAAGTATGCAAGCTTCAACGCTCCATCTATGGGCTGGTGCAAGCATCTCGGAGTTGAAACATTCGCTTTAATGAGGTGATTAAAGCGTTTGGATTTATACAGGTTTATGGAGAACCCTGTATTTACAAGAAAGTGAGTGGGAGCTCTGTAGCATTTGTCATATTATATGTGGATGACATATTGTTGATGGGAAATGATATAGAACTTTTGGAAAGCATAAAGGCCTACTTGAATAAGTGTTTTTCAATGAAGGACCTTGGAGAAGCTGCTTACATATTAGGCATCAAGATCTATAGAGATAGATCGAGACGCCTCATAGGTCTTTCACAAAGCACATACCTTGACAAGATATTGAAGAAGTTCAATATGGATCAGTCCAAGAAGGGGTTCTTGCCTGTGTTACAGGGTGTGAGATTGAGTACGACTCAATGCCCGACCACGACAGAGGATAGAGAAAAGATGAGTGTCATCCCCTATGCTTCAGCCATAGGTTGTATTATGTATGCCATGTTGTGTTCCAGACCTGATGTGAACCTTGCCATAAGTTTGGTAGGGAGGTACCAAAGTGATCCCGGAGCGGAACACTGGACACGGTCAAGAATATCTTGAAGTACTTGAAAAGGACCAAGGACATGTTTCTCATATATGGAGGTGCCAAAGAGATCATCGTAAAGTTTACGTCGATGCTAGCTTCAACACAGATCCGAATGACTCCAAGTCACAAATCGGATACGTGTATATTTTGAACGGAGGGGCAGTCAGCTGGTGCAGCAGCAAGCAAAGCGTCGTGGCGGCATCTACATGTGAAGCGGAGTACATAGCTGCTTCGGAAGCAGCACAGGAAGGAGTCTGGATGAAGGAGTTCATCACCGACTTAGGAATGATTCCCAATGCGTCGGGCCCGATGACTCTACTCTGTGACAACACCGGAGCTATTGCCCTTGCCAAGGAGCCCAGGTTTCACAAGAAGACAAGACACATCAAGCGCTGCTTCAACTCCATCCGTGGATATGTCCAGGATGGAGATATAGACATTTGTAAAGTACATACGGATTTGAATGTTGCAGATCCGTTGACTAAACCTCACTCACGAGCAAAACATGATCAACACCAGAACTCTATGGGTGTTCGATTCATCACAATGTAACTAGATTATTGACTCTAGTGCAAGTGGGAGACTGTTGGAAATATGCCCTAGATGCAATAATAAAGTGATTATTATTATATTTCCTTGTTCATGATAATTGTCTATTGTTCATGCTATAATTGTATTAACCGGAAACCGTAATACATGTGTGAATACATAGACCACAACATGTCCCTAGTGAGCCTCGAGTTGGCTAGCTCGTTGATCAATAGATGGTCACGGTTTCATGACCATGGACATTGGATGTCGTTGATAACGGGATCACATCATTAGGAGAATTATGTGATGGACAAGACCCAATCCTAAGCATGGCACAAGATCGTGTAGTTCGTATGCTAGAGCTTTTCTAATGTCAAGTATTGTTTCCTTAGACCATGAGATTGTGCAACTCCCGGATACCGTAGGAATGCTTTGGGTGTATCAAACGTCACAACGTAACTGGGTGACTATAAAGGTGCACTACAGGTATCTTCGAAAGTGTCTGTTGGGTTGGCACGAATCGAGACTGGGATTTGTCACTCGGTGTGACGGAGAGGTATCTCTGGGCCCACTCGGTAATACATCATCATAATGAGCTCAATGTGACTAAGGAGTTAGTCACGGGATCATGTGTTACGGAACGAGTAAAGAGACTTGCCGGTAATGAGATTGAACAAAGTATAGGGATACCGACGATCGAATCTCGGGCAAGTAACATACCGATGGACAAAGGGAATTGTATACGGGATTAATTGAATCCCCAACATCGTGGTTCATCCGATGAGATCATCGTGGAACATGTGGGAGCCAATATGGGTATCCAGATCCCGCTATTGGCTCTTGACCGGAAAGGTGTCTCGGTCATGTCTGCATGCTTCCCGAACCCGTAGGGTCTACACACTTAAGGTTCGATGACGCTAGGGTTATATGGGAATAGTGTACATGGTTACCGAAGGTTTTTTGGAGTCCCGGATGAGATCCCGGACGTCACGAGGAGTTTCGGAATGGTCCGGAGGTAAAGATTCATATATAGGAAGTGAGGATTTGGTCACCGGAAGTGTTTTGGGCATCACCGGTAATGTACCGGGACCACCGGAAGGGTTCCGGGGGGTCCATCGGGAGGGGCCACTGGCCCCGGAAGGCTACATGGGCCAAGAATGGGTGGGAACCAGCCCCTAAGTGGGCTGGTACGCCTCCCACCTCATCCCAAGGCACAACAAAGGGTGAAGGGGGCCAAACCCTAGGCGTGGAGGGCCCCTAGGCCGACCCTAGGGCGCCGCCCCTCCTCCTCACCTTGGCTGCCGGCCCTCCTGGCCATCTAGGGATGCCGCCACCCCTAGGGAGGGAACCCTAGGGGTGCGCACCCTCCTCCCTCTCCTCCTATATATAGTGAAGGGTTTTGGGGTTGTGGACACATAATTCTCTCTCTCTCTCTCGGCGCAGCTCTACCCCTCCTCCTCGTCCTCGTCCTCCGTAGCACTTGGCGAAGCCCTGCCGGAGTACCACGCAGCTCCACCGTCACCACGCCATCGTACTGCTGGAGCTCTCCCTCAACCTTTCCTTCCTCCTTGATGGATCAAGGCGTAGGAGACGTCACCGGGCTGCACGTGTGTTGAACGCGGAGGCGTCGTTGTTCGGTGCTTAGATCGGAATCCACCACGACCTGAATCGCTACGAGTACGACTCCATCAATCGTGTTCTAGTAACGCTTCAGCTTAGCGATCTTCAAAGATATGAAGATGCTCTACCCCTTTGCTCGTTGCTAGCATCTCCTAGATTGATCTTGGTGACACGTAGGAATTTTTTTGAATTTACTACTATGATCCCCAACACCTTGCGCCCAAGGGTAGGTGAGGAGGTGCCTTGGAGGGGAGGGAGACCTCCCTAGGGCGCCCACCTCCCTTGTGGGAGGTGGACTCCTCCTCATCTTGGCTGGCCAGCCCTCCTTGGAGGAGGGGCCAAGGCTGTGCCCTACCTACCCCTTCCTCCTATAAATAGAGAGGGAGAGGGAGGGCAACACAACCCTAAGGCATAGGTGCAGCCCTCCCTCTCTCCCAAGATCTGTTTCTCCTCCAAAACGCATCTGAGGCAGCGCTTGGCGAAGCCCTACTGAGATCGCTCCACCACCACCGCCACCACACCGTTGTGCTGGCGGAGAACTCATCTACCTCTCCACCCTCGCTTGCTGGATCAAGGAGGTGGAGATCGTCATCGAGCTGTATGTGTGCTGAACGCGGAGGTGCCGTCCATTTGGCGCTAGATCGGAAGGACCGTGATCAAGATCGCGAGACGATTCATGATTGGATCGCGGGACGGATCGTGATGAGATCGCGGGACGCTCGACGATTTGGATCGCGAAGATGTTCGACTACATCAACGCGTTTCTTAACGCTTCCCGCTTAGCGATCTACAAGGGTATGTAGATCCACTCTCCCTCTCGTAGATGCTCATCACCATGGAGAGATCTTGTGTGTGCGTAGGAATTTTTTTGTTTTCCATGCAACGTTCCCCAACAATGGTGGGAAAGGCGTGGCGGCGGGTGGGCGGTGGCGGGAAGAAGAGGGATGCAGCGGTGGTGGGAGGTAGCGGCGGCACGGGTTAGGGTTAGGGTTTGGGTAGATGGCGGCGCGGCGGCTAGGGGGAAGGAAGGAGTGGCGCGACTGCGGGAGGAGGGTAGAGGGCAGCGACGACGTGGGGTGGCAGTGGCTGTGGCGGGTGTGAGGCGGCGGCACGAGACAGCGGCGGCGGCTAGGGCAGTGGAGAGGGAGGGATCAACGTGCTATCTGATAGCATGTAAGTTTAGAAAGAGAGGGATTGCATGCATCGATAATTAATTGATCGTGCACTAGGCGCGCGCACACACACATACACTATACATATATACATACATATATATATATATATACACATATATATATATATATAGGTATAAGGAGGTGCATCTCATATCTTGTCTTCCAAGATACATATAAGTTACAAAAGGAGAAAGACGTGACAAATACAATATACAAAACTTAGACCTATATATGCGTACACAGAGTATGCATGTTCAACGGTTACCAACTTCGCAGCCACGAGTCTCAAATAGCATGGGCGCAAACCACAAAGGGCATTTGGTGGACAGGCTCCAGGGAGTCCGTTATTTATTTTCGTAACTATAATTTTTTTTCTGAAAACAAGTATGCAGATACTCATATATGTGTAATATATATATGTAGGAAATTTCAATATAGTTTTGCTAAAGCACATCTAAAGATACAATAAGTATTGCACATTTAAGTCCTATATCAATGATTTTACACGAAAGTTCGTGCAAATATTTTCTTTTTCCTTTTTTTGTTCATTTTTATGCTTGAATGGGTCACTTAGATGTGCGATAACTAGGGCACATCTAGATGTGCCCTAAGCGTCCCCATTTCAATAACATACATGTTCATATGAGGTGAACACAAAAAAAGGCAAATACATGTATTTAAATGGGCTTTGTTGTTGTATTCGGACCAGTATTTTGTCTTCTTTTGCAACATTCAAATAATCGTATTATTAGTTGAAAATTTGCATATACTTGGAGAACATGTATACGTATTTGAATTTTTTTTTGACTCATTTAAATGGTATTTTTTTTAACATGCTCACTGGAGCACATCCTCTAAAACACCGCACTCAGCTCAAACACCGAGCCAACCATCATATACATGAAGCTAGATGAATGTTCATCCCAAACCTCAACAAAATATAATGCAATTGCTAGCACTACAAAGTGCCAAATTTTCCCACATCCATGGACCAATGGAATACAGTTGCCTTGAGAAATCTATTTGTTATTCAAACCGACGTCGCCAACCCTCATAGGGGTGAAAGTGTTGGACAAAACCAAACTCATTACAAGTTCTCTAACATATATAACCATCTACATCCAAATAATCGTGCACTCACATGCCATTTAAAACATTGTGGTAAGCTAGTGAACACTCCCAGGGCAGTAAGGAGGCCAATTGACCATCCAAACCTAAACTTAGAGCAGCCTTGGCAGATTCACTCAACCGTCACCCTCCAAAACAATGATACGCAAATGACAAGGAATGACAAGGATTCACAAACAGACTAGCTGAAGTACCTCATCCTCTCTAAAGTTTTGAATTTGATTATGATGATGAGGAGGGTGAGGAGAAGGACGAGAATACCTAGGAGTCCTACTATGAAGATCAAGCAAAGGACGGCCCAACAGGAGGAAGAGGGCGAAGGAGAGGACCAAGAGAGACAGAAAGGTTGCAACAATGACAAAGAAGCTTGGTGATTTGATCATTGCAAGGAACGAGATGCCATCTTAAGCTATGCAAGCAAAGGTACCCTTGGCAGAGAAGAAGCAACAAGAGAAGTAGTCGACATGGCAAGAGATAAAAAATAATGAGAAGAGAAAGTTGTAGGCGGAGAAACGCAAAACTTTCTTTTAAGAGGCGTAGACTTATTATCGAGGAGAACCAGATGAGGCAAGATATGGTGGCCGATGAGAGTCGACTCATGATGATGGATCCAAGTGGGATGGATAAAAACATGAGACCTTTCGAGAGATGAGACGGGCGGAGATGTTGGCACATAGGGTGGAATGGAGCAGCACAAACTTGGGAGGAGGGAGTGGTATCAGCCATGGAGGTATGTGATGCTCTTCGTGTGAATTTGTAATGTTTTTCAGTTGTGTGATGTTGAAACATGAATAGTTTTGTTTATACTTGTTTGAAATGGGATTTGATATAAAATTCATACAAACACACATGGGGAAATAGAAGAGGAAATAAATATGGGGGCAACTAGTGGTCAGGTGACTAAAATTAGTGTCTGGGTCATTCAAGTTCTTTTTATCACGAGGAGTTTACGCGTGTGCGTTAATGTGGAGATTTTTCAAAGATTGGAGCGGCCGCTAGCGCCTCTAGGTTCCTGCCCGAGGCTTACATGCATGCATATCAGTTAAAGCTAGTCAAAGTGGGCATGTTATTAGTTTATGTTAATACCTTTATAGTGAGAAATAATATAAGCATACTTACACACCTTCATTTATTATGTTGTAGACTCATTTTGCATTGAAATGCGTTATGTTAAGTTAATATATTATGTTACCACAAATACCTCTTTCTTCATTAATTCCTTGCCACATAAGCATATTTTTTGAGATACATTATCTTACTAGCTAAGTTGCTTCCACTATGGCTAGCCTAATATTACCTTGTGGTTGTTGCAGGGAGAAATAAGGGCATCCATTAAGTAGGCTAATTTCTGCAGCATTTTTTTTAGGACTTGATTAGGCAAAAGTTAATTCCTAGTGTTTTACAGCCATTAATTGCTCGGATGTGGGGGCCTAATAAATCCTGAAGCAATTTTGTAGCCCTTACAAACATACTTATGGCACTCACTTTGGATCATCGGATGTGAATTGGGATTAGCCGTTCTGTTAAAGGCGCCACATGAACATTTGACATATTTAAGTAGCTACACATTTAAAAAATATTGCAGCAACAATAACGTAAAAATAATAAAAAAAGTTTTCTAAGGAAGAATACGTTGTTGGCGTTGGTAATACCTTTTAAGAAGAAGAAAAAGAAAAAAATAACAAATAGTAACAAAAATTGCACATAATTGACACATAAATTACATTTTTTTTGTAATATGCAAAAATATGCAAATAATAGTGGATGTGATAACAATGAATAAGGATGAATTAGTAACATTGGTGTTATATTATTAAGGAAAAATAAAATAAAAATAATGAAGTTTTATGAAGAATGCGTTAGTGACATTTGTATTACCTGTCAAGAAGAAGAAAAAGGAAAACTTGCACATGATTTACACAAAAAATACGCTTTTTATAATATGAAAAAACATGCATATAATAGTGGAACTTTTGCAAAATCAAATTTCTAAGAAATATTGATTTAGGCACATTCTTATTACCCTTAAAGAAGAAAGAAATGTAATAAAAATTCAAAAGAAAATCAAATTTTCAAATAAAGAATAAACTATTAATATTGCTTTTACCCTTTAAGAAGAAAGAAAAATGAAAAAACAAATAGCTAAATTTTTTGCACACAATTCACAAGTGAAAGAATTCATGACATTGATATTACTCTTAAAGAATAAAGAAAATAAAATAAAAACTAAAGGAAAATCCAAATATTGAATTGTCTCGGAAAAATGAATTAGTGGCACTGGTAATTCTAGAAGATTTTTTTTGGGAAAAAACAAAACAAACAATGACAAATTTTGCACCCATTTACACAGAAATTGCCTTTTTTATGATATACAAGAATAAAGATATAATGTGAAATTTCTACAGACCTTTTTTACAAACAAATTAATTAGTGGCATCGATATTAACCTTAAGCATGAAATAAAATAAAATAAAACCATAGCTAAATAAAAAATGATTTTTTCTAAGAAACAATGAATTTATGGCATTGATATTACCTTAAAAGAAAACAATTAAATAAATAGAAATAGAAATAATAAATTTTTCTAAAGAAGAATGAATTAGTGGAATTGGTATTACCCTTCAAGAAGAAAGAAAATGAAATAAAAACTAAAAAAATCTAAATACTGAAATTTTCAAGAAAGAATGAATCAGTGGCATTGATATTTCTCTTTAGGAAGAAGAAAATGAAAAAAAAACCAATGACAAAAGTTGCATACAATTTTCAAAGAATTGCGTTTTGTAATGGTATGCAAGAATAAACATATAATAGTGATTTTTTTCAAAAACCAATTAAAGAAGAAAGAATTAGTGTCATTGGTATTATGCTTAAAGATGAAACACAATAAAATTAAACCAAAATTTTAAAGTTTCTAAGGAAGAATGAATTAGTGTCAGCGATTTTGCCCTTCAAGAAGAAAATAAAATGAAATGAGAACTACAAGAAAACAAAACAATGAAGTTTCTAAGAAAGAATGAATTACTGGCATTGACATTGCCTTTAAGAAGAAACAAAGTGAAATAAATAAAACAAGCAAAGAGATATTTTGCATATAATCTGTACAGAAATTGCGCTTTCGTATAATATGCAAGAATAAACATATAATAAGGTATTGGTTGAATTGTTTTAAGAATGAATAAATTAGTGGCATTGATATTTCCCTTAAAGACAAAATAAAATAAAATAAACCGAAAAATTCAAAATAATGATTTTTTCTAAGGAAGAATGAGTTTATGGCATTGATATTACCCTTTAAGAAGGAATAAAATAGAAAAACTATAACAAAATTGAAATAAGGAATTTTCTAACATAGAATGAATCAGCGGCATTAGTATTACCCTTCAATAAGAAATAAAATTAAATAAATCTAGAACTACAATGAAATAATATGCACACAATATACACAAAAATTATGCATTTTAAAAATATGCATATAGTAGTGAAATTTTCTAAAAAGACGTTTCCTACGAACGAATTAATTAGTGGCATTGGTGTTACCCTTAAAAAAACAGTGAAGTTTTGTAAGTAAGAATGAAATAGTGAAATTGAAATTACCTTTTAAGAAGAAATAAAAGGATTTATTAAATACAAATTTGCACACAGATTTGCATTGAAATTTTATTTTTCACATGCAAAGAATAATCATATAACAAAGCAATTTTGTACATATTGTATAGTATTTATATTTATGTATTTAAACTTACCAGCATCCCAAAATACCAATGAAATAAAATTAAAAACCGACTATAAGGACAAAAAGGAGAAAAACAAAAACACATAAAAACAGAAAATAAATAGAAGGAAAAGGGGGAGGGTTGGGTTTTCAAATGGGCTACATAGAATTTGTTGGGAAGCACGTTAATGGGCCAACCTTTTAAGGAATTGATAGATAGAAAATAGATGTCAGTCTAAATTGCCAGCCAAAACAAGCAGATCACACACAAAAAAAGGGAGCACGAATCTTGAAGCATATATCAACAATTAGAAAAATTGGCTGACGTAAATGTAATTTCCAGGCAACTTACATATAACTAAAGTGAATAAATATAACATTGTAGTTTAAGGAAATTTGAAAGACACAATGTCCCCGCATCTTTAAAATCATTTTAAAATGTTCACTAAACAATTTTAAGATTATTTATATAAAAAGTCTGCTAGAGTTTCTTTTTTTTTAACATAATACAATCAAAGATGTTCACATACACAGACGTACTCACACACGTACACCTTATCCCTATGAGCATATTCAAAATACTTAGCCGGCACAATATCTTTAGACCGACGAAGTCATCACATGCGTCTTATAATCAACAAAAACATCTCCTTTCGTTGAACGAACATCACTGAAAGTCTGAAATAAATAAAATGTGAACACCAGTGTCAAAGTCTATAACTTAAACTCCGGTGGGCTGGTTCCAAGACAAGAAACCTACCCATCCATTTGAGCTACGCTCTTGAGCGGGAATGATAATGCACTATGCACACAAGACAAAGAGTTATTTTTTCTAGAACGAGATACAGAGCCAAGTTCGACGCGGATGCAGCAAAATTATCTGTTTCTCTAACATGAGCCCGAATAGCTTGCACACAGAGTTTGGGCCGTGAGATGCTATTGGGTCATGTAGGTCCTGTCGTGGCAATTTGCTGCGGTCATACCAATGGAGGCCCAGTCTGAGGGCGTTACTGGGCCAATAGGCACACGACGCTCCAAACCATCGAACTCTTGTAGTATCAGAAAATCGTCGAACTCTGATGATTTTTCGAAGTGAAGCACGCGACCATGCTTCACCCCGAAAAATCATGCTTCAGATCGAAAAATCATCGAACTTTTGCCTAAAAAGACTTCACTCGAGCTTTCCTTTTCATGCTGCCATCGAGAAAACCACCCAGATCCCGTCGCTAGCACACACCTTTCCCTGCCAGCAGCAACATCAAGCCTTGGTGCTACGCCAGCGAGATCAACAAACAGAGCGCGCACCGCACGCACACCAACCAAACCAATCCGTGGGAAGCTTGTGCGGCGTACAGGGCGAACATGTAGTGCAGCAAGCGTCACGCAGGCCACCTACCCCGCTCCACCCGGCTACCCGCGCCGGCGCGCCATGCGCCAACCGTTTCCGCTGCGCGTGGTAGGTGGAACCTGTGGATCCTCGCCTCGCCGGTCGCCAGGCCACCCATCGCCACCAACAACACCAACCAAGCCAACCTCCCGGTCCGGACCAGCGGAGCGTCGCGGGTTGCTGCCGGGCGCCGATCTACTTGCCGGCACGGCGGAAGGATGCGCTCCATCCGCATTGAAGAGCAGCGCATGGATCCACCGGCCGGCGTCATTGTGCATGGGCCACGCCGGCGCATGGATCCAGTCTGAGAGAGCGATAGATTAGCCGGACATATGCATGTAGTAGCTTCCTGTCTTCTTAATGGAAATGCTGCGACGAGCATGACAGATCTGGCCCAAAGCTACATACATTTCACGTCCAGAATCATGTATTTTCATGTGGCCAGCTTCGTCGTGCGTCGGCAGGCATCCATGGCGTCGATCGTCCTCCTAGCGTGGCATCTATTCTAGCGACATATACATTCCGGCATACGTTTCTCTCGAGCATTTGTTCGCTTCGTGACCACCCGATCGATGGTGTCGACGACGTACGGGTACGGTTTTGGTCGGGCGCGGGCACGGCTTTAATACCAAGACAAGAATTGACCGGCAAAACAAAAATGAGACGAGAGAACAATGACATTCATATGCGGCTTGATTGACTAACCGGGTTCCTTCAGCTCGATCGAGGAGCTGCGCGGTAGGTGCCTGCCTTGGTGAAGCTCAAACCCTTTCTGCCTACCACGGAGCACTGTGGTAGCGCTTTCCACCATTTTCGTGGCCTGTATTCATCCAGTGGTCTCGCACGGCACGACCATGATTCCAAGGTGGATGTATCTACGTTATTCTTCCTTTTTGTGTGCTGATGATGTACCCACGATCTTCATCTTGGGGTCCTGGTTGGTGACTTCGTGGGAATTGATCATTTCAGATGAGATAAAGCAAAGACCTAAATGGTGATCGGGAATTGGCAACGTGCCCACCTCTTCTTTTGTATATGTGTGTATTCTTCTATTGTCTTACTCCTACATAACCTACCGTTGTGGGATTGCTAGTTTTGAAGTAATGACATTGACATGTTAGGGATAATCCTGGTTCATGCAGATAACAGTCTCCAGAAAAAAAAAATCGGCACATCAACTAAGAGCTAAGTGTACCCGCAAACAGAAAACTGAGAGCTAAGTTTATTTTTGCCTCTAAATAAAATACAAAATACGACCCATTTTTCTTTCTAAAATGGACTCAAAAGATTTGTATCAACCATTAATTAGGAAGAAAAGAGTTTCCTAGTTAAGTAATGAAAAACTGGATAAAAACCATCACAACTTACTAAACGACACACACAAGATACATCACACACCACACTACGAAAAAGGCCCTGTTGAGATAGCACAACAACGTCATCGCCATCATTTCTCCGTACTCAAGTGACTTTGACTTCGGCACAGACCGCCGACTCAACCCATGTCGTTTGATAGTTGACTTTCAATACATATTTGGCTTATGAGCTTAGTCAAAGAAATATGACCGAAGATGTGGTTGATGGGTTGGCACATGTAGTTGATAGGCAAGAAATATCAGGAACATACAAAAAAGTTTTATAAATGAAACACAGAAATAAAAAATGAAATAATCTGTTATATTTTAGAAAAAATGGGAAAGATTAAAAATCATACAATTTGGATAGATTAATCGGAATTTGTAGTGGCAATAGAATTTAGAAAGACACACTAAATATCTAAGATATTTTTAGATGACAAAGCAAAGCGAGAAAATATTATCCAAAAAAAAGGAAAATCGACAACATCGAAAATTATTTATGGACCTTTAAGAGTAATCATGAGCTTTATCAAATTCCCTTCTACTTCCTCCGTTCGAAAATACTTGTCCTAAAAGGGGATGTATCTAGACTTATTTTAGTTATAGATACATCAATTTTATTCATTTTTAGGACAAGTATTTCCGGACGGAGGGAGTATTTAAAAATATTTTACCTTTTCCATCCTAAGATTTTTTTAAATATCCTGGAATCTGAATATTTCTTCCTTTGATATTAAAATATATATTCTAATATTCTATAATCTTCAATTTTTTCTTGTAAATTTCATGCTTTTATTTGATATATTTTTCGTCGTATTTTCATGTGCTGTATTATTTCACTGGAGCAAGAGACCACATAATATTATGTCTATTACTAGAAGACTAAATCAAAATTTTCTGATTTATAGCTTAGAAAACCAGTAACAGACTAAAACTTCAATAGTAACTGGGAGACAAAAGTACATCTTTGAAAAAAATAGAGAAAGGAGGAGAAGACGGAAGCACTGACGTTAGCAATCCTGCAACCGCCATTCGTTGCAGCCATAGGCCAAGTACCTTTTGCATGGTTTGCCGCTGCATCATTTGAACTCGTCGAGTGGTACTTCTTCAGGTGTCTCACCAACCCACCGAGGGAATGCATGTCTGCCTAGCTAGGTTGAAGCTTAGGGTTGGTCAAATTTTCCACCGTATGCACGTGCATGGCTAATTATTGTGTTAGTAGTACGTAAACCTGTCTATACTATAACCATGTCTTTGAATCTTGGACGTATGCCAGTAATTCTCAGTCCACAAACTGATCGCTGATAATAAGTGTCAATCATTGACAATGTCAAACATCAACGCTCGTCAAAGTCAAATATTAACACAGAGCCAAAAACTATGCATGCTAGTAGTTTGCTGAATATTTCTTGAGTTGGCTTCTCTTTTGGCCCTTGACTGGTGTAAATCGTACCTCAGTTAGCCGGAAAGGCTTCCCTGCTTGGGAAGAAACTGCCAGCAACCTGTATGTGCGTGAAAAAAGGCTGCTCGCGTAGAGGCCAAAGACCACATGAATTTTCCACGATATCAGTCGGTAAGTAGCTTCCCATGAGCAGAGCCTTGCTAGACACACGGAGGGATTTTTACAGGTTTTACGGACTGTCACACTTGGCATCATTTGATTGGGATTAAGGGAAGGAAGGCCCCCGCCAATCCTGAAAATCAGGGGCGGAAAAGTTAATTAGCACTAAGACCTCCGTAAAAGCTCGTCGTTAGCCCATGAATGTAGAATTATTGCCATGAGCATGGCCAAACGAATATTACATGCATTTTCTCCTCCAGAAAGTCGGCTATGTGCCACCAAAGATATTTCTTCAACGAAACTCCTTTTCTTCAACACTTTCCAATGGATTGGATGAGAAACAAGAATCTGACACGTTCACAGTTTAGAAGACATACATGTGTACCTAAGTTATCAATTTGACCAACTTAATAAGAGACATATATTACAAAACATATATCATTAGAAACTTTAGATGTTTTATTTTTTAATGATATATTTTTCATGTTAAACAACATATTTTATATAAATCAAATTGAAGGTCTAGATATACGTGCATGTCTTTTAAACTGTGGCGAGGCAGTACTATATATGTATGCATCCACCGACCCACCAACTTATATATTTTTAGAGGCATGACTCCCTGTGAGCAACGACTTGACCACTCAAAAAGATCTGGTCGATCGGTATTCCGACGCAAAATCATGTTAAGCCCAACGTCTCAAAATCATTTTCTCTCGCATGCCTGCGAAGGTGTGCACGCAGATGACCGACGAGACCCGGACGACCAGGGAACGCTGGCCGTTCCTTCCGTTTTCGCTCCCTCCTCGTGGGTGAACCTGTCGGAGTCGAAGGCAAGAAAAGAGGACGCCCGTCGGTTTTCGTCGAGGGCCAATTTGGCCCGATCTGGTCGATCGAGTGATCCATCAACTCCGCCAGGCGCCAGAGCAGCGTACAGAAATTGAACGGAAAACGAACCACATGCTCCTGCAGCTTCGGGCTCACTTGGCACTCACTGCTGCAGTCACGGTCGAAGATGTCTTACGTACGACTCTTCAGCGCAGTCACGGAAGCACTGAAATTTCTTCTAGTTAGCGACACAGATTACCGGAAACTCCCAACTTTGGAAAGGAGAACACTCCGTTTCAGAAAAGAAGAAGAAGAGAGGACATCACCTACGAAAGAAATCACTGAAACTGATGTAGTTTCCACCCAAGTCAAGTGTGCAGTGCACTAAGACCAACTCCAACGTGCCGACCCATTTCATCCGTCCTCATTCGTTTCGATCGGTACGGACAGAAAAGGTGACCCAACGCGCCAACTCAAACGAACGCGTGTCCGTTTTTTGTCCGCCCCTGACCCATCGCGGCTCAAATTTGGGCCGCATTTGCGTCGGCGTGGACACGAGACGGACGCGCATGTCGCCCGCCCTTCTTCTCCCCCTGGCCTGCATGCCGGCAGCTCATCGCCACCATTTCTCCCTAAAAACCGAAAAACCTACCGCCCCCCGCCCGCGCGTGCGGCATGGACGACGACCTCGACGCCGCCGATGGCCTAGCCTCCCTCGCCTTCGCCGACCCCGTCTCCGGCAAAGGCCACCGCGCCCGCAAGGCGCCGGCGGCGGCCAAGAAGAGGGCACCGCTGACGGAGGAGCAGCGCGCCGCGAAGCGCGTCGTCGACTCGGCCAAGAGGAAAAAGCGCCGACGTGAGCAGGAAGCCCGGATGGAGGCAGCGACCGCGGCAGCCCTCGCGATGGCCGCGGGCAGAGAGTCCGCCGTCGCGCATCAAAACGATCTCGTCCGCGAGGCCACGAGGCAGGCACTTGTTCTCCTAGGGTTAAACCCTAGGCAGCACTCCACCGTCGCGATCGTCGTCGCTGCTGCCAGCACCGGCTCGTCGCGCATGCCTTACCGAGTTCCGGACTCGCCGCGCTTGTCGCGTCCCTACTACCCCGGCCAGTCGCAAGCTTCCCGTTTTTCCAGCTCTTCGGGCTCGGGTTCGCCGAAGGTCAGCGTCGTCGCGCCTGCCACGCCGGCGCCCATCAACATCGACCTCAACACCATGCCTGTGGGCGGTGGATCGTCCTCCGGTGGCTCGCGGAAACGCCAGCGCGGGCTCTCAGCCGACGCCATGCCGCACGCCCGCAACCTGTTCGACCAAATGCCGACGGCCGAGGACGAGGCCAAGAGCTTGTTCATGGAGGGCCTCATCTACGAGGGCGCTGGGGGCATGCCCTTCGATCCCGACGAGACGCAAAGCCAGGATGGGCGAGCCCTCGAAATGCCGTACGACCTCGACGATGACACATCCGACCCATTGATGGAAGACCAAGTCGGCTTGGGCTCTTTCCCGCTCGAGCAGGAGTTCCCCGAGGACTACGGCCTCGACGAGGAGGACGATGATATAGACATCGATGAGGAACCGTTGTTCAATGGGCCCGAGGTCGTCAGCCAAGCCAACACAAAGAAGAAGAGGAAGAGCAAGCGGACCAAGGCGTACTCAATTGGTGAGGACACACTCCTTTGTGAATGTTGGAGGGACATTGGACAAGACCCCAAGATTGGCGCCGAGCAAAAGGCTTTGGCTTTTTGGCTGCGAGTTCATCGGAAGTTCCACGAGAGGAAGAAGTTCAAGCCCTACCAATTTGAGAGCAAGTGTGGATGAGTTTCGCTCGACAAGCGTTGGAGGATGATCCAACAAGAATGCAACAAGTTTCGCGCCAGCCTTGATAGCATCGGCGCTCGCGCCGTGAGCGGCATTGACACGAAGGATATGGTAAGCCGGCGTGCTCATACATGCACATGCTTGCCGAAATGTTTGTGCACATGCTTGCCGAAATGGTTGCACATATGCTTGCTTGTCCTTGTTGTTTTTTGCCCAACTCATTAGGTCTTCCAAGCTTTGGACGCCTTCAAGGCCCAACAGCAAGAACTTCACTCTCACCCATTGTTGGTTGATCATCAATGAAGAGGAGAAGTTCAAGGAGCAATACGCCGCACTTCGTGCTCGTGGAGGGAAGGAGGCCATGGAGGAGCTTGGTGAGGGAGAGAAGTCGCGGCCACGGGGGAAGAGCAACTCCAAGAAAGAGGACAAGCGCGAGGCCGCGTCCCTTGCATTGCAAGCTACTTTGCAAGGCATGGTCACTGGCAAGGACTCAAGAGAGGAGAAGCATCGGCAAGACAAGGACGAGCAAGTCCATGCGTTCATTGAGATACAAGAGAAGAAGCTGGCGTTGGAGACGGAGAGGCAAACGAAGATGCTCGCCATCGAGGAACTCAAGGCTGCTACCAAAGCAAGAGAGGTCCGGCTAGCTTCCATGAAGCAAGGGACTGAGATCTTGATGGTGGACTTGACCACGGTGTCCCCAAGGAAGTGGCCTTGGTTCGAGAAGATGTAGGCCGACATGCTCAACGACATCGACCAGTGATCTATGGCCGAGAGCACCATGTCTTTTTTGTATGCCGGCATGTGTGCCAGCATGACCACGGCACAGCTGGCGTGACCGAACTTCAGTCTCACTTTTTGTGTATTGGCATGTGTTTGCCGGCCGTTTGCTTGCACGCCCAGAAACTGCATGCTCTTTTTGGAGGCTGACATGTGTTTGCCGGTCGCTGGTGATGGGGGGATGAACCCGGGGTAGCCTCAAGCGCCCCCTTTCCCCAGCCTTCTAACGCAATCAAAGGGCGGGCCGCCTCCCCCTGCGGTCCGGCTACGCCCTGCCAGAAGCGGCCCGCCGGCTATGCCCCGCCAGTTACGACGTGCCGGCCGACTGGGGGCGTTGCCGCCTGGCCCCCCAGCCGGCCGCGCATTGGATACTGTCGTCAGGGCATGCGTGGCAACAGTGGACCCCATCCCATCGGGGGTCAGCGCTGATATGGCCACAGCGAAGGCGTCAGGGCCTCTGGCCCTGGCGGATGGTAACCGGCCTTCCAACAGTGCCGGCACGCCCCAACCACTCCATTACCTGCCTCGGCAGGGCTATAGGGTGGCCGGCCGTACCGCTGACCCCGGCCGACCGCCGCAAGACGACGCCACAAGGGGCGGCCTGTGCCGTGACGTGACCAGCGTCGGGACCCGCCGCGCGGGCCCTGACGGGACCCTTCAGCCGGCGGGACCTACCGGCGACAGGACCCCACAGCCGACGGCCCCCGTAGCCGGCCAGAGAGGCTGCTGGCTGGGGGGCCCCTTTGACCTTCTATTTGTATTGTAATCTGGGGAGTTGGCCTATAAAACCCTCCGAGCCACCCCCATGGAAGGGGTGGGCTGATCTCTGAGTTCCCTCCACGTCCACTCCATACACACGCATAGGAAGGCAGAAGAGCGAGCTAGCTCCTTCTTCCTCCACGGTCCATACAGCTCAAGGAGCGTCATTGTAATCTGACCATTGTCTCAACAAGACCAAGCAGGACTAGGGGTGTTACCTCCCTCGGAGGGCCCCGAACCTGGGTACATCGTGCGTTTACCACCGCTTGTGCCTAACCCCGCTCCCGGAGCCCACCGGCGTCCTTCGGCCCCTCTCGATAAGCCTACCCATGGCATCTGCCGTGACGAAACCACGACAGTTGGCGCCCAACGTGGGGCCGTCCGCGGCGCCGGCCGAAGTCATGCTCTGGGCGGAACCCTTCACCACCTCACCCGACCGCCTCGTGTCCGGGCGGAACCGCGTGCTCGTGGGGCTTGCTCTGGCGGGCCTTGCGGGCAACGCGGCCGGCATCTCTGACGATTGCCTCGGCCGCGACCTCGCGCTCGACGTTGCCCCGCTCGCTGGACGGTTCAGCAAGCTGAGCGTCGCCGAAGAACCGGAGGCCGACGAGTACCCTAGTTGGGTGTTCGACTGCACCGACCCTCCCTCGTCCGTGGGCGTGCTCGTCATGGGCGAGACCATCGGCCCCCACACCCGTGTGGGAGTGATGGTCACCGTCTCCTCCACCACTTCGGGCCGTGTGCGGGCGGCCGAGGCCGATGCAGCCGCCAGTCGCGCCGGCACCTCCGACCCACTCGCCGCCACCCTCCGGGGTCTAGGCGCTCCTATCGCTACGACGGCGGACCCAGCCACCGCCAAAGCCGAGCTGGAGGCGGCCCGTCGCCTGCTGTTCGAAGACGCCAGCGCCCTCATTGCCGAGCGGCGCAGGATGGAGGCCGCGTAGCGGGAATACAACTTCGCGTACGGTCTCACCCCGGCTGGCCCCGAGCCCAACCGGCGTGGTGTTGTGCGAGAACGCGGCCGCGTGGTCGCAGAAATCCTCGGCGGCCGCTTCCCTGTCTACGACACCCCCGCGGCCAACCTGTGCGCCGCCAAGGTTGCCTACGAGGATTTGGCAACCTTGGAGGGCGAGGAGCGGGCCGCACGCGAGCGGCACATCAAGGACCTCATCGACACCGCCAACGTGCAACCGGCGCAACAACAATCCGGCTGGCAGCCACCGCCGCGATGAGGCGCCGGCTGGTGACAGCCGACGCACCCGCGGGCATACTCCGCCTCCGCGGCAGGAACTGGCGCGCTCCATCCCGCCGGCCGTCCGCCCCGAGCTTGTAGCCCGGCTCGGACCACGCGTCCCCCACAGCGAGAATGACGCCCGACTCCGTCTTGACCGGCTGGCGCAGTTGGCTCTTCTTGAGGAGGAGGGCTCGATTGGCCCGGCCTACTTCGGTCCGCGGATCCGCAACGAGCCTTTTCCGCCCGGCTTCACTCTCCCCTGCGACACCCCAAAGTATACCGGGGCTGCCAAGCCGGAGGACTGGCTGATCGACTACACCACCGCCGTCGGCATCGCCAGGGGGAACAAGCGCGTAGCCGTCCGCTACGCCCCCCTCATGATGATCGGCTCGGTCCGCACCTAGCTGAACAGCCTGGCTGCCGGCAGCATCAACACCTGGACGGACTTCGAGGAGGCCTTCGTCCGCAACTTCACCAGCACCTACAAACGACCTGGCCGGCCCCGCGAGCTGGCCATGTGCGTCTAGGGGCCGAAAGAGCCCCTCCGCGACTACCTCACGCGCTGGACCGAGCTCCGCAACTCCTACGAGGGAGTGCACAAGGTACAGGCCATCCAGTACTTCATCGAAGGTTGCTGCGATGGCACCCCCCTCAAGCACAAGCTCTTGTGCTCCGAGCCAACCTCCCTGGCGTACTTGCTGTCCAAAGCGAACAAATATGCCACGGCCGATTCCTCGATGAGGATGAAGGCTAAGGCACCGGCCAAGCCGGCTACGCCCCCCGCCGCGCCGCGGGCGGCGGCCGACAACCGGCAGCAGCAGAACGGCAAGCGCAAGAACGACTAGCCCGACTCCCGCTACGGGAGCCAGCAGGTCGCCTCCATCGAGGAGGAGCAGCCGGCCGGCCGGGCTTTCGGTCAGCGCCAGCGCACCGGCAAGGCCGCCTGGCAGCCCAAGCTGACTTTCGAGCAAATGCTTGACCTCCCCTGCAAAAACCACTCCGGTGCCAAGCCGGCTACGCACACGCTCCGGAAGTGCAGCTTCTCACAGCGATTGGCCCGGGGGGACGGCCTCCCAGCTCCTCCCGCGTAGCCAGCCCGCGCTCCGGCATCGGCTCTGGCTCCCGGCACGGGCCAGGCGGACCCCGCCCCCGATCCTCTCGTGCAGCCAGCCTGCGCTCCAGCGCCGGCTCCGGCTCCCGGCACGGGCCAGGAGGACCCCGCCCCGACTTGGAACGGTGACTGGCTGCACGACCGGTACCCCGAACATGACGACTGCTACGTCGTCTTCACCAGCGAAGAGACGGACAAGCATGCCCAGTGCCGGCTCCACCGCGAGGTGAATGCCACCAAGCCCGCGACTCCCTAGTTCATGCATTGGTCCAAGAAGCCGGTCACCTGGAGCCGGGCGGACCACCCGGCCATGATGCCGAACCCTGGCAGCTACGCCCTCGTCCTCGATCCTACCATCGCCTCCAAGAAATGCTCGTGCCGCTTCTTGCGGGTGTTGATCGATGGAGGCAGCAGCATCAACATACTCTACCTTGACACCCTGCTCAAGCTGGGGCTCAAGGTGGAGGATCTGAAAACAAGTCGGACCATCTTCCACGGCATCATGTCGGGAAAGTCCTGCACCCCTATCGGCAAGATCAAGCTCGACGTCCTCTTCGACGATGCCAGTCATTTCCGCCGTGAGCCGGTCTTGTTCGAGGTAGTGGACCTCGACAGTCCTTACCACACGTTACTGGGCCGGCCGGCTCTTGTCAAGTTCATGGCGATCCCCCATTACGCCTACCTCAAGCTCAAGATACCGGGTCCCAAGGGCATCATCACCGTTGCCGGCAAATACCAGATGTCAATGGCGTGCGTGCGAGACGGCAACCAGCTGGACGAGGCCCTGGAAATAGCCGAGGAGAAGCGGCAGCTCGACCGACTGGTGGCCCTCGCCTCTGCCCAGCCGGCCGTGCCGGCCCCTCCGTCCCAATCGGTCGGCGAAGGCTCGTTCTATCCGTCCAAGGACACCAAGCAGGTGCCACTCGATCCGGCCAACCCCACCCAGTGCGTGACCATCGGCTCTCGCCTCGACAACAAATAGGAAAGCGAGCTCGTCAACTTCCTCCGTGAGAATCGGGACATCTTTGCATGGTCCCCCAAGGACATGCCGGGTGTTCCGAGGAAGTTCGCCGAGCATAAGCTACACGTACGGTCGGATGCGAAGCCGGTCAAGCAACCCCTGCGCCGTTTCTCTGAGGAGAAGCGGCGTACTATAGGAGAAGAGATCGCCCGGCTGCTCACAGTCGGCTTCATCATGGAGGTATTCCATCCGGACTGGCTGGCCACCCCAGTCCTAGCACTAAAGAAAAACAAGACCTGGCGCATGTGTATCGACTACACAAGCCTGAACAAGGCATGCCCCAAGGACCCATTCGCCCTGCCACAGATCGATCAAGTCATCGACTCCACGGCCGGCTGTGATCTGCTGTCTTTCCTGGACACCTACTCTGGCTACCACCAGATAAAGCTAGACCCGACCGACCGGCTCAAGACCTCCTTCATCACCCTCTTCGGGGCCTACTGCTACATCACCATGTCCTTCGGCCTGAAGAATGCATGCACTACCTTCCAGCGTTGCATGTAGAAGTACCTCCTGCCTCAGATAGGCAGGAATGTCCACGTCTACGTGGATGACATCGTCGTCAAATCCAAGAAGCATTTCAGCCTTCTCGATGACCTCCAGGAGACGTTTGCCAATTTGCGCGAATACAAGATCAAGCTCAACCCGGAGAAGTGTGTCTTCGGCATCCCAGCCGGCCAGCTCCTGGGTTTCTTCGTGTCTGCCCGTGGCATCGAAGCTAACCCCGAGAAGATCCGGGCGATTGAGCGCATGCCCAAGCCGGTCCGGCTCCACGACGTATAGAAGTTCACCGGCTGCCTTGCCTCCCTCAGCCGGTTCATCAGCCGACTGGGCGAGAAGGCCTTGCCCCTCTACGGGCTCCTACGCAAGTCGGCCCTGGTCGAGCCGGGCTGGGACCTCTCGAAGAAGCCGGCCTGTTCGACTGGTTCGACGAGGCGGACGCGGCGTTCCGCGGCCTCAAGCGGGCTCTCACCAGCGCGCCCATCTTGGCCGCGCCGACTGACAAGGAGCCTTTGCTCGCCTACATTGCGGCGACCACACGCGTCATCAGTGTCGTCCTGGTGCTGGAGCGGTCGGAGGAAGGCAAGGCGCTACCGACGCAGCGTCCCGTCAACTACCTCAGCAAGGTCCTCTCCGCCTCCAAGCAAAACTACCCCCACTATCAGAAGATGTGCTACGGCGTATACTTTGCCGCCCAGACGATCAAGCAGTACTTCCAGGAGCACGTCATCACCGTCATGAGCACAGCGCCGCTGGGCGAAATCATGGCCGGCCGGGACGCCACCGGCCGGATCGCCAAATGGGCCATCGCCCTGGCCGACTACAAAATACGGTATGAGCCACGCACTGCCATCAAATCCCAGGCAATGGCCGACTTCCTCGTCGAGCGGGCCAAAACCCAGTTCGTGCTGCCTCCGCCAGACTCCACGCACTGGCGCATGCACTTCGACGGCTCGAAGATGCGAGCCGGCCTGGGAGCCGGCATCGTCTTGTCTTCTCCCAGAGGAGACCAGCTCCGCTACGCCCTCCAGATCCACTTCGCCGCCTCTAACAATGTGGCCAAATACGAGGCACTCGTCCATGGCCTCCGGCTCGCCAAGGAGATCGGCATCCAACGCATCATTTGCTTCGGCGACTCCGACCTCGTGGTGCAACAGGTCTCTGGCGAATGGGACGCCAGGGACGCCAACATGGCTAGCTATCGCTTCCTCGTCCAGCAACTCACCGGCTCCTTCGAGGGCTGCGAGTTCCACCACATCCCCCGTGCGGACAACGAGGCGGCCAACACGCTGGCCAAGATCGGCTCCACCCGGCAGGCCATCCCAGCCGGCGTCTCCCTCGAGCGGCTGATGAAGCCTTCCATCAAGCCTTCTCCCGAGTCGGAGTCCATCTTCGTACCGGCAAACGCGACCGGCACCTCGACGGAACCGGCTGCCCAACCGACCCCACCGGCTACAGCAGCTCTGCCGGCACCATCACCACCTTCCCTGGTGGTGGCGCCGACCACCACGGCAATTGAGCCAGCCACGTCTACGCACGCCGGCACCGGTCTCATCGCCGTCATGATGACGGTCAACGCTCCCACCGTCGCCTCGCTCCCGGGAGATGGCAAGCCGGTCCCGGGGACTGGCGAGCAGGTCCCGGGGGCTGAGCCGGCCCCTGTCTCGGCTCCCTCATGGGCCCAGCCCATCCTGGCGTTCCTCCAGCACGGCGAGCTCCCCTCCGATGAGGCCACTGCACGGCAAATTCAGCGCCGGGCCCCGGCTTACAGCATCGTCAACAATGAGTTGGTTCATCACAGCACCACCGACGTCTTCCAATGTTGCGTCGAGCCGGAGAAAGGGCAAGAAATCCTCCTCGACATCCACCAGGGCGAGTGCGGGCATCATGCCGCCTCTAGGTCCCTAGTGGCCAAAGCATTCCGTCACAGTTTCTACTGGCCGATCGCTCTAGACGCGACCAAGAAACTGGTTGACAAGTGCGAGGGCTGCCAGCGCTTCAACACGCAGAGCCATCTTCTGGCTAGCGCCCTCCAGACCATCCCCCTTTCGTGGACCTTCGCCGTCTGGGGGCTGGATATGGTGGGACCCTTCAAGACCGCATGAGGCGGCATGACACACTTGCTGGTAGCCGGCGACAAATTCATCAAGTGGATCGAGGCCCGACCAATCAAGAAACTGGACGGCCCCACGGCCGTCCGGTTCATCGAAGACATCATGGTACGCTACGGCGTTCCCCATAGCATCATCACCGACAATGGCACGAACTTCGCCAAGGGCGCGCTAGCACGTTTCTGCTTGAGGCGGGGCATCCGGATCGACCTGGCGTCCGTCGCCCACCCGCAGTCAAACGACCAGGTTGAGAGGGCGAACGGCCTGCTCCTGTCCGGCATCAAGCCCCGGCTCGTGACACCACTGGTCCGGTCAGCCGGCTGTTGGGTCGAGGAGCTGCCGGCTATCCTTTGGAGCCTCCGGACCATGCCCAACCGGTCGACCGGCTACACTCCGTTCTTTCTCGTTTATGGGTCCGAGGCGATCATCCCCACCGACATCGAGTTCGATTCGCCTCGGGTCACCCTGTACACCGAGAAGGATGCAAGGGAGGCAAGGGAAGACGGCGTCGACCTCCTTGAGAAGCCCCACGAGCTGGCCTTGAGCCGATCAGCCATCTACCAGCAGAAGCTCCGGCATTACCACAACAAGCGGATCCGGCCGCTCTCCTTTCGCGAAGGAGACTTGGTGCTCAGGCGGATCCAGCGAACCGCCGGCCAGCACAATCTGTCCTCCCAATGGGAGGGCCCATTCATCGTCAGCCGGGCGCTGCACAACAACGCGTACTATCTAATAGACGCCCAGAAGCCGCAGAAGCACAAGAGAGACGCCTCCGGCAAGGAGACGGAGCGCCCGTGGAACGTGGCGCTTCTTCGTCCATTTTATTGCTGAAAACCATTGTATGTATCCTTCCCCTTTCGGACTTATGAATGCAATGGGGGGCCCAAGCCGGCGCTTGGGGCATGTCCCTTTTCGATTCCTCCAAAGATTTCCCGTTACTTAAAGGCACGTTAACCGGGTCCGGCTCCCGGGCCCGGGGGCTCGCCCGACTCCCCGCCGAGGCGGACAAAGAATGTGAGCAAGCCACCCTTCGCCTCCCCTCCCTAACCAGCTACACACCGGATCCCGGCTGTCCGACTGAAGGGACCACGGGGTACGAAGGAACTTCTCACACAAAGGTCGGCCAACGCGCGCGGCAGCCGGACCGGCCCAGCCGAGCTATGTTAATCCTAGCAACCGGCCTCTGTCGGCTCAACCTAGCCCTAGCCGATTGACTCTAAGAGCCCGCTGGTTTTCCCCAAGGGTGAAGCCCCGCCCCTGTCCCAGACCGGCTCCCGGCTGGCTGGCTGGCGTGGCGGAAGCCGGAAGGAATCCTGGTGCGCAAACACAAGTCAAAAGGCAAAAGACGAAAGAAGAGCCGGCACACACTTTCTTTTTTAAGAGCAAATGGCATAAGTCATAACAATAAAAGGCCCACGGCCACGAGTTCATTACATATACACCCCCGGTGGGTGGAATTCTAGTCTAAAACAAAAATGCAAGAAAGAAAGTCCTAAGTGATGGCAGCTTCAGGCCGGCCCACCTCCGGTGCTAACGCCTCTGGAGCCGGCGGTGCTCACGCCTCGGGAGCCGGCGGTGCTGGCGCCTCCGAGGCCGACGCCTCCGGGATGGCTGAGGTAGAAGCCCCCGCCCCCGCATCTGGAGCCGGCTCGGACTTGGCATAGTCGTCGGTGTCGGACTCTCCATCGGCCGTCTCGGTGGCGCTCCCCTCCGGGTCGTCCAGGGCAAGCCCATACCGGTCCTTCAGGACCACCACGCCGTCCACCCCGCACTCCGGGATGTACTCGTCCCACGCGGCGAAGGACGCGAGGTCGCTCGCCCTCACCAACAGCTCACCGGCCACCGCCTCCAACTCCGCGTCAGCGCTGGCACACTGGGCCGTGAGCAAAACCAAGTCTAGCTCGGGGTACCACGACTTGGCAATGCGGAGCGCCATGCCGAGTCCCTCCAGGCGTTCACCCGCGTGGTCCCGAACTCCAGCCACCTCGACAGCCGGTTCATGGAGCTCGGGTCCGCCGCACCGGGCCAAAGCGTGTGGGCCAACGCCAAGCCGGCCGCTTGGAGCCGCTTCAGGGAGCAGACCACCTCTGACAGACGCGCCGTGGCGGCGATCCCCACCTCGTCCAAGGTCCAGGGGGCAAGCGGCCCAACGGCCTCTCCTTGCGCCCGCCGGGCCTCATGGTCGGCCTCCACGGCCGCCTCCGTGACTTCCTGTGTGCTGGGGAAAAGCCCTAAGAGGAGGACAAGGGATGAGCGGGGAGGCAAGCCAGAAAACCTAGAAGAAAGGCGCGAGAAGAACAAGGCAACAGAAGCTTACCGTGCAACATCTGATCCACCTCATGCCCTTGCTCCTGCAGCTGCCCTCCTTGGCCGACCACTCCTGGCGCTGGCGCTTGTGCTCATCCCGGGCCGCCTGCGCGTCCTCGGCCACCTTGGCTAGCATGGCGTCCTTGGCCTCCAGCCTCTCGCGGAGAGCCTTCTCCCGCTCCTCCGCCTCCCGACGAAGGGCCGCCCCTTGGTCCGCCAACGCTTGGCGGTGGGCCGCCTCGCGGCCCTCCCGCTCCGCCTTCACCTGGTCCGCCTCCCCACGGAGCCGGTCGCGCTCTGTCGTCAGGAGTTCCCGCTCCTCGTAAAGGCACACCACCTAGCACTGGAGGCAGACCGTCTCAGCGTGGGTAGCTGCATGAGAAGAAGCCGCTGTTGTCAGACAGGATTCAGCCCACCTCCGGGGTAGCCGGCCTGATTCCCGGGGGCTACACCTAGTGGGTGCGCTTGCGCGCTCCCACTGAAAGATCGCAAGAGCACATACCTCGCAAGTCTGCGGACACGACGGCGAGCCGGTTTTCAGCTCCTCGGTACAACCCCAGCAGGGTGTTGTACGCGGCCTCCCGGCGGTCATGCGCTGCCTACAAAACAATAAGAGTGCACAACTTTAGGCTCGACCCGCCTGTGCCCCAGCCGGCTTGAGCCTCGGGGGCTACACCCAGTGGGTGCGCTCGCGCGTCCCCACTGTAAAAGACGGAAAAACGCAAATCAAGAGAAGAAGGAAAGAAGAAACTCACCGCGACCGCCTGCTCCAAGCTCACCAGCCGGTCGTTGGCGGCCCAAGCGTCTTCCGTCGCCTGGGCGCGGCAAGCGGCAAACGCTTCGACAACGGCGGCCACCGCCGCCTCGAAGGCGCAAGACGGTCCGTCAGGGACCGGGCTCCCGGCCTCCGCCCAGGTCTGCTGCGGTCGGCCTCCGTCTGCGGGTCCTCCCTTGCTGGAGACCACGATGGGACCGGCCCCTCCTATCGCCATCGCGCTAGGGCCCGCCGTCGACGCGCTTGCGGCGGCTGTTTCCCCGACATCGCGGCCCCCACCTCCGGCAGCTCCGGGCTGACTCGCCTTCGGTGTTGGCACCTCTGGAGCCGGTGCCTCTGGCACCGACGCCTCCATAACCGGTGCCTTCGAAGCCGACACGTCCGGTGCCGGCACTTCCGGGGCCGGTACCTCCGCCCCCGGCGGCACGTCGCCCGCCACCGGCTGGGCGGCGTCGCGGTCCATGTCCGCCTCGTCCTCCGCGGCCTTCGCACTCGCCTCCGCCCTTCGCCCGGGGCCATGGTGGCCCTTTGACCTCTTCTCCCGGACGCGGGGGAAAGGCTCCCACGCTCCACCAGCAGCCTCCCCGCTGGTTCCTTAGAGGAGGGGGAACGGCTCCCACGCTCCGCCAGCGGCCTCCTCGCTGGCTCCCCCTCGCCTCTTCGCCGCTTCCTCCCATGGGCGGAGCTCCTCGACACTCCGCTCCCGCTCGGCCGCCTCGAGGTCAAGCCACGCCTGGCGCTCCCTCTCCTCGGCAGCCATCGGCGGCGCCGCCCTCTCCGTCCCGCCACCCGGGGTCCTCCCCAGGGCGCGCGCCTCCCTGGTAATGACGAAGTAAGGGACTAGGGCAGAACGGACCAAGGTGGAGGAGGAGATGGACTTACCCGGCAACGACGGGACCGCCCTCCTCATGGGTCCCGCCTGGGTGACATTCTGCTTCTTGCCCCCGCCTCCGCGGCTGCCGCCCGGCTGCGCGGTCGCCGCACGCTTGGGCGCCGGCTTGGTGCCGGCCGGCCTTTTCCCCTTGTCGTCCGCGTCCGGGCCTCCCCGGCTGGAGCCGCCGCCGGCTCGAGGTTGGCGCCTCCGCGGCGCCGTGACCTCGTCCTTCGAAGTCTCGGGCTTCCTCGGAGCCTCTGCAACACACGACGTCTCTGCCTCAGCGTCATCATCAGTTCAGTCCCGTAGGTGCGTCTGGGGAGGAGACTCACCCGTCGATTCAGGCTCTTCGGCCCCCTCCGTCTCCGTCTCCGCGTCGCCGGCTTCGGATGCGCCGGCTCGCTCGGAGTCAGCCGGCTCCACGTCGTCGACGTCCTCGACCTCCTCGGGGTTCGACTCCGCCGTGTCAGGGGCCGGCTCCCCGTAGTTCTACAGCAACGGGAAAAGCTGCGAGCGGGCCCGGTAGCGTGCTGTCAGACTAAAGGGGGGAGGGGTACTGCCTCTGAAAGAAGATAGAGGGAAGGAGGCGGCTAGACACTTACCCGCGGTGCCAGGCGGCTCCGGTTGTACGGGGTTTTCCCTCATTGCCATTCGCCCTCCGCCATCTTCGCCGTCAAGATGGCGTTCACCCTTCTCGCCACGTAGGTCGGTTTCATCTCCTTGGTGGAGAGCCGGCAGGGCTCATGGCGTCCCCCATCTGGCAGATGAGGTGCGGCCGACGCTACAACGGCTGCACCCGGCGCGCCACCATCGCGACCAGCAGATCTGTGGCCTTCTGCCCCTCCGACCCGGTCATCACGAGCAGGCGCTCACAGAGCCGGTCCGCCGTCTCGGGCACTGGAGGCGCAACCGCCCGCCAGTTCAGTATCGCGGTCGGCGGGTGGTTGGCAAAGTCGGGGAGGTTGATGTAGTCCTCCTCCGGCTTCGCATTCTTCACGTAGAAGAATCCCCGCTGCCAGCGCTTCACCGACTCGTGCAGCGGGAGTTTCGGGAAGCCGGTCCCCTTGCGTATATGGATCATGGCGCCTCCGTAGGCGGTCATCACCATCTGTTTCATCACCGGATCCTTCGTCATCTGTCGCTTGAGGAAGAAGAGACGGCACCAGAGGTCAAGCCTCGGCTCAACCCCCAAGTACCCCTCGCAGAGGGTGACGAACGCCGCCAGCTGCAAGACGACATTGGGAGGAAGGTGGTGCGGCTGCAGGCCGAACCGCGTCAGGAAGCAGCGGAAGAAGGTGCTCGCCGGCAGCCCGAGCCCGCGGAGGAAGTGATCGGCGAAGACAACCACCTCGCCCTTCCGCGGTGCCAGGGAGTTCTTCGGCCCAGCTGGGCATGCCTCCAAGTGCTCCTCCGCCGGGAGCTTGCGGCGGTGGCGGAGGTGCTCGATGAAGGTTTCATCCATGTCGTTGCCGTCCCATGCGCCCTTACCCGCCATGGTCTCCGAGGGGGCATGCGGTTGCGACGACGGGCGCGGGAGCTTGGCGGTGGCCCGGGCTTTCTTTGGTGGTGGATGGCGGCGCAGCCTGCTCGCGTGCCCTGGCTTCCTGCTCTCTGCTCTCGCTCTCTCTCGTGGCGGGGGAAGGAAGACGACGAAGGCGATGCGACGGTAGGGGGAGGGGCGAACGGGTCGTTCTGCCTCCCCCCTCTCGACATTTAAACCCTACGCGGGTGATCGTGGGGGCCGGATTCATTGCGCACGACCCCCACGATTCCCATGGCGTGCGGGGCGGATATCGTGGCGCTCGGGAACGCTAACCGTCCGCCCCGCGCCGTAAAGGATCCCCGCGCGCGGGGCGAGGCTGCGGTCGCGCGTCTCCTCTACCCGGTGGGAAACCCGAGGCGGCGCGCGAAGCGTCGGCCGGCTGTGGAGCCGACCGTCGCTTGCCGGCTTTGCTTGACTCTCAAGGGAGCCCGCGGCGCAAGAACGATCTTCAAGCCGGCGAGGACCGCCACGGCTCGTCGGCGGGTCCTCCCCGGCTTCGGGGACTACTGACGAGGGGATGACCCCGGGGTAGCCTCAAGCGCCCCCTTTCCCCAGCCTTCTAACGCAATCAAAGGGCGGGCCGCCTCCCCCTGCGGTCCGGCTACGCCCTGCCAGAAGCGGCCCGCCGGCTACGCCCCGCCGGTTACGACGTGCCGGCCGGCTGGGGGCGTTGCCGCCTGGCCTCCCAGCCGGCCGCGCATTGGATACCGTCGTCAGGGCATGCGTGGCAATAGTGGCCCCCATCCCATCGGGGGTCAGCGCTGATATGGCCACAACGAAGGCGTCAGGGCCTTTGGCCCTGGCGGATGGTGACCGGGCTTCCAACAGTGTCGGCACGCCCCAACCACTCCATTACCTGCCCCGACATGGCTACAGGGTGGCGGCCGTACCGCTGACCCCGGCCGGCCACCACAAGACAACGCCACAAGGGGCGGCCCGTGCCGTGACGTGACCGGCGTCGGGACCCGCCGCACGGGCCTCGCCGGTTCCTGACGGGACCCTTCAGCCGGCGGGACCTACCGGCGACAGGACCCCACAGCCGGTGCCCCCGCAGCCGGCCAGAGAGGCTGCCGGCTGGGGCCCCGCTTTGACCTTCTATTTGTATTGTAATCCGGGGGGTTGGCCTATAAACCCCCCCGGGCCACCCCCATGAAAGGGGTGGGCTGATCTCTGAGTTCCCTCCACGTCCACTCCATACACACACATAGGAAGGCAGAAGAATGAGCTAGCTCCTTCTTCCTTCACGATCCATACAGCTCAAGGAGCGTCATTGTAATCTGACCATTGTCTCAACGAGACCAAGCAAGACTAGGGGTGTTATCTTCCTCGGAGGGCCCCGAACCTGGGTACATCATGCGTTTACCACCGCTTGTGCCTAACCCCGCTCCCGGAGCCCGCCGGCGCCTACCCATGGCATCTGTCGTGACAAAACCACGACAGCTAGCATGTCGCCGACGCAAACGCTGCCCGAAATGGCATGACCGCTGGCTTCATCGATGGCCGCATGCTCTTTTTATTTGAAAACTGAAAATTGCGGACGAAAAATAAGTTGGCGCGTTGAACGACCGGCCGATCCATTTAAAAAAAAAGGCGGACATGCCGATCCAAATGGACAAAAAGCGGACAAACCGCGCGTCCGTTTGAGTTGTCCGATTGGAGTTGCTCTTAGAAAGTGAGAATGGATGGCCTGCGTCACAATAGAATGGCCTTAGATTGGAACTGGAATTTAACCTCGTCATTTACTACTTGCGGATGAAACAACTGAGATGACCGAGAAACAGTTAAATGTTCTCCTTTCTTGAGGGCATCTACAGTCGGACGACTCAAACAAATAATCTCTCGTACCCTCGCGGACACGTTCGATCAATGATCGGATAATAGAAAAAGAAATAAAATAACCCAACCGTACCTTTTAAAACATCTCTAGCAGTAAACGCAACCGTAAACTTGCCTTTACAGCTCGCGCGCGTGGGCGAATTTGTTGCGGCAGAGTAGAAAATGTATATTGAACCGTCAAATTTGAAAAAATTGTTTGGCGCAAGAAATTTAATGGAAACATTGGTCGGAGCATCGATGCGTTCATGCATAACATTGATGTTTCATTATATATACATACTTACTTGCCGGAGCTAAAGCATTACTCATAATAGAGGTCGCCGGAGATATGCTACCCTACCGTACTACACAAAATAGAGCTTACCTGAGCTTGTGCGGTATGTGTCCACCGACAGTGCTCAGTTGTCGTCATCGGAGGAGGTGAGGTCGACGTAGATGCGGTCCTGCTCAGCGGCTTCGCGGAGCCACTCCTTCATCTTGTCGTCGAAAGCGTGGGCCGACGCGACATCCTACTCATAGAGCACGATGTCGATTGCCTCGTCCCTCCGGCGGTGCTGCCGGTCCTCTTCCACCTCCCGCGCACTGTGCGTTAGCAGCGCGGGCAAAAGGGCTTCCGCCTCCGCCGGGGGAAGGAAGTCCTCCAGCCCGATGATGCAGAAGGCACGTCGCCCCGGCCCCGCCTCGGCCTTCAACTCCCTCTTCACCGGGAGGAGCTTTTCTAGGTCCCTCTTCACCAGGGTGAGGGAGAAGTGAGATCCCGACGCCCCGGAGGAGCTGCCGGTGCCAGAGAAGAGGCGACCGTGCGCGAGGTCGTACTCCTCCGTCTCGCGGCGGAGGAGCGACGGCGGCGGCGACCGGCCTCAATGCGTGTACCGCAGGGCGGCGCGCTTCCGCGCCGCGTTAGATCTGACACAACGCGTCCTCTCAGGGTTGTCGTTGCCACAGCGGCCGGAATTGGCCATCTCTAGCGGTCGATTGGAGGGGCGGGTGCGACAGAGGGGATGAGAGCGCGGCGGATCTGAGGCGCCGATGGTGAGGGTGGGGGATTTTTGCGGCGGCGGAGGGATAGGGTTCGGACCCGTATCTAGCGGCCGAACCCGCACATATACTGATCGCGGGGTCTCGTTTCCAGGCCACCGAAAAAAATACGGGCCGGACTTCTTTTGCGGTTTCTGTTCTGACGGTTAAAACGGCCCAAATCCGTATAATCGCCGGAATTTTACGGGATTTTATTTCTTTATTCATTTTTTTCTCTTTTTTCACATCAATCACGTGCAAATGACCGGACATATGAGAAAAATAATTGGGAATATGGCTGCATGGACGAACAAATTGAGGACACGTTTGGTCACTGACCCGAACGCGTTTATGAACATTTAAGGGTCATATTTGCTAAGTACAGTTGTAGATGCTCTTAGATGAAGATTCCAATAGACCAGTGGAGCTTACAAAAGGAAGAAAATACTCAGCTTATGATTTCGATCACCACCCAGCTTGTGAGACTCTTGACTGACGGACCGCGTGGCAGGACTGACCGATGGACTGCCTCATTTTAAACAGAACTGTTCGTGAATGAAGATAGGTTCTTCCCAACAAGCTAATTCATTATGTCCGGAAAACAGCATGAGAGCGTCAAATTGCATTAGGGAATACTGAAGGTCACGAGTTCAATCAAAACCATATGGCCTTGAGCTACACTGAATTTAAATAGAATATGTGGGGTTCGTCACACCACCACAATAATATCCTTGTGAAACGCCTATGGATCAACAACAGATAAGAAGTCCCAGTGGATCAACAGCAGAACCCCACTCGCTTCTTCTGGAGAAACAATCCAAGCTACTTTGTCAAAGCAAGGACTTTGTAACTGTTTTCTAAGGTTTCTTCTCTTGTACTAGATGGTGTTAGGAGCCGCCCCGCTTGTTTTAAATGTTCCAATGTCGACAAAAGGACACGGTTAAATTAGTACTGGTTCCACGTTCGGATCTCCAAGTACAGCGTCTCTGGCATCAGTTAGGTCAAGTTGCGTCAGCAACAGGTTGGCGCAAAGCAGCAGACGTCTTTGGGGAAGTAGGTTGTTGCATGATTAACAGAAGTTAACACACAGGCACATGATGCATGATTAACACTGAACGCTGGAGCATGTGATTTGAGCAGCAATAAGATGGAAGCGCCGCCACAAAAAAAAAGGAGAAACGACCATGTGCCCCGTGCGGCTGCCTGCACAAACGGTCGAGCTCGCAGTAGCAGCCCCAGCGGGCTGTGCACAAACGACCACGCCACCACCGAACGCATGTAGTAGTACGTAGTCACCACCCGGTCCGTGCGCTCCAGCGGCCACTGGCGCACCCACCAATCCACCGGTCAATCCCGCCTTCCAGGTCCACATTCCACACCAACCCACCCTCCCACACCCACCCTACCCAGCCGCGCTCCCTATTTAACCCCACTCCTCCCTCCGTTCCTCTCCAAGAAGAGCCTCACCTTCTTCTGCAAATTGAGCTCCTCTTCAGAGTCAGTCTGACCTCGAGACACATACACCTATCAGCAGTTCACCACTTCAAGAATTCATCAAGAACACACATACACCTTCCCGGTTTCTTGCTTTAGCGCTTCTTTGCATATCTCAATGGAGTGCGAGAACGCACACGCTGCCGCCAACGGCGATGGCCTGTGCGTGGCACAGCCGGCGCGGGCCGACCCACTGAACTGGGGCAAGGCGGCGGAGGAGCTGTCCGGGAGCCATTTGGATGCCGTGAAGCGGATGGTCGAGGAGTACCGTAAGCCGGTGGTGACCATGGAGGGCGCCAGCCTGACCATTGCCATGGTCGCCGCGGTGGCTGCTGGCAGCGAGACCAGGGTGGAGCTCGATGAGTCCGCTCGCGGCCGCGTTAAGGAGAGCAGCGACTGGGTCATGAACAGCATGATGAACGGCACCGACAGCTACGGTGTCACCACCGGCTTCGGTGCCACCTCTCACCGGAGGACCAAGGAGGGCGGCGCTCTCCAGAGGGAGCTCATACGGTACGAATTAAACCACGAACATATAACATTTCACTTGTTGATCATCTTTGACTCTTAGTCATGGAAGCCTTATTTTTTTCGTGTATTGCTTGTCTCTTCAGATTCCTTAATGCTGGAGCCTTCGGCACCGGCAGCGACGGGCATGTTCTGCCTGCTGCGACGACCAGAGCGGCGATGCTCGTCCGTGTCAACACCTTGCTTCAGGGATATTCTGGCATCCGCTTCGAAATCCTTGAGACGATCGCCACGCTTCTCAACGCCAACGTGACACCATGCTTACCACTCCGGGGCACGATCACCGCGTCCGGTGACCTCGTCCCGCTTTCCTATATTGCGGGCCTGGTAACTGGCCGCCCAAACTCCATGGCCACGGCTCCGGATGGCACGAAGGTTAATGCCGCGGAGGCATTTAAGATCGCCGGCATCCAGCACGGCTTCTTTGAGCTGCAGCCCAAAGAAGGCCTTGCCATGGTTAACGGCACCGCAGTGGGATCAGGGCTGGCATCCATGGTGCTTTTTGAGGCTAACATCCTTAGCCTTCTTGCCGAGGTCTTGTCAGCTGTCTTCTGTGAGGTCATGAACGGCAAGCCGGAGTACACCGACCACTTGACCCACAAGCTGAAGCACCACCCTGGGCAGATCGAGGCTGCCGCCATCATGGAACACATACTCGAAGGTAGCTCCTACATGATGCTTGCGAAGAAGCTTGGTGAGCTCGACCCATTGATGAAGCCAAAGCAAGATAGGTATGCACTCCGCACGTCACCGCAGTGGCTTGGCCCTCAGATTGAGGTCATCCGTGCCGCCACCAAGTCGATTGAGCGAGAGATCAACTCCGTCAACGATAACCCACTCATTGACGTCTCCCGTGGCAAGGCTATCCATGGTGGAAACTTCCAGGGCACACCAATCGGTGTGTCCATGGATAACACCAGGCTTGCCATCGCTGCGATTGGCAAGCTCATGTTTGCCCAATTCTCGGAATTGGTGAACGATCTCTACAACAACGGTCTACCTTCCAACCTTTCCGGTGGGCGCAACCCGAGCTTGGACTATGGCTTCAAGGGTGCCGAGATTGCCATGGCCTCGTACTGCTCCGAGCTCCAGTTCTTGGGCAACCCTGTGACCAACCACGTCCAGAGCGCCGAGCAACATAACCAAGATGTCAATTCTCTTGGCCTTATCTCTTCGAGGAAGACCGCGGAGGCCATTGACATATTGAAGCTCATGTCCTCGACATTCTTGGTCGCATTGTGCCAGGCTATCGACCTCCGCCATCTCGAGGAGAATGTCAAGAATGCTGTCAAGACTTGTGTGAAGACAGTGGCTAGGAAGACACTGAGCACAAACAACAATGGCCATCTACATAACGCACGCTTCTGCGAGAAGGACCTTCTTCTCACGATTGACCGTGAGGCGGTGTTCGCCTACGCCGACGACCCCTGCAGCGCCAACTACCCACTCATGCAGAAGATGCGTGCTGTTCTTGTGGAGCACGCCTTGGCCAATGGCGAGGCTGAGCGCGACGTGGAGACATCTGTGTTTGCCAAGCTTGCCATGTTTGAGCAGGAGCTCCGTGCAGTGTTGCCAAAGGAGGTCGAGGCTGCCCGGAGTGCCGTGGAGAATGGTAGTGCCACACAACAAAACCGTATCACTGAATGCCGATCATACCCACTCTACCGGTTCGTGCGCAAGGAGCTTGGAACAGAGTACTTGACCGGGGAGAAGACTAGGTCTCCCGGCGAAGAAGTGGACAAGGTGTTCGTTGCTATGAACCAGGGCAAGCACATTGATGCACTACTTGAGTGTCTCAAGGGTTGGAACGGTGAGCCCCTGCCTATCTGCTGAGGATCAAGAACTTGAAAAGAAGATAGCGTGCTTTCAAAGTTCAGAAGGCTTCATATGTTCTTAGCTTATAAGTGATAACACTCTTTTCTCATTGGATATTCTTAAAAATCAATGTTTTGTACTGTTCTTATAGAGCTGCCAGGTTGTTGCCAAAAATTGCAATTGCATGCTTTGGTAGTAGTTGGTAGCCAGTAGAACTTCTGCGACGTAGGTTAAAAGGGGTAGGTACAATGTGTGATAAATATTCATGAAGAATTTACTTGTCTCTTTTTTTTGGATCAACGGTCTGGTGTCTTTTTTTGAGGGACCTTCGAACAGTGCAAATAGTCTATCTTGTATTTTTGTGAGACCTTTTACACTACATCAAACTAATACGAGCCATCCATTTTATCCCTCCAACGGACTAGATTAATCGATACTACAGATCAAATTGTGTAGTATTTTTTGCTAAAACGGTGTAGTATTTTTCGTTGTATGGGAAAAATCGGAAAAGGGGCGTAAGATCCACTAGTTCGTACTTGTAGGGGTATCCTGCAACCTTCCTAGTCTCTCCTTCCGACACCCAAATGTTTGCTAAATCAATGGCTGGATGTTATGAATGTTACATCTTTTTTACAGTACTATACGATGTATTGTAAACAAGGAAAAAAAACTTGCTATAGCAAAATAGCGTTGGCCTTAAAATACGTTATTAGTGTACTATATTGTGATATAGCATGTTATTAGCGAGACTTTATACATTGGTTATTTAGCGAGACAATTTTCAAGATGCTATATTGTACTATTAGCGACACTATACCGTGCTATTTTTTTAGTGATTGTAAATAAAAAAACCTTTTTAATTGTAAAGATTCTATTAGCCATGTTATATGGTCCGTGAAATGATGAATTAACATATAACACGGTTTATCCGGTTTCAATAAGGAGGGAGCAATGACTACGGCATACTTTTGGCTCACTCGGGAGCTTGTAGTCATCTCCAAGTAGTCCATGGACCTGATTGTAGTTTTTATCACCTCTAATGTTCTTTGTACTGCCTATAAATAGATTGGAAATTTTCTTAGAAAAAACATACAAACCACCGACCAAAAAGTTAGTAAAATAGTTCGTACATAGTCACTAGTCAGTTGTATCTCCGTAGTGGTCAGTTCCATCAACATGATGTGATGGCTACTCTGAATTCTTAGTCTTGTATCCAAGTGTTCTACTTACAAATCTGAGTCTACGATGTTCTCCGACCTAACTCGGTGATATAAACAAATTTTGGATAAATAAAGATTTTTATTTCTTGGTCGATGGCCGAACAAAAATGATTTTTTTCAGAACTAGTATCAAAAATGTACCAAATTCGAAAAGCGTATGTCGGAAATGAAAAATAGCAAAAGTAGCACCCCGTCGGCCACTGGGAGGCCGAAGAGGGGCCCATCGGCCACCACCAGGCCGAAGAGCGACCTGTCGGCCAGTGGGAGGCCGAAGAGTGGCCTGTCGGCCAGAGGGAGGCCGAAGAGCTGCCTGTCGGCCAGTGGGAGGCCGATGGGCCCCTGGATAAGGCCGGGGACTGTTTTCTTTCTCCTCTGACCACTCCTTTCACCCTCCCCGTCCTCCAGGCTTTCCATCTCCACCTCTCACTCCTGTTTCTCTCCGGTGCTTCCACCGCCGCGCCGATCTCTTCGCTCGACCACACATTTTCGTATCCAACCAGCGTAAACAATAGATCAGGATGCTCTCCACCGGCCTACGGTATTTTTTTTGGCTTCCAACTCAATCAAATGTCAACTTTCAACTCGGTTGTGGATTTAGTTCTTATTGGTCACCGTCCGTTTGCAAGTAAATGGCTTGCCCATTTTGCCAAGCTCCAGGTGGCCCTTGTTCTGCCGTTGATTCCGGTGCGTCTGTATTTACTGTGGTGCTGGATCGTCGATGTTCAAGGCGTGTTGTAAGATTCTATATCTTCTTTATCTGACTGTGGCATATGGTTGATATTATTTTGGTCGGAATGTATTCGAATGCGCTTGTTTATATGATTATGATGTTTGCTTTCATTCTTGTTGTAGTATGTTCCGTGCTGTGTTAGATCACATCTTGCTCGGTACATTGAGGAGTGCAGAGCTTTAGCTATTCGGAGAGGTGACACAGATATTGATCTTGCTCTTCAAAACAATGAGGGTAACTTATACCATGTTTTGTTTAGACATGGTCGGATGAGCAGTAAATTCCATGGTCCTTCGTGGGAGGAACTTGTGAATGATTATGGTCTCCGTCATCATGACACGATGACTGTTAGGCTTGAACACTATGGAACTATGATTAGTGTCGATTTTCATCGGGATGGTGTTATGTTGTTTTCTTTACCCCGTGTTGGTAAGTTATTTATTTGATTGATTTTCAGTTTTGTTTCAGCTTATACATTTTGTTGTTCTGCTCAATTTGTGAAATTATTTTTTGGTAGCTCTTGAGGATCTGAGTGAAACTCAAAGGGAACTTGTTGACAACTGTTTTTATAGTCATGGTGTCATTCTGAATTATCATCAAATATATGTCATGTCGCGATAGCTCTATGATGATACCTACATATTGTGTACTTCTTTTGTTCATAGGATGGATCGCATGAATGTTATTTCTCAACATATGGTAAGATTTGGTTTCAGGTATTTTTTATTTATTTGTTCTTTGTTGTATCATAATGTTTTAAATTTGTAAGCTAAATATCATATAACTTGATGTTTTTTGTCAGGTTATTCCTACCATGGTTGTGAGGAGTTTGAAGGAATTTGTGTCAATTCCTAGGACTGGTTCTTTAACTCTTGAAATTAGTTTGGATTCTGAAGATGATCATATATTTGTGAGCATTCCTTGTTCCCACTTCATTGGATTGGGTGATAGAATGGTGTTGAAGAAGGAAGGTTTCGGTAATTTTCTGCTGGCATCGTCTATTGAAGACAAAAATTTGGTGCTCATAACCTTCAAACAACGTGAACAGGAGCTAGCTGTTGTTTTCAGCTATGTGCCACAGTGATCGTATTATCCCGCCCTTCTATCCCCCATTTTCTTTTCGCGCTCTATTATCCCGCCATATTCTTTCCCGCCATACTCTGCCGCCACTTTCTTTCCAGCCATTCTTTACCGTCATTCTCTCCCGCCACTTTCTTTCCCGCCATTCTCTCTCACCATTCTCTTTCCCGCCTTTCTCTCTCGCTAATTTCTTTCCCGCCTTTCTCTCCCGCCATCTTCTCTTGTGAACCTATATAACCACATCCGCAGTAAGGTGGGTCAGCAGGCCCTTCCTTTCCCTTTCGCTCCCGCCATCCTTTTACTCCCGCCATCCTTTCATGGAGATGTCTCATCCTTACTATCCTTTTGATCGTATTTTTCACTCTAGTATGTCCAATCATCTTCTCCGTCTAGCTGCCAATTTCAAGATGGATGATAGAGTAGTTTCATGGGAGGAACTCATTAGTAGTGACACCATAATGAATGAGTTGGCTCACTCATTAGCTAGGAGTGGGTGGCCTCCCAGGACTTTTGAGGAGATACGGAAAGAACTTCTCAGGTTGCACGACAGATGGCAAAAGCAACTGCATAAGGGTGAAGCTTACCTCGGGATTGCTATGAATAATTCAAATTTATGGTCAGCAGATAGTGAGGACGAAGATGACCTCTTCATGCCGAGCACCAAGGTGAAGACTACCACATCGTCGACGGGCACGGGCAAGATTTCTACATCGACGAAGGGGAAGAGTTCTACATCAACGAAGGGGAAGAGTTCTGCATCGACGGAGCACGAAGACGACATCTTCATGCCGAGAACCAAGGTCAAGACGACCGCATCGTCGAAGGGCAAGAGTTCTGCATCAATAAAGGGCAAGAGATCTGCATCGACGGAGGATGATGATGATGCATTCATGTAGTACTTTTTCATGCAGTACTGTTTTTTGTACTGCTGTTTAATTAAGTTGTAACGTTTAATACAGTTGTACTGTTTAATTCAGTTGTACTGTTTAATTCAGTTGTATTGTTTAATTTAGTTGGATGCATTTAGTTTGCAGTACTAGTGTTGTCTCTGTAAACCAAATGACCATTGAAATAGAGCATGAATATGTCTCATACATGAATATGTCGCATATATGAATATGTCCCATACATAAAATAGACATATATCTCATACATAAATAGATAGTCATGTCTCATACGTAGATAACCATATCACTGCTAGGGACGGCGACGAATCTTGGGCTTCCTCGGACATGGACTGGAAGGTGATAAGCACTGAGGCGGTGGAAGAGTATCATGATGACCACGACCATAGACCACCTCGTCCGTCGGTGTCTGTGTCTCCTGCATCGATAGTGGTGGTGGAGTGGCAAGAACTGACTCTGATATATCATAGGTGTATGCACCACGATCATCATCCTCGCCATCGCCGGGTATGTACGAACCAGGAGCAGTAAACACAGGTGACTGAACTAAAGTCATGAACGGTTGCGACTGGCTACCGACTGCGATAAAGTAAAACACGTAACGAATGATTTATGAGGCTACAATTTTTAAAAGAATGTACAAAGTAAAGTTACCTAGGTCCATATGATGAAGCTAAGAAGAGCCCCCGGGTTGTGAAGGAGGTGGCTGCTGGTAGAAATAGCCCCCAGGTTGTGAAGGAGGTGTCTGCTGCCAGGAGGAGCCCCCGGGTTGTGAAGGAGGTGTCTGCTGCCAGGAAGAGATACCTAGTTGCGAAGGAGTTGCCTGCTGCCAGGAAGAGATCACTGGCTACGAAGGAGGTGCCTACTGCCAGGAGGAGCTCCCTGGTTGTGAAGGTCGAGGTTCCGAACGCTGCACAGAGGTTCGAGGTTCTGAATGCTGCAAAGAAGGACGTGGCGGACGATGTGCTGCACGAGTGTTAACAACATCTGAAGATCGTCTACATGTAACAGCTGCATAAATCCCGCGTAGCTTCCCTTGAAGACTCTTCAACCTTGTTACTTGCTCTCGCTGTGGGATATTTTCTCCTCTCTCAATGCGGTCCACTAAAGCGGTAACCTCCTCTAGCGCCTCAGATGTCAATTCACCCTGTACACGGAAAATTAATCAATTGTACATGTTTAGGTTAAGGAAAAACGTAACATGTGAAAAAAACCGAGGACATACCGCGTGGTGTCTAGTTCCCACAACTGAGGCAGTTGGGAACAGATCGCTGGAGAAAGGTGCTTGGATATGATCCGGAGCTGATGATGGAACCAAGTAGATCCTCGTGCTCTACCTATAACGCTGCAGATACAACCCGAACTTGTCCCAGTCAAAGGCCCAAACTTCATCCCAGTTATTTATCGGCGCAATAGTCCATTCGTCGAGGTAAGGCCTGATGTCGCGAAACCAAGAATCATGGGACTTGTTTCCTTCTACGCGACTGTACCTGAGATTGAAATGCATGTTTCATGATTAGCTATAAGCCGAATGCAGACATGAGAACTAAAGTAGTATTACTTACTTGTGCACGTGATCTGGTAAGTGTGGAATAACAGGAATGTCAGGCTCTTGGCATAGACCGAACTGTCTCATCACCCTATTAATAGCCATCTCCTCAACCGTCACGTCGAACACCAACTTGGCCTTGATCATCCAATAATGCCGATCTCTAGTGCACAATCCAGAAATCCCACCTGGGTACCTTTCTGAAATAGCCTGATGGGACTATGGCTCCCATATAACTTGATCCTCGTGCAAACTATCAAACTGCATCATGAAGGAGGGGTAGTAGCCCCTTACCTGGCTATGCGCAAATTGTCTCTATGCATGACAACAAACATTAGTAAATAATATTGACATTCGACAAGACCAGATTTTCTAGACTTCAATTGGCAAGCATTGCACATGCCTCTATACGTAGCCGCTAACACAGCAAACCCAAAACTCCTCTGCACAATGTTCTCCGGGCAACATGCGTTAGCTATCTCTCGTGCAACACCGATGAGTCATGCATCGACAGTGGTCATGTGGTTCTCCGTGAACATCGTCTTTCCGAACAACTACATAATATATGCCTCCAGGGATTGGTCAATCTATGCCTCTGACAATTGAACATTGGGATATCCTAAGGCGACAATCTGAAACTAGCTCAACCACCTGAAAAGAGGCCCGTGATGATCGTTGTCTAGCGCCGTAGTAGTTGGCACCGCAGCCAGAAAACGGACATGCATAGATGCTAGCCAACCAGTTTCTACCTCTAAAGGTCCTATGGCAGCACCGGCCAGAGGTAATCCCAACAAGTAAGACACATCCTGTAAAGTAGGCGCCATCTCTCCCCAGGGAAAGTGAAACGTATGTGCCTCTGGTCTCCATCTATTTACTAAGCAGGTAAGGAGTGACCTGTCATAAGAGAAACGTGATACTTGCCTCTTATGCAACTGCATTGGTTCACCTGGGTCATCCAAGTCTGGATGATATTCCCACTCATCCAATGTACCCTCAACCAGTCGTGCCAAGGGTAGAAGTCCAGCCTAACTTAACCTACAAAATAAATAGAATTTAGCATACAATTAGCATCTATCAAAAGGATGTCAAACATAGTAAGTCATTATACCGACACATACCTATCGACCCATGAAGGGTGTATCATCCAGTTAGACTTTGAGGTGCGAGTGATCAACATGTCTAAGTTCGTGCCCGATTCCGTAAGTGCGCCTCGGTGCCCTCTATAGATGTTACCATTAAGCAACGAATACGAAGCCATATCTGTGATTAGAACATAGTCCACACATATTACAGAATAAAACATAGTTCATCATATTACAGGTTAAAACATAGTCCAAACTTATTACAAAATAAAACATAGGTGTTTGCATATTACAAATAAAAACATAGTCCCACATATTACACACCAAACATAGTGCAAACATATTACAAATAAAAACATAGTCCGACATATTACAAATTAAAACATAGTCCCACACATTATGTAGCTTCTGAGTTATTCATTCCTCGTCTGCCCCTTCGGCCTCGACTACCATGTCCACCACGACTGATAGGACCTCCTCTTGTTACTGTTGTCGTAGTCGTCGATGTGGAAGCACTCATCGATGTGGAAGCATCGTCTTTCTTCAGGTCGGGGCAATATTTCATCATATGCCCATAAGCCGTGCAGAGCAAACATTGTCTGGTTGCTCCACCAGCTTCAGATTGGTCCATATTGTTTCGGATGCGCTTTACCTTACGCCTGCCCCTGCTAGTTCGCCGAAGTCCAGGATCCGGGATGTGTACTCTCTCACCATCGTTTACCTTGTTGAAATTGCCGATGACTCTAAACCCTGTCATCTCACCTGTCCAGACATTGAGTACTGCCTCTTTTGAACAGTACGGAGACACGAAGGAGATAGAGTCCAACTCAATCTGGCCACAGGCAGCCAACACGTGTGAGCAAGGCAGGTGCAATAACTGCAGTTTTTTTGCATGTACACTCACAAGTTGGATAAAATTCCATTCCAATTTTAACCTCATGCGTCTTTACCTCATTTGCAGAACCAAAACCATCAGTAGGAAGCTAAACCTCATACCTCCTTTCCTGATTACCTATGAGTGTGACAATGTGTTTTTTGCTTTCTTTATCTACCGAGCCATGTACTCCATGACACAGCTACAATAAGGAGTGTTCTGATTATCTGCAATATGCTTCTTTGCTAACTTGTGCCTTTCTCTGAAATATCTCAAAGTGCCATGGAATACACCCTCCACAATAGTTGTCAATGGCAATGCTCTATTCTCTCTGAGTACAAAGTTATACACCTCTGCAAGATTGGTTGTCATGTGGCCATACCTAGCTCCATGGGTGTCATGCAACAAAGACCAATTCACTGGAGGCTCTTTCTCTATCCACTCAAAAAAATTCTTTATTGTCCTACCCTTCTTTCTCTTCGTATTAGGAGGGTCAATTTCTGGCAAGTCACAAAGATCAACTGGCTCCTCAAGCTCCGCGATAAGTGCTGTTAATTTAACCTGGTCTTCTTTCATTTTCTTCCTAGCAAGGACCTACTTCTTAGTGAACTCATCTAGTTTTGACCAAATAAATTCGTATTTGCACCGCTAGTTCTGCTTGCATAACTTTTTGAACAAGTTCATCAACCGTTTGTTCTTGAACTGTGATAAAAAATTTGCACCCAGATGGTGCATGCACCACCGGCTTTGCAAGTCCTTTCAAGGTGTTGGCTCGTCAGCTGTTGGATTACTCAGTGTCTTCACAACCTTCAATATACCAGGATATCTGTCATGAATGAAACACACATTTGTTCGGTCCTTCACAATCGCAATTTTAACTTGTCGGAAGAACCATACCCAGCCTTGAAAGTTCTCACCCTCCACAAATGCCATGGCTAGTGGGATGATTTGCTTGTTCCCGTCCACACCAATAGCAATCAGGATTTACCCTTTGTACTGACCAGTCAAGAATGTATCATCCACAAACATCATAGGAGGACAATGCCGGAAAGCTTCGATGCACATACCGAAAGAAAATAATACTCATTTCAACACCTTGTAATCTGGTATACTCTCCAACCTCATGTGTTGTATGTTAACATAAGTGCCGGGATTCCTCTCCGTCAGTATGTCAAGGAGACGGACAACATTATCATATGAGTCGAAGAACGTCCCAAACCTTTCCTCCATAGCCTTCTGCTTAGCCCTCCAAGCCTTCCCATATGGAATGTCATAATTCCATCTGACCTTCACTGCTGTCTGGATGTGTTTTGCTTCCATATCTTTCTTCTTCACTATCTCAGTATACATGAGTTGTGCTATGAGAGTTGAAGTAAGGTTTGGATGACGAACCAATAGGTTTTTCCTCACACAATTATGCGGGACAGCATTGGTGGCAACCGAGTGGATGTTATACTTTGGCACGTGGCCGTGCACCTTCGCAGGACAACCTGATTCAACACACTTCACGGTATATTTTGTTGGACTTGATATGTGTCCGGAAAACCCTCTACGTAGACATAGCCCACTTTATCACCGCATACTTCATTTTTTCTTTGTGTCAAACATAGCCCCGATCTGAACTTGGTTCAGATTATATTGCCATGGAGTCTCATGGCCATCGTTGACAGTAATGCCGGCGGATATGTCCTGATCCCATGCAGCAGGAATCGGTATCTCCACCTCATCCTCGGAATTTTCAGAATCAAGATCCTCCACAATCCCATCCTCGTCTTCTTCCTCCATCACCCTCTGAATTTCACCGCCTTCCTCATCCCCATCAGCAACACCAGAGGCAGCTAATACTATTGACTGAATACTTTGCCCAGTATCATGACCACTAACATTGTGTGGCACATAATCTGACTCTTTCTTGGCTTGGCTAGCATCCACATCCGGTGGCTGTGACCCGGATACATAAATCTCGTTAGCCACTTCACTACTCTGGCTTGGTTCATACCCCACGTTGAGTTGTACGATATTCTCCTCCTTCGCCACTGGTTGCACTAGGGCATACAGATGGATTCTTCGGTATCTGAAACGACTTAACAAGGACAACCAATGATGACTCCTATCTATCAGAATCAACTCCCACTTGACATTTTCACAGGATTTGGTCCACAATGCATGAATACTGACGGAACAAATTTTAGGATCCAGGCCAAAACTAGTAGTCAACAAGTGCTTCAACTGCCTAATGTCCAGTCTGTCCGGGTCTGAAAGTGTCATGACGCCTTTTTTAAACTCGCTAAGATCAACCCCCAACTCATTATATCTAACATTACCAGGGCCGTAATACATAGTGAAATTTACGAATTTAGACATTTTCACTTATCAGACATTGCTAGCTTCTGATTATTCGCAACGAACAAATCTAGACTAAAATAAACGTACACTAAAATGTACCTACTTACACTAAATAAACCTACACTAAAATGAACTTCACTAAAATAAACCTACACTAAAATGTACTTACGTACACTAAATAAACCTACACTAAAATGAACCTACACTAAAATAGCAAGCTTTCACTAAAAATGACTACACTAACTAAACCAAATAAACCTACACTATTAACACATACACTAAAATCACTACACTAAAAAACTAACCTAAACTAATTTTACGTACATTAAAAAACTAACCTAAACTAACAGAAAAAGTATACCTTCGACGCATGTGTGTCTTTATTCTTCCTCTCCACCTTCTTCTTCCTCACCACTTCACCTTCTCACCATTCACACCTCCATCACACCACCATGTCTCCTCCAAACGAACAACACACTACCCCATGGCAAAAAATAAGACCGTACGGAGAGGGAGATGGACACGATCTATTGTTTCAGTGGATTGAATAGGAAAATGGGTGGAGGATGGAGGAGATCAGGGGGGATTTCAGTCAAGAAAAACGAGAGAGAGAGAGAGAGAGGATGAGCAGCCAGCGAGGAGGAAGAATAAGGAACCGGCGTCGGGCCTTATCCAGGGGCTCTTCGGCCTCCTAGTGGCCGACGGGCCCTCTTCGGCCTGCCGTGGGCCGACGGCAGCCTCTTCGGCCACCCTTGGGCCAATGGGCCCTCTTCGGCCGCAAGAAAGCCGACCGGTCCCCATCGGCCCAGCTGAGGCCGACGGGGTCATATTTTTGATTTTTTTGAGAATCGATATACATTTTCCGAATTTGGTACAAAAAAGGTACTAGTTTTGAAAGAAAACCAACAAAAATAGTTCAGGTAAAGGAAAAGATCACGAAACCAAATGGCAGGTTCACATGTAATTTAGAGGGCGTCTAAAAGAAGCCAGCAAGATGAAGTGTCATACAATCCATCCAAAAGAAGTTGTGCAAAGGTGGTCACCAGAACTCTACTCCGATGTGGAAAAGAGTCCTCTCAAAGTCATCTGGAGAGTCCTTTCAGAAATTGTCATGGCCACTCCTTTGACGACACAAGGGGAACCCTAACTCGCGTCGTTATCGGCCTCTGCTTCCATCCACTGTCTAGCTTCCACCTGCTAAGTCCATGCTGGCCTAGAGGAAGGTGGTGGATGCGCGCTCCATGGGCGCACATGCGTGTTGGGTCCTGGCGCTGGTTGTTGGCGTGGTGACCGCGGCTTGGATATTTTTTATCCAATTTGAGTTAAGTTTTGACATATACTTCTCAGAAACCAAAGTATCTCAAAAGAAGTCTCGAGAGGGAACACGCACGTTTGACGAAAAACCGTCAGTCGCTGCCCTTGACGGCCTTTAAAAACTTTGATTGTCAATATGCATAAATAGAAATGCAAGTTAAAATTTCGAACATTTAGAGTTGATTTGGCATTTTTAAGACATCAAGTGAGTTTTTAAATGTTTACTTAGCATAACTGAAATTTGGAGCACATGCACATGCAGTAGAGGACTAAAATGGGTTAAAAATCATTTTTTATCGTGGGTGCATGTTTAGGCTCCATGTAAGAAATCGAAAGAAATTCAAACATCTTGGTGTTGGCTCGGCTATTGTGAATCCTGGTTTCTAAATTCCAAAGAATCGAATAGTGCTCCGAAATACATGAAACCTTGGATGACTTCATGACATAGCATCAAGAGATGATGTATTTTTTGTCCAATTAGAGATAAATTTTGACACATATTTCTCACAAACCGAAGCATCTCATAAGAAGACTTGTTGTTCAAATAGGGAACATGCATGTTTGACGACAAATCTACAGCCGCTGTCTTTTATGGCCTTGATTGTTTTCTATTACCAATATGCACGAATGAAACTGTCATGTTAAAATTTAGAATTTGTCAAGGTTCATTTTACCTTTTCAATACATTAAGTGAGTTTCTAGGCATTGAGTGTAATTAAATTTGATCTCCATGCACATGCAGTAGCTAACCAAAATAGGTTAAAAAGATTCATTTTTGTGTCCTTGGATGTATGTTTAGGACCCATTAAAGAAATTGGAAGGAATTTCAAACATCTTGGTGTCATGGCTCGGCCGTAAATATTAAGAATTCTTATTTCAAAATAAAAAAATGAAAATTACTCTGGAATACATGAATTTTTTCATGATGTCATTATATGCTATCAAGAGGTTGTGGTAAAAAATATATTACATCTACACTAATATCAGAGTAACAATAGATAGCATTTATGTATTACATACGAAGAGATTGTTAATATCTCGAAAAAAGTTCAGGGCAAAAAAATGAGACAACTAGGTCCCATCTGATTGGCAACCTTGCTTCGTGTCACGATGGAGGGATGGATCACCCCGGGTTATAAATTTCATTGTTTCTAGGTTGGTAACTGTTGACGATATTCTATGACACATGAATTTTTATTGGAAATCGTGTGCATTTCTAGCCATTGAATTCTAGCGATCGGCACATCTAGTCTCTCTCGAGTCCTCTGCTCATGCCCATCAAGATTCCGGCCTACTATAGATATTGTGTCGCCCGTGTCATCCCAGCCGCCTTTTCATCTGCATTCTCTCCTTCTCGCTTTCCCCCTCTCTCCCACAAAACTCAGCCATGGCACTGCCGATCAACCCACTTGCCAAGGAGAAGGCATTGTCCCGCAACTACGAGATCTCTCCAAGCTTAGACGAGGAGGACCCACGCGCCATGAGACGACATCGTGCCGGACCTCCCAACCCACGGTTGGATTTAGGTGCCAGTACGATCTAGCTGCGTGGAAGGCACTGTCGCCAACTGAGAAAGCTTGGCAAGTGGTGATCAATAAGACGGGGGAGAAGGAGCGCACGAGCGCCAGGCAGTCTGAGAGGCCCATAAGGCCCCCCAAGACAGAGGGGGAGTTGAAGCTTTGGTAGCAGGAGCGTCACGGAGTTTGTTGATGAAGACACTCTGTTCAGCGCCACGAGCGCCAAATGTGCGTCGCGCCTCATAGCAGGAGATGGGAAGATCGGCTCAAGCGTGCCATCGACGAAGAGCTACGATGGACGCCTACCGAAATGGCCAAATCGGTCAGGCACGTCCGCAAGCAAGATGCTCCTCGGCATGTCACGCTCTGCGAGGCAGATGATGCGGATAACTCCCTCCGTGCTGGGAAGCGGCCGTGCACCAGCAGGGAGCTGGTAACGTGTGACAGCCGGAATGCCTTAAGAAGGGATTATTACTTTTTACTATATTTTTTCATTATTTTTATGCATTGCTTTTGTAGTAGCAGTTAATTTGTATACGCAATGATATATATTAGGTATATACACTGGGAATTTACTCTGCAGACAGAGCAATATTATAATTGTTGTGCGGAAAAAGCAATCAACATCACAATCTATTCAAGAAAGTAGCACATTTGTGATACATCAGTCATCACACACGTATCTTTTTTTGTGTGACAATTTTATTTTTGAAGTCTTGGCTTTAATTTTGAAGATGAAATGCTAAAAGAACATTGGCACTTCCTATAAATTAGGAGCAAAATTTATCGCTTTTACACATGATTAGCGACTTAAAATGTCAATAAGCGACATTTTCATACAATTATAAAATAGATAGGTAACTCCACCTCTATGCTGCGACGTTGTGGTTATGATGGCCTTTCTGACCAGGTCTACTTGGAGTCGATCATAATCCATGACCACCACCCTTGCCTACGAAGGCTCTTGGTTGTGCATGAACTCGGGCATGAGTTTGTTCAAGCGGTTGATACGCTCGGGGTACTACCGACCTCCACGTTGGCTATTGCATCGGAGATCACCAGGTCCAAGACAAGACGACCATGTTGTTGTACTTCGTTGCATGTGTCACCAGGGCCAAGAACACTCTCGAGCCTAGTGATCAGCGCGTTGGCATCGAGGGGGGCAAGAACTATGGCAACGTCCTGACCAGCATATGGCAGAAGCACTACGCAAACAGTCGCTACCCATCCCTGGTATGAAATCGGGCTCTTGATGGGTAGTGGAGCTAGCTGCAATGGCTTGTCGAGTAAGACAACCAGCCGGTGACAGGTTCGCTCTTGTCTGGTGCACCGCCGCTCTTGCTCTACAGCATGTACACTCGTGCCCTGCGCCATGGATCCACTTCACCCTTTCGATTACACACAACATCGTGCCATTCAACGCGTTAATGGGGACACCCTTGGCCTCGACGGGCGTGGCGCCTGCACGGACTCTTCCTCAGGCATGCTTTGACGCATTCTCCTTGTCGAATAGGTTGATGATGGAGGCGATGCTTCGGCAAGTTAGTATGCTTGGAACAGTGGAAGGGGTAGGATGTGTAGTGTCTGCACTACTGTCGGTGTCAAAACCGGTGGTTCTCGGGTAGGGGGTCCCGAGATATGAGACTAGGATCGATGGTAACAGGAGACGAAGGAGATGATGTTTTACCCAGGTTCGGGCCCTCCTAGGGAGGTAAAACCCTACGTCCTGCTTGATTATATTGATGGTATGAAGGTTACAGAGTTGATCTACCTCAAGATCGAATAGCTAAAACCCTAGATGAGTTGTTCTCTGTCCTACAACCTAAAACCCTCCGGCTTATATAGACGCCAAGCGTATCTAGGGTTTACACATGGTCAGTTACACATCGAAGGAAAAACATGCCTATCTACTGTCGAAAACGTGGAGACATGCCATGGCTCCTTGAAGCTTCCACCCCGGCGATGGGGCCTTTGATCATCCAATGCTCATCCAACGGCCCACATAGTCCGGCCCATGAGAAACACGCCGGCTATCCGAGGACCCCTTAAACCCGGACTCCCTCAGTAGCCCCGAACTAGCCTCCAACGCCGAGGTATATCCGGCCGATCTTTGTGCGTCGATGTCTTCGGCTTGCGAGGCGAGTCCCTCTATCCCTTCTTGTTCGGCAACCGACCAGTCATCGACGAAATCCCAAGTGTCACGAGCTTGCCAGGTCCATTGTAAAAATCATTAGCGTTTCTCGATTTTTGCGCTTCATGGGGAGACAAGCGGTTCAGCGGCATTTTACAAGACTATCCCTCCGCAACGGAGGCACTACACATTTAAACAAACTGAATTGTGATCTAGGCCACATCCTCTTCTTCCTCCCCATTGGAAATTGTTTCCAGTGAAAGTTCACCACAAAAACATGGCGAGCGCCCCTATCTCTTCTTCACACCCTTACTGCTCCCGTCTCGGGGATTGGACAAGTTGCTCCATGTCCCTCCTTCGATTACACAACCTCGAGACCCGGGGGTACCTTCCCTCCTCGGATCTGGCTGTTACCCATGCCAGTTTGTCTTCATTCAACGACGAAGCTTTTGCGGAGAATTTCCCCAATCCACAGAAGGGGGAGCACGTATGCTTTGTGCCCTTCCTCCCGCGGGGCCTCGGGTTACCCATCTATCCATTCTTGAGGGGGTTATTAGAGTTCTACGGGGTCCAGCTCCGCCACCTCACCCCAGGGTCTATTCTGCATGTCTCGGGCTTTGTCGCCCTTTGCGAGATGTTCCTGGGCTGCGAGGCACACTTCGAATTGTGGAGGAAGTACTTCTGCCTCGTCCTTCGTACTCAGGACAAGACAATTTTGGAGGTCGGAGGAGCCAAAATATGCCGTATAGCAGGGACGGGGTATCTAGTGGGAACTCTGAAGGAGTTTGAAGAATGGTCCTCGAAATGGTTTTACATCGAGGATGTCCCCCTATTTGATCTAGCTCGTAGGGGTTTGCCTGAATACTTCGATGCCCCTTTAAAGAAAAGGTACAACTGGCGACCGAAGAGTTCATCCCAAGAAGACAACGTTGAAGTGCAACCCTTGCAGCCCTGGTGAGGGTACTAGCCCATCACAAGTTGACCATGATAGACGTCATGGCCGCCACCATCACCCAGTGCGTTCAGCCTCTTCAGTAGAGGATACACCCTTTGTGGCGTTACAACGGAACAAGCGACACCACTCGCTCCTGAAGATTGAACCCAACCGATCAAACAGCATTAGTTGCCGCACTTGCTGACCTGTATAAAGGGGAGCAAGAAGATTTTATTCGGCCGTCGACCAAGCCACAATCCCATCGAATGGGTGAGCCTTTCAACTCCGTGACCAAAATTCGGGTTTTCAGTTTGTCCCTTTTTGACCAAAACTTTTAACTTTATGTGAACAGGAATGGAGCAGCTTCATCGAGACAGTTAACTTTCCTCCCCTAGCCCAAGGACTATTTCCGTGACGATGACCCGGGCTTTCATGATGACCCAGATCTGACAATCGAGCTCGAAGACGGGGTTTTCTACCAAGAGAGCCTAGATCGCTCCAAGATGGGTATTATAGTTGATTATCCCTGATCATTCCCTTCCCCTGCGATAAGCAAGAAGAAGAAACACTCGTCCCGCAAAAGGCAAGTATCCTCCAATGATCCAAACGCACCAACTCCTCCTCCCAAGCGTCGTCAGTCTGCGTAACATGCATCGGCTACAGCATCAATGCCCGAACTGGAGAGGAACAGGGATCCGTCGACTGAGCCGGCCATGGGGACAAGCCCACCGATCCCCTCAACTCAAAGGTACTATGTTCGACTGTTTTATTTTATTATCGTGACTAATAGAGCCGGACAAGAGACCTTATGTCAAAACACTTAGGAAAAGAGTTCAGCCTTCTTCTGCCGAGGAGATTGCCAGGGTGTCCAGCGACGCTCAAAATTCTAGATCGGCTCATGCCGAATCCGCTGTGAAGGTCCCTACGGTCTATCCGGCCCCTAAAGACTCTGGGGAGGCGATGTCAGTTACCAAGTCCGAGGTAGAGAGGGCTATGAGAAGCCCTACGCCACCCAACGCTCTTCGAACAAGAGTTCAATGCTCTACGCTCGGCGGACGCACACATCGGAGCTGCCGGAGCTGGGTTCGAGGAGCCAATGAAACTGATATCGTCTAGCTTGCAGGTGAGTAATCGGCTGTAAGAGTCTGATCACTCGTCTAAACCCAGTAGCCCCCGAACCTTAACTTGGTCGGAAAGACCGAATTAAGGGTCATCGTAATGTTTTATTGTTAACACAGGCCTCGAGGCAGCAGAGTGGACAACCGGCCAAGGAACTGGAGAGAGGCCGAACACAGGTGGAAACCGCGAAGGCCGAATTGGAGCAAGTGAAGAGCTTCACCCGGGAGGCACATGGTGAGTATGCCTGTTCTGCTATCCTTAGTACATATTCCCGTGCCGACACAGAGGTACTTTGTAGTAGCTGAATCAATAGGGCAATTGGAAAAGGATTGAGAAGCAGCTCGAGAATCTCAGCGGTACGCCGAATCTCAGCATCAGGCAGGCTGCCATATTTTGTAACAAATATTAAGGAGAAGAACCGCCTTCAGGCAGAAAACAAACAACAGGCTGAAGAAATTGAGAGATTAAAGACTCAATTGGCCCAGGCCCAAGAAAAGAACCAGAAATTATAGAGGGGCATGTTTGGTAAGCGTGATTCTAACACTAGTCAGTACTTCTTATGTATGAAGTATAATGATCATGCCTTGACTCATGTATAGGTCTCCTGTCCGGGCGGCCCAAAGAAGAGATCAGATCTTACCACATAAACCTTCTGAAGGAGCTGTCCGCCCTTCATGAGCGGGCTCGGAAGGCCATGAAGAGCATGGTGAAAGCGTTGTGGCCTTCCAAGCAAACTCTGGAGCAGATGGCCAAACTGGTTGATCGATTCAAGGGAGCCCGAAGTAGGTTCGAGCTGTGGAAGACATCAGCTTGCCGAGAGGGAGCATGAGAGGCATGGAAATGATCAAGACCCGTTATACCGGCCTTAACCCCGAGCGTATGGCCCGGGTTGGGCCGGTAGGATCGGATGGGCAGGAAGTGTCGCTTCACTTGGTATACGACCAGGTGATGCCCGCCGCCCGTCTCTCACAAGAAGATTGCTCCCTGGACACCTTAATAGATAATCTGGAGTAGTAGCTAGATGTATGATTATTTGTAACTATGTACTAATAATCGAGGAATTGCTCCGTCTGTGTTGTAAACTTTGTCTTAACCGGCCATCGGCTTCGACCTCCCATGCTAAGATCTTGGGAGTGTTCCTTATAAAATATCACTCGAGAGGGGCGAATTATGTTAGGGGAACCAGGCAATCCGGCCATTTGGTGCGAACAGATAGAAAGCACACAGGGAGATATGTTATATTACAGCTTAGCATAAGAAACATCTTCCGTAGAAAATAGTACCTCTATAGATACCTTTCTTCAGGGTGCTAGGTAAATCGTAGGTAGTAAGGTCGTATACTACTAGTATGCGACTAATGGATCTCGTGAGAAAAGAAACCCAAGTAATGGTGCTAACGACCATAGTCGGATTCGTTGCTTCCGTTGTAGCCGACCAATTGTTTGTTGAAGATAGCTAGCTTTCGTCTTCACCCGTCTGAGGTACATATCCGGATGACCAGTCGTAACAATCGCAAAGATGCTCCCTTTACCCTCTAGCCGAACAATCAGGAACATAGAGGGTAAGCACTGGAGCAAGACAACCCAGCTTGGCAAAAATCTTAGTTCGAATTGATGCATATAATGGCTTAAAATCGACAAGGGAAACATGCATACACAATAAATGTGAATAGATGCTTTAGAGTGTAAAAGTATTGGCTTCGGGAAGAAGCCCACAGGTGCTGTGTTCGGATTTAACAAATAAAGTTGTAAGCCGAAAATCTTAATACAAGATCGGTTGAGCCGAACATAGAGTTGGGAGAAAAAGGAAAAATTCAAACCTGCCAAAAAATCAAGGTGGGAGGGAAAGGAAAAAGTAATAAATAAAAAAGAAAATAAAAGGGAGGTAAAAGGTGGAGAGTATGACAGCACCGGTTTATCCGTAGAAGCGCAGAAGACGAGCTGCGTTCCATGGGTTTGGTTCAAGGCGGTTATCCGTTGGGTTTCGAAGATGGTAAGACCCTCCCACGAGTACTTCATTGATTATGAAGGGACCCTCCCATTTGGGGTTGAGTTTATGCTTCTACTTCTCTGGGAGTCATAAGACGAGTTCACCCACATTATATGATTTTGCCCTGACCTCCCTACTCTGGTAACGTTGGGCCTGCTATTGATAAAAAGTAGAGCGAGCCCAAGCTATGTCGCGCTCTCTTTCTAAGGCATCCAGGTCGTCCTACCGATCTAACTCGGCTTCCTTTTCCTCGTATATGCGCACCCTTGGTGCATCGTGAATAATGTTACAAGGGAGGACTGCTTCTACCCCATAGACCATAAAGAACGGTATGTATCCTGTTGATCTGTTCGGGGTGGTGCGCATGCCCCATAGAACAGAATCGAGCTCCTCCACCCAATGACAGTCGGACTCATGAAGAGATCAGACCAAACGTGGCTTAATGCCGCTCATGATGAGACCGTTTGCTCGTTCGACCTATCCATTGGTCTGTGGATGATAGACCGATGTGCAATCGAGCTTGATGCCCATTTATGCGCACCAGTCTTTGAGCTCTTGGGCCGTGAAGTTGGATCCATTGTCATTTATTATACTATGCGGGAGACCGTAACGATGCACCACGCCAGATATAAAGTCGATTACTAGTCCGGACTTGGCTGATTTGATAGGTTTTGCCTCTATCCATTTGGTGAACTTGTCAACCATGACTAGTAGGTATTTATTCTTCTTGGTTCCCCTTTAAGGGTCCTGACCATATCCAGCCCCCAGACCGCAAAAGGCTAGGTAATCGGAATAGTTCGAAGAGCTATTCGGGGCATGTGACTTTGATTTGCAAAAAGTTGACACCCCACGCAGTGTTTGACAAGTGAATGGGCGTCCGCCCGAGCAGTGGGCCAAAAGAAACCAGCTCGAAAGGCCTTGCTAACCAAGGCTCTGGCTGCGGCGTGGTGGCTACCCATACCTGCATGGACTTCAGCTAAGAGCTACCGTCCTTCTTCCTCAGATATGCACCGCTGTAATATTTCGGTGGTGCTTTTCTTTTATAACTCACCCTCGTGTACTTTGTAGGCTTTGGATCACCGAATTATGCGCTGAGCGCCCGTCTTATCGTCGGGGAGTTCTTTGCGAAGAAGGTAGGCGAGGAACGGCTCGGTCCATGCTGCGATTACTGCCATGACCTCATGAGCCGGAGGCGTTTCATCCATTAAGGAGCCACCGATGATTTGGTCATGTGGTTCATTTATAGGAGGAACAACCTCTTCCGCAGTATTTAGACCGACGCCCTTATGATCGTCCTGGCAAACCACGGATGGCTTAAAGAGCCGTTCAAGGAAAGTGTATTTTGGGACAGGGTCGTGTTTAGCCCCCATCTGGGCTAGTACGTCAGTGGCTTGGTTGTTGTGTCGAGCGACATGGTGAAATTCCAACCCCTCGAACCGTGCGGATATCTTGCGGACAATGTTTCTGTTTGCCACCATCCTCGGGTTTTTGGCATCGAATTCGCTGTTGATTTGGGACATGGCCAAGTTGGAGTCTCCCTGTACCTCTAGCCGTCATATGCCCATTGATACTACCATCCGAAGACCATGCAAGAGTGCTTCATATTCGGCTACATTGTTGGAATCGGCATACATGATCTGCAACACGTATCAAACGTTGTCGCTCGTGGGGGATGTGAGGATAACTCCAGCCCCCAGTCTAGCCAATGTTTTAGATCCATCGAAGTACACCGTCCAATGGGAGTATGTACTATATTCCCTCGGGAGCTCGGCTCTGTCCACTCGACAAGGAAATCTGTCAGTACCTGAGATTTTATAGCTTGTCATGGCTTGTAAGTAATTTCAAAGGGAAGGAGCTCAAGAGCCCACTTGGCTATGCGGCCGGTGGCGTCCCTGTTGTTGATTATATCGTTCAGGGGTACTTTGGATTCCATCGTAACCGAACACTCTTGGAAGTAGTGTCTCAGTTTCCGTGATGCCATAAATACTGTATAGGCTATCTTCTGGTAGTGCGGGTATCTGGACTTGCACTGCGTTAGTACTTATAACACGTAATAGACCGGTTTCTGCATCGGAAATTTGTGTCCCTCCTCCTCTTGTTTGACGGCGAGCACTGCGCTAACGACTTGGTTGGTAGCCGATATGTATAATAGCATGGGTTCACCAGTGCCTGGTATTGTGAGTATGGGATTGCTTGCCAGCAGTGTTTTAATTTCTTCTAATGCAACCGCTGCTTCGTCGGTCCACTCGAAATTGTTGGTCCATTTCAGCAGTCTATAGAGCGGTAAAGACTTTTCCCCGAGGCGGGAGATAAAGCGGCTTAGCGCCACTACACAACCAGCCAAACTATGGACATGCTTTAGCTTTGTGGGAATTGCAAGTTCTGATAGAGCACGGATCTTAGCTAGATTCGCTTCTATTCCTCTATGGGAGATGATGAATCCGAGGAGTTTACTAGCGGGAACCTCGAATACACATTTCTCCGAATTGAGTCGTATGTCATACTCACGTAGGCTGACAAAGGTTTGCCTTAGGTCGTCGATCAACTGGCTGACGTGTTTGGTTTTGATTAGCACGTCGTCCACGTATGCCACGACTGTTTTACCGACTTGTTTTGCAAGACAAGTCTGGATCATGCGGTGGTACGTAGACCCAATGTTTTTTAGCCCAAACGACATCATGTTGAAGTAGAATGGCCCGTAGGGGATGATGAATGTAATTCCAGCTTGGTTGGATTCCTTCATTTAATCTGATGGTATCCGGAATAAGCATCGAGGAAACACAACGAATCGTGTCTGGCCGTGGCGTCAATAATCTGGTCTATGCGCGGTAAGGGGAAGGCGTCCTTAGGTAAGGCCTTGTTGAGGTGTTTAAGTCGATGCACAACCACCAGGATTTGTCTTTCTTTGGTACTGTCACCAGGTTTGCCAACCATTCGGGGTGTTTAATCTCCCGAATGAATTCCGCCTCTAGTAGTTTAGCTAATTCTTCACCCATAGCTTGTCGATTGGGCTCGGAGAAGCAGCGTAGAGTCTTCTTAACGGGCTTGAAGCCTGCAATGATGTTCAGAGCCACCGTGGGATTCCGGGCATATCAGAAGGATGCCAGGCGAAGATGTCCCAGTTTTCCTGTAAAGATGTGCACAGTGCTTCGTCCACTATGGGATCGAGCTGAGCTCCAATGGACACTGTCTTGTTGGGGTCCGTTGGGTGCACCTGAAATTTCACGATTTCCTCTGCATGTTTAAAGGATGTGGGTTTGGGCCTTTCGCTAAGGATCACATCGTCCTTGTCAACTATTGACCGAAGTGTGGTCAGTTCTTCTGCAGCGAAGGTCTCAGCTAGTGCCTCGAGGGCGAGCGCCGCTGTTTTTTTTCCGGCCCGAAGGGCTATATTCGGATCACTAGCGATTGTGATTACCCCGTTTGGTCCTGGCATCTTGAGTTTCATATACCCGTAGTGTGGTATAGCTTGGAATTTTGTGAAGGCGTCATGTCCCAATAGGGCGTGGCAGCCGCTAGGGAAGGACACAATATGGAAGAGGAGTTCTTCGGATAGGTTGTTTTCGGGCGTGCCGAACACTACGTCCAGGACGATAAGTCCTGAACAACGCGCCTCTTTCCCCAGAATGATTCCTCGGAAAGTCATGTTGCTATGCTCGATACGAGATCGGTCGAACTGCATTTTTCCAGGGTATCTTCGTAGATCAGGTTTAAACCACTGCCGCCGTCCATTAGCACCTTGTGTAACCTGAAGCCATCGATGACGGGGTTCAGGACTAGTACAGCCAGTGAATGACCGGGAAGAATGTCTGGTCAGTCGGTATCTCCAAAGGTAATGGGTATGTCTGCCCATGCACTTGTTGCTGCCACATGATAGACCTGTTCGAGTTCTTTAAGAGCTCTTTTCCTCCTGTTCCTTGAGGGGAACGTTTCGTAGATCGTCAGGACTTCGGCGTTGTATTTGGGTGGCAATGTGGCACGCTTGTTCGGCGATAGCGCCTCAAGAATGGCTTCACCGCTTTTTGCGACCTGCCTGACGACCCAACAAGCTCTAAGGTTGTGAGCCAGGCTTGTGTTCAGTAATATGGAATGATTTGTCCAATAGCCCATCAAGGACAATACTGAGACCTGTAAGGGGCCTATTTCTCTCTTCGGCAGGTTCGAGTCTGGATGGCCACTTCGGAGGTATCCTATTTTTTCGATCTTCTCTAGGGTCCTCGGTGAAGGTTGGTTCCGGAAATAGCCGTTCGGCTTGCCAAGCGCTTTCCATGGCACAATATTTTTGTACCAAGTCTGACAGCTCGGTAAAGTCATGAATGTGCCGACGAGACAGGGCATTGAGAATCCCTTTGTTATGGTAGTTGTGATTGAAGGTTGCCATTATCTCCTGATCAATGAGGCCCCGTACTTTGTTTCTAGCGAGGAGGAGTCTGGCCCAATAATGATGAATCGACTCTCCTGGTAACTGCTTAACGCCCCATAAGTCTGAAGACTTGGGCTCTGCTACGATGCTTGAGTGATCGGTTTGGGTGGTGGGTGGGAATTTTTTTGACTCCATGCCACGGTGTGAGTTCGGAATCGCGGGCTCTGAACAGTGTGCTAGATCAGGGAACGATACCGGTCTGTCTCCGGAGCGAACTCCGGTGTCCGGGTTGCAAGCGAGGTCTCGGTGATTGGAGACCGGGGGATAAACCATTTTCAATTCTAGTCGCTGGGGGGACGAGCCCCCAGCCGGACACTCGACGATGGCGACTAGGTGGATGACCGTGGGGACGTGAATCTCCCTATCGTCGGGTTTAAGCCCGATCCGGTCATGGACCGGAACCTGGTTATCAGACATATGCATGGTCTCAATCCGATCGAATAGCTCATTTAAAAATGAGGCGATGGTAGGATGTGTGTCGCTGAAGCGAGTGGAGTCGATATGCGGCATCGCAGTTCTGGAACCGCACGAAAGCAAATTCGGGTCCTGTTTAGCCGTGGTGGATCCGGTCACGACGGCCGGATTGGGCGTTCTAGACAGCCCGGGGGTGATGACTTCATCAAAAGCGGGGCCCGATGTCATCGGCGTCGAGGCGTCGGGATCTGCGGGCTCCTCCATAAGAGTCGAGGGTTTTATCAAGACAAGTTCTCCCCGCGAATCAGCGACGAACTCTAGGGTTCCGAACCTGATTCCTTGATCGGGGGAAAAGTTTCCGATCTGGCCAAGGTGGCCGATCGGGTCAGCGTGCGGCAAGATGTCGTCGCTTGTGAGGATCTGATCAGGGATGAGAATACCCTGGCTGCAGATCTCGCTTCTTGTGACAAGGCGAGCCATCGATTCCTTTGGCGATTACAGCGGAACTCTCAATGAAAGCACCAATGTCGGTGTCAAAACTGGCGGATCTCGGGTAGGGGGTCCCGAGCTGTGAGACTAGGATCGATGGTAACATGAGACAAAGGAGACGATGTTTTACCCAGGTTTGGGCTCTCCTAGGGAGGTAAAACCCTACGTCGTGCTTGATTATATTGATGGTATGAAGGTTACAGAGTTGATCTACCTTGAGATCGAATAGCTAAAACCCTAGATGAGTTGTTCTCTGTCCTACAACCTAAAACCCTCTGGCTTATATGGATGCCGAGGGTACCTAGGGTTTACACATGGTCGGTTACACATCGAAGGAAAAACATGCCTATTACTGTCGAAAACTTGGAGGACACGCCATGGTTCCTTGAAGGTTTCACCCTGGCGACGGGGCCTTTGATCATCCAATGCTCATCCAGCGGCCAACATAGTCTAGCCCATGAGAAATAGGTCGGCTATCCGAGGACCCCTTAAACCAGGACTCCCTCAACTACATCGTGTTATCGCCTAGGCTTTTATGGACACTCTTGCTGGTGGCGGAAAACCGATGGGCATGGCGGGAAACCGTAGCATGTTTTACGAGACACGCGCATAACGACATTAATGACAAAGTTAGGAAAGAATGAAGGAGCATGAACTAGCACGACGTGGTGATGAGTGTGCACACAACAATGCTTACCCACGGTTTTGCACAATGAATATCTTATATAGTTGATCGAAGAAAAACATGTGCCAAACTTAACAACTGAGCACACATTTCTCAAAACAAAACCGTCACGCCGCTACATGTTACCACACACATTCATTTAATTCTATTGTGTGCCCGATAAAGGACATAATCCACACCACACAATCGTATGTGTTGTCACAAGTTATTTGACATGAGTTGTGTTTACAAATCATGTGCACAACTTTCAAATCAATACTCATGATTATTCATATAACACATCGTGTGTGATGCTCCAAACCATCGCAAATAATTTGTTTTTGTAAAGCATTTGTCAATCAATGCACACGTTTATGAAATTTTGATCATGCGCATTATGATGCCATATCGCACACACAACATTATATCTTACTGTTTGCCCTTTATTACACATGGTCTGCATCCCAAAATCATGCCCGATGAATGATCGTCACGCACGTTTTATTTTCTGGCATACGATTTTTTCCTACCGTTTGTGATGGCTGCATAGCACATAGCTCAGTCAAGGATATGTGATGAATATGTCATCTTAGGCCCATTCTGAAATCTCTATTCCTAATTGATCAGTTGGTAGAATAGCTTTCAGGGTTTCTTTCAACTGGTTTATTTTCGTCTCCTCCCATCCCTAATGCCCGCAACAAAAAAACCTGACAACTACGGAAAAAAGTTACTCCTGTCGAACCAACTGATCCCCTCCTAACTCATCCAGAGAAGACATCTTTCCCTTCTCGCCGCCAAAACCTCATCACCGAGATCGCCACGGCTGATCGCGGCGCCACCGTCTTCATGCCTCGTCACCGACTCACGGGATCACCGTGGCTGATCCAGCAGATCGCCGCCGACGTACGGGATCGCCACGACCAGCTCATTCCCTCTCGCGCGTCTGCTCATGGTGGTGCTCCTTCCCACGCAGCCGTCGTTGGTGGAGCTCACCTCACTCTCCTCACCCAATCGGCTGCAACAGCCCCAACCTTGGAGGAGGATGGGGTCACCAGATCCAGCAATGGCCGTCATCAACGCCCTCCTCTCCATCGCCACAGCCATGGCGGATCTCTCTCCTCGTCGGCGCGGATCCATCACACAACCGAGCCACACAGGAATCTCCCTCCGCCGTATTTCCTCTGAGCCCCGCCGCACCATGATACGTCTCCGTTGTATCTATAATTTTTTATTGTTTCATGCCAATATTCTACAATTTTCATATACTTTTGGCAACTTTTTATACTATTTTTGGGACTAACATATTGATCCAGTGCCCAGTGCCAGTTCTTGTTTGTTACATGTTTTTTGTTTTGCAGAATATCCATACCAAACGAAGTCCAAACGCGATAAAAACTTATGGAGATTTTTTTGAATATGTATGATTTTTGGGAAAAAGAATCAAGGCGAGACGATGCCCGAGGGGCCCACAAGCCAGACAGGCGCAACCTACCCCCTGGCCACGCTAGGGTGTCTTGTGGCCATCCCTTAGGTCGGTTGGAGCTCTTCTTTTGCCGCAAGGAAGATATTTTTGTAATAAAAATTCTCTCAAAATTTCAGCCCGATTGGAGTTAAGGATCTCCGAGAATTTATGAAACGGTGAAAGATTAGAATCTGGGAATGCAGAAACAGAAGGAAACAGAGAGAGAGAGAGAGAGAGATCCAATCTCGAAGGGGCTCTTGCCCCTCCGCCGCCATTGAGGCCATGGACCAGAGGGAAAACCCTCCTCCCATCTAGGGGGAGGCCAAGGAGGAATAAGAAGGAGAGGGGCTCTCTCCCCCTCTCTCCCGATGGCACTGGAACGTCGCCGGGGCCATCATCATGACGGCGAGCTACACCAACAACTTTGTCGCCGTCATCACCAACTCTCCCCCCTCCATGCTGCGGTGTAAGACCCCTTCTCCCCGCTATAATCTCTACATAAACTTGGTGCTCAACGCTATATATTATTTTCCAATGATGTATGGCTATTCTATGATGTTTGAGTAGATTCGTTTTTCCAATGATGTAATCTCTACATAAACCGTGGCTACTGTTTTTATTAGTGAAAGTACCGTCGCCCTTGGTCTTCATTGCTGTTGTCATGACTGAAACTTCGGAGACCTTCAAACTAGCACGGCACAATGCAGAGCATATCATCTACCATTTGGCTTTAAGTTGTAGCATCAAACTATTTATTGTAGCTCGATGGAATTTCAACTCAAGAAACCATCCGCTGAATGATATGAATTTAAGTTGTAGCATCAAAAAATAGCGCGGTATAGCGTCGCTAATAGCACGTTATAGCGTGTAAAAAATTGACTCGCTAAATTAATCAGTATACACTGTCTCGCTAATAGCACGCTATAGCGCGCGATAGCACGTTAATAGCATATTTTCAAGGGCCACGCTATTTTGTGTATTACGCCATTTTTTTCCTTGGTTATTACTGGTACATAAGTGCAGAAAATACTCATTGTAGCACACAGTTTGGTCCTTTGTGCTTTTGTGATTCCCTGGTTGAATCCATAAGAAATAATTCTGATTTTCTTTAACAGTCGGAATCTTCCCCTTGTTCACTGGATCACTGTTCGTTCAACTCTGTAGGTTGTAAACTATGGACTAGAGGCCTTGTTTTGCCTAAATGCTCTGCTGCTCCTCGCTGCAGCCGCAAGACGGCGTCCTGTGGGCCGAGGCCGCCTCCTCAGCCGCCCTCCGCCGGTACTATGCCCTCACCAAGAAGGGTGAGCCGCAGGGGCGTGAGTTCAGAGTCCTTGCCGCCTTCCTGCTCTCCTCCCCGGAGAACCCACTGAACCCGACCGTCCTCTCCCTCGCCACCGGCACCAAGTGCCTCGTCGCAGCACGCCTTGGGGCACGTCGTGTATAATTATAGACCCTATTCATACATCACAGTCGTCAGAAAATAAAAAAAATGATGCATGTAGTGAAGTTAAAAAGTTCTGCGAGGAAATTCAAAGATGCACTCGAAATAAAGCAACCCGGTTGGAATTCCGATATATCTAAATAGCAACATTTATTTCCGTCTGGTATTCCAACAATCACAAACGGGTAATAAATCCATAATACAAGCATTTATTTTTGCTATTACTCTATTTTATATAGTATTGATTTAAGAATTGCAGGGATGCGTGTGGCTACTGTTTTTTCATTTTATGCTCTGGTGGAACGGTAAAGAACCGATCAAGCCGGTTTGCACAATGAGTATTATCCGTTGCACGTTTTAAGATATTCGACATGAAATATTCGTGCTAAATACATATATTGTTTGTGCAACATGAGTATGAGTTGAGGAACCATTTTTTATTTTACTTGCTAAAACATCATGAGAATGAAGTTAGAGACAACCTTCGATATCCAATAGATCTTAATAATTTGTAATGGACTTTAGTTGGACCACCGCTCAATTTGTTATAGGGGCGCGTCGTCCATTTGTCTTTTTGTTATCAGTTTACGTTGCAAGTGAAGTGAACTTCAATTGTTTAGCAATTGTCCCCGTGTTATATTGTCTATATGTGTGACAATTAACATGCATTATCTTTGTATAACTCATAAAATATATCAAGAGTCCGTGACAACGCACGGGCATTCTATTAGTGGTGATAGATACAGAGCTACGGCAGTATGCCACGTGTATTGATTTTAGCTCCACCTACACATCAAAAAACATGTGAAGTGAATTATGCATCTGAACCTAAATTTGTGCCTATACACAATTAATTGACCAATGTATTTGTGGTGAATTCAGACTTCCTCGGAACTTTGTGGTTCATTGCCTCGCCATGCCACCCCGCCCAACCCATCGCCACCAACAACACCTACCAACCTCCTGGTCTGGCCCAGCAGAGCGTCGCAAGTCGCTGCCGGGCGCCGATCAACTTGCCGGTGCGGTAGAAGAGTACACTCATCCGGATTGAAGATCAACGCGTGGATCTACTGGCTAGCGTCATTGTGCATGGGCCACGCCGGCGATAGACTGAGAGATTAGCCGGAGAGATTTGGCCCTGTCTTTTTAATGAAAATGCAGCGACGAGCATGAGAGATTTGGCCCAAAGCTATATACATTTCACGTCCAGAATCATGTATTTTCATGTGACCAACTTTGTCGTCCGTCGGCAGGCATCCATGCCATTCATCGTCTGTTCGAGCGACATGTCCCGACGCATACATTTCTTCTATATATTTTTATTTCTTGACCACCCGGATCGATAGTGTCAACGACGTACGGTCACGGTTTTTGCTGGGAGTGGGCATGGCTTTAATACTAAAATGGATCAAGTTTCGATGCTCGCACTATTCCTAAATTTATTTCAGGATTTTCGACGATGCGCTTTCAGTGGAAGAGACGTTCTTGTCGACGATGAGGTGCCTACGATGACTTCATAAATCATCGAGGTCCTCGTACGGATGGGATTTGGGGAGAGGTGGATTGCCTGGATTTGCGGACTACTAGTCACATCACCAACGAGAATTTTGATAAATAAAGTACCGGGCATGCCAATTCTGAACTGTCAAGGCCTACGACAAGGATCTGCGGTGTCACCAGTGGTTTTCATCCTATGCATGGAGCCCCTCCATCGGCTATTCCAGCATGCCACGAGGCGAGGACTCTTTGCACCCCTGGCACGTTCTGGTATGCACCAGCGAGTCTCCATGTTTGCGTATTATGTGATGATCCTCCAAAAGCCATCAGAGCTTGAAGCACAAGCTTGCAATGCCATCTTGGCACTTTTTGGTGGAGCCTCGGGACTGGTAGTGAACAAAGCGAAAAGCATGGCAATTTTGACTACATGCTCGCATCAGATGATAGATATGGTTGGCGAGCATCTGGGCTGCACGATCTCGGCCTTTCCATGCACATACTTGGGCTTGGCGCTGACCTTACGAAAACAATCAGCTGCGCAATTTCAGGGTCTTGTGTATCGGGTTGCGGACTATTTGCCTACGTGGAAGGCAGCGATGATGCCTAAGAGCGGTCGCTTGGTTCTCATATTATCAGTATTATGCGCCATTCCCATTCATTCAATGATGGTACTTGACCTCCCAGCAAAAACACTCGTGGCACTGAACAAAATTTGTCGCGCCTTCCTTTGATGCGTAAAGCGAGAAGCGAATGGTGGAAACTATGCGGTGGCTTGGGAGCTGGTATGCAGGCCCAAATGGGCAAGTGGCCTAGGCATTCCCAACTTGGCATGGCTGAACAAAGCACTCCAAGCGTGGTGGCCATGGATGCAGAGGACGGACAAGGAGAGGCCATGGACGGAGTTTGAGATAAAGGTTCCAGCGGAGTCAATGGCACTATTCCATGCTGCCACGAGAGTCACGATGGGCAACGGAAATGGAACTCTATTCTAGGAGGACCGATGGATCGACGGATTCAGAGTTTGCGAGCTGGCACCTGGAATATACTCCAGGGTTCCAAAACGCATCAGAAGGACTCGCACAGTTGTAGAGGCGATCCAAGGCAATGCATGGGCTATAGATATTGGACCGGACATTGAGCAAGGTATGCTCGCTGAGTTCCTACGCCTTTGGCCGAGGATCACGATCCTTTGGTCGTGGGAGAAGGAAGGCCACTTCTCGGCGCGATCTAGCTATGCGGCGAAGTTCATGGGGTTGGAAATTTCGGCTACAGCGTCCTTCATTTGGAACACAAAAGTGCCGCTGCAATGTCGATTCTTCGCTTGGCTTGCACTTAAAAACTGGTGCTGGACGGCTGACAGATTAGCAAGGCGAGGACTACCGCACTGGAGGCGTGCTCATTCTGTGATCAACAAGAAGAGACAATGAACCACCTGCTCATCAACTGTCCCTTCGCAAGGCAAGTGTGGCACTAGACAAGTGTGGTCACGGGTAGACCAGAGTTTGAGACTAAGGACGATGAAACTTTGGGGGGAGTGGTGCATCCGGCAGGATATAGGGATGATGAACCGGAAAGCAACGAGAACGAGGAGTTTGTTAGGCATGTGGCTGCCGTGGAAGCACCGAAATGACATTGTCTTCAATGGAGCATCGCCATGCATTCGACGAATCAATCAGCGCATCGAAGAGGAGGGGAAGGTATGGAAAATGGCCGGTCTACTAGCTGGAGGCACGGGCGAACAGGCGACAGTAGACTTAGGCGAGTAGTTCACTTTTGAGTTGATAGGTTGGGGGCTTTTGCCCTACATGTAAATACCTTGTAAGATTGTGGATATGGGGACTCTTTTCCCCCTTCCTTTAGTGAATGATACGCACACTCGTGCGTATTCGAGATAAAAAAAATCTCAAGATGATATGTCGACTCAGTCTTCCGGATGTGTCCATAGGAACATTGTGTGTGCGTTCATAGAGTGAGTGTATGCACGTATATATGAGTGGTTGCGTCTGTATTATGTTAAAAGAAATATTAGGATGGATCGACGGAGTATATTTTTTAGGGAAAGCCTTTTTGTCACATTTTATTAATTTTTCAACACAGTTACATCGTTGATTACATACAAAATAATAAAACTAGGACAACGGTTATCCCAGAAAGTTACAGAATTTGTAGTGGAGGCATCTCTAGCTTGATTGGTAAAATTGTGTGCCACGTAATAACAATAATGACATGCAGCTTGATTGACTAAGAGCATGGTAAATAATATAACCAACAGCCGGATATATGAAATTGCTATGTCACTTATAGCCAACCTAATAACTCACACATACAATAGGTAGTCATACTAGCATATCATACAATTAATATATGGTTCATTCTCCTCTCATAAAGGATTTTGGGTTTCGTGCTATAGCCGACTGTAAGCTTGTAGCCCGCTTCTCTCATCTCTCCTCTCTTTTCTCTTCTAACTAGATACAAATCTGATGTGATAATTTTTATAGTCCGCTTACGTCATTCTACTGTACTTGCTCTAACCAGATTCAGCTTGAAGAGCTGCGTGGTAGGTGACGCCTTCGTTTCGTGAGGTTCAAAGTTCAAACCCTTTCTTCCTACCACTGAGCACTAGTGAAGGGGTTGGTAGTGCTTCCCACCGTTGTCAAGGCCTGTATTCATCCAGCGGTCTGGCACAAGCATGATTTCAAGGTCGATGTGTCTACGTTATTCTTTTTTTTTTTGTGTGTGCTGATGATGTACCCACGATCTTGATCTGGAAGTCCTGGTTGGTGACTCCGTGAGGATTGACCATTTCAGATGAGATAAAGCAAAGACCTAAACGGTGATCGAGAATTGGCAATGTGTCCAGCCTTTTCTATGCGTGGTATCCTTATAGTGTCTTTTCTTTTTTAACATAGTACACATGCGTCCGGACGAACAAATATATATATATATATATATATATATATATATATATATATATATATATTCATCTTTATGAACATATACATGCACATTATATCTTATGCGCATCTTTGAGAGACTAGGTCGGCGGGTGTTGAAATTGACGAAGTCATCATAAACATCTCGTAATCGATGTGAACGTCGCCCTCCCACTGTAAAAAATATTCCACCTTAATGAAGGTTTGCTATTTTTTAAGTGATGACATGTTAGAGATAACCCTGGTTCATGCAGATAAATCAAATGGAGAACTCCTCCAGAAGAAAAGAATAATTGGCACATCAATTAAGAGCTAAGTGTGCCGGCTAACCAAAAGACTAATAAGTAAGTTTAGTTTTTTTGCCTCTAAAGTATAAAATAAGACAAAAATAGTTGACTGTCAATACGGATTTGACTTATGAGCCTAGTCAAAGAAGTATGATTGACGATGTGGTGATGAGTTGGCGGTTGGCACATGTAATGAATAAGGAAAAAAAATCGAAACGGACAGAAAAGGTGTTATAAAATAATATAGAAATGTTATGAAAATGAGAAAATATGTTATTTTTAAAAATTGGAAAAGAGTAAAATCCATACATTTTGATAAAATTAATTAGAATGTGTAGCAGCAATAAAATTTAGAAAGATGCACTAAATATCTAGGATGTTTTTAGATGAAAAATAAAGTGAAAATGAAAATATTATTGAAAAAATCTGGAAAATCAATAACATCACAACTTATTTATCGACCTTTATGAATTATCATGAGCTTTCTCAAATTCTGCATTTTTTGAATAATATTTTGCCTTTTCCCTCCTATTTTTTTAATCCTAGACACTAGTTCCCCCTTTAATATTAAAATTGAGTACATTATATTGTCTTCATATTTTTGCTATATTTACAGTTTTATTTAAATATATTTTATATATTTCGTCCTATTTTATGAGCCGCATTATTTAACTTTTTCTATATAATGAGAGCTCTCTATCTGATTTGACTTCACTGAATCCATATTGTCTTTTTACTAGCAGCTACGACAGAGAAAGGCTAGAAAGGGGCATTACTCGCAGCTAGAAAGGCTAGAAATGAAACATTCTGTTAGCGCATCTAGTGCCCCTTAGTAATTTTGGTGTATTGAAGACTTATACGTTAAGTGACTGATGTGTTTGTGAGTGAACACAGGTTATATAAGTCGATGATGGGTTTCATATATTCGAAGAATACCGACCCCTAAAAATGAATGTCTTCAGCTGAAGACTTTGGTATTTCCGTGAAGACTTTGAAGCTGAAGAATTTGGTGTGACCTTGAAGATATTGATATGAGGACTATGAAGCGTGATGACTTTTGTTTTCATAGTTTTATTTCCTTTCTTTGAGTAATAGGAAACACCGTACTATTAAAGGGGGTAGAGGGAAAACTAAGGAAAAGTTTCCAAGTGATGGTCAACTCAAAAGCCTCAACATACTCAATCCTTCGAGTGAAGCCTTTGGAAATCTCTTGCAATTCAGTCAAGTTCTTGAGTGATAGAGACGATGTTCTTATGGTCTGTGAGGAAATTAATTTGACTGAGGAGTCATGATTTCGCCAGTGCGAATTGCCTACCTTGAGGAATATGATAAGCCCTGAGGAATTTGACAGTTCAAATTCCGACCGTTGCTGTGCTTTGCGCCAGCTGTCCAGATATCTTATTCACATAACGGTCCTATGACTGGGGGTATTTATGTCTTATCTATCGGGTTGCATCCTAGCTATAAATAGCCGCCCCCACAACCACTAGTTTGTTAGCTGCTCCAAGAGTGAACATGGCACTTGTTATTTAAGAGCAACCCATTCCTTGAGGACTTTGAGTGAAAATCATCAGTGAGGAAAAACCTCAAAACCAAACTAGCAAAACCCAAAGTGATTGAGCATCACTGAAGAGATTGTTCCTTTGTGGGACCGACGCTTGTTATATTTGAAGACTATGTATCTTCCAGACGGTTAGGCGGCATGGTCTAGAGCATCCAAGAGGAAATTATGGATCGCCGGGTGACCGAGTTTGTGAGGGTTTTGGAAGTCTACCCTGAAGACTTACTGGTAGTTTTGGGTGAGGTCTGTGTGACCTTAGTTCAAGAAGAATACGGTAAGGATTGTGTGTCTTTTGGTTTAAATACCAAGACGCTCCAAACTAGACGTACGACCAGCACACCAGTTGGAACTGGGTCATCAAACCATTGTCTTCACCAAGCTCCTGGTTTCATTTCCTCAACTCTCTCATTTACTCGAATACTTGTTGATGAAACTGTTCATTACTGTTTGAAGACTTTGACTGAAGACTTTCTCAATTTCGTCATCTCAAATTCTTTAGACACCTTGTTCTTCACCTGCTTATCATGTATCATGGTACCTGTAATCTATGCATGTTCTATTTCATCATGATGACCTGCTATTGCTCTGTTTCCCATGCACTTGAGTAACTTATTTCGCTGCAAGTAGTTTGTCTCTTAGATATTTTTTCAACAAGTAATTCCTCATTGATGAATTTGTAAAAATCGCCTATTCACCCCCCTCTAGTCGATATAACGCACTTTCACATTCAAATGTTTGGGTATCCACATGTCGGATCCTCAAACATGAAAGCAGAAAGCTAACTAATGTTGTGGTATCTTGTATATTTTGGAAATTCATTCCCACTAGCTTATTTATCTCAACATGCAAGTATGTGACCCCACTATACAATTATGAATTAGATAAGGCTCATCTCAACATGCAATCATGCATGGAAAACTACACACCACCACATTCAACAATGCATGGGAAAATGTTTCATTTAACTATTCTACTTCTATTCAATAACTATTATTATAACTATACATAACCAAATATAATAAGTCATATGTATTTAAATTTTAGTTCTCATATTATCAACCCAAATTTGCATCAAACCCGCAGCAACGCACGATGTATCATCTAGTTTAACTAAATTAGAGACCACATAATATTATGTCTAGTACTAAAGGACAACCAAATTTGCCTGATCTTATGGCTTAGAAACCAATAATGTGCTAAAATTTCAATGATAAGTAGGACAGAAAAATACATCTTTGAAAAAATGGAGTAGGAGTAAAACGCGGAACTAAATCCTAAGACCGCCATTAGTTGCGGGCAACTACATTGCTTGGTTTGCCACTGTATGAGTTGAACTTGTCGAGTGATCTTTATTCATGTATCTCACCAACCCACCGATGGAATGCATGTCTATCAAGGATTGAGTGCATTTTTTTAGAAAAGGAGGATTACCTCCGGCCTCTGCATCAGAACGATGCATGCGTCCCCTTGATTAACTCACAAAAACAAATAGTCTACGGTTCCGAACAATCTCTCAATGAGCAACAAAAACAAAGTTCAATAATAAACGAATGATGCCACAACCGGCAAAAATAGGCCTAAATGCCTAACCATCTATCCTATTATTGGATCGCCATCCAATCCGGTTGTAGATATCCCGCGCTACCATCTCCCATCAGATAGACCCAGTAACCAAAGGCACTCTGGTTTCCGCAAAAGTGAGTAACGACCACGTATGGATAAACGCTGATGCCCTATGTAGTACGTGCAAAAAATGTATATGTGGTTGTCTGTTAAAAACCATGTCATTCCTGCAGTTCCATATAGCCAAGAGAAGTGCATACACCCCTATGCGAATATGTCTAGCAATGTTTATGTCCACCCAATTTAGCCATGTACCAAATAACATGTCAATGCTATCTGGGAGAGTGATATTAAAGGCTATGCGAACTGTTTGCCATAATGTTTTTGCTAATGGGCACTGGAGAAAAAGGTGTTTGATTGTTTCCTCATGATCACAAAAGCTACATCGTGTACTTCCCTGCCAATTGCGCTTTGACAAATTATCTTTAGTTAGAATCACCTTCTTGTGAACAAACCACATGAAGACTTTGATTCTTAAGGGCACCTTAACCTTCGAAATTGTTGGAAATATGCCCTAGAGGCAATAATAAATTAGTTATTATCATATTTCCTTGTTCATGATAAATCGTTTATTATCCATGCTATAACTGTATTGAATGGAAACACATTACATGTGTGGGTAAATAGACAACACGATGTCCCTAGTATGCCTCTAGTGAACTAGCTCGTTGATCAAAGATGGTCAAGGTTTCCTAGCCATTGACATGTGATGTCATTTGATAACGAGATCACATCATTAGGAGAATGATGTGATGGACAAGACCCAAACTACAAATGTAGCATATGATCGTGTCAGTTTATTGCTACTGTTTTCTGCATGTCAAAGTATGTGTTCCTATGACCATGAGATCATGCAACTCACTAACGTCGGAGGAGTACCTTGTGTGTATCAAACATCGCAACGTAACTGGGTGACTATAAAGGTGCTCTATAGGTATCTCCAAGGGTGTCTGTTGAGTTGGCATGGATCAAGACTGGGATTGTTACTCCGTGTGACGGAGAGGTATCTCAGGGCCCACTCGGTAATACAACATCACAATAAGCCTGGCAAGCAATGTGACTAAGTGTTAGTCACGGGATCTTGTATTATAGAACGAGTAAAGAGACTTGCCGGTAACGAGGTTGAACTAGGTATGGAGATACCGACGATCGAATCTCGGGCAAGTAACATACCGAAGAACAAAGGGAACATCATACGGGATTAACTGAATCCTTGACATAGAGGTTCAACCGATAAAGATCTTCGTAGAATATGTAGGAACCAATGTGGACATCCAGGTCCCGCCATTGGTTATTGACCATAGAGGTGTCTCGGTGATATCTACATAGTTCTCGAACCCGTAGGGTCTGCACACTTAAGGTTTGGTGACGTTTTCGTAGTATAGAGTTATGTATGGTGGTGACCGAAGGTTGTTTGGAGTCCTGGATGAGATCCTGGACGTCACGAGGAGCTCCGGAATGGTCCGGAGGTAAAGATTCATATATAGGAAGTCCTATTTTGGTCGCCGGAAAAGTTTCGGGCTCATCGGTAGTGTATCGAGAGTGTCGGTAGTGTATCGGGGGACCATCGGGAGAGGTATTTCGACCCAAGAGGCTACATGGGCTGTGGGAGGGTGGAAACCAGCCCTTAGTGGGCTGGTGGAAGTCCTGTAAGAGGCCCATGTGGCTGGACTTGAGAAAGAGAGAAAAAAAGCCAAGGTGGAAAGAGATTCCAAGTAGGAAAGGATGAATCCTAGTCCTAATAGGATTGGAGGAGGATTCCTCCTCTCCTCCTTGCGCAAGGGCTGCCTTGTGCGCCAGCCCTCCTCCTCCCTCCCTCTTATATATACTGGTGGTATTGGGTGTTTTGCACTAGATTTTACGGCCACGTGCTACCCGTTCCACCGGTGCTCCTCTAGATCGGATTTCCGCAGTGCTTAGGCAAAGCCCTGCCAGAATTACTCCACCACCATCGCCGGAGTGCCGTCACGCTACCGGTGAACTCTTCCTTCTCTCCACTTCCTCTTGCTGGATAAGGACGATGGAGATCGTCATCAAGCTGCACGTGTGCTGAACGCGGACGTGTCATTCGTTCGGCGCTAGGTCGGAAGGACCGTGGTCAAGATCGCGAAATGGTTCATGACGAGTTCACGGGACGGATCGCGATGAGATCATGGATGGATCGTGATGAGATTGCGGTACGGATCGTGATGAGATTGCGGTACGGATCGTGATGAGTTCGCGGGACGGATCGTGATTTGATCGCGGGATGGATTGTGATGTGATCGTGGGACGCTCGGCGATTTGGATCGCGAAGATGTTCGACTACACCAACCGCGTTTCTTAACGCTTCCCGCTTAGTGATCTACAAGGGCATGTAGATTCACTCTCTCTCTCGTAGATGCTCACCACCATGGATAGATCTGCGTGTGTGTAGGAAAATTTTTGTTTCCCATGCAACTTTCCCCAATAGTGGCATCATGAGCTAGGTCTATGTGTTGATGAGATCTCGAGTAGAACACAAAAGGTTTGTGGGCGTTGATGCTTAGATTGCTTCCTCCCTTGGTCGGATTTTGGTTCAGCGGTATTGTGAGATGAAGCGGCCCGTACCAACATTACTCGTACGCTTACGAGAGACCGGTTCCCTCGACCGCAACTTGTTGCATAGATGGTTTGCGGGTGCCAGTTTCTCTCACTTTAGTTGGATCGGATTCGACAAAGGTGGTCCTTGAGAAGGTTGAAAAGCAAATTATGTATCACCGTTGTGGTTTATGCGTAGGTGAGAATTGTTCTTGCTAGAATCCCGTAGCAGCCACGTAAAACATGCAACAACAATTAGAGGACGTCTAACTTGTTTTTGCAGGGTATGTTGTGATGTGATATGGCCAATTACATGATGTGATATATGTGATGTATGAGATGATCATGTGATGTATAGAATTTCACGACTTGCATGTCGATGAGTACAGCAACCGGCAGGAGCCATAGGGTTGTCTTTAATTATTGTATGACCTACATGTCAATCATTAAGCGCTATGTAATGCTTTACTTTATCGCTAAACGGTAGCAATAGTAGTAGAAGCATGCAGTGCATGACAACCCCGATGGCGACACGTTGATGGAGATCAAGATGACGGAGATCATGGTGTCATGCCGGTGATGATGGAGATCATGCCGGTGCTTTCAAGATGGAGATCTAAAGCACAAGTTCATGGCCATATCATGTCACTTATGAATTGCATGTGATGTTAATCCTTTTATGCACCTTGTTTTGCTTAGTACGACGGTAGCATTATAAGGTGATCCCTCACTTAAATTTCAAGACAAAATTGTGTTCTCCCCGAGTGTGCATCGTTGCGAAAGTTCGTCGTGTTGAGACACCACGTGATGATCGGGTGTGATAGACTCTACATTCACATACAACGGGTGCAAGTTAGTGTTGCACATGTAGAACACTCGGGTTAAACTTGACGAGCCTAGCATGTACAGACATGGCCTCGGAACACAAGAGACCGAAAGGTCGAACATGAGTCATATAGTAGATATGATCAACATGATGATGTTCACCATTGTAACCACCTCTACTCACGTGATGATCGGACTTGAGTTGGTGAATTTGGATCATGTATCACTCGGATGACCGGAGGGATGTCAATTTGAGTGGGATTTCTTAAGTAATATGATTAATTGAACTCATTATCATGAACATAGTCAGTAGTGTCTTTGCAAAATTATGTTGTAGATTACTAGCTCACGTTGTAGCTCCCTTGAATTTTATATGTTCCTAGAGAAATAGGGTTGAAAGATGATGGTAGCAATATTGCGGACTGGCTCCGTGATCTGAGGATTGTCCTCATTGCTGCACAGAAGGCTTATGTCCTTAATGCACCGCTCGGTGCGCCAACCCCTCTAGCGTTGTTTGTAGATGTTGTGAACATCTGACAGACACGTTTCGATAACTACTTGATAGTTTAGTGCGTCATGCATTACAGCTTAGAATTGAGGCTCCGAAACGTTTTGAACGTCATGGAACATATGAGATGTTCTAAGAGCTGAAATTAGGATCTCAGGCTCGTGCCCGTGTCGCGAGATATGAGATCTCCAACAAGATTCTTTGCCTGTAAGATGAAAGAGAATAGCTCAATCGTTGAGCATTTGCTCAGATTGTCTGGGTGCTACAATCGCTTGAATCGAGTGGGAGTTGATCTTCCAGATAAGATAGTGATTGATATAGTTCTCCAAGTCACTGTCACTAAAGCTACTAGAACTTGGTGATGAACTATAAAACACTAGGGATAGAAATAATGATCCCTGAGCTATTCGCGATGTTTGACACCGCGAAGGTAGAAATCGAGAAGGAGCGTCAAAGTGTTGATGGTTAGTTAAAACCACTAGTTTCGAGAAGGGCAAGAGCAAGGAGGGAAACTTCATGGATAGCAAGTCAGTTGCAACTCCAGTGAAGCAATCCAAAGTCTAACCCAAACCCGAGACTAAGTGCTTCGATTATGAGGAGAACAGTCGCTGAAGCGGAACAACCCTAGATACTTGGTAGATAAGAAGGCCGGCAAAGTCGACAGAAGTATATTTGATATACGTGTTATTGATGTGTACCTTGCTAGTACTCCTAGTAGCACCTGGGTATTGGATACCGGTTCGGTTGCTAAATGTTAGTAACTCGAAGTAAAAGCTACGGAATAAACGAATACTAGCTAAGTGTGAGGTGACGATGTGTGTTGGAAATGTTTCCAAGGTTGATGTGATCAACATCGCACGCTCTCTCTACCTTCGAGATTAGTGACGAACCTAAATAAATGTTATTTGGTGTTTTTGCGTTGAGCATGGACGTGATTAGATCATGTTCATTGCAACACGGTTATTCATGTAAGTTAGAGAAGAATGGTTATTCTATTTACATGAATAATACCTTCAATGGTCATGCACCCAGTAAGAATGGTTTGTTGAAACTTGATCGTAGTACTACACATGTTCATAACATTGATGCCAAAAAGATACAAAGTTAATAATGGTAGTACCACATACTTGTGGCACTGCCGCTAAATGTCATATTGGTATAAAGCGCATGAAGAAACTCCATGCCGATGGATCTTTGGACTCATTCGATTTCGAATCGGTTGAGACATGTGAACCATGCCTCTTGGTCAAGATGACTAAGGACCCCGTTTTCTGTTTTGATGAAGCAGGCAAGTGATTTATTGGAAATGATACATGTTGATGTATGCAATCCAATGAGCCTTGTAGTGCGGTGGATATCGTTATTTTCTTACCTTCACTGATGATTTGAGTAGATGTAGTGTATATTTACTTAATGAAACAGAAGTCTGAATCGTTTGAAAGGTTCAAGCAAATTCAGAGTGAAGTTTTAAGATCATCATGACAAGAAGATAAAAATGTTTGCGATATCATCGTGGAGGTGAATATCTGAGTTACGAGTTTGGCATACAACTTTAGACAATGTGAGAATTGTTTCACGACTCATGCCACCTAGAACACCATAGTGTGATGGTGTGTCCGAACGTCATAGTCGTGCTCTATTGGATATAGTGCATGCTATGATGTCTCTTATTGTTTTGTTACTATAATTTTGGGGTTATGCATTAGAGACAACTACATTCATATTAAATAGGGCACCATCTAAATCCGTTGAGATGACACCGTGTGAATTATGGTTTGATAGAAACCTAAGATGTCATTTCTTAACGTTTGGGTGGAAAATGTTTTCACCTAATGAGCTCGAACCCAAAGCAGACAAATGCATCTTCATAAAATACCCTAAAGAACAGTTGGGTGAACCTTCTATCTCAGATCCAAGCATAAAATGTTTGTTGCTAAAACTGGGTCCTTTCTCGAGAAAAGGTTTTTCTTGAAAGAATTGAGTGGGAGGAGGATAGAACTTGATGAGGTTATTGAACCTCTGTTTCAACCAGAGAGTAGCGCAGCGCAGGAAGTTGTTTCTGTGAAGCCTACGTTAGTTGAAGAGGAAGTTAATGATGATGATCATGAAGCTTCGGATCAAGTTACTATCAAACCTCGTAGGGCGACAAGGATGTGTACTGCTCCTGAGTGGTACGACAACCCTGTCTTGGAGGTCATGTTGTTAGACAACGATGAACCTACGAGCTGTGGAGAAGCGATGATGGTCCCGAATTCCGACAAATGGTTAGAGGCCATGAAATCCGAGAAAGGATCCATGTATGAAAACCAAGTGCAGACTTTGGTAGACTTGCTCGTTGGACGGCAGGTCGTTGAGTACAAAATGGATGTTTAAAATGAAGACAGACGCTAATGGTAAATGTCACCATTTGTAAAGCTCCACTTGTTGCAAAGAAGTTTACGACAAGTTCAAGGAGTTGACTGCGATGAGACTTCCTCACTCGTAGCGATGCTAAAGTCTGTTGGAATTATGTTAGAAGTTGCTGCATTTTTCAATTATGAAATCTGGCAGATGGATATCAAAACATCGTTTCCTTAACGGTTTACTTGAGGAAAGGTTGTATGTGATACAACCAGAAGGTTTTGTCAGTCCTAAGGATGCTAAAAGGTGTGCAAAGCTTCAGTGATTCTTCTATGAACTGAAGCAAGCATCTCGGAGTTGGAATATGCACTTTGATGAGGTCATCAAAGTTTTTAAGTCTATACAAAGTTTACGAGAAACTTGTATTTACAATAAAGTGAGTGGGAGCACTATAGAGTTTCTGATAAGTATATGTGGATGACATATTGCTATTTGGAAATGATGTAGAATTTCTGGAGAGCATAAACGGTTGTTTGAAAAGAATTTTTTCAAAGGAAGACCTGGATAAAAGCTACCTAATTGTTGAGCATCAAGATCTATAAAGATAGATCAAGATGTTTGATAAGACTTTCAATGAGTACATACCTTGACAAGATTTTTGAAAGAGTTCAAAATGGATTAGTCAGAGAGAAGCGTTCTCGTCTGCTTTGTAAGGTGTGAAGTTGAGTGAGACTCAAAGCTCGACCACGGCAGAAGAAAGAGAAAAGACGAACGTCGTCCCTTATGCCTTAGCCATAGGCTCTGTATAGTATGCCATGCTGTGTACCGCACCTGTGTGTGCCTTGCCATGAGACCGTCAAGGGGTACAAGAGTGATCCAGGAGTGAATCACTGGACATCGGTCAAGAATATCCTTAGTAACTAAAGGACTAAGGAGATGTTTCTCGATTATGGAGGTGATAAAGAGTTCGTCGTAAAGAGTTACGTCGATGCAAGCTTTAAACACCAATCTGGATAACCCGTAGTAGCAATCTGGATACATATAGTAGGAGCAACCATTTGGAATAGTACCAAGTGGAGTGTGGTAGCAGTGTTTACAGTTTGGCATAGAGATTTGGAAAGTACACACGGATCTGAATGTCGCAGACCCGTTGACTATAAGACCTCTCTCACATGCAAAGCATAATCGAGCCCCAGAACTCATTGGGTGTTAGATTCATTACAATGCGTATCACATGGTGATGTGAACTAGATCATTGACTCTAGTGCAAGTGGGAGACTGTTGGAAATATGCCCTAGAGGCAATAATAAATTAGTTATTATCATATTTCCTTGTTCATGATAAATCATTTATTATCCATGCTATAATTGTATTGAATGGAAACACATTACATGTGTGGGTAAATAGACAACACGATGTCCCTAGTATGCCTCTAGTGAACTAGCTCGTTGATCAAAGATGGTCAAGGTTTCCTAGCCATTGACATGTGATGTCATTTGATAATGGGATCACATCATTAGGAGAGTGATGTGATGGACAAGACCCAAACTAGAAACGTAGCATATGATCATGTGAGTTTATTGCTACTGTTTTCTGCATGCCAAAGTATGTGTTCCTATGACCATGAGATCATGCAACTCACTAACATCGGAGGAGTACCTTGTGTGTATCAAACGTCGCAACGTAACTGGGCGACCATAAAGGTGCTCTACAGGTATCTCCGAGGGTGTCTGTTGAGTTGGCATGGATCAAGACTGGGATTTGTTACTCCGTGTGACGGAGAGGTATCTCAGGGCCCACTCGGTAATAGAACATCACAATAAGCCTTGCAAGCAATGTGAGTAAGTGTTAGTCATGGGATCTTGTATTACGGAACAAGTAAAGATACTTGCCGGTAACGAGGTTGAACTAGGTATGGAGATACCGACGATCGAATCTCAGGCAAGTAACATACCGAAGAACAAAGGGAACATCATACGGGATTAACTGAATCCTTGACATAGAGGTTCGACCGATAAAGATCTTCGTATAATATGTAGGAACCAATGTGGACATCCAGGTCCCGCCATTGGTTATTGACCATAGAGGTGTCTCGGTCATGTTTACATAGTTCTCGAACCCGCAGGGTGTGCACACTTAAGGTTTGGTGACGTTTCGGTAGTATAGAGTTATGTATGGTGGTGACCGAAGGTTGTTCAGAGTCCCGGATGAGATCCCGGACAGCACGAGGAGCTCTAGAATGGTCCGGAGGTAAAGATTCATATATAGGAAGTCCTATTTTGGTCGCCGAAAAAGTTTCGGGCTCATCAGTAGTGTACTGGGAGTGCCGGTGGTGTACCGGGGGACCATCGGGAGAGGTATTTCGACCCAAGAGGCTACATGGGCTGTGGGAGGGTGGAAACCAGCCCTTAGTGGGCTGGTGGAAGTCCTGTAAGAGGTCCATGTGGCTGGACTTGAGAAAGAGAGAAAAAAAAGCCAAGGTGGAAAGAGATTCCAAGTAGGAAAGGATGAATCCTAGTCCTAATAGGATTGGAGGAGGATTCCTCCTCTCCTCCTTGCGCAAGGGCTGCCTTGTGCGCCAGCCCTCCTCCTCCCTCCCTCTTATATATACTGGTGGTATTGGGTGTTTTGCACTAGATTTTACGGCCACGTGCTACCCGTTCCACCGGTGCTCCTCTAGATCGGATTTCCGCAGTGCTTAGGCGAAGCCCTGTCGGAATTACTCTACCACCATCGCCGGAGCGCCGTCACGCTGCTGGTGAACTCTTCCTTCTCTCCACTTCCTCTTGCTGGATCAAGATGGTGGAGATCGTCATCAAGCTGCACGTGTGCTGAACGCAGAGGTGCCGTCCGTTCGGCGCTAGATCGGAAGGACCGTGGTCAAGATCGCGAGACGGTTCGTGACGAGTTCATGGGACGGATCGTGATGAGATCACGGGACGGATCGTGATGAGATCGCTGGACGGATCGTGATGAGATCGCGGGACGGATCGTGATGAGTTCGCGGGATGGATCGTGATTTGATCGCGGGATGGATCGTGGGATGCTCGGCGATTTGGATTGTGAAGATATTCGACTACACCAACCGCGTTTCTTAATGCTTCCCGCTTAGCGATCTACAAGGGTATGTAGATTCACTCTCCCTCTCGTAGATGCTCATCACCATGGATAGATCTGCGTGTGCATAGGAAATTTTTTGTTTCCCATGCAACGTTCCCCAACATAAATATGGTTCAATTTGGAGATTACAGTTGTGTGAATAAGGTTCAGATACATCGATTTAACCGAAAAGATGTCAGTAGTTGTTAGCTTCCACTGAAGCCTATCGGGCTCGTCCGATAACTAAACATCCATGAATCTTCTGACTAAGTGTAGCGATTCCCCCCATTGATGACCTATCAAAGCTCGTCGAAACTGAATATTTAGAGGTACTTATTGTAATATTGAGGCAACGAACGCATCTTTACGTTGCGCAATATTATAGAGAGTTGGATACTCTATGGCTAATGTCCTCTCCCCCAACCACGTATCTTCCCAAAATCTCGTTGACCCACCATTGCCAATAATGAATTTGGTTCTATGGAAAAAAATCTCCTTTCACCTTCATTAGACCTTTCCAGAATGGTGAATCTGTGGGTCTAACAGATACCTAGGCCAAAGTTTTAGATTGCAAGTACTTATTACGCAAAATTTGTACCCACATACCTTCAGACTCCACAGATAGTCTGAATAGCCACTTACTAAGCAAACATCTGTTCTTTACCTCTAAATTCTCAATCCCCATACCTCCGTGGTCCTTGGGCCTACATATAATGTCCCATCAGTTAGTCTATATTTCTTCTTAACTTCATCATTCTACAGAAGAAGCGGGATCGATAGAAGTCCAATCTTTTGCGAACCCGTATCGGTATCTTAAAGAAGGACAAGAGGAACATCAGCATACTTGTAAGGACCGAGTTAATCAAAATGAGTTGTCCTCCATAAGACAAAAGCTTCCCCTTCCAGCAGCTTAGTTTTTTCTTGAAACGTTCCTCTATGCACTTACATTCTTTGTTTTATAGCTTACGATGGTGAATGGGTATGCCTGGGTAACTAAATGGTAGGTTTCCCAATTCACAGCCAAAAAATTGTTTATAGTCTTCTTGTTCTTCTTTGGCTCTCCCAAAACAGAAAAATTCACTCTTGTGAAAATTAATTTTTAAGCCCGACACTTGTTCGAACAAGCAAAGAATAAGTTTCATATTTCTTGCTTTTGCTACACCGTGTTCCATAAATAAGATAGTATCGTCCGCATATTGTAGGATGGACACCCCACCATCAACTAGATGTGGTACTAGCCCCCCTACCAGGCCTTCCTCCTTAGCCCTTCCTGTTAGTATTGCTAACATGTATGTAATTACGTTAAATAGGATATGGGACATTGGGTCTCCCTGCCGAAGACCTTTGTGAGTTTGGAAAAAACGGCCAATATCATCATTTACTTTAATTCCAACACTCCCTTTTTTACAAAGGATTCGACGTGCCTCCTCCATAGTTCGTCAAAACCCTTCATACATAATGCCTGTTGTAGGAATGGCCATTTGACCTTATCATAGGCTTTCTCAAAATTCACTTTGAAGATAACCCCATCTAGTTTTTTCGAATGGATTTCATGAAGGGTTTCATGTAGCACAACCACCCCCTCAAGTATGTTTCTGCCCGACATGGAAGCTGATTGACTAGGTTGCACCAAAGCATGTGCAATTTGCGTCAACCTATTCGTCCCAACCTTGGTGAATATTTTGAGGATCACATTAAGAAGGCATATAGGTCTGAACTGTTCAATGTGCACTGCCCCCTCCTTTTTTGGCTACAGCGTCATTGTCCTAAAGTTGAGGTGATAAAGCTACAGGTGCCCATTAAACAAGTCCTGAAACATTGGTAGTAAATCGTCCTTGATAATCTGCCAACACCTCTTATAGAACTCAGCTGGAAACCCATACGGGCCCGGTGCCTTATTATTCTTCATTTGCGATATTGCCCCAAACACCTCTTTTTCCGTAAACGGTTCCGTTAACATCTCATTCTCGTCAGTCTCGAGTTGAGGAATATACTGACCCATTGCTCATCCATGGACACAGTATTGTCCTCTGGAGCCCCAAATAGTTGTTTATAGTACTCATAGATATACAACTTCATGGTTTCATGCCCGACAATTGTACCCTCATCTTGTTCGAGCTGATATATCTTTTCTTTCTATGTTTTCCATTAGCAATCAAATGGAAAAACTGGATGTTGTCATCACCCTGTACTACCTATCTCACTTTCGGTCTAAGTGCCCACTTCAATTCCTCTTCTCTTAGGAGCATTTTGAGATTTTCTTCTCCCTCGTGTTTTGATGCCCTTTAACTGTCATCTAACACCACATATCCATCTTTTATATCTAGCTCATTTATAAGATTGAGAAGCCTTTGGTTCTCCTTCTTATAAATGTTGCTCTCACGTTTAGCCCAACCCCGTAGGAATTGCCTGGGGTGTCCAATTTTATTCTGCCATTTTTCGACATTCGATCTTCCTCCCGTGTCCCTCGCCCATTATCTAGCTATGAGGTCAAAACCATGCCAACTCGAAGGAGAAGGTATTCTTGTTGCCCATGTGTGTTGCCTCCCCGGAGTTAACAAACAATGGGGTTTGATCTGAAATTACTCTCGATAGCGCTCACACTGTCACAGGTGCGAATTTCTGCTCCCATGCCACACTTGTAAGAACCCGATCCAACTTATCAAATGTTGGATTTGGTAATGTGTTCGCCCAAGTAAATTTTCTACCCGATAACTCAATCTCTCACAAATCTAGACTTTTGATAATTGTATTGAACATGAATGACCATTTGCCATCAAAGTTATCATTATTATTTTCCTCTCTTCACCTAATTATATTAAAGTCTCCTCCAATTAAAATGGTAACCTCTCGTCCCTAGAAATCTGGACAAGGTCAGCCAACAAGTCCGTATTGAGCTCTGGCTGGGGCGTGCCGTACATTACCACTAGCGCCCATTGTAACCCGTCCACCTTGGATCTCACTATAAATTTGACGGCAAAATCCCCATACACCATGTTTCGGACTTCGAGTGTCTCGCACCTAACCCCAAGTAAGATCCCTCCGGACCTTCCTCTTGGAAGTAAATAGTGCCAATCAAAATCAATACCACCAAAGAGCATGCTTAGAAATTGTGACGTGAAATTGTCTCTACCAGTTTCCATTAGTGCAATGAAATCAAGTTTGTGTTCAAGTGATGCTTCTACTAGAAATCTTTTTTAGCCAAGTCCGCTAGACCTCCGTTGTTCCAAAATATTCCTTTCATCTTTCATCATTGAATTTTTTTGCAGACTTAAATCTTGCACTTAGGCAAACTGTAGATACATGATAGACCTTCCTCTGGCTTATCCTGTCTAGCCAACCGATTCGTATAACCAGTCTCTGACTGTGTGCAGTCATTCGGTTGTGTAGAGGGCACATACCCCTCTGTACCGATCTCATTATCCTCTTCAGGCATTATAGATGTTGGCATCAGATCCTCACATAGACGTTCTGTAGCCCCCATCCCTAATGCACTAATCTCAGAGTCATTCATAGGCTTTACAACCGCAATATTTCTAACCATTTCCATATCCCGCTCAACCTCTAAGTCTAAAAGGTCATTAAAAGATTTTTAGATTTCCTTCCCATTACTAAGCAAAGATACCCCGAGTTTTTTTGCATTTAAAATAATTTCATCATCCGAAAAGTGTAGAATAGAACAACTAGTATTGACAGGCATACCTGTAGTCGGCTCGATATCCCGAAGCTTAGCCGTCCTCATGGCACGGCCCATCTGAAGCTCATCAATGTTTGGCTCAGCCTGGAGACGGTGACTCGTCTGCCTGTCCCCAGCCACCGGATCGAGGAATCCTCCAAATAAGATGACTTCCTTGGTAGTGGGCCCCATCAGAGGATGGCCATCCCGCCACCTGTCCGACAGGGCTAGTCGGCCTGCTGCCGTCCAACGCGCGACCACCTGTCTTGCACGTGGCGAGGCCAGCCTGCCCGCATGTGGCGCTCACCGCCACCAGTCCCACCTCCGATTAGTAGTCATCACGCCCGCCGCCAGGAGACCACGCCCTTGCTGGGACAGTTGGGGTATGGCGACCTGCTAGCATCCCAACCGCAGCCATCGTCCCTTGGACGCACGATGGTGAAGTGGAGGTCGTACGCAGCCCTCTCCCTGGAGGCAGTCACCCCAAGAGAGATTGTCTGCCGGTCCATAGTCCATTCAATGGACCGTGGAGATCTCTACAACCTCAGGGAGTCCTCCTCGATGTAGGGAGGCGTCCTGGACATCAACACTCTCGTGGGAGGGGAAAGCGGTGGCAGCTCATGCACCACCGGATCATCTGCCTCCGCCCTGACACCGCAAAGTCTGGCAGGTGCCGACAAAGACCCAAAAGATCCAAACCTCAACTGATTTGTCAGGGTGGATATATGCGACTGCTCTCTAGTAGCAACAGTCTTCGCTGCCTTAGCCATCGCTGCCGAATCTCTCTCAATGGCATCCCTCTGATCCGACCCCTTATCTATATTCCCATCTCCGTCGTGACCCTCGTCTGTGTCCATGTCTACCTGCTTAGCCAACTCCTGAAACTAAGCACTCTCCTCTATCTCAATATCCAAGTCAAATGTCCTTCCATCATACGTCCATCTGACAGTCTCTAGAATATGCGCAATACTGATGACGCTAACAAGCAGGATGGCCACTCCCCGCGCCCGCGTAAAAGGCATGTCCACCTTCTCTGTCTTACCAATCAGAGAGACAATACTCCAAGTCACCAAGAAATCATCTAAAGCCACCCGTGGAGCTCCTAGGAACCTGACACAAAGCTGAGGGAGAGGAGTTCCCCTGGGTTCCTTCTGAGTCCAGGCATCAAACTCAAGAACACATGTGATGTTAGGGACCCTGCTCATCCCAAAATTAAGAAGCCTTGCAAGATTTTCTTTAGTAGGAAAGTTCACTCTCAACATCTGCTCATCTAGCCTAACTGGATCCCACTGGAAGCTAGCAGACACAAACTCGCGCAAACGCTGAACCACCTGGTCCCTAGTCATCATTCCACGAGTTACCTTCACAACCCCGGTCCGGGAACTCTTCGAGTCGGCGTAGTTGAAGTAGAGCAGGGGGACTCAAAGAACATCCGCTCCGGATAGCATGCCCCGTATATAGTAATCACCGGTTTCGGCCTCAGAAGTAAGGGACACTCTCCTATTTCATGCTTCGGCTTACGACAAATGTCACAAAGCTCAACCGAGCACTCAGCCACAAAATGCCCGGTTCTCCGCACCGGTAGCAGGTCATCTTTTCTTTTTTCCGAGCCCACTTTATAGCTCTCTCACCATCAGACTTATCACTTGCTTTATCAGACACCGCAACCCCACTAGCCGTTGCCTTGACATTAACCACGGCGAGAGCACATACCGCCTCCATGGCTGCTCCCGAGAGAGGTGTAGTACTAACCGTAGCACCCGCGGGAGCCGTTAGCTGCGCCCCCGTCTCCGTGCCCACTCGTGGCGTAGGGATAGGGTCCACTCAGGTGGGAATCGAATACCAGCGTGGTGGTGGCCTTCTTCCACCCTTTTGCTCAGGGTGGTGTGCCTGCCGGTTCCGGTTCACAGGACCGATCGCACCCTCGATGAACGTACCGGGTGAGCCAATGAAGTCCCCTCCACCTCCATCACTCCGACCAGCGCCGGTGGATGCGGATCCTCGGTGCACACAATTGCCGTAGGCATTGTAGCCATCGTCGCCCCAGCGTCCACGAGCAGTGTTTCGACCATCATTGTAAGACTGAAAACTCCGGCCTCTGCCTGCATCTAGAGTATTAAGTTCATGAAGAACAGAGTAACACATTAAGAAAGATGACATGATGTAGAGGGATAAACTCAAGCAATATGATGGAAACCCCATATTGTTACCCTTGATGGCAACAATACAATATGTGCCTTGCTACCCCTACTGTGTCACTGGGTGAGGACACCGCAAGATTGAATCCAAAACCAAGCACTTCCCCCATTGCAAGAATTACCAATCTAGTTGGCCAAACCGAACCAATAACTCGAAGAGACTTGCAAGGATATGAAATCATGCATATAAGAAATTAGAGGAGATTCAAATAAGATTAATGGAAAATCTAAACATAAACTCACAATTCATTGGATCTTGACAAACACACCACAAAAGAGGATTACATTGGATAGATCTCCATGAAGATCATGAAGAACATGGTATTGAAGATCAGAGAGTGAGAAGAAGCCATCTAACTACTAGCTATGGACCCATAGGTGTGTGGTGGACTACTCACGCATCATCGGAGGGGCAATGGAGTTGATGTAGATGCCCTTCGTGATCGAAACCCTCTTCGGCAGATTACCGGAAAAGGCTCCAAGATTGGATCTCTCGGGAACGGAGGCTTCCGGTGGCGGAAAAGTATTTGCTAGGCTCTTTTTGATGTTGTGGGAATATTTGGGTATTTATAGGCCAAAGAATAGGGTTAGGAGACCTGCCAGGAGGCGAAAAACCTGCTAGGCGCGACCAGCGGGCGCGCCTAGCAGGCTTGTGGCGCCCTGGCACCTCCCCTGACGTGCAGTCCAAGCTTGGATGACTTGTTTCCTTCCATAAAAATTACTTCCGTAGGTTTTATTCCGTTTGGACTCCGTTTAATATTCCATATTTGTAAACTCAAAAAACAAGGAAAAAACAAAAGTCGCACTTGGCTCTAGATTACTAGGTTAGTCCCAAAATAGTATAAAATAGCATATTAATGCATATAAAACATCCAAAACAGATAATATAATAGTGTGCCATCATAAAAAATTATAGATACGTTGGAGACGTATCAGCATCCTCAAGCTTAATTCCTGCTCGTCCTTGAGTTGGTAAATGATAAAAACTGATTTTTTGATGTGGAGTGCTACCTAACATATCTATCCAAGTAATATTCTTTATTGTGGCATAAATATTCAGATCCGTAAGACTCAAAACAAAATCTTAATATTGATATAGAAACAATAACATTTCAAGCATACTAGCAAAGCAATTGTATCTCTTCAAAATATAATGGGAAAAGAAAGTTATCCCTACAATATCATATGGTCTGGCTATGCTCCATTTTCCCCACACAAAGTATTTACATCATGCACAACCCCGGTGAAAAGTCAAGAAATTGTTTTCAAACCTTTATTTTCTCAAACTTTTTCAACTCTCACACAATACATGAGCGCGAGCCATGGATATAGCACTATAGGTGGAATAGAATATGGTGGAGGTTGTCAAGGAAAGGGAGAAGATAGTCTCACATCAACTAGGCATATCAACGGGCTATGGAGATGCCCATCAATAGATATCAATGTGAGTGAGTAGGGATTGCCATGCAAGGGATGCACTAAAGCTATAAATGTATGAAAGCTCAAAAAGAAACTAAGTGGACGTGCATCAAGAAGAAAAATTACACGCTATATGAAAGTGACAAAATAGGAGACTCTCTATCATGAAGATCATGGTGCTACATTGAAGCACAAGTGTGGCAAAAGGTAGTAGCAATGTCCCTTATCTCTTTTCTTTCATTTTTTGTTGGGCATCTAAGGCCTCTTTTATTCATTCATTTTTATTTGGGCTTTGCTGGCCTCTTTAATTTTTCATAAAGTTTGGACTCTCATCTCTACTAATAAGGGAATCATAACTTCCATCATCCTTTCCTCACATGGGACATGCTCTATAATGAAAATCATCACACTTTTATTTACCTACAACTCAAAAGGAAAATTACAACTTGATAACTATGACAAAATATGACTCTATATGCAATATGGAAGTGATGGTGCATGTCATAAAAGGAAACGGTGGAAGTTGCATGACAATATATCTTGGAATGGCTCTGGAAATGCCATAATAGGTAGGTATGGTGGCTGTTTTGAGGAAAGATATATGGTGGCTGTTTTCAGGAAGGTATATGGTGGCTGTTTTGAGGAAGGTGTTTGTTGCACCGACAAAAGTTGCGTGGTACTAGAAAGGATAGCAAAATTGGAAGGGTGAGAGCGCGTATAATCCATGGACTCAACATTAGTCATAAAGAACTCACATACTTACTGAAAAGGTCTATTAGTCATTGAAGAAAAGCATTAAACACATGCTCCTAGGGGGGAGGTTGGTAGGAGTTAACCATCACGCGCCCCCGACCCTCACACAAAGGTCGACAATCTATAAACAAGTCATGATCCGACTTCCTTAGATAGCGGTTCACCATCCGTGCATGCTACGGGAATCACAAAAATTTACAAAAGTATTTTTACCAAATCACAATTTACTTCCTAACATTTCTCTTAACATTTCCATCTTTATATCTCAAAACTTTATGCAGGGAATCAAACTTCTCATAAATCCTCAATGCACTTAATATGGATGTTTTTATTATATCCCTTTTGGATGCCTATTATATTAGGACTAAAGTCATAACCTAGACCAATTACCATGCTGTTTTTAGAAACTCTCAAAATAATATAAGTGAGGTATGAGAGTTCAATTATTTCTATAAAACAAAAACACCATCGTGCTCTAAATGATATAAGTGAAGCATATAGAGCGAAATTGCCCAACTCAAAAGATATAAGTGAAGCACAAAGAGTATTCTAATAAATACACAATTCAACGTGTCTCTCTCAAAATATGTGTGCAGCAAGGATGATTGTGGCAAACTAACAAGCAAAGACTCATATCATACAAGATGCTCCAAGCAAAACATATTTCATGTGGTGAATAAAAATATAGCCTCAAGTAAATTTACCGATGGATTGAAGACGAAAGAGGGGATGCCTTCCGGGGCATCCCCAAGTTTAGGCTCTTTGTCATTCTTGAATATGACTCGGGGTGCCTTGGGCATCCCCAAGCTTAGGATTTTGACACTCCTTATTCCATAGTCCATCAAATCTTTACCCAAAACTTGAAAACTTCACAACACAAAACTTAACAGAAAACTCGTGAGATCCGTTAGTATAAGAAAATAAATCACCACTTTAGGTACTGTTGTGAACTCATTATTTATTTATATTGGTGTTATAAATACTGTAATCTAACTTCTCCATGGCTCATACCACATGATACAACCCATAGATTCATCAAAATAGGCAAACAACTCAAAGAAAACAGAATCTGTCAAAAACAGAACAGTCTGTAGAAATCTGGAAACTTCGTATACTTCTGTAACTCAAAAAATTCTACAAAATTAGGAAAACCTGGGAAATTTTTATATAAATATTTTGTAAAAATTTCAGATCAATTCGAAGCTCTGAAACATTTAGAAAATTCCTGTCTTGAGCGCAAAAGTTTCTGTTTTTCAGCAAGATCAAATCAACAACTACCATAGATCACCCCAAAGGTTTTATTTGGCTCAAAAACTAATTAAAACACCAAAACACAATTACTACAGAAGTAATAATGTGGGTAACACTCAAAAACAGTAGCTCTCATAATAGATTAATAAGGTAATATTATTTTATTTCTAGGAAAGTGTTCCATGCCTTTCCTTAATGGAAATTGGAAGCTAATGTTTCCTTCTTGCATGTCAATAATTGCACCAATAGTTCTAAGGAAAGTTCTACCAAGAATAATAGGACATATAGGATTGCAGCCTACATCAAGAATAATGAAATCTACGGGCACATAATTCCTATTTGCAACAATAAGAACATCGTTAATCCTTCCCATAGGTTTCTTAATAGTGGAATCCACAAGATGCAAATTTAGAGAGCAATGATCAAGATCATCAAAACCTAGCACATCACATGAAGTTTTTGGAATTGTGGAAACACAAGCACCTGAATCACACAAAGCATGGCACTCATAATCTTTGATTTTAATCCTAATAGTAGGTTCCCACTCATCATGAAGCTTTCTATGAATATAAACTTCTAGCTCAAGTTTTTCTTCAAAAGATTTCAGTATAGCATCAACTATATGTTTAGTAAAAGCCTTATTTTGACTATAAGCATGAGGAGAATTCAACATGGATTGAAGCAAGGAAATACAATCAATCAAATATCAGCTATTATAATTAAAGTCCTTGAAATCCAAAAGAGTGGGTTCATTGCTATTTAAAGTTTTGACCTCTTCAATCCCACTTTTATCAATCTTAGCATTAAGATCTATAGACTCCAAACCATTGGGACGCCTTGTAACTAAAGTTGAATTATCTCCAATCCCATCATTATCAATATTTATATTGTAAAACAAAGATTCAATAGGAGTCACATCAATCACTTTAAGATCTTCATCATTATTATCGCGACAAAACACCTTTTCAAGCCATTCATGCTTAGCACGAATTCTAGCGGTTCTTTCCCTACTTTCATCAATAGAAATTCTCACAGGTTTTAAAGACTCATTAATATCATGCTTGGGTGGAGTAGATCTAACTTTCAAAGAATCAATCTCAAGAGAAATTCTATCAACGTTCCTAGCCAAATCATTAATCTTAAGCACTTTTTCTTCAATAGAAGCATTAAAAACTTTTTGCGAACCAATAATATCTTTAAAAATATTCTCTAGAAAAGATGTCATCTTATTATAAGTTCCATGAGAAGGAATTACCATAATTATTAGAGTAATTACTAGGGAACGGCCTAGGGTTGAAATTACCTCTATACGCATTGTTACAAAAATTGTTCCTACCAACAAAATTCACATCCATAGATTCATAATTATTTCCAATCAATGAAGACAAAGGCATATCATTAGGATCAATAGGAGCACTCTTACTAGCAAAAAATTTCATCAATTCATCCATCTTTTCACTCAAAGTATTTATTTCTTCTGTAGCATGCACCTTTCTACTAGTAGGAGATCTTTCGGTATGCCATTGAGAGTAGTTTATTATGATATTATCTAGGAGTTTAGTAGATTCTCCTAACATGATTTATATAAAAGTACCACCTGCGGTACAATCTAAAAGATTTCTAGATGCAAAATTCAATCCCGCATAGAAAATTTGTATAATTATCCATAAACTCAACCCATGTGTGGGACAATTCCTAATCATTAATTTCATCCTCTCCCAAGATTGTGCAACATGCTCATGATCAAGTTGCTTAAAATTCATTATATCGTTCCTAAGGGAGATGATCTTAGTGGGCGGAAAGTACTTGGAAATAAAAGCATCTTTACACTTATTCCATGAATCAATACTATTTTTAGGCAAAGATGAAAACCAAGTTTTAGCACGATCTCATAGAGAGAATGGAAATAGCTTCAATTTAACAATATCATTATCCACATCTTTCTTATTTTGCATATCACACAATTCAATGAAAGTATTTAGATGGGATGATGCATCTTCACTAGGAAGGCCAGAAAATTGTTCTTTCATAACAAGATTTAGCAAAGCAGCATTGATTTCATAAGATTCCGCACTAGTGGCGAGAGCAATATGAGTACTAATAAAATCATTATTATTATTATTGGAAAAGTCACTCAACTTGGAATTCTCAAACATCTTAACAAAGCAAGCAATCAAGCGCACAAGCAAATGAAAGGCAAATGAAAGAAGGGCGAATAAAAAAGGCAATTATTTTTGGTATTTTCTCAAAATCGTTTTGGAAGTGGGGGAGAGGAAAACGAGAGGAAAATGGAAAATAAAGTAAATGCAAGATATGAGTTTGTGATGGGTACTTGGTAGGCTTGATGTGTATCCTCCCAGGCAATGGCGCCAGAAATCCTTCTTGCTACCTCTTGAGCATGCGTTGGTTTTCCCTTGAAGAGGAAAGGGTGATGCAGCAAAGTAGATAAGTATTTCCCTAATTTTTTGAGAACCAAGGTATCAATACAGTAGGAGGAACAAGCAAGTCACCAATGGATGCACCTACACAAATAATCAAACTCTTGCACCCAACGCTATAAAGGGGTTGTCAATCCCTTCACGGTTATTTGCAAGGATTAGATCCGATAGATATAGATGTAATGAGTGTGGAAAGTAAAAAGTAAATAAATTGCAGCAAGTATAGATCTGAAAAAATATATGATGGAAAATAGACCCAGGGGACATAGGTTTCACTAGAGGCTTCTATCTTGAAGGTAAATATCATGGTGGGTAAACAAATTTTTGTCAAGCAATTGATAGAAAAGCGAATAATCATGTAGTTATCCAAGGCAATGATCATGCATATAGGCATCATGTCCGTATCAAGTAGATCGAAATGATTCTTCATCTACTACTATTACTCCACACATTGACCGACTCTTGCCTGCATCTAGAGTATTAAGTTCATGAAGAACAGAGTAACGCATTAAGAAAGATGGCATGATGTAGAGGGATAAACTCAAGCAATATGATGAAAACCCCATCTTGTTACCCTTGGTGGAAACAATACAATACGTGCCTCGCTACCCCTACTATGTCACTGGGTGAGGACACCGCAAGATTGAACCCAAAACCAAGCACTTCCCCCATTGCAAGAATTACCAATCTAGTTGGCCAAACCAAACCAATAACTCGAAGAGACTTGCAAGGATATGAAGTCATGCATATAAGAAATTAGAGGAGATTCAAATAAGATTAAGGGAAAATCTGAACATAAACTCACAATTCATCGAATCTTGACAAACACACCACAAAAGAGGATTACATCGGATAGATCTCCATGAAGATCATGAAGAACATGGTATTGAAGATCAAAGAGAGAGAAGAAGCCATCTACCTACTAGCTATGGACTACTCACGCATCATCAGAGGGGCAATGAAGTTGATTTATATGCCCTCCGTGATCGAAACCCCCTCCGGCAGATTACCGGAAAAGGCTCCAAGGTTGGATCTCACGGGAACGGAGGCTTCCGACAGTGGAAAAGTATTTGCGTGGCTCTTTGTGATGTTGTGGGAATATTTGGGTATTTATAGGCCAAATAATAGGGTTAGGAGAACTGCCAAGAGGCGACAAGCCTGCTAGGCGTGGCCAGGAAGGTCGCGCGTAGCAGGCTTGTGCCGCCCGGGCACCACCCCTGACATGCACTCCAAGCTTGGATGACTTGTTTCCTTCCAGAAAAATTCCTTCCGCAGGTTTTATTCCATTTTGACTCCGTTTAATATTCCATATCTGCAAAACTCAAAAACAAGGAAAAAGCTAAAACTGGCACTTGGCTCTAGATTAATAGGTTAGTCCCAAAATAGTATAAAATAGCATATTAATGCATATAAGACATCCAAAACAGATAATATAATAGCATGCCATCATCAAAAATTATAGATACGTTGGAGACATATCACGAAGCAACCTCTGCCCATGCGACCTCGCTGGGTTCCTCTTCGCCATCTTCATCGTCGTCGTTTGATATGTCTCCATCGTATCCACTTTTCCAAACTCTTTTGCCCTTGTTTTGGACTCTAATTTGCATGATTTTAATGGAACTAAACCGGATTGATGCTGTTTTTCAGCAGAATTACCTAGGTGTTATTTTTGTGCAGAAATAAAAGTTCTCGGATTGACCTGAAAATCTACGGAGATTATTTTTGGAATTAATTAAAAATACCGGCGAAAGAATCAACCGGAGGGGGGCCACCCACAGGTCACATGCCCACAGGGCGCGGCCACCCCCCTGGCCACGCCTGGCAGGCTTGTGGGCGCCTGGAGCTCCACCGACCTCAATTCCAACTCTATATATTCCTATTCGAGGAGGAAAAAATCAGGGAGGAGAGTTCATCGCGTTTCACGATACAGAGCCGCTGCCTCCTGTTCTTCCTTGAGAGGCAAGATCTGGAGTCCATTTTGGGCTCCGAAGAGGGGAAATCGAGGCCATCGTCATCACCAACCATCCTTCATCACCAATTCCATGATCCTCTCTGCCGTTCGTGAGTAATCCCATCGTAGGCTTGCTTGACGGTGATGGGTTGGATGAGATTTATCATGTAATCGAGTTAGTTTTGTTAGGGTTTGATCCCTAGTATCCACTATGTTTTGAGATTGATGTTGCAATGACTTTGCTATGCTTAATGTTTGTCACTAGGGCCCGAGTGCCATGATTTCAGATTTGAACCTATTATGTTTTCATGAATATATTTGTGTTCTTGATCCTATCTTGCCAGTGGTAGACACCTATTACGAGTTATGATCCGCATCCCCCAGGGTCACAATAACTAGGATTCTTTTCGGTGATTACCGTAGTTTGAGGAGTTCATGTATTCACTAAGTGCTAATGCTTTCGTCCGGTTCTCTATTAAAAGGAGGCCTTAATATCCCATAGTTTCCATTAGGAGCCCACTGTCATGGGAGGGTAGGACAAAATATGCCATGCAAGTTCTTTTTCATAAGCACGTATGACTATATAAGATATACATGCCTAGATTACATTGATGAATTGAAGCTAGTTCTGTGTTACCCAAGGTTATAACTATTGCATGATGAATGCCATCCAACATAATTATCCATCACCGATCCACTGCCTATGAGATTTTCACATATTGATCTTTGCTAAGTTACTTTTCCATTGCTACTGTTACAATCACCACAAAACTGCTACTGTCACTTTTGCCATCGTTACCGTTACTTCCATACTACTTGTTACTAAATACTTTGCTGCATATATTAAGTCTTTCAGGTGTGGTTGAATTGGCAACTCAACTGCTAATACTCGAGAATATTCTTTGGCTCCCCTTGTGTCAAATCAGTAAATTTGGGTTGAATACTCTACCCTCAAAAACTGTTACGATCCCCTATACTTGTGGGTTATCGAGACCATTTTCTGGCGCCGTTGCCAGGGAGCATAGCTCTATTCTCTGAGTCACTTGGGATTTATATTTGTTGATCACTATGAAGAATACGAAAGACCCAAAAACCAAGATCTATCCCTCTACTACGAGGGGAGGTAAGGAACTGCCATCTAGCTATGCACTTGATTCACTGTTATGAGTAAATTTGCAACACCACCACCTGCTAATAATTCTGATATGTCACAAGTAATTGATGATGCCACTTCTGCTATGCATGATGCTTATGATGATAGTTTTCTTGATAATACTGTGCCACTAGGTGAATTTCTTGATGAACAAATTGCTAGAGTCAATGCTGAAAATAATGATATCTCTACAACTGATGAAATTATTGAAGTTGAACACTATGAGACACCTGCTAGACCTATCTCTCCTAGATATGAATTTCCTAATATACCTAAGGGTTATGTTATGGAAGGAGAGGTAGCTAGGGACTTTCTTGCTTGTAAGGATAGAGATGATCTTAAGAAATTGCTATGTAAATGGAAGGGAAAATCTTTGAATGCTAGAATGCAATATGTTCCTAAGTTTGCTACTTCACCTATCTTCGTTACTGATAAATATTATGAATTCTTTGTCTATCCTGAGATAATTGAATCAGATACTTTCCATGGTTATGAATCTGAAACTGTCGTGGCACATCTTACTAAATTGAATGATATAGCCACCCTATTTACTCATGAGGAAAAAATTCGTTATTACTATATTCTTAAGTTGTTTCCTTTCTTATTAAAGGGCGATGCTAAGATATGGTTTAATTCTCTTGCTCCTGGTTGTGTGTGTAGTCCCTAGGATATGATATATTACTTCTCTGAAAAATATTTTCCTACCCATAAGAAACAAGCTGCCTTACAGGAAATATTTAACTTTGTGCAAATTGGAGAAGAGAGACTCCCACAAGCTTGGGGGAGGCTTCTCCAATTACTTAATGCTTTGCCTGATCATCCTTTCAAGAAAAACAAAATACATGATATCTTTTATAATGGACTAACCAATGCTTCTAGGGACCACCTAGATAGTTGTGATGGTTGTGTTTTCAGGAAATGAACTGTTGAACAAGCTGAACTACTACTCAATAATATATTGAGCAATGATACTAATTAGACTATTCCCGAACCACATACTAAGCCAACTCCGAAGAAAAGAGGTGTTCTATTTCTCAGTCCCGAAGATATGCAAGAGGCAAGAAATCTATGAAAGAAAAAGGTATTAAAGCTGAAGAAGTTAAGAATCTACCACCTATTGAAGAAATACATGGCCTTGATAACCCAACACAGGTAGTAGAGGTAAAATCTCTCCGTAGATTCGATGAAGGTGGTATTCCTTATAATAAGTCTACTAGACAATGCTTGGATGAGTTTGATAAATTTTTTGTTAAGCAAGAAAATTTTAATGCTTATGTTAGTAGACAATTGAAGCATAATAGTTACATGCTTGATCGCTTAGGTGATTATATGAGTTCAATGATCTTAATATTATTAGTAAACATGCTTCCATGGTAACTACTCAAGTAGAACAAGTACTTAAGGCACAAAATGATTTGCTTAATGTGATGAATAGTAAGAACAATGATCATTCTATTAGAGTTGTGACTAGAGGTGGTAAAATGACTCAGGAACCGTTGTATCCCGAGGGCCATCCTAAGAGAATTGAGAAAGATTCTGAGGGAATTAATACTGATGCACCTATTCGTTCGAGTAATAAAAGGAAAAAAAGATGATGATAGGATCTTGCATGCTGCTAGTGAACCTGTTATAGATACACTTGAAAACCCAAATGATATTTCTGTTTCTGATGCTAAGAAACAATCTGGTGATGAACATGAGGCTAGTGATAATATTAATGATGATGTTCATGTTGATGCTCAACCTAGTAATGATAATGATGTGGAGATTGAACCTGTTGTTGATCTTGATAACCCACAACCTAAGAATAAAAGATATGACAAAAGAGACTTTGTTGCTAGGAAGCATGGTAAAGAAAGAGAACCATGGATTTAGAAACCCATGCCCTTTCCTCCTAAATCATCCAAGAAAAAGGATGATGAGGATTTTGAGCGCTTTGTTGAAATTCTTAGACTTGTCTTTTTGCGTATGCGCTTGACACATATTCTGAAAATGTCTCCTTATGCTAAGTATATGAAAGATATTGTGACTAATAAAAGAAAGATACCGGAAGCTGAGATTTCCACCATGCTTTCTAATTACACTTTTAAGGGTGGAATACCTAAGAAACTAGGAGATCCAGGAATACCAACTATACCATGCTCTATTAAAGGGAATTATGTTGAAATTGCTTTATGTGATTTGGGAGCTGGTGTTAGTGTTATGCCTTTCTTTATATCGAAGAATTGATTTGAATAAGTTGACACCTACGGAAATCTCTTTGTAAATGTCTGATAAATCAACTGATTTACCCATCGGTATTTGTGAGGATGTGCCTGTCGTAGTTGCAATTGCTACTATCCTAACGGACTTTATTATTCTTGAGGACGACATTATGTCGATCATCCTTGGTAGACCATTTTTGAATACTGTAGGGGCTGTTACTGATTGCAACAATGACAATGTCACTTTTTATATTAATGGTTATGAGCATACGATACACTTTCCAAAGAAACAACCTCAAGTTCATAGTATCAACTCCATTAAAAATATTCCAACGATTATTATTGGAGACTTTGAATTCCATCTTCCTACTGTCAAGAAGAAATATGATATACTTATTGTTGGGGATATGCATATCCCCATTGAGGTAACTTAGTGTTATTCGAAAATTCTCCAGTTTCATGTTACTCGAAAGAAGTTTGTTAATAAGACTTAATCAACCTTGTTAATGAATACCTTTGGATGAGCATGAGATGGATGAATCTAGAAAGCACAACTTTCTGTACCCAACTTTTACTTTCTATTAGCTAGAGTAAATAAAGTAAAAATGCTATTATTTTTTTGTTTTCTGAGTTTTCCGTGCAATAGAAAAATGACCTAAAAATAAAAGTTCTTCAAATGCCCTAAAACTGTAGTATGATTTTTTCTGAAATATTTAAAAATATCTGGCACTGAGTACATACCAGGGGGAAGCTCGAGTGGGTCACAAGCTCACGGGGCGCGGCCACCCCCTAGCCGCGCCTAGGTGGCTTGTAGGTCCCACGTAGGCCCCCTTCACTTATTCCAGCACCCATCCACTTCGTCTTCCTCCAGAAAAATCCCACCATTGCTTAAACCCATGTTCTAGCTCATTTTGCTGCAATTTTCGATCTCCTTGTCCAAAGCTCCATTCGCAAAACTGTTTTAGAAGATTTCTCTTTGGTATGTGACTCCTCCAATCGTCCAATTAGTTTTTGTTCTAGTGCTTTATATATTGATTTTTTTTGCTGTTGTGGTGACCTTGTTCTTGAGCTTGCATATCAAATTTGTATGGTCCCAAGTAGTTCTGATCCATGATATAGGCTCTAGGCACTTGTGGGAGAAGTTGCTATAAGTTCTGTTGAGTTTTGTTCAACTTTATTTTGAGTCAAAAAAAGAAATGATGAGGAGATTGTTAAGAGGCTCTTCAAGCCAGGGCTGTAAAGAAGATGAAAATGAGACAAAGAAGAAGTCCAAGTACAATCTTCCTCACGTCGTAGAAGTTCGACTATGTGAATGGCCAAGTAATGCATTGTTGAGGGCAGCCGGAATTTATGAAGATTTCAATTATTTGGCCGAGATTGCAGGCATCACCGACTTCCTCAACGATAAGTGTGACCAGTACCTCTTGATCACTAATACCTTTGTGCAAAACTTTCACTTTCATTATAGGGTAGACCCTCCTGCGGTAGAATTTCACTTATATGATGTGCCTAAGAAAATGAACCTCTATGATTTTTGCAATGTTCGCAAAATACCCTATGAGGACAGCATTAGGGAACCACGTCCTAAAGACATGGAAGATTTTATTACCGCCATCACGGTAGGAGAAGAGAGAGGGGTGTCAAAGGCAAGAGCAGCTAGTTTACATTTTCCTGTTCTATGCTACTATTGATTATTAGCGGGAAGATGTCTAGTTGGTCGTGGAGAGTGTGGATGCCTTAGTGCTCCCGACCTTGCCATTCTGCGCCATGCTTTATTTGCTGATAGAACTTTTAGTCTGGGCGCTATGATGGCCCAATGGTAGAACTTAAACCGTTCAAAGGGGCCCATATTTGGAGGCATCTATGCATCTTGTCTAGACAAATACTTTAAGATACCCATTAGGCTTGACGAGGAAGAGGAAATGTTGCTAGCCACGAAATATTTAGACTATGACAGTATGGTAACACATGATTTTATTAGGAAGAATGATGATAGGAGGCTGCTTTACAACTTAGTCTTTAGTCAAGGTACTTGTGAGATTATTGTTGTGCCTGCTTCTTCCTTGTTCGATATTCATTGTAGTAGGTACACTATTATGCCTGGGGAGATTTACAGATATTGGGGTCTGTCTCAACCCCCAACACCTGAACCGGCATAAGCCCTTGATCAGTATCCGGAGCCAGTTTTCTAGTGGGAGCCATAGGATCTCGCCAACCAATGGAACTCTCAGGACCCTCCGGAGTATCCAGGAGAGGGCTATTTCTAGCCATGGCCCTAGACCAACTTAGGCCAAAAGCCTAAGCTTCAGGGAGTACATATTTCTCACCGACTTTACATTCATGTTCACACATTCATCTTAGTACTCGGTGTTCATACATTTTCATTGTACCACATGGTAGTTTATTTCTTCTTTCCGCTTTCTTCTTGTGTGTTGAATTAACTTTGAGAAAATTTAGAAAAAAATAGTTATAGCTTTACCTTTCAGTTTGTTTAGTTGTAGTACTAAAATAAAACCCCAAAAGATTTCTCGTTCTTCTTTTGCTTGTTGGGAGCTTTCCCGTGTAAATAGTTTTTCTCATTCTTGTTTTGATTTTTCTTTCTTTGGGTCGTAAGGAGAAGACCACAAAGAAAATGTCGAGTGGCTCTAATATGCATTATTGTTTACCTATCAGAGAGCCCATATTACCTTGCCTTCTCCTTTGAGTTATTGTTTGCAGATTCCAACTTAGTCCAATGCACGTGCACCCTTATTATTATTCACATCGTTCGGTCGTGCAAGTGAAAGGGAATAATGACGATATTTGATGAAAAGATTGGGATGGAGAAAAGCTGGTACGAACTCGACCTATTTTGCTTTTGTAAATATGATTTGCTCATCGTTCCGAATTCAGTTCCTTATGGGTGAAACATATTTGCAATAACAATTAGAGATTATAGTTACTCATTCCATGCTTCATTAGCTAAGAGTGGATATTGGTTTGTCTTGAGTGCCAACATGCATATTAAAATGGGTGTGATGCAGTATGATAGGTGTTGGAAATATGCCCTAGAGGCAATAAATAAAGTGTTTATTATTATATTTCCTTGTTCATGATAATTTTTTATTATCCATGCTATAATTGTATTGATTGGAAACACATTCCATGTGTGGATGAATAGACAACACTCTGTCCCTAGTATGCCTCTAGTGAACTAGCTCGTTGATCAAAGATGGTCAAGGTTTCCTAGACATTGACATGTGATGTCATTTGATAACAGGATCACATCATTAGGAGAATGATGGGATGGACGAGACCCAAACTATAAACGTAGCATATGATCGTGTCAGTTTATTGCTACAGTTTTCTGCATGTCAAGTATATATTCCTATGACCATGAGATCATGCAACTCACGGACACCGGAGAAATGCCTTGTGTGTATCAAATGTCGCAATGTACCTGGGTGACTATAAAGGTGCTCTACAGGTATCTCTGAGGGTGTCTGTTGGGTTGGCATGGATCAAGACTGGGATTTGTTACTCCGTGTGATGGAGAGGTATCTCAGGGCCCACTCGGTAATACAACATCACAATAAGCCTTGCAAGCAATGTGACTAAGTGTTAGTCATGGGATCTTGTATTACGGAACGAGTAAAGAGACTTGCCGGTAACGAGGTTGAACTAGGTATGGAGATACCGACGATCGAATCTCGGGCAAGTAACATACCAAAGAATGAAGGGAACATCATACGGGATTAACTGAATCCTTGACATAGAGGTTCGACCGATAAAGATCATTGTAGAATATGTAGGAACCAATATGGGAATCTAGGTCCTGCTATTGGTTATTGACCGTAGAGGTGTCTTGGTCATGTCTACATAGTTCTCGAACGCGTAGGGTCTGCACACTTAAGGTTCGGTGACGTCAAGAGGAGCTCCGGAATGGTCCGGAGGTAAAGATTGATATATAGGAAGTCCTGTTTTGGTCGCCGGAAAAGTTTCGGGCTCATCGGTAGTGTACCGGGAGTGCCGGTAGTGTATCGGGGGACCATCGGGAGAGGTATTTCGACCCAAGAGGCTACATGGGCTGTGGGAGGACTAATACCATCCCTTAGTGGGCTGGCCAAAGTTCCACAAAAGGCCCATGCGGCTGGAAAGAGATTCCTAAGTCGAAAAGGTGGAAAAAGGCAAAAAGGGTGGAAATAAGGAACGAGTCCTAATCTGACTAGGAGTTGAGGAGGAGGAGGACTCCTCTACTCATCGGCCGAAGCCTATAGGGGCTGGCCCTTGCGCCAAGCCTTCTCCTCCTCTCCTCCTATATATATTAGAGGGTTTTAGGGTTTTGGCACAAGATTTTCAGCCACGTGCAACCCTACCCTCTAGTTCGTAGTTTCTCCCCTAGATCGGTTTCAGCTGTGCTTAGGCAAAGCCCTGCTGAGATTACTCCACCACCATCGCTGCAGCACCATCACGTTGTCGGAGATCGTATCTACCTCTCCTCTCCCTCTTGCTGGATCAAGGAGGCGGAGATGGTCATCAAGCTATACGTGTGCTGAACGCGGAGGTGCCGTCTGTTCGGTGCTTGATCGGGACGGATCGTGATTGGATCGCGGGACGCCCGATGATTTGGATCGCAAAGACGTTCGACTACATCAACCGCGTTTCTTAACGCTTCCCGCTTAGAGATCTACAAGGGTACGTAGATCCACTCTCCCTCTTGTAGATTCTCATCACCATGGATAGATCTTGCGTGTGTGTAGGAAATTTTTTGTTTCCCATGCAACATTCCCCAACAGTGGCATCATGAGCTAGGTCTATGTGTAGATGAGATCTCGAGTAGAACACAAAGAGTTTGTGGGCGTTGATGCTTAGATTGCTTCCTCCCTTGGTCGTGTTTGTTCAGCGGTATTGTGAGATGAAGTGGCCCGGACCAACCTTACTCGTACGCTTACGAGAGAGTGGTTCCATCGACTAACGTGTAACTTTGTTGCACAAAGATGGCTGGCGGGTGTCTATTTCTCCTACTTTAGTTGGATCGGATTCGACTAAGGTGGTCCTTGAGAATGAAAAGCAACTTATGTATCACCATTGTGGTTTATGCGTAGGTGAGAATTGTTCTTGCTAGTACCGATAGCAGCCACGTAAAACATGCAACAATAATTAGAGGACGTCTAACTTGTTTTTGCAGGGTATGTTGTGATGTGATATGGCCAATTACATGATGAGATCTATGTCATGTATGAGATGATCATGTGTTGTATAGAATATCACGACTTGCATGTCGATGAGTACGGCAACCGGCAGGAGCCATAGGGTTGTCTTTAATTATTGTATGACCTGCGTGTCAATCATTAAGCACTATGTAATGCTTTACTTTATCGCTAAACGGTAGCAATAGTGGTAGAAGCATGGTGGGCGTGACAACCACGATGGTGACACGTTGATGGAGATCATGGTGTCATGCTGGTGACGATGGAGATCATGCCGGTGCTTTCAAGATGTAGATCAAAAGCAGAAGTTCATGGCCATATCATGTCACTTATGATTTGCATGTGATGTTAATCCTTTTATGCACCTTGTTCTGCTTAGGACGATGGTAGCATTATAAGGTCATCCCTCAATTAAATTTCAAGATGAATTGTGTTCTCCCCGAGTGTGCACTGTTGCGAAAGTTCGTCGTGTCGAGACACCACGTCATGATCGGGTATGATAGACTCTACGTTCACATACAACGGGTGCAAGCCAGTGTTGCACATGCAGAACACCCAAGTTAAACTTGACGAGCCTATCATGTACAGACAAGGCCTCAGAACACAAGAGACTGAAAGGTCGAACATGAGTCATATAGTAGATATGATCAACATGATGATGTTCACCATTGAAACCACCTCAACTCACATGATGATCGGACTTGAGTTGGTGAATTTGGATCATGTGACACTCAGATGACCTGAGGGATATCAATTTGAGTGGGAGCTTTAGTAATTTTATTAACTAAATTCACCATCTTGAACAATATTGTAAGTAACCTTTGCATATTTATGTTGTAGATCAATGGCTCGCGCACTAGCACCCCTGAATTTTAATGTGTTCCTAGAGAAAGCTAAGTTGAAAGATGATGGAAGTAACTTTGTTAACTGGGCCCGTAATCTGAGGATTATCCTCATGGCTTCTCAGAAATCATATTTCCTTGATGCACCGCTTGGTGACTAACCCGAAGACATGTCATCCGAAGACGTTAAGAACGCTTGGGAGGCATGTTCTGGGGATTACTCAATAGTTCAGTGTGCAATGTTGTATGGCTTAGAACCGGGACTTCAAAGATGTTTTGAACATCATGGAACATATGAGATGTTCCAGGAGTTGAAGTTTATCTTTCAGAAGAATGCCCGGATCGAGAGGTATGAGACCTCCGATAAGTTCTATGCTTGCAAAATGCAGGAGAACGGGTCTATCAGTGAACATATACTCAGAATGTCTGGGTATTCGACTCGTCTAGCGGAGTTGAGAATGCCCCTTCCGATAGAGGCAATCACTGATAGAGTTCTTCAATCACTGCCACCTAGCTACAAGAGCTTTGTGATGAACTATAACATGCACGGGATGAAAAAATCAGTCGCCGAGCTATTTGCGATGCGGAAAGTCGTTGAGTCTAAAATCCAGAAAGAACATCAAGTGTTGATGGACAATAAAACCACTAGTTTCAAGAAGAATGGCAAGGGCAAGGGCAAGAAGGGTAAATCCAAGAAGGATGGCAAAGCAATTGCTACTCCTGTAAAGAAGCGCAAGGCTGGACCCAAGCCAGAAATCGAGTGATTTCATTGCAAGGGAACTGGTCACTGGAAGCAGAACTGCCCCAAGTACCTGGCTGACAAGAAGGCGGACAACAAAAAACAAGGTATATATGATATACATGTTATTGAAGTGTACCTTACTAACTCTCGTTGTAGTGCCTGGGTATTTGATACCGGTTTTGTTGCTCACATTTGCAACTCAAAATAGGAACTATAGAATAGACGATGGCTGGCGAAGGACGAAGTGACGATGCGCGTGGGAAATGGTTCCAAGGTTGATGTGATCACCGTCAGCATGCTCTCTCTTCGATTACCATCGGGATTAGTGATGAACCTGAATAATTGTAATTTAGTGCCTGTGTTAAGCATGAACATTATATCTAGATCTTATTTATTGTGAGATGGTTACTCATTTAAATTAGAGAATAATGATTGTTCTATTTATATGAGTAATATCTTTTATGGTCATGCACCCAATGTGAGGGGTCTATTCATATTGAATCTTGATAGTGATGATACACCTGTTCATAACATTAATGCCAAAAGATGTAGAGTTGATAATGATAGTACCATTTTCTTGTGGCACTGCCGTTGGGTCATATTGGTGTAAAACACATGAGGAAGCTCCATGCTGATGGACTTTTGGAGTCACTTGATTTTGAATCACTTGACACATGTGAACCATGCCTCATGGGCAAGATGACTAAAACGTTGTTCTCTGGAACAATGGAATGGGCAAATGACTTGTTGAAAATCATACATACTGATGTGTGTGGTCCAATGAATGTTGTAGCGCGCGGTGGATATCTTTATTTTCTCACTTTCACTGATGACTTAAGTAGATATGGATATATTTACTTAATGAAAGACAAGTCTAAAACGTTTGAAAAGTTCAAGCGATTTCAGAGTGAAGTTGAGAATCGTCATAACATTCCTGCAATCTGATCGAGGAGGTGAATATCTGAGTTATGAGTTTGGCAGTCACTTAAGACAGTGTGGAATTGTTTCACAGTTGACCCCTCCCGGAACACCACAACGTAATGGTGTGTTCGAATGTCGTAATCGAACCTTATTAGATATGATGCATTGTATGATGTCTCTTGCCGATTTGCCACTATCGTTTTGGGGTTATGCATTAGAGACAACTGCATTCACTTTAAATAGGGCACCATCGAAATCCGTTGAGACGACGCCATATGAAATGTGGTTTGGCAAGAGGCCAAAGTTGTCGTTTATTAAAGATTGGGGATGTGATGCTTATGTCAAAAATCTTCAGCCTGAAAAGATGGAACCCAAAGCAGAGAAATGCGTCTTCATAAGATACCCAAAAGAGACAGTTGGGTATACCTTCTATCTCAGATCCGAAGGCAAAGTGTTTCTCGCTAAGAACGGAACATTTCTTGATAAAGAGTTTCTCTCGAAATAATCGAGTGGGAGGAAAATAGAGCTTGATGAGGTTATTGAACCTTTACTTCAACAAGAGAGTAGCGCAGTGTAGAAAGATGTTTTTGTGGAGCCTACAATAGTTGATGAGGAAGTTAATGATGATGATCATGAAGCTTCGGATCAAGTCACTATTAAACACATAGGTCGACAAGGGCGCGTGCTGCTCCTGAGTGGTACGACAACCCTGTCTTAGAGGTCATGTTATTGGACAACAATGAACCTACGAGCTATGGAGGAGCGATGATGGGCCCAGATTCTGAGAAATGGTTAGAGGCCATGAAATCCGAGATGGGATCCATGTATGAAAACAAAGTATGAACTTTGGAAGTATTACCTGAAGGGCGAAAGGCCATTCAGAACAAATGGATCTTTAAGAAGAAGACGGACGCGGACGGTAATGTCATCGTCTATAAAGCTCGACTTGTGGCAAAGGTTTTTTTTTTGAAAAGTTCAAGGAGTTGACTATGATGAGACCTTCTCGCCCATAGCGATGCTTAAGGCCGTCAGAATCATGTTAGCAATAGCTGCATATTTCGACTATGAAATTTGGCAGATGGATGTCAAAACAGCGTTCCTCAACGGTTTCCTTGAGGAAGAGTTGTATGTGATGCAACCGGACGGTTTTGTTGATCCAGAGAATGATGACAAAGTTTGCAAACTCTAGCGATCCATTTATGGACTGGTGCAAGAGTCTCGGAGTTGGAATACACGCTTTGATGAGGTGATCAAAGTGTTTGGGTTTATACAAGTTTATGGAGAAGCTTGTATTAACAAGAAAGTGAGTGGGACCTCTATAGCATTTCTAATATTATATGTAGATGACATATTGTTGATTGGAAACAATATAGAAATGCTGGAAAGCGTGAAGGAATATTTGAACAAGAGTTTTCAATAAGGACCTAGGAGAATCTGCTTTCATATTAGGCATTAAGATCTATAGAGATAGATTGAGACGCTTAATTAATAGCACTTTCACAAAGCACATACCTTGATAAAGTTTTGAAGAAGTTCAAAATGGATCAGTCCAAGAAGGGGTTCTTGCCTGTGTTGCAAGGTGTGAAGTTGAGTAAGACTCAATGCCTAGTGACTGCAGAAGATAGAGAGAAGATGAGTGTCATCCCTTATGCTTCAGCCATAGGCTCTATCATGTATGCAATGCTGTGCACAAGACCCGATGTCAGCCTTGCCATAAGTATGGCCAGAAGGTTTCAAAGTGATCCTGGAATGGAGCACTGGACAGCGGTCAAGAATATCCTTAAGTACCTGAAAAGGACTAAGGAAATGTTTCTCGTTTATGGAGGTGATGAAGAGCTCATCGTAAAGGGTTACATCGATGCAAGCTTTGACACTGATCTGGATGACTCGAAGTCGCAAACCGGATATGTATTTATTCTCAATGGGGGAGCGGTAATCTGGTGCAGTTCCAAACAAAGCGTGGTAGCCGATTCTACATACGAAGCCGAGTACATCGCAGCCTCGGAGGCGGCGAAGGAAGGTGTCTTGATGAAGCAGTTCATGGAAAATCTTAGAGTAGTGCCCAGTGCATTGAATCCAATGACTCTGTTCTGTGACAACACTGGTGCCATTGCTCTGGCCAAGGAACCAAGGTTTCACAAGAGGACGAGACACATAAAGCGACACTTCAATTCCATCCGCGATTACAATGAGGAGAAGGAAATAAATATTTGCAAAGTGCACATGGATCTGAATGTTGCAGACCCTTTGACTAAACCTCTTCTAAGGGCTAAACATGATCAACACTAGAACTGCATGGGTGTTCAATTCATTACAATGTAAATCACATAGTGATGTGAACTAGATTATTGACTCTAGTGCAAGTGGGAGACTGTTCAAAATATGCCCTAGAGGCAATAAATAAAGTGTTTGTTATTATATTTCCTTGTTCATGATAATTGTTTATTATCCATGCTATAATTGTATTGATTGGAAACACATTGCATGTGTGGATGAATAGACAACACTCTATCCCTAGTTTGCCTCTAGTGAACTAGCTCGTTGATCAAAGATGGTCAAGGTTTCCTAGACATTGACATGTGATGTCATTTGATAACAGGATCACATCATTAGGAGAATGATGGGATGGACGAGACCCAAACTATAAACATAGCATATGATCGTGTCAGTTTATTGCTAATTTTCTGCATGTCAAGTATATGTTCCTATGACCATGAGATCATGCAACTCACGGACACCGGAGCAATGCCTTGTGTGTATCAAACGTCGCAACATAACTGGGTGACTATAAAGGTGTTGTACAGGTATCTCCCAAGGTGTTTGTTGGGTTGGCATGGATCAAGACTGGGATTTGTTACTCCATGTGACGGAGAGGTATCTCAGGGCCCACTCGGTAATACAACATCACAATCAGCCTTGCAAGCAATGTGACTAAGTGTTAGTCACAGGATCTTGTATTACGGAACGAGTAAAGAGACTTGCCGGTAACGAGGTTGAACTAGGTATGGAGATACCGACGATCGAATCTCGGGCAAGTAACATACCGAAGAACAAAGGGAACATCATACGGGATTAACTGAATACTTGACATAGAGGTTCGACCGATAAAGATCTTCGTAGAATATGTAGGAACCAATATGGGCATCCAGGTCCCGCTATTGGTTATTGACCGTAGAGGTGTCTCGGTCATGTCTACATAGTTCTCGAACCCGCAAGGTCTGCACACTTAAGGTTCGGTGACGTTTCGGTAGTATAGAGTTATGCATGGTGGTGACCGAAGGTTGTTCGGAGTCCCGGATGAGATCCCAGACGTCACGAGGAGCTCCAGAATGGTCCGAAGGTAAAGATTGATATATAGGAAGTCCTATTTTGGCCGCTGGAAAAGTTTCGGGCTCATCGGTAGTGTACTAGGAGTGCCGGTAGTGTACCGGGGGACCATCGGGAGAGGTATTTCGACCCGAGAGGCTACATGGGCTGTGGGAGGACTAATACCAGCCCTTAGTGGGGTGGCCAAAGTCCCACACAAAGCCCATGAGGCTGGGAAGAGATTCCTAAGTGGAAAAGGTGGAAAAAGGCAAAAAGGGTAGAAATAAGGAAGGAATCCTAATCCTACTAGGAGTGGAGGAGGAGGACTCCTCCTCTCCACTTCGGCCGAAGCCTAGAGGGGCTGGCCCTTGCGCCAAGCCTTCTCCTCCTCTCCTCCTATATATACTAGAGGGTTTTAGGGTTTTGGAACAAGATTTTCAGACACGTGCAACCCTACACTCTAGTTCGTAGTTTCTCCTCTAGGTCGGTTTTAGCTGTGCTTAGGCGAAGCCCTGCTGAGATTACTCCACCACCATCGCCGCAGCACCGTCATGCTGTTGGAGAACTCGTCTACCTCTCCACTCCATCTTGCTGGATTAAGAAGGCGGAGATCGTCATCAAGATGTATGTGTGCTGAATGCGGAGGTGTCATCCATTCGGTGCTTGATTAGGAAGGATCGTGATTGGATCGCGGGACGCTCGGCGATTTGGATCGTGAAGATGTTTGACTACATCAACCGCGTTTCTTAACGCTTCCCGCTTAGCGATCTACAAGGGTACGTAGATCCACTCTCCCTCTCGTAGATGCTCATCACCATGGATAGATCTTGCGTGTGCGTAAGAATTTTTTTTGTTTCCCATGCAATGTTCCCCAACAATAGGATGGTATCCTCCTTTGAATGATTCAAGTGGCTTGACTTGGCACATGTTCATGCATGTAGTTGAAACAAAATCAACATAGCCTCCACGATATTTATGTTCATGGTGATTTATATCCTACTCATGCTTGCATTCAATGTTGGTTAATCCCAAAACATGTTGATGACTATTATCGCTCTCTAATTGATTGCTCTCCAATCTTTTGCTAGCCTTCACTTGTACTAAGCGGGAATTCTGCTTGTGCATCCACTTCCTGAAACCCAAAGTTGTTCCATCTGAGTCCACCATACCTACCTATATGTAGTATTCACCTGTCGTTCCAAGTAAATTTGCATGTGCCAAACTCTAAACCTTCAAATAATATTCTGTTTTATATGCCTGAATCGCTTATGTAGTGACTGGGGGCCGTCAATATTTTCCATGGTAGGTGGGTTATTCTCATGATATGTGTTGATTCACTATCATTCACGAGAAAGTGGCTGGTATTCGGGATGCCCAGTTCCATGCTCAAAATCAAATCAAAATATAATGAAATAAAACTCCCCCAGGACTGTGTTTGTATGGACTGTACCTGTGAATTTGGCTCGCCATGGAGTGTGATTGATTGCTAGAGGGGGAGTAAAAACTTATCATTCTGTTTGGAAACCACCTATAATGTATCTAGCATGGAAGATGGTGAAATCTATTGGTCGTTATGATGAAAATGAAAGTATACCTCTCAAAATTGTTATTCATCTCTGTTTTAAAAGCTCGAGCTCTGGCACCTCTGCAAATTAATGCTTCCCTCTACGAAGGGCCTATCTATTTTACTTTACTATTGAGTCATCCTCCTCTTATAAAAATCACCAGTTAGAGAGCACCACCGTCATTTGTATGATTTTCTATTAATTGATATTGAGTATGAGTGTGACTGGATCTCTTTTACCATGCATTACAATGTCTAGTCAATCCTTGTTCTTCGGGGGTGCTCTGCATTTATGTTTTGCGGTCTTAGAAAGGGCTAGCGAGATACCATTATGTCATATTGTATCATGATTGTTTTTGATAATAGTGTTGTCATCTGAGAGTTATTATTATTGCTCGAGGTAGTTATGCCATTGATATGAGTAAATGTGAGACCTAAATGTTATTCTGAACATGGTTAGTCTATAATCTATGCTAAAAATCTGAACATCAGTTAGACATATTTACAACAACAAGATCAAACAAAGTTTGTAAAAGTTTTTCTTTATCACTTTCAGTTTATCAACTGAATTGCTTGAGGACAAGCAATGGGTTAAGCTTGGGGAGTTGATACGTCTCCATCGTATCCACTTTTCCAAACTCTTTTTCCCTTGTTTTGGACTCTAATTTGCATGATTTGAATGGAACTAACCCGGACTGACGCTGTTTTCAGCAAAATTACCTTGGCGTTATTTTTGTGCACAAATAAAAGTTCTCGGATTGACCTAAAAATCTACAAAGATTATTTTGGAATTAATAAAAAAACTGGCTAAAGAATCAACCGGAGGGGAGCCACCCACAGGTCACAAGCGCCTGGAGCTCCACCGACCTCAATTCCAATTCTATGTATTACGGATTCATGGAGAAAAAATTCATGGAGAAGAGTTCATCGCGTTTGACGATACGGAGCCGCCGCCTCCTGTTCTTCCTCGGGAGGCCAGATCTGGAGTCCGTCTTGGGATCCGGAGAGGGGAAATTGACGCCATCGTCATCACCAACCATCCTTCACCACCAATTCCATGATGCTCTCTGCCATTCATGAGTAATCCCATTGTAGGGTTGCTGGACGGTGATGGGTTGGATAAGATTTATCATGTAATTGAGTTAGTTTTGTTAGGGTTTGACCCCTAGTATCCACTATGTTCTGAGATTGATGTTGCTATGACTTTGTTATGCTTAATGCTTGTCATTAGGGCCGAGTGCCATGATTTCAGATCTGAATCTATTATGTTTTCATGAATATATATGTGTTCTTGATCCTATCTTGCAAGTTGTAGACACCTATTACGAGTTATGATCCGCATCCCCCAGGGTGACAATAACTGGGATTCTTTCCGGTGATTACCGTAGTTTGAGGAGTTCATGTATTCACTAAGTGCTAATACTTTGGTCCGGTTCTCTACTAAAAGGAGGCCTTAATATCCCTTAGTTTCAATTAGGACCCCGCTGTCATGGGAGGGTAGGACAAAATATGTCATGCAAGTTCTTTTTCATAAGCACGTATGACTATATAAGGTATACATGCCTACATTACATTGATGAATTGAAGCTAGTTCTGTGTCATCCTAGGTTATAACCGTTGCATGATGAATGCCATCCAACATAATTATCCATCACCGATCCGTTGCCTACGAGGTTTTCGCATATTGATCTTGTCTAAGTTACTTTTTCATTGCTACTGTTACAATCACTACAAAACTGGTAGTGTCACTTTTGCCATCGTTACCGTTACTTCCATACTACTTGCTATTAAATACTTTGCTGCAGATATTAAGTCTTTCAGATGTTGTTGAATTGACAACTCGGCTGCTAATACTCGAGAATATTCTTTGGCTCCCCTTGTGTCGAATCAATAAATTTGGGTTGAATACTCTATCCTTGAAAACTGTTGTGATCCTCTATACTTATGGGTTATCACCGTTCTCCACCAGAACCCAGAAAAGACCGCCCGGTCGCAAGTCTCCGGCGGACCGAGGACCTTGGGAGGGGGCAAGGGCGATCTCCGGGATCGCCACCCCCATCGCCAGTCCACATTTTCCGCTCAATCCATTTTTTCCTCTAGCAAGCGTACCTGTCGAGGATGGTTATCATTTTTCTTTTGTCAAGAAAAAAGCTAAGCTAAAGTCGATCTAAAGCCGATTTGGAATGTTTGGATTGAGTGCATATAGCTGGGTTGAAGCTTAGGGTTGGTAAAATTCTTCACCATAAGCACGTGCATGGCTAATTATTGTATTATTGGTACGTAAAATATGTCAATACTATAACCATGTCATTGAATCTTTGACACATGTTAAAGTTTCAGTCAATTTTTTTAATGAATGCAAAAGTTTTGCCTTATTTATTACTCCCTCCATTTCAGAATATAAGGTGTATTGTTTTCCATGTAAGTCAACCATTTAAATATTTGACCAAGATTATAGAATAAACTAACAATATCTGTAATTCCAAATAGATCAAATATCAAACTACCTGGCATGATGGTTCAAATGATATAAATTTTGTATTACGGATATTGATATATTTTTCGGAAAACTTGGTCAAACATGGCCTCATTTGACTTTTGGTAAAACAAATACACCTTATAAAGAAACGGAGGGAGTAATTAACAACAACAACAATAATAAGAGTTAGTAACAATGTAGTGCGTCCGTGTTTTCCGATATCTAAGTTTAACCATACATTTAACCAACGAGACCGACTGTTGGGGAGCAAAAGTTATACCACTGACGAATGGAGGCAAAAAATTATACTACTAAATTCGTATTTTAATACGAATTCAGTGATATAATTTTTGCTCCTGTCGTAGTCGGTCTCGTTTATTAAATATATGATCAAACTTAAATTTCAGAAAACGCGGAGGCACTACGTGGAATTGAGAAAGTGCAAAATAACAATACTATCCCGGAATTAGGTGCCCCAAATATTTCGTTCCGGCTATAACGCACAACTAGCGTCCCTTTTGGTAGAGTTGAGGTGAAGGCTAGAAGGCATGAATTGGTTACGAAAGAGCATGTCTTTCTCTCGTTTCAAATGGTCCTTTCAACAAGTATTCACATTACAAATCCGAGTCATTCCTTAACCATTTTCCAAAAGACGTAAAGTCGGCAGTTGTTGGCAGTCATTGACAAAGTCAAATACCAACGCACTCGCAAAACAAGTCAAATATAAACGCAGGGTCGAAACCATGCATGGCCGTGATTTAAATATTTCTTGAGTCGGCTTGGCCTTTTGCGCTCGATCGGTGTAAATCATTAGTTAGCCGAAAAGGTTTTACTCGTTGGGAAGAAACTACATGGACATGTTGAAAGGCTTTCGTTACAGAGACGTGTCTAATAAACTCTAAAGCCTACAACATATATGTACAAAGACCAAAGACCACATGAACTTTCCACGATATCAGTTGGTAAGCACTACCTTCGGATGACCATAGGAATTCCACGACATGCATTTTCTCCTCCAGAAAGTAGGCTATAATGCCACCAAAGTTGTTCAATGAAATTCTTTCTTCCCTGAAAAAGGAAATATATAACCTTTTTCCTATAGACCGGACCGGACTAGAATAAGAATCTGTCCTGTCATGTACTCCATCGTTTCTAAATGTAAGTTTTTTTTATAAAGATTTCATTATCAACTACAAACAAATGTATATATACATACTGAGGGAATGTATATTCATTCATTTTTCTTCGTATGTAGTTTATAGTACAATTTTTAAAATAATTATATTTAAGAACGAAGGAAGTATGTATGCAGCTGACCGACCCACCAACTAGTTTTAGAGGCGCATTTTGACTCCGTGTGAGCAACAACTTGACCATTCAAGGAAAAAACTTGACCATTGAAAAAGATGCGGTCGATCGATATTCCGACGCAAGCTTTGCAAGCCCCGTTAACCCCACACGGGCAACAGCCCAAAATCATTTTCCCTCGCACGCCTGCGACGGTGTGCACGCGGATGACCAACGAGACCCAGACCAGACCAGAGAACGCTGGGCATTCCTTCCGTTTTGCTTTCCTCGTGGGTGGAGCCGTCGGAGTCGAGAGCTAAAATGACGCGTACGTACGTGCAATTTGGCTCGATGGAGTGATCCAGCAACTCCCCCGAAGCAGCGTACAGAAATTGAGCGGAAATTGAACCTGCAACTTGGGGCGCACTTGGTCACTCACTAGTCTCTACTGGAGTCACAGTCGAGAAATGTCTTACGTACGAATCTTCAGTGCAGTTACCCATACAGATTGTCCCAAACACCCAATGGAGAACATCAATTCCGTTTCAGAAAAGAAGAAGAAGAAGAGGGAACATGAACATGTAACCTTCGAAGAAATCATTCCATAGTCACCTGGCAAGTCAAGTGTGCACCAGCAAAGTGAGAATGGATCTTCACGCGAGGGCAGCGCAGAGTGCACAATGACCCGCATCAGAGATGACCAAGAAACAAATAAATGCCTCCTAGTTTTGTTTTCTTTAGATGAAGGCTCCAACAAACTAATACTGAAGATAGATCCTCCCAACAAACTAATTCATTATGTCAGGAAAATAACATGAAAGCGTCAAATTGCATTAGGAAATGCTCAAGGTCACGAGTTCAATCAAAACCATATGGCCTTGTGCTGCCCTGAATTTAAATAGAATATGTGGGGTTCGTTGCACCCTGAAGAAAATACTAGTGAAAGGCCTATGGATCAATAGCAGATAACAACAACTCCCAGTGCATCAACAGCAGAGCCCCACTAGCTTCTTTTGGAGAAACAATCCAAGCTACTTTGTCAAACCAAGGACCGTGTAACTGTTTTCAAAGATTTCTTTTATTGTAGTTTTGTACTAGACGGTGTAAGCAGCCGCCCGCTTGTTTTAAATGTTGCAATGTGGACAAAAGGACATGCTTACCTTAGTACAATTGCATGTTCGCATCTCCAGTGGCACCAATTAGGTAAAGCTCAGCAATAGTTTGTAGAATGTAGCAGACAGGCACATGATGCATGATTAACACTGAGGCTTGAGCATGTGAGCACGCATGAATCTTGTTCTGACTAATCCGACATGAATACCACTCCTCCGGAAAGGAGAAACGACCATGTGCCTGCGCAAACGGCTGGGCACCAACCATCTTGCATAGCCCGCAGCCCCCAGCGGGCGCTCTGCCTCTCGTCCCCCGCAGACCGCACCAACCATCTTGCGCACCCGATGCCGCCACCGAACGCCTGTACGTAGTCACCGCCCGGTCCGTGCGCTCCAACGGCCACTGGTGCAGGCCTTCCAGGTCCACAATCCACACCAACCCACACTGCCCAACTGCGCTCCCTATTTAACCCGTCTTCTCCCTCCGTTCCTCTCCAAGAAGAGCCTCACCTTCTTCTGCGATTTCAGCTCCTCTTGAGCGCTATTCCGCCCTCCAGACACCGATAATTCCAACACCACTTCCAGAATTCATTCAGATACACAAACGCCTGCCCAGTTTCTAGCTTACTTGCTTTAGCACTTCTTTGCATATCCTGATGGAGTGCGAGAACGGGCAAGTCGCCGCCAACGGCGATGGCTTGTGCGTCGCACAGCCGGCGCGTGCCGACCCTCTGAACTGGGGGAAGGCGGCCGAGGAGCTGTCCGGGAGCCATTTGGATGCCGTGAAGCGGATGGTCGAGGAGTACCGTAAGCCCGTGGTGACCATGGAGGGCGCCAGCCTGACCATTGCCATGGTCGCCGCGGTGGCTGCGGGCAGCGAGACCAGGGTGGAGCTCGATGAGTCCGTTCGCGGCCGCGTCAAGGAGAGCAGCGACTGGGTCATGAACAGCATGATGAACGGCACCGACAGCTATGGTGTCACCACCGGATTCGGTGCCACCTCTCACCGGAGGACCAAGGAGGGCGGCGCTCTCCAGAGAGAGCTCATCCGGTACGAATTAAACCACAAACAGATTATATTTCAGTTGTTGATCATCTTTGTCTCTTAGTTATGGAAAACCTTATTTTTTTCGTGTATTCCTCGTCTATTCAGATTCCTTAACGCTGGAGCCTTCGGCACTGGCAACGACGGGCACGTTCTGCCTGCTGCGGCGACTAGAGCAGCCATGCTCGTCCGTGTCAACACCTTGCTTCAGGGGTATTCTGGCATCCGCTTCGAGATACTCGAAACGGTCGCCACACTTCTCAACGCCAACGTGACACCATGCCTGCCACTCCGGGGCACGATCACCGCGTCCGGTGACCTCGTCCCGCTTTCCTATATTGCGGGCCTGGTAACCGGCCGCCCAAACTCCATGGCCACGGCCCCGGATGGCACAAAGGTTAACGCCGCGGAGGCATTTAAGATTGCCGGCATCCAGCATGGCTTCTTCGAACTGCAGCCCAAGGAAGGCCTTGCCATGGTGAACGGCACGGCAGTAGGCTCTGGGCTTGCATCAATGGTGCTTTTCGAGGCTAACATCCTTAGCCTCCTTGCTGAGGTGTTGTCAGCCGTCTTCTGTGAGGTCATGAACGGCAAGCCGGAGTACACCGACCACTTGACCCACAAGCTGAAGCACCACCCTGGACAGATTGAGGCCGCCGCCATCATGGAGCATATACTTGAAGGCAGCTCCTACATGATGCTTGCGAAGAAGCTCGGTGAGCTAGACCCATTGATGAAGCCAAAGCAAGATAGATATGCACTCCGCACATCTCCACAGTGGCTTGGTCCGCAGATCGAAGTCATCCGTGCTGCCACCAAGTCGATCGAGCGGGAGATTAACTCCGTCAACGACAACCCACTCATTGACGTGTCCCGTGACAAGGCTATCCATGGTGGCAATTTCCAGGGCACACCCATCGGTGTGTCCATGGACAACACCAGGCTTGCCATTGCTGCTATTGGCAAGCTCATGTTTGCCCAATTCTCGGAGCTAGTGAATGACTTCTACAACAACGGTCTGCCGTCCAACCTCTCTGGCGGGCGCAACCCGAGCTTGGACTATGGTTTCAAGGGGGCTGAGATTGCCATGGCCTCGTACTGCTCTGAACTTCAATTCTTAGGCAACCCTGTGACCAACCATGTCCAGAGCGCAGAGCAACACAACCAAGATGTCAACTCTCTCGGTCTCATCTCCTCCAGGAAGACTGCCGAGGCCATTGACATATTGAAGCTCATGTCCTCGACATTCTTGGTTGCGTTGTGTCAAGCTATTGACCTCCGCCACCTCGAGGAGAATGTCAAGAATGCTGTGAAGAGTTGTGTGAAGACGGTGGCTAGGAAGACACTAAGCACCGATAACAATGGTCATCTCCACAACGCACGCTTCTGCGAGAAGGACCTTCTTCTCACTATCGACCGTGAGGCGGTTTTCGCGTATGCAGATGACCCATGCAGCGCTAACTACCCACTCATGCAGAAGATGCGTGCAGTTCTTGTGGAGCATGCCTTGGCGAATGGTGAGGCCGAGCGCGACATGCAAACATCAGTGTTTGCCAAGCTTGCCATGTTCGAGCAAGAGCTTCGTGCAGTGCTACCAAAGGAGGTCGAGGCTGCCCGGAGCGCTGTGGAGAATGGCACTGCCGCACAGGGAAACCGTATCAACGAATGTCGATCATACCCGCTCTACCGGTTTGTGCGCAAGGAGCTTGGAACTGAGTATTTGACTGGAGAGAAGACACGATCTCCCGGTGAAGAGGTGGACAAAGTGTTTGTTGCCATGAACGAGGGCAAGCACATCGATGCATTGCTCGAGTGCCTCAAGGAGTGGAATGGTGAGCCTTTGCCTATATGCTGAATAGAGGGTCGAGAAAGTGAAGAGTAGTGTGCTTCAGAAGGCTTGGGATGTTCATACCTGATAAGTGATAATATTGTTTTTTCGTTGTATTTTCTTCATGGTCGATGTTTGGTAGGATTCTTCCACAGCTGCCATGTTGTTACCAAAAATTGCAATTCCATTACTTGGCAGTGATAGGTAGCGAGTAAAACTTCTATGATGTAAGTTAAAAAGGTAAAATATGTGATGAATAATTATGGTAAATGTAGTGGTCCCTCTTTTTACATCAGTTGTCTGCTTATTTTTTAGAACAGACTAGTTGTCTGGTTTGTCTTGAGACAATTCTCAATGTTGCAAAGTATCTATTACGTTTTCTAACTGCAAAGAGACTGTTTGTTGGGACATTGAGTGCGAGTTCGAGCTCACGTGCATCATTTGCTATAGTAAAGTCAAAAATATATTAAAAAATTGCCAAAAATCATAAACTTTTGGCAACGAACATTGATGTGCGTTTCACATGCGGGCAAATTTTCATGATGAATTCACATTTGTAGAGGTCTCGGCAAAAAACCAAAATCATGCTAAAAAACACTATTTTTGAAGCATTGATTATTTTTTTGCCATGACCTGCATGAATGTCGTTTTGTCACGAAAAATTTCACGCGTATGAAAAACACATCAATGTTTGTTGGAAATAAAACAGATTATTCTTTAACTTTTTAAATATTTTTCAAATTGTATTATAGAAGTGTGCATGTGAGCTCGATCTCACATGAGCACTTTCGCTATTATTGGGATGCCATATGGTGTGTGGACGTGATGCTCGATATAAGCCATGTATCCAAAAGTAAAAAAATTAGAAAAGGAGCAATGCCTTCGGCCTCTGCATCAGCACGATGCATACGACCCCAAGTAAGTAATTTTAAAATCCGCGGTTTCACATAGTCTCCGAATAAACAAAACGAACGAAATAAGTGCCACAGTCGGCTAAATAGGCTTAGATGCCTAACCATATATCCTATTATTGGACTGTCATCTAAACGGGTTGTAGATATCCCGCGCTACCATCCCCACCGGGTAGACCCAGTAACCAAAGGCTCACTGGTATCCGCAGGAGTGAGTAACGACCAAGTACGGATCCAAGCCGATGCTCTGTGCAGTACCTGCAAAAGGTTAATATGTGTTTGCCTGTTAAAAACAACATCATTCCTGCAATTTCAAATAGACCAAAGTAGTGCACATATGCCTATACGAATGTACCTAGCAGTAATTGTATCAACTCTATCCAACTACGTTCCAAACAACGTATCTATGAAATCTAGAGGCATAATATTAAAGGCTATACGAACTGTCTGCCATAAAAAGAAAATGGTGCCCACAAAAGCCATTGGTCTGCTATATCGCTAGTTCCATCAACATGATGCAATGGCTTCTCTAGAATCTGATCTTTGTAACTAGTTGTTGATATTGGTTCAGTATTCTATTTGAAAATTTCGTCAGAAATATAATTCTGACTTCACTTATTCTACCAATATATTTGAGATAACTGATATTTTTTACTTATTTTAATCGGAGCTGAAGATAGCATTTTCAGCAACGAAAAAGTCCACTAAACCGAACACCTGACCCATACATCATTTTTTTAAACAAAGGAAAAAAGATATGCCTCATTGATTAATTCAGAAGAAAAGAGTTGCCTATTTAATTTATGAAAATACGGACGAAGACCGATACAAACAACCCATACAATCACCGTAACCGCACAATCGGCCCACCCAACACACAGTAAATGCAGTTCGACACATGTAGAACACGATGAAATTCCTTAAGAGAACCCCAACAATGGTGAAAACTAAGTACCCTTCATCATGAGATCACGGACATCTTTCGGATGGCGCCACCCTTCTTGTTTTTGTTCTTCTTTGGTTTCTTCATGTTTGGTTTCTCCTTTAGGAGGCAACCACTTGTCTTATCGGGTTCAGGCTTATTAGCCACCCATTTGTCAAGGAAATCACGGAACTCATTCTATTTATTCATGTAGCCGTCATCAACCAAGAGGCTCCTAGGAGCAAGCACCAACTCACATGCCTCATCGACATCATCAACAGGAACTACCGACACGACATCATCAACCATAGGAACCACCGACACGATGGACCCAGGAGCCCCTAGTTGCTCACATGACAAATCTATACAGTTACTAAGCTCACAGGAATTACTTGCATGTGGTTAGTCGATGATTTGGCAACACTCGTGCCCCACCTGTAAGGGGTGAGTTATTGTTCCGTTCGGTTTGTTCGCTGCCTTTGCAAGTAGAAATTCACAACAGTCCTATCGAATCTGCTTCAACCAATCCATTCCTTCCACTGGAGGCCGATCCCCTCCTCCTGACGACGTCGTGGCCGCCACGAGCGTCCACTATCAGAAGTGATGAGCTCCCCCGATCCCTCCTTGTGTGTCGTAGCCGATCGTTTTTGTGATGCCACGCCGCACCCACCTCCCTGCCCCGATGCTCTGTTATTTTGCGCCAATCACCGTGTTCCGCTACTGCGGGTTGCCGCATCGACGTCAGGGGAGCTGTTTTACTCCACTACCTAACCCATCTCTCTCCCCACAACGAGGCAATGGCCGGTAGCAGCAACACAAGGGGCCTACAAATTAGGCGGTACAAGAAGCTTCTAGGGCCCTTGATATGTGGCACGCTGCTGACGGGGACGCCATGCAGAGGTGCACTGGACGGGCTGCCTTCAGCTCTCTGTCATCTTCGCGACCTTGCTATGGCCGACAAGGTCAATTTCTCTCCCTTCCCCCCTCTCTCTCTCCCTCCCTCAATCTCTCTCATCCACACCATTTAATGTTGGTTCCTCACTATTCGGTTTTGGAAAAGTTCACCATGATTCGACATGTTAGAGATTTGTGGTGCATGCATGGAATGTTCGTCGATGCATAAGGTGTAATAATTCTTTATGCGGTTTTTTGTGTGCTCGAGATCTCATGGAACAATTTTAATTTGCAAGCATATATCTTTTTAGCGGGAATTGCCATCTGAGCTTAATTGTAGGTCTAATTCCTAGAGGAAACTAATTGCAAGTGTAATACTCAGAACAATCTGTTCTCACCTTTTTATCCCTTTTAAACTTACGGATTGAGTTGGTATTTCTTTGGATCGATTTTTGTAGTTGTTGATGCTATTCACATTCATGTATGTGAGTTGTAACATTTACTTAGGTTGGTTGCATCATTTAAAATTTACTAGATTGATAGTTGGACTGGAGAATTCAGTGCCTCATCCTGACTAAATAAGAAGTTCTCATCTCTCATCTATCAAAATATGTTCCCGTGTTTGCAAATTCAGTCCATTTGCTTTGGCATCTTGCAACATCAGAACAAATAGGAATGTTGTGCCCAAAGGTACTTTTCAGTTGTGGATGGTATGTTCTGAATTTAACTCTATGGTTTATCAAACTAATGGAGATATTATAGGTGTATGCGACTAGAGTTTAGGCATCGTATGTTCTGCTAGTACCTTTTGGTTTATGTTTCTCGAACTTTAACAAAAAACCAAATTACGTTAATGATCATTGGGAAGAAGTTCTCACATACAGATTTCCTAACTGTCCTTACTGGTTAGCAGGAAGAATATCTTATAACTGGTTTTTCAAAAATGAATATTACAAGCAAAGATGTAAGAAGCATGGGTTTAACGAAGGTGATAGAAACACCTCCTTGAATGATTCCTAGTGCTTTTGTCGCATATGCCCTCTAATAGTATTCATGATATTTACTTCCTTCTAATAGTATTCATGCTATTTACTTCGTTTTGATGGAGGTGGTTTAAAGTGAGGCATTGCTTCTATCCATGTATTTTTCAGTGCTTGGAATGCCACCTACTTAGAAACATATATAGGTTGGTATAAGAAAGAGAGGGCTGAGAAGAAAGATAATAAACCAATATAGTATTATGTCTTCTTTTTATTTGGTTGGACTGAGAAGAAAGAAGGATATTAAACCAAAGTTGTTATCCATATTGTTATTTTTTTCGGTTATGTAAGTTGCATGGTGCTACAATCTAGAAATTGTAGCTTTAGCGTCCACTTAATGGCTTGCATAGTTTTACTTCCATTACATCATTTTAGTTCCCATCACTTATTGTACTTGACCTAGATTTTATGGAGAGAGAAACAACTAATTTTATTATGAATCTCATAAATCTGTAAAGCAATTGCAATGATTTAAATAGTTATTCAAAATAAAGGGTGGTCTTGAACTCATGATTGTGAAAATGGAAAATACAAATCTCATGGTTGTGAAAACAAAAAATACACATGAGGAACACCTATAATATCTTCTAAGTTACCAAGCTTCTAGGAAATGAAGCTACTTGGTACATGCGAGCATTGGGCGGTAGGCGGGACCCTTTTGTGAGCCTTTTCACGATGCATGCTACCCGAGTTGGCCCGTCCGTTTGGAATGTGTGGCCTGCGGCCTAAGCTGGAGAGTGGGAAATGGGAATTAGTGATGCGGTGGTTGAGTTTATGACAGAGTCGACACTATATGGAATAATTTTGATCCATGGCATGAGGCGACGACGATGGCTACAACATATCTTCCTTCCCTCGCTGGAAAAGCTCCTCTTTTCCCTCCCCAAGCTTTCGTCCTCCACCCAACATCTTCTCTTTCTGCCCCAAGCTTGCCTACACGTTTCCCTAATCAAGAAATGCCTTTCGGAGGCATGGCGAAGATGCCAATTTTGTAGTTCGGAGCATGAGATGATTTAGTATGTATTCTCTCTATGTTGTGATGTGCTAAGTTCATTTCATATTTAATGACCTTGAAACCTTCTTAGTTTAGTTCTAATTCAGAATTGGTATCTTCATCATTTCTATTGTGATTTTCCCTTGTAAGCGAGGTTTCTGTTTGATGGGTCTGCAAAAGTTTTCCAATCTCCGTTATTTTTGATGGGATTTCCTCTGTCGTCTGAGAAGTTCAACATGCTGATTCAAACTAGAACATCATCAGCTGAGCTCCTGATTCCAATTTTTTGGTGTCCAAAGAGGTAGAAACAACAAGAAACTTGAGATCCTCTATCGTGGTGTTCTCATGGCAGATGTCATGAGGTGGCTTACCGAGTGTGGTTGGGGCTGATGGACACCGGTGGGTTCCGGAGGTGAGATTTTGGACAAGCGGTGTGAGACACACGATGTACCCAAGTTCAGGGACCTCCGGGGGAGGTAAGACCCCTAGTCCTGTCGGATCAAGTATATGAGAGGAGTGTGTTACAATGGTGCTCTTGGAGCTGTTCGCCAAAGGGGAAAGAGGGGGCTAGGCCACCGGTCTACCACTCCTATGGGTGTGAGTGGGTGTAAGCTAGCTAAGGGAGAGAGTAAGCTCGGTGAGAGTGCAAACCCTTTGCATGGGGGGGGGGCTGCCGTTTTTTATAGACCAATCCCCTGACTTACAATATGCAAGGATAATGGGACCGGGAACGAGCGTCCGCGAGCCTTCGATGTGGGAGGACCCCTGGAGTCTTTTATCTCCTGACTTCCAAGGGACATCAGTCACTATAGACTGTAGATAATGAGGCGGGCACTTAGATGACGATGGGACATTGCACACTTTATCAGCAATAATAGCCTGGGGATGGTCGTCTTGTCTTTGTCTGGTCAGATGTGATGTCACAGTTGACTTCGGGCAACAGGCTGGTTGAAGCAGCCGACCACAGGCACGAGCCGGGGCAAGTGGGCGCCCCGCGCGACTCGCCGTCTTAGGACTACCCTGGGCCATACCCTCGACAGTAGCCTCCGATCCTCCTGGGGACTCGAAGATTTGGGCGGAGGGTCTTCGCCATCGATGTAGTGGATTGGGGCGTCGAGGGTCTCGGTGACAACCGGTCGCGGGCCTATGGAAGGAGTTGCTGTCTTTCCACTGAGTATAGCCTTCGAGCCTCCGGGCGCCTCGAAGAGTCGGGCGGAGGGTCTTCACTGTTGTTGTAGTAGAGGTTGCCGATTGCGGCCAGCTGCGGCCGCAGCTGGCGTGACTTTCTTCCAGTGGGGGCACGCCAGCGCACCCACTAGGTGTATCCTCCAGGCATCTCAAAGAGTCGGGCAAACGGTCTTCACTGTTGTTGGAGCACATGATGGCATCGACGTTCTCAGTGGCAGCTGGTCGCGGGCCTGTGGCCGGCGAGCCATTTCCCAGCAAGGCGCATTGTCGCACGCACTGGGTGTAGCCTTCGAGCCTCCGGGCGATAAGGGGTTCCCCATGAAAATGATTGTGCAAAAGACAGAGTTAGTCAGCAGAGATAAATCAAATATTTTGTTTTAGCAATGCAAGTTTTATGCACATGGAACATCGACTCGGTTTTGTTCGAGCCCCCCTTGGTCATTTTCGTTTCCCCTTCGCTCTTTGGCTTTTGCCCTCGTCGGTCGGATAGTTGGGTTGCAGTGTATATCTAGGATGAGGAGTGGGTCATGGAGTTAAGCATAGAGTACTCGGATGCTACGGAGCGAATTCAATCGATTGGACATTCGCAATGGAAACGACTGGGTCGCCCAAGCAGTTTTCTCCTGAAACGTTTTTTCGCGTGGGGTGACCTCCATCTTATGCTCTCGCTAGCCGGATAGCGGGGGTGTGGTCTGTAGCTGAGGCGATGAGTGGGCCTTTGGTATCGTACACACTACTGACTGTTTGTGGGGAAGAACGTATCGAGCCAACCGGCTAGCCCCGGGCGGAGACTAGCTGCCACCGGGCCGAATAGCAAAGCAGCTCAAAAATGTGGAGACAGCCCCCGAGGACCACTTGGGGTTATCCATTTTAGTGCATGGTACAAAGATGTGTGGACAGGTGCTCACAGTGCTTTCGCGCAAACGAGGCGGAGGTGCACTTCGGCAGGGACCCGAGCCTCCGGTAGTTGGGGGGCACCTCAGCCGACTGGGCCTGACCAGCCAGGCTTTGGACCGAGTAGGTAGGCCAGCCGGTCAGGCGGCGGCGCGGGCAGGCCAACCGACCGGGTGGTGCCGCAGGCAGGCGGGCCCGACTTGTCTTCTTTTTTTCTTCTTTTTTGTCAGCAATTTTTTTTAGTCGGCCGACTCTCTCTCTTTTCTCCAGCTGCCCCCACCTCTTCCCTTTCCCCAAGTGGGCAACCGGCACAACAATTTAGGAGAGGTGTTGGAGCCGTCCAGTGCATGTGGGGGGCCGTACGGCCTTGGACGGTGGGCACGAGGGCGAACGGGGTCGAGCCACCGACCATGGGATGACATGGTGCGGGGGTGCGGGGGCGAAGGAGCCGGCCACTCGCGAGCGGACGCAGCCGGACTGCCACGAAGACATGGTGGGCACGGAGCGGGCGAAACCGAAGTCGTGGTGCAGCCATTGAGAGCGGATGACTAGGGGGCAGGGGAGGCATGACGAGCTGGCACGGGCGCGCGTCGCGCTCGACCGGAGCTGGGACATGGCGTGGCCGCATGAACGCATTGGGGCAGGCCAAATGGCACAACACGGGAGGTTGGGCGGCACATCGTCGTGGTGGCACGGACCGGAGCGACACGTGGCCGTGGGAACCGAGCACAACGTGACAAGCATGCGGACGTGTAGGGGGTTGGAGCGGAGGTGGTCAGGCGCTCCGAACGAGCGAATGTGACATTGTCTCTTGGACTAATATTTCTACCTAGTTTATTTCAGGTTTAGTCCATAGGGTGTGTTCGAAAATTCCAATGATGGGATGGCTGTAGATTGTGAGGAGACCCCAAGATGCAAGGAACAGATTGGCAAAGCTTCAAGCAATGAGACTCTACATTTTACTTTGTGAGGAATCACTTTGAGTCCATAGGAAAGCCAATACTATAAAAAGCGGGTGAGGTAATGTTGGTGAACAAATTGCTCCACGTGCACAAGTGTTCGCCACCAAAAACACCCACAAGCTCTCCCACAAAAATACTATGTCCAAACCCTAACACACAAAATCGGTGCCACCAAGTTTTCCCGTTCGGCTCTACTTATTTCCCCCCAAGACAGAACCCTAGCCAAACTGTAACTTCTCGATAAAACCAAGTACCACATCGGTACAACCGAGTTTTGGTGACCACGATTCAGGTGACTAAATTCATGGAATTGGAATTTCTGAGTTTTATGGTTCAGTCTCATCGAGTTTGGAAACTTCCCTCGGCCACTCATATCTGTACTACCGAGAATGTCATATCGGTCTCACCGAGATTCCTAAAGTTGCCACATTTTGAAGATATCGGTACAACCGAGTTTTGCTTCGATTTCACCGAGTTGGTTAATAATGTTTTAACAATTGGATTTTTGGAGATGCCTATATATACCCCTCCACCACATCCCACTCGCAAAAAAGCACCGAGAACAGTTCCCCACTTCCCATATCCAAATTCCTGAGAGAGAACCACCTACCCTTGTGTTGAGATCAAGAGTATCCAGTCCAACCATGTGGATCTTGATTTCTAGCCTCCCCAAGTTGCTTTCCACCCAATAAATCTCTTCTACCAAGCCAAATATGTGAAAGAGTTATTGAGTGTTGAGGAGTCTATCATCTTGAAACACAAGAGCAAGGAGTTCATCATCACTATCAAGCCTATTACTTTTGGAGGGTGGTGCCTCCTAGATTTGTTACGTGTTGCTTGGGAGCCTCCTACTTCATGTTGTGGAGTTGAACCAAGAAATTTATATGGCAAGGAGATCACCTACTTCGTAAAGATCTACCCATAGTGAGGCTAGTCCTTCATGGATGGAAGTCGTTATGGAATAGTCAAGGTTGCTACTTCGTGGACCCTTATGGGTGGAGCCCTTCATGGACTCTCGCGACCATTACCCTTAGTGGGTTGAAGACTCCATAAACGTGGATGTACAATAGCGCGACCTATCGGAACCACAGGAAAAATCTCTGTGTCTACAATTGTGTTTGATCTTTCCTTCTCTACCCTCTTAAATATGCTTGTCCTACTATCCCCTGCCATATTTGTTGACTAGCATGTGTAGGGTGCATTAGACTTGTCATAATTGCTAAAATCTGCCAACCTATTAACTAGGGAAAATGTTAGATTTTAATTCTTGCAAATAGTCTATTCACCCCCCTCTAGACGTATCTTCTATCGACCCCCTCAATTGGTATCAGAGCTTTGGTTTCATCATCGTGGAGGAAGATGGATGTTTCTAGTTTGGGGAGTATCAGTTGTAGACTACTCGTTCTCGATGGGGAGTACTATAGTCAATGGAAATATGATATGCTTGAGCTATTCCATGAATTTCACTTGCGCAAGTATGTTAAGAACCCCTATGTACCTCCCATTGATCCCTTACATCCCACACATGATGAGGAAATTGATATGCTTCACCATCTTAGAACTTTTAATCTCATTATCAAAGGATTGCCTATATTTGTGTTTGATCAAATGAAGAATTTTGAATGTGCTTATACTTTGTGGAAAGACTTGGGGAAATTATATCCATGTTATTCATTGAGTAATCTTGATGAAATTCTTCATAAAGCTATTGTCTTTCACTTAACGAAGCCTAGTGATCCTAACTTTGATAAATGCCTATTTGAGCTTGGAGACCACATGCATGCTAAAGGAGATGTCACTGCCATCAATAACATTATCTTTGAATCCATTCACATTCATAAACTTGAACATTGTCATTATCTCAATCCTAACGAATCTCTTGTCTCTTATGACGAGGATATCCCACTGGATGATGACAACGGGAACATGGCTAGTACGAAGAAGATGAGTTATTCGACATTGAGTGTGAGAAGAGTATGAAAAGTCTAAGTCTCATGGAAAACTTCAATGATTACATGGCCAGAGAAAAGGAATGGATTCTCAACAGTGGATGCACCGATCATATGACTGTAGGTAGAGACATGTTTCAAGAAATCACACCAAACCATGGACCGCGAAGGTATGTAACTTTTGGAGATAACTCCATGGGTAAGGTACTTGGTCTTGGTAAGGTGCATAGCTCTATCCAAAATGTCATGCTTGTTGAATCCCTTGGCTACAATTTTCTTTCTGTATCTAGACTTGCCGACTTCAGTTTCAACGTGCTATTTACCAGAGTAGATTGCCGAGTGTTTCGTGAAGATAACAATAGCATGGTATTTACTGGTTTCATAGGGGTGATCTATACATTGTTGACTTTACTAAGAGATCCAAACCCCGTACTTGTCTTATTGCAAAATTGTCTAAAGGTTGGCTTTGGCATAGAAGATTAGGTCATCTTGGTATGCGTAATATAGACAAGCTCATCAAAGGTGATCAGATTCTTGGTGTTAAAGATGTTATCTTTGACAAAGATAGACTTTGTAGTGCTTGTCAAGCCGGAAAGCAAGTAGGTGGAAGTCATCCCGTAAAGAATATCATGACTACTAGGAGACCACTCGTGTTGCTTCATGTGGATCTTTTTGGTCCCAATGCTTACAAGAGCCTCGGTGGAAATTCCTTTGGTCTAGTTATAGTTGATCATTTTACCAGATTTGCGTGGGTATTCCTTCTTGATGATAAGTCACAGGTGCAAAAGGTCTTCAAGAACTTTGCTCGCAAAGTTCAAAATCAGTTTGAGGTGAAGATCAAGAAATTTCAGAGCGATAACGGATCGGAGTTCAAGAACACAAATGTGAATACCTTTCTTGAAGAAGAAGGGATTCTACATGAGTTCTCGGCTACGTACACGCCTCAACAAAATGGAGTTGTTGAGAGGAGGAAGCAAACCCTTATTGAGATGGCAAGAACGATGCTCGACGAATACAAGACTCAAAGACATGTTTGGGCGGAAGCCATGGAAACAGCTTGTCATGCCACGAACCGACTCTATCTTCACAAGATTCTCAGTAAAACGACATATGAGCTACTCATCGGTAACAAGCCCCAAGTTGGATACTTTCGGGTATTCGGCTCCAAACATTACATTCTTGATAGGCATCATTGTTTTAAATTTGCTCATAAATCTCATGAAGTTTTCCTACTCGGTTATGGATCAAACTCTCACACTTACCGTGTCTACAACAACTTCACTCCAAAAGTTGAAGAAACGGTAGATGTGAAGTTTAATAAATCTAATGGTTCGCAAGTCAAACAATATCCAAATGATGTAGCAAATAAAGAACCTTCGGAAGCTATCCAAGAATTGTCCATTGGCAAGATTCGTCCCATGGTGGTGAAGGAAAGCACCTCATCAACCCAAGTGGAATGTCCTACCTCACATCAAGGTGAACCTCAACACGACATGGAAGCATCGACGAGCGGTACATGACAAGATTAAGATGAAAAATAAGTACATCATGATGATTCATCTCAACCTCCTTCACCATCGTATCAAGGAGACGATACCAACGACAACAATGAAGAAGAATATGATAATGAGGAAGCTCCACCATCCAACAAGTAAAACTACCTCGACTTCGAGCAAGAGTGAACAATAATCATCCCTAAGAACAAATCTTCGGAGACATTCAAACCGGGAGAATCACTCGCTCTAAAATCCGCTTAGCTAACTTTTGTGAACACTGCTCATTCATCTCTAGTATTAAGCCTATGAAGGTGGAAGAAGCTCTCGAATATTCGGATTGGGTGAATGCAATGCATGAAGAGCTTCACAACTTCGAGAGGAACGAAGTGTGGACACTTGTGGAGAAACCCAAGGATGAGCAAAACATCATCGGAACCAAATGGGTGTTTCGGAACAAGCAAGACGAAGATGGTCAATTCATTCGCAAAAAGGCATGTCTCGTGAGTCAAGCTACACGTAATTCGAAGGTATGGACTATGGTGAGACCTATGCCCCCATTGCTAGACTTGAAGCTATTCGTATATTGCTTGCTTATGCGGATCATCATGACGTCACTCTTTACCAAATGGGTATTAAAAGTGCATTTCTAAGTGGGGATATTTGAGGAAGAAGTCTATGTTAAGCAACCCCCTGTTTTGTGAATCCTAAGAAACCTAACAATGTTTACAAGCTTCGTAAAGCTCTTTATGGACTTAAGCAAGCCCCTCGTGCTTGGTATAAATGTCTAACGAAGTTTCTTCTTGAAAAGGGATTTGAGAATGGTAAAATTGATGCAACCTTATTCACAAAGAGAGTTAATGCTGAATTATTTGTGTGCCAAATTTATGTGGATGATATTATCTTTGAATCTACTAACCCAAAATTTAGTGAGAAAATTGGAAGGTTCTTGTCCGAGAAGTATGAGGTGTTTGTGATGTGTGAGATGAAATTTTTCCTTGGTTTGCAAATCAAGCAAACGAGAGAAGGAACTTTCATCTCTCAAACCAAGTACACCAAGGACTTGATTAATAAGTTAAACATGCAAGAGTTTAAAGGTATGAAAACTCCTATGCCTACTAGTGGACATGTTGATCTTGCCAAGGAGTACAAACCCGTTGAGCAAAAGGTTTATCGGTCAATGATTGGTTCATTTCTATATCTATGTGCCTCGCATCCTGATATCATGCTTAGTGTTTGTATGTGTGCTAGATATCAAGCAGCTCCTAAAGAGTGTCATCTTAAGGACGCCAAACGAATTGTGAGATACTTGATACATACACCAAACTTGGCATTTGGTATCCCAAGGGGTCGTCTTTTAACCTTGTTGGCTATTCCGACTCGGACTATGCCGGAGACAAGGTTGATCGAAAATCCACCTCAGGTACTTGTCAGTTTCTTGGTAGATTTCTTGTCTCTTGGTCCTCCAATATACAAAACTTGGTATCTCTATCTACCGCCAAAGCGTAATACATTGTCATGTTGTGCTCAATTGCTATGGATGACTTAAACACTTAAGGACTATGGCATACATGTGAGACATGGACCATTGTTATGTGACAATGAAGGTGCAATCAAAATTCCTTATAATCCCATGCAACATTGATGAACTAAGCATATTCAAGTTCGACATCATTTCATTCGTGATCATTTTGCCAAAGGAGATATCAATCTCAAGCATGTTCATACAAACACATAATTGGCCGATATCTTTACTAAGACACTTGATGAGAAAGTGTTTTGTCACTTGAGGAGTGAGTTGAACATCCTTAATGCTTAAAACTTTATCTAGATTCACTCAGTTGCATGCAAGGGCATGATCTTACATGATACTTCCATGATACACCTGACATGCTATATAATATCTTGGAAATATATGCTCCCTCACATTGCAACCAATCTTTTGTAGGTACTTGGAAGAACTTCATTCCACAAGATTGCCATCAACTCGAATCATAAGCAATCTTGTCATGACCTAATATCCACAACTGTTCTTTGTTGATGGAAGGAAAAAGATAACTCAAACCATATCCTTGACATATATTTGATGAGATCATAATTGTTAATTCAATTGGTATTCATTTGGATATATCATGTTCTTCCTTGCATGACTAACCCATGTAGGTGAAAAGAGAACCAAAACAAACTAGTATTGCTCCCAACTCAAGATGATTTTCATCACCATCGAGCATCCAAAACAAGTTTTCCTACATGCTACATCATCAACATCACTCAAAGGCATGTGTTCATATCCTTGAAAAGCTTTACTCCAGGTGATGAGATAAAACAACCCAAGTGGTATGAAAACATTAAAATACTTAATCGAAAAATGGTAACCCCATTTTAAGATTAACGATTAGTATGACCTATGATAAAGTATTCTTGATTGGATCCTAAGTCAATATACTCTAATATAGGTGACCTAGTCACCGACCGTCATCTAGATGAAGAATCTTGTTTGGTTCATCCTCTATTTGCATATTTTCTTGGAACCAATTAACCCTTATCTAGTAGATATTTCTTTGTAAATTCTTTTATACTTCCCATTACGAATCTCTTTGACATTTAATTGCAAGTTCTCTAAAATAATTTGAGATTTTCTGAAACATTGACAAGTTTCTGTTTATACCTCGGGGCCTCCGACTCAAAATACTTGGTTACACCGATTATGTAGATGAATGAAAATCCATAGTTCAGTTTCATCAACGTATTTGCCTCGGAGCCACCAATTTTCTTATCTTCTATGTTCTGTGTTAATATTAGCAAGTCCTTATCTCTTCAATGATTCATTTGTTAAAAAAAAACTTGAAGGGGGAGAAACTTTATTCAAGGAACCCTACATCAAAGGAGAAGTCTTGCAAGCCTTTAGATCAGTGCAAGGGGGAGAAAATGTTCTCTTTGATCCCTCAATCTTAAATGCTCTCTATGATTCTAATCTTTCCTACATTATATGATCCTTGTTCTCTAGGATCCCTTGTAACTCAATGATCCATGTGTCTGACCTTGTGTATGAACCTTTTTGGAAATTAATGCCAAAGGGGGAGAATACCCAAGCTTCAATGCAATAGGGGAGACACCTAAGGGAGAGATATAAAATTAAGGGGGGGGATATCAAAGCTTATGCATATAAATACAGGGGGAATACGAAAGTCTATGTCTATCCATAGGGGGAGAAACATCATGATTACCCAAAGTGGAGAAACACTACATAAGGGGGAGAGAGCATGCCTACTCTTGTTCTATCATTTGAGGAGAGATAAAACAAGTATATGTTTTATTCTATTTGACTACTCATGTTAGACTTGTCTCACCCTACCCACTCCCAATATCTACATGCTAAGATTCAGGGGGAGAGGATGACCTACAATTTCATATTTAGGGGAGAAAGTTCTAAATTATCTTGGAGACATATCAATCTGAAGGAATATTATCTTCCATATGTTCTCCACATCTTGGTACTGTTGAGTTCTATTGCAGTTGGGTTTGTAGAATACTCCTATGTTTTCTAACATCGTTTTCTCAACTATGTTTCTACCATTTGAATGCTCAAGAACTCAAGGTAAGTATATGCACCATATCTTTGATCAAGATGATCTCTTGCTTCTTGCACATACTGTTTGCAAGACTGAAGTCTTGAACAATGATACAACTAATTCACATATATTTGATGCATATAGCCAAGATACACATGACTCTTATTACTCCTTCCACTATATGTGTATCCATGCATTCCAAAGCAATTATCCTTTAAAGGGATTGCACACATTTAGGGGGAGCAAATTTTAGTCATGTGTCTCTCAGAGTCTTCATTATATCTTTGTATATCTTTATTTGAAGCTTTGATTGTATGTTTTCATCAATTACCAAAAATGGGGAGATTGAAAGCACATATGCTCCCTTGGTAGTTTTGATAATTCATGACAACATACATTGTCTCTTGGACTAATATTTCTACCTAGTTTATTTCAGGTTTAGTCCACAGAGAGTGTTGGAAAAGTCCAATGATGGGATGGCTATAGATTGTGAGGAGACCCCAGGATGCAAGGAATGGGTTGGCAAAGCTTCAAGCAAGGAGACTCTACATTTTACTTTATGAAAAATCACTTTGAGTCCATAGGAAAGCCAATACTATTAATAGGGGGTGAGGTAATGTTGGTGAACAAATTGGTCCATGTGCACAAGTGCTAGCCATAGAAACACCCACAATATCTTCACAAAAATAATATGGCCAAACCCTAACACACAAAATCGGTGCCACCAAGTTTTCCCATTAGGCTCTACCGATTTTCTCCCAAACAGAACCCTAGCCAAATCATAACTTCTTAGTACAACCAAGTACCACATCTATGCAACCGAGGTTTTCGTGACCACAACTCGGGTGACTAAATTCATGGATTTATAGTTTCTGAGTTTTATGGTTCGGTCTCACCGAGTTTGGAAACTACCCTCAGCCACTCATATCGGTTCTACCGAGAATGTCATATCGGTCTCACCGAGATTCCTAAAGTTGCCACATTTTGAACAGATCAGTACAACCGAGTTTTGCTTTGGTTTCATCGAGTTGGTTAATAATGTTCTAATGGTTGGATTTTTGGAGATGCCTATATATACCCCTCCACCACATCCCACCCGCAAAAAAGCACTGAGAACAGTTCCCCACTTCCCATATCCAAATTCCTGAGAGAGAACCACCTACCCTTGTGTTGAGATCAAGATCATCTAGTCCAACCATGTGGATCTTGATTTCTAGCCTCCCCAAGTTGCCTTCCACCGAATCAATCTCTTCTACCAAGCCAATTATGTGAGAGAGTGATTGAGTGTTCAGGAGTCTATCATCTTGAAGCACAAGAGCAAGGAGTTCATTATCTCTATCAAGCCTATTACCTTTTGGAGTGTGGTGCCTCCTAGATTGGTTAGGTGTTGCATGGGAGCCTCCTACTTCATATTGTGGAGTTGAACCAAGAAGTTTGTATGTGCAAGGAGATCGCCTACTTCGTGAAGCTCTACCCATAGTGAGGTTAGTCCTTCGTGGATGAAGCCGTTATGGAATAGTCAAGGTTTCTACTTCGTGGACCCTTATGGGTGGAGCCTTTCGTGGACTCTCACGACCGCTACCCTCCATGGGTTGAAGACTCCATAAACATGGATGTACGATAGTGCCACCTATCGGAACCACGGGAAAAATCTTCGTGTGTAAAATTGCGTTTGATCTTTCCTTCTCTACCCTCTTACATATGCTTGTCCTACTTTCTGTTTCCATATATGTTGACTAGCATGTGTAGGGTGCATTAGACTTGTCATAATTGCTAAAATCTGCCAACCTATTAAATTGGGAAAAGGTTAGTTTTTAATTCTTGCAAGTAGTCCATTCACCCATCCTCTAGACGTATCTTCTATCAATCCCCTCGGTAGGAGACGTGATAGGACGAATCGGGGGTGGGACTCTAGAGGGTGGTGATAGTGAGGGCAGGGGCGGGCACGCTCGGCGCAGTGGCGAGCATGCGCGCGAGGCAAGAGCGACAGAAACCATGGTTGCAGAGGAGGAGGAGCGGCGTGTGCTCCTCCTCGTCATAGTGGATGTGGCAGAGGGGATGCCTTCCGGGGCATCCCCAATCTTAGACGGTTGAGTGTTAATTTAATATTACCTTGGGGGTGCCATGGGCATCCCCAAGCTTAGGTTCTGTTCACTGCTTATTCTCCTCATATCGGTGTCTCACCCAAAACTTGAAAACTTCAATCACACCAAACTTAACGGAACTTCGTGAGAAGGGTTAGTGTAATAAAGATAAATCATTCACTTTGGTACTTTCTAGAAAAGATTCATAATTTTTATCACATGATACCTACTGTATTCTACCATTCACATAATTTATATCACTGAATATAAGCTATGGGAACACTAAAACAAGCAAACTATGCATGCAAAACAGAATCTGTGAAAAACAGAAAAGCATGTGAAGATTTGTAGTATAGCCATACTTCCTTGTCTGTAAAAATTCTTAAAAGTTAGGAAAACCTGAATAATTTGTATATATATACTATGTAAATATTTCAGATCATTATCACGCTCTAGTAAAAAAATGAATATTCCTGTATTGGAGGCAAAAGTTTCTGTTTTGGTTCAACATGAGTTGTACTCATCTTGTGAGTCATCCCAAAGGTTTTACTTGGCACTTTATTGATAAAGGGCACAAAACATGATTACTACAATATCTTAATCATGTGAACACACAAAAACATAAAGTTAGAGTGTTGGGTTGTCTCCCAACAAGCGCTTTTCTTTAATGCCTTTTTAGCTAGGCATGACATTTTAATGATACTCTTCCAAGCCTAATTCCGATGATAATTTTATCATACTCTAGAAGATATAAGTAAAGTTCATAGATAATTCTAATATTAATATAGATTAACCAATATCCAAGCTCAAAATATATAAGTGAAGCACACGAAGCATTCTATAAAGCCATACTCAAAAGATTTAACTAAAGCACAAAGAGCATTCTACAAAGCCATACTCAAAAGATTTAAGTGAAGTGCATGAAGAATTCTACAAATTAATGAATGAGTATATCATACTATAAGAGTGCATAAAGGAAAATAAAAACACTAAACACACATATCATGTGAATAAAATAAAAAGCTGAGATATATCGATAATTGTTGAAGAATAAAGATGGGATGCCTTCCGAGGCATCCCCAAGCTTAGATGCTTGAGTCTCCTTGAAATATTTACTTGGGGTGCCTAGGGTATACCCAAGCTTGAACTCTTGTCTCTCCATATTCTTCTTATATCGATACCTGCTCGATGTTCGAACACTTCATTCACACAAAACTTAACAAAAACCTCGTGAGATCTGTTAGTATAATAAAGCAAGATGCTACTATAAGTACCGTTGTGCACTCATTACAAATTTATATTATCATTATATATACTGTATTCCAACTTCACCATGGTTCAGACACCCCGATACAACCCATAGATTCCTCAAAATAAGAGAACAAAGCATAGAAAACAGAATTTGTAAAAAAGAGGACAGTCTGTAGCAATCTGGAAACTTCATATACTTATGTAACTCAAAAAATTCTGAAAATGTAGAAAAAATTAAATAATTTATATATAAGTACTATGTAAAAAATTCAGCAACTTCTGACGTTTCTGTAAGAAAATTTAATTCCTGCATTATAGTCAAAGTTTCCGTTTTTGCACCGCACATAGCAAACAAGCAATCTAATCATCCTAAAAGCAAATCTTGTCACATTATTATTATAGTACAATGGATATATACAAGGTGATAATTAGTTTTGAGAAGCTTCCATGAAATATTCTACATTGTTTCTATGAGCATGAACACAAGTGTTCAAGGTCGACCCTCACTTCTCCAATGCACAACCTTCCAATCACTTCTCTTTTCGAAAAACTTAGGCAAAAGAGGAAAGTAATTATTTTTGTATTTTTCATTATTTAAATTTTTTGTTTGTTTCACCCAAAACTAAAGAAAGCAAAAAGGGAAAACAAAATCTATATAGTGAAGAAAGCAAACAAGCGCACACGAGAATATCAACCCCACACTATTGCTCCTCTGCAACGGTGCCAGAAAAGAGCTTGATAATCCCCAAGTTCAAGGAATCAGCGTAGAAATTTCGAAAGGTGGAAGTGACAAGTATGGAGTGTCGAACCCACAAGGATCTAAATTTAATATCAATATTCTCTCAAGTCCTATATGCCACTCATACGACTCCACGTGCGTCGAACGTTTCCTTCCAACTAGAAACGAGAAATAAAACTATGTTGTGGGTATGAAGAGAATAGCTTTGCATGAAATCGGATAATTAAATATAGAAATAGGTGCTATTATCATAAATTTAGAATATATTACAATATATTACAAATAGCGAGTGTGGAATAATGATGGGTCGGTGTGCGGAATTGTCCTAGGCAATTATTAACAAGATCGGAAATCATTGTTGCAATTTTATATGAGGGAGCAGCATAAGCTAACATACTTCCTCTACTTGGATCATATGCACTTATGATTGGAACTCTAGCAAGCATCCGCAACTACTAAAGATCATTAAGGTAAAACCCAACCATAGCATTAAAGCATCAAGTCCCCTTTATCCCATACGCAACAACCCCCTTACTCGGGTTTAAGCTTCTGTCACTCTAGCAACCCACTATAAGCGAATCATGAATGTATTGCAATATCCTACATCGGGAATCCTTCACGTGTGCACGACACGGAAGGCACCATAGGACATCACCAAAATAAACATACAACTCAAACCAATCTAGATCATCAATCTACCCATAAGACCAAAGAAATCTACTCAAAACATCATAGGATGGCAACACATCATTGGATCATAATATGTGGCATAAAGCACCATGTTCAAGTAGGGGATTACAGCGGGATGCGGGAGAGTGGGCTGCTGAAAAGATATGAGGACGGTGATGAAGTAGGTGATGCTGATGAAGATGATCACCGCGGCAATGCTTCCCACGATGGCACTCCAGCGCCACCGAGAGAGGGGAGGAGAAGGTCTCCCCCTTGTGCTTCCTCCTTCATGGCCTCCCCCCTAGGTGGGGAGAGGTTCTCCCTCTGGTGCTTGGCCTCCATGGTGATGATGGACCCTTCGTATTCCTCGTCCATGATCTCCGGTGATGGTGACCCCCTCCGGCGGGGTGCCAGAGAGGGCCAAGATTGATTTTTCGTGGCTACATAGACTTGCGGTGGTGGAACTTCTGATCTAGGTTTCTTTCTGGAGGTTTTTGGTTTTGTAGGAGAACTTGGCATTGGAATCACGTGAAGGGGACTCCCAAGGGGCCCACAAGCTAGGGGAGCGCCCTAGGGGGGGCCATGGTGGCGTGTGGCCTCCTCGGGACTACTCTCTGATATCGTTTTGCTCCAGTATTTTTTATATTTTCCAAAAATATTCTCCATAAATTTTTAGCCCATTCTAAGAACTTTTATTTCTACACAAAAAAGTACACCATGGTAGTTCTGCTGAAAACAACATCAGTCTGGGTTAGTTATAATAAATCATACCAAAATCGTATATAATTATTGTAAACATGGCATGAATACTTCATAAATTTTAGATATGTTGGAGACGTATCATGGCTTGGGGTGGTGTGTGCGTGGCTGTTGATGAGTGATATATTTACCCTCATTTCAACCATGTTTAAACCGAGATATTTCACTAAAAGATAGATATTTGCTCCAATATTGCCACTAATGACTAATGAATGCAAAGGGAAGAAATCACGTGGTAGAAAGGAAGTGAGATAAAATGGAGAAGAAACAAGTCACCAGGGGGCACCAGAATCAAAGATAGCGTTCTATGCGACCGCATGTGCCCCGTTTGCGCGGTCATTTGGCGTGGAAACCGAGGTAGGTCATCCGCCTGAACAACTTTTATAAAGGGCACCCATCAAAATGTCAACAAAACAATGTTGAGCATAGCCAGAACCTCTTCACCATCATATTCATCCACAAAGCCTAGCCGCCGCCATTTTCATCTCCATAGCCATCCCCAAACCGTGCCCTGGTGGGTTGTGCTCTCCTCGTGGTCCATCTCCGCGTGAAACCAACACCAAAAATTCCTATAAATATAGAAACCATAAAAAATAAACTTAGACTCCTCGTTCTGCCGCCGCAAGGCCTCTGTTTCAACGAAACACCAATCTACAGAGAAAACAATATCCTGTCGGAGAGGGTAGATCATCTCTGGTGGCCATCTTCATCATCCCGGTGGAGTCCATGATGAGGAGGGAGTAGTCCACCTTTAGGGCTGATGGTTTGTACTAGTAGCTATGTTTTTAATCTCTCTCTCTCTCTCTCTCTCTCGTGTTCTTGAGATGACACGATCTTGATGTATCATGGGCTTTGTTAATATAGTTAGATCATATCGTGTGTTTGCCTCTCTATCTTGTTGTGATGAATTGAGTTTTCCCTTTGATTTTTCGTTGTCGGATTGAATAATTTTATGGATTTGAGAGCACTTGATATATGTATTGCATGAGGCTACCCATAGTGACATTGGGGTATTCAAGTGATTCACTCGATATATGTTTTGGTACTCAACTTGCGGATTCCCACAGTGACATTGGGGTAATCTATACATAGGGGTTGATACACGTTCTTGTCCTACTTTCTCCGATAGAAATCTTGGAGCATTGTTTGAGGTTCTTCGTGTTGGATTGAGTATTATGAATCTGAAATTGTTTGATGTGTATCGTATAATTAACTCATGGATATTTGTGGTGACATTGGAGTATCTAGGTGACATTAGAGTTGGTTGATGCGTATCATATGGTGTTATCTTAGTATGAACTCTTGGATAGATTGATCGGAAAGGATAGATTTAAGGTGGTGTCATACCCTACAAACAATTCCTTCTTATGTTCTCCGATAGATAAGAACTTTGGAGTGATTCTTCGTTGCACGTTGAGGGATGGTTATGTGATCCAATTATATTAGCATGGTTGAGAGATTGCAGTAGTGAAAGTATGGACTGTAGGTCTTGTTTTCAAGCATTGCAATATTGTTTCTGCTCACTTTTGTTACTTGCTACCCTGTTGTTTTCATAATTCCAGATTATAAAAACCTATATCTATCATCCATATTGCACTTGTATCACCATCTCTTCTCCGAACTAGTGCACCTATACAATTTGCCATTGTATTGGATGTGTTGGGGACACAAGAGATTTCTTGTATTTGATTGCAGGGTTGTTTGAGAGAGACCATCTTCATACTACACCTCCCACAAATTGATAAACCTTAGGTCATCCACTTGAGGGAAAGTTGCTACTATCCTACAAAACTCTTTGCTTAGAGGCCCAACAAAGTCTACAAGAATAAAGTTGCGTAGTAGACATCAAGCTCTTTTTTGCGCCGTTGCCGAGGATGTGAGTGCTTGAAGGTATATCTTTAGATCTTGCAATTAAATCTTTTATTTTTGTTCTTTTTCAGTAGTTTGGTTTTATAAAAGAAAACTATAAAAAATAGTTTAGGTTGCATCAATTGTTTCGTCTTTTTAATGTCTTTCGTGAAAATGATGGTTCGGAAAATTGTGCTCAATTGGTAGAAGAAGAAATTATGAAAATACTTGATGAGAATTCCTTGAATGATGAGAATGATAGCAATATTTTTTGTATGGATTCTCTGAATATTCATGATGCTAATGATATGCAAAGCCAAAAGCTTGGGGATGCTATGTTTGATGAAGATGATATTTTTAGTGCCCCAAGTTTTGATGTGCAAAACTGTTATGATGATAGCATGCCTCCTATGTATGATGATTATTGTAATGACATGTATGTTATAAAGAGTAATGACATCCATGAAACTTGTTATCATGATTTGAGTATTCAATATGGTTATGTCAATCAAGTGTCTCATGATAGTTATTTTGTTGAGTTTTCTCCCACTATTATGAATGAGAAGAAGTTTGCTTATGTGGAGAGTGATAAAAATTCTATGCTTCTGCATCATGAAAAGAATGCTTTATATGATAGTTATATTGTTGAATTCCTATATGATGCTACTGAAAACTATATTGAGGGAGGAACATGTTCTTGTAGGAATTGCAATAATATCAAGTTTCCTCCCGATGCGTTCAAAGTTTTGAAGTTGTACTTGTTTTGCCTTCCTATGCTAGTTGATTCTTCTTCCCATGAATTGTTTGCTCAAAAAATTCCTATGCATAGGAAGTGGGTTATACTTAAATGTGCTTGTCATGTGATTCATGATGCTTCCTTTCATGTTTCAACTACTATTCCTATACGAGCATCATCGAAACCATCATGCCAAGCTAAAAGGCATTAAAGAAAAGAGCTTGTTGGGAGACAACCCAACACTCATACTTTATTTTTTTGTGTGTTCACATGATTAAGCTACTGTAGTAATCATTTTTTATGCCTTTTATTTCAATAAAGTGCCAAGTAAAGCCTTTGGGATAGTGTGGATACTTGCTTGTTTGATTCTGTGCAAAAACAGAAACTTTTGCGTCCAGTATATGAATTATCTGATTTTACTGGAGCGTCAAAAAAATTTCTATGCAAAGTCTATGAGTTAACCTAATTTTTCAGAATTTATAGAGTCTGGGTAGTATGGTGATCATTAAGATCTTTGCAGACTGTTCTGTTTTTGACAGATTCTGTTTCGCATGCATAGTTTGCTTGTTTCAAGTGTTTCCATAGCTTATATTTGGTGATATAAATTGTGGAAATTATGTAATACAGTATGTATTATATGAGAACAATTATGAATCTTTTCTTGATAGTATCTAAGTGAATGATCTATCTTTACTACACTAACCCATCTCACAAAGTTTCATTAAGTTTTGTGTGATTGAAGTTTTCAAGTTTTGAGTGAGATACCGATATGAGGTGAATAAGGAGCAGAAAGGACCTAAGCTTGGGGATTCCCAAGGCACCCGCAAGCTAATATCCAAGGAAGACTCAAGCGTATAAGCTTGAGGATGCCTCAGAAGGCATCACCTCTTTTGTCTCCAACATTATCGGTACATCTTACTTGGAGCTACATTTTATTCGTCACATGATATGTGTTTTGCTTGGAGCGTCATTATATTTTGTTTTTCTCTGTTAGATTATATTTATAATATTGTTTTTTAATAAAAATTTCCAACGATTGCATTATGATGCTTGCATTGCATGTTTGATATGTGTTGTGTAAAAACAGAAACTCTTGCTGTAGGATTTGAATTTTCATATTTTACTGGAACGTGAAACGTTTCTGAAATTTTTACACAGTGTTTCCATATAAAGGTTGTAGAACTTGCTAAATTTTAAGAACTTTTTGAGTTACATAGGTACACTGGTTTAATAGATTGCTACAGACTGTTCTGTTCGGACAGATTGTTGTCATAGTTTTGTTATGTACTTTTCCTATAGTTTCCATAGCATATATGACAGGGTTATTACCCCTGGGTAGGCCAAAGCAACGGGGTTCTCTCCCCTACTTCAAGAAAAATCACATCGCCGGCTGTCCCACGGCCAACTGGCGCACGACCGATAGCCCCATTGCTGGCTGGCTCACCGCCGGCTCTCAGAAGAGCCGGCTCAGCCCTGGCCGACTGGGCCACGACCGGCTGCCCCAAGGCCGGCTCCCTCGTTGACCTTCGGGCAAGCAGGCTTGCGTCCCATCCCACTGCGCGCGGGTACGGCGACAAGACAAGACCCCCACGACGGGCCCCAACGTGGCCACAGTGACCGCTGACGTGCGGGTGCGCGTGTCTACAGTTTAGCCGGTTCTACTGCTGACCTTGGCCAACCGCGACCGAGCGAGGCAATAGTGCTGGCACGCCTTCGCCCACTCCATTACCTGCCCCACCGTGGCTAAAGTGCAGCCGGCCGTACCGGAGACTCTGGCCGGTTGACGCAGTACGACGCTGACCGGGCGGCCCGTGTCGTGGCAGGTGGGCGTGGGCCAATCATAGAGCCGGCTGGCGGGCCCCAGCGGGCGATGGGACCACACAGCCGGTGGGCCCTACGGACGATGAGACGACTCAAGAAGTGGGTCCCCCTGGCCAGTCGGAGAGGTGTTGGAAATATGCCCTAGAGGCAATAAATAAAGTGTTTATTATTATATTTCCTTGTTCATGATAATTGTTTATTATCCATGCCATAATTGTATTGGTTGGAAACACATTGCATGTGTGGATGTATAGACAACACTTTATCCCTAGTGTGCCTCTAGTAGACTAGCTCGTTGATCAAAGATGGTCAAGGTTTCCTAGCCATTGACATGAGATGTCATTTGATAACGGGATCACATCATTAGGAGAATGATGGGATGGACAAGACCCAAACTATAAACATAGCATATGATCGTGTCAGTTTATTGCTACAGTTTTCTGCATGTCAAGTATATGTTCCTATGACCATGAGATCATGCAACTCACGGACACCGGAGGTGTGACTTGTGTGTATCAAACGTCGCAACGTAACTGGGTGACTATAAAGGTGCTCTACCGGTATCTCCAAGGGTGTCTGCTGGGTTGGCATGGATCAACACTGGGATTTGTTACTCCGTGTGACGGAGAGGTATCTCAGGGCCCACTCGGTAATACAACATCACAATAAGACTTGCAAGCAATGTGACTAAGTGTTAGCCATAGGATCTTGTATTACGGAACGAGTAAAGAGACTTGACGGTAACGAGGTTGAACTAGGTATGGAGATACCGACGATCGAATCTCGGGCAAGTAACATACCTAAGAACAAAGGGAACATCATACGGGGTTAACTGAATCCTTGACATAGAGGTTCGACCAATAAAGATCTTCGTAGAATATGTAGGAATCGGTATGGGCATTCAGGTCCCGCTATTGGTTATTGACCGTAGAGGTGTCTCTGCCATGTCTACATAGTTCTCGAACCCGTAGGGTCTGCACACTTAAGGTTCGGTGACGTTTCGGTAGTATAGAGTTTTGTATGCTGGTGACCAAAGGTTGTTCGGAGTCCTGGATGAGATCCCGGACGTCACTAGGAGCTCCGGAATAGTCCGGGGGTAAATATTGATATATAGGAAAGTGGTATTTGAACTCTGGAAAAGTTTCGGGCATTTCCAGTAGTGTACCGGGAGTGATGAATGGGTTCTGGGGACCACCAAGTGGGGCCCACATACCCCAAGGGGCCACATGGGACTTAGAGGTGGCTCACCAGCCCCTGGTGGGCTGGGCAAGCCAGCCCAAAAGGCCCTATGCGCATGGAGGGGGAGATAGAGTAGGGACCATATTTGGGAAAGAGTCCCACTTGGAATCCACCTCCCTTGTGGGAGGTGGACTCTTCCCCTTTGGTTCGGCCAAACCTCTCCTTGGAGGAGAGGCCAGGGCTACCTCCTCTCCCCTCCCTCCTATATATACTCGAGGATGTTGAGGGCAGCCTCAACCCTAATTCTACCAAGTGCTGCCCTGTTCTTCGTCTAGATCGTTTTCTCCTCTAGATCAGTTTTCAGCAGTGCTTAGGCGAAGCCCTGCTGGAATTGCCCCACCACCATCGCCGCCACACTATCGCGCTGCCGGAGAACTCGTCTACCTCTCTGCTCCCTCTTGCTAGATCAAGAAGGCAGAGATCTTGATTGAGCTGCACGTGTGCTGAACGCGGAGGTGTCGTCCGTTCGGTACTTGATCGGGAGTTCGTGGGACGACTTGCGATTAGGATCGCGGAGGCGTACCACTACATCAACCGCGTTCGTTAACGCTTCCGCTTAGCGATCTACAAGGGTATGTAGATTCAATCTATCCTATCATAGATGCTCATCCCCTAGATTGATCTTGGTGAAGCGTAGGAAAATTTTTGTTTCCCATGCAACGTTCCCCAACAAGAGGCTGCTAGCTAGGTCCCCCACTCTATACCTTAAGGATATTATAGGCCGGGGGGTTGGCCTATAAAACCACCCGATCCCCCCATGCAAAGGAGAGGAGGGATTCACGCACCCACACCCACAGGACACTTCCCACACATTCACCCACTTAGCAAAGGAAGGCGAGCCGACTGCTCCATCTTCCACCTCTAGACAACAGCTCGAGGAGCAACCTTGTAACCATACCCATCTATCAACTAGACCAAGCAGGACTAGGGGTATTACCTCCCACGGAGGGCCCTGAACCTAGGTACATCGCGTGTCACCACCGCTTGTGCCTAATCCTACTCCCAAAGCCCGTCGACGTCCTTTGGCCCCAACCACCTTCCAAAAGCCTACCCATGGCATCTGTCATGAGAAAACGATGACAGTTGGCATCCACCGTGGGGCTATATGCGGCGCCGGCTGGATTAATGCTCCGGGCGGGACCCTTTGCCATTCCCCATGGCCGCCGCATGTCTAGGTGAAACCAGAGGCTCATGGGGATTGCTCTGGTAGGCCCTGCGGGCAGCTCCGTCGATCTCATGCTGGACATCGAGGCGCTCACTGAGCGCTTTAGCAAGCTAAGCCTTGCCAAAGCACCGGTAATTAACGAGTACCCCAGCCAGGTGTTCAACTGCACCGACCCTCCCACGTTCGTGGGAGCACTCAGTGCGACCCAGTCCAGCGGCTTGCACGTCCGCGCGAGAGTGATGGCCATCACCTCCACCACCTCTTCCGGTCGGGCCCGGGCCAAGGCCGATGCCGCCACGGCCCGGACCGGCACCTCCTACCCGCTCAGCGCAGCCCTTCAAGGCTTGAGCACCCCCATCGCTCCGATGGCGAACCCCGACGTCGCCACTTCTGAGCTCAAGGCGGCCAGCCGCCTACTGTTCGAGGACGCCAGCTCCCTCATGGCTGCGCGGCGCCGCATGGAGGCTGCTCAGCGGGAGTACGCCTCCGCCTATGGTCTCACTCCGGCTGGCACCGAGTCCAGACGACATGGGGCCGTGCGTGCCTTGTTGGTAGACGTAGTAGTAAATCAAAAAGATTCCTACGTGTCACCAAGATCTATCTATGGAGAAACCAGCAACGAGAGGGGAGAGATTGCATCTTCATACCTTTGAAGATCGCTAAGCGGAAGCGTTACAAGAACGCGGTTGGTGGAGTCGTACTCGCAGCGATTCAGATCGTGGTGGATTCCGATCTCAGCGCCGAACAACGGCGCCTCCGCGTTCAACACACGTGCATCCTGATGACGTCTCCTACGCCTTGATCCAGCAAGGAGGAAGGAGAGGTTGAGGGAGAGCTCCGGCAGAACGACGGCGTGGTGACGGTGGAGCTACGTGGACTCCGGCAGGGCTTTGCCAAGCGCTACGGAGAACGAGGAAGAGGAAGAGTAGGGCTGCGCCGAGAGAGAGAGAAGTCATGTCTCAAATCAGCCCAAACCCTTGCATATATATAGGAGGAGGGAGAGGGAGGGCTGCCTTGGCCCCTCCTCCAAGGGCGAGAGCTTCGGCCAAAGCTAGGGAAGAGTCCACCTCCTACAAGGGAGGTGGATCTCCCTCCTTTCAAACTCCTTTTGCCTTATCCCTTGATCTCCAGCCGCATGGGTCTTTCTAGAAGGTCATGGACAGCCCAATAAGGGCTGGTACACCTCTTCTAAAGGCCCACGAAGTCCTTTGGTCGTCACACCTCTCCCGGGGTCCTCCGGCACCCTCCCGGCACTCTCGGTACACTACCGATGAGCCCGAAAACTTTCCGGTGACCAAAACTGGACTTCCTATATATCAATCTTTACCTACGGACCATTCTAGAGATCCTTGTGACTTCGGGATCTCATACGAGACTCCGAATAACCTTCGGTAACCATGTACAACATTTCCCTATAACCCTAGCATCATCGAACCTTAAGTGTGTAGACCCTACGGGTTCGGGAGACATGTAGACATGACCGAGACACCTCTCCGGTCAATAACCAACAGCGGGATATGGATACCCATGTTGGCTCCCACATCCTCCACGATGATCTCATCATATGAACCATGATGTCGGGATTCAATCAATCCCATATACAATTCCCTTTGTCTATCGGTATGATACTTGCTCGACATTCGATCGTCGGTATCTCTATACCTTGTTCAATCTCGTTACCGGCAAGTCTCTTTACTCGTTCCGTAATACATCATCCCGTGGCTAACTCATTAGTCACATTGAGCTCATTATGATGATGTCTTACCGAGTGGGCCCAGAGATACCTCTCCGTCACATGGAGTGACAAATCCCAGTCTCGATTCGTGCCAACCCAACAGACACTTTTGGAGATACCCGTAGTGCACCTTTATAGCCACCCAGTTACGTTGTGACGTTTGGCACACCCAAAGCATTCCTACGGTATCCGGGAGTTGCACAATCTCATGGTCTAAGGAAACGATACTTGACATTGAAAAGCTTTAGCAAACGAACTACACGATCTTGTGCTATGCTTAGGATTGGGTCTTGTCCATCACATCATTCTCCTAATAATGTGATCCCGTTATCAACGACATCCAATGTCCATAGTCATGAAACCGTGATCATGTATTGATCAACAAGCTAGTCAACTAGAGGCTCACTAGGGACATGTTGTGGTCTATGTATTCACACATGTATTACGGTTTCCGGTTAACACAATTATAGCATGAACAATAGACAATTATCATGGACTAGGAAATACAATAATAATCATTTTATTATTGCCTCTAGGGCATATTTCCAACAGTCTCCCACCTGCACTAGAGTCAACAATCTAGTTACATTGTGATGAACCGAACACCCATAGCAATCTGGTGTTGATCATGTTTTGCTCGTGAGAGAGGTTTAGTCAATGGATCTGCGACATTCAGATTCGTATGCACTTTAAAAATATCTATATCTCCCCCCTAAATGTAATCATGGATGGAGTTGAAGCGGCACTTGATGTGTCTTGTCTTCTTGTGAAACCTGGGCTCCTTCGCAAGGGTAATAGCTCCAGTGTTGTCACAAAATAGAGTCATCAGGCCCGACGCACTTGGAATTACTCCTAGGTCGGTGATGAACTCCTTCATCCAGACTCCTTCCTTTGCTGCTTCCGCAGTAGCTATGTACTCCGCTTCACATGTAGATGCCGCCACGACGCTTTGCTTGCTGCTGCACCAGCTGACTGCCCCTCCGTTCAAAACATACACGTATCCGGTTTGCGACTTGGAGTCGTCCGGATCTGTGTCGAAGCTAGCATCGATGTAACCCTTTACGACGAGCTCTTCAGCACCTACATATATGAGAAACATGTCCTTTGTCCTTTTCAGGTACTTCAGGATATTCTTGACCGTCTAGTGTTCTGCTCCGGGATCACTTTGGTACCTCCCTACTAAATTTATGGCAAGGTTCACATCAGGTCTGGTACACAACATGGCATACATAATAGAGCCTATGGCTGAAGCATAGGGGATGACACTCATCTCTTCTCTATCTTTTGCCATGTTCGGGCATTGAGTCGTACTCAATCTCACACCCTGTAACACACGCAAGAACCCCTTCTTGGACTGATCCATATTGAACTTCTTCAATATCTTTTCAAGGTATGTGCTTTGTGAAAGACCTATGAGGCGTCTCGATCTATCTCTATAGATCTTGATGCCTAATATGTAAGCAGCTTCTCCAAGGTCCTTCATTGAAAAACACTTATTCAAGTAGGCCTTTACACTTTCCAAAAGTTCTATATCATTTCCCATTATCAGTATGTCATCCACATATAATATGAGAAATGCTACAGAGCTCCCACTCACTTTCTTGTAAATATAGGGTTCTCCATAAACCTGTATAAACCCAAACGCTTTAATCACCTCATTAAAGCGAATGTTCCAACTCCGAGATGCTTGCACCAGCCCATAGATGGAGCGCTGGAGCTTGCATACTTTGTTAGCATCTTTAGGATCGACAAAACCTTTCGGCTACATCATATACAGTTCTTCCTTAAGGAAAAGATTAAGGAATGACGTTTTGACGTCCATTTGGCAGATCTCATAATCATAAAATGCGGCAATTGCTAACATGATTCGGATAGACTTCGGCATTGTTACAGGTGAGAAAGTCTCATCATAGTCAATTCCTTGAACTTGTCGATAAGCCGTAGCAATAAGCCGAGCCTTATAGACGGTCACATTACCATCCGCGTTAGTCTTCTTCTTAAAGATCCATTTATTTTCAATGGCTCGCTTATCATCAGGCAAGTCCACCAAAGTCCATATACTTTGTTCTCATACACGGACCCTATCTCGGATTTCATGGCCCGAAGCCATTTGTTGGAATCCGGGCCCGCCATTGCTTCTTCATAGTTCGAAGGTTCACCATTGTCCAACAACATGATCTCCAGGACAGGGTTGCCGTACCACTCTGGTGCGGAACGTGTCCTATTGGATCTTTGACATTCAATAGTAACTTGATCTGAAGTTTCATGATCATCATCATTAACTTCCTCTCCAGCCGGTGCAGGCTCCATAGAAACAACTTCCTGTGATGTGCTACTCTCCGGTTCGAGTGGAGGTACAATTACCTCATCAAGTTCTATTTTCCTCCCACTTACTTCTTTCGAGAGAAACTCTTTCTCGAGAAAGGATCCATTCTTGGCAACAAAGACTTTGCCCTCGGATCGTAGGTAGAAGGTATACCCAATAGTTTCTTCGGGATATCCTATGAAGACGCACTTTTCCGCTTTGGGTTTGAGCCTCTCAGGTTGAAGTTTCTTCACATAAGCATCGCATCCCCAAACTTTCAGAAATGACAGCTTAGGTTTCTTTCCAAACCATAATTCATACGGTGTCGTCTCAACGGATGTTGACGGTGCCCTATTTAAAGTGAATGCGGCAGTCTCTAATGCATATCCCTAAAATGATAGCGGTAAGTCGGTAAGAGACATCATAGATTGTACCATATCTAATAGAGTGCGATTACGATGTTCAGACACACCATTTTGCTGAGGTGTGCCAGGCGGCGTGAGTTGTGAAACAATTCAACATTTCCTAAGGTGCATGCCAAACTTGTGACTTAAATATTCTCCGCCACGATCAGATCGTAGGCACTTCATTTTCCTGTCATGTTGATTCTCTACTTCACTCTGAAATTCCTTGAACCTTTTTCAGACTTATGTTTCATTAAGTAGACATACCCATATCTACTCAAGTCATCAGTGAGGGTGAGAACATAACGGTAGCCACCATGAGCCTCGACACTCATTGGACCGCATACATCGGTATGTATTATTTCCAACAAGTCATTTGCTCGCTCCATTGTTCCAGAGAACGGAGTCTCGGTCATCTTGCCCACTAGGCATGGTTCGCATGTGTCAAATGATCCGAAATCAAGAGACTCCAAAAGTCCATCAGTATGGAGCTTCTTCATGCGTTTGACACCAATATGACCAAGGCGGCAGTGCCACATGTAAGTGGGACTATCGTTATCAACCTTACACTGTTTGGTACTCACACTATGGACATGTGTAACATCGCGTTCGAGATTCATAAAAAATAAACCATTGACCAGTGGGGCATGACCATAAAACATTTCTCTCATATAAATAGAACAACCATTATTCTCAGATTTAAATGAGTAGCCATCTCGCATCAAGCGAGATCCAGATACAATGTTCATGCTCAAAGCTGGTACTAAATAACAATTATTAAGGTTTAACACTAATCCCAAAGGTAGATGTAGAGGTAGCGTGCCGACGGCGATCACATCGACCTTGGAACCATTCCCAACGCGCATCGTTACCTCGTCCTTTGCCAGCCTCCGCTTATTCCGCAGCTCCTGCTTGGAGTTACAAATGTGAGCAATTGCACCGGTATCAAATACCCAGGAGCTACTACGAGTGCTGGTTAGGTACACATCAATAACAAGTATATCACATATACCTTTAACGTTGTCGTCCTTCTTATCCGCTAAGTACTTGGGGCAGTTCCGCTTCCAGTGACCGGTACCCTTGCAATAAAAACACTCAGTCTCAGGCTTGGGTCCATTCTTGTTCTTCTTCTTCCTGAAAACTTGCTTATCAGGCGCGGCAACAGCTTTGCCGTCCTTCTTGAAGTTCTTCTTACCCTTGACTTTCTTGAAACTAGTGGTCTTATTCACCAACAACACTTGATGCTCCTTTTTGATCTCGACCTCTGCTGATTTCAGCATCGAGTACAACTCAGGAATGGACTTCTCCATCCCTTGCATGTTGTAGTTCATCACAAAGCTCTTGTAGCTAGGTGGAAGTGACTGGAGGATTCTGTCAATGACCGAGTCATCCGGGAGATTAACTCCCAGCTGAGTCAAGGGGTTGTGTAGCCCAAACATCTTGAGGATGTGCTCACTGACAGAACTATTCTCCTCCATCTTACAGTTGAAGAACTTGTCGGAGACATCATATCTCTCGACCCCGGGCATGAGCTTGGAAAACTAGTTTCAGCTCTTGGAACATCTCATATGCTCCGTGTTGCTCAAAATGCTTTTGGAGCCCCGATTCTAAACTGTAAAGCATGCCACACTGAACAAGGGAGTAATCATCGCAACGAGAATGCCAAGCGTTCGCAACGTCTTGCTCTGCTGGGAGAAGGGGTGGGTCACCTAGTGGTGCATCAAGGACATATAATTTCTTGGAAGGTATGTGGATGATCCTCAAGCCACGGACCCAGTCCGCATAGTTGCTTCCATCATCTTTCAGCTTGGTTTTCTCTAGGAACGTGTTGAAGTTTAGGGTGACATTCGCGTTGGCCATTGGATCTACAATATAGATTGTAAAGACAATTTTAGACTAAGTTCATGATAATTAAGTTCACATAATCAAATTATTTAATGAACTCCCACTTAGATAGACATCTCTCTAGTCATCCAAGTGACACATGATCCATGTCAACTAGCCCGTGTCCGATCATCACGTGAGACGGACTAGTCGTCCATGGTGAACATCTCCATGTTGATCGTATCTTCTATACGACTCATGTTCGACCATTAGGTCTTCCGTGTTCCGAGGGCATGTCTGTACATGCTAGGCTCGTCAAGTTAACCTAAGTGTTCCGCGTGTGTAAATCTGGCTTACACCCGTTGTATGCGAACGTTAGAACCTATCACACCTGATCATCACGTGGTGCTTCGGAACGACGACCCTTAGCAACGGTGCACAGTTAGGGTGAACACTTCTCTTGAAATATATTGAGAGATCATCTTATTTACTACCGTCGTTCTAAGAAAATAAGATGTAAACATGATAATTATCACATGCAATCAATGTAGTGACATGATATGGCCAATATCATCTTGCTCCTTTGATCTCCATCTTCGGGGCACCATGATCATCACTGTCACCGGCACGACACCATGATCTCCATCATCATGATCTCCATCATTCTGTCTTCATGAAGTTGTCTCACCAACTATTACTTCTACTACTATGGCTAACGTTTAGCAATAAAGTAAAGTAATTACATGGCATTTATGATTGACACGCAGGTCATACAATAAAATAAGACAACTCCTATGGCTCCTTCCGGTTGTCATACTCATCGACATGCAAGTCGTGAATCCTATTACAAGAACATGATCAATCTCATACATCGCAATGCATCACATCACATTCTTTGGCCATATCACATCACAAGGCATATGCTGCAAAAACAAGTTAGACGTCCTCTAATTTGTAGTTGCAAGTTTTTACGTGACTGCTATAGGTTTCTAGCAAGAACGTTTCTTACCTACGCCAAAACCACAACGTATATGCCAATTGCTATTTACCCTTCATAAGGACTCTTTTCATCGAATCCAATCCGACTAAGGTGGGAGAGACAGACACCCGCTAGCCACCTTATGCAACAAGTGCATGTCAGGCGGTGGAACCAGTCTCACGTAAGCGTACATGTAAAGTCGGTCCGGGCCGCTTCATCCCACAATATTGCCGAATCAAGATAAGACTAGTAGTGGTAAGCGTATTAACAAAATCGACGCCCACAACAACTTGTGTTCTAGTCGTGCATAGATTCTACGCATAGACCTAGCTCATGATGCCACTGTTGGTAGACGTAGTAGTAAATCAAAAAAAATCCTACGTGTCACCAAGATCTATCTATGGAGAAACTAGCAACGAGAGGGGAGATATTGCATCTTCATACCTTTGAAGATCACTAAGCGGAAGCGTTACAAGAACGCGGTTGGTGGAGTCGTACTCGCAGCGATTCAGATCGCGGTGGATTCCGATCTCAGCGTCGAACAACGGCGCCTCCGCGTTCAACACACGTGCAGCCCGATGACGTCTCCTACGCCTTGATCCAGCAAGGAGGAAGGAGAGGTTGAGGGAGAGCTCCGGCAGCACGACGGCGTGGTGACGGTGGAGCTACGTGGACTCCGGCAGGGCTTCGCCAAGCGCTACGGAGAACGAGGAAGAGGAAGGGTAGGGCTGCGTCGAGAGAGAGAGAAGGCATGTCTCTAATCATCCCAAACGCTTGCATATATATAGGAGGAGGGAGAGGGAGGGCTGCCTTGGCCCCTCCTCCAAGGACGAGAGCTTCGGCCGAAGCTAGGGAAGAGTCCACCTCCTACAAGGGAGGTGGATCTCCCTCCTTTCAAACTCCTTTTGCCTTATCCCTTGATCTCCAGCCGCATGGGTCTTTCTAGAAGGTCTTGGACAGCCCAATAAGGGCTGGTACACCTCTTCTAAAGGCCCACGAAGTCCTTTGGTCGTCACACCCCTCCCGGGGTCCTCCGGCATCCAATGTCCATAGTCATGAAACTGTGACCATCTATTGATCAACGAGCTAGTCAACTAGAGGCTCACTAGGGACATGTTGTGGTCTATGTATTCACACATGTATTACGGTTTCCGGTTAACACAATTATAGCATGAACAATAGACAATTATCATGAACTAGGAAATACAATAATAACCATTTTATTATCGCCTCTAGGGCATATTTCCAACATGCCCGCGGCCACGTGGTCGTAGAAATCCTTGGCGGCAATATGCCTGTCTACGACACCCCCGCGGCCAACCTACGGGCCGCCAAGGTAGCCTACGAGGATCTGGCTACCTTGGAGGGCGAAGAGCGTGCCACCCGCGAGCATCACATCAAAGACCTCATCGATGCTACCGACACGCAGCAACATCTACTCGCCCCCGCTGGAGCGGCCTCTAAAGGCCCCCATCCCGAGGGCGAGGGCGTCGGGACTCTTGGTCGTCAACCGGCTCAGCACTCCTATTCCCCTCGCGCCTCCGACCGCCGAGTCGAGGCAAGCAACCCCTGGCGCTCCTAGCTGCCGTGGAGCAAGCAGCCGGCTATGAACAGCCAAAAAAGCAACCACCCGGCTCACGGCAACCACTGCGACGAGGCGCCGGCTGGCGGAAGCCGGCGGGGCCTTGGGCATACACCGCCTCTGCGGCATGAGCCGGCGCGGTCGGTCCCGCCTGTCATCCGCCACCGAACTCTCGGCCCGGCTCGGACCGCGGGTCCCCCACGGCGAAAACAACGTCCGTCTCCTCATCGACCGGCTCATGCAGTCGGCCCTTCTCGAGGAGGAGGGCTCGATTGGCCCGACGTGTTTCGGCCCTCGGATCCGTGATGAGTCGTTCCCGACCGGCTTCACACTCCCGTGGGACACCCCGAAGTACAACGGGGCCGCCAAACCAGAAGACTGGCTGATCGACTACACCACCATAGTCGGCATCGCTAGGGGGAACAAGCACGTAGCCGTCCGCTTTGCCCCCCTCATGTTGATCGGTTCGTCCCGCACCTGGCTCAACAGCCTGGCGGCCGGCAGCATCAACACCTCGTATACGGGTCCGAGGCAATCATCCCCACCGACATCGAGTTCGACTCGCCTCGGGTCGCCCTGTACACAGAGAAGGACGCAAGGGAGGCAAGAGAAGACGCGTAGACCTACTCGAAGAAGCACGTGAACTGGCCTTGAGCCGGACGGCCATCTACCAGCAGAAGCTCCGGCCCTACCACAGCAAGCGGATCCGGTCGCTCTCCTTCCGAGAAGGGGACCTAGTGCTCAGGCGGATCCAACGAACAGCCGGCCAACACAAGTTGTCCTCAACATGGGAAGGACCGTCCATCATCAACAACGCGCTGCACAACAATGCGTACTACATGATAGACGCCCAGAAGCCACAGAAGCGCAAGAGAGACGCCTCCGGCGAGGAAATGGAGCGCCAATGGAACACGGCGCTCCTCCGCCCGTTTTACAGCTAAGAACCAGTGTATGTACGTACCCTTCCCTTTTGGGCTTATGAATGGAATGGGTTGTTGGAAATATGCCCTAGAGGCAATAATAAATTAGTTATTATCATATTTCCTTGTTCATGATAATCGTTTATTATCCATGCTATAATTATATTGATCGGAGACTTAGATGCATGTGTGGATACATAGACAAAACCATGTCCCTAGTATGCCTATAATGGACTAGCTCGTTGATCAAAGATGGTTAAGGTTTCCTAGCAATGGACATGAGATGTCATTTGATAATGGGATCACATCATTAGGAGAATGGTGTGATGGACAAGACCCAAACTACAAACGTAGCATATGATCGTGTCAGTTTATTGCTACTGTTTTCTCCATGTCAAGTATATGTTCCTATGACCATGAGATCATGCAACTCACTAACACCGGAGGAGTGCCTTGTGTGTATCAAACGTCGCAACATAACTGGGTGACTCTAAAGGTACTCTACAAGTATCTCCGAGGGTGTCTGTTGAGTTGGCATGGATCAAGACTGGCCTTTGTTACTCCGTGTGATGGAGAGGTATCTCAGGGCCCACTCGGTAATACAACATCACAACAAGCCTTGCAAGCAATGTGACTAAGTGTTAGTCACAGGATCTTGTATTACGGAACGAGTAAAGAGACTTGCCGGTAACGAGGTTGAACTAGGTATGGAGATACCGACGATCGAATCTCGGGCAAGTAACATACTGAAGAACAAAGGGAACATCCTACAGGATTAACTGAATCCTTGACATAGAGGTTCGACCGATAAAGATCTTCATAGAATATGTAGGAACCAATATGGGCATCCAGGTCCTGCTATTGGTTATTGACCGTAGAGGTGTCTCGGTCATGTCTACATACTTCTCGAACCCGAAGGGTCTGCACACTTAAGTTTTGGTGACGTTTCGGTAGTATAGAGTTATGTATGGTTGTGACCGAAGGTTGTTCGGAGTCCCGGATGAGATCCCAGACGTCACGAGGAGCTCCATAATGGTCTGGAGGTAAAGATTCATATATAGGAAGTCCTATTTTGGTTGCCGGAAAAGTTTCGGGCTCATCGGTAGTGTACCGGGAGTGTCGGTAGTGTACCGGGGGACCATCGGGAGAGGTATTTCGACCCAAGAGGCTACATGGGCTGTGGGATGGTGGAAACCAGCCCTTAGTGGGCTGGTGGAAGTCCTCTAAGAGTCCTATGCGGCTGGACTTGAGAAAGAGAGAAAAAAAGCCAAGGTGGAAATAAAATCCAAGTAGGAAAGGAGGAATCCTAATCCTACTAGGATTGGAGGAGGATTCCTCCAATCCTCCTTGCGCAAGGGCAGCCTTGGCGCCAGCCCTCCTCCTCCCTCCCTCTTATATATACCGGTGGTTTTGGGTGTTTTGCACTAGTTTTTACGGCCACATGCTACCCGTTCCATCGGTGCTCCTCTAGATCGGATTGCCGCAGTGCTTAGGCGAAGCCCTGCCGGAATTGCTCCACCACCATCGCCGGAGCGCCGTCACGCTGCCGGTGAACTCTTCTTCCTCTCCACTTCCTCTTGCTGGATCAAGACGGTGGAGATCGTCATCAAGCTGCATGTGTGCTGAACGCGGAGGTGCCTTCCGTTCGGCGCTAGATTGGAAGGACCGTGATCAAGATCGCGAGACGGTTCGTGATGAGTTCGCGGGACGGATCGTGACAAGTTCGCGGGACGGATCGTGATGAGTTCGCGAGACGGATCGTGATCGAGATCGCGAAACGGATCATGATGAGTTCGCGGGACGGATCGTGATGAGTTCACGGGACGGATCGTGATGAGATCGCGGGACGCTCGGCGATTTGGATCGCGAAGACGTTTGACTACACCAACCGCGTTTCTTAACGCTTCCCGCTTAGCGATCTACAAGGGTATGTAGATCCATTCTCCCTCTCGTAGGTGCTCATCACCATGGATAGATCTGCGTGTGCGTAGGAAATTTTTTGTTTCCCATGCGACGTTTCCCAACATGGGTGCCCCAAGCCGGCTCTTGGGACAAGCCCCTTTTCGCTTCATTTCAAGATTCCCCAACTCAATTCATCTGCCCCTGGATCTGGCTCCCGATCCTGGGGGCTAGACGGCTGGCCCTAGGCCTCCTCCCCCAAAACCGACCAAGTAGTGTGAGCTAAGAAAACGCTCCCACCCCTCCCAGCTACAGACCGGCTCCCGGCTGTCCGGCTGACGGGGCCTCGGGGCGGCGAATCTTAGCACACATGAAAAATCAATCGCAAGGGGGTCGCCGGCTAGGTCTAGCCGGACCAACTCCTCGCCTCTGCTACTCAACTTACCCAAAAGACTCTCGCGGTTCCCAAACTCGGAACCAGCTTCCTCGAGGTGGACACTCCGACCCGGCTACACACCGGCTCCCGGCTGGCGGGCTTGTGGGACCAAAACCAAAGGAGAAAAGGGGCCGAGCAGATGGAACCAAGGAGACAAAAAAGGGGTAAGGACGAACCGGCATGCATGACAAACAAACACATTGAGCATTCAGAGCACAAGTTAAAAATAATAATAGAGGCCACCGGCCATAGGTTCATTAAATACACCACCAGTGGGTGGAATTGAGTCTAACATGTAGAAAAAGTAGAAACAAGTAAAATGCCTAGGGACTCAGGCTACCGGTGCGTCGCCAGCCGGCTCGACATGCAGCCCGGAAGAGGCTACGGCCTTAGGGTCAGTTTCCGTGGTTCCTGCCATCTCGCCGCCGTTGTCGGTGCTGGAGTCGATGCTCTCATCGGCGACCTCCTCGTCCTTCGGACCTTGGGGGTTGTCGAAGGAATCCTCGGCAACTGGCTCGCCATCCTCACCGAGAGCCGGAAGGAGCTCGTCCGGGTCGACATACGCGGCAAGCTTGTTGGCCCGGCAGACTAGGGAGGTCTCGCGTGTCGCCTGCTCCTCCTCCCAATCATCCCGCATGGTGGCCAGCTGACCCAAGTTGACGCCACGGTACCACGACGTGACGAACTGGAGCGCCATATGCGCGCTGGCTCGAGCTGCAGACACCTTCTAGACCTCAAGCCGGGCCACCGCGTTCACTAGACAAAATACCACGCCCTCTCCGAAGCCCCGGGACCCGACCACAGGGCGGCGAGGACCTCTTTGCCAGCCGTCTTTAGCCGCTCCATGGTGCGCTCAAGATGGATCAGCCAGTTCTCCATGGCTAGCCCAAGCTCCACCATCTCCCAACCGGCGTTTTCCTCGATCTCGTGCCCGTGCTCCCGGAGATAATCCTGGTGCGCTCAGCGCGGCGCTGTGTTTCTGGGAAGCGTTCTAGAAAAGAGAGGGGAGAATAAGAACAAGGCAAGTCAAAGGCAAGAAGAACACAGTCGGCTGAGAAAGAAAAAAACCAAGACTTACGTTGGATGGAGTCGTCCAGCTCGAGGGAGAAGTGCAACGACGATTCCCGCTCTGACACCAGTGCCGCCTCCACCTCGGCAAGGGAAGCCTTGCGCTTCTCGAGCGTCTTCTTGAGGTGGGTCACCTCGCTTTGGAGGGCGGCGGTCCGTTGGGCGGCATCAGCCGCCTCCTTGGTGGCCTTCTCCTTGGCCGCCACCTTCCCTGCCACGTTGGCTTTCAAGCGGTCTTGAGTCGCCTGCCCATCCACCAGCGGGGTGCCCAGCCGGTCCCTTTCCAGGGTGATCGCCTGGACGCTCTGCGTGAGCCGGTCCTGCTCGGAGACTGCCGCAGACTTCTCCCCCCAAAGGATGGTCAGCTCCCCTATGAAGCAAAACCGGCATTGGTTAAAACATTTCACACCCGGCCCGACTGCCATGCAGCCAACCCGACTCCCGGGGGCTACACGCCCCCACTGGACCAAGCATACCTCGAAACCTCGTCAGCTCCTCCAACAACCGGTAAAAGCCATGCTTGTCGCGGTTGTGGATGGAAACCGCCTCGTCGAACAGCTCCTGCCACCGGGCGTTCCCCGCCTGCCACAGGAAGCCGAAGTCAGAGCGTTCACGAAGAGATCCGGCCCGGTTGCCCCATAGCCGGTCAGCCGCCCCGCATCTCGGGGACTACACCCAGTGGGTGCGCTCGCGTGCCCCCAGTAGAAAATTCGATGAAGACAAGTGAGGCTTACCTCCGTGCGCTGCAGGGTGTTGTCGGCCGCCTCCGCGAACAGGGCCAGCTCCACACGGCACCGCGCCTGGACGTTAACCAACTCCCCAAACGCTGGGACCGGGCCGCCTGCTGGTGGAGGAGGGATAGCGGGGACACGCCCCAGCGCCTCCCAGTCTCGGATCACGTCCAGCATGGACCTCTGGGGCCGGCTCTCCTCGCTGCCCGCCTCGGCATTCATCACAACACCGGCCGCTGGGAGAGAATCGGCTTCGGGTTTGATCCTCGTTCGGCTCCCGGTTGTCCCTCGTTTGATGCCAATGCTGCCTCCCCCTCCGGTCAGCTCGGCGCGACGATCGCAATGGCTGGCATCTCTGTCTCCATGAGCGGCACCTCCGGTGCCGCCTCTGGAGCCGTCGGGACCTTCGGCACGTCGACCTGGGCCGGCTCGGCAACAGGCGGCATCGCATCCGGCACCACCGGCCGGCTCTCGTCGTGGGCTAGCTCCATGGCCGCTTCCCCCGGTCGGGCCGTTTCCTCCGTAGACGGAGGCGCAGCCAGCTCTGTGGCCGCCCCTCGTGGCTCGCTTGACGGGGGCGTCGACATGCGAGTCGACTCTGCCGCCGAGTCCGATGTTCGCGTGGGGTCCGCGGACCTCATCTGGCTCCCGCGGCTCGAGGTCCTGGAGCCTGAGGGCCCGCCCAGGGCTCCGGACTTCAAGGCCCGCAGCTCCATGAGCCTCCTCTTCTCCTCATGCTGCGTGGCAGTGTGCTCGCGGGCTAGCCGAGTCAGCTGTCGACTCCACGTCATGGAGCTCGATGGGGTCCCTGGGGTAGAAAGGACTCAAACACCTGTCGGCACACGACCTAGAGAGAAACCCACGCAAGGGATAGAACACTTACCCGGTGATGATGGGAAGAGCCTGCCTGGTGCGTGTCAGCGGCTTTGACGAGACCGCCTTCAACCGCTTGCAAGCCGGCGGCTGGGCTGCCTACTCCTCCTAAGCTAGCCTCTTCCTCCCGGTTGGAGATCCCGACCATCGAGGCACGTGCCGGCTGCTCCTTGTTCCGCCCACACGAGCCCTGCTGATCTGTGGGGGAGGGATGTTCAGGATCTGAACATTGTCATCATCATCGTCATCATCGTCATCGGTCCAATCCCTGATCGCGGGGCCGAGGGGAAACTCACCGGCTGCGTTGGGCCCTCTGGCTCGCGGGTCGGCCGCGACCTCGGCCTCCCCCGAGGAGTCGACCCCCTCTTCAGGCGCACTTCCCTGCTCGTAGTCCTTGGAGTCGGACTGGGCGCGCTCCGTCTCGAAGATCTGGGGGTGCGGGCCGTCTGGCGTGTTCTATCTCACGAACAACTGCGGTGAGCACAGAAAGTAAGATTCGGAGCCGGTCGGAAGGGTTCGGAAAAGAAGGGTCACCTCGACGGAACGTACCAGGGATGCCCGATGGTGTCGGTCATACGGCTCCTTGCCAAAGGTCCATGTCGCTGGCGCCAACTGGAAGGTCGTGAAGGCATTTACTCGCTTCGCCACCTGTGTCGGCATCAGGTTGATGGTCGTCAGCCGGCAGGGGTCCCGGTGGCCGGACATATCACATATCCGGTGTGGCCTCGATCTTCAAGTGCGGTTCCACGCGGAGTGGTCCTCGACCAGTTCACTCCAGAGGACGGGGTGTTGACGAACGCCGGCAGCCGGATGTAATCCCGCTAAGGGTCGGCATTCTTCACGTAGAAGAACGTCCGATGCTAGCCCTTGACAGAGTCGATGAGGCTAAAGTGCGGGAAGCACAAACTGCGGAACCACACCACCGTGCCCCCGCAGGCATACGGCCCCTCGGCGCTCTTCAGCGCCTTGAGGAAAAACAATGTCTTGAAGAGCTGCACGTAGGGAGCATCCCCAGGTAACCAACGCACAGGGTCACGAAGCCCGCGATGTAGAGGATGGCGTTGGGGCCAAGGTGGTGCGGCTGGAGATCGAATGTATCAAGTAAAAGATGGAAGAAAAGGCTAACCGGCAACCTGAAGCCACGAGAGAAATGGCAGGAGAAGACGACGTGCTCCCCCACATGCGGCTCGGGGACCACTTCATCGCCTGGCGCGCGAGCGATCACGCGCTCCTCTGACGGCAACATGCGAGTGCGGCAGAGCTCTGCGATGGTGGCCTCCGTGATGATGGAGCAAACCCAACTCCCCGAGCGACCTTTGGCCATCATGACGTCGGGGCTGCGCAAGAAGGCGAGTGGGCGGAGCAGCGAGCAAGGAGAGCGGCAACGCATGGGGAAGCTGAGAACACCAAGAAGAGGAAAACCGAGGGGGCGAATGGGGCACGGTTACCTCCGCCCCTCGCCCTCTCTCCCTTTTAAACAAGGAGGCCATTACTGGGGGAGGTGGGGATTAACTGCGCCCACTCCCACAGGATCTCTGCGCACTTGGGCACCCTGGGCCGCAACCGCTGCGTCGGGGCGCAGAATATCTCGGCCTACGCCCCGAGGCCTACTGGGCTACACACGCGGCCTAGCAGGCTAGCCCCAAGGCGACATCCCGTCTTCCCACGTGCGCGGCCCCCAAGGCATCATTACTCACCGCGTGGAGTGGAGTAGGCCGGCCTGGGACCCGTAGCGGCGCGTTGGAACCCGAGGCATTGGGAGCGGCCGCCGACCCGGCTGACCGTTTGACTTCGTGCCTGATACGTCTCCAACTTATCTACTTTTTCCAAACTCTTTTGCCCTTGTTTTGGACTCTAATTTGCATCATTTGAATGGAACTAACCCGGACTGACGCTGTTTTCAACAGAATTGCCTTGGTGTTATTTTTGTGCAGAAATAAAAGTTCTCGGATTGACCTGTAAATTTACGAAGAATATTTTTGGAATTAATAAATAATATTGACTAAATATTCAACTGCAGGGGGCCCACCACCTGGCCATAAGCCTAGAGGGCGTGCCCACCCCCCTAGGGCGGGCCCCTGTGGCTTGTGGGCCCCCTGACACTCCTCCGACCTCGTTTTCACTTCTATATATTCCTATTTGGGGAGAAAAAACTAGAAGATAAGAGTTCATTGCGTTTCATGATATGGAGCCGCCGCCATCTCCTGTTCTTCCGTGGGAGACCAGATCTGGAGTCCGTTTTGGGATACGGAGAGGGGAAATCGACGCCTTCGTCATCACCAATTCCATGATGCTCTCCACCATTCGTGAGTAATCTCATCGTAGGCTTGCTGAACGTTGATGGGTTGGATGAGATTTATCATGTAATCGAGTTACTTTTGTTAGGGTTTTATCCCTCGTACCCCTATCTCAGAACATAGTGGATACTAGGGATCAAACCCTAACAAAACTAACTCGATTACATGATAAATCTCATCTAACCCATCACCGTACAGCAAGTCTACGATGAGATTACTCACGAACGATGGAGAGCATCATGGAATTGATGATGAAGGATGGTTGGTAATGATGAAGGCATCGATTTCCCCTCTCCGGAGCCCAAAGCGGACTCTAGATGTGGTCTCCCCAGGAAGAACAGGAGATGGCGGCGGCTCCGTATCATGAAACGCGATGAACTCTTCTCTTCTTTTTTTCCTCCCCGAATATGAATATATAGAAGTGAAAACGAGGTCGGAGGAGCATCAGGGGGCCCACAAGCCATAGGGGCGCGCCCCAGGGGGGTGGGCGCCCCCTCTAGGCTTGTGGCCAGGTGGTGGGCCCCTGCAGTTGATTCTTTCACCAATATTTTTTATTAATTCTAAAAATATTCTCCGTAAATTTTTAGGTCAGTCCGAGAACTTTTATTTCTACACAAAAGAACACCAAGGCAATTCTGCTGAAAACAGCGTCAGTCCGGGTTAGTTCCATTCAAATCATGCAAATTAGAGTCCAAAACAAGGGCAAAAGAGTTTGGAAAAGTAGATACGTTGGAGACGTATCAACTCCCCCATGCTTACCTTTGCTAGTCCTCAAGAAATTTAGTTTATAAACTAAAAGTGATAAAGAAAAATTTTACAAACTCTGTTTGATCTTGCTGTTGTAAATATGTCTAACTTATGTTCAGGTTTTCAGCAAAGATTATGAACTAACCCCATTCACAATAACATTTAGGTCTCACATTTACTCATATCAATGGCATAATCAACTAGCGAGCAATAATAATAAGTCTCGGATGACAACAATTTTATCAAAACAATCATGATACAATATGAGAAAATGGTATCTCGCTAGCCCTTTCTAAGACCGCAAACATAAATGCAGAGCACCTCTGGAGAACAAGGACTGACTAAACATTGCAATTCACGGTGAGCGAGATCCAGTCATGCTCATGCTCAACAACAATTAACAGCAAGCATACAAATGACGGTGGTGCTCTCTAACTGGTGCCTTTTATTAGAAGATGGTGACTCCACAATAAAGTAAATGGAAAGACCCTTCATAGAGGGAAGCATCGATTTGCAGAGGTGCCAGGGCTCGAGTTTTTAAAACAGAGATAAGTAACGATTTTTGAGTGGTATGCTTTCATTGCTCACATAACGACCAAGAGATTTTCAATATCTTCCATGCTGATACATTATAGGCGGTTCCCAAACAGAATAGTAAAGTTTTTACTCCCCCTCCACCAATCTGTCACACTCCACGGCGAGCTGAATCCATGGGTACCGTCCATACAAACACAGTCCTGGGGGATTATTGTTTAATTATATTTTGCTTTTTATTTCGAGCATGGAACTGGGCATCCCAATTACCAGCCACTTTCTCGTGAATGATAGTGAATCAACACATATCGTGAGAATAACCCACCTAGCTTGGAAGATACTGACAACCCCCAGTTGCCACATGTGCGATTTGGGCATACAAAACAGAAAGTTTATTTGAAGATTTAAAGTTTAGCACATGCAAATTTACTTGGAACGGCAGGTAAATACCGCATATAGGTAGATATGGTGGACTCATATGAAACAACTTTGGGTTTGAGAGATTGGATGCACAAACAGTATTCTCGCTTAGTACAAGTGAAGGCTAGCAAAAGATTAGGGAGCGACCAACTAGAGAGCGACACAGTCATCAACATGCTTTGAGATTAACCAACATTGAATACAAGCATGAGTAGGATATAAATCACTATGAACATAAATATCGTGGAGGCTATGTTGATTTTGTTTCAACTACATGCGTGAACATGTGCCAAGTCAAGCCACTCGAATCATTCAGATGAGGATACCACTCTATCATACTACATCACAACAATTTTAATATGCATGTTAGCACTCAAAACAAACCATTATTAACTCTTAGCTAATTAAGCATGGCATGAATAACTATAATCTCTAATTGTCATTGCAAACATGTTCAACCCATAATGAGCTAAATTCCGAATGATGAGCTAATCATATTTACAAAAACAAGATAGTTAGAGTTTGTACCAGCTTTTCTCCATCTCATTCATCTCATCATATATCGTCATTATTGCCTTTCACTTGCATGACCGAACGATGTGAATAATAAGAGTGCACGTGCATTGGACTAAGCTGGAATCTGCAAGTAGTAACTCAGTGGAGAAGACAAGGCAATATGGGATCTATCTAAGATAAACAATAATGCATATGAGAGCCACTTAACATTTCATCATAATCTTCTCCTTACGACCTAAAGAAAAGAAGTTTCAAAGCAAGAATGAGAAAAACTATTTACATGGGAAAACTCCCAACTAGCAAAAGAAGAACGAGAAATCTTTTTCGGTTTTATTTTAATGCTACAACTAAACAACCTAGAAGGTAAAGCTAGAAGTTTTTTTTGGATTTTCTTAAAGATTAATAAAACACACAAGAAGAAAGCATAAAGAAGAAATAAACTACCATGGATAGTACAGTGAAAAAGTATGAACACCAACAACTGAAATGAGTGTGTTAACATGAATGTAATGTCGGTGAAAAATACGTACTCCCCCAAGCTTAGGCTTTTGGCCTAAGTTGGTCTAGGGCCATGGCTGGCCCGGATAATATCCGAAGTCATAGTTGGGGTTGTACTCGGCTGCAGCGGCTACTGCCTGAACGACTTCAGCATGAAGGCGATCTGATTCCGCGTTCCTCTCGTACTCGTTTGCCTCCTCTCTGGTTATAAAGTATCTTTGTTTTTCCTGAAAGTTGAAGAAGGCAGGAGCAGGAAGGGTAACATGGACAATATGTTGTCTGTCAAAAATTAGTCGGTACTGGAGGGATTCTTCATTCCTTTCAAGAAACTAGTAGCGCACCAAAGCCACATAATCAAGAAAAACAAGGGGTAACTCAATATCATTCTCTCTTATGGGTACCCCAAGATACTTAGCTACACGGGTGGCATAAATTCCACCAAAGAAATCTCCATCCTTAGCATTAAGATATAACCTCCTGGCAATAATAGCCCCCAAGTTATATCGTCTATCTACCATTACAGCACTCTTAAGAATACTCATATCAGGCACGCAAAGGTGGCTATGCGCATGTTTACTGTTAATACATTGATAACCCACAAGTATAGGGGATCACAACAGTTTTCAAGGGTAGAGTATTCAACCCAAATTTATAGATTCGATACAAGGGGAGCCAAAGAATATTTGAAGGTATTAGTAGCTGAGTTGTCAATTCAACCACACCTGGAGATTAATTATCTACAGCAAGTAATCAGTAGCAAAGTAATATGATAGTTTTGATAGTAGTGACGGCAATAACAATAACGGTAATAGTCATAGCAGTAATTTTGTAGCAAGTGTAACAGCGATGATAGCAGTAGTAACTTAGTAGAGACAATATAAGATAAATTCGTAGGCATTGGATCGGTGACTTGTTGGATGATATTCATCATGAGACAGTTATAACCTAGGGCGATACGGCAGTAGCACCAGTTCATCGATATAATGTAGGCATGTGAAAGCACATTTGCTACCTTGGTGGTTTTGATAATTAATAACAACATATAAGTCATTGAACTAATGTTTCCACCAAGTATATTTCAGGAAATGTTCAATGATAGGATTGGCAAAAGGAGATTGTCGGCAAACCCCAAGATTCATGGAAATAGGTTGGCCAAGCTTCAAGCAAGAGGACTCTACATTTTATATTTGTGAGAAATCACTTTGAGTCTATAGGAAAGCCAATACTGTTAAAAGGGGGTAAGGTTTTGTTGGTGAACAATATGCTCAAGCGTGCACAAGTGATAGTCGCCAAAAACATCCACAAACTCTCGCACCAAAGTCTGTTCTATACTTACCACTCAAAATCAGTGCAACCAACTTCCCCACTTCGGTGCCACCGATTCCAGAACCTAGACAGACTATGCCAAACCCTAGCCACTTCGGTGCAACCGATTCCATACCAGTGCCACCGAGTTTAGGTTGCCAACTTTATGTTATGCAAATTCACATTTTCAGTCCCATCGAGAATGTTGGATCGGCATCACCGAGATTGGAAATCTGACCATTGGTCACCTTATCGGTGCAGCCGAGAAATATATATCGGTCCCTCCGAGATTCAAAAGTTGCCACCTTTTGGTCACTTCGGTACCACCGAGTTTAACACATCGGTGTCACCGAGTTGATCATTTTGTGTGTAACGGTTGGATTTTTGGGGATGCCTATATAGACCCCTTCACCACCACTTACTCGAGAGAGAAGCACACAGAACTATTCCATACCTATCCTATCAGATTTTCTAAGAGAGAAACACCTACCCTTGTGTTGAGATCAAGATCTTCCACTCAAATCATATGGATCTTAATTTCTAGCCTCTCCAAGTAGCTTTCCACCAATCCCATCTCTTTCACCATGACAAATCTATGAGAGAGTGATTGGGTGTTGAGGAGTCTATCATCTTGAAGCACAAGAGCAAGGAGTTCATCGTCATTACCGAGCCTATTACCTTTTGGAGGGTGGTGCCTCCTAGATTGGTTAGGTGTCTCTTGGGAGCCTCCTACTTCGTGTTGTGGAGTGAACCAAGAAGTTTGTAAGGGCAAGGAGATCGCCTACTTCATGAAGATCTACCCATAGTGAGGCTAGTCCTTCGTGGACGGAAGCCATATGGAATAGTCAAGGTTGCTACTTCGTGGACCCTTTTGGGTGGAGCCCTCCGTGGACTCTCGTGACCGTTACCCTCCGTGGGTTGCAGACTCCATAAACGTGGATGTACGATAGAACCACCTATCGGAATCATGGGAAAAATCATTGTGTATACAATTGTGTTCGATCTTCCTACCCTATCCCTTCTATACATGCTTGTTGTTACTTTGTGCTGCTATATACTCTTAGACTTGCATGTGTAGGGTGTACTTGACTTGCCATGAAATGCTAAAAACTATCAACCCTAAAAAATTGGTATAGGCAAAACTTTTAATTGGTCAAGTAGTCTAATCACCCCCCCCCTCTAGACATACTTCCCTACAAGTGGTATCAGAGATTTGGTCTCCATTGCTTAGGTCTCACAACCTAGGAGAAGTATGGCGTCTAGTGAGGGAAGTTATCACGGTAGAGGTCCATACTTTAATGGCACTAATTTTGCTAGTTGGAAGCACAAAATGAAAATGCATATTCTTGGTCATAACCCTGCCATTTGGGCTGTTGTTCGTGTTGGCTTGCAAGGTGAGTTCTTTGCGGATGGATGGGAACCGGATCGTGAAGCGACCGCGGATGAATTGAAGATGTTGCAACTCAACGCTCAAGCATGCGACATTCTATTCAACTGCTTATGCCCCGAAGAATTCAACAAAACAGCCGTCTTGAGAATGCAAAAGAGATTTGGGATACTTTGGTTGGTATGGACGAAGGAACCGAGTCCGTGAGAGAATCCAAGTTAGATGTTCTTCAAGGTCAGCTTGAGAAGTTCAAGATGAAGGATGGTGAAAGAGTTGTAGAGATGTACTCTAGGCTAGCTCTCGTCACCAATGAGATTACCGGCTTAGGAAGCGAAGAAATGACCGACAAATTCATCATCAAGAATATACTTAGAGCTTTGGATGAGAGATACACACCGTGTGCACATTAATCCAAATGATGCCAAACTACAAAATCTCAAGCCTACGGAAGTCATTGGAAGGATTGTTGCTCATGATATGAAACTCAAGTATAAAGAAGATCTTCATCACAAGTCCAGAGGTGCTTACAAAGCCACAAGTGATGCTCCCGTAACTTCAAGCAACAACCTTGTCACCAATGAAGAGATAAGCCTCATGGTCAAGAAATTCAACAAGTTCTACAAGAATAGAGGCAAAGAAAGAAACTCCAACTCAAGATATGAAGAGAAGCGTTCGTCAAGTCGTGATCGCAATTGCTACAATTGTGGGAAGCCCGGACACTACTCAAATGAGTGCAAGGCTCCCTACAAAAGAAGAGAAGAGTCACCTCGAAGACGAAGCTCAAGGAATGTATCACCACAAAGAGAGAGAAGGAGTAGAGATGATCGTTATGAACGAAGACACTCAAGAAGAAGTAGAGATTCAGAGAAAAATTACAAGTACACCAAGAGCTACACAAGAAGAAAACATCAAGCTCATGTTGGTGAATGGGTTTCCGGCTCCAACTCCGACAACAACTGTGAGAAAAGCTATCACTCTGACTCCAACTATAGTCAAGATGATGGTGTTGCCGGAATTGCTCTAGTGACTACTAACTCCTACGATACATTTGATTCACCAAACGAAGGCAGTGGAAGTTACTTCATGGATAAAGGCCCCAAGGTATCACACCCCGAGTATCTTGATTTTGATAGTGATGAAGATGATTTGCTTTTTGATGATGACTTGCTTTGTGATAAAACTAGTGATATTGATCAAAATGAACTTGATAATTCTCATGCTAGTCAAGATATGTCATTTGATGATGGTAAGATGAAAATAGAACAACTAACTACAGAACTAAACACTCTTAAGTTAGCTCATGAATCTACTCTCGAAGATCATAGAGAGCTTGTGAGAACTCATGAGAAGCTACGCTTCGAGAAGCTCAACTTGGAGCACGAGCATGAGTTTCTCAAAGCTATCAATGACGATCTCCGAAAGAAGACCTCATCTTATCTAGCAAAATGACTACTCTTGTCTACTTTCATGCCTCAAGTTAAAACAAAGCAATCTAGTAACAAAGGCAAGAAAGGTTTTTCATCTAGTAGCAACAATAAAAATGCTAAACCCAATGATGTTGCTTCTAGTAGTTCTATTGATTCCACTAATGATGATTCTCTTAGCCAAGTTACACTTGAGCAAGAAAATGCTTTATTGAAAGGAATTATAGAAAAGGGTATCTACAAGAGTCTTGCCGGATGTATGCAATTTGAGGAAATTGTACGCAAGCACGGAGGATACCGGAAGAATCATGGTGTTGGGTACTTCAACGCTAATGGAGTTGAGTGGGAAGAAGGTCAATATCCCAAGCCCAAGTTTGTTCCTCAAAATGATAAGTATGAAAATACTCTTCCCAAGGGGACAAACACTCAAGATGACCTTCCACCACAAGACCACAAGCTCAAGGGCAAGAACAGGCTTCAAGAGGACATTGACTCATATGAAGATGAACCCCTAGCTTTGGTGGAGTGGGTTCCCAAGGCTACTTCAAGCTCAACTACTACTACGGCTACTTAAACACCAAGGATCCCCATCAACTTGATGTGGGTCCCCAAGAAGAAGAACTAGAAGGTTCTTGAGGGGTGACTCCGCCAATTAAATTCACTCAAGTTCATTATTGGCAAGAACTATTTGCACTCAACATCAACTCAATGCAATAGTTCAAGGAGTCACACATTCCCTCAAAGGTAAGCAAGGGACAAGGTAATCAATTGATCAATGGACATCATAACATATGCTTTGCACTCCATGTCCATAGATATCCTTGTATGTGTCCCTTGTGTGTTGGTACTAACCCATGTAGGTGAGAAGAGAAAGGAAACAACAAGGATGCTCCCAACTCTTGGTGATCCTCATCAACATTGAGCATCCACAACTACCTCACCAACATGAAATCTTCATTGACAAAACCCAAGGTTAGTTTATCCCTCTTATGGGGGGATGTCATATTAAGGGGGAGCTTTACTCTAAGACTTGCGTTAAAGCATCTCTTAGTATGTGACAACATTAAATGCTTTGTGAAAAAGTGGTAACCCCACTTGTGCTTAAACGATGAGTATGACCTATGTTCAAGTACTCTTACTTGCCTCCTAAGTCAAATACTCATATATAGATGACTTCGTCATCGCCCAACTGCTTGTTAGATGCTAGAGTGTTTGTGCATATTTGTCATGATTTCTTTTGACATCTTATTGTGTGAGCATGTTGGTCTGCATTTATTTTCTCATTCGAGGACGTCCAATTGTTGCTATTTGGCTTTTGATTTATCTTTTGCCAATTGGATGGACAAGAATGCCTAGGACCACTCTTTAGCTATCTATGCTTTCTCACCTCATATTCCATTCAAGCTACATCACAAAAATTGAACAAGTGCTTTTCGATCCCTCTGTGTGTGGAGCACTCGGAGTTCCGTATCGACAAGGACTGACCATTAAAACCTCCCAAGTGCAACTCGGTGGAACCAATCATAAAAACTCGGTCTCACCGATTGCCTAGGGTTGATCTGGTTTTCAATCTCGGTAGCACCGATTTCATATTCTCGGTTACACCAAGTTTCCCTGTCAGCTGACAGTTGTGGAACTCGGTGACACCGAAAACATAGAATCGGTATCACCGACAGTGAAGGGTATATATGTTGTGGACCCCGACGCTTTAAAATTTCAATCCTCAATGTCGCGCCACAGAACCCTAAGCTGCCACCTTGAGACCCTTGGTCATCGCCCTTGTCTTCCCGAGCTCCTCCGCTATCAGGAATCGCCGCCGTCGACGAAATCTACCCCATCGTCGCTACCGTAGAGGATCCACGCCAAGCTAGGGTACGGATTAAACCTCTAGTGCGCTCCCCCTCTGATTCTTGTGCATTAGATGCTTGATTATCATATTTACACCCATTGCTCACATATCTATCCACTAGAAATTGCAAAATCTCGAGTTAGATGAATTTTCTAGGGTTTTGCCATCCGCCCGATATATCTCGGTTGAACCGAAATGGAAATATCGGTCTCACTGATATGCTTTTCTGCGAGAGTGAGAACTGACTCGGTGGAACCGAGTGGCTCTTTTCGGTCCAATCGAAAAGGCTGCCAAGCTTCTGTTAACGAGTTGGTTTGTCTCGGTCTCATGGAAAATTTCTTTTTGGCTGCACCGATATGTATGTGACAGATTGCAAAACTTTTGAAAACTCATTGCTCAAATTTCAAAAACCAACCTCATTTTGTGATAACTCATCTACTTCTGCTCATCTACACTCTATTCACAGGGTCAGAATGTCAGGCTCAGAAGATAGTCAGAATGTGCCAGAGCAGGGAGTTGATATGAGTTCCGGAACAAGCCCAGAAGCCAATTCTTTCTCAGACCCAGGCACCCTCAGCTCTCATGGGTTGCCCAAGGCTGCCACTAGAACCAAGAAGAAGATGAACTCAGATGAAGAAGATTCAGACTTTGTGCCTGAGGAGATTCTTGCTAAGAAGCAAGAGAAGGCTGCCAAGAAGGCTGCAACTAAAGCTACTTCCTCTCGAAGAGTTGTCAGCAAAATATATGCTCCTGCTTCTACCTTCAAGGCTCATGAGACCGCCAGAGCAACAATATCTGTTGAGGTCCCGAAGAGGGCTATGCCTAAGAAGGCAGGAGAGAAAAAGTCTAGGAAGAGGATCATTCATGTGACTAGCAGGCCTACCTCCATGTATGAGGATCCAGAAGAAGCTGCTGGTGCTGATGCGGGTGAGGAGGATGAGCCAGCTACAAAGGCTCCTCCCAAGAAAAAGGCAAAGAAACTTATGTCTGATGCTATGCCCAAGACCAGCACATCCAAGAAGGCTGCTAAGAAGCCTAAGAGGACAACTAGGCAGATTCTAGCTTCTGAAAAGAACAAAGGGACTGCCTCCAGAGCTGAAGCTGATGAGGATCTGACAAAATTGATGAAACTCAGACCACACCTTCCAGTGCACAATGCCAGCTACCCTCTAGCTGAGGACATGAATAAGAGGAAGGACTCAGGATTGAGGGCATGGAGAGCCATTGATCCTTATGCCCAGAGGAAGAAAAAAGCTATGGACTACAGGTTCTATACCAAGGAGCAACATGACTTCTACGAGACTGTGCTCTTTGACAAGAGTCCAGCTATCAGTGACATGCATTATGTTGATTGGAAGTACATCAAGGAGAATGAGGACTACTTTCCAAGCATCCAGGAAAACTTCCATTGCATAGGTCTGGATAAGTTCGTTGGCAGAGAGTTCACTACCTGGAATGATGAAATGATCATGCAGTTCTACTCCACTACACACTTCTATGGAGATGGTAGAATTGTGTGGATGACTGAAGGTGCGAGATATGAATCAACAGTTGAAGAATGGGCTGATATCTTAGGAGTTCCTGAAGCACAGGATGGTGACCTGGATGTCTACTCAGAGTCCAAGGCTAGTCATAATGAGATGGCCAATATGTACAAGGAGATCCCTGCTGCAAATGTGAAGAGTCACAAGCTAGGATCAATCTATTTTCTTCAGGCTGGCCTCCACACTATCAACAACATACTGAGGCATACCTTGATGCCCAAGTTAGGAGATGACAAGATGATTCGAGGCCACTCCATTAATATGTTGATCCACCTTGACAGACACACCAGGATCAGAATCATGGATCTAATTGTTGAGACAGTCAAGACTAGAGGCGCTCATGCTGTTATGCACCCTACATCCAAATGCTCATCATCTCAAGACTAGAGAAGCACATATTTGCCCTAGATCACCCACATTTGCCCCAACAGCCAGATCTCGAGGACAATGTTATGGTGATGGATGCTGATCATCCCACCTCAGCTGCAGCTCAGGCAGAGGCAGAGGCAGATAGAGCCACTAGTGCTCAAGCCCCTCGATCCAGGAGTGAGCAAATGGATCTATTGATAGCATCAGTTCATGGCATGCAGAAGGACATTAACGGGATTCTCGACAACCAGAACAGTCTTGTCAAGATCTTTGAGACCAGAATCAAGACCCTTAGTGATAAGGTAGACAAGCTGACTAAGATAGTCACAAAGCTTCAGCATGAAGTTGACTCCGTGAACATCCCTCGGGTCTCTTCTACTTCAGATGATGATGATGATGATGATGATGATGATGATGATGATGATGATGATGATGATGATGATGATGATGATGAGGAGGAGGAGGAGGAGGAGGAGGAGGAGGAGGAGGAGGATGAGGAGGATGAATCACCTCTAGGGCCAAGCACTCAGTTAACCACTCAGGCCAGATCAACCACGGTGCCAGCTCCATGAGCTCCTTCAGCTCCATCAACATCTGCTCCATCAGTGACCACTCTAGCTCCATTCACGACGTCTACAGAGATCTTCACTGATGTTGTCATCTCGACTCCTTCATCAACAACCGGAGGAGATATGCCCAAGAAAGTTTAGATATACGCCTTTGAACTTTTTGGTAACTTGTTGCCAAAGGGAGAGAAGTGTATATAGATCTTTAGGCTTCGAGCGAGAGAGCATTTTGGTGTTTTTATTTCTCTTCAAAACATTTGGTTCTTTTGGTTTCAGGTGAGATATATGTGTGTTATGTTACTATGTTATGGGTGATGCTACTATTTCTTATTATCTTAATGCTCATGAGATGACCATTCACCTTTGTTTGATTGTGTTATGCGTTGTTATTCATTCTAATTATTCTCACACACCACCAAGTTGTATGTGACATGGAAGAAGTGCCCCATATACCTAATCGATTGTGCATTTGCATTCAAACACAAATTTAAAATAATGCACAAATTTAGGGGGAGCTCTTGCTTATCACATACCTCTCAAAGCGACGATTACATTCATTGATTTTATCATATGTCGAAGCTTTGATTTATATGTTGTCATCAATTACCAAAAAGGGGGAGATTGAAAGCACATTTGCTCCCTTGGTGGTTTTGGTAATTAATAACAACATATAAGTCATTGAACTAATGTTTCCACCAAGTATATTTTAGGAAATGTTCAATGATAGGATTGGCAAAAGGAGATTGTGGACAAACCCCAAGATTCAAGGAAATAGGTTGGCCAAGCCTCAAGCAAGAGGACTCTACATTTTATATTTGTGAGAAATCACTTTGAGTCTATAGGAAAGCTAATACTATTAAAAGGGGGTAAGGTTTTGTTGGTGAACAATATGCTCAAATGTGCACAGGTGATAGTCGCCAAAAACATCCACAAACTCTCCCACCAAAGTTTGTTCTATACCTACCACTCAAAATTGGTGCAACCAACTTTCCCACTTTGGTGCCATCGATTCCAGAACCTAGACAGACTATGCCAAACCCTAGCCACTTCGATGCAACCGATTCCATACCGGTGCCACCGATTTTAGGTTGCCAACTTTCTGTTATGCAAAGTCACATTTTCGGTCCCACCGAGAATGTTGGATCGGCGTCACCGAGATTGGAAATCTGACCGTTGGTCACCTTATCGGTGCAACCGAGAAATGTATATCGGTCCCTCCAAGATTCAAAAGTTGCCACCTTTGGGTCACTTTGGTACCACCGAGTTTAACACATTGGTGTCACCGAGTTGGTCATTTTGTGTGTAACGGTTGGATTTTTGGGGATGCCTATATATACCCCTTCAACACCACTTACTCGAGAGAGAAGCACTTAGAACTATTCCATACCTATCCTATCAGATTTTCTGAGAGAGAACCACCTACCCTTGTGTTGAGATCAAGATCTTCCACTCAAACCATATGGATCTTGATTTCTAGCCTCCCCAAGTAGCTTTCCACCAATCCCATCTCTTCCACCATGCCAAATCTGTGAGAGAGTGATTGGGTGCTGAGGAGTCTATCATCTTGAAGCACAAGAGCAACGAGTTCATCATCATTACTGAGCCTATGACCTTTTGGAGGGTGGTGCCTCCTAGATTGGTTAGGTGTCGCTTGGGAGCCTCCTACTTCGTGTTGTGGAGTGAAGCAAGAAGTTTATAAGGGCAAGGAGATCGCCTACTTTGTGAAGATCTACCCATAGTGAGGCTAGTCCTTCGTGGACGGAAGCCGTATGGAATAGTCAAGGTTGCTACTTCGTGGACCCTTTTGGGTGGAGCCCTCCGTGGACTCTCGTGACCGTTACCCTCCGTGGGTTGAAGACTCCATCGTGGATGTACGATAGCACCACCTATCGGAACCATGGGAAAAATCATTGTGTCTACAATTGTGTTCGATCTTCCTACCCTATCCCTTCTATACATGCTTGTTGTTACTTTCCGCTGCTATATACTCTTAGACTTGCATGTGTAGGGTGTACTTGACTTTCCATGAAATGCTAAAAACTGTCAACCCTAAAAATTGGTATAGGCAAAACTTTTAATTGGTCAAGTAGTCTAATCACCCCCCCCCCCTCTAGACATACTTTCGATCCTACATCATGTATTCCGTAAATAGTCATACGTGCTTTATTAAAAGAACTTGCATGACATCTTTTGTCCTACCCTCCCGTGGCAGCGGGGTCCATACTGGAAACTAAGGGATATTAAGGCCTCCTTTTAATAGAGAACTGGAATAAAGCATTAACACATAGTGAATACATGAACTCCTCAAACTACGGTAATCACCGGAAGAATTCCCGGTTATTGTCACTCCGGGGTTACCGGATCATAACACGTAGTAGGTGACTATAACTTGCAAGATTGGATCTTAAACATGGATATAATGATGATAACATAAACGGTTCAGATCTTAGTTCATGGCACCGGGCCCAAAGTGACAAGCATTAAGCATGGCAAAGTCATAGCAACGTCAATCTAAGAACATAGTGGATACTAGGGGTCAAGCCCTAAAACAACTAACTTGATTACATGATGAATCTCATCCAACTCCTCATCGACCAGCGAGCCTACGAAGGAATTACTCACTAACGGTGGGGAGCATCATGGAATTGGCGATGGAGAAGGGTTGGTGATGATGAAGAACGAAGATCCCCCTCTCCGGAGCCCCAAACGGACTACAGATCTGGCCTCCTGATGAAGAACAGGAGGTGGCAGCGGCTCCGTCTTGTGGATTGCAATAATTCTTTCTCCCTGTTTTTTTTTTGGAATAATGTGATTTTATAGCGTCGGGATCAGGGTCTGCGGGGCCACCAGGTGTGTAGAGCCCACCTGGGCGCGCTAGGAGAGGGGGGCGCGCCCTGGTGGGTTGTGCCCACCCAGGTGCCCCTCTCTCGCAGGTCTTGGCTCCAGAAATTTTTATTATTGATATAAAAAATCCTCGCAAAGTTTCGTTCCATTCCGAGAACTTTTATTTCTGATAAAAACAACACCATGGTAGTTCTGCTGAAAACAACGTTAGTCCGTGGTTAGTTTCATTAAAATCATGCAAATTAGAGTCCAAAACAAGAGGAAAACTGTTAGGAAAAGTAGATACGTTGGAGACGTATCAACTCCTCCAAGCTTAAACCTTTGCTTGTCCTCAAGCTATTCAGTTGATAAACTGAAAGTGAAAAAGAAAAACTTTTATGAACTCGTTTGCTCTTGTTTGCTTGGATTGCCCATTGTGCTAAGCTTGTGCCTTTTGGATTGATATGAAAAGTGACCTTGCTTTTATTGCAATCAATAACAGCCCCTGCGGTATTCAAGAAGGGTCTATCAAGAATAATCGACACGTTGTTGTCCTGGGGAATCTCAAGTATAACAAAGTCAGTCAAAATAGTAACATTAGCAACAACAACGGGCACATCCTCACAGATACCGATAGGTATGGCAGTTGATTTGTCAGCCATTTGCAAAGATATTTCAGTAGGTGTGAGTTTATTCAAATCAAGTCTTCTGTATAAAGAGAAAGGCATGACATTGACACCAGCTCCTAAATCACACAAAGCAGTTTTAACATAATTCTTGTTGATAGAGCAAGGTATAGTTGGTATTCCCGGATCTCCAAGTTTTTTAGGTACTCCATCTTTGAAAATGTAATTAGAAAGCATAGTGGAGATTTCAGCTTCCGGTATTTTTATCTTATTTGTGGTGATGTCTTTCATATACTTTGCATAAGGAGGCATTTTCAAGATGTCAGTCAAGTGAGTACACACAAAGACTGGCCTCAGCATTTCAGCAAAACGTTCAAATTCTTCATCATCTTTCTTTTTAGTTGACTTGGGTGGAAAAGGCATAAATTTTTGAACCCGCGGTTCTCTTTCTTTACCGTGTTTTCTAGCCACAAAGTCTCTTTTGTCATATCTTTTATTCTTAGGTTGTGGGTTATCAAGATCAACAGGTGGTTCTATCTCAACATCATTATCTAGTTCTTTATCATTTGTTTGAGTATCTTCATGAACCTCATCATTATCCTTTTCATTATCACTAGGTGAATGTTCATTACCAGATTGAGTTTCAGCATCTGAGATAGATGTTTCATTATCATTATCAGGAGGTTTCTCTATTTCAGGTTCACTAGAAGTATGCAAAGTCCTATCATTTTTCTTTTTCTTTTTCTTTTTAGAAGGACTTTGGTGCACTAGTGTTAGCTCTTTGTGATTCTTGTTCAATTCTTTTTGGGTGTCCTTCAGGATAAAGTGGTTCCTGGGTCATTTTACCTCCTCTAGTTGCAACTCTAATAGCAAAGTCATGCATATTATGATTCATTTCATCAAGAAATTCTCTTTGAGATTTAGCAACTTGTTCTAACTGAGTTTGAACCATAGAAGCATGCTTTCCAACACCTCTAACATCATTTGAGATTCTAAATAACAAGTCACTCAAGCGAGCAATCATATCAGAATTATATTTCAATTGTTTCATAACATTTGCATTGAAGTGATCTTGTTTTCTAATATAGTTTTTGAACTCATAAAGGCGTTGACTAGGATGGATATTGTGCGGATTATCATTATCATTGAACTTCATTAGAGAATTTACCTCTACCACCTTAGGCAGTGGTGGTGTATTAAGCCCATCTATTTCTTCAACGGTAGGTAAATTTTTAACATCCTGAGCTTTGATACCTTTTTCCATCATAGATTTCTTTGCCTCTTGCATATCTTCGGGACTAAGATATAATATGCCCCTCTTATTCGGAGTGGGTTTAGCCGATGGTTCAGGAGGAGTCCAGTCATCATAATTTTTCAATACGTTATTCAATAATTCTTCAGCTTGTCCAACAGTTCGTTCCATGAAGACACAACCAGCACAACTATCTAGGAAATCCCTAGAAGCATCGGTTAGTCCATTATAGAAGATATCAAGTATTTCATTTTTCTTAAGAGGATGATCAGGCAAAGCATTAAGTAACTAGCAAAGACTCCCCCAAGCTTGTGGGAGACTCTCTTCTTTAATTTGCACAGAGTTAAATATTTCCTGTAAGGCAGCTTGTTTCTTATGAGCAGGAAAATATTTTTCAGAGAAGTAATAAATCATATCCTGGGGACTACGCACACAACCAGGAGCAAGAGTATTGTACCAAGCTTTAGCATCACGCTTTAATGAGAAAGGAAATAATTTGAGAATAAAGTGATAGCAAGTTTTCTCATCATGAGTAAAAAGGGTGGCTATATCATTCAACTTAGTGAGATGTGCCACAACAGTTTCAGTTTCATAACCATGGAAAGGATCAGATTCAACCAAAGAAATTAACTCTGCGTCGACAGAGAATTCATAATCCTTATCATCAATAAATATAGGTGAAGTAGCAAACTTAGGACCACACTTCATTCTAGCATTCAGAGATTTTTCTTTATACTTGTGCAATAATTTCTGTAGATCATCTCTATCTTTGCAAGCAAGAATATCTCTAGTTGTTTCCTAACTCATAACATAACCTTCAGGTACCTTAGGTAATTCATATCTAGGAAGGCTAGTTCTAGCAGGTGTTTCAGGAGATTCAGTTTCAAGCTCATCATCAGATTCAACAACATCATGTTGTATAACTCTAGCAATTCGTTTATCAAGAAATTCACCAAGTGGCACATCATCATTATCAAGCAAGGTACTAGCATCAGCATAAGCATTATCCATAATAGAAGTAGCATCATCAATAACTTGCGACATATCAGAATTAGTAGCATGTGGTGGTGTTGCAAGTTTACTCATAACAGAAGGTGAATCTAAAGCAGAACTGGATGGCAGTTCCTTACCTCCCCTCGTACTTGAGGGAAATATCTTAGTCTTAGGATCCTTCAGATTCTTCATAGTGATAATGTGATAATAATCCCAAGTGACTCAACAAATATAGTTATGCTCCCCGGCAACGGCGCCAGAAAAAGGTCTTGATAACCCACAAGTATAGGGGATCGGAACAGTTTTCGAGGGAGAGTAATAAACCCAAATTTATAGATTCGGCACAAGGGGAGCCAAAGAATATTTGAAGGTATTAGCAGCTGAGTTGTCAATTCAACCACACCTAGAGATTAATTATCTGCAGCAAGTAATCAGTAGCAAAGTAATATGATAGTTTTGATAGTAGTGACAGCAGTAACAATGATAGTAACAGTGATAGCAGTAATTTGGTAGCAAGTGCAACAACAATGATAGCAGTAGTAACTTAGCAGAGACAATATAAGATAAATTTGTAGGCATTGGATCGGTGACTTGTTGGATGATACTCATCATGAGACAGTTATAACCTAGGGCGATAAGGCACTAGCTCCAGTTCATCGATATAATGTAGGCATGTATTCCGTAAATAGTCATACATGTTTTATTAAAAGAACTTGCATGACATCTTTTGTCCTGCCCTTCCGTGGCAGAAGGGTCCATACTTGAAACTAAGGGATATTAAGGCCTCCTTTTAATAGAGAACCGTAACAAAGCATTAACACATAGTGAATACATGAACTCCTCAAACTACGGTAATAACCGGAAGAAGTCCCGATTATTGTCACTCCGGGGTTACCGGATCATAACACGTAGTAGGTGACTACAACTTGCAAGATCGGATCTAAAACATGGATAAAATGATGATAACATAAACGGTTCAGATCTGAGTTCATGGCACTCGGGCCCAAAGTGACAAGCATTAAGCATGGCAAAGTCATAGCAACATCAATCTAAGAACATAGTGGATACTAGGGATCAAGCCCTAACAAAACTAACTCCTCACCGACCAGTGAGCCTATGAAGGAATTACTCACTCCCGGCAGGGAGCACCATGGAATTGGTGATGGAGAAGGGTTGGTGATGACGAAGAACGAAGATCCCCCTCTCTGGAGCCTCAAACGGACTACAGATCTGGCCTCCCGATGAAGAACAGGAGGTGGCGGCGGCTCCGTCTCATGGATTGCAATAATTCTTTCTCCTTGGGTTTTTTCTGGAATAATGTGATTTTATAGCATCGGGATCAGGGTCTGGGGGGCCACTAGGTGGGTACAACCCACCTGGGCACGCTAGGAGATGGGGGCACGCCCTGGTGGGTTGTTCCCACCCATGTGCCCCTGTTTGGTAGGTATTGGCTCCATAAATTCTTATTATTGATATAAAAAATCCTCGCAAAGTTTCGTTCCATTCCGATAACTTTTATTTCTGCACAAAAACAACACCATGGTAGTTCTACTGAAAACAGCGTCGGTCCGGGGTTAGTTTCATTAAAATCATGCAAATTAGAGTTCAAAACAAGAGGAAAAGCATTAGGAAAAGTAGATATGTTGGAGACGTATCATATGTCTACCTATGAGGAGAGCAAAATAATGTATAGCTGGAAAGTGAATGCTCCCCAAGGTAGCTTGTGTAATTATTCTAGTTTCTCCCACTGTGATGCTAGCAAGGAAATCATTATATTCATTTTTATGAGGATCGCTACGGCTACCCCACTATGGAATTTTGCGTGCATCATTAAAATCCTCTAGGTCCACGGTATAGGACTTATTATAAAGATTAAATAGAACAGAATGAGAATTACGCCTAGATGAAAATTCAAACCTCCGCACAAAAGAATCAGTGAGTTGATAATATTGCTTGCATCGGTCTGAAATAAAATCTTGAAGGCCAGCATTCCTTATGTATGCATCAAACTCTTCCTTGAGCCCGGCGTTGTCCATGAATTGATCCGATGGCCACTCACAAGGCAGCATTTGAGCTTCCCTCGGTGGTTCAAAATCGGGCTCACATAACGCGAGTCTCGGAGTTTTCTTGCTCGAGGAAATACCTTGGTACATTCTCCTCAACAGCTTTTCTTTCTCTGAAAATTTTCTGAAATTTTTAGTGAATCAAAATAAAGGTCAACAAAGCTCAAGAAAACTCATAGCAACTACTCCCTCAAGTGCCTAGAGACTATATCATGCATCAAAATTACTTGGGACCATACAAATTTGACATGCAAGCTCAAAAACAAGGTCACCACATCAGCAAAAAAATGCAATATATAAGGCACTAGAACAAAAACTAATTGGACCATTGGAGGAGTCACATACAGATGAGCAATCCCCTAAAACAGTTTTGCAAATGGAGCTTTGAGCAAGGAGATCAAAAAATGGCAGCAAGATGAGCTAGAACACGGGTTTGAGCAATGGTGGGATTTTTTCTGGAGGAAGATGAAGTGAATGGGTACTAGAATAAGTGGAGGAGGGCCACGTGGGACCCACAAGCCACCAGGGCGTGCCCAGGGGGGTGGGCACGCCCTACAGGCTTGTGGCCCACTGGTGCAGCCCCCTGATGCATACTTAGTGCCAAAAAATCTTAATATTCCAGAAAAAATCATACTCCATTTTCAGGACATTTGAAAAACTTTTATTTTCAGGTCACTTTTTTATTGCACGGGAAACTCGAAAAACAGAAAAATAATAGCATTTTTACTTAATTTCATCTAGGTAACAGAAAGTAAAAGTTAGGTACAGGAAGTTGTGCTTTCTAAATTCATCCATCTCATGCTCATCAAAAGGAATCCATCAGTAAGGTTGATCAAGTCTTATTAACAAACTTCTTTTGAATAACATGAAACCGAAGAATTTTTGAATAACACTAAGTTACCTCAATGGGGATATGCAAATCCCCAACAATAAGTATAGCATATTTCTTCTTGACAGTAGGAAGAGGGAATTCAAAGTCTCCAATAATAATCGTTGGAATTTTTTCAATAGAGTTGATATTGTGAACTTGAGGTTGTTTCTTCGGAAAGTGTACCCTATGCTCATTACCATTAATATGAAAAGTGACATTGCCCTTGTTGCAATCAATAACAGCCCCTGCAGTATTCAAAAAGGGTCTACCAAGGATGATCGACATACTGTCGTCCTTGGGAATATCAAGAATAACAAAGTCCATCAAGATAGTAGCATTTGCAACGATGACAGGTACATCCACACAAATACCGATAGGTAAAGCAGTTGATTTATTAGCCATTTGTAGAGAGATTTCAGTAGGTGTGAACTTACTCAAATCCAGTCTACGGTCTAAAGAGGAATGTATAACACTAACACCAGCTCCAAGATCACATAAAGCAGTTTTAACATAATTTCCTTTAATAGAGCATGGTATAGTAGGTACTCTGGGATCTCCTAATTTCTTAGATATTCCACCTTTAAAAGTATAATTATCAAGCATGGTGGAAATCTCAGCTTCAGGTATCTTTCTTTTACTTGTCACAATATCTTTCATATACTTAGCATAAGGAGACATTTTCAAAATATCAGTCAAGCGCATACACAAAAAGACAGGTCTAAGCATTTCAACAAAGTGTTAAAAATCCTCATCATCCTTTTTCTTGGATGGTTTAGGAGGAAAGGGCATGGTTTGGTTCTCTTTCTCTACCATGTTTCCTAGAAATGAAGTCCCTTTTATCGTATCTTTTATTCTTAGGTTGTGGGTTATCAAGATCATTAGCAGGTTCAATCTCCACATCATTATCATTACTAGGTTGAGAATCAACATGAACATCATTATTAATGTTATCACTAGGCTCATGTTCATAACCAAATTGTGTCTCAGTATCAGAAATAGAAATATCATTTGGATTCTCAGATGTATCTATAACAGGTTCACTAGCAGCATGCAAAGTACTATCATCATTCTTTTTCCTACTCTTATTGGAACGAATAGGTGCATCAGCATTAACTCTCTGAGAATCTTGTTCAATTCTCTTAGGATGGCCCTCAGGATACAAAGGTTTGTGAATCATTCTACCACCTCTAGTCACAACTTTAACAGAATGATCATTATTCTTACTATTCATATCGTTAAGTAAATCATTCTGTGCCTTTAGTACTTGTTCTACTTGAGTAGTTACCATGGAAGCATGTTTACTAATAAGCTTAAGATCATTGACAGTTCTACTCAAATAATCACACAAGCGATCAAGCATGTAAGCATTATATTTCAATTGTCTACTAATATAAGCATTGAAATTTACTTGCTTCACAATAAAATTATCAAATTCATCCAAGCAATGGCTAGCAGACTTATTATAAGGAATGTCTCTTTCATCAAATATATGGAGAGAATTTACCTCTACTGCCTGTGTCGGGTTATCAATACCATGTATTTCTTCAATAGGTGGTAGATTCTTAACATCTTCAGCTTTAATACCCTTTTCTTTCATACATTCCTTTGCCTCTTGCATATCTTTAGGGCTGAAGAATAGAATACCTCTTTTCTTAGGAGTTGGCTTTGAAGGTGGTTCAGGAATAGTCCAATCATTATCATTGCTCAATATATTATTCAATAGTAATTCAGCTAGTTCAATAGTTCGTTCCCTGAAAACACAACCAGCACAACTATCTAGGTGGGCCCTAGAAGCATCAGTTAGTTCATTATAAAAGATATCAAGTATTTTATTTTTCTTGAGAGGATGATCAGGCAAAGCATTAAGTAATTGGAGAAGCCTCCCCCAAGCTTGTGAGAGACTCTCTTCTTCAATTTGCACAAAGTTAAATATTTCCTGCAAGGCAACTTGTTTCTTATGGGCAGGAAAATATATTTCAGAGAAGTAATAAATCATATCCTGGGGACTACGCACACAACCAGGAGCAAGAGAATTAAACCATATCCTAGCATCACCCTTTAATGTGAAAGGAAACAACTTAATAATATAGTAATAGCAAAAAAATTCCTCATGAGTAAAAAGGGTGTCTATATCATTCAATTTGGTAAGATGTGCCACAACAGTTTCTGATTCATAACCATGAAAAGGATCAGATTCAACCAAAGTAATTAACTTGGGATCGACAGAGAATTCATAATCCTTATCAGTAACAAAGATAGGTGAAGTAGCAAACTTAGGATCATATTGCATTCTAGCATTCAAAGATTTTTCCTTCCACTTGCGAAGCAATTTCATAAGATCATCTCTATCCTTATAAGCAAGAAAGTCCCTAGCTACCTTCCTTCCATAACATAACTATTAGGTATATCAGGCAATTCATATCTAGGAGAGCTAGGTCTAGCAGGTGTATCATAGTGTTAAGTTTCAATAATTTCATCAGATTCAGAAATATTATCAGTTTTAGCATTGGCTCTAGCAATTTGTTCATCAAGAAATTCACCTAGTGGCACGGTATCATCAAGCAAAGTATCATCATAAGCATCATGCATAGTAGAAGTAGCATCATCAATTACTTGCGACATATTAGAATTACTAGCACGTGGTGGTGTTGAAAATTTACTCATAACATAAGGTGAATCAAGTGCAGAGCTAGATGGCAGTTCCTTACCTGTCCTCGTAGTTGAGGGGTAGATCTTGGTTTTTGGATCTTTAAGATTCCTCATAGTGATTAACAGATATATATCCCAAGTGACTCGGTGAATAGAGCTATGCTCCTCGAAAACGACACCAGAAAAAGGCCTTGATAACCCACAAGTATAGGGGATCACAACAGTTTTCGAGGGTAGAGTATTCAACCCAAATTTATTGATTCAACACAAGGGGAGCCAAAGAATATTCTTGAGTATTAGCAGCTGAGTTGTCAATTAAATCACACCTGAAAGACTTAATATCTGCAGCAAAGTATTCAGTAGCAAAGTAGTATGGAAGTAACGGTAATGGTGGCAAAAGTGATAGTAGCAGTTTTGTAGCGTTTGTAACAATAGCAACGGAAAAATAACTTAGCAAAGATCAATATATGGAAATCTCGTAGGCAATGGATCAGTGATGGATAATTATGTCGGATGGCATTCATCATGCAACGGTTATAACATAGGGTAACAAAGAACTAGCTCCAATTCATCAATGTAATGTAGGCATGTATTCCATATATAGTCATACGTGCTTATGGAAAAGAACTTACATGACATCTTTTGTCCTACCCTCCCGTGGCAGCGGGGTCCTATTGGAAACTAAGGGATATTAACGCCTCCTTTTAATAGAGAACCGGACCAAAGCATTAGCACTTAGTGAATACATGAACTCCTCAAACTACGGTAATCACCGGAAAGAATCCCAGTTATTGTCACCCTGAGGGATGCGGATCATAACTCGTAATAGGTGTCTACAACTTGCAAGATAGGATCAAGAACACATATATATTCATGAAAACATAATAGGTTCAGATACGAAATCATGGCACTCGGGCCCTAGTGACAAGCATTAAGCATAGCAAAGTCATAGCAACATCAATCTCAGAACATTGTGGATACTAGGGATCAAGCCCTAACAAAACTAACTCGATTACATGATAAATCTCATCTAACCCATCACCGTCCAGCAAGCCTACAATGAGATTACTCATGAACAGTGGAGAGCATCATGGAATTGGTGATGAAGGATGGTTGGTGATGATGAAGGCGTCGATTTCCCCTCTCCGGAGCCCAAAACGGACTCCAAATCTAGTCTCCCAAGGAAGAACAGGAGATGGCGGTGGCTCCATATCGTGAAATGCGATGAACTCTTCTATTCTATTTTTTCTCCTCCAATAGGAATATATAGAAGTGAAAACAAGGTCAGAGGAGCGTCAGGGGGCCCACAAGCCACAGGGGCGCGCCCTAGGGGGTGGGCGCGCCCTCGAAGCTTGTGGCCAGGTGGTGGGCCCCCTGCAATTGATTCTTTCGCCAATATTTTTTATTAGTTCCAAAAATATTCTCTGTAAATTTTCATGTCAATCCGAGAACTTTTATTTCTGCACAAAAATAACACCAAGGCAATTCTGCTGAAAACAGCGTCAGTCCTGGTTAGTTCCATTCAAATCATGCAAATTTAGAGTCCAAAACAAGGGCAAAAGAGTTTGGAAAAGTAGATACGTTGGAGACGTATCAGCCTCCACCCACTCCATTACCTGCCCCGGGGTGGCTACAGTGCAACCGACCGTACCGAAGACTCGGGTCGGCTGGCGCAAGACGATGCCACCCGGGCGGCCCGTGTCGTGGCAGGTGCGCGCGGGCCAATCACAGAGCCGGCTGGCAGACCCTAGTGGGCGATGGGACCACGCAGCTGGTGGGCCCTATGAACGACGAGACGGCTCAAGAAGCGGGTCCCCCTGGACAGCCGGAGAGGCTCCCAGCCGGGTCCCCCCACTTTGTACCTTAAGGATATTATAGGCCGGAGGGTTGGCCTATAAAACCCCCCGAGCCCCCCATGGAAAGGAGAGGAGGGATTCACGCACACACACCCACGGGACACTTCCCACACATTCACCCACGTGGCAAAGGAAGGCGAGCCGGTTGCTCCATCTTCCACCTCTAGACAACAACTCCAGGAGCAACCTTGTAACCATACCCATCTATCAACTAGACCAAGTAGGACTAGGGGTATTACCTCCCACGGAGGGCCCTGAACCTGGGTGCATCGCGTGTCACCACCGCTTGTGCCTAATCCCGCTCCCGGAGCATGTCGGCGTCCTCCGGCCCCAACCACCTTCGATAAGCCTACCCATGGCATCTATCATGAGAAAACGACGACACTATACTGGTAGATATAAATTCTGGAAATTATAGTAAAAATTAGATGATGTTTGAAAATTATTATGCAACTTGCCTTGACAGTACATAAAGAGTTGATTTATTATTATGTGCACTAACCTATCTCACGAGTTCTTTTCAAGTTTTGTGTGGATGAAGTTTTTGAGAATAGGTGAAACTAGGATATGAGAGGATTGAACAAGATACAAAACCTCAAGCTTGGGGATGCCCAAGGCACCCCAAGTAAATATTTCAAGAAGTCTCAAGCATTTAAGCTTGGGGATGCTACGCATCCCACCTCTCTTCATCAACAACTATCGATTAGCCTATGTTGAGCCTAAATTTTTTTATTTGTCCACATGATATGTGCCATTCTTGGAGTGATATTTTTTCTTTTTCTTGTTGTTTAAATAAATCATCCAAATATGAAAATAATTATTGAGAGAGAGAGCCCTCACATAGCTACTTTAATGTTTACCTACTCACTGATCTTCACTTATATCTTTTGAGAGTAGTTTGATGTTTACTCATGTGCTTCACTTATATCCTAAGAGTAAATTATGAATGAATTGAATATCATAAATATGAAATTATGAATGTGACTTATGCTTAGTAGTAGCTTCACATCTTGTTTACAAAGTAAAATATATTGAAGTTTGACAATCACAATATTGGTCATACAAGCAATTCGTGAATGGATAGTATAAGGAAGTGAACTTTCACATACAAATATATTATCTTGGACATCTTCTATGATTGTGAATACCCATTAATTATTTTCAAACTTGAGAAAATTAGTTGAAGTTGGACAAGGAAGACAGCGTAATGAGTTATGGTTGCGTATATTTGCATAGAAGTTATATTGTTATGGATCCTCCAACATGTGGTGCTTGTTTAGAACCTTTTGCTAGCCAAAAATTCATACTAAGTAGAGATACTACTTGTGCACTCGAAGACCCTTAAACCAGTTATTGCCATGAGAGTCCACTATATCTACCTATATGCGGTATTACCCTACCTTTCCAAGTAAATTTGCATGTGCCACCTCTAAAATTTCAAATGAACATCTATTTTGTGTGCCTGGACCGCTCATGGAGCGACAGGGAGTGGTCAATATCTTCCATGTTAAGCGGGTTATTCTCATGATGAGTGTTTATTCACTCGTCCTTGCACGAGAGAGGCGGTAATAGGGATTCCCAATCCCGAAATAAAAAATGCAAATAATAAAACAAAAATCCCCCAGGAATGTTGTTGGTATGGACGGTACCCATGGATCCGGCTAGCCGTGGAGTGTGTTTGAGGGTGGAGGGGGAGTAAACCTTTATTTTTACCGCTTGGGAATCGCCGCTAATGTGTTTAACATGGAAGATATTGATAACTCTTGGTCGTAACGTTGACAGGAAAGGTGCACCTCCCAAAATTATATTTATCTCCGTTTTAAACAATGAGATCTGGCACATATGCAAATCCATGCTTCCCTCTATGAAGGGACCATCTATTTACTTTCATGTTATTTACTTTTCACGTTGAGTCAACTTCTTATTCCAACCTACTTCTATTAGTTGGCAAGCATCATGTGGAGGGGAAAGATCTAGGCACATATGGCTAGTCAAGTATATTTGATCATGACTTATTATTGTTGACAATTATCTTTATGATAAGTATGTTGGGAGGAGAAACATTAAGCTCCTGTCTTTCTATGTGTTCGATAGATGCCATTTGTTCTAAAATATGGTTTGAGTACTAGAAATCATAGAAGACTATATGATCATTGAGTATGTGGAGCTCTTACTTAGACTTTGTTGAGAATAAGTTGAATTGCAATTGTTTGGTGACTAAGAACATAGGTTGTTAAGTTTCAAGAGAATTGATTGTTTGAACCATAACACGTGAATTGGTTGCTACTTTATTATGATGAGTTTTATGAGAAAGATTTGTTGTTATGATGGTAGGAAAAGTGGTTGAAATTATCATTGATCAAACTTCTGCACTATGCTGGCATTCAAACTTCATAAATTATTTCTTTTATCATTTACCTACTCGAGGATGAGTAGGAATTAAGCTTGGGGATGTTGATACATCTCCAATGTATCGGTAATTTATGAAGTATTCATGATGTATTAACCTATGTTTACAATACTTTTATATGGTTTTGATGCACTTTATATGATTTGTTTAGAACTAACCCGGACTGACGATGTTTTCAGCAGAACAACTATGGTGTTGTTTTTGTGCAGAAAATGAAAGTTCTCGAAATCGCCCATAACTTTTTGATGATTTTTTTGGAACAAAAGAGGCACTAGACACTTCGTGGGAGGGCAAGAAGAGCCACAAGGTGGGCACAACCCACCAGGCCGCGCCAGACCCCCAAACCGTGCCCTGGTGGGTTGTGCTCTCCTCATGGCCCATCTCCGCGTGAAACCAATGCCAAAAATTCTTATAAGTATAGAAACCAACAGAAATAACCCTAGCCTCCTCATTCTGCTACCGCAAGGCCTCAGTTTTGGTGAAAAACCAATCTGCAGAGAAAATAGTATACTGCCGGAGAGGATAGATCATCTCCGGTGGCCATCTTCATCATCCCGACGGAGTCCATGATGAGGAGCGAGTAGTCCACCCTCGGGCTGACGGTTTGTACCAGTAGCTATGTGTGCAATCTCTCTCTCTCTCTCTCTCTCGTGTTCTTGAGATGGCATGATCTTGATGTATCACGGGCTTTGTTAATATAGTTGGATCATATGGTGTGTTTCCCTCTCTATCTCGTTGTGATGAATTGAGTTTCCCCTTTGAGATTTCGTTGTCGGATTGGATACTTTTATGGATTTGAGAGCACTTGATATATGTATTGCATGCGGATACCCGTAGTGACATTGGGGTATTCAAGTGATTCACTTGATATATGTTTTGGTACTCAACTAGCGGATTCCCACGGTGACATTGGGGTAATCTATGCATAGGGATTGATACACGTTCTTGTCCTACTTTCTCCGATAGAAATCTTGGGGCGCTCTTTGAGGTTCTTCGTGTTGGGTTGAGTATTATGAATCTGAAATTGTTTGATGTGCATTGTATAATTAACTCATGGATACTTGTGGTGACATTGGAGTATCTAGGTGACATTAGAGTTGGTTGATGCGTATCATATCGTGTTATCTTAGTATGAACTCTTGGATAGATTGATCGGAAAGGATAGCTTTAAGGTGGTTTCATACCCTACAAACAATTTTTTTCTTATGTTCTCTGCTAGATAAGAACTTTGGAGTGATTCTTTGTTGCACGTTGAGGGATGGTTATGTGATCCATTTATATTAGCATTGTTGAGAGATTGCACTAGCGAAAGTACGGAACGTAGGCCTTGTTTTCAAGCATTGCAATACCATTTGTGCTCACTTTTGTTACTTGCTACCTTACTTTTTTTATAATTTCAGATTAGAAAAACATATATCTATCATCCATATTGCACTTGTATCACCATCTCTTCGCTGAACTAGTGCACCTATACAATTTGTCATTGCTTTGGGTGTGTTGGGGACACAAGAGATTTCTTGTATTTGATTGCAGGGTTGTTTGAGAGAGACCATCTTCATCCTACACCTCCCACATATTGATAAACCTTAGGTCATCCACTTGAGGGAAAATTTCTAGTGTCCTACAAAACTTTGTGCTTGGAGGCCTAACAAAGTCTACAAGAATAAAGTTGCGTAGTAGACATTAGGAGCCAATACTAGTGAAAAATGCCATCCCGACAAGAGAAGCCAACTCAACATGGGAAAAGGATTATTTAATAGTCTCTTGAAGGCAAATCAGATCAGTATTATTAGAACAAATATACTCCTTGAGCAGGTTACGGCGCCCCCGAGCCCCGAAACCCCGCATATTTCATAATAAGGCCCTCATTTAAAATTAAGGTTTTTGATACAAAATCTATTGCAAGATGACACAATGTGCGTCATTACCCTCTTGCGACTCGCCCTCCCAGATTTCGCCGGCACCACCGTCGGCGTTGCCCCAACGGCCTCCTCAACCACAACTACGAGCATCTCCTGTTGCGCTCCCAATAGGCCCCCCGGGCGACTTTTTAATCGCCGGCGCCGAAAAATGACCCCAGTCGCCCCCCAGGACCCTGTTTTTTGCCGGTTGGGCCCTTTTTTGGGCCGGCGAACCCAGGCCGAACCCAGCGCGCTAGGGGGCACTTGGGGGCTCCGGCGGAAACAAAAACGGTGTGTGGGACACCAGTGTCAGGTGAATCTCGCCCTTTTCCTCGCCCGACTCACCCCTCGCGCCTCTCCACCATGCCGATTCCGGCACCTCCCGCCTGTTCTCGGTCGTTGCGCCGCCGCTAGAAGAAGGTCATTTTCACGCGCCTCTCCATTTCCCCGCTGGATTTCACTTCTCCATCCCCCCGCCTATAACTGCTCTCCAACAGCCACCACTCCGGTAGGACACCGACGGCTGCCCGCCAACCACGCCCACAAGGTGTTCGGCATTTTACCTATTCGACCATGGACTCGGATGATGAGGAGGCGTTCACGGCTCTGTTGGAGGAGGAAGCCGAGGCTGACACCGCCAACGAGGAACACCTCATGATACTCACCTCGCTGGCCGGCCTGTTCGTGAACAATGACAAGCCTCGGCAAGGTGGCTCGGCACCGGGCTGACACAAGAGCAAGCAGAGGCATCGGATGGAGGGCTATTGCATGCTCTACACCGACTACTTCGCCGAATCTTCTCTGCATGGTGAGGAAGTATTTTGGCGTCGTTACCGGATGAACCGGAAGCTCTTGCTCGGGATTGTTAATTCCATCCGGGTGTTCGACAGCTATTTCGTTTGCAAGAAGCATTGCACCAGCACAGTTGGATTCTCCTCACTTCAGAAGTGCATCACAGCTATGAGGATGCTTGCATACGAAGCTCCCGCTGATATACAAGAAGACTATGGGTGAATGGCCGAGTCCACCACCATTGCGTGTCTATACAAGTTCTGCAGGACGGTGGTGGCAATGTTTGGACCACGGTATTTGCGATCACCCAATGCCGAAGACACTGCTCGGATCCTAGAACAAAATGCAGCAAGAGGATTTCCTGGGATGCTTGGAAGCATCAACTGCATGCATTGGTCATGGAAAAACTATCCATTTGCTTGGCAGGGGATGTACAAATGCGCCAAAGGTGGTTGCAGTGTGGTACTTGAGTTAGTAGCCACACATGACCTATGGATTTGACACCCCTTCTTTGGTATGCTAGGAACTCACAATGACATCAACGTATTGCAGTGCTCGAATATCTTGGCCAAGCTTGTTGAAGGTCATGCTCCTTTGGTGAACTTTGATATCAATGGGCGCCACTACATCAAGGGATATTATCTAGCAAATGATATCTATCCGAGATGGTACACATTTGTGAAGACTAACTCAACACCCGTGGCACCAAATAAGGCACACTTTGCTAAGTTTCAGGAGGCTTGCAGGAAAGATGTCGAGCGAACATTTGGTGTGCTCCAATCTCTATTTGCTATTGTCCGGTACCCCACTCTGACCTAGTCAAAATCGCAGATGTGGGAGATCATGAATTGTTGTGCCTGCTTTTACAACATGATTATTGAGAGCGAGCACGGGCACTGAACCATATTATGGGTAGGGACCTCTTACAGTTGTTGATCATCAAGTACCAGCAACATGGGCTGCGTACCTCAATATGCGCCAGAAGATACGAGACCCACCTGTGCATCAAGAACTGCAGGACGATCTGGTGAAGCAACTATGGAGGCTTAAGGGCAATGCCTAGTTCGATTTGTTTTAATTTATGTTGGGATTATGAGCTTGCTTCGTTGAAATTTTTGATTTGTATTAATTTCTAAGATGAACTTTGACATAAACATTTAGTTTTTGTTGAATTTATATCGAAAAAGCGCCGAATTTGTTGAATTATGCCGAAAAATCACCGAATTTGTTCAAGTTATGTCAAAAGAGCATCGATTCTGGATCAAATTTGGACCTAATCTGTGCCGATACAGGTCCGAAGTCGCCGGCTTGAAGGCGACCTTGGGATGACGGCTGGAAACCCGAGCCCCCCATTCCAGTTATAACATCGAGACGGAGCTATTTCGAGTATTCAGGTCGAACGGCTCGAGATGATCCAAGATAAGAGTCGCGGGCGCAGCACGGTCCTCCGAGGAAGCAATTTTTTTTTGAAACGGAGGCACAAGATTTGCCTCATCTATTAAATAAGAAGAGAATAGAGTTTAGAGTTTTACAGGACCCTCCACGGTAATAACATGACAATTACTCGCATAAAATTACAGTCTCAAGTTTTTTTGCACCGTCAATAACCCATAACTTTGCCTCTTCTAGGATGGAAGTAAGAAGAACAGGCGGGGGCGCAAATTTTTGACGAAACACTCTAGTGTTCCACTCGTTCCAAATGGTCCATGAGATTAGCATAGTGAGGGAGGTCATGGCATGCCAATTTGGGCTTCGGTTATTGGTTTGTTTGTCCCACCACTCATTGACGGATTCATCAAGATGCCACTAGGAGATGTTGATGTGAGGTAGCCCCAGTTTGTCAATGATAGATCTCCAGAGCCTAAGCGTGTACCGGCACTTGAAGAATAGGTGTGGCCCCGTTTCTTGATCTCTTTTGCATAGTTGACAAAGACCACAGTTTGTCCAACCGCGCTTCTCCAACCGATCGGCCATCCAAATACGGTCTTGTAGAGCTAGCCAAGAGAAGAATTTAACCTTGGGGGGCCCAAGCCTTCCAAACCATGCGGTCCATGGGAGAGAATGTCAAACGAAGGAACTGAGCCTTATATGCGGAGGCCGCCGGGTAGGTCCCATCATTTGCGTGCTTCCAAATGATATCGTCTTCGGCATTCTCATCAAGGTGGAAGTCATGAACAAGCATCCAAAGAGTGAAGAATTCGCGAATGTGACCAACGGTGAAAGCGGTGTTGGGGTTTATTTTGAGAATCCAAGCATTTCCTTTGAGTGCGTCCCGCACCTTCCAATGTTTCCTCCTTGAGGCCTCGAAGATTAACGGTGCAATATCCTTGGGCTTCCGCCCAAGCAACCAAGGAGAGTCCCAGAACGGTGTCCTTGCACCGTCACCAACGGTGATAGTTGTAGAGGCGTAAAAAAACTCGAGGTTGTCATTAGTGCAAGGGTTACCAAAGCCCACCCAAAGCTTGTGGAGCGCCTTCCACTCGTACCATAGCCACCGAAGACGCAAGGCACGTGCAAACTTGTCAGTGTTGAGAACCCCTAGACCCCCATACTCCTTTGGTTGACAAACCATTTGCCAATTCACTTTGCAATTGGCTCCCAATGTCTTTTCCGTGCCGGACCATAGGAACGCCCTCTCGAGTTTATCAAGGTTGTTGAGCGTGCTTGAAGGCACACCGAGAGGCGTGATTGAGTAAATTGCTTGGGAGGAGATGACCAACTTGACCAGTGTCGTGCGACCAATAGCAGTGATATTTTTGCCGTCCCATGTGCCCAGTTTTCCAGCCGCCTTGTCCTCAAGGTATTGGAAATCCACCTTTCTAAGTTGCCAAACGGAGAGTGGCAAACCAAGATACTTCACCGGGAAGGTAGCACGAGTTGCCGGCATGCTCTGTAGTATGTACCCAAGGTTAAGTTGATTGCATCGAATTGGCACGACGGAGCTTTTTTGAAAGTTGGTACATAGGCCAGTCACGTCCCCAAAACCTCTCAATATGGACGCAAGGTTGTCGATGTTCGTCTTGATAGGAGCCACAAAAATGGCAGCGTCATCCGCATATAGGGAGGTTCGCACCATGGGCCCTCGCCCACGAATCTTGTGAAGAAGACCTTTCCGGGTTGCCAACTCCAGGATCTTATATAGTGGGTCAATCGTGATGACAAAAAGTAGAGGGGAAATGGGGTCTCCCTACCGAAACCTAGCACCGTGCTTGATGGGGGACCGGGGATCCCGTTCAAGAGAATGCGAGACGAAGACGAGGAAAGCAATGATGCAATCCAAGCCCGAAACTTGTCCGGGAACCCCATACTCTGGAGGAGATCCAAAATGTATTCCCATTTAACGGATTCAAAGGCCTTTCTAATGTCCAGCTTGAAGAGTAGAGAGGGGGTCTTGCACTTGTGTAACCGCTTAGCAAAATTTCGGACGCACATAAAGTTGTCATGGATACTACGTCTCTTTATGAAAGCACTATGAGCGTTGGAGACAAGATCATCCATGAGGGGAGCAAGCCGAAGCGATAGGACCTTTGCAATAATTTTTGCGAGGGCATGGATGAGACTGATAGGTCTATAGTCAGAGATGCACTCCGCACCCTCCTTCTTAGGTAGCGGAACAACATTGGCGGAATTCACTCATTGCAGGTTGGAGGTGTGAAGGGAATCGAAACGCTGAATGACCGTCATGATTGTATGTTTGATGATTCCCCAACACTTCTTGAAGAAGATTCCAGTGAATCCATCCGGACCGGGCGCCTTATCACTGGGCATTTCCTTTATGTCCGCCCATACCTCATCTTCCGTGATGGTGTTACCCAAGTGGTGCAAGTCGTGGGTCTCCACCCCAGGCTCCTCCCAGTTGAAGTCTTTGTTGCTACTACTTCCCCTGCCCATGACCTTAGAGAAATGGTCATGGATGATCTTCTCTTTCTCGTTGTGCTCGGTCACTCACCCATTCGCATGTTTAATCCGGTGAATGTGGTTCTTCCTCCTTCTAGCATTGATGCGACAGTGGAAGAATTTTGTGTTTGCGTCCCCATGCTTCAGGTTTACTAACCGAGCACACCGACTCTTTCTAGTCCTCTCAAGAACCGCCAAACTGATCACCCTCCGTTTTAGCCTCGAGCAAATGTCACGTTCCTCCAGAGAAAGGGGCCTCGCCTCTTGCGCAATGTCGAGGTGGAGAATCACAAGTAGGGCTGCATGTAGCTGGACCTTAACCTTGGAGAACATAGACTTGCTCCACTCGGTAAGCCGGGTCGCTGTTTTTTTGAGCTTGTAGAAAAAGACTTGGTACGGCTCAGAGTGCCCGACATGCTCGTCCCACGCCTTTTGCACCACCTCGGAGAAGCCAGGCAACGAAGCCCAGAAGTTTTCGAACTTGAAAGATCTTGGCCTTCTAGGCCCTTTGTCATCTGCCAGCAGTAGGGGACAATGGTCGGAGAGGGAAGATGACAAGGCATGTAGCACATGGGTGTTGAAGGCCATATCCCACTCTGCATTACAGAAGAAGGAGTCGAGCTTGCAAAGAGTTGGGTTGTTCCGCTCATTACTCCAAGTGAAGCGCCTATTTTGTAGATGAATTTCCTTGAGCTCACAAGATTGCAACACAGCCCGAAAACAATTGATTCTACTCCGGTTAAAATTTCTCTTGTTTTTGTCGCGCGCACGATAAATTTGGTTGAAATCCCCAAGAGCTAGCCAGGAAGTCCCATTTGGAGGCTTGTGGGAGGTGAGCTCGGTAAAGAAGGCATCTTTGCAAGCGTGGTCGGTTGGCCCATATACGGACGTGACCAAAAAACAGATGTCAGTCGCACGGATACGAACCATGCCAGAGAGGCAATAGGTTGATGTGGTGATATCGGAGACGTCGAGAACATTATCATCCCATAGAAGTAGAATCCCTCCCCTATTTCCCAACGCGGATCGTTGCGCAAAGCTCCGAAGCCTGTTGCCACCCAAGAAGGCAGCGACAAATTTGTCGATGTTCTCGAGCTTTGTCTCTTGCAGACAGACGAGCTGACAAGAGGAGGCGGCAATCGTTGCGCTAACCGTAGTCCTTCTAGCCCGGCAGTTAAGTCCACGAACATTCCAACTCAGAGTGTTGATGGGTTGTGTTGTCATGGGTCACACAGAGAAGCACTCGTTGATTGCCAGGCATAGCAGCCGAACATCACAAACATGAAGAGAAGAGCCATTGCAGGGACAATATGATACTCAAGTAAGTAGAAAAGTACAATACGAGGAAGCAATTTCAAGGAAGCAATTTCTATCGCATGCGTGGCCCCGGTGTGCACGCGGCGACGGACCAGGCCGGACGCAGGACCAGTGTACACCGGCCGGGTTGCTCCCGGTGGAACTGCCGGAATCCAGGCTCGTGGAACTCGTGACCCGTGAGGCGACAGGGCACATGCCGCGTGCGCCGCGTGCTTCTTCCTCGTGACGCGCGCAATGAAGCCGGATCTCAGTACCTGACTGATCGCTGATCAGCCCAACCACACGCTGCAGTGACAGCCTCTCCACATCTCGGTGCAGCAACAGCCGAACTCTTTGCAGTGTGAAGATTCCAGAGTGTCTGGTCAACACGAGTCAAGTCTGCAAGTCAAGTGTGCGCCGAGGGACGAAACTTCACACCGGAGGACCGGGAAGTTTGCATCAGAATGGCTTTACATTCACACAGAAATATCCCTCGTCCTTGCTCATTTGGAGATGCAATTTGCACGGACGACCAGGACGGGAACAGAGCCGGTTTCCAGGTCTTGAACCGAAGCTTCAATAGAATTAGTGGTGCTCACCAAGGAATCGAATGCACCCGATTCTGATCACCGGCCTGTGACCGTCGCAGGACTCGTGACTGACTGACCGTCGCAGGACTGATCGATGGACCGTCACATTTTAAGCAAATGCACACGGGGCGTTCTTTGCAGCAAATTACAGTAGTTCATAGGAAAGCAGCAGGAAACGAATAGGAAAAATACCCGATCGAGATCGTGATAGAGTTCAGGCCCCATGCATATGGTCATGTGTGTTGTCTTGCTTTAAAATAGAAGTACGTACGTGGGGTTCTCCTCACCCCCAAAACGGAGTACAAGTGGAACCTCGTGGAGCACTAGCAGATAACGACCCCGGTTCTCCATAGCATAAAAAACCCGCCTTCTTTAGCTAAGCAAAACAAGCCCCTGCCTGTTTTAAGATTTCTTTGCCGCTAGTTTATAGTACTACACGGTGTAAGTAGCCGCCTCGCATGTTTTGGATGATGTTTTAGTATCGATCGACAAAGAACATGCTTTACACTAGTACGGTTTGGACGTTCATAGTAAGCCACTGGGCAGCGCTTGTCGTATCAATTAGGTAACACCGTCTTCAGCGATCAACACTAGGTGGTAGCACGCAGCACGAACAACTGATGAGGGATTGAAGAAACACACAGCGCTGGATGCTGGTGCGCATCTGCCTGCGGAAGCCAACGAGCACCAGGCGTTCGAGCTGGAAATGGAGGAGGAGCAAGTCAGCCACTCATGAAAAGGCCCAGCGTGGCAGCGTGCAACCAACTCCGTCCACGCCGGATAGCCCTCTGCCACCAACCCCCGTCCGGCTCGCGCGACGCGCACCAACCAGTTCCAGCTTTGCCCACGTCGACGGAATCCAGTTGCCACGAAGCCGCCACCCGCTCCCATGGCGACCGGAGCTCCGCACCCACCAATCCAGTGGTCAAGGTCCACACCAACCAACTCTCACACCAACCTCTTCAGCTGTGACTACGCTGCCTATTTAATCGCTATGCTACCTCCATTCCCCTCCAAGAAGAGCCTCAGCTTCATCTGCAGCTACAGCTCCTCTTCAGGACACAGATCAATCCACATACACATACTTCTGCCGACGTCTAGCTAGCTCTCACCTTTCAGAATCCAGATACTGATACACATACACCTGCCGGCGTCCGGCTAACTCACTTGCTTTAGTACGTCGTTGCATATTCCAATGGCACACGTTGCCGCCAACGGCGATGGCTTGTGCGTGGCGCAGCCGGCGCGGGCCGACCCACTGAACTGGGGCAAGGCGGCGGAGGAGCTGTCCGGGAGCCATCTGGATGCCGTGAAGCGGATGGTCGAGGAGTACCGTAAGCCGGTGGTGACCATGGAAGGCGCCAGCCTGACCATCGCCATGGTCGCCGCGGTGGCTGCCGGCAGCGACACCAGGGTGGAACTCGACGAGTCCGCCCGCGGCCGCGTCAAGGAGAGCAGCGACTGGGTCATGAACAGCATGATGAACGGCACCGACAGCTACGGTGTCACCACCGGCTTCGGCGCCACCTCTCACCGGAGGACCAAGGAGGGCGGCGCTCTGCAGAGAGAGCTCATCCGGTACGAATTAAACCGCAGAAAAAGTTCAGCTTCTATTTCCTGTTAAGCACTTCTGTCATGTGTATGAGTTGAGTCTATGGAAGCCTTATTTTTTCGTGTGTTGTTTGCCTGCTCAGATTCCTTAACGCGGGAGCCTTCGGCACCGGCACCGACGGCCACGTTCTGCCTGCCACGACGACGAGGGCGGCCATGCTCGTCCGAGTCAATACCTTGCTCCAGGGATATTCAGGCATCCGCTTTGAGATCCTGGAGACGATCGCCACACTTCTCAATGCCAACGTGACACCATGCCTACCACTCCGGGGCACGATCACCGCGTCCGGTGACCTCGTACCGCTTTCATACATCGCAGGCTTGGTCACCGGCCGTCCAAACTCCATGGCGACCGCTCCAGATGGCACAAAGGTTAACGCTGCGGAGGCATTTAAGATCGCTGGCATCCAGCATGGCTTCTTCGAGCTGCAGCCAAAGGAAGGCCTTGCCATGGTGAATGGCACGGCAGTGGGCTCAGGGCTTGCATCCATGGTGCTTTTCGAGGCTAACGTCCTTAGCCTTCTTGCTGAGGTTTTGTCGGCCGTCTTCTGTGAGGTCATGAACGGCAAGCCGGAGTACACCGATCACTTGACCCACAAGCTCAAGCATCACCCTGGACAGATCGAGGCTGCCGCCATCATGGAGCACATCCTTGAAGGAAGCTCCTACATGATGCTCGCAAAGAAGCTTGGTGAGCTTGACCCATTGATGAAGCCAAAGCAAGATAGGTATGCACTCCGCACATCGCCGCAGTGGCTTGGCCCTCAGATTGAGGTCATCCGTGCTGCCACCAAGTCGATCGAGCGGGAGATCAACTCCGTCAATGACAATCCACTCATCGACGTCTCCCGTGGCAAGGCTATCCATGGTGGTAATTTCCAGGGCACACCCATTGGTGTGTCCATGGACAACACGAGGCTTGCCATTGCTGCGATCGGCAAACTCATGTTTGCCCAGTTCTCAGAGCTAGTGAATGACTTCTACAACAACGGTCTGCCTTCTAACCTCTCTGGCGGGCGCAACCCAAGCTTGGACTATGGCTTCAAGGGTGCCGAGATTGCCATGGCCTCATACTGCTCTGAGCTTCAATTTTTGGGCAACCCTGTGACCAACCATGTTCAGAGCGCGGAGCAACACAACCAAGATGTTAACTCGCTCGGTCTCATCTCCTCCAGGAAGACCGCCGACGCCATTGACATATTGAAGCTTATGTCCTCGACATTCTTGGTCGCGTTGTGCCAGGCTATCGACCTTCGCCACCTCGAGGAGAATGTCAAGAATGCTGTCAAGAGTTGTGTGAAGACGGTGGCTAGGAAGACACTGAGCACAAACAACAATGGCCATCTACATAACGCACGCTTCTGCGAGAAGGACCTTCTTCTCACGATTGACCGTGAGGCGGTGTTCGCCTACGCCGACGACCCCTGCAGCGCCAACTACCCACTCATGCAGAAGATGCGTGCAGTTCTTGTGGAACACGCCTTGGCTAATGGTGAGGCGGAGCGCGACGTGGAGACGTCAGTGTTTGCCAAGCTTGCCATGTTCGAGCAGGAGCTTCGTGCTGTGTTGCCAAAGGAGGTTGAGGCCGCCCGGAGCGCCGTGGAGAATGGCACTGCCACACAGCAAAACCGTATTGCAGAATGCCGGTCGTACCCGCTCTATAGGTTCGTGCGCAAGGAGCTTGGAACAGAGTACTTGACCGGGGAGAAGACGCGGTCTCCCGGGGAAGAGGTGGACAAGGTATTTGTTGCGATGAACCAGGGCAAGCACATCGACGCGCTGCTGGAGTGCCTCAAGGAATGGAATGGCGAGCCCCTGCCTATCTGCTGAACAGAGGATCAAGAAAGGGAAGAGTAGCCTGCTTCAGATTTCAGAAGGCTCCATTGATTTATACTGTTTTTTCATTGTAATTTCTGCAAGTAGATGTTTGTAACGTTCTTCCAGAGCTTCCAATGCATTGCTAAAGATTGCAATTGCATGACTTGGTAGTGTTGGGTAGCCAGTAGAACTTTTATGATGTAAGTTATAAAAGGGTACAGTGCGATAAGTTTTCATGATAAATATACTGGTTCCAGAAAGTAAAACTCATGCTATCCAGATCTGCCAGTGTTAACTCCGTACTTGCTAGTTCCATCAACACAGTAGGAGGCCTTCTCTGAATGCTCAATCTTGCATCTAGTTTTTGCAGTTTCAGTACTCTGCTTACTAAGTTCAGTCTAGCCTTTAGTGGAAGCACATACAATGATTAACACAGTATTATTCACCTATCGTACCACGGTATACCTGCTCAGCCAATCTTCCGATTATTAAAGTAAGATACAATATGAAATGTCACATGAATGAAGATCCTAACACCAAAACTATCGTTAATCTACTATTCATCTCAATTCTCAAGATGTCCATAACCAATGCACATACACATGAAGTTTCTCTGCACTTCTGAAGATCGCACTATTTTTCAGTTCTATTCATACTCATACCTCGGCAGGAAACACATATGAATTGTAAGGTTACCCACGCATGTGGCGCGTATCTGTATTGTACTCCTTCTGGTATTCTTTAATGTGCACATATCAACAGCTCTGCGCGTACATTGACTCTCGACGAGACGTGTATGTATGTCCCTCTGCACCGGCCACCATATCATGCCAACTAACGCGTTTGTGTTGGATGAAATGAAGATGTCAACCACAGCTGTGTCCTAATCTCGAACTCAGTAGGAGAAACAGAAAGCAGTCAAGTAGTCGTCTTCAAACACGATAGCCTATCGGCGTTGAGAGTGGAGTCGATAGAGTATACAGAATTAAATATGGTAGATATTCTCCCCGCAAATCGCGGGAACAATGAGGCCTGATGATTGCGTTGCTGTTATTTGATGCTTGTGTTGAGAACAGGCTTCAGCCAAGCTTTGTTATAAGCTCATAGTTCAGTACACAGTGATACAGGGGCTTCCTGTTTTACATAACAGGCGTACAGAAGCAACAGTGTCATTGGTTTTGAATTTGCTGAAGTATTATGTTTGTCTTGACGACGCCCCAATCAGTATTAGCTCACAGTGAATTAGAAGACAAGCATACAAAATCAGAGGAGAAATTCCCTCAAAAAAGATAAAACGAGCTCCCCAACATAACATCCACACATAGAACTCACCTACTCTACAAGATATAGCACAAGAAAAAGCAGCAGCGTCCTTGGTTGATTTCCTGAAGCACTTCTTGTAGACTGACGGCCACCCAATTGTCATGCCAAGCCTGAACGTGTCTCTGAAGATGAACAAGTGGTGCATGCCGATTCAGTTATCGAACGGGTGAGACAAAAGATGATGGACGGTCCAGATGCGCGCGGAAGGACTACCTTTACTGTTTAACCTTTTGAACTACTTACCGTTTAAACATTAATTGCTACAGTGCAGTGCGTGGCTATAACTGAGTACAGCTACTCCTGGCTTATCATTCTGTTCATTTCTGTCAGCCCAAAATATAAACCCTTACTTACCTACTACACATACACTGTATATGGGAGGATTCTTCTAAATCGAAATGGATTATAGCAGCCGAGTTGGCTGATAAACTCTCAATTTAGTTCGTGTTTTTCATAAATCTAGTGCTACGATCTCGTATTGTCTTAAGTTTCTCCTTCCATTGTTTCTCCAGTTTTAGCACACTGTGAATCAGAAGACAATCATACAAGAATGGCCCTCGCGTCGCTCCCACAGGGGTGAATCGGGTGACGCCAAACCGTAGCCCCCCTCCCCCGGGGGGGGGGGGGGGGGGCTCTTCTCCCCCTCCCCTCTCCATCGTCGCCTAGCCGCCGACGAAGGTGACGAGGATGTGCCCCTTTTGTTCCTGCCAGTGAGAGAGGGCCTGGTTCGGAGGTGGCGACATCGGTGGTGTGGGCGGTGTCCCTCCGGCGACAGGGGACGCAAGCCGGTGCGGTCGACCAGGCCCCTTGGCTGTCTGGGAATCGAGGCCCCGGTGGTTGGATCTCGCTGCATGAGGAGGGTCCCCGAGCTCCCCGCGCTAGATTTGATCTGAGACGGTCCTCGTGCTCCCCTTCCTTGCGCATGGCTCACCTCCTTCGACCCGGCATGATCTCCGGCATCCGTGCTCGGAGGTGCTGGTGGTTGGCCCGGAGAATGTCAGGATGGGATCTTTTCCGAAAGAAACCACTGGCCGACAGCGGCGGCCACAACGTATATGACACTCCAGGTGACGTTTCAGGATAGCACAAGAATAAGCAGCAGCGTGACAACGTCATTGGTTGATTTCCTCAAGCGGTTGTTGTAGCTTGAGGACGACCCCATCCATTTCTGCCCGAAGCTTCTCCTTCCACAATTTTCTCCAATGTTGCAAAAAAGAACGATAAATCTTTAAGAACATCTTCTCATTCTTAAATTGGACACCCTATCCGTCCGTCGACTGGTTCGAAGCAGTCTGCAGGCCTGATGCGGGAGCCTGCCATCCAGCCTTGTTCCCCTAATGTCCACCTATATTTTTAAAATGCAACAATCAAAATAATTTTATAAAATATCACAATTCATTCGTAAATAACATGCAAATATGTCTATACAGCAAAAATTCAAATTTAAATATTTACATCCGAGAAAACCAGATGTTCAACTGAATTCATCGGTTTCAAATTCAACGATACTATTCAAAACCAGCACAAGTCTTCCCACACATACTGTCCCTTGAGTTTCATCCAATAATGTATGTGCGTGAATGGCCTGCCTTCGGTCCAGTAGTACATCTCGATGACGTGTGCAGTCTATAAAACGTGTAGAGAAGCATTGAGTGAAAGAATGAATCAAACAGAACAACATGAAGCAAAACTTATGATCTCCACGGTTGACAATGTTCAGAGTGTCTCCACTCGTGCAACCGCACTGCAAAACTTCACGACAGGGTTGCAGATGGTATACCATCAATGTGATATCCACTTCATGTTGCGTTCGTGGATGTCATAGAGTGTGAAGTTCTTTCACACATGAAATAAAGCATGCACGCGCTTAAGTTCTGGCGGCGTTCTGTGAACGGAGGTGCGCAGACCTGCTTGCCTGCGGCTCAGGGCATGGTCCACTTCGTCAGCCAGGCACGGCCTGGCAAGACCGTGTTCAAGACAAGGCCCTCGTGAGGGCCTGAGCTCGCGAGGGAAGCACCATCAAGACCAGCAAGGACGGGCCTCCTCCGTGCCCTTCCGAAGCGGAGGAGATCTCTATGCAGCACCCAGCCTCGGGAGGCCAAGGATGACGCAAGGCAGGATAGGCGGGCGCCAGCGCGCCATGCAGACAGTTTCCCCTTTGGTGCAAAGGGGGCAAGTGTTGGGGAACATTGCATGTGAAATAAAAAAAATTCTACGCACACACAGATCTATCCATGGTAATGAGCATCTACGAGAGGGAGAGTGGATCTACGTACCCTTGTAGATCGCTAAACGGGAAGCGTTAAGAAACACGGTTGGTGTAGTCGAACGTCTTCGCGATCCAAATCGTCGTGCGTCCCGCGATCCAATCCCGATCCGTCCCGTGATCCAATCACGATCCGTCCCGCGATCCGATCACGATTCGTTCCACGAACTTGATCACGATCCGTCCCACGAACTTGATCACGATCCTTCCGATCTAGCGCCGAACGGACGGCACCTCAACGTTCAGCACACGTATAGCTTGATGACGATCTCCACCGTCTTGATCCAGCAAGAAGGAGTGGAGAGGAAGAAGAGTTCTCCGACAGCGTGACGGCGCTCCGATGATGGTGGTGGAGCTATTCTGGCAGGGCTTCGCCTAAGCACTGCAGAAATCCGATCTAGAGGAGAAACTATGCACTGGAGGAACGAGTAGCACGTGGCTGTAAAAACTAGTGCAAAAACCCAAAACCCTCTAGTATATATAGGAGGAGAGGAGGAGAGGAGGCAGCCTTGGCTTCCAAGCCAAGCTGGTTCGGCCGAACCTACTAGGAGAGGAGAACTCCTCCAATCCTAGTAGGACTAGAATTGCTCCTTTTTGCCTTTTTTCCACCTTTTTCTATTGGGTTTTTTCCTCCAGCCACATGAGCCTTGTGTGGGAGTTTCCATCAGCCCACTAAGGGCTGATATACACTCTCCCACAGCCCATGAAGCCTCTTGGGTCGAAATACCCCTCCCGGAGGCCTCCCGGTACACTACCGGCACTCCCGGTACACTACCGATGAGCCCGAAACTTTTCCGGCAATCAAAACAGGACTTCCTATATATGAATCTTTACCTCCAGACCATTCTGGAGCTCCTCGTGATGTCCGGGATCTTATCCGGGACTCCGAACAACCTTCGATCACCACCATACATAACTCTATACTACTGAAACGTCACCAAACCTTAAGTGTGCAGACCCTGCGGGTTCGAGAACTATGTAGACATGACCGAGACACCTCTATGGTCAATAGCCAATAGCGGGACCTGGATGTCCATATTGGTTCCTACATATTCTATGAAGATCTTTTATCGGTCGAATCTCTATGTCAAGGATTCAGTTAATCCTGTATGATGTTCCCTTTGTTCTTCGGTATGTTACATGCCTGAGATTCGATCGTCGGTATCTCCATACCTAGTTCAACCTCGTTACTGGCAAGTCTCTTTTCTCGTTCCGTAATACAAGATCCCGTGACTAACACTTAGTCACATTGCTTGCAAGGCTTATTGTGATGTTGTACTACCGAGTGGGCCCTGAGATACCTCTCCGTCACACGGAGCAACAAATCCCAGTCTTGATCCATGCCAACTCAACAGACACCCTCGGAGATACCTGTAGATCACCTTTATAGTCACTCAGTTACGTTGCGACGTTTGATACACACAAGGCACTCCTCCGATGTCCGTGAGTTGCATGATCTCATGGTCATAGGAACATATGCTTGACATGCAGAAAACAGTAGCAATAAACTGACACGATCATAAGCCACGTTTGTAGTTTGGGTCTTATCCATCACATCATTCTCCTAATGATGTGATCCCGTTATCAAATGACATCACATGTCAATGGCTAGGAAACCTTGACCATCCTTGATCAACGAGCTAGTTCACTAGAGGCATACTAGGGACAGAGTGTTGTTTATTTACCCACACATGTAATGTGTTTCCAATCAATACAATTATAGCATGGATAATAAACGATTATCATGAACAAGGAAATATAATAATAAACACTTTATTTATTGCCTCTAGGGCATATTTCCAACAGTCTCCCACTTGCACTAGAGTCAATAATCTAGCTCACATCACTATGTGATTTACATTGTAATGAATCGAACACCCATGCAGTTCTGGTGTTGATCATGTTTAGCCCTTGGAAGAGGTTTAGTCAACGCATCTGTAACATTCAGATCCATGTGCACTTTGCAAATATTTATGTCCTTCTCCTCGATGTAATCGCGGATGGAGTTGAAGCGTCGCTTTATGTGTCTGGTCCTCTTGTGAAACCTTGTTTCCTTGGCCAGAGCAATGGCACCAGTGTTGTCACAGAACAGGTTCATTGGATTCAGTGCACTCGGCACTACTCCAAGATCTGTCATGAACTGCTTCATCGAGACACCTTCCTTCGCCGCCTCCGAGGCTGCGATGTACTCCGCTTCGCATGTAGAATTGGCTACCACGCTTTGCTTCGAACTGCACCAGCTTACCGCTCCCACGTTGAGAATAAATACTATCCGGTTTGCGACTTAGAGTCGTCCGGATCAGTGTCAAAGCTTGCGTCGGCGTAACCCTTTACGACGAGCTCTTCATCACCTCCATAAACGAGAAACATTTCCGTAGTCCTTTTCAGGTACTTAAGGATATTCTTGACCGCCGCCCAGTGCTCCATTCGAGGATCACTTTGAAACCTTCCAACCATACTTATGGCAAGGCTGACATCGGGTCTTGTGCACAACATTGCATACATGATAGAGCCTATGGCTGAAGCATAGGGGATGACACTCATCTTTTCTCTATCTTCTGCAGTCACTGGGCATTGAGTCTTACTCAACTTGTCACCTTGTAACACAGGCAAGAACCCCTTCTTGGACTAATCCATTTTGAACTTCTTCAAAACTTTATCAAGGTATGTGCTCTGTGAAAGTGCTATTAAGCGTCTCGATCTATCTCTATAGATCTTAATGCCTAATATGAAAGCAGCTTCTCCTAGGTCCTTCATTGAAAAACTCTTGTTCAAATATTCCTTCATGCTTTCCAGCATTTCTATATTGTTTCCAATCAGCAATATGTCATCCACATATAATACTAGAAATGCTATAGAGCTCCCACTCACTTTCTTGTAAATACAAGCTTCTTCGTAAACTTGTATAAACTCAAACGCTTTGATCAACTCATCAAAGCGCTTATTCCAACTCCGAGATGCTTGCACCAGTCCATAAATGGATCGCTGGAGTTGACAAACTTTGTCAGCATTCTCTGGATCGACAAAACCTTCGGGTTGCATCATATACAACTCTTTCTCAAGGAAACCGTTGAGGAACGCTGTTTTGACATCCATCTGCCAAATTTCATAGTCGAAATAAGCAGCTATTGCAAACATGATTCTGACAGACTTAAGCATCGCTACGGGTGAGAAAGTCTCATCGTAGTAAACTCCTTGAACTTGTGAAAAACCCTTTGCCACAAGTCGAGCTTTATAGACGGTGACATTACCGTCCGCGTTTGTCTTCTTCTTAAAGATCCATTTGTTCTGAATGGCCTTTCGCCCTTCAGGTAATACTTCCAAAGTCCATACTTTGTTTTCATACATGGATCCCATCTCGGATTTCATGGCCTCTAACCATTTCTCGGAATCCGGGCCCATCACTGCTCCTCCATAGCTCGTAGGTTCATTGTTGTCCAACAACATGACCTTCAAGACAGGGTTGCCGTACCACTCAGGGGTAGTACGCGGCCTTGTCGACCTACAAGGTTTAATAGTAGCTTGATTCGAAGCTTCATGATCATCATCATTAACTTCCTCTTCTACCGTCGTAGGTTCCACAGAAACATCTTTCTGCGTTGCGCTACTTTCTGGTTGAAGTAAAGGTTCAATAACCTCATCAAGCTCTATTTTCCTCCCACTCAATTCTTTCGAGAGAAACTCTTTCTCAAGAAATGTTGCGTTCTTAGCGACAAACACTTTGCCTTCGGATCTGAGATAGAAGGTAGACCCGACTGTCTCTTTCGGGTATCCTATGAAGACGCATTTCTCCACTTTGGGTTCCAGCTTTTCAGGCTGAAGCTTTTTGACATAAGCATCACATCCCCAAACTTTAAGAAACGACAACTTTGGCTTCTTGCCAAACCATAGTTTATATGGCGTCATCTCAACAGATTTTGATGGTGCCCTATTTAAAGTGAATCCAGCTGTCTCTAATGCATAACCCCAAAATGATAGTGGCAAATCAGCAAGAGACGTCATAGAACACACCATATCTAATAAGGTTCGATTACGACGTTCGGACACACCATTACGCTATGGTGTTCCGGGCGGTGTCAACTGTGAAACAATTCCACATTGTCTTAAGTGACTGCCAAACTCATAACTCAGATATTCACCTCCTCGATTAGATCGTAGGAACTTAATCTTCTTGTTATGATGATTCTCAACTTCACTCTAAAATTGCTTGAACTTTTCAAACGTTTCAGACTTGTGTTTCATTAAGTAAATATACCCATATCTACTTAAGTCATCAGTGAAGGTGAGAAAATAACAATATCCACGACGCGTTGTAACATTCATTGGACCGCACACATCAGTATGTATGATTTCCAATAAGTCACTTGCCCATTCCATTGTTCCAGAGAACGGCGTTTTAGTCATCTTGCCCATGAGGCATGGTTCACATGTGTCAAGTGATTCAAAATCAAGTGACTCCAAAAGTCCATCAGCATGGAGCTTCCTCATGTGTTTTACACCAATATGACCTAAACGGCAGTGCCACAATAAAGTGGTACTATTATTATCAACTCTACATCTTTTGGCATCAATGTTATGAACATGTGTATCATCACTATGAAGATTCAATATGAATAAACCCCTCACATTGGGTGCATGACTATAAAAGATATTACTCATATAAATAGAACAACCTTTATTCTCTGATTTAAATGAGTAACCGTCTCGCAATAAACAAGATCCAGATATAATGTTCATGCTTAACACAGGCACTAAATAACAATTATTCAGATTCATCGCTAATCCCGATGGTAATCGAAGAGAGAGCGTGCCGACGGCGATCACATCAACCTTGGAACCATTTCCCACGCGCATCATCACTTCGTCCTTTGCTAGCCTTCGTTTATTCCGTAGTTCCTGCTTTGAGTTGCAAATGTGAGCAACCGAACCGGTATCAAATACCCAGGCACAACTACGAGAGCTAGTAAGGTACACATCAATAACATGTAAATCATATATACCTTGTTTGTCGTTGGCCGCCTTCTTGTCAGCCAGGTACTTGGGGCAGTTCCGCTTCCAGTGACCAGTTCCCTTGCAATGAAAGCACTCAGTTTCTGGCTTGGGTCCATGCTTGAGCTTCTTTACAGGAGTAGCAACTACTTTGCCATCCTTCTTGGTTTTACCCTTCTTGCCCTTGCCCTTGACTTTGCTATTTTTCTTGAAACTAGTGGTTTTATTGACCATCAACACTTGATGTTCTTTCTGGATTTCAGACTCAGCGACTTTTAGCATCGCAAACAGCTCGGCGGCTGACTTGTTCATCCCGTGCATGTTATAGTTAATCACAAAGCTCTTGTAACTAGGTGGAATTGAATTAAGAACTCTGTCAGTGATCGCCTCTGGCGGAAGGGCAATTCCCAACTCCGCTAGACGAGTTGAATACCCAGACATTCTGAGTATATGTTCACTGATAGACCCGTTCTCCTCCATCTTGCAAGCATACAACTTATCGGAGGTTTCATACCTCTCGATCCGGGCGTTCTTCTGAAAGATAAACTTCAACTCCTGGAACATCCCATATGCTCCATGACGTTCAAAACGTCTTTGAAGTCCCGGTTCTAGGCCATACAATATTGCACACTAAACTATTGAGTAATCTCCAGTACGTGCCTCCCAAGCTTTCTTAACATCTTCGGAGGTCATGTCTTCTGGTTGGTCACCAAGCGGTGCATCAAGGACATATGATTTCTGGGAAGCCGTGAGGATAATCCTCAGATTACGGGCCAAGTCAACAAAGTTACTTCCATCATCTTTCAACTTAGCTTTCTCTAGGAACGCATTAAAATTCAGGGGTGCTACTGCGCAAGCCATTGATCTACAACATAAATATGCAAAGTTTACTTAGACTATTGTTCAAGATAATGAGTTTACTTAATCAAATTACTAAAGCTCCCACTCAAATTGACATCCCTCAGGTCATCTGAGTGTCACATGATCCAAATCCACCAACTCAAGTCTGGTCATCACGTGAGTTGAGGTGGCTTCAATGGTGAACATCATTATGTTGATCATATCTACTATATGACTCATGTTCAACCTTTTGGTCTCTTGTGTTCCGAGGCCATGTCTGTACATGCTAGGCTCGTCAAGTTTAACCTGAGTGTTCTGCATGTGCAACACTGGCTTGCACCCGTTGTATGCTAACGTAGAGTCTATCACACTCGATCATCACGTGGTGTCTCAACACGACGAACTTTCGCAACGGTGCACACTCGGGGAGAACACAATTTATCTTAAAATTAAGTGAGGGATCACCTTATAATGCTACCGTCGTCCTAAGCAAAACAACATGCATAAAAGGATTAACATCACATGCAATTCATAAGTGACATGATATGGCCATGAACTTGTGGTTTTGATCTCCATCTAGAAAGCACCGGCATGATCTCCATCGTCACCGGCAAGACACCATGATCTCCATCATCTTGATCTCCATCAACGTGTCGCCATCGGGGTTGTCGCGCCCAACATGCTACTACTACTATTGCTACTGCTTAGCGATAAAGTAAAGCATTACATAGCGCTTAATGATTGACACGCAGGTCATACAATAATTAAAGACAACCCTATGGCTCCTGCCGGTTGCCGTACTCATCGTCATGCAAGTCATGATAATCTATACATCACATGATCATCTCATACATCACATATATCACATCATGTAATTGGCCATATCACATCACAACATACCCTGCAAAAACAAGTTAGATGTCCTCTAATTGTTGTTGCATGTTTTACGTGGCTGCTACGGGTATGTAGCAAGAACAATTCTCATCTACGCAAAAACCACAACGGTGATACGCTAGCTGCTTTTCAACCTTCTCAAGGACCGCCTTTGTCGAATCCGATCCAACTAAAGTGAGAGAAACTGGCACCCGCAAGCCATCTATGCAACAAGTTGCGGTCGAGGGAACCGGTCTCTCGTAAGCGTATGAGTAATGTTGGTCTAGGCCGCTTCATCTCACAATACCGCTGAACCAAAATCCGACCAAGGGAGGAAGCAATCTAAGCATCAACGCCCACAAACCTTTTGTGTTCTACTCGAGATCTCATCTACACATAGACCTAGCTCATGATGCCACTATTAGGGAATGTTGCATGGGAAACAAAAAATTTCCTACGCACATGCGGATCTATCCATGGTGATGAGCATCTACGAGAGGGAGAGTGGATCTATGTACCCTTGTAGACCGCTAAGCGGGAAGCGTTAAGAAACGCGGTTGGTGTAGCCGAACGTCTTCGCGATCCAAATCGCCGTGCGTCCCGCGATCCAATCACGATCCGTCCCGCGATCCGATCATGATCCATCCCATGAACTTGATCACGATCCGTCCCACGAACTTGATCACGATCCTTTTGATCTAGCGCCGAACGGACGACACCTCCGCGTTCAGCACACGTACAACTTGATGACGATCTCCACCGTCTTGATCCAGCAAGAAGGAGTGGATAGGAAGAATAGTTCTCCGGCAGCATGATGGCGCTTCGGCGATGGTGGTGGAGCTATTCCGGCAAGGTTTCGCCTAAGCACTGCAAAAATCCGATCTAGAGGAGAAACTATGAACTAGAGGAACGGGTAGCACGTGGCTGTAAAAACTAGTGCAAAAACCCAAAACCCTCTAGTATATATAGGAGGAGAGGAGGAGAGGAAGCAGCCTTGGCTTCCAAGCGAAGCTGGTTCGGCCGAACCTACTAGGAGAGGAGGACTCCTCCTCCAATCCTAGTAGGACTAGGATTGCTCCTTTTTGCCTTTTTTCCCACCTTTTCCTATTGGGTTTTTTCCTCCAGCCACATGGGCCTTGTGTGGAGTTTCCACCATCCCACTAAGGGCTGATATACACTCTTCCATATCCCATGAAGCCTCTTGGGTCGAAATACCCCTCCCGGAGGCCTCCCGGTACACTACCGATGAGCCCGAAACTTTTCCGGGACCAAAACAGGACTTCCTATATATATGAATATTTACCTCCGGACCATTCCGGAGCTCCTCGTGACGTCCAGGATCTTGTACAGGACTCCGAACAACCTTCGGTCACCACCATACATAACTCTATACTACCGAAACGTCACCAAACCTTAAGTGTGCAGACCCTGTGGGTTCGAAAACTATGTAGACATGACCGAGACACCTCTACGTTCAATAACCAATAGCGGGACCTGGATGTCCATATTGGTTCCTACATATTCTACGAAGATCTTTTATCGGTCGAACCTCTATGTCAAGGATTCAGTTAATCCCGTATGATGTTCCCTTTGTTCTTCGGTATGTTACATGCCCGAGATTCGATCGTCGGTATCTCCATACCTAGTTCAACCTTGTTACTGGCAAGTCTCTTTTCTCGTTCCGTAATACAAGATCCCGTGACTAACACTTAGTCACATTGGTTGCAAGGTTTATTGTGATGTTGTATTACCGAGTGGGCCCTGAGATACCTCTCCGTCACACGGAGTAACAAATCCCAGTCTTGATCCATGCCAACTCAACAGACACCCTCGGAGATACCTGTAGAGCACCTTTATAGTCACCCAGTTACGTTGCGACGTTTGATACACACAAGGCACTTCTTCGATATCCGTGAGTTGCATGATCTCATGGTCATAGGAACATATACTTGACATGCAGAAAACATTAGCAATAAACTAACACGATCATAAGCCACGTTTGTAGTTTGGGTCTTATCCATCACATCATTCTCCTAATGATGTGATCCCATTATCAAATGACATCACATGTCAATGGCTAGGAAACCTTGACCATCCTTGATCAACGAGCTAGTTCACTAGAGGCATACTAGGGACAGAGTGTTGTTTATTTACCCACACATGTAATGTGTTTCCAATCAATACAATTATAGCATGGATAATAAACGATTATCATGAACAAGAAAATATAATAATAAACACATTATTTATTGCCTCTAGGGGATATTTCCAACAGCAAGGACGTATGCGGGTTCCCAAAGTGCTCCCCAATGGTTTCCATTCCTGTGCAACAAGACCACGACCACGAGCCCAGCAGGAAGGATGTCATTGCCGAGCCCACCTCTACATCATCAGCAGCTACTTTGTAGGCGAAGACCATCTTTCATCAGGAAAAAGATGTACTCATGTCCCCCTTTAAATTTGCTCATTGTGTGATCCCTTCCGGCCATAGCTATAAGGGAAGAGGACCCATGCCACTATAAATATAGGAGAGGCTGCACCATAGAGAAATAACGAGAGGAGAGGCAACAGAAGAGAGGCAACACCACCCGAGTCCCCTCACGAGGCAAGGTACCATTGCACTAGTTCAACCACAAACCTCTTCGTGAGGCAATCTACCAAAGCAGGAGTAGGGTATTACGCTTCGCAGCGGGCCAACCCTGGGTAAATCATCATGTGCATCTACTTCCTCGTCATCATGCGAGTTTGTTGTAGAAATCATCGAGTAGCGAGCTAGGTAGGGCGAGGCTACAAGGGATCTTTGCACATGCCCATGTGTTCGAACTTCTTCGGGTTTTGCAGAGCCTGAAATCCGACATTTGGCGCGCCACGTAGGGGGCGTGTCGAAATCTTCCTGAAGCCTTGCTCTTCCCTCGCCTCACCGCTCCGATGGCCAACGCCCAGCAAGCTTCCTCTGGCCATGGTGGATCCGTCTTCAGCAACCCCACCGCTGCTAACCGAGACCCACGCCCTAGCGGCATGGCGCCGGATGGTCAGTATCAAGCCACCAGTGTCGTCTCCACCATCGTCGCCCCTCACATCGTCCAAGCACATGGTGGACTGGCGGCGCCCCCCGGCACCGACATCGCGTTACACCTACGTGGGAGACCTCGACGCGCATGATGCGCTGGTGATGGCAAGCAAGATGCTTGGCCACCGCCCGACGCACGGGGGCTTCGACGCTTGGGCCGACCACATCGCCGAGCTGGTCACCATCATGCGGAGGGCCATGCCCCTCGCCCTTCTTCGTAGACGCAAGCGTCAGGCACCAGGGGATCGTTCGCCGTGCCTGTCGCCTAGCCTGCCGCATGTCATGCTCCTTCTCCTCCGAATTCCGGTGACCGGTTTCGGGGTGCAGCCCGGCCCCAAAGATGGAGTGCACGGAGGAAACAACAGGGGGGCCCACGTGCGCATCGACTCGCACTCTCGTACCCTTGTGGACCGTCAACAACCTGGACTGACCAGGAGGGAGCGTGCCAACCTGCGCGGGAGCAGGCGGCTTAGGCGTTCGGGCAAGCAAGCAACCACGACGAAGGCACATTGGATCGCCAAGGGAACAATCCACGTCAGGAAACACGCGGCCCACCCAATGGCCGTGGCAGAGGTAAGCAACTACGGGCTGAGACTCGCCGTAGGAGGGTCTACGGGCTGCGCGCACAAGGCGGCGCCCCATCGCCGCCCGAAGGGGGCGTCCCCGGCGCCCCGTCGGATGGCTCAGGAGGAGAACCGGTCCCTTATGTGGAACCCTATGTACCAAGCTACGTCGTACTGATCAGGTGCCAGCACCCTCCAGGAGTAGGGGGTACCCTGGGCGTCCTACTCGAGCTGGGCCTAGGGGATTCCATCGATGGATCACCTAGCCTGGACCAGGAGAAAGAGGGAGGACGCCCTGGGCCCGCGGGGCACGGTGCAAGCCATCGCCCTCACGAGAAAGCAACACCGAGCCAAGCCCGAGGCCTCAAGAGTAACGGACTGGGGGAGCGGCAAGACACAAGTAGCATGGGCCACCCGTGGCAACTGGAGCAACGCGCAGCCTCGGGAGGCTAGGCCTCATGAGGCACTCAAGACACTGTTCGGCCAGCGCCCTGGCACTTCACGAGGTGGCTTCATCGATAGAACACCTCTATGGCTACGCCGGGTGCATTGTTCTCATGTTTGGGCCGAGGGAGCGCAATCCTGCGGCTACGCGGGGAACAATGCACTCGGGTTTGGGTCATAGAGGCGTGCAACCGAGCAGAAATGCACGGGATGGCTCTTGAAAGATCTAGGAGCAACCGGGTCGTGCACCCGGGGGCTTGCACAGCTATCTATGGTCATGACACTCTCACGTAATAATGAGTGGGCTGAATACGCCCGGAGTGCCCTGAGGACGCGGAGGGGTTCCATCCCATGAGCAAGTGGAAGCCCCATGCTCCCCGTTGGTGGACAATACTGCCCACCAATGGCTATGCACACGCAACGTGGATGCCCTACGCTCCGCATTGGGGCAACACGAAGATGAAGACTAGCCTAGGTGCCGGACGCGGCAGTTGCTTGCTTCTTTTTGGTGTTCGAATCGCCACCTTTTGGAATGAAGTTTGAGAATTTTGGAACTCTATTTTTCAAAGAAAAAAAGGTGGGACTTTTCTCTCATCATTCTCCCGTTTTCTCCGGTCTTGGAGTTTTTTCTCTGAATTGGTGTTCTGCAAGGGCCCGTGTGCTCCGGCCCTCCCGAGGCACCTCGGAGCAGAATAGCAAGGCCTTGTCGCCTCAAGGACTTGCATATCTTGGCAGTCCACCCCCTTTTGGGGGCTCCTACCATAGCGCGACACTGCAACATGGATCCTCGGGAGGCTCCAGTGCCTCCTGAGGCAGCAGCCGGCCGGACGGTATGGGGGTCGCTCGAGCGTCAAAGAGGCTCCTCAGCAACGCGCCTCAGGAGCCTTACCGGTCATATAGCCCCTCACCCCCTCATGTCGTCCTGGCGATCCGGTCGGTATCAGGGGTGTCGAGGCCCCCGCCCCATTGGTCTCGTCCTGGTTATCCAGACGCCCAATGGTGGTCGGGGAATGTGCGGGACTGGGTCCTGTCGATGTAGAGCACTAATTGAGTGTCAAGGGGTTTCATGGGCACTGCGCCCCGGAAACCTCATCAATCTCGTAGCTCCGTGCCCCTTGGTCGCGTCCTGGCGATCCGGACGCTCCAGCGGCGGCCGAGGCCTCACCCCTTTGGGTATCGTCCAGGTGATACAAACGCCCCAATGGTGGGAGAGGTCGGCTCGTGGTTGAGTCCTGCCAACACAGAGTACCGAAAGGGGCCCCCAAACCATTCCACAAACAAGGAAGAAGTGCCTAGGCGGAATCGCGGACTATCTGGACAACCTGACCACACCTCGCGACGCATGAGACCGTCACCCGCCCTACAAGCTAAGTACACTACCGAACCGAGCAAGAGCCTCCTGATCTAATGACGGCCCGAGGACGGGATAAGGGTTGTGCACACTAATGTGAGGATGCAGGTACTATGGGACACTATGCGCGGCTACCAAGACCCCTGAGGCCTGAGGCGCCAGGAGAAATGGAGCAAGAGGAGGGACCCTGCCAGGACAAGCAGCAAGGCCACGAACCCGAGGAGTGGCGGCCATGGGCTGTCCCTCAGGAGAGAGCGACTCGCGAGGGCCTTGCTGGCCGTCATCATCGGTCCACATTAGCAACAGCGCCAGGCCCCGAGCAAAGAAACTAAGTCACGTCACGGCAAGCAGGCGACCGACAATTTAAGAAAAAGAAGGACGGAGACAAAGGTAATATGCAAAAGAGTGATGCCCATAGGCGCCGAGTTCTTCTTAAAATATTACAAGTACCTGGAGAGGAAGACAGGGGAGGCCTAGGTGGAGGAGTCATTGTCGCCGTCCGAGTCGCCAGCCACCATGGTGCTGGAGCCGCCCTTCCCGCCGGAGGCGGGCACCTGGACAAACGGCTCCACCAGGGACTCCATGTGCGGGCGCACCTTGTTCCAGGGGGGACTCTCGAGCCCCACAGGCACCCATTCCCCGATGCGCTGGAGGTCGAGCTCTGGGGCGAGGCGGTGCAAGTTGGAGAAGACGCGCATCAAGGCAAGCTCCAGGAGGTCGCGCATTGGCCTCACTGTCCGTGTTCGCATGGGAGACGCCAGTCTCTAGCATCTCCACCACCCTGCGGAAGAAGTCAAGGTAGCCCTCATCATCGTGCGCGCAGGGTAGCGCGGGGGCTTCCCCGACGAACCAGCTCACCGCGCCGGCCGCGCGGTGGGAGATGTCAAGATATTGCTTGGCGTGCTGGGACTCCAGCATCTTGGTATACGTCGCCTTGTCCTAGGCGGCCTGCACGACATCGGCTGCCTCCTTAACCTGGGCCTGGAGGGACTGTTGGAAATATGCCCTAGAGGCAATAATAAATTAGTTATTATCATATTTCCTTGTTCATGATAATCGTTTATTATCCATGCTATAATTGTATTGATCGGAGACTTAAATGCATGTGTGGATACATAGACAAAACCATGTCCCTAGTATGCCTCTAATGGACTAGCTCATTGATCAAAGGATGGTTAAGGTTTCCTAGCAATGGACATGAGATGTCATTTTATAACGGGATCACATCATTAGGAGAATGATGTGATGGATAAGACCCAAACTACAAACATAGCATATGATTGTGTCAGTTTATTGCTACTGTTTTCTGCATGTCAAGTATATGTTCCTATGACCATGAGATCATGCAACTCACGGATATCGGAGGAGTGCCTTGTGTGTATCAAACGTAGCAACGTAACTGGGTGACTATAAAGGTGCTCTACAGGTATCTCCGATGGTGTCTGTTGAGTTGGCATGGATCGAGACTGGGATTTGTTACTCCGTGTGACGGAGAGGTATCTCAAGGCCCACTCGGTAATACAACATCACAACAAGCCTTCCAAGCAATGTGGCTAAGTGTTAGTCACGGGATCTTGTATTATGGAACGAGTAAAGAGACTTGCCAGTAACGAGATTGAACTAGGTATGGAGATACTGACGATCGAATCTCGGGCAAGTAACATACCGAAGAACAAAGGGAACGTTATACGGGATTAACTGAATCCTTGACATAGAGGTTCGACCGATAAAGATCTTCGTAGAATATGTAGGAACCAATGTGGACGTCCAGGTCCCGCCATTGGTTATTGACCGTAGAGGTGTCTCGGTCATGTCTACATAGTTCTCGAACCCGCAGGGTCTGCACACTTAAGGTTCGGTGACGTTTCGGTAGTGTAGAGTTATGTATGGTGGTGACCGAAGTTTGTTCGGAGTCCCGGATGAGATCCTGCAAGTCACGAGGAGCTCCGGAATGGTCCGGAGGTAAAGATTCATATATAGGAAGTCCCAGTTTGGTTTCCGGAAAAGTTTCGGGCTCATCGGTAGTGTACCGGGAGTGCCGGTAGTGTACCGGGAGGCCTCCGGGAGGGGTATTTCGACCCCAAGAGGTCCATGGGCTGTGGGATAATAATAACCAGCCCTTAGTGGGCTGGGAAAACAGCCACAAAGGCCCATGGCGCAGGAGAGAAAGTCCTAAAGCAAAAAGTGGAAAATCAGCCAATAGGAGGCAATCCTACTCCAACTAGGATTGGAGGTGAAGTAGGATTGCTTCCCACCTCCTATTTCGGCCGACCCAAAGGACTTGGCTGCCTCTCCTCTCCTTTCCTCCTATATATACTAGTGGATTGGGTGGTTTTTGGACAGAATTTCCGGCCACATGCTACCCGTTCCACCGGTGCATAGTTTCTCCTCTAGATTAGTTTTCTGCAGCGCTTAGGCGAAGCCCTGCCGGAATTGCTCCACCACCATCACCGGAGCGCCATCACGCTGCCGGTGAACTCTCTATCCTCTCCACCTCCTCTTGCTGGATCGAGACGGTGGAGATCGTCATCAAGCTGCACGTGTGCTGAACGCGGAGGTGTCGTCCGTTCGGCGCTAGATCGGAAGGACCGTGATCGACATCGCGAGACGGTTCGTGATGAGATCACGGAACGGATCGTGATGAGTTCGTGGGACAGATCGTGATCAAGATCGTGAGACAGATCATGATGGGTTCGCGGTACGGATCATGATGTGTTCGCGGGACGGTTCATGATTGGATCGCGGGACGCTCGGCGATTTGGATCGCGAAGATGTTTGACTACACCAACCGTGTTTCTTAACGCTTCCCGCTTAGCGATCTACAAGGATACGTAGATCCACTCTCCCTCTCGTAGATGCTCATCACCATGGATAGGTTTGCGTGGGCGTAGGAAATTTTTTGTTTCCCATGCGACGTTCCCCAATAGTGGCATCATGAGCTAGGTTGATGGTTCGATGAGATCTCGAGTAGAACACAAAAGGTTTGTGGGCGTTGATGCTTAGATTGCTTCCTCCCTCGGTCGGATTTTGGTTCAGCGGGATTGTGAGATGAGGCGGCCCGGACCAACATTACTCGTACGCTTACGAGAGATCGGTTCCCTCGACGCAACTTGTTGCTTAGATGGCTTGCAGGTGACAGTTTCTCTCACTTTAGTTGGATCGGATCTGACAAAGGCGGTCCTTGAGAAGGTTGAAAAGCAATCTATGTATCACCGTTGTGGTTTATGCATAGGTGAGAATCGTTCTTGCTAGATACCCGTAGCAGCCACGTAAAACATGCAACAACAATTAGAGGATGTCTAACTTGTTTTTGCAGGGTATGTTGTGATGTGATATGGCCAATTACATGATGAGATATATGTGATGTATGAGATGATCATGTGATGTATAGAATTTCATGACTTGCATGTCGTTGAGTACGGCAACCGGCAGGAGCCATAGGGTTGTCTTTAATTATTGTATGACCTGCGTGTCAATCATTAAGCGCTATGTAATGCTTTACTTTATCTCTAAGCGGTAGCAATAGAAGTAGAAGCAGGGCTGGCGCCACAACCCCAATGGCAACACATTGATGGAGATCAAGATGATGGAGATCATGGTGTTGTGCCGGTGACGATGGAGATCATGCCGGTGTTTTGAAGATGGAGATCTTAAACACAAGTTCATGGCCATATCATGTCACTTATGAATTGCATGACATGTTAATCCTTTTATGCACCTTGTTTTGCTTAGTACGGCGGTAGCATTATAAGGTGATCCCTCACTTGAATTTCAAGATGAACTGTGTTCTCCCCGAGTGTGCACCGTTGCGAAAGTTTGTCGTGTTGAGACACCACGTGATGATCGGGTGTGATAGACTCTACGTTCACATACAACGGGTGCAAGCCAGATTTGCACGCGCAGAACACTCGGGTTAAACTTGACGAGCCTATCATGTACAGACATGGCCTCGGAACACAAGAGACCAAAAGGTCGAGCATGAGTCATATAGAGGATATGATCAACATAATGATGTTCACCATTGAAGCCACCTTAACTCACGTGATGATCGGACTTGAGTTGGTGAATTTGGATCATGTATCACTCGAATGACCCGAGGGATGTCAATTTGAGTGGGAGTTCTTAAGTAATATGATTAATTGAACTCATTATCATGAACATAGTCAAAGTGTCTTTGCAAATTATGTTGTAGATTACTAGCTCGCGCTATAGCTCCCTTGTTTTTTTATATGTTCCTAGAGAAATAGAATTGAAAGATGTTGGTAGAAAAATTGCGGACTGGGTCCGTGATCTAAGGATTGTCCTCATTGCTACACAGAAGGCTTATGTCCTTAATGCACCGCTCGGTGCGCCACCCCATCTAGCATCGTCTGTAGATGTTGTGAACATCTGACAGGCACGTTTCGATGACTACTTGATAGTTTAGTGCGTCATGCATTACGGCTTAGAATTGAGGCTCCGAAACATTTTGAACGTCACGGAACATATGAGATGTTCTAAGAGCTGAGATTGTGATCTCAGGCTCGTGCCCGAGTTGCGAGATATAGGATCTCCAACGAGATTCTTTGCCTGCAAGATGAAAGAGAATAGCTCAATCGTTGAGCATGTGCTCAGACTGTCTGGGTACTACAATCGCTTGAATCGAGTGGGAGTTGATCTTCTTGATAAGATAGTGATTGATGTAGTTCTCCAAGTCACTGTCACTGAGCTACTAGAACTTGGTGATGAATTATAAAATGCCAGGGAAAGAAATGTTGATCCCTGAGCTGTTCGCGATGTTTGACACCGCGAAGGTAGAAATCAAGAAGGAGCGTCAAGTGTTGATGGTTAATCAAACCACTAGTTTTGAGAAGGGCAAGAGCAAGGAGGGAAACTTCATGGATAGCAAGTCAGTTGCTGCTCCAGTGAAGCAACCCAAAGTTGAACTCAAACCCGAGACTAAGTGCTTCTGTTATGAGGTGAGCGGTCGCTGAAGCGGAACAACCCTAGATAGTTGGTAGATAAGAAGGCTGACAACATTGATAGAAGTATATTTGATATACGAGTTACTAATGTGTACCTTGCTAGTACTCTTAGTAGCACCTGGGTATTGGATACCGGTTCGGTTGCTAAATGTTAGTAACTCGAAATAAAAGGTACGGAAGGAACGGAGAACTAGCTAAGGGTGAGGTGACGATATGTGTTGGAAGTGTTTCCAAGGTTGATGTGATCAACATCGCACGCTCTCTCTACCTTCAGGATTAGTGAAGAACCTAAATAAATGTTATTTGGTGTTTTGCGTTGAGCATGAACATGATTAGATCATGTTTATTGCAATACGGTTATTCATTTAAGTTAGAGAATAACGGTTATTATGTTTACATGAATAATACCTTCAATGGTCATGCACCCAGTGAGAATGGTTTGTTGAAATCTTGATCGTAGTATTACACATGTTCATAACATTGATGTCAAAAGATACAAAGTTAATAATGATAGTACCACATACTTGTGGCACTGCCGCTAAATGTCATATTGGTATAAAGCGCATGTAGAAACTCCATGCTGATGGATATTTGGACTCATTCGATTTCGAATCGGTTGAGACATGCGAACCATGCCTCTTGGGCAAGATGACTAAAGGACCCCGTTGGATGGAGCGGGCAAGTGATTCATTGGAAATGATACATGTTGATGTATGCAATCTAGTGAGTCTTGTAGCGTGAAGTGGATATCGTTATTTTCTTACCTTCACTGATGATTTGAGTAGAAATAGTGCATATTTACTTAATGAAACACAAGTCTGAATCGTTTGAAAGGTTCAAGCAAATTCAGAGTGAAGTTTAAAGATCATCGTGACAAGAAGATAAAAATGACTATGATATGATCGTGGAGGTGAATATCTGAGTCACGAGTTTGGCATACAACTTAAGACAATGTGAAAGTTGTTTCACAACTAAACGCCACCTGGAACACCATAGTGTGATGGTGTGTCCGAACATCATAGTTATTCTCTATTGGACATGGTGCGTGCTATGATGTCTCTTGTCGTTTTACTACTATAATTTTGGGGTTATGCATTAGAGACAACTACATTCACTTTAAATACGGCACCATCTAAATCCGTTGAGATGACACCATGTGAATTATGGTTTGATAGAAACCTAAGCTGTCATTTCTTAATATTTGGGGATGTGACACTTGTGTGGAAAATGTTTTCACCTAATGAGGTCGAACCCAAGGCGGACAAATTGCATCTTCATAGAATACCCTAAGATCAGTTGGGTGAACCTTCAATCTCAGATCCTAGTGCAAAGTGTTTGTGTTGGGAGACGTAGTAGTAAATCAAAATTTTCCTACGTTCACCAAGATCTATCTATGGAGAAACCAGCAACGAGAGGGGAGAGATTGCATCTTCATACCTTTGAAGATCGCTAAGCGGAAGCGTTACAAGAACGCGGTTGATGGAGTCGTACTCGCAGCGATTCAGATCGCGGTAGATCCGATCAAGTGCCGAACGGACGGCACCTCCGCGTTCAACACACGTGCAGCCCGGTGACGTCTCCAACACCTTGATCCAGCAAGGAGGAAGGAGAGGTTGGGGAAGGGCTCCAACAGCAGCACGACGGCGTGGTGGTGGTGGAGTAGCAAGGTATTCCGACAGGGCTTCGCCTAAGCGCTGCGGAGGAGGAAGAAGAGAGGTAGGGCTTCGCCGTGAGAGAGAGAGATCAAATCCTGTCTCAAAACATCCAAAACCTCAAGTATATATAGGAGGAGGGACGTGGAGGGCTGGCTTGGCCTCTACTCCAAAGAGGAGATGGCCGGCCGAATTAAAGGGAGAGTCCACCTCCCACAAGGGAGGTGGATCTCCTCCTTTTAAATCCTTTTTGCCTTATCTCCTTATCTCCAGCCGCATGGGCCTTTAGCAAAAGTCTTGCCCAGCCCAATAAGGGCTGGCACACTTTATCTAACAGCCCATGTGGTCCTTTGGTCGTCACACCCCTCCCGGGGGTCATCCGGCACCCTCCCGGCACTCCCGGTACACTACCGATGAGCCCGAAAACTTTCCGGTGACCAAAACTGGACTTCCTATATATCAATCTTTACCTCCGGACCATTCCGGAGCTCCTCGTGACGTCCGGGATCTCATCCGGGACTCCGAACAACCTTCGGTAATCACGTATACCTTTTCCCTATAACCCTAGCGTCATCGAACCTTAAGTGTGTAGACCCTACGGGTTCGGGAGACACGTAGACATGACCGAGACACCTCTCCGGTCAATAACCAACAGCGGGATCTGGATACCCATGTTGGCTCCCACGTACTCCACGATGATCTCATCGGATGAACCACGATGTCAAGGATTCAATCAATCTCGTATACAATTCCCTTTGTCTATCGGTATGATACTTGCCCGAGATTCGATCGTCGGTATCCCCATACCTTGTTCAATCTCGTTACCGGCAAGTCTCTTTACTCGTTCTGTAATACATCATCCCGTGACTAACTCCTTAGTCACATTGAGCTCATAATGATGATGTCTTACCGAGTGGGCCCAGAGATACCTCTCCGTCACACGGAGTGACAAATCCCAGTCTCGATTCATGCCAACCCAACAGATACTTTCGGAGATACCCGTAGTGCACCTTTATAGCCACCCAGTTACGTTGTGACGTTTGGCACACCCAAAGCATTCCTACGGTATCCGGGAGTTGCACAATCTCATGGTCTAAGGAAACGATACTTGACATTGAAAAGCTTTAGCAAACGAACTACACGATCTTGTGCTATGCTTAGAATTGGGTCTTGTCCATCACATCATTCTCCTAATGATGTGATCCCGTTATCAATGACATCCAATGTCCATGGCCATGAAACTGTGACCATCTATTGATCAACGAGCTAGTCAACTAGAGGCTCACTAGGGACATGTTGTGGTCTATGTATTCACACATGTATTATGGTTTCCGGTTAACACAATTATAGCATGAACAATAGACAATTATCATGAACAAGGAAATACAATAATAACCATTTTATTATTGCCTCTAGGGCATATTTCCAACAGTCTCCCACTTGCACTAGAGTCAATAATCTAGTTCACATCACCATGTGATTAACACTTACATCACCATGTGATCATATCATCATGTGATTAACACCCAATAAGTCCTGGGGTTTGTTCATGTCCTGCTCGTGAAAGAGGTTTTAGTCAACGGGTCTGCGACATTCAGATCCGTGTGTACCTTACAAACTTTCCATGTCATATTTGTAGATACTACTCCCATGCTCCACTTGGAGCTATTCCAAATGGCTGCTCCACTATACGTAGCTGGATTTCTACTAAGAGTCATCCGGATTGGTTTTAAAGCTTGCATCATCGTAACACTTTACGATGAACTCTTTATCACCTCCATAATCGAGAAATATTTCCTTAGTTCTCAAGTTACTAAGGCTAACTTTGACCGCTGTCTAGTGATCCACTCTTGGATTACTCTTGTACCCCTTGACAGACTCATGGCAAGGCACACACAGGTGCGGTACACAGCATGGCATACTATATAGAGCCTATGGCTAAAGCATAGGAGATGACACTCATCTCTTCTTTATCTTCTGCCGTGGTCGGGTATTGAGTCTTACTCAATTTCACACCTTACAATACAGTCAAGAACTCCTTCTTTGACCCATCTATTTTGAACTCCTTCAAAAACTTGTCAAGGTATGTCTTCGTCGAAAAAACTTATCAAGCGAATAGATCTATCCCTATAGATCTTGATGCTCAATAAAATAGTAGCTTTATCTGGGTCTTCCTTTGAAAAACAAAACTTTTCAAACAACCCTTCATGCTCTTCCAGAAATTCTACATCATTTCCGATCAATAATATGTCAACTACATATTCTTATAAGAAATTCCATAGTGCTCCCACTCACTTTCTTGCAAATACAAGTTTCTCATAAACTTTGTATAAACTTAAACACTTTGATCACCTCATCAAAGCATATATTCCAACTCCGAGATGCTTGCTCCAGTCCATAGAAGGATCGCTGGAGTTTGCATATTATTAGCATCCTTAGGATTGACAAAACCTTCTGGTTGTATCACATACAACTCTTCCTCACAGAAACCATTACGGAAACCTTGTTTTGTCATCCATCTGCCAGATTTCATAATCGAAAAATGCAGCAACTGCTAACAAAATTTTAATAGACTTTTAGCATCGCTACAGATGAGACAATCTCATTGCAGTCAACTCCTTGAACTTGGCGGAAACTTCTTTGCGACAAGTCGAGCTTTATAAACGGTGACATTTCACCATTAGCGTCTATGTTTATCTCAAAGGTCCATTTGTACTCAATGACCCGCCATTCAACAGGCAAGTCTACCAAAGTCCATACTTGGTTTTCATACATGGATCCTTTCTCGGATTTCATGGCTCCTAGCCATTTGTTGGAATCCGGGCCCACCATCGCTTCTCCATAGTTCGTAGGTTCATCGTTGTCCAACAACATGATTTCCAAGACAGGGTTGTCGTACTACTCAGGAGCAGTACGCGTCCTTGTCGACCTACGAGGTTCGATAGTGACTTGATCCGAAGCTTCATGATCATCATCATTAACTTCCTTTTCAACTGAGTAGGCTCTACAGAAACATCTTTCTGTGTTGCGCTATTCTCTGGTTGAAACAAAGGTTCAACAACCTCATCAAGTTCTATCTTCCTCCCACTCAATTCTTTCGAGAGAAACTCTTTCTCAAGAAAGGACCCGTTCTTAGCAACAAACACCTTTTGCGCTTGGATCTGAGATAGAAGGTATACCCAATGTCTCATTAGGGTATTCTATGAAGATGCATTTGTCTGCTTTGGGTTCGAGCTCGCTAGGTGAAAAACCCATTTTCACATAAGCGTCGCAGCCCCAAACATTAAGAAATGACAGCTTAGGCTTCTGTTAAACCACAATTCTCACGGTGTCATCTCAACAGACTTAGATGGTGCCCTGTTTAAAGTGAATGGATTTGTCTTTAATGCATAACCCCATAACGATAGTGGTAAAACGATAAGAGACATCATAGTACTCACTATATCCAATAGAGCACGACTACGACGTTCGAACACACCATCACACTATGGTGTTCCAGGAGGCGTGAGCTGTGAAACAATTTCCACATTGTCTAAAATTGCATACCAAACTCGTAACTTAGATATTCACCTCCATGATCGTATCATAGACATTTATCTTCTTGTCACGATGATCTTTAACTTCACTCTGAAACTCCTTGAACCTTTCAAACATTTCAGATTCGTGTTTCATTAAGTAAATATCCCCATATTTACTCAAATCATCAGTGAAGGTAAAGAAAAACAACGATATCCACTGTGTGTTTCAACACTCATTGGACCACATACATCATCATGTATTAATTCCAATAAGCCACTTGCCCGCTCCATCATATTGGATGACGGGGTCTCAGTCATCTTGCCCAAGAGGCATGGCTCGCATGTCTCAACCGATTCGAAATCGAGTGAGTCAAAAAAAATCCATCATCATGGAGTTTCTTCATGCGATTTATACCAATATGACATTACATGGCAGTGCCACAAGCATGTGGTACTATCATTATTAACTTTGTATCTTTTGGTACCAATGTTATGAATATGTGTACTACTACGATCATGATTCGATAAACCATTTCGAGTGGGTGCATGACCATTGAAGGCATTATCCATGTAAACAGAATAACCATTATTCTCTAACTTATATGAATAACCGTATCGCACTAATCATGATCTAATCACGTTCATGCTCAACGCAAACACCAAATAACATTTATTTAGGTTTATCACAAATCCTGAAGGTAGAGAGAGCGTGCGATGGTGATCACATCAATCTTGGAAATACTTCCAACACACATCGTCACCTTTCACCTAGCTAGTCTCCCTTTACTCCGTAGCTTTTATTTCGAGTTGCTAACACTTAGCAACCGAACCGGTATCCAATACCCAGGTGCTACTAGGAGTACCAGCAAGGTACACATCACTAACACGTATATCAAATATACTTCCATTGACATTACCAGCCTTCTTATCTACCAACCATCTAGGGGTTTTCCGCTTCAGCGAACATTCTCCTCATAACAGAAGCACTTAGTCTCGGGTTCGGGCTCAACCTTGGGTTTCTTCACTAGAGCAACAACTGGCTTGCCATTCCTGAAGTTTTCCGTTCTTGCCCTTGCCCCTTTTGAAACTAGTGGTTTCACTTAACCATCAACACTTGATGCTCCTTCTTGATTTCTACCTTCGTGGTGTCAAACATCACGAACAACTCAGGGATCATCTTATCCATCCCTGGCATGTTATAGTTCATCACGAAGCTCTAGTAGCTTGGTGGCAGTGACTTGGAGAACTGCATTAATCACTATCTCATCTGGAAGATTAACTCCCACTTGATTCAAGTGATTGTAGCACCCAGACAATCCGAGCACACGCTCAGCGATTGAGCTATTCTCCTTTATCTTGCAGACAAAGAATCTTGTTGGAGGTCTCATACCTCTCAACATAGGCACGAGCTTGAGATCACAATCTCAGCTCCTAGAACATCTCATATGTTCTGTGACGTTCAAAACATTTTGAAGCCTCAATTCTAAGCCGTAATGCATGACGCACTGAACTATCACGTAGTCATCAAAAAGTGCCTGTCATATGTTCACAACATCTACAGACAACGCTTGAGGGAGTGATGCAGTTAGCGGTACATCAAAAACATAAGCTTTCTGTGCAGCAATGAGGACAATCCTCAGATCACGGACCCAGTCCGCATTATTGCTACCATCAACTTTCAACTTACTTTTCTCTAGGATTGTATCAATAAAACTGGGGAGCTACAGCGCGAGCTATCTACGACATAATTTGCAAGGACATTTTTAGACTAAATTCATGATAATTAAGTTCATTTAATCAAATTATCAATGAACTCCCACTTAGATAGACATCTCTCTAGTCTTCCAAGTGATACATGATCCATGTCAACTAGCCCGTGTCCGATCATCACGTGAGACGGACTAGTCATCCATGGTGAACATCTCTATGTTGATCGTATCTTCTATACGACTCATGTTCGACCTTTCGGTCTTCCGTGTTCCGAGGCCATGTCTGTACATGCTAGGCTCGTCAAGTCAACCTAAGTGTTTCGCATGTGTAAATCTGGCTTACACCCGTTGTATGCGAACGTTAGAACCTATCACACCCGATCATCACGTGGTGCTTCGGAACAACGATCCTTAGCAACGGTGCACAGTTAGGGTGAACACTTCTCTTGAAATTTTATTGAGAGATCATCTTATTTACTACCGTCGTTCTAAGCAAATAAGATGTAAACATGATAAACATCACATGCAATCAATATAGTGACATGATATGGCCAATATCATTTTGCTCCTATGATCTCCATCTTCGGGGCACCATGATCATCACTGTCACCGGCACGACACCATGATCTCCATCATCATGATCTCCATCATTGTGTCTTCATGAAGTTGTCTCGCCAACTATTACTTCTACTACTATGGCTAACGCTTAGCAATAAAGTAAAGTAATTACATGGCGTTTATGATTGACACGCAGGTCATACAATAAATAAGACAACTCCTATGGCTCCTGCCGGTTGTCATAATCATCGACATGCAAGTCGTGAATCCTATTACAAGAACATGATCAATTCATACATCACAATGCATCACATCACATCCTTTGGCCATATCACATCACAAGGCACATGCTGCAAAAACAAGTTAGACGTCCTCTAATTTGTAGTTGCAAGTTTTTACGTGGCTGCTATAGGTTACTAGCAAGAACGTTTCTTACCTACGTCAACACCACAACGTGATTTGCCAATTGCTATTTACCCTTCATAAGGACCCTTTTCATCGAATCCGATCCGACTAAGGTAGGAGAGACAGACACCCGCTAGCCACCTTATGCATCTAGTGCATGTCAGGCGGTGGAACCGGTCTCACGTAAGCGTACGTGTAAAGTTGGTCCGGGCCGCTTCATCCCACAATACCGCCGAATCAAGATAAGACTAGTAGCGGCAAGCAAATTAACAAACTCGACGCCCACAACTGCTTTGTGTTCTACTCGTGCATAGATTCTACGCATAGACCTAGCTCATGATGCCACTGTTGGGAGACGTAGTAGTAAATCAAAATTTTCCTACGTTCACCAAGATCTATCTATGGAGAAACCAGCAACGAGAGGGGAGAGATTGCATCTTCATACCTTTGAAGATCGCTAAGCGGAAGCGTTACAAGAACGCGGTTGATGGAGTCGTACTCGCAGCGATTCAGATCGCGGTAGATCCGATCAAGTGCCGAACGGACGGCACCTCCGCGTTCAACACACGTGCAGCCCGGTGACGTCTCCAACACCTTGATCCAGCAAGGAGGAAGGAGAGGTTGGGGAAGGGCTCCAACAGCAGCACGACGGCGTGGTGGTGGTGGAGTAGCAAGGTATTCCGACAGGGCTTCGCCTAAGCGCTGCGGAGGAGGAAGAAGAGAGGTAGGGCTTCGCCGTGAGAGAGAGAGATCAAATCCTGTCTCAAAACATCCAAAACCTCAAGTATATATAGGAGGAGGGACGTGGAGGGCTGGCTTGGCCTCTACTCCAAAGAGGAGATGGCCGGCCGAATTAAAGGGAGAGTCCACCTCCCACAAGGGAGGTGGATCTCCTCCTTTTAAATCCTTTTTGCCTTATCTCCTTATCTCCAGCCGCATGGGCCTTTAGCAAAAGTCTTGCCCAGCCCAATAAGGGCTGGCACACTTTATCTAACAGCCCATGTGGTCCTTTGGTCGTCACACCCCTCCCGGGGGTCATCCGGCACCCTCCCGGCACTCCCGGTACACTACCGATGAGCCCGAAAACTTTCCGGTGACCAAAACTGGACTTCCTATATATCAATCTTTACCTCCGGACCATTCCGGAGCTCCTCGTGACGTCCGGGATCTCATCCGGGACTCCGAACAACCTTCGGTAATCACGTATACCTTTTCCCTATAACCCTAGCGTCATCGAACCTTAAGTGTGTAGACCCTACGGGTTCGGGAGACACGTAGACATGACCGAGACACCTCTCCGGTCAATAACCAACAGCGGGATCTGGATACCCATGTTGGCTCCCACGTACTCCACGATGATCTCATCGGATGAACCACGATGTCAAGGATTCAATCAATCTCGTATACAATTCCCTTTGTCTATCGGTATGATACTTGCCCGAGATTCGATCGTCGGTATCCCCATACCTTGTTCAATCTCGTTACCGGCAAGTCTCTTTACTCGTTCTGTAATACATCATCCCGTGACTAACTCCTTAGTCACATTGAGCTCATAATGATGATGTCTTACCGAGTGGGCCCAGAGATACCTCTCCGTCACACGGAGTGACAAATCCCAGTCTCGATTCATGCCAACCCAACAGATACTTTCGGAGATACCCGTAGTGCACCTTTATAGCCACCCAGTTACGTTGTGACGTTTGGCACACCCAAAGCATTCCTACGGTATCCGGGAGTTGCACAATCTCATGGTCTAAGGAAACGATACTTGACATTGAAAAGCTTTAGCAAACGAACTACACGATCTTGTGCTATGCTTAGAATTGGGTCTTGTCCATCACATCATTCTCCTAATGATGTGATCCCGTTATCAATGACATCCAATGTCCATGGCCATGAAACTGTGACCATCTATTGATCAACGAGCTAGTCAACTAGAGGCTCACTAGGGACATGTTGTGGTCTATGTATTCACACATGTATTATGGTTTCCGGTTAACACAATTATAGCATGAACAATAGACAATTATCATGAACAAGGAAATACAATAATAACCATTTTATTATTGCCTCTAGGGCATATTTCCAACAGTTTGTTGCTTAAACGGATCCTTTCTCGAGGAAATGTTTCTCTCGAAAGAATTGAGTGGGAGGAAGATATAACTTAATGAGGTTGTTAAACCTTTGTTCAACCAGAGAGTAGCGCGGCGCAGAAAGATGTTTCTGTGAAGCCTACGTTAGTTGAAGAGGAAGTTAATGATGATGATCATGAAGCTTCAGGATCAAGTTACTATCGAACTTCGTAGGTCGACAAGGATGTGTACTGCTCCTAAGTGGTACGACAACTCTGTCTTGGAGATCATGTTGTTGGACAACGATGAACCTACGAGCTATGGAGAAGCGATGATGGGCCCGGATTCCTTCAAATGGTTAGAGGCCATGAAATCCGAGATAGGATCCATGTATGAAAACCAAGTGTAGACTTTGATAGACTTGCTCGTTGGACGGCAGGTCATTGAGTACAAATGGATATTTAAAATGAAGACAGACACTGATGGTGAATGTCACTATTTGTAAAGCTCGACTTGTTGCAAAGATGTTTGTGACAAGTTCAAGGAGTTGACTATGATGAGACTTTCTCACTCGTAGTGGTGCTAAAGTCTGTTGGAATTATGTTAGAAGTTGTTGTGTTTTCAATTATGAAATCTGGCAGATGGATGTCAAAACATCGTTTCCTTGACGGTTTACTTGAGGAAAGGTTGTATGTGATACAACCAGAAGGTTTTGTCAGGCCTAAGGATGCTAAAAGGTGTGCAAGCTTCGGTGATCCTTCCATGGACTGAAGCAAGCATCTCGGAGTTGGAATATACGCTTTGATGAGGTGATCAAAGTTTTGATGTTTATACAAAGTTTACGAGAAACTTGTATTTGCAATAAAGTGAGTGGGAGCACTATAGAATTTCTGATAAGTATATGTGGATGACATATTGTTGATCAGAAATAATGTAGAGTTTCTGGAAAGCATAAAACGGTTATTTGGAAAGTGATTTTCAAAGGAAGACCTCGATGAAGCTACCTAATTGTTGAGCATCAAAATCTATGGAGATAGATCAAGATGCTCGATGAGACTTTCAATGAGTGCATACCTTGACAAGATTTTGAAAGAGTTCAAAATGGATCAGTCAGAGAAAGAGTTCTCGCCTGATTTGTAAGGTGTGAAAGTTGAGTGAGACTCAAAGCTCGACAACGGCAGAAGAAAGAGAAAGGACAAACGTCGTCCCCTATGCCTTAGCCATAGGCTCTATATTATGCCATGCTGTGTATCGCACTTGTGTGTTCCTTGCCATGAGTCCGTCAGGGGGTACAAGAGTGAACCAGGAGTGGATCACTGGACAGCGGTCAAGATTATCCTTAGTAACTAAGATACTGAGGAGATGTTTCTCGATTATGGAGGTGATAAAGAGTTCGTCGTAAGGAGTTACGTCGATACAAGCTTTAACACTAATCCGGATGACTCGTAGTAGCAATCTGGATACGTATAGTGGAGCAGCCATTTGGAATAGTACCAAGCGGAGTGTGGTAGCAGTGTTTACAGTTTGACATAGGTATTTGCAAAGTGCACACGGATCTGAATGTTACAGACCCGTTGACTATAAGACCTCTCTCACATGCAAAGCATGATCGAACCCCAGAATTCGTTTTGTGTTAGATTCATAACAATGCGAATCACATGGTGATGTGAACTAGATTATTGACTCTAGTGCAAGTGGGAGACTGTTGGAAATATGCCCTAGAGGCAATAATAAATTAGTTATTATCATATTTCCTTGTTCATGATAATCGTTTATTATCCATGCTATAATTGTATTGATCGGAGACTTAAATGCATGTGTGGATACATAGACAAAACCATGTCCCTAGTATGCCTCTAATGGACTAGCTTGTTGATCAAAGGATGGTTAAGGTTTCCTAGCCATGGACATGAGATGTCATTTTATAATGGGATCACATCATTAGGAGAATGATGTGATGGATAAGACCCAAACTACAAACATAGCATATGATCGTGTCAGTTTATTGCTACTGTTTTCTGCATGTCAAGTATATGTTCCTATGACCATGAGATCATGCAACTCATGGATATCGGAGGAGTGCCTTGTGTGTATCAAATGTCGCAACGTAACTGGGTGACTATAAAGGTGCTCTACAGGTATCTCCGATGGTGTCTGTTGAGTTGGCATGGATCGAGACTGGGATTTGTTACTCCGTGTGACGGAGAGGTATCTCAGAGCCCACTCGGTAATACAACATCACAACAAGCCTTCCAAGCAATGTGGCTAAGTGTTAGTCACGGGATCTTGTATTACGGAACGAGTAAAGAGACTTTCCAGTAACGAGGTTGAACTAGGTATGGAGATACTGACGATCGAATCTCGGGCAAGTAACATACCGAAGAACAAAGGGAACGTTATACGAGATTAACTGAATCCTTGACATAGAGGTTCGACCGATAAAGATCTTCGTAGAATATGTAGGAACCAATGTTGATGTCCAGGTCCCGCCATTGGTTATTGACGGTAGAGGTGTCTCGGTCATGTCTACATAGTTCTCGAACCTGCAGGGTCTACACACTTAAGGTTCGGTGACGTTTCGGTAGTGTAGAGTTATGTATGGTGGTGACCGAAGTTTGTTCAGAGTCCCGGATGAGATCCCGGACATCACGAGGAGCTCCGGAATGGTCCGGAGGTAAAGATTCATATATAGGAAGTCCCAGTTTGGTTTCCGGAAAAGTTTCGGGCTCATCGGTAGTGTACCGGGAGTGCCGGTAGTGTACCGGGAGTGCCAGTAGTGTACCGGGAGGCCTCCGGGAGGGGTATTTAGACCCCAAGAGGTCCATGGGCTGTGGGAGAATAATAACCAGCCCTTAGTGGGCTGGGAAAACAGCCACAAAGGCCCATGGCGCAGGAGAGAAAGTCCTAAAGCAAAAAGTGGAAAATCAGCCAATAGGAGGCAATCCTACTCCAACTAGGATTGGAGGTGAAGTAGGATTGCTCCCACCTCCTATTTCGGCCGACCCAAAGGCCTTGGCTGCCTCTCCTCTCCTCTCCTCCTATATATACTAGTGGATTGGGTGGTTTTTGGACAGAATTTCCGGCCACGTGCTACCCGTTCCACCGGTGCATAGTTTCTCCTCTAGATCAGTTTTCTGCAGCGCTTAGGCGAAGCCCTGCCGGAATTGCTCCACCACCATCACCGGAGCGCCGTCACGCTGCTGGTGAACTCTCTCTCCTCTCCACCTCCTCTTGCTGGATCAAGACGGTGGAGATCGTCATCAAGCTGCACGTGTGCTGGACGCAGAGGTGTCGTCCGTTCGGCACTAGATCGGAAGGACCGTGATCCACATCGCGAGAAGGTTCATGATGTGATCACGGAACGGATCGTGATGAGTTCGCGGGACAGATCGTGAGACGGATCGTAATGAGTTCGCGGGACGGATCATGATGTGTTCGCGGGACGGTTCGTGATTGGATCGCGGGACGCTCGGCGATTTGGATCGCGAAGATGTTCGACTACACCAACCGCGTTTCTTAATGCTTCCTGCTTAGCGATCTACAAGGGTATGTAGATCCACTCTCCCTCTCGTAGATGCTCATCACCATGGATAGGTTTGCGTGGGCGTAGGAAATTTTTTGTTTCCCATGCGACGTTCCCCAACAGGGACACCAGCTCCACCCCGGCCTCTGCTTCGCCCCTGAGGGTGGCCTCGGCGGTCGTCAGTTGGGCCCATAGTGTGTCCACCTCCTCCTGGAGTTCGCCGAGCCTGGGTTTCTTGGCCGCAGGCGCCGTGGAAGAAGGAGAGGATCAGGTCCAAAGCACTAGACATGACAACTAAGAAAGAAGGAGGCGGTAGAGCACTCACTCGTCAACCATGGCCTAGCGCCGGTGAACTTGCGCTGGCCACAAGGGCCCCCCGTCGCTGCCTCCGGAAGAGGGCAAGGAAGCTGACGGCCCCGCGCGCTTCAACGCACCGGCAGTGCTTCCTCCAAACACATGGGGAAAGGGAGAAGCTGAGAAGAGGAGAGGATTTTCTCTGGAGCTACAGGAGCAGACGGGCGCTTTGAGATGGTAAGCCCCTCGGGAGAGGGTGGATTTATAGACGTAACCATGGCCACAAGGCGTTGTGGAAGAGCAGGCGATGTGTGCCCCTCGGGCATCAAAAGGCCAGCTCGATCGGCGTGCAGCCCTGCTTCACATCGCCTCACCTACCATCGTCGGGTCACATCCGCGTTGCCCGAGGAGTGGAGGCCCAAGGGAGCAACATCATGCAAGGAAGGGTAATGATGGCCGGCGTAGCGCACGGCCGGCGCGTCAATTTGACTTGCGGCGATTCTTGATGCCCTCGGGGAACGGAGGCGTCAGCGCCTTGGCGCAACGCATGTCGAGCTTGGCCCGTAGGTGTGGTGGGCCCATGACGCTTTGGGCAATCCTCAATGGCTTCGCCCGGAAGCCAGCTCATGCGTGCCATGGGCCTGGGGGCTACTGTCGGCGTTCTAGGAATGGGGGTACCCAGTCCTGCCTGCCTACGGCCTAGGGCATGGCCTACTTCGTCAGCCAGGCACGGTCTGGCGAGACCGCGCTCAAGACAAGGCCCTCGTGAGGGCCTAAGCTCATGACGGCCGAAGCTCGCGAGGGAAGCACCATCATGACCAGCAAGGACGGGCCTCCTCAGGCCCTCTCTGAAGCAGCGGAGATCTCTATGCAACACTCGGCCTTCGGAGGCCAAGGATGACGAAGGGCAAGATAGGTGGGCCCCAATGCGCCAGGTAGACAGTTTCCCCTTTGGTGCAAAGGGGGCAAGTACGTACGCGGGTTCCCAAAGTGCCCCCAAAGGTATCCATTCATGTACAACAAGACCACGACCACGAGCCCGGCAGGAAGGATGTCATCACCGAGCCCACCTCTACATCATCAGCAGCTACTTTGCAGGCGAAGACCACCTTTCGCCAGGAAAAAGATGTACTCGTGTCCCCCTTTAAATTTGGCCATTGTGGGATCCCTTCCGGCCATAGCGATAAGGGAAGAGGACTCGGGGCACTATAAATAGAGGATAGGCTACACCATAGAGAAACAACGAGAGGAAAGGCAACAGAAGAGAGGCAACACCACCTGGGTCCTCTCACAAGGCAAGGCACCATTGCACTAGTTCAACCACAAACCTCTTCGTGAGGCAATCCACCAAAGCAGGAGTAGGGTCTTACGCTTCGCAGTGGCCCAAACTGTTGGAAATATGCCCTAGAGGCAATAAATAAAGTGTTTACTATTATATTTCCTTGTTCATGATAATTGTTTATTGTCCATGCTATAATTGTATTGATTGGAAACACATTACATGTGTGGATAAATAGACAACACTGTGTCCCTAGTATGCCTCTAATGAACTAGCTTGTTGATCAAAGATGGTCAATGTTTCCTAGCCATTGACATGTGATGTCATTTGATAAAGGGATCTCATCATTAGGAGAATGATGTGATGGACAAGACCCAAACTACAAACGTAGCATATGATCGTGTCAGTTTATTGCTATTGTTTTCTGCATGTCAAGTATATGTTCCTATGACCATGAGATCATGCAACTCACGGACACCGGAGGAGTGCCTTGTGTGTATCAAACATCGCAACGTAACTGGGTGACTATAAAGGTGCTCTACAGGTATCTCTGAGGGTGTCTGTTGGGTTGGCATGGATCAATACTGGGATTTGTTACTCCGTGTGACGGAGAGGTATCTCAGGGCCCACTCGGTAATACAACATCATAATAAGCCTTGCAAGCAATGTGACTAAGTGTTGGTCACGGGATCTTGTATTACGGAACGAGTAAAGAGACTTGCCAGTAACGAGGTTGAACTAGGTATGGAGATGTCAACGATCGAATCTCGGACAAGTGACATACCGAAGAACAAAGGGAACATCATATGGGATTAACTGAATCCTTTGACATAGAGGTTCGACCGATAAAGATCTTCGTAGAATATGTAGCAACCAATATGGGCATCCAGGTCCCACTATTGGTTATTGACCGTAGAGGTGTCTCGGTCATGTCTACATAGTTCTCGAACCCGCAGGGTCTGCACACTTAAGGTTTGGTGACGTTTCGGTAGTATAGAGTTATGCATGGTGGTGACCAAAGGTTGTTCGGAGTCCCGGATGAGATCCCGGAAGTCACGAGGAGCTCCAGAATGGTCCGGAGGTAAATATTTATATATAGGAAGTCCTATTTTTGTCGCCAGAAAAGTTTCGGGCTCATCGGTAGTGTACCGGGAGTGCGGGTAGTGTATCGGGAGACCATCGGGAGGGGTATTTCGACCCAAGAGGATACATGGGCTGTGGGAGAGTGAATACCAGCCCTTAGTGGGCTGGTGGAAGTCCCACATAAGGCCCATGCGGCTGGGAAAGAAAAGCCCAAAGAGAAAAGGTGGAAAAAGGCAAAAGCAAGCAAAAAAGGAAGGAGTCCTAGTCCTACTAGGATTGGAGGAGGATTCCTGCTCTCCTATCCACTTCGGCCGAAGCCTCCTAAGGCTGACCCTTTGGCCAAGCCTCCTCCTCTCTTCCTCTTATATGTACTAGAGGTTTTAGGGTTTTTGGCACAAGATTTCAGCCACGTGCAACCCTACCCTCTAGTACATAGTTCCTCCTCTAGATCGGTTTTCTGCAGTGCTTAGGCAAAGACCTGCCAGAATTGCTCCACCACCATTGATGTGGCGCCGTCATGCTGATGGAGAACTTGTCTACCTCTCCCCTCCCTCTTGCTGGATCAAGAAGGCAGATATCGTCATCAGGCTGTACGTGTGCTGAACGCGGAGGTGTCGTCCGTTTGGTGCTTGATCGGGAAGGATCGTGATTGGATCGTGGGACGCTCGGCGATTTGGATCGCGAAGACGTTCGACTACCCCAACCGTGTTTCTTAATGCTTCCCGCTTAGCGATCTACAAGGGTACGTAGATCCACTCTCCCTCTCATAGATGCTCATCACCATGGATAGATCTTTCGTGTGCGTAGGAATTTTTTTGTTTCCCATGCAACGTTACCCAATAGTGGTATCAGAGCTAGGTCTATGTGTAGATGATATCTTGAGTAGAACACAAAGAGTTTGTGGGTGTTGATGCTTAGATTGCTTCCTCCCTTGGCCGTGTTTTGGTTCAGCGGTATTGTGGGATGAAGCGGCCCGGATCAACCTTACTCATACGCTTACGAGAGACCGGTTCCATCAACTGATGTGTAACCTCGTTGCACAAAGATGGCTGGTGGGTGCCAGTTTCTCCTATTTTAGTTGGATCGGATTCGACAAAGGCCGTCCTTGAGGAGGTTGAAAAGCAACTTATGTATCACCATTGTGGTTTATGCGTAGGTGAGAATTGTTCTTGCTAGATACCCGTAGCAGCCATGTAAAACATGCAACAACAATTAGAGGAAGTCTAACTTGTTTTTGCAGGGTATGTTGTGATGTGATATGGCCAATTACATGATCTGATATATGTGATGTATGAGATGATCATGTTTTGTATAGAATATCACGACTTGCATGTCAATGAGTACGGCAACCGACAGGAGCCATAGGGTTGTCTTTAATTATTGTATGACCTGCGTGTCAATCATTAAGCGCTATGTAATGCTTTACTTTATCGCTAAATGGTAGCAATAGTAGTAGAAGCATGATGGGCGCGACAACCCCGATGGCGACACGTTGATGGAGATCAAGATGATGGAGATCATGGTGTCGTGCCGGTGACGATGGAGATCATCCCAGTGCTTTCAAGATGGAGATCAAAAGCACAAGTTCATGGCCATATCATGTCACTTATGATTTGCATGTGATGCTAATCCTTTTATGCACCTTGTTTTGCTTAGGATGAAGGTAGCATTATAAGGTGATCCCTCACTTAAATTTCAAGATGAATTGTGTTCTCCCCGAGTGTGCACCGTTGCAAAAGTTTGTCGTGTCGAGACACCACGTGATGACCGGGTGTGATACACTCTACGTTCACATACAACGGGTGCAAACCAGTGTTGCACATGCAGAACACTCGGGTTAAACTTGTGGAGCCTAGCATGTATAGACATGGCCTCGGAACACAAGAGACCGAAAGGTCGAACATGAGTCATATAGTAGATATGATCGACATGAGATGTTCCAGGAGCATATGAGATGTTCCAGGAGTTGAAGTTTATCTTTCGGAAGAATGCCCGGATCGAGAGGTATGAGACCTCCGATAAGTTCTATGCTTGCAAAATGGAGGAGAACGGGTCTATCAGTGAACATATATTCAGAATGTCTGGGTATTCGACTCGTTTGGCGGAGTTGGGAATTGCCCTTCCACCAGAGGCGATCACTGTCAGAGTTCTTCAATCACTGCCACCTAGTTACAAGAGCTTTGTGATGAACTATAACATGCACGGGATGAACAAGTCAGTCGTCGAGCTGTTTGCGATGCTAAAAGTCGCTGAGTCTGATATCCAGAAAGAACATCAAGTGTTGATGGTCAATAAAACCACTAGTTTCATGAAGAATGGCAGGGGCAAGGGCAAGAAGGGTAAAACCAAGAAGGATGGCAAAGCAGTTGCTACTCCTCTAAAGAAGCCCAAGCATGGACCCAAGCCAGAAACTGAGTGCTTTCATTGCAAAGGAACTGGTCACTGGAAGCGGAACTGCCCCAAGTACCTGGCTGACAAGAAGGCGGCCAACGACAAAGAAGGTATATATGATATACATGCTATTGATGTGTACATTACTAGCTCTCGTTGTAGTGCCTGGGTATTTGATACCGGTTCGGTTGCTCACATTTGCAACTCAAAACAGGAACTACATAATAGACGAAGGCTAGCAAAGGATGAAGTGACGATGCGCGTGGGAAATGGTTCCAAGGTTGATGTGATCGCCGTCAGCATGCTCTCTCTTCGATTACCATTGGGATTAGTAATGAACCTGAATAATTGTTATTTAGTTCCTGCGTTAAGCATGAACACTATATCTGGATCTTGTTTATTGCGAGACGGTTACTCATTTAAATCAGAGAATAACGGTTGTTCTATTTATATGAATAATATCTTTTATGGTCATGCATCCAATATGAGGGGTTTATTCATATTGAATCTTGATAGTGATGACACACATATTCATAACATTGATGCCAAAAGATGTAGGGTTGATAATGATAGTACCACTTTCTTGTGGCACTGCCGTTTAGGTCATGTTGGTGTAAAACGCATGAGGAAGCTCCATGTTGATGGACTTTTGGAGTCACTTGATTTTGAATCACTTGACACATGTGAACCATGCCTCATGGGCAAGATGACTAAAACGCCGCTCTCTGGAACAATGGAACGGGTAAGTGACTTATTGGAAATCATACATACTAATGTGTGCGGTCCAATCAATGTTACAACGCGTGGTGGATATCATTATTTTCTCACCTTCACTGATGACTTAAGTAGATATGGGTATATTTACTTAATGCAACACAAGTCTGAAACATTTGAAAAAGTTCAAGCAATTTCAGAGTGAAGTTGAGAATCATCGTAACAAGAAGATTAAATTCCTGCGACCTGATCGAGGAGGTGAATATGTGAGTTATGAGTTTGGCAGTCACTTAAGACAGTGTGGAATTGTTTGAGACGACGCCATGTGAACTATGGTTTGGCAAGAGGCCAAAGTTGTCATTTCTTAAAGTTTGGGGATGTGATGCTTATGTCAAAAAGCTTCAGCCTGAAAAGCTGGAACCCAAAACAGAGAAATGCGTCTTCATAGGATACCCGAAAGAGACAGTCGGGTATACCTTCTATCTCAGATCCGAAGGCAAAGTGTTTGTCGCTAAGAATGGAACATTTCTTGAGAAAGAGTTTCTCTCGAAACAATTGAGTGGGAGGAAAATAGAGCTTGATGAGGTTATTGAACCTTTACTTCAACCAGAGAGTAGTGCAGCGTAGAAAGATGTTTCTGTGGAGCCTACGACAGTTGAAGAGGAAGTTAATGATGATGATCATGAAGCTTCGGATCAAGTTACTATTGAACCTCGTAGGTCGACAAGGGCGCGTACTGCTCCTGAGTGGTATGGCAACCCTGTCTTGGAGGTCATGTTGTTGGACAACAATGAACCTACGAGCTATGGAGGAGCGGTGATGGGCCCGGATTCCAACAAATGGTTAGAGGCCATGAAATCCGAGATCAAAGTTGGAATAAGCGCTTTGATGAAATCTCAGAGTTGGAATAAGCGCTTTGATGAAATGATCAAAGCGTTTGGGTTTATACAAGTTTATGGAGAATCTTGTATTTACAAGAAAGTGAGTGGGAGCTCTATAGCGTTTCTAATATTATATGCGGATGACATATTGCTGATTGGAAACAATATAGAAATGCTGGAAAGCATGAAGGAATATTTGAACATGAGTTTTTCAATGAAGGACCTAGGAGAAGCTGCTTTCATATTAGGCATTAAGATCTATAGAGATAGATCGAGACGCTTAATAGCACTTTCACAGAGCACATACCTTGATAATGTTTTGAAGAAGTTCAAAATGGATCAGTCTTGCTTGTGTTTGCAGAGCACAAGGGGTTCTTGCTAGTGTTACAAGGTGTGAAGTTGAGTAAGACTCAATGCCCAGTGACTGCAGAAGATAGAGAAAAGATGAGTGTCATCCCCTATGCTTCAGCCATAGGCTCTATCATGTATGCAATGTTGTGCACAAGACCCGATGTCAGCCTTGCCATAAGTATGGTTGGAAGGTTTCAAAGTGATCCTCGAATGGAGCACTAGGCAGCGGTCAAGAATATCCTTAAGTACCTGAAAAGGACTACGGAAATGTTTCTCGTTTATGAAGGTGATGAAGAGCTCGTTCCAAAGGGTTACGTCGATGAAAGCTTTGACACTGATTTGGATGACTCTAAGTCACAAACCGGATACGTATTTATTCTCAACGGGGGAGCGGTAAGCTGGTGCAGTTCTAAGCAAAGCATGGTAGCCGATTCTACATGTGAAGCGGAATACATAGCATCCTCGAAGGCGGCGAAGGAAGGTGTCTGGATGAAGCAGTTCATGACAGATCTTGAAGTAGTGCCCAGTGCACTGAATCCAATGACTCTGTTCTGTGACAACACTGGTGCCATTGCTCTGGCCAAGGAACCAAGGTTTCACAAGAGGACCAGACACATGAAGTGACGCTTCAACTCCATCCGTGATTACATCGAGGAGAAGGACATAAATATTTGCAAAGTGCACACGGATCTGAATGTTGCAGACCCGTTGACTAAACCTCTTCCAAGGGCTAAACATGATCAACACAAAAACTGCATGCGTGTTCGATTCATTACAATTTAAATCACATAGTGATGTGAACTAGATTATTAACTCTAGTGCAAGTGCGAGACTGTTGGAAATATGCCCTAGAGACAATAAATAAAGTATTTATTATTATATTTCCTTGTTCATGATAATTTTTATTGCCCATGCTATAATTGTATTGATTCGAAACACATTACATGTGTGGATAAATAGACAACACTTTGTCCCTAGTATGCCTCTAGTGAACTAGCTCGTTGATCAAAGATGGTCAAGGTTTCCTAGCCATTGACATGTGATGTCATTTGAAAACGGGATCACATCATTAGGAGAATGATGTGATGGACAAGACCCAAACTACAAACGTAGCATATGATCATGTCAGTTTATTGCTACAGTTTTCTGCATGTCAAGTATCTATTCCTATAACCATGAGATCATGCAACTCATGGACACCGAAGTGCCTTGTGTGTATAAAATGTCGCAATTTAACTAGGTGACTATAAAGGTGCTCTATAGGTATCTCCGAGGGTGTCTGTTGGGTTGGCATGGATCAGGACTGGGATTTGTTACTCCGTGTGATGGAGAGGTATCTCAGGGCCCACTCGGTAATGCAACATCACAATAAGCCTTGCAAGCAATGGGACTAAGTGTTGGTTACGGGATCTTGTATTACAGAACGAGTAAAGAGACTTTCCGGTAACGAGGTTGAACTAGGTATGGAGATGCCGACGATCGAAACTCGGGCAAGTAACATACCGAAGAACAAAGGGAACATCATACGGGATTAACTGAATCCTTGACATAAAGATTCAACCGATAAAGATCTTCGTAGAATATGTAGGAACCAATATGGGCATCCAGGTCCCACTATTGGTTATTGACCGTAGAGGTGTCTCGGTCATGTCTACATAGTTCTCGAACCCGCAGGGTCTGCACACTTAAGGTTTGGTGATGTTTCGGTAGTATAGAGTTATGCATGGTGGTGACAGAAGGTTGTTCGGAGTCCCGGATGAGATCCCGGACATCATGAGGAGTTCCGGAATGGTCCGGAGGTAAAGATTGATATATAGGAAGTCCTATTTTGGTCGCTGGAAAAGTTTTGGGCTCATCGGTAGTGTACCGGGAGTGCCGGTAGTGTACCGGGAGACCATCGGGAGGGGTATTTCGACCCAAGAGGATACATGGGCTGTGGGAGAGTGAATAACAGACCTTAGTGGTCTGGTGGAAGTCCCACACAAGGCCTATGCGGCTGGGAAAGAAAATCTCAAAGAGAAAAGATGGAAAAAGGCAAAAAAGGCAAAAAAGGAAGGAGTCCTAGTCCTACTAGGATTGGAGGAGGATTCCTCCTCTCCTATCCACTTCGGTTGAAGCCTCCTAGGGATGGCCCTTTGGCCAAGCCTCCTCCTCTCTTCCTGTTATATATACTAGAGGTTTTAGGGTTTTTGGCACAAGATTTCAGCCACGTGTAACCCTACCCTCTAGTGCATAGTTTCTCCTCTAGATCGGTTCTCTGTAGTGCTTAGGCAAAGCCCTGCCGGAATTGCTCCACCACCATCGCTGCGGCGCCGTCCTGCTACCGGAGAACTCGTCTACCTATCCGCTCCCTCTTGCTGGATCAAGAAGGCGGAGATCGTTATCAAGCTGTACGTGTGTTGAACACGGAGGTGCCGTCCGTTTGGTGCTTGATCGGGACGGATCGTGATTGGATCACGGGACACTCGGCGATTTGGATCGCGAAGACGTTCGACTACACCAACCGCGTTTCTTAACGGTTTCCGCTTAGCGATCTACAAGGGTGCATAGATCCACTCTCCCTCTTGTAGATGCTCATCACCATGGATAGATCTTGCGTGTGCGTAGGAATTTTTTTGTTTTCCATGCAACGTTACCCAACACAAACCTGGATAAATCATCTTGTGCATCTGCTTTCTCGTCATCATGCGAGTTCGTCATAGAAATCATCGAGTAGCGAGCTAGGTAGAGCGAGGCTGCAGGGGATCTTCGCACACGCCCCTGTGTTCGAACTTCTTTGGGTTTTGTGGAGCCCGAAATCCGACAAGTTCCTGCCCAGAAAGTCCACAGATATGATCAACCACTTTCCGCACAACAACTCATCCACGATCATAGAGTACCCCACCGTCGTGCATTACACTAGAAAAAAACAAGAAGTTCGACAAAAAATGGTCAATGGCATTTGATCGAACACCTATCGGGCGTGGTGTTCGCCATGGTTGTCACCGGCAGGGGCGAAGGGTACCTGGCTGCAGAGGGAACCTGTGTGGACGGTGATGTGGCCCAAGGAGGGTAGACGCATTGTTGGTCCCTGAGGACATCCTACATTGCATCGGCGGCGACCGGAGAGTCAAAGCGGCGACGACGAATGAGGAAGGTGCGGATGCAAAGCGAGAGGGGAAGGGGTGGAGTGAAAGTAAAGTGGACATCAGTTGGGATTTGAATGGGCTAAGGTGTCGGAGTACTACATGGCAGCGATCTGGACTCCTGCAAAGCCCCCTCGCAGATGTTAGCTTCCGATTTGCACGACACTGGTGTCCGGACTAGTCCGCGGACGGATGGGGTACCGCATTCGATTAAAAAAAAAGGATCCAGGCCGCTTGGTTCGGATGAATGCGGGTGGTTTGAGAGTCCGCATAGGAGATGCCCTAAGCCCCTAACATTGGTGGGACAACAAATAAGCCTGGCCTCAAATATGAGAACATTACAAGCTAGCCATGTTTCCCAAAATAAAGTAGAAGAACAAAAATTTGAAAAACAAGCCTGACCCGTATTCCACATTTCTCACAAGGGAGAACAACTGTAAGGTTGTTATGCAAATCCTTGTCACTTACGAGGAAGAGCATTTTTTCTAAAAACTTGAGCTAAATCTTTGCTCGATAATAATCAAAGTCTTGTACTGCATAATTACAGGAAAAAATCCTACAAGGTATTGCTGTACTAAGGCTTCTGTGATAGTTTTGGGCCGTGTCCGCTTTAGACCGACATGAATACGGTGGACCAGGATTGTCGGGCATGCAGGAAGATACAAGAGACGGCAAAACACGTCAAAATCAAACCATGTGGTCCGAACGAACGGTTCAGTTTGAGAATCCACGTTGAAGATGTGCTAAGTAGATCGAAACTAGACATGTTCTTATAGTTGACCGAATTTTAAACATATTCCAAAGTCTCCCGCTCACGCAGTTGTTCGTTCATGAAATACTGATGAATTGGTAAAAATAAGTCTATGCTACAATAATGACTTCCAATCTTTGACCAATATGAGTAAGTCCGTGGTCAACAACTTGAACGGCGATGGTTTGGTGGCGGAGTTGTTGGCAATCATATGTCAAGTCAAATGTCAACATCCACCCAAAACAGGTCAAAACGTCAAACACATATCAGGTCGAAATTAGGCACGCTCTCATCTTAGGATGGGCGTTAATGTTCAGCTTAGCTAGCTCTCATCTTTACCTCCCTTATAGGAATGGGCACCGGTTATGGCTGTAGAAAGGTAAAAAAAATCTACAGTTTATAACTGAAGATCACCGAAAACTTCTACCTGTAATAATCTTGAGGAACTTGCTCGTTTTTTTCAGGTAAACTATACACACTGGACGACAGACCAAGTGATCGCACCGGTGACGCGCTGGTCGTTGGATCAAATAACTAGACGGCGGCCACCGACGCAGCACCCGGCCAGCAACCACGGATGCTGGAGCGAGGTGGTGTGTGGTAGGGCGGCGAGTCGATGTGCTGCAACCGGCATGACACTGACCTACAACCGGCAAGATTTTTTGATGCGACCGACTACGGCAAGGATTTCTTTTGCTGGAACCGCGAGAATTTTAGCTGTGACTCGTGATCGTGAAACATGTTTTGTTGCAACCGGCTTTTTTTTGGCTACCACCGATGATAAAATTTTCTTGGTCGTCTTGGTTCCGCCACCGCCACCACCGAGTTGCGCCGCGTCCGTCGCCAGCCCCTTGATCTACCTTCATCAGCGTCGTTGGACATGAGCTTCCCTACGCTCGGTCGAACATGGCAGGTCCATGTCGATCGCATTTTGGGTGTTGAGTAGCCCATCTTCGCGCCGTCACGACCACGCAGAGCACGCAATATTGCCATAGGACGTCAGCGCGACACTACACGAGGCCCCATATCCCGAGGAGGAGCGGTCGGCGACAAAATTCACTGCTTTGACCCTTTTAGGAAACTTAATCGCGATCTGACCCCGATCCGAAAAAAAATCCGGATCTGACCCTTTTTTCCTACCGCCAGAGACCTCGGCGGTAGGGTTGAATGGGCTACCGCCAGAGGGGCTTAGTGGTAGGCGACTTAGCCACGTCAGCTCTGTAACTGACGGTCGCCATGGTTGTACACAGCCCTATAGCCACAGGGTCTGGCAGTAGGTTGTGATACCCTACCGCCACAGGTCCGGCGGTAGGGTTTGTAACTATTTAAACTGGGAAACCGGTTCGCTCCTCCTCATCTCCTCCCACCCCACCCGCGCCAGCCTCCTCAAGAACAGAGAGGGGAACCTCTCTCGTCCCCTCCACTCTCTCCCTCGCATCTCTCTTGTTTCTTCACCATTTTTGCAGATCGAGATGGCTCCGAAAAGAAAAATGTAAGCTCCTTCGATTCCTCCATTTCGTTTTAGTCAAAAAGCTTCCGATTCGTCGCATTATTCGATTGAAATCCCCTACTATTTTTGAATTAGATTTAGTTTTTTTGTATCACAGGATTGTTTTAGGTTGATTCTAGATGTTCTATGAGGTTGGATTAGTACTTGTATTTACTTGTTGGAGAGATTGTACCTATTTTGATGATGAACCCTAGTTCATGTAAAAAAAATCTTCATATGATTCATGTTGAAGGAATGAATTCATATGTTTGTTTTGATGTTAATCTTTGTGATACGATGCATGATATGAATCTTTGTGATATGATGCATGATGCATGTGATGAACCTTTGATATGATACTTTGTGATATGATGCATGATACATGTGATGAACCTTTGATATGATACTTATGCTTATGCTTATGCTTATTTAGGAGGCCGCCTCTTCTAGACACCATCGGTACTAAGTATACCATGCTTGACCCCGCGTTCGACAAGGGTCATCGTGCTCGTCTCATTGAGAATGGAGTGGTAATTATCATCATTGAACCAAATCTTTCATATTGACGAAAATAAGTTACTAAATATTTGGTTCTTCATTTTGACAGATGCTCCCTCCACTGAGGATGAGAGCTCACGGGACGACCGCTAAGATGGTGTATGACGATCGCTACGCGTCGTTCTACAAGAGAGTCGGATTGTTGGGTTCTGTCCTGCAGTTCAAGCGTAAGCCGCCAACACTCGTCCACTGAGCTCTCTCAGCTTTGATCGATCGGTGGCGGCCAGAGACACATACTTTGCATCTTCCATGTGGAGAGATGACGGTGACCCTCCTGGATTGGGGGATGGTTATGGCCCTACCGATCGAGGGTCATGCTCTCACTGGCCGAGTTGACATGGCTCACTGGGAGGATAGGGTTACCGCCCTCATCGGCGACTCCCCCCCGCTAAGGCTAACCGTACTTCCGGTGTTCCGCTGCCCTGGCTCCTGAAGCACCGGAGCAAGTTCCCGGATGGTGCTGAACCCTGGGTAGTGGAGCAGTACACCAGGGCCTACCCGTGGTATCTTCTCACAGAGGTTGTGTTTCCAGACTGCTCTAGGGACACAACCCTATGTATGTATCTCGAGTTCCTAGCGGACTGGGATGCCGGGTACAGCTAGGGGTCCGCTGGCCTCGCCTACCGATACCGCTTGGTAAGTAAATATCTCACTGTTTTTCATTGAAGTACGTTGCTTTAGATTATGTCATCTGATCATCAACACATGTTTTGTATCTTGACGATGCAACCCAGAGGACGGAAGAAAAATCTGGTATGTGCGGATGTGCATGGGCTCTGTCCATTTGGATGTGGGAGCAAATCCTGGTGGGGGGTACGGAGAAAGTAAAACCGCGGGAATGGGTCGACTATGGTGAAGATGACGATGGTACTCGGTGCCCGACCGTCGCTATGCTTGGGACATGGTGGGTGTCTACTCTGGCACATCCAAGGCTTTGTACAAGGTCTTCACCAACGAGATTGATGCTCTCACTGCTTTCCAGGTATACGAACTAGATTTTGAATATTTGTGAAGACACTTTCTTCACTTGAGCTTACCATTTTGTTGGCACCAGGTAAATTGGCAGCCGTATGATGAACGAGACTATGGTTTTGAGCTGAACGTGATGTGCACGCGGGACATGCTTCACTGGCAGTGCTTGGTGCCCATGATATGTGTTTATGCTACCGAGTACCACATGCCACATCGTGTTGCCGCATTGTTTGGCAAGGCGCAAAGGACCCCACCGTACATTCGCTATGACACCGGTGGCTTGGACCTACGCCTGTGAGTGCACTATTCCCATGTTTTTGTTATGATGTTTTACATACTTTCTTATGATGTTTCCTATGTCTTGAAGTATGAGCAGACAGAAGAATTAGTCGATCGTAAACTGGAGCAAGCAACATCAGAAATACGTGAAGGAATGGAACGAGTGGAAAGGTAGGAAACATACCGAGATGAGAGTGATCGACTGGGATGAGTACGAGGATCACCTGCAGTGGTACGATGTTGGCACAAAGCATCGTTTGCGCCTGAGGCCTTAGTGGATAGCAGATGCCGAAGAACTATTCGATGACTGCTCTGAGAATGAAGCCTACAATGACGGCATCAGAGAGCTTAACAACGGATTTAGGGAGTATGGACCCCTAATGAACAGAATTGTAACTCATGCTTGTCTCTTCTGAACCGGTGGTTGGATGAAGTGTACTGTACTTACTGCTTCTCATATATTGTTTTGCAGTCTTCGGAGCTGAACAAAAGCATTTTTGAAGGTTTAGATGCGCTAAGTTCCATCCCAGGGACTCGAGGTAGTGAGACGAAGTTGAGGGGAACGGTGAAGGTAACATGCAGCATCCTACAATTACATTCTTTCGTAAGTTCCTTTCCTTTTATAACCATAAACTTGATCCACATTGCAGAAGTTCGTCAAGAAATGTCACAAGCTGATGGGCTACTTGGGTGTGCTTACTCCTCCGCGACGGTTCAGGCGATGAAGAGGATGAGTAGGATGAAGAGGAAAAGGAAGAACAAAATGAGGAGAAAATAGAAGAATATGAAGAGGAAGATGACAATGATGAACAAACAGAAGAGATCGAAAAGGAACAAAGTGATGCAGAGGAGGAGCAGGAGGAGTACGACGAAGATTACGGACCTCCGCCAACTCAGACAACCCAGCTTGAGCTTCAGAAGAGGAACAAGACGGAGAAGGATTGAGGGAGTCCATCGTTTTAGAGAGCGCGTCCTCAGCGCAAGAAGACGGCTCTCGAGACCCGTTCTAAGCACAACGAGGACCGTACCTCGAAGAGAGGAAGGAGCAAGTGAACTTTCTACAAGTGAGTGAACTTATTAGTCAAACTATTTGCTATGTGTCAAACTATTTTCTTATTTGCTATGTGTGAAACTATTTGCTATGTTGAATTATTTCCCTTAGGTGCTGAGAAAAAAATGCGTGTTAGTCCAGAATTATTGCTAGTCCAGAATATATGTGTGTTAGTCTAGAATTATTGCTAAGAAAAAAATCTTGCTAGGGCAAAAAAATGTTGAATTATTTCCAACATATGTGTGCTAGGGGAAAAGAAGCACCCTACCGCCAGAGAGATTGGCGGTAGGCTAGCACAACCTACCACCAAACCCCCTGGCGGTAGGATGTTCAATCCTACCATTTTCTGTTGGGCATTACACGAGTCAGGAAGCAAAACTAGAAACCTAGTAGATTACCGCCAAGGCCTATGGTGGTAGGTTAGCATAACCTACCGCTGCGCTAACCCAATCGCCACACTCCACATTTTACTGGATTGGAGACCCTACCACCAAGACCTCTGGCAGTAGGTTTTTAGTGTTGGGGAACGTTGCATGGGAAACAAAAAATTTCCACGCACACGCAAGATCTATCCATGGTGATGAGCATCTATAAGAGGGAGAGTGGATCTACATACCCTTGTAGATCGCTAAGCGGGAAGCGTTAATAAACACGGTTGATGTAGTCAAACGTCTTCGCGATCCAAATCGCCGAGTGTCCTGCGATCCCATCACGATCCATCTCGCGATCCAATCACGATCCATCCCGCGATCCCATCCAGATCCGTCCCGCGATCAAATCACAAATTGTCTCGCAATCTTGATCACAGTCCTTCCGATCTAGCGCCGAACGGACGACACCTCCGCGTTCAACACACGTACAGCTCGATGACTATCTCTGACTTCTTGATCCAGCAAGAGGGAGCGGAGAGGTAGATGAGTTCTCCAGCAACGCGAGGGCGCGGCAGCGATGGTGGTGGAACTATTCTGGCAGGGCTTCGCCTAAGCACTGCCGAACTAGACTAGAGGAGAAAACCGATCTAGATGAAGTAGAGGGAGCACGTGGCAATTAGGATTAGCTATCCCCTCTAAATCCTCTAGTATATATAGGAGGGAGGGAGGGGAGGAGTCAGCCTCAAACCCTCAAGAGTTGGCCGAAATTGGAGGTGGAGGTTTCCTACTCCAATCCTATTAGGAGTAGGATTCCTCCTTTCCACTTGGAAACTCTTTCCACCTCTCCACCTTTGGATTTTTTTTCCTTCTCAAACCTCATGGGCTTTAGTGGAGGCTTTAGCCAGCCCACTAGGGGATGTTTTGTCTCCTCCCACAGCCCATGAGGGCCCTCGGGGCGTGACACCCCTCCCGATGGTCCCCCGGTACCCTCCCGACACTCCCGGTACACTACCAATGAGCCCGAAACTTTTCCAGTGACCAAAACAGGACTTCCTATATATCAATCTTTACCTCCGGACCATTTCGGAACTCCTCATGATGTCCAGGATCTCATCCGGGACTCCGAACAACCTTCGGTCACCACCATACATAACTCTATACTACCGAAACGTCATTGATCCTTAAGTGTGCAGACCCCGCGGGTTCGAGAACTATATAGACATGACCGAGACACCTCTACGGCCAATAACCAATAGAGGGACCTGGATGACCATATTCGTTCCTACATATTCTATGAAGATCTTTATCGGTTGAACCTCTATGTCAAGGATTCAGTTAATCCCGTATGCAGTTCCCTTTGTTCTTCGGTATGTTACTTGCCCGAGATTCGATCGTCGGTATCTCTATACCTAGTTCAATCTCGTTACCGGCAAGTCTCTTTACTCGTTTCGTAATACAAGATCCCGTGGCTAACACTTTAGTCACATTGCTTGCAAGGCTTGTTGTGAAGTTGTATTACCAAGTGGGACCTGAGATACCTCTCCGTCAGACGGAGTAACAAATTCCAGTATTGATCCATGCCAACCCAACAGACACCCTCGGAGATACCTGTAGAGCACCTTTATAGTCACCCAGTTATGTTGCGACGTTTGATACACTCAAGGTACTCCTCCGGTGTCGGTGAGTTGCATGATCTAATGGTCATAGGAATAGATACTTGACATGCAGAAAACTATAGCAATAAACAAGCACGATCATATGCTACGTTTATAGTTTGGGTCTTGTCCATCACATCATTCTCCTAATGATGTGATCCCGTTATCAAATGACATCTCATGTCCATGGCTAGGAAACCTTAACCATCTTTGATCAACGAGCTAGTCTATTAGAGGCATACTAGGGACATGGTGTTGTCTATGTATCCACACATGTATCTGAGTTTTCGATCAATACAATTCTAGCATGGATAATAAACGATTATCATGACCAAGGAAATATGATAATAACTAATTTATTATTGCCTCTAGGGTATATTTCCAATAGTCTCCCACTTGCACTAGAGTCAATAATCTAGTTCACATCACCATGTGATTCACATTGTTATGAATCTAACACCCAATGTGTTCTGGGGCTCGATCATGCTTTGCATGTGAGAGAGGTCTTTTAGTCAACGGTCTGCGACATTCAGATTCGTGTGTACTTTGCAAATCCCTATGTCATACTATAAAACTGCTACCACACTACACTTGGAACTATTCCAAATGGCTACTCCACTATACGTATACAGAATTCTACTAAGAGTCATCCGGATTGGTGTTAAAGCTTGCATCGACGTAACTCTTTACGACGAACTCTTTATCACCTCCATAATCGAGAAATATCTCCTTAGTCCTCTAGTTACTAAGGATAATTTTGACTGCTGTCCAGTAATCCACTCCTAGATTACTCTTGTACCCCTTGACAGACTTATGGCAAGGCACACACAGGTGCGGTACACAACATGGCATACTATATAGAGCCTATGGCTAAGGCATAGGGGACGACGTTCGTCCTCTCTCTTTCTTCTGCCGTGGTCAAGCTTTGAGTCTCACTCAACTGCACACCTTACAAATCAGGCAAGAACTCTTTCCTTGATTGATCCATTTTGAACTCTTTCAAAATCTTGTCAAGATATGTACTCATTGAAAGTCTTATCAAACGTCTTGATCTATCTCTATAGATCTCGATGCCCAACAATTAAGTAGCTTTATCTAGGTCTTCCTTTGAAAAACACTTTTCAAACAACCCTTTATGCTTTCAAAAAATTCTACATCATTTCCGATCAACAATATGTCATCCACATATGCTTATCAGAAACTCTATAGTGCTCCCACTCACTTTATTCTAAATACAAGTTTCTCATAAACTTTGCATAGACTCAAAAACTTTGATCACCTCATCAATGCGTATATTCCAACTCCGAGATGCTTGCTCCAGCCCATAGAAGGATTGCTGGAGCTCACACACCTTTTAGCATCCTTAGGACTGACAAAACCTTCTAGTTGTACCTCATACAACCTTTCCTTAAGGAAACGATGTTTTGACATCCATCTGCCATATTTCATAATAGAAAAAACACAACAACCGCTAACATAATTCCAACAGACTTTAGCATCGCTACGAGTGAGAAAGTCTCATCGCAATCAACTCCTTGAACTTGTCGGAAACTTCTTTGTGACAAGTCGAGCTTTATAAATGGTGACATTCACCATCAGCGTATGTCTTCATCTTAAAGGTCCATTTGTACTCAATGACCTGTCATTCAATAGGCAAGTCTACCAAAGTCCATACTTGGTTTTAATACATGGATCCTTTATCGGATTTCATGGCCTCTAACCATTTATCGGAATCCGAGCCCATCGTCGCTTCTTCATAGCTCGTAAGTTCATCGTTGTCTAACAACATGACCTCTAAGACAGGGTTGTCGTACCACTCAGGAGCAGTATGCGTCCTTGTCAGCCTACGAGGTTTGATAGTAACTTGATCCGAAGCTTCATGATCATCATCATCAACTTCCTCTTCAACTAACATAGGCTCCACAGAAACATCTTTCTGCGCTGCGCTACTCTCTGGTTGAAACAAAGGTTCGACAACCTCATCATGTTCTATCGTCCTCCCACTCAATTCTTTCGAGAGAATCTCTTTCTCGAGAGAGGACCCGTTTTAGCAACAAACACTTTGTCCTCGGATCTGAGATAGAAGTTATACCCAACTGTTCTTAGGGTATTCCATGAAGATGCATTTGTCCGCTTCGGGTTTGAGCTCATTAGGTGAAAACCTTTTTTCACATAAGCGTCACAGCCCCAAGCATTAAGAAATGACAGCTAAGGTTTCTATCAAACCATAATTCATACGCTGTCATCTCAACGGATTTAGATGGTGCACTATTTAAAGTGAATGTAGTTGTCTCTAATGCATAACCCCAAAATGAAGGTGGCAAAATGATAAGAGACATCATAGTACGCACCATATCCAATAGAGCACGACTATGACATTCGAACACACCATCAAACTATGGTGTTCCAGGTAACGTGAGTTGTGAAACAACTTTCACATTGTCTAAAGTTGTATGCCAAACTCGTAACTCAGATATTCACCTCCATGATCATATCATAGACATTTTTATCTTCTTGTCACGATGATCTTAAACTTCACTCTCAATTTGCTTGAACTTTTCAAACGATTCAGACTTGTGTTTCATTAAGTAAATATACACTATATCTACTCAAATCATCAGTGAAGGTAAGAAAATAACGATATCCACCGCACGCTACAACACTCATTGGACCGTGTACATCAACATGTATAATTTCCAATAAGTCACTTGCCCATTCCATCAAGCCAGAAAACGGGTTTTTAGTCATCTTGCCCAAGAGGTATGGTCCGCATGTCTCAACCCATTCAAAATCGAATGAGTCCAAAGATCCATCAGCATTGAGTTTCTTCATGCGCTTTACAACAATATGACATTTAGCGGCAGTGCCACAAGTATGTGGTACTATCATTATTAACTTTGTATCTTTTGGCATCTATGTTATGAACATGTGTACTACTACGATCAAGATTCAACAACCATTCATTGGGTGCATGACCATTGAAGGTATTATTCATGTAAACAGAATAACCATTATTCTCTGACTTAAATGAATAACCGTATTGCAATAAACATGATCTAATCACATTCATGCTCAACGCAAACACCAAATAACATTTATTTAGGTTCGTCACTAATCCCGAAGGTAGAGAGAGCGTGCAATGTTGATCACATCAACCTTGGAAACATTTCCAACACACATCGTCACCTCACCCTTAGCTAGTCTCCGTTTATTTCGTAGCTTTTATTTCGAGTTACTAACATTTAGCAACCGAACCGGTATCCAATACCCAGGTGCTACTAGGAGTACTACCAAGGTACACATCAATAACACGTATATCAAATTTACTTATGTTGACGTTGTCAGCCTTCTTATCCACCAAGTATCTAGGGTTGTTCCGCTTCAGCGACCACTCTCCTCAAAATAGAAGCACTTAGTATTGGGTTTGGTTTCAACTTTGGGTTGCTTCACTGGAGCAGCAACTGTCTTGCCATTCATGAAGTTTCCCTCCTTGCCCTTGCCCTTCTCGAAACTAGTGGTTTTACTAACCATCAACACTTGATGCTCCTTCTTGACTTCTTCCTTTGCGGTGTCAAACATCACGAACAGTTCGGGGATCATTATTTCCATCCCTATCATTTTATAGTTCATCACGAATCTCTAGTAGCTTAGTGATAGTGACTTGGAAAACTATATCAATCACTTTCTTATCTGGAAGATCAACTCCCACTCAATTCAAGCGATTGTAGCACCCAGACAATCTGAGAACATGCTCAACGATTGAGCTATTCTCATTCATCTTGCAAGCAAAGAATCTTGTTGGAGATCTCATATCTCACAACACAGGCACGAGCCTGAGATCCCAATTTCAGGTCTTAGATCATCTCATATGTTCCGTGACGTTCAAAACGTTTTGGAGCCTTAATTCTAAGCCGTAATGCATGACACACTAAACTATCAAGTAGTCATCGGAACGTGCCTGTCAGATGTTCACAACATCTACAGACGACGCTAGAGGGGTTGGCGCACTGAGCGATGCATTAAGGACATAAGTCTTTTGTGCAGCAATGAGGACAATCCTCAGATCACGGACCCAGCCCGCAATATTGCTACCATCATCTTTCAACTGTATTTCTCTAGGAACATACAAAAATTCAAGGGAGCTACAGCATGAGCTAGTAATCTACAATATAATTTGCAAAGACACTACTGACTATGTTTATGATAATGAGTTCATTTAATCATATTATTTAAGAACTCCCACTCAAATTGACATCCCTCTGGTCATTCGAGTGATACATGATCCAAATTCACCAACTCAAGTCCGATCATCACGTGAGTTGAGGTGGTTTCAATGGTGAACATCATCATGTTGATCATATATACTATATGACTCATGTTTGACCTTTCGGTCTCTTGTGTTTCGAGGCCATGTCTGTACATGCTAGACTCATCAAGTTTAACCCAAGTGTTTTGCACGTGCAACACTAGCTTGCACCCGTTGTATGTGAACGTAGATTCTATCACACCCGATCATCACGTGGTGTCTCGACACGACGAACTTTCGCAACAGTGCACACTCGGGGAGAACACAATTGATCTTGAAATCTAAGTGAGGGATCACCTTATAATGCTACCGTCGTCCTAAGAAAAACAAGGTGCATAAAAGGATTAACATCACATGCAAATCATACGTGACATGATATGGCCATGAACTTGTGCTTTTGATCTCCATCTATAAAGCACCGGCATGATCTCCATCGTCACCGGCATGACACCATGATCTCCATCATCTTGTTCTCCATCAACGTGTCGCCATCGGGGTTGTCGCGCCCATCATGCTTCTACTACTATTGCTACCGCTTAGCGATAAAGTAAAGCATTACATAGTGCTTAATGATTGACACGCAGGTCATACAATAATTAAAAGCAACCCTATGGATCCTGCCGATTGTCGTACTCATCGACATGCAAGTCGTGATATTCTATACAATACATGATCATCTCATACATCACATATATCTCATCATGTAACTGGCCATATCACATCACATATATCTCATCATGTATCTAGTAAGAATAATTCTCACCTATGCATAAACCACAACGGTGATACTCAAATTGCTATTCATCCTTCTCAAGGACCGCCTTTGTCGAATCCGATCCAACTAGAGTAGGAGAGACAGACACCCGCCAGCCATCTTTGTGCAACAAAGTTACACATTAGTCGATGGAACTGGTCTCTGGTAAGCGTACGAGTAAGGTTGGTCCGGGCCGCTTCATCCCACAATACCGCTGAACCAAAACACGACCAAGGGAGGAAGCAATCTAAGCATCAACGCCCACAAACTCCTTTGTGTTCTACTCGAGATCTCATCTACACATAGACCTAGCTCATGATGTCACTGTTGGCAAACATTGCATGGGAAACAAAAAATTTCCTACGCACACGCAAGATCTATCCATGGTGATGAGAATCTACGAGAGGGAGAGTGGATCTACATACCCTTATAGATCGCTAAGCGAGACGCATTAAGAAACACGGTTGATGTAGTCGAACGTCTTCGCGATCCAAATCGCCGAGTGTCCCGTGATCCCATCACGATCCATATTGCGATCCAATCACGATCCGTCCCGTGATCTCTCATGATCCATCTCGCGATCAAATCACGAGTCGTCTTGCAATCTTGATCACAGTCCTTCAGATCTACCACCGAACGGACGACACCTTCGCGTTCAGCACACGTACAGATCGATGGAGATCTCCGACTTCTTGATCCAGCAAGAGGGAGAGGAGAGGTAGATGAGTTCTCCGGCAGTGCGACGGCGCGGCGGCGATGGTGGTGGAACTATTCCGGTAGGGCTTCGCCTAAGCACCGCCGAACTAGACTAGAGGAGAAAACCGATCTAGATGAAGTAGAGGGAGCATGTGGCAATTAGGGTTAGCTATCCCCTCTAAATCCTCTAGTATATATAGGAGGGAGGGAGGGGAGGAGGCAGCCTCAAACCCTCAAGAGTTGGCCGAAATTGGAGGTGGAGGTTTCCTACTCCAATCCTATTAGGAGCAGGATTCCTCCTTTCCACTTGGAAACTCTTTCCACCTCTCCACCTTTGGATTTTTTCCTTCTCAAACCTCATGGGCTTTAGTGGAGGCTTAGGCCAGCCCACTAGGGGATGGTTTGTCTCCTCCCACAGCCCATGAGGCCCTCGGGGTGTGACACCCCTCCCGATGGTCCCTCGGTACCCTCCCGGTACTCCCGGTACACTACCAATGAGCCCGAAACTTTTTCGGTGACCAAAACAGGACTTTATGTATATCAATCTTTACCTCCGGACCATTCCAGAGCTCCTTGTGACGTCCATGATCTCATCTGGGACTTCGAACAACCTTCGGTCAGCACCATACATAACTCTATACTACCGAAACGTCACCGATCCTTAAGTGTGCAGACCCTGCGGATTCGAGAACTATGTATACATGACCGAGACACCTCTACGGTCAATAACCAATAATGGGACCTGGATGCTCATATTGGTTCCTACATATTCTACACAGATATTTATCGGTTGAACCTCTATGTCAAGGATTCAGTTTATCCCGTATGCAGTTCCCTTTGTTCTTTGGTATGTTACTTGCCCGAAATTCGATCGTCGGTATCTCTATACCTAGTTCAATCTCGTTACCGGCAAGTCTCTTTACTCGTTCCGTAATACAAGATCCTGTGGCTAACACTTTAGTCACATTGCTTGCAAGGCTTGTTGTTATGTTGTATTACCGAGTGGGCCCTGAGATACCTCTCCGTCACACGGAGTAACAAATCTCAGTCTTGATCCATACCAACCCAGCAGACACCCTCGGAGATACCTGTAGAGCATCTTTATAGTCACCCAGTTACATTGCGACGTTTGATACACACAAGGTACTCCTCCGATGTCGGTGAGTTGCATGATCTCATGGTTATAGGAATAGATACTTGACATGCAGAAAACTATAGCAATAAACAAACACGATCGTATGCTACGTTTATAGTTTGGATCTTGTCCATCACATTATTCTCCTAATGATGTGACCCCGTTATCAAATGACATCTTATGTTCATGGCTAGAAAACCTTAACCATCTTTGATCAACGAGCTAGTTTATTAGAGACATATTAGGGACATGGTGTTGTCTATGTATCCACATATGTATCTGAATTTCCGATCAATACAATTTTAGCATGGATAATAAACGATTATCATGAATAAGGAAATATGATAATAACTAATTTATTATTGCCTCTAGGGCATATTTCCAACATTTAGAGTCTACCGTCACACAGTGTGGCGGTAGGGTACTTTTACGCGTCGACGCCGCTGTCAGCCTAACGGGAGCCCTAGCACCGAGCCGTCTGTCAGTAGCCCATACAACCCTACCTCCAAGGTCTCTGACGGTAGCAAAAGGATCAGATCCGAAATTTTTTCTGGACAGGGTCAGATCGAGATTAAGTTTTCAAAAAGGATCAAAACAGTGATTTTAGCCGCGGTCAGCGGTGGCCTTGGCGTAGTAAACAGAGGTGTATGGGACGAGGCCGCGAGAACCTGGTCGATGCTGGTTTGTGTGTCCGCGCTGGCACCATTCTTGGCGCAGTACGCGTTGATTGGGTCCATGCTGAATGATGGACTTGCCATGGCGAGCAGGACCATCGTCGGCACCACCAGTGTAGACAACGAGGAAGACGCTGCCAATGCGTGCTCGCGTCGATTGGGTCCATGCTGAATGATGGACATGCCATGGCGAGCAGGACCATCGTCGGCACCACCAGTGTAGACAACGAGGAAGACGCTACCAATGTGTGCTCGCGTCGATTGGGTCCATGCTGGATCGTAGACATGCCATGGCGAGCCGGTCGAAGGAAGCGGTCCCTGATTTAGTTCTCAGTCCATGGGTTGGAACGGTTGAGACCATTTGGTCTGTGGCCAGACCGAACCAGACCAAGACGATAATAGGAAAAGCCCAAATCAAACCAGTTTACTCCCTCAGTCCGGGTGCGTAGACATCTAATGAAAATTTAGTATTCTAAATATATAAGTCACAATATATGGAAGATGTTTCTTATTTCCTATGATTATTAATATTCATTTTGCATATTTTTATTTTTATCGATTGACGTATTAAATAGAATCTGCATGCTGCTCTTTAGTAGTTAATGATATAAAAAACCAACCTAATGATTGGTTCCTCACAATTTTTCAAGCGAATTAAATATAAATCATTATTGATATTGATTTTTGATTTAATAATTTTCATCCAATCTTCACACACCTAGATTACGATGCAGCTCCTTAGACTACCCATATGGGAGTAACATAGAATAGTAACATGCACTAATCTAAGTTACTAACTTCACAGTGAATAGTAACAAAATGATAGTAACATTGAGTCTTTCATTTATTAGCTTATGGACTCATCTTATCTTGATATGCGTTATGTTACCGTAACATGTTAATTTACTCAGTTTGTCTCTCTTTTCGTTAATTAGTTGACACATGATATTTTTACTTACGTGGCATCTATGTTACTACCTATGTTACTTTCATTATGATAGATAGTTGTTTAGTCCATTTAATCCAAACCAAAAGAGACCAATAAAAAACCCGATTTGAAACTATGGTTTCAATCCAAACTATTCCTAGGTGTTGATAGACTGAGACTCAAACAAAATTGTGCGCATGTACGCACGCATCGGACCGGCCCACGGACGACCAAGACGGGAGCAAAACCGGGTTTCCAGATCTTGAGACGAAGCTTCATTAAGTCGGTGGAGCTAATAAAGGATTCAATAATCCACGTGATTCAGTGGGACTCGTGACTAGCTGCACGTGGCAGGACTGATCAGTGGACTAATTAATTCACAGCATGAGAAAAATAGGAAAAATACTCAAGACCATTTAACCACGTGTGCTTGGTTACTTTAATATTGTACACTTTAGATAGTAGTACATTGGGTTCTTCATCACACCCCCAAACAGAGTACTAGTGGAGAGCATTATCAGATAACGACTCCCGTTGTCCATAGCAGAACTTCTTTCTTTAGCTAAACAAAACCGCTCCTTTTTTCGTTTTAAGGTCTCTTTTCCGGTTGTTTATAGATGGCGCACGCAGCCGCCTTGCTTATATTAAATGTTCCAATATCGACAACAAGAACATGATTTACCAAATTACATGCGTTAATGCTCAGTACAGCGCTGGTCGTCAGCATACCAAATTACCAGTTATTGTTCAGTCTGACACCTCGACTGCCCTCTTTTGCCGCTCCGGATCGAGCTTGAATCGTTTGGTTTATGGTTATTTAATTACTGAGATTAAGTCTTTAATGATCGATAGAGAGTTTATCCTTCGAAACTTCATAGGACTCAAAATAGAGTTGCAGATTGACTGATAAAGTATAATCACTCTGAACGTGTCATGATTGTGTCACTAGACAACGGACCTTTATGTATTGAGGATCTCTTTCCTTTGAATTGTAACTCCATTATCACTAGTAAGTATGTTAATATTGGAGAGCGAATTAATTTGGTGTTTATATAAGATTGGATATCAATTGCGTGTTAATTATGCAATTAGCAAAAATGTTGATATTTGGTATGATATTAATTGTCTATTAAACATGTTGACTGCTCATCACTGAAACAATATAGATCATTGGATTGACATGATTTGATGACCGCGATCAATTAGATCTGCCCCGTTGAGTCTATATATTGAACCAATAATAAAAATATTAAGCCTTATTTCGGTAAAAAAAAATAGAGTGTTGCCCGTAATAAGTTATGATCATCGATCCATACTAACGTTGAACATACCATGTCATAGATGCCTAGGAACGAAGACTGAAGAAACACAACAGTGCATCAACGTGCTCTCTTCCCGCTTGTGCTGTTGTCGTCGTTTTCTCATGACAGATGTCATGGGTAGGCTTATTGAAGGTGGTTGGGGCCGAAGAACGCCGACGGGCTCCGGCTACGGGATTAGGTACAAGCGGTGAAGACACACGATGTACCCAGGTTCAGGGCCCTCCGTGAGAGGTAACACCCCTAGCCCTGCTTGGTCTAGTTGATGGATGGGTGTGGTTACAAGGTTGCTTCTAGAGCTGTTGTCTAGAGGAGGAAGAGGGAGCAGCCGGCTCGCCTTCCTCCGCTATGAAGGTGAGTATGTGGGAAGAGTCCCGTGGGTTTGTGTGTGTGTGCGTGATCTATCCGTCCCCTTTGCATGGGGGCTCGGGGGGTTTTATAGGTCAACCCCTCGGCTTACAATATTCCTGGGGTACAAAGTGGGGGGACCCGGCTGGCAGCCTCTCCGGCTGGCCAGAGGGCCCCGCCTCGCAAGCCGTCTCGTCGCCCGTAGAGTCCACCGGCTGTGCGGTCCCATCGCCCGCTGGGGCCCGCCAGCCGGCTCCGTGATTGGCCCCCGCCCACCTGCTACGGAAGGGTCGCCTGGGCAGCGTCGTCTTGCGCCAGCCGACCGAAGTCTCCGGTATGTCCGGCTGCATTGTAGCCATGCCGGAGCAGGTAATCGAGTGGGAGGGGGCGTGTCGGCACTGTTGCCCTGACCGGTCGCGGTCAGCCAAGGTTAGCGGTACAACCAGCCGAACTGTAGCCACGCGCGCCCGTGCGTTAGCGACCACCGTGGCTACATTGGTGCCCGTCGTGGGGTTCCGTCGTGTCGTCATACCTATGTGTAGAGGGATGGGACGGGAGCTTGTCCTCCCAATGGTCAACGGAGGAGACGGCTCGAAGGCAACCGGCCGCGCCCAGCCGGCGGGGGCCCGAGCCGGCTCCTCGACCAGCCGGCCTCGATCCAGCCGGCAACGCACCTGCCGGCTGTGCGCCAGCCGGCTCTCAGCAGCCGGCCACATACTTTTTCTTGAAGCGGGGGAGAGAGCCCCGTTGCTTTGGCCTACCCAGGGGTAATAACCCCGTTAGTAGTCCCCGAAGCCGGCAGGGGCTCGCGTCGGCCCGATGGAGGGGAGCCGGCGGCTTCCCCCTAGCGGTACCCGCCTCCGGCGTGAAGCCGAACAGCCAGCCGGGTTGGCGGCCGCTCCTGACGCCTCGGGTCCCGACGCGCCGGCCCCCAGCGCGCCACGCGGCGAGTAATGATGCCATGGGTCCCATGCATGCGGGCAGACGGGACGTCGCCCTGGGCCTAGCCTGCTAGGCCTCGAGCGTAGCCCAGTAGGCCTCGGGGCGCAGGCAGGGATCCTCTGTGCCCCGATGTGGCGGTTACGGCCCAGGATGCCCATGCGCGCGCGGAGATTCCGGGGGAGTGGGCGCAGTTAATCCCCACGTCCCTGGTCGTGGCCTCCCCCTTTAAAAGGGGGAGGGCAAAAGGCGACAACACTCGCGCCCCATTTGCCCCCTTGTCTTCCTTCCTCTCGTCTTCTTCGCTCCCTCGCGCGCCGCTGTTCTTCTTGCTTGCGACCCCGCTCACACGCCCCCCGCGCAGCTCCGCCGTCGCGATGGCCGAAGGACGCTTGGGGAGCTGGCCAGTTCCGTGGTCATGGAGGCCACCATCATGGAGCTCCGCCGCATGCGCATGTTACCGCCGGTGGAGCACGTGACCGCCCGTGCACCGGGCGACGAGGTGGTCCCCGAGCCGCAGGAGGGGGAGTTTGTCGTCTTCTCCTGGCACTTCTCCCGCGGCTTCGGGCTTCCGGTGAGCCACTTCTTTCGTCTTATGATGGACACCTTCGACCTCCAACCGCATCACCTCGGCCCCAATGCCATTCTCTATATTGCGGGCTTCATGACGCTGTGCGAGGGTTACTTGGGGATGCTCCCCTTTGTGGACTTCTTCGAGGCCTTGTTCTACCTCAAGGCACTGAAAAGTGCCAAGGAGCCGTTCGCCTACGGGGTGCGGCGGTGTGCTGCCGCGGCTCGCGCTTCCCGCACTTCAGCCTTATTGACTCCGTCAAGGGCTGGCATCCGACATTCTTCTATGTGAAGAACGCCGACCCGCAGCAGGATTACATTCTGTTGTCGGAGTTCGTCAATGCCCCGTCCTTCGGGGTGAACTGGTCGGGGACCACCCCGCACGGAACCGCTCTCGCAGAGCTCAGTCGGCTCATGGAGCTGAGGAGCAGGGAGGGGCTGGTCGCCTCCGATCTGGTGGCGGCCTTCATCGCGCACCGGGTGCTGCCTCTCCAGATGAGGCCGCATTGGATCTGCAACATGTCCGACCGCCGGGACCCCTGCCGGCTGTCGACCGTCGACCTGACGCTGGCTTAGGTGGCAAACCGGGTGAACACCATCACGACCTTCAAGCTGGCGCCGACGTCGTGGACCTTTGGCAAGGAGCTGTACGACCGACACCACCGAGCGCCCCTGGTACGTTCCATCGAGACGGCCCCTCTTGTTCGAACCCCTCCAGCCGGCATCCCTTCTTACTTTTCTGTGCTGATCGCAGTTGTTCGCAGAACACGCCGGATGGCCCGCACCCCCAGATCTTCGAGGCGGAGCACGACCATTCCGACTCTAAGGACTACGGCTCGTGGAGCTGCGGGCCTTGAAGTCCGGATCCCAAGGCGAGGCCTCGCGCTCCGGGACCTCAAGCGCCGGGAGGCGGAGGAGGTCCGCGGACCCCGTGTGAGCGTCCGACTCGGCAGCGGAATCGACTCGCCTATCGAGGCCCCCATCGAGCAAGCCGCGAGGGGCGTCCACGGAGTCGGCCGCGCCCCCGTCTGCGGAGGAGGCGGCCCGACCAGGGGCGGCGGCTACGGAGCCGGCCCTCGAGGAGACCTGGCCGATGGTGCTAGACGTGACGCCGCCCGCGTCAAGCCGGCCCGGGTCGACGTGCCGGCCATGGAGACAGAGGCACCGTCCGTTGCGATCATCGCGTCGAGCCGGCGAGAGGATGAGGCAGCACCAGCGCCGAGTGAGGGGCAACTTGGGACCGATTCCTGCGTCCTTGCTGTCGTCAATCCTCCCCCGGCAGCCGGCACCGTGGCAAACGTCGGGACGGGTGGCGGTGATAGCCGGACTCGGAGGTCCAAGGTTGGCGTGATCCGGGACTGGGAGGCGCTGGTGCGCGTCCCTACCCTTCCTGCTCCCCTAATCGGCGGCCCGGTCCCAGCGCTCGGGGAGTTGGGGAGCGTCCTGGAGCAGTGCCGCCAGGAGCTGGCCCGATTGGCGGAGGCGGCCGACAACCCCCTGCGACGTGTGGAGGTAAGCATCGCCTGTCCTTGTTAGAAGAGATAGGATTGGTGGAAAGCAACTTGGCGAGGCTAGAAATCAAGATCCATATGATTGGAGTGGAAGATCTTGACCTCAACACAAGGGTAGGTGGTTCTCTCTCAGAAAATCTGATAGGATAGGTATGGAATAGTTCTGAGTGCTTCTCTTTTGAGTGAGTGGTGGTGAAGGGGTATATATAGGCATCCTCAAAAATCCAACCGTTACACACAAAATGAACAACTCGGTGACACCGATGTGTTAATCTCGGTGGTACCGAAGTGACCAAAAGGTGGCAACTTTTGAATCTCGGAGGGACCGATATACAATTCTCGGTTGCACCGAAAAGGTGACCAACAGTCAGATTTCCAATCTCGGTGACACAGATACAACATTCTCGGTGGAACCGAAAATGTAAATTTGCGTAACAGAAAGTTGGCAACCTAAACTTGGTGGCACCGGTATCGAATCGGTTGCACCGAAGTGGCTAGGGTTTGGCAGAGTCTGTCTAGGTACTGAAATCGGTGGCACCGAAGTGGGATAGTTGGTTGCACCGATTTTGAGTGTTGGGTATAGAACAGACTTTGGTGGGAGAGTTTTGTGGATGTTTTTGGCAACTATCACTTGTGCATGTTTGAGCATATTGTTCACCAACAAAACCTTACCCCCTTTTAATAGTATTGGCTTTCCAATGGACTCAAAGTGATTTCTCACAAATATAAAATGTAGAGTACTCTTGCTTGAAGCTTGGCCAACCTATTTCCTTGCATCTTGGGGTTTCTCCACAATCTCCTTTTTGCCAATCCTCTCATAGAACATTTCCTGAAATATACTTAGTGGAAACATTAGTTCAAGAGACAATGTATGTTGTCATGAATTATCAAAACCACCAAGGGAGCATGTTGTGCTTTCAAGGGTCGAAGCCGGCAGGTGGCTTTGTTTGCTGAAGTGCTGGCAGCCTTCGCACTCGTCGACCAACTTCTTGGCTGCCGCCAAAGCGGTCGGCCAGTAGAAACCGTGGAGGAAGGCCTTAGCCACCAGGGTCCTGGAGGCGGAGTGGTGCCTGCACTCGCCCTGATGGATGTCGAGGAGAATCTCCTGATCCTTCTCCGGCTCGACGCACCGTTGGAAAACGTCGGTGGTGCTACGGTGGGCGAGCTCGCGATTGATGATGCTGTAGGCCGAGGCCCGGTGCTGGATTTGTCTTGCCGTGGCCTCGTCCGGGGGGGGGGAGCTCGCCACGCAGAAGGAATTCCAGGATGGGCTGGGCCCATGAGGGAGTCGAGACGGGGGCCGGCTCGGGAGCCCCCGAGCCTGGGTGATCAGTCCCCGGGACCGGCTCGCCAGTCCCCCGGGTCGGCTTGTCAGCACCCGAGCCCGAATCGCCAGCCCCCAAGTTAGGGACGGCAGGAGGGGTGTTGACCGCCATTATGACAGCCGAGATGTCGGAGCCAGCTGCTTCGGACGCAACTGGTTGGGTCGGCTCAGCCGGCGCCAGCAAGGCAGCCGGGGCAGGAGGAGCTGGTGGCAAAGATGTCGAGGGGGCAGCCGAAGCCGCCGATGGGCCGGCAGCGTCAGTCGGTATGAAGATGGACTCCAACTCTAGGGAAGGCTTGATTGATGGTTTGATCAGCCGCTTGAGGGAGATGCCGGTTGGGATGGCCTGTCGGGTGGAGCCGATCTTTGCCATCGTGTCGACCGCCTCGTTGTTCGCCCGTGGGATGTGGTGGAACTCATAGCCCTCGAAGGAGCCGATGAGTTACTGTACGAGGAAGTGGTAGCTGGCCATGTTGGCATCCATGGCGTCCCATTCGCCACTGACCTGCTGCACCACGAGGTCGGAATCGCCGAAGCATAGGATGCGCCCGATGTCGATCTCCTTGGCGAGCCGGAGGCCGTGGACGATGGCCTCTTATTCGGCCATGTTGTTGGAGGCGGCAAAGTGGATCTGGAGGGCGTACTTGAGCTGGTCACCTTTTGGGAAGGAGAGGACTATGCTGGCACCCAGGCCGGTCCTCATTTTTGAACTGTCGAAATGCATGTGCAAATGAGTGGAGTCTGGGGGAGGCGGCATGAACCCAGTCTCCGCCCAGTTGACGAGGAAGTCGTCCAACGCCTGCGACTTGATGGCGGTACGCGGCTCGTACCGGATCTTGTGATCGGCGAGGGCGATGACCCATTTGGCGATCCGGTCGGTGGAGTCCCGGCCACTCATGATCTCGCCGAGTGGGGCCATGCTCACCACGGTGATGGTGTGCTCCTGGAAGTACTGCTTGACCTTCTTGGCGGCGAAGTATATGCCGTAGCACATCTTCTGGTAGTGGGGGTAGTTTTGCTTGGAGGCGGAGATGACTTCGCTGAGGTAGTAGACAGGGCGTTGGACCGGCAGTGGGATTTGCCCTCCTCCGGTCGCTCGACCACCAAGACGATGGTGATGACGCGAGTGGTCGCCGCGATGTAGGCGAGCAAGGGCTCCTTCTCAGCCGATGCGGCCAAGATGGGCGCATGGTTGAGAGCCCGCTTGAGGCCGCAGAAGGCCTCGTCTGCCTCATCGGGCTACTCGAACATGCCCGGCTTCTTTGTGTGGACCGGCTCGACTAGAGCCGTCTTGCAAAGGAGCCCGTAGAGGGTCAAGGCATTCTCCCCTAGCCGGCTGATGAACCGGCTGAATGAGGCGAGACAGCCGGTGAACTTCTGGACGTCGGGGAGCCAGGTCGGCTTGGGCATGCGCTCGATCGCACTGATCTTCTCCGGGTTAGCTTCGATGCCGTGAGTCGACATGAAGAAACCCAGGAGCTGGCCGACCGGGACGCCGAAGACACACTTCTCCGGGTTAAGCTTGATCTTGTACTCTCACAGGTTTGCGAAGGTCTCCCGAAGATCGTCGAGGAGGCTGAAATGCTTCTTGGTCTTGACGACGCTGTCATCGACGTAGACATGGACGTTCCTACCTATCTGAGGCACGAGGCACTTTTGCATGCACCGTTGGAAGGTGGCGCCAACGTTCTTCAGGCCAAAGGACATGATGATGTAGCAGTAGGCCCCAAAAGGCATGATGAAGGAGGTCTTGAGCCGGTCCTCCCGATCTAGCTTGATCTGGTGGTAGCCAGAGTAGGTGTCCAGGAAGGACAACAAATCGCAGCCATCCATGGAGTCGATGACTTGATCGATCCGCGGCAGGGTGAATGGGTCCTTGGGGCATGCCTTGTTTAGGCTGGTGTAGTCGATGCACATGCACTAGGTCTTGTTCTTCTTCAGCACCAGGACTGGGTTGGCCAGCCATTCCGGGTGGAAAACTTCCATGATGAAGCCGGCTGCGAGCAGCCGAGCGATCTCTTCTCCTATAGTATGCCGCTTCTCCTCAGAGAAACGGCGTAGGGGTTGCTTGGCTGGTTTAGCGTCCGGCCAAACGTGTAGTTTGTGCTCGGCGAACTTCCTCGAAACACCCTACACGTCCTTGGGGGACCATGCAAAGATGTCCCGATTCTCACGGAGGAAGTCGACGAGCTCGCCTTCCTATTTGCTGTCGAGGCGGGAGCCGATGGTGACGCACTGAGCGGGGTTGGCCGGGTCGAGCAGGATCTTCTTGGTGTCCTTGGACGGTTGGAAGGAGGCCTCGCCGACCGACTACGAGGGAGGAGCCGGCATGGCCAGCTGGGTGGGAGCGAGGGCCACGAGCTGGTCGAGGTGCCACTTTTCCTCGACTATCTTCAGGGCCTCGTTCAGCCAGCTACCGTCTCGAGCGCACTCGAGCGAGATCTTGTAGTCTCCTGCGGTGGTGATGATTCCAATGGGGCCCGACATCTTGAGCTTGAGGTAGGCATAGTGGGGGACCGTCATGAACTTGACAAGAGCCGGTCGGCCCAACAACGCGTGGTAGGGACTCTCGAGGTCCACTAACTCGAACAACACCAGTTTGCGACGGAAGTGACTGGGGCCGCCGAAGAGGATGTCAAGCTCGATCTTGCCGACAGGGGAGCAGGACTTTCCCGGCACGATGCCATGGAAAACCGTCCGGCTCGCCTGAAGGTCTTCTATTTTCAACCCCAGCTTGCGCATCATGTCATGGTAGAGGATATTGATGCTGCTGCCACCATCAATCAGCACCCGCAAGAAGCAGCAGGTGCGCTTCTCAGTGATGATGGTGGGGTCGAGGACTAGGGCATAGCTGACGGAACTCGGCATCACGGCCTGGTGATCTACCTGCCTCTAGGTGACCGGCTTCTCCGACCAGTGCATGAACTGGGTAGTTGCCGGCATGGTGGCGTTCACCTCACGGTGGAGCCGGCGTTGAGCATGTTTGCTCGTCTCTTCACTGGTGAAGACGACGTAACAACCGTCCTGGTTGGGGAATTGGTCATGTAGGCAACCGTCGTTCTGGGCTGGAGCCGGAGCCGGCGCCGGGGCGGTAGGTGGGGCCGTGGCCGGCGCACGGGCTAGTGGCGCGGGAGGAGCCAGAAGGCCGTCCCCTCGGGGCCAGGCGCTGTCAGAAGCTGCACTACCGAAGCGTGTGCGTGGAGGGCTTGGCCCCGGAGTGGTTCTTGTAGGGAAGGTCGAGCATCTGCTCGAAAGTGAGCTTGGGCTGCCAGGCAGCCTTGCCAGTGCACTCGCGCTGGCTGGAAGACTCGACAGCCGGCTCCTGCTCCTCGATGGTGGCAACCTGCCGGCTCCCGTAACGGGATTCAGGCTGGTCATTCTTGTGCTTGTTGTTCTGTGGCTGCCGGTTTTTGGTAGCCGGTCGGGACGCTGCCCGCGTCGGCGTTACCTTGGCGGGCGGAGTCGTTTTGACCTGAATGGCGGAGTCGGCCATGGCGCACTTGTCCGCCTTGGTCATGAGCTCGACTAGCGTAGCCAGCTCAGAGCACAAGAGCTTGTGCTTGAGAGGGGTGCCGTCGCGACAGCCTTCAATGAAGTACTGTATGGCTTGCACCTCATGCACCCCCTCACAGGAGTTGTGGAGCTCTGTCCACCGGGTGAGATAGTCGCGGAGGGACTCGTCCGGCCCCTGAACGCACATGGCCAGTTCACGGGGGCAGCCGGGCCATTTGTAGGTGTCGGTGAAGTTGTGTCGTCGTTTTCTGACGACATATGCCATAGGGAGGCTTATCGTAGGTGGTTGGGGCCGGAGGACACCGACGGGCTCCGGGTGCGAGATTGGGCACGAGCAGTGGTGACACACGATGTACCCAGGTTCGGGGCCCTCCGTGGGAGGTAACACCCCTAGTCCTGCTTGGTTTAGTTGGATGGATGAGTATGTGTACGTAGGCGCTCCTGGAGCTGTGTCTAGAGGAGGAGGAAGGAGCAGCCGGCTCGTCTTCCTCCGCTACTAGAGGGGTTTTGAGAGTTCTGTGGGTGTGTGAGAGTGATCGTCCCTCCCCGTTGCATGGGGGGCTCGGGGGGTTTTATAGGCCAACCCCCAGCTCTACAATATATCTAAAGTACAGGGGTGGGGGACCCGGCTGGCAGTCTCACCGGCTAGCCAGGGGGTCCCACCCCTCACGTCGTCTCATCGTTTGTGGGGTCCACCGGCTGAGTGGTCCCGTCTCCTACTGGGGCCTGCCAGCTGGCCCTGCGATTGGCTCTTTCTCACCTACCACAGCACGGGTCGCCCAGGAGGCGTCGTCCAGCACCAGTCGGCCGAGGTCTCCGGTACGACCGGCGGCACTGTAGCCATGCTGAGGCAGGTAATCGAGTGAGCGAGGACGTGTCGGCACTGTTCCCTCGCCGGGTCGCGCTCGCCAAGGTCAGCGGCCTGGATGGCCAGGCTGTAGCCATGCGCTCCCGTGCGTCAGCGGCCACTGTGGCCACAGGGCCACCCGTCGTGGCGGTCGCGTCTCGTCGTCATACCCACGCCCTGAGGGACGGGACGTCGCATGTCCGCCCCTGGGTCAATGGGGGAGGCGGCCCGGTAGGCATCCGGCCACGTCCAGCCGGCCGGTGCTCGAGCCGGTCGCACGACCAGCCGCCCGCGTCACCAGCCGGCAGCACATCAAGCCAGCCATCCTCCAACCGACCATGGGGAGCCGTCCACGTAGTTTTCTTCAAAGCAGAGGGGGGGAGAACCCCGTTGCTTTGGCCTACCTAGGGGTGATAACCCCGTCAGTAGTCCCCGAAGCCGGCGGGCGCCTGCGTCCGGCAGACGGAGGGGAGCCGGCGGCTTCCCCCCAGCGGTACTCGCCTCCGACACGAAGCCGAAGGGGCAGCCAGGTCGGCCGTTGGTCCAGACGCCTTGGGCACTGATGCGTCGCCCCGGGACCCGCGCCGGCCCACCTCGTGCCACGCGGTGAGCAATGATGTGGCGGGCCTCGCGCACACGGGGGAGACGGGACATCGGCCTAGGCCTAGCCCGCTAGGCCCCGGACATAGCCCAGTAGGCCTCGGGGCGCAAGCCAGGATCCTCTGCGCCCCAAAGCAGCCATTATGGTCCGGGGCCACCCACACACGCGGAGTTTTCGAGGGAGTGGGCGCAGTTAATCTCACATCCCCCGGTCATGGCCTCCCCTATAAAAGAGGAGCAGGGGCAGGGGCGAAGATACTCGCATCCTGCTTGCCTTCTCGCTGCCCTGCTTTCATGCTTCTTCGCCTTCCTCACGCGACATCGTGCTCGAATCCGCAACCATGCTCGCGCACCGCCCTGCCACCGCGATGGCCGACGGTCGCAATGGGAGTTGTGCTAGTTCCATCATTGTTGAGGCGGATATCGCGGAGCTGCGCCGCTTGCATATGTTGCCGTCGGAGGAGCGGGTGGTCGCCCGTGCGCCGGGTGACGAGGTGGCGCCAACGCCGCAGCTGGGGGAACACGTCGTGTTCCTCTGGCATTTCCCCCGCGGCTTCGGGCTCCCGGTGAGCCTTTTCTTCTGCCAACTCCTCGACACCTTTGACCTCCAGCCACATCATCTTGGCCCCAACGCAATCTTGTACCTCGCCGCCTTAGTGACGCTGTGCGAGGGTTATCTCGGAATCCTCCCCTTCATCGATTTTTTCAGTGCCCTCTTTTATCTCAAACCACTGAAGAGCGACGCCTGCGGGGGCACGATGGTGTGCGATCGCGGCGTCGCGCGCTTCCCCCCTCTTTCTCTTATCGACTTCATCAAGGGGAGGCACCGGACGTTCTTCTACGTGAAGAACGCCGACCCGAAGACGGACTTCATCCGGCTGCCCTCGTTTGTCGACGTGCAGTCCACCCAGGTGAACTGGCTGGGGACTGCACCATGCGGTGTGGCCCTGGAGGATCTCGGCCAACTCACACAGCTGAAGAGCTCCGAGGGGCTGGTTGTTGCCGACTTGGTGGCGGCTTTTATATCGCGTCGGGTGTTGCCCCTATAGCTAAGGCCGCACTGGATCTGTGACATGTCCGGCCGACGCGACCCCTACGGCTGTCCACCGTCGACCTGACGTCGGCTCAAGTGGTGAAGATTGTACGCCCTTACGATGTTCAAGCTGAAGCCCGCATCGTGGTCCTTCAGCATGGAGCCGTACGACCGTATCAACCGCCCCCTGGTTAATCTCTCGTTGAGGCGTTTTTTCTTTGTTTGGTACTCCCCAGCCGGCAACCGGCTGGAGAACTTACTTTGTCGTGCTGACCGCAGCTGCTGGTGCGACAGAATACGCCGGACGGCCCGCACCCCCAGATCTTTGAGGCGGAGCGTGATAACTCCAACTCCGAAGACTACAAGATGGGAGGCCCTCCGGAGGAGGGGGTGGACTCCTCGGGAGGTGCTGCTGAGCCGGCAGACCCGTGAGTCGGCGCTCCCAGCAGGGCCGGAGGATCCGGCACGGTCAGGGAGCCTAGCGGAGCGGGTGAGTTCCTTCTTGCCCCCACGATCAGGGACTGGACGGACGACGATGATGATGATGGTGATGACTTAATGATTCTGAACGAGCCTCCTCTCTCAGCGCGTCAGGGTCGGAGGAGCGAGGAGCAGCCATCTCAAGCCCCGACGGTGGGAGCACCCGTTCAGGCGAAGAGGCCGGCCTAGGAGGGGCCGGCAGGCCTGCCGCTAGTCCCGAAGCAGGTGAAGGTGGCCGCGCGGAAGCCACTGCCGCGCGCCAAGTGCGCCCTGCCCCCTCATCATCGGGTAAGTCTCCTTCCCGTGTGTGTTTTTCTTCCGGGTCGCGAGCCGGTGAATGACCGGTCCTTGGGCACTGTAGGAACCCCATCGAGATCCATAAGGGGGACCCGGCGGGGGAACCGACGGATGCCGCCAGCCGGCTGGCCCGTGAGCACGTGGCCACCTAGCGGGAAGAGAAGAGGAGGCTCACGGAGCTGCGAGCCTCCAAGTCCGGAACGCAAGGGGGGCCCTCGCACTCCGGGACTTCGAGCAGCCGGAGGCGGAGGAGGTCCACGGATCCCACACGGGCGTCAGACTCAGCAGCAGAATCGACCCGTATGTCGAGACCGCCGTCGAGCGAGCAGCGAGGGGCGGCCATGGATCCGCCAGTGCCTCCGTCTATGGAGGAGGCGGCCCAGGCGAGGGAGACGACAACGGAGCCGGCTCTCGGGACAGCCCGACCCGAGGTGCCGGACGTGACCTTGCCTGTGGTAGAGCCGGCTCGGGTCGACGTGCTGGAGGCCCCGGTGGTCCCAGAGGCGGCGCCAGAGGTGGCGGCCATGGAGGTGGAGGCGCCCTCCGTCACGAGCGTTGGGCGGAGGGCCAACGGGAAGTGACTCCCGGACCCTTGCCGTTGTCAACCTGCCCCGGTGGCAGGTGTCACGGCGAGCCCGGGAGGCAGCGGCGGTTGGGCCCGGAGGCCCCTACGTTCAATGTAGGAGGTGCTCCGAGATTGGGAGGCGCTGGCGCGCGCTAGCCCTGCCGGCTCCCCAGGCAGGCGGCCCGGTCCCCTCCTTCAAGGACTTGGGGAGCGTCCCGGACCGGTGCCGGCAAGAGTTGGCTCGATTCATGGAGGCGGCAAATGCCGCCCTGCAGTGTGCAGAGGTAAGCTCGTTTGCTTTGACTTAGAATTTTCATTAGGGGCATGCAAGCGCACCCGCTGGGTGTAGCCCCCGAGATGCGGGACGGCTGACCGGCTGACGAGCAGCCGGGCCGGATCTCCTTTGAGCGCGTCTTGATCTTTGTCTCTTTGTGACAGGAGGGAAGCTCCCTAAGGCAGAAGCTGTCCGAGGAGGCGGTTGCCATCCACGACCGCGGCAAATATGGCTTCTACCGCCTCGAGGAGGAGCTGACGAGCGTGTAAGGTCAGTTGAGCTTCGTTGGAGGGGTGTTCGTCCCCCAAGGGCCGACTGACGCCTACTGTTTCCTGCAGGTGTCCTGACCGCCCTTCGGGAGGAGAAGACCAGGCTCACCTCCGAGCGGGACCGGATGGCGCAGGACGTCCAGGCGGCCGTGCAAGAGAAAGACCGGCTGCCAGGGCTGCTGGTGGATGGGGAGGCGGCCCAGGACCACCTCAAGGCCGTCGTGGCGAAGGAGGAGGTGGCCAAGGAGACGGCCGCCAAGGAGGCGGCTGATGCCGCCCGGAGGACCACCGCCCTTCAAGATGAGGTGACCCACCTCAAGAGGTCGCTCGAGGGGGTCAGGGGTTCCCTCGCCGCGTCGTAGGCGGCGCTGGTGCCGGAGCGGAAGGCGACGCTCAACTATGCCATCGGCATGGATGACGCCATTGAAGGTAAGCGCCCATTTTTCCCTTCTCCAGCTGCTTGCTGTTTCCATTGCTGGTTTTTGTGTTTGATTTGACTTTCGTCCCTTCTCTTCTCTTTTCCCCTAGCGCGCTTCCCGAAGACTCAGCGTCACGCTGAGCGCGCTATCGAGGAGCACCGGGAGTACCTCCAGGAGTGCGGGCGCTCCATCGAGGCGGACGCCACGTGTGACGTGGAGGAGCTCAGGGTCGCCATCGAATACCGGCTAACCCACCTCGAGCGGAGCATGGATTAGTTGAAGACGGCGGGCAAGGAGGTCATCGCCGCTCTGTGGCGGGCCGCGGGGGAGCCCCGACGAACCGCATGGCTCAATGGCTGGAGCCCGCCGTTCCCCGCCTCGAGGCCTGGAAGGCATCGGCGATCCGAGCCGGGGCGCAGATGGCGCTCCGGTTCATCACATCGTGGTATCGCGGCGTGGACTTGGGCCGGCTGGCCACCATGTGGGACAAGCGAGCCGAGGAGCGGGAGGCCCGTGAGCCGGCCCTTGTCCACTGGGCCAACGAGCTCGCGTCGTACGTCGACACGGTCAAGATCTTCCCGGCCCTTGGCGAGGAAGGCGAGCCGGTGCCTGAGGACTCCTTCGGCATCCCCCAAGGCCCAGCAAACGATGAGGTCGCCGACGAGAGCACCGACTCGAGCGGCGAGATGGCCGGAACTGCAAAGACCGCCTCGAAGTCCAAGGGGGCCGACCCGAGGGCTTCGACCACCTCTGAGGCGAGAGTCGAGCCGCCTAGCGACGCGCCAGCTGGAGACATGCCGGCTGGCGACGCGCCGGTGCCCTGAGCTTCCGGGCGTCTTTATCTTTCTTTTTCTTTTCCTGCAAATTAGGCTCAAGTCCACCCACTCGGGGTGTTTATGTAATGAACCGTGCTGGCCGTGGGCCGCTTTTGTTTTTAACACTTATGCTATAAATATTTAGCGTATTTGCCTTATTGCTCGTGCCGGCTCATTCTTTTCCTGTTTTGCCCTTCTAGTTCCTTTCGATCCTTCCCCTTTTCCTCTTTGGTTTCGACCCCGCCAGCTCGACAACCGGGGGCCGTTCTGTAGCTGGTTCGGGGTGTCCACCTCGAGGGAGCCGGTTCAGAACTTAGGAACCGCGAGAGCCTTTCAGGATAAGTATGGTGGCAGAGGCGAGGCGATGGTCCGGCTGGACCTAGTCGGCGTCTTCTTTCGATCGAACTTTCGTGTGAACTAAGCTTTGCCGTCCCGAGGCCCTGTCGGCCGGACAGCCGGGAGCCGGATCTGTAGCTGAGAGGGGTGGGAGGGTTTGCCTAGCTCACACTACTTAGCCGATTTAGAGAGAGGCAACCTAGGACCAGCCGACGAGCCCCTAGGCCCGGGAGCCAGGTCGGGAGGCCGGTGAGCCAGGAAACTTTTGGGGTAAGCGAAATAGGGCGTGCCCCCAGAGCTTGCCTGGGGCACCCATTGCATTCATAAGCCCAAAAGGGTGGGCATACATACATATATTGGTGTTTTCAGCAGTAAAATGGGCGGAGGAGCGCCATGTTCCATGGGTGCTCCGTCTCCTCGCCGGAGGCATCTCTTTTGGGCTTCTGTGGCTTGTAGGCGTCTATTAGGTAGTATGCGTTGTTGTGCAGTGCCTTGCTGATGATGAACGGGCCCTCCCATGGGGAGGATAGCTTGTGTTGTCCGGCTATCCATTAGATCCGCCTGAGGACCAGGTCTCCTTCACGAAAGGAGAGCGACCGGATCCACTTGCTGTGGTAGTGCCGGAGCTTCTGCTGGTAGATTGCCGTCCGGCTCAAGGCCAGCTCGCAGGCTTCTTCGAGTAGGTCCACGCCGTCTGCTCTTGCCTCCTTTGCATCCTTTTCCGTGTATAGGGCGACCCGAGGCGACTCGAACTCGATGTCAGTGGGGATGATCGCCTTGGACCAGTACACAAGGAAGAAAGGGTGTAGCCGGTTGATCGGTTGGGGGTGGTCCTGAGAGTCCAAAGGACAACAGACAACTCGTCGATCCAGCAGCCGGCTGACATTACCAGCGGTGTTACGAGCCGGGGCTTGATGCCAGACGGGATGAGGCCGTTAGCCCTCTCGACCTGGCCGTTTGACTGTGGATGAGCGACAGAGGCCAGGTCAAGGCGGATCCCTTGCTTGGAGCAGAAACGCGCGAGCGCGCCCTTGGCGAAGTTCGCGTCATTGTCGGTGATGATGCTGTGGGGGATGCCGTAGCAAACCGTGATGTCATCGATGAACCGGACGACCATGGGGCCATCCAGCTTCTTGATTGGTCGTGCTTCGATCCACTTGGTGTGTCGTGCCACCTCGTGCAGTCTTGAAGGATCCCACCATGTCTAGCCCCTAGACGATGAAGGGCCACGAGAGGGGGATGGTTTGGAGGGCTGATGCCGGCAGGCGGCTCTGCGTGCTGAAGCGTTGGCAGCCCTCACACTCGTCGACCAATTTCTTGGCCGCCTCGAGAGCGGTGGGCCATAAGAAACCATGGCGGAAGGCCCTGGCCACCAGAGTCCTGGAGGCGGCGTGGTGCCCGCACTCGCCCTGGTGGATGTCGAGGAGTATCTCCAGACCCTGTTCCGGCTGGACCCACCGCTGGAAGATGCCGGTGGTGTTGCGATGGACGAGCTCGTTGTTGATGATGCTGTATGCCGAGGCCCGGCGCTGAACTTGTCTTGCCAAGGCCTCGTTCGGGGGAGCTCGCCGTGTAGGAGGAACGCCAAGATAGGCTGGGCCCATGAGGGAACCGAGACGAGGGACGGCCCGGGAGCCCCGGACCTAGATGAATAGCCCCCCGGACCGGCTCGCCAACCCCTAGGACCGGCTCGCCAGCCCCTGCGACTGGTTGGTCGACAACCATCATGACGGCCACGCCATTGGTGCCGGCAACCACGGGCACGACCGGCTCGGCTGGTGCCGGTGGGGTGACAGAAGTTGTGGGAGCCGACGACGAAGATGCCGAGGGGACGACCGGAGTCGTTGATGGGCCGGCGGCGTCTGCCGGCACGAAGATTGATTCTGGCTCCGAGAAGGGCTTGATCAAAGGCTTGAGGAGCCACTCAAGGGAGATGCCGGCTGGATGGCCTGCCGGGTGGAGCCGATTTTCGCCAATGCTTCGGCTGCCTCGTTGTCCGCCCGCGGGATGTGATGGAACTCGCAGCCCTCGAAGGAGCCGGTGAGTTGTTGTACCAGGAAGCGGTATCTGGCCATGTTGGCGTCCCTGGCGTCCCATTCGCCAAAGACCTGCTGCACCACGAGGTCGGAGTCGCCGAAGCACAGGATGCACCTGATGCCGATCTCCTTGGCGAGCCGGAGGCCATGGACGATGGCCTCATACTCGGCCACGTTGTTGGAGGTGGCGAAGTGGATCTGGAGGGCGTATTTGAGCTGGTCACCTTTCGGGGAGGAGAGGACTATGCCGGCACCCAGGCCGGTCCTAATTTTCGAGCCGTCAAAATGCACATGCGCCGAACATCCACCCAATCGACGAGGAAGTCGGCCAGCACCTGCGACTTGATGGCAGTTCGTGGCTCGTAATGGATCTCGTGATCGGCAAGGGCGATGACCCATTTGGCGATCCGGTCGGTGGAGTCCCGACCGCTCATGATCTCGCCGAGCGGGGCCGTGCTCACCATGGTGATGGTATGTTCCTGGAAGTACTGCTTGACCTTCTTTGCGGCGAAGTATATGCCGTGGCACATCTTCTGGTAGTGGGGGTAGTTCTGCTTTGATGCAGAGAGGACCTCACTGAGGTAGTGGACGGTCCGCTGGACTAGCAGGGATTTGCCCTCCTCCGGCCGCTCAACCACCAGGGACTAGCAGGGATTTGTCCTCCTTCTCAACCGGCGCGGCCAGGATGGCCGCACGGGTGAGAGCCTTCTTGAGGCCGCGGAAAGCCTCGTCCGCCTCGTCGGGCCAGTCGAACATGCCCGGCTTCTTGGTTTGACCCAGCTCGATTAGAGCCGTCTTGCGAAGGAGCCCGTAGAGGGGCAAGGCCTTCTCCCCCAGCCGGCTCATGAACCGGCTAAGCGAGGCAAGGCAGCCGGTGAACTTCTGGACGTCGCGGAACCGGGTCGGCTTGGGGATGCGCTCGATCGCGTTGATCTTCTCGAGGTTAGCGTCGATGCTGCGAGCGGACACGAAGAAACCCAGGAGTTGGTCGGCTGGGACACCGAAGACACACTTCTCCGGATTGAGCTTGATCTTGTACTCACGTAGGTTCACAAAGGTCTCCTGGAGGTCATCGAGGAGGCTAAAGTGCTTCTTGGTTTTGACGACGATGTTGTCAACATAGACGTGGATGTTCCTGCCTATCTGAGGCAGGAGGCACTTTTGCATGCACCGCTGGAAGGTGGCGCCTGCATTCTTTAGGCCGAAGGACATGGTGATGTAGCAGTAGGCCCCAAAGGGCGTGATGAAGGAGGTCTTGAGCCAGTCTTCCGGGTCCAGCTTGATCTGGTGGTAGCCGGAGTAGGCGTCCAGGAAGGACAGCAAGTCGCAGCCGGCCGTGGAGTCGATGACTTGATCGATCCGCGGCAAGGTGAATGGGTCCTTAGGGCACGCCTTGTTTAGGCTAGTGTAGTCGATGCACATGCGCCAGGTCTTGTTCTTCTTCAGCACCAGGACTGGGTTGGCCAGCTAATCCGGGTGGAACACTTCCATGATGAACCCGGCTGCGAGCAGCCGGGCGATCTCTTCGCCTATAGTATGCCGCTTCTCCTCGAAGAAATGGCGTAGAGGTTGCTTGACCGGCTTGATGTCTGGCCAGACATGTAGTTTGTGCTCGGTGAACTTCCTCGGAACACCCGGCATGTCCTTGGGGGACCATGCGAAGATGTCCCGATTCTCACGGAGGAAGTCGACGAGCTCGCCTTCCTATTTGCTGTTGAGGCGGGAGCTGATGGTGACGCACTAAGCGGGGTTGGCTGGGTCGAGCGGGATTTGCTTGGTGTCCTTGGACGGCTAGAAGGAGGCCTCACCGACGGATTGCAAGGGGGGAATCGGCACGGCCGGCTGACTGGCCGTGAGGGCCACGAGACTGTCAAGCTGCCGTTTCTCCTCGGCGATTTCCAGGGCCTCAGCCAACCGGCTGTCGTCTCGACTGCACTCGAGCGACATCTTGTAGTCACCCGTGACGGTGATGATTCCCTTGCGGCCCGGCATCTTGAGTTTGAGGTAGGCGTAATGGGGGACCGCCATGAAGCTGACGAGGGCCGGTCGGCCCAACAGCGCGTGGTAGGGACTCGTGAGGTCCACGACCTCGAACAGCACCGGCTCGCGGCGGAAGTGGCCGGGTCCATCGAAGAGGACGTCGAGCGTGATCTTGCCGACAGGGGAGCATGACTTCCTAGGCACGATGCCATGGAAGACCGTCCGGCTTGCCTATAGGTCTTCTATCTTCAGCCCTAGCTTGTGCATCGTGTCGAGGTACAGGATGTTGATGCTGCTGCCACCATCTATCAGCACCTGCGAGAAGCGGCAAGTTCGTTCATTGGCGGCGATGGTGGGGTCGAGAACCAAGGCGTAGCTGCCGGGATTCGGCATCATAGCGGGGTGATCGGCCTGGCTCCAAGTGACCAGCTTCTCCGACTAGTGCATGAACTGGAGAGTTGCCAGCATGGTGGTGTTCACCTCACGACGGAGCTGGCATTGAGCATGTTTTCCCGTCTCTTCACTAGTGAAGACGACGTAACAGTCGTCTTGGTTGGGGAACTAGCCGATCAAATGACCGTCATTCTGGGACGGAGCCGGAGCCGGCGCCGGGGCGACAGCTTGGGCCGGGGCCGGGGCACAGGATGGCGGCGCGAGAGGAGCCGGAAGGCCGTCCCCCCGGTCTAATCGCTGTGAGAAGCTGCACTGCCGGAGCGTGTGCGTAGAGGGTTTGGCCCCTGAGTGGTTCTTGTAGGGGAGGTCGAGCATTTTCTCGAAGGTGAGCTTCGACTGCCAGGCAACCTTGCCAGTGCGCTGGCGCTGGCTGGAAGGCTGGGCAGCCGGCTCCTGCTCCTCGATGGTATTGATCTGCCGGCTCCCGTAGCGGGGATCCGGCTAGTCGTTCTTGTGCTTGTTGTTTTGCGGCTGTCGGTTGTCGGCAGTCGGCCATGACATTGCCGGTGTTGTCGTTGCCTTGGCGGGCAGGGTCGTCTTGACCCGGATGGCTGAATCGGCCGTGGCATACTTGTCCGCCTTGGTCATGAGCTCGACAAGCATGGCCGGCTCGGAGCACAGAAGCTTGTGCTTGAGGGGGGTGCCGTCTCGGCAACTTGCAATGAAGTATTGTACGGGTTTTACCTCGTGCACCCCCTCGCAGGAGTTTTGAAGCTCGGTCCACCGAGTGAGGTAGTCACAGAGGGATTCGTCCGGCCCCTGAACGCACATGGAGAGTTCGTGGGGGCGGCCAGGCCGCTTGTAGGTGCCAGTGAAGTTGCAGACGAAGGCCTCCTCGAAGTCCGTCCAAGTGTTGATGCTGCTGGCCACCAGGCTGTTGAGCCAGGTGTGGGCCGATCCAATCAACATGAGGGGGGCGTAGCGAACGGCTATGCGCATGTTCTCCCTGGCGATGCCAACCGCGGTGGTGTAGTCGATCAGCCAGTCCTCGGGCTTGGCAGCCCCGTTGTATTTTGGGGTGTCTCGGGGGAGCGTGAAGCCAGTCGGGAACGGATCGTTGCAGATCCGAGGGCCAAAATAGGCCGAACCAATCGATCCCTCCTCCTCAAGGAGGGCGGACTGCGTGAGGTGGTCGATGCGGTCGCGGGCATCGTTCTCGCTGCGGGGAACACGTGGCCCGATTCTGGCCGAGAGCTCGGGGCGGATGACGGGCGGAACCGTCCATTCCCGCTCGCGCCGCGGGGGTGGAGTGTGCCTGTGGGTGTGCCGGCTGCCGGATGCCGGCACTTCTTAGTGGGAACCGTTGCGAGGCAGGTCGTTGGTGCGCCGGTTGCTCGCTCCCCGGCATCTAAGAGTGTTGGGGGTTGTTTGTTCTGGTCTATCGGCTGGAGACGCGAGGGGAGCTGGAGTGCTGAGTCGACTGACGGCCAGCAGTCCTCGTGCCCTCCCGCTCGAGCCGGGGGCCTCCGGTGGCGGTGCCTCTCGACACGAGCAGGCGTTGCTGCGCGTCGACGGCGTCGATGAGCTCCTCGATGTGGCGACTGTGAGCGGCACGCTCTTCACCCTCCAAGGTGGCCAAATCCGCGTAGGCCACCTTGAGGGCACGCAAATTGGCCGCGGGGGTGTCATAGACGGGCATCTTGCCGCCAAGGATTTCGGCGACCATGCGGCCGCGGTCACGCACGGCCCCACGCCGGCTGGGCCCGGTGCCAGCCGGGGTGAGATCGTAAGTGGAAGCATATTCCCGCTGGGAGGCCTCCATGCGGCGCTGTGTGGCCGCGAGGGCGGTGGCGTCCTCGAATAGGACACAATGAGCCGCCTCGAGGTACGCCGTGGTGGTGTCGGGGTTCGCCGTCGGGGCAATAGGGGTGCTCAGGCCCCGGAGGGCCGCACCAAGCAGATCGGAAGTGTTAACGCGGGCCGCGGCGACGTCGGCCCCGGTCCGCGCGTGTCCGGAGGAGGTGGAGGAGACGATGGCCAATACCCCACGCGATCGCGGGAGCTGCTGGACTGGGTCGCAGCGAGTGCTCCCACGGCCGTGGGAGGATCGGCGCAGACGAGCACTTGCCCGGGGCACTCGTCCGCGGCCGGAGCCTCAACAAGGCTGAGCTTGCCGAAGCGCTCGGTGAGCGCGTCGATGTCGGTCGCAAGGTCGACGGAGTCGCCCGTAGGGCGTGCCGAAGCAAGACCCATGAGCCCACGGTTTCGCCTCGACGTGCGGCGGCGGCGGGGAATGGCGAGGGGTCCTGCCCGGAGCATGAATCCGGCCGGTGCCACGTACGGCCCTACGATGGGCACCAACTGTCGTCGTTTTATCACGATAGATGCCATAGGGTGGCTTATCGTAGGTGGTTGGGGCCGAAGGACACCGACGGGCTCCGGGTGCGAGATTGGGCACGAGCGGTGGTGACACACGATGTACCCAGGTTCGGGGCCCTTCGTGGGAGGTAACATCCCTAGTCCTGCTTTGTTTAGTTGGATGGATGGGTATGTGTACAAAGGCGCTCCTAGAGCTATGCCTAGAGGAGGAAGAAGGAGCAGCCGGCTCGCCTTCCTCCACTACTAAAGGGGTTTTGAGAGTTCTATGGGTGTGCGAGAGTGATCGTCCCTCCTCGTTGCATGGGGGGCTCGGGGTTTTTTATAGGCCAACCCCTGGCTCTACAATATATCTAAAGTAGCTAATTTTTAAAAATATTACTTTATTATTATTTTTTACAAATATTGTGCCAAGGAAAAAAATTGCAAAATCTGTGATCCCATCAGCCTCACCCTGGCCGATTAGTTCCAGTCGGCCATCCCCAGGCCGATTAGTTCCAGTCGGCTACGACGAAGCCGATAGGCCTGTCAGCCCCGGGGGCCGGTAACTAATCGGCCACCAGTAAGTCGATTAGTACTAATCGGCCTAGCTGTAGCCGATTAGTACTAATTGGCCACGAGTAGGCCGATTAGTACTAATCGGCTACACCTAGGCCGATTAGTACTAATCGGCCACCTAGGCCGATTAGTACTAATCGGCCTACTCGTGGCCAATTAGTACTAATCAGCCACAGCTGCACCATCTGGTGCATGCCCCTGTTTTTTTTCTTGCCAAGTGTTCCCACCATTTTTTCCCACCTGATTTCCCGACAAGTGTTCCTGCCATCTTTTCCCGCCTGATTTCCCACCAAGTGTTCCCGCCAAATTTGCGCGGCCGTTTTCCCGCCACCTTTTGCCGCCAAATTTTCCCGCCCGATTTCCCGCCATTGCTGTTGTCATCTGCCTATAAGAGGAGGCATTGTAACTGTCTTCCTCCGTTGGCCAACAACACTCGAAAAAACCAGCACGATAGTCATTATGAGTTTGCCTTGTTCGGATCAAAGCATTAGGCCTAGCAAATGGAAGAGTGCGAAGTTGCCTCGGGGGGTCGAAGCAGTTCGTTGTTGGTGCGGGGATCTCTGCAAGGTGAAGGAGGTGACGGATTTTCCAGATTGGTTGGGCATGAAGTTTTCATGTGCGCTAATTATGAGGAAGATCCACCTGTTGCTCCTTCACCGTACATCACGCCTTCGGTATGTTTCAGTCACCCAGAATAAACACGTTGTTGATATTTTTGTTGATTTGATTTTTATATTTCTGTTTCTTTTGTAGTCTCCTCCGCCCCTGTGCATGTACTATCGTTGGATAGACACGAAAATGCTGGACTGGGTGGTGACTAAGATTCATGAATGAGGTCATCGTACATGGGCAAGTTTGGACTTGCAGGAGCACTGCGAGCAGGCGGCAGCAGAGGAGAAAGCAGAGCAGGAGAGAGCATGGCAAGAGTACTGTGTGGAGCAGAGGGCTTTTCTTGCTGAGATGAAGAAGAAAAACCAAGAAAACCAACTTCGATAGGCGGAGGTCTACCGGCAGCGAGAGGAGGCCCGTGAGGCTAAGAGGCAGAGAAAGAAAGAAAGGGCTCTTGCAGCCTAGGCATACAGACACCGAAAGAGAAGAATAATCGATGCAACACCCTCACAGTAGGAAACTCTGGCTTGAACATGTCTTGGATGTCAACATACGTGCCTGGATTCCGGTCCTGGAGTGTGTGTAGGAGCCGTACAACAGAGTCGTATGCATCGAAATACGAACCAAATCTAGTCTCAAGTGCCCTATGCTTAGCCCTCCAAGCCTTACCATAAGATATTTTGTACTTGAACCCGACAAAGACTTTTGTCTGGATATCCTTAACTTCCATCGCTTTGCCCTCCACTATCTCGTTGTAAAGCAACCGAGCAAGGACTGTGGATGTCAGGTTCGGATGATCTTGAGGGATACAAGGAATAACACAAGTGTGATGAACTAAGTCACTGATGACCCAACTTGAGCCATACTTAGGCAGATAGCCATGCACCCTGGCGGGACAACCCTGGTTTCTGCATACCATTGTCAAGTTTTTTGGGCTTGAAACATCAGCTACAAAAACTCTTTGGGTGGACAATGCCCAACCAATAATTGCATCCTGCAGAGCTTGTTTGTTTGGATACAAGGCACCTAACGCAATGTTGTTCTGGTGGTACTGCCAGGCAGAATCATGACCATCATTCACGATCATTGCAGATGAGAAGTCCCAATTCCATGCTGAGGGAATAGGCACTTCATGTGCGTTCTCTTCTTCCTCTGACTCAGCAGAATCGTCGAGAATGTCACCATCTCTATCTTCATTCTCCATTTGGTTTTGCATGTGCCCATCTATCTCGTCAGCATCCACCTGTCCACTTACATAATCATCGGCATTTACTTCTTCTGCATGACTGCTCTGCCCTGATTCGTTAATGTCATCTTCTGCATGGGGCGCATAATTTGGTAGTGAATCATGCATCCCTTCACTGCTCTGCCCAATATCATAGCTTGGTCCGGCTTCTGGTGCACTAACATGCTTCAGCACAGGGAGCAATAAGGCCACAGGTGTTGGGGAATGTTGCATGGGAAACAAAATATTCCTACGCACATGCAAGATCTGTCCATGGTGATGAGCATCTACGAGAGGGAGAGCGGATCTACGTACCCTTGTAGATCGCTAAGCGGGAAGCATTAAGAAACGCGGTTGGTGTAGTCGAACGTCTTCGCTATCCAAATCGCCGAGCGTCCCGCGATCTCATCATGATCCGTCCCGCGATCCAATCACGATCCATCCCGTGAACTCATCACGATCCATCCCGCGAACTCATCACGATCCGTCCTGCGACTCATCATGATCCGTCTCGCGATCTTGATCACAGTCTATCCGATCTAGCGCCCAATGGACGGCACCTCCGCGGTCAACACACGTACATATCGATGACGATCTCCGTCTTCTTGATCCAGCAAGAGGGAGCGGAGAGGTAGAAGAGTTCTCCGGCAGCGTGACGGTGCTCCGGAGATGGTGGTGGAGCTATTCCGGCAGGGCTTTGCCTAAGCACTGCAGAAATCCGATCTAGAGGAGAAACTATGCACTAGAGGAACGGGCAGCACGTGGCTAAAAATCTGGTGCCAAAAACCCTAAAACCTCCAGTATATATAAGAGGAAGATAGGAGGAGGCTTGGCCCTCAAAGGACCAGCTCGTGGGTCGGCCGAATCAAGGAGGAGAGGAGGATTCCTCCTCCAATCCTAGTAGGACTAGGATTCCTCCTTAATTTTGCCTTTTTTGCCTTTTTCCACCTTTTTCTCTTTGGGATTTTCTTCCCAGCCACATGGGCCTTGTGTGGGACTTACACCAGCCCACTAAGGGCTGGTATATACTCTCCCACAGCCCATGTAGCCTGTTGGGTCGAAATACCCCTCCAGATGGTCTCCCGGTACACTACCGGCACTCCCGGTACACTACCGATAAGCCCGAAACTTTTCTGAGGACCAAAATAGGACTTCCTATATATCAATCTTTACCTCCAGACCATTCCGGAGCTCCTCGCGACATCCGGGATCTCATCCGGGACTCCGAACAACCTTCGTTCACCACCATGCATAACTCTATACTACCGAAACGTCACCGAACCTTAAGTGTGCAGACCCTGCGGGTTCGAGAACTATGTAGACATGACCGAGACACCTCTACGGTCAATAACCAATAGCGGGACCTGGATGCCCAACTCAACAGACACCATCGGAAATACCTGTAGAGCACCTTTATAGTCACCCAGTTACGTTGCGACGTTTGATACACACAAGGTACTCCTCCGGTGTCAGTGAGTTGCATGATCTCATGGTCATAGGAACATATACTTGACATGCATAAAACAGTAACAATAAACTGACACGATCATATGCTATGTTCGTAGTTTGGGTCTTGTCCATCACATCATTCTCCTAATGATGTGATCCCGCTATCAAATGACATCTCATGTCCATGACTAGGAAACCATAGCCATCTTTGATCAACGACCTAGTCTATTAGAGGCATACTAGGGACATGGTGTTGTCTATGTATCCACACATGTATCTGAGTTTCCGATCAATACAATTATAGCATGGATAATAAACGATTATCATGAACAAGGAAATATGATAACAACTAATTTATTATTGTCTCTAGGGCATATTTCCAATAGTCTCCCACTTGCACTAGAGTCAATAATCTAGTTCACATCACCATGTGATACGCATTGTTATGAATCTAACACCCAATGAGTTCTAGGGTTCGATCATGCTTCGCATGTGAGAGAGGTCTTATAGTCAACGGGTCTGCAACATTCAGATCCGAGTCTACTTTGTAAATCTCTATGTCAAACCGTAAACACTGCTACCACACTCCACTTGATACTATTCCAAATGTCTGCTCCACTATACGTATCCAGATTGCTACTGCCAGTCATCCGGATTGGTGTTAAATCTTGCATCGACGTAACTCTTTACGACGAACTCTTTATCACCTCCATAATCGAGAAAACATCTCCTTAGTCTTTTAGTCACTAAGGATAATATTGACCGCTGTCCAGTGATCCACTCCTGGATCACTTTTATACCCCTTGACAGACTCATGGCAAGGCACACACAGGTGCGGTACACAGAATGGCATACTATACAGAGCCTATGGCTAAGGCATAGGGGACGACATTTGTCCTTTCTCTTTCTTCTGTCGTGGTCGAGCTTTTGAGTCTCACTCAACTTCACACCTTATAAAGCAGGCGAGAACACTTATCTCTAACCAATCCATTTTGAAATCTTTCAAAATCTGGTCAATGTATGTATTCATTGAAAGTCTTATCAAACATCTTGATCTATCTTTATAGATCTTGATGCTCAACAATTAGGTAGCTTTATTCAGGTCTTCCTTTGAAAATCAGTTTTCAAACACCCATTTATGCTTTCCAGAAATTCCACATTATTTCCGAATAGCAATATGTCATCCACATATACTTATCAGAAACTCTATGGTGCTCCCACTCACTTTATTGCAAATACAAGTTTCTCATAAACTTTGTATAGACTCAAAAACTTTGATCACCTCATCAAAGTGTACATTCCAACTCCGAGATGCTTGCTTCGGTCTATAAAAGGACCACTGAAGCTTGCACACCTTTTAGCATCCTTAGGACTAACAAAACCTTCTAGTTGTATCACATACAACCTTTCCTCAAGTAAACCGTTAAGGAAACGATGTTTTGACATCCATCTGCCAGATTTCATAATTGAAAATGCAGCAACTGCTAACATAATTTTAACAGACTTTAGCATCGCTACGAGTGAGAAAGTCTCATCGCAGTCAACTCCTTGAACTTGTCATAAACTTCTTTGCAACAAGTCGAGCTTTACAAATGGTGACATTTACCATCAGAGTCTGTCTTCATTTCAAAGATCCATTTGTACTTAACGACCTGCCGTCCAACGAGCAAGTCCACCAAAGTCCATACTTGGTTTTCATACATGGATCCTTTCTCGGATTTCTTGGTCTCTAACCATTTGTTGGTTTCCGGGCCCATCATCGCTTCTCCATAGTTCGTAGGTTCATCGTTGTCCAACAACTTGACCTCTAAGAAAGGGTTGCCGCACCACTCAGGAGCAGTACACATGTCACGCCCAAGATGCGCGCCTATCCATTTAAGGCACGAGGGCCTCGCAAGGAATAGATGCGCATCTTGCCGTTAGCAAGAATAGTATCATCACAACATACAATACTGAATGAGAAGAGTATACAAGTTGGCTTACACTCGCCACATGCTAACTTACAAAGTCACTCAATTCATAACATCAAGTTGATCACAGGGTCCGACTACGGACGAAATCAAATGATAAAAGAAGTTGCAAATGATACTATCAAGCTATCCCGAAGATCATGACCAGGTCCTCTAATCATCCGGATACGTCACGTACATCCTGCCTCTTTCCTCATCATACTCCCATTGGAGCTGGGTAAGATCATCCTGCACGAACTCATCTGAACCTGTACCTGGAGTGTTGTAGTAAACTGTGAGCCACAGAGGACTCAGCTATCATGTGCCCAGGTCCCGAGACTATTCAAGCTTAAAGGTTGGGATGGGGTAAGTGTTTAGTTTGCAGCAGCACTAAGCATATATGGAGGCTAGCTTACGCAACAAGAAATAAATATGAATGGCTTACGAAGAACGATCGGATCTAGTTAATCTCTATGAGATCCTGAACACTTACTTACGTCAATCATAACCCCACCGTGTTCTCTCTCGGATCACGTTCACGAGTAGAGACGATCACGGTTACTCACACAGTTGGTGTATTTTAATTGGAGTTTTACTTCAAGTTTGCTATAACCGAGTGTTATACAAAAATCCAAGTTGCCACATAACTGTGGGCACGACTTTCCAAAAGATTTAACCCTGTAGGGGTGCTCCAACTAATCCATTACAAAATTAACCACACTCTGTGGGAATGCCTCGACCACGGATCTCGCGGTCTTCATAGGTAATTCCAAGGAATTCCAACACCTCCAGTAAACCCGAAGAAAGTCACACTCCACACGCAAGATACTCGATAAAGGTAAAACAAATCCAGCAAGACCTCCCGACGTGTCGACGAACCCGATAAGAGCCGTGTATCTCAGTCTCAGAACACGACGGATAAGCTACGCATACGGAGGCCTGATAGAAATCTCCCAAGTTGCCCTGGGTTGTCCCCGCACAGTGCTCTAGTTTGGACGAACACTCATGAGGAGCACTGGCCCGGGGGTTGATTAAATTATCCACGGGGTTGCAAAGCCCTATGCAAGTTTATTAAGTTATTAGCAAATGTATTGCCAATGTTGGGTCTTGCCGGACAAGTTTTAATCTCAACCGAATGAACAAGGGGGTCCCCATAACAACCCCGAGCATGTTAGGAGCGCAAAATATGGAAAACATAACACCAGTAACAAGGAACTAATGGCGGTAATAGAGGAACAAATCACTTAGCAAAAGGCCAAGCCTTCCACCAATACCAAGATATATATGTGCATTAAATTAAAATAACAGAATATTATGATAGCTCAATCCATGTTATCACATGGGACAACCTGCACCTGCAACTAAGAACGCTATAAGAGGGGCTGAGCAGCGGTAACTTAGCCAATCAATGGTTTGCTAGGATGTGGAGGTTAGAGGCTGTCATGGCATCATGGGGGCTGATATCAAGTGGTAGGTAGCACAATTGTAACGATAAGAGCGAGAAACTAGCAAGCAAAAATAGTATCGGGATCCGGGTACGGTCATCTTGCCTGTTGGTTCTTTAGTGAAACAAGTAGCGAGATCCTCGTAGTGGTACTCTCCTGGGTCCTCGTACTCAGTATCAACACTCGCGTCTATCCAAGAGAAACTACAACAATAAACATCCAACCAAGGTGCAATGCACAATCAAAATGATGCATGACCACTTATGAAGATTTCTAACATGGCAATCCAAAACTAGTCATGTTTCACATGCAAAGTTGTTTATTAATGAATTTGGACAGAACCTCATGTAAGTTATTTAGACATGCATGATCATGTCAAATATGGATTCTCATGCAAAATCGATGGAATTGCATATAAGGATCGCAAGAAACGGAGCTACGGTTCTCGAGATACGCTCACGACAAGGTACGGAGGCAAAACACAAGACCACCAATACCTGGGCTAATTCTTGGAATTCCAAGGTAGCCACTGGATAGGTGATGAAAAATCAATCACAATAGACTCAAGAATAAATTCATTCCATGGAGTATAGCTCCCACAAGTCACAAAACAAAATAACACCCAATCTACCACAAAACAGCAACATAGCAATTTGAAAAGCCCACAACTTGAGCTACAGGAACCCTACAGCCACAAACAAGACATGGACAGAATCTAATCAACACCCACATCAACTTATCCAACTATACAATCAGCAGAAGAGGCACACATCAATATGCAAGAAGCAAACAAGTTGGCATGATGAAACAGTTTTCTGGGACTTTGTGAAAATTACAGTTTTCTGGAATCTGTGATTATAAAGTAGCAAGTTGACAACAGTTGTTAAACATGGTAAACAGCTCCTATTGGCATGAAAATTAATAGGATGGTATATGGCAATGACTACTCCAAATAGCTATCACTGAGCATGAGCAAATTCCAAACATATCACTAGATACAACCCACTCTACATGGCAAAACAATAACAGCAGTTCTCCCAGACTTGGTCATTTTTAAGCAAGCTGAAACAGAAACTTCAAGTATGCACTAGCAGCTTGCCTCCCACCTAAATGGGTGATTCTCATTCTAAACAAAATACCATGGCAATATAAGGACATCTACTAACAAGCACACTAACAAAATAAAAGGGGAGTCAAGTCGAATGCCCACTAGTCCCCTACATACACACATACATCTACTCACTACAAGCATACACCACAAGATCATGTATATATAGGCACACATACACACCACATATATGTATGCCCCATATACATACACACACCTACACACTACCACAAATACCTACACATGCATATCTACTCCCATGTATATACACATACACAAACACATGCATCAAAGGCCAAAACATGCCTCCTACACTATTCATGGCATACACACATACATCTACTCACTACACCCATAAGAACACACACATGTATGGGTGTGCAAAGATCACACGCACACATGTGTCATGCATGGTGCACCACACACCCACATGCACACACACACACACTCACATGTCAAAGCCAAACACACACATGTAGGTATGTATGCATAGCATACACACACACCCACAGCTCACACTCTACACCCACACACACAACAAAAATAGAAGGGGGCTCACCACACTCACATACATGTACCTATGCACACACACATGTATGTGTATGCACCACCTAGGTGGCACATACACACAAACATACAAACATCTCCCACATAGGTGTATGTAACACCACGTGACACATACACACACTACAGCAACAGAAAAAATGGATCTTTAAAATGAAGACAGACGCTGATGGTGAATGTCACCATTTATAAAGCTCGACTTGTCGCAAAGAAGTTTCCGGCAAGTTCAAGGAGTTGACTGCGATGAGACTTTCTCTCGTAGCGATGATAAAGTCTGTTAAAATTATTTTAGCAGTTGCTGCATTTTTTAATTATGAAATCTGGCAGATGGATGCCAAAACATCGTTTCCTTTCTTGAGGAAAGGTTGTATGTGATACAACCAGAAGGTTTTGTCAGTCTTAAGGATGCTAAAAGGTGTGCAAGCTTCAGTGATCCTTCTATGAACTGAAGCAAGCATCTTGGAGTTGGAATATACACTTTGATGAGGTGATTAAAGTTTTTGAGTCTATACAAAGTTTATGAGAAACTTGTATTTACAATAAAGTGAGTGGGAGCATTATAGAGTTTCTGATAAGCATATGTGGTTGACATATTGTTGATCGGAAATGATATAGAATTTCTGGAAAGCATAAACGGTTGTTTGAAAAGAGTTTTTCAAAGGAAGACCTGGATAAAGCTACCTAATTGTTGAGCATCAAGATCTATAGAGACAGATCAAGATACTTGATGAGACTTTCAATGAGTACATACCTTGACAAGATTTTGAAAGAGTTCAAAATGGATCAGTCAGAGAAAGAGTTCTCGCCTGATTTGTAAGGTATAAAGTTGAGTAAGACTCAATGCCCAGTGACTGCAGAAGATAGAGAAAAGATGAGTGTCATCCCCTATGCTTCAGCCATAGGCTCTATCATGTATGCAATGTTGTGCACAAGACCCGATGTCAGCCTTGCCATAAGTATGGTCGGAAGGTTTCAAAGTGATCCTGGAATGGAGCACTGGACAACGGTCAAGATTATCCTTAGTAACTAAAAGACTAAGGAGATGTTTCTCAATTATGGAGGTGATAAAGAGTTCGTCGTAAAGAGTCACGTCGATGCAAGCTTTAACACAAATCCGGATGACTCGTAGTAGCAATCTGGATAAGTATAGTGGAGCAGCCATTTGGAATAGTACCAAATGGAGTGTGGTAGCAGTGTTTACGGTTTGACATAGAAATTTGCAAAGTACACACGGATCTGAAATTCGCAGACCCGTTGACTATAAGACCTCTCTCACATGCAAAGCATGATCAAGCCCCAGAACTCATTGGGTGTTAGATTCATAATAATGCAAATCACATGGTGATGTGAACTAGATTATTGACTCTAGTGCAAGTGGGAGACTGTTGGAAATATGCCCTAGAGGCAATAATAAATTAGTTATTATCATATTTCCTTGTTCATGATAATCGTTTATTATCCATGCTATAATTGTATTGATCGGAGACTTAGATGCATGTGTGGATACATAGACAAAACCATGTCCCTAGTATGCCTCTAATAGACTAGCTCGTTGATCAAAGATGGTTAAGGTTTCCTAGCCATTGACATGAGATGTCATTTGATAATGGGATCACATCATTAGGAGAATGATGGGATGGACAAGACCCAAACTACAAACGTAGCATATGATCGTGTCAGTTTAATGCTACTATTTTCTGCATGTCAAGTATCTATTCCTATGACCATGAGATCATGCAACTCACTGACACCGGAGGAGTGCCTTGTGTGTATCAAACATCGCAACATAACTGGGTGACTATAAAGGTACTCTACAGGTATCTCCGAGGGTGTCTGTTGGGTTGGCATTGATCAAGACTGGGATTTGTTACTCCGTGTGACGGAGAGGTATCTCAGCGCCCACTCGGTAATACAACATCACAACAAGCCTTACAAGCAATGTGACTAAGTGTTAGTCACAGGATCTTGTATTACGGAACGAGTAAAGAGACTTGCCGGTAATGAGGTTGAACTAGGTATGGAGATACCGACGATCGAATCTCGGGCAAGTAAACATACCGAAGAACAAAGGGAACATCATACGGGATTAACTGAATCCTTGACATAGAGGTCCGACCAATAAAGATTTTCGTAGAATATGTAGGAACCAATATGGTCATCCAGGTCCCGCTATAAGTTATTGACCGTATCGGTGTCTCGGTCATGTCTGTATAGTTCGCGAACCCGCAGGGTCTGCACACTTAAGTTTCGGTGACGTTTTGGTAGTATAGAGTCATGTATGGTGGTGACCGAAGGTTTTTCGGAGTCCCGGATGATATCTAGGACGTCACGAGGAGCTCCGGAATGGTCCGGAGGTGAAGATTGATATATAGGAAGTCCCATTTTGGTCGCCGGAAAAGTTTCGGGCTAATCGGTAATGTACCGAGAGTGCTGGTAGTGTACCGGGAGACCACCGGGAGGGGTATTTCGACCCAAGAGGCTTCATGGGCTGTGGGATAGTAAATACCAGCCTTTTGTGGGCTGGTGGAAGTCCCACAGAAGGCCCATGCGGCTGGGAGAAAAAGCCCAAAGGGAAAAAGGTGGAAAAAGGCCAAAAAAAGGAGGAATCCTAGTCCTACTAGGATTGGAGGAGGAGTCCTCCTCTCCTCCCCACTTTGGCCGACCCAAGGGCTGGTTTTTGGAAGCCAAACCTCCTCCTCCTCTCCTCCTATATATACTAGAGGACTTTAGGGTTTTGGCACAGAATTTTCAGCCACGTGCTACCCGTTCCTCTAGTGCATAGTTTCTCCTCTAGATCGGTTTTCTGCAGTGCTTAGGCGAAGCCCTGCCAGAATAGCTCCATCACCATCGCCGAAGCGCCGTCACACTGCCGGAGAACTCTTCTACCTCTCCGCTCCCTCTTGTTGGATCAAAAAGGCGGAGATCGTCATCAAGCTGTATGTGTGCTGAACGCGGAGGTGCCGTCCGTTCGGCGCTAGATCGGAAGGACCGTGACGAGATCGCGGGACGGATCGTGATGAGTTCGCGGGATGGATCGTGATGATATCGAGGGACGAATCGTGAAGAGTTTGCGGGACGGATCGTGATTGGATCGCGGGACGGATCGTGATGAGATCGCAGGACGCTCGGCTATTTGGATCGCGAAGACGTTCGACTACACCAACCGCGTTTCTTAACGCTTCCTGCTTAGCGATCTACAAAGGTATGTGTAGATGATCTTGCGTGTGCGTAGGAAAATTTTTGTTTCCCATGCAACGTTCCCCAACAGTGGTATCAGAGCTAGGTCTATGTGTAGATGAGATCTCGAGTAGAACACAAAAGGTTTGTGGGCGTTGATGCTTAGATTGCTTCCTCCCTCGGTCGGATTTTGGTTCAGCGGTATTGTGAGATGAAGCGGCCCAGACCAACATTACTCGTACGCTTACGAGAGACCGGTTCCCTCGACCGCAACTTGTTGCATAGATGGCTTGCGGGTGCCAGTTTCTCTCACTTTAGTTGGATCAGATTCGACAAAGGCGGTCCTTGAGAAGGTTGAAAAGCAACTAGTGTATCACCGTTGTGATTTTTGCGTAGATGAGAATTGTTCTTGCTAGATACCCGTAGCAGCCACGTAAAACATGCAACAACAATTAGAGGACGTCTAACTTGTTTTTACAGGGTATGTTGTGATGTGATATGGGCAATTACATGATGTGATATATGTGATGTATGAGATGATCATGTGATGTATAGATTATCACGACTTGCATGTCGATGAGTACGGAAACCGGTAGGAGCCATAGGGTTGTCTTTAATGATTGTATGATCTGCGTGTCAATCATTAAGTGCTATGTAATGCTTTACTTTATCGCTAAACGGTAGCAATAGTAGTAGAAGCATGGTGGGCGCGACAACCCCGATGGCGACACGTTGATGGAGATCAAGATGATGGAGATCATGGTGTCATGCCGGTGACGATGGAGATCATGCTGGTGCTTTCATGATGGAGATCAAAAGCACAAGTTCATGGCCATATCATGTCACTTATGATTCGCATGTGATGTTAATCCTATTATGCACCTTGTTTTTCTTAGGACGACGGTAGCATTATAAGGTGATCCATCACTTAAATTTCAAGGAATCGTGTTCTCCCCGAGTGTGCACCGTTGCAAAATTTCTTCGTGTCGAGACACCACGTGATGATCGGGTGTGATAGAGGCTACGTTCACATACAACAGATGCAAGCCAGTGTTGCATATGCAGAACACTTGGGTTAAACTTAACGAGCCTAGCATGTACAGACATGGCCTCGAAACACAAGAGACCGAAAGGTCGAACATGAGTCATATAGTAGATATGATCAACATGATGATGTTCACCATTGTAACCACCTCAACTCACGTGATGATCGGACTTGAGTTGGTGAATTTGGATCATGTATCACTCGAATGACCGGAGGGATGTCAATTTGAGTGGGAGTTCTTAAGTAATATGATTAATTAAACTCATTATCATGAACATAGTCTGTAGTGTCTTTGCAAATTATGTTGTAGATTACTTGCTCGCGCTATAGCTCCCATGAATTTTTATATGTTCCTAGAGAAATGGAGTTGAAAGATGATGGTAGCAATATTGTGGACTGGCTCCGTGATCTGAGGATTGTCCTCGTTGCTGCATAGAAGGCTTATGTCCTTAATGCACCGCTCGGTGCAACAACCCCTCTAGCATCGTGTGTAGATGTTGTGAACATCTGACAGGCTTGTTCTGATGACTACTTGATAGTTTAGTGCGTCATGCATTACGGCTTAGAATTGAGGCTCCGAAACATTTTGAACGTCACGGAATATATGAGATGTTCTAAGAGATGAAATTAGGATCTCAGGCTCGTGCCCTTGTTGCGAGATATGAGATCTCCAACAAGATTGTTTGCCTGTAATATGAAAGAGAATAGCTCAATCGTTGAGCATGTGCTCAGATTGTCTGGGTGCTACAATCGCTTGAATCGAGTGGGAGTTGATCTTCCAGATAAGATAGTGATTGACATAGTTCTCCAAGTCACAGTCACTAAGCTACTAGAACTTGGTGATGAACTATAAAATGCGAGGGATAGAAATAATGATCCCTGAGCTGTTCGCGGTGTTTGACACCGCGAAGGTAGAAATCAAGAAGGAGCGTCAAGTGTTGCTGGTTAGTCAAACCACTAGTTTCGAGAAGGGCAAGAGCAAGGAGGGAAACTTCATGGATAGCAAGTCAGTTGCTACTCCAGTGGAGCAACCCAAAGTTGAACTCAAACCTGAGACTAAATGCTTCAATTATGAGGAGAGCGTTCGCTGAAGCGGAACAACCCTAGATACTTGGTAGATAAGAAGGCTGGCAACGTCAACAGAAGTATATTTGATATACGTGTTATTGATGTGTACCTTGCTAGTACTCCTAGTAGCACCTGGGTATTTGATACCGGTTTGGTTGCTAAATGTTAGTAACTCGAAATAAAAGCTACGGAATAAACGGAGAACTAGCTAAGGGTGAGGTGATGATGTGTGTTGGAAGTGTTTCCAAGGTTGATGTGATCGACATCGCACGCTCTCTCTACCTTCGGGATTAGTAACAAACCTAAATATGTGTTATTTGGTGTTTTGCGTTGAGCATGAACGTGATTAGATCGTTTTTATTGCAACACGGTTATTCATTTAAGTTAGAGAATAATGGTTATTCTGTTTACATGAATAATACCTTCAATGGTCATGCACCCAGTGAGAATGGTTTGTTGAATCTTGATCGTAGTAATACACATGTTCATAACATTCATGCCAAAAGATGCAAAGTTAATAATGATAGTAACACATACTTGTGGCACTGCCGCTAAATGTCATATTGCTATAAAACGCATGAAGAAACTCCATGCTGATGGATCTTTGGACTCTTTCGATTTTGAATCAGTTGAGACATGCGAACCATGCCTCTTGGTCAAAGATGACCAAGGACTCCATTTTCTGGTATGACGGAGCTGGCAAGTGATTTATTGGAAATGATACATGTTGATGTATGCAATCCAATGAGTCTTGTAGCGTGCGGTGGATATCGTTATTTTCTTACCTTCACTAATGATTTGGGTAGATATAGTGTATGTTTACTTAATGAAACACAAGTCTGAATCATTTGAAAAGTTTAAGCAAATTCAGAGTGAAGTTTAAGATCATCGTGACAAGAAGATAAAAATATCTGCGATATGATCGTGGAGGTGAATATCTAAGTTACGAGTTTGGCATACAACTTTAGACAATGTTAAAGTTGTTTCACAACACACGCCACCTGGAACACCATAGTGTGATGGTATGTCCGAACGTCATAGTCATGCTCTATTGGATATGGTGCATGTTATGATGTCTCTTATCGTTTTGCTACTATAATTTTGGGGTTGTGCATTAGAGACAACTACATTCACTTTAAATAGGGCACCATCTAAATCCGTTGAGAGACACCGTGTGAATTATGGTTTGATAGAAACCTAAGCTATCATTTCTTGATGTTTGGGGCTGCGACGCTTGTGTGGAAAATGTTTTCACCTAATGAGCTCGAACCCAAAGCGGACAAATGCATCTTCGTAGAATACCCTAAGAACCTTTAGGTGAACCTTCTATCTCAGATCCTAGCATAAAGTGTTTGTTGCTAAAATGGGTCCTTTCCCGAGAAAAAGTTTCTCTCGAAAGAATTGAGTGGGAGGAAGATAGAACTTGATGAGGTTGTTGAACCTTTGTTTCAACCAGAGAGTAGCGCAGCGCAGAAAGATGTTTCTGTGGAACCTACGTGAGTTGAAGAGGAAGTAAATGATGATGATCATGAAGCTTCAGATCAAGTTACTATCGAACCTCATAGGTCGACAAGGATGTGTACTGCTCCTGAGCGGTACGACAACCCTGTCTTGGGGGTCATGTTGTTGGACAACAATGAACCTACGAGCTATGGAGAAGCGATGATGGGCCCGGATTCCGACAAATGGTTAGAGGCCATGAAATCCGAGAAAGGATCCATATATTAAAAGCAAGTATAGACTTTGGTAGACTTGCTCGTTAGACAGCAAGTCGTTGAGTATGGATCTTTAAAATGAAGACAGACGCTGATGGTGAATGTCACCATTTATAAAGCTTGACTTGTCGCAAAGAAGTTTCCGGCAAGTTCAAGGAGTTGACTGCGATGAGACTTTCTCTCGTAGAGATGCTAAAGTCTGTTAGAATTATTTTAGCAGTTGCTGCATTTTTTAATTATGAAATCTGGCAGATGGATGCCAAAACATCGTTTCCTTTCTTGAGGAAAGGTTGTATGTGATACAACCAGAAGGTTTTGTCAGTCTTAAGGATGCTAAAAGGTGTGCAAGCTTCAGTGATCCTTCTATGAACTGAAGCAAGCATCTCGGAGTTGGAATATACACTTTGATGAGGTGATTAAAGTTTTTGAGTCTATACAAAGTTTACGAGAAACTTGTATTTACAATAAAGTGAGTGGGAGAATTATAGAGTTTCTGATAAGCATATGTGGTTGACATATTGTTGATCGGAAATGATATAGAATTTCTGGAAAGCATAAAGGGTTGTTTGAAAAGAGTTTTTCAAAGGAAGACCTGGATAAAACTACTTAATTGTTGAGCATCAAGATCTATAGAGATAGATCAAGATACTTGATGAGACTTTCAATGAGTACATACCTTGAGAAGATTTTGAAAGAGTTCAAAATGGATCAGTCAGAGAAAGAGTTCTCGCCTGATTTGTAAGGTATAAAGTTGAGTAAGACTCAATGCCCAGTGACTGCAGAACATAGAGAAAAGATGAGTGTCATCCCCTATGCGTCAGCCATAGGCTCTATCATGTATGCAATGTTGTGCACAAGACCCGATGTCAGCCTTGCCATAAGTATGGTCGGAAGGTTTCAAAGTGATCCTGGAATGGAGCACTGGACAACGGTCAAGATTATCCTTAGTAACTAAAAGACTAAGGAAATGTTTCTCGATGATGGAGGTGATAAAGAGTTCATCGTAAAGAGTCACGTCGATGCAAGCTTTAACACCAATCCGGATGACTCGTAGTAGCAATCTGGATACGTATAGTGGAGCAGCCATTTGGAATAGTACCAAGTGGAGTGTGGTAGTAGTGTTTACGGTTTGACATAGAAATTTGCAAAGTACACACGAATCTGAATGTCGCAGACCCGTTGACTATAAGACCTCTCTCACATGCAAAGCATGATCGAGCCCCAGAACTCATTGGGTGTTAGATTCATAACAATGCAAATCACATGGTGATGTGAACTAGATTATTGACTCTAGTGCAAGTGGAAGACTGTTGGAAATATGCCCTAGAGGCAATAATAAATTAGTTATTATCATATTTACTTGTTCATGATAATCGTTTATTATCCATGCTATAATTGTATTGATCAGAGACTTAGATGCATGTGTGGATACATAGACAAAACCATGTCCCTAGTATGCCTCTAATAGACTAGCTCGTTGATCAAAGATGGTTAAGGTTTCCTAGCCATTGATATGAGATGTCATTTGATAACGGGATCACATCATTAGGAGAATGATGGGATGGACAAGACCCAAACTACAAATGTAGCATATGATCGTGTCAGTTTAATGCTACTATTTTCTGCATGTCAAGTATCTGTTCCTATGACCATTAGATCATGCAACTCACTGACACCGGAGGAGTGCCTTGTGTGTATCAAACGTCGCAATGTAACTGGGTGGCTATAAAGGTACTCTACAGGTATCTCCGAGGGTGTCTGTTGGGTTGGCATGGATCAAGACTGGGATTTGTTACTCCGTGTGACGGCGAGGTATCTCAGGGCCCACTCGGTAATACAACATCACAACAAGCCTTGCAAGCAATGTGACTAAGTGTTAGTCACATGATCTTGTATTACGAAACGAGTAAAGAGACTTGCCAGTAACGAGGTTGAACTAGGTATGGAGATACCGACGATCGAATCTCGGGCAAGTAAACATACCGAAGAACAAAGGGAACATCATACGGGATTAACTGAATCCTTGACATAGAGGTTCGACCGATAAAGATCTTCATAGAATATGTAGGAACCAATATGGGCATCCAGGTCCTGCTATTGGTTATTGACCGTATAGGTGTCTCGGTCATGTCTACATAGTTCGCGAACCCACAGGGTCTGCACACTTAAGGTTCGGTGACGTTTCGGTAGTATAGAGTTATGTATGGTGGTGACCGAAGGTTGTTCGGAGTCCTGGATGAGATCTAGGACATCATGAGGAGCTCCGGAATGGTCCGGAGGTAAAGATTGATATATAGGAAGTCCCATTTTGGTCGCCGGAAAAGTTTCGGGCTAATCGGTAATGTACCGGGAGTGCTGGTAGTGTATCGGGAGACCACCGGGAGGGGTATTTCGAACCAAGAGGCTTCATGGGCTGTGGGAGATTAAATACGAGCCTTTTGTGGGCTGGTGAAAGTCCCACACAAGGCCCATGCGGCTGGGAGAAAAAGCCCAAAGGGAAAAAGGTGGGAAAAGGCCAAAAAAAGGAGGAATCCTAGTCCTACTAGGATTGGAGGAGGAGTCCTCCTCTCCTCCCCACTTTGGCCGACCCAAGGGCTGGCTTTTTGGCAGCCAAACCTCCTCCTCCTCTCCTCCTATATATACTAGAGGACTTTAGGGTTTTGGTACAGAATTTTCAGCCAGGTGCTACCCGTTCCTCTAGTGCATAGTTTCTCCTCTAGATCGGTTTTCTGCAGTGCTTAGGCGAAGCCCTGCCGGAATAGCTCCATCACCATCGCCGCAGCACCGTCACACTGCTGGGGAACTCTTCTACCTCTCCTCTCCCTCTTGCTGGATCAAGAAGGCGGAGATCGTCATCAAGCTGTACGTGTGCTGAACGCGGAGGTGCCGTCTGTTCGGCGCTAGATCGGAAGGACCGTGACGAGATCGCGGGACGGATCGTGATGTGTTCGCGGGACGGATCATGATGAGATCGCGGGATGGATCGTGATGACTTCGTGGGACGGATCGTGATTGGATCGCGGGACGGATCGTGATGAGATCGCGGGACGCTCGGCTATTTGGATCGCGAAGACGTTCGACTACACCAACCGCGTTTCTTAACGCTTCCCGCTTAGCGATCTACAAAGGTATGTAGATCCACTCTCCCTCTCGTAGATGTTCATCACCATGGATAGATCTTGTGTGTGTGTAGGAATTTTTTGTTTCCCATGCAACGTTCCCAACATACGTGCCAAATAAGGTAGGGACATCACTTGGGATGTCACAACACGTCCTTGTCGACCTACGAGGTTCGATAGTAACTTGATCTGAAGCTTCATGATCATCATCATTAACTTCCTCTTCAACTAACGTAGGCTTCACAGAAACAATTTCCTGCGTTGTGCTATTCTCTGGTTGAAACAGAGGTTCAATAACCTCATCAAGTTCTATCCTCCTCCCACTCAATTCTTTCAAGAGAAACTTTTTCTCAAGAAAGGACCTAGTTTTAGCAACAGACATTTTATGCTTGGATCTTAGATAGAAGGTTCACCCAACTGTTCTTAGGGTATTCTATGAAGATGCATTTGTCCGCTTTGGGTTCGAGCTCATTAGGTGAAAACATTTTCCACCCAAGCGTCACAACCCCAAACATTAAGAAATGACAGCTTAGGTTTCTATCAAACCATAATTCACACGATGTCATCTCAACGGATTTAGATGGTGCCCTATTTAAAGTGAATGTAGTTGTCTCTAATGCATAACCCCAAAATTATAGTAACAAAATGATAAGAGACATCATAGCATGCACCATATCCAATAGAGCACGTCTATGACGTTTGGACACACCATCACACTATGGTGTTCGAGGTGGCGTGAGTTGTGAAACAATTTTCACAATGTCTAAAGTTGTATGCCAAACTCGCAACTCAGATATTCATCTCGACGATCATATCGTAGACATTTTCATCTTCTTGTCATGATGATCTTAAAATTCACTCTGAATTTGCTTGAACCTTTCAAACGATTCAGACTTGTGTTTCATTAAGAAAATATACACTATATCTACTCAAATCATTAGTGAAGGTAAGAAAATAACGATATCCGCCGTACGCTATAAGACTCATTGGATTGCATACATCACCATGTATCATTTCCAATAAATCACTTGCCCGCTTCATCAAAACAGAAAATGGGGTCCTTAGTCATCTTGACCAAGAGGCATGGTTCGCATGTCTCAACCAATTCAAAATCGAATGAGTCGAAAGATCCATCAGCATGGAGTTTCTTCATGCGTTTTATGCCAATATGACATTTAGTGGTAGTGCCACAAGTATGTGGTACTATTATTATTAACTTTGTATCTTTTCGGCATCAATGTTATGAACATGTGTATTACTACGATGAAGTTTCAACAAACCATTCTTACTGGGTGCATGACCATTGAAGGTATTATTCATGTAAATAGAATGACAATTATTCTCTAACTTAAATGAATAACCATGTTGCAATGAACATGATCTAATCACGTTCATGCTCAACGCAGAAACACCAAATAACATTTATTTAGGTTCGTCACTAATCTCGAAGGTAGAGAGAGCGTGCAATGTTGATCACATCAACCTTGGAAACATTTCCAACACACATCGTCACCTCACAATTAGCTAGTATCCGTTTATTCTGTAGCTTTTACTTCGAGTTACTAACATTTAGCAACCGAACCGGTATCCAATACCCAGGTGCTATTAGGAATACTAGCAAGGTACACAGCAATAACACGTATATCAAATATACTTCTTTCAACTTTGCTAGCCTTCTTATCTACCAAGTATCTAGGGTTGTTTCGCTTCAGCGACCGTTCTCCTCATAATCGAAGCACTTAGTCTCGGGTTTGGATTAGACTTTGGGTTGCTTCACTCGAGCTACAACTGACTTGCTATCCATGAAGTTTCCCTCCTTGCTCTTTCCCTTCTCGAAACTAGTGGTTTTGACTAACCATCAACACTTGACGCTCCTTCTCGATTTCTACCTTCGCGGTGTCAAACATCGCGAACAGCTCAGGGATCATTATTTCTATCCCTGGCATTTTATAGTTCATCACCAAGTTCTACTAGCTTAGTGACAGTGACTTGGATAACTATATGAATCACTATCCTATCTGGAAGATCAACTCCCACTCGATTCAGGCGATTGTAGCACCCAGACAATCTGAGCACATGCTCAACGATTGAGCTATTCTCCTTCATCTTACAGGCAAAGAATCTTGTTGCAGATCTCATATCTCGCAACACGAGCATGAGCCTGAGATCCTAATTTCAGCTCTTAGAACATCTCATATGTTCCGTGACGTTCAAAACGTTTCGGAGCCTCAATTCTAAGCCGTAATGCATGACACACTAAACTATCAAGTAGTCATCAGAACGTGCATCTCAGATGTTCACAACATCTATAGACGATGCTAGAGGGGTTGGCGCACCGAGCGGTGCATTAAGGACATAAGCCTTCTGTGCAGCAATGAGGACAATCCTCAGATCACGGAGCCAGTCCACAATAATTCTACCATCATCTTTCAACTCTATGTCTCTAGGAACATATAAAATTCAAGGGAGCTACAGCGTGAGCTAGTAATCTACAACACAGTTTGGAAAGACACTATTGACTATGTTCATGATAATGAGTTCAATTAATCATATTACTTAAGAACTCCCACTCAAATTGACATCCCTCTAGTCATTCAAGTGATACATGATCCAAATTCACCAACTCAAGTCCGATCATCACGTGAGTTGAGGTGGTTTCAATGGTGAACATCATCATGTTGATCATATCTACTATATGACTCATGTTCGACCTTTTGGTCTCTTGTGTTCCGAGACCATGTCTGTACATGCTAGGCTCGTCAAGTTTAACCCGAGTGTTCTTCATGTGCAACACTGGCTTGCACCCGTTGTATGTGAATGTAGAGTCTATCACACCCGATCATCATGTGGTGTCTCAACACGACGAACTTTCGGAACGGTGCACACTCAGGGAGAACACAATTCATCTTGAAATTTAAGTGAGGGATCACCTTATAATGCTACCGTCGTCCTAAGCAAAACAACGTGCATAAAAGGATTAACATCATATGCAAATCATAAGTGACATGATATGGCCATGAACTTGTGCTTTTGATGTCCATCTTGAAAGCACCGGCATGATCTCCATCGTCACCGGCAAGACACCATGATCTCCATCATCTTGATCTCCATCAACGTGTTGCCATCGGGGTTGTCGTGCCCAACATGCTTCTATTACTATTGCTACCGTTTAGCGATAAAGTAAAGCATTACATAGCGCTTAATGATTGACACGCAGGTCATACAATAATTAAAGACAGCCCTATGGCTCTTGCCGATTGCTGTACTCATTGACATGCAAGTCGTGATAATCTATACATCACATGATCATCTCATACATCACATATATCACATCATGTAATTGGCCATATCATATCACAACATACCCTGCAAAAACAAGTTAGACGTCCTCTAATTGTTGTTGCATGTTTTACGTGGCTGCTACGGGTATCTAGCAAGAACAAATCTCATCTACGCAAAAACCACAACGGTGATACACTAGTTGCTTTTCAACCTTCTCAAGGACCGCCTTTGTCGAATCTGATCCAACTAAAGTGAGAGAAATTGACACCCGCAAGCCATCTATGCAACAAGTTGCGGTCGAGGGAATCGGTCTCTCGTAAGTGTACGAGTAATGTTGGTCCGGGCCACTTCATCTCACAATACCGCTGAACCAAAATCCGACCAAGGGAGGAAGCAATCTAAGCATCAACGCCCACAAACCTTTTGTGTTCTACTCGAGATCTCATCTACACATAGACCTAACTCATGATGTCACTATTGGGGAACGTTGCATGGGAAACAAAATTTTTCCTACGCACACGCAAGATCTATCCATGGTGATGAGCATCTACGAGAGGGAGAGCGGATCTACGTACCCTTGTAGATCGCTAAGCGGGAAGCGTTAAGAAACGCGGTTGGTGTAGTCGAACGTCTTCGCGATCTAAATCGCCGAGCATCCCGCGATCTCATCACGATCTGTCCCGCGATCAAATCACGATCCATCCTGCGAACTCATCACCATCCGTCCCGCGAACTTATCATGATCCGTCTCGCGATCTTGATCATGGTCCTTCCGATCTAGCGCCGAACGAACGGCACCTCCGCGTTCAACACACGTACAGCTCGATGACGATCTCCGCCTTCTTGATCCAGCAAGAGGGAGTGGAGAGGTAGAAGAGTTCTTTGGCAGCATGACGGTGATCCGGAGATGGTGGTGGAGCTATTCCGGTAGGGCTTCACCTAAGCACTGCAGAAATCCGATCTAGAGGAGAAACTATGCACTAGAGGAACGGGCAGCACGTGGCTAAAAATCTGGTGCCAAAAACCCTAAAACCTCCAGTATATATAAGAGGAAGAGTGGAGGTGGCTTGTCCCTCAAAGGACCAGCTCTTGGGTCGGCCGAATCAAGGAGGAGAGGAGGATTCCTACTCCAATCCTAGTAGGACTAGGATTCCTCCTTTTTTTGCCTTTTTTGCCTTTTCCCCACCTTTTTTCTCGTTTGGCATTTCTTACCAGCCACATGGGACTTGTATGGGACTTCCACCATCCCACTAAGGGCTGACATTTACTCTCCCACAACCTATGTAGCCTCTTGGGTCGAAATACCCCTCCAGATGGTCTCCCGGTACACTACCGGCACTCCTGCTACACTACCGATAAGCCCGAAACTTTTCCGGTGACCAAAATAGGACTTTCTATATATCAATCTTTACCTCCGGACCATTCCGGAGCTCCTCGTGATGTTCGGGATCTCATCCAGGACTCTGAACAACCTTCGGTCACCACCATGCATAACTCTATACTACCGAAACGTCACCGAACCTTAAGTGTGGAGACCCTGCGGGTTCGAGAACTATGTAGACATGACCGAGACACCTCTACGGTCAATAACCAATAGCGGGACCTGGGTGCCCATATTGGTTCCTACAAATTCTACGAAGATCTCTATCGGTCGAACCTCTATGTCAATGATTCAGTTAATCCCGTATGATGTTCCCTTTGTTCTTCGGTATGTTACTTGCCCGAGATTCGATCGTCGGTATCTCCATACCTAGTTCAATCTCGTTACTGGCAAGTCTCTTTACTCGTTCCATAATACAAGATCCCGTGACTAACAATTAGTCACATTGCTTGCAAGGCTTATTGTGACGTTGTATTACCGAGTGGGCCCCGAGATACCTCTCCATCACACGGAGTAACAAATCCCAGTCTTGATCCATGCCAACTCAACAGACACCATCGGAGATACCTGTAGAGCACCTTTATAGTCACCCAGTTACGTTGCGACGTTTGATACACACAAGGTACTCCTCCGGTGTCAGTGAGTTGCATGATCTCATGGTCATAGGAACATATACTTGACATGCAGAAAACAGTAGCAATAAACTGACACGATCATATGCTACGTTCGTAGTTTGGGTCTTGTCCATCACATCATTCTCCTAATGATGTGATCTCGTTATCAACTGACATCTCATGTCCATGACTAGGAAACCATAGCCATCTTTGATCAACGAGCTAGTTTATTAGAGGCATACTAGGGACATGGTGTTGTTTATGTATCCACACATGTATCTGAGTTTCCGATCAATACAATTATAGCATGGATAATAAACGATTATCATGAACAAGGAAATATGATAACAACTAATTTATTATTGCCTCTAGGGCATATTTCCAACAACATGATTACATCCCCTACTCACGCAAGCTTGTAACTAGCGCACCCACGTTGAGTCCCGGTCTATTGGCTTCAAATAATAGTAAATATTTGAACTCGGTCGGGTCCATAATGCATGAACACCGACGGTGTGTGTTTCAGTATTGAACCCACAACATCCGGCTAGCCGTTCGGTCAACTGACTAACCATCCATGTTTCAGGACAAGTAACTGGCACCTCAACGTACTGAAATTCACTCGGATCAACTCCCATCTCATTTGTGCGGACGCTAGCAGGACCGTAGTAAAAACCTAACTTCACTACATCAGACATCTTCGCTTACCTAAAACATTATTCAACATGGTCACATATCAAGCAGAATGAAATACTATAATTATTTCCACCTAAACTACAAATTCGCACACCTAAATATATTTACCACACCTAAATATATTTACTACACCTAAATATATTTGCCACACCTAAGTATATTTACCACAACTAAATAAATCAAAACACCAAAATATGCACAACTAAATATATTTCCTGAGGCTACCGGAGCACCTAAAAATATCCAAACACCAAATATATCTTACAAAGCTACCGAAGCACCTAAATATGAAATCTTACCCTTGAATCGTGTCGAGATACGAAAAATGCCGCAGCCTCCAGCACCACCACCAGCACCTCCAGCACCACCACCACCACCTCCACCACCACCACCACCACCACCACCTCCTCGACCACCACCACCACCTCCTCCACCTCCACAAAAATGGTCAAAAGCACCACCACGAACTACCCCATTGCGAGATCGATGGTTCTTCTCGCTTCCCTAACCATCTAGAATCGAACTACGATGAGGGAAAAGGGGGCTGGGGGAGAAGCAAAGAAGAGGAGAAGAATAGAAGAGGAAGAACAGGGAGAGAAGGAATGAAACGAAGGAAGGAAGGAGAGAAGAGAGAGGAAGAGGAGAGCCCGTGGGCGGCCGGCCAGCCTCTAATCGGCTTCGGCGTGGCCAAAAGGCCATTCGGCTGCGGTGCGGCCTATAGCACGCCACGCTGGGCCGACTGGACGAGGGCGACGTGGCCCAGCCACTAATCGGCTGTCACGTGGCCGATAGGACACTAATCGGCTACGTCGTAGCCGACAGGATCCAGTCGGCCTGGGCATCGCCGACTGGAACTAATCGGCCTGTGTTCGACCGATGCGAAAACAGATTTGAACAAAAAATTCTTGACACGATATTTGCAATAATAATAATAATAATAAAAAGTAATATATTAAAAAAAATAGGTCTAAAGTGCAGGGGTGGGGGGACCCGGCTGGCAGTCTCACCGGCTGGCCAGGGGGTCCCACCCCTTGCGCCGTCTCATCGCTGTGGGGTCCACTGGCTGAGTGGTCCCATCTCCCGCTGGGGCCCGCCAGCCGGCCCTGCGATTGGCTCTCGCTCACTTGCCACGACACGGGTCGCCCGGGAGGCGTCGTCTAGCGCCAGCCGGCCGAGGTCTCTGGTACAGCCGGCGACACTGTAGCCATGCCGAGGCAGGTAATCGAGTGGGCGAGGGCATGTCGGCACTGTTTCCTTGCCCGGTCGCGCTCGCCAAGGTCAGTGGCCTGGACGGCCGGACTATAGCCATGCGCTCCCGTGCGTCAGAGGCCACTGTGGCCACAGGGCCACCCATTGTGGCGGTCGGTTCTTGTCGTCATACCCGCGCCCCGAGGGATGGGACGTCGCATGTCCGCCCCTGGGTCAATGGGGGATGCGGCCCGGCAGGCAGCCGGCCACGTCCAGCCGGCCGGTGCTTGAGCCGGTCGCACGACCAGCCGCCCGCGTCGCCAGCCGGCAGCACATCGAGCCGGCCATCCTCCAGCTGTCCATGGGGAGCCGGCCACGCAGTTTTCTTCGAAGCGGAGGGGGGAAGAACCCCGTTGCTTTGGCCTACCTAGGGGTGATAACCCTGCCAAGTTGCGGACGAAGGCTTCCTCGAAGTCTGTCCAGGTGTTGATGCTGTCGGCCGCCAGGCTGTTGAGCCAGGTGCGGGCCAAGCCGATCAGCATGAGGGGAGCGTAGCAAACGGCTATGCGCTTGTTCCCCCTGGCGATGCCGACCGCGGTGGTTTAGTCGATCAGCCAGTCTTCGGGTTTGGCGGCCCCGTTGTACTTCGGGGTGTATCGGGGGGAGCGTGGAGCCGGGCGGAAACGGCTCGTTGCGGATCTGAGGGCCGAAACATGCCGGGCCAATCGATCCGTCCTCCTCAAGGAGGGTCGACTGCGCGAGCCGGTCGATGCGGAGACGGGCGTCATTCTCGCTGTGGTGGACACGTGTCCGAGCCGGGCCGAGAGCTCGGGGCAGATGACGGGCGGAACCGACTGTTCCGGCTCACGCCGCGCTGGTGGCGAATGCCTGCGGCTGCGTTGGCTGCCGGCAACCGGCGCCTCATGGTGGCGACCGCTGCAAGGCGGGTTGTTGGTGTGCCGGCTGTTTACAGCCGGGTGCTCGTTCCCCGTCCGCTGAGAGTGCCGGTGGTTGCTTGCCTCGACCCGGCAACCGGAGGCGCGAGGGGAGTAGGAGTGCTGAGCCGGCTGACGGCCAGCAGTCCCCGTGCCCTCGTGCTCGAGCCGGGGGCCTTTGGAGGCGGTGCCGCCTACCGCGTGGTGATGCTGCTGTGTGTCGGCGGCGTCGATGAGGTCCTTGATGTGACGCTCGCGAACAACACGTTCTTCGCCTTCCAAGGTAGCCAAATCCTCGTAAGCTACCTTGGCGGCCCACAGATTGGCAGCGGGGTTGTCGTAGACGGGCATGTTGCTTCCCAAGATTTCGGCGACCACGCGACCGCGGTCGCGCACAGCCCCACGCCGGTTGGGCTCAGTGCCAGCCGGGGTGAGACCGTAGGCGGAGGCGTATTCCCGCTGAGCGGCCTCCATGCAGCGCCGCGTGGCCACGAGGGCACTGGCATCCTCGAACAGGAGGCAGCAAGCCGCCTCAAGCTCGCCCGTGGCGTCGTCAGGGTTCGCCGTCGGGGCAATGGGGGTGCTCAGGCCCCGAAGTGCTGCGCCGAGCGGATCGGAGGTGCCGACGTGGGCCGTGGCGGGGCCGGCCTCGACCTGTGCATGACTAGAGGAGGTGGAGGAGATGATGGCCATTGCTCCCACGCGGATGTGGGAGCTACCGGACTGGGTCGTAACCAGTGTGCCCACAACCGTGGGCGGGTCGACGCAGTCAAGCACCTGGCTAGGGTACTCAACGGCGACCGGTGCTTCAGCAAGGCTTAGCCTGCCAAAGCGCTCGGTGAGCGCGTCGATGTCGAGCGTGAGGTTGATGAGGCTGCCCGCGAGGCCTGCCGGTGCAAGCCCCATGAGCCCGCGGTTTCGCCTGGACGTGCGGCGACGTCGAGGAATGGCGAGGGGTCCCGCCCGGAGTATGAATCCGGCCGGCGCAGCGTACGGCCCCACGGTGGGCGCCAACTATCGTCGTTTTCTCGTGACAGATGCCATGGGTAGGGTTATTGAAGGTGGTTGGGGCCGGAGGACGCCTACGAACTCCGAGTGCAGGATTAGGTACAAGCGGTGGAGACACACGATGTACCCAGGTTCAGGACCCTCCGTGGGAGGTAACACCCATAGTCCTGCTTGGTCTAGTTGATGGATGGGTGTGGTTACAAGGTTGTTCCTAGAGCTGTTGTCTAGAGGAGGAAGAGGGAGCAGCCGGCTCGCCTTCCTCCGCTACGAAGGTGAGTATGTGGGAAGAGTCCCGTGTGTGTGTGTGTGTGTGTGTGTGATCTCCGTCCCTGTTGCATGGGGGCTCGAGGGATTTTATAGGCCAATCCCCCGACTTACAATATTCCTGGGATACAAAGTGGGGGGACCCGGCTGGCAGCCTCTCCGGCTGGCCAGAGGGCCTCGCCTTGTCGCCCGTAGGGTCCTTCGGCTGTGTGGTCCCATCGCCCGCTGGGGGCCGCCAGCCGGCTCCGTGATTAGCCTCCGCCCACCTGCTACGGCACGGGTTGCCCGGGCGGCATCGTCTTGTGCCAGCCGGCCGAAGTCTCCGGTACGACCGGCTGCACTCTAGCCACGCCGGAGCAGGTAATCGAGTGGGAGAGGGCATTCCGGCATTGTTGCCCTGCCCAGTCGCGGTCGGCCGAGGTCAGCGGTATGACCAGGCGAATTGTAGCCACGCGCGCCCGTGCGTCAACGACCACTGTGGCTACATTGGTGCCCGTCGTGGGGGTCCCATCATGTCGTTGTACCTGCGTGCAGAGGGATGTGACGGGAGCTTGTCCTTCTAAGGGTCAACGGAGAAGGCAGCTCGAAGGCAGCTGGCCGTGTCCAGCCGGCCTCGATCCAGCCGGCAACGCACCTGCCGGCTGCGCATACTTTTTCTTGAAGCGGGGAGAGAGCCCCGTTACTTTGGGCTATCTAAGGATAATAATCCCGTCAGCTACCGCCCCATACTCCCATCTGTGCTCCGCGTACGTCCCTCCGTATCGAACGGTTCAAGTAATTTTCCTCCTTCGTGTCCCTTTTACACCGCCAAGAATTAAAATACAAGGCATAATACATATCCTTCCATAACAGTGGCACACCGTTAAAACAGGAGGACGATCACAGCTGTCATGTCCATGGCGTCGATGTCGACAGTCTACCACGTCGGCAATACTCCCGGCCTAGCGCCAACAGGAGAAGGGACCTTGTTACTGTCAGCTTAAAGCTCAAGGCCACGAGAATTGCATCTTCCGTCGCACGCGGCGAGCTCGTCGTGCTGCCGCCGCCGGCTGGCCGTCTTTGAGGAGATCACAGGCGTGCTGCCGGTGGACAAGGTCAAAGAGAACATCCCCTCCATCCACAGCATGCTCGAGTACGGGCGTCATATCTGCTTGTCCATCGGCGCTGGAGCTACACCAACGACGGCCCCATTGCCGGTGCAGCCGCTCTCCCATTGATGTTGCTGCCGGCCAAACAACATCGGCAGCCATGCTAGATGAGTACGATGGCGACTTGAGACTGGGAGCCGCAGTACGGGTATGGGAAGGAGAGAGAATACAAAGTTGTTTGTGATTTATTTCTTCGAAGGAAAGGGCCACGGAAGAAAAATCTGGAACTGTTCGATGTGGAGGGAAGTGCGCGGAGCACGGATAGGAGTACGCGGGCGGAGCAGGCAAGCCCCGTCCGCCGGATAGCGCTCTGGCTCACCAGTCACACTCCCCGCGCCACCAACCCCCGTCCCGCTCGAGGGACGCGCACCAGCCAGTTCCGGCTTTGCCCACGTCGACTCAGTACAGCTGCCACGAAGCTGCCACCGCTGCGCGTCTCTGCGTAGCCACCACCCGCTCCACCAATTGACCCAGTGGTCAACCCGTCGGTCCAGTTCTACACCAACCCACTCTCACACCTACCTTCTCACCAGCTCGGCTGCCTCCTATTTAATCCCTCCTCTCCCTCCATTCCCCTCCAAGAAGAGCCTCAGCTTCATCTGCAGCTACAGCTCCTCTTCAGCACAACACCTTCTTCAGGAGGCCACAGATCAATCCTGATACACATACACCAGCCGGCGTCTAGCTAGCTCACCTGCTTTAGTACTTGTCTGCATATTCCAATGGAGTGCGAGAACGCACACGTTGCCGCCAACGGCGATGGCTTGTGCGTGGCGCAGCCGGCGCGGGCCGACCCACTGAACTGGGGCAAGGTGGCGGAGGAGCTCTCCGGTAGCCATTTGGATGCCGTGAAGCGGATGGTGGAGGAGTACCGTAAGCCGGTGGTGACCATGGAGGGCGCCAGCCTGACCATCGCCATGGTCGCCGCGGTGGCTGCCGGCAGCGACACCAGGGTGGAGCTCGACGAGTCCGCCCGCGGCCGCGTCAAGGAGAGCAGTGACTGGGTCATGAACAGCATGATGAACGGCACCGACAGCTACGGTGTCACCACCGGCTTCGGCGCCACCTCTCACCGGAGGACCAAGGAGGGCGGCGCTCTGCAGAGAGAGCTCATCCGGTACGAATTAAACCACGACCATTTTATATTTCACATGTTGATCATCTCTCTCTCTCTCAAGTTATGGAAGCCTTATTTTTTGTGAATTGCTTGTGTGTTCAGATTCCTTAACGCGGGAGCCTTCGGCACCGGCACAGACGGCCACGTTCTCCCTGCTGCGGCGACGAGGGCGGCGATGCTCGTCCGTGTCAATACCTTGCTCCAGGGATATTCAGGCATCCGCTTTGAGATCCTGGAGACAGTCGCCACACTTCTCAACGCCAACGTGACACCATGCCTACCGCTTCGGGGCACGATCACCGCGTCGGGTGACCTCGTCCCGCTTTCGTACATCGCGGGCCTGGTTACCGGCCGCCCAAACTCCATGGCGACCGCTCCGGATGGCACAAAGGTTAATGCCGCCGAGGCATTTAAGATCGCCGGCATCCAGCATGGCTTCTTCGAGCTGCAGCCCAAGGAAGGCCTTGCCATGGTGAATGGCACGGCGGTGGGCTCTGGCCTTGCATCCATGGTGCTTTTCGAGGCTAACATCCTTAGCCTCCTTGCCGAGGTCCTGTCAGCCGTCTTTTGCGAGGTGATGAATGGAAAACCGGAGTACACCGACCATTTGACCCACAAGTTGAAGCATCACCCTGGGCAAATCGAGGCTGCCGCCATCATGGAGCACATCCTTGAAGGCAGCTCCTACATGATGTTGGCGAAGAAGCTCGGTGAGCTTGACCCATTGATGAAGCCAAAGCAAGATCGGTATGCACTCCGCACATCGCCGCAATGGCTTGGCCCTCAAATTGAGGTTATTCGTGCTGCCACCAAGTCGATCGAGCGGGAGATCAACTCCGTCAACGACAACCCACTCATCGATGTCTCCCGCGGCAAAGCTATCCACGGGGGTAACTTCCAGGGCACGCCCATCGGCGTGTCCATGGACAACACAAGGCTTGCCATTGCTGCAATCGGCAAGCTCATGTTTGCCCAATTCTCAGAGTTGGTGAACGACTTCTACAACAATGGTTTGCCTTCCAACCTCTCCGGCGGGCGCAACCCTAGCTTGGACTATGGCTTCAAGGGTGCCGAGATTGCCATGGCCTCGTACTGCTCCGAGCTCCAATTCTTGGGCAATCCTGTAACCAACCATGTCCAGAGCGCCGAGCAACACAACCAAGATGTCAACTCTCTTGGTCTCATCTCCTCAAGGAAGACCGCCGAGGCCATTGACATACTCAAACTCATGTCCTCGACATTCTTGGTCGCATTGTGCCAGGCTATCGACCTCCGCCACCTCGAGGAGAATGTCAAGAATGCTGTCAAGAGTTGTGTGAAGACGGTGGCCAGGAAGACACTGAGCACTGATAATAATGGTCATCTCCACAACGCACGCTTCTGTGAGAAGGACCTTCTTCTCACAATTGATCGTGAGGCGGTATTCGCATACGCAGATGACCCGTGCAGCGCCAACTACCCACTCATGCAGAAGATGCGTGCAGTTCTTGTGGAGCACGCCTTGGCCAATGGTGAGGCCGAGCACGACGTAGAGACGTCAGTATTTGCCAAGCTTGCCACGTTCGAGCAGGAGCTCCGTGCAGTGCTGCCAAAGGAGGTCGAAGCTGCCAGGAGCGCCGTGGAGAATGGCACTGCCGCACAGCAAAACCGTATCGCCGAATGCCGGTCGTACCCGCTCTACCGGTTCGTGCGCAAGGAGCTTAGAACGGAGTACTTGACTGGGGAGAAGACGCGGTCTCCCGGCGAAGAGGTGGACAAGGTCTTCGTTGCCATGAACCAGGGCAAGCACATCGACGCTCTGCTTGAGTGTCTCAAGGAGTGGAACGGCGAGCCCCTACCTATCTGCTGAACAGAGGATCGAGCAAGTGAAGAGTAGTGTGCTTCAGATTTCTGAGGCTCCCATGGTTATACTGTTTTTTCATTGTATATTCTGGAAGTTGATGTTTACAACGTTCTTCTAGAGCTGCCAATGCATTGCCAAAGATTGCAATTGCATGACTTGGTAGTGTGAGACAGCCAGTAGAACCTCTATGGTGTAAGTTAAAGATACAGTGTGTGTTACATTTTCATGATAAATGTAATGGCTCTATTTTTCTGAGATCAACTGGTTCTCGGGGCAATAGTGCAAGAATCAACTATTGGAATTTCATATGGTGTGTGTACGGCGATTCAGAAAGTAAACTCGAGCCTAGATAGTCACCTGTCAGTGATAAGTTCGTATAATTGCTACTTCCATCGACACTGGAAGAGGGCTACTCTGAATTCTCAATCTTCCATTTAGTTTTTACAGTTTCAGTATTCTGCTTACTAAGTTTCTGTCTGGATTTGTATGGAGGCACATAATAATGACTTACTTGGTGTTTTAACTATCATACCACCGCATGACCGTTAACCCAATGTTTCGATTACTAGTTTACTAATGATCTCAAGATGCCCATAACACAGGGTTTCAATATGAAGTTTCTCTGCGCTTCTGAAGATTGCACTATTTTTCAGTTCAAGTCAAACCTAGGCAGGAAACACAAATCATATAGAAGATTGTAAGGTTGCTCACGCATGTGGCGCGATTCTGTATTCTACTCCTTTTGGTATTCTTTAATATGCACATATCAAACAGCTCTGCGCGTACATTGACTGCCCACGAGACGTGTATGTATGTCCCTCTGCACCGGCCACCATATCCTGCCAACTAACGCGTTCGTGTTGGATGAAATGAAGATGTCACCCAGCCGTGTTCTAATCTCGAACTTCAAACGCGATAGCGTATCCGATTTCAGAGTTGATCGTCGACAGAGTAAATAATTAAATATACTACTACTAGATGCTCTACCCGCAAATCGCTGAAACAACGAGGCCTCACGATTGCGTTGTTGTTATTTGATGCTTGCGTTTTCTCGAGAACAGGCTTATTATCAGCTCATAGATCAGTACACAGTGTGGCAGAAAGAGAACCCAAGGGAATTCCTGTTTTACATAACAGGCGTACAGAATTCCTGTTGTTGTTATTTACATAGCAGCATGGTCACTACTCCCTCTGTACCATAATACTTGTTGTTGGGAAAACTAGTCTAGTTCTTTCAAACAATGAGTATTTAGGAACAGAGGGAGTAGTTTTGATATTTCTTGAAGTACTAAGTTTTATCTTGACGACGCCTCCCATCAAAATCTGTCTTAAGTTTCTCTCCATCGTTTCTCCAGTTTTAGCACAAAGTGAATTAGAAGACAAGCATACAAAATCAGAGAAGAAAAGCTCTCAAGAAAGATAAAAACGAGCTCCCTCACATATAACTCCCCTACAAAATAGCACAAGAAAAAGCAGCAGCGTCGGTTCATTTCCTGAAGCACTTGTTGTAGCTTGACGAGGACCCCATCCATTTCAGCCTGAAGCTTCTCCTTCCACAGTTTTCTCCAATGCTGCAAAGAAATGATAATCTTGTAAGTAACATCGGCAGGACAACGGAGAAGCTTGGCCTCAAATATGAGAACATTGTGACCTAGCCACGTTGCCCAAAACAGAGCAGAAGAACAAATCCAGATTAATATATGTGTCCCAGAAACTCCCCTATGGATTCAGAGCCTTGGCCCTCAGAAGCTTAAACAAACAGGTATTTGGAATCAGCTTTGCCAATGAAGCTGAATCTGGATTCGGGCCATTTTCAGCACAATTGCCTGAAGCACGTCCAAGTGTACTTCAGTGGCAAAGCTGCCAGACCAGTTTTACCAGTGAAGCGAATCCACAGGCGATTTGAAGCCATCCAAAACTGAAACAAACAGGGTCTTAGCCCAGCAATTGACATGGCGCAAACAGCACCAGCTAAAGGCAGAGACCGCATCCAACTAAAAGGTGGTCAACACTTCCAATATTATCACAGAAAAGGCATTTTCCATCTTGAGGACCATTCCGATTAATATCCGTTCCCTTGCGGAACCTATCTTGGATTACTTACCAAGAAAAAAAGTTATGCCTCAAAGGAATTTACATCCATGAACAAAATCGACATCAACAGAAATATTGTTTGTTGTTTTCAAAAGATCGAAAGTTAAACCTAACATAATGAGAGGAGAAAGAATGGAATCTTGTGGGGGTTTACTTTCTAAAGAAGCAAAATAAACAAGTAAGAACCAAAATAACAACCAAAAAGAAGTAAGCCAAATACAAAAGAAAAGAAATAAGGAAACATGTTTAGTATCTTTGTAAGTTAATGAAACAAAGAAAGAAAGAAAAAAAGCATAAATTATTTTTTTACAAGGAAACCGATAAGCTGAAAAACGATCAAACCAACGGATGGGAAACACAACAAGTTCATCAAAGCATAATACATCTATGGTACCACAAGAATGGTGAAAGAGGGAGGCATACGTACTCCCCCAACTTTGGCTTTTGGCCAAGGCTTGGCAATCTCAATGGCTCGGGCCACTAGGGAAGTAAAATGGTGGAGGTGTCTGATAAATTTCCTGCTGAGCCGCTTGTTTGGGCTAGTTCCTCTCTCTCGGAATATCCCGTCATGTCCATGTTGTTCACATTCTATCTTCTCCAAGTGACAGAAAGGAAACGAGCATGCATTGTATTCTTGCTACAAAGGATAAACGATGGTTTCTTTAGCATACTTGGATGATAATTTTATGTCTATATTATTTGAGAGATTTTACGGTATCCTATACTGCTAAAATAGGAGGTAGCGGTATACTGAAATCTAACCACTGCTTTTGTAAGGGCAGGATAGACATAGTTTTTATTGTCATGGTCTCATAGGAACCTTGGCGATGTCGTCGGTCGGCGGATGGCGATAGGAAATCAAGACGGCAAGCCCCGCTACCATGTCTCACGACTCCTCCACGCAGCATCCTTCAACCTCCTGCTCCGGTAGCTGGACGAAGGTTCCTCCGAGCCGTCGTCCTCAACACCTTCCCCTTGAGCTCGTCTTCTTCGTCATACACGCGAGGACCACTGCTGGCATCAGCGCACTCCCTCGCTGTCTCCACTGCGTCACCGGCCACCATGTCGTGTCCATCGAGACAGTAGTGAGTTGCTGCTTCTCCATGCCTCTTTTCCCATCGTTTTCATCCACTGAAGCTGGCGCCCTATCCGCCATGGATGACTCCCACACACCGTGACTGCTCGCTCGCGCCGCAGCCCCACCGTGACTGCTCGTCCGCTCCTGCCTCCCGCACGCAACCAGCCCCACATCGCCTCGCTGCCGTCCGCCGTCAGCACAACCAGACACCATGGTCTTGCCTGACCAGCATGACCAACCCTCGTCACGGGCGAGCAATGTGCGCAAGGAGGCATATAGTGATGCACCTTTCCGGCCGAGCCAGCATCGCCGCGGCGATCATTAACCAGAGGGCGAGACGGGCGGGATGAATTTTTACTTCCCATAATGCCCTCAAGACTTGTATACTGGAGAAGAGGAGCGATGCAGTGCAACCTATACTGCTCGCAATTCCATTCCCAAGTGGAGCAGTACAGATCAATCACGTCCATTAGATTTCACGGATGGACGGCCAATATTTGATGCAGGGTACCATAAAATTCTGGGAACGTTGCATGACAAACAAAATTTTTCCTACGCACACGCAAGATCTATCCATGGTGATGAGCATCTACGAGAGGGAGAGTGGATCTACATACCCTTATAGATCGCTAAGCAGGAAGCGTTAAGAAACGCGGTTGGTGTAGTCGAACGTCTTCGCGATCCAAATCGCCGAGCATCCCGCGATCTCATCAGGATCCGTCCTGCGATCCAATCACGATCCGTCCCGCGAACTCATCGCGACCCGTCCCTCGATCTCATCACGATCCGTCTCGCAATCTTGATCACGGTCCTTCCAATCTAGCGCCGAACGGACGACACCTCCGCGTTCAGCACACGTACGGCTCAATGACGATCTCCGCCTTGTTGATCCAGCAAGAGAGAGCGGAAAGATAGAAGAGTTCTCCGGCAGCGAGACGACGTTGCGACGATGGTGGTGGAGCTATTCCGGCAGGGCTTCACCTAAGCACTGCAGAAAACCGATCTAGAGGAGAAACTATGCACTAGAGGAGAGGTAGCACGTGGCTATTAGGGTTAGCTTTTCCCTCTAAATCCTCTAGTATATATAGGAGGGAGGGAGGGGAGGAGGCAGCCTCAAACCCTCAAGGTTTGGTCGAAATTGGAGGTGGAAGAGTCCTACTCCAATCCTATTAGGAGTAGGATTCCACCTTTCCACTTGGAAACTCTTTCCACCTCTTCACCTTTAGATTTTTTCCTTCTCAAACCACTCCAGCCACATGGGCCCTTAGAGGAGGCTTCGGCCAGCCCACCAGGGGCTGGTTTACCTCCTCCCATAGCCCATGTAGCCTCTTGGGTCGAAATACCTCTCCCGATGGCCCCCCGGTACACTACCGGCACTCCCGGTACACTACCGACGAGCCCAAAACTTTTCTGGCGACCAAAACAGGACTTCCTATATATTAATCTTTACCTCCGAACCATTTCGGAGCTCCTCTGATGTCCGGGATCTCATTCGGGATTCCGAACAACCTTCGATCACCATCATGCATAACTCTATATTACCAAAACGTCACCAAACCTTAAGTGTGCAGACCCTGCGGGTTCGAGAACTATGTAGACATGACCGAGACACCTCTACGGTCAATAACCAATAGCGGGACCTGGATGCCCATATTGGATCCTACATATTCTACGAAGATCTTTATTGGTCGAACCTCTATGTCAAGGATTCAGTTAATCCCGTATGATGTTCCCTTTGTTCTTCGGTATGTTACTTGCCCGAGATTCGATCGTCGGTATCTCCATACCTAGTTGAACCTCATTACCGTAAAGTCTCTTTACTCGTTCCGTAACACAAGATCCCGTGACTAACACTTAGTCATATTGCTTGTAAGGCTTGTTGTGATGTTGTATTACCGAGTGGGCCCTTAGATACCTCTTCGTCACACGGAGTAACAAATCCCAGTCTTGATCCATGCCAACCCAACAGACACCCTCGGAGATACCTGTAGAGTACCTTTATAGTCACCCAGTTACGTTGCGACGTTTGATACACAAAAGGCACTCCTCCGATGTTAGTGAGTTGCATGATCTCATGGTCATAGGAATAGATACTTGACATGCAGAAAACAGTAGCAATAAACTGACACGATCATATGCTACGTTTGTAGTTTGGGTCTTGTCCATGACATCATTCTCCTAATGACGTGATCCCGTTATCAAATGACATCTCATGTCCATGACTAGGAAACCATAGCCATCTTTGATCAACGAGCTAGTCTATCAGAGGCATACTAGGGACATGGTGTTGTCTATGTATCCACACATGTATCTGAGTTTCCGATCAATACAATTATAGCATGGATAATAAACAATTATCATGAATAAGGAAATACGATAACAACTAATTTATTATTGCCTCTAGGGCATATTTCCAACAGTCTCCCACTTGCACTAGAGTCAATAATCTAGTTCACGTCACCATGTGATTCACATTGTTATGAATCTAACATCCAATGAGTTCTGGGGCTCGATCATGCTTTGCATCTGAGAGAGGTCTTATAGTCAACGGGTCTGCGACATTCCGATCCGTGTGTACTTTGCAAATCTCTATGTCAAACTGTAAAAACTGCTACCACACTCCACTTGGTACTATTCCAAATGGCTGCTCCACTATACCTATCCGGATTGCTACTAAGAGTCATCCGGATTAGTGTTATAGCTTGCATCGACGTAACTATTTACGATGAACCCTTTATCACCTTCATAATTGAGAAACATCTCCTTAGTCTTTTAGTTACTAAGGATAATCTTGACCGCTGTCCAGTGATCCACTCCTGGATCACTTTCGTACCCCTTGACAAACTCATGGTAAGGCACACACCAGGTGCGGTACACAGCATGGCATAATATAGAGCCTATGGCTAAGGCATAGGGGACGACGTTCGTCCTTTCTCTTTCTTTTGCCGTTGTCGAGCTTTGAGTCTCACTCAACTTCACACCTTACAAATCAGGCTAGAACTCTTTCTCTGACTGATCCATTTTGAACTCTTTCAAAATCTTGTCAAGGTATGTACTCATTGAAAGTCTCATCAAGCATCTTGATCTATCTCTATAGATCTTGATGCTCAACAATTAGGTACCTTTATCCAGGTCTTCCTTTGAAAAACTTTTTTCAAACAACCGTTTATGCTTTCCAGAAATTCTACATCATTTCCGATCAACAATATGTCAACCACATATGCTTACCAGAAACTCTATAGTGCTCCCACTCACTTTATTGTAAATACAAGTTTCTTATAAACTTTGTATATACTCAAAAACTTTGATTACCTAATCAAAGTGTATATTCCAACTCCAAGATGCTTGCTTAAGTTCATAGAAGGATCACTAAAGCTTGCACACCTTTTAGCATCCTTAGGACTGACAAAACCTTCTGGTTGTATCTCATACAACCTTTCCTTAAGGAAGGAAACGATGTTTTGGCATCCATCTGCCAGATTTCATAATTGAAAAATGCAGCAACTGCTAACAAAATTCCAACACACATTAGCATTGCTACGAGTGAGAAAGTCTCATCGCAGTCAACTCCTTGAACTTAGCGGAAACTTGTTTGCGACAAGTCAAGCTTTATAAATGGTGACATTCACCATCAGCGTCTGTCTTCATCTACAAGGTCCATTTGTACACAACGACCTGCCGTCTAACGAGCAAGTCTACCAAAGTCTATACTTGGTTTTCATACATGGATCCTTTCTCGGATTTCATAGCCTCTAACCATTTGTCGGAATCCGGGCCCATCATCGCTTCTTCACAGCTCGTAGGTTCATCATTGTCCAACAACATGACCTCCAAGACAGGGTTGTCGTATCGCTCAGGAGAAGTACACATCCTTGTCGACCTACGAGGTTTGATAGTAACTTGATCTGAAGCTTCATGATCATCATCATTTACTTCCTCTTCAACTGACGTAGGTTCCACAGAAACATCTTTCTGCGCTGCGCTACTCTCTGGTTGAAACAAAGGTTCAATAACCTCATCAAGTTCTATCTTCCTCCCACTCAATTCTTTCAAGAGAAACTTTTTCTAGGGAAAGGACCCGTTTTAGCAACAAACACTTTATGCTTGGATCTGAGATAGAAGGTTCACCCAACTGTTCTTAGGGTAATCTATGAAGATGCATTTGTCCGCTTTGGGTTCGAGCTCATTAGGTGAAAACATTTTTCCACACAAGCGTCGCAGCCCCAAACATTAAGAAATGACATCTTAGGTTTCTATAAAACCATAATTCACATGGTGTCATCTCAACGGATTTAGATGGTGCCCTATTTAAAGTGAATGTAGTTGTCTCTAATGCATAACCCCAAAATTATAGTAGCAAAACGATAAGAGACATCATAGCACGCACCATATCCAATAGAGCATGACTATGACGTTCGGACACACCATCACGCTATGGTGTTCTAGGTGGCGTGTGTTGTGAAACAACTTTCACATTGTCTAAATTTGTATGCCAAACTCCTAACTCGGATATTCACCTCCACGATCATATCACACACATTTCTTCTTGTTACGATGATCTTAAACTTCACTCTGAATTTGCTTGAACCTTTCAAACGATTCAGACTTGTGTTTCATTAAGTAAATATACACTATATCTACTCAAATCATCAGTGAAGGTAAGAAAATAATGATATCCACGACACGCTATAAGACTCATTGGATTGCATACATCAACATGTATCATTTCCAAATCACTTTCCCGCTCCATCAAACCAGAAAACAGTGTCCTTAGTCATCTTGACCAAGAGGCATGGTTCGCATGTCTCAACCGATTCGAAATCGAATGAGTCCAAAGATCCATCAACATGGAGTTTCTTCATGCGTTTTATACCAATATGACATTTAGCGGTAGTGCCACAAGTATGTGGTACTATTATTATTAACTTTGTATCTTTTGGCATCAATGTTATGAACATGTGTATTACTACGATCAAGATTCAACAAATCGTTCTCACTGGGTGCATGACCATTGAAGGTATTATTCATGTAAAGAGAATAACCATTATTCTCTAACTTAAATGAATAACCGTGTTGCAATAAACACGATCTAATCACGTTCATGCTCAACGCAAAACACCAAATAACATTTATTTAGGTTCGTCACTAATCCCGAAGGTAGAGAGAGCGTGCGATGTTGATCACATCAACCTTGGAAACATTTCCAACACACATAGTCACCTCACCCTTAGCTAGTTCTCCATTTATTCCATAGCTTTTATTTCGAGTTACTAACATTTAGCAACCGAACCGGTATCCAATACCCAAGTGCTACTAGGAGTACTAGCAAGGTACACATCAATAACACGTATATCAAATATACTTCTGTCGACGTTGCCAGCCTTCTTATCTACCAAGTATCTAGGGTTGTTCCACTTTAGCGAACGCTCTCCTCATAATCGAAGCACTTAGTCTCGGGTTTGGGTTCAACTTTGGGCTGCTTCACTAGAGCTGCAACTGACTTGCTATCCATGAAGTTTCCCTCCTTGCTCCTACCCTTCTCGAAACTAGTGGTTTGACTAACCATCAACACTTGACGCTCCTTCTTGATTTCTACCTTCGCGGTGTCAAACATCCCGAACAGCTCAGGGATCATTATTTCTATCCCTCGCATTTTATAGTTCATCACCAAGTTCTAGTAGCTTAGTGACAGTGACTTGGAGAACTATGTCAATCACTATCTTATCTGGAAGATCAACTCCCACTCGATTCAAGCGATTGTAGCACCCAGACAATCTGAGCACATGCTCAACGATTGAGATATTCTCCTTCATCTTGCAGGCAAAGAATCTTGTTGGAGATCTCATATCTCGCAACACGGGCATGAGCCTGAGATCCTAATTTCAGCTCTTAGAACATCTCATATGTTCCGTGACGTTCAAAATGTTTTGGAGCCTCAATTCTAAGACGTACTGCATGATGCACTAAACTATCAAGTAGTCATCAGAACGTGCCTGTCAGATGTTCACAACATCTATAGACGATGCTAGAGGGCTTGGCGCACCGAGCGGTGCATTAAGGACATAAGCCTTCTGTGCAGCAATGAGGACAATCCTCAGATCACGGACCCAGTCCGCAATATTGCTACCATCATCTTTCAACTCTATTTCTCTAGGAACATATAAAAATTCAAGGGAGCTACAGCGCGAGCAAGTAATCTACAACATAATTTGCAAAGACACTACTGACTATGTTTATGATAATGAGTTTAATTAATCATATTACTGAAGAACTCCCACTCAAATTGACATCCCTCCGGTCATTCGAGTGATACATGATCCAAATTCACCAACTCAAGTCCGATCATCACGTGAGTTGAGGTGGTTTCAATGGTGAACATCATCATGTTGATCATATCTACTATATGACTCATGTTCGACCTTTCGGTCTCTTGTGTTCCGAGGCCATGTCTGTACATGCTAGGCTTGTCAAGTTTAACCTGAGTGTTCGGCATGTGCAACACTGGCTTGCACCCGTTGTATGTGAACGTAGAGTCTATCACACCCGATCATCATGTGGTGTCTCGACACAATGAACTTTCGCAACGGTGCACACTCGGGGAGAACACAATTTATCTTGAAATTAAGTGAGGGATCACCTTATAATGCTACCGTCGTCCTAAGCAAAACAAGGTGCATAAAAGGATTAACATCACATGCAAATCATAAGTGACATGATATGGCCATGAACTTGTGCTTTTGATCTCCATCTTGAAAGCACCGGCATGATCTCCATCGTCACTGGCATGACACCATGATCTCCATCAACGTGTCACCATCGGGGTTGTCGCGCCCACCATGCTTCTACTACCATTGCTACCGTTTAGCGATAAAGTAAAGCATTACACAACGCTTAATGATTGAAACGTAGGTCATACAATAATTAAAGACAACCCGATGGCTCCTGTCTGTTGCTGCACTCATCGACATGCAAGTCGTGATATTCTATAAAACACATGATCATCTCATACATCACATATATCTCATCATGTAATTGGCCATATCACATCACAACATACCCTGCAAAAACAAGTTAGACGTCCTCTAATTGTTGTTGCATGTTTTACGTGGCTGCTATGGGTATCTAGCAAGAACAATTCACACCTAAGCAAAAACCACAACGGTGATACATAATATGCTTTTCAACCTTCTCAAGGACCGCCTTTGTCGAATCCAATCCAACTAAAGTAGGAGAAACAAACACCCACCAGTCATCTTTGTGCAACGAGGTTACACGCCAGTCGATGGAACCGGTCTCTCGTAAGCGTATGAGTAAGGTTGGTCCGGGCCACTTCATCCCACAATACCACTGAACAAAACATGACCAAGGGAGGAAGCAATCTAAGCATCAACGCCCACAAACTCTTTGTGTTCTACTCGAGATCTCATCTACACATAGACCTAGCTCATGATGCCACTGCTGGGGGAACGTTGCATGGGAAACAAAAAAATTCCTACGCACACGCAAGATCTATCCATGGTGATGAGCATCTACGAGAGGGAGAGTGGATCTACATACCCTTGTAGATCGCTAAGTGGGAAGCGTTAAGAAACGCGGTTGGTGTAGGCGAACGTCTTCGGGATCCAAATCGCCGAGCATCCCGCGATCTCATCATGATTTGTCCCGCGATCCAACCACGATCCGTCCCACGAAATCATCACAATCCATCCCGCGATCTCATCACGATCCGTCTCGCGATCTTGATCACGGTCCTTCCGATCTAGCGCCGAACGGACGACACCTCCGCGTTCAGCACACGTACGGCTCAATGACGATCTCCGCCTTGTTGATCCAGCAAGAGAGAGCGGAGAGGTAGAAGAGTTCTCTGGCAGTGCGATGGCGTTGCGGCGATGGTGGTGGAGCTATTCCAGCAGGGCTTTGCCTAAGCACTGCAGAAAACCGATCTAGAGGAGAAACTATGCACTAGAGGAGAGGTAGCACGTGGCTATTAGGGTTAGCTTTTTCCTCTAAATCCTCTAGTAGTAATAGGAGGGAGGGAGGGGAGGAGGCAGCCTCAAAACCTCAAGGTTTGGTCGAAATTGGAGGTGGAGGAGTCCTACTCCAATCCTGTTAGGAGTAGGATTCCTCCTTTATACTTGGAAACTCTTTGCACCTCTCCACCTTTGGATTTTTTCCTTCTGAAACCACTCCAGCCGCATGGGCCCTTAGAAGAGGCTTCGGCCAGCCCACCAGGGGCTGGTTTACCTCCTCCCACAGCCCATGTAGCCTCTTGGGTCGAAATACCTCTCCCGATGGTCCCTCGGTACACTACCGGCACTCCCGGTACACTACCAATTAGCCCGAAACTTTTCCGGCGACCAAAACAGGACTTCCTATATATCAATATTTACCTCCAAACCATTCCGGAGCTCCTCGTGACGTCCGGGATCTCATTCAGGACTCCAAACAACCTTCGGTCACCACCATGCATAACTCTATACTACCAAAACGTCACCAAACCTTAAGTGTGCAGACCGTGCGGGTTCAAGAACTATGTAGACATGACCGAGAGACCTCTACGGTCAATAACCAATAGCGGGACCTGGATGCCCATATTGGCTCCTACATATTCTACAAAGATCTTTATCGATCGAATCTCTATGTCAAGGATTCAGTTAATCCCGTATGATGTTCCTTTTGTTCTTCGGTATGTTACTTGCCCGAGATTCGACATCGGTATCTCCATACCTAGTTCAACCTCATTACCGGCAAGTCTCTTTACTCATTCCATAACACAAGATCCCGTGACTAACACTTATTCATATTGCTTGCAAGGCTTGTTGTGATGTTGTATTACCGAGTGGGCCCTGATATACCTCTCCATCACACGGAGTAACAAATCCCAGTCTTGATCCATGCCAACCCAACAGACACCCTCGGAGATGCCTGTAGAGTACCTTTATTGTCACCCAGTTACGTTGCGACATTTGAGACACACAAGGCACTCCTCTGGTGTCAGTGAGTTGCATGATCTCATGGTCACGGGAATAGATACTTGACATGCAGAAAACAGTAGCAATAAACTGACACGGTCATATGCTACGTTTGTAGTTTGGGTCTTGTCCATCACATCATTGTCCTAATGACGTGATCCCGTTATCAAATGACATCTCATGTCCATGACTAGGAAACCATAGCCATCTTTGATCAACGAGCTAGTCTATTAGAGGCATACTAGGGACATGTTGTTGTCTATGTATCCACACATGTATCTGAGTTTCCGATCAATACAATTGTAGCATGGATAATAAACGATTATCATGAACAAGGAAATACGATAACAACTAATTTATTATTGCCTCTAGGGCATATTTCCAACATAAAAGAGCTCTATTTGTTTTATCATGTTTATTGCAATGCTTAGTTTGTCATAAACTTAACATTTTAAGATGCATGGTGTATGGTCTTGGGGTGGAGTATTACTTGTAGATCCAGCTAGATAACGGTCTACATACCGTGGATGTAATGTCTATGCAAGATTATGCCATGAATAGTCATAGTTATAAATATAAATATTACAATATAATTGCTACCCAACTATAATTTGTTCACCACACCACATTTTTTTTGCTTCGAGAGATGCCTCTAGTGAAAGTATGGCACTTGGATCTATCTTCTTTTATTGCATACACCTTTACAATTTACTTTCTTTGATGTATCATTTTTATTATTTTATATATCTATCAATTTCCACCATACAATACAATTTATCCTTGTAACTAGTAGGACAAGAAGCTTGACAACCTTTTTGAAACGTTGGGGGCAAGAGTATTTTGTGTTTGATGTTCCGGCACCGATAATTTTTTTGTTGCGGAAACTCCTACTGGTTCTATAAAGCTTGGTTCTCAATCGAGGGAAATATTTTTTGCTAGGTTGCTTCACCATTACACTTAGGGGTTACCAAACCACTCTTATGTGAGAGCAAGAAATCACCCATGAAATTCTTGTCCTTTGGGCACTATGGAACTAACCTCACACGAAAATAGAGAGTCATTATAGAATAGCACGATAGAAGCTATTCAAGAGGAAGGATGATGTATGTGTCACGTCCAAGATGCGCGCCTATCCATATTAAGGCACTGGGGCCTCGCAAGAGATAGAGGCGCATCTTGTCGTTTGCAAGTATAACATCATTGCATCATACATTACAGAAGAGATGAGTATATGAGTTGGCTTACACTCACCACATACTAAATTATAATTCCACACAAGAGTTCAAACATCAATATGAAGACATGGTCCGACTACGGACGAAAACAAACGATAAAAGAAGATGCAAATGATACTATCTCGCTATCCCGAAGATCACGACCATGGTCCTCTACTCATCCGGATAAGTCATGTACATTGTGCCTCTTTCCTCATCATACTCCCACTGGAGCTGCATCAGATCATCCTGCACAAACTCATCTGTACATGTACCTGGATTGTTGTAGTAATTTGTGAGTCACAAAGACCCAACAATCATGCGCCCGGGTACCGAGACTATTCAAGCTTAAAGGTTGGGATGGGGTATGTGTTTAGTTTGCAGCAGCACTAAGCATTTTTGATTGCTAAACTTACGTAACATGAGGATAAATATGTGGTCTACGATGAACGATCGAATCTAGAGTGACCACTATGAGATCCTGAACACTTACTTACGTTAATCATAACCCCACCGTGTTCTCTCTTGGATCATGTTCACGAGCAGAGATGATCATGGTTACTCACACAGTTGGTGCATTTTATTTATAGTTTACTTCAAGTTAACTAGAACCGGGTGTTAAACAAATATCCAAGTTGCCACATAACCGCGGGCATGGCTTTTCGAAAGATTTGACCCTGCAGGGGTGCTCCAACTAGTCCATCACAAATTAACCACACTCCATGGGAATAGCCTTGACCAGGATCTCATGATCATCCTAGGCAACTCCAAACAAATTCCAACACCTCGAGATAACCCGAAGAAAGTCAGAGTCCACACGCAAGACACTCGATAAAGGTAAAACAAGTCCAGCAAGACCTCCTGACGTGTCGACGAACCCGATAAGAGCCGTGTATCTCGTTGTCAGGACACGACGGATTGTCCAAACTTTCGATAGGCCAAACACAGAGTTGCCCCTGGTGACCATCGACAGTTGACATTTTTGGACCAACACTCATGAGGAGCACTGGCCCGGGGGTTGATTAATTATCCACGGGGTTGCAAATCCCTATGCAAATTTTATTAAGTTATAAGCAAATGTAGTACCAAAGTTGGGTCTTGCTGGACAAGTTTTAATCTTAACCGAATAAACATGGGGGTCCCCATAACAACCCCGAGCATGTTAGGAGCTCAAAGTATGGAAACATAACACTGGTAACAAGAAACTATGGCGATAATAGCGGAACAAACACCTAGCAAAAGGACAAGCCTTCCACCAATACCAAGATATATATGTGTATTAAATTAAATAATAGATAATATTGTGATATGCCAAATCCATGTTGTCACATGGAACCACTTGTACCTGCAACTAAGAACGCTATAAGAGGGGCTGAGCAGCGGTAACTTAGCCAATCAAAGGTTTGCTAGGAAGTGGAGGGTTAGAGGCTATCATGGAAATTAGGAGGCTGACATTCAAGTGGTAGGTAGCGCAATTGTACGATAAGAGCAAGACAACTAGCAAGCGAAAATAGTATCGGGATCCGGGTACGATCATCTTGCCTGTTGGTTCTTCAGTGGAACAAGTAGCTGGATCCTCGTAGTTGTACTCGCCTGGCTTTTCGTACTCAGGTTCAACGTTCGCGTCTACCCAAAGGAAACAGAAAGAATAAACAAACAACCATGGTGCAATGCACAAGCAAGAATGATGCATGCTTATTTGAAGAGTTTTAGCATGGCAATCCTAACTAGTCATGTTTCGCATGTAAAGGATTGGTTATTAATGAATCTGGACAGAATCTTATGTTAAGTTATCTAGACATGCATGAACATGGCAAATATGGATGCATCATGCAAAAACCATAAAAATGCATATGAAGAATGTAAGAAACGGAGTTACGGTTCTCACGATATGCTCACGACAAGATATAAAGGCAAAACACAAGACAAGAAGGACCTGCGATATTCCTTGGCATTCTAAGGTAGCCACTGGTTAGGCAATGAAAAACCAATCACATTGGAGCCAAAGATCAAACAATTCCATGGAGTATAGCTCCCACAAGTCACAAAACAATAAAACAAACAATCTTCCACAAAACAGCAACATAGCAACTTTCACAGTCAACAACTTGAGCTACATGAATCCTACAGCCACAAACAAGGTATTGACAGAAACTACATAACATGCTTATCAACTTATCCAACTACACATTCTGGAAAGGAGGCACACATCAATAAGCATGAAGCTCACAAGTTGGCATAATAAAACAGAAATCTGGGATTTGGTGAAAATAACAGTTTTCTGGAATCTGAGTTAACCTGATGGCAAGTTGACAGCAGAAACTGATGGTGATAGAGACCACCTCATGGCATGAAAATTAATAGTATGCTACAAGACAACATATACTTCAAAACACTAGCACTGAGCTTGAGCTAATTCACAACACATCACAAGATAGCAACCACTCTTCATGGCATAAAAATAATAGCAGATTCTCAGACTTAGAAATATTTAGCATGGTGAAAACAGTAACATTAGGTTAGCTACTTTGCAGCAAGTTTCCCACTTATATGGGTGATTCTCATGTCAAACAAAAATACCATGGCATAATAGGCATAAAGCACTAGCACTTCCATGTTGGCACATGCCCCAAAGCAAGCATGGATTAATTCATGCGAAAATGACAAAGTAGCATCACAACAGAAAATGAAAGTTTTATAAATTTGCTCAAAAGTGAAATTCAACTTCACCAATGAATTCCTTGGACTCTTCTACACCAAAAACATATATTATACCCCTATGGTTCCATGAATCAACATGACAAAAGTTGGGTAGCCAAACATCATATTCAAGTTATAAGTGATATATTACTAAAAATGTTCATGTCCAAAATTGACTATGACCAGAATTGGATTATTACTACAAATAGAAATATTCTACCTATATCAATTAAAACAAAAACAATAACCAAAAAAAAACATAATTGACAGGGGGACCCACCTAGCATTCTCACTAGGACCCCCTAGTGTATGACATGTGGGACCAGGCCCACTGTCACACACACACACTACCACACACACACACACACACACACACACCATCACACCACATCACACACAGCCACACCTGGATCTGGTGTAGCCACACCAGATCACACACACACACACACACACACACACCTACGCATAACACACACATACACCGCACGGGATCCGGCACCACACTGGATCCGCACACGGAACACGCATGTGCACCAATCGAATAAAGAAAAAAAGGTGGGGGGAGCAGGACTCGAACCCCTGACCTCGCGGTCTATTCCCCCATGCGCTGCCACTGCACTATGCTCACGGAGCACACCAGAGAGGGGCACTGAGCCCTCTAGAACTAACTAAGCGACCCGAAACTGACGAAACTGAAAACCACGACGGCGACGGACAGAGGCACGTCGGCAAAAAAATTCGGCAACAGAGGGGAACTAGCGGAGCACAGAAGCTACGCGACGCACGCGGAGATAACAGGGTCTCCAATCCTTCAGTCAAACACGAAGGGGACACTGACGACAGAGCCCCTCGAGCTCGAGCAGAGCTCTTTTCCCAGCCATGACGACGCATGGCGATGACAAACAAACTCCGGTGCACACGAGCTCTATGGAGACGCGGACTACCAGCGGGGAGCGCGGGAACCTACGGGGGTCCAACCCCCTGCTCGCCTCGCGACGAGGAGGACGGAGGCTACGCCCTCAAGGCGCTACCTTGAGCGGAACGGCGGCGCCAGAAATAGCACACGACGGCGAGCTAAGCATGACTACGAGAGAGGGAAGTTGCGGCGTCTCAACGAGGGGGAGATGACGACGACTCTGATCGTGACGACGGGGAAGAAGAGACGAAGACCTGGCGGCGACGAGGAGGAAGAAGACCGGCGGCGACCTTCGGGAGCACGGCGACAAGGAGGAAGAAGACCACGCCTTGGAGCTTCCCACGGCGGGAACGGAACGTGGGGACGATCCGCGTTCGCCAAGGCATCTCGGACGTGGAGGGGATCCACCGGAGACGCGAGGACGACGACGACGACGGACGACGACCTCACTGACCCTCTCTGTATCTCTCTGAACCTTACCTGAGAGAGGAAGAAGGAGAGGAAGGGGAGAATGGAGGGGGATGAAGGGAGGAACGGCGGCTAGAGGGAGAAGGGGAACCCTAGGCAGAGGGGGCACGCATGTCAAGGCTAAATTGGAGGGGACAAACGACGTTCCTCGGCGTCCGTGAACGCACGGCGAGCGCGCTCTCTGTGCTCTCTCTGCTCCACTGATGGAGAAGGAACGGGGTAGGTAGGCGTCGACGGTGGGCTGGGCCACGGGGGAAGGAGGCTACCTGGGCCGGGAAAGACCCAGTCTCTCTCTCTCTCTCTGGCACAAATACACCAGCAGGTTTTATTTTTAAAGAAAAGAGAAGGAAAACAATTCCTTCAGAGAAAAAGGAAAAGAAATATTTACCAAACAAAATATTTTTGGAGATGAGAAGAAAATCCCCCATTTTATAAAAATGAGAAGAAGATTTTTAGAGCAAGTATTTTTCACACCTTAAAATCAAATAGAAGCTACTGATTCTTTTGAAACCAAATTTGAACAAGGCTCAAACTTCAAGGAGGACACACACATTCACCCAAAATAATATTATCTAACACCAGAACATTTTATCAGAATTAATTACCAAGTTATTTTAACAAGTGGAATAAGAGGAGAATAAAAAGGGTTTTTGGCAAGTTTGAGAAGAGAGGGGATGAGAGGGAAATGGTTGCACCACACACACTCCACCCACATCACACAACACAAGAACACACCCAACCACAATAAGGTCACATAAAAAACAAAGGCATGGCATGATGAATGATATGATGCATGATGCATGAATGCATGAACAAGACATGGCATGACAAGGCTCAAACTCATATCATTAAACTCATGACAACAAGGTTCACATAGGTTACATGCCTTAAAAGGTAGGGATAGCACTTGGGCTGTCACAGTATGGTACAAGGAGCGTGCTCATACAAATTCTCATACTGCATTAGCGAGGGAGTCATGATGGATACAGGGACATTGACGACATTTGGTACGAGTAATCGACCTTGTACTGGTGCTTGTACTGGTTGACGACATTGAAAGGAGAAGATTAATTGAAGGTGTAGTTTTATAGATGACGTTAGATATGAGCCGTTGTGCTTGTATCAATGTTCATACCGCCGAGTGACGACAAGTACCAGAAGGTCACATTTTTATGAAGACATATGTCATGAGAAGGAGTGATCATATCACTGATCATATCACTGATCATACCCAACCTCGACTTCACTGGCAGGGTTAGAAAGAGAGAGAGAGAGAGATCGCATCGGCCATATGTATGAGAAGTGGTATGACCACACACACTTGTATCAAAGACCGTCGAACGATCTATTTAGTTGATTGTTTTCTGATTTTGTTTTGATTTACTTCTAACTTACCCTCTAAGATTGATCTCGAGAATATCGGGATTACTAACTATCATATAAGGCCAAGGGTCACGTCGCCTGGCTCATTATCAATCTAATCTCGAGCCTTTGTTGCATGTCGCCTCCTCGCAAAACCTCGTGCTACAGGGCAAAGAAACCAACCACCATGAGCAATTGATCTTCTACAACACCTTCATCAACCAACCTAGATGACAATGCGAACAAACAATACAATCAAAGAAAGAAAAGAAAAAGGGACACAAGACCCAAAGAGTTGATACAAGGCAATGAAGGAACTCTGAAATGCTACGAACAGAGAAGAAAAGGCTACAACTAGAGGACCGAACAAAGGAGTTTGTGGGGAACAAGAGCTCGCCTTCGACACCATCGGCAATGTGGAGCTGCTCTCCCAAGAGCAAGCAAAAACACAAGAATGGCAAGCAGTGGCTGCAATATACATGCCCACCACACAAAGCAAACCACTGAGGCCTGTAGATATCGCCCACATCATGAAGTAAACCGAAGGCACTAGCTACAGAACACGAGCACCCCAGGAAGATACGACAAGGGACTAGCAACAAAGCCACTAGGCGGGTCCAGATCTCAACAAGACAATAATCTCTTAGCCACGAAAGCATTCGAGTCCCCGTAGAGGGGACCACTATCTCCTCCCGCCCAGGCTGAGGGAATCGACCAAATGGATAGATCGGGCCACACGAAGAGGAGAGGACAAAGGCGTATGAAGGACACCGACTCTCCAAGGCAAGGTATCACCACTGGAACAAGAATCCATCGCCACCAGGAGCATAGAAAGCACACTGCCGCCCCTACCGCTCTCAGACCCAAAATTGTGCCTTATGGAAGGTGACACCGTCGTGGTGCTACCGTCAAACAAAAGATTGTGGGTTTTAACCTGGGTGAAGGGGAAGGAGGAGGGGGAAGATGGACCTCCACATCTCCAAGGGGAAGGGGCGCCGCCAACATTGTGTTCACTTCTATTGACCAAGACGTTACCCCGATCCAGAACTCCACACCCCACATCCACATATCAAACCACAAGATCGGTAAGGCATGGCGTGGAGGAGGCAACAACATGAGCCAATGACTCCATCTTCTAGTCTGGAGCAAGAAGGCCACGGGGAGGCCTCTACAAGGCACCCACATCCACTACCCACCTGCCATCCGCGCGGCCGGGAAGAGGCAACCTACAATGTTGTAGAGCGTCTCCCGCCGCCAGAGTGACATTACCCTATTGGAAATATGACCTAGAGGCAATAATAAATTAGTTATTATCATATTTCCTTGTTCATGATAATCGTTTATTATCCATGCTAGAATTGTATTGATCAGAAACTCAGATACATGTGTGGATACATAGACAACACAATGTCCGTAGTATGCCTCTAATAGACTAGCTCGTTGATCAAAGATGGTTAATGTTTCCTAGCCATGGACATAAGATGTCATTTGATAACGGGATCACATCATAAGGAGAATGATGTGATGGACAAGACCCAAACTATAAATGTAGCATATGATCGTGTTAGTTTATTGCTACAGTTTTCTGCATGTCAAGTATCTATTCCTATGACCATGAGATCATGCAGCCCACTGACACCGGAGGAGTACCTTGTGTGTATCAAATGTCGCAATGTAACTGGGTGACTATAAAGATGCTCTATAGGTATCTCCGAGGGTGTCTATTGAGTTGGCATGGATCAAGACTGGGATTTGTTACTCCGTGTGATGGAGAGTTATCTCAAGGCCCACTCGATAATACAATATCACTATAAGCCTTGCAAGCAATGTGACTAAAGAGTTAGCCACGAGATCTTGTATTACAGAACGAGTAAAGATACTTGCCGGTAACGAGGTTGAACTAGGTATGGAGATACCGACGTGTTGGAAATATGTCCTAGAGGCAATAATAAATTAGTTATTATCACATTTCCTTGTTCATGATAATCATTTATTATCCATTCTAGAATTGTATTGATTAGAAACTTAGATACATGTGTGGATACATAGACAGCACCATGTCCCTAGTATACCTCTAATAGACTAGCTCGTTGATCAAAGATGGTCAAGGTTTCCTAGCCATAGACATGATATGTCATTTGATAACGGGAGAATGATGTGATGGACAAGACCCAAACTGTAAACATAGCATATGATTGTGTCCATTTATTGCTATAGTTTTCCGCATGTCAAGTATCTGTTCCTATGACCATGAGATCATGCAACCCACTGACACCGAAGGAGTACCTTGTGTGTATCAAACGTTGCAACATAACTTGGTGACTATAACGGTGCTCTACAGGTATCTTCGAGGGTGTCTATTGAGTTTGCATGGATCAAGACTGGGATTTGTTACTCCGTGTGGCGGAGAAGTTTCTCAGGGCCCACTCGGTAATACAACATCACAATAAGCCTTGCAAGCAATGTGACTAAGTGTTAGCCATGGGATCTTGTATTACGGAATGAGTAAAGAGACTTGCCGGTAACAAGATTGAATTAGGTATAGAGATACCGACGATCGAATCTCGGGCAAGTAACATACCGATGAACAAAGGGAACAACATACGGGATTAACTAAATCCTTGGCATAGAGGTTCAACCGATAAAGATCTTCGTAGAATATGTAGGAACCAATATGGGCATCTAGGTCCCGCTATTGTTTCTTGATCGTAGAGGTGTCTCGGTCATGTCTACATAGTTCTCGAACCCGCAGGGTCTGCACACTTAAGGTTCAATGACGTTTCGGTGGTATAGAGTTATGGATGGTGGTGACCGAAGGTTGTTCGGAGTCCCGAATGAGATCCTGGACGTCACGAGGAGCCCCGGAATGGTCTGGAGGTAAAGATTGATATATAGGAAATCCTGTTTTGGTCAACGGAAATGTTTCAGGCTCATCGGTAGTGTACCGGGAGTGCCGGGAGGGGTACTGGGGACCATCGAGAGGGGTGTCTCGACCCAAGGGGCCACATGGGCTGTGGGAGGAGGCAAACCAGCCTTGGGTGGGCTGGCTGAAGCCCCCACTAAAGGTCCATGCGGCTGGGATGGGAAAAACCCAAAGGTGGAAAGGTGGAAAGTGTTTCCAAGTGGAGAGGAGGAATCCTACTCCGAGTAGGATTGGAGTAGGACTCCTCCACCTCCAATTTCGGCCAACCTTTGAGGGTTTGAGGCTGCCTTCTCCCTTCCCTCCCTCCTATATATTGGAAATATGCCCTAGAGGCAATAAATAAAGTGTTTATTATTATATTTCCTTGTTCATGATAATTGTTTATTATCCATGCTATAATTGTATTGATTGGAAACACATTACATTTGTGGGTAAATATACAACACATTGTCCCTAGTATGCCTCTAGTGAACTAGATCGTTGATCAAAGATGGTCAAGGTTTCCTAGCCATTGACATGTGATGTCATTTGATTACGGGATCACGTCATTAGGAGAATGATGTGATGGACAAGACCCAAACTACAAACGTAGCATATGGTCGTGTTAGTTTATTGCTACTCTTTTCTTCATGTCAAGTATATGTTCCTATGACCATGAGATCATGCAACTCACGGACATTGTAGGAGTGCCTTGTGTGTATCAAACATCACAACGTAACTGGGTGACTATAAAGGTGCTCTACAGGTGTCTCCGAGGGTGTCTGTTGAGTTGGCATGGATCAATACTGGAATTTGTTACTCCGTGTGACGGAGAGGTATCTCAGGGCTCACTCGGTAATACAACATCACAATAAGCCTTGCAAGCAATGTGACTAAGTGTTAGTTACGGGATCTTGTATTACGGAACGAGTAAAGAGACTTGGCAGTAACGAGGTTGAACTAGGTATGGAGATACCGACGATCGAATCTCGGGCATGTAACATACCGAAGAACAAAGGGAGCATCATACGGGATTAATTGAATCCTTGACATAGAGGTTGAACCGATAAAGATCTTCGTATAATATGTAGGAACCAATGTGGACATCCAGGTGCCACCATTGGTTATTGACCGTAGAGGTGTCTCGGTCATGTCTACATAGTTCTGGAACCCGCAGGGTCTGCACACTTAAGGTTTGGTGACGTTTCGGTAGTATAGAGTTATGTATGGTGGTGACCAAAGTTTGTTTGGAGTCCCGGATGAGATCCCGGATGTCGCGAGGAGCTTCGGAATGGTCCAGAGGTAAAGATTCATATATAGGAAGTCCTATTTTGGTCGCCAGAAAAGTTTCGGACTCATCGGTAGTGTACCAGGAGTGCCGGTAGTGTACCGGGAGGCCACCGGGAGGGGTATTTCGACCCAAGAAGCTACATGGGATGTAGGAGGGTGTAAACCAGCCCTTAGTGGTCTGGTGGAACATCCACAAGAGGCCCATGCGGCTGGAGGAAAAAGGCCTAAGAGAAAAAGTGAAAAAAGGCAAAATAGGGTGAATCCTAGTCCTACTAGGATTGGAGGTGGACTCCACCTCTCCCTCTCTCCTTCGGCCGAAGAAAGGAGGCCTTGTCCCTTGTGCCAAGGCCTCTCCTCCTCTCCTAATATATATACTAGAGGTTTTAGGGGTTTTGGACTAGATTTTCAGCCACGTGCTTCCCGTTCCTCCAATGCATAGTTTCTCCTCTAGATCGGATTTCTGCAGTGCTTAGGCGAAGCCCTGCCGGAATTGCTCCAACACCATCGTCGGAGCACCGTCATGCTGCCGGAGAACTCTTCTTACTCTCCACTCCTTCTTGCTAGATCAAGACAGTGGAGATCCTCATCAAGCTGTACGTGTGCTGAACGCGGAGGTGCCGTCCGTTCGGCGCTAGATCAGAAGGATCGTGATCAAGTTCGTGGGACGGATCGTGATCAAGTTCATGGGACGGATCGTGATCAAGTCCCAGATGGAGATCTAAAGCACAAGTTCATGGCCATATCATGTCACTTATGAATTGCATGTGATGTTAATCCTTTTATGCACCTTGTTTTGCTTAGTACGAAGGTAGGATTATAAGGTGATCCCTCACTTAAATTTGAAGATGAATTGAGTTCTCCCCGAGTGTGCACCATTGCGAAAGTTCGTCGTGTCGAGACACCACATGATGATCAGGTGTGATAGATTCTACGTTCACATACAACAGGTGCAAGCCAGTGTTGTACACGCAGAACACTCGGGTTAAACTTGACGAGACTAGCATGTACAGACATGGCCTCAGAACACAAGAGACCAAAAGGTCAAGCATGAGTCATATAGTAGATATAATCAACATAATGATGTTCACCATTGAAGCTACCTCAACTCACGTGATGATCGGACTTGAGTTGGTGGATTTGGATCATGTGACACTCAGATGACCTAAGGGATGTCAATTTGAGTGGGAGCTTTAGTAATTTGATTAACTAAACTCATTATCTTGAACAATAGTCTAAGTAAACTTTGCATATTTATGTTGTAGATCAATGGCTCGCGTAGTAGCACCCCTAAATTTTAATGCGTTCCTAGAGAAAGCTAAGTTGAAAGATGATGGAAGTAACTTTGTTGACTGGGCCCGTAATCTGAGGATTATCCTCACAGCTTCCCAAAAATCATATGTCCTTGATGCACCGCTTGGTGACCAACCAAAAGACATGACCTCCGAAGACGCTAAGAACGTTTGGGAGGCACGTACTGGAGATTACTCAATAGTTTAGTGTGCCATATTGTATCGCTTAGAACCGGGACTTCAAAGACGTTTTGAACATCATGGAGCATATGAGATGTTCCAGGAGTTGAAGTTTATCTTTCAGAAGAACGCCCGGATCAAGAGGTATGAAACCTCCGATAAGTTCTATGCTTGCAAGATGGAGGAGAACGGGTCTATCAGTGAACATATACTCAGAATGTCTGGGTATTCAACTCGTCTAGCGGAGTTGGGAATTGCCCTTCCGCCAGAGGCGATCACTGACAGAGTTCTTCAATCACTGCACCTAGTTACAAGAGCTTTGTGATGAACTATAACATGCACAGGATGAACAAGTCAGTCACCGAGCTGTTTGCGATGCTAAAAGTCGCTGAGTCTGAAATCCAGAAAGAACATCAAGTGTTGATGGTCAATAAAACCACTAGTTTCAAGAAAAATGGCAAGGTCAAGGGCATGGGCAAGAAGGGTAAAACCAAGAAGGATGGCGAAGCAATTGCTACTCCTATAAAGAAGCCCAAGCATGGACCCAAGCCAGAAACTGAGTGCTTTCATTGCAAGGGAACTGGTCACTAGAAGCGGAACTGCCCCAAGTACCTGGCTGACAAGAAGGCGGCCAACGACAAACAAGGTATATATGATATACATGTTATTGATGTGTACCTTACTAGATCTCGTAGTAGTGCCTGGGTATTTGATACCGGTTCGGTTGCTCACATTTGCAACTCAAAGCAGGAACTACAGAATAAACGAAGGCTGGCAAAGGACAAAGTGACGATGCGTGTGGGAAATGGTTCCAAGGTTGATGTGATCACCGTCGGCACGCTCTCTCTTCGATTACCATCGGGATTAGTGATGAACCTAAATAATTGTTATTTAGTTCCTGTGTTAAGCATGAACATTATATCTGGATCTTGTTTATTGCGAGACGGTTACTCATTTAAATCAGAGAATAAAGGTTGTTCTATTTATATGAGTAATATATTTTATGGTCATGCACCCAATGTTAGGGGTTTATTCATATTGAATCTTGATAGTGATGACACACATGTTCATAACATTGATGCCAAAAGATGTAGAGTTGATAATGATAGTACCACTTTCTTGTGGCACTGCCGTTTAGGTCATATTGGTGTTAAATGCATGAGGAAGCTCCATGCTGATGGACTTTTGGAGTCACTTGATTTTGAAACACTTGACACATTTGAACCATGCTTCATGGGCAAGATGACTAAAACGCCGTTCTCTGGTACAATGGAACGGGCGAGTGACTTATTGGAAATCATACATATTGATGTGTGCGGTCCAATGAATGTTACAGCACGTGGTGGATATCGTTATTTTCTCACCTTCACTGATGACTTAACTAGATATGGGTATATTTACTTAATGAAACACAAGTCGGAAATGTTTGAAAAGTTCAAGCAATTTGAGAGTGAAGTTGAGAGTCATCGTAACAACAAGATTAAGTTCCCGCGATCTGATCGAGGAGGTGAATATCTGAGTTATGAGTTTGGCAGTCACTTAAGACAGTGTGGAATTGTTTCACAGTTGACACCGCCCGGAACACCACAACGTAATGGTGTGTACGAACGTCGTAATCGAACCTTATTAGATATGGTGTGTTCTATGATGTCTCTTGCTGATTTGCCACTATCGTTTTGGGGTTATGCATTAGAGACAGCTGCATTCACTTTAAATAGGGCACCATCAAAATCCGTTGAGTCGACGCCATATGAACTGTGGTTTGGCAAGAAGCCAAAGTTGTCGTTTCTTAAAGTGTGGGGATGCGATGCTTATGTCAAAAAGCTTCAGCGTGAAAAGCTGGAACCCAAAGCAGAGAAATGCGTCTTCATAGGATACCCGAAAGAGACAGTCACGTATACCTTCTATCTCAGATCCGAAGGCAAAGTGTTTGTCGCTAAGAACGGAACATATCTTGAGAAAGAGTTTCTCTCGAAAGAATTGAGTGGGAGGAAAATAGAGCTCGATGAGGTTATTGAACCTTTACTTCAACCAGAAAGTAGCACAACGCAGAAAGATGTTTCTGTGGAACCTATGACGGTAGAAGAGGAAGTTAATGATGATAATCATGAAAATTCGGATCAAGATGCTATTGAACCTCGTAGGTCGACAAGGCCGCGTACTACCCCTGAGTGGTACGGCAACCCTGTCTTAGAGGTCATGTTGTTGGACAACAACGAACCTACGAGCTATGGAGGAGCAGTGATGGGCCCGGATTCCGAGAAATGGTTAGAGGCCATGAAATCCGAGATGTGATCCATGTATGAAAACAAAGTATGGACTTTGAAAGTATTACCTGAAGGGCGAAAGGCCATTCAGAACAAATGGATCTTTAAGAAGAAGACAGACGCGGACGGTAATGTCACCATCTATAAAGCTCGACTTGTGGCAAAGGGTTTTTCATAAGTTCAAGGAGTTGACTACGATGAGACTTTCTCACCCATAGCGATGCTTAAGTCTGTCAGAATCATGTTAGCAATAGCTGCTTATTTCGACTATGAAATTTGGCAGATGGATGTCAAAACGGCGTTCCTCAACGGTTTCCTTGCGGAAGAGTTGTATATGATGCAACCGGAAGGTTTTGTCGATCCAGAGAGTGCTGACAAAGTTTGCAAACTCCAGCGATCCATTTATGGACTGGTGCAAGCATCTCGGAGTTGGAATAAGCGCTTTGATGAGGTGATGAAAGCGTTTGAGTTTATACAAGTTTACGGAGAAGCTTGTATTTACAAGAAAGTGAGTGGGAGCTCTATAGCGTTTCTAGTATTATATGTGGATGACATATTGCTGATTGGAAACAATATAGAGATGCTGGAAAGCGTGAAGGAATATTTGAACAAGAGTTTTTCAATGAAGGACCTAGGAGAAGCTGCTTTCATATTAGGCATCAAGATTTATAGAGATAGATCGAGACGCTTAATAGCACTTTCACAGAGCACATACCTTGATAAAGTTTTGAAGAAGTTTAAAATGGATCAGTCCAAGAAGGGGTTCTTGCCTGTGTTACAAGGTGTGAAGTTGAGTAAGACTCAATGCCCAGTAACTGCAGAAGATAGAGAAAATATGAGTGTCATCCCCTATGCTTCAGCCATAGGCTCTATCATGTATGCAATGATGTGCACAAGACCCGATGTCAGCCTTGCCATAAGTATGGCCGGAAGGTTTCAAAGTGATGCTGGAATGGAGCACTGGCAAGCAGTCAAGAATATCCTTAAGTACCTGAAAAGGACTAAGGAAATGTTTCTTGTTTATGAAGGTGATGAAGAGCTCGTCATATAGGGTTACGTCGATGAAAGCTTTGACACTGATCCGAACGACTCTAAGTCGCAAACGGGATACATATTTATTCTCAACGGGGGAGCGGTAAGCTGGTGTAGTTCCAAGCAAAGCGTGGTAGCCGATTCTACGTGTGAAGCGGAGTACATCGCAGCCTCGGAGGCGGCGAAGGAAGGTGTCTGGATGATGCAGTTCATGACAGATTTTGGAGTAGTGCCCAGTGCACTGAATCCAATGAACCTGTTCTGTGACAACACTAGTGCCATTGCTCTTGCCAAGGAACCAAGGTTTCACAATAGAACCAGACACATAAAGCGACACTTCAACTCCATCCGTGATTACATCGAGGAGAAGGACATAAATATTTGCAAAGTGCACACGGATCTGAATGTTGCAGACGCGTTGACTAAACCTCTTCCAACGGCTAAACATGATCAACACCAGAACAGCAAGGGTGTTCGATTCATTACAATGTGAATCACATAGTGATGTGAACTAGATTATTGACTCTAGTGCAAGTGGGAGACTGTTGGAAATATGCCCTAGAGGCAATAAATAAAGTGTTTATTATTATATTTCCTTGTTCATGATAATCGTTTATTATCCATGCTATAATTGTATTGATTGGAAACACATTACATGTGTGGGTAAATAGACAACACATTGTCCCTAGTATCCCTCTAGTGAACTAGCTCGTTGATCAAAGATGGTCAAGATTTCCTAGCCATTTACATGTGATGTGATTTGATTACGGGATCACATCATTAGGAGATTGATATCATGGACAAGACCCAAACTACAAATGTAGCATATGATCGTGTCAGTTTATTGCTACTGTTTTCTGCATGTCAAGTATATGTTCCTATGACCATGAGATCATGCAACTCACGGACATCGGAGGAGTGCCTTGTGTGTATCAAACATCGTAATGTAACTGGGTGACTATAAATGTGCTCTACAGGTGTCTCCGAGGGTGTCTGTTGAGTTGGCATGGATCAATACTGGGATTTGTTACTCCGTGTGACGGAGAGGTATCTCAGGGCCCACTCGGTAATACAACATCACAATAAGCCTTGCAAGCAATGTGACTAAGTGTTAGTTACGGGATCTTGTATTACGGAACGAGTAAAGAGACTTGCCGGTAACGAGGTTGAACTAGGTATGGAGATACCAACGATCAAATCTCGGGCAAGTAACATACCGAAGAACAAAGGGAACATCATACGGGATTAATTGAATCCTTGACATAGAGGTTCAACCGATAAAGGTCTTCATAGAATATGTAGGAACCAATGTGGACATCCAGGTCCCGCCATTGGTTATTGACCTTAGAGGTGTCTCGGTCATGTCTACATAGTTCTCGAACACGCAGGGTCTGCACACTTAAGGTTTGGTGACGTTTTGGTAGTATAGAGTTATGTATGGTGGTGACCGAAGGTTTTTCGGAATCCCGGATGAGATCCCGGACGTCATGAGGATCTTAGGAATGGTCCGGAGGTAAATATTCATATATAGGAAGTCCTGTTTTGGTCGCCGGAAAAGTTTTGGGCTCATCGGTAGTGTACCGGGAGTGCCGGTAGTGTACCGGGAGGCCACCGGGAGGGGTATTTCGACCCAAGAGGCTACATGGGCTGTAGGAGGGTGTAAACCAGCCCTTAGTGGGCTGGTGGAACATCCACAAGAGGCCCATGCGGCTGGAGGAAAAAGGCCTAAGAGAAAAAGTGAAAAAAGCAAAATAGGGTGAATCCTAGTCCTACTAGGATTGGAGGTGGACTCCACCTCTCCCTCTCTCCTTCGGCCGAAGCAAGGAGGCCTTGGACCTTGTGCCAAGGCCTCTCCTCCTCTCCTCTTATATATACTGGAGGTTTTAGGGTTTTTGCACTAGATTTTTATCCACGTGCTGCCCGTTCCTCCAGTGCATAGTTTCACCTCTAGATCGGATTTCTGCAGTGCTTAGGCGAAGCCCTGCCGGAATTGCTCCACCACCATCGCCGGAGCGCCATCACGCTGCCGGAGAACTCTTCTTCCTCTCCACTCCTTCTTGCTGGATCAAAACGGTGGATATCGTCATCAAGCTGTACGTGTGCTGAACGTGGAGGTGCCGTCCGTTCGGCGCTAGATCGGAAGGATCGTGATCAAGTTCGTGGGACGGATCGTGATCAAGTTCATGGGAACGATGATGATCGGATCACGGGATGGATCATGATTGGATCGCAGGACGGATCGTGATTGGATCGCGGGACGCACGTCGATTTGGATCGCGAAGACGTTCGACTACGCCAACCGCGTTTCTTAACGCTTCCCGCTTAGCGATCTACAAGGGTATGTAGATCCACTCTCCCTCTCGTAGATGCTCATCACCATGGATAGATATGCATGTGCGTAGGAATATTTTTGTTTCCCATGCAACGTTCCCCAACACTATATATACTGAAGGATTTAGAGGGAAGAGCTAACCGTAATTGCCACTTGATGCCCTTTTCTTCCTCTAGATTTGTTTCTCCTCTAGATTAGTTCTGCGGTGGTTAGGCGAAGCCTTGCAGGATTAGTTCACCACCATCGCCACCATGCCATTGTGCTGCCAGAGAAATCATCTATCTCTCTGCTCCCTCTTGCTGGATCAAGAAGGCGGAGATCGTCATCGAGCTATACGTGTGCTGAACACGGAACTGTCGTCCTTTCGGCGCTAGATCGGAAGGACCGTGATCAAGATCGTGAGAGGATTCGTGATTGCGTCGCGAGACGGATCATGATGGGATCTCAGGACGGATCATGATTGGATCGCGAGATGGATCGTATGGGATCATGGGACGCTCGGCAATTTGGATCGCAAATACGTTCGACTACATCAACCGCATTTATTAATTCTTCCCGCTTAGCGATCTACAAGGGTATGTAGATCCACTCACCCTCTCGTACATGCTCATCACCCTGGATAGATCTTGCGTGTGCATAGGAATTTTTTTGTTTCCCATGCAACATTCCCAAACAGTGGCATCATGAGCTAGGTCTATATGGAGTTGAGATCTCGAGTAGAACACAAAGGAGTTTGTTGGCGTTGATGCTTAGATTGCTTCCTCCCTTGGTCGTTTTTTGGTTTACCGATATTGTGGGATGAAGTGGCCCGGACCAACCTTACTCGTACGCTTATGAGAGACCGGTTCCATCGACTGACGTGTAACTTTGTTGCACATAGATGGCTGGCAGGTGTCTGTTTCTCCTACTTTAGTTGGATCGGATTCGACAAAGGCGGTCCTTGAGAAGGTTGAAAATCAACTTATGTAACACCGTTGTGGTTTTTGCATAGGTGAGAATTGTTCTTGCTAGATACCCGTACCAGCCACGTAAAACATGCAACAACAATTAGAGGACGTCTAACTTGTTTTTGCAGGGTATGTTGTGATGTGATATGGCCAATTACATGATGAGATATATGTGATGTATGAGATGATCATGTTTGGTATAGAATATCACGACTTGCATGTCGATGAGTACGGCAACCGGCAGGAGACATAGGGTTGTCTTTAATTATTGTATGGCCTGGGTGTCAACTATTAAGTGCCTATTAATGGTGGGCGCGACAACACCGATGGCGACACAATGATGGAGATCATGGTGTTTTGCCGGTGACGATGGAGATCAAAAGCACAAGTTCATGGCCATATCATGTCACTTATGATTTGCATGTGATGTTAGTCCTTTTATGCACCTTGTTCTGCTTAGGACGATGGTAGCATTATAAGGTGGTCCCTCACTAAAATTTCAAGGTCAATTGTGTTCTCCCCGAGTGTGCACCGTTGCGAAATTTCGTCGTGTCGAGACACCACGTGATGATCGGGTGTGATAGACTCTACGTTCACATACAATGGGTGCAAGCCAGTGTTACACATGCAGAACACTCTGGTTAAACTTGACGAGCCTAGCATGTACAGAAATGGCCTCGGAACACAAGAGACCGAAAGGTCGAACACGAGTCATATAGTAGATATGATCAACATGATGATGTTCACCATTGAAACCACCTCAACTCACGTGATGATCGGACTTGAGTTGGTGAATTTGGATCATGTATCACTCGAATGACCGGAGGGATGTCAATTTGAGTGGGAGTTCTTAAGTAATATGATTAATTGGACTCATTATCATGAACATAGTTAGTAGTGTCTTTGCAAATTATGTTGTAGATTACTAGCTAACGTTGTAGCTCCCTTGAATTTTTATATGTTCCTAGAGAAATAGAGTTGAAAGATGATGGTAGCAATATTGCGGACTGGGTCCGTGAGCTGAGGATTGTCCTCATTACTGCACAGAAGGCTTATGTCCTTAATGCACCGCTCAGTGCGCCATCCCCTCTAGCATCGTCTGTAGATGTTGTGAACATCTGACAGACACGTTACGATGACTACTTTATAGTTCACTGCATCATGCATTATGTCCTAGAATTGAGGCTCTGAAATGTTTTGAACGTCACCGAACATATGAGACGTTCTAAGAGCTGAAATTGGGATCTCAGGCTCATGCCCGTGTTGCAAGATATGAGATCTGCAACAAGATTCTGTGCCTGCAAGATGAAGGAGAATAGCTCAATCGTTGAGCACGTGCTAGATTGTCTGGGTACTACAATCGCTTGAATCGAGTGGGAGTTGATCTTCCAGATAAGATAGTGATTGATATAGTTATCCAAGTCACTATCACTGAGCTACTAGAGCTTCATGATGAACTATGAAATGTTAGGGATAGAAATGATGATCCCTGAGCTATTCGTGATGTTTGACACCACAAAGGTAGAAATCAAGAAGGAGCATCAAGTGTTGATGGTTAGTAAAACCACTAGTTTCAAGAAGGGCAAGGGCACGGAGGGAAACTTCATGGACGGCAAGTCAGTTGCTGCTCCAGTGAAGAAACCCAAAGTTGAACCCAAACCCAAGACTAAATGCTTCTATTATGAGGAGAGTGGTCGCTGAAGCGGAGCAACCCTAGATACTTTGTATATAAGAAGGCTGGCAACATCGACAGAAGTATATTTTGATATACGTGTTATTGACGTGTACCTTGCTAGTACTCCTAGTAGCACCTGGGTATAGGATACCGTTTCGGTTGCTAAATTATAGTAACTCGGAATAAAAGCTACAGAATAAACGGAGACTAGCTAAGGGTGAGGTGATGATGTGTGTTGGAAATGTCTCCAAGGTTGATGTGATCAATATCGCACACTCTCTCTACCTTCGGGATTAGTGACGAACCTAAATAAATGTTATTTGGTGTTTGCGTTAAGCATGAACATGATTAGATCGTGTTTATTGCAATACGGTTATTCATTTAAGTTAGAGCATAATGGTCATTCTGTTTTCATTAATAATACCTTCAATGGTCATGCACCCAATGAGAATGTTTTGTTGAATCTTGATCGTAGTAATACACATATTCATAACATAGATGCCAAAAGATACAAAGTTAATAATGATACTACCACATACATGTGGCACTACGGCTAAATGTCATATTGGTGTAAAGCGCATGAAGAAACTCCATGCTGATGGATCTTTGGACTCATTCGATTACGAATCAGTTGAGATATGCGGACCATGCCTCGTGGGCAAGATGACTAATACCCCGTTTTCAATATGATGGAGCGGGGCAAGTAACTTATTGGAAATGATACATGTTGATGTATACGGTCCAATGAGTGTTGTAGCGTGCGGTGGATATCGTTATTTTCTTACCTTCACTGATGATTTGAGTAGATATAGTGTATATTTACTTAATAAAACACAAGTCTGAAATGTTTGAAAAGTTCAAACAAATTCAGAGTGAAGTTTAAGATCATCAAGACAAGAAGATAAGAATGTCTACGATATGATCGTGGAGGTGAATATCTGAGTTACGAGTTTGGCATACAACTTTAGACAATGTGAAAGTTGTTTCACAGCTCACGCCATCTGGAACACCCTAGTGTGATGGTGTGTCTGAACGTCATAGTCGTGCTCTATTAGATATGGTGCGTACTATGATTTTCCTTATCGTTTTTGCCACTATCGTTTTAGGGTTATGCATTAGAGACAACTGCATTCACTTTAAATGGGGCACCATCTAAATCCGTTGAGATGACACCGTATGAATTATGGTTTGTTAGAAACCTAAGCTGTCATTTCTCAAAGTTTCGGAATGCAACACTTATGTCTGATAAGCTCGAGCCCAAAGCGGAGAAGTGCAACTTCATAGGATACCCTAAGAACAGTTGGGTATAGCTTCTATCTCAGATCCGAGTGCAAAGTGTTTGTTGCTAAAAATGGGTCCTTTCTTGAGAAAGATTTTCTCTCGAAAGAATTGAGTGGGAGAAAGATAGAACTTGATGAGGTTGTTGAACCTTTGTTTCAACTAGAGAGTAGCGTAGTGCAGAAATATGTTTCTATGGAGCCTACGTTAGTTGAAGAGGAAGTTAATAATGATGATCATGAAGCTTCGGATCAAGTTACTATCGAACCTCGTAGGTCGACAAGGACGTGTACTGCTCCTGAGTGGTACAACAACCCTGTCTTAGAGGTCATGTTGTTAGACAACGATGAACCTACGAGCTATGGAGAAGTGATGATGTGCCCGGATTCCGATAAATGGTTAGAGGCCATGAAATCCGAGAAAGGATCCATGCATGAAAACAAATTATGGACTTTGGTAGACTTGCCCGTTGAACGGCAGGTCTTTGAGTACAAATGGACCTTTAAGATGAAGACAGACGCTGATGGTGAATATCACCATTTATAAAGCTCGACTTGTCGCAAAGAAGTTTCCAACAAGTTCAAGGAGTTGACTGCGATGAGACTTTCTCACTCGTAGCGATGCTAAAGTCTGTTGGAATTATGTTAGCAGTTGTTGCGTTTTTCAATTATGAAATCTGGGAGATGGATGGCAAAACATCATTTCCTTAAGGAAAGGTTGTATGAGATACAACTAGAAGGGTTTTGTCAATCCTAAGGATGCTAAAAGGTGGGCAAGCTCCAGCGATCCTTCTATGGACTGGAGCAAGCATCTCGGAGTTGGAATATACGCTTTGATGACGTGATCAAAGTTTTTGAGTCTATACAAAGTTTATGAGAAACTTGTATTTAAAATAAAGTGAGTGGGAGCACTATAGAATTTTTGATAAGCATATGCGGATGACATATTGTTGATCGGAAATGATGTAGAATTTCTGGAAAGCATATAGGGTTGTTTCAAAAGAGTTTTTCAAAGGAAGACCTAGATAAAGCTACTTAATTGTTGGGCATCGAGATCTATAGAGATAGATCAAGACGCCTGATGAGATTTTCAATGAGTACATACCTTGACAAGATTTTGAAAGAGTTCAAAGTGGATCAGTCAAAGAAAGAGTTCTTGCTGATTTGTAAGGTGTGAAGTTGAGTGAGACTCAAAGCTCGACCACGGCAGAAGAAAGAGAAAGGACGAAGGTCGTCCCCTATGCCTTAGCCATAGGCTCTATAATATGTCATGCTGTGTACCGCACTTGGTGTGTGCCTTGCCATGAGTCCATCAAGGGGTACAAAAGTGATCCAGGAGTGGATCACTCAACAGCGATCAAAATTATCCTTAGTAACTAGAGGACTAAGGAGATGTTTCTCGATTATGGAGGTGATAAAGAGTTCCTTGTAAAGAGTTACGTTGATGCAAGCTTTAACACCAATCCGGATGACTCTTAGTAGCAAACTAGATACATATAGTGGAGCAGCCATTTGGAATAGTTCCAAGAGAAGTGTGGTAGCAGTATTTACAGTATGACATAGAGATTTGCAAAGTACACACGACTCTGAATATCACAGACCCATTGACTAAAAGACCTCTCTCACATGCAAAGCATGATCGAGCCCCAGAACTCATTGGGTGTTAGATTCAAAACAATGTGAATCACATGGTGATGTGGACTAGATTATTGACTCTAGTGCAAGTGGGAGACTATTGAAAATATGCCGTAGAGGCAATAAGAAATTAGTTATTATCATATTTCCTTGTTCATGATAATCATTTATTATCCATGCTAGAATTGTATTGATTGGAAACTCATATACATGTGTGGATACATAGAGAACACCATGTCCCTAGTATGCCTCTAATAGACTAGCTCATTGATAAAAGATGGTGAAGGTTTCCTAGCCATAGACATGAGATGTCATTTGATAACGGGATCACATCATTAGGAGAATGATGTGATGGATAAGACCCAAACTATAAACATAGAATATGATCGTGTCAGTTTATTGCTATAGTTTTCCGCATGTCAAGTATCTGTTACTATGACCTTGAGATCACGCAACCCACTGACACCGAAGGAGTACCTTGTGTGTATCAAATGTCACAACGTAACTAGGTGACTATAAAGGTGCTCTACATTTATCTTCGAGGATGTCTGTTGAGTTGGCATGGATCAAGACTGGGATTTGTTACTCTGTGTGACGGAGAGGTATCTCAGGGCCACGCGGTAATACAACATCACAATAAGCCTTGCAAGCAATGTGACTAAGTGTTAGACATGGTATCTTGTATTAAGGAACAAGTAAAGATACTTGCCGGTAATGACATTGAACTAGGTATAGAGATACCGACGATAGAATCTCGGGCAAGTAACATACCGATGAACAATGGGAACAACACACGGGATTAACTGAATCCTTGGCATAGAGGTTCAACCGATAAAGATCCTCATAGAATATGTAGGAACCAATATGGGCATCCAGGTCCCGCTATTGGTTATTGACCGTAGAGGTGTCTTAGTCATGTCTACATAGTTCTTGAACCCGCAGGGTCTGCACACTTAAGGTTCGGTGACGTTTCGGTAGTATAGAGTTATGGATGATGGTGACCGAAGGTTGTCCGGAGTCCCGGATGAGATCCTGGACATCATGAGGAGCTCCGGAATGGCCCAGAGGTAAATATTGATATATATAGGAAGTCCTGTTTTGGTCACCGGAAAAGTTCCGGGCTCATCGATAGTGTACCGGGAGTGCCGGAAGGGGTATCGGGGACCATCGGGAGGGGTGTCTCGACCGAAGGGGCCACATGGGCTGTGGGAGGAGGCAAACCAGCTCCTGGTTGGCTGGTGAAGCCCCCACTAAAGGCCCATGCGTCTGGGGTGGGAAAACCCAAAGGTGGGAAGGCAGAAAGTGTTTCCATGTGGACAGGAGGAATCCTACTCCTAGTAGGATTGGAGTAGGACTCCTCCACCTTCAATTTCGGCCAACCTTTGAGGGTTTGAGGCTGCCTTCTCCCCTCGCTCCCTCCCTCCTATATATACTAGAGGATTTAGAGGGAAGAGCTAACCCTAATTGCCACGTGCTGCCCTCTTCTTCCTGTAGATTTGTTTCTCCTCTAGATTAGTTTTGCGGTGCTTAGGCGAAGCCCTGTAGGATTAGTTCACCACCGCCGCCACCACGCCATTGTTCTGCCAGAGAAATCATCTACCTCTCCGCTCCCTCTTGCTGGATCAATAAGGCGGAGATCATCATCGAGCTATACATGTGCTAAACGCGGAGGTGTCTTCCTTTTGGCGCTAGATCGGAAGGACCGTGATCAAGATCGTGAGACGATTCATGATTGGATCGCGGGATGGATCATGATGGGATCGTGGGACGGATCATGATTGGATCGCAAGATGGATCGTGATGGGATCGCGGGACGCTCGGCGATTTGGATCGCGAAGACATTCGACTACATCAACCGTGTTTCTTAACGCTTCCCGCTTAGCAATCTACAAGGGTATGTAGATCCGCTCTCCTTCTCGTAGATGCTCATCACCATGGATAGATCTTGCATGTCTGTAGGAAATGTTTTGTTTCCCATGCAATGTTCCCCAACACGACGATCAAATCTCGAGCAAGTAATATACCAAAGAACAAAAGGAACAGCATACAGGATTAACTGAATCCTTGACATAGAGGTTCAACCGATAAAGATCTTCATAGAATATGTAGGAACCAACACGGGCATCCAGGTCCCTCTATTGTTTATTGACCGTAGAGGTGTCTCGATCATGTCTACATAGTTCTCGAACCCGCAGGGTTTGCACACTTAAGGTTCGGTGACGTTTTAGTAGTATAAAGTTATGTATGGTGGTGAACGAATGTACTTCGGAGTCCCGGATGAGATCCCTGACATCACGAGGAGCTCCGGAATGGTCCGGAGGTAAAGATTGATATATAGGAAGCCCTATTTTGGTCATTGGAAAAGTTTCGGGCTCATTGGTAGTGTACCGGGAGTGCCGGGAGGGTGCCGGGGGACCATCGGGAGGTGTGTCTCGTCCCAAAGGCCTCATGGTCCATGGGAGGAGTCAAAACAGCCCTTGGTGGGATGGACTAAGCCCCTACTAAGGCCCATGCAGCTAGGGGTGGGAAAACCCCAAAAGGTGGAGAGGTGTAAAGAGGTTCCAAGTGGAAAGGAGGAATCCTTCTCCTAATAGGATTGGAGTAGGACTCCTCCACCTCCAATTTCGACCAAACCTTGAGGGTTTGAGGCTGCCTCCTCCCCTCCCTCCCTCCTATATATACTAGAGGATTTAGAGGGAAGATCTAACCCTAATTTCCACGTGCTGCCATCTTCTTCCCTAGATCAGTTTCTCCTCTAGATTAGTTCTGCGGTGCTTAGGCGAAGCCCTGCAGGATTAGTTCACCACCACAGCGACCACGCCGTTGTAATGCCAGAGAACTCATCTACCACTCCGCTCCCTCTTGGTGATCAATAAGGCGGAGATCTTAATCGAGTTGTACGTGTGCTGAACGCGGAGGCGCCGTCCATTCGGCGCTAGATCGAAAGGACCGTGATCATGATCGCGAGACAATTCGTGATTTGATCACGGAACGGATCGTGATGTGATCGCGAAACGGATCGTGATTGGATCACGAGATGGATCGTGATGGGATCGCGGGATGCTCGGCGATTTGGATAGTGAAGACGTTCGACTACATCAACTGCGTTTCTTAATGCTTCCCGCTTAGCGATCTACAAGGGTATGTAGATCCACTCTCCCCCTCTTAGATGTTCATCACCATGGATAGATCTTGCGTGTGCGTAGGAAATTTTTTGTTTCCCATGCAACATTCCCCAATAGTGGCATCTGAGCTAGGTCTATGTGTAGATGAGATCACGAGCAGAACAGAAAGGAGTTTGTGGGCGTTGATGCTTAGATTGCTTCCTTCCTTGCTCGTGTTTTAGTTCAGCGGTATTGTGGGATGAAGCGGCCCGGACCAACCTTACTCGTATGGTTATGAGAGATCGGTTCCATCGACTGACGTGTAACTTCGTTGCACAAAGATGGTTGGCGGGTGTATGTTTCTCCTACTTTAGTTTGATCGGATGCGACAAAGGCGGTCCTTGAGAAGGTTGAAAAGCAACTTATGTATCGCCGTTGTGTTTTTTGCGTTGGTGAGAATTGTTCTTGCTAGATACCCGTAGCAGCCACGTAAAACTTGCAACAACAATTAGAGGATGTCTAACTTGTTTTTGCAGGATATGTTGTGATGTGATATTGCCAATTACATGATGAGATATATGTGATGTATGAGATGATCATGTGTTGAATAGAATATCACGACTTGCATGTCGATGAGTACGACAATCGGCAAGAGCCATAGGGTTGTCTTTAGTTATTGTATGACCTGCGTGTCAATCATTAAGCGCCTCGTAATGCTTTACTTTATCGCTAAGCGGTAGCAATAGTAGTGGAAGCATGGTGGGCGCGACAACCCGGATGGCGACACGTTGATGGAGATAAAGATGATGTAGTCATGGTGTTTTGCCGGTGACGATGGAGATCATGCCGGTGCTTTCAAGATGGAGATCAAAAGCACAAGTTCATGGCCATATCATGTCACTTATGATTTGCATATGATGTTAGTCCTTTTATGCACCTTGTTTTGCTTAGGACGATGGTAGCATTATACGGTGGTCCCTAACAAAAATTTCAAGATCAATTGTGTTCTCCCCTAGTGTGCACCGTTGCGAAAGTTCACCGTCTCGAGACACCACGTGATGATCGGGTGTGATAGACTCTACGTTCACATACAACGGGTGCAAGCCAGTGTTGCACGTGCGGAACACTCGGGTTAAACTTGACGAGCCTAGCATGTACGGACATGGCCTCGGAACACAAGAGACTGAAAGGTCGAACATGAGCCATATAGTAGGTATGATCAACATGATGATGGTCACCATTGAAACCACCTAAACTCACGTGATGATCGGACTTGAGTTGGTGAATTTGGATCATGTATCACTCAGATGACCCGAGGGATGTCAATTTGAGTGTGAGTTCTTAAGAAATATGATTAATTGAACTCATTATCATGAACATAGTCAAAATGTCCTTGCAAATTATGTTGTAGATTACTATATCGCACTGTAGCTCCCTTGAATTTTTTATATGTTCCTAGATAAATACAGTTGAAATATGATGGTAGCAATATTGCGGACTGGGTCCGTGATCTGAGGATTGTCCTCATTGATGCACAGAAGGCTTATGTCCTTAATGCACCGCTCGGTGCGCCACCCCCTCTAGCATCATCTGTAGATGTTGTGAACATCTAACAGGCACATTCCGATGACTACTTGATATTTCAATGCGTCATGCATTACGACTTAGAATTGAGGCTCCAAAACATGTTGAATGTCACGGAACATATGAGATGTTCTAAGAGTTGAAATTGGGATCTCAGGCTCGTGCCCGTGTTGTGAGATATGAGATATCCAACAAGATTATTTGCCTACAAGATGAAGGAGAATACCTCAATCATTGAGCATGTGTTCAGATTGTTTGGGTGCTACAATCGCTTGAATCAAGTGGGAGTTGATCTTCTAGATAAGATGGTGATTTATATAGGTCTCCAAGTCACTGTCACTAAGCTACTAGAACTTCATGATGAACTATAATTATGCCAGGGATGGAAATGATGATCCATGAGCTATTAGCGATGTTTGACACCGCGAAGGTAGATATCAAGAAGGAACATCAAGTGTTGATGGTTAGTAAAACCACTAGTTTCAAAAAGGGAAAGGGTAAGGAGGGAAACTTCAGGGATGGCAAGTCAGTTGCTGCTCCAGTGAAGCAACCCAAAGTTTAACCCAAACCCAAGACTTAGTGCTTCTATCATGAGGAGAGCGGTCATTGAAGCGGAACAACCCTATATACTTGGTAGTTAAGATGGCTGGCAACGTTGAGAGAAGTATATTTGATATACGTCTTATTGATGTGTACCTTGCTAGTACTCCTAGTAGCACCTGGGTATTGGATACTGGTTCGATTGCTAAATGTTAGTAACTCGAAATAAAAGCTATGGAATAAACAGAGACTAGCTAAGGGTGGGGTGACGATGTGTGTTGGAAATGTCTCCAAGGTTGATGTGATCAACACCGCACGCTCTCTCTACCTTCAAGATTAGTGACAGACCTAAATAAATGTTATTTGGTGTTTGCGTTAAGCATGAACATGATTAGATCATGTTTATTGGAACAAGGTTATTCATTTAAGTTAGAGAATAATGGTAATTTTGTTTAGATGAATAATACCTTCAATGGTCATGCACTCAATGAGAATGGTTTGTTGAATCTTGAACATAGTAACAGACATGTTCATAACATTGATGCCAAAAGATACAAAGTTAATAATGATAGTACCACATACTTGTGGCACTGCCGCTAAATGTCATATTGGTATAAATCACACGAAGAAACTCCATGCTTATGGATCTTTGAACTCATTCGATTTCAAATCGGTTGAGACGTGCGGACCATGCCTCATGGGCAAGATGACTAGAGACCCCGTTTTTTCGGTATGTTCGAGTGGGCTAGTAACTTATTGGAAATAATACATGTTGATGTATGCGGTCCAATGAGTGTTGTAGTGTGCAGTGGATATCGTTATTTTGTTACCTTCACTGATGATTTAAGTATATATGAGTATATTTACTTAATGAAACACAAGTCTAAAACGTTTGAAAAGTTCAAACAAATTCAGAGTGAAGTTTAAAATCATCGTGACAAGAAGATAAAAATGTCTAGGATATGATCGTGGAGGTGAATATCTGAGTTATGAATTTGGCATACAACTTTAGACAATGTGAAAGTTGTTTCACAACTGACGCCACCTAGAACACCATGGTGTGATGGTGTGTCCGAACGTCATAGTCGTGCTCTATTGGATATGGTGTGTACTATGATGTCTGTTCTCGTTTTGCCACTATAGTTTTGGGGTTATGCATTAAAGACAACTACATTGACTTTAAATAGGGCACCATCTAAATCCATTGAGATGACACCGTATGAATTATGGTTTGATAGAAACATAAGTTGTCATTTCTTAATGTTTGAGGCTTCAGCGCCTATGTGAAAAAGGTTTTCAGCTAATGAGCTCGAACCCAAAGCGGACAAATGCATCTTCATAGAATACCCTAAGAGCAGTTGGGTATATCTTCTATCTCAGATCCGAGTGCAAAGTGTTTTTTGCTAAAATGGGTCCTTTATCGCGAAAGATTTTCTCTCGAAAGAATTGAGTGGGAGGAATATAGAACTTGATGAGGTTGTTGAACCTTTGTTTCAACCAGAGAGTAGCGCAGCGTAGAAAGATGTTTCCGTGGAGCCTATGTTAGTTGAAGAGGAAGTTAATGATGATGGTCATGAAGCTTCGGATCAAGTTACTATCAAAACTCGTAGGTCAACAAGGACGCATAATGCTCCTCAGTGGTACGACAACCCTGTCTTTGTAGGACCGAAAGTATGTCTAGAGGGGGAGTGATTAGACTACTTGACCAATTAAAAGTTTTTCCTATACCAAGTTTTAGGGTTGACAGTTTTTAGCATTTCATGACAAGTCAAGTACACCCTACACATGCAAGTCTAAGAGTATATAGCAGCGGAAAGTAATGACAAGCATGTATAGAAGGGATAGGGTAGGAAGATCAAACGCAATTGTAGACACGATAATTTTTTCCGTGGTTCCGATAGGTGGAGCTATCGTACATCCATGTTTATGGAGTCTTCAACCCACGGAGGGTAACGGTCGCGAGAGTCCACGGTGGGCTCCACCCAAAAGGGTCCACAAAGTAGCAACCTTGGCTATTCGATACGGCTTCCGTCCACGAAGGACTAGCCTCACTATGGGTAGATCTTCGCGAAGTAGGCGATCTCCTTGCCCTTACAAACTTCTTGGTTCACTCCACAGCATGAAGTAGGAGGCTCCCAAGCGACACCTAACCAATCTAGGAGGCATCACCCTCCAAAATGTAATAGGCTCGATAATGACGATGAACTCCTTGCTCTTGTGCTTCAAGATGATAGACTCCTCAGCACCCAATCACTCTCTCACAGATTTGTCATGGTGGAAGATATGGGACTAGTGGAAAGCAACTTGGGGAGGCTAGAAATCAATATCCATATGATTGGAGTGCAAGATCTTGACCTCAACACAACGGTAGGTGGTTCTCTCTCAGAAAATCTGATAGGATAGGTATGGAATAGTTCTGAGTGCTTCTCTTTCGAGTAAGTGGTGGTGAAGGGGTATATATAGGCATCCCCAAAAATCCAACCGTTACACACAAAATGACCAACTCGGTGACACCGATGTGTTGAACTCGGTGGTACCGAAGTGACCAAAAGGTGGCAACTTTTGAATCTCGGTAAAGCCGATATAGGAAAGTTGGTTGCACCGATAAGGTGATCAACGGTCAGATTTCCAATTTCGGTGACGCCTATCCAACATTCTCGATGGGACGAAAAATGTGAGTTTGTGTAACAGAAAGTTGGCAACCTAAACTCGGTGGCACCGGTATGGAATCGGTTGCACCGAAGTGGCTAGGATTTGTCTTGAGTGTGTCTAGGTTCTGGAATCGGTGACACCAAAGTGGGAAAGTTGGTTGCACCGATTTTGAGTGTTGGGCATAGAACGGACTTTGGTGGGTGAGTTTGTGGATGTTTTTGGCGACTATCACTTGTGGACGTTTGAGCATATTGTTCACCAACAAAACCTTACCCCCTTTTAATAGTATTGGCTTTCCTATGGACTCAAAGTGATTTCTCACAAATATAAAATGTAGAGTCCTCTTGCTTGAAGCTTGGCCAACCTATTTCCTTGCATCTTGGGGTTTCGCCACAATCTCCTTTTGCCAATCCTATCATTGAACATTTGCTGAAATATACTTAGTGTAAACATTAGTTCAATGACTTATATGTTGTTATTAATTACCAAAACCACCAAGGGAGCAAATGTGCTTTCAATCTCCCCCTTTTTGGTAATTGATGACAACATACAGATCAAAGCTTTGACATATGATAAAATCAGTGAAAATAATCGTCGCTTTGAGAGGCATGTGATAAGCAAGAGCTCCCCCTAAATTTGTGCATTATTTTGAATTTGCGTTTGAATGCAAATGCACAATCGATTAGGTATATGGGGTACTTCTTCCATGTCACATACAACTTGGTGGTGTGCGAGAATAATTTAGAATGAATAACATGGCAAAACACACTCAAGCAAAGGTGAATGATAATCTCATAAGCATTAAGATGATAGGAAATAGTAGCATCTCATCACATAACAATGTATGATCACACATAAACCCAAAAGTATCTCACGTCAAACCAAAAGAACCAAATGTTTTGAAAAGCAATAAACCAAAACGCTCTCTCGCTCGAAGCCTAAAGATCTATATACACTTATCCCCCTTTGGCAACAAGTTGCCAAAAAGTTCAAAGGCATACATCTAAATGTTCTTGGGCATATCTCCTCCGGTTATTGATGAAGGAGTCGAGATGACAGCGTTGGCGAAGATCTCTGCAGATGTCGTGGATGGAGCTGGAGTGGTTACTGATGGAGCAGAAGCTGATGGAGCTGATGGAGCTGATGGAACTGGCATAGTGGCTGATCTGGCCTGAGTGGTGAACTGAGTGCTTGGCCCTAGAGGTGATTCATCCTCATCATCATCATCATCATCGTCATCATCTGAAGTAGAAGAGACCCGAGGGATGTGCATGGAGTCAACTTCATGCTGAAGCTCTGTGACAGTCTTTGTCAGCCCGTCCACCTTATCACTAAGGGTCTTGATTCTGGTCTCAAAGATCCTGACAAGGCTATTCTAGTTGTCCAGAATCCCCTTAATGTCCTTCTGCATGCCCTGAACTGATGATATCAATAGATCCATTTGCTCGTTCCTGGATCTAGGGACCTGAGCACTAGTGGCACTAACTGCCTCTGCTTCCTCCTGAGCTGCAGCTGAAGTGGGATGATCAGCATCCATCACCACAACATTGTCCTCGAGATCTGGCTGTAGGGGCAAATGTGGACGATCTAGGGCAAAGATGTGCTTTACTAGTTTTGAGTTGATGAGCATCTGGATGTAGGGTGCATAACAGCAGGAGCGCTTCTGGTCAGCAGCAACCCTCTTGATTGTCTCAACAATCATATCCATGACTCTGATCCTGGTGTGTCTGTCAAGGTGGATCAACATGTTGATGGAGTGGCCTCGGATCATCTTGTCATCTCCGAACTTAGGCATCAAAGTATGCCTCAGAATGGTGTTCATCGTTTGGAGGCCATCCTGGAGAAAGTAGATTGATCCTAGCCTATGAAACTTCACATTTGTAGCAGGGATCTCCTTGTACATGTTAGCCATACCATTGTGGCTAGCCTTGGATTCTGAGTATACATCCAAGTCACCATCCCGTGCTTCAGGAACTCCTAAGATATCAGCCCATTCTTCAACAGTTGATTCGTACCTGGCACCTTTAGTCATCCACACAATTCTATCATCTCCGTAGAAGTGTGTAGTGGAGTAGAATTGCATGATCATTAGATCATTCCAAGCTGTGAATTCTCTGCCAACGAACTCATCCAGACCTATGCAGTGGAAGTTGTCCTGGACACTTGGAAAGTAGTCCTCATTCTCCTTGATGAACTTCCAATCAACGTACCGCATATCACTGGCTGCTGGACTCTTGTCAAAGAGCACAGTCTCCTAGAAATCCTGTTGCTCTCTGGTATAGAATTTGTAGTCCACAGCAGTCTTCTTCCTCTGGGCATATGGATCAGCAACTCTCCATGCCCTCAATCCTAAGTCCTTCCTCTTCTTCATATCCTCAGCTAGTGGGTAGCTGGCATTGTGCACTGGAAGCTGTGGTGTGAGCTTCATCAATGTTGTCAAGTCATCCACATCTTCAACTCTGGAAGCAGTTCCTTTGTTCTTCTTAGAAGCTGGAATCTCCCTGGTTGTCCTCTTAGGCTTCTTTGTAGCCTTCTTGGATGTGCTGGTCTTAGGCATAGCATCAGACATAAGTTTCTTTGCCTTCTTCTTGGGAGGAGCCTTTGTAGCTGTCCCATCCTCCTCTTCCTTAGCAGCAGCACCAGATGCTTCCTCTGGATCTTCATACATGGAAGTAGGCCTGCCAGTCACATGAATGATCCTTTTCCTGGACTTTTTCTCCCCTGCCTTCTTAGGCATAGCTCTCTTGGGGACCTCAACAGAAATTGTTGCTCCTGCAGTCTCATGAGCCTTGAAGGTAGAAGCAGGTGCATATATCTTGCTGAGAACTCTTTGAGAGGAAGTAGTTTCAGTTGCTGGCTTCTTGGCAGCCTTCTCTTGCTTCTTAGCAAGAATCTCTTCTAGGACAAATTCTGAATCTTCTTCATCTAAGTTCAACTTCTTCCTGGTTCTGGTGGCAGCCTTGGGCAACCCATGAGAGCTGGGGGTGCTGGGGTCTGAGAAAGAACTGGCTTCTGGGCTTGTTCCAGAACTCATATCAACTCCCTGCTCTGTTACATTCTGACTATCTTCTGAGCCTGACATACTGACCCTGTGAATAGAGTGTAGATGAGCAGAAGTAGATGAGTTATCACAAAATGAGGCTGGTTTTGAAATTTGAGAAGTGAGTTTTCAAAAAGTTTTGCAATCTGTCACATACATATCGGTGCAGCCAAAAAGAATTTTTCGGTGAGACCGAGACAAACTAACTCTTTTAACAGGAACTTGGCAGCCTTTTCGGTCGGACCGAAAAGAGCTACTCGGTTCCACCGAGTCAGTTCTCACCCTCACTGAAAAGCATATCGGTGAGACCGATATTTTTGTTTCGGTTCCACCGAGATATATCGGGTGGACGGCAAAACCCTAGAAAATCCATCTAATTCGAGATTTTGCAGATTTAAGTGGATGGATATATGAGAAAAGGGTGTAAAGATGATAATCAAGTATCTAATGCGCAAGAATCGGATGGGGAGCGCACTAGATATCGAATCCGTACGCTAGCTTGGCGTGGATCCTCTATGGCGGCGACGATGGAGTAGATTTCGTCGACGATGGCAATTCCCAGCGGCGGAGGAGCTCGAGAAGACAAGGGCAACGACCAGGGGTCTCGAGGCGACAACTTAGGGTTCTGAGGCGCGATGTTGAAGATTGAATTTCAAAGTGTCGGGGTCCACATCATATATACCCTTCACTCTCGGTGATACCAATTTTATGTTTTCGGTGTCACCGAGTTCCACAACTGTCAGCTGATAGGGAAACTCGGTGTAACCGAGAATATAAAATCGGTGTTACCATGATTGAAAACTAGATCAACCCTAGGCAATCAGTGAGACCGAGATTGTGGTGTTGGTTCCACCTAGTTGCACTTGGGAGGTTTTAATGGTCAGTCCTTGTCGTTACGGAACTCCGAGTGCTCCACACACAGAGGGATCAAAAAGCACGGTTTCAAATTTTGTGATGCAGCATGAATGGAATATGAGGTGAGAAAGCATAGATAGATAGAGAGTGGTACTAGGCATTCTTGTCCATCCAATTGGCAAAAGATAAATCAAAAGCCAAATAGCGACAATTGGATGTCCTCGAATGAGAAAATAAATGCAGACCAACATGCTCACACAATAAGATGTCAAAATAAATCATGATGAACATGCACAAACACACTAGCATCTAACAAGCACTTGGGCGATGACGAAGTCATCTATATATGAGTATTTGACTTAGGAGCCAAGTAAGAGTACTTGATCAAAGGTCATACTCATCGTTTAAGCACAAGTGGGGTTACCACTTTTACATAAAGCATTTAATGTTGTCACATACTAAGAGATGCTTTGACTCAAGTCTTAGAGTAAAGCTCCCCCTTAAAGTGACATCCCCCCATAAGAGGGATAAACTAACCTTGGGTTTTGTCGATGAAGACTTCATGTTGGTGAGGTAGTTGTGGATGCTCAATTTTGATTAAGATCACCAAGAGTTGGGAGCATCCTTGTTGTTTCTTTTCTCTTCTCACCTACATGGGTTAGTACCAAACACACAAGAGACAAATACAAGGATATCTATGGACATGGAGTGCAAAACATTTGTTATGATGTCCATTGATTAGTTGATAACCTTGTCCCTTGCTTACCTTTGAGGGAATGTGTGACTCCTTAAACTATTTCATTGAGTTGATGTTGAGTGCAAAAAGTTCTTGCCAATAATTAATGTGAGTGAATTTCATTGGCGGAGTCACCCCTCAAGAACCTTCTAGTTCTTCTTCTTGGGGACCCACATCAAGTTGATGGGGATCCTTGGTGTTGAGGTGGTCTTTGTAGTAGTTGATCTTGAAGTAGCCTTGGGAACCCACTCCACCAAAGCTAGGGGTTCATCTTCATATGAGTCAATGTCCTCTTGAAGCTTGTTCTTGCCCTTGAGCTTGTGGTCTTGTGGTGGAAGGTCATCTTGAGTGTTTGTCCCCTTGGGAAGAGTATTTTCATACTTCTCCTTTTGAGGAACAAACTTGGGCTTGGGATATTGACCTTCTTCCCACTCAACTCCATTAGCGTTGAAGTAGCCAAAACCACGATTCTTCCGGTATCCTCCGTGCTTGCGTACAATTTCCTCAAATTGCTTACATCCGGCAAGACTCTTGTAGATACCCTTTTCTACAATTCCTTTCAATAAAGCATTTTCTTTCTCAAGTGTACCTTGACTAAGGGAATCATCATTAGTGGAATCAATAGAACTACTAGAAGCAACATCAGTTGGTTTAGCATTTTTATTGCTGATACTAGATGAAGAACCTTTCTTGCATTTGTTACTAGATTGCTTAGTTTTAACTTGAGGCATGAAAGTAGACAAGAGTAGTCGTTTGGCTAGATAAGATGAGGTCTTGTTTCGGAGATCGTCATTGAGAGCTTTGAGAAACTCATGCTCTTGCTCCAAGTTGAGCTTCTCGAAGCGTAGCTTCTCATGAGTTCTCACAAGCTCTCTATGATCTTCGAGAGTAGATTCATGAGCTAACATAAGAGTGTTTAGTTCTTTAGTTAGTTGTTCTGTTTTCATCTTATCATCATCAAATGACTCATCTTGACTAGCATGATAATTATCAAGTTCATTTTGATCAACATCAATAGTTTTACCACAAAGAAAGTCATCATCACAAAGCAAATCATCTTCATCACTATCAAAACCAAGATACTAGGGGTGTGATACCTTGGGGCCTTTAGCCATGAAGCAACTTCCACTCCCTTCGTTTGGTGAATCAAATAGATCGTAGGAGTTGGTAGTCAGTAGAGCAATTCCAGCAACACCATCATCTTGACTATGGTCGGAGTCGGAGTGATAGATTCTCTCAGAGTTGTTGTTGGAGTCGGAGCCGGAAACCCATTCACCAACATGAGCTTGATGTTTTCTTATTGTGTAGCTCTTGGTGTACTTATCCTTATTCTCCAAATCTCTACTTCTCCTTGAGTGTCTTCGTTCATAATGATCATCTCTACTCCTTCTCTCTCTTTATGGTGACTCATTTCTTGAGCTTCATCTTTGAGGTGACTCTTCTATTCTTTTGTAGGGAGTCGTGCACTCATTTGAGTAGTGTCCGGGCTTCCCACAATTGTAACAATTGCGGTCACAACTTGACGAATGCTTCTCTTCATATCTTGAGTTGGAGTTTCTTTCTTTGCCTCTATTCTTGTAGAACTTGTTGAATTTCATGACCATGAGGCTTATCTCTTCATTGGTGACAAGGTTGTTTCTTGAGGTTGCGGGAGCATCACTTGTGGCTTTGTAAGCACCGCTAGACTTGTGATGAAGTTCTTCTTTATCTTTGAGTGTCATCTCATGAGCAATAATCCTTCCAATGACTTTCGTAGGCTTTAGATCTTTGTAGTTTGGCATCATTTGGATTAATGTGCACATAGTGTCGTATCTCTCATCCAAAGCTCTAAGTATCTTCTTGATGATGAATTTGTCGGTCATTTCTTCGCTTCCTAAGCTGACAATCTCATTTGTGATGGGAGCTAGCCTAGAGTACATCTGTGCGACTCCTTCACCATCCTTCATCTTAAACTTGTCAAGCTGACCTTGAAGAACATCTAACTTGGATTCTCTCACGGACTCGGTTCCTTCGTGCATATCAACCAAAGTATCCCAAATCTCTTTTGCATTCTCAAGACGGCTGGTTTTGTTGAATTATTTGGGGCATAAGAAGTTGAAGAGAATGTCGCATCCTTGAGCATTGAGTTGCAACACCTTCAATTCATCCGCGGTCACTTCACGATCCGGTTCCCGTCCATCCACAAAGAACTCACCTTGCAAGCCAACACGAACAATAGCCCAAACGGCAGGGTTATGACCAAGAATATGCATTTTCATTTTGTGCTTCCAACTAGCAAAATTAGTGCCATCAAAGTACGAACCTCTACGGTGATAACTTCCCTCACTATACGCCATACTTCTCCTAGGTTGTGAGACCTAAGCAATGGAGACCAAAGCTCTGATACCACTTGTAGGACCGAAAGTATGTCTAGAGGGGGTGATTAGACTACTTGACTAATTAAAAGTTTTGCCTATACCAAGTTTTACGGTTGAAAGTTTTTAGCATTTCGTGACAAGTCAAGTAAACCCTACACATGCAAGTCTAAGAGTATATAGCATCGGAAAGTAACAACAAGCATGTATAGAAGGGATAGGGTAGGAAGATCAAACGCAATTGTAGACACGATGATTTTTCCCGTGGTTCCGATAGGTGGCGCTATCGTACATCCACGTTTATGGAGTCTTCGACCCACGGAGGGTAACAGTCGCGAGAGCCCACGTAGGTCTCCACCCAAAAGGGTCCACGAAGTAGCAACCTTGACTATTCCATACGGCTTCCGTCCATGAAGGACTAGCCTCACTATGGGTAGATCTTCACGAAGTAGGCGATCTCCTTGCCCTTACAAACTTCTTGGTTCACTCCACAACACGAAGTAGGAGGCTCCCAAGCGACACCTAACCAATCTAGGAGGCACCACCCTCCAAAATGTAATAGGCTCGGTAATGACGATGAACTCCTTGCTCTTGTGCTTCAAGATGATAGACTCCTCAGCACCCAATCACACTCTCACAGATTTGTCATGGTGGAAGAGATAGGATTGGTGGAAAGCTACTTGGCGAGGCTAGAAATCAAGATCCATATGATTGGAGTGGAAGATCTTGAGCTCAACACAAGGGTAGGTGGTTCTCTCTCAGAAAATCTGATAGGATAGGTATGGGATAGTTCTGAGTGCTTCTCTTTCGAGTAAGTGTTGGTGAAGGGGTACATATAGGCATCCCCAAAAATCCAACCGTTACAAACAAAATGACCAACTCGGTGACACCGATGTGTTGAACTTGGTGGTACCAAAGTGACCAAAAGGTGGCAACTTTTGAATCTCGGTAAAGCCGATATAGGAAACTCGGTTGCACCGAAAAGGTGACCAACGGTCAGATTTCCAATTTCGGTGACGTCGATCCAACATTCTCGATGGGACCGAAAATGTGAATTTGCGTAACAGAAAGTTGGCAACCTAAACTCAGTGGCGCCGGTATGGAAATGGTTGCACCGAAGTGGCTAGGGTTTGGCTTGAGTCTGTCTAGGTTCTGGAATCGGTGACACCAAAGTGGGAAAGTTGGTTGCACCGATTTTGAGTGTTGGGTATAGAACACACTTTGGTGGGAGAGTTTGTGGACGTTTTTGGTGACTATCACTTGTACGCGTTTGAGCATATTGTTCACCAACAAAACCTTACCCCCTTTTAATAGTATTGGCTTTCCTATGGACTCAACGTGATTTCTCACAAATATAAAATGTAGATTCCTCTTATTTGAAGCTTGGCCAACCTATGTCCTTGCATCTTCGGGTTTCTCCACAATCTCCTTTTGCCAATCCCATCATTGAACATTTCCTGAAATATACTTGGTGGAAACATTAGTTCAGTGACTTATATGTTGTTATTAATTACCAAAACCACCAAGGGAGCAAATGTGCTTTCAGTCTTAGAGGTTGGACAACGATGAACCTACGAGCTATGGAGAAGTGATGATAGGCACGGATTCCGACAAATGGTTAGAGTCCATAAAAATTGAGAAAGGATCCATGTATGAAAACCAAGTATGGACTTTCGTAGACTTGCCCGTTGAACGGCAGGTCGTTGAGTACAAATGGACATTTAAGATGAAGACAGACGCTGATGGTGAATGTCACCATTTATAAAGCTCGACTTGTCGCAAAGAAGTTTCCGACAAGTTCAAGGAGTTGACTGCAATGAGACTTTCTCACTCGTAGCGATGCTAAAGTCTATTGGAATTATGTTAGCAGTTGCTGCGTTTTTTCAATTATGAAATCTGGTAGATAGATGTCAAAACATCGTTTCCTTCCTTGAGGAAAGGTTGTATGAGATACAACCAAAAGGTTTTGTCAGTCCTAAGGATGCTAAAAGGTGTGCAAGCTCCAGTGATCCTTCTATGGACTGGAGCTAGCATCTCGGAGTTGGAATATACGCTTTGATGAGGTGATCAAAGTTTTTGAGTCTATACAAAGTTTATGAGAAACTTGTATTTACAATAAAGTGAGTGGGAGCACTATAGAGTTTCTGATAAGCATATGTGGATGACATATTGTTGATCGGAAATGATGTAGAATTTCTAGAAAGCATAAAGGGTTGTTTGAAAGAAGTTTTTCAAAGGAAGACCTGGATAAAGCTACTTATTTTTTGGGCATCGAGATCTATAGGGATAGATCAAGATGCCTAATAACACTTTCAATGAGTACATAGCTTGGCAAGATTTTGAAAGAGTTCAAAATGGATCAGTCAAAGAAAGAGTTCTTGCCTAATTTGTAAGGTGTGAAGTTGAGTGAGATGCAAAGCTCGACCACGGCAAAAGAAAGAGAAAGGATGAATGTCGTCCCCTATGCCTTAGCCATAGGCTCTATATGGTATGCCAAGCTGTGTACCGCACCCGTGTGTGCCTTGCCATAAGTATGTCAAGGGGTACAAGAGTAATCCAGGAGTGGATCACTGGACAACAGTCAAGATTATCCTTAGTAACTAGAGGACTAAGGAAATATATCTCGATTATGGAGGTGATAAAGAGTTCGTTGTAAAGGGTTACATTGATGCAAGCTTTGACACCAATCTGGATAACTCTTAGTAGCAATCCGGATACGTATAGTGGAGCGGCCATTTGGAATAGCTCCAAGTGGAGTGTGGTAGTAGTGTCTACAATATGACATAGAGATCTGCAAAGTACACACGGATTTGAATGTCGCAGACCCATTGACTAAAGACCTCTCTCACATGCAAAGCATGATCGAACCACAAAACTCATTGGGTGTGATATTAAGAACAAATCACATAGCAATGTGAGCTAGATTATTGACTCTAGTGCAAGTGGGAAACTGTTGGAAATATGCTCTAGAGGCAATAATAAATTAGTTATTATCATATTTCCTTGTTCATGATAATTGTTTTCTATCCATGGTAGAATTGTATTGATCGGAAACTCAGATACATATGTGGATACATAGACAACACCATGTCCCTAGTATGCTTCGAATAGACTAGCTCGTTGATCAAAGATGGTTAATGTTTCCTAGCCATGGACATAAGATGTCATTTGATAATGGGATCACATCATTAGGAGAATGATGTGATGGATAAGACCCAAACTATAAACGTAGCATATCATTGTGTCAGTTTATTGCTACAGTTTTCTGCATGTCAAGTATTTGTTCCTATGACCATGAGATCATGCAACCCACTGACACCGGAGGAGTACCTTGTGTGTATCAAATATTGCAACGTAACTGGGTGACTATAAAGGTGCTCTACAGGTATCTCCGAGGGTGTCTATTGAGTTGGCATGGATCAAGACTGGGATTTGTTACTTCGTGTGATGGAGAGGTATCTCAGGGCCCACTCGGTAATACAACATCATTATAAGCCTTGCAAGCAATGTGACTAAAGAGTTAGACACGAGATCTTGTATTACAGAACGAGTAAAGAGACTTTCAGGTAACGAGATTGAACTAGGTATGGAGATACCGACGATCAAATCTCGAGCAAGTGATATACTAAAGAACCAAGGGAACAACATATGGGATTAACTGAATCCTTGACATAGAGGTTCAACCGATAAAGATATTCGTAGAATATGTAGGAACCAATATGGGCATCCAGGTCCCTCTATTGGTTATTGACCGTAGAGGTGTCTCGGTCATGTCTACATAGTTCTCGAACCCACAGGGTCTGCACACTTAAGGTTCAGTGACGTTTTGGTAGTATAGAGTTATGTATGGGCTCATCGGTAGAGTACCGGGAGTGCCGGGAGGTTGCCGGGGGACCATCGGGAGGGGTGTCTCGACCCAAAGGACCTCATGGGCTGTGGGAGGAGTCAAACCATCCCCTGGTGGGCTGGACTAAGCCCCCACTAAGGCCCATGCGGCTAGGGGTGGGAAAAACCCAAAAGGTGGAGAGGTGGAAAGAGTTTCCAAGTGGAAAGGAGGAATCCTACTCCTAATAGGATTGGAGTAGGACTCCTTCACCTCAAATTTCGACCAAACCTTTAGGGTTTGAGGCTGCCTCCTCCCCTCCCTCCCTCCTATATATAATAGAGGATTTAGAGGGAAGAGCTAACCCTAATTGCCACGTGCTGCCCTCTTCTTCCCTGCACTAGTAGTATATCGATCAGTAGTCCCGGTCGGGATGTGCCTTTAGTACCGGTTCCCCAACTGGTACTAAAGGGTCAGGACTAAAGGTCCAGACATTTAGTACCGGTTGGCCCATGGACCGATACTAAAGGCCCACCACGTGGCTGCCTGCGTGGGCTGGCGGTGGAGGACCTTTAGTACCGGTTGGTGATACCAACCGGTACTAAAGGCCCACCATGTAGCTGCCCGCGTGGGCTGGTGGTGGAGGACCTTTAGTACCGATTGGTGATATTGGTGATACCAACTGGTACTAAGTGTTCTGGTTTTTTTAAATCTTTTAATTAGGTTTTAGTTTTCCATTCATTTCAAGTTTATTTTATGGTGCTACAGACTTTAAACATTACACATGTTGATGCATATATATATGTAATATAATATACAATATCTCATACACAGTTTATAAAAAATGGAATTACACATCCATATATATTCTGGGACTTATAACTTAAGGCCCAAAACCCGGTCGGGACTAGCTAGCTAGTGCTTCGGATGAAATCTCAGTTTTCTACTACTGATTTGCTGGCATTATTGAGGCGGCGGTAAGGAATAGTGCTCTCCATTTACATCAATGACATGTCGAAGAAGAAATGCCGCAAATTCCTCTTGAAGTGCTACAAAGCGTTTCTCGGGTGAGAGCTTCGACATCATCTGCCAAGCCTGGAGTTGTCTTTTATGTGCTCCTCTGCGACGTATACGGGTTTGGTCTTGATGCGAATGTTCTCGCAGAGGAAGTATCCACATAAATTTGTCCCCTGTGGCTGCTTCGCTCACTTTGCAAAAGAATATAATTTAATAAGATAATTAATAATCAAGCATGTGATAATGGTATTGAAACTAGAATTAAGGAGATGCACGGACCTAGTAGTACTACTTAATTACTTGCATCTTTTTCCACTTCAGCTTCGGTTTCCATTGACAACCGTGATGGTTTTTTTCTATCATCTTTTTCCAAACACTAAGCAGCAAAGAAAAAGAACGAAAGAGTTATTATAATTACTTTTGATATCAGGAAATAATGAAAGAAAGCGAGGTCAATAAAGATTGAAATTACCGTTCTATCATAAAATACAAGTCCACGTATGATTGTTCTAGTGTATCTAGTAAGTCGTACACTTGAGCAAGTCCATCAGCGAGGATAATAATTAGGAGGATATAGTGGTCTCTGTGCAGAAGTTTATATAATTAAGCAGGCATGCATATAACTCATCAACTACACTTGACAGCGAGCTAGTAAGCAAAAATAGAATGAGTAGTATACAAGAGAGTAAACACTCACCCCATGTTGTAAGGAAATATTATAGTAGATTTGGTATTCATTAGTGCCTCTAGAAAATTTTCCAAGAGATCTTCTGTTTCCTTGGCATAATGTTTTACCACATGACCATTAACGGTACTTGGGTCGATGAACCCAATGTCATCGATTCCCTCTTGTTTCAATTCCCACATCTTCAATCTGCATAGTAGCGTAGAAAAGAACATATATAGTGAGGATAAGACAATGAACGATATCTTAGCTAGAGACTTAAATTATTAAAGATATAAATCACTTACAGACAATAGCAATTGATGAGAGTTTTGTCGATAGAGTCCATGTGGTATAACTGGAAAAGTTCTAAGAATTCAAGACATATGTCACATCCATTGACGTAATGCTCTTTCCTTACTTTGACCATGACCGCCGTCTCCCCTCGCTTTGCTTCACGCAGGTACCAATCATGCAACCGTCGCATCGCAGTTGGTAGTTCCTTGTACTGCTCGGGTGTGACAAGTGGTTTTCCGACGGCATATTGCATTGCGTACTCAGTTGCACCATACTCGCGGATTTCCTCGGTACCAAGGATTTGGCCAAGAGTGAGACCTGCAGCCTCTACTTCTTCGAGGTCGACTGGGTTGCCTTGCATGTCGACTAGTTGGATAATTTTTCTTGCTTGGATTGGTACTCACCTTGAGCGAAGAGATTGATTGCTTGGATTGTTCTCCGAGCTGGGGAACTGTTTTCCCGCTATTAGTACCTCTTGTCGTTGATGTCGTACTTCCCGACTTCTTCCTTGGGCTGGGCCGACTTCTCTGCTCACTTGCCTTTTGAATCTGTCGCTCATAGTCTGTCGGCATACGCTCGACATATGCCAGGGGTCGATCAATAAAGTGTTCCATAAAGTGCTCTTGGACATCCTTGGGTATTACCTCCTTTGGCGCCATGGTCTTCTTCGCAAAAAAGGCTTTCACTTGGCGATCGCTTTCAATTTTGTTTTCCTCTGGTGTCATGTTGTAAGGCAGCTTCCTTTTGGCCGGAGGCTCGGGTTTCTTCTTTGCTTTCTTCCGAAGAGGACTGCTGCTGGCCTTCCTCTTTTGGGAGCCCTACTGGCGGGACCGCTGCCGGGGTGGAGTCGGCTCACGCGGCGGAGATCAATATCGACGATATGGACTCGCGTCGTGCTTCGTCCCGAGGTTGGGAGGACAGCTGGCGAGGTGGGGAGGACTACTGGCGAGGTGGGACGCCTCTCGAGGTGGGGAGGATTGCTGGGGAGGTAGGGAGGACTGCTGGCAAGGTGTGGAGGACAGCTGGCGAGGTGGGGAGGACTGCTGGCGCTATGATGCCTCTGGCTGGGATCCCTCGCGCTGGACACCGATACTCAGAGGAGCCGGTGGCCTTAGCGCCGACTTTGGAAAGGCGATGCAGTCCTTACTCCATAGAATGATACCACGGCCGGCTTCTGCCAATGTGGACTCCCCCTCACCTCTAGGGATGTCATTAGTTCATCATATCCTGGCTCTATTGCGTCCACCGCGACACGAGCATACCCAGCTGGAACCGGATTGCAATGCCAGAGAACATCAGGTGTATTTGGTAAAGCATAGCCCGTCGCGACCCGCACGGGTATGTTCTTCATTTTCTGGATTAGCTCACAAGATGTCTTCTAGGTGATATCATCCACGGGGGTGTGACCCAGTGGTGCCCCCGTGGAACCCACGCTGCTTTTCGGCATTGTAGATGGGACGGGTTCCCCTGCCTCCTGCTGAGGAGTTTCCCTTTGTTGGGTCAGTATATGTATCTGCAGCTGCTGTTGCTCATACTTCTGTTCCAACTTTGAAAGTCGGTCTGCTTCCACCTTCTTTTTTCTCGAACGACTTTTATAACCATCCTTCCATCCCGCAAATCCCTTGTACCACAGAACAACGCCCACGCCTCGTGTTCATCCTCCGTGTTCGGGATTCCCGAGGGCGCGTGTAAGCTCGTCGTTCTCTCTATCATGGTGAAACTGTCCTTCTTGGGCAGCTTTTATTGTATCAATCAACTCATCTGATGCATGCTTCGGACTGGCCAGTGCAATAATCTTCCCTGTTGTTGGGTCCAGAAAGACCCGCACGGGTAAGTTCTTCATTTTCTGGATTAGCTCACAATAATCTTCCCCCATGCGCAAAAAACCAATTCCTGCACCTCTGGGGCCAGTGAAAGGTTACTGGAGTGATCCCTTCAGCATGCATCTTATTCTCTAATGCATCCCACTTAGGAATGGCTGACTTGTATCCACCTGTCCCTAGTTTATGGTGATACTTTTTTCTCCGCATTTATCTTATTCTTTGCCGACTTCTCCATAGCATCTTCCGATGTCTTGTACTCGATAAATGTGTCCCAGTGATTCCTTACCTTCTCGTATATTCCTATGAATTCGGGCGCCTTCTGGCCTCTAGCGTTGTACTCGGTCCATAATCTTTTCTTCCAAGTTTGGAACGCGTTGTCCATCTTATGGAGAGCAAACTCCTTGACTTTGTCACTTTGGCGCTCTGGGAGAGAATCTGGTAGGATGAAATGCTCCATGAGATCTCGCCAAAGGGTATCTTTAATTCTTGTATCAACATAATTCACTCCTGGTTTTGGGTTGTTTGGTTGAATCCATTCTTGCATTGTGATCGGGACTCCATCCCTAACAACCACTCCGCATTGACGCACAAATGTCTTGGCATTGGCTTCAGGGTGAGTCGGTGCGCCATCATGTTGGAAAGCATCAAGATTGAGCTTTACGTTGCCGTCCAATATTTTGGCACCACCTCGTACCTTTCTACTAGATTGGCTCGATCCGGAGGGCTGATAATTAAAATAAAAAATATTTGCTAATATATATATATATATATACAAATCAATTAATACACATGTAATGATCACCAGAGGCTAATATGTGTATATACCTCGTCGGACATTGTTAGTTGTTCCGGATTTTGGAACATAAGTTGTTCTTCCTCGGCCTCACATCCATCACCGTAATCGTTCAGATATTGTGAGCCGTCATCATCATGTGATTCACCCAGAAGGTCCGCTAGGTTTTCGGAGGAGCGTATCATCTCGAAGATGTCCTCTTCATGAGCTCTACCGGTATTGTCCATAGCTTAATAACTAATCCATAATAATATAGATAAAAAAATTAGTATTCAAATTAGCATGCATTCAAGAAGCAAAATAATTGATAGTTAATTAACAATGCATCATCGAATACATATATAGTAGTTCTTAGAAAAGATCTCATCTCATAATCTCGGATAATTGTTAATACATCGGCTAATCCATCGATCTAGCTAATACATCATAATAATACATATATAGTAGCTTATATCGATCTAGCTAGAACCCTAGCGCCCGGCGGATATCGGGGCGGGCGATGGACACCCAAAGAGAAGGAACCATCACAGGAACATAGCTACAGTGAGATCCCTGAAGAATCTGCCAGGTATTGTCGGACCTGGCCTCCAAAGCTGCCCTGTAGTGACGGATGTGCTCGTTCTCCTTGCTGACATGGTATTGTACCACCTCCGCGGGGGACTCAAGCCTCTGAAAACTCCGTGGCCCATGCGGCCGCTACCACAGAACCTCCGGGTTGATGACGGGCTGGCTCCTCACCAAGCTGCGCCGCCCGGAAGGCAGCACCTCCCAGTACCAGCCCGGCGGAGCCCAATCCCTTACAGGGCCCCTCGGCTCAAGAAAGTGACCTCCTTCGGTGACTCGACGACGAGGATGCGGGATCGACATCATTGACGTCGAGAAGAAACACTTAATTATGAAAACAAATTAAATAAAACATAGCAAAATTAACACTTAGCATCTAACAAATTAAATAACACTTAGCATCTAACAAAATTAACACATACCCTAATAACCTAAGGATGACCTACCTACCTAACTAAATAAACTAAACCTAAACTAAATTAAACCTAAACTAAATTATACTTAAACTAACTAAACCAAACTAACGAACCAATTAACTAACCTAATAATTAACCTAAGAAACTAAATTAAACTAACTTAAACCTAAACTAACTAAATTAAACCTAACCTAACTAAATTAAACATAAGCCTAAACTTACTAAATTAACAGAAAAAAGGAATAATGGACGGGGCGGCCAGGCACTCACCAGAGCCGGAGTTGGGTGCGGGCGTTGCCAGGGCGGCGTTGGGGTGGCGCGCGGCGTCGGGGCGGCGGGCTCGGGGCGACACACGGCGTTGGGGTGGCGGGGTCGGGGCGGCGAGCGGCGTCGGGGCGGCGCGTGGCGTCGGGGCGGCGGGCGGCGACGACGGCAATTTCCGGTAGTCTGGCGGCGCGCGAATGAGCTTCTCCCGGTGCGTGGCTCGCACCGGGACGAGGCCTCCACTATTTATATGTGGAGGACCTTCTTTAGTACCGGTGCGAGCCATGCACCGGTATTAAAGGTCCTCCCCAAAAACGCTCGGGGCGGTGGACCTTTAGTACCGGTGCATGGCTTGCACCGGTACTAAAGGGATCTTTAGTACCGGCGCAAACCACGCACTGGTACTAAAGGTCCTCCCCAAAAATGAGCAGGGCGATGGACCTTTAGTACCGGTGCGTGGCTCTCACCGGTACTAAAGGTTTTTTTAATTCATTATTAGTTATTATTTTCAGAAAAAACCCCAAACTTTAAAAAATCATAGAAAAAACTATGACTCCAATGGAAATAAATAATATATGAAAAAATATCAGAAAAAATATAAAGATTATGTTTTTGGCATTTCCATGCATGTTTGAACAACTTAAACTGTTTTATAAGACAATTTGATTAAATGGCATTTGAAATGTCATATCTCGAGTTTGGAAAGCAGTACAAATGAACTCTAAAAAGGTTGTAACTTGGCATGACATCATAATTTCACCCACATAGAAACTTCTAAAGAGTTGAGAGGGTTACGGTCAAAACTGGATGCACTTCATGCACAAATTGGTCAATCTCTTTCGAAGTATGACGGTTTCGAATGAAAACTCATCTATTACAAAGGGATTTCATTTTTAATAACTTATTTTAACTCCATACTTTTTGTGTGTTCAGTATGCACCATTCAAAGGCACATCATCAATTTTCAACCCTTTCTGACTTCATTTGATATTTTTCATGCATTTAATGATTTATTTTAAGCTAAATGACCCTAAATTTGAAAACCAATACAAATGAACTCTAAAAAGGTTGTAACTTGGCATGACATCATAATTTCACCCACATATCAACTTCTAAAGAGTTGAGAGGGTCACGGCAAAAACTGGACGCACTTCGTGTACAAATTGGACAATCTCTTTCGAAGTATGAGCGTTTCGGCCGAAAACTCATCTATTACAAAGGGATTTCATTTTTAATAACTTATTTTAACTCCATACTTTTTGTGTGTTTAATATGCACCATTCAAAGGCACATCATCAATTTTCAACCCTTTCTGACTTCATTTGATATTTTTCATGCATTTAATGATTTATTTTGAGCTAAATGACCCTGAATTTGAAAAGCAGTACAAATGAACTCTAAAAAGGTTGTAACTTGGCATGATATCATAATTTCACCCACATATCAACTTCTAAAGAGTTGAGAGGGTTACGACAAAAACTGGATGCACGTCGTGTACAAATTGGACAATCTCTTTCGAAGTATGAGGGTTTCGGACGAAAACTAATCTATTACAAAGGGATTTCATTTTATATAACTTATTTTAACTCCATACTTTTTGTGTGTTCAATATGCACCATTCAAAGGCACCTCATCAATTTTCAACCCTTTTTAACTTCATTTGATATTTTTCATGCATTTAATGATTTATTTTGAGCTAAATGACCCTAAATTTGAAAAGTAGTACAAATGAACTCTGAAAAGGTTGTAACTTGGCATGACATCATAATTTCACCCACATATCAACTTCTAAACAGTTGAGAGGGTTACGGCAAACTAGATGCACTTGGTGTACAAATTGGACAATCTCTTTCGAAGTATGAGGGTTTCGGACGAAAACTCATCTATTACAAAGGGATTTCATTTTTAATAACTTATTTTAACTCCATATTTTTTGTGTGTTCAATATGCACCATTCAAAGGCACATCATCAATTTTCAACCCTTTCTGACTTCATTTGATATTTTTCATGCATTTAATGATTTATTTTGAGCTAAATGACCCTAAATTTGAAAAGCAGTACAAATGAACTCTGAAAGGGTTGTAACTTGGCATGACATCATAACTTCACCCACATAGCAACTTCTAAAGAGTTGAGAGGGTTACGACAAAAATTGGATGCACTTCATGTACAAATTGGACAATCTCTTTCAAAGTATGAGGGTTTCGGACAAAAACTCATCTATTACATGCATGTCCTTCACATGGAAAGTGATGACGGTGAAGCCGGTCACATCCCAGAGTGGGATCTCGCGGTGTAAGACTTTTTCTGCGTGTTTGTCCTTTGCTTATGATTGCGCCATAACCACGGAGAATCTTCATCATTTAACAGGATGCTTGGGTCAGTCTTCACTCTGAAGGGAGGTATTTCATGAAACTTTTCATAATCTTCTGGCATGTCTGTCTTGTCCTCCACTCCCACAATGTTTCTTTTCCCTGAAAGAACTATGTGGCGCTTTGGCTCATCGTATGATGTATTCGCTTCCTTATCTTTTTTTCTCCTCGGTTTGCTAGAACATGTCCTTCACATGTCCTCCACATCATTGGCTAGGACGAATGAGTCGTCTGTGCATCCAAGATTGTTGAGATCCATTGTTGTCATTCCATACTGCGGGTCTACCTATACCCTGCCTCCAATATATTTGACCCATTTGCATCGAAACAAAGGGATCTTAAGATCAGGTCCATAGTCAAGTTCCCATATCTCCTCTATGTAACCATAATATGTGTCTTGAAAGTTAGTTGCATCATAGCGAACACCACTGTTTTGGTTGGTGCTCTTTTTATCTTGGGCGATCGTGTAAAATGTATTCCCATTTATCTCGTACCCTTTGAAAGTCGTTACAGTCAAACTTGGTGTCTTGGCCAACCAGTACAGTTCATATGGAACATCATTGTCATTGATGATCTTTGTTTGCAACCAACCAGCAAAAGTCTGGATATGTTTACGTTCAATCCAGGGGTCACACTGCTCTGGGTTCTTGGACCGTACAATATCCTTGTGTTCCTCCATATATGGAGTCACCAAGGTATAATTTTGTAGAACCGTGTAGTGTGCTTGAGTGAAATAATGCCCATCCATATTTATTGCTTTTCCTTTCCTAATGTGCCTTTTCCACCCAGTCTCCCCTCATGCCGCAATTCAGGAAGACCAATCGGCTTAATGTCAGGAACAAAGTCAACACAAAACTCAATAACCTACTCTATTCCATATCCCTTGGCGATGCTTCGTTCTGGCCTAGAACGGTTATGAACATATTTCTTTAAGACTCCCATGAACCTCTCGAAGGGGAACATATTGTGTAGAAATACAGGACCCAGAATGTTAATCTCTTCGACTATGTGAACTAGAACGTGCGTCATAATATTGAAGAAGGATGGAGGGAAAACCAACTCGAAACTGACAAGACATTGGACCAGGTCATTCTATAACCTTGGTAGGATTTCTGGATCGATTACCTTCTAAGAAATTGCATTGAGGAATGCGCATAGCTTCACAATGGCTAATCGAACATTTTCCGGTAGAAGCCCCCTAAGTGCAACCGGAAGTAATTGCGTCATAATCACGTGGCAGTCATGAGACTTTAGATTTTGAAATTTTTTCTCTGCCATATTTATTATTCCCTTTATATTCGACGAGAAGCCAGACGGGACCTTGATACTGAGCAGGCATTCAAAAAAGATTTCCTTCTCTTCTTTCGTAAGAGCGTAGCTGGCAGGACCTTGATACTGCTTTGGAGGCATGCCGTCTTTTTTGTTAATTCTTTGCTTGTCCTCCTGTGCCTCTGGTGTATCTTTTGTCTTTCCATACACGCCCAAGAATCCTAGCAGGTTCACACAAAGATTCTTCGTCATGTGCATCACGTCGATTGCATTGCGGACCTCTAGGTCTTTCCAATATTCAAGTTCCCAAAATATAGATTTCTTCTTCCACATGGGTGCGTGTCCGTTGACGTCATTCGGAACAGATTGTCCGCCAGGACCCTTTCCAAAGATTAACTGCAAATCCTTGACCATATCAAATATATATTCACCGGTACGGAGGCCAGGCTTCTTCCGGTTATCTGGCTCACCTTTGAAATGGTTGCCTACCTTTTTTAAGATATGCTTGATCGGTAGAAATCGATGATGTCCCAGGTACACATTCTTCTTACATTTATCCAAATATATACTTTCAGTATCATCTAGACAGTGTATCCCTTGTATGTATTGTATCCCTTGTTTGTATGTCCTCAAAGGTTACTAAGAGCAGGCCAATCATTGATGGTTACAAACAGCAACGCTCGTAGGTCAATTTCCTTCTGTGTGTGCGCATCCCACACACGTACACCTGGTTTTTTCCACAACTGTAGAAGTTCATCAACTAGTGGCCTTAGGTAGACATCAATGTCATTGCCGGGTTGCTTAGGGCCTTGGATGAGCACTAGCATCATAATGAACTTTTGCTTCATGCACAACCAAGGAGGAAGGTTGTAGATACATAGAGTCACGGGCCAGGTGCTGTGACTGGAGCTCTGCTCCCCAAAAGGATTCATGCCGTCTGTACTAAGAACAAACCATAAGTTCATTGCGTCAGCTGCAAAGTCCTTGAACTCCCTCTCAATTTTTCTCCACTACAACCCATCAGCGGGTGCTCTCCACATCCCGTCTTTCTTATGTTCTTGTTTGTGCCATCGCAACAACTTGGCATGCTCTTTGTTTTGGAACAAACGTTTCAACCATGGTATTATAGGAGCATACCACATCACCTTGGCAGGAACCCTCTTCCTTGGCGTTCGCCCTCCACATCACCAAGGTCATCGCGGGGGATCTTATAGCGCAATGCACCGCATACCGGGCATGCATCCAAATTCTCGTACTCCTCACTACGGTAGAGGATGCAGTCATTAGGGCATGCATTTATCTTCTACACCTCTAATCCTAGAGGGCAGACAACCTTCTTTGCTTCGTACATACTTTCAGGCAATTCGTTATCCTTTGGAAGCATCTTCTTTATCATTATCAGCAATTCTTGAAATCCCTTGTCAGTTACACCATTCTTCGCCTTCCATTGCAGCAATTCCAACGTGATACCCACTTTTTCTGGTCATCTTCAAAATTTGGATACAATAATTTCTTGTGATCCCGCGTTTCAACTTCAACCTCTCCGTATCATTTTCGCAGTTTCTCTTTGCATCAGCAATGACCCGACCCAATTCATCAGCGGGCTCATTTGATGCCTCTTCTTCAGCTTCCCCCATTGATGCCTCTTCTTCAGCTTCCCCCATTGTTGTATCAGCGAAAGGATAGTTGTCATCATCCTGTTCTTCTTCATTGTCTTCCATTATAACCCCTCTTTCTCCGTGCTTGGTCCAACAGCTATAGCCAGACATGAAAGCGGACTTCAACAAGTGGTAGTGAAGGGTTTTTGAGGTAGAGTAATTCCTATCATTCTTACAGTCATGACATGGACAACACATGAAACCATTCTGCTTGTTTGCCTCAACCACATGAATAAAATCATGCAGGCCATTAAGAAACCCTATACTTAGTCGATCATCGTACATCCATTGCCGGCTCATGTTCACTACACAACATCGAAGTGACCAAATTAATACAACTTCATCATCACATTACAACCAAAAGTAGAGCTAGCAGTGACCAAATGTTATTACTGCAAATAATAGATACTTATAGTTCATACATACATCTCATGAAACAACATACAACTATCTAAAACATGTAAATACAACAACAAATGCGATCATAATCGCAACTAAAGTAACAATTGAGCCAACAACATAATGATACTAGGGCTCTTTATCAATGGCATATTTTCTAATCTTTCTAAGATTCTAGCGCATTCCAGCCATCTTGTTCTTGTGATCATCGACGATATCGGCAACATGCAACTCCAATCCCATCTTCTCATCTTCAGTTCTTTTCAAAAAAATTCTTTCAAATGATCAATTTCTTTTTCAGCTTGTGTTAATTTCTCGAGCAGAATTGCATAGTCGTCTGGAATTTCTGGTTCAACTACTTCCTATAGATAAAAACATCTACGTCAATTTGGTGGCATAATTAATTGTCATAGACAGTAGATGGTGTGTGAAATAGTTATAAAAGATAACGACATACCACATCTGAATCATAGACTGGATGAGGGCCGATGTGGGCGGATACCATAACCATGACACTACAGAATAACTAACAATAATAAAAGTAAGTAAATCGTACACGCAGCTATCTAAATCATACAAATAATATATATTTTAAAAGGTTTTAAGAAGAACAAGAGGCTCACCAAGGTGGCCGGTGCCGCGATGAGACGGTGCGGACGATCGACGATGGTTTGGACGGCCGGGGATGGGAAGGCACCAAATAAACCACACCTACACATATGCAACCTAACAAGTTAATTTGAGCTCAAGTTGCATATAAATCAAATAAACTCCCACATAATGATATCACTCCTCCAAAACCTAGCTAGAACTCACAAATCACATATCTTTGAGCATACCACAAGCTAATTAGCAATGAGAGATGAAGGAGCAAAGTTGCTAACCTTTATGAACACTTGGATAGATGGGGTGCCTTTAAATCTTGACAAATCCTTGGAAAAATGGAGGATGAGCTTCGAGCAAGAAGAAGAATAGGGGAGAAAACAGAGAAATGAGAGCCCCTTCGATCGGCTGCGGACGTACGAAGCGTATATGTAGGACGTCTTTAGTACCGGCTGGTGACACCAGCCGATACTAAAGGTTGCCCTTTAGTACCGGTTGGTGTAACCAGCCGGTACTAAAGGTGCACGCGGGGCCCAAGAGTGATCAAAAGCCTGCCACGCCCCCTTTAGTACCGGCTCGTGACACGAACCGGTACTAAAGATCACTCACGAGCCGGTACTAAAGGTTGCCCTGCTCCTAGTCGTTGGAGCCGGCACGAACCGGGACTAATACCATATTTAGTACCGGCTCGTAACCAGACCGGGACTAATGCTTGGGATGAAAGGTCTATTTTCTACTAGTGCTAGATCAGTTTCTCCTCTAGATTAGTTTTGCGGTGCTTAGGCAAAGCCCTGCAGGATTAGTTCACCACCACCACCACCATCCTGTTGTGCCGCCGAAGAAATCATCTACCTCTACACTCCCTCTTGCTGGATCAACAAGGCGGAGATCGTCATCAAGTTGTACGTGTGCTGCACGTGGAGGCGCCGTCCGTTCAGCGCTAGATTGGAAAGACCGTGATCATGATCGCGAGATGATTCGTGATTTGATTGTGGGACGGATCATAATGTGATCCCGAGACAATCGTGATTGGATCGTGAGATGGATCGTGATGGGATCGCGGGACACTCGACAATTTGGATCGTGAAGACGTTTGACTACATCAACCGCGTTTCTTAATGCTTCCCGCTTAGCAATCTATAGGGGTATGTAGATCCACTCTCCCCCTCTTAGATGCTCATCACCATGGATAGATCTTGTGTGTGCATAGGAAATTTTTTGTTTCCCATGCAACATTTCCCAACATACCCTCCTCACCAAAGATTGCCACCTCAAGCCCAAGGACCAATGCCGAGCAGCGAATCGACTGAGTAGCGGGGGCCTTGACGACTGTCTCCGGCAGCGGCGAGGAAAGGAGAGATGAGAAGGGGGTGGCGACAGGCTCGGTTTGGTTGCCTCAGCGATGGAGGGGGAGGGTCAGAGGGATGGTGGAATCTACAATTGACTTATTCTCCACTTGTGTTATTTACTTTTAGTCCACAGTCTACTCAAAATCATTATATACTTCTACCCTCATTTTGCTTCGAGATTACAATTAACTTGTAGGCACATTTCCACAAGTTTCTGTAAGGGACAAGGTCCAATGCATGTGCTCCCTATGGTATTGATACTCTCACTTATAAAAGGCTAAAAATAAATCCTATGCACTTGCAGGCCATCAATGGACAATAGCTAGACTTATAAATACAACTATGCTCCCAACAACACTGTCAGAAAATAGTCTTGATGACCCACAAGTGTAAGGGATCGCAATAGTCTTCGTGGGAAGTAATACAACCCAAATTTATTGATTCGACACAAGGGGAGCCAAAAAAATATTTATAAGCTTTAGAAATTGAGTTGTCAATTCAACCACACCCGTTACAAGTACTTTGCTTGCAAGAATATTTAGTAGCGATGACAATATAGTGAATGAAGTGGTTTATGTAACAAAGTAGTTTCATAACATAAAATTATCCGACAATAGCTAAGTACAAGTAACTTAAATAGAGCAACAATAATGTTAGAACGTAGTCATATGGATGGATATTGGGATGTTACCTTGATGTTTTTTAGATGCAAAACACAATTCACGGGGATCAGTACCTAGCTCATGTTCTGGATTATTTGTAGGCATGGATTCTGTGATTAGAGATACATTATTAACAAGAAGTTGCCTCTCATCTATAGTCCTACCCTCCCATATAAGGGGTCCTATTGTAAATAAGGGTAATTAAGGTGACCTTAGGGTCAATCGAAAAATGCATTCACACTCTATGAATACATGTTATCTTAAATCACAACCATAACTATTGATATCTCGGTTTTCCACTCATGGGGTTTCCGAATCAAAATTATGATAGGTGCAAATGACTTGTAGTTACAACCATGAACAAACAGACATAAATGACATATAGGTTCAGATATGAAATCATATTACTCACGCCCTAGTAATAAGCATTGGGCACAAGAAGGTCATACCATCAGCAATCCATGAGAAATTACACTAGGGATCATCCCCCATCAACATGAAGCCTAATACATGATAAATCTCATCAAATTGCCATCCTTAACATGTGCATGCAACAGATTACTCACACTTAGTTGGGGGGAACATGATGACGATGATGGAAAAGGGTTTGGCAGTGGTGTTGGTGAAGAACCCTCTTCTTCGTATGAAACACCCTAGCATCTAGCAGCCATCTCAGAGAGAAAACAATGGTCGAAGTGTCTCCATGTCATAGAAGCATCACCGATAAATTGGAGAAGTGTTTCAGAGCAATATAAAAGTCAAGGGCACCAAAGCCTGGCTAGGAGGGCACCACAGGTTGTATGCGCGCTAGGCCTCACGATGCTTAGTGGGGATTCCTTGGCACTGTGGGCCACCACTAGAGCTAATTTCAGGCCCTAGGGGCCCTCTTAACTTGAAACTTTGCAAACCAATTTTAATTTATTTTTATCTGGTACTTTTGTGCACAGAAGATAACATCATAGAAATTTTGGTGAAAACAATGCCACTCTGTGTTAATTCTTTACTCCTTTTGATGGTATATGTTATGCAACTTTAGAGATCATTTGTTGCACATTATCACCATATATCAAGTCATATCATGTTCCATTGAGCCAATAACATGTCCATGTGCATGATTTCTAGTTTTTGTTCTTTTCACGGCGAGCATTGCATAATATTTACTCTTTGTTAGTTTTTATTAGTTTTGTTTTTCTTTGTGTGTCTTGTAGGTGAGTTGGACTTCCCAAGTACCGAACATGATGAAAGGAGTTCAAACAGTGGATACCTAGGACCCCGGATTTAGCCATTTTGAAGGTGAAAAATCATTTCTCCAAACTGCTCCAAATGAAGATCTAAAACCAGAAATTTATCGGCGCCGTTCATACGAATCCAACGAGCCTAGGAATGTCAAATTTCAAGTTCGTACAAAGAAATTGCGACCTTTTTACCGGAAGAGGACACAACAAAAGATAGCCTTTCGAACGACCGTGTGCGGTCGTTTCGGTGGTGGTTGGACATCCACACATCACCAAAATTTGCCTCTCATGACGGGATTCTTTATGGATTTTGTCACCGTTTGTTTACACGACTTCCTTGGCCTTTAAGGGATGATTTGGAGAGGGATTGGGCTGATCTAGAGCCTTGGATCAAAGGAGAGGTGCCACATCAAGGGAGGATGCATATGGAGAGCTCTTATATAAACTCCTCCAACCCTAGCCGCCTCCATCATCCATTATCATTCTCATCTTCATCAAACATCACCTCCAAGTCCGGCCGCCACCACATCAAGAACACCAAGGGGACAACCAAGAGGGAGACCGGAAGGGAGCCGCCGACGGCGAAGCGCGACCATGGACTGCCGCCACTACGCCATTACCACCATCATCCGCTGCCGCGCCGCCGTCACCACCATCATCATCAGATCTTCTTCCTCTCCCATCACGGGCTCCGTGATGGGTTGTAACAACTCGTTAACCCCTCTTTATGTGACGTTATTTGAGTAGTTGCTAGATATGGGTTGGTTGATTAGTAAGTGGTTGTTTGATATGTTTCATCTATTTATGTGTGTTGCTTCGTGTTGCTTATTTACCTATACGGTAATTTAGTGATTGGAGACGATCAATCCATTCGTGTAGTTGGAGACGTTCAACTCTTAGGCCACACATGAAGTAGATAGAGAATTTTGCAAACTGATAGACCTATGACATGACAGGTGCAGACATCTTGAGGGATACACAATTAATCTAGGAATCACAGTTGTCCATAGAACCTAGTGCCTTCGTCCTGTCCTTAAACCATGAGGACTGAGGGAGTCCTGGATTAGGGGGTCCTCGGATATCCAACCTGCTGTGTATGGGATGGACTATATGGGCTATTCACTAAACACTGGATGGTTTGAAGGCCCAGTTTCCAGGATGGAAGCTTCGAGGAACACGACTTGCACTCCATGTTTGATGTAGTAAATAGGCATGTTTATCTATTCGGCATGTAACTGACCATGTGTAAAACCTAGGCCTCCTCAGCATCTATATAAGCCGGAGGTTTTAGGGCATAGAGACATGATAACTCATCTAGGGTTAGACATACGATCTCGAGGTAGATCAACTCTATATTCCCATAGACCATCAATGCAATCAAGCAGGACTTAGGGTATTACCTCCATTGGAGGTCCCGAACCTGGGTAAACTCGTGTCCCCTTCGTCTCCTATTATCGTCGATCCTAGTCTCACAGTTCGGGACCCCCTACCTGAGATCCGCCGGTTTTGACACCGACATTGGTGCTTTCATTGAGAGTTCCTTTGTGAGCGAGATGGGATCGACTCCCTGCCTTTTCATCAACAAAGAGGTCCACAACATGGACGTTCTCATCTCCGGATAGATTTTCGCCTTCGGAAGCGTTGTGCTGCATGTTGATTCCATCGGCCATCTAGGCCGTGTGGACAACTTCGCGTCCGATCGGGAAGTTAGATTCGGAAACCTAGAGTTTTTTGTCGACTCTCGAGGTGACTTGTCACTAATCGGGCTCATGGCTTCGCTCATAACCCCTGAGGACTCTGAGGCCTTAACCTCGAGCCCCTTCGTCAGACATGCCAATGGGGTCACCCATGGCTGCAGTCTGATCTCCAATCCCGGGCCTGGCCATGAAGCCATATGACTAGACATGTGTTCCTACTGAACACTCCCCATGGGTGGGATTCATGGAGGTTAACCCCATGAGTTTTGAACAGCTGGATCCGATCGGGCCCTCAACGGTTGACGAGGCCTTGGAGAAATTCTCGTCGATGAAGATCACCGATGATCCAGCCCCGATCTATGTCTGGCCTAGTTACAGTGCGGGCAGGGAAGGATTTTTTACCCACCAACCACCCACTTGATAGCCATCGTCGAAGACTTAACCTACGTGCTAGACTATGCCTCCGAGGAGGCAGAATACATGGATGAAGAGGACTATGCTCCCACCTCCATTAACACCAGGAGTTGAACCACCACTTCCACATACGACGTTTACATGGTGGATACTCCTGCCACCAACAGCGACAATACACCTCACCACAACAGTGACAAATCGGGAGACGCGCCATCAAGGCGACGGAAATCACATAAGCGGTCCAAAAGCAAAAAGGGCATAAAGGCTATTATCAGCAACGGGGACGGTAATACCCCCACCGATCATGGCAATCCCGATATCCCCGAGCACCCGTTTGAGGGTCCAGAAGAGAGTGAGGACCAGAACGACCCCGATACCGTCAGTGACCCCGAAGGTGATGATTACCTTCCCCCGGTCATGGAGGAGGACTTACCAGAAGCCGATGACTTGTACATCCCTGATAACCTCGAGGATCGGGAAGAAATCAGGCAGCAGCTCATAGCAACAGCTCACAGCCTAAAGGCCAAGCAGCGGCAACTCAAAGCCAAACAGGCTGACCTCACTGATCGATGGACGAAAGTCCTCTCAGCCGAGGAAGTATACAACACCGGTCTATCCAACCAGCCCAAAAGCTACCCTCGGAGAAGACTCCTGACACAATTCGACAATGAGCTCACTAACACTCCATCTCCGCATCATACCCCATATGACAAGCCGGACAGCGCTCCTCGTGGGCGTGACAGAGCGGCCAAAGACACCGTTATGTACTGGCGATGCCCTGAAAACAGGGTAAGGAGCCATTCGAACCCAATGACATGTTCGACCTCTGCGATGACTTAAATCACAAAGCAGGCTGTACAAGATCCATCTACGGATCCAGAGATTACTCACCGGATAGATGGGGAGAGTATAGACCATGGTTCGACCCAAACCATAGAGGCCGGGAATGCAACCGGCCCCATACAAACACCGAGTATAGGCAGGACATAAGTCGGGTCAGAGGCGCCGTTCACCCACTATGCTCCATAGGTGAAGTAATGCGGCATCAGTTCCCCGAAGGGTTTAAACCCGTAAATATAGAATAGTATGACGGGACCACTGACCCAACTGTATGGATCGAGGACTTCCTCCTCCATATGCATATGGCACGAGGAGATGATCTCCATGCCATTAAGAGGCCAACTCATCACTGGTTAAATAGCCTCCCCGAAAACTCCATAGGATGCTGGGAAGACTTGGAAGACACGTTTCGCTCTAACTTCCAGGGGACCTATGTCCGCTCGCCGGACTCTTCCGACCTCAAGAACATCGTCAAGAAGCCTGGTGAGTCTGCTCGACAGTTCTGGAATCGGTTCTTAACTAAGAAGAACCAAATTGTCGATTGTCCGGATGTCGAGGCCATTGCCTCCTTCCGGCACAATATTCGGGGCGAATGGCTGGCTCGCCAGCTAGGCCAGGACAAGCCTCGGATTATGTCCGCCCTTACCTCCCTCATGACCCGCTTTTGAATGGGCGAAGATAACTGGCTGGACAGACGCAACCACAATTCTGAAGATCCCGTGGCATCTGAAGCCCAGGATGGTAAGTAAAAGCCAAAGAGCAATAAGAACAAACACCAGCACAACAGCAACGACACCGATGACATGACGGTTAATGCTGGATTCCGCAACTCTCGACCCGGGCACTGGAAGAAGCCCCCTAAAGGCAATCATGACGGACCCACTCAGCTCGAAAAGATCCTGGACAAGACTTGCCAAATTCATGGAACTTCGAAAAAGCCAGGCAATCACACACACCGCAACTGTTGGGTGTTTAAACGGGCGGCAAAATACAACCCGAAGACCAAGGCAAGAGCTCGCGCAGCGAGGAGGAAGAAGAGCCTCATGGTCCAATAGGCGATGGTTAGAAGAAATCCCCCCCCCCCCGAAGTCAAAACGGTGAATATGATATACGCCACCCACATACCTAAGAAATAGAGGAAGCGGGCCCTTCGGGAGGTCTATGCCGTGGAGCCCGTAGATCCGAAGTATAACCCATGGTCAGCATACCCGATCACCTTCGACCGGCGCAACCATCCGACCAGTATCCGTCATGGGGGCTCGGCTACCCTCGTCCTAGATCCCATTATAGATGGATATCACCTCACTAAATTCCTAATGGACGGAGGAAGTAGCCTCAATCTGACTTACTCAGACACGGTGAAAAAGATGGGTATAGATCCGTCAAGGATCAAACCCAGCAGCACTACCTTCAAGGGAGTGATCCCAGGTGTTGAGGCCCGATGTACGGGCTCTATAACCCTGGAGGTTGTGTTCGGCTCGCCCGATAACTTCCGAACCGAGGACTTGATCTTCGACATTGTGCCCTTCCGCAGCGGCTATCACGCGTTGCTTGGCCGGACGGTGTTTGCTCGATTCAACGCAATCCCGAATTATGCATACATCAAGCTCAAGATGTCGGGCCCCAAGGGGGTCATTACTGTCAACGGCAATACAGAGCAGTCCCTTAGAACAGAGGAACATGCACTGGCACTCGCGACCGAATTCAGCTACAAAGACGACCAGCAAGCTCTGGCGTTTGCCGTAAAGGTACAAAAGGCTGGGAAGCGTGTTCGGATTCAGACCGAAAACTCCGACCCCCTTCCCCCCTCAATAGGGACTCGCCCCCACCGCACAACCTCACGACCAGCAAAGTACATGCTGAGGAGGCACAACTTCGCACTTAAGATTCCATGGGTAGCGGTGGGGAACTTACGATGGGTGTTCGGTTGTCCCAAGCTGTTACCATCAACACATCTTCGGACGAAATGCAGGAGCTCCTAAAAGAGCCTACCTACGGCGTAAAGCTCACATTTAACACTATGGCCTCTCAAGATTTTGTTCGCAAGATCCGCCCGGACTAACACCCATCAAGGTGCATATAAAAGCAGGAGTAAACTGGCAACTGGGCATATCAAAGACGTCTGGTCACCAATTGAAGCCCCCTGGTAGAATAGCTCCTATAGGACTTTATTTATTATCACATACCTGTAAACAGTTGCTTCGAGTTATAAGAGTTGTTGAGGAAATGCGAAATTTCATGGCGCACGTATGCCTCATTTGTCCTGTTTTCGGCGCATACCCTTTTTCCTTCCCTCCCTCTTCTCGTGAACTTGTTCGGTATGACTCGAGGTCACCGGCTAATAGACCGGGAGCTTGATTTCAAAAACAAATCACCTTAACCATTGTGTGTTCGGCGTCTTGGCGTTTCGCTTTATACGCCTCGGTTCCGAACTATGTCTTTGGTCATTAAGTTGGGTCACCCGACTCCTGTGCTTGCCACTTTATGTTCTGCTCGTTCAGCTAAAAGGGAAAAGGGAGCACCCCTGCGATTGTGCTTCCGGATAGTCCAGTCAAGCACCTCAGCGGAGAAAGCCGAAAACGGACTGTCATAGTATGTGTGATCCGATCTGTGAACCCCAAGTCAGAAGTATTACACTTCAACCCTCGTAAGTGGTTATTCCATGTTATACGAGGAATTTTCCCTTTGTGCGAATACGATGATGTCGGCTTCGGCTTCGGCCTCGGCTCGTCCGAACATCGCAAAAACTCCGGTGGCTAATCATACGCTTCCCGCAGTCCTTTTCGCGCCCCTTCAGTTAAGTGAAAGAAATAAAGCATAATAGTCCGATTGCCTAGTCTGCCACACTAAACCGCCTCCGGGTTCCTATAATTTGGCTAAGGAACATAGTGCATTGGCATAGACACCCCATGTAGTATCTACATGGGGGCTGAAGCCGACGACTCGCATCTTTCGGTATAAAACAACCATACAGGAGTTATAAAGGAATGCAGAAACAATATAAGGGCGGATACTAATATCATTGGAAGTTATAAACAAGTCTTCGTACATAGTACAAGCTCATTCAAATATATTTTTCGCCCCAACACTGTGACGCTATCACCCGTGCACTCTCCATCACTCCATCAAAGTAAAGATCGGGGCGTCGGTGCTCCTTTCCGGGCGGCGGTGGATCGGTGGCGACCTTCATCGGATTGAGCCCCGGTCAGTGCCCTTTGGCCTTGGCAAGGGCCATCCGGGCTCCTTCAATGCAGGAGGAATGCTTGATGGCGTCGAGGCGGGGCGTCGCATCAATCAGCCGTTGCACCAGGCCGAAGTAGCTGCCTGGGAGTGGCTCGCCGGGCCATAGGTGGATGCAGAGGTCCTTGGTGACCAGCTCCGCCATCTGGTGCATCTCCATCAGTTGTTTCATCTGCTCCAGCAAAAGAGGAGGATGCTCGGGAGCTCCGAATTGTGCCCAGAATATTTGAGCTTCGTCTTCCTTTCCCTGTGAGGCAAGCAACTGATTGGCGTCTGCCACGCTCTTATGGAGGTCGGCGGCCACGCGTGAGGATCACCACACCCGGGTCAGCAATTTGAATTTGCTATCTCCGAACACGCAACTTAGGGAGTACGGCTTACCATCGGCTATCTCCTTGGCTTGGCGAACTTGTTCCTCGAAGAACCGTTTGTTCACCCGCTCCTTCTGGAGATCAAACTTCATGGTGGACAGTTTGGTCAAGATTGTTGTATTCTTTTTCTCCAAGGAATCACATTTGTTGATGAAGTCCTTGAGCTCATCCTGTATCTCTGCCACACGAGCCTAGTGTTTATCACTGGTGGTTCGTAGGGCGGAGAGTGCGGTGGCCCCTTCTTTGGCCGCCGCCTTTTCCATGGCCGCTTCATCTTTGGCACGTTGAAGCTTGGCCTTGACTTTTTCCATCTCCTTCGACGAAGCTGCATCATGATGCGACTTCATTAGGAATCTGCATTGACAGTATTCGGGAGAAAGTATCCAATTGTAGTTCGGACTTACCCTGCGCCTCGTCGAACCTCTTGTTGAGGGATTCCACCTCATCCTCAGAGTGCTTGAGCTTCCGATGTAGCTCGTCCAGCTCGGCACCATTTTTGGCCGTCGCTGATGATGAAGCCTACATTACACAATGCATACATAACATCGGCACTCACTTCCCGAAATTAAAGTTGTGACCCCTAGGTGAGCTTGTCCATCTCACCTAGGGTTCGGGGGCTGCCATGTCTACAATATGGATAAATAAAAATACATAGCAAAATTCTGGGTGACTTACTTGAAAGCCCGCAAGGAGACCTTTGAAGGCCTCCTTCAGTTCGTTGTCAACGGACTAGACGCCTTGTAGTACCGCACCCATAAGGGTGCGATGATCCTCGGGGATGGAGGCACTCGATAGAGCCTCTTCCATGGCCGACCATCTAGTGGTCGGCGGTGCCGGGAATGATCAGATTTCCTGATCACCCACCGGGGATTGGACCGGTGCCTTCGAAGGCATAGTGCACTCCGGAGATGTCCTTGCAGGGGACTGATGGCCCGTCTGGCCGGCCTACTTGGTGTCTGGATGGGGGATTATCCCCTGGTCTTCGGTGGCCGAAGCATTATCCTCGGCCACGTAATATCTCCCTCGCCCCCTACGTCCGCCTCCATTGGAGTAGGTTGGGATGACACCTCCATGATGTCCTTCGTAGCGCCTGGAGTGGTGGGGTGCGAGGCATCCCCGCTCTCCGCTAGTTCGGTGGGTGGGGACTCCCCATCCGATACCACCTCGGTGGGAATGATGCGCGGGGGGCTGTAGGACCAATAGCCTGCGTGTCAAACTCTAAATTTACTGGTTATAGGAAGGAAGATCTTCGGATCCTAACCTGGATGGAGGGGGCTTGACCCTAAGGCTCCTTTGGGGAACCTCCTCGACATCTTTGGACGCAGAGCTCGAGTCCGAGTTGTCGTCGGATAGGATCATCCGCACCTGCTGCACCCTCTTTAGGGCAGGAGAAGCTGCCTACCCCGGGGCGTCCAAAGATGTCGCTGTCTTCTTGGTGCGGGTAGATCGCCTCCCCCTCGCTCTTGACCTCCTCCTCCTCTGCTTTCTTCTCTTCGGCCTCCTCCTCATTTGAGGGGGCGGATGTGTCTTCGAAAGCAGCATCAGGCTGATCCTTGATGCGAAGGCCATCCTGACCTGGTTTCTACTCCTCCTCCTTCTTCATGGGAGCCTCGTAGGGCTTCTCCACGAGCATCTTGGCTAACAGCCCGGTCCTCTCGTCTTCAGGCTAAGGAGCCGAACTGCTGATGTTGATGGCCTTGTTTAGCCATCTCTGCATAAACATATCGCACACAGGGTTATGGACCTTCTATGTATAGAACCAATCAGGCTAGGATGAGTCGTACCTCGGAGTCCGGCTTGGCGGTGTGTAGGCCCTTGTCCTCCTCCTCGGCTGGCCAGCTCTTCATTGATTTGAAGAACGCCTTCCATAGCTTCTCCTGCGTAGTGCGGAAGAGTTTCCGGACAGTGGGCTCGGCGTCGAGTTTCCGAGCCCACATGGGAGTGTCCCGGTGCTAGCAGGGGAGGATGCGTCTTCGAAACATTACCTAGTCCACATCAGCCAGCTTGGTGCCGTTCTCAACCAGGGAGCGGATCCGCTTTTGTAGATCGGCCACCTCCTTGCTTGACCCCCATATGAGGCCCTTTTCGAGCCATGAAGCTAGTATGGTCGAAGGACCGGATTTGAATGCCCCGGCTAGGTGTAGATCTTGTTCTTATGGTTCGGTGATGTAGAACCACTCTTTCTGCCACCCGTTGATCGTGTCGATGAGGGTGCCCTCCGGCCACTTGACGCACGTGAGTTTGCCGATGACGGCTCCACCACAGTTGGCGTGCTTGCCACCGACGCACTTCGGTTTGATTTTGAAAACCTACAGCCAGAGCCCGAAGTGCAGCTTGATGTGCAGGAATGCCTTGTAGAGGAGGATGAAGGCGGAGAGGTGCATGATGGAGTTCGGCGGAAGGTCGTGGAAGTCGAGGCCATAGAAGAACATTAAACCCCTGACGAATTGATGGAGCGGAAGGCTCAACCCCTTGATGAAGTGGGGGATGAACACCACCCACTCGCGTGGCTTGGGGGTGGGGATTACTTGTCCCTTCTCCGCCGCACGATGAGGGATGTCGATTGGAAGATAACCGGCCTTCTTGAGGTCAATTATGTCTTGGTTGTTGACCGTGGAGATAGCCCACTGGCCGTTGAAGCCCGCCATTGTTGAGCTCGGAAGCGGGAGTGGAGAAACCTAGATCTTTGCTCTGGAGGCGCAGGTGAATAGGAGGCGGAGAAGTCGAATGGAGAGCATGAGGGGCCTTCGGGGTTTTCTTTCCCCTTTTATGAGGTCTGTCGATTTGGGCACCCCTTGCCACGCCATGAATCCCTCCACTTCCCGAGACGTGCGAGCCGTTGCAGGCGTGTGATTAAGTATATCCCATATAAAATGGGACACGGTCGACACGTTGATAGATCGTGTGGATGGAACGGCCTCGAACCGCACATCGAGTGCCTGTAACTGGGCTATCGGTCGTGGTGGGCTGTGACCTTTCGCCAGAGAGGTCGTCAGGAAACATTACCATTTTCCCCCTGACGCTTGGCTTTCAAAGCCAACTTATCTCACAGGATTCAGACGTGCCATTATGTGAAAAACTACTTATCATCGGAGGCCGAACTATGGTTCGGCAGAAAGGAACTCACCTTGCAAGCCGAAGACTCTATTCGTGAAGCAATTGGAGCTGAAGACCCGTGGCATTGGAGGCAAGTTCGGGGGCTACTGAGGGAGTCCTGGTGTTGTCGTTTTCTCACGATAGATGCCATAGGGTGGCTTATCGTGGGTGGTTGGGGTCGGAGGACGCCGACGGGCTCCGGGTGCGAGATTGGGCACAAGCGATGATGACACACAATGAACCCAGGTTCAGGGCCCTCCGAGGGAGGTAACACCCGTAGTCCTGCTTGGTCTAGTTGGATGGATGAGTATGGATACAAGGGCGTTCCTGGAGCTGTGTTTGGAGGAGGAAGAAGGAGCAGCTAGCTCGTCTTCCTCCACTACTAGAGGGGGTTTGAGAGCTCTGTGTGTGTGCGGGGGTGATCATCCGTCCCTGTTGCATGGGGGGCTCAGGGGGTTTTATAGGCCACCCCCGGCTCTTATAATATGTTCTAAGTACAAGGGAGGGGGACCCCGCTGGCAGCCTCTTCGGCTGGCCAGGGGTCCCGCCATTCGTGTCGTCTCGTCACTTGTAGGGGCCACCGGCTGAGCAGTCCCATCTCATGCTGGGGCCCGCCAGCCGGCCCGGTGATTGGCCCTCGCCCACCTGTCACGGAACGGGCCGCTGGGTTGGCGTCGCCAAGCGCCAGCCGGTCGAAGTCTCTGGTACGGCCGGCGGCACTATAGCCACACCGGGACAGGTAATCGAGTGGGCGAGGGTGTGCCGACACTATTCCCTCGCCCGGTCGCGCTCGTCGAGGTTAGCGGCCTGGACGGTCGGACTATAGCCACGCTCTGCAGTGCGTCAACGGCCACTGTAGCCACAGGACCACCCATCATGCCGGTCACGTCGTGTCGCCGTACCCGCGCAGAGGGACGAGACATCACATGTTCGTCCCAAGGTCAACGGAAGAGGCGGCCTAGGAGCAGCCGGTTGTGCCCAGCCGACCGAGGGTCAGGCCGGCTCCCTGACCGGTCTTCCCGAACGCCAGCTGGCGTTAGCTCGAGCCGGATGTCCTCCAGCCGGCCGTGTAGTTTTTCTTCGAAGCGTAAAGGGGGAGGACCCCATTGCTTTGGCCTACCCAGGGGTAATATGTTGGAAATATGCCCTAGAGGCAATAAATAAAGTGTTTATTATTATATTTCCTTTTTCATGATAATCGTTTATTATCCATGCTATAATTGTATTGATTGGAAATACATTACATGTGTGGGTAAATAGACAACACATTGTCCCTAGTATGCCTCTAGTGAACTAGCTCGTTGATCAAAGATGGTCAAGGTTTCCTAGCCATTGACATGTGATGTCATTTGATTATGGGATCACATCATTAGGAGAATGATGTGATGGAAAAGACCCAAACTACAAACGTAGCATATGATCGTGTCAGTTTATTGCTACTATTTTCTGCATGTCAAGTATATGTTCCTATGACCATGAGCTCATGCAACTCACAGACACAGGAGTGCCTTGTGTGTATCAAACGTCGCAACGTAACTGGGTGACTATAAAGGTGCTCTACAGGTGTCTCTGAGGGTGTCTGTTGAGTTGGCATGGATAAATACTGGGATTTGTTACTCCGTGTGACGGAGAGGTATCTCAGGGACCACTCGGTAATACAACATCACAATAATCCTTGCAAGCAATCTGACTAAGTGTTAGTTATAGGATCTTGTATTACAGAACGAGTAAAGAGACTTGCTAGTAACGAGGTTGAACTAGGTATGGAGATACCGACGATCGAATCTCGGGCAAGTAACATACTGAAGAACAAAGGGAACATCATACGGGATTAATTGAATCCTTGACATAGAGGTTCAACCGATAAACATCTTCGTTGAATATGTAGGAACCAATGTGGACATCTAGGTCCTGCCATTGGTTATTGACCGTAGAGGTGTCTCGGTCATGTCTACATAGTTCTCGAACCCGTAGGGTCTGCACACTTAAGGTTTTGTGACGTTTCGGTAGTATAGAGTTATGTATGGTGGTGACCAAAGTTTGTTCGGAGTCCCAGATGAGATCCCGGATGTCACGAGGAGCTCCGTAATGGTCCGGAGGTAAAGATTCATATATAGGAAGTCCTGTTTTGGTCGCTGGAAAAGTTTCGGGCTCAACGGTAGTGTACCGGGAGTGCCGGTAGTGTACCGAGAGGCCACCGGGAGGGGTATTTCGACCCAAGAGGCTACATGGGCTGTAGGAGGGTGTAAACCATCCCTTAGTGGGCTGGTGTAACATCCACAAGAGGCCCATGCGGCTGGAGGAAAAAGGCCTAAGAGAAAAAGTGAAAAAAAGGCAAATAGGGTGAATCCTAGTCCTACTAGGATTGGAGGTGGACTTCACCTCTCCCTCTCTCCTTCGGCCGAAGCAAGGAGGCCTTGGCCCTTGTGCCAAGGCCTCTCCTCATCTCCTCTTATATATACTGGAGGTTTTAGGGTTTTTGCACTAGATTTTCAGCCACGTGCTGCCCGTTCCTCCAGTGCATAGTTTCTCCTCTAGATCGGATTTCTGCAGTGCTTAGGCGAAGCCCTGCCGGAATTGCTCCACCACCATCCCCGGAGCGCTATCACTCTGCCGGAGAAATCTTCTTCCTCTCCACTCCTTCTTGCTGGATCAAGACGGTGGAGATCGTCATCAAGCTGTACGTGTGCTGAACGCGGAGGTGTCGTCCGTTCGGTGCTAGATCGGAAGGATCGTGATCAAGTTCGTAGGATGGATCGTGATCAAGTTCGTGGGACCGATCATGATCGGATCGCGGGACGGATCGTGATTGGATCGCGTGACGGATCATGATTGGATCGCAGGATGCACGGCGATTTGGATCGCGAAGACGTTCGACTACACCAACCGCGTTTCTTAACGCTTCCCGCTTAGCGATCTACAAGGGTATGTAGATCCACTCTCCCTCTCGCAGATGCTCATCACCATGGATAGATCTGCGTGTGCGTAGGAAATTTTTTGTTTCCCATGCAACGTTACCCAACGTGGCATCATGAGCTAGGTCTATGTGTAGATGAGATCTCGAGTAGAACACAAAAGGTTTGTGGGCGTTGATGCTTAGATTGCTTCCTCCCTTGGTCGGATTTTGGTTCAGTGGTATTGTGAGATGAAGCGGCCCGGACCAACATTACTCATGCGCTTACGAGAGACCAGTTCCCTCGAATGCAACTTATTGCATAGATGGCTTGCGGGTGCCAGTTTCTCTCATTTTAGTTGGATCGGATTCGACAAAGGCGGTCCTTGAGAAGGTTGAAAAGCAACTAGTGTATCACCGTTGTGGTTTTTGCGTAGATGAGAATTTTTCTTGCTAGATACCCTTAGCAGCCACATAAAACATGCAACAACAATTAGAGGACGTCTAACTTGTTTTTGCAGGGTATGTTGTGATGTGATATGGCCAATTACATGATGTGATATATGTGATGTATGAGATGATCATGTGATGTATAGATTATCACGACTTGCATGTCGATGAGTACGGCAACCGGCAGGAGCCATAGGGTTGTCTTTAATTATTGTATGACCTGCGTGTCAATCATTAAGTGCTATGTAATGCTTTACTTTATCGCTAACAACCCCGATGGCGACACGTTGATGGGCGCGACAACCCCGATGGCGACACGTTGATGGGCGCGACAACATGGTAGAAATAGTAGTAGAAGCATGTTGGGCGTGACAACCCCGATGGCGACACGTTGATGGAGATCAAGATGGAGATCTAAAGCACAAGTTCATGGCCATATCATGTCACTTATGAATTGCATGTGATGTTAATCCTTTTATGCACCTTGTTTTGCTTAGTACGACGGTAGCATTATAAGGTGATCCCTCACTTAAATTTCAAGATGAATTGTGTTCTCCCCGAGTGTGCACCGTTGCGAAAGTTCGTCGTGTCGAGACACCAGGTGATGATCGGGTGTGATAGATTCTACGTTCACATACAACGGGTGCAAGCCAGTGTTGCACACGCAGAACACTCGGGTTAAACTTGACAAGCCTAGCATGTACAGACATGGCCTCGGAACACAAGAGACCGAAAGGTAGAGCATGAGTCATATAGTAGATATGATCAACATAATGATGTTCACCATTGAAGCCACCTCAACTCACGTGATGATCGGACTTGAGTTGGTGGATTTGGATCATGTGACACTCAGATGACCCAAGGGATGTCAATTTGAGTGGGAGCTTTAGTAATTTGATTAACTAAACTCATTATCTTGAACAATAGTCTAAGTAAACTTTGCATATTTATGTTGTAGATCAATGGCTCGCGCAGTAGCACCCCTGAATTTTAATGCGTTCCTAGAGAAAGCTAAGTTGAAAGATGATGGAAGTAACTTTGTTGACTGGGCCAGTAATCTGAGGATTATCCTCACGGCTTCCTAGAAATCATATGTCCTTGATGCACCGCTTGGTGACCAACCAGAAGACATGACCTCCGAAGATGTTAAGAACGTTTGGGAGGCACGTACTGGAGATTACTCAATAGTTCGGTGTGCAATATTGTATGGCTTAGAACCGGGACTTCAAAGATGTTTTGAACGTCATGGAGCATATGAGATGTTCCAGGGGTTGAAGTTTATCTTTCAGAAGAACGCCCGGATCGAGAGGTATGAAACCTCCGATAAGTTCTATGCTTGCAAGATGGAGGAGAACAGGTCTATCAGTGAACATATACTTAGAATGTCTGGGTATTCAACTCGTCTAGCGGAGTTGGGAATTGCCCTTCCGCCAGAGGCGATCACTGACAGAGTTCTTCAATCACTGCCACCTAGTTACAAGAGCTTTGTGATGAACTATAACATGCACAGGATCAACAAGTCAGTCGCCGAGCTGTTTGCGATGCTAAAAGTCGCTGAGTCTAAAATCTAGAAAGAACATCAAGTGTTGATGGTCAATAAAACCACTAGTTTCAAGAAAAATGGCAAGGTCAAGGGCAAGGGCAAGAAGGGTAAAACCAAGAAGGATGGCAAAGCAGTTACTACTCCTGTAAAGAAGCCCAAGCATGGAACCAAGCCAGAAACTGAGTGCTTTCATTGCAAGGGAACTGGTCACTAGAAGCGGAACTGCCCCAAGTACCTGGCTGACAAGAAGGCGGCCAACGACAAACAAGGTATATATGATATACATGTTATTGATGTGTACCTTACTAGCTCTCGTAGTAGTGCCTGGGTATTTGATACCGGTTCGGTTGCTCACATTTGCAACTCAAAGCAGGAACTATGGAATAAACGAAGGCTGGCAAAGGATGAAGTGACGATGCGCGTGGGAAATGGTTCCAAGGTTGATGTGATCGCCGTCGGCACGCTCTTTCTTTGATTACCATCGGGATTAGTGATGAACCTGAATAATTGTTATTTAGTGCCTGCGTTAAGCATGAACATTATATCTGGATCTTGTTTATTGCGAGACGGTTACTCATTTAAATCAAAGAATAAAGGTTGTTCTATTTATATGAGTAGTATCTGTTATGGTCATGCACCCAATGTTAGGGGTTTATTCATATTGAATCTTGATAGTGATGACACACATGTTCATAACATTGATGCCAAAAGATGTAGAGTTGATAATGATAGTACCACTTTCTTGTGGCACTGCCGTTTAGGTCATATTGGTGTTAAACGCATGAGGAAGCTCCATGCTGATGGACTTTTGGAGTCACTTGATTTTGAATCACTTGACACATGTGAACCATGCCTCATGGGCAAGATGACTAAAACACCGTTCTCAGGTACAATGGAACGGGCAAGTGACTTATTGGAAATCATACATACTGATGTGTGCGGTCCAATAAATGTTACAACACGTGGTGGATATCGTTATTTTCTCACCTTCACTGATGACTTAAGTAGATATGGGTATATTTACTTAATGAAACACAAGTCTGAAACGTTTGAAAAGCTTAAGCAATTTCAGAGTGAAGTTGACAATCATCGTAACAAGAAGATTAAGTTTCTATGATCTAATCGAGGAGGTGAATATCTGAGTTATGAGTTTGGCAGTCACTTAAGACAGTGTGGAATTGTTTCACAGTTGACACCGCCCGGAACACCACAGCGTAATGGTGTGTCCGAACGTCATAATCGAACCTTATTAGATATGGTGCGTTCTATGATGTCTCTTGCTGATTTGCCACTATTGTTTTGGGGTTATGCATTAGAGACAGCTGCATTCACTTTAAATAGGGCACCATCAAAATCCGTTGAGACGATGCCATATGAACTGTGGTTTGGCAAGAAGCCAAAGTTGTCGTTTCTTAAAGTTTGGCGATGTGATGCTTATGTCAAAAAGCTTCAGCCTGAAAAGCTGGAACCCAAAGCGGAGAAATGCGTCTTCATAGGATACCCGAAAGAGACAGTCAGGTATACCTTCTATCTCAGATCCGAAGGCAAAGTGTTTGTCGCTAAGAACGGAACATATCTTGAGAAAGAGTTTCTCTCGAAAGAATTGAGTGGGAGGAAAATAGAGCTCGATGAGGTTATTGAACCTTTACTTCAACTAGAAAGTAGCGCAACGCAGAAAGATGTTTCTATGGAACCTACGACGGTAGAAGAGGAAGTTAATGATGATGATCATGAAGCTTCGGATCAAGCTGCTATTGAACCTCGTAGGTCGACAAGGCCGCGTACTACTCCTGAGTGGTACGACAACCCTGTCTTAGAGGTCATGTTGTTGGACAACAATGAACCTACGAGCTATGGAGGAGCAGTGATGGGCCCATATTCCGAGAAATGGTTAGAGGCCATGAAATCCGAGATGGGATCCATGTATGAAAACAAAGTATGGACTTTGGAAGTATTACCTGAAGGGCGAAAGGCCATTCAGAACAAATGGATCTTTAAGAAGAAGACAGACGCGGACGGTAATGTCACCGTCTATAAAGCTCGACTTGTGGCAAAGGGTTTTTCACAAGTTCAAGGAGTTGACTACAATGAGACTTTCTCACCCGTAGCGATGCTTAAGTCTGTCAAAATCATGTTAGCAATAGCTGCTTATTTCGACTATGAAATTTGGCAAATGGATGTCAAAATGGCGTTCCTCAACGGGTTCCTTGCGGAAGAGTTGTATATGATGCAACCCGAAGGTTTTGTCGATCCAGAGAATGCTGACAAAGTTTGCAAACTCCAGCGATCCATTTATGGACTGGTGCAAGCATCTCGGAGTTGGAATAAGCGCTTTGATGAGGTGATCAAAGTGTTTGAGTTTATACAAGTTTACGGAGAAGCTTGTATTTACAAGAAAGTGAGTGGGAGCTCTATAGCATTTCTAGTATTATATGTGGATGACATATTGCTGATTGGAAACAATATAGAGATGCTGGAAAGCGTGAAGGAATATTTGAACAAGAGTTTTTCAATGAAGGACCTAAGAGAAGCTGCTTTCATATTAGGCATCAAGATCTATAGAGGTAGATCGAGACGCTTAATAGCACTTTCACAGAGCACATACCTTGATAAAGTTTTGAAGAAGTTCAAAATGGATCAGTCCAAGAAGGGGTTCTTGCCTGTGTTACAAGGTGTGAAGTTGAGTAAGACTCAATGCCCAGTAACTGCAGAAGATAGAGAATAGATGAGTGTCATCCCCTATGCTTCAGCCATAGGCTCTATCATGTATGCAATGCTGTGCACAAGACCCGATGTCAGCCTTGCCATAAGTATGGCCGGAAGGTTTCAAAGTGATCCTGGAATGGAGCACTGGCAAGCGGTCAAGAATATCCTTAAGTACCTGAAAAGGACTAAGGAAATGTTTCTTGTTTATGAAGGTGATGAAGAGCTCGTCGTAAAGGGTTACGTCAATGAAAGCTTTGACACTGATTCGGACAACTCTAAGTCACAAACGGGATACGTATTTATCTGGTGCAGTTCCAAGCAAAGCATGGTAGCCGATTCTACGTGCGAAGCGGAGTACATCGCAGCCTCGGAGGCGGAGAAGGAAGGTGTCTGGATGAAGCAGTTCATGACAAATCTTGGAGTAGTGCCCAGTGCACTGAATCCAATGAACTTGTTCTGTGACAACACTGGTGCCATTGCTCTGGCCAAGGAACCAAGGTTTCACAAGAGGACCAGACACATAAAGCGACGCTTCAACTCCATTCGTGATTACATCGAGGAGAAGGACATAAATATTTGCAAAGTGCACATGGATCTGAATGTTGCAGACCCGTTGACTAAACCTCTTCCAAGGGCTAAACATGATCAACACCAGAACTGCATGGGTGTTCGATTCATTACAATGTGAATCACATAGTGATGTGAACTAGATTATTGACTCTAGTGCAAGTGGGAGACTGTTGGAAATATGCCCTAGAGGCAATAAATAAAGTGTTTATTATTATATTCCCTTGTTCATGATAATCGTTTATTATCCATGCTATAATTGTATTGATTGGAAACACATTACATGTGTGGGTAAATAGACAACACGTTGTCCCTAGTATGCCTCTAGTGAACTAGCTCATTGATCAAAGATGGTCAAGCTTTCCTAGCCATTTACATGTGATGTCATTTGATTACAGGATCACATCATTAGGAGATTGATGTGATGGACAAGACCCAAACTACAAATGTAGCATATGATCGTGTCAGTTTATTGCTAGTGTTTTCTGCATGTCAAGTATATGTTCCTATGACCATGAGATCATGCAACTCACGGATATCGGAGGAGTGCCTTGTGTGTATCAAACGTCGCAACATAACTGGGTGACTATAAAGGTGCTCTACAGGTGTCTCCGAGGGTATCTGTTGAGTTGGCATGGATCAATACTGGGATTTGTTACTCCATGTGACGGAGAGGTATCTTAGGGCCCACTCGGTAATACAACATCACAATAAGCCTTGCAAGCAATGTGACTAAGTGTTAGTTACAGGATCTTGTATTACGAAACGAGTAAAGAGACTTGCTAGTAACGAGGTTGCACTAGGTATGGAGATACCGACGATCGAATCTCGGGCAAGTAACATACCGAAGACGACGCTGATGACGCGGGTGGTTGCCGCGATGTAAACGAGCAGGGGTTCCTTCTCAGCCGACGCGACCAGGATGGGCGCGTGGGTGAGAGCCTTCTTGAGGCCGCGGAAAGCCTCGTCCGCCTCATCGGGCCAGTCAAAAATGCCCGGCTTCTTGGTTTGGCCCGGCTCGATCAGAGTTGTCTTGCGAAGGAGCCCGTAGAGGGGCAAGGCCTTCTCCCCCAGTCGGCTAATGAAATAGTTGAGTGAGGCAAGGCAACTGGTGAACTTCTAGACGTTGCGGAGCCGGGTCGGCTTGGGCATGTGCTCGATCGCGCTGATCTTCTAGGGGTTAGCTTCGATACCGTGGGCGGACACGAAGAAACCCAAGAGTTGACCAGTCGACACGCCGAAGACACACTTCTCCAGGTTGAGCTTGATCTTGTACTCGCGCAAGTTCGCGAAAGTCTCCCGGAGGTCGTCGAGGAGGCTAAAGTGCTTATTGGTTTTGATGATGATGTCGTCAACGTAGACGTGGACATTCCTGCCTATCTGAGGCAGGAGGCACTTCTGCATGCACCGTTGGAAGGTGGCGCCTGCGTTCTTCAGGCCGAAGGACATGGTGATGTAGCAGTAGGCCCCAAAGGGCGTGATGAAGGAGGTCTTGAGCCGGTCTTCTGGGTCCAGCTTGTGCATAGTGTCGAGGTAGAGGACGTTGATGCTGCTGCCGCCATCTATCAGCACCCGCGAGAAGCGGCAAGTTCGCTCCTTGGTGGCAATGGTGGGGTCGAGGACCAAGGCGTAGCTGTTGGGATTCGGCATCATAGCGAGGTGATCGGCCTGGCTCCAAGTGACCGGCTTCTCCGACCAGTGCATGAACTGGGGAGTTGCCGGCATGATGGCATTCACCTCACGTCGGAGCTGACATTGGGCATGTTTGCCCGTCTCTTCACTGGTGAAGATGACGTAACAGCCGTCTTGGTTGGGGAACTGGTTGATCAAACGACCGTCATTCTGGGCCGGAGCCGGAGCCGGAGCCGGGGCGACAGCTTGGGCCAGGGCCGACGCATGAGCTGGCGGCATGGGAGGAGCCGGAAGGCCGTCCCCCAGGGCCAATCGCTGTGAGAAGCTGCACTGTCGGAGCGTGTGTGTAGAGGGTTTGCCCCCTGAGTGGTTCTTGCAGGGAAGGTCGAGCATTTGCTCGAAGGTGAGCTTTGGCTTCCAGGCAGCCTTGCCAGTGCGCTCGCGCTGGACGGAAGGCTGGGCAGCCGGCTCATGCTCCTCAATGGTGTTGACCTGCCGGCTCCCGTAGCGGGGATCCGGCTGGTCGTTCTTGTGCTTGCTGTTTTGCGGCTGTCGGTTGTCGGCTGCCATTTGGGTCGTGGTCGGTGTCATCGTCGCCTTGGCAGGCGGGGTCATCTTGAACCGGATGGCCGAATCGGCCGTGGCGTACTTGCTCGCCTTGGTCATGAGCTCGGCAAGCATGGCCGGCTCGGAGCACAGAAGCTTGTGCTTGAGGGGGGGTGCCATCTCGACAGCCTTCAATGAAGTACTGCATGGCTTGTACCTCGTGCACCCCCTCACAGGAGTTGCGAAGCTCGGTCCACCGAGTGAGGTAGTCGTAGAGGGATTCGTCCGGCCCCTGAATGCACATAGCGAGTTCACGGGGATGACCAGACTGCTTGTAGGTACCGGTGACCTTGCGGACGAAGGCCTCCTCGAAGTCCGTCCAAGTGTTGATGCTGCCAGCCGCCAGGCTGTTGAGTCAAGTGCGGGCCGAGCCAATCAACATGAGGGGGGGCGTAGCGAACGGCTACGTGTTTGTTCCCCCTGGCGATGCCAACCGCGGTGGTGTAGTCGATCAACCAGTCTTCGGGCTTGGCTGCCCCGTTATATTTCGGGGTGTCCCGAGGTAGCGTGAAGCCGGTTGGAAAAGGCTCGGTACGGATCCGGGGGGCGAAGAAAGCCGAACCAATCGAGCCCTCCTCCTCAAGGAGGGTGGATTGCGCGAGTTTGTCGATGCGGTTGCGGGCGTCGTTCTCACTACGGGGGACGCGTGGTCTAAGCCGAGCCGAGAGCTCGGGGCGGACGGTAGGTGGAACTGATTGTCCCGACTCGCGTCGCGGGGGCGGCGTGTGCCCGCGGCTGCGCCGGCTGCCGGATGCCGGCGCTTCATGATGGCGGCCGCTTCGAGGCGGGTTGTTGGTGCGCCGGCTGTTAACAGCCGGCTGCTCGCTCCTCGGCGGCTGAGAGGGCCAGGGGTCATTCATCTTGTCCCGGCGACCGGAGACGCGAGGGGAGTAGGAGTACTGGGCCGCTTGGCGGCCGGTAGTTCCCGTGCCCTCGCGCTCAGGTCGGGGGCCTTCAGTGGCAGCACCGCCCATCGCGAGCAGACGCTGCTACGCATCAGCAGCATCGATGAGCTCCTTGATGTGGCGCTCGTGGGCGGTACGCTCTTCTCCCTCCAAGGTGGCCAATTCCTCGTAGGCCACCTTGAGAGCCCGCAGGTTGGCTGCGGGGGTGTCGTAGACGGGCATCTTGCTGCCGAGGATTTCGGTGACCATGCGACCGCGATCGCGCACAGCCCCACGTCGGCTGGGCTCGGTGCCAGCTGGGGTGAGTCCGTAGGCAGAAGCGTACTCCCGTTGTGCCACCTCCATGTGGCGCCGCGTGGCCGCGAAGGCGGTGGCATCCTCGAACAGGACGCGATGAGCCGCCTCAAGATCGGCCGCGGTGGTGTCGGGGTTCGCCGTTGGGGCGATTGGAGTGCTCAAGCCTCGGAGGGCCATGCCGAGCGGGTCGGACGTGCCGACGCGGGCAGCGGCAGCGCAAGCCGCGACCCGCGCCCGTCCGAAAGCGGTGGAGGAAGTGATGGCCATTACTCCCACGTGACCGTGAGAGCCGCTGGACTGAGTCACAGCGAGTGCGCCCATGGCCGTGGGCGGACCGGCACAGACGAGCACCTGCGCAGGGTACCCGTCAGCGGACGGGGTCTCGGCGAGGCTGAGCCTGCCGAAGCGCTCGGTGAGCGCGTTGATGTCAGCCGGAGGCCGACGGAGTTGCCCCGCAGGGCGTGCCGGAGCAAGCCCCACGAGCCCGTGGTTTTGCCTGGACGTGCGGCGACGGTGGGGAATGGCGAGGGGTCCCTCCCAGAGCATGAATCCGGTCGGCGCCGTGTTCGGCCCCACGGTGGGCACCAACTGTCGTCGTTTTCTCACGACAGATGCCATAGGGTGGCTTATCGTGGGTGGTTAGGGCCGGAGGACGCCGACGGGCTCAGGATGTGAGATTGGGTGCAAGCGGTGATGACACACGATGTACCCAGGTTCAGGGCCCTCCGAGGGAGGTAACACCCCTAGTCCTGCTTGGTCTAGGTGGATGGATGAGTATGGATACAAGGGCGCTCCTGGAGCTGTGTTTGGAGGAGGAAGAAGGAGCACCCGGATCGTCTTCCTCCATTGCTAGAGGGGTTTTGAGAGCTCTGTGTGTGTGTGCGAGAGTGATCGTCCGTCCCCGTTGCATGGGGGGCTCGGGGTTTTTTATAGGCCAACCCCCCAGCTCTTATAATATGTTCTAAGTACAAGGGTGGGGGACCCGGCTGGCAGCCTCTACGGCTGGCCAGGGGGCCCCGCCATTCGCGTCGTCTCGTCACCTGTAGGGGCCACCGGCTGAGCGGTCCTATCTCCTGCTGGGGCCCACCAGCCGGCCCGGTGATTGGCCCTCGCCCACCTGCTGCGGCACGGGCCGTCAGGTTAGCATCGCCTAGCGCCAGCCGGCCAAAGTCTCTGGTACAGCCGGCGGCACTATAGCCACACCGGGACCGGTAATCGAGTGGGCGAGGGCATGCTGGCACTATTCCCTCGCCCGGTCGCGCTCGTCGAGGTCAGCGGCCTGGACGGCCGGACTGTAGCCACGCTCTGCAGTGTGTTAGCGGCCACTGTAGCCATAGGGCCGCCTATCGTGCCGGTCGCGTCGTGTCGCCGTACCCGTGCGCAGAGGGACAGGACGTCACATGTCCGTCCTAAGGTCAACGGAAGAGGCGGCCTAGGAGCAGCCGGCCGAGGGTCGGGCGGGCTCCCTGACCGGTCGTCCGGGGCGCCAGCCGGCGTCAGCTCGAGCCGGACGTCCTCCAGCCGGCCTCGTGCAGCCGCCCGTGTAGTTTTTCTTCGAAGCGTAAAGGGGTAGGACCCCGTTACTTTGGCCTACCTAGGGGTAATAACCCCGTCACCTGGATTAGGGGGTCCTTGGATATCTGACCTGTTGTCTATGGGCCGGACTAGATGGGCTACTCACCGAACACTGGATGGTTTGAAGGCCCAGTTTCCAGGATAGAAGCTTCGAGGAACATAGCCTGCACTCCACGTTTGATGTAGTAAATATGCATGTTTATCTCTTCGGCATGTAACCGACCATGTGTAAACCCTAGGCCTCCTCGGCATCTATATAACCCGGAGGTTTTAGGGTATAGAGACCGGATAACTCATCTAGGGTAAGACATACGATCTCGAGGTAGATCAACTCTGTATTCCCATACACCATCAATACAATCAAGGGTATTACCTCCATTGGAGGGCCCGCACCTGGGTAAACTCGTGTCCCTTCGTCTCCTGTTACCGTCGATCCTAGTCTCATAGTTCGGGACCCCCTACCCGAGATCCGCCAGTTTTGACTCTGACAGGGACCTTAATATCCTTGCAATAGCTGCCTCGGATATGTGACAATAAGTAGGATGAATGAGTTATCTCAATACAACATGTCTTGAGGGGTAACATTATGTGAGGGACCGTCCACCATCCGTAAATTATTCTATCCTACAATGCAGGTATTCACTTAGTTACCACGTGGCATAGTCGTAAAGCTTAACTCCATTCCGTGCCCGTAGCAAACGACACCGTACCTAGATGCCAACAATCTCATCTAAAACATCACATACCTCTCTTAGAATATTTGCTTAGTTTAGTATTTACTTTTCCGTTCTCTCTCGTATCATAGTTTAATTCCCCCTCTTTACCATTTTCTTTAGCAACCTAATTAAGTAAACTATTTCCAAACTCCGATTTGGGTGTGAGCGTGGCTGTGTTAGTGACAACACAACTATGGGGATTGTGGTGCCACCCTATTCGCTCCCTGTGAGATCGACAAATCTTACTTATCACAAAATTACTACAGAGACCTGTGCACTTGTAGGACATCACCTTTGAGATGGCTTTGAGTCCAAAGTTAAGAAAAAATATATGGAAAACTAGATATGTTAGAGACGTCTTATGGACCTCTGGAATTGTCGATGGGAGGGCTCCTACTCTAGTTTCAGATATATTTTTAGTTCGGTTGGTGTTTGTGTCCTCCTCGGGAACACAAGGCAATGGCTTCTCCATGACAATGGAATACTATTCTCTTTGTCTACCCCTATCCAGACGGTGCATCTAGCGTTACCAGAGGGCTTGTGGATTTGTGCTCCGACAAATCTCGCGTAATTCAGTTGGCGCTGCTTATCGGTGGATCTTATCTGTGTTTCTTTTCATTGGCGATGGTTGTTTCCCTGGTCTGAAGGTCCTATGTGGTCTTAGCACGAGTACTTTTCAACCGTCCACTACAACAAGGTTTTCTCAGCTCCGATGAGGAAGGGGAGATGACAACGGCATTCCTTGGACTCGCTCTAGTGTTTTTTAACACGGTATAGACGCAAGCGCTCATATACATGCGCATACACTCACTCCTATGAACGCACACCCACCCTACCCTATGAGCACCTCCGAGAGACTGATCCGGCATATCATCTTGAAATTTACGAAGTAACCATAGACACCTCGTCGTCGACGGAAACATCTCCTCCCACTGAATACGCATCGCCAGAAATCGTGAAATAAATCCCTTATGAGCACCTTCGAGAGACCGAGCCGGCATATCATCTTGAAATTTACGAAGTAACCATAGGCACCTCGTCGGCGACGGGAACGTCTGCTCTCACTGAATGCGCATCGTTAAAAATCCAAAAATAAATGTGAACACCAGGATTTAAACCCCGATGGACTGGGATACCACAGTTCATCTAATCATCCAATCACATATTGGTTCACGGCCCGCTCTAGGGTTTGTAATCATTGCTAGGTGGTATACGGACTTAGATGTTATTTGTATTAATTTTGATGTTTTTATATTGTCATGACAATTGATGAATATATTGAAAGCTTTATTTCTAAAATTGTTTCTATAAATCCTCATTATCTATCCAAACAACCACTTACATGACCCATTCATGCCACGATCTGTTTCTGCCATGCCATCCCACGACAAGATCTTGTCCATGCGGCCCACTTCTGCGACGCACACCTCCCCATAAACGACGCACGTGTGAGGTTCCTTATTGTGCAACCGGCAAAACTAAGCACACATGTGCTGCGCTCAACACACAATACTACGAACATGACACAACTGTTACAAAAACAAAGGCCGTTTTCAGACCGGTCGGAAATTTGCATCGTCAGCAAAAAGGCCTCTTGCCACCGCCGGACGCCGTCGCGTTCCCCCGCCGTGACACCGGTGGGATGCTGAAATGCCAGAGCCGGCCGGTACCTCCCACCCGGAACGTGTCGCAGAGGAACTCCTTGCCGTACATCTTCTCCACCCTGCGGTCCACGTCGTGCAGGAACACGTCGGTGTCCCCCTCGCCGCGCCTCGCCCGCGCCATTGCCGCCGCCGTCCATATCGCCGCCATCCTGCCAGGCGCCGACGCGAAGTACCCCTTGGGCGCGTCCAGCATGAGCATGTCCCACTCGTTCTCGTACACCTCCGGCGGCAGGTTGTGCAGCGCCAGCGGGCACGCGGCGTTGCCGCGGACCTGCACGGGGGCGTCGGCGGCCTCGGCACCGGAGCCGGGGACGCAGGAGGAGTGGTTCTTGTAGGAATCGAAGAGGAGGTCGGCGTGGTCCATCCGCGTGCGGTAAGTGACCAGATGCGCGCGCAGGAACGGCGACTTGGCGCGCACGACGCGGTACCACTCCGGGTCCTCCTCCAGGAAGACGGTGACGCCGCCGGGGTTGAGCGCGTGCCAGAGCCGCGAGTCGTGGCCGAGGCCGAACACCAGCAGCCGGATCGGCGCGCGGCGGCGCAGCACGGCGAGAGACAGAGAGATCTCGGCGCGCGACTGCTGCGGAACGGTGGGCGTGGTGGCGTAGTACACGGCGGCGTCGGCGAGCGCGGCGAGGCCTGAAGGCTCGTATCCGACGCCCGAGGGGGCTATGACGCCGGGCAGGCACGGGAGCAGCGGCAGCAACGGCAGCGGCGAGGTGAGGAGGGTGGCGACCAGCAGCGACGTGGCGACGAGCAATGCCGCTGCAGCGGCAGTGGCGAGGCGGCCGGGGAGCTTCATTGCGTGGGTCGCCGGCGCGCGGTGCGTGTGTGCTCCTGTGAGAGGTGGGGATTGGACAGTACTCCATATTTAGCGCCAGCGGCAGAGCACGACGTGGCATCCCCTTCCCTCCATGATACCGCACGTTGCTTTCTTTTTCCGTCCCAATGTCGTAGTACTACCCCCGCCCGACGAGGCAACGACTTTACCGCGATTTCCTTTCAGGGAATCTACATTGATTGTTGACTAACTGCAGGCACATGGCCCATCAGTGGAGTATAGGATTATTCTGTTCTTTTTTGAGTTAATGACACTTTTATTGCATAAACTTGTACAAATTCATATGTAAACTTAAAAAATCTCATAAATCAGTCCTTAACTTGTGTTTCTGATACGTTCGTATATATTTCCGTCATTGTCCTCAACTCTCCATTAAGCAGTGCATGTTAGCAGCTGGCCTGCGTGTGGGTCCCATATGTCAGTGACAAAAAACAAAAACAAAATAGAAAAGAATGCACTCACGACCTAGCCTCGCACGCATCTACATCTAGCCACTATGTCACCCACTAACTACTGTTAATGTTTGACATAGAAATTCCTTGTAGTAATGTTTAGCCGAACAAGTGATTTAATTTCAAAATAAGCTTTGCATGGATGTTTGAACAAGTTTTTTCTCCTCCATTTCGCTTTTTTCGGGAGGGACCAAAAGAACTTGTTTTCGGAAAATTTTGAAAAGTTTTGTATTTTTTGTTTGAACCTTTCAAATGAATTTTGAATTCAAAAACTTCTAGTGAAAATATATATTTTGTCCCATCAGTGAAGTACCATTCTTGACTAACAGCACGCATATGGCCCATCAGTGAAGTACCATCCTTGTGTTCCTTTTTCAGTTAATTACACTTCTGTTATGTAAACTTATAGTACAAATTCATACATAAACTTGAGAAATAACAAAAAATCGGTCATACAACTTGTATTTCGGATACGTTTGAGTACATTTTCATCATTGCCATTAACTCTCTGTTAAACCATACTCGTCAGCAGCTGTGTGTGGGTCCTATATGTCAGTAGCAAAGGAAGACAAAAAACAAAATAAAAAAGAGTGCACTCGCGACCTAGCCTCGCACGCATCTACTTCTTCTTTTTTTCGAAGTGCACGCATCTACATCTACCGCCACCCACTAATTGCTGTTAATGATTGGGATAGACATACCTTTTAATGTTTAGCAGAACAACTCATTTAATTTCAAAATATGCATTGCACGGATGTTTGGACAAGTTTTTTTCTTCCTCAGTTTCACCTTTTTGAGGAGGGACAAAAAGAAACGTGTTTCGGGAAAATCATTAAAATTTCAGCATTTTTCTGTTTGAAACTTTCAGACCAATTCCAAATTGAATAACTATTAGTGTACAAAACATATTTTGTGTAATCCCATGTTTGACAAACTTGCCTCCTGTTTTAGCGGTATACTCGGATTGTTCATATCAATAGGTGTGTGGTTCGAGACGGCGCTAACGCATCTTATCTACTCTTCTTTTGTAACGTTATTTCAACACTACAAAATTATAGAATTTGTGAACGGGAGACGAGACCTTTTAGTAATATTCGACTTTTAAAATCCAAAAATAGTATTTGTTTTCAACGATATCAAAAGCATTCAGTGTTCATAATTTATTTATTTTTGATAACCGGTCGACTGGGAAAAGCCGGAGATCCCATGCAACACATATTTTAGATTAAAAACATCAATTTCCACGATACAATGTATTAATAAAGGTATATCCATAGAGTTAGCAAAAAAAACAAGCGGTGCGTTGGTAGTGCCCTATGATAATTGAGGATAATTGTATATTGATTGATGTCTCAATGGGCTCTTTTTATATAAGTACAAAGTCTTGGAGTCCAAGTATAGAAGAGATAGATTACAATGCAAACTATCAAAACTAAACCGGACGAATATACTCTAATATCCGCCCGCAGTGTCAACGTCGGACGTGACGATGTTGAGACTGGATCGTATGTCGGTGAAGGATGAATTGGGAAGCCCGTTGGTGAAGATATCAGCAAATTGCGCACCCGTTGAAACATGTAGAACCCGAACCGCGCCAAGAGCCACCTTCTCACGAACAAAGTGGATGTCAATCTCAATGTGCTTCGTGCGACGATGCTGAACTGGATTAGATGCCATATAGATTGCTGAAATGTTGTTGCAGTAAACAATTCTAGCACGCTCGAGTGGTCGATGAAGCTCCACGAGGAGTTGCCGAAGCCTGACGGCCTCGGCTACAGCATGTGCAACAGCCCGATACTCAGATTCAGCGGAGGACCAGGAAACTGTATCCCGCCTTTTCGAAGACCAAGAAACAACATTATCATCCAAATAATCACAATAGCCGGATGTGGATCATCGAGTGTCGGGACAACCTACCCAGCTTGCATCTGAATATACTGTCAAGCTTGTTGGAGAGGAAGAATTAATAAGGAGGCCGTGGTCTAGAGTACCTTTGAGATAGCGAAGATGCGTCTAACATGAGCAAGATGATGAGCACAAGGGTCATGCATAAAAAGACAAGCTTGTTGAACAAAGTAGGAAATATCAGGACGAGCGAGAGTAGCGTATTGAAGGGCACCGGTAATACTACAATACAAAGTGGGATCAGGAATGGCTTCACCATCAGCCGACAATTTGGCAGCGGTGTCAGCAGGTGTTTGACAGGGTTGACAATCAGACATGCCGGCATGGGAGAGAAATCAATGACATATTAGCGTTGGGAGAGGAAAAGAGTAGATGGAGTACAAGAAACATTGATACCAAGAAAATGATGTAGAGGACCAAGGTCAGTCATAGAAAATTCATGATTGAGAGAAGAGATTATTTGGTGTAGGAAAGTGTCAGAAGAAGCGGCTAGAATAATATCATCTACAAATAATAAGAGATTGGCGTTGTGATTAGAGGAATGAAAACAAAGAGAGAGGAGTCGGATTTAGAAGGGACAAAGCCAATGGTTTGAACAAAGTTAGCAAAACATTGGAACTAGGCTCGAGGAGCCTGTTGAGACTATACAATGATTTGTTAAGAAGACAAACAAGGTTTGGTGAGGAGGGATTTTCAAAACCACAGGGTTGCTGGCAGTACACAGTTTCATCTAGTGTTCCATGGAGGAAAGCATTTTTGACATCCAGTTGGTGAATAGGCCATGAAGAAGAGACCACAAGACCAAGAACAACACGAATGGTGCTAGGTTTTACCATAGGAGAGAAGGTCTCATCAAAATCAATGTCATGCTGCTGGGAAAAACCACGACGAACCTAGCGAGCTTTGTAGCGGGCAAGAGAACCATCGACATGAAACTTGTGGCGAAAAACCATTTGCTAGAGACAATATTAACACCAGGAGGCTTGGGAACCAAATTCTAGGTGTTGTTTTGCTGTAGAGCATCAAATTTGTCCCGCATAGCAGAAAACCAAACGGGGTCAAGAAGAGCTCGTTTGTATGAAGTGGGTAGAGAGGAGATAGTCGGTGTGGCCATGAGATTAAGACAACGAGTAGGGAGATGAAAACCGCGTTTGCCACGAGTACACATGACATGATCATTAGTGGGTGGTGGAATGGGTACGGTGTTGGGTGGGAGTGGTGATTGGATCGGTGTCGAGCTTGTCGGGATTACCAGGCTTGCCGGTGCTGGGCTTGCTAGTGCCGGGCTTGTCGGGATTGCGGAGCTTGCCCGTGTCGGGCTTGCCAGTGCCGGGCTTGCCGAGGCGCCGGGCTTGCCGAGGCGCCAGGCTTGCCGGGCCTTCCGGCTGCCACAGGCTTGCCGGCCTCGCCGCGGGAGAGGGAGAGGTCGCGGTAGAGGTCGTGGTGGTTTGCTGGTGATTGGATGATGTGGTGTTAGTGGCAGAAAAAGGAAAAATGTTTTCATCAAATGTGACATGGCGAGACACAAGCACGTGACCAGAAGATGGATCGAAACAACGATGTCCTTTGTGGTCATCGAAGAGGCCAAGATAAATGCAGGGTAGAGATCGCGGGGCTAGTTTGTGAGCTGTGGTGGATGTGATGTTAGGAAAGCATAGGCAACCGAAAACCCGAAGATAAAGATAGTCGGGATCGGATAGAAGAAGAGATTGAAAGGGTGTATAGCGAGGACATGTTTTGGTGGGGCGGATGTTAAGGAGAAGGGTGGAAGTGCGCAGAGCTTTGACCCAAAAATGGGGAGGAAGAGATGCTTGGATGAGTAGAGTGCGTAGGATATCGTTGATGGAACGAAGAGAGCGCTCTGCCTTCCCGTTTTGAGAGGTGGTAGAGGGGCAAGAGGAGAGGAAAAAGGTGTGATTGGTGACGTTGTCGAACTCGCGCCCGTTGTCACGTTGAATAAAGCGAATCGATAGGCCAAACTGTTTTTGGATGTAGGTGCAAAAGGTGAGAAAAAGTTGATGGACATCGGATTTAGCATGTAGAGGGAACGTCCATATATAGTGAGAATAATCATCTAAAATCACAAGATAATACTTATAGCCAGAGACACTAGGAATAGGAGAGGTCTAGAGATCACAATGTGAAAGCTCAAAAGGAAAAGTGCTAACAGTAGATGATGTTCCAAAAGGGAGCCGAACATGTTTGCCACATTGGCATGCCTTACAAAGAGAAGAATTATGTGACACACTAGTGCTAGGAATAGAAAATTCTTGTAGTAGAGATGACAACGTTGAATTATTGGGGTAACTAAGCCAACGATGCCACAGATCAACTGAAGCAAGCATGGCGCGAGCAGAGGATGCAAGCGCGCCGTGAAGTGGATAGAGATCATCCGTGCTATTGAAGCGAGCGAGAAGTGTCCCCATTCTCAGATCCTTCACAGATAAACCAAAAGGATCAAATTCTAGAATGACAAGATTATTGATGGTAAATTGGCGAACAGAAATAAGGTTTTTGATTAAAGAAGGAATAACAAGAATATTGCATAGTTGAAAATTGGCATGATCTGTTTGTATGGAAGAGTGACTGGTGCAAGAAACGGGAACAAGGGAGTCGTCGCCTATGGTAATGGAAGAATAAGCGGAAGGAAAACAAGCTGACAAAATATCCATATTTGAAGACATATGCGAGGATGCACCAGAATCGAAATCCAATTCGTAACTTGGTTATTGAGTGTAAAGTTGTTCATGGTGGCGATGAAGGCGGCTTGATCCCAGGATGGCTGTTGATGAGTAGTTGGCGGTGCGGCCGTAGGCGCGTGCGCATGCAACATGGGTGAAGCAAGGTCGTAGGCGTAGGGCGCATAGGGTACCGACATACGGAGTTCGTTGCCGATCACCTTGATGCGTTGGCAATAGACGGTGAACGGAGAGTCGTCTTGGATGCTGGTATGGAGCTTGATATGTAACGCGTTAACACGCGCATCAGAGTTGTCCTGGAAGAGCTGCTGAAGAGAGGCCCATAGTTCAACGATGGTGGCGTCGTCGTTGGAGATGAGGTTGAAGAGCTCGGTGGAGATGCGAGTACATATCCATTGGATGACGATGAGATCATCCTTGATCCAGCGAGGGTCGGTCAGCCGCAGAGGGGCGGCCGGATTGATGTGATGGTGGAGGCCGCAGCGGCCGAGGTGGACATGGAAGAGGTGGCGCCAATGGTAGAAGTTGTGGACGGCGAGGTCTAGGGTTATCGGGATGAATGGAGAGACATCGACGATAGTATCGGCGAGGCGGAGCTGAGGTGGTTGGCTGGAGTAGGGTTTTGGGTAGGGGTTGAATAAGGTAGAGGAGTCATGCCGGCAGCGCACAATACGGTGGTGGTGTAGAGCCGCCGCGGAGGCAGCGAAGGAGGAGTTGGCAGCAAAGCCATGCTGAGGGCGGAAACCTAGGCGTATGATACCATGATAATTGTATATTGATCGATGCCTTACTGGGATTTTTATATAAGTACAAAGTCTTGGAGTCCAAGTATAGAAGAGATAGATTACAATTCAAACTATCAAAATTAAACCGGCTGAATATACTCTAATACTCTCGCATGCGAGCCTCAATGGACGAGGTTTGAATCCTGCTAAGTACACCTACATTAATTTATTTTGTTTCTATTTGTTCCTTTGCTACTCGCACGTGGGATTCACATGGAGCATGGAATTGCTGACATGCATCGTTTAACAAAGAGTTAACGGGTAATGATGAAAATGCATTCAAACCTACCTGAAACACGAGTTGTAGGACAGATCTGTGTCATTTTTAAAGTTTATGTATAAAGTTGTCCATCGAGTTCATGTAAGTAACTCCTTTTTTAGATGGAATAGTTGCTTGCTTATTTAGAGTTCTCGGCTAAGTCTAAGTTAATTGCATCCGAAATACAAACCGGTGAGACATGAAATCATAACTTATACTCCCTTCGTTCCTAAATATGTTTTTGGGGTTCCACTAAGGGACTATATACGGATGTTTGTAGTCCCCTAATGAAATCTCTAAAAGGACTTATATTTAGGAACTGAGGGGATACAAACTAGCGAACTTGCATGTGTATTGCAACGGAAATAAATTCTCATGCACCGCTAATGAGTTGCCATTTTTCCTCTTTGTACCATCATAGATGGTGCTTGCTTGACCATCTATGATGTGTTTGAATTGAGGGACATGCTATGGTGGTTACGGGCATCCCTATCTATGTTGATAGGGATATTCATTTTTTCTGTTTGGTTGGTGGATGAGGTTAACCAATGTTTTGTGAAAGTTAAATTATGGTTGGGGATAGCCATTTTTCTGTTTGGTTGGTGGCTGAGGTTAGCCAATTTTTCAATATGAGGCAATCAAATATGATATGTACAATAGTAATTATAAGAACATTTTTAGAAACTTGAGCATCATACCCAAACAAACTCATCAATAGTACAAGCTAAACCATAACTTTAATACATATCATAGTTCGACATTTCCATACATAAAACAGAAGTGCATAGTGTTGGGGAACGTTGCATGGGAAACAAAAAATTTCCTATGCACACGCAAGATCAATCCATGGTGATGAGCATCTACAAGAGGGAGAGTGGATCTACATACCCTTGTAGATCGCTAAGCGGGAAGCGTTAAGAAACGCGGTTGGTGTAGTCGAACATCTTCGCGATCCAAATCGCCAAGCGTCCCGCGATCTCATCACAATCCATCCCACGATCCAATCACGATCCGTCCCGCGAACTCATCGCGATCCATCCCGCCATCTCGTCATGATCCATCGTGCGAACTCATCACGATCCGTCCCGCGAGCTCATCACGATTCGTCTCGCGATCTTGATCACGGTCCTTCTGATCTAGCGCCAAACGGACGACACCTCCGCGTTCAGCACACGTACAACTCGATGACGATCTCCGCCTTCTTGATCCAGCAAGAGGGAGCGGAGAGGTAGAAGAGTTCTCCGGCAGCGTGACGGTGCTCCGGAGATGGTGGTGGAGCTATTCCGGCAGGGCTTCGCCTAAGCACTGCAGAAAACCTATCTAGAGGAGAAACTATGCACTAGAGGAACGGGAAGCACGTGGCTAAAATTCTGTGCCAAAACCCTAAAATACTCTAGTATATATAGGAGGAGAGGAGGAGGAGGCTTGGCTGCCAAAGAGGCAGCCATTGGGTCGGCCAAACCTAGTGGGACTGGAGGATTCCTCCTCCAATCCTAGTAGGACTAGGACTCCTCCTTATTTTTGCCTTTTTTGCCTTATTCCACCTTTTTCTCTTTGGGCTTTCTCTCCCAGACACATGGGCCTTGTGTGGGACTTCCACCAGAACACTAAGGTCTGGTATTCACTCCCCCACAGCCCATGTAGCCTCTTGGGTCGAAATACCCCTCCCGATGGTCTCCCGGTACACCACCGGCACTCCCGGTACACTACCGATAAGCCCAAAACTTTTCCGGCGACCAAAATAGGACTTCCTATATATCAATCTTTACCTCCGGACCATTCCGGAGCTCCTCGTGATGTTCGGGATCCCATCTGGAACTCCGAACAACCTTCAGTCACCATCATACATAACTCTATACTACCGAAACGTCACCAAACCTTAAGTGTGAAGACCCTGCGGGTTCGAGAACTATGTAGACATGACCGAGACACCTCTACGGTCAATAACCAATATCGGGACTTGGATGCCCATATTGGTTCCTACATATTCTACGAAGATCTTTATCGGTCGAACCTCTATGTCAAGGATTCAGTTAATCCCGTATGATGTTCCCTTTGTTCTTCGGTATGTTACTTGCCCAAGATTCGATCGTCGGTATCTCCATACCTAGTTCAACCTTGTTACCGGCAAGTCTCTTTACTCGTTCCGTAATACAAGATCCCGCAACTAACACTTAGTTACATTGCTTGCAAGGCTTATTGTGATCTTGTATTACCGAGTGGGCCCTAAGATACCTCTCCATCACACGAAGTAACAAATTCCAGTCTTGATCCACGCCAACTCAACAGACACCCTCGGAGATACCTGTAGAGCACCTTTATTGTCACCCAGTTACGTTGCGACATTTGATACACACAAGGCACTCCTCCGGTATCCGTGAGTTGCATGATCTCATGGTCATAGGAATAGATACTTGACATGCAGAAAACAGTAGCAATAAACTGACACGATCATATGCTACGTTTGTAGTTTGGGTCTTGTCCATCACACCATTCTCCTAATGATGTGATCCCGTTTATCAAATGACATCTCATGTCCATGGCTAGGAAACCTTAACCATCTTTGATTAACAAGCTAGTCTATTAGAGGCATACTAGGGACATGGTTTTGTCTGTGTATCGAAACATGCATCTAAGTCTCCGATCAATACAATTATGGCATGGATAATAAACGATTATCATGAACAAGGAAATATGATAATAACCAATTTATTATTGCCTCTAGGGCATATTTCCAACAGTCTCCCACTTGCACTAGATTCAATAATCTAGTTCACATCACCATGTGATTCGCATTGTTATGAATCTAACACCCAATGAGTTCTGGGGCTTGATCATGCTTTGCATGTGAGAGAGGTCTTATAGTCAATGGGTCTGCGACATTCAGATCCATGTGTACTTTGCAAACTTCTATGTCAAACCGTAAACACTACTACCACACTCCACCTGGTACTATTCCAAATGGCTGCTCCACTATACGTATCTAGATTGCTACTACGAGTCATCTGGATTGGTGTTAAAGCTTGCATCGACGTAACCCTTTACGGCGAACTCTTTATCACTCCCATAATCGAGAAACATCTCATTAGTCTTTTAGTTACTAAGGATAATCTTGATCGCTGTCCAGTGCTCCATTCCAGGATCACTTTGAAACCTTCCGGCCATACTTATGGCAAGGCTGACATCGGGTCTTATGCACATCATTGCATACATGACAGAGCCTATGGCTGAAGCATAGGGGATGACACTTCATCTTTTCTCTATCTTCTGCAGTCACTAGGCATTGAGTCTTACTCAACTTCACACCTTACAAATCAGGCGAGAACTCTTTCTCTGACTGATCCATTTTGAATTCTTTCGAAAACTTTGTCAAGGTATGTACTTATTGAAAAGTCTCATCAAGCTTCTTTATCTATCTCTATAAATCTTCATGCTCAACAATTAGGTAGCTTTATCCAGGTCTTCCTTTGAAAAACTCTTTTTCAAACAACCGTTTATGCTTTCCAGAAATTCTACATCATTTCCGATCAACAATATGTCAAGCACTTATGCTTACGAGAAACTCTATAGTGCTCCCACTCACTTTATTGTAAATACAAGTTTCTCATAAACTTTGTATAGACTCAAAAACTTTGATCACCTTATCAAAGTGTATATTCCAACTCCGAGATGCTTGCTTCAGTTCATAGAAGAATCACTGAAGCTTGCACACCTTTTAGCATCCTTAGGACTGACAAAACCTTCTGGTTGTATCACATACAACCTTTCCTCAAGTAAACCGTTAAGGAAACGATGTTTTGATATCCATCTGCCAGATTTCATAATTGAAAAATGCAGCAACTGCTAACATAATTCCTGCGCTGCGCTACTCTCTAGTTGAAACAGAGGTTCAATAACCTCATCAAGTTCTATCCTCCTCCCACTCAATTCTTTCAAGAGAAACTTTTCCTCGAGAAATGACCTAGTTTTAGCAACAAACATTTTATGCTTGGATCTGAGATAGAAGGTTCACCCAACTGTTCTTAGGGTATTCTATGAAGATGCATTTGTCCGCTTTGGGTTCGAGCTCATTAGGTGATTTTTTTTCACACAAGCGTCGCAGCCCCAAACATTAAGAAATGACAGCTTAGGTTTCTATCAAACCATAATTCACACGGTGCCATCTCAACGGATTTAGATGGTGCCCTATTTAAAGTGAATGTAGTTGTCTCTAATGCATAACCCTAAAATTATAGTAACAAAACGACAAGAGACATCATAGCATGCACCATATCCAATAGAGCATGACTATGACGTTCGGACACACCATCACACTATGGTGTTCCAGGTGGCGTGAGTTGTGAAACAATTTTCACATTGTCTAAAGTTGTATGCCAAACTCGCAACTCAGATATTCATCTCGATGATCATATCGTAGACATTTTTATCTTCTTGTCATGATGATCTTAAACTTCACTCTGAATTTGCTTGAACCTTTCAAATGATTCAGACTTGTGTTTGATTAAGCAAATGTACACTATATCTACTCAAATCATCAGTGAAGGTAAGAAAATAACGATATCCACCGCACGCTATAAGACTCATTGGATTGCATACATCAACATGTATCATTTCCAATAAGTCACTTGCCCGCTCCATCAAACCAGAAAACGGGGTCCTTAATCATCTTGACCAAGAGGCATGGTTCCCATGTCTCAACCGATTCGAAATCAAATGAGTCCAAAGATCCATCAGCGTGGAGTTTCTTCATGCGTTTTATACCAATATGACATTTAGCGGCAGTGCCACAAGTATGTGGTACTATTATTATTAACTTTGTATCTTTTGGCATCAATGTTATGAACATGTGTATTACTATGATCAAGATTAAACAAACCATTCTCACTGGGTGCTTGACCATTGAAGGCATTATTCTTTTAAACAGAATAACCATTATTCTCTAACTTAAATGAATAACCGTGTTGCAATAAACATGATCCAATCACGTTCATGCTCAACGCAAAACACCAAATAACATTTATTTAGGTCTGTCACTAATCCCGAAGGTAGAGAGAGCGTGCGATGTTGATCACATCAACCTTGGAAACATTTCCAACACACATCGTCACCTCACCCTTAGCTAGTTCTCCGTTTATTCCGTAGCTTTTATTTCGAGTTACTAACATTTAGCAACTGAACCGGTATCCAATACCCAAGTGCTATTAGGAGTACTAGCAAGGTACACATCAATAACACGTATATCAAATATACTTCTGTCGACGTTGCCAACCTTCTTATCTACCAAGTATCTAGGGTTGTTCCGCTTCAGCGACTGCTCTCCTCATAATCGAAGCACTTAGTCTCGGGTTTGGGTTCAACTTTGGGTTGCTTCACTGGAGCAGCAACTGACTTGCTATCCATGAAGTTTCCCTCCTTGCCCTTGCCCTTCTCGAAACTAGTGGTTTTACTAACCATCAACACTTGATGCTCCTTCTTGATTTCTACCTTCGCGGTGTCAAACATGATGAACAACTCAGGGATCATAATTTCTATCCCTGGCGTTTATAGTTCATAACCAAGTTCTAGTAGCTTAGTGACAGTGACTTGGAGAACAATATCAATCACTATCTTATCTGGAAGATCAACTCCCACTCGATTCAAGCAATTGTAGCACCCAGACAATCTGAGCACATGCTCAACGATTGAGCTATTCTCCTTCATATTACAGGCAAAGAATCTTGTTGGAGATCTCATATCTTGCAACATGGGCACGAGCCTGAGATCCTAATTTCAGCTCTTAGAACATCTCATATGTTCCATGACGTTCAAAATGTTTTGGAGCCTCAATTCTAAGCCATAAAGCATGACGCACTAAACTATCAAGTAGTGATCAGAACGTGCTTGTCAGATGTTCACAAAATCTACAGACGACGCTAGAGGGGTTGGCGCACCGAGCGGTGCATTAAGGACATAAGCCTTCTGTGCAGCAACTAGGACAATCCTCAGATCACGGAGCCAGTCCGCAATATTGCTACCATCATCTTTCAACTCCATTTCTCTAGGAACATATAAAAATTCAAGGGAGCTACAACGTGAGCTAGTAATCTACAACATAATTTTGCAAAGACACTACTGACTATGTTCATGATAATGAGTTCAATTAATCATATTACTTAAGAACTCCCACTCAAATTGACATCCATCCGGTCATCCGGGTGATACATGATCCAAATTCACCAACTCAAGTCCGATCATCACATGAGTTGAGGTGGTTACAATGGTGAACATCATCATGTTGATCATATCTACTATATGACTCATGTTCGACCTTTCGGTCTCTTGTGTTCCGAGGCCATGTCTGTACATGCTAGGCTCGTCAAGTTTAACCTGAGTGTTCTGCATGTGCAACACTGACTTGCACCCGTTGTATGCGAACGTAGCGTCTATCACACCCTATCATCACATGGTGTCTCAACACGACGAACTTTCGCAACGGTGCACACTCGGGGAGAACACAATTCATCTTGAAATTTAAGTGAGGGATCACCTTATAATGCTACCATCGTCCTAAGCAAAACAAGGTGCATAAAAGGATTAACATCACATGCAAATCATAAGTCACGTGATATGGCCATGAACTTGTGCTTTTGATCTCCATCTTGAAAGCACCGGCATGATCTCCATCGTCACCGGCAAGACACCATGATCTCCATCATCTTGATCTCCATCAACGTGTCGCCATCGGGGTTGTCACACCCAACATGCTTCTACTACTATTGCTATCGTTTAGCGATAAAGTAAAGCATTACATAGCGCTTAATGATTGACACGCGGGTCATACAATAATTAAAGACAACCCTATGGCTCCTGCCGGTTGCCGTACTCATCGACATGCAAGTCGTGATAATCTATACATCACATGGTCATCTCATACATCACATATATCACATCATGTAATTGGCCATATCATATCACAACATACCCTGCAAAAACAAGTTAGACGTCCTCTAATTGTTGTTGCATGTTTTACGTGGCTGCTACGGGTATCTAGCAAGAACAATTCTCATCTACGCAAAAACAACAACGGTGATACACTAGTTGCTTTTCAACCTTCTCAAGGACCGCCTTTGTCGAATCTGATCCAACTAAAGTGAGAGAAACTGGCACCCGCAAGCCATCTATGCAACAAGTTGCGGTCGAGGGAACTGGTCTCTCGTAAGCGTACGAGTAATGTTGGTCTGGGCCGCTTCATCTCACAATACCGCTGAACCAAAATCTGACCAAGGGAGGAAGCAATCTAAGCATCAACGCCCACAAACCTTTTGTGTTCTACTCGAGATCTCATCTACACATAGACCTAGCTCATGATGCCACTGTTGGGGAACGTTGCTTGGGAAACAAAAATTTTCCTACGCACACGCAAGATCTATCCATGGTGATGAGCATATACAAGAGGGAGAGTGGATCTACATACCCTTGTAGATCTCTAAGCAGGAAGTGTTAAGAAACGCGATTGGTGTAGTCGAACATCTTCACGATCCAAGTCGCCGAGCATCCCGCGATCTCATCACGATCCGTCCCGCGATCCAATCACGATCCGTCCCGCGAACTCATCGCGATCCATCCCGTGATCTCGTCATGATCCATCGCGTGAACTCATCATGATCTGTCCCATGAACTCATCACGATCTGTCTCGCGATCTTGATCACGGTCCTTCCGATCTAGCGCCGAACGGACGGCACCTCCGCGTTCAGCACACGTACAGCTTGATGACGATCTCCGCCTTCTTGATCCAGCAAGAGGGAGCAGAGAGGTAGTAGAGTTCTCCGGCAGCGTGACGGCGCTCCGGAGATGGTGGTGGAGCTATTCCGCAGGGCTTCACCTAAGCACTGCAGAAAACCGATCTAGAGGAGAAACTATGCACTAGAGGAACGGGCAGTACGTGGCTAAAAAATCTGTGCCAAAACCCTAAAATCCTCTAGTATATATAGGAGGATAGGAGGAGGAGGAGGCTTGGATGCCAAAGAGGCAGCCATTGGGTCGTCCGAACCTAGTGGGATTGGAGGATTCCTCCTCCAATCCTAGTAGGACTAGGACTCCTCCTTATTTTTGCCTTTTTTGCCTTTTTCCACCTTTTTCTCTTTGGGCTTTCTCTCCCAGCCGCATGGGCCTTGTGTGGGACTTCCACCAGCCCACTAAGGGCTGGTATTCACTCTCCCACAGCCCATGTAGCCTCTTGGGTCGAAATACCCCTCCCGATGGTCTCCCGGTACACTACCGGCACTCCCGGTACACTACCGATAAGCCCGAAGCTTTTCCGGCGACCAAAATAGGACTTCCTATATATAAATATTTACCTCCGGACCATTCCGGAGCTCCTCGTGACATTCGGGATCTCATCCGGGACTCCTAACAACCTTCGTTCACCACCATACATAACTCTATACTATCGGAACGTCACCAAACCTTAAGTGTGCAGACCCTACGGGTTCGAGAACTATGTAGACATGACCGAGACACCTCTACGGTGAATAACCAATAGAGGGACTTGGATGACCATATTGGTCCCTACATATTCTACAAAGATCTTTATCGGTCGAACCTCTATGTCAAGGATTCAGTTAATCCCGTATGATGTTCCTTTTGTTCTTCGGTATGTTACTTGCCCGAGATTCGATCGTCGGTATCTCCATACCTAGTTCAACCTCGTTACCGGCAAGTCTCTTTACTCGTTCCGTAATACAAGATCCCGCAACTAACACTTAGTTACATTGCTTGCAAGGCTTATTGTGATGTTGTATTACCGAGTGGGCCCTGAGATACCTCTCCGTCACACGGAGTAACAAATTCCAGTCTTGATCCACGCCAACTCAACAGACACCCTCAGAGATACCTGTAGAGCACCTTTATAGTCACCCAGTTACGTTGCGACGTTTGATACACACAAGGCACTCCTCCGGTGTCCGTGAGTTGCATGATCTCATGGTCATAGGAACATATACTTGACATGCAGAAAACAACAGCATTAAACTGACACGATCATATGCTACGTTTGTAGTTTGGGTCTTGTCCATCACACCATTCTCCTAATGATGTGATCCCGTTTATAAAATGACATCTCATGTCCATGGCTAGGAAACCTTAACCATCTTTGATCAACATGCTAGTCTATTAGAGGCATACTAGGGACATGGTTTTGTCTATGTATCCACACATGCATCTAAGTCTCCGATCAATACAATTATAGCATGGATTATAAACGATTATCATGAACAATGAAATATGATAATAACCAATTTATTATTGCCTCTAGGGCATATTTCTAACACATAGAGCTCATAGTTTGACATTCCACACAATACTAGATCAAATCTATAGTTATACAACCATTGCATAGTTCAAAGTTTTGGTTGTAATAAAAAAACAAAAGTACATACAACCCTTATATAGTTCCATTGTTTTGTTTGTCATCAAAATTATAAGTCAAACACCTTCGAATTTGGAAAAAGGTACTCTTCACAAACCTAGAGACCCAAACCTATCTTTGAACATCCCGCAAGACCTTGAATGTCGTTATAACACGAGGATTGTCAACCAAATAGGCAAAGTAATGAGCAAGGGCATCCAAATCAAAACCACCTAGTTCTTTCATCGCATCCCAAGACCATCAATGGCGGAGTTGGCGATTCTATCAAGTTTCTTTATTGCAACAATAAGACTTTCACTTGAAGCCATTATGGTTGCATGCATCATGTCTTTAGCAAAATTATTAGTTTGGGCTTTCTTGAACTTGGGAGGCGCTGAGTCATCACCAGTGTGTGATATGGCAACCTCTTCATGTGGGGCGGCAGCGTTGCTGGTTTTTGTTCTTCAAGATCAACTCTGTCAGCCATGCTAGCTCCAATGATCTTTTTGCATTATTAGCCATGGTAACTCCAATGATAATCATCATCTCCTCATAATAATTAATAGACTTTCATTTTGAGTAGTATGTTTCTTTCTACTTGAAAGGCAACCTCCATATCAGGTGTAAGAGAGGCACATACATGTGTACCATCAACAGCTACATTACTATCCTATTAGGTGCAAATAAGAACCAAAAATTGGGATCTAAACATATCTGTGCCTACAATGATAAAATGTACTTGTCACTCGATCTCCTACCTTAAAGTATGAATCCCACCTCTGGCTTCCTTCTATTTTCTTTTGGTTCTCCAATGAAGGCTTCCTAGTAAGGTCATCTCGAAGCTCACCAATTGCAAGGAGTACCTTTTTAGAATAGCGGCTAACTACTTCACGTATCTACTAAAATTCCCACTAATTACCCTATTCCAAACGTTTATGAGCAATGGTGTGCAAAAACATTGCTACTTTCTGCTCAGTAAACATATGGATTGTGTCCTTTAGAAAATTTTGACCTATAAAGAGTCGACAAAATCGAAACAAAGGTACTATCCAAATCCTAAGCATGTTCACACAAGTTGTGTCATTCTTCTATACATTGTTATGAAAGCTATCATCAATTAGGCCATATGTCATTGCTTCTCTCCTTTTTGTTTTTCTAGATTGAACAACCAAAGCTATAATATTGATAAACCATTGTGTTGCTTCCGCACAAATTAGCATCTTTGTTTTTTGTCCATCTACAATGCAATGGTACAAATGATATTACTTCAACAATTACAAATGGTATTGCTAAAATAAGAAAAACTCAACATGCACATTCTTTGTCAAGAAGTACATGAGAGGAACATTTGGATTTACTAGTAAACTATTTACATCGGATTTTGAAGAGAAATGCAAAGGGAGATGGGAGACGTAGCCCCTGACTTCAACCTTGCCTTTCCCCTATCAACTCATGTAGGAGAAATAGATCAAATATCAGCAGACACAGACACCACACGCAAGTTCACACCACCATCAACACACCCATCACAAAAGCAAGCATGCCCACACAACTTCATGCATCTATCGCTCACGCATGAGGTGTGTCTACTGCCACACTTCCCTTCCCCTACCTCCTGCGTCACCCCTGCATCTACCTCCCGCGCCACGCCTAGTTGCGGATGTCGCCAACACAATGCCCAGTTGCGGCAACCATGGCTGCCGCACCCATCCGTGTCTGCCTCCGACGCGAAATCTTGAACGAGAGAGAAATGATATGAAGGAGATATGGTCGATGAACTGACCTTGAAATTGCAGTCGCCTCCTCAATTTGCAGCCACTTGAAATGATGGGAGAGGAGAGATTCGAGGGAAGTAGGGGGTAAATATAGGGTTGGAGAGCTGGGCGGGGTAGAAAATGTTTCGGGCACAAGCCTATCTGCCCATTGAGCGGGACTTTCGTGAGCACATGGAGACAGATTTGCCAGGAATATTTAGAACATCTGGTTATCCATGTCCCATCGCATCCAAGCTCATCCATGAACCAAACATATGGTATCCATCCTAAAAATGGCTATCACTCTATCGTGGTTTTGTTAAGGAAAGATGTCCTCGTGAGAGAACTTAGGTTTGAGGCCATCGCAACTAGGTGGTAGCTTGAACGGGGTTGGTTGAAATCAAGAGACACAAGTTTACCCAAGTCCGGCCCCTCCGATGGAGGTAAAATCCTACGTCCTGCTTTTTGTGTTATTGATGATGACGATCTCGATTACAAGGGTGCAGAATGCTAACCTAGATCTCGAGGCTCGAGGATTTCTTCCTTTGATCTTGCCTAAAACATGTTTGTCTGCCTTTGTTGGAAATATGCCCTAGAGGCAATAATAAAATGGTTATTATTATATTTCCTTGTTCATGAGAGTGGTTTATTATCCATGCTATAATTGTATTGACTGGAAACACATTACATGTGTGGATACATAGACAACACTTTGTCCCTAGTATGCCTCTAGTAGCCTGGCTCCTTGATTAAAGATGGTCAAGGTTTCCTAGCCATTGATATGAGATGTCATTTGGTAACGGGATCACATCATTGGGAGAATGATGTGTTGGACAAGACCCAAACTATAAACATCGCATATGATCATGTCAGTTTATTGCTATAGTTTTCTGCATGTCAAGTATGTGTTCCTAGGACCATCATATCATGCAACTCACTGACACTGGAGGAGTGCCTTGTGTGTATCAAACGTATCAACGTAACTGGGCGACTATAAAGGTGCTCTACAGGTATCTTCGAGAGTGTTTGTTAAGTTGGCATGGATCAAGACTGGGATTTGTTACTCCGTGTGACGGAGAGGTATCTCAGGGCCCACTCGGTAATACAACATCAGAACAAGCCTTGCAAGCAATATAACTAAAGTTTTATCCACGGGATCTTGTATTATGGAATGAGTAAAGAGACTTGCTGGTAACGAGATTGAACTAGGTACAGATATACCGACGATCGAATCTCGGGCAAGTAACATACCGAAGAACAAAGGGAACATCGTACGAGATTAACTGAATCCTTGAAATGGAGGTTCAACCGATAAAGATCTTCGTATAATATGTAGGAACCAATATGGGCATCCAGGTCCCGCTATTGGTTATTGACAGTAGAGGTGTCTCGGTCATGTCTACATAGTTCTCGAACCCATAGGGTCTGCACACTTAAGGTTCGGTGACATTCCGGTAGTATAGAGTTATGTATGGTGGTAACCGAAGGTTTTTCAGAGTCCCGGATGAGATCCCGGATGTCATGAGGAGCTCTGGAATGGCCCGAAGCTAAAGATTGATATATAGGAAGTCCTGTTTTGGTCACCGAAAAAGTTTTGGGCTCATCGGTAGTGTATCGGGAGTGCCAGGAGGGTACCGGGGGACCATCGGGAGGGGTGTCTTGACCAAGGGGCCACATGGGCTTTGGTAGGAGGTAAACCAGCCCCTAGTGGGCTGGCCGAAGCCCCAATAGAGGCCCATGCAGCTGGGGTGGAGAAACCCATAGGTGGAAGGAGGTCCAAGTGGGAGAGAAGGAGTCCTAATCCTACCAGGATTTGAGGAGGACTCCTCCTCTCTCCCCTTCGGCCGAAGCTAGGGTTGGCCCTTGGGGGACAAGACTCCTCCCTCCCTCCTCCTATATATACTATAGGTATGGAGGGGTTTTCAACATAGAAATCAGCCACGAGCTACCCTCTCCTCTAGATCGTAGTTCGTCCTCTAGATTGTTTCAGCGGTGCTTAGGCGAAGCCCTGCTGGAATAGTTTCACCACCATCGCCGCCACGCCGTAGCGCTGCCGGAGAACTCATCTACCTCTCTGCTCCCTCTTGCTGGATAAACAAGGCGGAGATCGTCATCGAGCTGTACGTGTGCTGAACACGGATGTGCCGTCCGTTCGGTGCTAGATTAGGACGGATCGTGAATGGATCGCGGGACGCTCGGCGATTTGGATCGCAAAGACGTCCGACTACATTAACCATGTTTCTTAACGCTTCCCGCTTAGCGATCTACAAGGGTTTGTAGATCCACTCTTCCCCTCGTAGATGCTCATCTCCATGGATATATCTTGCGTGTGCATAGGAATTTTTTTGTTTCCCATGCGACGTTCCCCAACAGTGTTGACCTAACTTGTCCTTCTTGGGGTGCCTTGTCCCTTGAGGGAGTCCTGGATTAAGGAGTCCTCGGATAGCTGACCGAGTATTCATGGGCCGGACTGTATGGGCCGCAAGGCAGGCATCAGATGATCAAAGACCACCTGCGCTAGACGGAAGCTTTGAGGAGTCATGACGTGTTCTTCCAGTTATTAGCAAGTAGTTAGGCATGTTATCTCTTCGGCATGTAACTGACTATGTCTAAGCCAAGGATACCCCTAACATCTATATAGCCGAAGGGTTTTAGGGCATAGGGATAGAACAACTCATCTTGGGTTAGACATACGATCTCAAGGTAGATCAACTTTGTAACCCCTTAGACCATCAATACTATCAAGCATGACATAGGGTATTACCTCCATTGGAGGGCCCGGACCTGGGTAAACTCGTGTCCCCTTCGTCTCCTATTATCGTCGATCCTAGTCTCACAGTTCGGGACCCCTTACCCGAGATTCATCGATTTTGACACCGACACTGGTGGTTTCATTGAGAGTTCCTCTGTGAGCGTGAAGGAATCGATGGCTTGCCCCATCGCAAGTAGCGAGATCTATATCGAGGGGACTCTCGCCCACATTCAGAGTTTCACCGGCAACGACATCTTGTCGCATGCCGGCCCAGTCGGCCGTCATGGCCAGATCGGAAGGTTCCCCCCGATGAGGGTATCAAGTTCGGAACCCTAGAGTTCGTGGCTGATTCACGGGGAACACTCGTTCCAATGGAACCCTCAACCTTCGAAAAAAACCCTTTAAGTCCGGATGCTTTGACGTCCAATACATGAGGTCCCACGGTGTAACGGAACACAGATCCGCTTCAGCGTAACTCTGGAACCGTCACACCGCTTGACGAATCCACTCGTATCAGCGACACGCATCCTGCGATCGCCTCGTTCTTAAACGAGTTGTTCGATCGGATCGAAGCTATGCGTATATCGGATGACCAGGTTCTGATCTATGATCGGCTCGGTATCAAACCCGATGATACGAAGATTCATGTCCCTCCAGTCACCCACCTTATCGCTACCATCGAGTGTCCGGCTGCGGATTCTGCCCGATAGTCAGAATTGAAAACCGTCTATACCACCGTCCGCGATCTCCAAGACCCCGTCGGTGAATTAGAGGCGGGGAATCGCGTTAAAGCCGGACCGTCACCGGTCCAGGATCCATCACACGATCGGGAAACTGCAATTCCGAACACTCGTTGCAATAGGGAACCAATTTTTTTCCCACCCACTGCCCAAGATGATTATCCAAGGACCACACCAAAGCCCATATCTTTGGACTTTTGGGATATCAAGCAAAGACAAGGAGAATCAGTCCACCACATTTGGGCAAGACTCCTACTCTCTAGGAGCAGAGTAAAAGGTCTAAGTGACCAATATGTAATGGCAATTTTCATTCTCAATTGCCATGATGAAGGGATTCTTAACGCCCTGGCCCGCCGATGCATAAGCGAATTTTCGGAATTGTCTGAATTGGTACAAAAGTATTGTGCCATGGAGAGTGTCTGGCAGTCCGAACGGTTGTTCTCGGAACCAATTTTCTCTGAACACCCTAGAGGAGCTCGGAAAAAGAGGATACCTCCAAATCGGCCGGCCGGGTATGAACCCATAGAAAAAAGAAACAAGTCCCTTTCCGGGACCGGCACTGTCCTCGATGGACTTTTGGATAAACCGTGCCCCATTCATTCCATGTCGTTAAACACAAATCCTACACATATCCAGCTTGCTGGGTCGTCAGACAAGTGGCAAAAAGTGGCGAGACCATCCTCGACACACCTCCGTTGATACGGCGCTCTCCTTCACCATCCGGATTTAATGACGAAGTCCTCACAGTCTATGAGATCTTCCCCTCGAGGAGCAGGTTTAAAAGAGCTCTTAGGGAGCACGAGCAAGTTTACCACGTGGCAGCTACTAGCCCATGGGCAGACGTTCCGATTACTTTTGGAGACACTGACCAGCTGCCCATCCTTCCCAGCCATTCACCGACCGCTCTAGTCTTGAATTCCATCATCGATGGATACACGCTACATAAAGTGCTAATGGACGGCAGCAGTGGTCTTAACCTCATATACGAGGCCACTTTGGAAAAAATGCAGGTCGATCGATCTTGCATCGAACATAGCAACACAACCTTCCAGGGAATTATCGCCCTTGAGGCATTAGCAGAAACTTTTGCTGCCAAAGAGTTGACCTCCTTACGGTCGATAGTTAACAAGGACGATGTGATCCTTAGCAAAAGGACCAAGTGCATGTCCTTTAAACCCGCAGAGGAAATTGTTAAATTTCAGGTACATCCAACGGACACCAATAAGACAGTGTCCATCGGAGCCCTGCTCGATCCCCTTGTGGATGAAGCGCTGCGGAATTTCCTCTGTGAGAATGGGGACATTTTTGCCTGGCATCCTTATGATATGCATGGAATCCCACGTCGGCTCGCCGAACACAGCTTAAACATTATCTCAGGCTTTAAACCCATAAAACAGACTCTGCTCCGCTTCTCCGAGTCCAAATGGCAAGCCATGGGTGAAGAATTAGCCAAATTCCTCAAGGTCGGATTTATTCGGAATATTAAACACCCCGAGTGGCTAGTAAACCTGGTGATGGCACCTAAGAAAGACAAGTCATGGCGGCTGTGTGTCAACTTCAAGGACCTCAACAAAGCATGCCCCAAGGACCCTTTCCCCTTACCACGCATAGACCAGATCATTGATGCCATAGCCGGACACGATTTTTTGGGTTTCCTCGACACTTACTCCGGATACCATCAAATTAAAATGAAGGAATCCGATCAAGCGGCTACTGCATTCATCACCCCCTACGGGCCATTTTGCTTTAACATGATGCCCTTTGGGCTAAAAAACGCTGGGGCCACATACCAGCACATGATCCAAACCTGCCTCGCTACACAGGTCGGAAGGACTGTCGAGGCGTACATGGATGATCTGGTAATCAAAACCAAACACGTCGATCAGTTGATCGATGACCTACGTGAAACTTTCACTAATTTGCGCGAATATGATATACGGCTCAATCCGGGAAAATGTGTATTCGGAATTCCCTCTGGTAAGCTGCTTGGATTCATTGTCTCACATAGAGGAATAGAGGCAAATCCAGCTAAAATTTGTGCTCTATCAAAACTTGCAATTCCCACAGAGCTAAAGCATGTCTAGAGGCTAGCCGGGTGCGTAGCCGCGTTAAGCCGCTTTATCTCCCGCCTCGAAGAAAAAGCTTTGCCGCTCTATAAGCTGCTGAAATGGACCAATGATTTTGAATGGACAGATGAAGCGGCGGCTGCGTTGGAAGAAATCAAAACACTACTGGCAACCAACCCCATACTCACAGCAGCAGGCGGCGGTGAGCCCATGTTGTTATACATATCAGCCACCAACAAAGTCGTTAGTGCGGTGCTCGTCGTCGAACGAGATGAGGAGGGACACAAATTCTAGACTCAGAAACCAGTATATTATGTGTCAGAGGTGCTAACGCAGTGCAAGTCCAGCTACCCACATTATCAAAAAATAGCCTATACGGTATTCATGGCATTGAGGAAACTCAGACAATACTTCTAGGAGTGTGCAGTAACGGTGGCATCGGAAGTCCCCCTGAATGATATAATCAACAACAGGGATGCCACCAGTCGCATAGATAAATGGGCAATCGAGCTCCTTCCCTTTGAAATAACCTACAAGCCACGCTGTGCCATTAATTCGCAGGTACTGGCGGACTTCTTGGCTAAATGGATAAAGGCTGAGCTCCCCAAAGAGTATAGTGCATACTCCCATTAGACAATGTACTTTGATGGATCCAAGACCTTGGCCGGTCTGGGGGATGGAGTTATCCTCACACCCCCCACAGGCGGCAACGTAAGATACATGTTGCAAATCATGTATGTCGACTCCAACAATGCCGCCGAATATGAAGCTCTTCTTCATGGTCTTCGGATGGCGGTGTCAATGGGAATACGATGACTAGAGGTATGGGGAGACTCAAACCTAGCCATATCCCAAATTAACGACGAGTTCGATGCCAAAAATCCAAAGATGGGGGCATAGAGAAATGCCGTTCTCCAGATATCTGCTTGGTTCGAGGGGTTGGAATTCCACCACGTCGCTCGAGACAACAACCAAGCCGCTGATATACTGGCCCGTATGGGAGCCAAGCGTGACCCCGTCCCGAAAAACACCTTCCTAAAGCAGCTCTTCAAGCCCTCCGTAGTGTGGCAGGACGATGCAAATGGCGCCGGTCCGAATACGGAGGACGAAGTTGTTGCCCCTATAAACGAACCAAATGACGGCATTATCGACGGCTCGATGATGAATGAGATGCCCTCGGCTCACAAGGTAATGACAGTAATTGCACCATGGATAGTGCCCTTCCTCGCTTACCTCCTTCACAAGGAACTCCCCAACGATCAAACTGAGGCACGGCGCATAGTTCGGCGACCCAAGGCCTACAAAGTACACGAGGGTGAGTTATACAAGAAAAGCACCACTGGAGTATTACAGAGGTGTATATCCGAGGAAGAAGGACGAGAGCTCCTCGCCGAAATCCATGCAGGCATGGGTGGGAATCATGCCACCGCAAGATCCCTTGTCATCAAGGCCTTCCGAGCCGGTTTCATTCGACCTACAGCTCGGACGGATGCCCAGTCGCTTGTTTAACATTGCATTGGGTGTCAACTCTTCACAAACCAAAGTCACATGCCCCAACAGCTCTTTGGACTATTCCGGTCACCTGGCCTTTTGCGGTCTGGGGGCTGGACATAGTTGGACCCCTCAAAGGGGGAACCAAGAAAAATAAATACCTACTGGTCATGGTTGACAAGTTCACCAAATGAATAGAAGCAAAGCCTGTTAACTCGGCTAAATCCGAACCAGTGATTGAATTTATATCCAGCGTAGTACACCGTTACAGTGTCCCGCATAGTATAATAACGTATAATGGATCCAACTTCACGTCCCAAGAGGTCAAGGACTAGTGTGCAAAAATGGGCATAAAGCTTGATTATGCATTGGTCTATCATTGGTTTATCATTGGTCCAATCTCTTCATGAGTCCGACTGTCATTGGGTGCGGGAACTCGACTCCGTTCTGTGGGGCCTGCGTACCACCCCGAACAGATCAACGGGTTACACACCGTTTTTTATGGTCTATGGGGCAGAGGCAGTCCTTCCCTGTGATATTATCCACGACGCACCAAGAGTGCGCATGTACGAGGAAAAGGAGGCCGAGTTAGATTGGCAGGAGAACTTGGATGCCTTGGAGGGGGAGCAGGACATACCTCTGGCCCGATCCACTCTTTATCAACAGCAATCTCGGCGGTACCAAAGTAGGGAGGTCAGGGAAAAAGCATACAATGTAGGAGAACTCGTCCTACGGATCCCGGAGAAACAAAAGCACAAACTCAACCCCAAATGGGAGGGTCCTTTCATCATTGACTAAGTGCTCGCGGGAGGGGCCTATCGTTTGCAGAGTCCATCCGATAACAGCCTTGAACCAAACCCATGGAACGCAGCTCGTCTTCGGCGCTTCTACGGATAAACCCGTGTCATCTAAACTCCCCTACATTTTTTCCTTTCCATTATTCTTTGCCTTTTTTGCCTTTTCCCTTCCCACTTTGTTGTTCGTTAGGGACAATTTCTTTTCCTACCCTATGTTCGAATGAACCAATCTTGTACTACAGATAATCGGCATACACCATAAAGTGTTAAATCCGAACACAACACGTGGGGGCTTCTTTCAATAGCCAAGATTTTATTTGCTCATACTTATCGGGCGCGCATGTTTCTTTTGTCATGTTTGAGCCATCATATGCATCAATTCGAACTAAGACTTTGCCAAGCTGGGTTGCCTTGATCCTATGGTTACTCTCTACGTTCCCGATTGTTTGGCTAGAGAGTAAAGGGAGCACCTCTGCGATTGTTACAACCGGGTCATCCAGACACGTACCTCAGACGGGTAAAGCCAAAAGCTAGCTATCTTAGGTAGACAATTGGTCGGCTATGACGGAAACACCTTATACAGCTCTGCTTGCTATTTCCGTTGTTTGGGTCTTTTCTTCCCAAAGGACACTTAGTTGCGTACTGCAAGTATGCGGATTCCTATCTACGCTCTTCATAGAACCCCGGTGAAAGGTATCGATAGAGGTACTATTTTCATTGGAAGATGTTTCTTACGCTACATCGTAATATAACATATCTTTTTGTGTGCTTTCTGTCTGTTCGCGCCACATGGCCAGATTGCCTGGTTCCCCAAATACAATTCGCCCTTTGGCGAAGGAATAATAAGGAGGAACACTCCCGAGCTCTTCGCATGCGAGGGAGAAGCCGATGGCCAGTTAAGACAAAGTTTACAACACGGATTGTTCTACACATGTATATATAAATTAGATACGCGACTCCTGATCGGGATCATCAATTATTGTGTTGAGGGGGCAGTATGCTTGCAAAAGACGGGCGGCTGGCATCACCTAGTCATATACCAAGTGGAGTGACACTTCTTTTCCATCTGATCCCACATGACTAACCAGCACCATATGCTCGGGGTTAAGTCTGGTGAAGCGGGTCTTGACCATTGCGCACGCCTCCCGTGCTCCCTTGCGGCAGGCCAAAGTCTTCCATAGCTCGAATCTATCCCGAGCCCCCTTAAATTGATCCACAAGTGCGGCTAGCCCTTCAGGTGGCTGTTCGGTGGACCATACTGCCTTCACCACCCCTTTCATCGCTTTTTGCATGCGCTTATGGAGAGAAGTCAGCTCCTTCAACAGGTCCCTTTGGTACGATTCGATATCCTCTTCAGGCAGTCAGGACAGGAGACCTGCACATAAGATAACAAGCGCGATTACTATGATTCCCTACATCGGAAATACTTACTCAAAGCGGAATTGTACGTATCGAATACACCCCTCTGAAGCTTTCAATTCTCTTCCTAAGCTTGGGCTAATTGAGTCTTTAAACTCTTTATTTCCTCAGCCTGTTTTTGTATAACAAGGCAGCCAGCCTGATGCTAGGATTCTGCATACCTTTGAGAATCCCAGGCTTCTTCCAGCTGCCTTTCCATATGTCCTATTGATTCGGCTACTACACGGAATCCATATGTCAGGCACGATGATGTAAAAAGATTAGCAGTAAAAGCATACTCACCATGGGCGTCTCGCGTGAAGCTCTTCACTTGTGCTAGTTCGGCCTTCACGGATTGCACTTCCATGCGGCTCTCCTCGAGGGCCTTGGCCAATTGCTTGGACTATTGCTTCGAGGCCTGCGTCAGCAGTAAAATAGTGTGGAGATCCTTAATTAATTTATTATAAATCAAATTAAGGCTCGGGGGCTACTAGGCTTACACAAGTATTCAGATTCTATAAATCCGATCTCTTACCTGAATGTTTGTTGTTATCAGCTTCATAGCTTCACCGAATCCAGCTCGGGTGGCCCCGAGGTGTGCATCCGCCGAGCGTTGACGGGGTTTATATCCCTGGGTAGGCCAAGGCAATGGGGTCCTCCCCTCTCGGCTTCGAAGAAAAACCAATCGGCCGGCTCGACGAGGCCGGTTGGGGACACGCCACACGAGACACCTCCGGCTGGCGTTTCGCCCGGCTGGTCTAGCAGCCGGGCGTGCTCCCGCCCGGCTGGCCAAGCAGCCGGCTGCCCACGAGCCGGGCTGTCCATTGACTTGGGGACGGACACGCCCTATCCCGTCTCCCTGTCCGCAGGTACGGCAGCGCAACGTGACTGGTGGGGCGAGCGACCCTGTGGCCACAGTGGTCGCTGATGCGCCGTCCCGCATGGCTACAATCCATCCGTCCGGCCCGCTAACCTTAGTGAGTGCGACCGGACGGGGAACAGTTCCAGCACGCCTCCGCCACTCGAGTGCCTGCCCCGGTGTGGCTACAGTGCCGCCGGCCATACCGATGACCTCGGCCGTCTGGCGCTAAGCGACGCCTCCCTGGGCGGCCCGTGCTGGGGTAGGTGGGGGAGCACCAATCGCGGCGCCCGTCGGCGGATCCCAGCAGGGATGGAACCGCTCGGCCGGTGGACCCCGCCCACGACGAGACGATACAAGCCACGGGACCCCCTGGCCAGGCGGAGAGGCTACCAGCCAGGTCCCTCCACCCTCGTACCTAAATCATATTGTAAGAGCCGGGGGGTTGGCCTATAAAAACCCCCGAGCCCCCCATGCAACGGGTATGGAGGCCCCGATCAAGAACACACACATAGGGAGCTCTCATACCCTTCCCAATAGCGGAGGGAGACGAGCCGGCTGCTCCTTTCTTCCTCCTCCGAACACAGCTCTAGGAGCACCTTTGTATACTTATCCACCCATCCAACGAATCCAAGCAGGACTAGGGGCATTACCTCCCGTGGAGGGCCCCGAACTTGGGTACATCGCGTGTCTCCACCTTCTTGTACCCAATCTCGCACCCAGAGCCCATCGGCGTCCTATGGCCCCAACACCACCAATAAGCCACCCTATGGCATCTGTTGTGAGAAAATGACGACAGTCGGCGCCCATCGTGGGGCCATCCGCAGCGCCGTTCGGGTTCATGCTCCGGGTGGGACCTCTCCCATTCCCCGCCGCCGCTTGGCCCGGCGAAACCATGGGGTCTCGTGGGGCTTGTTGCGGCACTCCCTGCGAGCGACTCCGACGGCCTAGCGGCCGACATCGACGCACTCACCGAGCGCTTCGGCAGGCTCAGCCTTGCCGAGGCTCCGGCCGCGGGTGAGTACCCCGCGGGGGTACTCGTCTGCGCCGGCCCGCCCATAGCCGTAGGCGTACTCGCTGCGGCCTGCCCTAGCGGGTCCCGCGACCGTGAGGGGGTGATGTCCATCACCTCCTCCACCGCCTCCGACCGGGCACGGGTAACGGCCACCGCTGCTGCCGCCCGCGTCGGCACGTCCGACCCGGTCGGTGCAGCCCTCCAGGGCTTGAGCACCCCGATCGCCCTGACAGCAAACCCCGATACCACCGCGACCAACCTTAAGGTGGCTCGTCGCATCCTCTTCGAGGATGCCACCGCCTTCTCCGCCACGCGCTGCTGCATGGAAGCGGTGCAACGGGAATATGCCTCCGCTTACGGCCTTACCCCGGCTGGCGCCGAGCCCAGCCAGCATGGGGCCGTGCGCGACCGCAGCCGCGTGGTCGCCAAAATCCTCGACGGCAAAATGCCCGTCTATGACACCCCCGCAGCTAACCTGCGGGCCCTAAAGGTGGCTTACGAGTAACTGGATACCTTGGAGGGTGAAGAGCATGCCACCCACGAGCGCCACATCAAGGAGCTTATCGATGCTGTTGACGCACAACAGCATCAGCTCGCGCCAGGCGACACCGCCGCTGAAGGCCCCCGGCCTGAGCGCGAGGGCATGGGAACTGCCGGCCGCTAGGCGGCGCAGTACTCCTGTTGCCCTTGCATCTCCGGTCGTCGGGTCGAGACGCACGACCCCCGTCCCTCTCAGCTGCCGAGGAGTGAGCAGCCGGCTGTTAGCAGCCGGCGCACCAACGAGCCGCCTCGTAGCGGCTGCTACCACGAAGCACCGGCATCCGGCAGCCAGCGTAGCCGGGGGCACACACCACCCCCGCAACACGGATCGCGGCAATCAACGCCGCCCACCATCCGCCCCGAGCTCTCAGCCCGGCTCGGGCCACGCGTCCCCCATAGCAAGGACGATGCTCGCAACCGCATTGACCAACTCTTGCAATCCGCCCTCCTTGAGGAGGAGGGCTCGATCGGCCTGGCTTGCTTCGGCCCCCGGATCTGCACCGAGCCATTCCCAAAGGGCTTCACGCTCCCTAGGGACACCCAGAAGTACAACGGGGCCGCCAAGCTAGAAGACTGGCTGATCAACTACACCACCGCAGTGGGCATCGCCAGGGGAAACAAACGTGTGGCCGTCTGCTACGCCCCCCTCATGCTCATCGGCTCGGCCCGCACCTGGCTCAATAGCCTGGCGGCCGACAACATCAACACGTAGACGGACTTCGAGGAGGCCTTCGTCCGCAATTTCACTAGCACCAACAAGCGGCCTGGCCGGCCCCATGAACTTGCTATGTGTGTTCAGGGGCCAGATGAATCCTTCCGCGACTACCTCACCTGATGGACCGAGCTCCACAACTCCTGCAAGGGAGTGCACGAGGTGCAAGCCGTGCAATACTTCATCGAGGGTTGCCGGGATAGCACCCCTCTCAAGCACAAGCTTCTATACTCCGAGCCAGCAACGCTGGCCGAACTCATGACCAAGGCGGACAAATATGCCATGGCCGACTCGGCCATCTGGGTCAAGACGACCCCACCGGCCAAGGCGACAACGACACCGGCCGCGGCCCGGACGGCTGTCGACAACGGGCAGTCCCAGAGCAACAAGTGCAAGAACGACCACCCGAATCCCCGCTACAGGAGCCGACAGGTCAACAGTGTCGAGGATCAGGAGCCGACTGCCCAGCCTTCCAGCTAGCACCAGCGCACCGGCAAGGCTGCCTGGCAGCCGAAGCTTACCTTCGAGCAAACGCTCGATCTTCCATGCAAGAATCACTTGGGGGCAAAACCCTCCACACACACGCTCCGATAGTGCACCTTCTCACAGTGATTGGCCCGGGGGGACGGCCTTCTGGCTCCTCCCGCGCCGCCAGCCTGTGCGCCGGCCCCGGTCCAAGCTGCCGCTCCGGTGCCAGAAACGGCCCCAAACGACGGTCGCCTAGTCGACCAGTACCCCAACCAAGACGGTTGCTACGTCGTCTTCACAAGTGAAGAGACGGGCAAGCACGCGGAGCACCGGCTCCGCCATGAAGTGAACGCCACCATGCCGGCAACTCCCCAGTTCATGCAGTGGCCGGAGAAGCCGGTCACGTGGAGCCAGGCTGACTATCCCGCGGTGATGCCGAATCCCGGCAGCTACGCCTTGGTCCTCGACCCCACCATCGCCACGAAGGATCGAGCCTGCCGCTTTACACGGGTGCTGATAGATGGTGGAAGTAGCATCAATATCCTCTACCTCGACACGATGCACAAGCTGGGGCTAAAGACAGAAGACCTACAGGCGAGCCGGACGGTTTTCCACGGCATCGTGCCTGGAAAGTCTTGCTCCCCTGTAGGCAAGAACACGCTCGAGATCCTCTTCGGCGGACCCGGCCACTTCCGTCGCGAGCTAGTACTGTTCGAGGTCGTGGATCTCGCAAGCCCCTACCACGCGCTGCTGGGTCGGCTGGCTCTAGTCAGCTTCATGGCGGTCCCACACTACGCCTACCTCAAGCTCAAGATGCCGGCCCCCAAGGGAATCATTACCATCAAGGGCGACTACAAGATGTCGCTCGAATGCGCTTGAGATGGTAGCCGGCTGGCCGAGGCCCTGGAAATCGCCGAGGAGAAGCGGCACCTCGCCGGCTCGTGGCCCTTGCCCGCTCGTGGCCCTCGCCGCCAGCCAGCCGGCCGTGCCGGCTCCTCCCTCGCAATCCACCGGCGAGGCCTCCTTCCAGCCGTCCAAGGACACCAAGCAAATCCCGCTCGACCTGGCCAACCCATCTCAGTGCGTCACAATCGTCTCCCGCCTCAATAGCAAATAGGAAGGCGAGCTCGTCGACTTCCTCTGTGAGAATTGGGACATCTTCGCGTGTTCCCCAAGGACATGCCGGGTGTTCCGAGGAAGTTCGCCGAGCACAAACTACACGTCCGGCCGGACGTCAAGCCAGTCAAGCAACCCCTGCGCCGCTTCTCCGAGGAGAAGCAGCGCACTATAGGAGAAGAGATCGCCCGGCTGCTCGCTGCCGGGTTCATCATGGAAGTGTTCCACCTAGACTGGCTGGCCAACCCAGTCCTGGTGCTAAAGAAAAACAAGACCTGGCACATGTGTATCGACTACACCACCCTGAACAAGGCATGTCCCAAGGACCCATTCGCCCTGCCACGGATCGATCAAGTTATCGACTCCACGGCCGGCTGCGACTTGCTGTCCTTCTTGGACGCTATTCCGGCTACCACCAAATCAAGATAGACCCGAAAGACCAGCTCAAGACCTCCTTCATCACGCCCTTTGGGGTGTACTGCTACATCACCATCTCCTTCGGCCTGAAGAATGCAGGCGCCACCATCCAACGGTGCATGCAAAAGTGCCTCCTGCCTCAAATAGGCAGGAACGTCCACGTCTACGTCAATGACACCGTCGTCAAAACCAAGAAGCACTTCAGCCTCCTCGACGACCTCCGGGAGACCTTCGCGAACTTGCCCAAATACAAGGTCAAGCTCAACCCAGAGAAATGTGTCTTCGGTGTTCCCGCCGGTCAACTCTTGGGTTTCTTCGTGTCCGCCCACGACATCGAAGCTAACCCAGAGAAGATCCACGCGATCAAGCGCATGCCAAAGCCGACCCGACTCTGCGACGTCCAGAAGTTCACCGGCTGCCTTGCCTTGCTCAGCCGGTTCATCAGCCGGCTGGGGGAGAAGGCTCTGCCCCTCTACGGGCTCCTTCGCAAGACGACTCTCATCAAGCCGGGTCAAACCAAGAAGCCGGGCACCTTCGACTGGCCTGACGAGGCGCACGAGGCCTTCCGCGGCCTCAAGAAGGCTCTCACCCACACGCCAATCGTGGCTGCGGTGGTTGAGAAGGAACCACTGCTCGTGTACATCGCCGCGATGACCCAGGTCATCAGCGTCGTGCTGGTGGTCAAACGACCGGAGGAGGGCAAGGCCCTGCTGGTCCAGCGGCCCGTCTACTACCTCAGCGAGGTCGTCTCCGCGTCCAAGAAGAACTACCCCCACTACCAGAAGATGTGTTACGGCATCTACTTTGCTGCCAAGAAGGTCAAAGAATGCTTCCAAGAGCACACCATCACCGTAGTGAGCACGGCCCCGCTCGGCGAGATCATGAGCGGCCGGGACTCCATCGGTCGGATTGCCAAGTGGGTGATCGCCCTTGCTGATCACGAGATCTGGTATGATCCAAGAACCACCGTCAAGTCGCAAGCATTGGTGGATTTCCTCATCGACTGGGCGGAGACGGAAGTCGTCCCGCCTCCCCCGGACTCCACGCATTGGCGAATGTACTTCGACGGCTCGAAGATGAGGACCGGCTTGGGTGCCGGCATAGTCCTCTCCTTCCCGAAAGGTGATCAACTCAAGTACGTCCTCCAGATCCACTTCGCCACCTCCAACAACATGGCGGAGTATGAGGCCATCGTCCATGGCCTCCGGGTCACCAAGGAGATCGGCATCTGGCGCATCCTCTGCTTTGGCGACTCCGACCTCATGGTGTAGCAAGTTTCTGGTGAATGGGACACCAGGGATGCCAACATGGCCAGCTACCATTTCCTCGTACAAGAACTCACCGGCTCCTTCCAGGGCTGCGAGTTCCACCATATCCCCCAAGCGGATAATGAGGCGGAAGACGTGTTGGCAAAAATCGGCTCCACCCGGCAGGCCATCCCAGCCGGCGTCTCTCTCGAGCGGTTGCTCAAGCTGTCGATCAAGCCCTCCCCAGAGTCGGAGTCAATCTTCATGCTGGCAAGCACCGCCGGCCCATCAACGGCGCCGGCCGCCGCCCCAGCAACTCCGTCGTCGGCTCTCAAACCGCCGGTTGCCCAGCCGGCCCCGATCGAACCGGCGGCACCCAGAGCGGACGGACCCGACAACGCGGTCGTCTTGATGGTCATCGACCAGCCGGCTCCAGGGGCCGGCGAGCCAGGCCCGGGGGCCGACCAAACAGCCTTGGGGGCTCCCGAGCTGGTCCCGGGGGCTGGCGAGCCGGTCCCGGGGGCTGATCAACCAGCCCCGGGAGTTCTCCAGCTGGCTGCCGTCGCAGCCCCCTCATGGGCCCAGCCCATCTTGGCGTTCCTTTTACAAGGCGAGCTGCCTCAGGACGAGGCTCTGGCTAGGTAGATCCAGTGCCGGGCCTCGGCTTACAGCATCATCAACAACGAGCTCGTCCACCGCAGCACCACCGACGTCTTCCAGCAGTGTGTCGAGCCGGAAAAAGGCCAAGAGATCCTCCTCGACATCCACCAGGGTGAGTGCTGGCACCACGCCGCCTCCCGGACCCTGGTGACCAAGGCTTTCTGCCACGGCTTCTATTGGCCCACGGCTCTCGAGGCGGCCAAGAAATTGGTCGACGAGTGCGAGGGATGCCAATGCTTCAACACACAAAGCCACCTGCCGGCAACAGCCCTTTGAACCATCCCCCTCTTGTGGCCCTTTTCCATTTGGGGGCTGGACATGGTGGACCCCTTCAAAACCGCTCGAGGCGGCATGACGCACTTGCTGGTGGCTGTGGACAAATTCACCAAGTGGATCAAAGCACGACCCATCAAGAAGCTAGACGGCCCCACGGCCGTCCGGTTCATAGATGACATTACAGTACGCTACGGCGTCCCCCATTGCATCATCACCAACAACGGCACCAACTTTGCCAAGTGCGCGATCGCGTGTTTCTGCTCCAAGCAAGGGACCCGGCTCGACCTGGCCTCTGTCGCTCATCCGCAGTCAAACGGCCAGGTCGAGAGGGCAAACGGCCTCATCTATCCGGCATCAAGCCTCGGCTCGTGACTCCGCTGGTCAGGTCGGCCGGCTGCTGGATCAACGAGCTGCCGGCCGTCCTTTGGAGCCTCAGGACCACCCCTAATCGTTCAACCGGCTACACCCCGTTCTTTCTTGTTTATGGGTCCAAGGCGATCATCCCCACTGACATCGAATTCGACTCACCTCGGGTCTCCCTATACATGGAGAAGGACGCCAAGGAAGCAAGAGAAGACGGTGTCAACCTGCTCGAGGAGGCTCGCGAGCTAGCCTTGAGCCGGATGGCAATCTACCAACAGAAGCTCCGGCATTATCACAGCAAGAGGATCCGAACGCTCTCATTCCGCGAGGGGGACCTGGTCCTCAGACGGATCCAACGAACTGACGGTCAACACAAGTTGTCCTTCCCATGGGAGGGCCCGTTCATCGTCAGCAAGGCGCTACACAACAATGTGTACTATGTAATAGATGCCCAGAAGCCACAGAAGCGCAAGAGAGACGCCTCCGGCGAAGAAAGGGAGCGTCCATGGAACGCGACACTCCTGTGCCCGTTTTACTGCTAAGGAAAAACCAATGTATGTATGTATCCCCGTCCTTTTGGGCTTATGAATGCAATGGGCGTCCCAAGCCGGCTCTTGGGGCGCGCCCCGTTTTGTTTATCTCAAAGCTTTCCACACTCACCGGCTCCCTGGTCCGGCTCCCGGGCCCGGGGGCTAGCCAGCTGGACCTAGAAGTGTCTCTCTGCAGAAAAGACTAAGTAAATGTGAGCCGGCCAAGCCTCCCCACCCTTACCAGCTACAGACCAGCACCCGGCTGTCCAGTTGACGGGGCCTCGGGGCGGCAAGGTTCGGCTCGCACCAAAGGTCGAAACGGGAAGGGATCTTTTCTAGGCCTAGCCGGACCCTTGCCGCGTCTCTAGCCGCTTCACTTGCCCTGGAAAAACCCTCCACGATTCCTAAGTTTTGAAATGGCTCCCTCAAGGCGGACGCCCCGACCCAGCCACAGACTGGCTCCCGGCTGTCGGGCTGGCGGAGCTGAGGCCAAAGGGGAAACGGAGTAGAAGTGCAAAGGGTCGTGGCGGGTGAAAAAGGGGTAAGCTGGAGGCGGCAAGATTCATAAGGCATAAAACACAAAGTATTCATAACGTAAAGCAAAACGGCCCATGGTCGGTGTTCAATTCATTACATATACACCCCTAGTGGGTGGATCGAATCCAAGTTCAAAGTGAATGAAAGAAGAAAAAGAAAGAGCAAAATAGGAAGATGCCCGGGGGCTCAAGCCACCGGCGCGTCGCTAGTCGGTGCATTGCCAGCCGACACGTCGAGAGGCGGCTCGGTCCTTGTCCCGGAGGTGCTCGCGGCCTTCGGGTCGGCCCGCCTTGCCGTCTCGCCGCTCGAGTCGGTGCTCTCGTTGGCAACTTTGGCGTCATCCGGACCCTGGGGGATGCCGAAGGAGTCCTCGGGCAGCGGCTCACCGTCTTCTCGAAGGGGCAGCAGGAACTCATCTGCGTCGACATACGACGCGAGCTCATTCACCCGCAAGACAAGGGCCGGCTCGCGAGCCTCCCTCTCCATGGCCGGCACGTCCCACATCGTCGCTAGTCGGGCGAGGTCCACCCCCTGGTACCATGAAGTGACGAATCGAAGCGCCATCTGCGCTCCGGCTCGGGCAGCCGAGGCTTTCCAGGCCTCGAGGCGGGGGACGGCGTGCTCAAGCCACAGCGCCACGCGATGCGTCGGAGCTTCTCCGCGGCCCGGCCACAACGCGGCGTTGACCTCCTTGCCGGCAGTCTTGAGCCGCTCCACGCTCCGCCCGAGACGGGTCATCCGCATCTTGACGGCGAGCCTGATATCGTTCACATCCCACGGGGATGCTCATCAATGGAGCGGCCGTAGCCCGGAGTTGCTCCCGGTGCTCCTCAACGGCCCGCGTGGCGTGGCGGTGGGTCTCCGGGAACCGCACCGAGGGGAAGAAGGGAAGAAGAGAAGGAAAACCAGATGGAGCACAAAGAGGCAGCAAGCAGAAGGCAACCAATCGAAAAAGAAAGAAACAAGCGCGTACCTTCGATCGCATCATCCACACTGATGGCGAAGTTAAGCGCCACCGCCCGCTCGGCCGCCTGAGCCGCTTCCGAGGCAGGAAGAGAGCCCTTGGCCTCCTCAAGCGACTTCTCGAGGCGGGTCACCTCGCCTTGGAGGGCGGCAGTCCTCAAGGCGGCGTCAGCTGCCTCCTTGACGGCCGCTCCCGGCCGCCACCTCCTTCGCCACCTCGGCCTTGAGCCGGTCACGGACCACCTCGCCGTCAACCAGCAGCGCGGCCAGCCGGTCCGTCTCCTGCGTGGCCGCCTGGACATCCCGCGCCAGCCGGTTCCGCTCGGCGGCGAGCCCGGTCTTATCCTCCCGAAGGGCGGCCAGCTCGCCTGCGTAACAATGATAACATCAGTAAAACAGGCGTAAAGCCGCTGACTCCCATGGGCTACACGCCTCCACCCGCAAAATGCAACTCACCTTGCACATGGGCCAGCTCCTCCTCCAGACGGTAGAAGCCATACTTGCCGCGATCGTGGATGGCGACCGCCTCCGTGAGGAGCTTCTTCCGCAAGGAGGCTCCCTCCTATTGCAAAAGGGGGAGAACGCCAAAAATGCGCTCGAAGGAGATCCGGCCCGGCTGCCCGTCAGCCGGTCAGCCGGCCCGTATATCGGGGGCTACACCCAGTGGGTGCGCTTGCGCGCCCCCAATAATAATACTAAAGAAGGAAGGAGAAGCTTACCTTAGCACGCCGAAGGGCGGTGTCTGCTGCCTCCACGAACCGGGCCAGCTCCTGCCGGCACCGGTCCAGGACACTCCCCAGATCCCCAAAGGAGGGGACCGAGCTGCCTGCTGGAGGCGCCGGTAGGGCCAGCACGTTCGCCAGTGCCTCCTAGTCCCGGCTGACCTCCTGCATCGACCGCAGGATTCGCCGAGCACGGCCGCCGCTATCGCCCGGGGTCGCCACGGCTCCGGCCGCTGGGGGCGGGTTGACAACGGCGAGGGACCGGGAGTCGCTTCCCGCCAGCCCCACCGGGCGCTGTCGCCGCCTCACCTGCTGGCCACTCCCTCGCGTCGGTCGCACCGAAGGGCCGCTCCACCTCCATAATGACCACCTCCGACGGCGCCTCCGGCGTCGCCTCTGGAGCCCGCGGGATCGCCTCCTCCGGGCCGGCTCGGGAGCTGGCGGGGTCACCTCCGGCACTTCATGCCGAGCCGCCTTGGTGGCCGGCTCCGTCACCGTCTCTCGCGCGGGTGGGGGCGGCGACATATCCATGGTCGCGTCTCACGGCTCGCTGGAGGGGGGGTCTTGACATGCGGGTGGACTCCGCCGCTGTGTCCAAGGCCCGCGGCGGTTCGGTCGCTCCTCTGCATTGCCGGCCGCTTGAAGTTTCGGAGCATGCGACCCCTCCCCGCGTGTCGGACCGGGAGGGTCGCAGATCCACGAGCCTCCTCTTCTCCTCCCTCTGGGTGGCCGCATGCTCGCGGGCCAGCCAGCTGGCGGCGTTTGCCTGCTCATCGGGCGCCCCTCCTCTTGGAGGTCGATGGGGTCACTGCGGCATCCAAGCCCCGGTCATTGATCGGCTTGTAAGACGAAAACAGGAAAAAACAAGGGAAGAAGCAGTGAGGACTTATGCGACGACAAGGGGCAGGGCCCGCTTGGCGCGAGGCGGCAGCTTCCACGCAGCCACCTTGACCTGCTTCGGGTCGAGCGGTGGAGCCGCCGACCCCTCCTGGTCCGGCCTTTTTCCCTCACCGGCCGGCTCGGCGGCCGGGCCTCGAAGCGGGCGCTCCTCGCTCCTCCAGTCCGGGCGCGCTATAGGTGGAGGTCCATCGAGGATCATCAGCACATCATCATCATCGCCGTCGTCGTCCGTCCAATCGTGGATGGTGGGACCAAGAGGGAACTCACCCGCTCCGCCGGGTCCCCCTTATGCTCCGGACCCTCCGGTCGCTCTGGACCCTCCGGCTCCGCTAGGAGCGCTGCCTCACGGCCCCGCCGGCTCGTCGGCCTCCCCGAAGGAGTCCACACCCTCTTCCGCGGGACCGCCCGTCGGGAAGTCCCGGGAGTCGGAGTCCACCCGCTCCGCCTCGAAGATTTATGGATGCAGGCTGTCTGGGGTGTTTTGTGACACTAGCCGCTGCGGTCAGCACCCCATCATAAGTTCTCCCGCCGGCTACCGGCTGGGGATATCAAGCAAAAGACAAACCCCTACTAGAAGACTTACCAGGGGGGCCGGTTGATGCGGTCATACGGCTCCATGCAGAACGACCACGAGGTGGGCTTCAGCTTGAACGTCGTGAGGGCGTTCACCCGCTTCGCCACCTGAGCCGGCGTCAGCTCTACGGTGGACTGCTGGCAGGGGTCATGCCGGCCTGACATGTCGTAGATCCGGTGCGGCCTCATCTAAAGAGGCGACACCCAGCGCGATATGAAGGCTGCCACCAGGTCGGAAGCAACCAGCCCCTCAGAGCTCTTCAGCTCCCCGAGTCGGCCCAGCTCCTCCAGAGCGACGCCGCGCGGGGCCGATGCCAGCCAGTTCTGCTGGGATGACTGGCGGTCCTTGAACGGTGGCAGCCCGATGTAGTCCGTCGCCAGGTCGACATTCCACACGTAAAAGAATGTGCGGTGCCACCCCTTGACGGAGTCAATCAAAGAAAGGGGAGGGAAGCGGGCAACGCCGTGGCAGCACACTACGGTGCTCCTGCATGCGTTGTTGATCAACGACTTGAGATAGAAAAGCATGTTGAAGATGCCAAGAAAAGGAAGAACTCCCAGATACCCCTCACACAACACCATGAAGGTAGAGAGATACAATATGGCATTGGGACCAAGATTGTGGGGTTGAAGGTCGAGGGTTTCAAGGAAGAGGCGGAAGAAGTTGCTCACCGGGAGCGCGAAGCCCCGGGAGAAGTGCCAGAGGAACACTACTCGTTCCCCTGGCTGTGGCGCCGGCACCAGCTCGCCGCCCGGTGCACGGGCGGCCACCCGCTCGGGCGGCGGCAGCATCCGCGCCTTGCGCAGCTCCTCGATATCGGCATTAGTGACGAAGGATCCTCCCGAGCTGCCGCCGCTTCCGTCGGCCATCTCAACGGTGGGGCAGCGTGCGGGCGCGTGCGCAGGCTCGAGCGCGGGAGCACGAGGAGAGGCGAGGTCAGGAAGCAAGCAAGGGGGCAAGTGGGGCGCGGGTACCTCCGCCCCCTGCCCTTCCCTCCCCTTTATAGGGGCGGACACGACCGGGGACGTGGGATCGTCTACGCCCACGTTCCCCGAAAATCTCGTGCGAGTGGGTCGCTTCGGGCCATAACGGCCATATCAGGGCGGCCCCGGCCCCGAGGATTACCGGGCTATGCCTGGGCCCTATCGGACTAGGCCTGGGCGACGTCCTGTCTTCCCGCGTGCGCAGGGCCCAGCGCATCATTACGCACCGCATGGCAAGTCGCTTGCCGGCGCCTGCCCCGAAGCGACGCGCCTGAACTCAAGGCGTTGGGTCCTGCAGCTGGCCCGACTGCCCCTTCACCTTCGAGCCGAAGGTGGGCTAGGCTGGGGGGAAGCCGCGGGCACCCCACCGTCTGCCTGACGTGGGCCCCTGCCGACTTTGGGAGCTACTGATGGGGTTTATATCCCCGGGTAGGCCAAGGCAATGGGGTCCTCCCCTCTCCGCTTCGAAGAAAAACCAATCGGCCGGCTCAACGAGGCCGGCTGGGGACACGCCACATGAGTCGTCTCTGGCTGGTGTTTCGCTCGGCTGGTCTAGCGGCCGGGCGTGCTCCTGCCCGGCTGGCCAAGCAGTCGGCTGCCCACGAGCCGGGCTGTCCATTGACTTGGGGACGGACACGCCCTGTCCCGTCTCCCTGTCCGCAGGTACGGCAGCACAACGTGACTGGAGGGGTGAGCGACCCTATGGCCACAGTGGTCGCTGACGCGTCGTCCCGCATGGCTACATTCCATCCGTCCGGCCCGCTGACCTCAGTGAGCGTGAACGGACAGGGAACAGTTCCAGCACACCTCCGCCACTCGAGTGCCTACCCTGACGTGGCTACAGTGCCACCGGCCGTACCGACGACCTCGGCCGGCTGGCGCTAAGCAATGCCTCCCCGGGCGGCCCGTGCCAGGGCAGGTGGGGGGAGGGCCAATCGCGGCGCCCGTCGGCGGGTCCCAGCAGGGATGGAACCGCTCGGCCGGCGGGCCCCGCCCATGACGAGACGATACAAGCCACAGGACCCCCTGGCCAGGCGGAGAGGCTACCAGCCAGGTCCCCCCATCCTCGTACCTAAATCGTATTGTAAGAGCCGGGGGGTTGGCCTATAAAACCCCTCGAGCCCCCCATGCAACGGGGACAGAACCCCCGATCAAGAACACACACATAGGGAGCTCTCGTACCCTTCCAAGTAGCGGAGGGAGACAAGCCGGCTGCTCCTTTCTTCCTCCTCCAAACACAGCTCTAGGAGCACCTCTGTATACTTATCCACCCATCCAACGAATCCAAGCAGGACTAGGGGCATTACCTCCCACGAAGGGCCCCGAACCTGGGTACATCGCGTGTCTCCACCTTCTTGTACCCAATCTCGCACCCGGAGCCCATCAGTGTCCTATGGCCCCAACACCACCGATAAGCCACCCTATGGCATCTGTCGTGAGAAAACGACGACAAGCGTAGGGCGCCAAACTCCTGGTCGGAGAAAATTGGGTGCCGCATGGCCTCCCATCAGTGTCGATTATGCATGGCACTCTCCACCTACGATTTGGTGACGGATACTCCGTCACCAGATTCGGCGGGCACCGGATTGGCCATGGGGGCTTCCGTAGCAGAAGCCGCATGGGTCATGGCCCGGGGGCTTCGGGCGTCTCCTCACACCCGTGCAGCCCCCTCGGTAGGAGAGGATTGGGTTTTTCACCTAGGTATAAATCGAGCGGCTATGAGATTCTGCTGACTATAATGATAAAGTGGATATCCGAACAATATACCATCGGGATGAGCAGACGGGTGGATTCATCCCCATGTCCGGCTCCGTCGTGGGGTCCCGGTGGGCCTTTGACTCGCCCATGGCTTCGGCTGTTGGCGCATGGCGTGCTAATCTGTGGTGCTTGGGGTTTGGGACCGGCGCGTCTGGGGTACTCTTGGTAGAAGACCTCTTGCGGGAGGAACTTTTCTTCTCACCCGCGGATTTAATGGAGAATGACTCGGGGTAATCGATTATGATAGCCACCGGGGTCTAGACGAAGCTGTCTTGGTAATAGACTCTGTTTTTGAAGTCAAGGAGAAGATCCGGGTCCTCGTTAAAGCCCGGATCGTTGTCACGTGAATGGTTCTCGGGCTGAGGAGACGGACAACTGACTGTCTCGACGAAGCCCCTCCATTCCTGTTCACGCCAAGGCCTCGGTCCCGCTATGAGGCATACTTGGGCCCCGCCGACCTCTAAGATTGTCTTGTCCCGAGTTCGGGGGACGAGGCAGAAGTATTTCCTCCACAGATCGAAATGGGCTTTGCATCCTAAGAACATCTCGCGGAGGGCGACAAAGCCCGAGATGTGTAGAATTGATCCTGGGGTGAGATGCTAGAGTTGGATTCTGTAGAACTCCAGTAACCTCCACAGGAATGGTGGATTGGAAACCCAAGCCCTCGAAGGAGGAAAGGGATGAAGCAGACGTGCTCCCCCTTGTTTGGATTATTCATGGGCCGGACTGTATGGGCCGCAAGGCAGGCATCAGATGATCGAAGACCACCTGCACCAGACGGAAGCTTCGAGGAGTCATGACGTGGTCTTCAAGTTATTAGCTATAGTTAGACGTGTTGTCTCTTCGGCATGTAACCGACCATGTGTAAGCCAAGGACACCCCCGGCATCTATATAAGCTGGAGGGTTTTAGGGCATAGGGATAGAACAACTCATCTAGGGTTGGACATATGATCTCGAGGTAGATCTACTCTGTAACCCCTTACACCATCAATACAATCAAGCAGGACGTAGGGTATTACCTCCATTGGAGGGCCCAAACCTGGGTAAACTCATGTCCCCATTGTCTCCTGTTACCATCGATCCTAGTCTCACAGTTCGGGACCCCCTACCCGAGATCCACCGGTTTTGACACCAACACCCCTCCTTATATAAGTTGAAGGGCCAGGCTTACATGTAGAGTCCTAGTAGGACTACAACTAGTCTCTTTTCTATTACAAGACGAATACTAGTCCGGGTCTTGCTTCCCTTAATTCGAGTCCTACTCTAAATCTTGTAGGTCTTCTTTGTCTTCCAAGTTTAGAATCCCTCTTGATTATTCTCCATGAGCCGGCCCTTCGGGGTCCCTCCATAAGCTGGCCTTCAGCCTGGTCTCATTATGGGCCTTTGGGCCCTTCTCTGTGAGCCGACATATTAGACTCCTCTCAAGGTGGCCTCCTGTCGGGTCTCGTCACTAAGCCCTAGATTCCTCCTTGTTATCTTATCTTAACCCGGAAAATGGGGCGACCCATAGAGCTTTGAAACTCTAGACCATGTCAAACCTTTAGCCAGGTTATAACCGTGGGGAATATCCTCAACACACTATCCCCTAGCTAGTTATCCCTCCAACCAAATGCATCCCTATTTACGACAAACATGATAAGTCTCTGATAGCTCAAGAATTTATGATTATTTACAAGGATTTTCATTTGGTCTCCACTAGGTTTCCATTATTTCTTAGTTATTTCCAATGCTAATACTTCGAGAGAGAATAAAGCCCATTTTCCCATTGTTTGGAAGGAAAAAGTATATATGGAAGGAAACCAAAGAATTACTGCAAATCAAGCCAAATGGAGCAACTTCCATGTTGGGAGTTATGTACATGGTGCACCAGAGCACACGCCGACCTTCCATATTAGTGCAACCGCTCATACGACCATCTGTATGAAGCACCCGAGGCACCGTCTCAACTATGCAAGACACTTTCCTGAAGGGACGAGGGAGAGGAGATAAGGCTAGCCCACTGCCACACATCCAGAACGTAGAGATAAGAGATCAGGAGAAGAAGAACCACTCAAGATCCCTGTAGTTTTGTTCTTTCACCTTCATATCCATTTTTATCTTCACTATTGTAAGAGGATTTACAGGTTGTAAGATCAAGGTGTAAACTCTATCCATACTCATCTGGAGGTTGAGATTTGTTTGACCATTCATCTTATTATGGATCTCGATGGTATTATTTATATGGTTTTCATGGGTTTATTCTCTGAGATGATTGGTTATTCTCTTTGGATGTGTGAGTAATTACCTCTAGTCGTGAGAGATGTAGGTGAGTGGTAAGATTTATTTTGCCTATTCTATACGTCATAGTTCATTTTTGTAATCTTATAATATGTTTAGTAAGTTGTTATTCTGTGGTGAACTCTATGTGCATTGTCTAATTTAAGGGCCCACACAACATGATTTGAAGACCTACACGGGCAACACATATTGTTTAGGAAATCACAAACTCTATGTGACTGGTGAAGACATCTGTGGAGACCAAAGACAATATGAGATAATCGCGATCCATTGAATTTAATGTGTGGATCCGGTCTAATGGCCTTAATGGTGGAGATGACCACGCTATGGCAACGACAAAGTAGGACCATAGTATGGAATATAATCCCATGAGGAGGAGTTCCATAAACCTAGGTTGCTTCGCCTACTAAATAAGCATATCAAATACTAAAATCATGATACAAGGTAAATGGCATTACCGTCGCACTGACACACTTGATCTATACAAAGATCTGAAGTCTCTCCATGCGTAATATCCAATGCAGGAAAGGACTTTTACTTTCTCTTCTATTTGTGTTCTTTATCCTTAAGTTGTTCTTACCCTCTCTCCAACCAACTCATCATATTCACTACACTGGTTTATTTTCCTCTTGAAACACTAACAACTTCAAAAAAATCACAAGCATTTACTTCACATAAGAATTGTTCCAGCATGTGTGTGATGCAAACGTTACTCATAAATACTCCCATCTGCTCTTCCTTGGGACGATTACTATTGGGATACTTACATGAAGGTGATACACTACCATGTGTGTCTTGTCGATCATTAATCTCCAGGCAGTGAGTTTGGTCATCACAGTCTAGCATGGATAGATTGTGTAACATAAACATGGTTAAGAAAAACAATTATAACATGAGGTTCAAAAGAAACAACGATATGTTCGATATAGTCTCCAACGTATCTATAATTGTTTATTGTTCCATGCTATAATATTATCATTCTAGGATGCATTTTGGGTATTTATTTTCCAATTCATATTATTTCTGAGCACTAACCTATTAACCCAGTGCCCACTCTCAATTGTTGTTTTCTGAATGTTTTTGGCTTTTCAAGTTTACAGTACCAAACGAAGTCCAATTGCCCCGAAACTTGTTTATTATTTTTTCTGGACCAAAAGAATACCTGGAAGCTTCAAGAAGAGACCATAGTCCGCATGAGGGAGCGAGCACACAACAAGGGGCGCACAGGGGGTGGTCGTGCCTTGTTATGTGGTGGCCCCCTCAGGTGTCTCCCGACGACCCTCTCTGACCTATAAATTCTAATATTTCTCAAAAGCCCTAGAGAGCCTCCCAAAACACTTTTTTGCATCTACAAGTCTCTGTTCCGCCATGTGCCCATCTAGAGCCCTGTTCTAGTGCCTTGCCGAAGGGGGATCGACCACGAAGGGCCTCTATATCAACCTTGCTCCTCACATGGTGATGTGTGAGTAGTTCCCTACAGACCTATGGGTTTGTAGTTAGTACCTAGATCTCTTTCTCTCTCTCTCTCTCTCTATATATATATATATATCTTGATCTTCAATACAAAGTTCACCGCATCTTCACGATGATCTATTCGATGTAATCACTTTGTGCGGTGCGTTTGTTGGGATCCGATGAATTGAGAATTTATGTGTATATTATTCATGAAAAAGATTTGAGTCTTATCTGATTTATTTTATGATACTTATTTTCATTATTATTATAGATTCATAAATCTCTTTGATCTATTGAAATAGTTTGGCCAACTAGAATGATATTTCTTCAATGAGAGGGGTGCGTCGTAGTAGGTTCAATATGGCAGTGCTCTATGTCCCATTGACAGATAGGGACAAGAGATGTCTTTGTATTGTTGCCACTAAGGATAAAACTATGGGGTTAATTCATATTGATCGAGTTTTCCTTGTTTACACATGTCATTGTTCTCCAAGCATTATTCTATTTGTCATGAACTTAATACTTAGAGAGGCAAGCACATAAGCGCTCTCGACGTGGAGTAATAGTAATGCGTGCAGACAGGAGGTGGCCTATTTTCTTATGGACATGATGGCTATATACACATGATCATTGCCATGAATAAATATTGCATAACTATGCGCTTTATTATCAATTGCCCAACAGTAATTTGTTTACCAGTTGTATGCCTACTACATGATAGATGCCACTAGAGAACACTACGGCTCTCGGGTCTATTCATTTATATATTTACAAAAGCTTTCATTACCTTGCTTCCATTTATTTATTTACTTTATTTTATTTTGCAATTTACATTATTCAACTGTCATCTAAACACTTCGTTTGCTTTCAAATAAGGAGTTCAAGGGGATTGATAGCCCTCTTGCCCGCATTAGGTTTAAGTGTTTGCTTCTTTGTGTGTAGTCGCTAAAGAGTGGGGTTGCATGCTACTACTATTGGTTTGATAACCTTGGTTCTCACTAAGGGAAATACTTATCTATATATTTCTGCATCACCCGCCCCTCTTCGCAGAAAACCCAACGCAAACCACAAGTATCAATGTTTCAAGGCGGTGAGTTTGGTTAGTTGTCAAGCTCCTTCATCGTACATTGCCAACCATTCAAGACCAATATGTCCATGCATACAACACGCCGCGCCCTCAAATCACTATTCATACACCTGAACATGTAGGTTAAATACCATGCATGTTGAGTACTTCTGTTAATTTTTAGAGTTCATTCATTTAATCAGGGTCCACTCTCTCTTATGGGCCAATCCATCCATATAATTCCTAGCCCATAATCTCATTTAATTAATGGTACTTTTATTCCTCTAGTTTAATTGTTCGTATCTTTCCTTATTGATTCTTGAGGAGGCTCCTTGCTTTTGCATGCAACTCACATACGTATTTAAATTTGGGAGAATTTGTATAAAGAGGCTATGTGAAATTACCTAACTAGCCTTGTTCTTTGTACTCTACATAGCTAATTATGATACTATATTTTTTCGGTCCATAAAAGGCCGTGGGTTTTCAGGCCCCCAAAAGACCACCTTTTTTGTCCAAACAAGGTCGCATGGTTTTTTCGAACCAAAAAAGGCAGTGGGGCGACAAAGGGACAAAGCCCAAGGGGAAGCCAGTTCTTATGACTTGGCGATCAAGCTTGATGAGGCCAAGACAGGAGCACGAGTGAGCGACTAGATATGGCCCTTCTCTCCAAAAATTAGAACCACACTATGTAATGCCCGGATAATTGAGCTACAGTAATCCCTTGCTAATAATGCCATGTCACCATTGTTACCATTGTTAATCTCGCGTTAACCAAAATCCAATTCAAATTCAAATTCAAATTTATAGTCAACATTCAATTTTTGTCAAACATGAAAACAAAAGTGTTCAAAATATGGCAAATATTCTGTGGATAATTGTCATGTTGAAACCAAATTTTTACAAAGTGTATAAAGGCACTAAAATATTTTAAACAACAGCAAAACATTTAATAAAATGGTGTTTCCAAATTAATAGAAGACTAAACTATTTTATTTTGGGTTAAACCTTTTGTGGTTGTGGCATAATTATTAAAACTAAATTAAGAACTTGTTACCTATTTTATATATTAAAAATTTAAAAAGAAACTAAAAGAAAACAAGAAAATAAAAATACGAAACAAATAAAAAATAATAATAAAGAAGAAGAAACCCCTCCCCCATGGGCCAGCCCAACTGGCCGACCCACCTACAAGCCGGCCCACTCGGGCCTACTAATTCAACCCCCACCCCACTCCCCCACTCACCCCACACCCTCACTCCCCCTCGCTCCTCCCCACCCGGTCCAGATCGGGGGCCGTCCTAACAACCCTGAACTCACCTCGCCGTCCCTAGCGCCCCTTGCAGCCGGGTCCCCTCGCCATCGTCGCCTTCCCGTTGCCCCCCTCCACTCCAGCATCGGGCCGTTTTGTTGGAAATATGCCCTAGAGGCAATAATAAATTAGTTATTATCATATTTCCTTGTTCATCATAATCATTTATTATCCATGCTATAATTGTATTGATTGGAGACTTAGATGCATGTGTGGATACATAGACAAAACCATGTCCCTAGTATGCCTCTAATGGACTAGCTCGTTGATCAAAGATGGTTAAGGTTTCCTAGCCATGGATATGAGATGTCATTTGATAACGGGATCACATTATTAGGAGAATGGTGTGATGGACAAGACCCAAACTACAAACGTAGCATATGATCATGTCAGTTTATTGCTACTGTTTTCTGCATGTCAAGTATATGTTGCTATGACCATGAGATCATGCAACTCACTGACACCGGAGGAGTGCCTTGTGTGTATCAAACGTCGCAACGTAACTGGATGACTATAAAGGTACTCTATAGGTATCTCCGAGGGTGTTTGTTGAGTTGGCATGGATCAAGACTGGGATTTGTTACTCCGTGTGACGGAGAGGTATCTCAGGACCCACTCGGTAATACAACATCACAACAAGCCTTGCAAGCAATGTGACTAAGCGTTAATCACATGATCTTGTATTACAGAATGAGTAAAGAGACTTGCCAGTAACGAGGTTGAACTAGGTATGGAGATACTAACGATCGAATCTCGGACTAGTAATGAGGTTGACTGTAGAGGTGTCTCGGTCATGTCTACATAGTTCTCGAACACGCAGGGTCTGCACACTTAAGGTTCAGTGACGTTTTGGTAGTATAGAGTTATGCATGGTGGTGTCCGAAGGTTGTTCAGAGTCCCGGATGAGATCCCGGACGTCATGAGGAGCTCTGGAATGGTCCGGAGGTAAAGATTCTTATATAGGAAGTCCTATTTTGGTCGCCGGAAAAGTTTTGGGCTCATCGGTAGTGTACCGGGAGTGCCGGTAGTGTACCGGGGACCATCGGGAGAGGTATTTCGACCCAAGAGGCTACATGGGCTGTGGGAGGGTGGAAACCAGCCATTAGTGGGCTGGTGGAAGTCCTCTAAGAGGCCCATGCGGCTGGAGTTGAAAGAGAAAGAAAAAAAATGCAAGGTGGAAAGACATTCCATGTAGGAAAGGAGGAATCCTAGTCCTACTAGGATTGGAGGAGGATTCCTCCTCTCCTCCTTGCGCAAGGGAAGCCTTGGTGCGCCAGCCCTCCTCCTCCCTCCTTCTTATATATACTGGTGGTATTGGGTGTTTTGCACTTGATTTTACGACCACGTGCTACCTGTTCCACCGGTGCTTCTCTAAATCGGATTTCTGCAGTGCTTAGGCGAAGCCCTGCCGGAATTGCTCCACCACCATCGCCGGAGCGCCGTCACGCTGCTGGTGAACTCTTCCTCCTCTCCACTTCCTCTTGCTGGATCAAGACGGTGGAGATCGTCATCAAGCTGCACGTGTGCTGAACGCGGAGGTGCCGTCCGTTCGGCGCTAGATCGGAAGGACCATGATCAAGATCACGAGACGGATCGTGATGAGTTCGCGGGACAGATCGTGATGAGTTCGGGGGACGGATCGCGACGATATCGCCGGACCGATTGTGATGAGTTCGCGGGACGGATCGCAACGAGATCGCGAGACGGATCGTGATGAGTTCACGAGACGGATCGTGATTGGATCGCGGTATGGATTGTGATGAGATCGTGGGACGCTCGGCGATTTGGATCGCGAAGACGTTCGACTACACCAACCTCCTTTCTTAATGCTTCCCGCTTAGTGATCTACATGGGTTCGTAGATCCACTGTCCCTCTCGTAGATGCTCATCACCATGGATAGATCTTGCGTGTGCGTAGGATTTTTTTTGTTTCCCATGCAACATTCCCCAACAGTGGTATCAGAGCTAGGTCTATGGGTAGATGAGATCTCGAGTAGAACACAAAAGGTTTGTGGGTGTTTATTCTTAGATTTCTTCCTCCCTTGGTCGGATTTTGGTTCAGCGGTATTGTGAGATGAAGCGGCCCGCACCAACATTACTCATACACTTACGAGAGACCGGTTCCCTCGACCGCAACTTGTTGCATAGATGTCTTGCGGGTGCCAGTTTCTCTCACTTTAGTTGGATCGGATTCGACAAAGGTGGTCCTTGAGAAGGTTGAAAAGCAACTAGTGTATCACCGTTGTGGTTTTTGTGTAGATGAGAATTGTTCTTGCTAGATACCCGTAGCAGCCACGTAAAACATGCAACAACAATTTGAGGACATCTAACTTGTTTTTGCAGGGTATGTTGTGATGTGATATGGCCAATTACATGATGTGATATATGTGATGTATGAGATGATCATGTGATGTATAGATTATCACGACTTGCATGTCGATGAGTACGGCAACCGGCAGGAGCCATAGGGTTGTCTTTAATTATTGTATGACCTGCGTGCCAATCATTAAGCGCTATGTAATGCTTTACTTTATCGCTATGGTAGCAATAGTAGTAGAAGCATGTTGGGTGCGACAACCCCGATGGTGACATGTTGATGGAGATCAAGATGATGGAGATCATGGTGTCGTGCCAGTGACGATGGAGATCATGCCGGTGCTTTCTAGATGGAGATCAAAAGCACAAGTTCATGGCCATATCATGTCACTTATGATTTGCATGTGATGTTAATCCTTTTATGCACCTTGTTTTGCTTAGGATGACGGTAGCATTATAAGATGTTCCCTCACTTGAATTTCAAGATGAATTGTGTTCTCCCCGAGTGTGCACCATTGCGAAAGTTCGTTATGTTGAGACACCACGTGATGATCGGGTGTGATAGACTCTACATTCACATACAACGGGTGCAAGCCAGTGTTGCACATGCAGAACACTCGGGTTAAACTTGACAAAGCTAGCATGTACAAACATGGCCTCGGAACACAAGAGACCGAAAGGTCGAACATGAGTCATATAGTAGATATGATCAACACAACGATGTTCACCATTTAAGCCACCTCAACTCACGTGATGATCGGACTTGAGTTGGTGAATTTGGATCATGTATCACTCGAATGACTGGAGGGATGTCAATTTGAGTGGGAGTTCTTAAGTAATATGATTAATTGAACTCATTATCATGAACATAGTCAGTAGTGTCTTTGCAAACTGTGTTGTAGATTACTAGCTCACGTTGTAGCTCCCTTGAATTTTTATATGTTCCTAGAGAAATAGAGTTGAAAGATGATGTTAGCAATATTGCGGACTGGCTCCGTGATCTGAGGATTGTCCTCATTGATACATAGAAGGCTTATGTACTTAATGCACCGCTCGTTGCGCCAACCCCTCTAGTGTTGTTTGTAGATGTTATGAACATTTGACAGGAACGTTCTGATAACTACTTGATAGTTTAGTGCGTCATGCATTACGACTTAAAATTGAGGCTCCGAAATGTTTTGAACGTCATGGAACATATGAGATGTTCCAAGAGCTGAAATTAGGATCTCAGGCTCATGCCCGTGTTGCGAGATATGAGATCTCCAACAAGATTCTTTGCCTGCAAGATGAAAGAGAATAGCTCAATCGTTGAGCATGTGCTCAGATTGTCTGGGTGCGGCAATCACTTGAATCGAGTGGGAGTTGATCTTCCAGATAAGATAGTGATTGATATTGTTCTCCAATTCACTGTCACTAAGCTACTAGAACTTGGTGATGAACTATAAACGCCAGGGATAGAAATAATGATCCCTGAGCAGTGCGCGATATTTGACACCGCAAAGGTAGAAATCAAGAAGGAGCATCAAGTGTTGATGGTTAGTAAAACCACTAGTTTCGAGAAGGGCAAGCGCAAGGAGGGAAACTTCATGGATAGCAATTCAGTTGCTGCTCCGGTGAAGCAACCCAAAGTTGAACCCAAACCCGAGACTAAGTGCTTCGATTATGAGGAGAGCGGTCGCTGAAGCGGAACAACCCTAGATACTTGGTAGATAAGAAGGCTGGCAACGTCGGCAGAAGTATATTTGATATATGTGTTATTTATGTGTACCTTGCTAGTACTCCTAGTAGCACCTGGGTTTAGCATACCGGTTCGGTTGCTAAATGTTAGTAACTCGAAATAAAAGCTATGGAATAAACGGAGAACTAGCTAAGGGTGAGGTGATGATGTGTGTTGGAAATGTTTCCAAGGTTGATGTGATCAACATCGCACGCTCTCTCTACCTTCGGGATTAGTGATAAACCTAAATAAATGTTATTTGGTGTTTTGCGTTGTGCATGAACGTGATTGGATTGTGTTTATTGCAACACGGTTATTCATTTAAGTTAAAGAATAATGGTTATTCTGTTTACATGAATAATACCTTCAATGGTCATGCACCCAGTGAGAATGGTTTGTTGAATCTTGATCGTAGTAATACACATGTTCATAACATTGATGCCAAAAGATACAAAGTTAATAATGATAGTACCACATACTTGTGGCACTGCCGCTAAATGTCATATTGGTATAAAGCGCATGAAGAAACTCCATGCTGATGGATCTTTGGACTCATTCAATTTCGAATCGGTTGAGACATGCAAACCATGCCTCTTGGGCAAGATGACTAAGGACCCCGTTTTCTGGTTTTATGGAGCAGGCAAGTTATTTATTGGAAATGATACATGTTGATGTATGCAATCCAATGAGTCTTGTAGCATGCGGTGGATATCATTATTTTCTTACCTTCACTAATGATTTGAGTAGATATAGTGTATATTTTCTTAATGAAACACAAGTATGAACCGTTTGAAAGGTTAAAGCAAATTCAGAGTGAAGTTTAAGATCATCGAGACAAGAAGATAAAAATGTCTACGATATGATCGTCGAGATGAATATCTGAGTTGCGAGTTTGGCATACAACTTTAGACAATGTGAAAATTGTTTCACAACTCACGCCACCTGGAACACCATAGTGTGATGGTGTGTCCGAACATTATAGTCGTGGTCTATTGGATATGGTGCATGCTATGATGTCTCTTATCGTTTTGTTACTATAATTTTGGGGTTATGCATTAGAGACAACTACATTCACTTTAAATAGGGCACCATCTAAATTCGTTGAGATGACACCGTGTGAATTATGGTTTGATAGAAACCTAAGCTGTCATTTCTTAATGTTTGGGGCTGCGACGCTTGTGTGGAAAATGTTTTCACCTAATGAGCTCGAACCCAAAGCCGACAAATGCATCTTCATAGAATACCCTAAGAACAGTTGGGTGAACCTTCTATCTCATATCCAAGCATAAAATGTTTGTTGCTAAAACTGGGTCCTTTCTCGAGAAAAAGTTTCTCTTGTAAGAATTGCGTGGGAGGAGGATAGAACTTGATGAGGTTATTGAACCTTTGTTTCAACTAGAGAGTAGCGCAGCACAGGAAGACGTTTCTGTGAAGCCTATGTTAGTTGAAGAGGAAGTTAATGATGATGATCATGAAGCTTTGGATCAAGTTACTATCGAACCTCATAGGTCGACAAGGACGTGCACTGCTCCTGAGCGGTATGACAACCCTGTCTTGGAGGTCATGTTGTTGCACAACAATGAACCTATGAGCTATGGAGAAGCGATGATGCGCCCGGATTCTGACAAATGGTTAGAGGCCATGAAATCTGAGAAAGGATCCATGTATGAAAACCAAGTATAGACTTTCGTAGACTTGCTCGTTGGATGGCAGTTCGTTGAGTACAAATGGATGTTTAAAATGAAGACAGACGCTCATGGTAAATGTCACCATTTGTAAATCTCGAGTTGTTGCAAAGAAGTTTACGACAAGTTCAAGGAGTTGACTACTATGAGACTTTCTCACTCATAGAGATGCTAAAGTCTGTTGGAATTATGTTAGTAGTTGCTGCATTTTTCAATTATGAAATCTGGCAGATGGATGCCAAAACATCGTTTCCTTCCTTAAGGAAAGGTTGTATGAGATACAACCAGAAGGTTTTGTCAGTCCTAAGGATGCTAAAAGGTGTGCAAGCTTCAGTGATTCTTCTATGAACTGAAGCAAGCATCTCAAAGTTGGAATATACACTTTGATGAGGTGATAAAAGTTTTTGAGTCTATCCATAGTTTACGAGAAACTTGTATTTGCAATAAAGTGAGTGGGAGCACTTTAGAGTTTCTGATAAGTGTATGTGGATGACATATTGCTATTCGGAAATGATGTAGAATTTCTGGCGAGCATAAACGGTTGTTTGAAAAGAGTTTTTCAAAGGAAGACCTGGATAAAGCTACCTAATTGTTGAGCATCAAGATCGATAAAGATAGATCAAGATGTTTGATAAGACTTTCAATGAGTACATACCTTGAAAAGATTTTGAAAGAGTTCAAAATGGATTAGTCACAGAGAAGTGTTCTCGCCCGCTTTGTAAGGTGTGAAGTTGAGTGACTCAAAGCTCGACAATGGCAGAAGAAAGCGAAAGGACGAATGTCGTCCCCTATGCCTTAGCCATAGGCTCTGTATCGTATGCCATGTTGTGTACTGCACCTGTGTGTGCCTTACCATGAGTCCGTCAAGGGGTACAAGAGTGATCCAGGAGTGGATCACTGGACAGCGGTCAAGATTATTGTTAGTAACTAAAAGACTAAGGAGATGTTTCTCGATTATGGAGGTGATAAAGAGTTCGTCGTAAAGAGTTACGTCGATGCAAGCTTTAACACCAATCCGGATAACCCGTAGTAGCAATCTGGATACATATAGTGGAGCAGCCATTTGGAATAGTACCAAGTGGAGTGTGATAGCAGTGTTTACGGTTTGACATAGAGATTTGCAAAGTACACACGGATCTGAATGTCACAGACCCGTTGACTATAAGACTTCTCTCACATGCAAAGCATGATCGAGCCCCAGAACTCATTGGGGTTAGATTCATAACAATGCGAATCACATGGTGATGTGAACTAGATTATTGACTCTAGTGCAAGTGGGAGACTGTTGGAAATATGCCCTAGAGGCAATAATAAATTAGTTATTATTATATTTCCTTGTTCATGATAATCTTTTATTATCCATGCTATAATTGTATTGATTGGAGATTTAGATGCATTTGTGGATACATAGACAAAACCATGTCCCTAGTATGCCTCTAATGGACTAGCTCGTTGATCAAAGATGGTTAAGGTTTCCTTGCCATGGACATGAGATGTCATTTGACAACGGGATCACATCATTAGGAGAATGGTGTGATGGACAAGACCCAAACTACAAATGTAGAATATGATCGTGTATGTTTATTGCTACTGGTTTCTGCATGTCAAGTATATGTTCCTATGACCATGAGATCATGCAACTCACTGACACCGGAGGAGTGCCTTGTGTGTCAAACATCGCAACGTAACTGGGTGACTATAAAGGTACTCTACAGGTATCTCCGAGGGTGTCTGTTGAGTTGGCATGGATCAAGACTGGGATTTGTTACTCCGTGTGACAGAGAGGTATCTCAGGGCCCACTCGGTAATACAACATCACAACAAGCCTTGCAAGCAATGTGACTAAGCGTTAGTCACGGGATCTTGTATTACGGAATGAGTAAAGAGACTTGCTAGTAACGAGGTTGAACTAGGTATGGAGATACCGACGATCGAATCTCGAGCAAGTAACATACCGAAGAACAAAGGGAACATCATACGGGATTAACTGAATCCTTGACATAGAGGTTCGAGCGATAAAGATCTTCGTAGAATATGTAGGAACCAATATCGGCATCCAGGTCCCGCTATTGGTTATTAACCGCAGAGGTGTCTCGGTCATGTCTACATAGTTCTCGAACCCACAGGGTCTGCACACTGAAGGTTCGGTGACGTTTCGGTAGTATAGAGTTATGCATGGTGGTGACCGAAGGTTTTTTGGAGTCCCGGATGAGATCCCGGACGTCACGAGGAGCTCCGGAATGGTCCGGAGGAAAAGATTCATATATAGGAAGTCCTATTTTGGTCGTCGGAAAAGTTTCGGGCTCATTGGTAGTGTACCGGGAGTGCCGGTAGTGTACCGGGGACCATCGGGAGAGGTATTTCGACCCAAGAGGCTACATGGGCTGTGGGAGGGTGGAAACCAGCCCTTAGTGGGCTGGTGGAAGTCCTCTAAGAGTCCCATGCGGCTGGAGTTGAAAGAGAAAAAAACGCAAGGTAGAAAGAGATTCCAAGTAGGAAAGGAGGAATCCTAGTCCTACTAGGATTGGAGGAGGATTCCTCCTCTCCTCCTTGCGCAAGGGCAGCCTTGGTGCGCCAGCCCTCCTACTCCCTCCTTATTATATATACTAGTGGTATTGGGTGTTTTTCACTTGATTTTACGGCCACATGCTACTCGTTCCACCGGTGCTCCTCTAGATCGGATTTCCGCAGTGCTTAGGCGAAGCCCTGCCGGAATTGCTCCACCACCATCGCCGGAGCGCCGTCACACTGCCGGTGAACTCTTCCTCCTCTCCACTTCCTCTTGCTGGATCAAGATGGTGGAGATCATCATCAAGCTGCATGTGTGCTGAAGGCGGAGGTGCCGTCCGTTCGGCGCTAGATCGGAAGGACCGTGATCAAGATCACGAGACGGATCGTGATGAGTTCGCGAGACGGATCGTGATGAGTTCGGGGGTCGGATCGTGACGGGATCGTGGGACGGATCATGATGAGTTCGCAGGACGGATCGCGACGAGATTGCGGGACGGATCGTGATGAGTTCACGGGACGGATCGTGATTGGATCGCGGGACGGATCGTGATGAGATCGCGGGACGCTCGGCGATTAGGATCGCGAAGACGTTCGACTACACCAACCGCGCTTCTTAACGTTTCCCGCTTAGCGATCTACAAGGGTATGTAGATCCACTCTCCCTCTCGTAGATACTCATCACCATGGATAGATCTTGCGTGTGCGTAGGGAAATTTTTGTTTTCCATGCAACGTTCCCCAACACGCTTCGCCTCGTCCACGCCGCCACCGCACACCGCCGACATCCGCCTCGCCCCGGACCTCCCCGGCCTCCTCCCCACCCCGGCTACACCGTGCCTCGATGACCCCCTTCCCTCCTCGCCGGTGAGCCCTCCCAGGGCTCCTCCCTCCTCCTTTCCCTTCCCCTGGCCGCTCGTCGCTCCCCGCCGCGCGCACAATTTGGCGACGCCCTGCTCTTTCCGTTGCCGCACCCCCGGCCTGCCCCGCTCGCGCGCACGCTCTGCGACCACCACGCCGGCCACACACCGGGCACGTCCCGACCGTACCCGCCTCCCCCACAAACCGCCCGCTTGCCGCCCCCACACGCACCCATGTGCCACGTCGTGCCTGGCCACCAGCGAGCTGCCGGTTGGCCCTCGCCACCGATGGCCTTGGGGCCTTGCCCCCCCTCTAACCCGATCTGGTTAGTGGGGTTGACCACCCACTAACCACCCCCACTCCCTATGAAAGAGGTGGCCCCCCAATGGACGTTTTAAAAATAAAATAAATATAAAAATAATATATAAATAAATAAATAGTTAATTAGTTAATTAAATTGTTTAGTTAATTAGTGCGATTATGATTAATTAACATAATTAGTCTATTATTAATATATTAGTCTATGACATGTGGGCCTAGCCCAATTAGGCTAATTAAATTGGATTAATTAATTCTAATAATTAATTAGGGCTAAATAATGGATGACAGGTGGGTCCCACCCCTCCTTATTAAACCTCTTTAAGATTAATTTAACTCCATTAAACTGTGTCAATGACATGTGGGACCCACGGGTCAGTTTGACCAGTCAACTACGACTATTGACTACTGATGTCTGCATAACATCATGCTGATGTCATAATTCTATTTTAGACTTAAATATAATCTATTTTAATTTCATAATATTAATAAACTTTAAAAATTAATATAAAATAATCCGTAAGTCAAATGAAAATATTTTATACATGAAAGTTGATCAGAAAAATCCTATGAATCTGAATACACTGTCCGTTAGTCTGTCACGTGCTCCTAGCACAGCAAACATGGAACTTTTCCATCCGTTTCATCTCTCCTATAGAAGCCCGAGACTCGGGAAAATATCATCAGATATTCTTCTGACCCGTCTCCTACGTGTAGTAATGCGTTAGTGCATACCTAGCTCTGCATATTGCCATGTCATGCATCGTGATGCATCTGTTTGCTTTATACTTATTGTTTCTCCGCCCTCTTCTCTCCGGTAAACCTCGAGACTGACGGTGCTGCCGGGTACGACTACGCCGTTGACGACCAGGCCTTTGCCGCAGAGCAGCAAGGCAAGCAATCCCCCCCTTGAGCATTCCAATATCGCCTATTCCTTTCCCTCTTATTCTTGCATTAGATTTTGCTACTGTATTAGTTAGCTCCTATTCTGATGCATAGCCTATTTTTGATAAACTGTTACTATACCTGCAAGAATATCCACTACTTAGTATAGGATGATCAATGAATCCCCAATGACCCCTTAGTCCCAGTTGCCCCTGCTTCTCCATCGACGACTCGAAGACCCGAAGACTCAGTCAACCGACTGACAAGCCAAACGCCCTCACATAACTGCACACCCCTTAAGTATGGCATTGCAGAGCTACTATTGAGTGCCGAGGGTGGTACCTCACTTAGCACTCCTGGTGTTAATTCTGTAGCGTAGCTAATCGGCCGTGGGTATCGAGGGTGATTCCTCCTTCCCATTTATTGATAACGACTCTTGTCATACACATACCTCGAGTGGGATCCATCGAGGGTGATTCCTTGAATATCCACTTGGTGTATAAACACACAGTTACTTCAACTTGACCTTGTTTACATGTGAAATACGAGACTGGGGGGACATGCTGTACCACCCTGGTTGAGGTGGACCTGAGTTCCCGACAGTCTTGAGACGTGTCGTCCCTAAGGGTACCCGTGTGTAAGATGTGGTGGGATAAACCGGCAAGGAATCCAAAAGGGTGATGATGAGGCGTGGACTGACGAGAGAGGCCTTTGCCACACATCCTCGAGACGGGGCGACGAGACCACACTTTATGGGTCGCGCTTTCCCCACATTAATAAAATGCTAATGGGTTGGGTACTTGATCTGAGTTAGGTCATTGGCCTTAATACGCACTAACCTTCACATGGGAGAAGTTATGAGTACTCAGCGTCGTTGTATCAGCCGAAGCTCTTCGGAAGTCAGCAATGGAGCGGTGCACGCCGGATTGGGCTGGAAGGTACAACTCTCGGACTGAGTGTACTAGGTCTGCTTCCGTCCGCGTATGCATCGTGTAGGAGCGCAAGGGCAAGTGGGCACACGAACCCGCGTGCTTAGGATTTTAGACCGGCGGACTGGCCTCTTCGTTGAGTCTCGGTGGGGCAATGACGTTTTCATATCCCGAGGCCGGGCATGACCCGAAAAGTGTGTCCGGCCGGAGGTGATTCAAGCATGTTGGGGAATATGTTGTGCACCCCTATATTGAAGAAATTATCTATTCGAATAGTCGTGTCCATGGTAACAGGACGACTTGGAGTTGTACCTTGACCTACTACAACTAAAATTGTGATGTTAAATTGAAATGAATGTTGGCTCTGGGATTTCTTCCTCGTAGGGAGTCGAGGACGAATCTCTGGGCATGGTTACATAATAAAATTGCTACAATAATATGACTATATGTGAGATACCAGTCTACTCTCTTCTAATGCTGCAAGATGCTGAAGATGCTAGTCTTCGATAGGATTAGGCCTTCCCCCTATTCTTTCTTTCTGCAATAGGCCAGATTTAACCCCACCCCTTGATAATGATGCATACTTAGCATAATTCTGATGTCAGTCTTGCTAGTACTTTGGATGAGTACTCACCGCTGCTTTGCTTTCTCTTTCCCCATCGATATGATTCTGTGTTCAGACGATGGAGCCCAGGAGATGGAGTACGCCGGAGACGCCTACTACACCACTGCTGGATTTTGCTACTACGCGGAGAATGCCGATGCTGAGGAGTAGTTAGGAGGTTCCCAGGTAGGAGGCCTTGCCTCTTTCGATCCACTGCTTATGTTTGTGCTAGCCTTCTTAAGGAAAAACTTGTTTAACTTATGTCTGTACTCAGATATTATTTGCTTCTGCTGAGTCGTGTTTGTCGAGCTTTGTATTCGATCCCTCGAGGTCCCTGGCTTGTAATATGAAGCTGTATGACTTTATTTTGTGTCTAGAGTTGTGTTGTGATATTGATTAGTGAGTCCCTGATCTTGGTCGTACGGATTGTGTGTATGTTTAGTGTACGGTCGAAATTGGCGGCGTCACAAGTTGGTATCAGAGCCGACTGCCTGTAGGTAGCCCCCTTTCCAACTCCTTTGCCGAAGTTGAGTCTAGTACTTGAAAAACTTTTACTAACATTGTTGTGTGGCTTACGGGCCCACATCTCAATCGGGTGGTATTAGGATCTTTTATTCCTCGTCTATACTCTGGGTTCTGATCTCTCTTCTGTTTCGGGTTAATGATTTTACTAACTCTAACTCTAGTTGCTCATAACTACTTCCCCCGGAGAGCCCTTCATTCCATATGATGACTTGATTCACCAGAAGACTCTGAAGATACTCTCTGATGTTTTCCCGGGAACTTGTGCTCACCGCGTTTGCGATTCCCTTCCACCGTCAACCCCTATGGATAACTACATACAACTATCGTTCGTAGTCATTTCCAGTTTCTCTTGTTATTGCAAGGTACATCGAATTATCTTACCGGAGGTTCATTCTTTCTCAGTGGATCTTGTGCTTCACAGAATTATTTGAAACACTATTAGATCTTCTATAATCCTTTGTAGCCTTTTGCTCTTGGCCTTTCTCACCTGCTTGCATTATGGTTAATTCCATATGTCTAGCAATATTAAGTAAATCCTTTGTGGTTTTCATATGGTTTTATTCATTTATCCTGTGTGTTGATGCACGCAGTCATCAGTTGTTTATCATAACTTATCCGTCTGGCTCAGACGTGTTTCCAAACCTGAATTGGTTCTCAACAAATCAACCTTGATTGATTGCCCATCTAAGTCCGTTCAACTTACTTGTATTTGTTCGGAGCATCCGATTCTGATACACCAATTTGGAAATCTTAATTCCTTTGGTTAGTTAAGCATAAAGTTCTTTGGACATTCTATAATGTGATGCCTTGCGTTCTTTCTCTCTCTCTGATTGAGTATCGATACTCACACCAGGTCCTTGGTGGATCGCCAGACCCATTGTTTGGTTATTACCCGATAGCATCCTTCACATTCAAAACTCTTGTGATGTTCTTCCCCTGATACATGATGCCATTGGTAAGTTGTGTCTTGTTCCTCTGGTAAGATGTATCCTATGCTTTTGTCAGCCATGATCTGTGTTCAAGCATGTGTTAATTACTCTTCAAGTTTGTGGTATATGTTCCTAAGATGCCCCAATGGGTTGGACCTATGCCTTCCTTGATTCGTTTGAACCCGACAGTTTTCACGAGTCATACTTTTCTGGTGTTTTGCCAGTTAATCTTTCAAAACTACAACCTTATCAAAGGCGAGGTGTAAATGTAGGGTGATGCATTGATGAAGTGGGAGTCGACCTTGAACCTTGTGTTCATGCGCATGGAAACGATGTTGCTCTTATCATACAAGCTTCTCCTTTCATATAATCATTCATGGTATGATTTGATGTTGTATCTTTGATATTGTCCTTTGTAATCGTGGTTCCGACCATTTTGTTCTACTTTGATTTCATTCTCAGACAAGTTAAAGTGCTTGTCCTCCACAGATCAATACGGTAGCCTAACCTCCATGATGATCTACCTCCGTGTATTATCCCTGGTATCCTGACGAATATCATGGAGCTTCATAGCTTCTTATAAGATCCTCATTAGCTATGTTTTCCTTCATTGATTCCAGTTCCCTCGTGTTCTAAATAGTTGGACACTCAAGGACACCGATAATTGAATCGAGTCCGCATTGCGATTAAACAACTTGTAGTAATCTTCTTTGCTTATGAGTTTTTACTCGGTCATGCCTTCCCAAGCTGTTAGGCTACATCATCATCGTTATGCTAAAGCTTGACCATACTATCTATGTCCTTCATCCCTGAAGCACCATTCAAACAGTGCATTAAGCTTACATCGAGCTTTGAACGTCATGTTGGTTGTCTTGAAAGGCAATTTTGACTCTCAGCTGGCACACTAATCTATGGTTCTGACAACCTTTTGCTTCACCATTCCTTTGCTTGATGTCATTGTTGATCGATTACCTCTTCATGCAACTTCTCGACAAATGTGTCATGATCGTCATCATCATTCTGAGCTCTTCCAGGTATCAATTAGATTCATGATGAGAAATATCATCCTTGCCCTTGGTAATTTGTGTTATCGTTGACGACATTCGTACCTTCCTTCCAAACACAGACTTGCTCTTGTTTTGGTTGAACCTTAAGTTCCTTGTTAGCCATCTTCTCTTATGTTCTATCTTGGATTATTACCATCCTTTGTCGAAAATGTCATGATAATTACACACATCTTAAGAACTCTTGATATAGTGATACTCTTGCCATCACTTTTCATTTCTTAGTTCCCGTGTTCTTTCTAACCAGAATACCGACAAATGGATTGTGAGGTGTAAATTCAACACTTATGACATAACAACTCTATTATGTTGGAGTAAATGATCAATAAGTCCTTTCTTAGTGTGTTGGCTATTGAATCAACATTCCGACATTGGTCGTGCTATTTAGCCCAGATTTTTCTTGGGTGCACCTTTCGATTAATGTTTAGATGTGGATGTTTCCCTCACGCATACCTCAATATATCATCTGGTTTGACCAATGCTATCACCTCATTCATGCAATCATGGAAATCCATCTTTATGGAGGTCTCGGCGAATTGTTGCTGAGCCCATCAGCCACATCCTCTTCTCCCTCGTGGTTCATGATGAACATTTAAGCTAGTGTTAGAAACCTTCAAAGAATTATCTTTGTGCCTAGTTCATGAAGAATATGTTTGATAAAAGAAGTGTTTTTCTATAAGTTCACGTGCATTTTTGCCACCTTGCTTATGGGAATTTTTTTGTCTCGCTTCCTCTGGAATCGTTCCAATTCATTCAGTCATGTGCGAAGTACTCTATGGTTTGATAGGTTTGACACCTTCACTCCATATGTAATTCCTAGCATGCTAAGCCACTAATTGATTTGATTTGACCTAGTCCAGACATACACATGGAACTTTGATATCCTCTATAATGGTCCCCAACCATAAATTGATTACATTCGATTCTACAAAACTTCCATGTGGGCACGAATGTCTTGACCTTGTCCTCAGATGTCTTGTAGTCGGGCTAATGATTCAAGTCTTGCTTCTGTCATTCATTCCGAGATTCTTGCAACATCATCTCGTAGGTCTGTGTTGCTTCCTGTTCTCCTCGGGCCTTCTTTGTCTGAAGTATCCTGACACGAACCACATCTAAATATCGGGAAAATATGATGGTTGGAACATTATCAAGAATTATAACTTTGGTCTTTATTACTCGGTAAGGTGATGTTGTAGCTAGCACACTTGGCCGGATGACCTATTGTTATAATGCTTTGTTCAGCTAGGGTTGTCGTTCTTCCATGGGGGAAATTATAAGACTTATATTATAAGTTCCTACTGGATCCTCTGTGTATCCAAACCCCATCCTTTACTCGAAACACCATATCATTGCTATCCCGAAGCATGGAGGTGGTATATCGATCATCAAAAAGAATAATGTAAGCTCGATGCTAATTGTTTCCTGATAAATGACCCAAACACCATTTTATGGGAATGTCATGAATTTCCTCGCCCCTTTACCTAAATGGTTATCTACCTGCTATCCTATCATTTATATCATGCTATGTTTTCCTTTGTAAAGATATACTCCTAAAACTTGAGTATAAACAGATTTTCCTTTCCATTAGTCTGTTTAATGTGATGAACACATTTTCCTTTCCATTGGTATGTTTAATCTTTCTTATAATCTAAATTATATGAATAGTGCTAATTCCTTGCTTAGGTAAACACCTCGGTGAACAACTCTGTGAGTAAGACCGTGTTACTATTGTTGATAACATTCTGGTAATCGCCGGTGGACGAGGACTTTGCCTATTGGTCAAGCTCGTTTCAACGAGCGGGAATATGGTTCTCTTCATCCCCCGCCCTTGGTATCGACATTGTTGCCTACATAACTGACAGGCTATCCTCTGACAACTCTTGCTACCAATAGCCGTGCAAGATGACACCGCTCTTCCTACTCTTAACCCACATGATGGGCCCATAACCCTTCGTTCCATAGGATCGAAACATGACTCTCCTGTACATCCTTGTTTCCAAAGTACCTTTTACACTTGGATTCGTATGTGATCCCGAGCCACTGTCCAAGGAATGACCTATTCTTGTATCAGACACAATATTTAGCTCTGTTAATCTAAACCCCCCTTTCACCTTCTGATTAGGCATCGAATGATTGCCTACCAAGTTCAAACTTTTGGTATAATCGCATATCGCCCTCGGTAAATTCACTGACCTACAACTCAAGAAATAATTCACATTTCTTCCCTGCGTTCACCGTCAGTGCCCAACTTTGTGGATATACATTCTTCTAGAGGTTTCCCTCTTATCGCATTCGTAGGATGAAGAAGATCCAGAAGAAAAGATGACGAATTCTTCATGATGCCCTGAAGCAGTGAATTTAAGACATCCACATAATGGATCAACCTCTTCCATGATAGTAACAAGAATAAGAATACTTGTTAGAATTTCGTAACCAGAACTTCTCCCCTTACTCCACCTCTTGATTCTCGGGATGAGAATTATTGTTAGACGAGGAGAATTGTAACGCTCGGATAATTGAGCTATAGTTATCCCTTGCTAATGATGCCATGTCACCACTGTTACTGTTGTTAATCTCACGTTAACCCAAATCCTATTCAAATTCAAATTCAAATTTAAAGTTAAAATTCAATTTTTGTCAAACATGAAAACAAAAGTGTTCAAACTGTGGCAAATATTCTATGAATATTTGTCATGTTGAAACCAAATTTTTACAGAGTGTATAAAGGCACTAAAATAATTTAAACAACAGCAAAACATTTAATAAAATGACTTTTCCAAATTAATAGAAGACTAAACTATTTTATTTTGGGTTAAACCTTTTGTGGCTGTGGCATAATTATTAAAACTGAATTAAGAATAATAAAGAAGAAGAAAATAAAAAGAAACTAAAAGCAAACAAGAAAATAAAAATACAAAATAAACAAAAAAATAATGAAAAAGAAGAAACCCCCTCCCCCATGGGCCAGCCCAACTGGCCGGCCCACCTACCAGCCAGCCCACTCGGGCCTACTATGTTAACCCCCCCACTCCCCTCACTCACCCCGCACCCCATTCCCCCTCGCTCCTTCCCACCCAGTCCAGATCGGGGGCCGCCCCGACACCCCCGACGGCGCCGGCCCGCGCCAGCTCGCCCCGCCGTCCCTAGCGCCCCTCGCCGCGGGCTCCCCTCGCCATCGTCGCCTTCCTGTCGCCCCCTTCCGCTCTAGCATCGGGTCGCTTCGCCTCGTCCACGCCGCCACCGCGCACCGCTGCCATCTGCCTCGCCCCGGACATCCCCAACCTCCTCCCCACCCTGGCTACACCGAGCCTCACCTACCCCCTTCCCTCCTCGCCGGTGAGCCCTCCCAAGGCTCCACCCTCTTCCTTTCCCTTCCCTCCAGCCGCTTGCCGCTCCTCGTCGCACGCACAATTTGGCGCCACCCTGCTCCGTCCGTCGCCATGCCCCCGCCCTGCCCCGCTCATGCACACGCACCGCGGCCACTGCGTCGGCCGTGCATCGGGCGTGTCCCGTCCGTACCCGCCTTCCCCGGCAAACCGCCCGCTCGTCGCCCCCCCATGCACCCACGCGTCGCGTCCTGCCTGGCCGCCGGCAAGCCACCGGTTGGCCTTGGCTACCGTTCGCCTGGGGACCTTGCCCCCCTCTAACCCGATCTGGTTAGTGGGGTTGACCACCCACTAACCACCCCCACTCCCTATGACAGAGGGGCCCCACCCCCCCTAATGGACGTTTTAAAAATAAAATAAAATAAAAATAATGTACAATTAAATAAATAGTTAATTAGTTAATTAATTTGTTTAGTAATTAGTTAGTTGATTAATTAGTTAATTAGTGTGATTAAGATTAATTAACATAATTAGTCTGTTATTAATATATTAGTCTATGACATGTGGGCCTAGCCATATTAGGCAAATTAAATTGGATTAATTAATTTTGATAATTAATTAGGGCTAAACAGTGGATGACAGGTGGGTCTCACCCCTCCTAATTAAACATGTTTAAGATTAATTAAACTCAATTAAACTGTGTCAATGACATGTGGGACCCACTGGTCAGTTTGACCAGTCAATTGAGACTATTGAGTGCTGACGTCAGCATGACATCATGCTGATGTCATAATTCTTTTTTTGGATTTAAATATAATCTATTTTAATTTCAGAATATTAATAAAACTTTAAAATTAATATAAAATAATCCATAAGTCAGATGAAAATATTTTACGCATGAAAGTTGATCAGAAAAATCCTACGAATCTGAATACGATGTCCGTTAGTCTGTCACGTGCTCCTAGCATAGCAAACATGGAACTTTACCATCCGTTTCATCTGTCAAGTAGAAGCCCGAGACCCGGGAAAATATCATCAGATATTCTTCCGACCCGTCTGTTACGTGTAGTACTGCGTTAGTGCATACCTAGCTCTGCATATTGACATGTCATGTATCTTGATGCATGTGTTTGCTTTATATTTATTGTTTCTCCCCCCTCTTCTCTCCGATAGACCCCGAGACTGGCGGTGCTACCGTGTACGACTATGTCGTTGACGATTAGGCATTTGCCGCAGAGTAGCAAGGCAAGCAACCCCCCTTGAGCATTCCGATATCGCCTATTCCTTTCCCTCTTATTCTTGCATTAGATTTTGCTACTGTATTAGTTAGCCCTATTTTGATGCATAGCCTGTTTTTGATAAACTGTTACTATACCTTCAAGAATATCCACTGCTTAGTATAGGTTGATCAATGAATCCCCAATGACCCCTTAGTCCCAGTTGCCCCTGCTTCTCCATCGACAACTGGAGGACTTGAAGACCCGAAGACTCGATCAACCGACTGACGGGCCAGACCCCCTCACATCACTGCACACCCCTTAGGTATGGCACTACAGATCTACTACCGAGTGTCGAGGGTGATACCTCACTTAGCACTCCCGGTGTTATTTCTGTAGCGTAGCTAATCGGTCGTGGGTATCGAGGGTGATTCTTCCTTCCCATTTATCAATAGTGAATCTTGTAATAAACATACCTTGATTGGGATCCATCGAGGGTGATTCCTCGAATATCCACTTGGTGTATAAATACACAGTTAATTCATCTTAACCTTGTTTACATGTGAAAGACGGGACTGGAGGGACAGGCAGTACCACCCTGGTTGAGGTGGACCTGAGTTCCTAACAGTCTTGAGACGGGTCGGCCCCAAGGGTACCTGTGTGTAAGATGTGGTGGGATGCATCGGTAAGCCATCCAAAAGGGCGATGATGAGGCGTGGACTGGCGAGAGAGGCCTTTGACGCACATCCTCGAGACGGGGCGACGGGACCACACTTTATGGGTCACGCTTGCCCCGCATTAATAAAATGCTTAAGGGTTGGGTACTTGATCTGAGTTAGGTCGTTGGCCTTAATACGCACTAAACTTCACGTGGGAGAAGTTATGGGTACTCAGCGGCGTTGTATCAGCCGAAGCTCTTCGGACGTCAGCAATGGAGCGGCGCGCGCCAGATTGGGCTAGAAGGTACAGCTCCCGGACTGAGTGTACTAGGTCTGCTTCCAGCCGTGTACGCATCATGCAGGAGTGCAAGGGCAAGTGGGCCAATGAACCTGTGCGCTTAGGATTTTAGACCGGCGGGCTGGCCTCTTTGTTGAGTCTAGGTGGGGCGACGATGTTTTGATATCCCGAGGCCGGGCATGACCCAGAAAAGTGTGTCCGGACGGAGGTGATTGAAACGTGTTGGGGAATATGTTGTGCACCCCTGTAGGGAAGAAATTATCTATTCGAATAACCATGTCCACGGTAATAGGACGAATTGGAGTTGTACCTTGACCTACTACAACTAAAATTGCGACTTTAAATTGAAATGAATGTTGGCTCCAGGATTTCTTCCTCGTAGGGAGACGAGGAAGAATCTCTGGGCATGGTTACTTAATAAAATTGCTATAACAATATGACTATATGTGAGATACCAGTCTACTCTCTTCTAATGCTGCAAGATGCTGAAGATGCTAGTCTTCGATAGGATTAGGCCTTCCCCCTATTCTTGCTTTCTGCAGTCAGCCCAGATATAGGAGTAGTTAGGAGGTTCCCAGGCAGGAGGCCTCGCCTCTTTCGATCCGCTGCTTATGTTTGTGCTAGCCTTCTTAAGGCAAAACTTGTTTAACTTATGTCTGTACTCAGATATTATTTGCTTCCGCTGACTCGTGTTTGTCGAGCTTTGTATTCGAGCCCTCGAGGCCCCTGGCTTGTAATATGAAGTTGTATGACTTTATTTTGTGTCTAGAGTTATGTTGTGATATTGATTAGTGAGTCCCTGATCTTGGTCGTACGCATTGCGTGTATGTTTAGCGTACGGTCGAGATTGGGGATGTCACACACTAGTTGAAAAAAGGGCTTTGGTCATAGGCAGGTCAAAGCATTTTTCCCGGTGGGGTTACGAACTGGGACTAATAGGAGCATTTGTCCCGGTTCAAGCGGCTAGGATGCCGGCCGGGCCTTGACAGGCATCAGTCTCGGTTCAAATGGGACCTTTAGTCCCGGTTCCAGCCACCAACCGGGACTAAAGGGGTTGTTTCTCTTTAGTCCCGGTTGGTGTCTCGAATCGAGACTAAAGGGTAGGCCATTAGTCCCCGTTTTAGGCAGAAACCGGGACTAAAAGAGTTGAGGCTTTAGTCCCGGTTGGTGTCTCCAACCGGGACTAAAGGCTAGACCTTTAGTCCCAATTGGAGATACCAACCCGGACTAAAGGGTTTTGAAAATTTCTTTTTTTGTTTTTCTATTTATTTTCTGTTTTAAATTGCTTATATCTTTTAGGATATTTGATGTTTTTGAGTGATTCTTTTTTGCATTAGATTCAAAATTTTGTCTAGTTTGTGTTTGTGCAATTAGTTTTCAATTTTGGATGGTTTAAATTTTAATTTCTTCAAATTTGCTTGAAACACTAGATTGTGAATAACTTGAGTTTAAAAATGGTTTTTAATTTATTTATTTTGCTCCTAGGCACATGTTAGATGGTGCATGTTGACCGCACAAAAAGTCTGGAGTTGAAATAAGTTAAAAAATGAAATACCTTTGTAACAGATGATTTCTCGTCGGAAACCTAGATACTTCGAAAGAGATTGTCCAGTTTGTACACGAAGTGCATCCCACTTTTGTCGTAACCATATCAACTTTTTAGCACATGTTATTTGGGTGAAATGATGATACCATGCCAAGTTTCAACCTTTTGAGTGTTCATTTGTAGTTTTTTCAATTTCGGGGTCATTTAGCTAAAACAAATCAATAAATGCATGGAAAATAGCGAATGAAGTGGGAAAGGGTTGAAAATTGATGATTTGGCTTTAAATGGAGCATGTTGAACACACAATAAGTATGGAGTTTAAATAATTTTAAAAAATGAAATGCCTTTGTAACAGATGAGTTTTCGACCGAAACCCTGATACTTTGAAAGGAATTGTCCAGTTTCTACATTAAGTGCATCTAGTTGTTACCGTAACCCTCTCAACTTTTTAGCACATGCTATGTGGGTGAAATGATGATATCATGCAAAGTTTCAACCTTTTCAGAGTTCATTTGTAGTGCTTTTCAATTTTAGGGTCATTTAGCTCAAAAAATTAATAAATGCATGAAAAATAGCGAATGAAGTGGGAAAGGGTTGAAAATTGATGATGTGACTTCGGATGGTGCATGTTGAACGCACAAAAAGTCTGGAGTTGAAACAAGTTTAAAAAAACCGTTATGAAAAAGTAAACGAATACAACTTTTGCACACGATGTCGAAAAAAAGTGTTATGAAAAATTCATTTGATTTAAAATAAATAAATAAATGATGTTATATTTGGATTCCTCATATTTTTCTGATAATAATGGATATATTATTTGTCGAATTTCGATTTACAGATTTAAAGATATTACTTATGCCATATTTAATGAATAAATGGCAAATAATTAATAAAATAATATTATTACTTATTTTATTTTCATTGAAATTCAATATTATTATTACTTATTTTATGTTGAAATTTTTATTATTTTGGTTTTCTCCTTTTTTAGAATTTTTGAGATTTTTCGAAATTTTTGCCTTTTTTGAAGTTTTTTGGAGTTTTTTTAATTAATCATTGTTGTTTGTTAATCATTGTTGTTTATTTTAATAATTGTGTGGAATTCAAAAAATTAAAAAATGTGACATTAAGACCTAAGGGTTAATAGGATTAATAGCTTACTATTGTCAAGAAAACAATAAGTGCAGACTTGGAAACTAGGGGTGATAGAACTCGAAAGTTAAGCGTGCTGGGGTTGGAGCAGTGAGAGAATGGGTGACCGGCCGGGAAGTTAGACGATTTCGAATGAGGGATGATTATAGATTAAATTGTTAAATAATTCAAGAGGAGGCCACACAGAGCCCATTTAGTCCCGGTTCGTAATCCAACCGGGACTAAAAGAGGAGGCCTTTAGTCCCGGTTGGAAAACCGGGACTAAAGGCCCTTACGAACCGGGGCTAAAGGCCCGTTTTCTTCTAGTGCCACCATAAAAAGAAAAGAAAAATCTTGGAATATGATATTGGTGAGGGTACGCATTTTCATGATGCATGTTGCGTTGAGTTGTCTTGGAAACGCACACGAGAGAAGGAGTGGAAGAGTAACTTGGTCGGACCATTTTAGCCGCGAGAGAGCAATCGACAAAATCCGGTTTTAGGAACCTCGTGGAAGATTCCTAACCAGCTTTGGGAACTTTCCAGAAGGATTCTGAACAGGTTTTTCATGTTTCCTTCTATTCTCTTCTCCTTATTCATGTTTGTTTTTTATTTTATTTTTTCATGTTTTTTTCATCTCCTTTTTCTTTTTTCACTCTTTGTAAAATTTTGCTTTTTCTATTTCCCTTTTCCCTTTCAAGGTTATTTCTCCCTTTCCAAAACATGTTAGTGATTTCTGCAAAAATTACCGTAAATTTCAAAAGATAGTTATGATTTTATATAAATTGTTCAATACATAAAAAGGTGTTCAAGTTGTCAATTCTTTCCATATTTCAATAAATATTTTCTTGGTAATTCAAATTTTACAAATGTTCATCCTTTTAAAAAATTGTTAAGAAGTTCAAAATTTTACACTTATGTCATTTTTTCACAAAATCCAAAAATGTTTTGGTTTTCAAAAAATTACACCTTTCAAACACTATTCATAGTGAAATAAAATGTTCCTCTTTTCTAAATATTGTACATATTTTCAAAAAAGTGTCCCCATTAAATAGGAAAGGTTCGTGTTTTGCCAAAAGTGTCGCTGGTTTCAATAACCTTTGTATATGTTTGGAATCTTCAAAAATGGTTTGAGTTTCTAAAACTATTTGATATTTTGAAATTATTGGTGTTGTCAAAATGTTGTTCATATTTAAAAAATGTTCGTATTTTTCAATAAATATTTTTTGTTCTTAAAAAACTCATATCTTTCCACTGTTTTAGATTTCCAAATTGTTCATGTTTTGTCACAAAATGTTGGAATTCAAAATGTTGTTCACATTTTTCAAATATATTAATATTATAAGAAATGTGTTTTTTTGAAAATATTTGACAATTGAAAATTCTTTAGAAAATTCATTTTTTTATTTTTGAAAATGTATTCAAATATTTACGTTGCTATGGATACATACATATTGTGTGCTTTCCGTAGTTAGTAGCAATTGTTCGCTCTATTGCCAAGTGGTGAGTTCGATTACTCACGAGCTCCCTCCTTTTCAGGCTTTTTTACATCGTGTATTAAAAAATGGCTTCACACCACTGGCAGGCCCAATAGTGTGTCAAGCATGTGCATCGTGCTCTACGTGATATAGGATGTTCTTGGGCGAACAAAAAAGTAGAGAAACAAATGAGTACCACCTTGAATAGAAAAAATGGGTGAACTAACCAAATAAAATAATAAAAAAACACATCTCATTATATTGTTAGGAATGGATTGTTCAAGCAATCCTCCCTAGGCAGTCTATGAGGAGCAAAGTTTGCCAAGCGACGCACCCACGCAACCCAAAGTTCCTCCTGATCATGGAGCAAAGTCTTAATCTCTTCAAAAATTGGTATGAAAATGGACCTATCCTTCTCTTGATCACATAATTTCGACGTCATCGTGTTGGAGTCAGTTTCCAGCACAACCTTATGGATACTCATCTTGCTGGCAACTTGGACCGTACGATGGCAAGCGAAAATCTTAGCTTGCTTCGGCTCGGCAATGGAAGGGAAAACACTACAAGCTCCTCCCATGAACGTGACATGATGCCCCCCAAGAACCCCTCCGCCATCGCCAACATCACCGGCCTTAGTCATTGTGACATCCGCATTGTCCGTGATCCAACCCTTATCGGCAGACTCCACCTTCTCGTCAGAGCTCCGATAGGAGGCGCCCAAGTAGCATCTTGTGTTGTAGTCCACTTGTACATTACAGGTCGAATACGACCAATGATTCCCTTGGCATCCTCAATTCTCATGCTCTCCCTTGCTTCTTTCTGAGCTACAACATGTAGTGTAGAGTCTGCATCTTAGTTTGCTTGTCCTCCTCATGTTCCTGTTGCAAACCACTTGAGCATCCACTTGACAAGATCCGCATGAGAGTGGATGACCCCCCTAATTATTTGTCGTTACAGCTCATCCCCAACAAACAACTCAAACTTTATGATTCTTCATCATTGTCCATACCAGAATAATCTATGGTGATTATTCTTGTGTTCTTATACATGTAAGTATGTGTCAAAGTATTACGTATATGTGTTTATCTTTTACATAGAAACATTCTCCCCTGCAATTTACCGCCTTAACTTTTATAAAAATGGACATACTCCTGCAGTTATACTCACTCCATTCAAAGATAACTAAAAGAAAAAACAAGTCAGGAGGAGAAATTTGGTCGGTTACAAACCTACCCTTAGGATAATGTCGTCCAGGATATTCGGGTTGCCCTGCAAATAGGTAGAGATACTTTGGTAAAAAATAAACTTTTTTCGGGAGGCTTCTTCCTCGGGGTGGCGACATCATTGAACTGTGAAAATGGGATCTTATTGTGAGTCCTTCGCTTAGACATATCAAAAGTCTTAACAGGGTTTCCACACGTGTGATATTTGAGCTTAGTGTCACTTCCTTGTACTTTTATGCTTTGCTGGTGGTATCACAGACTTTCTGAGTTGTGATATGTGGAACACATCACATACCTGTGTTAGGTCTTATGGTGATTCTAGTTGATACACTGCCTTTCCATTTCCCTTTCTGAGTTTCCCTTTTACGTAAAAACTCCGCAATTTATTGAGTGTCCTTGAGTCAGTAACCATATCTCCCTAGTTCAAAGTTGACATTACAATGCTTTCGATAGTAGTAACTTCTGTGCATTGATTGAGTGGCCTTGAGTCAGTAACACATCATTCTGACTTTCTCTTCTACTATTTGCAGGACTTCAGGACAAACAATACAAAAATCACTTATTACATACCATTTGAGAGGGGTGGTGCATTTTATTCCATACAAAGCTTCAAATGGTGAAGTTATAAGGCTCTATCACTAACTATTGTCGCACGAGAATTTTGTGTATGGAAGACTATCTCCTTGTAGGACCGAGAGTATATCCGCAAAAGGGCGGTGAATGGTAGATTTTTTTTCTCGGAAACTCGAAATATCTCAATGCAAATTAGCAAAAAATAAAATAAACAGTCACAGTTCGACGGAAGAAAACATCTCAAAACAGGTAGATAAGTCAACGAAACTCAACAGTTAAGAGCACCGAAGATAAAACATATAGACAAAACATTATAGAAGATAAACTAGTGACAATAAAGCAAGTGTGAGATGAAACCAGTGATGCTCGATGGCGACATGATATTTGTTCAACACGTTCACTCTTCTGCAAAAGAGTTACATCTGGTTGGAACAACAGTTTTATCTTGCAAAAATAGTCCATATTTTAACTGACTCAACTAAATCTAAATTGGCTGAAAAATCCTTAGACATATCATTTAAGATGTTTCAAAAATAGTCCACATGTTATAATGCCTTTTAACTAACTAATCAGAACAAATTTGAATTTTTGGTCTATCGATTATGTCGGGCCCATGGTTCTGGGGGTACCAGGCCCGTCTACCTGCGACCCAAGATGCGACGCATGTTGTGGCCCCAACATGGCCCACCATTGGACTTCACAAGCGAGACCCTCGTGAGAGCCCCCACCTCGTGAGGCGCACGTTAGGAGCCTTGCGAAGCCCCCCCTTTGCAAGGTCGCCTCCCGAGGCTACCCCCGAGGCCTTCGTGGGGTTGACCTATCAAGGGTGGCCCGATGGAGTTGCACGGCCCTGCACCTTCACGTAGGTGATGTGCACCATACGCGGCGGTGTTAGGAGCCGTGCCAGCAAGCACAAATGAGGACGCTTTCCTCTTTTGTGCTAAGGGAAGACGACCAGCTCATACGTCCCAACGTATCTATAATTTATGCTTGTTCCATGCTGTTATATTATCATTCTTGGATGTTTTACAATCATTTTACCACAACTTTATATTATTTTTGGGACTAACCTATTAACCCAGAGCCCAGTGCCAATTTATGTTCTTTCCTTGTGTTTGAGTTCTACAGAAAAGGAATATCAAACGAAGTCAAAACGGAATAAAAATTTACGCTAATTTTTTATGGACCAGAAGAGACCCACGAAGAATCGGAGTTGGGCCAGAAGATCCACAAGACAGTCACAAGCCACAGGGGCGCCCCCCTAGGGCGCGCCCCCAGGCTTGTGACTCCCTTGTGGCCCATCCTGACTTGTTTCCACCGCCATAAATTCCTATAAATATAGAAACCTCCGATAAAAAGCCTATATCGGGAGTTCCGCTGCTGCAAGCGTCCACAACCACGAAAAACCAATCGAGAGCCCGTTCCGGCACCTTGCCGGAGGGGGAAACCATCATCGGAGGTCATCTTCATCATCCCAATGGTCTCCATGACAAGGAGGGAGTAGTTCACCCTGAGGGTTGAGGGTATGTACCATTAGCTATGTGTTTGATATCTCTCTCTCTCTCATGTTCTTGATATAACACGATCTTGATGTACCGTGAGCTTTATTGATATAGATTGAATCATATATAGTTCTCCCCTCTCTATCTTCTTGTGATGAATTGAGTTTTCCCTTTGAAGTTTTCTTATTGGATTGAGTCTTTGAGGATTTGAGAACACTTGATGTATGTATGGTGATGGGATATCCGTGGTGACAATGGGATGTTATATTGATCCACTTGATGTATGTTTTGGTGATCAACTTGCGGGTTCCGTGACCTTGGGAATCTATGCATAGGGGTTGGCAGACGTTCTTGTCTTGATGTTCCGGTAGAAACTCTGGGGCACTCTTTGAAGTTCTTTGTGTTCGATTGAACATGACGAATCTGAAATTATGTGATGCATATCGTATAATCAAGCCCATGGGTACTTGTGGTGACATTGGAGTATCTAGGTGACATTAGGGTTTTGGTTGATGTGTATCTTAAGGTGTTATTTTAGTATGGACTCTAGGGCTATTCGTGACACTTATAGGGATAGCTCATAAGATTGATCAGAAAAGATAATTTTGAGGTGGTTTCGTACCCTACAATAATTTCTTTGTTAGTTCTCCGCTAGTTGTGACTTTGGAGTGAACTCTTTGTCGCACGAGAGGTATTTACATATGATGCAACTATGTTAGTATTGTTGAGAGAACTTGCACTAGTGAAAGTATGAACCCTAGGCCTTGTTTCTAAGCATTGCAATACCGTTTGTGCTCACTTTTGTTATTAGTTACCTTGCTGTTCTTATATTTTCAGATTACAAAAACCTATATCTACCATCCATATTACACTTGTATCACCATCTCTTCGCCAAACTAGTGCACCTATACAATTTACCATTGTATTGGGTGTGTTGGGGACACAAGAGACTCTTTGTTATTTGGTTACAGGGTTGTTTGAGAGAGACCATCTTCATCCTACACCTCCCACGCATTGATAAACCTTAGGTCATCCACTTGAGGGAAAATTGCCGCTGTCCTACAAAACTCTGTGCTTAGAGGCCCAACACGAGTCTACAAGAAGAAGGTTGTGTAGTAGACATCAAGCTCTTTTGTGGCGCCGTTGCCGGGGAGGTGAGTGCTTGAAGGTATATCTTTAGATCTTGCAATTGAATATTTTAGTTTCTTTTTTCACTACATTGGTTTTATCAAAGAAAACTACAAAAAAATGGAATTGAGGTTGCCTCATATGCTTCATCTTTTTAATGTCTTTTGTGAAAATGATGGAAAGGAAAACTGTGCTCAAGTGTTAGAAGAAGAAGTTACTAAAATTTTTAGCAGTAAATCTTTGAGTGATGAGCATGATTGCAATGTTCTTAGTATGAATTCTTTGAATATCCATAGTACTAATGATGATTGCACTAGTCATGATAAAAAGATTTCTTATAAGCATATTAATTTTTGTGGAGTGCATAGAGTTTGTGTAGACATGCCTAAAAGGGAAAATAGATTTTGTAAGAGGCATAAGTATTTAGAAACTAAATGGTTGCAATAAAGGGTATATGTTTGTGCCGAAAGACTTAATATTCCTAGCCGTCCTTGTGAACTTTGCAATGAACATGGTCATTATAATTTCTAATGTGAATTATTTCATGATCGAATTGTGTCCAAAAATTGTGATAACCTCATTACCCTTGAGCATCATAATGAACTTATTCTATTTTTGGTGTATGAAGAAATGAAACATGAAACCAAGGATGTTCTAGCATGGGCTCTCATAAAAATGATTGATTTTGATCTGAATGAAATCTATATGTATTGCATGGTAAATTGCATTGAGAATCCTTATATTGCCAATTACTTAAAGAGAAGGAAACAAATAGAAGATGAAGATAATACTAATGAAGGAGAAGAGGTCTCCCAATATCCTCCTATTTTTTCTTATGATGAATCAGGTAACGAGGAGGAGCTTTTTATTCAACCAATCTCTTCGAAAAGAAGCTTGGAGAAATTAAATAAACCCACACATAATGTGGTGAAGAAGAAGAAAAGAAGGAAAAGTAAAGGTAAATAGGTATATCTCCCAAATAATGACACCCCTTATCATCTTGAAAGTCTTTTTGGCACCAACTTAGAAAATTGTGATAATAATAATTGTTATACGATTGGTGCTATTCATGCTATTAATGATGAGAGTGATTATGCTTATGTTATGCAAAGCCAAAAGCTTGGAGATGCTATGTTTGATGAGAATGACATGTTTGAGAATTTATTGGCTGCAATTAATGTTTGTCCCAGGCTTGGGGATGCTATGTTTAATGAAGATGATGCTTTTAGTCCCCCCAAGTTTTGATGTGCAAATTTATTATGATGATAGCATACCCCCTATTTATGATGATTGCAATATTTATTAAACTGGGTTTGGAAGAGTGAAAACTTTAGATAATAATTATCCCACTATATTGGAGGGTGTTGAATATTATTATAATTATAAAACTGGATTTGGCGAGGTCACGACTTTATTTATTAATGATTCCACTATTTCGGAAGAGGTTTCAATTGACTATGATGAGAACAAAGTTGCTACTTATGATGATTATTGTGATGATACTTATGTTATAAAGAGTAGTGATAATTATTGTCAGGATTTTGAATATCCTTTTAATTAACATTACTCTTTTAATGTATAAACAATTTTTAGTATTCGAGTTTCATATGATACTCCCACTATTAGTCATGAGAAGAAATTTTCTTGTGTGGAGAGTAGTAAAATTTCTATGCTTGTAGATCATGCAAAGAATGCTTTATGTGATGGTTATATTCTTTAATTCCTTCATGATTCTACTGAAAATTATTATGAGGGAGGAACATATGCTTGTAGGAATTGCAATAATATCAAGTTTCCTCTCTATGTGTTCAAAGTTTTCAAGTTATGCTTGTTTTGCCTTCCTATGTTAGTTGATTCTTGTTCCCATAAATTGTTTGTTCACAAAATCCCTATGCATAGGAAGTGGGTTAGACTTAAATGTTCTAGTCATATGCTTCATCATCCTCTCTTTGTGTTTCAATTCTTAACTTTTTTGTGAGCATCATTGAAATCATCATGCCTGGCTAAAATGCATTAAAGAAAAGCGCTTGTTGGGAGAGAACCCAACACTTTTAATTTATGTTTTGATGTGTTAACATGATTAATATACTCTAGTAATCATGTTTTTTGCCTTTTATTTCAATAAAGTGCCAAGTAAAGCCTTTGGAATAGTGTGGATGATAGTTGACTTGATTCTGTGCAAAAACAGAAACTTTTGCTCTCAATACAGAAATTTTGTAAATTGACTGGGACGTGATTTTGATCTGAATTTTTTACACATGATTTATATACAAATCTACCAGGTTTTACTACTTTTTAAGAATTTTTAGAGACAGGGAAGTATGGTGATACTACAGATCTTCACAGACTGTTCTGTTTTTGACTGATTCTGTTTTTCATGCATAGTTTGCTTGTTTTAGTGTTCCGATAGCTTATATTCAGTGGTATAAATTATGGGAATGGTAGAATAAAGTAGGTATAATGTGGGAACAATTATTAATCTAGTATTGATAGTACCAAAGTGAATGATCTTTGTTTATTATAGTAACCCATCTCATGAAGTTCCATTAAGTTTTGTGTGATTGAAGTTTTCAAGCTTTGGGTGAGACACCGATACGAGAAGAATAAGGAGTGACAAGAACCTAAGCATGGTTATTACCAAGGCACCCCAAATTATATATCCAAGGAAGACTCAAGATCCTAAGCTTGGGGATGCCCCGGAAGGCATCCCCTCTTTCGTCTTCAACACTGTCGGTATATCTTTCTTGGAGCTATATTTTTATTCGTCACACAATATGTGCTTTCCTTGGGTCGTCATTATATTTTTTAACTTTCTGTTAGGTGTTTTTTATAATATTGTTTTTCAATAAAAAGTTCCAAGAATTGCCTTTAGGATGCTTGCATTGCATGTTTTGATGAGTGCTGTGTAAAAACAGAAACTTTGGATGTAGTGTTTGAATTTTCACATTTTACTGGAACGTGGAAAGTTTCTATAAGTTTTACACAGTGATGTCATATAAATTTATTGCATTTCCTAAATTTTCATAATTTTTTGATTTACGTAAGTACACTGTTTTCATCAATTTCTACAGACTGTTCTGTTTAGATAGATTGCTGCCATAGTTTTGTTATCTACTTATACTATAGTTTCCATAGCCTATATTGGTAGATATAAATTGTGGAAATGATAGTATATAGTACCTAATGTTTTAAAATTATTATTCAACTTGTCTTGGTAGTACATAAAGAGATGATTTATTATTATGTGTACTAACCTATCTCACGAGTTCTTTTTGAGTTTTGTGTGGATGAAGTTTTTGCGAATAGGTGAAACCGGGATATGAGAGGATTGAAAAAGATAAAAAATCTCAATCTTTGGGATGCCCAAGGCACCCCAAGTAAATATCTCAAGAACTCTCAAGCATCTAAGCATGGGGATGCTACGCATCCCAACTCTCTTCATCAACTATTATCGGTTAGCCTATGTTGAGCCTAAATTTTTATTCGTTCACATGATGCGTACTATTTTTGGAGTGCTATTTTTCTTTTGCTTGATGTTTGAATAATGTACTTAAGATCTGAAAATATTTATTGAGGGAGAGAGAGTCCTCACATAGCTCCTTAATTGTTTGACTACTCATATCCTTTGAGAGTAGCTTGTCATTTGCTCATGTGCTTTACTTAAAATTGTTTGAGCTTGTCGAAAAAACAATGGTAATACATGAAACTAGTCCCAAATTGATAGATATCCAAGGAGGATATAATAAAAACTTTCATGAAGATCATGGGACAAATTAAACTTGATTCTATGTAATAGTTTTGAAACATGAGCATAGTAATATGTGATCCATGTTGGTGAGTAATTATGCTTTAGTAGGAATATTGGTGTTAAGGTTTGTGATTCCCTATGCAAGTACGAAGGTCAATGGTTATGCAATGAAGTTACATCCTACTTGTGGTGCATTATTCTATGTTAGTTATGATCCAATGCTCACTTATGTGATTTTTCGTTTCTTGGTTTGGTTGCTTCCCAATCTATTTGCTAGCCTTCATTTGTACTAAGTAGAAATACTACTTGCGCATCCGAAATCCTTAAACCAAATTTTGCCTTATGAGTCAACCATACCTACCTATATGCGGTATTTCCATGCCGTTCCAAGCAAATTTGTATGTGCCATCTCTAATTTTTCAAAATAAATTTTCTCTTTTGTGGGCCCGTACCGCTCATGAAACGGTGGGGAGTATCCAATATTTTTCCATGTTAGGTGTGTTATTCCCATGATATGTGTTGATTCACTATCATTCACGAGAAAGTGGCTGGTAATAGGGATTCCCAGTCCCGAAATCAAAACAAAAAAATAATGAAACAAAACTCCCCCAGGATTGTTGTTTGTATGGACGGTACCCGTGGATTCGTCTCGCCGTGGAGTGTGATTGATTGGTGGAGGGGACTAAAAGCTTTACCATTCTGTTTGGGAACCGCTTATAATATATCTAGCATGGAAAGTATTGTGAGCTACTTTGTCGTTTTCGTTGACAGGAAAAGCATGTCACTCAAAATAATTTTTCTCTCTCAATTTAGACCTTGAGCTCTGGCACCTCTACAAATCCCTACTTCCCTCTGCGAAGGGCCTATCTACTTACTTTATGCAATTTTTGTTTTTTGCTTTGAGTCTCCATCCTCTCTTATAAGCACCAACTAGGGGGCACTATGATCGTACTTGAGCATTGGCAATAGATAATATTTGAGTGTGTTTCATGAATGGATCAATGATTGAGCATGATGGGCTAGGGATAACTTTCTTTAGTGTTGATATTTTGAAAGGCATGGTTGCTTGTTGACATGCTTGAGTATTGAAGTCATTATGTTAAAACTAGACTATTGCTTTGAATCATTTACAGGTCCAAATGTCCATGCTATACATAGAAGAAAAGAATATTATGAACATGTTAGGCAGCATTCCACATCAAAAATTCTGTTTTTATCATTTACCTACTCGAGGACGAGCAGGAATTAAGCTTGGGGATGCTGATACGTCTCTAATGTATCTATATTTTTTGCTTGTTCCATGTTGTTATATTATCATTCTTGGATGTTTTACAACCATTTTACCACAACTTTATATTATTTTCGGGACTAACCTATTAACCCAGAGCCCAATGCCATTTTCTGTTTTTTCCTTGTTTTTGAGTTTTATAGAAAAGGAATATCAAACGGAGTCCAAACGGAATAAAATTTTATTGTGATTTTTTATGGACAAGAAGAGACGCACGGAGCATCGGAGTTGGGCCAGAAGATCCACGAGGCAGTCACAAGCCACAGGGGTGCCCCCCTAGGGCACGCCCCACAGGCTTGTGACTCCCTCGTGGACCATCCTGACTTGTTTCCACTGCCATAAATTCCTATAAGTATAGAAACCTCCAGAAAAAAATCTAGATCGGGAGTTCTATCACCGCAAGCCTCCAGAGCCATGAAAAACCAATCGGGAGCCCGTTCCGGCACCCTGTCGGTGGGGGAAACCTTCACCGGAGGCCATCTTCATCATCTCGATGGTCTCCATGACGAGAAGGGATTAGTTCACCCTCAGGGCTGAGGGTATGTACCAGTAGCTATGTGTTTGATCTCTCACTCTCTCCCATGTTCTTGAGATGGCACGATCTTGATGTACCGCAAGCTTTATTGATATAGATTGAATCATATAGAATTTTCCTCTCTATCTTCTTGTGATGATTGAGTTTTCCCTTTGAAGTTTTCTTATCAGATTGAGTATTTAAGGATTTGAGAACACTTGATGTATGTCTTGCGATGGGATATCCGTGGTGACAATGGGATGTTCTATTGATCCACTTGATGTATGTTTTGGTGATCAACTTGCGGGTTCCGTGACCTTGGGAATCTATGCATAGGGGTTGGCACACGTTCTTGTCTTGACATTCTAATAGAAATTTTGGGGCACTTATTGAAGTTCTTTGTGTTGGATTGAACATGATGAATCTGAAGTTATGTGATGCATATCGTATAATCAAGCCATGGGTACTTGTGGTGGCATTCCAGTATCTAGGTGACATTAGGGTTTTGGTTTATGTGTATCTTAAGGTGTTATTTTAGTACGAACTCTAGGGCTGTTCGTGACACTTATAGGGATAGCTCAAAAGATTAATCAGAAAAGATAACTTTGAGGTGGTTTCGTACCCTACAATAATTTCTTCGTTAGTTCTCCACTATTTGTGACTTTGGAGTGAACTCTTTGTTGCACGAGAGGTATTTACACATGATTCAATTATGTTAGTATTGTTGAGAGAACTTGCACTAGTGAAAGTATGAACCCTAGGCCTTGTTTAACTTGCTGTTTTTATATTTTCAGATTACAAAAACCTATATCTACCATCCATATTACACTTGCATCAACATCTCTTCACCGAACTAGTGCACCTATACAATTTACCATTGTACTGGGTGTGTTGGGGACACAAGAGACTCTTTGTTATTTGGTTGCAGGGTTGCTTGAGAGAGACCATCTTTATCCTGCACCTCCCACGGATTGATAAACCTTAGGTCATCCACTTGAGGGAAAATTGCCGCTGTCCTACAAAACTCTACGCTTGGAGGCCCAACACGAGTCTACAAGAAGAAGGTTGTGTAGTAGACATCACCAGCTCGTTGGTTCCCAATGCAATCTCCAAGGGTTTCCCGTTTGGTGAAATAAGACCGAGGATAGGGGCTCACTAGGACATAGGTCATCCATGAGCCCACCAACGCGTCACGACAGGAGGCTTTTGCAGGCAAAGTCTACTTTTATCAGGATAAGTTGTAGTCATGACCCCCTTCAAAATGGCCGTTGTAGCAACCCTTCCCGCCTTGTTTTTTCGGGGGACCAGGGTCAGTATAAGAAAGGGCAGGTTGCCACCATAGAGGGGGTCAACCCGTAGCTAGCCTGAACATACCATTGTACTCCTTCTAACCCTCAAGCAATCCAGACAAGCAGGAGTAGGGTTTTACACCGCAAGGTGGCCCGAACCTGGGTAAACTGTCGTGTCCACTGTCTTTTTCCTTAGCTTGAGCACGCCGGAGTGTTGCCATGAGGTTTCGAGGTAGAGTAGGGCGGGGGAACCAGCGCACCCCAGAGTTTATACCTCTTTGGGTCCCCGGAGCCCCGATTCTGATAGATTAGTCCTCGAGTTGTGCTTTTCTGTTAAAATCGTGTGACGTTATGGTCTTGTGTTATCAATCCCAAAAGTTGAGTATTTTTTATTTCACTCAAAAAACAAAATCCCAGCACATCCTCCCACGATCGTTTGCGTTAGTGTTTGTGCATTTCTACTGTCACTTGTGCAGCATATAAACTGCAATTCCACCATAGCGGGCTTCTAAAGGTAGACCTACTTTGTTTGAACTTTGAATGTATGAGGGATCACTAGAATAGTGTATAGAGAGGGGGTGAATAGACTACTAGCAAAAAATTAAAACCTAACCTTTTCCCAAGTTAATTGGTTGGCAGACTTTAACAGTTTTAGCAAGGCTAGCAAGTCTATATACCCTACACATGCATGTCAACAAATATAGCAGCGGAAAGTAAAGACATTTCACATGAATTAAAGAGTTGAGATATGGAGATCAAACACAATTGGAGACGCAAGGATTTTCCCGTGGTTCCGATAGGTGGTGCTATCATACATCCATGTTTATGGAGTCTTCAACCCACAGAGGGTAATGTTCACGAGAGTCCACGAAGGGCTCCACCCATAAGGGTCCACGTAGTAGCAACCTTGACTATTCCATAACGGCTTCCGTCCACGAAGGACTAGCCTCATTATGGGTAGATCTTCACGAAGTAGGCGATCTCCTTGCCCTTACAAACTTCTTGGTTCACTCCACAACACAAAGTAGGAGGATCCCAAGCGACACCTAACCAATCTAGGAGGCACCACCCTCCAAAAGGTAATAGGCTCGGTAATGTCGATGAACTCCTTGCTCTTGTGCTTCAGGATGATAGACTCCTCAACACACAATCACTCTCTCACAGATATGGCTTGGTAGAAGAGATGGGATTGGTGGAAAGCAACTTGGGTAGGCTAGAAATCAAGATCCATATGGTTGGAGTGGAAGATCTTGACCTCAACACAAGGGTAGGTGGTTCTCTCTCAGAAAACTGATAGGATTGGTATGGAATGGTTCTGAGTGCTTCTCTTTCGAGTAGGTGGTGGTGAAGGGGTATATATAAGCATCCCCAAAAATCCAACTGTTACACATAATAAGTCAGACTCGGTGACACCGATGTGTTATCTCGGTGGTATCGAAGTGACTAAAAGGTGGCAACTTTTGAATCTCGGTGAGACCGATATAGGAATCTCGGTTGCACCGATAAGTAGGGTGTACTTGACCGATATAGGAACCACGAGAAAACTCATCGTGTCACCAATTGTGTTTTCTCTTCCTACCTTCTCTTTACTTACATGTGCAATGTCTTTACTTTCCGCTGCTATACTCTTAGACATGCATGTGTAGGGTGTACTTGACATACTATGAATGCTAAAATCTGCCAAGGATTGAAATTGGAAAAAGTAGATTCTTTATTTGGTCAAGTAGTCTAATCAGCCCCCCTCTAGACCTACTTTCGATCCTACAAGTGGTATCAGAGCATTGGTCTCCATTGCATCGGTTTCACAATCTAGTAGACGTATGGCATCTAGTGAGGGAAATTATCACCGTAGAGGTCCGTACTTTGATGGCAAAAAAATTCTAGTTGGAAGCACAAAATGAAAATGCATTTGCTTGGTCATAATCCTGCCGTTTGGGCTGTTGTTCGTGTTGGCTTGGAAGGTGAATTCTTTGCTTTGGTCATAATCCTGCATTGGTTTGGATGAGTTTGATGGCAAAGAATTTACTGCATGGAATGATGAAATGATCATGCAATTCTACTCCACTGCACATTTCTATGGAGGTGATAGGATTGTATGGATGAAAAAAGGAGCAAGATATGAGTCCACAGTTGATGAACGGGCTGCACTTCTAGGAGTCCCAGAGGTTGAGGATGGAGACTTGGATATCTACATGGAATCCAAGGCAAGCCACAATGCCATGAAGGATATGTATAATCCTAACCCTGCAGACAAAGTGCAATCTCACAAGCTTGATCCATCTACTATCTTCAAGCTGACCTCCGCACCATGAACACCATTCTAAGGCATACTTTGATGCCCAAGTCAGGATATGACAAGATGATCCGAGGCTACTCCATCAACATGTTGATCCACCTTGACTGACACACCAGGATCAGAGTCATGGACTTGATTTTTGAGACAATCAAGAGGATTGCTGCTGATCAGAAGCACTCTTGCTGCTATGCACCCTATATCCAGATGCTTATCAACTCTCATATTGAGAAGCACATATTTTCTCTTGATAGTCCCCATTTGTCCCTACAGCCAGAGCTTGAGGATAACATCATGGTGATGGACCCAGATCATCCCACATCTGCTACAACTCAGGCAGAGGCAGAGGCAACTTGAGCCACTAGCGCTCAAGTCCCTAGATCCAGAAATGAGTAAATGGATATGTTGATATCATCAGTTTAGGGAATGCATAAGGACATTAAGGGGATTCTGGACAACCAGAACAGTCTTTTGAGGATCTTTGAAACTAGGATCAAGACTCTTAATGATAAGGTGGACAGGTTGACTAAGACAGTCACATAGCTCCAGAAGGAAGTTGACTCAGTGCCTCTTCCTCACACCACTTCTTCAGATGATGATGATCATGATGAGGATTTATCAACTCTCAGGACAGATACACATTTTCCTACTCAGGCAAGATCAACCACTATGCCAGCTCCAAACTTAAGGCCCTCTTCATTAGGTCCTGCAGCTGCCACCTCAGCTCCTACTCCATCAGCTCTAGTTCCTCCAGCTGCCACTCCAACTCCATCCATGACATCTACCGAGATCTTCGCCGACACTGTTCTCTCGACTCCTTCATTAACAACCGGAGGAGATCATCCCAAGAACGCTTACACATACGCCTTTGAACTTTTTGGTAACTTGTTACCAAAGGGGGAGAAGTGTATATAGATCTTTAGGCTTCGAGTGAGAGAGAGTTTTGGTGTTTATTGTTTCAAAAAAAATTGTCTTTTGGTTGCTTGCAATACACTTTTTGTGTGATGCTAATACTTCCTATCATCTTAATGCTTTATGAGATGATCTTTCTACATTGCTTGATTGTGTTCTGCTATGATGTTCACTCTAATTATTCTCGCACACCACCAAGATGTATGTGACATGGAAGAATTGCCCCATGTACCTAATTGATTGTGCATTTGCATTCAAATGCAAATTCAAAATAATGCACAAATTAAGGGGGAGCTCTTGCTTATCACATACTTCTCAAAGCGACGATTACTTTCATTAATTATATCATATGTCGAAGCTTTGATCTATATGTTGTCATCAATTACCAAAAATGGGGAGATTGAAAGCACATTTGCTCCCTTGGTGGTTTTGGTAATTCATAACAACATATAAGTCATTGAACTAATGTTTTCATCAAGTATGTTTCAGGAAAAGTTCAATGATGGGTTGGCAAACAAAGAGATTGTGGAACACCCCAAGATGCAAGGAAATGGATTGGCAAAGCTTCAAGCAAGAGGACTCTACATTTTATATTTGTGAGAAATCACCTTGATTCCATAGGAAAGCCAATACTATTAAAAGGGGGTAAAGTTTTGTTGGTGAACAAAATGCTCATACGTGCACAAGTGATAGTCACAAAAGACACCCACAAACCCTCCCACCAAAGTCTATCCTAAGACAAACACTCAAAATGGTGAAACCAACATTTCCATCCCGGTGCCACCGATTCCAAACCCTAGACAGACTTAGCCAAACCCTAACCCTTTGGTACAGCCGATACTGCTTTCGATGCCACCGATTTGGGCTGCCAACTTTCTATTACGCAAGTTCATAGTTTTGGTCCCTCCGAGATTGTTGAATCGGCGTCGCCGAGAATGGGCATTCTGACTGTTGGTCACCTTATCGGTGCAACCGAGATTCCTATATCGGTCTCACCAAGATTCAAAAGTTGCCACCTTTTGGTAACTTCGGTACCACCGAGATTAACACATCGGTGTCACCGAGTTGGTCATTTTGTGTAAATGGTTGGATTTTTGGGGATGCCTATATATACCCCTTCACCACCACCTACTCGAAAGAGAAGCACTCAGAACCATTCCATACCAATCCTATCAGTTTTTTGAGAGAAAACCACCTACCCTTGTGTTGAGGTCAAGATCTTCCACTCCAACCATATGGATCTTGATTTCTAGCCTACCCAAGTTGCTTTCCACCAATCCCATCTCTTCTACCAAGCCATATCTGTGAGAGAGTGCTTGTGTGTTGAGGAGTCTATTAGCTTGAAGCACAAGAGCAAGGAGTTCATCGACATTACCGAGCCTATTACCTTTTGGAGGGTGGTGCCTCCTAGATTGGTTAGGTGTTGCTTGGGAGCCTCCTACTTTGTGTTTCTAGAGTGAACCAAGAAGTTTGTAAGGGCAAGGAGATCGCCTACTTCGTGAAGATCTACCCCGAGTAAGGCTAGTCCTCCGTGGATGTAGGCCATCATGGTATTCTTCGTGGAACCCTCCGTGGGTAGAGCCCTCTGTGGACTCTCGCGACCGTTACCCTCTGTGGGTTGAAGACTCCATGAACGTGGATGTATGATAGCACCACCTATCGGAACCACGGGAAAAATCATCGTGTCACTAATTGCATTTGCTCTTCCTACCCTCTCTTTAATTACATGTCAATGTCTTTACATTTCGCTGTTATACTCTTAGACATGCATGTGTAGGGTGTACTTGACATACTATGAATGCTAAAATCTGCCAAGAATTAAAATTGGCAAAGTTGAGTTTTTATTTGGTCAAGTAGTCTAATCACCCCCCTCTAGACCTACTTTCGATCCTATAGGTGACCAATAGTTAGAATGCGCAATCTTGGTGACGCCGATTCAACAATCTCGGAGGGACCGAAACTATGAACTTGCATGACATAAAGTTGGCATTCCAACTCGGTGGCATGGAAAGCAGTATCGGTTGTACCAAAAGGTTAGGGTTTGGCTGAGTCTGTCTAGGGTTTGGAATCGGTGGCACCAAATGTAGAATGTTGGTTGCACCGATTTTGAGTGTTTGGCTTTGGACATGCTTTGGTGGAGAGTTTGTGGGTGTCTTTGGTGACTATCACTTGTGCACGTATGAGCATTTTGTTCACCAACAAAAACTTACCCCCTTTTAATAGTATTGGCTTTCCTATTGACTCAAAGTGATTTCTCACAAATATAAAATGTAGAGTCCTCTTGCCTGAAGCTTTGCCAACCTATTTCCTTGCATCTTGGGGTATTCCACAATATCTTTGCCAACCCAACTCTCCATGGACTATTATCTGAAACACACTAGATAAAAGTATTAGTCCAAGAGACAATGTATGTTGTCATGAATTATCAAAACCACCAAGGGAGCATGTTGTGCTTTCAATCTCCCCCTTTTTGGTAATTGATGACAACATACAATCAAAGCTTGAGATAAAGATATGCATGAAGATAATGAAGACTTTGAGAGACACGTGACTTAGATTTGATCCCCCTAAATGTGTGTAGTCCTTTAAAGGATAGTTGCTTTGGAATGCATGGACACACATGTAGATGAAGGTATATAAGGAGTCATGTGTATCTTGGCTATATGCATCAAAATATATGAATGAGATGTATCCTTATACAAGACTTCACTCTTGCAAACAATATGTGCAAGAAGCGAGAGATCATTTTGATCAAATATGTGATGCGTATACTTACCTTGAGTTCTTGAGCATTCTAGTAGTAGAAACACACCTGAGAAAACAATGTTAGGTAACACAAGAGTATTCTACCAATATAAAGACAATAGAACTCAAAGATACCAAGATATGGAGAACATATAGAAGATAGTATTCCTCAAGAATTGATATGTCTCCCCCTTTGGCAATAATCCTTTAGAGCTTTCTCCCCTTAGATATGAAAGTAGTAGTTCATCCTCTCCCCCTGAATCTTAGCATGTAGATGTTGGGATTGGATTGGGTGAGAAAAGTCTAAAGTGAACAGTCAAATAAAATAAGCAAGAATATTATCGAGCTTAGAACTTTATCCCCCTTACGTTGGTATTCTCCCCTTGTTTATATAAGTGTGAACTTTGATATTCTCCTCTCCCCCTAAATCATATCTCCCCCTTTGCATAAGCATGTATTTCTCCCTTTAGCATGAAGCTTTGATATTCTCCCCCTTTGGCATTAATTTCCAAAAAGGTAAAATTTAGGAGTAGGTACATGGATCATTGACAAGGAAGGGATCCTTGAGAACAAGGGTCATTGAAAGTAAGGTTCATAGAAAAGAACTGAGGGAATCACTGAATGTAACTTCTCTCCATGTGGAAAATATTAGTCTTCTCCTCCTTTGAGCTAGGGATCCTTGAATAAAGAAGTTATCCTCCTAAGTTTTGCTTGTTGTTCTCCCCCCTAATTTTTGTATAAAAGGGATCATCAAAGTAACAGAAGAAGGACAAATAAGATAAGAAAAATAAATTGGTGAATCCAAGACAGAAAGATTGGTGGTACCGAGATTTTGTAGTGCAACTTGTATACAATTTTGGTAGAACCGAGATATCTAAGTCGATGGCACCAAGGCTAAAATGGAAATAAAAGAATAAGAGACCAAGCTTCTATTTCCAAGGAGTCAAAATAAAATATTTCAAGAAGAAAAGTGAAGGGCATCATGTAGAAAAGATTTGAGTGGTTACTAGAGATCATGTAAATAGAGAACAAACCACACGAGATTCTTAACTAGTGATGGGCGGTGACTAGGTCACCTATATTAGAGTATATTGACTTAGGAGCCAAGCAAGAATACTATATCATAGGTCATACTCTACGTTAAGCTGAAAATGGGGTTAGCATTTTTCGATTGGGCATTTTAATGTCTTCATATCACTTGAGTTGCTTTAGCTCATGACTTGGAGTAAAGCATTTTCAACGATATGAGAGCATACCTTTGAGTGATGTTGATAATGTTGCTCGTAGGTGAACTTGTTGAGGATGCTCGAGGTTGATGAAGAACATCTTGAGATAGGAGCAATCCTTCTCGTTCTAGTACACTTGTTACCTACAAGGGTTAGTCATGCAAGGAAGAACAATAGCTATATCCATTAACTACAGGAATCAGGCACTTTGACGTCTGCCATGGAAAACGGCAAAGGCACAAAGACGGACGGCAAAGGACTTCGCCGTCCGCTAGTAGACGACATATTTTTGGGCCCAACTAGCTCTGGCAAATGGGTTGTTTGATGTCTGCTTTCGCCAAACGGATGGCAAAGATTCGTTGTCCTCATCTTGCAGACGGCAAAGTCTATGGACGACAACTACTAACGACATCGCCATTAGAGGTGGCTAACGGACCCACCGGTTTGCCGTCCGCCTCCCCGCCTCCTTTGTCGTCTGCCTCCCGGGCCCTTTGTCGTCTGCCCCCTCCCCCTTTGCTATCCGCCACAGACGGCAAAGACTTTTGCCGTGGCCACCCCCACATTTCTTGTCGTCTGCCTCCCCCACTTTGTCGTCTGCCGCAGATGGCAAAGACTTCTATCGTGGCCGCCCCCCTCACGTCATTGTCGTCCACCTCCTCCCCCTTTGCCGTCTACCGCAGACGGCAAAGAAACCAAATGTCCCCAGTCAGGTCTTCCCAGGTTGCATAGGTGGCCGCCACATGTCACCTTTGCCGTCTGGGGCATACGGCAAAGAGCCCTTTGCCGTCGGTGGTAGACGGCAAAGAGCCTGTATTATCCATTTTTATTTTGTTTTTTGTTATATCCAATCATTTTCACAAGCACATATATGATATATATATATAATTCACAGAAACAATATCTCTGCCGTATCACAAGCACATATATATGATCATCCAACAAACATACCAAATCAAAAGTGCAAGTTTCATCCATACATGCATAGTTTCATCCATAGGTAGCAAGTTTCACAATGTTCATCAATACAAAATCAAAACAAAAATTAAACACACTCCATCAATGCAAGCTTCCATGAGGTGAATCAAATATTTAAAATGGGAAATAAGAAAGCTAGAAGAAGAATACTAGAAGAAGAAGAAGATCTAGAATAAGAAGAAGAAGCGTTTTTCTTCTCTTTCTCTTTATCCTCTTGTTTTTCTTCTTCTTATTGCTTATTTGTGCCATTTTAGAGCTAACCTAGGTAATTATGCCATTTTCTACCTAACTAAGCTTATTGTGTAATTTTGCAAGAAAATAAGGTAAGTATATGGCATCTAGGAGGTTACCAAGAAGAAGAAGAAGAAGATCTAGAAGAAGAAGAACAACAAGAAGAAGCTTTTTCTTCTCTTTCTCTCTTGTTTTTCTTCTTCTTATTGCTTATTTGTGTCATTTTAGAGCTAACCTAGGTAATTATCACATTTTTTACCTAACTAAGCTTATTGTGTCATTTTGCAAGAAAATAAGCTAAGTCCATGGCATCTATGAGGTTACCAAGAAGAAGAAGAAGATCTAGACGAAGAACAAAAAGAAGTAGAAGCTTTTTCTTCTCTTTCTATTTCTCCTCTTATTTTCTTCGTCTTATTGCTTATTTGTGTCATTTTGGAGCTAACCTAGGTAATTATCACATTTTTAGCTAACTAATCTTATTGTGTCACTTTGCAAGAAAATAAGCTAAGTCCATGGCATCTATGAGGTTACCAAGTCTATTATGTCATTGTTGAGTTAACTAAGCTTAATATGTCAGTGTGGAGGAAACAATGCTAAGTATAGGTCATTTTAGAGCTAATTTAGGTACAATATGTCATTTTAGAGCTAACTTAGGTACAATATGTCATTTTGGAGGTAAGTAAGCTTACTATGTCATTTTAGAGGAAACAAAGCTAACTTACGTAAAATATGACATTTGTCTAAGTGCTAAGTTTGTCCAAGTACTATGTTTGTCTTTGTTTAAGAAAACGAGCCAATTAAGTGGCATATTAGAGCTTACCCTACTCGTCATCACGGAGGTAAAGCATTGGGGTTGCTTGGGTCGTGCCATGCGGCTCAGGAGTTATGCTATACCAAAGATCATTTGTATTAGCATGATGACGCTAAAATGTTAAGACTAGTAAATAATGAACATTGAAAATGAAACTCAGCATTTTGGCCATGGTAATGACTGGCATAGGCGGAGGGGTCTAGCTGTTCTTCTCGCACAAAGTCTGCATATTTGGTTTTGCCAAGTCAATCATATTGGTTATTAATGAATACAACATGTAGTGCATGATTTGGCTAATATGAAGAAGAAACTTACAATGATGAGCTCATACTTGTCCCGGTGAGACGCATCATTCCGTGACCTCTCCTCCTCGAACAACTTAGTTGTCCTCTCCTCCAAATTCCTCTTCTCCTCCTTCGCCTTTCGGGCCTGTGTGACAGCCCAAGTGCTGCCCCTGCCATTTATGGCCATGCAACCTATGTGGACCCATGTGTCATGTGTTGAATGAATTGAGTTTGCTCCTTTGCCATTTCATCTCATGCATAATGCATCATGTCATCTCATCCTCATGCCATGCTTTATGTGTTTTGTGGTGCGCTTCCATGTGATCTTGTTGTGAGGTGTTAGTGTATCTTGTGATGTGGGTGTTGGGTTGTGCCTTGTTGGTGTGTTGCTATTTCCTCCCATTTAAAAAGATCTCCCTTCTCTCCCTACTCAATTCAATTGCATTTGTCAAAATCCTTGTGTTGTAAAAATCCTGCATTAATGTTCCAACTCTTCTAAATAATCTGATGTGCATATTTTATTTTGTCTCGAGATTGTTCTTTGAGTTTCTGGTTTTCAAATATAATTAACAATCAACAGATTTCATATTGTTGTAACTATGTGCAAATTTACTTGTCCTAAAAATCCTCTCTTTATTTTTATTAAATGGGGCATATTATTTTCAATGTCAAAGTATTTTTGTTTCACCAAAAATCCTTTTCTTTTCAGCTGGGTTTTTTGTTCTTGTGTTGTTGTTATTTTAAAAGGAAAACTCCCTCTGCTTTATTTCTGTGAGAGAGAGTGGGCACTCGGCCTTTCCCCGGCCGAGGAAGCCTTCCCCCGTGCGGCCTAGCCAGCCTCTAGCGGTAACTTGCTCCCGTCTGCCCCCTTTCCATCAGGTTCAGGAAAGCAGAGAGAGCGAGCAGCTCCACCGTGATCTTTTGCCGTCGAGCGCCGTCTGCTCTGGGGCTTTTAAACCCTATCGATGTGCGTGCGCCTTGCCTAGGGTTCCGCGTTCCCCCTCCCGCCGTCACCGCTCCCATCTCCCTCTCCCTACTCCTCTCCCTTCTCCTTTTCTTCTCTATCAGGTAAGAGGTTCAGAGAGAGTAGAGGTTCAAAGAGAGGTCACCGGTCCTTCCTCGCCGTCGTTCCGTCCTGCCGCCGTCTCGTCGTCAGGCAGGCAGATGGCATGCGGGTCCAGGGATGCTCCCGTGCTTCGTCCCCGGTGCTAGGGGTGAGGAGCACCCCTGCAGCGCTGCCTCCTCGCCGCCGTCATCCGCAAGCGGAGAAGCCGCATCGCTGGCCGTCTTCTTCTTCTTCCTCCTCGCCGTCGCCGCGTCCCCGCGTCTCCGAGCAGCCCCTCGGTGAGCCGCCCATCTCCGCAGCCTTTCCCACCTCGCGTAGGCTCGCGTTCATCGCCGTCGCGTCTGTCGCTGCCGTGCCCCGAGCCGAGCAGGAGCTCGAGCTCGAGCGCCCCCTTGCCACCGCGCCTAGCCTTAGATTGATGTGGGGATGGTTTCCCCTAGGACCCAGCTCTCCCCGTTGGTGGTCCACATCGCCGGAGAGCCCCTCCATCGTCGTAGTTTTGCTGGTGTTGTTCCCTGTTGTGTGTGTGCACGCAGAGTTCAATTTTGTCAGTTAGGGGCTAGGTGCATGGTAGGTATTCAATGATGCCTCTCTCTATGCAGACGTTCGAGAGTGGCGCAATGGTGTTCGACTATGAAGATGACCACGCGGTCGTGGGTTCGATTCCCAGCTCCCCCAATTTAATTCTTCATTTTTTTCATTGGTTGTGTGCTGGTGTTGTGTGTTCTGATCTGGTGCGGCCGTGCCTGGATCCGATGTGGCGTGCGTGTATGAGTGTGGTGTGCCCGTGTGTGCCTGGTGTGTGCAGGATCTCCTGTGGCTAGCACGGATCCGGTGTGGCTTAGAGTGTCTCTGTGTGTGCCAGATGTGTATGTGTGTGTGCATGTGTTGTGTGCGTGTGTGTGTGACAAGTGGCCTAGCCCCACTTGTCATCCACTAGGGGGCCCTGGTGTCTATGCCAGGTGGGCTCCCTGCTTATTGTTTGTTTTCTTTTATGTTTTAGTGTTTTAAGTGATATAAATAGGTTATTTCTATTTCTAGTAATTTTGCTAAATCTGGACATGAACTACATGACATGGGCATTTTTAGTAAGTTTTCACTTATAGAAATGATGGGCATTTTGCTAACTAGTGTTTTGACATGTTGCTCCATGTAAACATAGGGGTGTGATATATGATTTTGGGGTAGAATCACCCAAGGAATCCATTGGTGTAACTTGTTTGGTCAATTGAGAAGGTTTGACGAAATGTCATTTTGTCTCAAAGTGTCATATTGTCATTTAAGTTATATTTAATCCATGCATGCTATGATATTGGTGCCAACATGAAAGAGGTAGCCTTTGATGGGTAGAATGCCATGGTATTTACTTTTGTCATGTTAAACTTGTATATAAGTGGGAAACATGCTCTAAAGTGGCTGCTAAAATGTTGTTGTTTTCAAACATGCTAAAAAATTCTAAGTGTGAGAATCTGTTAATATTTTTATGCCATGAAGAGTGGATGCTACCAAGTAATATGTTGTGAATTAGCTCAAGCTCAGTGCTAGTGTTTTGAAATAGATGCCTCCCTCTACCATCCTGTTAATTTTCATGCCATGAGGTGGTCTTTATCACCATTAGTATCTACTGTCAACTTGCTATCAGCTTAACTCAGATTCCAGAAAACTGTTATTTTCACTAAGTCCCTAGAATCTGTTTCATCATGCCAACTTTTGAGCTTCATGCTTATTGATATGTGCCTCCTTTCCAGTTTGTGTAGTTGGATGATTTTATAATAATGCTATGTAGATTCTGTGAATGCCTTGTTTGTGGTTGGAGACTTCCTGTAGCTTTAGTTCTTTGCTATGAAAATTGCTATGTTGCTATTTTATGGCAGATTGTTTGTTTTAGTGTTTTGTGGCTTGTGGGAGCTATGCTCCATGGAATTGCTTGATATTTGGCTCTATTGTGGTTGGTTTTTCATTGCCTAGCCAGTGTCTAACTTGGAATGCCCAGGAATAGCCCATGGACTTCATTGTCTTGTGTTTTGCCTTCGTAACTTGCCGTGAGCGTAGCGTGAGGACCGTAACTCCGTTTCCTACGTTCTACATATGCATTTGTATCGATTTTGCATGAAGCATCCATATTTGCCATGATCATGCATGTTTAGACAACTTAACATGAGGTTCTGTCCAGAATTGTAAATAACTTAACTATTGCATGTCAAACATTACTAGTTCAGGATTGCCATGCTAAATAGTTCAAATGAATCATGCATCATCTTGTTTGTGAATTGCAACTTGATTGGTTGTTTATTGTTGCTGTTTATCTTGGGTAGACGTGAGTGTTGAACCTGAGTATGAGGATCTAGGAGAGTACCACTACGAGGACCCCGCTCTTTGTCCCTCTGAAGAACCAACTGGCAAGATGATCGTACCCGGATCCCGACACTATTTTTGCTTTTCTAGATGCCTCGTTCTTATCATTACATATGCGTTACCTACCACTTTAATGTCAATCCTCCTACATTGCCATGATAGCCTCTAACCCCTCCACATCCTAGCAAACCTTGTTTGGCTAAGTTACCGCTGCTCAGCCCCTCTTATAGCATTCTTAGTTGCAGGTGCAGGTTGTTTCCATGTGATAACATGGATGTCTGGCATATCACAATATTATATACTATTTAATTTAATGCACATATATATCTTGGTATGGTGGAAGGCTTGGCCTTTTGCTTGGTGTTTTGTTCCACTTTTACCGCCATAGTTTCTTGCTACCGGTGTTATGTTTCCATATTTTGCGCTCCTAACATGCTCGGGGTTGTTATGGGACCCCCTTGATTATTCGGTTGAGATTAAAACTTGTCCGGCAATACCCAACATTGGTACTATTTTCTTAAACAACTTAATAAAACTGCATAGGGCTTTGCAACCCCGTGGATTAATCAACAACCTAGGCCAGTGCTCCTCATGAGTGTTGGTCCAACCCAGAGCAGCTTATTGACAATGCCTAGGGTAACTCGGTGATTGGAGTGGTAACCATCGCTCATCTGTCGTGTCCTGAGAACGAGATATGGGGCTCTTATCGAGTTCGTCGACACGTTGGGTGGTCTTGCTGGACTTGTTTTACCTTTCTCGAGTGGTTTGTGTGTGGAACTCTGATTTTCTTTGGGCTATCTCGAGGTGTTGGAATTCCTTTGGAGTTTCTTAGGATGATCACGAGATCCATGGTCGAGGTTATTCCCGTGGAGTGTGGTTAATTTATGATGGACTAGTTGGAGCACCCCCTGTAGGGTTAAAACTTTTGGAAAGTCGTTCCTGGCAACTTGGATATTTGTTTAACACCCAGTTATAGTTAACTTGAAGTAAACTCTAATAAAATACACCAACTGTGTGAGTAACCGTGATCGTCCCTGCTCATGAACATGATCCGAGAGAGAACACGGTGGGGTTATGTTTGACATAAGTAGGTGTTCAGGATCTCTTAGAGGTCATTCTAGTTCTTGATCGTTTATCGTAGACCACATATTTACTTTCATGTTTCGTAAGATTAGCCACCATAAATGCTTAGTGTTGCTGCAAACTAAGCACATACCCCCTTCCAACCTATAAGCTTGAATAGTCTCGGTACCCGGGCGCGAGATTGCTGAGTCCCCATGTGTTGGGGATATAACCCCACGATGAGACCCGCCCTTAAGGCTCCGGGTCACACCTGGTGGCTCGTACAACAGCCCAAGGATGGGCCGTCAAGATTTAATCCCAAGATGTTGGGCGGCTTGATAAGATGGGCCAGGACGTGGCCCGAACGAAGAAGGTATGAAGACCCGGACGGTCAACCGCCCGGAGAAAACTTGCTTAGGAAGGCAAGATAAGGTAGAGATAGACTCAGACACGTAGTGAGAGTTAGTTACGACTTGTAGGACCCGTAAAGGTGAGACCCAGGGCGACTTAGAGAGATCAACTATCGAGAACTAGGTCAAGCAATTAGCTCCCTTGTAATCGATACACAAAGCAATACAAGCACAAGCAGGATGTAGGTTGTTACCTCTACTTGAGGGGCCGAACCTGGGTAAACCCGTGTCCTTCATCCCAATCAACCCCTTTGAGTCCATCACCTTAGCGATGGCCTCAAATCCAAGTCCATTCACCCGGACATCTGCCGTGACAAAACCACGACAGTTGGCGCCCATCGTGGGGCTTGCGCTCGGTGGTGTTGAGTTCTCAAAGGGCTATCTCCCAGGGCTCGAGGGATACGTGGTCAGAAGGATGAACAAGAGTCGCCGTGGCCGGTTCTACATCGATGACACTGGCTGGGGTCCTGATGCTGACTCTGTCGAATTTGGATTCCGGGTTCCCTTCGGCGGGATCCACGTCTTCATCGGCAAGGTTGACGGAGCTACACCCGGGCCGGACATCTGCACCAGCATCGTCGAGCCGGCTCGGCGTGCACAACCCGCCTAACATGTGCGACCCACCCGAGTTAACCCGGGTGGGAAGCACGTCTTCGTGGGCTTTACTCAAGGTATGGATCTTGAAACTTCTGCGTCCTAGGAGACTCTTGTGTATTTAGAGGATGGATCTTTGAGCGGAGAACCAGAGTCGACCTACCAGCTTCACAACGGCGGGCTCGGGGGCTACGACGAGTCTTACCCTGAGTCGGAGCATTCTGAGTCAGACGATCTCGGGCTACCGGTTCATGCAGTCGTGTTCATGGCGGGGTCAGCCCCAGGCACGAGCAGTACAGCCACTGGAGCAGCAAATACAGGAGTTGATCCGCCGTCGCCGGCCCAAGTTCTTCTGGATCTGATGAACGAGCTTGCAACTCTGATGGCCACCGAAGTCGCACCAGACAATCAGGCCACGTGGAACTTAGAGATCGCAAGACTCAAGGACCGGATGGCGGAGGAGTAGCAGAGGGTAGCCGAATTAAAAGTTCAGATGGAGGCAGAGACAGAATGTCTTAAGATGGATGCTTTCCACCTTGAGCTAGAGCAGCAATCAGCGGCTACGGTCCAGCGGATGTAACGACCGAACCTCGAATGATTTGAGTCTCTCTGCTTACTATGCTAGTCCCTGGATCGATTCGCTAGCACACACAGTATATATCAATACCAGAATAACAAGTGCATCATTTATTACATCGTATGATCCAGAATCCATAAAGTATATCAATCTGCATAGCACTTGGCTAGCTTTATTCAAGCAAACAGTGGAAAAGTAGCAGAAAATAACAATGAGTCCCATCATAGCCCACTGGCGATGCTGAGTGCAGACTCGCAACCCTAACGGTACCTTACTCTTCGTCTGAAAATCTTGCAACATGAGACATTGCAGCCGTATAGGTCAATACTTTGAATGTATTGGCAAGTTACATAGGAGAAATAATAAAGCAGACCTACATGTATATGCATAGTATATCAAAGGAAGGCTTGATGGTTATTTTGTAGAAAGCGAATTTTATTCTCATAACTACATAATAGTCAAAATTTAATTTATCTGTTACAATTCAATACACATGGTTGAATTGGCATCTCCAACTCCAACCTAAACCATTATTAAGTTTCCCACCAAGTTTTATTAAGGGTAACATCTCTCAAGATCATCCAACAACTGTAATGGCCTAGCTGCTTAAAGTTGTCCATAATCGGGGACACGGCTAATCATGATTAGTTTTAATACTCTGTAGAGTTTTGCACACTGTACCCACTAGACCCAACCCTAAGATTGAGACGAAGTCTTTCAGAAGCAGTCACCTCCACCCAACGGTAGCCGGTACACCTACTCATATCTACATCTGCTAGCTTTGCCAAGGCGAGGTTCCCACAACCTACTCAACTAAGCCAGAGCCCATATTAGCTAGTGGTTGCGCATGGAAGCTACTAGTCAATAAGTTTGTCTGATCTTTTTGAACCTGGGCGGCATTCCACTTACATTCAGAGGGTCGAAACCATGATGTTCTTGAAACCACCTAGCAATACCAATTCTGCCCACAAGTGAATTATATACCTAGTTACTACTCAATTTATTTAATAATCCTCACATAATCTCAATGAATACTCGAACCAACCCCGTCTACATAGCATAGCACAACTAACTACCATGATCTTCATTGACGAGGGGATAACTCAATAGCATAGCATAAGACAATAATATTCCTACACATGCATAACTTGATAGTGTGACATATACTACATGCATAGAAAAAAACTATGTGAAGGATGATCAACATGTAACTTGCCTTGATTCTGGTTCAAAAGGTCACACTCCTGACAATAGTTTGTGTCGCACTCCGGGCAATCTACACGTTTCAAACAGTCACCACAAATCAATCACCACACTCAAATATCATCAAGCAGAACCAACAGCAAGAAATCATTTTTAAAACCACAAAACATAAGAATAACAGTAGGTATAAATCATCTACAATTCAATACAAACACAACACAAAAAGAATCATTAAATTTTAATAAACGGTTGCAAAATATGGCCTCCGAAAGGTTTAAATTAAATTTGAACAAATTCAAATTTGAACATTGCAAACATGCAAAACTTTGGTGTTTTCATATTCTACTAGTCATTATGAAAACACAGGAGAAAGAATTAATTAAATTGAGCATATACATTAAAAGTTAAAGCTATTTGAATTTTTGGTGAAAATCTGTCAAAAAGAGACAGAATCTGGAGCTGATGCGGTTACTGTAGCTCTTTGCCACGTGGCATCACATGATTGGCCGACGGAGTGAAAGTTGTGCATGCATGCTCACCACGAACATAGAACCGACCGCGGCCACGGGTGTGATGGCGGCGCTCCTCCGGGAGTCGTCTAGTGAAGGGGAGGTGGCGGATGGATGCGGCGTTTGACGGGGTGGCTATGGTGGTTCTACTGGCAGCGGGGGTCTCCTCTGCTGGCGACGGCGGCGATGGGAACTCCGGCGGTGTTGGGTGGACCTCGTCCTCACCTCCCACTGTGATTCCGGTGCCAAAACAATGCCAGGGAGGTTCTGCGTTGAGCGGGGGATCGACAACAACGAGTAGTGCGGCTGGAGATGGTCTTATGGCGACGAGTGAACTCCGGTGATGATGGCGGACCGCGGCAGATCCCGGTGAGATCCAATTCTCCCTACAGATGTGTGTGGGTGATGGGAGAGGTCAGGAAGGACGTGCGGGGTTCCCTGGGGACTCCTCGCTCTAGACGTCCTGGGCTCGCACGGGCGCGACCAGAGCGCCGGATCGACTCGGGCTCGATCTCCCTAGCACGAGCACGTGTGCGAGTCCGGATCGGGTAAGGGGATGGGTGCGGTCCCCGCTAGTCAGCGGCTGGAGGTGGGCAGCATACTGCTTCGCTGGCTGGGTTGTGGCGGGCTTGCGCGCGCGCGTGCGAGGCCCCTCTTGGGCCACTGTGCGGCCCAGCTGCACAGTGCGTTTCCTTTTTTTGAAACCCTTTTTGAAAAATATATTGTAGCTAAAATAAAATACCAAAATAAATATAAAAAAACAAAATAACACACAGTAAAATATATCCCTATAATATAAACTATAGTAACTCTAATGCCAAACCTAATGCAATTTTTGTAAATAAATATCTATGCGAAAGGACACACAATGAGCATTTTCAAATAAATTCAAAAGAATTTGAAGTTTATAAAATTGCAAAAACATTTCAGATGAAACACAGATATTATTCTGTACATTATGAACTTTTTATTTGACAAGGGAGAAGTCATATTATCTCCACTCCAATAATTTGCCTTTAGTAGCATAATGAAAAGAATTTTCAGAAAATTAAATAATGCATAGGAAAATATGAGATGCATATGAATGATCTATTAACTTCCTAATTTAGGAAAATTGGGATGTTACAAACCTACCACCCTTAAGATGAATCTTTCCCTCAAGATTCGGGTTGGCTAGCAAATAGGTGTGGGTGATCCTGCCCGAGGTCTTCCTCTCTTCCCAAGTAGGCTCCTCCTCTTTATGATGATCCCACTAAACTTTGCATAACTTGATTGTCTTGGTGCGAGTAATTCTCTTTGTTGTCTCCAGAATCTTAACAGGCTTCTCCTCATATGTCAAGTCAGTCTCCAACTGAATTGCCTCAAGTGGCACTGTATCTCTCAAAGGAACATCCGCCATCTCTGCGTGGCACTTCTTCAACTGGGATACATGAAACACATTATGAACTCCTGACAAGCATTCTGGCAACTCCAGCTCATAAGCTACCTCTCCTCGGTGCTCCAAGATCTTGTAAGGCCCCACAAAGTGTGGTGCTAACTTACCTTTGATGTCAAACCTCTTAATTCCACGAAGCGGTGAAACCCTAAGGTATGCATGATCTCCTACCTCATATGTCACTTCCTTACGCTTTGCATCTGCATAACTCTTCTGTCTGGACTGTGCTATCTTCAGCCTGTCACAAACCAACTTGACTTTCTCCTCAGCATCTCTGATCAAGTATGGTCCAAAAAATTGACGCTCTCCAACCTCATCCCACATCAATAGTGTCCTACACTTCCTACCATACAGAAACTCAAATGGTGCCATCTTCAAACTAGCCTGATAACTGTTATTATATGAGAACTCCGCATATGGCAAATTATCATCCCAACTGGACCCGTAATCCAAAGCACAAGCTCTCAACATATCCTCCAAAATCTGATTCACCCTCTCTGTCTGCCCATCTGTCTGTGGATGAAATGTTGTACTGAACTCCAGCCTAGTGCCCAAGGACTCATGCAATTGATGCCAAAACTTGGATGTGAACTGAGTACCTCTATCGGACACTACCTTCCTTGGAACTCCATGCAGACAAACAATTCTGGACATATAAATCTTTGCTAGCTTAGCACTCGTATAGGTAGTCTTTACTGGGATGAAGTGAGCAACTTTAGTAAAACGACCAACAACTACCAAAATAGAATCATAACCTTATCGAGTCCTGGGTAACCCTGTAATGAAATCCATACCAATTTGATCCCACTTCCAATCAGGTATAGGGAATGGTTGTAACAAACCTGCTGGTTTCTGGTGCTTTGCCTTAACTCTCTGGCACACATCACATATTGCAATATACTCAGCAATTTCCCTCTTCAGGGTAGGCCACCAAAATCTCTCCCTCAAATCCAAATACATCTTAGTATTACCTGGGTGGATAGAATAAGAAAAATCATGTGCCTCCTGAAGAATCAACTTCCTGATCTCTGCATCTTGAGGTACACAGATACACTTCTCAAACCATATGGCTCCATGTTCATCTTCATGAAAACCTTGTGCCTTCCCCTTTAACATATTATCTTTTATCTCAGCAATATACTTATCATCCTTTTGAGCCTCTCTGATCCTGTCTAGCAAAGTAGGCTTTACCTCAAGTGTTGCCAAATAGCCCTTAGGAACCATCTCCAACCTGAGATTTCTAAACTGCTCACATAACTCTAGTGGCATATCCTCAATATTAACTGCATTAACATGGCTCCTACGACTCAATGCATTAGCAACAACATTAGCCTTACCAGGATGATACTGCAAGTTCAAATCATAATCCTTAATAAGCTCCAACCATATCCTCTATCTGAGGTTCAACTCCCTCTGAGTAAAAATGTACTTCAAGCCCTTATAATCAGTAAATATATCACAATTATTACCAACGAGATAATGCCTCCAAGTTTTCAATTTATGCACAACCGAGGCTAACTCCAAATCATGTGTAGGATAATTATGCTCATGATTCCTAAGTTGGCGTGAAGCATAAGAAACAACTTTACCTTCCTGCATCAAAACACTCCCAAGTCCCTGACGAGATGCATCACAATATACCTGGAAGTCTTTATGTATGTCTAGCAAAATTAACACCGGTGCTGTAACCAAATGCTGCTTCAACTCCTCAAAGCTAGCTTCACAATCCTCAGTCCAAAAAAATCTCTTCCCCTTCTTCAAAAATTCAGTCATAAGCTTTGCAATCTTGGAGAAGTTATTAGTAAACCTCCTGTAATAACCTGCAAGGCCCAAAAAGCTGCGAATCTCCCCAACTGACGTGGGTGACTCCCACTCTGTGACAGCGGCAACCTTGGATGGGTCAACTGCAACTCCATTAGCTAATATAACATGTCCAAGGAATGCTACATCATCCAACCAAAACTCACATTTGCTGAACTTGGCATGCAATTGGTGCTCCCTCAACTTCTCCAATACCAAACACAGATGCTCCTCATGCTCTTCCTTATTCTTGGAAAACACCAATATATCATCGATGAAAACAACCACAAACTTATCCAAGAACTCCATAAACACCTTGTTCATCATATTCATGAAGTATGCACGGGCATTAGTCAATCCAAATGACATAACAGTATACTCATACAGCCCATACCTCGTAGTGAAAGCAGTCTTTCGAATATCTTGCTCACAAATCTTTAATTGATGATAACCAGAATGGAGATCAATCTTAGAAAGCACAGTAGCTCCCTCCAACTGGTCAAACAGATCATTTATCATAGGCAAAGGATACTTATTCTTAATGGTTACCTCATTCAGAGAATGATAATCCACACACATCCTCAGAGTTCCATCCTTCTTCTCAACAAACAAAACAAGGGCTCCCCAAGGTGACAAACTTGGGCGAATAAATCCTTGTGCCTGCAATTCCCTTAATTGCTTCTTCAATTCCTCCAACTCTTGAGGAGGCATCCTATAAGGTCTCTGAGCAATAGGTCCGGTGCCTGGTATTAAATCAATAAGAAACTCATATCTCTATCTGGTGGCATACCCGACAACTCTTCTGGAAACACATCTGGATAATCCTTCACAATTGGCACCTCGTCCAGGCTACCCCATTAAGAGAGTTCACCTGCATCCGCTTATGCCGATACTTACATACATATTTGATTCTCTTCCCTCCTGGTGCATCCAGAGAAATAGATCGACTGGCACAATCAATAACACCCTGATTTTTGATCATCCAATCCATACCCAAAATGATATCCAGACCTTGTGACTCCAATATAATCAAATCAGTAGGAAAAACATGATTCCCAATAGACAAGGGCATCTGAAAACACCCCAAACTTACTTCCATCTCAGCCCTAGGAGAACTTACTAGAATAGGTGACTTAAGTACTACGGTTGGCAACTTATGTTTATCCACATATACCCGCGATATGAATGAATGCGATGCACCAGAATCAAAAAGAACAAGTGCATGTACTGGATTGATCAAAAACTTACCAATCACCACATTAGGCTCATTATAGACCTCCTCCACATTAACATGGTTGACATGACCCTTTAGAAAGGAGTTTGGCTTGTTGACTCGTGAATTCCCATTCCCATTATTGCTCTTTGGAAAAACATTGGAGTAGCAGCCCATCTTCCTACACTTGAAGCACTGAACCTGACTAAGGTCCCTTTGCAAAGGCACACTCTGACGGTTCTAGTTATTAGTAACTCCATTACCATTACCGCTACCATTACCATTGCTACTCGTGTGCCCATTGTGATGATGGTGTCCATTATGGTTGTGGCCATTCCCTCCATTATTATTATGCCCATTACCTCCATGATGATGATGCCCATTACATCCATGATGATGATGCCCATTACCTCCATTAGCATGATATGAAGTGTGTGGCTTGTGATGTGGTCCTGAATTATACTTGTCACTGTTGCTGTACTTCCTCTTGCGGTTCTCTATGGCCTAATGCTTTCCCTCAAGCACAATAGCCTTATAAATAAGCTCCTGGCAATTACCAAAAGTGGCCAGTGTCAACTGAACACCCAAATCATCATTCAAGCCCTCCAAGAATTTCTCCTGCCTAGTTGCAGCAGTATTAACATCATTAGGAGCATATCATGCAAGTTTATTGAATTCCTCCACATATTCATTAACCGTGCGACTTCCCTGACACAAGCTACGGAACTCCTTCTTTTTCAGACTCATAACACCAGCTAACACATGTGCGGCGCGGAAAGCTGCCTGAAACTGTGCCCAGGTGATAGTATCAATGGGTTAATTGACCAAGTAGTTGTCCCACCAAGCTGCGGCAGGACCCTCCAACAGATGTGAGGCAAACCTCACCCTCTCTACATATGTGCATCCAATGGTCTGCAGGTTCCTACTGACTGCACGAAGCCAATCATCGGCCACAATAGGTTCAGGGCTGCTGGAGAACCTCGGAGGATTCAACCTCAAGAACCTGGTAAGCATATCCATAGGTGGTGGAGGCGGTGGATTGTTATTGTTGTTGTTGTTTCCCATGTTCTGAACAAGCAACTAGATCAATTGACCTTGTCCCTGAAGCAACTGCTGCACATATGGCAGTATGTCATCGTCATTGTTGCCTCCTCATGGACCACTGCCCCTAGTCTCACGTCTCGGCGGCATCTGGTGGGAAAGAATTAGATGAGTACTAGACATAATAGGTCTAAAGGAATATATATATTCTACCCATATGCATAATATGATCAAGGCAATATATATGAGGCAACAAAACACAATAACGAATAACACCAACAGAAACAAGAATCAATAACATAGCATTATATACAGTCGAATAATTTCGACAAGATCCTAGCTTAACAACCAAACTAAAAATCAAGCAAGCAACCAATCTAGTATCTTCATACCACAAAAGTGCCATAAACAGATACGCTAACACGGTAACATCGCAAAATAAAACAAGGATAAATGGTGATCTCAGCACTAGTTCCTACTTAACTGGTCAAGATACTAGAGGGGTTGACTAATAAAAGAGTAAGAAGTGTTCAAAGTTTATAAAATAATTTTCACTCCTATGGCTTTTCTAATCCATTTTTTAGGGTCACGACCTACAGTCAACACACTGCTCTAATACCATCTGTAACGACCAAACCTCAAAGGATTTGAGTCTCTGTGCTTACTGTGCTAGTCCCTGGATCGATTCGCTAGCACACATAGTATAGATGAATACCAGAATAACAAGTGCATCATTTATTACATCGTATGATCCAGAATTCATAAAGTATAACAATTTGCATAGCACTTGGTTAGCTTTATTCAATCAAACAACAGAAAAGTAGCAAGAAATAACAATGAGTCCCATCATAGCCCACTGGCGATGCTGAGTGCAGACTCGCGACCCTAACGGTACCTTACTCTTCGTTTGAAAATCCTGCAACATGAGATGTTGCAGCCGTATAGGTCAATACTTTGAATGTGTTGGCAAGTTACATAGGAGAAATAATAAAGCAGACCTACATGTATATGCACAGTATATCAAAGGAAGGCTTGATGGTTATTTTGCAGAAAGCTAATTTTATCCTCATAACTACATAATAGTCAAATTTTAATTTATCTGTTACAATTAAATACACATGGTTGAATTGGCATCTCCAACTCCAACCTAAACCATTATTATGTTTCCCACCAAGTTTTATTAAGGGTAACATCTGTCAAGATCATCCAACAACTATAATGGCCTAGATGCTTAAAGTTGTCCATAACCGGGGACACGACTAATCATGATTAGTTTTAATACTTTGCAGAGTTTTGCACACTGTACCCACTAGACCCAACCCGAAGATTGAGACGAAGTCTTTCAGAAGCAGTCCCCTCCACCCAACGACAGCTGGTACACCTACTCATATCTACATCTGCTAGCTTTGCCTAGGCGAGGTTCCCACAACCTACTCAACTAAGCCAGAGCCCATATTAGCTAGTGGTTGCACATGGAAGCTTCTAGTCAATAAGTCTGTCTCATCTTTTTTAACCTGGGCGGCATTGCACTTACATTCAGAGGGTCGAAACCATGATGTTCTTAAAACCACCCAACAATACCAATTCTGCCCAGAAGTGAATTATATACCTAGTTACTACTCAGTTTATTTAATAATCCTCACATAATTGTTGGAAATATGCCCTAGAGGCAATAATAAATTAGTTATTATCATATTTTATTTTTCATTATAATCGTTTATTATCCATGCTATAATTGTATTGATCGGAGACTTAAATGCATATGTGGATACATAGACAAAACCATGTCCCTAGTATGCCTCTAATGGACTAGCTCGTTGATCAAAGGATGGTTAAGGTTTCCTAGCCATGGACATGAGATGTCATTTGATAACGGGATCACATAATTAGGAGAATGATGTGATGGATAAGACCCAAACTACAAACATAGCATATGATCGTGTCAGTTTATTGCTACTGTTTTCTGCATGTCAAGTATATGTTCCTATGACCATGAGATCATGCAACTCACGGATATTGGAGGAGTGCCTTGTGTGTATCAAACGTCGCAACGTAACTGGGTGACTATAAAGGTGCTCTACAGGTATCTCCGATGGTGTCTGTTGAGTTGGCATGGATCGAGACTGGGATTTGTTACTCCGTGTAACGGAGAGGTATCTCGGGGCCCACTGGGTAATGCAACATCACAATAAGCCTTGCAAGCGATGTGACTAATTGTTAGTTCCGGGATCTTGTATTACGGTATGAGTAAAGAGACTTGCCGGTAACGAGGTTGAACTAGGTATGGAGATACCGACGATCGAATCTCGGGCAAGTAACACCGAAGAACAAAGGGAACGTTATACGGGGTTAACTAAATCCTCGACATAGAGGTTCGACCAATAAAGATCTTCATAGAATATGTAGGAACCAATGTGGACGTCCAGGTCCCGCCATTGGTTATTGACCGTAGAGGTGTCTCAGTCATGTCTACATAGTTCTCGAACCCGCAGGGTCTGCACACTTAAGGTTCGGTGACGTTTCGGTAGTGTAGAGTTATGTATGGTGGTGACCGAAGTTTGTTCGGAGTCCCGGATTAGATCCCGGACGTCACGAGGAGCTCCAGAATGGTCCAGCGGTAAAGATTCATATATAGGAAGTCCCAGTTTGGTTTCCGGAAAAGTTTCGGGCTCATCGGTAGTGTACCGGGAGTGCCGGTAGTGTACCGGGAGACCTCCGGGAGGGGTACTTCGACCCCAAGAGGTCCATGGGCTGTGGGAGAGTATTAACCAGCCCTTAGTGGGCTGGTAAAACAGCCACAAAGTCCCATGGCGCAGGAGAGAAAGTCCTAAAGCAAAAAGTGGAAAATCAGCCAATAGGAGGCAATCCTACTCCAACTAGGATTGGAGGTGAAGTAGGATTGCTTCCCACCTCCTATTTAGGCCAACCCAAAGGCCTTGGCTGCCTCTCCTCTCCTCTCCTCCTATATATACTAGTAGATTGGGTGTTTTTTGGACAGAATTTCCGGCCACGTGCTACCCGTTTCACCGGTGCACAGTTTCTGCTCTAGATCGGTTTTCCGCAGCGCTTAGGCGAAGCCCTGCCGGAATCACTCCACCACCATCACCGGAGCACCGTCATGCTGCCGGTGAACTCTCTCTCCTCTCCACCTCCTCCTCTTGCTGGATCAAGACGGTGGAGATCGTCATCAAGCTGCACGTGTGCTGAACGCGGAGGTGCCGTCTGTTCGGCGCTAGATCGGAAGGATCGTGATCGAGATCGCGAGACGGTTCGTGATGAGATCGCGGAACGGATCGTGATGAGTTCGCGGGACAGATCGTGATCAAGATCGTGAGATGGATCGTGATGAGATCGCGGGACGGATCGTGATGAGTTCACGGGACGGATCGTGATTGGATCGTGGGACGGATCGTGATGAGATCGCGGGACGCTCGGCGATTTGGATCGCGAAGATGTTCGACTACACCAACCGCGTTTCTTAACTCTTCCCGCTTAGCGATCTACAAGGGTACGTAGATCCACTCTCCCTCTCGTAGATGCTCATCACCATGGATAGGTTTGCGTGTGCGTAAGAAATTTTTTGTTTCCCATGCGACGTTCCCCAACAATAATATCAATGAATACTCGAACCAACCCCGTCTACATAGCATAGCAGAACTAACTACCACGATCTTCATTGACGAGGGGGTAACTCAATAGCATAGCATAAGACAATAATATTCCTACACATGCATAATTTGATAGTGTGACATATACTACATGCATAGAAAAACAATAGGTGAAGGATGATCAACATGTAACTTGCCTTGATTCTGGTTCAAAAGGTCACACTCCCGATAATAGTTTGCGTCGCACTCTGGGCAATCTACACATTTCAAACAGTCACCACAAATCAATCACCACACTCAAATATCATCAAATAGAACCAACAGCAAGAAATCATTTTTCAAACCACAAAACATAAAATAACAGTAGGTATAAATCATCTACAATTCAATACAAACACAACACAAAAATAATCATTAAATTTTAATAAACGGTGGCAAAATATGGCCTCCGGAAGGTTTAAATTAAATTTGAACAAATTCAAATTTTAACATTGCAAACATGCAAAACTTTGGTGTTGTCATGTTCTACTAGTCATTATGAAAACACAGGAGAAAGAATTAATTAAGTTGAGCATATAGATTAAAAGTTAGAGCTATTTGAAATTTTGGTGAAAATCTGTCAAAAAGAGACAGAATCTGGAGCTGATGCGGTTACTGTAGCTCTTCGCCGCGTGGCATGACATGATTAGCCGAGGGGGTGAAAGTTGTGTGTGCGTGGTCACCACAAACACAGAACCGGCGACAGCCACGGGTGTCGACGGCGGCGCTCCTCCGGCGGTCGTCCGGTGAAGGGGAGATGGGGGATGGATGCGGCGTTCGACAGGGTGGCGACGATGGTTCTACTGGCGGCGGGGGTTTCCTCTGCGGGCGACGGCGGTGGTGGGAACTCCGGCGGCGTTGGGTGGACCTCGTCCTCACCTCCCACTGTGATTCCGGTGCCAAAACGATGCCAGGGAGGTTCTGCGTTGAGCGGGCGATCGACAGCAACAAGCGGTGCGGCTGGAGATGGTCTTACGGTGACGAGGGAACTCTGGTGACGATGGCAGACGACGGCAGCTCCCGGCGAGATCCAATTCTCCCTACAGACGCGTGCGAGCAATGGGAGAGGTCAGGAAGCACGTGTGGGGTTCCATGGGGACTCCTCCTCGCTCTAGACGTCCTGGGCTCGCACGGGCGCGACCAGAGCACCAGATCGACTCGGGCTGGATTTCCCTAGCACGAGCGCGTGTGCGAGTCCGGCTCGGGGAAGGGGATGGGTGCGGGCCCCGTTGGTCAGCGGTTGGAGGCGGGCAGCGTACCGCTTCGCTGGCTGGACCGTGGCCGGCTTGCGCGCGCGCGTGGGAAGCCCCTCTTGGGCCATTGTGCGGCCCAGCTGCACAGTGCGTTTCCTATTTTTTTTTTAAACCCATTTTGAAAATATATTGTAGCTAAAATAAAATACCAAAATAAATATAAAAAATAAAATAACACACAGTAAAATATATCCCTATAATATAAACTATAGTAACTCTAATGCCAAACCTAATGCAATTTTTGTAAGTAAATATCTATGTAAAAGGGCACAAAATGAGCATTTTCAAATAAATTCAGAAGACTATGAAGTTTATAAAATTGCAAAAACATGTCAGATGAATAACAAATATTATTCTGGACATTGTGAACTTTTTATTTGACAAGGGAGAAGTCATATTATCTCCACTCCAATAATTTGCCTTTAGTTGCATAATGAAAAGAATTTTCAGAAAATTAAATAATGCATAGGAAAATATGAGATGCATATGAATGATCTATTAACATCCTAATTTAGGAAAATTGGGATGTTACAGCGGATGAGGCATCAATCCCACTTACCAGAACATTATGGGGCTAGGAATCTCTTTAATACGCCAGGAACGGGACAAGCAGCGGATGCGCCTGGAAGTCGGCCGGCGGCTTGACAGCAGCTTAACCCGCCTCGACGAAACCAGGCCTCACCAATGGTTTTTCCAACACCGGCGGGCCATTATTCCAACCCGGCATAGAACATGGCGGCCACAGCCACCCGGCTTGAAACAATCCCTATTCCAGATGAGGCGCCTTTCGCAGAAGAGGTACGGAACGCCATTGGGTACCTTCAGACAGCGATGGCCCAGCAGGAGAAATACGCTTACAGCTGGAGCCACGTTCATTCAACCCCCCTCCCCAGCCGCAGCTTTAGCCGGTGTTATGAGTCATCGGTGGTTTCTAGCAGCGATTGGCACAGGGGGCCTCCAGGGGATGATCAGGCGGCTCTAGATGCACAAGCGCTCATAAACCAGGCAAGAAACCAGCAAGAGGCGGTGGCTTTAGACACGGCGGCTCACCAAGAGCCCACGCCCTCCATCTCAGTAGGAGCAGGAGTGACCACCAGGGCCGTGGGAGTACCATGCTTGGCACCGGCTTTGCGGAACGAGCAGTTGCCAAAGGATTTCAAAGGACCTTGCAAAGTCCCGAATTACACTGTGGACTTACCTCTAAAGACCTCGATCGAGAGCTATGAGCTGGCTATGGAGATGTTGGATGTTAATGAGGCGGTGTGTGCTAAATATTTCATCATGATGCTTGAAGGTACGGCTCGCACGTGGTTAAAGGGTCTGCCACCCAATACCATCAATTCATGGGCCGAGTTGAGAGCAAGGTTCATCAAAACTTTCAAGGGACTTGCAAAGAGCCTATGACGATTGTGGATCTGGATCACTGTGTCCAGCATGAGAATGAGTCGGCTCATCATTGGGTCCGGCACGTGTCGACCGTCATCCACTCGTCTGAACAGATCACGGCGGCTCAAGCGATGCTGATCCTAGAGAAGAACTGCCACTTCCTCCCTCTGAAGCAGAAGCTCGGCCGGCTCAAGCATACGTGTCAGGACATGGGAGAACTCATGGTGGCTCTCACAAAGTATACCGATTCTGATAACACGAAGGATCCAGGTTCTGATGAGGAGAAGACCGACCAAGGTAAAAAGAACAATTAGGGCAAGGGTGCGGCAGGTAACAGTAACCAGGGCAAGCGGAAGAACCCGAATGGCGGTTCAGAACTGGTGGCCAATGCTAGCACCAGCCAGAATCATCCTAAGGGCAATGGGAAGTTTAGACCGCCTTTGAACAAAAATATGACTCCTTTCAATTTGGAGGAAATGCTCAATAAACCCTGTCCGGAGCACAGCCGGCCCGATAGAGTTGCGGGGCACACATGGGGTAAGTGCCACATCATTAAGAAGGTCAAGAACTACAACATGCAGCAACACAACAACAATGGTGGTGGCCCGCCCGACGGCTCAGGCTCAGGCGGGTCAGGAGCCGGGTTTGGATTCGGCGGCTCAGGGTCCGGTCATCATGGCCAGGGCAGCCAAGGAGGACATCCTCAGCACTCTGGTAACAACAATCCGCGGCAGCATAATCAGTCCGGGTATCAAAGTAATCCAAAGCAGCTTAGTTCGGGCCAGTATCATGTTTTTACGACTAGCCTTAACAAGCGGGATCAGATGTTGCGCAAGCGGGCGGTTAACGCAATCACACCGGCTCTGCCGCAATATTTGAAGTGGTCTGAGTATGACATAACATGGACCCGGGAGGATCACCCGCCGCGTGTTGATGACCCGGGCGGTTAGCCCTGGTAGTTGCCCCCTAAGTGGGAGGATATATGGTAAATAAGGTACTTATGGATGGTGGCAGCAGCATCAATATCCTATATTATGATACCTTCCGACGGATGAAGCTGCTTGATAAAGACCTTAAGACCTCGTCAACAGTTTTTCATGGTGTAGTACCGGGCAAGTCAGCTTACCCGGTGGGTAGGATTTCTTTGGAAGTCGCCTTTGGTGACGAGTACAGCTACAAGGTGGAGTCCTTGTGGTTTGAAGTAGTAAAGATCAAGAGCCCTTACCACGCATTGTTTGGGCGGCCAGGTTATGCCAAGTTCATGGCTAGGCCCTGTTATGTCTATTTACAGCTCAAGATGCCTGGGTTAAAAGGCACAATTATTGTTCATGGTAATCGAAATACGGCTATTGAGTGTGAAGAAGGGGACGCGGCTTACGCGGAATCCAGTTGTGCTGAGGCAGAGCTCAAATTCTATAAGGAGAATGTTGACCCGGAGGATATGACCCCGCTAAAGAAGCCTACCACGGAGTGTTGGGGAACATTGCATGGGAAACAAAAAAATTCCTACGCACACACAAGATCTATCCATGGTGATGAGCATCTACAAGAGGGAGAGTGGATCTACATACCCTTGTAGATCGCTAAGCGAGAGGCGTTAAGAAACGCGGTTGGTGTAGTCGAACGTCTTCGCGATCCAAATCGCCGAGCATCCCGCGATCTCATCACGGTCCATCCCGCGATCCAATCACGATCCGTCCCGCGATCTCATCACGATTCGTCTCGCGATCTTGGTCACGGTCCTTTCGATCTAGCGTCGAACGGACGGCACCTCCGCGTTCAGCACACGTATAGCTCGATGACGATCTCTGCCTTCTTGATCCAGCAAGAGGGAGCGGAGAGTTAGATGAGTTCTTCGGAAGCGCGACGACGTTGCGGCGATGGTGGTGGAGCTATTCCAGCAGGGCTTCGCCTAAGCACCGCTGAAAAACCGATCTAGAGGAGAAACTGCGATCTAGAGGAGAGGTAGCACGTGGCTATTTTTTGTGTCTCAAAACCCTCAAAACCACTACTATATATAGGAGGAGAGAGGGAGGAGGCTGGCGCACAAGGGCCGGCCGTTTGGCCTCTTGTGCAAGGAGGAGAGGAGGAATCCTCCTCCAATCCTAGTAGGACTAGGACTCCTTCCTTATTTAGCCTTTTTGCCTTTTTCACCTTTTTCTCTTTGGGATTTTCTTCCCAGCCGCATGGGCGCTTTGTGGGACTTCCGCCAGCCCACTAAGGGCTGGTATTCATCCTACCACAGCCCATGTAGCCTCTCGGGTCGAAATACCCCTCCTGATGGTCCCCCGGTACACTACCGACACTCCTGGTACACTACCGATGAGCCCAAAACTTTTCCAGCAACCAAAACAGGACTTCCTATATATGAATCTTTACCTTCTGACCATTCCGGAGCTCCTCGTGATGTCCGGGATCTCATATGGGACTCCGAACAACCTTCGGTCACCACCATACATAACTCTATACTACCGAAACGTCACCGAACCTTAATTGTGCAGACCCTGCGGGTTCGAGAACTATGTAGACTTGACCGAGACACCTTTATGGTTAATAACCAATAGTGGGACCTGTATGCCCATATTGGTTCCTACATATTATATTAAGATCTTTATCGGTCGAACCTCTATGTCAAGGATTCAGTTAATCCCGTATGATGTTCCCTTTGTTCTTTGGTATGTTACTTGCCCGAGATTCGATCGTCGGTATATCTCCATACCTAGTTCAACCTCGTTACCGGCAAGTCTCTTTACTCGTTTCGTAATACAAGATCCCATGACTAACACTTAGTCACATTGCTTGCAAGGCTTATTGTGATGTTGTATTACCGAGTGGGCCCTGAGATACCTCTCCGTCACACGGAGTAACAAATCCCAGTCTTGATCCATGCCAACCCAACAGACACCCTCGAAGATACCTGTATAGCACCTTTATAGTCACCCAGTTACATTGCGATGTTTGATACACACAAGGTACTCCTCCGGTGCCAGTGAGTTGCATGATCTCATGGTCATAGGAACATATACTTGACATGCAAAAAAGAGTAGCAATAAACTGACACGGTCATATGCTACATTTGTAGTTTGGGTCATGTCCATCACATCATTCTCCTAATGATGTGATCCTGTTACCAAATGACATCTCATGTCCATGACTAGGAAACCATAGCCATCTTTGATCAACGAGCTAGTCTATTAGAGGCATACTAGGGACATGGTGTTGTCTATGTATCCACACATGTATGTGAGTTTCCAATCAACACAATTATAGCATGGATAATAAACGATTATCATGAACAAGGAAATATGATAATAACCAATTTATTATTGCCTCTAAGGCATATTTCCAATAGTCTCCCACTTGCACTCGAGTCAATAATCTAGTTCACATCACCATGTTATTCGCATTGTTATGAATCTAACACCCAATGAGTTCTGGGGTTCGATCATGCGTTACATGTGAGAGAGGTATTATAGTCAACGGGTCTACAACATTCAGATCTGTGTGTACTTTGCAAATCTGTATGTCAAACCGTAAACACTGCTACCACACTCCACTTGGAGCTATTCCAAATGGCTGCTCTACTATACATATCCGGATTGCTACTAAGAGTTATCCGGATTGGTGTCAAAGCTTGCATCAGCGCAACTCTTTACGATGAACTCTTTCTCACCTCCATAATCGAGAAACATTTCCTTAGTCTTTTAGTCACTAAGGATAATCTTGACCGCTGTCCAATGATCCACTCCTAGATCACTCTTGTACCCCTTGACGGACTCATGGCAAGGCACACACAGGTGCGGTACACAACATGGCATACTATATAGATCCTATGGCTAAGCCATAGGGGACGACGTCTGTCCTTTCTCTTTCTTCTGCCGTTGTCGAGCTTTGAGTCTCACTCAACTTCACACCTTACAAATCAGGCGAGAACTCTTTCTCTGACTGATCCATTTTGAACTCTTTCAATATCTTGTCAAGGTATGTACTCATTGAAAGTCTCATCAAGCATCTTGATCTATCTCTACAGATCTTGATGCTCAACAATTAGGTAGCTTTATCCAGGTCTTCCTTTGAAAAACTCTTTTCAAACAACCATTTATGCTTTACAGAAATTCTATATCATTTCTGATCAACAATATGTCAACCACATATGCTTACCAGAAACTCTATAGTGCTCCCACTCACTTTATTGTAAATACAAGTTTCTCATAAACTTTGTATAGACTCAAAACCTCTGATCACCTCATCGAAGTGTATATTCCAACTCTGAGATGCTTGCTTCAGTTCATAGAAGGATCACTAAAGCTTGCACACCTTTTAGCATCCTTAGGACTGACAAAACCTTTAGATGGTGCCCTATTTAAAGTGAATGTAGTTGTCTCTAATGCATCACCCCAAAATTATAGTAGCAAAATGATAAGAGACATCATGGCACGCACAATATCCAATAGAGTACAACTATGACATTCGGACACACCATCACACTATGGTGTTCCAGGTGGTGTGAGTTGTGAAACAACTTTCACATTGTCTAAAGTTGTATGCCAAACTCGTAACTCAGAGATTCACCTCCAAGATCATATCGCAGACATTTTTATCTTCTTGTCACGATGATCTTAAACTTCACTCTGAATTTGTTTGAACCTTTCAAACGATTCAGACTTGTGTTTCATTAAGTAAATATACACTATATCTACTCAAATCATCAGTGAAGGTAAGAAAATAACGATATCCACCGCACGCTACAAGACTCATTGGATTGCATACATCAACATGTATCATTTCCAATAAATCACTTGCCCGCTCCATCCATCCGGAAAATGGGGTCCTTGGTCATCTTGCCCAAGAGGCATGGTTCGCATGTCTCAACCGATTTGAAATCGAATGAGTCAAAGATCCATCAGCATGGAGTTTCTTCATGCGCTTTATACCAATATGACATTTAGCGGAAGTGCCACAAGTATGTGGTATTATCATTATTAACTTTGTATCTTTTGGTATCAATGTTATGAACATGTGTATTACTGCGATCAAGATTCAACAAACCATTCTCACTGGGTGCATGACCATTGAAGGTATCATTCATGTAAACAGAATAACCATTATTCTCTAACTTAAATGAATATCCATGTTGCAATAAACATGATCTAATCATGTTCATGCTCAACGCAAAACACAAAATAACATTTATTTAGGTTCGTCACTAATCCCGAAGATAGAGAGAGCGTGCGATGTTGATCACATCAACCTTGGAAAGATTTCCATCACACATCGTCACCTCACCCTTAGCTAGTTCTCCATTTATTCCGTAGCTTTTATTTCGAGTTACTAACATTTAGCAACTGAACCGGTATCCAATACCTAGGTGCTACTAGGAGTACTCGCAAGGTACACATCAATAACACATATATCAAATATACTTTTGTCCATGTTGCCAGCCTTCTTATCTACCAAGTATCTAGGGTTGTTCCGCTTCAGCGATCGCTCTCCTCATAATCGAAGCACTTAGTCTCGGGTTTGGGTTCAACTTTGGGTTGCTTCATTGGAGCAGCAACCGACTTTCCATCCATGAAGTTTCCCTCCTTGCCCTTGCCCTTCTCGAAACTAGTGGTTTTACTAACCATCAACACTTGATGCTCCTTCTTGATTTCTATATTCGTGGTGTCAAACATCGCGAACAGCTCAGGGATCATTATTTCTATCCCTGGCATTTTGTAGTTCATCACCAAGTTCTAGTTTCTTAGTGACAATGACTTGGATAACTATATCAATCACTATCTTATCTGGAAGATCAACTCCCACTCGATTCAAGCGATTATAGCACCCAGACAATCTGAGCACATGCGCAACGATTGAGCTATTCTCCTTTATCTTGAAGGAAAAGAATCTTGTTGGAGATCTCATATCTCACAACACGGGCATGAGCCTGAGATCCTAATTTTAGCTCTTAGATTATCTCATATGTTCCGTGATGTTCAAAACATTTCGGAGCCTCAATTCTAAACCGTAATGCATGACGCACTAAACTATCAAGTAGTCTTCAAAACACGCCTGTCAGATGTTCACAACATCTACAGACGACGCTAGAGGGGGTAGAGCACCGAGCGGTGCATTAAGGACATAAGCCGTTTGTGCAGCAATGAGGACAATACTCAGATCATGGACCCAAGTCCGCAATATTGCTACCATCATCTTTCAACTCTATTTCTCTAGGAACATATAAAAAACTCAAGGGAGCTACAGCGTGAGCAAGTAATCTACAACATAATTTGCAAAGACACTACTGACTATGTTCATGATAATGAGATCAATTAATCATATTACTGAAGAACTCCCACTCAAATTGACATCCCTCCGGTCATTCGAGTGATACAAGATCCAAATTCACCAACTCAAGTCCGATCATCACGTGAGTTGAGGCTGTTTCAATGGTGAACATCATCATGTTGATCATATCTACTATATGACTCATGTTCGACCTTTCGGACTCTTGTGTTCCGAAGCCATGTCTGTACATGCTAGGCTCGTCAAGTTTAACCCGAGTGTTCTTCATGTGCAACACTGGCTTGCACCCATTGTATGTGAACATAGAGTCTATCACACCCGATCATCACGTGGTGTCTCGACACGAGGAACTTTCGCAATGGTGCACACTCGGGGAGAACACAATTCATCTTGAAATTTAAGTGAGGGATCACCTTATAATGCTACAGTCGTCCTAAGCAACAAGGATTAACATCACATGCTAATCATAAGTGACATGATATGGCCATGAACTTGTGCTTTTGATCTCCATCTTGAAAGCACCAACATGATCTCCATCATCACCGGCATGACACCATGATCTCCATCATCTTGATCTCCATCAACATGTCGCCATCGGGGTTGTCGCACCCACCATGCTTCTACTACTATTGCTACCGTTTAGTGATAAAGTAAAGCATTACATAGCGCTTAATGATTGACACGCAGGCCGTACAATAATTAAAGACAACCCGATTGCTCCTGCCGATTGTTGTACTCATCGACATGCATGTCATAATATTCTATACAAAACATGATCATATCATACATCACATATATCTCATCATGTAATTGGCCATATCACATCACAACATACCCTGCAAAAACAAGTTAGACGTCCTCTAATTGTTGTTGCATGTTTTACGTGGCTGCTACGGGTATCTAGCAAGAACAATTCTCACCTACACAAAAACCACAACGGGGATACATAAGTTGCTTTTCAACCTTCTCAAGGACCGCCTTTCTCAAATCCGATCCAACTAAAGTCGGAGAAATAGACACCCGCCATCCATCTTTGTGCAACGAGGCTACACGTCATTCGATGGAACCGGTCTCTCGTAAGCGTATGAGTAAGGTTTGTCTGGGCTGCTTCATCCCACAATACCGTTAAACCAAAATACGACCAATGGAGGAAGCAATCTAAGCATCAACACCCACAAACTCTTTGTGTTCTACTCGAGATCCCATCTACACATAGACCTAGCTCATGATGCCATTGTTGGGGAACGTCGCGTGGGAAACAAAAAAATTCCTACGCACATGCAAGATCTATCCATGGTGATGAGCATCTACGAGAGGGAGAGTGGATCTACATACCATTGTAGATCGCTAAGCGGGAAGCGCTAAGAAACGCGGTTGGTGTACTCGAACGTCTTCACTATCCAAATCGCCGAGCATCCCGCCATCTCATCATGATCCGTCCCACGATCCAATCACAATCCATCCCGCAAACTAATCACGATCTGTCCCGTGATCTCATCACGATCCGTCTCGCGATCTTGATCACGGTCCTTCCGATCTAGCGCCGAACGGACAACACCTTCGCGTTCAGCACACGTACAGCTCGATGACGATCTCCGCCTTATTGATCCAGCAAGAGGGAGCGGAGAGGTAGATGAGTTCTTCAGCAGCGCGATGGCATTGTGGCAATGGTGGTGGAGCTATTCCAGCTGGGCTTCGCCTAAGCACCGCTGAAAACCGATCTAGAGGAGAAACTGTGATCTAGAGGAGAGGTAGCACGTGGCTATTTTTCTGTGTCTCAAAGCCCTCAAAACCTCTACTATATATAGGAGGAGAGAGGGAGGAGGTTGGCGCATAAGGTCCAGCTCTTTTGCCTCTTGCGCAAGGAGGAGAGGAGGAATCCTCCTCCAATCCTAGTAGGGCTAGGACTCCTTCCTTATTTAGCCTTTTTGCCTTTTTCCACCTTTTTCTCTTTGGGCTTTTCTCCCCAGCCGCATGGGCCCTTTGTGGGAATTCCACTAGCCCACTAAGGTCTGGTATTCATCCTCCCACAGCCCATGTAGCCTCTTGGGTCGAAATACCCCTCCCGATGGAACCCTGGTACACTACCGGCACTCCCGGTACACTACCGATGAGCCCGAAACTTTTTCGGCGACCAAAACAAGACTTCCTATATATATCAATCTTTACCTCCAGACCATTCCGGAGCTCGCCATGACGTTCGGGATTTCATCCGGGACTCCTAACAACCTTTGGTCACCACCATACATAACTCTATACTACCGAAACGTCACCGAACCTTAAGTGTGCGGACCCTGCGGGTTTGAGAACTATGTAGACATGACCGAGGCACCTCTACGGTCAATAACCAATAGCGGGACCTAGATGCCCATATTGATTCCTACATATTCTACGAAGATATTTATCGGTCGAACATCTATGTTAAGGATTCAGTTCATCCCGCATGATGTTCCCTTTGTTCTTCGGTATGTTACTTTCCCGAGATTCGATCGTCGTTATCTCCATACCTAGTTCAACCTCATTACTGGCAAGTCTCTTTACTCATTCCGTAATACAAGATCCCATGACTAACACTTAGTCACATTGCTTGCAAGGCTTATTGTGATATTCTATTACCGAGTGGGCCCTAAGATACCTCTCCTTCACACGAAGTAACAAATCCCAGTCTTGATCCATGCAAACCCAACAGACACCCTCGGAGATACCTGTAGAGCACCTTTATAGTCACCCAGTTACGTTGCAATGTTTGATACACACAAGGTACTCCTCCGGTGTCAGTGAGTTGCATGATCTCATGGTAATAGGAACATATACTTGACATGCAGAAAACAATAGCAATAAACTAACACGATCATATGCTACGTTTGTAGTTTGGGTCTTGTCCATCACATCATTCTCCTAATGATGTGATCCCGTTACCAAATGACATCTCATGTCCATGACTAGGAAACCATAGCCATCTTTGATCAATGAGATAGTCTATTAGAGGCATACTAGGGACATGGTGTTGTCTATGTATCCACACATGTATCTGAGTTTCTGATCAACACAATTATAGCATGGATAATAAACGATTTGCATGAACAAGGAAATATGATAATAATCAATTTATTATTGCCTCTAGGGAATATTTCCAACAGGAGGTTGAGAAGCCCCTCAAGTTATCGGCGGATGATACCAAGGCGGTGGATTTCACTCCAGGCGACTCAACCAAACAGTTCATTATTAGGGCCAACATGGATCCCAAATAGGAAAGTGCGCTCATCGAATTCATCCTTGAGAATCGGGACATCTTTGCATGGAAACCTTCTGACATGCCGGGTGTACCGAGAGAGTTTGCTGAGCATAACCTTAATGTGGATCCCAAGTTTAAACCTGTCAAGCAATTTCTACGGCGATTCAACGAGGAGAGACGCAAGGCCATCGGGGAAGAGGTCGCCCGGCTCTTAGCGGCGGGTTTCATCGTCGAGGTCTTTCACCCGGAGTGGCTTGCTAACCCAGTGCTTGTGCTCAAGAAGAACGGCACATGGCATATGTGTGTGGACTATATGGGTCTTAACAAGGCAGTACGGCTGATCCTTTTGCTCTCCCTCGTATTGATCAAATCATTGATGCTACGGCGGGTTGTGAAAGTTTATGCTTCCTGGACGCTTATTCGGGATACCATCAGATCAAGATGGCAGTTAAGTACCAAGATAAGACGGCTTTCATCACGCCTTATCAGCGCTACGTGCAGAATTGTCTTCACAATCAGATTGGACGCAACGTTCATGCTTATGTGGATGACATTGTGATCAAGTCAAGGAAGAAGGAGACCCTGCTTGACGACTTAAAGGAAACCTTTGACAATCTACGGATCTATAAGATGATGCTTAACCCAGCAAAATGTGTCTTTGGGGTTCCGGCTGGCAAGCTCTTGGGATTTCTGGTTTCTGAGCGTGGTATTGAAGCTAACCTGGATAAGATCAATGCTATCACCTCACTGGCTGAGCCGGCTTGTATCAATGATGTCCAACGCCTGACAGGGCGGATCGCTGCATTGAGCTGGTTTATAAGCCGCCTTGGTGAGAAATCCATCCCTTTATATCATTGATGAGGAAGACAGACAATTTTGTCTGGAGTACGGCGGCGGGTGAAGCGTTTGAGGCACTCAAGAAGCAGCTCACTGAGCCGCCGGTTTTAGCCGCTCCAGCTGAGAAAGAACCCTTGCTCTTATACGTAGCGGCTAACAACAGGGCTATCAGTGCTGCAATTGTGGTTGAGCGCAAGGAGGCAGGGAAAGAATATCTGGTTCAAAGGCCGGTTTATTATATCAATGAGGTCCTGACAGAGTCCAAGCAGAGATATCCACATTGGCATAAGCTAGTGTATGGGGTGTTCATGGCCAACCGCAAGTTAAAGCATTACTTCTTAGGACACCAGATCACCATGGTCAGCTCTGCTCCGTTGGGGATATAATTCAAAATAGAGAAGCCACTGGTAGGATTGCTAAGTGGGCATTGGAGCTAGGACCTCTCAATCTGAAATACGTACCTCGTACGGCTGTGAAGTCTCAAGCCCTTGTGGATATTATAAATGACTGGACAGAGTGTCGGGTGCCCGAAGAAAAGCCGGATGACACATACTGGACAATACACTTTGATGGATCCAAGTATCTAGAAGGATCAGGGGCAGCGGGTTGTCTTAACGTCTCCCAAAGGTGATAAGTTCTGTTATGTGCTCCGGTTGATGTTCCCTTGCACTAATAATGCCATTGAATATGAAGCCCTTCTTCATGGCCTCAAAGTGTCTAAGGAGATGAACTTAAGCCGGGTAAGGTGCTTCAGCGACTCAGATCTTGTGGCTCAGCAAGTTTCAGGCACTTGGGATTCGAAGGATCCACGGATGGCGGCTTATCGTCAGGCGGTGGATGTCATTGCTGGTCACTTCAAGGGTTATCAGGTGGATCATATTGATCGTCGCAGGAACAAGGTGGCTGATGCCCTTTCAAGGTTAGACTCTCAGCGAAAGCCGGTGATGCCCAATATCTTTCTGGACGTCTTACATCACCCGACTGTCAAATTACCCTCAGAGGAAGATTTGGCTGTTCCTGACCCGGAGGGACAATTGGTGGAAGCTCTACATGCTATTCCGGATTGGACTGTGCCTTACTTGGCATATTTGACTCGGGGTGAGTTACCCGATGATGAAAATCTGGCCAGACAGACCACTCGACGGTCTAAATCCATGACGATAGTCAATGGCAAGTTACACAAGTGCAGCGTCACCGGAGTGTTTCAACATTGTGTCTCACCGGAGGAGGGTAAGGAAATATCGAATGAAATTCATGTTGGTGATTGCGGACATCACGCCGGCTCAAAATCTCTGGTGTCCAAGGCTTTTCGGCATGGTTTCTTCTGGTTGACGGCTCACAAGGATGCAAAGGATCTGGTCCGCAAGTGCAGCGGCTGTCAAAAGTTTGGCCAGTGTGCTCATGTTCCGGCTCAAGAATTGTGCATGATACCAATTACCTGGTCGTTTGCAGTTTGGGGGCTCGATATGGTCGGGCCTTTCAAGAGATCCAAGGACAAGAAGACGCACCTCTTGGTGGCGATTGATAAATTTACCAAGTGGATAGAGGCTGAGCCGGTCATCAAGTGTGAAGCGGCTACGATGGTTCAGTTTATCAAAAAGCTGATCTACTGTTTTGGTAACCCTCACAGCATCATCACGGACAATGGCACGAACCTATCCAAGGGGGCTATGAAAACGTTCTGCGACCTGGAACACATCCGGCTTGATGTTTTGGCGGTTGCTCATACACGGTCCAACGATCAGGCGGAGCATGCTAACCAAGAAATCCTGAGAGGTATCAAGCCCCAGCTTATGGTTCCTTTACAGCGAACACCGGGTTGTTGGGTGGAGGAGTTGTCATCCGTCTTATGGAGCATCAGGACTACCCCCAACAGATCAACAGGTTATACACCTTTCTTCATGGTTTACGGTGCAGAGGCCGTGTTACCAAGTGACATCCGGCATGACTCGCCACGAGTGGCGGCTTACGTTGAGACGGACAATGAGATGGCACGTCAAGACACGTTGGATGCCTTGCAGGAGGAACGAGAGCTGGTGGCTGCTCGTTTGGCGATTTATCAGCAAGACCTGCGCCGCTATCATAGCCGCAGAGTCAAGACCCGTATGTTTCAAGAAGGCGACTTAGTGTTGCGGCTGATTCAGGACCAGACAAATATGCATAAGTTGTCTCCTCCATGGTAAGTACCGTTCGTGGTCAGCAGAAATCTCAACAACGGGTCGTATTACCTCATTGACAGCCGAGACAATTCAGATACCTCGGGTCAGGAGACCCGCCGGCCGTGGAACATAGCGCATCTACGGCCTTACTACACTTAAGTCATTTAGACTCGACATTGTACACTATCATTGTACATATCATATTTATATATGAATAAAATTGGCATACCTGCCAGCTGGGGCCTCTGCCATTTCGCATATGTTCGTCCATGCAAGAAAGATCCAAATATGGCCGTGCAGGGGGCTTCCCACCCTCCGGGTGTAGCTTATCAGACCCTATCGGTCGGCTCTTAAGCCAAAAAGTTGACTCTGTCAACATGGCCGTATAGGGGGCTTCCCACCCTCCAGGTGTAGCTTATCAGACCCTATCAGCCGGCTCTTAAGCCAAAAGGTTGACTCTATCAACATGGTCGTACAGGGGGCTTCCCATCCTCCGGGTGTAGCTTATCAGACCCTATCGGTCGGTGCTTAAGCCACAAAGTTGACTCTGTCAACATGGCCGTCCAGGGGGCTTCCCACCCTCCGGGTGTAGCTTATCAGACTCTATCAGTCAACTCTTAAGCAAAAAAGTTGACTCCGTCAACATGGTTGTCTAGGGGGCTTCTCACCCTCCGGGTGTAGCTTATCAGACCCTATCAGCTGGCTTTTAAGCCAAACAGTTGACTCTGTCAACACGTTAGGAAGATACAACATCTTTGGGTTATGCTTTTAAGCTTCCCTCCTAACAATATCAAGATACATCTATTCTTGCAGGTCAGTTAAGATACCAAGAGCCGATAAAGCATCCAATGAGAAATGCAAGGAAGGTGACATATATATGTTAAGCCAGACTATTTAATATGTGCACGATGGCACAGTTCATGCAAAGGCAAAGTTACTACTAGTATATTACATATGCTCTCTGTAGAGCACAAAAATATCTTAAAGTATACCGCTCACGGCAGGTCACAAGAGTCGGCTTATCAGCGGCATTCACAACTCCATTAGCTAGCCGGTGGGTCACCGTGCTCCGGGTCTTCGACCTCCTTGATCTGAAGATTTTCCAAGTCCTAGTTTAAGTGGGTTAAAGCTGCAAAGTTTCCTTCTTCAAAGAATGGGGACGGGTCAAGTTCAAAAGCAAAAAGGTTCTTACTACGCGCAGGCATTAGGTCCTTGGACTCAAACAGGGGGACACGGATTCTCTTCTAATCAGCGATGTAAGCCACCTGATATGTCTCCAAGTTGACTTCTTCTGCTAACATAGAGGCAAGGACTTTGGAAGCCTTCACACACCGTGCATAGTCAGCCTCTGTAAACTCGGAGCCATCATCTTTCTTGGAGGGAAATCTGTCAATCATGTCTGCAGGAGTCAGTTCCAGAGCAAAGGCCAATGCTCGGCTTATGGCTGCAATAGCTCCCTATCGGGCAGCTGATTTCTTCAACTCTACAATCTGTTTGGGCAGTATGGAAAGAAGCTCTATGACCCCTTTAATAGTTGAAGGGGTGGTATCCCTGTAGAGTACAGACTTGATCGTACAAACAGTTCCACAGTAAAGCTACTTCGTCATAGTGTAAATAGCCTTTAGGGGCAGCAAGCTAACCGAAGCAAGTTGGCAGTACAAGTACGGGTTCTTCATTATGAGTCGCCAGTACAAGTACATATACACAATTTGGGTTAAGCTGTCAAAAACTTACCAAATATGGCGGCTGTCATTTTCTTGATATGAAGCTTCAAAGATTGCACTTCATCTGATACAATCATCAGCCGCTGGTCACCGTCATCTGCCCGTTGCGTAAGGGCGGCTTGTTAAGTCTTTGCAGACTCTTTGAAAGCAGCAAAGTCGGCTTTGATCTTGGTTAGTTCTTCGGAAAGGAGCCGACATTTTTCATCAGCCTCGCCTCGGGCGGCTTGCTGCGTGGCTAGATTAGTCTTTAAGTCAGCCACTTCTGACCCGGCTTCGTTTAAAGCTTCATGTGACATATCAAAATATGGGATAAGTCGTCAAGAGGAAAATTTTCAGATAAGGAAGATTAAGCAAGTCTCAAACAGATTGCAAGCAATATGTATGACACTGGGGGCTAATGTCTATTTGATCTTCAAGATTAAAATGCAGTTCCAGATCATCTTTATCAACTTAACTTGGAACTTGGGGGCTACATGCTGGCTTTTCAAGCTATTAAGAATGAAGGCTTCGACTCAACTTTAACAAGATTGAGCCGGACCTTGGGGGCTACAATGCAATTGGCTCAAACAGCTACCTTCAATAAAGTTCCAGCTCAATGTTATCAAATTTGAGCCGGCCCTTTGGGGCTACGAACGATGATTTGCGATTACTTCTAAGTAAGTTGAGGCCTATCGGCTAAGCATTTCTACTTCTAGCAGGTTTTGAAGACCCGGATTATCATCAACCAATAGTAACCCAGCTCTTGGGGGCTACGTAAGGATATAAGGAGAGTAAAGAATACCTCATATTTCTTCTTCATCAAATTGACAAGCTTCAGCTCCAGGTCCCGGCTTGTGGACAGGCGGTTCAAATAACCAACATGAAGTTCATCAGTTGTCAGCTTCTCTAGTGCGGGGGATTCAAACTCCAATTTCTTGGAGGTTTCAGTCGGCTCACTATGCTTTGTTAGCACATGAGGTGGAGGAGAGTGGAACTCGGCGCCGGTAATCAAGACGTCCGGAGTAGTTGTGTCGTTAGCAACCTTGGCAGGGCTCGGCGGCCTTGAATGGTCCTTCAGAGGACTCTCGAGAATCATATCGTCAGCTGCGGGCTCTGCAGAAGCCGCCGAGGGATTTACATCCGGCATGGGAGCATCCGGCTTGGCAGGCTCCGGTTCTTGAGCATTAGGGCCAGGGGAGGAGTTGTTGGTCTTCCTTCACTTGGCTTGAGCCCCGAAAAAGCATAAAGGTTAGAGCCCAAGGTTTACAACCACCAAAGACTCGGATGTAAGGCTTGAAAAACACATACAGGGGGTTAATCTTCGGAGGCGGTAGAGCAGTGGCCGTAGAGTCGCCAGACGAAGGAGATGATCCCTGAAAAGCAGCTCCAGTAATGTAAGTCAATTTTGGAGTTACAAAGGAAAGATTAGTGAAATCAAGCAGAGAAGGAATATATACCTCCGTTGGACGCTTCTTCTAAGCCGGAGAGTTAGGTAACCCGGACATGAGCATGGTAGAGCTGGCGCTCCAGGTCTGGCATCGGGTGGCTTGCTGTTGCTTTTTCAAAAGAAATTGGGGGTCTAAGTAAGCAAGAGGATGAGAAAGGGGAACTTTTCGAACGACCCTCCGTATCTTCTGGGGTACAAAGTAGTCTGAGTTGGACGAAACATAAGTTACCTCAAGGGTGTTGGCGTGGCTGGTCTCTGTCTCGTCCTGTGAATAGTTGTTGTCAGTAAGGTGAATAAAGAAGTGGCAAAAATAGTCAAGTTATACCTCTGAACCGTCGGATTCCGGTTGTTCTTCCGGTTCTTCCTGAGGAGTGATTTTCTTCTTCCTGACCACGGTCTTCTTCCTTGATTTCTTCAGAGGAGGGAGATATTTCTTCTTCCAGAAGTCAGAATTAGCCTGAAAATATAAGATGGAAAAAGGTGAAGAGATTGCCAAGACATAGCTAATACAGAGAAGAGAGCATAAAGAATCACCCTACATCTGGGGCTGGGTTAGAAGCACAGAAAGGTGCCAGCCCAATGGCGCTTCAAGCTCCTGAAGATTCGTGAACAAGACTCCGGAGGACAGTTGTAATATCATCCTCTGATAACGTTGTCCGGTTGAAGCAGAGGGAATCATCATACTGGCCTAGATATTCACGCATAAGGCGACTGCGTCGGCTCAAAGGCATGATCCTCCAAGAAATCCAGCAGCGGATCAAATCCAGTCCCGTTGGTCCATTGGCCATAAGAGCTTTAATTTTGGCATGAGCCGGAGCGTGCTTCGCCCATTCAGCAGTTGACAACCGGCCAGGAAGCTCAGAGGTCGTGTTGAGCCGGGAAGGGCGATAATCCGACAGGGGATGCTCTCCATCAGGGGAGGTATCTTTACAGTAAAACCAAGTCTTGTTCCAATCTTTAGGATGACTCGGCATCTGAACAACTGGAAAGGTTATGTCTCGGCGGCTCTGAATAGAAATCCCGCCAAGTTCTAAACTTGGGCCGGTCTTCACCTCTGTTTGGCGGTTTGCATAAAAGAACTCATGAAAGAGACCAACGGACGGCTCTGTTTGCAAGTAGACTTCACTAAGCACTTGGAAGTTGCATATGTTGGAAACGGAATTGGGAGCAAGGTCTTGAGGGCGCAACTTGTAAAAGTTAAGAACATCCCGAAAGAATTTTGATCCGGGGGTACAAACCCACGTTCGACATGATCTGAAAAATATAACTACTTCACCCTCCTGACGAACGGGCTTTAGTTCATTACCTGGAACCCGCCAATGGATGACATCCTTGGCGGGAATGGTGCCCGCGTGTACCAAGTCCATCAGGAATTCTTCAGTGATGGCAGAGCCGACCCAATTGCATGAATTGGATGCACGAGACATGGTGGCGGCTCAATACTGTGCAAAGTAAACAACATGTAGCGGGTCAGAAGATGCCAGGCAGCTAAGGGCAGCTAAAAGCCTAAGATTTTATCAGATTAAACCGCCAGGAGCCGGTTAGTGAGAGATGGAACTTCATGACGCGTCAAGTTTATGAGAAGACAAGGCAAAATTTGGCTAAGTGTGGAAAACAGGTTTCACAACATATCTCTGAGATTACGGATCTACAAAACAGACAAAAATGGTTTTATTTCAAACTAGTGACGAACCGTCGAAACAGCGAAGGTTTGAAAATGGCAGGCCAAGCAAGTATAGATCTGCGCAGTGCTACTATCAGTTTCTTATGATACACCGCAGTGGGGAAAAGGATAGCATCGAGCTTTATGGGCTAGGCATGGCTGGCATTGGAACAAAGCTCGTGTTCTAAGCGGCAGAGGAATTCCGTAGAAACCCTACCGAAAGACTACGGATCTAGGGGAGGAAAAACTTACCGGAGATGGTGCGGCAGACACGGGCAGAACTCTAGAACAAATAGGTTGATGAAGCGGCCTCGACAACGACAGTGTGAAGACTTTATCAGAGCAGGGTGCGCTGGAGCGGCGGCATCGAAAGGAAGAACACGAAGAGCGAGCAGGGAGGAAACAAATGACACTCTTCGTGGTCCTATTTAATAGGCAAAGGTGGAAAACAAGCGCGAAAATCTAGGCAGCAATTATTGATTGGCCGAGGCGGACGCCTCGATTCTCGGGCCGTCCATTTAATAGAGGAAAGATTCGTTGCGGACGTCAGAGGATCTTTCTGATAGATTTGACATGACGTCATGGCGGGTCATTTTTTGTTTACTTTCAGGTGACATAAGTGAGACTCGTCGATGATTGAGAAGGAGGCTGAAGTGAGCGAGCTCAAATCAACCTGGGGCCTAATGTTGGGGATATAACCCCATGGTGAGACCCGCCCTTAAGGCTCCGGGTCACACCTGGCGGCTCGTACACCAGCCCAAGGATGGGCCGCGAAGACTTAAGCCCAAGACGTTGGGCGGCTTGATAAGATGGACCGAGGTGTGAACCAAACGGAGAAGGTATGAAGACCCGAACGGTGAACCTCCCGGAGACAACTTGCTTAGGAAGGCAAGATAAGGTAGAGACACACTCAGACACGTAGTGAGAGTCGGTTACAACTTGTAAGACCCGTGGTCTTGACCTCCTATATAAAGGCGAGACCCGGGGTGACTTAGAGAGATCAACTATCGAGAACTAGGTCAAGCAATCAACTCCCTTGTAATCGATACACAAAGCAATACAAGCACAAGCAGGACGTAGGCTGTTACCTCTACTTGAGGGGCCAAACCTGGTTAAACCCGTGTCCTTCGTCCCAATCAACCCCTTTGAGTCCATCACCTTAGCGATGGCCTCGAATCCAAGTCCTTTCACCCGGACATCTGCCATGATAAAACCACGACACCATGGCTCACAGTTACTACAACAATCTAGGTGCAGGTACAAATGAGATCGTGCCAGATGATGTGAAGCAGCTCTAGTGGGAGTATGACGAGGAGCATGGTAGGATGTACGTCACATATCCAATCAAGTAGAGTGGCCATGGTCGTGATCTTTGGCGCTAGCAAGCCAATGTCATTGCATCATTTTATCATTTGTTTTCGTCCATAGTCGGACCATGTCTTTGGATTGATGTTTGAATAAATTGTGTGGAATTGTAATTTAGCATGTGGCGAGTGTAAGCCAACTGATATACTCCTCTCTTCATAAATGAATGTAATGATATTGTACTTGCGAACGGCAAGATGCGCCTCTATCCCCATCGAGGCCCCCGTGCCTTAATATGGATAGGTGCGCATCTTGGGCGTGACAGCCTGTTCCGCCAGAAACGCTTGGGTTGTCTCTCTCTCTCTTTATCTAGAGCAGCCTGCAACACACCTGCTCGTTAGCATTGTAATCATCTTTGTTCACACAAACAATGTAATGGATGAAAGCTATCTGAGTCTATATGACTAACCTTGATGGCGAGCTGGACTGGTCGTGGACGAGGCGGCATCTCAGGACAGGAGCTCGTTTGGCGCGCCTTGATCCGCCAGAAAGTGCTCGAAGACTGTATATGTCCATCTCCATTGGCTATCGAGCCATGGAGCCTCCTGTGGCTAGCTAGCATCACCAGGTCTGGATCAAGTGGTTGCTGGCTCGGGTTGAAGTCCTCCCCATTCACCGCCTTCCCCAGATCTTTGTACCTCACGATCTTGTGGTGGGAGGAGATATTGGTGAAGTTCTCAGGATTATCAAGGTCAGACTCAAAGAATGCCTTGGCCTTCTTGTATGAGGCAGTATGGGCCATGGCATAGAGGTCGTACACCTCTGGCACCTTCGTCTTATTGTGATGAGCCTACAAGAGAGGAACAAAGTATTAATAATGGGTAAACCAAGCCCTACAATAGTGAATTGCAGGAATCATGAATCAAACCACATACCCAATTCCGCCCGAACTGATAAATGTTGGCGCTGCCTTGATGGTGTGGCACACCTTCCATTTGGGCACATCCTGCCTTGGCATCGTCATGGATGACTCGCCATTGGTCAGAGCACCATTCATTCACCAACGCCTCCCAACAACCCATCTTATCCGCACACCATCTCGGGGGCACCAAAGTTAGTAAAGAGGAATTTGAGAGCTATGCCTACGGATCAAAGCAAACGAAACTAAGTACAAGTCCTTAAGAATAATTAGCTTGATGTACTACTCCTTGTCCAGAAACTTTCTATGGGACGATGACTTGGCCTTCTTAATATGCTCTGAGGTGTAGTAGTCTCGAACAACCTTTACCCGAGCCTCGTGCCATAAGTTCTGTAGTAGGCGCGTGCACTCGTAATTGATAACCTTTGCCGCGGCCTCCTCGTATCCCTCCTCACACTGGTAGAAGGTCTGCAATCAAAAGAGACAACACCGATTAGTACAATAACTTGCTATTATTGATTTTTAATTGTGTAAAGGAGAAATTACCCAGAACTTCCTGGTGACCATGTCGGCCCTCGTGTGTCACAACACACCGTCGATCATCTCCTCCGACGGGGCCGAGGCAGCCAAGTAGTGCTCCCATTTCAATCCTACCTCTTCTTGCTGACCCTCGCTGGGCAACATGACAAACCCCAGAAAGTTATGTCGTAAAATCACACCAAGGACGGAGTTGGGCCTTCAGACATACCTGGAAGACTTGCAAATGGGACAATAGTTCAAGCCTGCATAGTCAAACCTAAATAAGGCACCTCCATGCTCACAGGCATCTATCTTCTCATAGGGCATCTTAAGCGCACGTAGGATTTTGTCACACTAGTACAGGTTTGCTAGCAATACATGGCCTTTGGGTAGACAGCATCCAAATATCGTCATCATCGCGTCGTAGCATTCTCTACCTAGGTTGAACTGAGCCTTCAGAGCCATTACTTGCGCGATGGCATCCAGCTGACAAAGCTCAGTGTGCTCATGGAGAGGACGTTTTGAAGACTCCAACATTTCATAGAAGGCCTTTGCAGATTCCTCCATCTCATCATATGAATCCCGAGCATCATCAAAGTCTTGCACCATGTCTTTGATCCAGGTACCATGCTTGTCAGTGCGACGACGAACAACCTCACCTCTGGCACGTTGGGTAGACTCACCATGAAATCTCCAGACCGTATAATCAGGCGTAAACCCACTTCTGCAAGTGTTTACCCATTTCATCCCCTGACCACTTTCTATGGTTGTCGCACCGGACATAGGGTACCAGGTTATTTCCTGGCCATTTGCCAATGCGGCGCTCAGAAACCCCTTAGTTTTTGTTAACCATTCAATCGTCCTTTCTTTCTGACTAGCGTGACCGGTGTACATCCAAGCACAATCACTCATCTTGCCTACCTAGTAAACACACAAGAATTATATATATAATTCATCATCTATATTCATCCGTTAATCAAGTTTGTCAGTTTTATTACGTCCATGCAACCTACACGCTAATAGGTACAGATAGGTCCTAATCCCACCCGAGTATGTGTACATTGGGTTTGTTTTCCCATATGCTCTGCTCCGGATACAATGCAGAATTTCGGCAACACCACCCTGCTATTCTCCTGATACATGTCTCGGCAATAAGCAGAGAGGTTGTGTACCCGAAGAACAACAGGGAGGCACTGAAGAAATTCAGCATCGGATCCGGAGCAGAGCATACGGGAAAACGAACCCAATCTACACATACTCGGGCTGTCCATGGATAATGTTGGACAATTCAAAAGGATGGCGGTTATAAATAGGCAAAGAGATGCATATTTATAGATGCATCCCTTTTGAACAAGAGACGCATACTGGTCACGCATACTGATGATTGAATACACCTATAGCTAGCAAGTTTTATTGGCATGAAGACCGGAACCGAGCAAGCTAAGGGGGCCGGGGGAGGAGATGTCATTTGTGCTCATCAACGAACGCAACAGGGTTGCTCGTCAAACGTACGGGCAGGTCGTCGAACAACTACACATTGAAATTCACCCGATCAACACAAATATGATGTTTTTTATAACAAACATCAGAAAATATGTGACCTAACCCATAATTTACAAAACTATGACCTCCTCGACCTTCATTCTTTTCCTTCTTCTTCTTTTCCTTATTATTATCTAAACACTAGCACTAGCACTAACACTAATAACTAGGACTAACCTAAACTAAACTAGCACTAGCACTAACCTAAACTAAACAAGAAAAACAGAAAAAACACTAAACTAAACTAAACTAGCACTAGAACTAACCTAAAGTAAACAGAAAAAATCAAGCACTAGTAACATAAACTAAAAACTAAAAACAGAAAAAGAAAAGAAAAAACCTCACCTTGCAGGGCCGATGGAGGAGGTCCGACGTGGGGGAGGAAGGCCGTGGAGAGGGGGGCGGTGCCGCGTCGAGCTCCGGCGGTTGGGCGTCACGGGGAGGCACAGGTGGAGGAGGGTCGGCATAGGGGAGGGGGTGGCGTGGGTGGGGGGCTCGTCATGGTGGTGGGAGCGGCGCGGGGAAGGGGGAGGTGAGAGGGATGGGGCTCGCTACAGGGATGGGGCTCGTCGCGGGGACGGGGCTCATCGCGGGGAGCGGTGCTAGGGAGGGGTGGCGCTGGGGAGGGGTGGCGCTGGGGAGGGGCGGCGAGAGGGGATGGGCAGCGCTGGGGAGAGGCGGCGAGAGGAGGGGCGGCGTTTGGGAGTTCCGGTGTTGGGGGCAGCACGGTGGGGCGGGGGGAGGGGGAGCCGCCGGGAGGGGCCGCCCGGTGCTGGGAGAGAGAGAGACTGGAGTGGATCGCGGGGGGGAGGGGGAGAGTGAGGGGGTGGGGATCCGCCGTGACCGTTAAGAGGGGACATCCTCTTTGCCGTCTGCTTGCGGACGACAAAGAGGGACGAGGCAGACGACAAAGAGGTCCCCAACGACAACATGGTTGTCCTCTGAACCCACGGTGCAGTGGGGCCTGCCCGTGACCTTTGACGTCTGCCTGCCCCATCTTTGTCGTCGGCTAGCCGACGACAAAGAGTAGGCAGATGGCAAACAAAACCTTTTCCGTTCACCCCACCTTTGTCGTCTGTGTTTCTCTAGCTGATGGCAAACGCCTTCTTTGTCGTCCGCCAGCCAACGACAAAGACATGGCAGGTGGCAAATGTTCTGATTCCAGTAGTGATTTGACTTGATACTAATCGAGATTTTGCTATAATGATCAAGTATATGTCAAGGATATTTTTGTTGTCTTCTTCCTTCCATAATCAAGAGGGGTTGTGGATACTTGGTCAAGACAAGATTGCCTATAATTGGAGTTGGTTGCAATCTCGTGGAATGAGGTTCTTCCAAGTACCTACAAACGGTTAGATGCAATGCAAGGGAGCATAGAATTCCATGGCATAAGATAACATGTTAGCAATATCATGGAGGTATCAACAAAGCTCATGCCCTTGCAAGCATCCGAGTGAGTCTAGCTAAAGTTTGAAGCATCAATGATGTTCAACTCACTCCTCAACTGAAAAATAGTTTTCTCATCAAGTGGCTTAATAAAAATATCGGCCAATTGCTTGTTAGTGCAAACATGCTTAAGATTAATATCTCCTTTTGCAACATGATCGCGAATGAAATGATGTCGAACTTGAATATGCTTGTTCGAGAATATTGCACATGATTATGACCAATCTTAATAGGACTTTCATTGTCACAAAGCAATGGAACATTTTTAACATGGATTCCGTAATCCTTAAGCGTTTGTGTCATCCATAGTAACTGCGCACAACAAGATCCAGTAGCAATATACTCAGCTTCGGCAGTAGATAGAGATACCAAGTTTTGTTTCTTGGAGGCCTAAGACACAAGAGATCTACCTAAGAATTGACAAGTACCCGAGGTGGATTTTCTATCAACCTGGTCACCGGCATATTCTGAATCGGAAAAGCCAACAAGGTTAAAAGAAGATCCATTGGGATACCAAATGCCAAAGTTTGGTGTTTGTATCAAGTATCTCACAATATGTTTCACAACCAAAAGATGACACTCCTTAGGTGCAGCTTGATATGTAGCACACATGCAAACACTAAGCATAATATCAGGATGAGATGCACATAGATATATCAATGAACCAATCATAGATCGATAAACTTTTTGATCAACCGGTTCATCTTCCTAGGTAAGATCAACATGTCCACTAGTTGGCATGGGAATTTTCATACCTTTGCACTCTTGCATGTTGAATTTCTTGATCAAGTCCTTGGTATACTTAGTTTGAGAGATGAAAGTTCCTTCTCTTGATTTCTTGATTTGCAATCCAAGAAAGAATTTCAACTCACACATCATGGACATCTCATACTTCTCGGACATCAACCTTCCAAATCTTTCACTAAATTGAGGGTTAGTGGAACCAAAGATAATATCATCCACATAGATTTGGCACACAAATAATTCTCCATTAACTCTCTTAGTGAACAATGTTGCATCAATTTTACCAATTTCAAAACCTTTTTCAATGAGAAACTTCGTTAAGCATTTGTACCAAGCACGAGGGGCTTGCTTAAGACCATAAAGGGCTTTACGAAGCTTGAAACATGATTAGGTTTCTTAGGATTCACAAAACCAGGTGGTTTCTTAAGATAAACCTCTTTTTCAATTTCACCATTTAAAAAGGCACTTTTAATGTCCATTTGCTAAAGTGTGATATCATGGTGATTAGCATAGGCAAGAAGAATTCGAATAGCTTCTAGTCTAGCAACGGGGGCATAAGTCTCACCGTAGTCCATACCTTCGACTTGAGTATATCCTTCGGCCACAAGACGTGCCTTGTTGTGTATGACTTCACCATCTTCGTCTTGCTTGTTCCGAAACACCCATTTGGTTCTGATGATATTGTGCTCATCCTCGGGCTTCTCCACAAGTGTCCACACTTTGTTCCTCTCAAAGTTGTGTAGGTCTTCATGCATAGCGTTCACCCAATCCGCGTCTTCAAGAGCTTGTTCTACCTTCAAAGGCTCAATGCTAGATATGAAAGAATAATGCTCACAAAAGTTAGCTAGATGACTTTTAGAGCGAGTGATTCTCCCGGTTTGGATGTCTCCAAAGATTTGGTTTAGGGGATGGTTCTTGGTCACTTGTGCTCGAACTCAGGTCAGCTTCCGATTGTTGGATGGTGGAGATTCTTCTTCATCATCATCTCCTTCGTCTTCATTGTTGTCAACGTGATCATCTCCTTGAGGTGGTGGTGAAGGAGGTTGTGGTGGATCTTCATGATGTACTTCCTCCTCTTCATCATCTTGTCGTGTACTGCTTGTGGATGCCTCCATGTCATTTTGTTGTTCACCTTGTCGTGAAGTAGGGGCTTCCACTTGAGTTGATGAAGTACTTTCCTTCACCTTCATGGGACGAATCTTGCCAATGGGTAAATCTAGGATAGCTTTCGAAGGGTCCTTATCACCTACATCATTTGGCAATTGTTCGACTTGTGAACCATTAGATTCATCAAACTTCACATCTACCGTATCTTCAAATTTTTGAGTGAAGTTGGGTAAGACACGGTAAGTGTGGGAGTTCGATTCATAACCAAGTAGGAATCCTTCATGAGATTTAGGAGCAAATTTAGTACGACGATGCTTGTCAAGAATATAGCACTTGGAGCCAAATACCTGAAAGTATCCAACTTGGGGTTTGTTACCGGTGAGTAGCTCGTATGCCGTTTTACCGAGAAGCTTGTGCAAGTAAAGTCGGTTTGTGGCATGACATGTTGTTTCCACGGCTTCTGCCCAAAAGTGTCTTGGGGTCTTGTATTCGTCAAGCATTGTTCTAGCCATCTCAATAAGCGTCCGGTTCTTCCTCTCAACAACTCCATTTTGTTGAGGCGTGTACGTAGCCGAGAACTCATGTGAGACACCTTCTTCGTCAAGAAAGGTATCCACATGGGTATTCTTGAACTCTGATCTGTTATCACTTTGAACCTTCTTGACCTTCACTTCAAACTGATTTTGCGCTTTGCGAACGAAGTTCTTGAAGATCTTTTGAACCTTTGACTTATAATCAAGGAAAAATACCCACGTAAATCTGGAAAAATCATCAACTATAACTAGACCATAGGAATTTCCACCGAGACACTAGTAAGAATTGGGACCGAAAAGATCCATGTGAAGAAACTCGAGTGGTCTCCTAGTACTCATGATATTCTTAACGGGATGACTTCCCCTACTTGCTTTCCAGCTTGACAAGCACTACAAAGTCTAGATTTGTCAAATATAACATCTTTAACACCAAGTATATGCTCACCTTTGATAAGTTTGTCTAGATTATGCATGCCAAGATGTCCTAATCTTCTATGCCAAAGCCAACCTTTAGAAGATTTAGAAATTAAACAAGTGCGAGACTTGGATCTCTTAGTGAAATCAACAATGTATAGATCACCTCTACGGAAACCGATAAATACCTTTTATGATTATCTTGACGAAACACTTGGTAATCTACTTTCGTGAATAACACATTGAAACTGAAGTTGGCTAGTCTAGATACGAAAAGGAGATTGTAGCCAAGGGCTTCAACAAGCATTAAATTTTGAATTGAGCTATCATGAGATATGACCACCTTACCAAGGCCAAGTACCTTACCCTTAGAATTGTCTCGAAAGGTCACGTACCTTCGAGGACCTTTATTAGGCGTTATCTCTTCGAACATGTCTTTATCACCAGTCATCTGATCCGTACATCCACTGTCGAGAATCCACTCTTTTCCTCCGGACATATAATCCTTAAAGTTTGCCATTAGACTTAGATTCTTCATGATCTTCTCATGTTCGATATCGAACAACTCATCTTCTCCAAGGTAGTCATGTTCCACATTGTCATCATCAAGTGGGAAATCCTCATCATAAAGACCAAAAGATTCGTTAGAATTGTGATCATGACAATGTTCAAGTTTATGAATGTGAATGGCTTCAAAGATAATGTTGTTGATAGTGGTGACATCTCCTTTAGCAAGCATCAGATGACGGAGCTCAAATAGGCATTTATCAAAATTTGGATCACTAGGCTTCATTGTGAAAAGCAACAGCTTGATGAAGAATTTCATCAAAACTTCCTAATGAAAGATTTGGATATTGTTTCTCCAAATCAGTCCACAAGGTATAGGCACGTGCAAAGTTCTTCAACTGAGAAAGCATGAATCTTGGTAAACCTCTAACAATAAGATTGACAGTTCTTAGGTTACCAACCATGTTAATTTAATCTTCGTGTGTGGGATGCAATTCATCAATAGGATGATCATAGGGGCGCATAACATATTTGCTCAATTGAAATTCATTAAACAGCTCGAGCATCAAGATTTTCCATTGACTATAATACTCTCCATCAAGAATAGGCACTCTACAACTCAAGCTCCCTATACTAGACACATCCATCTTCCTCCTCGGTGATTAAACTGATGCAATGGAGACCAATGCTATCATACCAATTGAGGGATCACTAGAAGAGTGTCTAGATGGGGGTGAATAGACTACTAGCCGAAAATTAAAACCTAACCTTTTCCCAAGTTAATTGGTTGGCAGATTTTAACAGTTTTAGCAAGGCTAGAAAGGTTATATACCCTACACATGCATGTCAACAAATATAGCAGCAGAAAGTAAAGACATTGCACATGAAGTAAAGAGTTGAGATATGGAGATCAAACGCAATTGGAGACGCAAGGATTTTTCCAGTGGTCCCGATAGGTGGTGATATCATATGTCCACGTGTCGTCGTTTTCGCACGACAGATGCCATGGGTAGGCTTATCGTAGGCGGTTGGGGCTGGAGGATGCCGACGGGCTCTGGGTGCGGAATTGGGCACAAGCGATGGTGGCACACGATGTACCCAGGTTCAGGGCCCTCCGTGGGAGGTAACACCACTAGTCCTGCTTGGTCTAGTTGGATGGATGGTGTATTTACAAGGATGCTTCTAGAGATGTGTCTAGAGGAGGAAGAAGGAGCAGCCGGCTCGTCTTCCTCCATTGCTAGAGAGGGTATGAGGAGAGTTCTGTGTGGGTGTATGCGAATGATCGTCCATCCCCGTTGCATGGGGGGCTCGGGGGGTTTTATAGGCCAACCCCTCGGCTCTATAATATGTTCTAAAGTACAGGGGTGGGGGGACCCGGCTGGCAGTCTCTCCGGCTGACCAGGGGGTCCCGCCCTTCGTGCTGTCTCATCGTCTGTAGGGTCCACCGGCTGAGCGGTCCCGTTTCCCGTTGGGGCCCGCCAGCCGGCTCTGCGATTGGCCCTCGCCCACCCACCGCGGCATGGGTCGCCGAGGAGGCGTCGCCTAATGCCAGTCGGCCGAAGTCTCCGGTACGGCCGGCCGCACTATAGCCACATCGGAGCAGGTAATCGAGTGGGCGAGGGCGTGCCGGCATTATTACCCCGCCCGGTCGCGCTTGTTAGGGTCAGCAGCCTGGTCGGTCGGACTGTAGCCATGCGCACCCGTGCGTCAGCGGACACTATGGCTATAGTGTCGCCCGTCATGGCGGTCGCGTCGTGTCATCGTACCCGTGCGCAGAAAGACGGGACGTTGCATGTCCGTCTCAGGGTCAACGGAGGAGGCGGCCCAAAAGCAGCCGGCCGCGCCCAGACGGCTGGGGGCCGAGCCGGCTCCTCGATCAGTCGTGTGCGCCGTCAGCCGGCCGTGGGCAGCCGGTCGCTTAGTTTTTCTTCGAAGCGGGGGGAAGAACCCCACACTTTGGCCTACCCAGGGGTAATAACCCCATCAGTAGTCCCCAAAGCCGGCGGGGGCCATTTGTCAACGGACGAAGGGGAGCCGGCGGCTTCCCCTCAGCAGTACCCGCCTCTGGTGTGAAGCTGAAGGTCCAGCCGGGTCGGCCGTTGGACCCGACGCCTTGGGTTCCGGCGCGTCGCCCCGGGACCTGAGTAGGCCCACCGCACGCCACATGGCAGGTAATGATGTGGCAGGCCCCATGCATGCAGGGAGACGGGACGTCGGCATGAGCCTAGCCCATTAGGCCCCGGGCGTAGCCTAGTAGGCCTCGGGGCGTAGGCTAGGATCCTCTACGCCCTGAAGCGGCCATTACGGCCCGGGGCCACCCACGCGTGCGCGGAGTTTATGGGGGAGTGGGCACAGTTAATCCCCACGTCCCCCGGTCGTGGCCTCCCTATTTAAAAGGGGAGGAACGGCAGGGGGCAAAGATACCCGCCTCCCCTTTGCCTCCTCGCTCCTTTCCTCTTTGTCTTCCTTGCTCCCCTTGCGCAACACCGCACCCGAGATCGCAACCACACCCGCATGCTGCCCTGCCGCCGCAATGGCCGACGGACGCGGAGGACGTTGGGCTGGTTCCGTCGTCACCAAGGCGGACATTGCGGAGCTCCGCCGCGCGCGCATGCTGCCGTCGGCGGAGCGGGTGGTCACCCACGTGTCAGGCGACGAGGTGGTGCCGGCACCGCAGCCAGGGGAACATGTCGTCTTCCACTGGCATTTCTCCCGTGGTTTCGGGCTATCAGTGAGCCACTTTTTCCGTTCGCTTTTAGACACCTTCGATCTTCAACTGCACCACCTCGGACCCAACGCAATCCTCTACCTCGTCGGCTTCATGACACTGTGCGAGGGATATCTGGGGGTCCTCCCCTTTCTTGACCTCTTCAACGCCCTTTTCTATCTCCAGGCGCTGAAGAGCAGCGCCTGCGGGGGCACGATGGTGTGCTGCCGCGGCACCACATGCTTCCCGCCCTTCTCTCTAGTCGAGTCCGTCAAGGGATGGCATCGGACGTTCTTCTACGTGAAGAACACCGACCCAAACCTGGACTTCATCCGGCTGCCGCCGTTTTTCGACACGCAGTCCACCCAGGTGAACTAGCTGGGGGCCGCCCCGTGCGGCGTGGCTCTGGCGGAGCTTGGCTGGCTCACGCAGCTAAAGAGCTCCGAGGGGTTGGTCGCCGCCAATCTAGTGGCGGCCTTCATCTCGCGCCGGGTGCTGCCTCTCCAGCTGAGGCCGCACCGGATCTGCGATATGTCCGGCCGCCGGGACCCCTGCCGGCTGTCGACCGTCGAACTGATGCTAGCTCAGGTGGCGATGCGGGTGAATGCCCTCACGGCGTTCAAGCTGAAGCCCGCGTCATGGACATTTGGCATGGAGCCATACGACTGCATCAACTGTCCCCCCTGGTAAGTCTTCGACGAGTCAGGTTTTCTTTGGTTTGATTCTTTCTAGACAGCAGCTGTTGGTGCGTCAGAACACACCAGATGGCCCGCACCCCCAAATCTTTGAGGCGGAGCGCGAACACTCCGACTTTGAAGACTACGAGCGGGGAGGCCCGCCAGAAGAGGGGGTGGACTCCTCGGGAGGAGTCGACGATCCGTCAGACCCGCGAGCCGGCGACCCCAGCGGAGCCGGAGGGTCCGGCGCAGCCGGGGAGCCCAGCGGAGCCGGTGAGTTCCCTACCGGTCCCTCGATCAGGGACTGGACAGACGATGATAATGATGACGATGATGATGATGTGATGATTCTGAACGCGCCTTCCCCTCAGCTCGATAGGGCCAGCGGAGCAAGGAGCGGCCATCTCAAGCCCTAGCGGCCGGAGCTACCGGCCGGGCGAAGAGGTCGGCATAGGAGGAGCCGGTGGCCCTGCCGCCCGTCCAAAAATGGGTGAAGGTGGCCGCACGGAAGCCGTCGGCGCGCGCCAAGCGGCCTTTGCCTGTCATCGTCGGGTAAGTGCCCCTCCCTTCCTTGCGTGTGTTTTCTTCCGGGTCGCGAGCCGGTGGGTGATTGATCTTTGTGCACCGCTGGGACCCCATCAAGCTCCATGATGGGGAGTCGGTGGGGGATCCGATGGATTCCGCCAACCGGCTGGCCCACGAGCACGCGGCCACCCAGCGGGAGGAGAAGAGGAGGATCGCGGAGCTGCGAGCCTCAAAGTCCGGACTTCGAGCGGCGGGAGGCGGAGGAGGTCTGCGGATCCCGCACGGGCATCAAACTCGGGGGCAGAATCGACCCGTCTGTCGAGGCCCCCGTCGAGTGAGCCGCGAGAGGCGGCCATGGAGCCGCATGCACTTCCGTCCGCAGAGGAGGTGGCCCGAGCGAGGGCGGCAGCAGTGGAGATGGCCCCCGAGGCGACCCGACCGTAGGTGTCAGTTGTGACACCGCCCGCGGCCGAGCCGGCCAGGGTCGACGTGTGGGAGGCTCCGGTGGCCCCGGAGGCGGCGTTAGAGGCGGCGCCGGAGGTGGCGGCCATGGAGACGGAGGTGTCATCCGTCGCGATCATCGCATCGGAGCGGCAGGAGGTGGAGGCGGCAACGGCATCGAGTGAAGGGCCGGTAGGGGCGACTCCTGGACCCTCGCCGTCATCAACCCACCCCCGGCGGCTGGCACCGTGGCGAGCCCTGGAGGCAACGACGGTCGGGCCCGGAGGACCCTGCGGACCATGCAGGAGGTGCTCCGGGACTGGGAGGTGCTGGCACGCGTCCCAACCCTGCTGGCTCTCCCGGCAAGCGGCCTGATCCCCTCGTTCAGGGAGTTGCGAGCATTCTGGACCGGTGCCGCCAGGAGCTGGCCCGGTTCGCAGAGGCGGCAGACGCCACCCTGCAGTGTGCGGAGGTAAGCCTAGTAGTTCTTGTTAAAAAAATTAGTGGGGGTGCATGAGCGCACCCACTGGGTGTAGCCCCCGAGATGCGGGCCGGGTGACTGGTTGGCGGGCAGCCAGGCCAGATCTCCTTGAGCATGTTTTGACTTTTGGCTTTGTGTGACGGGAGGGGAACTCCCTACGGCAGAAGCTGTTCGAGGAGGCGGTCGCCATCCACGACCGAGGCACATGGCTTCTACCGCCTCGAGGAGGAGCCGGCGCGGGTGCAAGGTAAGTCGAGTTTCACGGGGGGGGGGGGGGGGTACGTAGCCCCAGAGAGCCGGCTGACGCCTACCTTGTCTTGCAGGTGATCTGACCGCCGCCCTCCAAGACGAGGTGGCTCGAGGGGCTTAAGGGCTCCCTCGCCGAATCGGAGGCGGCGCTGGCGTCGGAGCGGAAAGCGTCGCTCAATTTTGCCATCGAGGTGGACGACGCCATCGAAGGTAGGTGTCCATTTTTCCTTTTTCCAACCGGTCGCTTTTTCCTCTGCTGGTTCTTGTATTTGATTTGCCCTTCTTTCGTCTTCTTCCCTTTCTTTTCTTAGGGCGCTTCCTGGAAACTCATCGCCGCGCCGAGCGTGCCGTTGAGGAGCATCGGGAGTACCTCCGGGCGCACGGCCGCACCATCAAGGGGGACATCGCGTGGGATGTGGCATAGCTTGGGCTCGCCATTGAGAACCGGTTGATCCACCTCGAGCGGAGCGTGGAGCGGCTGAAGACGGCTGACAAGGAGGTCATCATCGCCTTGTGTCCGGGCCGTGGCAGGGTGCCAGAGAACCGCGTGTCCTTGTAGCTAGAGTAGGCCGTGGCTCGGCTCGAGGCCTGGAAGGCGTCAGCAGCCCGGGCCGGCACGCAGACGGCGCTCCGGTTCGTCACGTCGTGGTATCGCAGCGTGGATTTGGGCCACCTGGACACCATGCGAGACGAGCCGGCCGAGAAGCAGGAGGCCCGTGAGCCGACCCTTCTCTACCGGGCAACGAGCTCGCGTCGTACATCGACGCGGATGAGTTCTTGTCGGCCCTTGGCGAGGACGGCAAGCCGGTGCCAGAAGACTCCTTCGGCATCCCCAAAGGCCCAACGGACGAGGAGGTTGCCGACGAGAGCACCGACTCGAGCGGCGAGACGGCTGGATCCTCAGAGGCCGCCTCGAAGGCCAAGGAGGCCAACCCGAAGGTTGCAGCCACCTCCAGGATGGGAGTCGAGCCACCCAGCGATGCGCCGGCTGGAGTCACACCGACTGGCAACGTGTCGGTGGCCCGAGCCCCCGAGCGTTTTTATCTTTCTTTTTTTTCCTGCAAGTTAGGCTCAAGTCCACCCACTAGGGGTGTAATGTAATAAACCTTGATGGCCGTGGGCCTCCTTTGTCTTTAAAACTCGTACTGTGAATATTTAATGTGTTTGCCTCATTGTGTGTGCTTTCTCGTCCTTATCCTTTTTCGCCCTTTTGGTTCTTTCTATTCCTCCCCTTTTCACCTTTGGTTTAGGCCCCGCCAGCCCGAGAGCCGAGAGCCGGTCTATAGCTGGGTTGGGGTGTTCGCCTCGAGGGAGCCGGTTCTGAACTTAGGAACCAGGGGAGCTTTTCGGGATAACTAGAGTGGCAGGGGTGAGGCGGTGGTCCGGCTGGACCTAGCCGGTATCTCCTTGCAATTGATCTTTCGTATGAGCTAAGCTTTGCCGCCCCGAGGTCCCATTAGCTGGACATCCGGGAGCCGGACCTGTAGCTGGGAAGGGTGGGAGGGCTTGCTCGGCTCACACTACTTGGCCAATTTTTGAGAGAGCCGACCTAGGATCAGCCGGCGAGCCCTCGGGCCCGAGAGCCGGGCCGGGGAGCCGGTAAGTGAGGAAACCTTTGAGGGAAACGAAGCAGGGCGTGCCCCAAGAGCCATCCGGGGGCACCCATTGCATTCATAAGCCCAAAAGGGGAGGGATACATCCATACACTATTCTTTTCAGCAGTAAAACAGGCGGAGGAGCGCCATGTTCCATGGGCATTCAGTCTCCTCGCCGGAGGCGTCTCTTTTGCGCTTCTACGGCTTCTGGGTGTCTATTAGGTAGTACGCATTGTTGTGTAGTGCCTTGCTGACGATGAACGGGCCCTCTCATGGGGAGGATAGCTTGTGTTGTCCGGCTGTCCGCTGGTTCCGCCTGAGGACCAGGTTCCCTTCACGGAAGGAGAGCAGCCGGATCCGCTTGTCCTGGTAGTGCTGGAGCTTCTGCTGGTAGATTGTCGTCCGGCTCAAGGCCAGCTCACGGGCTTCCTCGAGTAGATCAACATTGTCTTCTCTTGCCTCCTTTTGCATCCTTCTCCGTGTATAGGGCGACCCAAGGCGAGTCGAACTCGATGTCGGTGGGGATGATCGCCTCGGACCCGTACACAAGGAAGAAGGTCGTGTAGCCGGTTGATTGGTTGGGGGTGGTCCTAAGACTCCAAAGGACGACCGGCAGCTCGTCAATCCAGCAACCGGCTGACCTTACTAGTGGCGTTACAAGCCGAGGCTTGATGCCAGACAAGATGAGGCCGTTTGCCCTCTCGAGCTAGCTGTTTGACTGTGGATGAGCGACGGAGGCCAGGTCGAGCCGGATTCCTTGCTTGGAGCAGAAACGTGGGAGTGCGCCCTTGGCGAAGTTCATGTTGTTGTCGTTGATGATGCTGTGGGGACGTCGTAGCGAACCGTGATGTCATCGATGAACCGGACGGTCGTGGGGCCGTCCAGCTTCTTGATTGGTCGTGCCTCGATCCACTTGGTGAATTTGTCGACAGCCACCAGCAAATGCGTCATGTTGCCTCGTGCGGTCTTGAAGGGACCCGCCATGTCCAGACCCCAGACGGCGAAGGGACACGAGAGGGGGATGGTCTAGAGGGCTCACGCCGGCAGGTGGCTCTACATGCTGAAGCGCTAGTAGCCCTCGCACTCGTCGACCAATTTCTTTTCCGCCTTGAGAGTCGTGCACCAGTAGAAGCCGTGGCAGAAGGCCTTGGCCACCAGGGTCCTGGAGGCGGCGCGATGCCCACACTCACCCTGGTGGATGTCGAGGAGAATCTCTAGACCCTTTTCCGGCTCGACGCATCGCTGGAAGATGCCGGTGGTGCTATGATGCACGAGCTCATTGTTGATGATGTTGTACGCCGAGGCCCGGCGTTGAATTTGCCTTGCCAAGGCCTCGTCCGGGGGAGCTCACCACGTAGAAGGAACGCCAAGATAGACTGGGCCCATGAGGGAGCCGAGACGGGGACCGGCTCGGGAGCCCCCGGGCCTAGACAATCAGCCCACGGGGCCGGCTCGCCAGCCCCCGAGGTCGGTGGTCGATTTTCATCATGAGAGCCGCATTGTTGGAGCCGGCGGCCTCGGACGCAGCCGGCTCAACTGGTGCCGGCAGGGCGGCCAAGGTTGTGGGAGTCGGTGGCAAAGATGCCGAAGGGGCAGCCGAATCCACCGATGGGCCGGCAGCGTCTACTGGCATGAAGATTGATTTCGATTCTGGGGAAGGCTTGATCGACGGCTTGAGCAGCCGCTCGAGGGAGACGTCGGCTGGGATGGCCTGCTGGGTGGAGCCGATCTTTGCCAGCGCGTCGGCCGCCTTGTTGTCCGCCCGTGGGACGTGATCAAACTCACAGCCCTCGAAGGAGCCGGTGAGCTGTTGTACGAGGAAGCGGTAGCTAGCCATGTCGGAGTCCTTGGCATCCCATTCGCCACAAACCTGCCGAACCACAAGGTCGGAGTCGCCGAATCATAGGATGCACCTGATGACGATCTCCTTGGCGAGCCGGAGGCCATGGACAATGGCCTCGTACTCGGCCACGTTGTTGGAGGCGGCAAAGTGGATCTGGAGGGCGTACTTGAGCTGGTCACTTTTCGGGTAGGAGAGGACTATGCCGGCACCCAGGCCGGTCCTCATTTTTGAGCTGTCAAAATGCATGCGCCAATGTGTGGAGTCTGGGGGAGGCGGCACGAACTCGGTTTCCGCCAGTCGACGAGGAAGTCGGCCAACGCCTATGACCTTATAGTAGTGTGAGGTTCGTACCGGATCTCATGATCGGCGAGGGCGATGACCCATTTGGCGATCCGTCCAGTGAAGTCCCGACCGCTCATGATCTCGCTGAGCGGGGCATTGCTCACCACGATGATGGTGTACTTCTGGAAGTACTGCTTGACCTTCTTTGTGGCGAAGTATATGCCGTAGCACATCTTCTGGTAGTGGGGGTAGTTCTGCTTGGACGCGGAGAGGACCTCGCTGAGGTAGTAGATCGGGCACTGGACCGGCAGGGACTTGCCCTCCTCCAGTCGCTCGACCACCAAGACGATGCTGCTGACGCGAGTGGTCGCCGTGATGTAGGCGAGCAAGGGTTCCTTCTTAGCCGGCACGGCCAGGATAGGCGCGCAGGTAAGAGCCTTCTTGAGGCCACGGAAGGCCTCGTCTGCCTCGTCGGGCCAATCGAACATGCCTGGCTTTTTGGTGTGACCCGGCTCAACCAAAGCCGTCTGGCGAAGGAGCCCGTAGAGAGGCAAGGCCTTCTCCCTCAGCCGGCTGATGAACCGGCTGAGCGAGGTGAGGCAACTAGTGAACTTCTGGACGTCACGGAGCCAGGTCGGCTTGGGCATGCACTCGATTGCACTGATCTTCTCGGGATTAGCTTCAATGCCGCGGGCAGACACGAAAAAAACCAGGAGTTGGCCGGTTGGGACGCCGGAGACACACTTCTCCAGGTTGAGCTTGATCTTGTACTCGCATAGGTTCGCGAAGGTCTCCCGGAGATCGTCGAGGAGGCTGAAGTGCTTCTTGGTTTTGACGACGATGTCGTCGACGTAGACGTGGACGTTCCTGCCTATCTGAGGCAGGAGGCACTTCTGTATGCACCATTGGAAGGTGGCGCCTGCGTTCTTCAGGCCGAAGGACATGGTGATGTAGCAGTAGGCCCCGAAGGGCGTGATGAAGGAGGTCTTGAGCCGGTCTTCCGGATCCATCTTGATCTGGTGGTAGCCGGAGTAGGCGTCCGAGAAGGACAGCAAGTCGCAGTCGGCCGCGGAGTCGATTACTTGATCGATCCATGGCAGGGTGAATGGGTCCTTGGGGCACACCTTGTTCAGGCTCGTGTAGCGATGCACATGCGCCAAGTCTTGTTTTTCTTCAGCACTAGGACTGGGTTGGCCAGCCAGTCCAGGTGGAACACTTCCATGATGAACCCGGGTACGAGCAGCTGGGTGATCTCTTCTCCTATGGTATGCCGCTTCTCCTTGGAGAAACGGCGCAGGGGTTGCTTGACCGGCTTGACGTCCGGCCGGACGTGTGGTTTGTGCTCGGCGAACTTCCTCGGAACACCCGGCATGTCCTTGGCGGACCATGCAAAGATGTCTCGATTCTCACGGAGGAAGTCGATGAGCTCCCTTCCTATTTGCTGTCGAGGCAGGAGCCGTTGGTGACACACTGAGCCGGGTTGGCCGGGTCGAGCGGGATTTGCTTGGTGTACTTGGACGGCTGGAAGGAGGCCTCACTGACGGACTGTGAGGGGGGGCACGGCCGGCTGGCTGGCGGCAAGGGCCACGAGACGGTCGAGTTGCCGCTTCTCCTTGGCGATTTCCAGGGCCTCAGCCAGCCGGCTGCCATCTCGAGCGCACTCGATTGACATCTTGTAGTCGCCCGTGATGGTGATGATTCCCTTGGGGCCCGGCATCTTGAGCTTGAGGTAGGCGTAATGGGGGACCGCCATGAATTTGACAAGGGCTGGCCGTCCCAGCAGCGTGTGGTAGGGGCTTGCGGGGTCCATGACCTCGAACAGCATTGGCTCGTGGCGGAAGTGTCGGGTCAGCCGAAGAGGACGTCGAGCGTGATCTTGCCGACAGGGGAGCAGGACTCTCCAGGCATGATGCCATGGAAGACCGTCTGGTTCGCCTGTAGGTCTTCTATCTTCAACCCTAGCTTGTGCATCGTGTCGAGGTACAGGATGTTGATGCTGCTGCCACCATCTACCAACACCCATGAAAAGCGGCAGGTGCGCTTCTCGGTGGCGATGGTGGGGTCGAGGACCAGGGCGTAGCTGCTGGGACTTGGCATCACGGGAGGATGATCCGCCCGGCTCCAGGTGACCGGCTTCTCCGACCAGTGCATGAACTGGGGAGTTGCCGGCATGGTGATGTTCACCTCACGATGGAGCCGACGCTGAGCGTGTTCGTTCGTCTCTTCACTAGTGAAGACGACGTAACAGTCATCCTGATTAGGGAACTGGTCGATCAGACGACCATCATTCTGGGCCAAAGCCGGAGCCAGCGCCGGGGTGGCAACTTGGGCCAGGGCCGGCGCGCGGGAAGGCGGCATGGGAGGAGCCGGAAGGTCGTCCCCCTGGGCCAATCGCTATGAGAAGCTGCACTGCCAGAGCGTGTGCATAGACGGTTTGGCCCCTGAGTGGTTCTTGCAGGGGAGGTCGAGCATCTGCTCAAAGGTAAGCTTCGACTGCCAGGCAGCCTTGCCAGTGCGCTGGCACTGGCTGGAAGGCTGGGCAGCCGGCTCCTCCTCCTCAATGGTGTTGACCTGCCAGCTCCCGTAGTGGGGATTCGGCTGGTCGTTCTTGCGTTTGTTGTTTTGTGGCTGCCGGTTGTCGGCAGCCGGCCAGGACATTGCCAGTGTTGTTGTTGCCTTGGCAGGCGGGGTCGTCTTGATCCGGATGGCTGAATCAGCCATGGCGTGCTTGTCCGCCTTGGTCATGACCTCGGCAAGCGTGGCCGGCTCGAAGCACAGAAGCTTGTGCTTGAGGGGGGTGCCGTCTCGACAACCGTCGATGAAGTACTGTACAGCTTGCACCTCGTGCATCCCCTCGCAGGAGTTGCGGAGCTCGGTCCATCGAGTGAGGTAGTCGCGGAGGGACTCGTCCGGCCCCTGAACGCACATGGCGAGTTCATGGGGGCGGCCAGGCCGCTTGTAGGTGCCGGTGAAGTTGCGGACGAAGGCCTTTTCGAAGTCCGTCTAGGTGTTGATGCTGCCGGCCGCCAAGCTGTTGAGCCAGGTGCGGGCTGAGCCGATCAACATGAGGGGAGCATAGCGAATGGCTACGCGCTTGTTCCCTCTAGCGATACCGACCGCGGTGGTGTAGTCCATCAACCAGTCCTCGGGATTGGCGGCCCCATTGTACTTTGGGGTGTCTCGGGGGAGTGTGAAGCCGGTTGAGAAGGGCTCGTTGCTGATCCGAGGGCCAAAACAGGTCGGGCCAATCGAGCCCTCCTCTTCGAGGAGGGCAGACTACGAGAGCTGGTCGATGCGGTTGCGGGCATCATTCTTGATGCGGGGGACACGCGGCCCGATCCGGGCCGAGACCTCGGGGCTGATGATGGGCGGAACCGACTGTTCCGGCTTGCGCCGCGGGGGTGGAGTGTGCCCACGGCTGCGCTGGCTGCCGCCACTTCGAGGTGGCGGCCGTTGCGAGGCGGGTTGTTGGTGCGCCCGCTGTTAACAGTCGGATGCTCGCTCCCCGGCAACTGAGAGGGCCGGGGGTTGTTTGTTTTGGCCCGGCGGCCGGAGATGCGAGGGGAATAGGAGTGCTGAGTCGGCTGACGTTCCGCAGTCCCCGTGGCCTCGCGCTCGAGCCGGGGGCCTCTAGAGATGGCGCCACTCGACGCGAGCAGATGTTGCTGCGCGTCAGCGGCGTCGATGAGCTCCTTGATGTGACGCTCGTGAGCAGCACGTTTTTTGCCCTCCAAGGTGACCAAATCCTCGTAGGCCACCTTGAGGGCCCACAAGTTGGCTGCGGGAGTGTAGTAGATGGGCATCTTGTCGCCTAGGATTTTAGAGACCACGCGACCGCAGTCGCGCACAGCCCCACGCCGGCTTGGCTCGGTGCCAGCCGGGGTGAGACCGTAGGCAGAAGCATATTCCCGCTGGGCAGCCTCCATGCGGCGTCGCGTGGCCGCGAGGGTGGTGGCCTCCTTGAACAGGACGTGTCAAACCGCCTCGAGGTTGGCCGCGACGGCATCGGGGTTTGCCATCGGGGCGATAGGGGTGCTCAAGCCCTGGAGGGTCACACCGAGCGGGTCGGAGGTGCCGACGCGGGTCGCAGCAGTGTCAGCCCCGGCCCGCGCACATTCGGAGGAGGTGGAGGAGATGATGGTCATTGCCCCCACATGATCGTGGGAGCTGCTGGACTGGGTCGCAGCAAGTGCGTCCACGGCCATGGGCAGACCGGCGCAGACGGGCACCTGCCCGGGGTACTCGACAACGGCCGGAGCCTCAGTGAGGTTGAGCCTGCCGAAGCGCTCGGTGAGCGCGTCGATATCGATCGTGAGGTCGACGGAGTCACCCGCAGGGCGTGCCGAAGCAAGCCCCACGAGCCTGCGGTTTCGCCTGGACGTGCGGCGACGGCGGGGAATGGCGAGGGGTCCTGCTCGAAGCATGAATCTGGCCGGCGCCGCGTACGGCCCCATGATGGGCGCCAACTATCATCGTTTTCTCACGACAAATGCCATGGGTAGGCTTATCGTAGGTGGTTGGGGCCGGTGGATGCCAACGGGCTCCGGGTGCGGGATTGGGCACAAGCGGTGGTGGCACACGATGTACCCAGGTTCAGGGCCCTTCGTGGGAGGTAACACCCCTAGTCATGCTTGGTCTAGTTCGATGGATGGTTGTGTTTGCAAGGGTGCTCCTAGAGCTGTGTCTAGAGGAGGAACAAGGAGCAGCCGACTCGTCTTCCTCCGTTGCTAGAGAGGGTATGAGGAGAGTTCTGTGTGGGTGTGTGCGAATGATCGTCCGTCCCCGTTGCATGGGGGGCTCGGGAGGTTTTATAGGCCAACCCCCTGGCTCTATAATATGTTCTAAAGTACAGGGGTGGGGGGACCCGGCTGGCAGTCTCTCCGGCTGACTAGGGGGTCCCGCCCTTCATGCCGCCTCGTCGTTTGTAGGGTCCACCGGTTGAGCGGTCCCGTCTCCTGTTGGGGCCCGCCAGCCGACTTTGCAATTGGCCCTCGCCCACCTGTCGTGGCACGGCTCGCCCGGGAGGCGTCACCTAGTGCCACCCGGCCGAAGTCTCCGGTACGGCCAGCCACACTGTAGCCATGCAGGGGTAGGTAATCGAGTGGGCGAGGGCGTGTCGGCACTGTTTCCCCGCCCGGTCGTGCTCGCCAAGGTCAGCGGCCTAGACGGCCGGATTGTAGCCATGCTTCACCCGTGCGTCAGCGGCCACTGTGGCTATAGTGTCGCCCGTCGTGGCGGTAGCGTCGTGTCGTCGTACCCACGCGCGGAGGGACGGGACGTTGCATGTCTGTCTTAGGGTCAACAGAGGAGGCGGCCCAGAAGCAGTCGGCCGCGCACAGCCAGCCGGGGGCCGAGCTGACTCCTCGATCCGCCGTCCGCACCGTCAGCCGGCGACAGCTCAAGCCGGCCGTGCTCCAGCCGGCCGTGGGCAGTCGGTCGCTTAGTTTTTCTGTGAAGCGGGGGGGAGAACCCCGTGCTATGGCCTACCTAGGGGTAATAACCCCATCACCACGTTTATGGAGTCTTTAACCCACGCAGGGTAACGGTCGCAGAGTCCACAAAGGTGTCAGGACCCCGATCCTAAGCCATAAGAATCCAGCCTGTAACACATCACATCACTTTGCGGTCTCATGCACGGTTATCTCCACGGCTGCCACCTTACTTGGGTCGGGACCGTTTGCGTCTTTTGACTCACGTATGTGAAAATGTCGCTAGCATTCAAATGTCAAAGAACCTGGGCCGACATGACTAGTCGTAGAACCCAAGTGGCACATCCGTACAGGGACAGGCATACATAACCCAGCAATGCAGGTGTTGATCTCTAGCGTGTGTAGACGAGTCATAGCAAGCTACAAGGACTCCATTATGCCGTGGGACATAAATGTCATCACTCCATGTAGACGATGTGCGCAGGGTTCCCAAGCCCACCGTTCGGGTGCCACTTGGTACACCGTGCCATTGTGCCTGTATTGCATCATAGTCCACCCCGTCGGGCAGCACTATGCACGGCCGCCAACACTTTCCCTACAAACGCCAGAAACTAGTTGCAACTCCTGGACAGAGGTCTAGGCAATTAATAAGTCGAGAGGGGTCGAGTTACCGGAACCCAATGTGTGGTAGTATCTTGTCTTGGATCACATTCACAGAACTCAGTTCTTAAGGTCGGTCCCAATGAGACAACCCGCCATGTACTCCTACATGACCTCTCATCGCTACCTTTACCAAATCATGTTCACACACTTAGATCTCACACCGTAGGACATGAACACTGCCATTCCGATCCATCACCCAGATGTATCAGACCCGACACGACACGACTCTAAGCATAGCAGGCACAGTAAGTAAGCATGCAGGTATGAGTAAGCACAACAAGGCTCAGACAGTTGCTACTCATGCTAAGTGGTTTCAACTATTTACTGTGGCAAAGATATGTCATGCAAAGGAATGGGGTCAACTACCAATGACATGTAACAGCTGAATCATTGTTGTTCTAATGCAGTAAAAGAGAGCAGGAGTGAGAGAGTGGGTTGATATCAGTATGCTCAAGGGGTTTTTGCTTGCCTGACAATCCTGAAGAAATACTTCTCTTCATTAGTGTCAACGTTCACATCGTCGGAAACATCGTCTACCGAGAGGGAATAACCACCGGCAAACAGGAAGAAAGAACACATTCAATGCAATGCAACAATCATGATGTAAGACATGGCATATTAAGGTACTTAATTAACCTAGAGGAGTGGTTAGCCAAATTGGTTGAAGTGGAATTCAAACAAATTTGAATTTCCAACTCCAAATGATATTTCATATATTAGCCTAATCATAAAATGTCCTACTTGATGATGTTACCTTGTTCAAACATGCATGATCATGGCATAAACAGGTTCATTGGATTTTTCTGATCATTTTTCATATATAAATTATTTTCATCTGACTTACAGATTATTTTCTATGATTTTTAGAAGTTTTAAACATTTTCTATAATTATTAAACCATTTTCTAATTTGTTTTAAATCCAGAAATAGATACTGCGTCACCATGATGTCAGCATTACGTCAGCAGTCAACAGGGCCAGGGCCAGGTCAAACCTGACCAGTGGAGCCCACTGGTCAGTGACACTGGGTCAGCTCCAGAGGCAGACTGGTGGGGCCAGTCATCCCTGATGTGGCCAGGTCAAAGCTGACCTGTGGGTCCCGTATGTCATCCGCAGAGGCTAATCCCCGCGTTGACTACAGCTTTGACCAGCTGCGAGGCCCGCTAGTCAGTGTCTATTAGTTAGTTAACGAAGGGGTTAGCTCCTAATGACGGAGCCACGTCATCGTCACCGGCCGGCGAAGCCGGCGACCAACAGAGCGGCGGAAGCTCACCGGAATCGCGGCTCCGGCATCCATTCGGGGCGCGAATGATCGAAATGGATTGCTGGTGAGACGCCGCATCCAACAGGGGCAACGGAAGGTTGCGGGGAGGTCGGGTTCGGGAATGGCGTTGACTACGGCGGCGACCGAAGCTCGGCAACGGCGAGGTTAACTTTGGAGCATGGGGAGGACCGCGAGGAGAGAGGGGAAAGGACGGGGAGGCTCACAGGGAGTCGAACGGCTGGCCAGCGGGCTCGGGGACGACCGAAGCGGCGCGAATCGATGACGGCATCCAGCGACCGAAGGCGGAGGAGATGGGAACGGTCGTCGTCCTCGGAGATTCCCGGCGTGATTCCTCCAGCGTGGACGGGCAACTCGACGCGACAGAGCTCTTGGACCGGCTGGAGAGGCGAGGGGTGGCCGGGGAAACGACGAGGCGAGCAATGGCGACGGCGGCCTTCGGGTCCGGGAGGAGGAGACAGGGGAGAGGGAAGAGAGCGAGGGAGAGAGAGGAGAGGAGAGGGGTCGTCCTGATCCGGACGGCTCTGGGGCCTAATCCCCTCCTCCAGCGAGGCTGGTAGGTAGGAGGCATGGCACCCTGGCCACGCTCGCCATGCCTCCCTTCGCCTCTGCCTTCTGGTAGAGGTAGGGGACGACTCGCGATGGCCAGGTGGGCTTGGCCGGTCTGGGCCAGGTAAGCGCCAGGTAGTCCCTTTCCTTCTCTATTTTTTTTTATTTCCTGTTTTCTTTTATTCTGAAAATCTTCTTTTAATTTTTGTGAGGCCGAAATACCTAGCACAATGATGCCCAATATTTTATTAAATATAGTCTGGCTATAATCAAATTTTCCACAAAAGGTTTGGGAATTTTTAGACAACTATCAGTTTTATAATGCTTTATTAATTGATTTCAGGAGCTATCTTATTTTATTTAACTTATCAAAATAGTTGTTAAATTATAGTTCACCCCTAATATGTTGTTGCCAACATTTATCAGAGAGGGGGAACATTTTTGAAAAGCATTTTGAGATCATTGAAAATTCAATTGTTGAAATTTGGTTTATTTAATGAGGTGCTAGGGTTTGACAATCCCCATTTCAGTTTTCATTTGAATCTAGACATGATGACATGATGCACATGCTGATGTTGATGCAAACAAATACCAAACAACTCTAGGGCTGTGACAACTCACCCCCACTAAACAAGAATCTCGCCCCGAGATTCAAGCGTAGGGTAAGAGGTCAAAGGGGACACAACTACCACAATCTTCACGATGCAGTTGCTCTCCTTGAAGATGTTGATTTATTGCTTTATGCTGATCTTGACTTCTTTGTCTTCGGGATCTTCATCCAGCAGAAAGACAACAGGGATAGAGAGCTCTACAAGATTCGAGCTTCCCGAAGATCGAGCACTCATGATCAACTCGTAGAATGAGATGTGATAACATCTCTTGAGCTGAGACACAAAACACACATCAAGAACAATGAATGAAGCAGATGACGGAGGTTCAATTGGTAGGAACAATTCCACGCTAAACAGATGGTGAAGAGGTTTGAAAGTAGCGAGGAGTTAATTGCCATTATACCATTACGGAACACCTTAGGGAGGGTGACTCGTAGGATTATCCCTTAAGTGGCAAAAAGAATTACTTTTGATACAGAGATCATTGAAACTCTTCATTCCATCCTAAGGCAATTCACAACGATCATTTGAAGGAATTCGAAAGAATGGCATACTCAGATTGGAATGGAAACTAGAGCTATAAAACAACTCGGCAATGGAAGGCACAATCCAATTAATACCGAGGGTATAACCCAGTGTTTGAGCGTGCTCTCAAGAACTTGAGCATCTCCATAATCATCAAAGTTTTACCAACATCCTTGCCAAGGATCCTGGCGACACTTCATACCATCATGATGAATAATGACGGAGGATGCAGATGCAAAGGAAGACAACACTTTCTCAGATTTCACCTTAGCTATGCCAAGGGAGCGAAATCTGGATGATCAACCGAGAGACATTTAGCACTCCGCTTCTAATGTTCTCCTTGATGTACTAGCATAACCCCAATCGTAGGTCAGGTTTACTATCTAGGACATCAAGTAAAGGTCGGACTTCGGGAACTCAAAGGGTCCATGAGAAACAACTTTCAAAAAGTCATATGAGAACCTCATGGGAAAGTGGCTACGGTTGCTGATTCAAGATATTATAGTAATAGGCCTTCCGGGTAGGTGTGTTAGCTACAACATTCCTTTGCCGGGTTACAGAGAGACCATTATTATACTTCTTGGGAAATGTTCCAACCATCATATTTGCCCGAGACTCAGATATGGTAGGTGTCAGGATATTCCAGACTCAGCATGTCTGAAGGTGAAAGGTTGCAACACAAATCGAAGAGATGATGTTGCGAGATTCTCAGGAGATGAACTACGGAAGCCAACTCCAAAACAGGAGCTGGATTGCAAGACACATGTGAACACAATGTCCAGGACAAGCATGACTACATGGGCTTACAACACTACACTACCGAGTTCGGTTTAGGAACCATCATTACGGATAACGAAGTCGGTTGCAAGTCCATCTGGTACCTTCAAGAGTAGCACTTAACTTCTTTTCCTTGAACAAGTCAATCAAGGGCTTAGTGTGCTAGGGATTGCATGTGGAATGGAGATGATCAGTCTACCAAACCATAGAATACTTCGCACGTGCATGACTGACTTGGGATGATTCCAATGAAAACAAAACGACATTTCTCATGTTCATGGCGGCAACTTGCACCATAAGCACATGAACCAAGAGTAAGTCACTTCTTACACCATGCATAAGATTCATGTACAAGACACGAATATATGCCTACAAGTTTCCAACACTAGCCTCATGTTCCTCATGAGTCGTGGAAGAGATGAAGATATTGTCAATGGGCTTAACAACAACTCATCAGAATATCCATGTAGATGGAATTCCACAACTTATGGGAACAAGGTGATAGCATTGGTCAGACCGAAGATATAACGGTGTATACTCGAGGTTGAATCCGCGAGTAAAACAACATTAAAGAATTCTTTGGTTCTAATTTGATTTGACAATAGCCCATACTCAAATCAAAGGTTGACGAAGATGATAGGTGCATCATTTGGTCACGAGGATCTATCGATGAAGATATCATCTTTCTTCTACACATACTAACACAAAACATAAGATATCCCTTTAACATGAGATAAGTTAGATTAAGCTTCTATCTTCCAACTCTCCAAGTTGTTGTTTAGCTTAACCAACTAGTTCAGGGTTATCCAACACAGAGCCTTGGAGAAGGGGTGATTCATAGAAAAATCATCATGGTCACGAACTCAACATAACGGTCAAGGAACCCCTTGGTAATACTTCCGAGAAGACATTCGGAAAATCATGATCCACCGATATGTTATCAAGCTCGAGAACAATCTTGCTTTTCAGGGCAAAATGATATGATCAACAGAGCAAAGGATTGACACAATCCTAACTCATTGACCGAAAAGTGCACCATGGAAAATGGGCTAGGTAGCACGATCAATCTTAGTATGACAATTCAATGATCACCACACCAAGAGTGAGATTATTGTCCATTAACTACCAAGCAACAAAGTTGCTCGGAGTATTGATTTCACACATCACGATTCCCTTGTCGGTATCCTGGATGCAAACAACACAGAGACCGAGAGATGAATGATGATGACGAGAAGTATTACTACATCAAGATTTCATAAGAGGGAATATAGTTCTCGTGATAATCTTGACATGAAGAGGGTAATACCTCAAGGTAGAACAGAGCAAAAGCTAAGTTGGCATTTTGATCCGCGGAATACAACTACTTTGACCCAATCCAAGAAATGGATGAGGTACGGGAGTTTTCTTCTCCTAGTCATTCTGGAATAGAATGGCTTGACAGACCACAAGAATAGACGACATTGATAACTCAATGCATAACATACTCTTGACTATCCATTGATAGATAACGGTCAGAATAAAATTGAAGAAGGGCAACTCAAGAGCACCTGATTTTTCCTGAGTTGTAGATGCATAGATTGGATATGTCAAACGAAGTTCAACATGTTTCTTCCAGACAATCCATGCAGAAATGAAGGATTGGCAGAGTCACAACTATGAAATGGAGAACTCATCAAGAGCACTCATGTTGTGATCTTTCGTTCACAAAGAACTTCTGCCATAACTGATTCATGGTATTGGAAGAATGATATACCGCAAATCTTGGAGACTATTACAAGGTTACTAATATCCTAAAGGAACGAGCAAATACTACCTACAGGAATGGGCAGAATGATCCTTGGGTTTAAGAGCCCAGATACAGAATACCTGTAGACTAAGTAGCATCACAGCATGCCTTTGATAATGATGGCCAGACTTGTCACACTGGGAACAAAAGACACCACTAGACTATTGGGTGGTTCACTGAAACAACATGGTTTCCTAAACAGCATCAAACACGTCGAGGTAATGTAGTACCTCAACTCAAAATTTAGTGTGCTTTGTCTGGCCTAATAGACATTGACTCGAGATGAAAGAGTTTTGCAATTGCATCAGATAATTTAGAATCTTGGATAACTCGGATAGCATAACGGCTGTACGGGCATGAAATATGAGGCAACCTCCAAGACAACTAACAACATGACATTGAATTCATATGGAGACACTGATCCAGGAAGACAACAACTTCCCTATAGGTCTCCAGCATAGTAACTCGTCCTCCTAATAAATAGATGAGAAGGCCTGGTTCTTAATCCCCGTAGAATAAAGAAGAGGGTGACTCAAAATTAGAACGCCACAAGGAAAGGAGTAAAAAGAGCCTTACGTTCCCTTCCACAATCAATTCCCTTATATAACTAAAGCAGTTCTAGACTCAACATCGACCAGTTTGGCTTGGTAATCCTACAGGCAGTCAAGCTCTGATACCAAAGCTATCAGGACCCCGATCCTAAGCCATAAGAATCCAGCCTGTAACACATCACAGCACTTTGCGGTCTCATGCACGGTTATCTCCACGGCTGCCACCTTACCTGGGCCGGGACCGTTTGCGTCTTTTGACTCACGTATATGAAAATGTCGCTAGCATTCAAATGTCAAAGAACCCGGACCGACATGACTAGTCGTAGAACCCAAGTGGCACATCCGTACAGGGACAGGCATACATAACCCAGCAATGCAGGTGTCGATCTCTAGCGTGTGTAGACGAGTCATAGCAAGCTACAAGGACTCAATTATGCCGTGGGACATAAATGTCATCACCTGCACGTAGACGAGTCGTAGCAGGCTACAGGGACTCCATTACACTGCGAGTCATTTCCCCAAAGGGACAGACACAGCAGCAAAGAAGGATACATGCCGGTCAATCAATGTGTCCGGAGCAGTAGCAAGCTACCAAGGCTCGGTGGAAGCACAAAGAGGCAGTTCCCCGTAAAGAGTACTACTAAAGGCACACAACTAGGTGTCGGATCTCATACATACCGTTGCATGTCACACATACGCACGACATGCCCGATATGCATAGATACAACTATGGCATCACAACATAACCATACAACATTATAACAATTATTTAGAAGGCTCGGAAGAGCCATTGCAATAGGATGTTACAAACTGGGGTCACAAGACCCAACATTCAGAGCATTCAAACAAGCAAGCGGAAGTTAAACATGTCTGGGTACAGACATCTACAAAAGTGGCTAGAGGAGCCTGAAAAGCTATAACGACCCTACCAAAGGAACCAGACCTCTGTCTGGGATTCCCAAGCTAACCCAGTCAACATCGAACTTCACATTGAAACGATCACTAATGAGACTGACGTCTCCTCTACAAAAACATAAATTAAGCAAACGTGAGTACAAGAGTACTCAGCAAGACTTACATCAGAACTAACTACATATGCACAAGTATCAATGAAGGGGATTGTGGAGTTCATTGCAGCAAGCCAGCTTTGACTCTTGGCTAACCTATACTACGACTACAAGTGCTTTCTTTGAGATGGGATAACGCACACGATTCCACACATTCTCCAATCAATACACCACTATGGATCCACTTCCGTCTCCCTACGAGAAGGCCATCCATAGCACTCACGCTTATCTTGCGTATTTTAGAGTATCCACTTCCAATTGTCTATGAACCACATAAGTTCTCCAAGTAGTCCATATCCGAGGACGCGGCTATTCGAACAGATTATTTCACCCTGTAGGGGTATACTTCTTCACACATGCTCTCGCCACTTAGCACCATATGCACGTCACGCATCTTGACAACCTTCAAGCGGAAGCACTGGCGTGGGCGTCGGCCACGACCGTCAATCACGCAAGACCCTAGCCCAGGTTTATCGCCTATTCAAGGTTGAACCCGCACGGAAGTCCGGCCAAAGTTTCCGCTACGACCTCAAACGATGTGCGCAGGGTTCCCAAGCCCACCGTTCGGGTGCCACTTGGTACACCGTGCCACTGTGCCTGTACCGCATCATAGTCCACCCCGTCGGGCAGCACTATGCACGGCCGCCAACACTTTCCCTACAAACGCCAGAAACTAGTTGCAACTACTGGACAGAGGTCTAGGCGATTAATAAGTCGAGAGGGGGCGAGTTACTGGAACCCAATGTGTGGTAGTATCTTGTCTTGGATAACATACACAGAACTCAGTTCTTAAGGTCGGTCCCAATGAGACAACCCGCCATGTACTCCTACATGACCTCTCATCGCTACCTTTACCAAATCGTGTTCACACACTTAGCTCTCACACCGTAGGACATGAACACTGCCATTCCGATCCATCACCCAGATGTATCAGACCCGACACGACATGACTCTAAGCATAGCAGGCACAGTAAGTAAGCATGCAGGTATGAGTAAGCACAACAAGGCTCAGACAGTTGCTACTCATGCTAAGTGGTTTCAACTATTTACTGTGGCAAAGATAGGTCATGCAAAGGAATGGGGTCAACTACCGATGACATGTAACAGCTGAATCATTGTTGTCCTAATGCAGTAAAAGAGAGCAGGAGTGAGAGAGTGGGTTGATATCAGTATGCTCAAGGGGTTTTTGCTTGCCTGACAATCCTGAAGAAATACTTCTCTTCATTAGTGTCAACGTTCACATCGTCGGAATCATCGTCTACCGAGAGGGAATAACCACCGGCAAACAGGAAGAAAGAACACATTCAATGCAATGCAACAATCATGATGTAAGACATGGCATATTAAGGTACTTAATTAACCTAGAGGAGTGGTTAGCCAAATTGGTTGAAGTGGAATTCAAACAAATTTGAATTTCCAACTCCAAATGATATTTCATATATTAGCCTAATCATAAAATGTCCTACTTGATGATGTTACCTTGTTCAAACATGCATGATCATGGCATAAATAGGTTCATTGGATTTTTCTGATCATTTTTCATATATAAATTATTTTCATCTGACTTACAGATTATTTTCTATAATTTTTAGAAGTTTAAACATTTTCTGTAATTATTAAACCATTTTCTAATTTGTTTTAAATCCAGAAATAGATACCGCGTCACCATGACGTCAGCATTACGTCAGCAGTCAACAGGGCCAGGTCCAGGTCAAACCTGACCAGTGGAGCCCACTGGTCAGTGACACTGGGTCAGCTCCAGAGGCTGACTGGTGGGGCCAGTCATCCCTGACGTGGCAAGGTCAAAGCTGACCTGTGGGTCCCGTATGTCATCCGCAGAGGCTAATCCCCGCGTTGACTACAGCTTTGACCAGCTGTAGGGCCCGCTAGTCAGTGTCTATTAGTTAGTTAACGAAGGGGGTTAGCTCCTAATGACGGAGCCACGTCATCGTGACCGGCCGGCGACGCCGACAACCAACAGAGCGGCGGAAGCTCGCCGGAATCGCGGCTCCGACATCCATTCGGGGCGCGAATGGTCGAAATGGATTGCTGGCGAGACGCCGCATCCAACAGGGGCAACGGGAGGTTGCGGAGAGGGCGGGTTCGGGAGTGGCGTTGACTACGGCGGCGACCGAAGCTCGGCAATGGCGAGGTTAGCGGTTGGAGCATGGGGAGGACCGTGAGGAGAGAGGGGAAAGGACGGGGAGGCTCACAGGGAGTCGAACGGTTGGCCGGCGGGTTCGGGGACGACCGAAGCGGCGCGAATCGACGACGGCGTCCGGCGACCGGAGGCGGAGGAGATGGGAACGGTCGTCGTCCTCGGGGCTTCCCGGCGTGATTCCTCCAGCGTGGACGGGCAACTCGATGCGACGGAGCTCTTGGACCGGCTGGAGAGGCGAGGGGTGGCCGGGGCAACGACGGGGCGAGCAATGGCGACGGCGGCCTTCGGGTCCGGGAGGAGGAGACACGGGAGAGGGAAGAGAGCGAGGGAGAGAGAGGAAAGGAGAGGGGTCGTCCCGATCCGGATGGCTCTAGGGCCTAATCCCCTCCTCCAGCAAGGCTGGCAGGCAGGAGGCGTGGCACCCTGGCCACGCTCGCCGTGCCTCCCTTCGCCTCTGCCTTCTGGCAGAGGTAGGGGACGACTGGCGATGGCCAGGTGGGCTGGGCCGGTCTGGGCCAGGTAAGCGCCAGGTAGTCCCTTTCCTTCTCTATTTTTTTTAATTCCTGTTTTCTTTTATTCTGACAATCTTCTTTTAATTTTTGTGAGGCCGAAATACCTAGCACAATGATGCCCAATATTTTATTAAATATAGTCTGGCTATAATCAAATTTTCCACAAAAGGTTTGGGAATTTTTAGACAACTATCATATTTATAATGCTTTATTAATTGATTTCAGGAGCTATCTTATTTTATTTAACTTATCAAAATAGTTGTTAAATTATAGTTCACCCCTGATATGTTGTTGCCAACATTTATCAGAGAGGGGGAACATTTTTGAAAAGCATTTTGAGATCATTGAAAATTCAATTGTTGAAATTTGGTTTATTTAATGAGGTGCTAGGGTTTGACAATCCCCATTTCAGTTTTCATTTGAATCTAGACATGATGACATGATGCACATGCTGATGTTGATGCAAACAAATACCAAACATCTCTAGGGCTGTGACAGAAGGGCTCCACCCATAAGGGTCCACGAAGTAGTAACCTTGACTATTCCATAACGGCTTCCGTCCATGAAAGACTAGCCTCAGTATGGGTAGATCTTCGCGAAGTAGGCGATCTCCTTGCCCTTACAAACTTCTTGGTTCACTCCACAACACGAAGTAGGAGGCTCCCAAGCGACACCTAACCAATCTAGGAGGCACCACCCTCCAAAAGGTAATAGGCTCGGTAATGTCGATGAACTCCTTGCTCTTGTGCTTCAAGATGATAGACTCCTCAACACACAATCACTCTCTCATAGATATGGCTTGGTAGAAGAGATGGGATTGGTGGAAAGCAACTTGGGGAGGCTAGAAATCAAGATCCATATGGTTGGAGTGGAAGATCTTGACCTCAGCACAAGGGTAGGTGGTTCTCTCTCAGAAAACTAATAGGATAGGTATGGAATAGTCCTAAGTGCTTCTCTCTCGAGTAGGTGGAGGTGAAGGGGTATATATAAGCATCCCAAAAATACAACCGTTACACACAATAAGTCAGACTCGTGACACCGATGTGTTAATCTCGGTGGTACCGAAGTGACTAAAAGGTGGCAACTTTTGAATCTCGATGAGACCGATATAGGAATCTCGGTTGCACCGATAAGGTGACCAACAGTCAGAATGCTCAATCTCGGTGACGCCGATTCAACAATCTCGGAGGGACAGAAACTGTGAACTTGCGTAACAGAAAGTTGGCAGTCCAACTCGGTGGCACCGAAAGCAGTATCGGGTGTACTGAAAGGTTAGGGTTTGGCTGAGTCTGTCTAGGGTTTGGAATCGGTGGCACCGAATGTAGAATGTTGGTTGCACCGATTTTGAGTGTTTGGCTTTGGACAGACTTTGGTGGGGAGTTTGTGGGTGTCTTTGGTGACTATCACTTGTGCACGTATGAGCATTTTGTTCACCAACAAAACCTTACCTCATTTTAATAGTATTGGCTTTCCTATGAGCTCAAAGTGATTTCTCACAAATATAAAATGTAGAGTCGTCTTGCTTGAAGCTTTGCCAACCTATTTCCTTGCATCTTGGGGTATTCCACAATCTCTTTGCCAACCCAACTCTCTATGGACTATTATTTGAAACACACTAGATAAAAGTATTAGTCCAAGAGACAATGTATGTTGTCATGAATTATGAAAACCACCACGGTAGCATGTTGTGCTTTCAATGTATCGTCATTTTCATCTTCACAAATGTTAGATTGCACTAGCATGATAGCATCATAACGTCCTTGCGTTGGCCATGACACATATCCGAGACTATCAACCATTGTTCAAAAAATCTTCCGATTGAGCGATTTATCGTCCGATTTATCGCTACTCGTGGGGTGACCGATAAGATTATATCTTATCTTCACCGTTTATCTTTTGGGCCGTTTTATCGCTCTAACAAGCGATTTATGAGGAATCTTTCGATAAATTAGGCATATTCCTAGCACTATGTTTGCAAAAATTGTGTTTATTTGTGTTTTGTGGACTTTGTTATGCAATATGTACTATTTCTCTATTTTGCTTGTCATTATACGACGATTCGTAGGTTAGCAATCAAGGTAACACTTCTGTCCAATATATTTTGGTGTTAAATATAGCATATTTCAGTGCTGGGAACCTAGGATTTGTAAAAAAATGACCGATTAGTGGTCGACCGATAAAATCGATTAATCGGTCGATTTCTAATTAATTTCTAATCCCCAGCTAACCGAGATGATAACGATAAGCGATATCCTCAACATTGCTGCCAACATAGATCAATTAGTTCACCGCTAGCTGTCGAATTAACATTAATCATCCATAACACTAAGCTCCTTAGTTTTAAATGCCTCGCAATCAATCAAAGTCTCCAATTAGAATTGGATGACCTGATTTTGACCGGGTCAACAATTTATTAAAATGCTCCCTTATTAAATTCTTTTAATTCACTATGCTTCCTAATCACACTATGCTACATAATTTTTTAAGGCCACATAATCAATGAGGTCTTCAATTTGGAATTATGTCATTCGATTTTGATTCGGTCAACAATTTCACAAGGAGCTCTCTATTAAAATCTTTCTAATTTTAAAGGCCTCACAACCAATTGAGATCTTCAATTCGAATAGGGTCATCCGATGTTCACTGGGTCAACAATTTATCAAGGAGTTTCCTTACTAAATTATTTTAATTCACAATGGTCTCTAATTGCACTATGCTACCTAAATTTAGGCCACACAATCAATAGGCTCTTCAATATGGAATTAGGCCATCCTATTTTGACTCCGTCAATAATTTTACAATGACATCCCTATTAAAATCTTTTAGTTTACCATGCTCCCTAATAGTAAAGCTAGACTGTCAACGGAGGTCTTTAATTTACAATTAGGTCATCCGGTTTTGATAGGTCAACAATTTCTTCTCGAGCTCCTTTATTAAATTCTTTTAATTCTGCTCTCTAATTTTGAAGTTCTTCCATTTAATTGAGGTATTTAATTTCATATTTGATTTATGATTTTGACCAGGTCAACGTTTTTTTCAAATCAATCATCAACAACCGACTTAAAAAAAGTATCATTTTTGCGCATCCTCTCACCACCAAGCTAGAAAAGTGCTAACATGCTATAATACTATAGCACCAATATAATGCATGCTAGTACCGATGCAGAAAACTTCCACACATAACTATGAGTTGATTAGCAGATAACATTGAATTACACTATCGAATGCCCACCATAACACACATTATAAAGAAAATAAAACACACACACACCCCTCGCCAAACGAAATACTCCCTCAGTTTCAAAATATGATGTATTATTTTTTGAAAAGTCAAATTTCTTTAACGTTGACCAAGTTCAAATCCAAAATATTAACATTCACAATACTAAATAAATAAATATAAAAATTCATTTGCTGATGAATCTAATGGCATCAATTTCATATTATGTATATTGATATACTTATCGACAAATTTAGTCAATCTTAATGCATTTAGAAAAAAAGAATACACCTTGTATTAAAAAAAGGTGTTAAAAATATGTTAAAATACAACAACACCAACGGCGTCGCAAAGCATGCGCAATTGCAAAGCCTGGATAGTCATGGACCGAACGACTTAGGAGGCGAAACAAATTGCAAGTTACATATAGAATGGATGTCATTCTGTACCACGACATTTTGCATGCGGCGCATCCTTGGAGAATGAAATACAGAGCAATGAACAACGGAACTAAATTTCTGCACAGATGGAGCCTACACCTATACACCTGAGACCATGTACGCGAATCTCGTTATCTCGCAGAATTTAGCTACTTTCGGATCCTACACAGGAGAGGGGCCAACCAGGGGAATCCACCAACGCGATTGTTGTTCGGGGCATCACCGTGATCAGCTGCAGAGTGCTAGCCTCCAGTACTCGTGCTTGGAGTCGACGTGGCAGAGCACACCGAGGAAGATGTCCTCGTCGCAGGGCAGGCAGAGCCTGGCGTCGGCGGCGAAATCGTACTCCTCCCGCGCGCGGTCGAGCAGCTCCCGGAACAGCGGGTGGTCGAGGGAGGACACCCGGACGACGTACCGCCGCAGCTCCTCCCCGACGTACACCACCGTGTGGCCCCTGGGCACGTCCACCGGGATGGCCTCGTCGCCGCCGCCGCCGGCGGCCTCGAGTTGCGCCCACGCGCTCGCCGTCGGGGCGGCGGCGCCGAGCAGCTGCAGCTCGGCGCTGAGCTTCCTGCACGCGGCCAGGAAGGACCTGAGGAGCCTCCTGTTGGATCGCCGCCCTCCCTTCATGCCGCTTGAACGTACCATGCGTACGTGCGTCCGTATGTCTGTGTGGTTGCTGCGTATATTCTGTATATATACGCGGCCATGCAACTGGGCCTGTGCCTTGTGGATTGGTCGAAATTGATGGCTGTAGCCTCAGAGGCATGTGCTAGGTTTGTTTAGCTTCTGGCAAGCTGGAAAAAATAGATTCTTGAGGTGACGTTTGGATGTGCGTACGCAAAAGAGAGAGAGGAAAAACAGATTTAATCGATCGTACATTGGTATATACATCTGCAAGTAGTTGTAGACAACCATGCATGGGGATTCCTTACGTCAGTCATCGTTACGCGGGCAACTTTTAGTTGCATCCACGGCGATGCCGTCGTCGCTATCGTTCAAAATTACCTGCACTTGCATTAAGTCGTGCATGTGCTGCCATTAGCGTACAGTCGTACACCATCGCCACTGGCCTACCTTTCCATGGATGAACCAAGGCAGCAGTGCTCCAGAATTGTGCCACGACATTCCGGTCAAACGAGTGCCTTGTAGTCTCGAGCAAGGAGCAACCACTGCGTACAGCTTGACGGGAATTTATCAGCAGACGCATGTCGACCACGCAAAGGCCACATCAATTGACAGAATCCAAAACAGTTTTCAGACAGTACTCCCTCCATTTCGTTTTAGTCTCCACATAAATTTTGCCTCAAGTCAAAGTATCTCTAGTTTGACAAAGCTTATAAAAAAAATCAACATTCACAATAACAAATCAATATCACCAGTTCATCATGAAATGTAGTTTCATATTACATATATTTTATATTATAAATGTTGATATTTTGTAATATAAATTTTGTTAAATTTTATAAAGTTTGACTTGACGAAAACCTTATATGCAATGTAAAAAGAAAAGAGGGAGTACAAGATAGACCAGCGCGTATGGAGCTGGCGCACATCACCGTGTACGTACGTACTACGTACTACGTAGTGCTTTTCTCCTCCTTCCATCTTGAGGCAACAAAAATGGCCGATCGACGTCACCCAAGTACTGCTACGAGCGAAGATTCTGGAGCGGGACGTTCTCCCTCCAATAATGGGAGGAGGATCGACCGGCCGAGCAACTAACTGCGTCTCGAAGTTGTCGACGGAGTTAGATTCTTGCACACATCGCCTTGAGGTCGGGGAGGAGATAAGCTAGGGTGGGACGTGACGGTGCGAAGATAGGGATGGGGGGGGGGGGGGGGGGCTGCGCGGCCTCATTGGACGGGGCAACGACGGCGGCGGCGGCATTCATTGCGGTGAAAGGACGCTCCGCTGGGGCTGCTCCTCGCTCTCCGGAGCCACCGTCCGCCCGCCGAACGGTGCGTTGCTTTCGAGGGGAAGGAAGTAGATGCATCCAGCATCCTGGGCGGCGGCCGCATGGGAAGAGTCTTTTTCTTTTTGAAGTACCATGGGAAGAGTCTATACCTCGCATGCTGCGAGTAATGCAGTCAAATCGCTCATTACCTTTTTCTATATGGGCCAAGTACGAATCCCGTTGCATCAATTAGGCAGTACGTTTATTCTTCCTTTTTCTTTTGAGCTCAGCGCGTTTCTTCTTGCACATATATTTTCTTGCATAATATATTGAAGTACCAACAATTCCTATTTTTATTTTAAATAAATTATTTTAATATATATTTCTAGAGAAATACATTATTTCACTGGTTTAATGTATCCTTTCTTCAAAAGTGTAAGCAAAAAAATGCACATGTTGCAAATCATTGTTCATGTAACTGAAAAACTATTCCGTATTTTAGAAAAAAATGTTCATCTAACTAGGAATTTCTTCAAATATTTTCAATTCACAACTGTTTGGTACTTTTCTGAATGTTCATGTAAACCAAAATTGTTCTCTGTCAATGAAAAGTATTGTTCATTGTATTTTTATAAAGGTTCATTACGCATTAAAAAAGCATCATAATTTAAAAAAAATATTCTTCGTGTTCGTACAAAAGGGTGATTATGTATTAAATATGTTCGTCATATATTACAAAATGTTTGTAGCGTATGAAAAAAAATATTTGTCGTATTGTTAAAAAACGTTCATCATAAATTTAAGATGGTCATATTAAAATGTTTATAGTGCAATATAAATTATCATTTATAAAAATTGTTCCTTAAGTATTTAAAAATATGCATCGCATGTTACAAAAATATTTATTGCGTACTACAAAAGGGTTTGTCATATTTTTGAAAAAGGTTCATCATGTATTTAAAATATAACTGCCGCATAATAAAAATAGTTTGTCTTATAGTTCAAAAAAATTCATCTTGTATTTAACATATAGTCAATCTGTATTAAAAAATATTACATCTTATAGTTCAAAAAGTTCATCATGTACTTAAAAGAGTCAATTACATTCGTGCTGTTAGAACTTGGCGCAAACGGTCATTTTGGTGCTAAAAGTTGCGGTGTATATTGAAATGGTGCAAAAACTTCGCTCGAGCGTGTAAACACGGTGCTAATTAGGTTGGTATACGGATTCTGCGATGATTAGGCACGTGGGTCCCGCTGTCAGCCACTAGACCTGGCAAAGTGGGGATTTCGAAAAAAAACTCGACATATATCTTTTTACGAAAAGGTCCATACTGTCGATATTAACAGAAAAAATGGGTGGCCAGGACTCGACAGACAACCACAGCAAGAAAGCAAACCCGGCAAACCAGTAAGACATAGAAGTTATCATGTCCTTAATGGATAACTAATTTATATGTGTCGCTTTTTTAGCAACATTTTGTTTGTGCAACCTGTATTTAACAGGTACATATCTGAAGTTTAAATGGGCTGCAGGTAGTGCGGCCCATTTTGCACGAGCTATTTTTAAATATATACTAACAAAGATTCATATTGCGGTACATATTGTGTTTAAATGTTCTGCGCTATAAATTTTATATAAATAAATCATGATTATTAATTAAAATTATATAATATAAACACATGTATTATATAAATAATAGTTAATACGGACATGTAAATGGATATTAAATAAAAACGTTCGTGTGTTATTTTCAAAACATTGGTATATTTATTTTAAAAACTACCATGTATACAAACGAAATAACTTATTTTACAACTTGTTTGTGTATTATTTCGAAACAAATCCATATATTTAACATAATATTTATGAATTTTAGAAATGTTTATATAATATAGGATGACATATTTTCTTTTAGAATTACTTTTAAAAATGTTTTATTATTTATAAAAACATAGTTAAATTTTTTTATAATTAAAAATATTCATAATTTTAATTTTAAACTGTTGATATGATTATTTACATACTATTGATTATTTACATAGTATATTGTTTGTTATTTACATACTATTGTTAATTATAGTATTAAAATTAAACTGTACATAGTATATAGTTTGTATAATTAAAAATATTCATAATTTTAATATTAATTTTTGTATTAAGTGAATGTTTGTATTCATAATTCTAAATTTTAAATATAATCATGAGTGTATACTTTTTATTGTACTCATTAAACATTGTATCCAATATATATTTTGAATATCCGTATTAACTCAATGTTTCATATATACACGGGTATATATTTGAATATTTTTAGTTACATACTATTCATGACACAAAAATATTGGAACTTAATTTTTATTCCTTATATTTTCAAATATCGTATAAAAATACTTTGTGCAAAATGTGCTGCAATATCTGCAGCCAATTTAAGCTCCACATGCATCTCCAGTGAATATTAAGAATGTAGTTACTATTGTCAAACAAGTCCGCGTGAATGATGGAGTGGTTTGCCAGTCGTTTTGCTAGTTTGTGGTCGCTGGTTCGAAACCTACCCGAAATCCTTTTCTGTAAATATTGAAAGGTGGGACCCACAGGGCATAGAGAAGAAAAAATCCATGTCATAAATATTTAAATATATTTTTGGAGGGTTTTTCCGGAAAATATATTTTTTCTGGTTCACTAGCTGACAGCGGACCCATGTGCCTAGTCAGCACAGATTATGTATACAAAACGGGATATGCATTGTATTTGTATAGCCGAGCCAAGTTTTTACACCACTTCGATGTACATCACGACTTCTCGTACCAAAGTGGCCATTTACACCAAGTTCTAGCACCACTAGCGTAATTGACTCTACTTAAAATATAGTTGGTCCTTTTAGACCGAGGACATATGGAGAATTTCTAAGAATTGCATGTGTATGACACTACGCGTGGGTTGCGACGGAATAGAAGAAGATCCATACTTTGCTACTGGTCCTTAGCTTGCTTGTTAGGCTTCTTTTTTATCTTTTCCTCTCTTGTGTCTAGTCCCTGGGGTTGTGATCTCTTTAAAATACTGTGGTTTTCATAGAAAATCATTTGGTTGCCCATATTGCTTTTAGCGTGTCAACCTTAGTTTAGTCCAAATGTTGGGTGAGGGGAGAGGATAGTGCTAAAGAATAATGTCAACTAGTTATACCCGGATACAAATATGAATATGAAGGTCGCATTCTTCAAGACAGGGAAGAGAAATGGGATAGCCAAAAAACACGGGAAAAGGTGTCCAACTACTTTTAACCTAAAATTTCGACTAAAATAAATAAATAAAAGAATAAAACAATTATAGCATTTTTATATAGATTATTTACAAATACTTTCAACTTCCTACAAAAATACCCATGTGTGTCAAATAAAATATTTATGCCTTAAATGCTTTTAACGGAGAAATCGCTCCTTACAAGAAATAAATGTGTTGAATATTCCGTGCTCGTATAAAAATGTTAAAATATTCCTATGCACCATGCCTTCTATCCCCGAAGTCGTCCAAATCTGTCCATAATAGATGCTTGTCGACATTCTGGGAACGGGAGTACCCAGTCCTGCCTGCCTGCGGCTCTGGACATGGCCCACTTCGTCAGTCAGGCACGGCCTGGCGCGACACTGTTCAAGAAAAGGCCCTCGCGAGGACCCAGGACTCGCGAGGAAGAACCGCATCAAGATCAGCAAGGATGGACCTCCCCAGGTCCTCTCCTGAGCGGCAGAGATCTCTATGCACAGCCCGGCCTCCGGAGTCACAGGTGACGCAAGGAAGGACAGGCAGGCGCTAGCTCGCCAGGCGGCACAGCGTCCTCTTTGGTGCAAAGGGAGCAAGGATGTACACGGGTTCCCAAAGCGCCGCCCAAAGGTTTCCTTTCTAGTGCAACAAGACCACAACCACGAGTCCCGTAGGACCGATGTCATCGCCGAGACGACCACTGCATCACCAACAGCTACTTTGCAGGCGAAGACCACATTTGGACAGGGCGCGGATGTACTCCTGTCCCCCTTTGAAATTGGCTATTGTGGGATCCCTTCCCGCCATTGTGATAAGGGAAGAGGACCCGGGCCACCGCTATATATAGAGGCTAGGCCACACCGTAGAAGAGCCCCCAGGATCTCGATCCAACACTTAACCACACAATGCACCACCACCAGATCACAAGCCAAGAACACACCTTGAGCGCCCCCGCGAGGCTCAAGCCCTTCGTACTAGTTCATCCACCCAAACCTCTACGAGAGGCAATCCACCATAGCAGGAGTAGGGTATTACGCTTCACATTGGCCCGAACCTGGGTAAACTGTCGTGTTCATTTTCTTCCTCGTCATCGTGCGAGTTTGCCGTCATATCCATCGAGTAGTGAGCTAAGTTGGGTGAGGCTGCAGGAAATTTTCGCACATGCCCCTGTGTTCGAACCTTAAGGATTTTGCGGTGCCCGAAATCCGACATTTGGCACGGACGATGATACGTCTCCAACGTATCTATAATTTTTTATTGTTCTAGGCTATTATATTATCTGTTTTGGATGTTTTATATGCATTAATATGCTATTTTATATTATTTTTTGGACTAACCTATTAATCTAGAGCCTAGTGCTAGTTTCTGTTTTTTCTTTGTTTTTGAGAATTGCAGATAAGGAATGTTAAACGTAGTCCAAACGGAATAAAACCTTCGGAATGATTTTCTAGACCGGAAGGAAACCATCAAGCTTGGAGACCAAGGCAGGAGAGCCACTATGGGGCCACAAGCCCTAGGGGCGCGCCCAGGGGGTAGGGCGTGCCCATAGGCTTGTGGGCCCACGACAGCCCTCCTAACCCTAATCTTCGGCCTATAAATTCCCAAATCTTCCATTATTATCAGAACGAGCCATGAAAACACTTTTCAGCCGCCAGAAGCCTCCGTTCCCGAGAGATCCAATCTTGGAGCCTTTTCAGTAATCTTCCGGAGGGGGATTTGATCACAGAGGGCATCTACATCAACTCCATTGCCCCTCTGATGATGCGTGAGTAGTTCACCATAGACCTTTAGGTCCATAGCTAGTAGCTACATGTCTTCTTCTCTCTCTTTGCTCTTCAATACCATGTTCTTCATGATCTTCATGGAGATCTATCCGATGTAATACTCTTTTGCGGCGTGTTTGTCGAGATCCGATGAATTGTGGGTTTATGTTCAGATTATCCATGAATATTATTTGAGTCTTTTCTGAATTCTTATATGCATGATTTCATATCTTTGCAAGTCTCTTCGAGTTATTGGTTTGGTTTGGCCAACTAGATTGATAATTCTTGCAATAGAAGAAGTGCTTAGTTTTGGGTTCAATCTTGCGGTGTCCTCACCCAATGATAAAGTAGGGGTAGCGAGGCACGTATTGTATTGTTGCCATCAAGGATAAAAAGATGGGGTTTTCATTATATTGCTTGAGTTTATCCCTCTACATCATGTCATCTTACCTAATGTGTTACTCTGTTCTTCATGAACTTAATACTCTAGATGCAAGCAGGAGTCGGTCGATGTGTGGAGTAATAGTAGTAGATGCAGAATCGTTTCGGTCTACTTGACACGGACGTGATGCCTATATGCATAATCATTTCCTTGGATATCTTCATAATTATTCACTTTTCTATCAATTGCTCGACAATAATTTGTTCACCCACCGTAATACTTGATATCATGAGAGAAGCCTCTAGTGAAACCTATGGCCCCCGGGTCTATTTTCCATCTTATATTTTCAGATTTAAAACCAAAATACCAAAAATACTTTGCTGCATTATTTTTACCTTTTTTTTTACTTTCCGTTCAAGCAATCTATCTTTATCAGATCTCATCCTTGCAAGTAACCTTAAAGGGCTTGACAACCCCTTTATAGCGTTGGGTGCAAGAGTTCGATTCTTTGTGTAGGTACACCTATTGGGGACTTGCTTGTATCTCCTACTGGATTGATACCTTGGTTCTCAACAACTTAGGGAAATACTTATCTACTTTGTTGTATCACCCGTTCCTCTTCACGGAAACCAACGCATGCTCGAGAAGTAGCAAACAATAGGGCCTATCATGGTTTTTTCATGGCAGATGTCCGGAGACTTAAGTTCAAGGCCATCACTAAGGTGATGGAATCCAAGGGGTTGGTTGAGACAAGGGACACGAGTTTACCCATGTTCGGCCCCTCAAGAAGAGGTAAAAGCCTACGTCCTGCTTGTGTGGTATTGATTGGAGTATCGATTACAAGGGAGCGGATTCGCTTGACCTAGTTCTCGATTGATTGGTTTCTGTCTAAGCCGCCCTGAGGTCTCACCTTTACATAGGAGGTCGAGGCCCTGGGTCACACGAGTCATACACGGACTCTTACAACGTAAACAATCATGTCTCTAAGTCGCATTGCCTTCTTGGGCAAACCGTCTCTCGGCGGCTTAACTGCCCGGGTCTTCATACCTTCTTCTGTCTGGGCCTCCGTCTTGGCCCATCTTGGTAAGCCGTCAGGCCTATGTATTTTAGGCCGCTTCTCCGGTCTTGATCATGAGCCGCTAGGTATGACCTGGCCCCACCTGGGCGGATCTTACCATGGGGTTATATCCCCAACATTAGGCCCTAGGTTGATTTGAGCCTGCTCAAGTCAATCTTCAAACTCACTTGGCAGCGAGTCTCACACTCCATCACCTGAAAGAAAATGTATAACCCGCCGTGACATCACATCGGATATGCCAAAAAGATTCCATGACGTTCACAACGTATCTTTTCATTAAAACTATTGGCCCGAAAATTGAGGTGTCCGTCTCAGTCGGTCAGTTTCTGCCGCCTTGATTCCCGCGCCCGTTCAATCTTCTAGCCTCTTAAATAGGACTGTGAAGGGTCCTTCTCATTTCCTCTTCCGCATGCGCTTCTTCTTCTTCCTCTCGACTCCATCGCCCCCGAGCTCCGTCGCGCCGGCGAAGCTCCATCGCCGTCGTCCTCTTAGGCCGCTGCATCAACCTGAACGGACCAGAATATCGTCCGCGTCCGCCGCGTCATTTCTGGAAAGTCTTTCTTCCTTATCTAGATCCATAGCCTAGCACTTCAAATCCACCGAGTTCATCGGCTCCATTAGAACGTGAGTTTCTCCCGTAATGCCAAATGATGAACTCTGTGGATCTTGCCATGTTCATCCTCCCGTTGTGGTAGGTTATGTAGAATCTTCAATGGCCAATGTGGTTCTGTAGCCATTCCGTCTTACTGCACTTAGTCTTATTAGTCTCCCTCAGTTCGTTGGTATGGCTAAAATGAACTTGATTTTTCTCTACCCGTAGATCTGTAGTTATAACGACAACCTGTGAAACCTATTTATCCATACTTAGCTGTATTTTCCCTCACTGTTGTGTCAACTTAAGCCGCCATTGCATTGGCGACTCTCCCAACATACTATGCCGACGGCTTAGCATTATGATATCTAATTTCCTGAGCCGTCTTAGTTGTTGAGTCACTTTCTGATCCACCACGTATCGTTACCTTTCACAACCTTACCCGCCGTCATGTCTCGGGCGTCTTCAACCTGTAACTGGGTCGGTTCTGCGGTATCCGAAGAGTTCTTGCAGGATTTCGTAGACACGGGAACTTTGCCGGCTAAAAATGTCATTGCCTTGCAGGTTCCGGGCAATGAGAAGAAACCCATACCTAAAGAGGGCGAGATAGTCATATTTGCTGACCACCTTGCGTGTGGTTTCAGCCCGCCCGGTTCTAAATTCTTCCGAGATGTCTTCCATTTCTTCAAGTTGCATCCTCGGGATATTGCACCCAGCTCCATCTCAAATATGTGCAACTTCCAAATCCTCTGCGAAGCTTACTTACAAGAAGAGCCGTCAGCTGACCTCTTCCGAGAGTATTTCTATGTAAACCGCCAGACGGAAGTGGCAGTCGGCCCAAGCTTAGTGCTCGGTGGAGTCTCCATTCAAAGAAGACGGGATATGGCCTTTCCGGTCGTTCGAATGCCAAGCCACCCCAAGGACTGGAATAAGACTTGGTTTTACTGCAAGGATACATCTCCAGAGGGAGAACATCCACTGCCGGGTTATCGTCCTACCCGGCTTCGCACCACAACTAAGCTCCCGGACCGGATGTCAGCTTCTCACGAGCGAAGTATGCTCTGGCCTTCGCCAAAATTAGAGCCCTCCTGGCCAACGGTCTGACAGGAATCGACCTGACCCACTTTTAGATCTCTTGGAAGGTCATGCCTCTGAGCTGACGGGACCGGCTTATGTGTGAATACACGGGTGACGCCAATGACCCCCTCTCCTTCAATCATACCACCCTGCCAGAAGAGAATATTGTGGCTGCCATCAAGGCACTTGTCCGTGAGTCCCAAGACGCTTGTCGTTCCGTCGGGCTAAAACCTTTCTGTGCTTCTAACCCGGCCCCAGATGTAAGAACATCCTCCAAATCTCTTTATCTCCGGGTTAACTATATATGTATGTAGTGACCTTTAACCTCTTGCGGCGGCTCTCGCTTTCAGGCCAACTCCAGCTTTTGGAAGAAAAAGTATACTCCTCCTGCGAAGAAGTCTAAGGAGAAGACCGGCACCCACAAGAAGAAGGCTGCTGTTACAGAGTAGCATGAAGTTGCTGATTCGGAGGTAGAACTTGACTCTCTTGGCTGCCTTTTTATACGTCTTGCTGATAATAATTACTCACAGGAAGAATGAGAGACAAGCCATGCCAACGCACCTGAGGTAACCTATATTTCATCTGACTCAGAACTCCTTCCACCAAATAAGATATGACGGGCCATACGAAAAGTCCCACTTTCTCATCGTCTTGCTCACTTAGACCCCAATTTTCTTTTGAAAAAGCAACAACACACTTCCCGACGCCAAACCCGGAGCACCGCTCTGAAGATCTTGTGGCCGGGTTATCCAATTCTCCGGCTCAGCGGAAACGACCGGCTGAGGTAGTCATTTACTAAGTTCAGCTTTGTCAACTTTGTATTATAACCTTACTCTGCCTTATATTTCTTTGACTGTCTTTCAGGAAATGCCCCCATCATCAGGCGACTCGACGGCAACTAAGCTGCCGCCTCTGAAGATCAACCCGGAGTACGTACTTTTATGCTTGCATCATATCCTTTGTCATCCTTGAACTTTATATACTAACCTTCTATGCTTTACAGGGCTCAAGCAAAATGAAGGAAGACCGGCGGGTCTACTTCTGTCCCCACTGCCCAAGAACTGGAGCCTGTCAAGCCGGACTCTCCTACAGCACACGTTGAGCCCTCTGCAGCCACAAAGGATGCGCCTAAAGACGCTCGTCGGTCCTCCGAGCTGGCGGCCCATGAGATGGCAACTAATAGTCCTCCAAGGACCAGTTCTAAGCCGCCAAGCCCTTCAACAGCCCTCGAAGAACCAATTCTTCCGGACGTCATTATTACTGGTACTAGCTTCCAGTCTCCCAAGCCCCACGTACTAACAAAACACACCAAGAAGGTTGAGGCTTCTGATAGCCTGGACTTTGAGTTCCCCGTGTTGGAGAAGTTAACTGCCGACGAGTTACATGCTGGTTATCTGAACCGCCTGTCCACAAGCCGGAACATGGAGCTCAAACTTGTCGGCTTAATGAAACAAAAATATGAGATATGTCTTCCTTTCATTATACCCTTATGTAGCCCCCAAGAGCTGGTTTAGTATTTGCAAATGGTAAACTGGGTCTTCCAATCCGTGCCATAAGTAGAACAATTTAGCCTGTAGCCCCCAAGTATTGGCTTAACATGTATATGTTGAGCCGGTACTCAATGTTGATGAGTTGCTCAAATGTAGCCCCCAAGTCCAGGCCAGTATAGAAATAGTGGGCCGGAACTTCCCTGTAGATTGAATGAAAAGCCATATGTAGCCCCCAAGTGCCGGCTTAACTTGACGAAGATGAGTCGAAACTTCATTATAGATTGAATGAAGAGCCATATGTAGCCCCCAAGTGCCGTCTTAACTTGACGAAGATGAGCCGGAACTTCATTGTAGATTTGGAAAGCATCGCTGTAGCCCCCAAGTGTCATATTATCTTGATGAAGATGAGTCGGAACTTACTTGTAGTTTTGGAAAGCAAACAGACATTAGCCCCCAAGTGTCGAGTATATTGCTTGCAATCTTCTTGAGACTTGCATTATATTTCCTTAACTGACCATCTGGTAATATTTTATCCTGGCAACTTATCCCTTGTTTGCTTTTGTATGTCACAAGAAGCTTTGAGCCATGTCGAGTTTGAACTGGCCGGCTTAAAGAGCAATCTTGCTTCCCAGCAAGCCGCCCAGAGTGAAGCAAAGGAGAAGTGCCGGCTTGCTGCCGAAGAGCTTGTAAAAGTTAAATCTGATTTTGCTGCCTTCAAGAAGGCTGCTGAGACGGAGCAAACTGCCCTGGCCAAACGTACAGACGATGCTGACCAGCAGCTCATGGTCGTATCGGATGAGTTGCAATCCCTGAAGCGCCATATCTCAAAGATGACTGCTGCTATTTTCAGTAAGTACTGAACACTTAGCCAATTTTCTTGCTTAAAAAACTGCACAGGCGGCTGATAAAATGAAACCAGTCTTCGCAGGTCAAAGAAGCAGCCAGCTTGGCGCCGATAGCCTATTGCAGCTGAAAGTCATCTACACTTTGTTAGAGCAGCTATACTGCGGGACTCTTTGCACTATCCAAGCCATGATGAATAAAGAGAGTATTCCCAACTTCATGAAGGGAGTCATAGAGCTCTTATCCACTCTACCGAAGCAAATCCAAGAGCTCAAAAGATTAGCCGCCCGGTAGGGAGCGATTGCTGCAATCAGCCGGGCTTTGGCCTTTGCTCCAGAGCTGACTGCTGAAGAGATGATGGATGGCTTTCCATCCAAGAAAGACGACAGCTCAGAATTCACAGAAGCCGACTACACCCACTACATGAAGGCTTCTAGGATCCTTGCATCAACGTTGGCGGAAGAGGTTGATCTGTCAACGTACCAGGCTGCTTACAATACTAAAAACAAGCGAGTGCGCTGCCCAACCTTCGAGGCCAGGGACTTAACTCCTGCACGCCGAAAGCACCTCTTTGCCCCTAACATTGACCTGTCTCCCCTTTTTGTAGAGGCCAAGTTTGAAGCTTTAACAAACTGCAACCGGGACATGGACAATCTTCAGATCGAGGAGGTCGAAGACCCGCTGCGGGATGACCCGCCATCAAGCTGAACAAGTTGATCTTGCAATGGGATAACCCGGCTTCTTGATCTGCCGATGTTTGGAGCAGTGTATAAAAACTTGGTCTTGCTTTTTGGGCTCCATGGAGAGCCTTGTAATAGGCTTAGAAAAAACTTTATTGTCTGAACCGTGCCATAGTGCACATGCACAACTTGATATATCTTTTAGTTGTGTTTTGCTTTACTCATAACTTGTCATCAGCTTGCATGGCGGCTCATCTTAAGAGACAACACCTACAAAAACAAAACAGCAGAATATATGTTGCCTTGCTGTGAGGGCGCCTTGAAAATAGCACAACCCGAAGATGTCAAATCTTTCCTGATCTTGCCTTTCTGAAAACTCATATGCTGGTTCTTCTGGGTGGACTCGCTACTAGAACTCTTTTACAGTAGAGGGTCTCTATCGAGATTGGCTGTCAATTCCGTTGAACGGCTCAGGGTCTCCAGGCAAGATTAACTGTTAAGAGCATAACGAACCAGAAAGAGACGCAACAGGGTATGAGTAGCCTTAATGCCCATAAGCTACCTCTTACGTGACATAAATCCGTCATTTTAACCTTAAACAGTGCAATCTCTTTAAAAGATTAACTGTTTAAGAGTATGAACGGGCCACATAGCAGAGAGTCGACAGCAGATGGGTGAGTTTGTCCTTGCTTTCCGTAAGCTGGCCCTCATGTGACAAGAGCCGCCGGTTTAACCTTGACCAGTACAGGGTCTCTAGCGAGATTGGCTGCCAAATATGTTTGAACAGCTTAGAGTCTCTAATCGAGATTAACTGGTAAGAGTTCGGCGGGTCACATAGTGGAGTAGCATCAGCATACAGGCAGGTTTAACTCAAACTTGAAGTGGTTTAAGAGCCGATCAAGAGGGTATGTAAGCTAAACCCGGTGGGTTGGAAGCCCCCAAATGACCTTGTTGACGGAGTCAACTTTTGGGTATATAACCCGCCTGACTGTGGCTTAAGAGCCGATCAAAAGGGTGTGTAAGCTAAACCCCATGGGTTGGAAGCCCCTAGATGACCTTGTTGATGGTGTTAACTTTTGGGTATATAACCCACCTGAGTGTGGCTTAAGAGTCGGTCAAAAGGGTGTGTAAGCTAAACCTGGTGAGTTGGAAGCCCCCAGATGACCTTGTTGACGGTGTTAACTTTTGCACAAACTGAGATGAATGAAACGGCAGAGGCCCCAACTTGCAGGGATGCCAACTTTATTATATATATGTAATATGTACAATGATGGTGTACAATGTCGAGTTTTTATGACTCAAGTTTACTAAGGTCGCAGATGAGCTATATTCCACGGTCGGTGGGTCTCCTGTCCAGAAGTGCTTGACTCGTCTCGGATATTGTTGGGGATATAACCCCGCAATATGACCCGCCCTTGGTGGCTCCGGGTCATGTTGATGGCTCGTGAGCCGGCCCAAGGGTGAGCCGTAAAGCCAATGTCCCATGAAGATAGACAGCTCATGGTGTGGGCCGCAAGGTGGCCCGGACTGAGAAGACCCAGGCGTGAAAGCCGCTCGGAATCAGTTTGGACAAAGAAAGATAGAGTAAGACTCAGAGGGACAATGAGACTCGGTTAAGCAATTGTAAGACCCATGGTCCTGACCTCCTATATAAAGACAGACCCGGGATGGCTTAGGGATGTGGTGATCGAGAACTAGGTCAAGCCTTAGCTCCTTTGTAATCGATTCAACAAGCAATACAAGCACAAGCAGGACGTAGGCTATTACCTCGACTTGAGGGGCTGAACCTAGGTAAACTCGTGTCCTTCGTCCCAATCAACCCCTTTGAGTCCATCACATCAGCAATGGCCTCGAATCCAAGTCCGCTCACCCGGACATCTGCCGTGATAAATCCACGACAGTTGGCGCCCACCGTGGGGCCTACGCTTGGTGGTGTTGAGTTCTCAAAGGGCTCTCTCCCAGGGCTCGAGGGATACCTGGTCGGAAGGATGAGCAAGAGTTGCCGTGGCCGGCTCTACATCGACGATGCCGGCTGGGGGCTTGATACTGAGTCTGTGGAGTATGGATTCCGGGTCCTGTTCGGCGGGATCCATGTTTTCATCGGAAAGGCTGATGGATCTACACCCGGGCCGGACATCTGCACCAACATCATTGAGCCGGCTCGGCGTCTCCAATCTGCAAGTAACGTGTGGCCTGTTCGCGCCAATCCAGGTCAGAAGCATGTCTTCGTAGGCTTCACGCAAGGCAGGGATCTGGAAGCTTCCGGGTCACAGGAAACCCTTATCTATTCAGAAGATGAATCTTCAAGTGGAGAAACAGAATCAATGTACCAGCTCCGCAACGATGGCTTTGGGGGCTCTGACAATGCATACTCTGAGTCGGATGACTTCGAGTCAGATGCTTTAAAACCTACGGTTCATGCGGCGGTGTTCATGGCCGGATCAGCCCCAACCGCTGGTAGTACAGCTGCGGGAGCCGCCACTTCGGGTGATAGCCCGCCGGCGGCGGCTCAAGTTCTTGTGGAGCTGATGGATGAACTTACGGCTCTCATGGCCACTGAAGTAACACCAGATAATCAAGCAGCTCGGAATATAGAGATCGCACGGATCAAGGGCCGGATGGCAGAGGAACGACAAAGGATGGCTGAGCTGAAGGTCCAGATGGAAGAAGAGACAGGACGTATCAAGACAGATGCTTTTCGTCTAGGGCTGGAGCAAAGGTCAGCAGCGGTGGTACACAGGAGGAGGCATTAGTCCCGTCTACCAGAGCGTTATGAGGCAAGGAATCTCTTTAATACCCCCGGTGCAGGGCAAGCCGCAGGCGCACCCGAGAGCCACCCAACGGAGCGGCCGGCGACTCATCCGGCCCAACATAACCCAGTTTCACCTGGGGGCTTTCCAACACCGGCAGGTCATTATTCTAACCCGGCCGAGAACATGGTAGCAGCTGCCACCCGGCTTGAGACGATCCCTATCCCGAATGAAGCACCCTTTGCGGAGGATGTGCGAAACGCCATCGGGTACCTGCAGACGGCCATGGCCCAGCAAGAGAGGTACGCTCACAGCCAGAGCCGCGTCCATTCAACCCCTCTTCCCAGCCGTAGCTTTAGCCGGCACTACGAGTCACCAGCAGGTTCCAGCAGTAACCATCGCAGGGAAATTCCAACGGGTCACCGACCGCGAAGCCCGCAAGAGGCGCTAGCTAGGCCTTGCCAAGAGCCCGGGCCTTCCATTTCCATAGGGGCAGGTATAATCCCCAGGACGGGGGGGCTGCCGTGTCTATCGTCGGCTCTCCGGAGCGAGCGGTTACCGAAAGACTTTAAAGGTCCCCGCAAGGTCCCGCATTACACCGCTGATTTACCCCCAGAGGCCTGGGTGGAAAGCTATGAGCTGGCCATGGAGATGCTGGATGTTAGTGAGGCCGTTTTCGCCAAATATTTTATCATGATGCTTGAAGGCACGGCTCGTACATGGTTAAAAGGGTTGCCACCCAATACCATCAATTCATGGGTGGAGCTCAGGGCTCGGTTCATCAAAAACTTTCAAGGGATGTGCAAGCAGCCTATGACCATTGTGGATCTTGATCACTGTGTCCAACAAGAAAGCGAGTCGGCTCATCATTGGGTATGACGGGTCTCGACAATTATCCACTCATCAGAGCAGATCATGGCAGCTCAAGCGGTGTTGATTTTAGAAAAGAATTTCCATTTTGTTCCTTTAAAGCAAAAACTTGGCGGCTCAAGCATACGTGTCAGGACATGGGGGAGCTCATGACGGCTCTCATGAAATACGCCGGCTCAGACAGCATGAAGGATCCGGGTTCTGATGAGGAAAAGGCTAGTCAAGGCAAGAAGGGCAACCAAAGCAAGGGCACAGTGAACAATGGTAACCAGAGAAAACGTAAGAATCCAGAGGCCGGGTCAGAGCTGGTGGCCAACATAAACGCCCAGCAAAATCACCCCAAAGGCAATAGGAGGCTTGGGCCACCCTCGAACAGGGATAATTTTTCTTCGAACATGGAAGAGATGCTTAAGCGAGCTTGTCTGAATCACAATTTGCCTGATAGACCGGCAAATCATACATGGGAGAGTTGTTCTTTTATGCAGTGGTTCAAGCGATATGTCACACAACCTAACCATCGCGGGGACGGCCCGCCAGGCGGCCCAGGACGTGATGGGTCAGGAGCTGGATTTGGTTCTGGTGATTCAGCATCCGGTCATCCGAGTCAAGATAATCACGGGGGACAGCAGCTGCATGCTGGCAATAATACTCAACAACAACAGCAACAGCGGAATCCATCCGGCTTTTAGAGTAATCCAAAGCAGCTCAGCTCCGGGCAATACCACGTCTTCACAACTAGCCTTAATAGACGGGATCAGAAGTTGCGTAAACGGGCAGTCAATGCAGTTATGCCAGCTCTTCCATAGTATCTGAAGTGGTCTGAATATGACATAACACGGAGCCGTGAAGATCACCCGCCACGTGTTGATGACCTGGGGCGGCTGGCTTTGGTTGTGGCCCCCCAAGTGGGTGGATATATGTTGAACAAGGTGCTCATGGATGGCGGCAGCAGCATAAACATCCTTTATTATGACACCTTCCGGCGGATGAAGTTGCTTGACAAGGACTTAAAACCTTCATCCACTGTTTTTCATGTTGTGGTGCCAGATAAGTCGGCGCATCCAGTGGGCAGGATTTCTTTGGAGGTAGCTTTTGGCGATGAATACAATTACAGAGTGGAGTCCTTATGGTTTGAGGTGGTCAAGATCAAGAGCCCTTATCATGCCTTGTTTGGACGGCCGGCTTATGCTAAGTTCATGGCTCGGCCCTGCTATGTTTATTTGCAGCTCAAGATGCCCGGCTTAAACGGTACCATCACCGTTCATGGCAACCGAAACACGACTATTGAGTGTGAAGAAGGGGATGCAGCTTACGCAGAGTCCAGTTGCGCTCATGAGGAGGTTAAGTTTTATAAGGAGAATGATGATCCGGAGGATATGACCCCCCCTGAAAAAGCCCACCATGGAGGTTGAACCGCCCCTCAAATTTTTAGCGGATGATACCAAGGCAGTAGATTTCAATCCGGGCGACTCATCTAAGCAGTTCATCATTGGAGCCCATATGGATCCCAAATAGGAAAGCGCGCTCATCGAATTCATCTGTGAGAATCGGGACATCTTTGCATGGAAACCTTCTGACATGCCGGGTGTACCGAGAGAATTCGCTGAGCACAACCTTAATGTGGATCCAAAGTTTAAACCGATCAAACAGTTCCTGCGGCGGTTCAATGAGGAGAGGCGCAAGGCTATTGGGGAAGAAGTTGCTCGGCTCTTGGCTGCTGGTTTTATTGTTGAAGTTTTTCACCAGGAGTGGTTGGCTAACCCAGTATTGGTGCTCAAAAAGAACGACACCTGGCATATGTGCGTGGACTACACAGACCTTAACAAGGCTTGTCTGGCTGATCCTTTTGCCCTCCCTCGCATTGATCAGATCATTGATGATACAGCCGGATGTGAAAGTTTATGCTTCCTGGATGCTTACTCAGGTTACCATCAGATCAAGATGGCAGTGAAAGACCAGGAGAAGACGGTGTTCATTACACCCTTTGGGGCATTCTGTTATGTCTCTATGCCTTTCGGACTCAAGAGTGCCCAGGCGACTTATCAACGATGTGTGCAGAACTGCCTCCATAGTCAAATTGGCCGTAATGTTCATGCTTATGTAGATGACCTCGTGATCAAATCTAGAAAGAAGGAGACTCTTTTGGAGGATCTAATGGAAACCTTTGACAATCTCTGGGTCTACAAGATGAAGCTTAACCCGACCAAGTGTGTTTTTGGTGTTCCAGCAGGGAAGCTTTTGGGTTTCTTGGTCTCTGAGCGTGGCATCGAGGCTAAACTGGACAAAATCAAAGCTATTACTTCTCTAAGAGAGTCAACTTGCATTAAAGACGTTCAGCGCTTAGCAGGACGGATTGCTGCGTTGAGCCGGTTCATAAGCCGTCTTGGAGAGAAAGCTATCCCTTTATATCAGATCATGAAAAAGACAGACAAGTTTGCCTAGAGCAAGGCAGAGGGTGAAGCACTTGAGGCGCTTAAGAAACAACTCACTGAGCCGCCAGTGTTAGCTGCTCCGGCTGAGAAAGAACCATTGCTCCTTTATGTGGCGGCTAACAACAGAGCGGTCAGTGTTGCGATTGTGGTTGAGCGCAAGGAGGCTAGGAAGGAGTATCCCGTGCAAAGGCCGGTTTATTATATCAGTGAGGTCCTGACAGAATCTAAACAGAGATATCCGCACTGGCAGAAGCTGGTATACGGGGTTTTTATGGCCAACCGCAAGTTAAAGCACTACTTTCTAGGGCACCAGGTAACTGTGGTCAGTTCTGCTCCATTGGGGGATATTATCCAGAACAGAGAAGCCACAGGAAGGATTGCCAAATGGGCCTTAGAGCTGGGACCTCTTAATGTAAAGTATGTTCCTCACACGGCGATCAAATCCCAAGCTTTGGTAGATTTCATCAATGATTGGACAGAGTGCCAAGCTCCCGAAGAAAAACCAGATAATACATACTGGACTATACATTTTGATGGGTCCAAGCAGTTGGAGGGGTCTGGAGCAGGGGTTGTCCTGACATCCCCAAAGGGTGATAAGTTTTGTTACGTGCTCCGGCTCATGTTCCCTTGCACTAACAATGCGGCTGAGTACGAGGCTTTGCTTCATGGTCTTAGATTAGCCAAAGAGATGAATTTGAGCCGGGTCAGATGTTTGGGCGATTCAGATCTAGTAGCTCAGCAGGTTTCTGGCACTTGGGACTCCAAAGACCCACGGATGGCGGCTTATAGGCAGGCAGTTGATATTATTGCGGGTCATTTCAAAGGGTATCAGGTAGATCACATTGATCGTCGCAAGAACGAGGCGGCTGATGCTTTATCACGGCTAGGTTCCCAACATAAGCCGGTGCCGCCTAATGTTTTTGTGGACGTCTTATATCGTCCGACTGTCAAGATACCATCGGAGGAGGATTTGGCTGTACCTGACCCGGAGGCAGAATTGGTGGCGGCTCTACATGTTATCCCAGATTGGACTATTACTTATTTAGACTATTTAACCCGGGGCGAGTTACCAGAGGATGAAGATCTGGCTAGAAAGATCACCCGCCGTTCTAAGTCCATGACGATAATTAACGGTGAGTTGCATAAATGTAGTGTAACAGGGGTTTTTCAACGTTGTGTTTCACTATAGGAGGGCCGGCAGATCTTGAGTGAGATCCACGCTGGAGATTGCGGGCACCATGCTGGCTCAAAATCTTTGGTGACCAAGGCTTTCCGGCATGGGTTCTTCTGGTTGACGGCTCACAAAGATGCAGAGGACTTAGTCCGTAAGTGCGACGCCTGTCAGAAATTTAGCCGGCGTGCTCATGTTCCGGCTCAAGAATTAAGGATGATACCAATCACTTGGCCATTTGCGGTCTGGGGGATGGACATGGTAGGGCCTTTCAAGAGTCCAAGGACAAGAAAACGCACCTCCTGGTGGCGGTTGATAAATTTACCAAGTGGGTAGAGGCAGAGCCGGTCAGCAAATGTGATGCAGCTACAACAGTTCTGTTTATCAAAAAGCTAATCTACCGCTTTGGTTACCCGCACAACATCATCACTAATAATGGTACAAATTTATCCAAGGGGGCTATGAAGAAATTCTGTGATGAAGAACATATCTGGCTTGATGTATCAGCCATGGCACATCCACAGTCCAACGGTCAGGCGGAGCGCGCAAATCAAGAAATTCTAAGAGGAATTAAGCCGCGACTTATGGTTCCTTTACAACGAACGCCCGGGTGTTGGGTCGAAGAATTACCTTCCGTCTTATGGAGCATTAGGACCACCCCTAACAGGTCCACGGGTTTCACGCCCTTCTTTATGGTGTACGGCGCTGAGGCCGTATTACCCAGCAACATCCGACATGACTCACCAAGGGTGGCGGCTTACGTTGAGACAGACAACAAGACGGCACGCCGAGATGCATTGGATGCTTTGGACGAGGCATGAGAGTTAGCAGCAGCCCCATCGGCAATTTATCAACAAGATCTGTGCCGCTATCACTGCCACAGGGTCAAGACCTGGATGTTCCAGGAGGGCGACTTGGTGCTCCGGCTGATTCAGGACCAGACAAATATGCATAAATTATCACCTCCATGGGAAGGACCCTTTGTGGTCAGCAGAAATCTCAACAACGGGTCATATTACCTCGTTGATGTCCGAAATAACTCAGATACAGCGGGTCAGGAGACCCGTCGGCCATGGAACATCGCGCATCTCCGGCCTTATTTCACCTAAGGGTGTAAAGATCTACCATTATACACCATCATTGTACATGCCATAGTTATATGAATAAACAATGAAGTCTCTGTTATTTCACAAGAGAAGATTAAGCAATATTCCGGTTGATACATCAACTAAGGTCGGTGAACGACAGTAGATGCCTAGTAGCCAGGCATTATGCCACAAAATCCGGCTGAAAACAATGAGTCACAGCGAGGGCGGCTTCTCGCCTTCGGGTGCAGCTTCTAATGCCTATCCGCCGGCGCTTGGCATCGTATTGCTGAACGGTGGTAGACACCTATTAAGCTGGGCATTTTGCCACAAACAAAAAAAACGACTAAGGCAATTAGTCGTGGCGAAGGCGGCTTCTCGCCTTCGGGTGTAGCTTCTAACGCCTATCTGCGGGCGGGTTACGCCGTAATTGCTGGGGGGGCTTCTTACCGACGGGTATCGCTTCTAACACCCTATCAACCGGCTCTATGCCATCTCCGGCTAACCAGTTTAGCTGTGGTTGTGAGAGGTTTTTTACCAACAGGTAGCTAACGTCTCATGACCTGCGAACGACGGCTTTCTGCCTCCGAGTAAAGCTTCTAATGCCTATTAGCCGGCCTAAGGCCATGTAAAAATAGCTAAGATAACTTAGCTGCGGTGAACGGCGGCTTCCTACCTTCGGGTACAGCTTCTAATGCTTATTAACTGTTCTCATAAAAATCCAGCTAAGGAAAAATTAGCCGCGGCGAGGGCGGCTTCTTGCCTTCGGGTACAACTTCTAATGTTTACCCACCGGCGTTTATGCCATATTGTTACTTCTAGGTGTATCTTCTAAAAATGCCTTATCGGCCAGGCTCTATGCCATTTTTGGCTAACCATATCAGACGTAATAATCAAAGAGGGAGTCACCGCCTCCGGGTGTGGTTTACCTAATTTTTGGCTGCAGGTGTCTTATATGATGACAAGGCAACTGTAAATAACTCGAAGCATACAAACACAAGTGGCAGACCAAAGGCCGGATCATCTTATAAAGACAAATTTCAGACAAGTTTTCATCTAACTATTACACTCCCAGAGGAGATCAAAATTTCAGACAAAGTGTTTTTCAGCCGTCACATGGAGGGTTAAGCTGATACAAAGATCTTACAGCAGCAGCTAGTTAGCTGGTGGGTCATCCTGTGCCGGCTCTTCTGGGGCCTTGATCTGGAGGTTGTCCAAATCCCAATTGCAGTTCATTAGAGCTGCAAAAGAGCCCTCAAAAAAGGGTGACGGGTCAAGATCTGGAGCAAAAAGATCCTTACTCCGAGCAGGCGTCAACTCTTTGGACTCGTATAAAGGACCCCGAACTCTCTTCTGCTCCGGATCATACGTCGCTTGATAAGTTGACAGATCAATCTCCTCCGCCAAGACAGAAGCTAACACCCAGGACTCTTACATACATCGGCCGTAGTCAGCATCAGTAAACTCCAAGCCGTCATCTTTTCTTGAAGGGAAGCCCTCCATCATCTCGGCGGCTGTCAGGCCCGGAGCAAAGGACAAAGCACGGCTGATGCCCGCAATGGCCCCTTGGCGGGCGGCTGATTTCTTGAGTTTGAGGATCTGTTTTGGCATGGTGGAGAAGAGCTCTAAGACACCCCTAAGAGTCGCCGGAATTTTCTCCTTGTATTGCACGGCCTTGATAGTGCAGATCGCACCACAGTACAACTGCTTAGTCAAGGTATAGATGGCCTTCAAAGGCAGCAGGCTATCAGAGAACAATTGCCGGATCCTAGGACCTGTATAAACCGGATAATTCAGATGAGTCGCCAGTCTAAGTAAAAGATGCAACCATTTGAAACACAAAGTTATAAGAAGCTTACCAAATAGGGCAGCTGACATTTTGCTTATGTGGTGCTTCAAGCCTTGGAGTTCATCCGCCACAGCTATCAGCCGCTGGTCGGTGTCATCCGCCCGTTGGGTCAAGGCGGTCTTCTCAGAATTGGTTGACTCCTTAAGAGCAGCGAAATCAGCCTTGATTGTGGCCAGCTCTTCAGAGAGAAGCCAGCACTTTTCATCAGCGATGCTGTGGGCTTCTTGTTGAGCCGCCAAGTTGGCCTTCAAGTCCGTCAATTCTGACCCGACTTCGTTTAAAGCTTCCTGTGACACGTCAAAATACAGGATAAGTCGCTGGAATGGAAGACATGTCAAATAAGGAAAGTTAAAGACAAAATTATGCAAGTCTCAAAGCGGATTGCAAGCAATATGTTTGACACTTGGGGGCTAATGTATATTTGATCTTCGAGCTTACAACACAGTTTCGGCTCATCTTCATCAAAGTTAATCTGGAACTTGGGGGCTACGATATGGCTCTTCAAATTTGCTTATAATGAAAGCTCCGACTCAAAGTCATCAAGTTTGAGTCGGCCCTTGGGGGCTACCATTGGCTTTTCCCGTTATCTACAGTGAAGATCCGACCCAACTCTAACATGTTGACCGACCCTTGGGGACAAAGGCCTTGGATTTTCTACAAAGGATCAGGAAAGACCCGGTTCACCTCTTAACTAGATTGAACCGGCCCTTGGGGCTAAGTAAGGTTATAGCAGCAAGAGGAATACCTCATATTTTGTCTTCATCAAAGTTACCAGCCAAAGCTCCAGATCCCGGCTGGTGGTAAGCCGGTTTGTATACCCGGCATGTAGTTCCTCGGCCGTCATCTTCTCAAAGGAAGAGTGGAAATCCAGCTTCTTGGAGGCCTCAGTAGACTCTTTATGCCTGGTCAGCACATGAGCCGGAGGGGACTTGAGAGAAGAACCGGTGATCATAACCTCCGGGGTTGCAGTGGCCTTGGCAGGACTTGGCGGCTTTGAAGGACCCCTTAGAGGGCTCTCCAGGATGATATCTTCAGTAGCTGGCTCAGTAGAAACAACTGGCGGATCTACATCTGGTTGTGGATCCTCCGGTTGTTCCTGCTCCGGCTCTTCAGCGGCAGGACTGGGGGAGGGCTTGTTGGTCTTCCGACGCTTGGCCTGAGCACTGCAAGATAGAAAAGTGAGAATCCAAAGGATATTACTACCCTACAAAGAACCAGATATTATAATGTAAAGACTCTTACAGCGGGTTGATCTTCGGAGGTGGCAGAACGGTTGCCAAAGAGTCGCCGGAGGAGGGCAACTTCTAAGATGAAATTCAAGAAGGATGAGACGGCACCAAGGTTATAAAGAGAATTGAATCAAACAAGAAACACATACCTCAGCAGGGTGTTTCTCACAGCCAGCGAATTTGGCAAGCCGGACATAAGCTCAGTAGAGCCGGCACTCCGGGTCTGGCGATGTTCAGCCTGTTGTCGCTTTTTCAAAATAAAATCGGGAGCCAGATAAGTGAGAGGATGAGAAAGAGGAACTTTTCTGGCAACCCGCCGCGGCTTTCGGGGGACAGAATATTCCGAGCCGGAAGAGACATAGTTTACCTCAAGGGCATTGGCGCGGCTGGTCTCCACTTCATCCTACGAGTAAAACAAGCATTAGTAAAACAGGAAGGCAAAGAATCAAGCAAACAACTAAACTTTTACCTCTGATCTGGATGACTGTGGCGGGTCGAACCACTCCTCTCGCGGGGCGTCTTTCTTTGGCTTCTTGACTGGGGCCTTCTTCTTGAGCTTCTTCAGAGGAGGAACGTACTCCTTCTTCCAGAAATCAGAGTCGGCCTGCGAAAATAACCCGGAGAAGAATAATAGATCAGCAAGGTGCAAGCAACACCCAAGAGACGGATGGGAAGAAATTAACTCACAGCTGGAGCCGGATTGTTGACGTTGAAAGGCGCTAGACCAATGGCGCTGCATGAGCTGGAGGCTTCATGGACAAGGCTCCGGATGACAGTGGTAATGTCATCCTCTATCAAGGTTGATTTGCTGAAGCACAAGGAACTGTCATACTTGCCTTCATATTCACACATAAGCCGGCTTCTACGGCTTAAGGGCATGATCCACCATGAAATCCAGCAGCGAATCAAATCTAGACCGGTCAAACCTTTGGCCATGAGTGCCTTGATCTTGGCATGAGCCGGCTCATACCTGGCACACTCTGAAACTGAGAGCCGGCCGGGAAGCTCTGAATCTGTCCTGAGCCAGGAGGGGCGATAACCCAGCAATGGGCGCTCATCTTTAGGAGAGGTGTCCTTGCAGTAGAACCAAGTCTTATTCCAATCCTTTGGATGACTCGGCATCTGCGTAGCCAGAAAAATGATGTCTCTGCATCGTTGAATGGAAATACCGCCAACTTCCAGGCTCGGACCGCCTTTCATTTTGGTTTGGCGGTTGGCATAGAAGAATTCTTGAAACAATCCCACAGATGGCTTGATTTGCAGGAAGGCTTCGCAGAGCACTTGGAAATGGCATATATTTGAAACGGAATTGGGGGCCAAGTTTTGAGGGTGAAGTTTGTACAAATAAAGAATGTCACGGAAGAATTTAGAGCCGGGCGGCACGAACCCTCGCTCGATATGGTCAGAGAAAACCACTACTTCTCCTTGTTGGGGAGAGGGCCGAGTCTCGTCACCTGGAACCCGCCAGTGAAGGACCTCCTTGGAAGGAAGGGTGCCCGCGTCAATAAAATCCTCTAAGTACTCTTCTGTGATGCTAGAGCCGACCCAGTTGCATGAGTTGGAAGCACGGGACATGGCAGCGGCTTAAAAAACTGTACAAATTAAAGATGCGGCGAGTTAAGAGCAAGCAATATCTGTAACGGCTTACGATTTTAAGGACTCTACAAATACTACGCCATAGTCCGGCTAATGAGAGCCGGAGAGGTTTGGCGGGTCAACAAGGGAAGGAGGAGCAAAATTTGGCGAAGTCCTGAAAACAGGTTTCGCAAACTACCGATACAATTAAGGATCTATAAAAGCAGGGAAAAAAGATCTCATTTTCGACCTAGCGAAGAACAGGTGAAACAGAAAGGAATAAAACTAAGCCGCAACGGTCTGCGCATTGCGCACGACCGCCCCGTACGCGGCGGCACAGCAAGGACGCGCGCTAAAGGCGTCGACGGCGTTGGAAGGCAACAACGGCGACGATGGAGAAGCCCAAGCGGCGGCGGTGGAGCTTTCCACGAAACCCTATTATGGCGGCGATGGATTTAAAGAGGAGAGCTGGGACTCACCAAGGTTGAAGCGGCAGACACGGAAGAGACTCTGGCTTGAGTCAGGTTGATGTAGCGGCCTGGTTGGTGAAGCTGCGGAGACGGTGCCGGAATACGAGTACATTGGAGCGACGACGACAGGAGGAGGAAGAAGAATGAGTGGGAGAAGGAAGTTTTCCGCCCGCACAAGTCTTATTTAAAGAGGAGACGAGGCATGCGCGAAAATCTAGGCGACGGAAACAATTTGACCGAAGCAGACGCCTCGATTTTCAGGCTAACCATTAATAAAAGATTCGGTGATACGTCAGCAGATCTCGTGACGTCACGCCGGGTCATCATCGGGCGGCTCACCGAAGAGCAGAAGATAAGGATGAAGTGAGCAAGCTCAATTCAACCTGGGGCCTAATGTTGGGGATATAACCCCGCAATATGACCCACCCTTGGTGGCTTCGTGTCATGTTGATGGCTCGTGAGCCGGCCCAAGGGTGAGCCGTAAAGCCAACGGCCCATGAAGATAGACGGCTCATGGTGTGGGCCGCAAGGTGGCCCGGACTGAGAAGACCCGGGCGTGAAAGCCGCTCGGAATCGGTTTGGACAAAGAAAGATAGAGTAAGACTCGGAGGGACAATGAGACTTGGTTAATCAATTGTAAGACCCATGGTCCTGACCTCCTATATAAAGGCAGACCCGGGGCGACTTAGGGATGTGGTGATCGAGAACTAGGTCAAGCCTTAGCTCCTTTGTAATCGATTCAACAAGCAATACAAGCACAAGCAGGACGTAGGCTATTACCTCGACTTGAGGGGCCGAACCTGGGTAAACTCATGTCCTTCATCCCAATCAACCCCTTTGATTCCATCACATCAGCGATGGCCTCGAATCCAAGTCCTCACCCGGACATCTACCGTGATAAATCCACGACAGATATCAATAAGATAATATGACCTGTTGTTGAGATTTCTGACCACAAAGGTCCTTCCCATGGAAGGGACAACTTGTGCGCATCTGTCTGATCTTGAATCAAACACAACACCAAGTCGCCTTCTTGAAACATCCGGGTCTTAACCCTGCGGCTATGGTAGCGACACAGGTCTTGCTGATAAATCGCCGATCGAGCCGCCGCCAGATCACGCTCTTCATCCAAAGCATCCAACGCGTCTTGACGCGCTGTTTCATTATCCGCCTCAACGTAAGCCGCCACTCGCGGTGAGTCATGACATATTTCACTTGGTAGTACGGCCTCTGCGCCATAAACCATGAAGAAAGTTGTATAGCCTGTTGATCTGTTGGGAGTAGTTCTGATGCTCCATAAGACTGATGGCAACTCCTCTACCCAACATCCTGGTGTTCGCTGCAAAGGAACCATAAGCCGGGGCTTGATACCTATCAAGATCTCCTGGTTAGCACACTCTGCCTGACCATTGGATTGTGGACGAGCAACTGCAGAAACGTCAAGCCGGATGTGCTCACTTTCATAGAACGCTTGCATAGCCCCCTTGGATAGGTTCGTACCATTATCTGTGATGATACTATGAGGGTAACCAAAACGGTAAATCAGCTTTTTGACAAACTGAACCGCCGTAGCCGCGTCACACTTGTTGACCGGCTGAGCCTCCACCCACTTAGTAAACTTGTCCACCGCCACCAAGAGGTGGGTCTTCTTATCCTTGGATCTCTTGAAGGGCCCGACCATATCAAGCCCCCAGACCGCAAACGGACAGGTAATTGGAATCATTCGCAATTCCTGAGCTGGTACATGAGCACGTCACCCGAACTTCTGACAACCATCGCACTTGAAAACCAAATCTTCTGCATCCTTGTGAGCCGGCAACCAGAAGAAACCATGCCGAAAAGCCTTGGCCACCCGAGATTTTGAGCCAGCATGATGACCACAATCGGCAGCGTGAATTTCATTCAAGGTTTCTTTTCCTTCTTCAGGTGAAACACAACGTTGAAAAACGCTGGTAACGTTACACTTATGTAACTCGCCATTGATGATTGTCATAGACTTAGACCGTCAGACAATCTGTCTTGCCAAGGTCTCCTCCTCAGGTAACTCGCCGCATGTCAAGTACGCTAAATAAGGCAGCGTCTAGTCGGGGATAGCATGTAGAGCCGCCACCAACTGCCCCTCCGGGTCAGGTATAGCTAAATCTTCCTCTGAAGGTAGCTTGACTGACGGGTGATGTATCACGTCCAAGAATACGTTAGGTGGCACCGGCTTTCACTAGGAGCCCAACCTGAACAATGCATCAGCCGCCTTGTTTCTGCGATGATCAATATGATCCACCTGATATCCCTTGAAGTGACCAGCGATGACATCCACCGCCTAACGATAAGCCGCCATCCGCGGGTCCTTGGAATCCCACGTGCCTGAAACTTGCTGGGCCATGAGATCAGAGTCGCCGAGACACCGCACCTAGCTCAGGTTCATCTCTTTAGCAACCCGGAGGCCATGAAGTAAAGCTTCATACTCAGCTGCATTGTTAGTACAAGGAAACATCAACCTTAACATGTAATAAAACTTATCACCTTTAGGGGAGGTTAAGACAACCCCAGCCCCTGATCCTTCCAGTTGCCTGGATCCGTCAAAGTGGATCGTCCAATATGTGTTATCCGGCTTCTCCTCAGGCGCCTGACACTCTGTCCAGTCATTTATGAAATCCACCAAGGCTTGAGACTTGACCGCCATGCGAGGCACGCATTTCAAATTAAGAGGTCCAATTTCCAATGCCCACTTAGCAATCCGGCCGGTGGCTTCTCTGTTTTGAATTATGTCCCCCAACGGTGCAGAGCTGATCACTGTGACCTGGTGCCCCAGGAAATAATTATTTAGCTTACGGTTTTCCATGAACACCCCATATACCAGCTTCTGCCAATGTGGGTATCTCTGCTTGGACTCTATCAGGACTTCATTGATGTAGTAAACCGGCCTCTGAACTGGATATTCTTTCCCTGCCTCCTTACACTCAACAACAATCGCGGCGCTAACTGCCCTGTTATTAGCCGCCACATATAGGAGCAAAGGTTCCTTCTCAGCCGGAGCAGCCAAGACCGGCGGCTTAGTGAGTTGCTTCTTGAGTGCTTCAAATGCTTCACCCGCCGCTGTACTCTAGACAAAGTTGTCTATCTTCTTCATCATCTGGTACAAAGGAATGGCCTTCTCACCCAAGCTGCTTATGAACCGGCTTAATGCAGCGATTCGACCTGCCAGGCGCTGAACATCATTGATGCATGCCGGCTTAGCCAGGGAGGTAATAGCCTTGATCTTATCTGGATTAGCTTCAATGCCTTGTTCAGAGACGAGAAAACCTAGAAGCTTGCCCACAGGGACTCCAAAAACACACTTAGCCAGGTTAAGCATCATCTTATAGACCCGTAGGTTATCGAAAGTTTCCTTCAAGTCGTCAAGTAAAGTCTCCTTCTTACTTGACTTGACCACAATATCATCCACATATGCATGAACATTGCGTCCAATTTGGCTGTGAAGATAGTTCTGCACACAATGCTGGTAAGTCGCCTGGGCACTCTTGAGACCGAAAAGGCATAGACACATAGCAGAAAGGACCAAAAGGCGTGATGAAAGCCATCTTCTCTTGGTCTTTGACTGCCATCTTGATCTAGTGGTAACCGGAATAAGCGTCCAGGAAGCATAAACTCTCACAACCTGCCGTCGCATCAATAATCTGGTCGATACGGGGGAGAGCAAACGGGTCAACCGGACAAGCCTTGTTAAGATCCGTGTAATCCACGCACATACGCCACGTGTCGTTCTTCTTAAGCACTAGCATCGGGTTAGAAGGCCACTCTGGGTGAAATACTTCCACGATGAACCCTGCTGCCAGAAGCCAGGCCACCTATTCCCCAATAGCTTTGCGCCGTTCTTCATTGAACCGCCGGAGAAACTGCTTAACCGGCTTAAACTTAGAATCCACATTAAGGTGGTGCTCAACAAACTCTCTCGGTACACCCGGCATGTCAGAAGGTTTCCATGTGAAGATGTCCTGATTCTCACGGATGAATTCGATGAGCGCGCTTTCCTATTTTGGATCCATATTGGCCCCAATAGTGAATTGTTGGGATGAGTCGCCCGGAGTGAAATCCACCAACTTGGTATCATCCGCCACAAACTTAAGGGGTGGCTCAGATTCCGTAGTAGGCTTTTTGAGTGGAGTCATGTCCTCCGGGTCAACATTTTTCTTATAGAACTTGAGCTCTACTTCAGCACAACTTGATTCTGCATAAGCCGCGTCTCCTTCCTCACACTCAATTGCCGTCTTCCAATCACCATGCACGGTAATCGTTCCATTTAATCCTGACATCTTGAGCTGTAAGTAGAAATAGCAAGGCCTAGCCATGAACTTGGCATAAGCCGGACATCCAAACAGGGCATGATATGGACTTTTGATCTTGACCACCTCGAAACACAAGGACTCCACCCTGTAGTTATATTAGTCGCCAAAGGCAACCTCCAAGGAGATTTTACCCACTAGATAAGCTGACTTTCCGGGTACCACACCATGAAAGACTGTCGAAGAAGGCCTAAGGTCCTTGTCGAGCAACTTCATCCTGCGAAAAGTGTCGTAGTACAGGATATTAATGTTGTTGCCGCCATCCATAAGTACCTTAGTAAACACATAGCCTCCCACTTGGGGGCGACCACCAAAGCCAGCTGCCCCGGGTTATCAACATGCGGCGGGTGATCCTCTCTACTCCAAGTTATGTCGTACTCAGACCACTTCAAGTATTGCGGGAGAGCCGGCGTGACTGCATTAACCGCCCGCTTGCACACCTTCTGGTCTTGTTTGTCAAGGCAGGTTGTAAAAACATGATATTGACCCATGCTGTGCTGCTTTGGGTTACTCTGATACCCAGATTGGCTATTCTGCTGCTGGTTGCCGGCACCAGATTGCTGATGATGGCCTCCTTGATTTCCCTGACCGTGATAACCGGATCCTGATCCGCCGCCAGTGCCAAGACCGGCTCCTGACCCGCCGCCAGTGCCAAGACCGGCTCCTGACCCGCTTGGCCCTGAGTCGCCCGGCAGGCCACCACCATTGTTATGATGCTGCCGCAAGCTATAATCCCGAAACTGCCGCATGATGTGGCAATTCCTCCACATATGACCCGCCGGCCTGTCGGGCCGGCTATGCTCCGGACAAGGTTTGTTAAGCATCTCCTCCAAATTGAACGGAGTTTTACCCTTATTAAACAGCTGTTTGAAGTTCCCGTTGGCCTTAGCACGGTTGTTCCTGGCACTGGTGTTTGCCACCAATTCTGACTCGCCATCTGGATTCTTCCTTTTGCTATGGCTGCCGCTGCTAACCGCACCCTTGTTGTTGTTATTCTTCTTACCCTGATCTGACTTCTCTTCATCAGAGCCTGGGTATTTCGTATTGTTAGAGTCGGCGTACTTGGAGAGAGCCGCCATGAGCTCCCCCATGTCTTGACACGAGCGCTTGAGCCGGCCAAGCTTTTGCTTTAAAGGCGTAAAATGGCAATTCTTTTCTAGAATCAAAACTGCTTGAGCCGCCATGCTCTGCTCAGACGAGTGGATGATAGTTGAGACCCGCCAGACCCAATGATGAGCCGATTCGTCCTCCTATTGCACACAGTGATCTAAATCCACAATCGTCATGGGCTGCTTGCATGTTCCTCAGAATTTTTTGATGAACTTCACCTTGAGATCCGCCTAGGAATTGATGGTGTTGGGTGGCAGACCCTTCAACCACGTGCGAGCCGGTCCTTCCAGCATCATGATGAAATATTTGGCACATACTGCGTCGCTGACGTCTAACATCTCCATGGCCAGCTCATAGCTTTCAATCCAGGCCTCTGGAGGTAGGTCACCAGTATAATTTGGGACCTTGCGTGGGCCCTTAAAATCCTTTGGCAAGCGCTCATTCCACAAAGCCGGTACTAAGCACGGTACCCCCACAGCCCTGGATGTTACTCCCGCTCCTTCCAAGATGGAAGGTGCATCTGCAGGTTCTTGATGAGCCGCCGTCGTTGCCAGATCCGCCGCCCCTGGTTGTGCTCTTGCCCGATCCACTAGCGCATGTGCATCCAGAGCCGCCTGATCAACTCGCGGCGGGTTTCAGTGCCGATCACTGCTAGAAACCGCCGGTGACTTATAACGCCGGCTGTAGCTGCGGCTAGGGATGGGGGTTGAATGCACATGACTCCGGCTGTAAGTGTACTTCTCCTGCTGGGCCATTGTCGTCTGTAGGTATCCAATAGCGTTCCGCACCTCCTCTGCGAAAGGCGCCTTGTTCGGGATAGGGATTGTACCAAGCTGAGTTGCTGCCGCAACCATGTTCTCTGTCGGGTTAGAATAATGACCCACCGGCGTTGGGAAAGACATTGGTGAGGCCTGGTTCCATCGGGGCGGGTTAAGCTGAACCACCGCCCGGCTTCCAGGTACTTCCGCGGTCTGTCCTGTTCCCGGCGTGTTGAAAAGATTCCTGGCCTCATACTGATCCGGCAAGTGGGACTGATGCCTCATCCGCTGAACCACCGCTGCAGATTGCTGCTGCAGCTCTAGGCGAAAAGCATCCACCTTAAGGCACTCCGCCTCTGCCTCCAACTGCTCCTTCAGCGCATTGATCTCTTGCTGAACCTCGGTCATCTAGTCCTTTAGCCTCACGATCTCCGTGTTCTGGACTGCTTGATTTTCAGCTATGACCTCCGTGGCCATCAGGGTTGTAAGCTCATTCATCAGATCTAGAAGAACCTGAGCCGGCAACCTACCAGCCCCCGATCCTGCTGCGCCGGCGGCTGTGCTGCTCAGGGCCGGACCTAATCCTACCATGAAGATGGCAGCACGGCTCGGCGGCTCGTAATCCTCTGGCTCATGATATTCTGACTCGGGGTAAGGCTTGTCGTAGCCCCCGAGCCTGCCATTGTGCAGCTGATAAATTGATTCCGTCTCTCCGCTCAAAGATTCATCCTTCGAACAGATGAGAGTTTCCTACGACATAGATCCTTCAAGATCCATGCCTTGAGTAAAGCCGACGAAGACATGCTTCTCAGCCGGGTCAGCACGGGCGGATTGCTCGTGTCGGGCGGGTTGCGTGCGCTAGGCCGGCTCGACGATGTCAGTGTAGACATCTGGCCCCTGTTCAGATCCGCCGATCTTGCTGATGAAGACGTGGATTCCGCCGAAGGGGATATGGAAATCGTACTCAATTGAGTCGGCCTCAGGGCCCCAGCCAGCGTCATCGATGTAGAGCCGGCCATGACGACTCTTGTTCATCCTGCCAACAGCATACCCATCGATCCCTGGGAGAGAGCCCTTTGAGAACTCAACACCACCGAGCACTAGCCCCATGGTGGGTGCCAACTATCATGGTTTTGTCACGGCAGATGTCCGAAGACTTAAGTTCGAGGCCATCGCTAAGGTGATGGACTCAAAGGGGTTGGTTGAGATGAGGGACACGAGTTTACCTAGGTTCGGCCCCTCAAGAAGAGGTAAAAGCCTATGTCCTTCTTGTGTGGTATTGATTGGAATATCGATTACAAGGGAGCGGATTCGCTTGACCTAGTTCTCGATTGATTGGTTTCTGTCTAAGCCGCCCCAGGGTATCACCTTTATATAGGAGGTCAAGGCCTTGGGTTACATGAGTCATACACCGACTCTTACAACATAAACAATCCTGTCTCTAAGTCGCGTTGCCTTCTTGGGCAAATCATCTTCGGGCGGCTTAACCGCCCGGGTCTTCATACCTTCTTCTGTCTGGGCCTCCGGCTTGGCCCATCTTGGTAAGCCGTCAGGCCTATGTCTTTCAGCCCACCTCTCCAGTCTTGATCATGAGCCGCCAGGTATGACCCGGCCCCACCTGGGCGGATCTTACCACGGGGTTATATCCCCAACAGGGCCCATGATGCGCTGCCACCTCCTCCGTGTCGCAACATCGACCCCAAGTCCAGGCGTGAAGCGCGCCCACACGACGAGCCCTGCGGGCCGTGAGCAAGGGCAAGGGAGGAAGTGACCTGTCAGGTTGTGCCTCAGCCACGCATCGAAGCACGCGTGCTCCCCACATTGCTGAACTAGCACCGCGACCGGGCACCACTTGAGGCGGCCCCTCAGGAGCGTCGAGATCAGGTCCCACCCGCACGTGAAGCAGCACTCGTCGAGCTGGTGGGCTGCCTCGCCATCGCACTGGAGCTCCATCCAACTACATGACCCTGCAAGTTCAAACCCGATTTGTTGCCTTGCTACGACGGCACTACGGACTCTACCAAGTTCTGAAAGCACAATATGCTCCCTTGGTGGTTTTGATAATTCATGACAACATACATTGTCCCTTGGACTAACACCTGTATCTGGTATATTTCAGATGATAGTCCATGAAGATCTGAGTTGGCAAAAAGGTTGAGGAGATTGTGGAATTACCCCAAGATGCAAGGAAATAGGTTGGTCAAGCTTCAAGCAAGAGGACTCTACATTTCATATTTGTGAGAAATCACTTTGAGTCTATAGGAAAGCCAATACTATTAAAAGGGGGTAAAGTTTTGATGGTGAACAATATGCTCAAACATGCATAAGTGACGGTCACCAAGACATCCACATTCTCTCCCACCAAAGTCTGTCCTAAGCCAAATATACCAAATCGGTGCAACCAACTTTACTATCCCGGTACCACCGAGTTCCAAACCCTAGACAGACTCAGCCAAACCCTAACACTTAGGTGTAGCCGACACTACACTCGGTGCCACTGTTGGGTTGCCAACTTTCTGTTACGCAAATTCTCATTTTCAGTTCGACCAAGAATGGTGAATCGGCGTCACCGAGTTTGGTAATTCTGACTATTAGTCACCTTGTCGGTGCAACCAAGAGTTATATATCGGTCCATCCAAGATTCAAAAGTTGCCACTTTTTGTCACTTCGGTACCACCGAGTTTACACTTTGGTGTCACCGAGTCTGACTTATTGTGTGTAACGGTTGGATTTTTGGAGATGCCTATATATACCCCTTCACCACCACCCACTCAATAGAGAAGCACTTAGAACTATTCCATACCTATCCTACTCAGTTTTCTGAGAGAGAACCACCTACCCTTGTGTTGAGGTCAAGATCTTCCACTCCAACCATATGGATCTTGACTTCTAGCCTCCCCAAGTTGCTTGCCACCAATCCCATCTCTTCTACCAAGCCAAATCTATGAGAGAGAGAGATTGTGTGTTGAGGAGTCTATCATCTTGAAGCACAAGAGCAAGGAGTTCATCGTCATTACCGAGCCTATTATCTTTTGGAGGGTGGTGCCTCCTAGATTGGTTAGGTGTCGCTTGGGAGCCTCCTACTTCGTGTTGTGGAGTGAACAAAGAATTTTGTAAGGGCAAGGAGATCGCCTAATTCATGAAGATCTACCCATAGTGAGGCTAGTCCTTCATGGACGGAAGCCGCATGGAATAGTCAAGGTTGCTTCCTCATGGAACCCTCCATGGGTAGAGCCCTCCGTGGACTCTCGCGAGCGTTACCCTCCGTGGGTTCAAGACTCCATGAACTTGGACGTATGATAGCACCACCTATCGGAACCACGGGAAAACTCATCGTGTCATCACTTGTGTTTGATCTTCCTATCCCATCTCTTTACTTACATGTGCAATGTCTTTACTTTCCGCTGCCATACTCTTAGAGTTGCATGTGTAGGTCTGTTAGACTATCTAGACTTGTTGAAACCATTAAAATCTGCCAACCAATTAACTTGGGAAAAGGTTAGGTTTTAAATTTCTACTATTAGTCTATTCACCCCCCCCCTCTAGACACGCCTCTCTCGATCCTACAAGTGGTATCAGAGCTTTGGTCTCCATTGCTTCGGTTTAATCACCATGGAGGAATATGGATGTGTCTAGTGTAGAGAGTTTGAGTTGTAGAGTGCCCATTCTTGATGGAGAGTACTATAGTTAATGGAAGAATGCCATGATTGATCTATTTAACAGATTCCATTTTACTAAATATATTGAACAACCCTATGTGCTCCTCATTGATGAGTTGCATCCCACACACGAAGAGGACTTTAACATGCTTGGTAACCTAAGAACTGTCAATCTTATTGTTAGAGGTTTACCAAGATTCGTGCTTTCTCAAATGAAGAACTTTGCTTGTGCCTATACCTTATGGACTGATTTGGAGAAACGATATCCAAATCTTTCCTTAGGAAATCTTGATGAAATTCTTCATAAAACTGTTGCTTTTCACAAAATGAAGCCTAGTGATCCAAACTTCGATAAATGTCTATTTGAGCTCCGTAATCTTATGCGTGCTAAAGGAGATGTCACCACTATCAACAACATTATCTTTGAAACCATTCGCATTCATAAACTTGAGCATTGTCATAATCACTATTCTAACGAATCTCTTGTTCTTTATGATGAGGATTTCCCACTTGATGATGACAATGTGGAACATGGTTATTATGAAGAAGATGAGTTGTTCGACATCGAGTATGAGAAGATCATGAAGAATCTGAGTCTTATGGCAAACTTTAGAGATTACATGTCCGGAGGAAAAGAGTGGATTCTTGACAGTGGATGTACGGATCATATGACTGGTGATAGAGACATGTTCCAAGATATCACGCCTAATCAAGGTCCTCGACGGTACGTGACCTTTGGAGACAACTCTGAGGGTAAGGTACTTGGCCTTGGTACGGTGGCCATATCTCATGATAGCTCTATTCAAAACGTCATGCTTGTTGAATCCCTTGGTTATAATCTTCTTTCCGTATCTAGACTGGCCGACTTTGGTTTCAATGTTTTATTTACGGAAATTGATTGCCAAGTGTTTCGTCGAGATAATCATAAAATGGTTTTTACTGGTTTCCGTAGAGGTGATCTATACATTTTTCATTTCACTAAAAGATCCAGGCCTCGCACTTGTTTAATTGCAAAATCTTCTAAAGGTTGGCTTTGGCATAGAAGACTTGGACATGTAGGCATGCGAAATCTAGATAAGCTAATCAAAGGTGATCATATACTTCAAGTTAAAGATGTTATCTTTGACAAAGATAAACTTTGTAGTGCTTGTCAAGCTGGAAAGCAAGTAGGTGGAAGTCATCTCATTAAGAATATCATGACTACTAGGAGACCACTCGAGTTACTTCAGATGGATCTTTTTGGTCCCAATGCTTACAAGAGTCTTGGTGGAAATTCCTATGGTCTAGTTATAGTTGATGATTTTTCCAGATTTACGTGGGTATTCTTTCTTGATGATAAGTCGCAGGTTCAAAAGATCTTCAAGAACTTCGCTCGCAAAGCGCAAAATCAGTTCGAAGTGAAGATCAAGAAGGTTTGGAGCGATAACGGATCGGAGTTCAAGAACACCCATGTGGATACCTTTCTTGACTAAGAAGGTGTCTCACATGAGTTCTCGGCTACGTACACACCTCAACAAAATGGAGTTGTTGAGAGGAAGAACCGGACGCTCATTGAGATGGCAAGAACGATGCTTGACGAATACAAGATGCCAAGACACTTTTGGGCAGAAGCCGTTGAAATAGCATGTCATGCCACAAACCGACTTTACTTGCACAAGCTTCTCGGCAAAACGGCATATGAGCTACTCACCGGTAACAAACCCCAAGTCAGATACTTTCGGGTATTTGGCTCAAAGTGCTACATTCTTGATAAACATCGTCGTACTAAATTTGCTCCTAAATCTCATGAAGGATTCTACTTGGTTATGGATCAAACTCTCACACTTACCGTGTCTACAACAACTTCACTCGAAAAGTTGAAGAGATGGTAGATCTGAAGTTTGATTAATCTAATGGTTCGCAAGTCGAACAATTGCCAAATGATGTAGGTGATAAGGATCCTTCGGAAGTCATACTAGATCTACCCATTGGCACGATTCGTCCCATGGAGGTGAAAGAAAGTACTTCATCAACTCAAGTGGAAGACCTTACCTCACGTCAAGGTGAACCTCAACATGACATGGAGGCATCCACAAGCGGTACTCGACAAGATGATGAAGAGGAGGAAGTGCATCATGAAGATCCACCACAACCACCTTCACCACCACCTCAAGGGAACGACACCTTCAACAACAACGAAGATGAAAAATATGATAATGAAGAAGAAGAAGAAGCTCCACCATCCAACAATCGGAAGCTGACCCGTGTTCGAGCTCAAGTGACCAAGAACCATCCCCTAAACCAAATCATCGGTGATATACAAACAGGGAGAATCACTCACTCTAAAACCCGTCTAGCTAACTTCTATGAGCATTATTCTTTCATCTCTAGCATTGAGACCTTAAAGGTAGAACAAGCTCTTGAAGACGCGGATTGGGTGAACGCAATGCATGAAGAGCTACACAACTTCGAGAGGAACGAAGTGTGGACACTCGTGGAGAAACCCTAAGATGAGCACAATAGCATCAGAACTAAATGGGTGTTTCGGAACAAACAAGACGAAGATGGTCAAGTTGTACGCAACAAGGCTCGTCTCGTAGCCCAAGGATATACGCAAGTCGAAGGTATGGACTATGGTGAGACTTACGCCCCCGTTGCTAGACTTGAAGCTATTCGTATTCTTCTTGCTTATGCCAATCACCATGATATCACACTTTATCAAATGGACATCAAAAGTACTTTTTTAAATGGTGAAATAGAGGAAGAACTTTATGTTAAGCAACCACCTGGTTTTTTGAATCCTAAGAAACCTAATCATGCTTACAAGCAAGCTCTTTATGGTCTTAAGCAAACCCCTCGTGCTTGGTATAAATGCTTAACGAAATTTCTCATCGAAAAAGGTTTTGAAATTGGTAAAATTGATGCAACCTTGTTCACTAAGAGAGTTAATGGAGAATTATTTGTATGCCAAATCTATGTGGATGATATTATCTTTGGTTCTACTAACCCTCAATTTAGTGAAAGATTTGGAAGGTTAATGTCCGAGAAGTATGAGATGTCTATGATGTGTGAGCTGAAATTCTTTCTTGGATTGCAAATCAGCAATCAAGAGAAGGAACTTTCATTTCTCAAACTAAGTACACCAAGGACTTGATCAAAAAGTTCAACATGCAGGATTGCAAAGGTATGAAAACCCCTATGCCCACTAGTGGACATGTTGACCTTACCAAGGAGGATGGACCGGTTGATCAAAAAATTTATCGGTCTATGATAGGTTCTTTGTTATATCTATGTGCATCTCGTCATGATATTATGCTTAGTGTTTGCATGTGTGCTAGATATGAATCCGCACCTAAAGAGTGTCATCTTTTGGCTGTGAAACGTATCGTGATATACTTGATACAAACACCAAACTTTGGCATTTGGTATCCCAAGGGATCTTCTTTTGATCTTGTTGGCTATTCTGATTCGGACTATGCCGGAGACAAGGTTGATAGAAAATCCACCTCAGGTACTTGTCAATTTTTAGGTAGATCTCTTGTGTCTTGGTCCTCCAAGAAACAAAACTCGGTATCTCTATCTACTGCCGAAGCTGAGTATATTGCTGCTGGATCTTGTTGTGCGCAATTACTATGGATGACACAAACGCTTAAGGATTATGGTATTCATGTTAAAAATGTTCCATTACTTTGTGACAATGAAAGTGCTATTAAAATTGGACATAATCCTATGCAATATTCTCGAACCAAGCATATCCAAGTTCGACATCATTTCATTCGTGATCATGTTGCCAAAGGAGATATCAATCTTAAGCATGTTCGTACTAACAAGCAATTGGCAGATATCTTTACTAAGCTACTTGATGAGAAGACATTTTGTCATTTGAGGAGTGAGTTGAACATCATTGATGCTTCAAACTTGAGCTAGACTCACTCAGTTGCAAGCAAGGAAATGAGCTTAATTATTGTCTCCATGATCCCATAACTCATTATCATATGCCATGGAATTCTATGCTCCCTTGTATTGCATCTAACCTTTTGTAGGTACTTGGAAGAACTTCATTCCACAAGATTGCCATCAACTCCAATCATAAGCAATCTTGTCATTACCAAGTATCCACAACCCTTCTTGAGGATGGAAGGAAGAAGATAACAAAAATATCCTTGACATATAATTGATCTTAGTTGCAAATCTATAGTGGTATCATGTCAATAGGATATATCCATTGTTCTTCCTTGCATGACTAACCTTTGTAGGTGATGAGTGTACTAGAACAAGAAGGATTGCTCCAAACTCAAGATGATCTTCATCAACCTCAAGCATCATCAACAAAAGTTCACCTATGAGCAGTGTCATCAACATCATTCAAAGGTATGTACTCATATCCTTGAAAAGGCTTTACTCCAAGTCGTGTGCTAAAGCAACTCAAGAGATATGAAGACATCAAAATGCTTAATCAAAAAATGGTAACCCCATTTTGATCTTAAACAATGAGTATGACTTGACCTATGATCAAGTATTCTTGCTTGGCTCCTAAGTCAATATACTCTAATATAGGTGACCAGGCCACCGCCCATCATTTAGTTAAGAAACTTGTGTGGTTTGCTCTCTTATTGCATGATTTCTCGTAACCACTCGAATCTTATCTATTTGATGTCCTTTGTAAATCTTTTGCATTTTCCTTTTGAAACAATTACATTTGTCTCTCTGGAAAAGAATCTTGGTTTATCTTTCGGCGTCACCGATATAAATAACTCGGTCCTACCGAATTCGCAGATAAGCTGCAACACACAAATCTTGGTACCATCGATTTATTAATCTCGGAGCCATCGATTCTCTTGGAGTTCAAATTTTATGTTTTCCTGATCCAGTTTACTTTGTTTATTGTTCCCAAGACAATCCTGTTCCTTCAATGACCCCTTCTCAAAAAAAACTTCATGCTAAAAGGGGAGAAGAAAACTCTAATTTGCTAAAGGGAGAGAAACTACATTCAATGATTCCCTTAGTCTTTTATTGGACCTACTTTTAATGACCCTTGATCTCCAGGATCCCTTCCTTATCAATGATCCCTATCACTACTCCCAAGTTTAACCTTTTTTGTACTTTATGCCAAAGGGGGAGAATATCAAAGCTTCATGCTAAAGGGAGAGTCACATGCTTATGCAAAAGGGGAGATAGGATTTAGGGGGAGAGAAAACTACTGTTGAATTTGATATCTTACTTTTCTCGCCCTATCCAATCCCAATATCTACATGCTAAGATTCAGGGGGGATGAACTATTACTTTCATATCTAAAGGGGAGAAAGTTCTAAAGAATTTATGCCTAAGGGGGAGACATATTAATCTTAAGGATTATCATACTTTATATGTTCTCCATATCTTGGTATCTTTGAGTTCCATTTGCTTCTGCTTAATAGAATACTCTTGTGTTTCCTAACATTTTTTTCTCAAGTGTGTCTCTACTACTAGAATGCTCAAGAGCTCAAGGTAAGTATATGCATCATATCTTTGATCAACATGATCTCTTGCTTCTTGCACATATTGTTTGCAAGAGTGAAGTATTGATCAAGGATATACATTTCATTCACATATATTGATGCATATAGTCAAGATACACATGACTCCTTATATCCCTTCATACATATGTGTGTCCATGCATACCAAAGAAAATATCCTTTAAAGGACTGCACACACTTAGGGGGAGCAAGTCTAAGTCATGTGTTTCTCAAAGTCTTCATTGCATCCGTGCATATCGTCATTTGAAGCTTTGATTGTATGTTGTCATCAATTACCAAATAGGGGGAGACTGAAAGCACAATATGCTCCCTTGGTGGTTTTGATAATTCATGACAACATACATTGTCTCTTGGACTAACACCTGTATCTAGTATATTTCAGATGATAGTCCATGAAGATCTGAGTTGGCAAAAAGGTTGAGGAGATTGTGGAATTACCCCAAGATGCAAGGAAATAGGTTGGTCAAGCTTCAAGCAATAGGACTCTACATTTCATATTTGTGAGAAATCACTTTGAGTCTATAGGAAAGCCAATACTATTAAAAGGGGGTAAAGTTTTGATGGTGAACAATATGCTCAAACGTGCACAAGTGACAGTCACCAAGACATCCACATTCTCTCCCACCAAAGTTTGTCCTAAGCCAAATATACCAAATCGGTGCAACCAACTTTACTATCCTGGTACCACTGAGTTCCAAACCCTTGACAGACTCAGCCAAACCCTAACACTTCGGTGCAGCCGACACTGCACTCGGTGCCATCGAGTTGGGTTGCCAACTTTCTGTTACGCAAATTCTCATTTTCGGTCTGACCGAGAATGGTGAATCGACGTCACTGATTTTGGTAATTCTAACGGTTAGTCACCTTGTCGGTGCAACCGAGAGTTATATATTGGTCCATCCAAGATTCAAAAGTTGCCACTTTTTATCACTTCGGTACCACCGAGTTTTACACTTTGGTGTCACCGAGTCCGACTTATTGTGTGTAACGGTTGGATATTTGGAGATGCCTATATATACCCCTTCACCACCACCCACTCGACAGAGAAGCACTCAGAACTATTCCATACCTATCCTACTCAGTTTTCTGAGAGAGAACCACCTACCCTTGTGTTGAGGTCAAGATATTCCACTCCAACCATATGGATCTTGACTTCTAGCCTCCCCAAGTTGCTTTCCACCAATACCATCTCTTCTATCAAGACAAATCTGTGAGAGAGAGATTGTGTGTTGAGGAGTCTATCATCTTGAAGCACAAGAGCAAGGAGTTCATCGTCATTACCGAGCCTATTACCTTTTGGAGGGTGGTGCCTCCTAGATTGGTTAGGTGTCGCTTGGGAGCCTCTTACTTCGTGTTGTGGAGTGAACCAAGAAGTTTTTAAGGGCAAGGAGATCGCCTACTTCGTGAAGATCTACCCATAGTGAGGCTAGTCCTTTGTGGACGGAAGCCGCTTGGAATAGTCAAGGTTGCTTCTTTCTGGAACCCTCCATGGGTAGAGCCCTCCGTGAACTCTCGCAACTGTTACCCTTCGTGGGTAGAAGACTCCATGAACGTGGACGTACGATAGCACCACCTATCGGAAACACGGGAAAAATATCATGTCATCACTTCTATTTGATCTTCCTATCCCATCTCTTTACTTACATGTGCAATGTCTTTACTTTCCGCTGCCATACTCATAGACTTGCATGTGTAGGGCTGTTAGACTATCTAGACTTGTTGAAACCATTAAAATCTACCAACCAATTAACTTCGGAAAAGGTTAGGTTTTAAATTTCTGCTAGTAGTGTATTCACCCCCCCCCCTCTAGACACACCTCTCTCGATCCTACAAGTTCCTACAACTCTACTCGCTAAGCGTCCGGGCTGCCAGCGGAGACACCAAGGTCATGGCATGCTAGTTCCCCATGGCGCTCATGGGCGGCGCACTCTCTTGGTTCCTGAACCTCCCGGTTGTTGGGGAACGTTGCATGGGAAACAAAAAATTTCCTATGCACATGCAGATCTATCCATGGTGATGAGCATCTACGAGAGGGAGAGTGGATCTACGTACCCATGTAGATCGCTAAGCGGGAAGCGTTAAGAAACGCGGTTGGTGTAGTCGAACGTCTTCGCGATCCAACTCGCCGTGCGTCCTGCGATCCAATCACGATCCGTCCCGCGATCCAATCACGATCCGTCCCATGAACTTGATCACGATCCGTCCCACGAACTTGATCACGATCCGTCCCACGAACTTGATCACGATCCTTCCGATCTAGCGCCGAACGAACGGCACCTCCGCATTCAGCACACGTACAGCTTGATGACGATCTCCACCATCTTGATCCAGCAAGAAGGAGTGGAGAGGAAGAAGAGTTCTTCGGCAGCATGACGGCACTCCGGCGATGGTGGTGGAGCTATTCCGGCAGGGCTTCGCCTAAGCACTGCAGAAATCCGATCTAGAGGAGAAACTATGCACTAGAGGGTAGGATTGCACGTGGCTGAAAATTCTGTCCAAAAACCCTAAAACCCTCTAGTATATATAGGAGGAGAGGAGGATAGGAGGCAGCCTTGGCTTCCAATCCAAGGAGGCTCGGCCGAACCAGGAGGGAGGAGTCCACCTCCTCCACTCCTAGTAGGATTAGGACTCCTTCCTTATTTTGCCTTTTTTTGCCTTTTTCCACCTTTTTCCTTTGGGGTTTTTCTTCCCAGCCGCATGGACCTTGTGTGGGACTTACACCAGCCCACTAAGGGCTGGTATTCACTCTCCCACTGCCCATGAAGCCTCTTGGGTCGAAATACCCCTCCCGGTGGTCTCCCGGTACACTACCGGCATTCCCGGTACACTACCGATGAGCCCGAAACTTTTCCGGCAACCAAAACAGGACTTCCTATATATGAATATTTACCTCCGGACCATTCCGGAGCTCCTCTTGACGTCCGAGAAATCATCCGGGACTCCGAACAACCTTCGGTCACCACCATACATAACTCTATACTACCGAAACGTCACCAAACCTTAGTGTGCAGACCCTGCGGGTTCGAGAACTATGTAGACATGACCGAGACACCTCTACGGTCAATAACCAATAGCGGGACCTCGATGCCCATATTGGTTCCTACATATTCTATGAAGATCTTTATCGGTCGAACCTCTATGTCAAGGATCCAGCCAATCCCGTATGATGTTCCCTTTGTTCTTCGGTATGTTACTTGCCCGAGATTCGATCGTCGGTATCTCCATACCTAGTTCAACCTCGTTATCGGCAAGTCTCTTTACTCGTTCTGTAATACAAGATCCCGTGACTAACACTTAGACACATTGCTTGCAAGGCTCATTGTGATGTTGTATTACCGAGTGGGCCCTGAGATACCTATCCGTCACACGGAGTAACAAATCCCAGTCTTGATCCATGCCAACTCAACAGACACCCTCGGAGATACCTGTAGAGCACCTTTATAGTCACCCAGTTACATTGTGATGTTTGATACACACAAGGCACTCCTCCGGTATCCGTGATTTGCATGATCTCATGGTCATAGGAACATATACTTGACATGTAGAAAACAGTAGCAATAAACTGACACGATCATGTGCTACGTTTGTAGTTTGGGTCTTGTCCATCACATCATTCTCCTAATGATGTGATCCCGTTATCAAATGACATCTCATGTCCATGGCCAGGAAACCTTGACCATATTTGATCAAAGAGCTAGTTCACTAGAGGAATACTAGGGACAGTGTGTTGTCTATTTACCCACACATGTAATGTGTTTCCAATCAATACAATTATAGCATGGATAATAAACGATTATCATGAACAAGGAAATAATAATAATAAACACTTTATTCATTGCCTCTAGGGCATATTTCCAACAGTCTCCCACTTGCACTAGAGTCAATAATCTAGTTCACATCACTATGTGATTTACATGGTAATGAATCGAACACCCATGCAGTTCTGGTGTTGATCATGTTTAGCCCTTGGAAGAGGTTTAGTCAACGGGTCTGCAACATTTAGATCCGTGTGCACTTTGCAAATATTTATGTCCTTCTCCTCGATGTAATCGCGGATGGAGTTGAAGCGTCGCTTTATGTGTCTGGTCCTCTTGTGAAACCTTGGTTCCTTGGCTAGAGCAATGGGACCAGTGTAATGACAGAACAGGTTCATTGGATTTAGTGCACTGGGCACTACTCCAAGACCTGTCATGAACTGCTTCATCTAGACACCTTCCTTCGCCGCTTCCGAGGCTGCGATGTACTCCGCTTCACATGTAGAATCGGCTACCATGCTTTGCTTGGAACTCCACCACCTTACCGCTCCCTCGTTGAGAATAAATATGTATCCGGTTTGTGACTTAGAGTCATCCGGATCAGTGTCAAAGCTTGCATCGACGTAACCCTTTACGACGAGCTCTTCATCACCTCCATAAACGAGAAACATTTCCTTAGTCCTTTTCAAGTACTTAAGGATATTATTGACCACTGCCTAGTGTTCCATTCCAGGATCACTTTGAAACCTTCCGGCCATACTTATGGCAAGGCTGACATCCGGTCTTGTGCACAGCATTGCATACATGATAGAGCCTATGCCTGAAGCATAGGGGGTGACACTCATCTTTTCTCTATCTTCTGCAGTCACTGGGCATTGAGTCTTACTCAACTTCACACCTTGTAACATAGGCAAGAACCCCTTCTTGGACTGATCCATTTTGAACTTCTTCAAAACTTTATCAAGGTATGTGCTCTGTGAAAGTGCTATTAAGCGTCTCGATCTATCTCTGTAGATCTTAATGCCTAATATGAAAGCAGCTTCTCCTAGGTCCTTCATTGAAAAACTCTTGTTCAAATATTCCTTCACCCTTTCCAGCATTTCTATATTGTTTCCAATCAGAAATATGTCATCCACATATAATACTAGAAACGCTATAGAGCTCCCACTCACTTTCTTGTAAATACAAGCTTCTCCATAAACTTGTATAAACTCAAACACTTTGATCACCTCATCAAAACGCTTATTCCAACTCCGAGATGCTTGCACCAGCCCATAAATGGATCGCTGGAGTTTGCAAACTTTGTCAGCATTCTTTAGATCGACAAAACCTTCTGGTTGCATCATATACAACTCTTCCTCAAGGAAACCGTTGAGGAACGCTGTTTTGACATCCATCCGCCAAATTTCATAGTCGAAATAAGCAGCTATTGCCAACATGATTCTGACAGACTTAAGCATCGCTACGGGTGACAAGGTCTCATCATAGTCAACTCCTTGAACTTGTGAAAAACCCTTTGCCACAAGTCGAGCCTTATAGACGGTGACATTACCGTCCGCGTCTGTCTTCTTCTTAAAGATCCATTTGTTCTGAATGGCCTTTCGCCCTTCAGGTAATACTTCCAAAGTACATACTTTGTTTTCATACATGGATCCCATCTCGGATTTCATGTCCTCTAACCATTTCTTGGAATCCGGGCCCATCACTGCTCCTCCATAGCTCGTAGGTTCATTGTTGTCCAACAACATGACCTCCAAGACAGGGTTGCCGTACCACTCACGAGTAGTACGCGGCCTTGTCGACCTACGAGGTTCAATAGTAGCTTGATCGGAAGCTTCATGATTATCATCATTAACTTCCTCTTCTACCATCGTAGGTTCCACAGCAACATCTTTCTGCACTGCGCTACTTTTTGGTTGAAGTAAAGGTTTAATAACCTCATCAAGCTCTATTTTCCTCCCACTCAATTCTTTCGAGAGAAACTCTTTCTCAAGAAATGTTCCGTTCTTAGCGACAAACACTTTGCCTTCGGATCTGAGATAGAAGGTATACCCGACTGTCTCTCTCGGGTATCCTATGAAGACGCATTTTTCCGCTTTGGGTTCCAGCTTTTCAGGCTGAAGCTTTTTGACATAATCATCACATCCCCAAACTTTAAGAAACAACAGCTTTGGCCTCTTGCCAAACCACATTTCATATGGCGTCGTCTCAACGGATTTTGATGGTGCCCTATTTAAAGTGAATGCAGTTGTCTCTAATGCATAACCCCAAAACGATAGTGGCAAATCAGCAAGAGACATCATAGAACGCACCATATCTAATAAGGTTCGATTACGATGTTCGGACACACCATTACGCTGTGGTGTTCCGGGCGGTGTCAACTGTGAAACAATTCCACACTGTCTTAAGTGACTGCCAAATTCATAACTCAGATATTCTCCTCCTCGATCAGATCGCAGGAATTTAATCTTCTTGTTACGATGATTCTCAACTTCACTCTAAAATTGCTTGAACTTTTCAAATGTTTCAGACTTGTGTTTCATCAAGTAAATATACCCATATCTACTTAAGACATCAGTGAAGGTGAGAAAATAACGATATCCACCATGCGCTGTAACATTCATTGGACCGCATACATCAGTATGTATGATTTCCAATAAGTCACTCGGCCGTTCTATTGTTCCAAAGAATGGTGTTTTAGTCATCTTGCCCATGAGGCATGGTTCACATGTGTCAAGTGATTAAAAATCAAGTGACTCCAAAAGTCCATCGACATGGAGCTTCCTCATGCGTTTTACACCAATATGACCTAAACGGCAGTGCCACAAGAAAGTGGTACTATCATTATCAACTCTACATCTTTTGGCATCAATGTTATGAAGATGTGTGTCATCACTATCAAGATTCAATATGAATAAACCCCTAACATTGGGTGCATGACCATAAAAGATATTACTCATATAAATAGAACAACCTTTCTTCTCTGATTTAAATGAGTAACCATCTCGCAATAAACAAGATCCAGATATAATGTTCATGCTTAATGCAGGCACTAAATAACAATTATTCAGGTTCATCACTAATCCCGATGGTAATCAAAGAGAGAGCGTGCCGACGGCGATCACATCAACCTTGGAACCATTTCCCATGCGCATCGTCACTTCGTTCTTTGCCAGCCTTTGTTTATTCCGTAGTTCCTGCTTTGAGTTGCAAATTTGAGCAACCGAACCGGTATCAAATAACCAGGCACTACTACGAGAGCTAGTAAGGTACGCATCAATAACATGTATATCATGTATACCTTGTTTGTTGTTGGCCGCATTCTTGTCAGCCAGGTACTTGGGGCAGTTCCGCTTCCAGTGACCAGTTCCCTTGCAATGAAAGCACTCAGTTTCTGGCTTGGGTCCATGCTGGGCTTCTTTACAGGAGTAGCAACTGCTTTGCCATCCTTCTTGGTTTTACCCTTCTTGCCCTTGCCCTTGACCTTGCCATTTTTCTTGAAACTAGTGGTTTTATTGACCATCAACACTTGATGTTCTTTTTGGAAGTCAGACTCAGCGACTTTTAGCATCGCAAACAGCTCGACGACTGACTTGTTCATCCCGTGCATGTTATAGTTCATTACAAAGCTCTTGTAACTAGGTGGCAGTGATTGAAGAACTCTGTCAGTGATCGCCTCTGGCGAAAGGGCAATTCTCAACTCCGCTAGACGAGTTGAATACCCAGACATTCTGAGTATATGTTCACTGATAGACCCGTTCTCCTCCATCTTGCAAGCATAGAACTTATCAGAGGTTTCATACCTCTCGATCCGGGCATTCTTCTGAAAGATAAACTTCAACTCCTGGAACATCTCATATGCTCCATGACGTTCAAAACGTCTTTGAAGTCCCGGTTCTAAGAGATACAATGTTGCACACTGAACTATTGAGTAATCTCTAGTACGTGCCTTCCAAGCGTTCTTAATGTCTTCGGAGGTCATGTCTTCTGGTTGGTCACCAAGCGGTGCATCAAGGACATATGATTTCTGGGAAGCCGTGAGGATAATCCTCAGATTACAGGCCCAGTCAACAAAGTTACTTCCATCATCTTTCAACTTAGCTTTCTCTAGGAACGCATTAAAATTCAGGGGTGCTACTGTGCGAGCCATTGTTCTACAACATAAATATGCAAAGTTTACTTAGACTATTGTTCAAGATAATGAGTTTATTAATCAAATTACTAAAGCTCCCACTCAAATTGACATCCCTTAGGTCATCTGAGTGTCACATGATCCAAATCCACCAACTCAAGTCCGATCATCACATGAGTTGAGGTGGCTTCAATGGTGAACATCATTATGTTGATCAAATCTACTATATGACTCATGTTTGACCTTTCGGTCTCTTGTGTTCCGAGGCCATGTCTGTACATGCTAGGCTCGTCAAGTTTAACCCTAGTGTTCTGTGTGTGCAACACTGGCTTGCACCCGTTGTATGTGAACGTAGAGTCTATCACACCCGATCATCACATGGTGTCTCGACACGACGAACTTTCGCAATGGTGCACATTCGGGGAGAACACAATTCATCTTGAAATTTAAGTGATGGATCACCTTATAATGCTACCATCGTCCTAAGCAAAACAAGGTGCATAAAAGGATTAACATCACATGCAATTCATAAGTGACATGATATGGCCATGAACTTGTGCTTTTGATCTCCATCTAGAAAGCAACAGCATGATCTCCATCGTCATAGGCATGACACCATGATCTTCATCATCTTGTTCTCCATCAACGTGTCACCATCGGGGTCGTCGCGCCCAACATGCTTCTACTACTATTGCTACCATTTAGCGATAAAGTAAAGCATTACATAGCGCTTAATGATTGACACGCAGGTCATACAATAATTAAAGACAACCCTATGGCTCCTGCCGGTTGCCATACTCATCGACATGCAAGTCGTGATAATCTATACATCACATGATCATCTCATACATCACACATATCACATCATGTAATTGGCCATATCACATCACAACATACCCTGCAAAAACTAGTTAGACGTCCTCTAATTGTTGTTGCATGTTTTACGTGGCTGCTACGGGTATCTAGCAAGAACAATTCTCATCTACGCAAAAACCACAACGGTGATACACTAGTTGCTTTTCAACCTTCTCAAGGACCGCCTTTGTCGAATCCGATCCAACTAAAGTGAGAGAAACTGGCACCCGCAAGCCATCTATGCAACAAGTTGCAGTCGAGGCAACCGGTCTCTCGTAAGCGTACGAGTAATGTTGGTCCAGGCCGCTTCATCTGACAATACCGCTGAACCAAAATCCGACCAAGGGAGGAAGCATCAACACCCACAAACCTTTTGTGTTCTACTCGAGATCTCATCTACACATAGACCTAGCTCATGATGTCACTGTTGGGGAACATCGCATGGGAAACAAAAATTATCCTACGCACACGCAGATCTATCCATGGTGATGAGCATCTACGAGAGGGAGAGTGGATCTACATACCCTTGTAGATTGCTAAGCGGGAAGCGTTAAGAAACGCGGTTGGTGTAGTCGAACGTCTTCGCGATCCAAATCGCCGTGCGTCCCGCGATCCAATCACGATCCGTCCCGCGATCCAATCACGATCCGTCCTGCAAACTCATCATGATCCATCCCGCGATCTCATCACAATCCGTCCCACGATCTCATCACGGTCCGTCTCGCAATCTTGATCACGGTCCTTCCGATCTAGCGCCGAACGGACGGCACCTCCGCGTTCAGCACACATACAGCTTGATGATGATCTCCACCTTCTTGATCCAGCAAGAGGGAGCGGAGAGGTAGAAGAGTTCTCCAGCAGCGTGACGGCGCTGCGGAGATGTTGGTGGAGCTATTCCGCCAGGGCTTCGCCTAAGCACTGCAGAAAACCGATCTAGAGGAGAAACTATGCACTAGAGGAACGGGTAGCACGTGGCTGAAAATTCTCTGCCAAAACCCTAAAATCCTCTAGTATATATAGGAGGAGAGGAGGAGGAGGCTTGGCTGCCAAAAAGCCAGCCCTTGGGTTGGCCAAAGTGGGGAGAAGAGGAGGACTCCTCCTCCAATCCTAGTAGGACTAGGATTCCTCCTTTTTTTGGACTTTTTCCACCTTTTTCCCTTTGGGCATTTTCTCCCAACCGCATGGGACTTGTGTGGGACTTCCACCAGCCCACAAAATGCTGGTATTTACTCTCCCACAACCCATGAAGCCTCTTGGGTCGAAATACCCCTCCCGGTGGTTTCCCGGTACACTACCGGCACTCCCGGTACATTACCGATTAGCCCGAAACTTTTCCGGCAACAAAAATGGGACTTCCTATATATCAATCCTTACCTTTGGACCATTCTGGAGCTCCTCGTGATGTCTGGGATCTCATCCGGGACTCCGAACAACCTTCGGTCACCACCATACATAACTCTATACTACCGAAACGTCACCGAACCTTAAGTGTGCAGAACCTGCGGGTTCGAGAACTATGTAGACATGACCGAGACACCTCTATGGTCAATAACCAATAGAGGGACCTAGAAGCCCATATTGGTTCCTACATATTCTACGAAGATCTTTATCGGTAGAACCTCTATGTCAAGGATTCAGTTAATCCCGTATGATGTTCCCTTTGTTCTTCGGTATGTTACTTGCCCGAGATTCGATCGTCGGTATCTCCATACCTAGTTCAACCTCGTTACCGGCAAGTCTCTTTACTCATTCCGTAATACAAGATCCCGTAAATAACACTTAGTCACATTGCTTGCAAGGCTTGTTGTGATGTTGTATTACCGAGTGGGCCCTGAGATACCTCTCCGTCACACGGAGTAACAAATCCCAGTCTTGATCCATGCCAACCCAACAGACGTCCTCGGAGATACCTGTAGAGTACCTTTACAGTCACCCAGTTACGTTGTGACATTTGATACACACAAGGCACTCCTCCGGTGTCAGTGAGTTGCATGATCTCATGGTCATAGGAACAGATACTTGACAGGCAGAAAACAGTAGCATTAAACTGACATGATCATATGCTAAGTTTGTAGTTTGGGTCTTGTCCATCCCATCATTATCCTAATGATGTGATCCCATTATCAAATGACATCTCATGTCAATGGCTAGGAAACCTTAACCATCTTTGATCAACGAGCTAGTCTATTAGAGGCATACTAGGGACATGGTTTTGTCTATGTATCCACACATGCATCTAAGTCTCCGATCAATACAATTATAGCATGGGTAATAAACGATTATCATGAACAAGGAAATATGATAATAACTAATTTATTATTGCCTCTAGGGCATATTTCCAATAGTCTCCCACTTGCACTAGAGTCAATAATCTAGTTCACATCACCATGTGATTTGCATTGTTATGAATCTAACACCCAATGAGTTCTGGGGCTCGATCATGCTTTGCATGTGAGAGAGGTCTTATAGTCAACGGGTCTGCGACATTCAGATCCGTGTGTACTTTGCAAATTTCTATGTCAAACCGTAAACACTGCTACCACACTCCACTTAGTACTATTCCAAATGGCTGCTCCACTATACGTATCCAGATTGCTACTACGAGTCATCCGGATTGGTGTTAAAGCTTGCATCGACGTGACTCTTTACGACGAACTCTTTATCACCTCCATAATCGAGAAACATCTCCTTAGTCTTTTAGTTACTAAGGATGATCTTGACCGCTGTCCAGTGCTCCATTCCAGGATCATTTTGAAACCTTCTGGCCATACTTATGGCAAGGCTGACATCGGGTCTTGTGCACAGCATTGCATACATGATAGAGCCTATGGCTGAAGCATAAGGGATGACACTCATCTTTTCTCTATCTTCTGCAGTCTCTGGGCATTGAGTCTTACTCAACTTGATACCTTAGAAAATAAGCGAGAACTCTTTCTCTGACTGATCCATTTTGAACTCTTTCAAAATCTTGTCAAGGTATGTACTCATTGAAAGTCTCATCAAGTATCTTGATCTATCTCTATAGATCTTGATGCTCAACAATTAGGTAGCTTTATCTAGGTCTTCCTTTGAAAACCTCTTTTCAAACAACCCTTTATGCTTTCCAGAAATTCTATATCATTTCCGATCAACAATAAGTCAACCACATATGCTTATCAGAAACTCTATAGTGCTCCCACTCACTTTCTTGTAAATACAAGTTTCTCGTAAACTTTGTATAGACTCAAAAACTTTAATCACCTCATCAAAGTGTATATTCCAACTCCGAGATGCTTGCTTCAGTTCATAGAAGGATCACTGAAGCTTGCACACCTTTTAGCATCCTTAGGACTGACAAAACCTTCTGGTTGTATCACATACAACCTTTCCTCAAGAAAGGAAACGATGTTTTGGCATCCACCTGCCAGATTTCATAATTGAAAAATGCAGCAACTGCTAACATAATTCTAACAGACTTTAGCATCGCTACAAGAGAAAGTCTCATCGCAGTCAACTCCTTGAACTTGCCGGAAACTTCTTTGCAACAAGTCAAGCTTTATAAATGGTGACATTCACCATCAGCGTCTGTCTTCATTTTAAAGATCCATTTGTACTCAACGACCTATCATCCAACGAGCAAGTCTACCAAAGTCTATACTTGGTTTTCATATATGGATCCTTTCTCGGATTTCATGGCATCTAACCATTTGTCGGAATCCAGGCCCATCATCGCTTCTCCACAGCTCGTAGGTTCATTGTTGTCCAACAACATGACCTCCAAGACAGGGTTGTCGTAGCGCTCAGGAGCAGTACACATCCTTGTCGACCTACAAGGTTTGATAGTAACTTGATCCAAAGCTTCATGCTCATCATCATTTACTTCCTCTTCAACTGACGTAGGCTTCACAGAAACAACTTCCTGCGCTGCGCTACTCTCTGGTTGAAATAAAGGTTCAATAACCTCATCAAGTTCTATCTTCCTCCCACTCAATTCTTCCAAGAGAAACTTTTCCTTGAGAAAGGACCCAGTTTTAGCAATAAACATTTTATGCTTGGATCTGAGATAGAAGGTTCACCCAACTGTTCTTAGGGTATTCTATGAAGATGCATTTGTCCGCTTTGGATTCGAGCTCATTAGGTGAAAACATTTTCCACACAAGCGTCGTAGCCCCAAACATTAAGAAATGACAGCTTAGGTTTCTATCAAACCATAATTCACACGGTGTCATCTCAACGGATTTAGATGGTGCCCTATTTAAAGTGAATGTAGTTGTCTCTAATGCATAACCCCAAAATTATAGTAACAAAACGATAATAGACATCATAGCACGCACCATATCCAATAGAGCACAACTATGACGTTCGGACACACCATCACACTATGGTGCTCCAGGTGGCGTGAGTTGTGAAACAACTTTCACATTGTCTAAAGTTGTATGCCAAACTCGTAACTCAGATATTCACCTTCACGATCATATCGCAAACATTTTTATCTTCTTGTCACGATGATCTTAAACTTCACTCTGAATTTGCTTGAACCTTTCAAACGATTCAGACTTGTGTTTCATTAAGTAAATATACACTATATCTACTCAAATCATCAGTGAAGGTAAGAAAATAACGATATCCACCGCACGCTACAAGACTCATTGGATTGCATACATCAACATGTATCATTTCCAATAAATCACTTGCCCGCTTCATCAAAACAGAATACGGGGTCCTTAGTCATCTTGACCAAGAGGCATGGTTCGCATGTCTCAAACGATTCAAAATTGAATGAGTCCAAAGATCCATCAGCCTGGAGTTTCTTCATGCGTTTTATACCAATATGACATTTAGCGGCAGTGCCACAAGTATGTGGTACTATTATTATTAACTTTGTATCTTTTTGGCATCAATGTTATGAACATGTGTATTACTACGATCAAGTTTCAACAAACCATTCTTACTGGGTGCATGACCATTGAAGGTATTATTCATGTAAATAGAATAACCATTATTCTCTAACTTAAATGAATAACTGTGTTGCAATGAACATGATCTAATCACGTTCATGCTCAACGCAAGAACACCAAATAAAATTTACTTAGGTTCGTCACTAATCTCGAAGGTAGAGAGAGAGCGTGCGATGTTGATCACATCAACCATGGAAACATTTCCAACACACATCATCACCTCACACTTAGCTAGTATCCGTTTCTTCCGTAGCTTTTACTTCGAGTTACTAACATTTAGCAACCGAACCGGTATCCAATACCCAGGTGCTACTAGGAGTACTAGCAAGGTCCACATCAATAACACATATATCAAATATACTTCTGTCGACTTTGCCAGCCTTCTTATCTACCAAGTATATAGGGTTCTTCCGCTTCAGCGACCGTTCTCCTCATAATCGAAGCACTTAGTCTCGGGTTTGGGTTAGACTTTGGGTTGCTTCACTGGAGCTGCAACTGACTTGCTATCCATGAAGTTTCCCTCCTTGCTCTTGCCCTTCTCGAAACTAGTGGTTTGACTAACCATCAACACTTGACGCTCCTTCTTGATTTCTACCTTCGCGGTGTCAAACATCGCGAACAGCTCAGGGATCATTATTTCTATCCCTGGCACTTTATAGTTCATCACCAAGTTCTAGTAGCTTAGTGATAGTGACTTGGAGAACTATTTATATCACTATCTTATCCGGAAGATCAACTCCCACTCGATTCAAGTGATTGTAGTACCCAGACAATCTGAGCACATGCTCAACGATTGAGCTATTCTCCTTCATCTTGCAGGCAAAGAATCTTGTTGGAGATCTCATATCTCGCAACACGGGCACGAGCCTGAGATACTAATTTTATCTCTTAGAACATATATGTTCCGTGACGTTCAAAACGTTTCGGAGCATCAATTCTAAGTCGTAATGCATGACGCACTAAACTATCAAGTAGTCATTAGAACGTGCCTGTCAGATGTTAACAACATCTACAAACAACGTTAGAGGGGTTGGCGCACTGAGTGGTGCATTAAGGACATAAGCCTTCTGTGCAGCAATGAGGACAATCCTCAGATCACTGAGCCAATCCGCAATATTGCTACCATCAACTTTCAACTCTATTTCTTCTAGGAACATATAAAAATTCAAGGGAGCTACAGCGTGAGCTAGTAATCTACAACATAATCTTGCAAAGACACTACTGACTATGTTCATGATAATGAGTTCAATGAATCATATTACTTAAGAACTCCCACTCAAATTGACATCCCTCCGGTCATCCGAGTGATACATGATCCAAATTCACCAACTCAAGTCCGATCATCACGTGAGTTGAGGTGGTTACAATGGTGAACATCCTCATGTTGATCATATCTACTATATGACTCATGTTCGACCTTTCGGTCTCTTGTGTTCTGAGGCCATGTCTGTACATGCTAGGCTCGTCAAGTTTAACCTGAGTGTTCTGCATGTGCAACACTGGCTTGCACCCGTTGTATGCGAATGTAGAGTCTATCACACCCAATCATCACGTGGTGTCTCGACACGAAGAACTTTCGCAACGGTGCACACTCGGGGAGAACACAATTTATCTTGAAATTAAGTGAGGTATCACCTTATAATGCTATCGTCGTCCTAAGCAAAACAAGGTGCATAATAGGATTAACATCACATGCAAATCATAAGTGACATGATATGGCCATGAACTTGTGCTTTTGATCTCCATCATGAAAGCACCGGCATGATCTCCATCGTCACCGGCATGACACCATGATCTCCATCAATGTGTCGCCATCGGGGTTGTCGCGCCCACCATGCTGCTACTACTATTGCTACCGTTTAGCGATAAAGTAAAGCATTACATAACGCTTAATGATTGACACGCAGGTCATACAATAATTAAAGGCAACCCTATGGCTCCTGCCGGTTGCCGTACTCATCGACATGCAAGTCATGATAATCTATACATCACATGATCATCTCATACATCACATCATGTAATTGGCCATATCACATCACAACATACCCTACAAAAACAAGTTAGACGTCCTCTAATTGTTGTTGCATGTTTTACGTGGCTGCTACGGGTATCTCACAAGAACAATTATCATCTAAGCAAAAACCACAACGGTGATACACTAGTTGCTTTTCAACCTTCTAAAGGACCGCCTTTGTCAAATCCGATCCAAGTAAAGTGAGAGAAACTGGCACCCGCAAGCCATCTATGCAACAAGTTGCAGTCGAGGGAACCGGTCTCTCGTAACCGTACGAGTAATGTTAGTCCGGGCCGCTTCATCTCACAATCCCACTGAACCAAAATCCGACAAAGGAAGGAAGCAATCTAAGCATCAACGCCCACAAACGTTTTGTGTCCTACTCGAGATCTCATCTACACATAGACCTAGCTCATGATGCCACTGTTGGGGAACGTTGCATGGGAAACAAAAAAATTCCTACACACACGCAAGATCTATCCATGGTGATGAGCATCTACGAGAGGGAGAGTGGATCTACATACCCTTGTAGATCGCTAAGCGGGAAGCGTTAAGAAATGCGGTTGGTGTAGTTGAACGTCTTCGCGATCCAAATCGTCGAGCGTCCCGCGATCTCATCACGATCCGTCCCGCGATCCAATCACGATCCGTCCCGCGAACTCATCACGATCCATCCCGCGATCTCATTATGATCTGTCCCGTGATCTCATCACGATCCGTCCCACGATCTCGTCACGATCCGTCTCGCCATCTTGATCACGGTCCTTCCGATCTAGCGCTGAACGGATGGCACCTCCGCGTTCAGCACACGTACAGCTTGATGACGATATCTGCCTTCTTGATCTAGCAAGAGGGAGTGGAGAGGTAGAAGATTTTTCCGGCAGCGTGATGGCGTTGCGGCGATGGTGGTGGAGCTATTCCGGCAGGGCTTCACCTAAGCACTGCAGAAAACCGATCTAGAGGAGAAACTATGCACTAGAGGAACGGGTAGCACGTGGCTGAAAATTCTGTGCCAAAACCCTAAAATCCTCTAGTATATATAGGAGTAGAGGAGGAGGAGGCTTGGCTTCCAAAAATCCATCCCTTGGGTCGGCCAAAGTGGGGAGGAGAGGAGGACTCCTCCTCCAATCCTAGTAGGACTAGGATTCCTCCTTTTTTTGGCCTTTTTCCCTTTGGGATTTTTCTCCCAGATGCATGGGCCTTGTGTGGGACTTCCACCAGCCCACAAAATGCTGGTATTTACTCTCCCACAGCCCATGAAGCCTCTTGGGTCGAAATACCCCTCCCGGTCGACTCCCGGTACACTACCGGCACTCCCGGTACATTACCGATTAGCCCGAAACTTTTCCGGTGACCAAAATGGGACTTCCTATATATCAATATTTACCTCCGGACCATTTCGGAGCTCCTCTTGATGTCCGGGATCTCATCCGAGACTCCGAACAACCTTCGGTCACCACCATACATAACTCTATACTACCGAAACGTCACTGAACCTTAAGTGTGCAGACCCTGCGGGTTCGAGAACTATGTAGACATGACCGAGACACCTCTATGGTCAATAACCAATAGAGGGACCTGGATGCCCATATTGGTTCCCACATATTCTATGAAGATCTTTATCGGTTGAACCTCTATGTCAAGGATTCAGTTAATCTCGTATGATGTTCCCTTTGTTCTTCGGTATGTTACTTGCCCGAGATTCGATCGTCGGTATCTCCATACCTAGTTCAACCTCGTTACCGGCAAGTCTCTTTACTTGTTCCGTAATACAAGATCCCGTTACTAACACTTAGTCACATTGCTTGCAAGGCTTGTTGTGATGTTGTATTACCGAGTGGGCCCTGAGATACCTCTCCGTCGCACGGAGTAACAAATCCCAGTCTTGATCCATGCCAACCCAACAAACACCCTCGGAGATACCTGTAGAGTACCTTTATAGTCACCCAGTTACGTTGCAACGTTTGATACACACAAGTCACTCCTCCGGTGTCAGTGAGTTGCATGATCTCATGGTCATAGGAACAGATACTTGACATGCAGAAAACAGTAGCATTAAACTGACACGATCATATGCTACGTTTGTAGTTTAGGTCTTGTCCATCCCATCATTCTCCTATGTGATCCCGTTATCAAATGACATCTCATGTCAATGGCTAGGAAACCTTAACCATCTTTGATCAACGAGCTAGTCTAACAGAGGCATACTAGGGACATGGTTTTGTCTATGTATCCACACATGCATCTAAGTCTCCGATCAATACAATTATAGCATGGATAATAAACAATTATCATGAACAAGGAAATATGATAATAACTAATTTATTATTGCCTCTAGGGCATATTTCCAACAGAACAGGTGCGCCAAGGCCGAAGAAAGTCGCTTGTCTCTCGGTGAGCTTCCAACAGCGGAGCCCAAGGATAAGAAGATCAAGGCCAAGGAGGCGAAGCGCAAGGCCCCGGCGGTACTCGCAGCCGAGCCTGAGCCGAAGTGAGGCCGAGGCGAGGAGCACCCTACATAGGGGAGGCCGACCTGCATCTTCCACGGCACCAACAACTATGAGACCGCCGACTGCCAGGAGCTCAGGCTGGTCCGCGTCGAACACTTCGACTGACGCCCCGTACTCACCGATCGCGGCTTCGGATGTAGCGGAGGCTGTGGCGGAGGGCGTTGGGATAACAGGGACCAGCACCAGGGGTGGCGCGATCAGCCTCAAGAGGACCGCTGACGCGATCAAGCTCGGGAGGACCGCTTGCACGATGACCCTCCAAAGGGGTTGCGACGCGGCCATCCTCGAGAGGCCTGCCCTCGTGAGGCCGGCCTGCCACCACTACCGCCTCCACTAAGAAGGAAGGAAGAGGACAGGCAGGACGACGGGGTTGGGGGCTTCCAGGAGATCAAGGCCATGGCCTGCATCCTGGGCGGTGTTCAGGCCCCAGCTTCCAACCGCGTCTTCAAGTAGTTCGCGCGGGAGATGAGTGTGACACTCCCGAAGCCTGAGGCCATGCGCCCCCTCAAGTGGTCACAAACTGCCATCAACTTTGACTCAAGGGATCATCTCAGGTGCTCCACCATGGCCGGCAAGCTCCCCATGTTGTGCACCCAGACCATCAGCAACGTCCTCGTCACCAAGAACCTCATTGACAGCGGAGCCGGCCTCAATGTCCTCTCCATCGAGACCTTCGAGACACTCCAAGTACCGTACGACCAACTTATGTCGACCAAGCCCTTCTCATGGGTCACTGACGGCTCCACGGTGCCCATTGGGCAAGTAGGCCCGCCCGTCACTTTTGGTGGGTGCAAGAACTACCGCACCGAAACCAACATCTTCGACGTCGCCCACATCCACCTCCCGCACAATGCCATCCGCGGATACCCGGCCCTCGCCAAGTTCATGGCGTTCATCATAGGCCACTCATATTTATCTTCATGTTACGTAAGTTTAGCCACCATATATACTTAGTGCTGCTGCAAACTAAACACATACCCCTTTCCAACCTTAAGCTTGAATAGTCTTGGTATCCGGGCGCTTGATTGCTGAGTCCTTATGGCTCACAAATTACTACAACACTCCGGGTACAGGTACATATGAGTTCGTGCAGGATGATCTGACACAGCTCAAGTGGAAGTATGATGAGGAAAGAGGCAGGATGTACGTGACTTATCCAGACGAGTAGGGGACCATGGTCGTGATTTTTGGGATAGCGAGATAGTGTCATTTGCTTCTGTTTTATCGTTTGATTTCGTCCGTAGTCGGACCCTGTCTTCATCTTCATGATTTGAACTCTGTGTGGAATTGTAATTTAGTATGTGGCGAGTGTAAGCCAACTTGTATTCTCATCTCTTCTGTAATATATGATGCAATGATACTATGCTTGCGAACGGCAAGATGCGCCTCTATCCCTTGCGAGGCCCTCGTGCCTTAAAATGGATAGGTGCGCATCTTGGACGTGATAGGAGGGCACGTGGCCTAGTCCACTATGGATCATACAACAGGTCCTCTTTTCTGGTCCAACCATGGACTAGCGGGTATGCATTGGCTTTGTATGCGAGTCTTGATGAAGAAGCTGGAGTGCACAAAGTTTTATTGATAACACTAGATCAAGAAGGCAAATGTTGCCGCGGCCATCTATATTTGATGAAATATAGAGCTGCTTTTAATGTATATGTTAGTTTTGAACGTAAAACATACATATTTGGTATGTCAATTTTTGTATTTAATTGGTCTATTTGCATGAATTTTTCCATGCTATGTTAGGTAAATTGAATGAGTGACCTGCGTAGTTTGGTCCTTAATTAGATTCTTTTTAACGCCTTTCCCCATAGAAAAAAGCACTTAAAATATATTTTAAATTTCCTTTATGTTAGGAGGAATTGTTTTCGATAGATAAACATGAAACAAAATGATAGACAGATCAGACCATTGTCGGGACCCCGATCCTAAGTCATATGAATCCAGACTGTAACATATCACATCACTTTGCGGCCTCACGCACGATAAGCTCCACGGCTGCAGTCTTACCTTAGCCAGGACCGTTTGTGTCTTTTGGATCACGTATGTGAACATGTCGCTGGCAATCAAACAACAGAGAACCCGGGCTGACATGACTAGTCATAGAACCCAAGTGGCACATCCGTACGGAAGCAGGCATACGTAACCCAGCAATGCAGGTGTCGGCCTCAAGTGTGTATAGACGAGTCATAGCAAGATACAAGGACTCCATTACGCCGTGGGACATAAACGTCATCACTGCACGTAGACGAGTCGTTGCAGTCTACAGGGACTCCATTACACTGCGAGACATTTCCCTGAAGGGACAGACACAACAGCAAAGAAGGATACATGTCGGTCAATCAATGTGTCCGGAGCAGTAGCAAGCTACCAAGGCTCAATGGAAGCATAAAGAGACAGTTTCCCGTAAAGAGTACTACTAAAGGCACCTGACTAGGTGTCGGATCCCATACATACCGTTGCACGTCACACGTACGCACGACAGGCCCGATATGCATAGATACAACTATGGCATCACAACATAACCATACATCAACACAACTTTTATTTAAGAGGCTCACACGAGCCTTGCATAATATGTTCTTACAGGTAGGGGTCACATGACCCGACACTCAAGTCATATAAGCAAGTTCATACAACCCAAGTGGAAGCATAAAGTTGTCTGAGTATAGACAGATGAAAGGGTAAAAAGGCACATGGCCTGACTATCTATAGCCTGCCACAGGGCATAAGGTTGTAGCTGGGACACCAGCTATTCGGCATCGTCGACATCTAGATAGAACCCACCTGATGGGTCCTGGGTCTCATCTGCAACATTTATTAAGCAAACATGAGTACAAATGTACTCAGCAAGTCTTTAAAGCAGACCTAGACTAATTATGCTCATGTATCAACAAGGGGAGTGGTGGAGTTTATGCAGCAATGCCGGCTTTGACGCATGGCTGACCTACACTATACAATTTTAACTCTTTGTTTAGATTTTAGATATCGCACACGAGTCCACTAACTCCATAACAATACACCGCCATGGATTCACTTCCGTCTCCTACGAGAGTGCCATCCACGGTGCTCACACTTGTCTTGATATTTTTATGAGTATCCATTTGATTATCTATGAACAGCATAAGTTCTCCAAGTAGTCCATATCCGAGGACGCGGCTATTCGAATAGTTTCATACCCTGCAGGGATGTACTTCTTCACACACGCTCTCGCCACTTATCGTTGTGTGCTCATAAAACCATGCACCTCGGCAACCTTCAAGCGGAAGCCTAGCAAGGGAGTCGGCCACGACCGTAAATCACATAAGACCTCTAGTCCAGGCTATCGCCTATTTGAGACTGAACCCGCACGGAAGTCCGACCGAAGTTTCCGCTACGGCCCCAAACGATGTGCGCAGGGTTCCTAAGACCACCATTCAGGTGACCCTTGGTACACCGTTCCACTGCCTACCGCGTCGTAACCCACCCCTAGGGTCAGCACTACGCATGGCCTCCAGCATGCTATAAACACCAGAAACTACTTGCAACTCCTGGACTAAGGACTAAGCGATTGATAAGTCGAGCGGGGTCATATTTCAGGGCCCAACATGTGGTAGTAACTAGTCTTGGATTACAAACACAGAACTCAGTTTCTAAGAACGGTCCCAATGAGACAACCTGCTATGTACTCCTACATAGCCTCTCATCGCTAGCTTTACCAAATCGGGTTCATCACAAGCTTATCACATCAGAACAACATTGTTTCACTCCAGTTCGTTGCCCAGATGAATCAGACCTGACACAACTCTAAGCATAGCAAGCATAGCAGGCAAAGTAAGCAAGGCAAATCATGGCACAAGCATCTACCAGGTATGCTAGGTTGCAAGGTTTAGCTATTTACTGTGACAATGACAGGTCATGCAAAAGAATAGGTTCATCTACCGTGTTTGATAGACAAGTGAACGTTTCTCCTAATGTAATAAACAAGAGCAAGAGCGAGAGAGTGGGATGTTATCGGAATGATCAAAGGGGTTGCTTGCCTTGCTGGGTAGCGGAAAGGTTTTCTCCTTCGTTGGAATACTCGGAGGTATCCTCAGAAGCAGGACCTACCGCAATGCAGATAAATAGCAATCAATACACGCAAGTGCAACAATATGATGCATGATCATGACATGGCAGCATGCATGGATGAGATAATGCAACTATTGTCCAAGTTAATTTGAAGTGAGTTTGAATATAGGTTCAAAATCATTCTCCATTTCATATTTTATAAGTCAACCTATTAGTAAATGTCAATGTTCATCTACATACGTTGCTCTAACATTCATGATAACATCACCATTGGATTCATTGGATTTTTCTGATAAATTTTCATATATAAATTATTTCAATCTGAGTTATAGATTAATTTCTATGAATATTCTAAGTTTTAAATAGTTTTTGGGATTATTTTAATTCGGAAAATTCATTACTGCATCAGCCTTACATCATCATGATGTCAGCTGATCAACAGAACGTTGACACGTCAATCCTGACCAGTGGGGCCCACTGGTCAGTGACCCAGCCTCTAATAGAGCTAATTAATTAACTAATTACTAATTAGTTTAGGGTAGGGCCCACTGGTCAGTGGGACATTAACTTAATTAATTTAGTTAATTAAATTATTAATCTAGTTTTGACTAACAGGGCCCGGGACTTGCCAGTGACCCAGGGGTCAAACCCCTGGTGGTCAAACTGGTTGACTCGCCGGCATTGAGCCACCAGCGACGTCAGGGACAGCAGAGGGGGTCGGGTTCCCTCCTCCAGCGACCAAAAGGACGACGGAGGGCACCGATCTACTCTGCCCGCTCGCGCGGGTCGAGCTCGACACCTCCCAGGGGCTGGGATGGCCGGAATCGGCACCGGCGATGAGCACGGCGGCTGCCGGAGCTTGGGTGACCACGGGCTCGTCGAGCCGGAGCTCGAATGAGCCACCTAAGGGCTCCTAAGGCTGCCTAGGATCATCCTGAGCACGACTATGTGCTCAGGTGCGAGCTTGGGTCGCTACAGCGACGGCCACGTCCTCGCCGGCGGCGAGGAGCTCTCGGACCCGAGGGGATCCGGCGCTAGAATGCGCTAGCGAAGGGGGAAAAGGGGGAGAAGGAGCAGGAGCTCACAGCGGACGCAACGGCGATGAGAGCGGGCTCGGGGAGGCCTTGATTGCGATGCACGGCCGGCGGCGGTCGTCGGTGACCGAGGAGGAAGAAGGCGGCAAGGTCGACGCTGGGGGCCTCCGGGCTTGATTCTTTCGGTGAAGAGGACCGGCACGTCACGGCGGAGCTAAAAGGGGGCTCGAGAGCGAGGCAGAGCGGCAGCAACGGCGGCTACGGCGGCGAGAAGGCAGCGGCCATGGCGGGCAGAGGAGAGGAAGAAAGCAGGGGGGCAAATGAGAGAGAGAGATGGGACGGCGGAGGCGTCCTCATCCTCTCGCCAGCGCGGCGGGGGATGCAGGCGCATAGGGTGCTACGTGGCAGCACCGGCGCGAGCGCACGGCGAGCACACGCTCGTCCTCCTGGCCACCAAGAGGACGACGACGGTGCTGGGCCAGCTAGGCCGGCCCAGGTGCCTCCTCCTTTCCTTTTTTTTTTTACATTTCCAGTTCTGTTTTGATTTTCTGACATTTGTTTTATTTATTTTTAGGCACAATTGCTAATTATAAAATATCCCAAATATTTTATAGAACTAAGTTTGAATATTTCAAACTTCTATAAAAAATTCAGAATATTTTAAAATCTGAAATAATGATAATGCTTTATTTGGCATTTTCAGCAGCTTTAATATTTATTTTTTAATTATTATAAATGTTCAAATATTTAAGATGGCCCCTGATATATTCATGTCCATATTTATCAGACATAGGGAACATTTTAGATGACCATTTTGAATTTTTTGGTTTTTTACATCCATTCAGTTGGTTTGATTCAAATGAATTGTTTGGGGTTTCTTTTGATCCTCATTTCAAATTGATGCAAAAGAATTGAAATATGATGCACACACATGTTGTTCTAAGACAACTAGCTAGGGATGTGACAACCATGCACTTGGTTGGACACGGAACGGATGTGTTGCACAACTTTCAACACATGAGCACTCAAAACAAAAATAGTCAACTTAAGAGTTGTCTCCTCTTAGTTTTCATCCTGGGGGTATGGCCCCAAAAAAAATGGGGACGAGTGGGTTGTGATGAATGGAAAATGTAGAATTAGGTTAGAGGCTGCACACATTTGATTTGAGTTTTGTAGGCCTTCGAACTCTACGGCCCGATTACGCACACGACGACTAACTCGCTCCGCGGAGCAACGGCCCGGGGTAATGTTGCCTAAACGGGCCAGGCCAAAATGGGTAAATAATTAACACAAATGATCTGTGGGACGATCCAGTTAATTATGGACGTGTGTGTTAGTGCTATGATGATTGAGAACGTCAAATCAATCTAGAGGGGCATAGGTGGTCGAGTTCTATATTGTAATGTACCCACCCGGAGCCGGCAGCCAAAGATAGATAATGATTATTGTTTGGATTGCTCCTCTAGTATCTTAGGTTGTTTTATTTTTGTCAAACTATGATAACTTTATTTTGACTGTGTTCAGACCTTTATGGGTTATTTTGCATCTTCCGTTTGCAATGATTGGTTATGAACTTTTATGGTTGTATCGTCTTGAGCAAAGTTCGAGTCAATATGTATTTTTATAAAATTGAGATAAAAACTTATTGCAAACAATAATGTAACATATATTAAAATATAAAAATAAATAGAATATTATTGGCCTCAAAGGTATATTGTTATGCATTGGTAATAGGTAGATGTCGAAAGTGCATGAATTAAACTTCCATATGTCTCGGACACACATGTATCTGAATATCCATTGGATATTTTTGTTGAATACACATACACAAAAAAACATAAATAATAAGTAAACACATGGTAAGAAGGTTTAGAATGAACGCAAAATTACACATGGTGACAAAGTCCAGAAGGAATAATCTGCATGTAGTAGGTTTAATAGATTCTATTATACATGTGTTTACTCACCTTGCATAATAGGAACTTCTTGGGTTTATGGGTAGGTCCTCACTTTCACCTGTAGGATACCCAGTTAATTCTATTTCATACCCACTTGTAGATTCTCCTCCGAGAAGGTTTTCAGCATCTGTCTCGACGTCGAGTCGCGCCCAAGGATGCAATGAAAATTTCCTCAATCTGTTGAGTTCATCGGCGACCTCTTTCATAGAGGGCCTATTTTCACCACACATATCTAGGCATTTCTTAGCTAGGTCCGCAAGTCCTCTGAGTAACTCCATACTCTCTTGACCTTTCACGTGGCTCACCAACACAGAATCTAGATTATTGTCCTTCATAGCAGATAGGAAAATCAATGACAAGCTTCTTTGCTTCTCAGACCCCTCAAGCTTTAGTGGCAACTGACCTGTGAGGATCTCTAAAAGGATAACTCCGAAGCTATATACGTCACTTTTGTCTGTCAACTGGCATGTTTGCATGTATTCGGGGTCAAGGTAACCACACGTACCTTGAACCATTGTGACAAACTGCTCTTTGTCGGACGGGGCGAGTATGGAAGCTCCGAAGTCTGACACTTTGGCCATATAGTTATCATCAAGCAATATGTTGGAAGTTTTAACATCACCATGAATTATAGGGGGAGACGCATATGAATGCAGGAAGTTGAGCCCTTCGGCTGCCTCATGAGCTATCCTTAAGAGAGTGCTAAAGGATATTTGCAATGCTTGATTCTTGCCATGGATAAGCTCGAATAGTGTACCGTTTTGGACAAACTCATATACTAGAATTGGAACTTCCACCTCAAGGCAACAACCCAAAAGTTTGACAATGTTCTTGTGATTGATTTGGGACAAAATGAGCATCTCTTGTCCGAATTCCTTCTTTTGTCTTTCATCAACTATTGCGCATCTTTTAATTGCAACAGACATGTTCTTTAGTATCCCTTTATAGACCGTTCCATGGCCTCCTTTTCCAAGTACCCTGCTACTATCGAAGTTGTCAGTTGCATGTATGAGTTCAGCTTCTGAAAATACATTGAAAGCAAGACCTTTTTCTGATTTCATCTTGTCAAACAAGAGCAAGCCTCCATGCTGATGAAAATACTCCTGCTTAACTTTTCTCAATTTTCTGTTTTGCATTATAATTTGTCCGCAGAAAACAGTGATCATGATGATAACCATTAGGCCAAATATTCCCATTGTAACTCCTGGTAACATCAATAGATGAGGCAATTATTTTTGAGATTGAGGAGAGAGATAGTATATAAAATATAGGTGGTGCATATTAGCAAAGATTAGGTGTGTGATTGTTATGACATTCACAAAAGTGCCATAAAATTAATAATCTAGCTAGGTGACCACATTTGGTAATTCTATGGTTTTTTCCAGTGTAAGTCCATGTGTTTTTACATTGCCCAGGAAGTTACAGTGTAAATATAAGGGCACTTTACAGTTTACAGTGTAATTCCTGGGTTATTTCACCGTAAATCCTAGATCATCAACATTCTTACAGTGTAATGTTAATTTTTACAGTGTAATTTACACTGTATATTATAGGCGATTTCCACCGTATTTTTTGTGCGGTTACACTGTAATTCCTAGGTATTTCGTAGTGTAAGCTGACAAGTTTTGGCAAGTTTAAATCTCTGGTAGTTTTCAGTGTCAATTCTTGTGCATGTGGACTATAATTTTTAGGGGATTTACACTGTAAGTCTTGGACTATTGCTGTGTAATTGTTAGGCAATTGCAGTGTAAGTTGGCAAGTTCTGCTAGTGTAAATCCTGGGCTGTAATTTGTAGGTGTTCCTGCACTCTTTTGCACTGTAATTCTTGGTAATTTTTAGGGTCATTTACTTTGTCTACACAGTGTGTATGTCTACACGGTGTGTAGGCTCTGATTTTTTTTCCATTCTACTCTTTGCAGCCTTGTTTTCGTATTATACTTTAGAAATGAGTTCCTGACATTTTTCCGAATCTTTCTATGCTATCAGGTGCACATATTCTTTTGTATTTTTCTGCATTCTTTCAGTAATATTGAATCTGCAGTGTGATTTTCAGCTACCTCAGGATTATAGTGTAGGTTCTATGATTTTCCACTGTATTTCTTCATTCTAGACTTCAAAGTTTCTGTAATTTCCCAAGTTTCAACACTGGTAGCGATCACCTACTGTATTTTCAGCCACCTCATTTCTTAGTTGAAACCGGATGACGATTTAGCCCGACCCGTTTTTTAGAAATAGAAAACATACAGTTGCCGGGGTGGGTTTTTTTGGACATACAAGCGTCCTCTGTTTATTTGTCAGGAAATGTGAATGTCACCGAATTGAAAAACAGTCAAGTGCTGAATAGACACTCCCTAAAGTTAATAATCTAGCTAGGTGACCACATTTGTTTGGGTGTTACCTGTTATTAAGCCGATGTTTGTGTTGCATGTATTGCTTTCTTTGGCATATATTTTTCCAAGTCCACAAGAACACCGGTATTCCCCGATGATATTGCGACAAAAGCCATCTGAAGGGCATGGGTTGTGATTGCATTCATTGACATCTGCAGAGAAATTAACAAAACAAGATATTAGAGTTTTAATAAGTATGATAAAGGGACCTCTACATGCAAGGTGCAATTATTATGGGCGCTAGTGCATATATACATTGACACTCGAAGTTAACCGTTACCTTTGCATCCATCTTGAAGATAAGGGTTGCCTTCATAACCATTGCTGCAATTACACATGTAACCTTGATCATTGGTGGAATCCACGCATTTGCTGTTGCTACTGAGGCATGCATATGTGCCTGTCTTATTCAGTTCTGCAACATCACATGACTTCACATCTCTCATAGCCCAGTCAAGAACCATGGGCACCCGTCCATCATATGTTTCATTGAACTTATTTGTGTTTACGTATGCGGTGCTGAACTTGAATGCCGCAGCCTCCATCAGCACCGCATAGCTACAACGGTTGAATTCCCAGGTCTCACTTGTGTTGACTGCTTCGGCGAAGGTTGTGTCATAGTAGTACATCCTCTTTGGTATTGCAGTCTGGGAGCAGCCCATGCCGGAGCAGGACCCATCCGCTAAGTCGGACAGGTTGCGGCATGTTGCGACGCCCAAGCCCTGATAGCCCGTGCCATCGTAGTCGGATATCAAGACGAGGGCGCTGCAGCCGATGACCGTGAACCTGTTCTCGACGTCGGAGAGGCGATAGGGAGAAGAAGGATCTCCTTCGTTGAAACCGCTGTACTGGCCAAGGATCTCCATGCTCTTGGTAGAGGTGTTGTAGCAGTACCCCAGGATGTAATTGAGCACCCGAGCCGTGCCTTGAGTCAAAGAAATGTCCAGCACCTCAAAGGCACTCATGAATGGCTTTTGGATGCCATCTTGAACCACACAATCGAGGTTGAAGCCTTCTGCGAGCGAGCAGCCAGGGTCGATGCCGAATGGGTACGGTATCTCAACTGTACCACACTGCCTTCGACATTCTGAACTAGGAACCGCAATTCCAGGTCCATATTGTGTTGCAAGTAAGACGAGACCGAGTCCAAGCTGCAAGAACACTTGCATATTTTTCGGCTGGAGAATAAGAAAACATGGCACTGTCAACTAAGTCGAAACCCTTGTTGCATGAAAAAGAATTATTTGCTTGAAAAATGGAGGCCATGTTGTTGGTCAAATTTGGGCATTACTCTAAATATACAGGCATAACCGCATAAGTCGACCTAACCTTAGATAGCAGAAAGGAAGTACTGGTATTTGCTATAGAAGTCTTATGTTCTTTTTTCTTTTCTTTTTTGCGGCTGAAAGTCTTATGTTCTTAACAAACTAGGATCTGCTGCCAAAGCATGAACGAACTCAATCCTGGAACTCCTGGTGAACGTTGTGGTTTCTTTCCTAATGAATGGAGTCTGGGAGTGAGCCCCTGTTTGTCTGCTTAACAACTTACAGTATATTATATGTACTGATTAACTCTGTTTTAACAAATCTACTCGCAGGTCGTGGCACAAGGATGCAGCAGTTAATTTTGGATAGCTATTTAGTGTTTGCCGTTAGCTGGCCTCGGTGATTCAGATTTCAGAGTATTGGGAACAAATAAGCATTCGTCTGCAAATTGAAAAACGAACTGAAAGCTTGTAAAGACAATTTCTAGAATAAATACGTTGACAGAACTCACCCGAAATAAGCAAGGGTGCAATGTTCGTCGAGCAAAAGTGGTAAAAGAATTGCTTGAGGGATTTACATGTGCGTCAGGATCTTCCCTGCCTAAGACACCGAGAGGCGAGAGCAGCGTACCAGTTTCGAGCTTGGTTCTGTACTTGTGTTCTGAAGAGCAGCCATCACCTCGAGTTTTTCGTGCATACACGGAGAGCTTCCGTCGAGAACCAGTCAAAGCACAGCGACATGGCCAAATGGCAGACCATGGCTTTCCCTCGTAAAACAAAAATAACAAACGGAGCAGACAAGCGGTCAAGTCTTTATCGATCGTCTTTTACCCCCCTAGAAACAACATCTCTGAATCTTCTTAATTACTAACAGATTTCCCAACTGAAAATCCATCATTTAACACTCACACACCATAATTTTTCAGTTGATATACTGGACACTGCATTGCAGCAGATGCTTACGTCGCGCTAAATCCTCCTATATGGCTGGCTGTATTCGATGGATTAGCTGTGCCAGACCTAGTTCTGAATATCCAATGTTTCCCCCCTTCGACACGCTCCACAGGGAGTTGATCACAGCCGAAACGCATCGAGATGAACGACCCCAAGCACTTTGTTAGAGATGCAAATAGACAACCATATCACCCTGTCATCATGCATCTCGTCAGAAAGTTTAACTGCAGGCTCTAGAGATGAATTTGCCATCTGAATGACTGAATCTAGATGCCTCCTGACTGTTTAACTGCACCCGCACCAAAAAGATGAAGTGAAGAATAAGAGAACTGGGCCAACGGGAAAAGATGAAAGAAGATGGAAAGGAGGTGGACTTATGGCCCAAACTGGACGGCCCAACAGAGTCACCTCATCACTCTCTTGCATGCGCGAAAAAAAGATCCGTCATAGGCCGCGGCATGGTAGTTGCTTCCAAGAATAAACTGAAGAAACATGCAGCAGAGGCTAAAGTTTAGCTGTTTTAGCTTGCTATAATAAAGAAACCCACGAAATCTAGCTAGCTGAGGCTAAAAGTAAAATGTCGCCATCGATCTGAGTACGCATCCACCAAACCTGTATTTAACTGGCTTAATTTGATGGACGGTCCAGCTTTATTAGGTGTAGTGGTTTGCAGAATTTTGTTGTTGTCAATTGTCATCTGCACTAACTTCTTTTCCTTCCCCTGGTAGGATATGTCGCTTTGGCAAAAGATGGACGAGGCCTTCCAGTTTGAATTTTCTCTTGCTGTTACCATCAACGATATGGGGAAAATATATCAGGTGTCAACCTATGATATGATATCCGCACCACAAACGTCTGCTATAGTTGTTACCACAAATCAGTTATCTGCTGTTGCATTTTATCCTTTCATTTATCATCTCTAAATATGATGGCGTTTTGTTAGAGCAACTCTAACCGGACGGCTCGTAGCCAGCCCAAGAGTGAGCCGTCAGGACTGGAGGGCCCAACAAGCGTAGCGGCTCACGAGATGGGCCGGCAGGGTGGCCGAGATGAGAAGACCTGGGCGTGTAAAGCCGCCCGGGGACAACTTTGTCAGGATAGGCAAGAGAAGATAAAGGCAGATTCGGACGTGTAATGAGAGTCGGCCACAACTTATATGACCCGTGGTCTTGACCTCGGGATATAAAGGCAAGACCCGAGGCGACTTAGAGATCACGTGATCGAGAACTAGGTCAAGCTTTAGCTCGCTTGTAATCGATACAACAAGCAATACAAACACAAGCAGGACGTAGACTATTACCTCACCTTGAGGGGTCGAACCTGGGTAAACTCGTGTCCTTCGTCCCTATCAACCCCTTTGAGTCCATCACGATAGCGATGACCTCGAATCCAAGTTCGTTCACCCGGACATCTGCCGTGATAAATTCACGACAGTTGGCGCCCACCATGGGGCTGACGCTTGGTGGTGTTGAGTTCTCGAAGGGCTTTCTCCCGGGGCTCAAAGGATACGTGGTCGGAAGGATCAGCAAGAGTCGCCGCGGCCGGTTCTACATTGACGATGCCGGCTGGGGGCTTGATGCTGAGTTCGTGGAGTATGGATTTCGGGTTCCATTCGGCGGGATCCACGTTTTCATCGGAAGGGTTGATGGATCTACACCCCGGCCGGACGTCTGCACCGACATCATCGAGACGGCTCGGCGTCTGCGACCTGCGAGTAACATGCATCCTGCCCGTGCTAATCCGGGTCAGAAGCATGTCTTCGTAGGCTTCACTCAAGGTACGGATCTGGAAGCTTCCGGATCACATGAAACTCTCGTCTATTTGGAGAACGAATCTTCAAGTGGAGAAACGAAGTCGGTGTACCAGCTCCGCAACAGCGGCCTTGGGGGCTACGACGACGTCTGCCTTGAGTCAGATCGCTCTGAGTCGGATGATCTTGAGCTTCCGGTTCATGTTGCCGTGTTCATGGCGGGGTCAGCCCCAGGCACGGGTAGTACAGCCGCAGGAGCCGCCACCTCGGGTGATAACCCGTCGCCGCCGGCTCAAGTTCTTGTGGAGCTGATGGATGAGCTCGCGGCTTTAATGGCCACTGAGGTCACACCAGATAATCAAGCAGCTCAGAATTTAGAGACCGCAAGGATCAAGGGCCGGATGACAGAGGAACGACAAAGGATGGCCGAGCTCAAAATCCAGATGGAAGAAGAGGCAAAACGTATCAAGGCAGATGCTTTCCGTCTAGGGCTGGAGCAAATATCAGCAGTAGCGGTACATCGAAGGAGGCATCAATCCCATCTACTAGAGCGCTATGAAGCAAGGAACCTCTTCAATACTCCTCCTGGCACGAGGCGAGTAACGGACGCGCCCGAAAGCCGCCCGACGGAGCGACCAGCGACTCATCCGGCCCGGCGTAACCAAGCTTCACCCGGTGGCTTTCCGACGCCGGCAGGTCATTATTCTAACCCAGCCGAGAATATGGTGGCAGTGGCCACCCGACTTGAGACAATTCCTATCCCGGATGAAGCACCCTTTACAGAGGATGTGCGGAACGCCATCGGGTACCTACAGACGGCCGTGGCCCAGCAGGAGAAATATGCTCACAGCCGGAGCCGTGTTCATTCAACCCCTCTTCCTAGCCGTAGCTTTAGCCGGCGCTACGAGTCACCAGCAGGTTCCAGCAGCAACCGGCACAGAGAGATTCCGATGGGTCACCGTCCAGGTAGAGACACGTCAGCATTTGTAAACCATGCGGGAAGCCCGCAAGAGGCGCCAGCTAGGCCGGCTTACCAGGAGCCTGTGCCTTCCGTTTTGGTAGGGGCAAGAGTAAACTCTAGGACGGGAGGGCTGCCGTGTTTGTCGCCGGCTCTACGGAGCAAACGGCTGCCAAAAGACTTCAAAGGGCCCCGCAAGGTCCCAAATTATACCGCTGATTTACCCCCGGAGGCCTGGGTGGAGAGTTATGAACTGGCCATGGAGATGCTGGAGGTCAGTGAGGCGGTTTATGCCAAGTATTTTGTCATGATGCTTGAAGGCCCGGTTCGCACGTGGCTAAAGGGGTTACCATCTGATACCATCAATTCATGGGCGGAGCTCCGGGGCCGGTTCATTAAAAACTTTCAAGGAACGTGCAAGAAGCCGATGACCATTGTGGATCTTGATCACTGTGTCCAACAGGAGAACGAGTTGGCCCATCATGGGTATGGCGGGTCTCGACAATCATCCACTCCTCGGAATAGATCACGGCGGCCCAGGCGGTACTGATCTTGGAGAAGAACTACCATTTTGTTCCTCTGAAACAGAAACTCGGCCGGCTCAAACGTACGTTCCAGGACATGAGAGAGCTCATGATGGCTCTCACGAAATATGCCGACTCTGACAGTACGAAAGATCTGGGTTCTGATGATGAGAAAGCTGGCCAAGGTAAGAAAGGCAATCAAGGCAAGGGTGCGGCAAACAATGGTAGCCAGAGCAAACGTAAGAATCCAGAGGCCGGGTCAGAGTTGGTGGCTAATACAAACACCCAGCAGAATTACCCCAAAGGCAATAGGAGGTTTAGACCGCCCTTTGGCAGGGATAGCTCTTCCTCGAACATGGAGGAGTTACTTAGGCGGCCTTGTCCAAATCACAGTCTACCTGATAAGCTGGCAAACCACACGTGGGAGAATTGCAATTTCATGCAGAAGTACAAGCGGTATTTCACACAACCTAACAACCGAGATGGTGGTCCGCCAGGTGGCTCGGGACATGACGGGTCAAGAGCTGGGTTCGGTTCTGGCGGCTCAAGGTCTAGTCATCCGGTCCACCGTCATGCGGGTCAGGATAGTCAGGGGGGACACCGGCCGCATTCTGGTAACAGTAATCAGCAACAACGGCGTAATCAGTCCGTCTTCCAGAGTAATCCGAAGTAGCTCAGCTCCGGGCAGTACCATGTTTTCATGACCGATCTCAACAAATGGGACCAGAAGTTGCGAAAGCAGGTAGTTAATGCGGTTACACCGGCTCTTCCGCAGTACTTAAAGTGGTCTGAATATGACATAACTTGGAGCCTAGAAGATCACCCGCCGCGTGTCGATGACCCGGGGCGGCTGGCTTTAGTTGTAGCCCCCAGGTGGGCGGGTATATGGTGAACAAGGTGCTTATGGATGGCGGCAGCAGCATAAACATCCTTTACTATGACACTTTTCGGCGGATGAAGTTGCTTGACAAGGATTTAAAACCTTCATCCACCGTCTTTCATGGTGTGGTTCCGGGTAAGTCGGCACGTCCGGTGGGCAGGATTTCATTGGAAGTGGCTTTTGGCGATGAGTACAATTACAGGGTGGAATCCTTGTGGTTCGAAGTGGTCAAATCAAGAGTCCTTATCATGCAATATTTGGACGACCGGCTTATGCTAAGTTCATGGCCAGGCCCTGCTATGTTTACTTGCAGCTCAAGATGCCCGGCTTAAATGGTACCATTACCGTTCATGGTAACCGAAATACGGCTATTGAGTGTGAAGAAGGAGACGCGGCTTACGCAGAGTCCAGTTGCGCTCAGGAGGAGCTTAAGTTCTATAAGGAGAATGTTGATCTCGAGGATATGACCCCGCTGAAAAAGCCCACGACGGAGGTTGAGCCGCCCCTCAAAGTTTTCAGTGGATGATACCAAGACAGTAGATTTCACTCCGGGCGACTCATCTAAGCAGTTCATCATTGGATCTCACATGGATCCCAAATAGGAAAGCACGCTCATCAAATTCATCCGTGAGAATCGGGACATCTTTGCATGGAAACCTTCTAACATGTCGGGTGTACCGAGAGAGTTCGCTGAGCACAACCTTACTGTGGATCCAAAATTTAAGCCGATTAAATAGTTTTTGCGGCGGTTCAATGAGGAGAGGCGCAAGGCTATTGGGGAAGAAGTTTCCCGGCTCTTGGCAGCAGTTTTTATCATTGAATTTTTTTCACCCGGAATGGTTGGCTAACCCGGTGCTCGTGCTAAAAAAGAATGGCACATGGCGTATGTGTGTGGACTACACGGACCTTAACAAGGCCTGTCCGGCTGATCCATTTGCTCTCCCTCGTATTGATCAGATCATTGATGCTACGGCGGGGTGAGAAAGTTTGTGCTTCCTGGATGCGTACTCAGGTTATCATCAAATCAAGATGGCGGTTAAAGACCAGGAGAAAATGGCTTTTATTACACCCTTTGGGGCATTCTGTTATGTCTCTATGCCTTTCGGGCTCAAAAGTGCCCAGGCGACTTACCAGCGATGTGTGCAGAACTGCCTTCACAGTTAGATTGACCATAATGTTCATGCTTATGTAGATGACATCATGGTCAAATCCAGAAAGAAGGAGACTCTCTTGGAGTATTTAAAGGAAACTTTTCATAATCTCCGGGTCTACAAGATGATGCTCAACCCGACCAAGTGTGTCTTTGGTGTTCCAACGGGCAAGCTTTTGGGTTTCCTGGTCTCTGAGCGTGGTATCGAGGCTAACCCGGATAAAATCAAGGCTATTACCTCTCTGGGAGAGCCAGCTTGCATTAATGATGTTCAGCGCTTGGCAGGACGGATTGCTGCGTTGAGCCGGTTCATAAGCCGTCTTGGAGAGAAGGCTATTCCTTTATTCAAATGATGAAGAAGACAAACAAATTTGTCTGGAGTAAAGCGGCGGGTGAAGCGTTTGAGGCGCTTAAAAAACAGCTCACTAAGCCGCCGTGCTGGCTGCTCCGGCTGAAAAAGAGCCGTTACTCCTTTATGTGGCGGCTAATAACCGAGCAGTGAGTGCTGCAATCATGGTCGAGCGCAAGGAGGCCGGAAAGGAGTATCCAATGCAAAGACCAGTTTATTATATCAGTGAGGTCCTGATAGAGTCTAAGCAAAGGTATCCACATTGGCAGAAGCTGGTATATGGGGTCTTCATGGCCAACCGCAAGTTAAAACACTATTTCTTAGGGCACCAGATAACTGTGGTCAGTTCTACTCCGCTAGGGGATATTATCCAGAACAGAGAAGCCATAGGAAGGATTGCTAAGTGGGCATTGGAGCTGGGACCTCTCAATGTAAAATATGTGCCTCGCACAGCTATCAAGTACCAAGCCCTTGTGGATTTAATAAATGATTGGACGGAGTGTCAAGCTCCCGAGGAAAAACCAGATAACACATACTGGACCTTACACTTCGATGGATCCAAGCAATTAGAGGGATCAGGGGCAGGAGTTGTTCTGACATCCCCCAAGGGTGATAAGTTTTGTTATGTGCTCCGGCTGATGTTCCCCTGCACTAACAATGCGACTGAGTATGAAGCCTTGCTTCATGGTCTTCGGTTAGCAAGGAGATGAATTTGAGCCAAGTCAGGTGTTTGGGCGACTCGGATCTGGTGGCTCAGCAAGTTTCTGGCACTTGGGACTCCAAGGACCCGCGGATGGCGGCTTACCGTCGGGCGGTTGATATTATTGCAGGGCACTTTAAAGGATATCAGGTAGATCACATTGATTGTCGCAGAAATGAGGCGCCTGATGTCTTATCACGGTTAGGCTCTCGACGAAAGCCGGTGCCACCCAATGTCTTTCTGGACGTCTTACACCATCCGACTGTCAAGATGCCTTCAGAAGAAGATTTGGTTGTACCTGACCCGGAGGCAGAGTTAGTGGCGGCTCTGCATGCTATCCCAGATTGGACAATTCCCTATTTGGCCTATTTGACCAGGGGCGAGTTACCTGAGGATGAAGACCTAGCCAGAAAGATCACCCGACGGTCTAAGTCCATGACAATAGTCAATGGTGAGTTGCATAAATGCAGTGTGACGGGAGTTTTCGAACGTTGTGTTTCACCAGAGGAGGGCCAGCAGATCTTGAATGAAATCCATATTGGCGATTGTGGACACCATGCTGGCTCGAAATCTTTGGTGGCCAAGGCTTTCCGGCACGGGGTTTTCTGGTTGACGGCTCATAAAGATGCAGAGGACCTAGTCCGGAAGTGCGATGACTGTCAGAAGTTTGGCCGGCATGCTCATATCCCGGCTCAGGAGTTAAGGATGATACTAATTACTTGGCCGTTTGTGGTCTGGGGGCTTGACATGGTGGGACCTTTCAAGAGATCCAAGGATAAGAAAACACACCTCCTGGTGGCGGTGGACAAGTTTACCAAGTGGGTAGAGGCAAAGCCGGTCAGCAAATGTGACGCGGCTATGGTAGTTTTATTTATCAAAAAATTGATCTACCATTTTGGTTACCCACACAGCATCATCACTGATAATGGTACAAATCTGTCCAAGGGGGTTGTGAAAAAATTATGCGACGAAGAGCATATCCGGCTTGATGTTTCAGCAGTGGCACATCCACAATCCAACGGTCAGGCGGAGCGTGCCAATCAAGAAATTCTAAGAGGGATTAAACCGCGTCTTATGGTTCCTTTGCAGCGAACGCCCGGGTGTTGGGTATAAGAATTACCCTCCGTCTTATGGAGCATCAGGACCACCCCTAACAGATCCACGGGTTTCACGCCTTTCTTTATGGTGTATGGGGCCGAGGCAGTTTTGCCCAGTGACATCCGGCATGACTCGCCAAGGGTGGCGGCTTATGTTGAGGCGGACAATGAGAAGGCACGTCAAGACACATTGGATGCTCTGGAAGAGGCGTGAGAGCTAGCAGCGGCCCGATCGGCAATTTATCAACAAGACTTGCGTCGCTATCACAGCCGCAGGGTCAAGACCCGGACGTTCTAGGAGGGCGACTTAGTGCTCCGGCTGATTCAGGACCAGACAAATATGCATAAGCTCTCTCCTCCATGGAAAGGACCTTTTGTAGTCAGCAGAAATCTTAACAATGGGTCATATTACCTCATCGATATCCGAGATGACTCAGATACGGCGGGTCAGGAGACCCGCCGGCCATGGAACATCGCGCATCTCCGGCCTTATTTCACTTAAGGGTGTAGAGACCCTTCATTGTACACTATCATTGTACATGTTACAGTTATATTAAGAAGTATCACTGCCAAAGCAAAATCCCGGCTCAGGAAAATGAGTCGCGGCACCGGGCATTATGCCACAAAATCCTGGCTCAGGAAAATGAGTCGCGGCATCGAGCGTTATGCCACAAAATCCCGGCTCAGGAAAATGAGTCGCGGCACCGGGCGTTATGCCACAAAATCCCGGCTCAGGAAAATGAGTCGCGGCACCGGGCGTTATGCCACAAAATCCCGGCTCAGGAAAATGAGTCGCGGCACCGGGCATTATGCCACAAAATCCCGGCTTAGGAAAATGAGTCGCGGCACCAGGCGTTATGCCACAAAAAAAACCGGCTCAGGAAAATGAGTCGTGGCGAGGGCGGCTTCTTACCTTTGGGTACATCTTCTAACGCCTATCCGTCGGCGTCGTACACCGTACTGCTGAAGGGGGCTTCTTACCGACGGGTATCGCTTCTAACACCCTATCAGTCGGCTTTATGCCAAATTTCCGGCTAGCACGTTTAGCCGCGGTTGTGAGGGTTTTTTTACCGACGGGTAGCTAACACCTCATAACCGGCGAGGGCAGCTTCTTACCTTCGGGTACAGCTTCTAACGCCTATCCGCCAGCGTTTATGTTGTATTATTACCTTCGGGTACACAAAACTCCAGCTAAGGAAAATTAGTCGCGGCGAGGGCGTCTTCTTACCTTCCGGTACAACTTCTAACACCTATCCGCCAGCGTTTACGCTGTATTATTACCTTCGGGTACACAAAAATCCGGCTAAAGGAAAATTAGCCACGACGAGGGTGGCTTCTTACCTTCGGGTACAGCTTCTAACGCCTATCCGCCAGCGTTTACGTTGTATTATTACCTTCGGGTACAACTTGTAATGCTTGTTAACTGGCTTTATGCTCAAAAACTCCGGTTGACATGATTAGTCGCGGACGGAAATCATGAAGTCCTTTAGGCTGACTCTCGACCCAAGAAGAACAGACAACCGACGGAAATTATTAACTGGAATGCATACAAGGAAGATGGAATTTGGAAAGCCGGATTTTTTCTCATTTAAAAAGATCAGCACAGCAAATATCATAGGACATATATTACAAATGCTCTATGTAGAGCACCAAACAGTGTTGATCAAAGTTTTTTCAAAGTCCCCTATGATGGGTTAAGGAGAGCCAGCTATTACAAATTGGAGTTAAATCAACTGGCCGGCGGCTCATCCTGCTCCGGCTCTTCGGGTGCATGGATCTGAAGGTTGTCCAAGTTCCAGTTGCAGTCAGCTAGAGCTGCAAAAGTCCCTTCTTCAAGGAAGGGAGACGGGTCAAGTTCAGAAGCGAAGAGGTCCTTACTGCGGGTAGGCGTCAAGTCCTTCCATTCGTAGAGTGGGCCACGAATTCTCTTCTGGTCAGCATCATAAGCCGCCTGGTAAGTGTCCAGGTCAGCCTCTTCTGCTAAGATGGAAGCCAGAAACCTGGAATCCTTGACGCACCGGATGTAGTCAGCTTCTGTAAACTCAGAGCCGTCATCCTTCTTGGAGGGGAAGCCTTCCATCATATTAGCCGGAGTAAGCTCCGGAGCGAAGGCCAAAGCCCGGCTTATGACTGCGATTGCTCGCTGGCGGGCGGCTGATTTCTTCAATTCAGCAATATGCTTCGGCATGCTGGAAAAAAGTTCCAAGACCCCTTTGAGTGTTGAAGGGATCTTGTCCTTGTACTGCACAGACTTGATGGTAAACATCGCGCCGCAGTACAGTTGCTCCGCCAGGGTGTAGATAGCCTTTAGAGGCAGTAAGCTATCGGACGCCAGTTGACGGCTTCTAGGACCTGTAGGAGCTAGAGGTTTTAATGATAAGTCACCAGTTCAGATGTTATCACAACAGTTAAGGAAAATTTGTCAAGAGCTCACCGAAGAGGGCGGCTGTCATCTTGGTGATATGACGTTTCAAGGATTGCAGCTTGTCAGAGACGATCATCAACCGCTGATCAGCGTCGTCCTCCTATTTGATCAGCTTGGCCTTCTCAGACACGACAGACTCTCTGAAAGTGGCGAACTCTGCCTTAACTTTAACCAGCTCTTCGGTCAAGAGCCAACATTTCTCATCGGTGGCGCTCCGGGCAGCCTGTTGATCAGCTAGGTTGGTCCTTAAGCCAGCCAACTGTGACTCGGCTTCAGTCAAGGATTCCTGCAAACATTTCAAAGCAGAGAGTAAAACGGACAAGTCTCAACCAGATTGCAAGCAATATGCATGACACTTGGGGGCTAATGTCTATTTTTCATAAGGTCACTATAAAGAGTCCCGACTCAACTTTGAACGGGTTTGAGCCGGCCCTTGGGGGCTACTATTAGCTCTCTTAAGTTGTATTCTAAAAAGTTCTGACTCAACTTTGAACAGGTTTGAACCGGCCCTTGGGGGCTACTATTAGCTCTCTTAAGTTATCTTCTAAGAAGTCCCGACTCAACTTTGAACAAGTTTGAGCTAGGCCTTGGGGGCTACTATCGGCTCTTCTGATTATTTTAAACAGAATAATTCTATCTACAAAGTAACTGTGCAAAGTCCTGGCTCAACATGTCGAGAGATTAAGCCGGTACTTGGGGGCTACGTAAGGATATAAGGAGGAAAAGAATACCTCATACTTTTTCTTCATGAGATTAACCAGTTGGAGCTCCAGGTCCCGGCTGGTGGATAGGCGGGTCATGTAGCCAGCATGAAGCTCTTCAGCTGTCATTTTCTCTAAGGCAGAGGGCTCAAATTCAAGCTTCCTAGAAGTTTCGACTGTTTAACCCCGCTTGGTCAGCACGTGAGCCGGGGGAGAATGCAAACCAGCGCCAATGATCTCAACTTCTGGGCCAGTCGTGTCCTTAGCCGCCTGGGCAGGGTTCGGCGACTTAGCCGGATTCATTGGTGGATTATCCAGCACAACATCATCAGCGGTTGGCTCTGCAGAAGCGGCTGGGATATCTTCAGCCGGCCGCGAGTCATCCGGCTTTGAATGCTCCGTTTCTTGGGCAGCAGGGCCGGGGGAGGACTTGTTGGTTTTCCGACGCTTGGCTTGAGCACTGTAGATATGAGGATCAGAATCCAAAGGATACTACTGCCGCATAGAGAGCCGGATGTCATAATGGGAAATACTTACAGCGGGTTGATCTTGGGAGGCGGTAGAGCGGTCGCCGAAGAGTCGCCAGAAGAGGGTGATTTCTGAGAGACAATTTAAGAAAGATGAGACAGCGTCGAGGTCGCAAAGTGAAATTAATTAGAACGGAGATACATACCTCTGCGAGGCGTTTCTTCGGAGCTGGCGAGTTTGGCAAGCCGGACATAAGTTCAGTAGAACCAGCGCCCTGGGTCTGGCGACGATCAACCTGTTGTTGCTTCTTCAAAAGAAAATCGGGAGCCAGATAAGCAAGAGGATGAGAAAGAGGAACTTTTCCAATAACTCTCCGCGGCTTCCGGGGGACAAAATATTCTGAGCCAGAAGAAATGTATATTACCTCAGGGTCGTTGGTGCGGCTAGTTTCAATATCATCCTGTGAGTAAAACAAGTGTAAGTAAAATAAGGTAATAAAAAGGCAGAAAGCAGCCAAGGTTTACCTCTGAGTCGACCGATTGCGGTGGGTCAAACCATTCTTCGTGTGGGGCGGTCTTCTTGGACTTCTTAGCAAGAACTTTCTTCTTGGGCTTCTTCAAAGAAGGAACATACTCCTTCTTACAGAAATCAGAGTTGGCCTGGAAAGGTTAAACCGGTTAAACAGTAATGCGTCAAAAAGGTATAAGTGACAAGGAGAAAAGGTGGTGAAGAGTCGCCTTACATCTGAAGCCGAATTTTTGGCGTTAAAAGGCGCCAGGCCAATGGCGCTGCATGATCTGGATGCTTCATGGACAAGGCTCCGGATGACGGTGGTGATGTCATCCTCCGTCAGGGTTGATTGGCTGAAGCATAATGAACTGTCATACTTGCCTTCGTATTCACACATGAGCCGGCTTCTATGACTTAAGGGCATAATCCGCCAAGAAATCCAGCAGCGGATCAAATCCATCCCGGTTAAACCATTGGCCATGAGGGCCTTGATCTTGGCGTGATCCGGCTCGTACCTTGCATGTTCCGAAGCTGACAGCCGGCCTGGAAGCTCTGAAGTTGTCTTGAGCCAGGAGGGACGATAACCCGGCAGTGGACGCTCATTCTTAGGAGAGGTATCCTTGCAGTAGAACCAAGTCTTGTTCCAGTCCTTTGGATGACTCGGCATCTGCATGTCTGGAAAAGTAATATCCCTACGCCGTTGAATGGAGATCCCGCCAAGCTCTAGACTCTAACCGACTTTCACCTTAGTTTGCCGGTTGGTGTAGAAAAACTCTCGAAATAACCCCACAGACGGCTTGGCTTGCAGATAGACTTCACAGTGCACTTGAAAATTGCATATATTGGAGACGGAGTTGGGGGCCAAGTCTTGGGGGTGAAGCTTGTAAAAGTGAAGGACGTCACGAAAGAACTTCGAGCCGGGAGGCACGAATCCTCGCTCGATATGATCGAAGAAGACCACTACTTCGCCTTCTTGAGGAGTGGGCCGTGTTTCATCACCCGGGGCCCGCCAATTAAGGACCTCCTTGGAAGGAAGGGTCCCCGCGTGAACAAAATCCAATAAGTATTCCTCCGTGATGCAAGACCCGACCCAGTTACATGAGTTGGAGGCGCGAGACATGCTCGCGGGTTAAGGGCTATGCAAATTAAAAAGTACGGCGAGTCAAGAGCAAAACAAATATCTACGACGGCTTACAATTTTAAGGGTTCTACAAATAATATGCCATGGTCCGGCTGATGAGAGCCGGAGGGGCCTGGCGAGTCAACAAAGAAAAGAGGAGGAGCGAAAAATGGCTAAGTCCCAGGAAACAGATTTCGTGAAGTTCAGCTAAAATGACAGATCTACAAAAGCAGGAAAAATGCCTCTATTTTCAGACCTAAGGACGAACGGGCGAGGCGGACGAAACCTGAAATGGCAGGCTGAGTAGGGACCAATCTATGTGTTATTACTCACTGCCTATTACCGCAGTGGCGCCGCGAGGTCGGGCGACTGTCTGGAGTTCATACGCTGAGCACGGCTGGCGGCAATGGAGTTCGAGCTCTAAGCGATGACGGCGGCGAAGCTTTATAGAAACCCTACCGGAGACGGTTATGGGTCTAAGGGAAGAAGACTTACCAGCGATGGCGAGAGGAGTGCGAGATGAACTCTGGTTCGCAACAGGTTGATGCAGCGGCCAGTCGACGGCGGGACGGAGACGGCGCCAGAGCAGGAGCGGAAGTATCGGAGAGGAAGAAGATGACGACACGAGCGGGAGAAAGGAAATGCCGCCCATAGTAGTCCTATTTAAAAGGAAAACGGGGCAGGCGCAAAAATCCAAGCGACACAAATCGTCTGACCGAGGCGGACGCCTCGATTTTCGGGCTAACCATTTAATGGAAGGATTTGGCGGTGCGTCAGCGAATCTTCTTTGCAGAGTCCACGCGACGTCACAGCGGGTCATTACCGGGCGACTCACCGAGGAACAGAAGAGAAGGATGAAATGAGCAAGCTCAAATCAACCTGGGGCCTAATGTTGGGGATATAACCCCATGGTGAGACCCGCCCTGGAGGGCTCCGGGTTAAACCGGACGGCTCGTAGCCAGCCCAAGAGTGAGCCGTCAGGACTGGAGGGCCGAACATGCGTAGCGGCTCACGAGATGGGCCGACGGGGTGGCCCGGATGAGAAGACCCGGGCGTGTAAAGCCGCCCGGGGACAACTTGGTTAGGATAGGCAAGAGAAGATAGAGGCAGACTCGGACGTGTAATGAGAGTCGACCACAACTTGTATGACCCGTGGTCTTGACCTCGGGATATAAAGGCAAGACCCGAGGCGACTTAGAGATCAGGTGATCGAGAACTAGGTCAAGGTTTAGCTTCCTTGTAATCGATACAACAAGCAATACAAACACAAGCAGGACGTAGGCTATTACCTCACCTTGAGGGGCCAAACCTGGGTAAACTCGTGTCCTTCGTCCCTATCAACCCCTTTGAGTCCATCACGATAGCGATGGCCTCGAATCCAAGTCCGTTCACCCGGACATCTGCCGTGATAAATCCACGATAGCGTCCGTTTGGGTTGTCGCGGATAGAAAAGATGGCCCAACGCGCGGATCCAAACGGACGCGCGTCCGTTTTTTGTCCGCTCGCAACCCATTCACGGCCCAAATTTGAGCCGCATTTGCGTCAGTGCGGACATGAGACGGACGCACGCGTCGCCCGCCCTTCTCCTCCCTCTGGCCCGCATGTCGGCAACTCATCGCCACCATTTGCCCCCCCAAAACCGAAAAACCTCCCGCCCCCTGCCCGGGCGTGTGGCATGGACGACAACCTCGACGCCACCCATGGCCTAGCCTCCCTCGCCTTCGCCGACCCCGTCTCCGGCAAAGGCCACCGTGCCCGCAAGGCGTCGACGGCCGCCAAGAAGAGGGCGCCGCTGACGGAGGAGCAGCGCGCCGCGAAGCGGGTCGTCAACTCGGCCAAGAGAAAAGAGCGTCGGCGTGAGCGGGAAGCCAGGACGGAGGCAGCGGCTGCGGCGGCCCTCGCGATGGCCACGGATAGAGAGTCCGCCGCCGCGCACCAAAATGATCTCGTCCGCGAGGCCAGGAGGCAGGCACTTGTTCTCTTATGTTTAAACCCCGGGCATCACTCCACCGTCATGACCGCCGTCGCCGCTGCCATCACCGGCTCGTCGCGCATGCCATACTCGTCGCGCGGGTCGCGTCCCTGCTACCCCGGCCAGCCGCAAGCTTCCCGTCTATCCAACTCTTCGGGCTCGGGTTCGCCAAAGGTCAGCGTCGCCGCGCCTACCACGCTGGCGCCCATCAATATCGACCTCAACACCATGCCCGTGGGCGGTGGATCATCCTCCGGTGGCTCGCGGAAACGCCAGCGCGGGCTCTCAGCCGACGCCATGCCACACGCCCGTAACCTGTTCGACCAAATGCCGACGGCCGAGGACGAGGCCAAGAGCTTGTTCATGGAGGGCCTCATCTACGACGGCACTGGGGGCATGTCCTTCGATCCCGATGAGACGCAAAGCCAGGATGGCCGAGCCCCATTTATGGCGTACGACCTCGATGATGACACGTTCGACCCATTGATGGAAGACCAAGTCGGCTTGGGCTCTTTCCCGCTCGAGCATGATTTCCCCGAGGACTACGGCCTCGACGAGAAGGACGGTGAGATAGACATCGATGGGGAACCGTTGTTCAATGGGCCCAAGGTCGTTAGCCCAGCCAACGCAAAGAAGAAGAGGAAGAGCAAGCGGACCAAGGCGTACTCAATTGGTGAGGACACACTCCTTTGTGAGTGTTGGAGGGACATTGGACAAGACCCCAAGGTTGGCGCCGAGCAAAAGGCTTTGGCTTTTTGGCTGCAAGTTCATCGGGAGTTCCACGAGAGGAAGAAGTTCAAGCCCTACAAATTTGAGAGGAAGCGTGGGTGGGTTTCGCTCGGCAAGCGTTGAAGGGTGATCCAACAAGAATGCAACAAGTTTCGCGCCAGTCTTGGTAGCATAGACGCTCGCCCCGTGAGAGGCATTGGCATGAAAGATATGGTATGCCGGCGTGCTCATACATGCTTGCCGAAATGATTGCACATATGCTTGCTTGTCATTGTTGTTTTTGGCCCATCTCGTTAGGTCTTCCAAGCTTTGGACGCCTTCAAGGCCCAACATGGCGGCAAGAACTTCACTCTCTCCCATTGTTGTTTGATCATCAATGAAGAGGAGAAGTTCAAGGAGCAATACGCCGCACTTCGTGCTCGTGGAGGGAAGGAGACCGTGGAGGAGCTTGGTGAGGGAGAGAAGCCGCGGCCACGGGGGAAGAGAAACTCCAAGAAAGAGGACAAGCGAGAGGCAGCGTCCCTTGCATTGCAAGCTACTTTGCAAGGCATGATCACCGGCAAGGACTCAAGAGAGGATAAGCGCCGACAAGACAATGACGAGTAAGGCCGTGCGTTCATGGAGATATAAGAGAACAAGCTGGCGTTGGAGACGAAGAAGCAAGCAAAGATGCTCGCCATCGAGGAACTCAAGGCTGCTATCAAAGCGAGAGAGGTTCGGCTAGCTGCCATGAAGCAAGGGGCTGAGAGCTTGATGGTGGACTTGAGCACGGTGTCCCCAAGGAAGCGGCCTTGGTTCGAGAAGATGCAGGCCGACACGATCAACGACATCGACCAGTGATCTATGGCCAAGAGCACCATGTGTTTTTTGTATGCTGTCATGTGTGCCGGCATGACCACAGTCCAGCTGGCGTGGCCGAACTTCAGTCTCACTTTTTGTGTGCTAGCATGTGTTTGCCGGCCGTTGGCTTGCGCGCCCAGCGAACTGCGTGCTTTTTTGGAGGCGGGTATGTGTTTGACGGCCGCTGACATGTCGCCGACGCGAACTTTACCTGGGATGGCATGGCCGCTGGCTTGATCGATGGCCGCGGGCCCCTTTTATTTGAATGCTGAAAATTTTGGACAAGAAATGGGTCAACACATTGGATGACCGGCCGACCCATTTAAAAAAGAAACGGACATGCCGATCCAAACGAACAAAAAACGGACAAACCATGCGTCTTTTTGAGTCATCCGATTGGAATTGCTCTTGCGCTTTGTAACACTGAGCCGTGTGCTGCGCCAACGGCCAAGAAGGCCAAATAAGATGCCGTCGGTGATCGTATATATTTAGGTGACCAGATGGTGAATCCCGGGGACAGCTTGCAGGCCGGCGGTCGCGGCGGGGGAGACCCCGTCACGTGAAGGTGGATCATACTCCTAATCAATAGTGCGATTGGGTGCTCGAGTGGCGAGGTAGGTACAGTAGCTACCATGATCCACATCCTTTGCCCAAACAAAAAAGGAAGGGTATTGCCTCCAGCTGGCCCGTTTTGGTGTGAAGCCGTTTCTGTTCCCTGCTGGCGATGGTCATCACAGATACGTACACTTGGCTTCTATATGCCACATCCTTCGCCCACGGCCCCGCCCATGTGAAACCCGGAGCAGTGCATGCATCAAAGCTGGACGTGACGGGTGACCCGTCCGCCCTGCACCCTACCCTAGACTGGGCTAAGCTATCAGCGAGGAGAACGTACTTGTGATAAGGTGAGATTTGAGATAACGAAGGCTCTCCGGGGACCTGAGATCGGAAGGAGAGCAACGGGATAGGATCGATCGTAGTAGGAGGGATCAGCGATGGCAGATTCCCTTCCCTGTGTCACAGGGCACCGGACACGGCCCTTGTCCTGGACCCAGATTCCACGAGCTAGCAACACGCCCTTGTCGTGTCACAGGGCCACCACGTGACATGTCCCTTCCCTATTTCGTTGCAACGTGGGCCTTTTTTTCCGTGGCAGCGACACGAGCTCATCTTGAAAGATCTTTCGCTCAAGTGTAGGAAATGTAGGTGTTTTCCTGGAGCGAACTTGGAGTCTGCTGTGTAGCGTGTACTTTCATGGCAAGTGTATAGTAGGAGCATCTACAGCCGGATTTAACAAATCCGGCTCGTAAACGTCCGCGATCACTGACCGGACACCATTTGAGACACTTCATATCCGAACACCTCAATTAGCATATCTTAAATTCATACAAACTCATGCAACTACGTCGACGCACACGGACGTTTATCCATGGTTGCCCTTGCCCTTCCCTGCGTCGTTGTCGGCCTTCTCACGGAAGTACCGCTCGAAGACGCAGTACGGATCCAGCCGGATTTGCTTGTCGTCGAGCTCTCCTCGTCGTTGTTGTCCTTCTCCTCCTTCGGTGGCAGTCCGGCCATGACCCGGACCGCCCGACTCTACTCCCGGGCGAGGGCGCGTGTGTTCCTCCGCTGTCGTTTCTTTACAATGAGGGCGCTGATGGCTTCCTCCTCTGTTCCTCTGCTTTCTAGGCATGTTGCATTCGCGTTGAATCGATGACGCCCGAGAGGTCGCGTCCATCAGCGTCGACCTCATGCTAATCACATCGTGCGGCATTAATGTCAACCGCTGCATGCTCTAGGCCAGCAACACGACAAGCGACGCGATCCTTTGATGGATAGCGTAGGGAGGGTGGGTCGGATTTATGGGTGGGCCACAGTCCTCAGAAGCGAGCATGGCAGTGGTCCGAACGCTCGCAATGCCCTCAGTTTGCCTCCGGATTGCGGGGAAAAAATGCGTCTAGACCGGTCGGCGAACCGATGCAGGCCCGCGTTGGATGGTAAAACATGTCCGGATTGCACGGTACAGACAATTGCCGGTTGCTTAAGGGTCTGCGTCAGAGATTCCCTAAGGAATCTTGCCACACCTTTTAATACAAGGGCATCTTCAACGCTAACCTGCAAATTCCCCCCCCCCGCATCCGCTTGTGGACAGGGTGTCTACTGTGTGGACACGGATGCGGAAGGCATCCATCCAGTGCTATCATGTATATGTCCGCTAGTAAAAGTTTTAAAATTCAAATAAAGTCATATCAGTAGCGCATTGGATCACACCAGCGTCGGATCACATGCGCCATCACAACCAAAATGATGCAAGTATGCTTTAGCTTTTACATGCTCGATCACAAAAGAACAATAGTCACACAATTCATCCAGAAAAATGAGATTTCTACCCTGGAAGACTGACAATCCGAGCCTTCACATTCAAGGTGTCATGTGTCGCGTATGAAACCTCCGCATCCTCCGCCGCCTCCACTTCCTTCTCCCTGTCTGCCACCTCCAACTTATATTTCTATCGCTGCAACATCTTGTAGCGGACGTCTTTCACGATGATCCTTGTGTCGGCATCCAAAGACTCCAAATTCAGGGACAACGTCTTGGCGTCCTTCGCATTGTCTGCGATCTTCACCTTCTTTTCTTCGAGCATGGCCTTCTTCTCTTGAATCAGGGTCGTCTTCTCTTTGAGAGGTAGCTTCTTCTCAGGCGCCTACATCAACATTTTGAACCTCTCCACCTTATTATCCTCCTTGATGTTTGAGTGTTTAACGTATGCCTCCTCCTTTTTGAACAAGATGTCCTCGAACTTCTCCGTCAACTTCATCGCCGCACCTTCTCGCTTTGCCCTCTCCTCCTCCCACTTCTTTCCTCGAAACCCTCTTCCAACTTTCTTGGGTGCTTCTTTTGTTGGATCCATTAGGTCACCAGTTTCTTCCTCGGTTGATGGGCGGCGGTCATGGCTGCGTGTCACTTCAGTATTCAACTTCGACCAACAATGCAAGATGTTGAAGTTTTTGTTCTCCAACTTCTTGAACACCATACTGTTGGAAATATGCCCTAGAGGCAATAATAAAATGGTTATTATTGTATTTCCTAGTTCATGATAATTGTCTATTGTTCATGCTATAATTGTGTTAACCGGAAACCGTAATACATGTGTGAATACATAGACCACAACATGCCCCTAGTAAGCCTCTAGTTGGCTAGCTCGTTGATCAATAGATGGTCACGGTTTCATGACCATGGACATTGGATGTCATTGATAACAGGATCACATCATTAGGAGAATGATGTGATGGACAAGACCCAATCCTAAGCATAGCACAAGATCGTGTAGTTCGTTTGCTAAATCTTTTCAATGTCAAATATCGTTTCCTTAGACCATGAGATTGTGCAACTCCCAGATACCGTAGGAATGCTTTGGGTGAGCCAAACGTCACAACATAACTGGGTGTCTATAAAGGTGCACTACGGGTATCTCCGAAGGTGTCTGTTGGGTTGGCACGAATCGAGACTGGGATTTGTCACTCCGTGTGACGGAGAGGTATCTTTGGGCCCACTCGGTAAGACATCATCATAATGAGCTCAATGTGACTAAGGAGTTAGCCACGGGATGATGTATTACGGAACGAGTAAAGAGACTTGCCGGTAACGAGATTGAACAAGGTATAGAGATACCGACGATCGAATCTCGGGCAAGTATCATACCTATAGACAAAGGAAATTGTATACGGGATTGATTGAATCCCCGACATCGTGGTTCATCCCATGAGATCATCGTGGAGCATGTGGGAGCCAACATGGGTATCTAGATCCCGCTGTTGGTCATTGACCGGAAAGGTGTCTCGGTCATGTCTACATGTCTCCCGAACCCGTAGGGTCTACACACTTAAGGTTCGATGACGCTAGGGTTATAGGGAAATGTTGTACGTGGTTACCGAAGGTTGTTCGGAGTCCCGGATGAGATCCCGGTCATCACGAGGAGCTCCAGAATGGTCCGGAGGTAAAGATTGATATATAGTAAGTCTAGTTTTGGTCACCAGAAAGTTTTCGGGCTCATCGGTAGTGTACCGGGAGTGCCGGGAGGGTGCCGGAGGACCCCCGGGAGGGGTGTGACGACCAAAGGACTTCGTGGTCCCTTAGAAGAGGTGTACCAGCCCTTATTGGGCTGTCCAAGACCTTCCGGAAGGGCCCATGCGGCTAGGGATAAGAGATAGGGCTGAAAAGGATTTAAAAGGAAGAGATCCACCTCTCTTGTGGGAGGTGGACTCCTCCCTAGGTTCGGCCGAACCTCTCCTCCTTGGAGGAGGGCCCAAGGAAGCCCTCCCTCTCCCTCCTCCTATATATACCCAAGGGTTTGGGCTGATTTGAGACACGACTTCTCTCTCTCGTCGCAGCCCTACCCTTCCTATTCCTCGTTCTCCGTAGCGCTTGGCGAAGCCCTGCCGGAGTCCACGTAGCTCCACCGTCACCACGCCGTCGTGCTGGCGGAGCTCTTCCTCAACCTCTCCTTCCTCCTTGATGGATCAAGGCATAGGAGACGTCATTGGGCTACACGTGTGTTGAACGCGGAGGCGCCGTTGTTCGGCGCTGAGATCAAAATCCACCGCGATCTGAATCGCTGCGAGTACGACTCCACCAACCGTGTTCTTGTAACACTTCTGCTTAGCGATCTTCAAAGGTATGAAGATGCAATCTCTCCCCTCTCGTTGCTGGTTTCTCCATAGATAGATCTTGGTGACACGTAGGAAATTTTTTGATTTACTACTACGTCTCCCAACAGTGGCATCATGAGCTAGGTCTATGCGTAGAATCTATGCACGAGTAGAACACAAGTTGTTGTGGGCGTCGATTTTGTTAATATGATTACCACTACTAGTATTATCTTGATTCGGCGGTATTGTGGGATAATGCGGCCCGGACCGACTTTACACATACGCTTACGTGAGACTGGTTCCACCGCCTGACATGCACTTGTTGCATAAGGTGGCTAGCGGGTGTCTGTCTCTCCCACCTTAGTCGGATTGGATTCGATGAAAAGGGTCCTTATGAAGGGTAAATAGCAATTGGCATATCACGTTGTGGTTTTGGCATAGGTAAGAAATGTTCTTGCTAGAAACCTATAGCAGCCACGTAAAAACTTGCAACTACAAATTAGAGGATGTCTAACTTGTTTTTGCAGCATATGCCTTGTGATGTGATATGGCCAAAGAATGTGATGTGATGCATTGTGATGTATGAGATTGATCATGTTCTTGTAATAGGATTCACGACTTGCATGTCGATGAGTATGACAACCAACAGGAGCCATAGGAGTTGTCTTATTTTATTGTATGACCTGCGTGTCAATCATAAACGCCATGTCATTACTTTACTTTATTGCTAGACGTTAGCCATAGTAGTAGAAGTAATAGTTGGCGAGACAACTTCATGAAGACACAATGATGGAGATCATGATGATGGAGATCATGGTGTCGAGCCGGTGACAGTGATGATCATGGTGCCCCGAAGATGGAGATCAAAGGAGCAAGATGATATTGGCCATATCATGTCACTATATTGATTGCATGTGATGTTTATCATGTCTACATCTTATTTTCTTACAATGACGGTAGTAAATAAGATGATCTCTCAATAAAATTTCAAGAGAAGTGTTCACCCTAACTGTGCACCGTTGCTAAGGATCGTCGTTCCCAAGCACCACGTGATGATCGGGTGTGATAGGTTCTAACGTTCGCATACAACGGGTGTAAGCCAGATTTACACACGCGGAACACTTAGGTTGACTTGACGAGCCTAGCATGTACAGACATGGCCTCGGAACACGGAAGACCGAAAGGTCGAACATGAGTCGTATAGAAGATATGATCAACATGGAGATGTTCACCATGGATGACTAGTCCGTCTCACGTGATGATCGGACACGGGCTAGTTGACATGGATCATGTGTGACTTAGATGACTAGAGAGATGTCTATCTAAGTGGGAGTTCATTAAATAATTTGATTATGTGAACTTAATTATCATGAACTTAGTCTAAAATTATCTTTACAATCTATATTGTAGATTCAATGGCCAACGCGAATGTCACCCTCAATTTAAACGCGTTCCTAGAGAAAACCAAGCTGTAAGATGATGGAAGCAACTATGCGGACTGGGTCCGTAGCTTGAGGATCATCCTCATAGCTTCCAAGAAATTGTATGTCCTTGATGCACCACTAGGTGACCCACCCCTTCTCCCAGCAGAGCAAGACGTTGCGAACGCTTGGCATTCTCGTTGCGATGATTGCTCCCTTGTTCAGTGCGACATGCTTTACATTTTAGAACCGGGGCTCCAAAAGCGTTTTGAGCAACACGGAGCATATGAGATGTTCCAAGAGCTGAAACTGGTTTTCCAAGCTCATGCCCCGGTCGAGAGATATGATGTCTCCGACAAGTTCTTCAGCTGTAAGATGGAGGAGAATAGTTTTGTCAGTGAGCACATCCTCAAGATGTCTGGGCTACATAACCGCTTGACTCAGCTAGGAGTTAATCTCCCGGATGACTCGGTCATTGACAGAATCCTCCAGTCGCTTCCACCTAGCTACAAGAGCTTTGTGATGAACTACAACATGCAAGGGATGGAGAAGTCCATTCCTGAGTTGTACTCGATGCTGAAATCAGCAGAGGTCGAGATCAAAAAGGAGCATCAAGTGTTGATGGTGAATAAGACCACTAGTTTCAAGAAAGGCAAGGGTAAGAAGAACTTCAAGAACGATGGCAAAACTGTTGTCGCGCCCGGTAAGCAAGTTGCCGGGAAGAAGAAGAACAAGAATGGACCCATGCCTGAGACTGGGTGTTTTTATTGCAAGGGTACCGGTCACTGGAAGCGGAACTGCCCCAAGTACTTAGCAGATAAGAAGGACGGCAACGTTAAAGGTATATGTGATATACTTGTTATTGATGTGTACCTAACCAGCGCTCGTAGTAGCTCCTGGGTATTTGATACCGGTGCAGTTGCTCACATTTGTAACTCCAAGCAGGAGCTACGGAATAAGCGGAGGCTGGCAAAGGACGAGGTGACGATGCGCGTCGGGAATGGTTCCAAGGTCGATGTGATCGCCGTCAACACGCTACCTCTACATCTACCTTCGGGATTAGTGTTAAACCTTAATAATTGTTATTTAGTACCAGCTTTGAGCATGAACATTGTATATGGATCTCGCTTGATGCGAGATGGCTACTCATTTAAATCTGAGAATAATGGTTGTTCTATTTATATGAGAGAAATGTTTTATGGTCATGCCCCGCTGGTCAATGGTTTATTTTTGATGAATCTCGAACGTGATGTTACACATGTGCATAGTGTGAGTACCAAAAAGTGTAAGGTTGATAACGATAGTCCCACTTACATGTGGCACTGCCGCCTTGGTCATATTGGTGTCAAATGCATGAAGAAGCTCCATACTGATGGACTTTTGGAGTCTCTTGATTTCGAATCATTTGACATGTGTGAACCATGCCTCATGGGCAAGATGACCAAGACTCCGTTCTCCGGAACAATGGAGTGAGCAACTGACTTGTTGGAAATAATACATACTGATGTATGTGGTCCAATGAGTGTCGAGGCTCGTGGTGGCTACCGTTATGTTCTCACCCTCACTGATGACTTGAGTAGATATGGGCATGTCTACTTAATGAAACATAAGTCTAAAACTTTTGAAAGGTTCAAGGAATTTCAGAGTGAGGTAGAGAATCAACATGACAGGAAAATAAAGTGCCTATGATCTGATCGAGGCAGAGAATATTTAAGTCACGAGTTTGGCATGCACCTAAGGAAATATGGAATTGTTTCACAACTCACGCCGCCTGGCACACCTCAGCGAAATGGTGTGTCTGAACGTCGTAATCGCACTCTATTAGATATGGTACGATCTATGATGTCTCTTACCAACTTGCCGCTATCATTTTGGGGATATGCATTAGAGACTGCCGCATTCACTTTAAATAGGGCACCGTCAAAATCCGTTGAGACGACACAGTATGAATTATGGTTTGGAAAGAAACCTAAGCTGTCGTTTCTAAAAGTTTGGGGATGCGATGCTTATGTGAAGAAACTTCAACCTGAGAAGCTCGAACCCAAAGCGGAAAAGTGCGTCTTCATAGGATATCCCAAAGAGACTATGGGGTATACCTTCTACCTACGATCCGAGGGGAAAGTCTTTGTTGCCAAGAACGGATCCTTTCTCGAGAAAGATTTTCTCTCGAAAGAAGTAAGTGGGAGGAAAATATAACTTGATGAGGTAATTGTACCTCCACTCAAACCGGAGAGTAGCGCAGCACAAGTTGTTTTTGTGGAGCCTGCACCGGCTGGAGAGGAAATTAATGATGATGATCATGAAACTTCAGATCAAGTTACTATTAAACGTCGAAGGTCCACTAGGACACGTTCCGCACCAAAGTGGTACGACAACCCTGTCCTGGAGATCATGTTGTTGGACAACGGTGAACCTTCGAACTATGAAGAAGCAATGGCGGGCCCGAATTCCAACAAATGGCTTGAGGCCATGAAATCCAAGATAGGATCCATGTATGAGAACAAAGTATGGACTTTGGTGGACTTGCCTGATGATAAGCGAGCCATTGAAAATAAATGGATCTTTAAGAAGAAGACTGACGCAGACGGTAATGTGACCGTCTACAAGGCTCGGCTTGTCGCTAAGGGTTATCGACAAGTTCAAGGAGTTGACTACGATGAGACTTTCTCACCCGTAGCGATGTTGAAGTTTGTCCGAATCATGTTAGCAATTGCCGCATTTTATGATTATGAGATCTGGCAAATGGATGTCAAAACGACATTCCTTAATGGTTTCCTTAAGGAAGAACTGTATATGATGCAGCCGGAAGGTTTTGTCGATCCTAAAGATGCTAACAAAGTATGCAAGCTCCAGCGCTCCATCTATGGGCTGGTGCAAGCATCTCGGAGTTGGAACATTTGCTTTAATGAGGTGATTAAAGCGTTTGGGTTTATACGGGTTTATGGAGAACCCTATATTTACAAGAAAGTGAGTGTGAGCTCTGTAGCATTTCTCATATGATATGTGGATGACATACTCATAATGGGAAATGATATAGAACTTTTGGAAAGTGTAAAGGCCTACTTGAATAAGTGTTTTTCAATGAAGGACCTTGGAGAAGCTGCTTACATATTAGGTATTAAGATCTATAGAGATAGATCGAGACGCCTCATAGGTCTTTCACAAAGCACATACCTTGAAAAGATATTGAAGAAGTTCAATATGGATCAGTCCAAGAAGGGATTCTTGCCTGTGTTACAGGGTGTGAGATTGAGTACGACTCAATGCCCGACCACGGCAAAGGATAGAGAAGAGATGAGTGTCATCCCCTATGCTTCAGCCATAGGCTCTATTATGTATGCCATGTTGTGTACCAGACCTGATGTAAACCTTGCCATAAGTTTGGTGGGGAGGTACCAAAGTGATCCCGGAGCGGAACACTGGACAGCGGTCAAGAATATCCTGAAGTACCTGAAAAGAACAAAGGACATGTTTCTCGTATATGGAGGTGCCGAAGAGCTCATCGTAAAGGGTTACGTCGATGCTAGCTTAGACACAGATCCGGATGACTCCAAGTCGCAAACCGGATACGTGTATATTTTGAACGGAGGGGCAGTTAGATGGTGCAGTAGCAAACAAAGCATCGTGGCGGCATCTACATGTGAAGCAGAGTACATAGCTGCTTTGCAAGCAGCAAAGGAAGGAGTCTGGATGAAGGAGTTCATCATCGACCTAGGAGTAATTCCAAGCGTGTCGGGCCCGATGACTCTATTCTGTGACAACACTGGAGCTATTGCACTTGCGAAGGAGCCCAGGTTTCACAAGAAGACAAGACACATCAAGCGCCGCTTCAACTCCATCCATGATTACATTCACGAGGGAGATATAGATATTTGTAAAGTGCATACAGATCTGAATGTCGCAGATCCGTTGACTAAACCTCTCTCACGAGCAAAACATGATCAACACCAGAATGCTATGGGCGTTCGATTCATCACAATGTAACTAGATTATTGACTCTAGTGCAAGTGGGAGACTGTTGGAAATATGCCCTAGAGGCAATAATAAAATGGTTATTATTGTATTTCCTAGTTCATGATAATTGTCTATTGTTCATGCTATAATTGTGTTAACCGGAAACCGTAATACATGTGTGAATACATAGACCACAACATGTCCCTAGTAAGCCTCTAGTTGGCTAGCTCGTTGATCAATAGATGGTCACGTTTTCATGACCATGGACATTGGATGTCATTGATAACGGGATCACATCATTAGGAGAATGATGTGATGGACAAGACCCAATCCTAAGCATAGCACAAGATCGTGTAGTTCATCTGCTAAAGCTTTTCAATGCCAAGTATCGTTTCCTTAGACCATGAGATTGTGCAACTCCCGGATACCATAGGAATGCTTTGGGTGTGCCAAACGTGACAATGTAACTGGGTGGCTATAAAGGTGCACTACGGGTATCTCCGAAGGTGTCTGTTGGGTTGGCACGAATCGAGACTAGGATTTGTCACTCCGTGTGACGGAGAGGTATCTCTGGGCCCACTCGGTAAGACATCATCATAATGAGCTCAATGTGACTAAGGAGTTAGCCACGGGATGATGTATTATGGAACAAGTAAAGAGACTTGCCGGTAACGAGATTGAACAAGGTATAGAGATACCGACGATCGAATCTCGGGCAAGTATTATACCGATAGACAAAGGGAATTGTATACGGGATTGATTGAATCCCCGACATCGTGGTTCATCCGATGAGATCATCGTGGAGCATGTGGGAGCCAACATGGGTATCTAGATCCCGCTGTTGGTTATTGACCGGAAAGGTGTCTCGGTCATGTCTACATGTCTCCCGAACCCGTAGGGTCTACACACTTAAGGTTCGATGACGCTAGGGTTATAGAGAAATGTTGTACGTGGTTACCGAACTTTGTTCGGAGTCCCGAATGAGATCCCGGACATCACAAGGAGCTCCAGAATGGTCCAGAGGTAAAGATTGATATATAGGAAGTCCAGTTTTGGTCACCGGAAAGTTTTCGGGCTCATCGGTAGTGTACCGGGAGTGCCGGGAGGGTGCCGGAGGACCCCTGAGAGGGGTGTGACGACCAAAGGACTTCATGGGACCTCAGAAGAGGTGTACCAGCCCTTATTGGGCTTGATAAGACCTTCCGGAAGGTCCCATGTGGCTAGGGATAAGAGATAGGGCTGAAAAGGATTTAAAAGGAAGAGATCCACCTCCCTTGTGGGAGGTGGACTCCTCCCTAGGTTCGGCCGAACCTCTCCTCCTTGGAGGAGGGGCCAAGGCAGCCCTACCTCCCTCTCCCTCCTCCTATATATACCCAAGGGTTTGGGCTTATTTGAGACACGACTTCTCTCTCTCTCTCTCTTGGCGCAGCCCTACCCTTCCTCTTCCTCGTTCTCCGTAGCGCTTGGCGAAGCCCTGCCGGAGTCCACGTAGCTCCACCGTCACCACGTCGTCGTGTTGCCGGAGCTCTCCCTCAACCTCTCCTTCCTCCTTGCTGGATCAAGGCGTAGGAGACGTCATCAGGCTGCACGTGTGTTGAACGCGGAGGCGCCGTTGTTCGGCGCTGAGATCGGAATCCACCGCGATCTGAATCGCTGCGAGTACGACTCCACCAACCGCGTTCTTGTAATGCTTCCGCTTAGCGATCTTCAAAGGTATGAAGATGCAATCTCTCCCGTCTTGTTGCTGGTTTCTCCATAGATAGATCTTGGTGACACATAGGAGTTTTTTTTGATTTACTACTACGTCTCCCAACACATACACGCAGAAGAAGGCTACAAAATAGAACATTGTCAACAAAACTATGCACACATTCGGCTAGTAATCAAGAAAACTGTGCACATCTGACTAGTGATCCAGAAAAGTATACACATCCGGCTAGTGATAAAAAAAATCATGCACATCCAACTAGTCATCAACAAAACTATGCACACATCCGGATAGTAATCAACAAAACTATGCAAACATCCGGCTAGTGATCAACAAAACTATGCACATTCGGCTAGTGATCAACAAGAACTATGCACATTTGGCAACATTGTCAACAAACTAGGCACACATCCGATTAGTGAACAACAAAAGTATGCACACCCGGCAATATTGTCAACAACACTATGCACATCCGACAACATTGTCAACAAAACTATGCACATCCGACAACATTGTCAACAACACATGCAGACATCCGGCTAGTGATCAATAAAACTATGAACATCCAACTAGTTGTCAACAAAACTATGCACACATCCACCTAGTAATCAACAAAAGTAGGGACATCCGGAGAATGAACTACTTGCTCGGTGATTTGCGGACCACTAGGCCACCGTGCGATGAGATGTGCCAAGTAGCTGCAATACTTCTAGACGGCCTCTTGGATGGTGTATCATCGATGGTTGCTGGACTTTGGTTCATGGTTGCGGATGAGCGCGTCACTGTAGGGTGTGAAATGCTTGTGTTCATGGAACCATGTGTGAATGTTGGCTGAAAGATTTGAGCCCTTTTGCTTCATGCCGTGGATCATAACGAGACTAGTGGCCAACCATGCGTCGCACAGCATCTCATGCTCCCGCATGTCGAACTTTTCTCATCTACCTACTTCGATGGATTATTGACAAAATCATCCGGATCATCGTCCTTGATGTCGTGGTTTTATCACGGCAGATGTCTGGGTGAACGGACTTGGGTTCGAGGCCATTGCTAACGTGATGGACTCAAAGGGGTTGGTTGGGACGAAGGACATGAGTTTACCCAGGTTCAGCCCCTCGAGTTGAGGTAATAGCCTACGTCCTGCTGGTTCTTGTATTGCTTGATATATCGATTACAAGGGAGCTATTGCTTTACCTAGCTTTCGATAACCTGATCCCTAAGTCGCCCCGGGTCTTGCCTTTATATAGGAGGTCAAGACCACGGATCATACAAGTTGTAATCGACTCTCATTACATGTCCGTGTCTACCTCTATCTTCTCTTGCCTTTCCTGACCAAGTTGTCTCCGGGCGGGTTATACGCCCGGGTCTTCTTCATCCGGGCCACCTGCCGGCCCATCCTGTCAGCCGCTAAACTTCTTGGGCCCTGAAGTCCCCACGGCTCACTCTTGGGCCGGTGTGCGAGCCGCCCGGTGTGACCCGGAGCCCTCAGGGCGGGTCTCACCGTGGGGTTATATCCCCAACATTAGGCCCCAGGTTGATTTGAGCTTGCTCACTTCAGCCTTTCTTTTTACTCCTTGGCGAGCTGCCCGGAAATGACCCGCCATGACGTCATGTCAGATCTGCAGAAAAGACCCTCTGACGCATGCAACAAATCTTTTATTAAATGAACAGCCCAAAAATCGAGGCATATGCCTCGGTCAAATGATATCTGACGCCTGGATTTTCGCGCCCGTTCTGCGCTTTCCCTATTAAATAGGATCGCCTGGGGCATCATCCGGTTTCTCCCGCTCGCTCCTTCATCTCCTTCCTCCGACGCTTCCATTTCCAGCGCTTCCAGCTCCGGTGCTGTTTCCTCCTCATCATCGACAGGGCCGCTGCATCAACCTGACGCGGTCTAGAATTCCTTCCGCTTTCATCGCACCGTCGCCGGTGATTCCTTCTCTCCTTAGATCTGCGATTTGTTCCGGTAGGGTTTTCATGGAGCTCCACCGCCGTAGCTTTAGAACTCGGGCTCCATCGATGCCAGTCATGCTTAATCCACGAGCCCTCGACCATATCGTGCCCCCATGGCGCTGCTGGGTAGGAGACCGATACTTACGATATTTAGATTCACCACGGCTCCGCCCGATGTTTTCAGATTTTCTTTACGTTCATCAGTTCATCGCTAGGTCTGGAAATAAAGATATTTCTTTTTTTATAGATCTGCAACCGTAGCAATACTTTGCGAAACCTGTTTTCAGCACTTAGCCAAATTTCACTCTGCCCATTCCTCGGGAGGGCGAGGTAGCCGTGATGTTCCGGCTCTCATCAGCCAGATCTTAGTATCTCATCTTTTAAGGTCTTAAGATTTTAAGCCGCCCACTTTTATTCGCCTTTTCCTTGACTCGCCGTATATGGTTACCTTGTACAGTTAAAAACTGCCGCCATGTCTCGCACATCTAACTCCTGCAACTGGGTCGGTTCATGCATTACCGAAGAGTTTCTGATGGATTTTGTACATGCGGGCACCCTTCCTGCCAAAGAGGTCATCCATTGGTGGGTTCCGGGTAATGAACTGAGGCCCATTCCTCAGGAGGGCGAGGTAATTGTTTTTTCGGATCATATTGAACGTGGATTCGTACCCCCGGCTCAAAATTCTTCTGGGACATCCTTCGTTTCTATAAGCTACATCCTCAATACCTTGCCCCCAATTCCGTGTCAAACATCTGCAACTTCCAAGTGCTCAGCGAGGTCTACCTGCAGACTCAGCCGTCTGTAGGTCTCTTCCGAGAGTTTTTTTATGCAAACTGGCAAACTGAAGTAAAGGCCGTCCCGAGCTTAGAACTTGGTGGAATTTCCATTCAGAGGCGCCGGGACATTACTTTTCTAGCTATACCAATGCCGAGTCATCCAAAGGATTGGAATAAGACTTGGTTCTACTGTAAGGATACCTCCCCGGAGGATGAGCATCCGCTACCGGGTTATCGCCCCTCCCGGCTCAAGACAACTTCGGAGCTTCCTAGCCGGCTATCAACTGCTGAACGTGCAAGGCTCGAGCCGGCTCACGCCAAGATTAAAGCCCTCATGGCCAATGGATTGACGGGTTTGGACTTGATTCATTGTTGGATCTCCTGGAGAATTATGCCTTTGAGCCGAAGAAGCCACCTCATGTGCGAATACCCTGGCACGTATGATGGTTCCCTATGCTTCAGCCGGACAACTTTAACCGAAGACGATATTACCACTGTCATCCGGAGTCTTGTTCATGAGACATCAGGAGCTTGCAGTGCTATTGGGTTGGCGCCTTTCAGTGCCGTTAATCCGGCCCCAGACGTAAGACGACTCTTCATCATCTCTTCTTTTTGTGTAATTATGACTTTCAATCCATCGCTATTAACCGGCTTACCTTTTCAAGCTGACTCTGATTTCTGGAAGAAAAAGTATGTTCCTCCTCTGAAGAAAAGCAAGAAGAAGGCCCCGGCCAAGAAGACGAAGAAGACCACCACTCAGGAGGAATGGTTTGACCCGCCAGAATCATCCAGCTCAGAGGTATAGTTTGACTATTTTAGTAACCTCATTATTCACCTTACTGATAACAGCTTATTCACGGGACGAGGTAGAGACGAGTTGCGTCAACGTTCTTGAGGTAACTTATATTTCATCCGACTCAAAATGTTTTGTACCCCAGAAGATACGGCGAGTTGTTCGAAAAGTTCCCCTTTCTCATCCTCTTGCTCATTTGGATCCCCAATTTCTTTTGAAAAAGCAACAGCAAGTCGACCGCCGTCAAACCCGGAGCGCCGGCTCTACTGATCTCGCGTCCGGATTGCCTAACTCCCCGGCTCCAAAGAAACACCCCGCAGAGGTATGTATCTCTGTTTGATTTTATTATCTTTTCCTTTATACTCTCAACCCTGCCTTATACCATTTGAACTATCTCTCAGGGATCACCCTCATCCGGCGACTCTACGGACACCGCTCTTCCACCTCCAAAGATTAATCCGTTGTAAGCATTTTGTAACCTTTACATCCGGCTCCTCGGCGGTTGTAACCCTTGAATTCTGGCCTTCATGTCTTTTCTAGGGCTCAAGCTAAGCGAAGGAAAACCAACAAGTCCTCCCCTGGCCCTGTTGCTCAAGAACCAGAGCTAGCCAAGCCAGACCCCCAGCGACTTTCACAAAGCCGGCAGCCAATGACATTATCCCTGAGAGCCCGCAAAGGGACCTTTCCAAGCCGTCGAGCCCTGTCAAGGCTGCTGATGATGCTGCTGCCCCGAACGTCATGATTACTGGCGCCGGCTTGCACTCTCCTCTACCTCACGTGCTAACGAAACCTAGTGAAATAGCTGAAGCTTCGAGGAAACTGGAATTTGAGCTCCCTGCTCTAGAAAAAAATGACAGCTGATGAACTTCATGCTGGATATATGGACCAGCTGTCTACAAGCCGGGATTTAGAGCTCAAACTGGTTAACTTAATGAAGAGACGATATGAGGTACTCCTTTTTCCTCCTTATACCCTTACGTAGCCCCCAAGAGCCGGGTTAATATTGACTGATAATAATCCAGCTCTTCCATCTTTAGCAAAAGTAGATATATGTAATGTGTAGGCTTTAATTTATTTAGCCGTGATCTGAAATCATATCTGTTATCCCCCAAGGGCCGGCTCAATAATTGATAATTTTGAAGCGGTACTTCCTAGAAGATAGTTACCAGAGCCAGTTGTAGCCCCCAAGGGTCGGCTTAATCTTTTCCAAAGTTGAGTCGGGACTTACATGTTGAACCTCCTTAGAAAACCAATCTGTAGCCCCCAAGTTCCGAGTCAAACTTGTCGAAGTTGAGTCGGAGCTGTCTTGAAAATAAACATTAGCCCCCAAGTGTCATGCATATTGCTTGCAATCTGTTTGAAACTTGCTTATGTACTCCATATTTTGACACTTCGCAGGAAGCTTTAACCGAAGCCGGGTCAGAATTGGCCGGCTTAAAAGCGAACTTAGCTACTCAGCAAGCCGCCCGGAATGAAGCTGACGAGACCTGCCAGCTCCTTGTCGAAGAGCTAGCTAAAATCAAATCTGACTTCACCGCCTTCAAGGAATCTGCTGAGGCTGAAAAAATGACATTGACTAAACGGGCGGATGATGCCGATCAGCGACTCATGATCGTATCTGACGAGCTGCAGTCTTTGAAGCATCACATCACCAAGATGACAACTGCCCTCTTTGGTAAGTTTTTAATAGCTTGGCTTGATCCGAATTTTTGTATTTGTGATGGCGACTCATAACGAGGCCTCTGTCTCACGCAGGTCCTAGGAGCCGCCAACTTGTCTCCGACAGTCTGCTGCCTTTGAAGGCTATATACACATTGACAGAACAGCTGTACTACGGGGTGGTATGCACAATCAAGGCTGTGCAATATAAAGAGAACATTCCTTTGACTCTCAAAAATGTCTTGGACCTCCTGTCAACGATGCCCAAACAGATTGTAGAGCTGAAGAAATCAGCCGACCGCCAGGGGGCGATTGCGGCCATAAGCCAGGCATTGGCTTTCGCTCTAGAGCTTACTCCGGCTGAGATGATGGATGGGTTTCCCTCCAAGAAGGATGACGGTTCTGAGTTTACCGACGCTGACTATGCTCGGTGCATAAAAGATTCCAAAGTCCTAGCCTTCATCTTAGCCGAAGAGGTCAACTTGGTGACTTACCAGGCGGCTTACAATGCTGATAAAAAGAGGATCTGTGGTCCGCTCTTTGAGTCCGAGGACCTAACACCCGCTCGCAGTAAGACTCTCTTCGCTTCTGATCTTGACCCGTCCCCCTTCTTTGAAGAAGGAACTTTTGTGGCTTTAACCGACTGCACTTGGGACTTGGATAATCTCCAGATCAAGGCAACTGAAGAGCCGGAGCAGGATGACCCGCCAGCCAGCTGATCGCTTTGTTTAGAAAAAATTGTAATAGTCAGCTCTACGTGACCCGCCTGGGGGATGTAAAAAACTTAATGATATTTTGAGCTCCTCAGAGAGCATCTGTAATAGGATAGCAGCAATTTTTTTCCTTGTTGAACTTGTGCCATCGCGCACGTATGAAAGTCCGACTTAAAATAGACATGTGCCATCTTCCTTGTCCTTCTCATTGTATGCCTTACCGGCTCTTCATAGATTAATTTCCTGTATGTATAAATGTACCTTTACACCGTTAGGAGGGCGGCTTAAAAGTGTAACCCGAAGATGCTGTGTCTTCCCAACATGTGTGACAAAATTATTCGCTTGGCTTTAGAGCCGGCCAAAAGGTTTGATAAGCTTCACCTGTAGGGCAAGAAGCCCCCTGTATGGTTATGTTGACTTGTCAACATTTCTGGCGCGAACGCCGGTTGTTAGAGATAGATAAGCTACACCCGGAGGTGGGAAGCCCCCTTTGACAACTGCGGCTAACATGTTAACCGGAATGGCATAAAGCTGACTGTTAGGGTGAGATAAGCGATACCTGAAGGTAAGAAGCCCCCTTCGACAGCCAATGTTGACTTGTCAACAATTTTGGCGCGAACGCCAGTTGTTAGGGTGAGATAAGTGATACCCGAAGGTAAGAAGCCCCCTTCGACAACCACGGCTAACATGTTAACCGGAAATGGCATAAAGTCGGCTGTTAGGGTGAGATAAGCGATACCCGAAGGTAAGAAACCCCCTTCAACAGCCGCAGCTGACATGTCAACTGGAAATGGCATAAAGCCGGTTGTTAGGGTGAGATAAGCGAACCCGTCGGTAAGAAGCCCCCTTTGACAACCACGGCTAACAGGTTAACCGGAAATGGCATAAAGCCGGCTGTTGGGGTGAGATAAGCGATACTCGAAGGTAAGAAGCCCCCTTCGACAGCCACAACTGACATGTCAACTAGAAATGGCATAAAGCCGGTTGTTAGGGTGAGATAAGCGAACCCGTCGATAAGAAGCCCCCTTCGACAACCGCGGTTAACATGTTAACCGGAAATGGCATAAAGCCGGTTGTTAGGGTGAGATAAGCGATACCCGAAGGTAAGAAGCCCCCTTCGATAGCCGCAGCTGACATGTCAACTGGAAATGGCATAAAGCCAGTTGTTAGGGTGAGATAAGCGATACCCGAAGGTAAGAATCCCCCTTCGACAACCAATGTATTTGCATCGATGAAGACGTGCGATGTGGCAGAGGCCCCGGCTTATAGGGATGCTATTTTATTTATATATAAATATGATATGTACAATGATAACGTACAGTGATGATTCTCAACAACCTTAAGTGTAATAAGGCCGCAGATGCACTATGTTCCACGGCCGGCGGGTCTCCTGACCCGAAGTATCTGAGTCATCCCGGATGTCAATGAGGTAATATGACCCGTTGTTGAGATTTCGGCTGACCACAAAAGGCCCTTCCCATGGGGGAGATAATTTATGCATATATGTCTAATCTTGAATCAGCCGTAGAACTAACTCGCCCTCTTGAAATGTCCGGGTCTTAACCCTGCGGCTATGATAGCAGCGCAGGTCTTGTTGATAAATCGCCGAACGGGCAACCGCCAGCTCTCGTTCCTCCTCCAAGGCATCCAACATGTCCTGCCGTGCCGTCTCATTGCTTGTCTCATCGTAAGCCGCCACTCGCAGCGAGTCATGTCGGATGTCACTTGGCAACACGGCCTCGGCACCATAAACCATGAAAAAAGGTGTATACCCTGTGGACCTGTTGGGGGTGGTTCTGATACTCCATAAGATGGAGGGCAGCTCTTCTACCCAACAACCAGGTGTTTGTTGTAAAGGAACCATGAGCCGTGGCTTGATACCCCTCAAGATTTCTTGATTGGCACGCTCCGCCTGACCGTTGGATTGTGGATGAGCAATTGCTGAAACATCAAGCCAGATGTGCTCCTCGTCGCAGAATTTTTTCATAGCTCCCTTGGATAAATTAGTGCCATTATCAGTGATGATGCTATGGGGGTAACCAAAACGGTAGATCAGTTTTTTAACAAATTGAACCGCCATAGCCGCATCACACTTGCTGATCGGCTCAGCCTCTACCCATTTGGTGAACTTATCAACCGCCACCAGGAGGTGTGTTTTCTTATCCTTGGATCTCTTGAAAGGTCCTACCATATCTAGCCCCGAGACCGCAAACGGCCAAGTAATTGGTATCATCCGTAACTCTTGAGCCGGAATATGAGCACGTCGGCCAAATTTTTGACAACCGTCACACTTGCGGACCAGATCCTCTGCGTCTTTGTGAGCCGTCAACCAGAAGAAACCGTGACGAAACGCCTTAGCTACCAATGATTTTGAGCCGGAGTGATGTCTGCAATCTCCAGCGTGAATTTCATTCAAAATTTCTTGACCTTCCTCTGGTGAGACACAACGCTGAAAAACCCTGGTAACGCTGCACTTGTGTAACTCACCATTAAATATTGTCATCGACTTAGACCGTCGGATGATCTGTCTGGCTAGGTTTTCATCATCAGGTAATTCGCCCCGAGTCAAATAGGCCAGGTAAGGCACAATCCAATCTGGAATAGCATGTAGAGCCGCCACCAATTGTCCCTCCGGGTCAGGGACAGCCAAATCTTCCTCTGAAGGCAATTTGACAGTCGGGTGATATAAAACATCCAAAAAGACATTGGTGGCACCGGCTTTCGCTGAGAGCCTAACCGTGATAAGGCATCGGCTGCCTCATTCCTGCGACGATCAATGTGATCTACTTGATAACCTTTGAAGTGACCAGCAATGACATCCACCGCCTGTCTACAAGCCGCCATCCGCGGGTCCCTGAAATCCCACGTGCCTGAAACTTGCTGAGACACAAGATCTGAGTCGCCCAAACACCTTACCCGGCTTAAATTCATCTCCTTGGTTACTCTGAGACCATGAAGCAGAGCCTCATACTCAGCCGCATTGTTGGTGCAAGGGAACATCAACCGGAGCACATAACAAAATTTATCACCTTTGGGAGATGTCAAAACAACTCCTGCTCCTGGTCCTTCCAGCTGCTTGGATCCATCAAAATGTATAGTCCAGTATGTGTCATCCAGCTTTTCCTTAGGAGCTTGACACTCTGTCCAATCGTTGATAAAATCCACAAGGGCTTGGGACTTGATGGCCATACGAGGCACATATTTCAGATTGAGAGGTCCCAGCTCCAATGCCCACTTAGTAATCCTACCAGTAGCTTCTCTGTTCTGGATTATATCCCCCAACGGAGCAAAACTGACCACGGTGATCTGGTGCCCTAGGAAATAGTGCTTCAACTTGCGATTGGCCATGAACACGCCATACATTAGCTTCTGCCAATGTGGATATCTCTGCTTGGATTCAGTCAGGACCTCACTGATATAATAAACTAGCCTTTGAACCGGATACTCCTTCCCGGCTTCCTTGCGCTCAACCACAATTGCGGCGTCGACTGCCCGGTTGTTAGCCGCCACATACAAGAGCAAAGGTTCTTTCTTAGCCAGAGCAGCCAATACCGGCGGCTCAGTGAGTTGTTTCTTGAGTGCCTCCAATGCTTCACCCGCCGCCGTACTACAGACAAAATTATCTGTCTTTTTCATCATCTGATATAGTGGAATGGCTTTCTCACCGAGGCGGCTTATGAATCGGCTCAACGCAGCGATTCGCCCCGCCAGGCGTTGGACATCGTTAACATAGGCTGGCTCTCCCAGGGAGGTGATAGCTCTGATTTTATCTGGGTTAGCCTCAATGCCACGCTCAGAAACCAGAAATCCCAAGAGCTTGTCAGCCGGGACACCAAAAACACACTTGGTCGGGTTAAGCATCGTCTTGTAGATCCAGAGATTGTCAAAAGTTTCCCTTAAGTCATCCAAAAGGGTCTCCTTCTTCCTTTATTTGATCACAATATCATCCACTTAAGCATGAACATCGCGCCCAATCTGACTATGAAGGCAGTTCTGCACACAACGCTGATAAGTCGCCTGAGCACTCTTGAGCCCGAAAGGCATAGATACATAACAGAAGGCTCCAAAAGGCGTAATGAAAGCCGTCTTCTCTTGGTCCTTAACTGCCATCTTGATCTGATGATATCCTAAATAAGCATCCATGAAACACGGGCTTTCGCAACCCGCTGTAGCATCAATGATCTGATCAATATGAGGGAAAGCAAAGGGATCAGCCGGACAAGCCTTGTTGAGGTCCGTATAATCCACACACATCCGCCACGTGCCATTCTTTTTGAGCACCAGAACTGGGTTAGCAAGCCACTCCGGGTGAAAGACCTCAACGATGAAACCCGCTGCTAAGAGTCGGGCAACCTCTTCTCCGATGGCCTTGCATCTTTCCTCATTGAACCACCGTAGAAACTGCTTGATAGGTTTAAACTTAGGATCCACATTAAGATTGTGCTCAGCGATGAGTGCGCTTTCCTATTTGGGATCCATGTGAGCCCCAATGATGAACTATTTGGATGAGTCGCCCGGAGTGAAGTCTATTGCCTTGGTATCATCCGCCGAGAACTTAAGGGGTGGCTCAACCTCCATTGTGGGCTTTTTCAGCGGCGTCATATCCTCCGGGTCAACATTCTCCTTATAAAACTTGAGCTCCTCCTGAGCAGAACTGGATTCTGCATAAGCCGCGTCTCCTTCCTCACACTCAATAGTCGTATTCCGATTACCATGAACGGTAATTGTACCTTTTAACCCGGGCATCTTGAGCTGTAAGTAGACATAGTAGGGCCTAGCCATGAACTTAGCATAAGGCGGCCGCCCAAACAACGCATGATAAGGGCTCTTGATTTTGACCAATTCAAACCACAATTGCTCCACTATGTGGTTATATTCATCACCAAAGGCAACTTCCAAAGAAATCCTGTCCACCGGATAAGCCGACTTTCCTGGCACCACACCATGAAAAATGGTGGATGAGGGCTTAAGATCCTTGTCAAGCAGCTTCATCCGCCGGAAGGTGTCATAATAGAGGATGTTGATACTGCTGCCTCCATCCATAAGCACCTTATTTACCATATAACCTCCCATTTGAGGGGTAACAACCAAAGCCAGCCGCCCCAGGTCATCCACACGCGGCGGGTGATCCTCCCGGCTCCACGTTATGTCATATTCAGACCACTTTAAGTACTGTGGCAGAGCCAACGCAGCCGCATGGACCGCTCGCTTGCGTAATTTCTGATCTTGCTTGTTAAGGCAGGTCGTGAAAACATGATACTAGCCTGAGCTAAGCTGTTTCGAATTACTTTGATACCCAGATTGGTTATGCTGCTGGTGGTTGTTGTTACCAGAGTGTTGCAGATGCCCTCCATGATTACCTTGACCATGATGACCGACCCTGAGCCGCCGGATCCAAACCCGGCTCCTGATCCGCCCGGTCCTGAGCCGTCGGGCGGACCGCCGCCCTGGTTGTTGGGTTGCGTGTAGTAATTCCTTAACTGCTGCATAATGTGGCAATCACCCCATGCGTGCAACACAAGTTTGTCGGGTTGGCTGTGTTCTGGACAGGGCTTCTTAAGCGCCTCCTCCAAATTGAAGGCAATCTTGTTTTTATTAAAAGGTGGTCTGAACTTCCCATTGCCCTTAGGAGGATTCTGGCCGGTACTTGCATTGGCTACCAGTTCTGATCCGCCATCGGGGTTCTTCCGCTTATTCTGCTTACCATTGCTAACCATACCTTTTCCTTGATTATTCTTTTTACCCTCACCGACCTTCTCCTCGTCAGAGCCTCGGTCCTTTGTGTTATCAGAGTCGGCGTACTTTGTGAGAGCCGTCATGAGCTCTCCCATGTCCTGACACGTACGCTTGAACCGGCCAAGTTTCTGCTTCAGCGGAACGAAATGATAGTTTTTCTCTAAAATGAGCACGGTCTGGGTGCCATGATCTGCTCAGACGAATGGATGATGGTTGACACCCGCCGAACCCAATGATGAGCCGACTCACCCTCCTGCTAGACGTAGTGATCAAGATCCACGATGCTCATAGGTTGTTTGCAAGTCCCTTGAAATTTTTTGATGAACCTTGCCCTTAACTCGGCCCATGAATTGATGGTATTGGGGGGTAACCCCTTTAACCATGTGCGATCTGGACCTTCAAGCATCATGATAAAATACTTAGCGCACACCACCTCATAACTTTCTACCCAAGCCTCCGGAGGAAAATCAGCAGTGTAATTCGGAACCTTGCGAGGTCCTTTGAAATCCTTTGGCAGTCGTTCACTTTGCAGAGCCATCGATAAACATGGCACTCCCACGGCCCTGGTAGTTACTCCCGCTCCTACTGATATCGAGGGCGCGGGCTCTTGGCGAGTCGCTGTAGCCAAAGCTCACGCCTCTTGTTGGTTTCTCGCCCGGTTCATGAGCGCCTGCGTATCTAGAGCCGCCCGATCGTCCCCCGGAGGTCCTCTCCACCGATCACTACTGGAAACCGCTGGCGACCCATAGCGCGGGCTAAAGCTTCGGCTGGGGAGAGGGGTTGAATGAACACGGCTCCGGCTGTGAGTATACTTCTCCTGTTGGGCCATTGCCGTTTGAAGGTATCCAATGGCATTCCATACCTCTTCCGCAAAAGGTGCTTCATCCGGAATAGGAATTGTTTCAAGCCGGGTAGCCGCCACCACCATATTCTCAGTTGGGTTAGAATAATGACCCACCGGTGTTGGGAAGACCACCGATGAAGCCTGGTTTTGTTGGGCCGGGTGAGACGTTGGTCGAGCCGCCAGGCGGCTGCGAGGTGCATTCGTTGCCCATCCTGTTCCTAGCGTGTTGAAGAGGTTCCTAGCCTCATAGCGTCCTGGCAAGCGAGATTGATGCCTCCTTCGGTGTATCGCATCCGCCGATTGCTGTTCCAGCCCAAGGCGGAAGGCATCCATCTTAATACGCTTTGCCTCTCCCTCCATCTGGACTTTCAGCTCAGCTATCCTCTGCTGCTCCTCCATCATCCGGTCCTTGAGCCTCACAATCTCTAAGTTCCAGGCAGCCTGATTATCTGGTGTGACTTCAGTGGCCATCAGGGCCGTAAGCTCGTTCATCAAATCCAGAAGGACTTGAGCCGGCAGCGGTGGGTCAGCGCCTGAGGTTGCTGTTCCTGTGGCTATACCGCTCGTGCCTGGGGCTGGCCCCGCCATGAACACGGCATCGTGAGCCGGTGGCCCAAAAGCGTCCGACCCAGAATGATCCGACTCAGGGCAAAGCTCATCGTAGCCCCCGAGCCTGCCGTTGTGAAACTGGTAAATTGATTCCGTCTCTCCGCTCGAAGACTCGTCTTCTGAACAGACGAGAGTTTCCTATGACCCGGAAGCTTCCAGATCCATCCCTTGAGTAAAGCCTACGAAGACGTGCCTTCGGCCCGGATTAACACGGGCAGGCTGTGTTGGGGAACGTCGCATGGGAAACAAAAAATTTCCTACGCACACGCAAACCTATCCATGGTGATGAGCATCTACGAGAGGAAGAGTGGATCTACATACCCTTGTAGATCACTACGCGGGAAGCGTTAAGAAACGCGGTTGGTGTAGTCGAACATCTTCGCGATCCAAATCGCCGAGCGTCCCGCGATCTCATCACGATCCGTCCCGCGAACTCATCATGATCCATCCCGCGATCTCATCACGATCCGTCTCACGATCTTGATCATGATCTGTCCCGTGAACTCATCACGATCCGTTCCGCGATCTCATCATGAACCGTCTCGCGATCTCGATCACGGTCCTTCCGATCTAGCGCCGAACGGACGACACCTCCGCGTTCAGCACACGTGCAGCTTGATGACGATCTCCACCGTCTCGATCCAGAGAGAGGAGGTGGAGAGGAGAGAGAGTTCACCGGCAGCGTGACGGCACTCCGGTGATGGTGGTGGAGTGATTCCGGCAGGGCTTCGCCTAAGCGCTGCGGAAAACCGATCTAGAGGAGAAACTGTGCACCGGTGTAACGGGTAGCACGTGGCCGAAAATTCTGTCCAAAAACCACCCAATCCACTAGTATATATAGGAGGAGAGGAGAGGAGAGGCAGCCAAGGCCTTTGGGTCGGCCGAAATAGGAGGTGGGAGCAATCCTACTTCACCTCCAATCCTAGTTGGAGTAGGATTGCCTCCTATTGGCTGATTTTCCACTTTTTGCTTTATGACTTTCTCTCCTGCGCCATGGGCCTTTGTGGCTGTTTTCCCAGCCCACTAAGGGCTGGTTATTATTCTCCCACAGCCCATGGACCTCTTGGGGTCGAAATACCCCTCCCGGAGGTCCCCCGGTACACTACCGGCACTCCCGGTACACTACCGATACTCCCGATACACTACCGATGAGCCCGAAACTTTTCCGGAAACCAAACTGGGACTTCCTATATATGAATCTTTACCTCCGGACCATTCCGGAGCTCCTCGTGATGTCTGGGATCTCATCCGGGACTCCAAACAAACTTCGGTCACCACCATACATAACTCTACACTACCGAAACGTCACCGAACCTTAAGTGTGCAGACCCTGCGGGTTCGAGAACTATGTAGACATGACCGAGACACCTCTACGGTCAATAACCAATGGAGGGACCTGGACGTCCACATTGGTTCCTACATATTCTACGAAGATCTTTATCGGTCGAACCTCTATGTCAAGGATTCAGTTAATCCCGTACGATGTTCCCTTTGTTCTTCGGTATGTTACTTGCCCGAGATTCGATCGTCGGTATATCCATACCTAGTTCAACCTCGTTACTCGCAAGTCTCTTTACTCGTTCCGTAATACAAGATCCCGCAACTAACAATTAGTCACATTGCTTGCAAGGCTCATTGTGATGTTGTATTACCGAGTGGGCCCTGAGATACCTCTCCGTCACACGGAGTAACAAATCCCAGTCTCGATCCATGCCAACTCAACAGACACCCTCGAAGATACCTGTAGAGCACCTTTATAGTCACCCAGTTACGTTGCGACGTTTGATACACACAAGGCACTCCTCCGATATCCGTGAGTTGCATGATCTCATGGTCATAGGAACATATACTTGACATGCAGAAAACAGTAGCAATAAACTGACACGATCATATGCTATGTTTGTAGTTTGGGTCTTGTCCACCACATCATTCTCCTAATGATGTGATCCCGTTATCAAATGACATCTCATGTCCTTGGCTAGGAAACCTTAACCATCTTTTGATCAACGAGCTAGTCTACTAGAGGCATACTAGGGACATGGTTTTGTCTATGTATCCACACATGCATTTAAGTCTCCGATCAATACAATTATAGCATGGATAATAAACGATTATCATGAACAAGGAAATATGATAATAACTAATTTATTATTGCCTCTAGGGCATATTTCCAACAGGCTGCACATCACGGGCAGGCTGCGCGCGCCGAGCCGGCTCGATGACATTGGTGTAGGCATCCGGCCCGGGTATAGATCCGTCGGTCCTTCCGATGAAAACGTGAATCCCGCCGAAAGGAACGCGGAATCCATATTCCACAGAGTCGGCATCAAGCCCCCAGCCGGCGTCGTCGATGTAGAACCGGCCACGACGACTCTTGCTCATCCTTTCGACCATGTATCCCTCGAGCCCTGGGAGAGAGCCTTTTGAGAACTCAACACCACCGAGCGTAGGCCCCACGGTGGGCGCCAACTGTCGTGGTTTTATCACGGCAGATGTCCGGGTGAACGGACTTGGGTTCGAGGCCATTGCTAACGTGATGGACTCAAAGGGGTTGGTTGGGACGAAGGACACGAATTTACCTAGGTTCGGCCCCTCGAGTTGAGGTAATAGCCTACGTCCTGCTGGTGCTTGTATTGCTTGATATATCGATTACAAGGGAGCTATTGCTTTACCTAGCTTTCGATAACCTGATCCCTAAGTCGCCCCGGGTCTTGCCTTTATATAGGAGGTCAAGACCACGGATCATACAAGTTGTAACCGACTCTCATTACATGTCCGTGTCTACCTCTATCTTCTCTTGCCTTTCCTGACCAAGTTGTCTTCGGGCGGGTTATACGCCCGGGTCTTCTTCATCCGGGCCACCTACCGGCCCATCCTGTCAGCCGCTAAACTTCTTGGGCCCTGAAGTCCCCACGGCTCACTCTTGGGCCGGTGTGCGAGCCACCTGGTGTGACCCGGAGCCCTCAGGGCGGGTCTCACCGTGGGGTTATATCCCCAACACTTGCCATGCTCCTCACTCACCTTCTCCTCCGCCTCCTGCTATTGTGTCCCCATGTCGACTGCTATGTGTCGGTCTAGGTGTATCCCTGCTACACGTGGGTGTAGTTGCCAAACTGGGTGAGATCCAAGTTTTTCACCTGCTCGTCCTCATAACCACCTCCTCCTCCGCCTCTGTTGTGGGTGATGTCGAACATCTCCCTGCTCGTGTCGTCATACGTTTTCTCTGCCACCACGTTCGGACCAGCACACCCACCACCACTGATGCCAGCAGCAGGCCCGCCGGCAACCTTCCACTTCTTTAGCTTCTACTCCTTTGTGGCCTTTTCTAGCTTTGACGCGATAAGTTTGTCATGTCATCGAGTTGATCTTTCGGGCGAGGGTGATGCGGGGATCCTCATGCACCTCCACCACCACTTCCATCTCCGGCGGGTCCTCGTCCGGTTCCATGCGGCGGCGGCTGGAGCAAGAAAGAAAGTGGAAGAAATGGGCGAGAATTGTTTGGAGCGGTGGGATGAAAGAAGAGAGTGGGGCATTTTGACGCGAAAACAGTGCAGGTGCTACGAAAGCGTGGGCTCGGCCTTCCTTTTGGGTGGGGCATGAATGTAAGAGACCGACGTGGCTCGTGTCCGGACTACCGCAAAGCACCCATATTTGGTTCCTCTTTGTAGAAAAACATGATCACCACATGGAAAACCGATACAGAACCACGTTGGATGACTTTTAGGATTCGGACCATGTGATCAGACGTATGTGGGTGATTTAAGGGTCATGGAGATGCCCTAACATGTGAGGCTTACTGTTAATAAAAAATGCTTGCCTTGGCAAGAACAAAAACAGGCCTACTAAATTAAATTTACGTAAGTTAAAGTGTAGCAAATTGTGACTTCGAACCAAACAGCCCGTTTAAACAACAAACATATTATCGTCACATCAACCAGTTGGACACTTCCCAGAGAGATTCCTTCACGCCATACACATGCATGGGGTGTACAGAAACAGGAACATTCAGGCTTCTGAAACCGACCATACACACACAGTCCAAGTCAAATCCACAATAGGGGAATCAGAATCGGCATGTCCTCCTCCTGCCAACTTTCTGCGCCGATTCGGCGGATCGCTTGCACGTCAAGCAGGCGAGAACAAACAAAGCAGCCGCATGCGTTCCGTCCGGTACGTACGGGCCGCACCGCACGGAGGAGAGAGCGGATAAACCGAGCATATGCCCTCGTTGAGTGCCCGGTGGAGGCAAAGCATTTGTAGATGCGTCTCCACGACCCGGCAATCACGTTTCACGAGCATAATCTGGAGAGGTGAGGTGCTGCCGGAACGCCAAAGCCACGGCACCGAGTTCCTCTAGCTCTTCAATGGCTGGCGGGACAGAAAAAGAAATGTTTTGGGAGGGAATCAGAGAGGCGGCGTGGAAGGGAAGCGGTGATAAGGCACGCAAAATAACGAGGAGAGCCAATGAGCAAGGGCATCACACTCTCAGTACGCTATCATCGGTTCCTCCTATCGCCGTGTTTCCTGCATTGCTTATAAGGAAGTGGGGGGTATCGTTTTGGTACAGTAAAACATCGTGGAGCTTTGCTGTTTTCTTTTAAGGGTCTGTCTAGGGATCATCTAGATGAGACATAGTTATGTCTTATCCAAGTATGACATTATCATACATCAGCACATAAACAACCCACAACGAAGCCCACGTCACGTCATCGCGTATCTCTATTTGTTTGTTTGTCACGTTTTCACGCTGTCTACGTTGTTTGTTTTACCATGGGTAAATGATCTGCACCGTGCCGCTTCTGTGCATCGCACATGCATCCACGGCAGCCGGTGGCACTGTAGGCACCACAGTGAAGGAGCTCATACTCGTATGGTCTACTCCCACTAGCAGGTTTTTCTTTGGTCCGGAGTTCTCCTGAAGACACAACAAATGACATAGATGAAAAACAAATAGAACATTTTTTTTGAAAGGTCAGTTGAGCATTGTCACTGCAGTACGTGGTATGAATGAATCCAACTTCTTTTTCTTATGAGAAAAATCTTACTCCCTCCAATCCAAATTAATTGACACAGCTTTAGAACTTTTCTTAGATTCTACTTCTTTTTGGAGACGATAGATTCACTTTATCTATCGTTCGAGTTAGATGTAATCCCATGATCCCATCAACATCATAACATCGTCAACACCGTCTTCGAGCTTCTCCCCCCCCCCCCCCCCCCCGGTGTCCCCCCCACCCCATCTTCTCTCTTTTCCCCCATAGTTTCAAACAGTAGGCGAAAAACCGAACCACACAAATTTTGGAGGGATACAGAGAAGGAAAAAAAATAGAGAAAATGAAATGGATCCGTCACTGTTTTTCAAATCTTGCAGAAAACCCCTCAAAGTAAAAAAAGATAATCAAATACTGCCTTATATGTTGCTAAAAATGTTAAGTTGTTTAAAACTATGATTATACAAAAGGATGTGACTCAAAGGGTGTGTCTTGTTTTGTATACAACAATGACATTTCGGAAAGTGGTCAAGAACTAAATCAATGGGCCAGGGACTAAAAAACTTATAAATGGTGGCTTTTTTGAAGAAGAAAAAAATAATATACGAAAAATTGGGTCCCTCCGACTCGGTTGCATTTCTTTCGGAAAAAAATATAAAAAATGGTTGGAAGATGGGCTTGCAAGTAGGACATGTCAAAAAAGGGGTAGTGCCCGAAAAATACATAACAACCAATCTTGAGTAGCTAAAGGCAAAAAAAGAAAGGTGGAGTAGTAACTGCTAGGGTCGAGGCTCACATTGCGTTTTGAAGGTGGAAATGTAAGTGGAATAAAAATTGGTCACTCCCCGGTTGAAAGCTGATGTGAACTTGTAATTGCGAGAAGAAAAACTTGGAGCATAGTTGCGAGTCATAGATGATCGACTTGTAATTGGGGTGGCAACAAAAACACTTCAAAGCCAAGTTGCAAGTCGATGGTGGACTTGCAACTTGGGCAACAAAATAAATTCAAACCCAGTTGCAAGTTGGAGGTGGACTTGCAACTGGGTGTGAACAAAAAAAGGTCGGACCATGTTGCTACTCGAGGGGGGCTTCCAACCGGGCGCAAAGAAAAAAGTTTGGGCCCAGTTGCGAGCCGATGGTAGCCTTGCAACTAAGGCAATAACAACTGCAGTCCTAGTTGCGAGTCATTGGTGGGCTTGGAACTAGAATGAGAACAAACTATAGGTCGGTTGCCAGTCGAGATTGGAGTTGCAACTGGGACGACAAACAGACTACAAGCCTAGTTGCGAGTCGACGTTTGACTTGCAATTGGGGCAACTACATCTACAAGCCCTAGCTACGAGTCGAGGATGGACTTGCAACTAGGGCAACTACAACTACAAGCCCAGTTGCGAGTCGAGGATGGACTTGCAACTAGGAAAAATACAATGGGACCACAGTTGTGAGTAGAGGGTGGATTCGCCACTAGGAGGACAACAAACTACGGTCTCAGTTGTTGAGGGTTGACTTGCAACTATGAAAACCAACAACTATCAGGCCCAATTGCGAGTCGGGGGTTGAGTGGCAACTAGGAAAAAAAACTACATGGCCATTTGCAAGTCGAACATGGACTTGCAACTGGGACACCCATAACTACGTGGCGAGTTGTGAGTCAAAGGTGGACTTGCAACGGAGGCAACAACAAATACGAGCCCGGTTGTAGTTGATGGTGAGCTTTAAACTGAGAGCAAACTACGACCCAGTTGCAGCTCAAAGGGTGGACTTGCAACTGGGGCAACAATAACCACAACCCCGGTTACGAGTTAAGGGTGGACTTGCAACTGGGGCACCTACAACTACAAGCCTAGTTGCGAGTCGAGTGTGGACTTGCAGCATGGGCACCTACAACTACCATTCCTAGTTGCGAGTCAAGGGTGAACATAAAACTGGAACAAATAAACAAAACTATGGGACCCTAATTGCGAGTCGAGGGTGGAATCGCAACTAGGAGGAGAACAAACTACGGTCCTAGTTGCGAGTCGAGAGTGCTAGGAGGAGAACAAACTACGGTCCTAGTTGCGAGTCGAGAGTGGACTAGCAACTATGATGACAAACAAACTACGGGCTCCAGTTGCGAGTCAGGGGTTGAGTGGTAACTTGGAAGAGAAAACAACTACGGGGCCAGTTACGAGTCGAATGTGGACTTCCAACTGGCACAACTACAACTACAAGCCAAGTTGCGAATCGGGGTGGACTGGCAATTGGGAAAACTACAAACTACAAGCCCAATTGCGAGTCGGTGGTGGACTTGCAAACTGGAATAACTATAGCTAGGCCATGTTGTGAATCGAGGGTGTACGTGCAACTGGGCATGAAGAAAAAAGGCCAGGCCCAGTTGCGAGTCGAGGGCAGGTTTGCAACTGAGGCAAGACCAACTATGGGGCTAGTTATGAGTCGATGGGTGGTCTTGCAGATTACAACGAACTACGAGCCTAGTTGTGAATCAAATGACGGACTTGCAACTAGGGCAACTACAACTACAAGCCTAGTTTTAAGTCAAGGGTGGACTTGCAACTGGGACACCTACAACTATAATCCGAATTGCGAGTCAAGGATTGACTTACAACTGGGACAAAATAAACAAAACTATGGGACCTCAGTTGCGAGTCGAGGGGTGGACTCGTAACTGGGAGTAGAACAAACTATGGTCCTGGTAGAGAGTTGAGGGTGAACTTGCAACTATGACGACAAGTAACTATGGGCCCCGACTGCAAGTCGAGGGTTGAGTGGCAACTGGGACGACAAAACAACTCCGGGGCCAGTTGTGAGTCGAACGTGGACTTCCAACTGGGACAATTACAACTATGGGCCAAGTTACAAGTCGGGGGTGGACTTGCATTTGGGAAAACTACAAACTATGGGCCCAGTTGCAAGTCAATGGCAGACTTGCAAACTGGAACAACTACAACTACGAGCCATGTTGCGAGTCGAGGGTGGGCTTGCCACTAGGCGTGAAGAAAAAAGGTCGGGCCGAGTTGGGAGTCAAGGGTAGGCTTGCAACTAAGGCAACAAAAACTAAAGGGCCAGTTGCGAATCGATGGGTGGACTTGACACTGGTGACAAACTACGAGCCTAGTTGCGAGTCAAAGAGAGGACTTGCAACTAGGGCAACTACAGCTACAAGCCCTAGTTGCGAGCTAAGGGTGGACTTGCAAACTGGAGCACCTACAACTACAATCCCAGCTGTGAGTCGACAATGAAATTGCAATTGGGACACCTACAACTACAATCTTAGGTGAGAGTCAAGAGTGGACTTACAACTATGACAAAATAAAGAAAAGGACCTACAAGTATGACAAAATAACAAAAACTACGAGACCCTAGTTGTGAGTCGAGGGTGGACTCGCAACTAGGAGGAGAATAAACTACAACCCAGTTGCGAGTCGTGGGTGGACTTGAAACCATGATGACAAACAAATGCGGGCCCACTTGCGAGTCGGGGTTTGAGTGGCAACTGGGAAGACAAAACAACTACGAGGCCAGTTGCGAGTCGAACGTGGACTTGCAACTAAGACAACTACAACTACATGCTAAGTTGCGAGTCGAGGGTGGACATGCAATTGGGAAAACTTCAAACTACGGGCCTAGTTGCGAGTTCGTGGTGGACTTGCAAACTGGAACAACTACAAGTACGAGCCATATTGCGAGTTGAGGGTGGGCTTGCAACTGGGCGCGAAGAAAAAAAGCTCGGGCCCAGTTGCGAGTCTAGGTTAGGCTTGCAACTGAGGCAACAAAAACTACGAGGCCAGTTGCCAGTCGATGGCTGGGCTTCCAGCTGGGATGAGAAGAAACTATAACCCAATTGCGAGTCGTGGATAGAGTTGCAGCCGGGACGACAAACGCACTACAGGCACAATTGCGACTCGAGGTTGGGCTTGCAACTTGGTTGAAAACAAACTATGGAACCATTTGCAAGTTGAAGGTGGACTTGTAACCGGGGCAAGTACAACTTCAAGCCCAATTACGAGTCGAGGGTGGACTGGCAACTAGCAACTACAACTACAAGCCTAGTTGCGAGTCAAGGGTGGACATGTAATTGGGACGACAAACATTTACGGGTCCAGTTATGAGTCGAGTGTGGACTTGCAACTGGGACAAAAATAAGAAAACTATGGAGCCGTAGTTGCTAGTTGACGGTGGACTCGCAACTGGGAGGAGAAAAACTAAGATCCCAGTTGCGAGTCAAGCGTGGATTTGCAACTATCAAGACAAATAACTACGTACCACAGTTGTGAGTCGAGGATTGAGTTGCAATGTGGGACGACAAAACAACTACGGGGCAAGTTACGAGTCAAACGCGGACTTGTAAGTGGGACAACTACAACTACGAGGCCAGTTGCCAGTCGAGGGTGGCCTTGCCACCGAGGCAATGACAAATACGGGTCCAGTTGCGAGTCGAGGGTGGGCTTGCATCTGGGATGAGAACAAACTCTGGGCCCGGTTACAAGTTGACGGTGGAGTTGCAATTAGGGTGACAAACAAACTATGGGATCAGTTGCGAGTCGACGATCTATCATGGATGGACCCCAGTTGTGTGTCGTGGGTAGACTTGCAACTGGGACAAGAAAAGGCGCGCGGGGGGGGGGGGGCAATTGCATGTCGGAAGTGGAGTTATAGCTGGGACAACAATGATCGCCCCTAGTTGCGTTTTGAGAGTGGAGTTGCGATTCGGACAAAAAAAATGGCAGTGTCCAGTTGCAAACCAAGGGTGGATTTGTAACTGGGAACCAAAAAGGCGGCCCCAACTGCATGTCGGGAGTGGAGTTGTAACTGGGGACAAAATTAGTCAGGCTCCTAGTTGCGTATCGAGCGTGGACTTGCAACTGGGGACAAAATTAGTAGGGCTCCTAGTTGCATGTGTAGTTACAGGGTTACAACTTACAGTTGCATGTCTAGTGATGGATATGCAACTGGCTCGACAAACCCCACTTCCGACCCGAATTGCAATTGCACTCGGTTTACAACGCTTGTTGTTGCATGTCCAGTTATGGACATGCAACTAACCCTAATTTACAAAATATTCACTATTTTTTTTATAAAAAACACAAATGAAACATGAAAAAAATGTGAATACAACAAATAGAAAAGGGAAAACCGAAAGAAACTGGTAAAGAAAAACAAAAATTAGGCGATATTTTATTTGTAAATTCTTCTCAAAACTGAGAAAACCTCCATACATGGCCTGGCCGTTTGCCTCAGGTGTGCCTTTATCTCATCTGTCCCAAAAACTTTGCCTCACCATAATGAAAAAGTGGACTGCAACCCAACAAAAAATCGTATAAACCACACAATCCAAAAATGAGAGAGATGAAGTCCCAAGACACAATAACAACTCAGCTGCGGGACATACGCGGCGACCGGTGTCAAACAACAACGCTCAATAGTCAGCGCCAGACAAAAGGGCATGGATCTTGGAGCTTTTGATCCGACGGCGGAGAAGTTAGACAACAGTCGACACAGATTAACAGTTCGGCCATACTAAATTTATACTGAGCGATGTCTTCCCTGAAAAAACAAAAAAATGCAGCTCGGCAGACGTGAAAATGCACTACATAAAATACAAACACTAACAACTCAAAAAAACTAAAAAGAAAAATAAACACTAACACGGAAACGACCAAAAACATATGGACAAGGATGCGCAGAGCACTCGTGCTGGGACTACAACAACACGTGAGCCGTGCTAAAAAAACATGAATCTTGGAAATTGCATATATATAGAGAGGAGAAAAGGAAAAGAAAAAAAGAACATCAAAGCCTAAAAAAAAGGGAAAAGCCCAGCCTTTTACACACAAGATAGGGCAAAAAAAAACGCCTGCAGCCCATGTAGAGGTGCCAAAGAGCAGCATACAGTAGGCTAAGAGGGGCAACAACCATACCGTGCAACAGGAACAGGCCGACAACAGCATAGAGCAACACACACGCAACCCACACACAAACAAACCACGGCCGTGCAAAGACAACAACAACACTAGTTATATATAAAAAAAGAAACAACAGCGAAGCTAAAGTGGATTGCAAAGGAAAAAAACAAAGACAGTACGAATCTTAGAGCCTTCAGATCATGTGATAAAGAGGTTAGATGTGACATAGTTAATTTTCATCTAGATGTGAGTTAGCAAATCCGTTCTTTTAAAGACACAATACAAACGCAGTGCTAAGAGCATCAGCCGGTACATTTTGTTATTTGACAAAGTCACCACAGGTGTTGCGTACTCGACTAAAACATCGTTCGTCTTCCCATGCTAGAAACTTTCAAAAAAATTCAAAAAAATACGAGCACTCATATCAAGTTTCAAGACTTGAACTCGGATGACTTGGTTTTCATGACAAAGAACCGGATCAACGGAAAGTTGACGAGAAAGTTGTCTTCCAATGCAGAAACATCACTAGAAAGTTTTGAAATAAATATAGAAAATGCTATCACCCATATGAACTTTACGATTTGAATCCAAGTGAGTTGCTCCACGACCAGCAACCTGACCATCCGACTATCCGAGTGAGGCTCAGCTCACAAAGCAGGCTCCATCAATTTGCATTTGCACCACTCGTTCCATTAGAGTATCTATAGCAGGACCTCTTATATCCATATGAATCGCATAAACAGCCTGTCCGGTCAACGTCCGGTCAGGAAAAAGCGACCTAGACAGACGTCCTAAACGGGTCTCAAATTTTCGGGCTGACCGACGCCCTTCATGTCTAGCCCAAATATGAGACGGATATAAGGAAAAAAACAAAAATTAAATAAAATGGGGAGCCCAGGCGCGTCCTGACACGCCCGACCCACCATCGACCCCACCCGCCACGTCAGCCCGGTCCATCACGGACCCTACTAAATACCCCAATCTGGAAACCCTAGACATCCGGCTGTTCACTTTTTGTCCACGCCACTTCCAATCCCCCACCCTCCGATCCGATGGCCTGCGACAGAAGCAGCTCTGACGGATCGAACGTCGATGTGGAGAAGGTGGCCTTTCGCATCATGTTGCGCCGATCGCTGCATGACCAAGGCGGCCCCGACGACTGTGGATCTACATCCTCCGGGCCCGTCGTACGCTGACGTCACAGACCCTTCCCACGAGGCAAACAGCTCCGGCCAGTCCGCCGCCCATCTCCACCACCTTCAGCTCCCGAAGCGATGCCCGGCCACCGCTGGGTCCTCGTGCCCGCGTCGGGGGTGAGGCGCATGAGGACACCGGAGTCTGAGGTGCGTGCAGCCCGACGCTAACGACAGCGGACGAGGGAGAGGGGGAAGGTGCTGGCCGCACGGCATTCGACCTCGCAGGCGTCCTACCTCGCTCGCTGACGACGGCGGAGGCGGATGTGCGCCGCCTCCGTCGTAAGAATGCCGACGCGCTTCGACTGGCCATCCAGTTATCGGAGCGCGGGGCAGCGAAAAAGGCGGTGGCTAAGGAGCAGGAACGCCTACTCCGCAGGCTGTCCGGTTCCGATGAGGACGAGAGCGACGCGTCCACCACCTCCGGTTCCGATGACGACGACGACGACGACGCTCCACCGCATGCCGACGCCTACACAGAGGAGGGGCACAACGGCATGGATGACCGGAAGGGGCAGGGCGACGAGGAAATGGTGATTTCCTCCGCCCTTTCCCGTTTTGTTTATATTTTAGTTATGTTTAGGTAGTTCGTAGTTTGGATTTGCCGATGAATTTCGACGAACTATGCTTCTTTTGTTCGACGATGCAATCTGATCCGATGAACTATGTGTTGATCTACTTTTACGCGGCGTTGCATGGATTGTGTGGTTTTGAGGATTTAAATATGAGGGACACGGATGTGAAAGGCAACAAAATGAGGCGGGCTCGGTTAGTGTGTGCGTGCATATGAGGACTCATATTAGCAAGTTCCAACTGTAGTAGATGCTCTTACACTCTGGTTACAAGTCAGACGGCTATTTCGGACAAAAAAGCACTTACAGAAACAACTCAAAGGACAACCGAGACAGAACGGATGGATAAAGTAGCTCATCCAAAAAGATAAGGTGGGGTTATCCAGTTGGCTTGTTCATGGCCACGTTACTAACTTGCAACTTAACAAGACGTTAACAAAACTGTCGACATTGGTGTGCACAGGAAACAACAAATACGTCCTTGTAGCAGTGTTTCGATGTAGTAGTAGTAGACCAAAAGCGCTGAAGAGGACCGAAACATGCCACAGATGTCAAGAACGTAGAGAGGCAGTAAAATGACCAGAGCTCTCAGTCGTATTTTGAGTCTACGAAAAGGGGAAAAAGAAGACGGTAAGATAGATAAATATCAGCATATGAATCGTAATCATAACCCGTACATGCAGAATTCACTCATGCGTGTATACTACCCATGTGGAAGTGGATCAGATGATTTACAGACGGGCAAAGACGGAAAACCGGAACAAAGATCAACTTATTTCAGTAGTAGTACTCGGTTTTATACAAGCAAGCAGGCAGGGTTAGTTTGTACATGCGCAGCATCCCATCACACGCAGAAACCGAACAGGCAGGCGTTCTCTAACCAAGGCAGTAAAAAAAAAGCCCAGAAAGAAAAGAGGGAGAAAAAAAAAGGATAGCTAGAGCCAAACCCTGGCTGGCTCCTCGGCACTCTGGATTTATACAATGGCACCAGAAGCTCTCTACCGCTACTACTACTAGTTCGCACACACACTCTCGTCGCATATACAAAGACGCTAGACAGACACGTTATCTCCACGGGAGCAGCAGCCGGCGTAAGTACGTGGGCCTGCTACGGGCCTCCTCAGGTCGGCTGCACCGCCTCTCGGGCGTCCCCTCCACTCACGATCCACGGGTGCCCTGCGATCATCAACCAATTTTGTGCAGATGATTTGAGATATAAGTAATAAGTTGAATGGTTAATGAAGGGATACGAACGGCCGAACGATCTAGAGTACGAATCGTGCACTTTTCTACAGATATATTCCAAATACAGCGCTGTCTAAGCTTCGATCTAAAGGAAGAATCCGAGGTGGTGTGCGGGGAGAGCGGGCGCTTACGGAGGACTTGGTCGGCGGAGAACCTTCGGGAGACGTCGCGGCACATCATGCGGCGCATCAGGTCCTTGGCCAGCGGCGACACCCCGGCGAACAGCCTCGGCGGGAACCTGGGGCTCCCGCGCAGCACGGCCGCGAACACGTCGGACACCGTCTCGCCGCTGAAGGGCAGCGCGCCGCCGGTCAGGAGCACGTACAGGACCACCCCGGCGCTCCACACGTCGGCCTTCTCCCCGTACTCGCCGCCCGCCACCACCTCGGGCGCCACGTAGTGCGGCGTGCCCACCAGCCCCCGCGCGCCCTCCCCGCCGCCCACCAGCGCCGCGGACCCGAAGTCCGCGAGCCGGGCGCGCACGGGCCCGCCTTCGCCGTCGCAGGCGTCGAGGAGCACATTGTCCGGCTTGACGTCGCGGTGGGCGACGCCGCGGCGGTGGCAGATCGCGAGGGCCTCGGCGAGCTGCGCGGCCACCGCGGCGGCCTCGGGCTCCGGGACGGGCGCGCCGTGGCGGAGGCGGACCCAGTCGAGCAGGTCGGGCCCGGCGCAGAGGTCCATGACCATGTGCGTCCACGCGTCGTCCTCGTACACCGCGTGCACCTGCACGACGCCGGGGTTCCCCGCGGCGGCCAGCTGCGCCAGCTTGGGCTCCAGCTCGGCCAGGCCGCGGTCCAGGTCGTCGGCGAGGCGCGAGCGGTCGACCGACTTGACGGCGTAGAGGTCGCCGGTGGAGCGCGACGCGCAGCGGCGGACCACGCCGAAGCGGCCGCGCCCAATCTCCTCCCCGATCTCGTAGTCCCGGTTGAGTTCCTCACTCATGAGCAGATCTGGTTTTTTTTTTAATCTCGCGGCATATCTTTCGGAGGATAGTTGGTTCGCGAACCGGTGGCCGCCTATTTAACGGAGCGCCCCAACCTCGGGCTGCCGCCGAATATGCGGATCCTGCTCGACCGGACCATATTCCAATTTTACCCTCGCGTAAATAGTACTTCTCCAAATACAATTCCCGTAATCTTATCTAGTCCTATCACAATTACAAAATTGCAATTAGTCGGATACTTAGATCAGCAGGCGTCAAGAAGTCAGCAAGCAGCACGACTAATCTAGCCGAGTCTTTGCCAAACACTTCATTATATTTGCTAATATCACTAGTTTAATTAGCTCCCTTTACCAACCAGGACCTCCTCGTCATTACAGTGACCATGAATCCATGATCATAGCCCATGTTTTCGAGAAGATTCCATGTCGATCCAATGCGTAATAATTAATCAATATTTGATGGTACTATTAGTAATTAAGTTCCTGATACACAATGACTTCGTCCACGTGGTACAGAGCCACTGCATCCAGGAGACACCTAAGCAGTCAACACCCACAGCATTCTATCAAGTGCGTGACATGGCGGCCATATTGGAGCAGCGAAGTAGCAAGCCGCCACGTCAACGTAGACGGCCGCGCTACAAACCGGAGGACGATGAAATTCATCGTCGACCGTGCGATTCGCACTCCGCCGCTGTAAGTTGTAACGCCGCATGCAATACCGGCTTTTGGCAAAAGCTTCGGCCGTCTCCGGCGGTGGGGCCTCTCGCTCCGGACGGCCAAAGGTACGGGCACGTCCACACGTACGTACGTCTCCCCGGACCTCCCTCCGGCCACAAACGGCCGGCCGGCCTGGCTCCGCCGCGTGCAGGGACGTGGCCGCTCGCCCCGCCATGACGGGAACGGGGATAAAGGGACCCCGCATATCCGTTTCTGATAGGATCACGTAGTTATATAAGCCGTCTGCCCCTCTGCGCCTCTAACGTATCTGTCGCCACGGAGAATAGATGTTGGGGGGGTCTGCACTTAACACTTTGACACTTTTTGCTGGGAATGTGATTCTATTTTCTTTTCCAAATCGCATGGACTGGTTCATATGGTGTAGTTTAGTTGGCACTAGCTCGTTCTGGAACATAAGCAGATGCGGAGATCGGTTTCGAATCTTCCTACCACTTCATGGCACATTGTGTGTGTGCTCCGGTATTTTGTGTGAAAATGCTGATAAGAAATTCTAGTTATTTTACACTTCTATATCCGAGCATATGCCATTTAAGATACATTTAGGTAAACCACTTGCTATCACTGTGTTCGGAAATACTAACAAGTCAATGTTAGTGCATTTGTTTTCGTGACATGCCATCTAAGGCTGATCATAATGGGAGTAACTTAAAGCATCTTTAGGGATGCGTTTGGTTGCTAAGCTATCCCTCTTTGGGACAAGGATAGCCATTTTTTCAATGGATGCCACCCGTTTGGTTCACGGACAAGCTGGGATATGACTAGCAGATGCTTGAAATATTCTCTAGAAACGTGGCTCCGCCTGTCCGCGAAAATCTCACGGATCTGCTCATCCCGCGTGCGCGCGAGATGGAAAGACAGTCGGCGAAACGTTTTCGGACTCGTTCTTCCTCGCTCATCTCCCATAAAAGTCAACCCTATCTTTTTCATGTTTCTTGTTTCCTTATTTTCTTCGTTGTCGTGCCCTCTCTCCTTCACCTCTTACCTCTCTCGTTCGAGCTGCAACTAGCAGAGGTACCGTCGACAGCGGCAAGCCCCATATGAGTGTCGCGCGCGGAACTGAAACGCGGTTTTTACTTAACGGAAAATGTGTTTTAAGGGTTAGTTTAAACTACAGCCGAACAAACCCCTAAAATTTAAATTGCAAAACCAAATATTCGTTTATATTTTTCCCACGTCTTCTTCTTCCTCTCGACCATGTCTATAGTCAGCTAGCTCGCTCCTACGAAGTTGGCAAATAGTGGACGAAGCGGGCAAATGCGTAGCCATCGGTGTCTAGGTCGACTCACACGAAGTGCCACCGGTGTTGGGTTATGTTGCATGGGAAACAAAAAATTTCCTACGCACACGCAAGATCTATCCATGGTGATGAGCATCTACGAGAGGGAGAGTGGATCTACATACCCTTGTAGATCGCTAAGCGGGAAGCGTTAAGAAACGCAGTTGGTGTAGTCTAACGTCTTCGCGATCCAAATCGCCGATCATCCCGCGATCTCATCACGATCCGTCCCGCGATCCAATCACGATCCGTCCCGCGAACTCATCACGATCCGTCCCGCGATATCATCACGATCCGTCTCGCGATCTTGATCACGGTCCTTCCGATCTAGCGCCGAACGGACGACGCCTCCTCGTTCAGCACACGTGCAGCTCGATGACGATCTCCGCCTTCTTGATCCAATAAGAGGGAGCATAGAGGTAGATGAGTTCTCCGACAGCGCGACGACGTTGCGGCAATGGTGGTGGAGCTATTCCAGCAGGGCTTCGTCTAAGCACCGCTGAAAACCGATCTAGAGGAGAAACTGCGATCTAGAGGAGAGGTAGCACGTGGCTATTAGGGTTAGCTTTTTCCTCTAAATCCTCTAGTATATATAGGAGGGAGGGAGGGGAGGAGACAGACTCAAACCCTCAAGGTTTGGTCGAAATTGGAGGTGGAGGAGTCCTACTCCAATCCTATTAGGAGTAGGATTCCTCCTTTCCACTTGGAAACTCTTTCCACCTCTCCACCTTTGGATTTTTTTTTCTTCTCAAACCACTCCAGTCGCATGGGCCCTTAGAGGAGGCTTCGACCAGCCCACCAGGGGCTAGTTTACCTCCTCCCACAGCCCATGTAGCCTCTTGGGTCGAAATACCTCCCCCGATGGTCCCCCGGTACACTACCGGCACTCCCGGTACACTACGGATGAGCCCGAAACTTTTCCGGCGACCAAAACAGGACTTCCTATATATCAATCTTTACCTCCGGACCATTCCGGAGCTCCTCGTGATGTCCGGGATCTCATCCGGGACTCCGAACAACCTTCGGTCACCACCATACATAACTCTATACTACCGGAACGTCATCGAACATTAAGTGTGCAGACCCTGCGAGTTCGAGAACTATGTAGACATGGCCGAGACACCTCTACGGTCAATAACCAATAGCGGGATCTGGATGTCCATATTAGTTCCTACATATTCTATGAAGATCTTTATCGGTCGAACCTCTATGTCAAGGATTCAGTTAATCCCGTATGATGTTTCCTTTGTTCTTTGGTATGTTACTTGCCCGAGATTCGATCGTCGGTATCTCCATACCTAGTTCAACCTCGTTACCAGCAAGTCTCTTTACTCGTTTCGTAATACAAGATCCCGTGACTAACACTTAGTCACATTGCTTGCAAGGCTTATTGTGATGTTGTATTATCGACTGGGCCCTGAGATACCTCTCCGTCACATGGAGTAACAAAGCCCAGTCTTGATCCATGCCAACCCAACAGACACCCTCGGAGATACCTGTAGAGCACCTTTATAGTCATCCAGTTACGTTGCGACGTTTGATACACACAAGGTACTCCTTCGGTGTTAGTGAGTTGCATGATCTCATGGTCATCGGAACAAATACTTGACATGCAGAAAACAGTAGCAATAAACTGACACGACCATATGCTACGTTTGTAGTTTGGGTTTTGTCCATCACATCATTCTCCTAATGATGTGATCCCGTTATCAAATGATATCTCATGTTCACGACTAGGAAACCATAGCCATCTTTGATCAACGAGCTAGTCTATTAGAGGCATATTAGGGACATGGTGTTGTCTATGTATCCACACATGTATCTGAGTTTCCGATCAACACAATTATAGCATGGATAATAAACGATTATCATGAACAAGGAAATATGATAATAACCAATTTATTATTGCCTCTAGGGCATATTTCCAATAGTCTCCCACTTGCACTAGAGTCAATAATGTAGTTCACATCACCATGTGATTCACATTGTTATGAATCTAACACCCAATGAGTTCTGGAGCTCAATCATGCTTTGCATGTGAGAGAGGTCTTATAGTCAACGGGTCTGCGACATTTAGATCCGTGTGTACTTTGCAAATCTCTATGTCAAACTGTAAACACTGCTACCACACTCCACTTGGAGCTATTCCAAATGGTTGCTCTACTATACGTATTACTACTAAGAGTCATCCAGATTGCTACCACGACAAACTCTTTCTTACCTCCATAATCGAGAAACATTTCCTTAGTCTTTTAGTTACTAAGGATGATCTTGACCGCTGTCTAGTGATCCACTCCTGGATCACTCTTGTACCCCTTGACGGACTCATGGCAAGGCACACACAGGTGCGGTACACAACATGCCATAATATACAAAGCTTATGGCTAAGGCATAGGGGATGGCATTCGTCCTTTCTCTTTCTTCTGCTGTGGTCGAGCTTTGAGTCTTACTCAACTTCACACCTTACAAAGCAGGCGAGAACACTTCTCTCTGACTAATCCATTTTGAACTCTTTCAAAATCTTGTCAAGGTATGTACTCATTCAAAGTCTCATCAAGCATCTTTATCTATCTCTATAGATCTTAATGCTCAACAATTAGGTAGCTTTATCCAGGTCTTCCTTTGAAAAACTCCTTTCAAACAACCCTTTATGCTTTCCAGAAATTCTACATCATTTCCGATCAACAATATGTCAACCACATATGCTTATCAGAAACTCTATAGTGATCCCACTCACTTTATTGTAAATAAAAGTTTCTCATAAACTTTGTATACACTCAAAAACTTTGATCACCTCATCAAAGTGTATATTCCAACTCCGAGATACTTGCTTCAGTCCATAGAAGGATCAATGAAGCTTTCTCACCTTTTAGCATCCTTAGGATTGACAAAACCTTCTGGTTGTATCACATACACCTTTTCCTCAAATAAATTGTTAAGGAAACAATGTTTTGTCATCCATCTGCCAGATTTCATAATTGAAAATGCAGCAACTGCTAACATAATTCCAACAGACTTTAGCATCGCTACGAGTGAGAAAGTCTCATCGCAGTCAACTCTTTGAACTTGTCGGAAACTTCTTTGTGACAAGTCGAGCTTTATAAATGGTGACATTACCATCAGCGTATGTCTTCATCTCTAAGGTCCATTTGTACTCGTCGACCTGTTGTCCAATGAGCAAGTCTACCAAAGTCTATACTTGGTTTTCATACATGGATCCTTTCTCGGATTTCATGGCCTCTAACCATTTTTCGGAATCCGAGCCCATCATCGCTTCTCCATATCTCGTAGGTTCATTGTTGTCCAACAACATGACCTTCAAGACAGGGTTGTCGTACCACTCAGGAGCAGTACGCATCCTTGTCGACCTACGAGGTTTGATAGTAACTTTATCCAAAGCTTCATGATCATCATCATTTACTTCCTCTTCAACTGACGTAGGTTCCACAGAAACATCTTTCTGCACGCTACTCTCTGGTTGAAACAAAGGTTCAACAACCTCATCAAGTTCTATCTTCCTCCCACTCAATTCTTTCGAGAGAAACTTTTTCTCGAGAAAGGACCCGTTTTAGCAACAAACACTTTATGCTTGGATCTGAGACAGAAGGTTCACCCAACTGTTCTTAGGGTAATCTATGAAGATGCATTTGTACGCTTTGGGTTCGATCTCATTAGGTGAAAACATTTTTCCACACAAGCGTCGCAGCCCCAAACATTAAGGAATGACAGCTTAGGTTTCTATCAAACCATAATTCACACGGTGTCATCTCAACGGATTTAGATGGTGCCCTATTTAAAGTGAATGTAGTTGTCTCTAATGCATAACCCCAAAACTATAGTAGCAAAACGATAAGAGACATCATAGCCGCACCATATCCAATAGAGCACGACTATGACGTTCGGACACACCATCACACTATGGTGTTCCAGGTGGCGTGAGTTGTGAAACGACTTTCACATTGTCTAAAGTTGTATGCCAAACTCGTAACTCAGATATTCACCTCCACGATCATATCACAGACATTTTTTATCTTCTTGTCACGATGATCTTAAACTTCACTCTGAATTTGCTTGAAATTTTCAAACGATTTAGACTTGTGTTTCATTAATAAACATACACTATATCTACTCAAATCATCAGTGAAGGTAAGAAAATAACGATATCCACCGCACGCTACAAGACTCATTGGATTGCATACATCAACATGTACCATTTCCAATAAATCACTTGCCCGCTCGATCAATCCCGAAAATGGGGTCCTTAGTCATCTTGCCCAAGAGGCATGGTTCGCATGTCTCAACCGATTCGAAATCGAATGAGTCCAAAGATCCATCAACATGGAGTTTATTCATGCGCTTTATACCAATATGACATTTAGCGGCAGTGCCACAAGTATGTGGTACTATCATTATTAACTTTGTATCTTTTGACATCAATGTTATGAACATGTGTATTACTATGATCAAGATTCAACAAACCATTCTCACTGGGTGCATGACCATTGAAGGTATTATTCATGTAAACAAAATAACAATTATTCTCTAACTTAAATGAATAACCGTGTTGTAATAAACATGATCTAATCACGTTCATGCTCAACGCAAAACACCAAATAACATTTATTTAGGTTCGTCACTAATCCCGAAGGTAGAGAGAGCGTGCGATGTCGATCACATCAACCTTGGAAACATTTCCAACACACATCGTCACCTCACCCTTATCTAGTCTCCGTTTATTCCGTAGCTTTTACTTCGAGTTACTAACATTTAGCAACCGAATCGGTATCCAATACCCAGGTGCTATTAGGAGTACTAGCAAGGTACACATCAATAACACGTATATCAAATACACTTGTGTCGACGTTGCCAGCCTTCTTATCTACCAAGTATCTAGGGTTGTTCCACTTCAGCGACCGCTCACCTCATAATAGAAGCACTTAGTCTCAGGTTTGGGTTCAACTTTGGGTTGCTTCACTGGAGCAGCAACTGACTTGCCATCCATGAAGTTCCCTCCTTGCCCTTTCCCTTCTCGAAACTAGTGGTTTTACTAACCATCAACACTTGATGCTCCTTCTTGATTTCTACCTTCGCGGTGTCAAACATCGTGAACAGCTCAGGGATCATTATTTCTATCCCTTGCATTTTATATTTCATCACCAAGTTCTAGTAGCTTAGTGACAGTGACTTGGAGAACTATATCAATCACTATCTTATCTGGAAGATCAACTCCCACTCGATTCAAGCGATTGTAGCACCCAGACAATCCGAGCACATGCTTAACGATTGAGCTATTCTTCTTCATCTTGCAGGCAAAGAATCTTGTTGGAGATCTCATATCTCACAACATGGGCACGAGCCTGAGATCCCAATTTCAGATCTTAGAAGATCTCATATGTTCTGTGACATTCAAAACGTTTTGGAGCCTGAATTCTAAGCCGTAATGCATGACGCACTGAACTATCAAGTAGTCATTGGAACATGCCTGTCAGACATTCACAACATCTACACATGACGCTAGAGGGGGTGGCGCACCAAGCGGTGCATTAAGGACATAAGCCTTCTGTGCAGCAATGAGGACAATCCTCAGATCATGGACCCAGTCTGCAATATTGCTACCATCATATTTCAACTCTATTTCTCTAGGAACATATAGAAATTCAAGGGAGCTACAGCGTGAGCTAGTAATCTACAACATAATTTTGCAAAGACACTACTGACTATGTTCATGATAATGAGTTCAATTAATCATATTACTTAAGAACTCCCACTCAAATTGACATCCCTCCGGTCATTCGAGTGATACATGATCCAAATTCACCAACTCAAGTCCGATCATCACGTGAGTTGAGGTGGTTTCAATGGTGAACATCGTCATGTTGATCATATCTACTATATGACTCATGTTCGACCTTTCGGTCTCTTGTGTTCCGAAGCGATGTATGTACATGCTAGGTTCGTCAAGTTTAACCCGAGTGTCCTTCATGTGCAACACTGGCTTGCACCCGTTGTATGTGAACGTAGAGTCTATCACACCCGATCATCATGTGGTGTCTCGACACGACGAACTTTCGCAACGGTGCACACTCGGGGAGAGCACAATTCATCTTGAAATTTAAGTGAGGGATCACCTTATAATGCTACCGTCGTCCTAAGCAAAACAAGGTGCATAAAAGGATTAACATCACATGCAAATCATAAGTGACATGATATGGCCATGAACTTGTGCTTTTGATCTCCATCTTGAAAGCACCGACATGATATCCATCGTCACCGACATGACACCATGATCTCCATCATCTTGATCTCCATCAACATGTCGCCATCGGGGTTGTCGCACCCACCATGCTTCTACTACTATTGCTACCGTTTAGCGATAAAGTAAAGCATTACATAGCGCTTAATAATTGACATGCATGTCATACAATAATTAAAGACAACCCTATGGCTCCTGCCGGTTGCCGTACTCATCGACATGCAAGTCATGATATTCTATACAACACATGATCGTCTCATACATCACATATATCTCATCATGTAATTGGCCATATCACATCACAACATACCCTGCAAAAACAAGTTAGACGTCCTTTAATTATTGTTGCATGTTTTACATGGCTGCTACGGGTATCTAGCAAGAAAAATTCTCACCTATGCATAAACCACAACGGTGATACATAAGTTGCTTTTCAACCTTCTCAAGGATCGCCTTAGTCGAATCCGATCCAACTAAAGTAGGAGAAACAGACACCCGCCAGCCATCTTTGTGCAACGAAGTTACACGTTAGTCGATGGAACCAGTCTCTCGTAAGCATACGAGTAAGGTTGGTCCGGGCCGCTTCATCCCACAATCCCGTTGAACCAAAACACGACCAAGGGAGGAAGCAATCTAAGCATCAACGCCCACAAACTCTTTGTGTTCTACTCAAGATCTCATCTACACATAGACCTAGCTCATGATGCCACTGTTGGGTTATGTTGCATGGGAAACAAAAAATTTCCTACGCACACGCAAGATCTATCCATGGTGATGAGCATCTACGAGAGGGATAGTGGATCTAAATACCCTTGTAGATCGCTAAGCGGGAAGCGTTAAGAAACGCGGTTGGTGTAGTCGAACGTCTTCGCGATCGAAATCGCCGATCATCCCGTGATCTCATCACGATCCGTCCCACGATCCAATCATGATCCGTCCCGCGAACTCATCATGATCCGTCTCGCGATCTTGATCACGGTCCTTCCGATCTAGCGTCGAACGGACGACGCCTCCACGTTCAACACACGTACAGCTCGATGACGATCTCCGCCTTCTTGATCCAGCAAGAGGGAGAAGAGAGGTAGATGAGTTCTCCGGCAGCGCGATGGCGTTGTGGCGATGGTGGTGGAGCTATTCTAGCAGGGCTTCGCCTAAGCACCGCTGAAAACCGATCTAGAGGAGAAACTGCGATCTAGAGGAGAGGTAGCACGTGGCTATTAGGGTTAGCTTTTCCCTCTAAATCCTCTAGTATATATAGGAGGGAGGGATGGGAGGAGACAACCTCAAACCCTCAAGGTTTGGTCAAAATTGGAGGTGGAGGAGTCCTACTCCAATCCTATTAGGAGTAGGATTCCTGCATTCCACTTGGAAACTCTTTCCACCTCTCCACCTTTGGATTTTTTCCTTCTCAAACCACTCCGGCCGCATGGGCCCTTACAGGAGGCTTCGGCCAGCCCACCAGGGGATGGTTTACCTCCTCCCACAGCCCATGTAGCCTCTTGGGTTTAAATACCTCTTCCGATGGTCCCCCGGTACACTATCGGCACTCCCGGTACACTACCGATGAGCCCGAAACTTTTCCGGCGACCAAAACAGGACTTCCTATATATCAATCTTTACCTCCGGACCATTCCGGAGCTCCTTGTGACGTCCGGGATCTCATCTGGGACTCCAAACAACCTTTGGTAACCACCATACATAACTCTATACTACCGGAACGTCATCGAACATTAAGTGTGCAGACCCTGCGGGTTCGAGAACTATGTAGACATGACCGAGACACCTCTACGGTCAATAACCAATAGCAGGACCTGGATGCCCATATTGGTTCCTACATATTCTAAAAGGATCTTTATCGGTCGAACCTCTATGTCAAGGATTCAGTTAATCCCGTATGATGTTCCCATTGTTCTTCGGTATGTTACTTGCCCGAGATTCGATCGTCGGTATCTCCATACCTAGTTCAACCTCGTTACCGGCAAGTCTCTTTACTCATTTCGTAATACAAGATCCCATGACTAACACTTAGTCACATTGCTTGCAAGGCTTATTGTGATGTTGTATTACCGAGTGGGCCCTGAGATACCTCTCCACCACACGGAGTAACAAATCCCAGTCTTGATCCATGCCAACCCAACAGACACCCTCGGAGATACCTGTAGAGCACCGTTATAGTCACCCAGTTACGTTGCGACGGTTGATACACACAAGGTACTCCTCCGGTGTCAGTGAGTTGCATGATCTCATGGTTATCGGAACAAATACTTGACATGCAGAAAACAGTAGCAATAAACTGACACGATCATATGCTACGTTTGTAGTTTGGGTCTTCTCCATCACATCATTCTCCTAATGATGTGATCCCGTTATCAAATGACATCTCATGTCCATGACTAGGAAACCATAGCCATCTTTGATCAACGAGCTAGTCTATTAGAGGCATACTAGGGACATGGTGTTGTCTACGTATCCACACATGTATCTGAGTTTCCGATCAACACAATTATAGCATGGATAATAAACGATTATCATGAACAAGGAAATATGATAATAACCAATTTATTATTGCCTCTAGGGCATATTTCCAACAACCGGCGCCCAGGACGGAAGCACGGGTAGGATCGTGTAGTGGGTGACCATTCTCTTGAAGATTCGATCATGAGTAATTCCACCCATATCTATCCGGAGCATTTCAATGTTAGGTTCGTTTCTCGAGCCTCTGAAGGCCATTATTTCAGAAGAATTCTTCGTTCTCATCTTTCAGTTTTCATTCTCAACTTGTTCTCAATTGTTGTCTCTTCCCTCATTCAATATTTTTCTTCGTTCGTATCAAAATTCTTACCGATGCCTTGTTTAAGTTTTTTGCTAGATGGATCATGAGCTCTTCGTTCTCATGTATTCCCATTCATTCATATTATCCTCATTCATTTCAAATTCTTACCAGTGTTTCGTTGAAGACTTCTTCAAGTTCGTGTTATCTTTCTTTAAACTTTTCAAGAAGAATAAGTAGTGTGCCAAATTCATTGTTTGTCATCAGTTTAATTTGATGAAGGATAAACATAACATAATTTTGTAGGGGAACGTTGCATGGGAAACAAAAAAATTCCTACGCACACGCAGATCTATCCATGGTGATGAGCATCTACGAGAGGGAGAGTGGATCTACATTCCCTTGTAGATCGCTAAGCGGGAAGCGTTAAGAAACGCGGTTGGTGTAGTCGAACGTGTTCGCGATCCAAATCGCCGTGCGTCCCGCGATCCAATCACGATCCATCCCGCGATCCAATCATGATCCGTCCCGCGATCCGATCACGATCTGTCCCATGAACTTGATCACGATCCATCCCACGAACTTGATCACGATCCTTCCGATCTAGCACCGAACGGACGGCACCTCCGCGTTCAGCACACGTACGGCTTGATGACGATCTCCACCATCTTGATCCAGCAAGAGGGAGTGGAGAGGAAGAAGAGTTTCCGGCATCCTGACGACGCTCCGGCGATGATGGTGGAGCAATTCCGGCAGGGCTTCGCCTAAGCACTGCAGAAAACCGATCTAGAGGAGAAACTATGCACTGGAGGAACGGGTAGCACGTGGCTGAAATTCTAGTCCAAAAACCCTCAATACCACCAGTATATATAGGAGGAACAGAGGAGGTGGCTTGGCCCAAGGGCCAAGCCACCAAGGAGTCGGCCGAACCAAGGGTAGAGGTGGAGTCCACCTCCAATCCTAGTAGGACTAGGATTCACCCTTTTTTTTGCCTTTTTCCACTTTTTCTCTTAGGACTTTTTCTTCCAGCCGCATGGACCTCTTGTGGTTGTTCCACCGGCCCAATAAGGGCTGGTTTCCACTCTCCTACAGCCCATGTAGCCACTTGGGTCGAAATACTCCTCCCGGAGGCCTCCCCGTACACTACCGGCACTCCCGGTACACTACCGATGAGCCCGAAACTTTTCCGGCGACCAAAACGGGACTTCCTATATATGAATATTTACCTCCGGACCATTCCGGAGCTCCTCATGATATCCGGGATCTCATCCGGGACTCCGAACAAACTTCGGTCACCACCATACACAACTCTATACTACCGAAACGTCACCAAACCTTAAGTGTGCAAACCCTGCGGGTTCGAGAACTATGTAGACATGACCGAGACACCTCTACGGTCAATAACCAATGGCAGACCTGGATGACCACATTGGTTCCTACATATTCTACGAAGATCTTTATCGGTCGAACCTCTATGTCAAGGATTCAATTAATCCCGTATGATGTTCCCTTTGTTCTTCGGTATGTTACTTGCCCGAGATTCGATCGTCAGTATCTCCATACCTAGTTCAACCTCGTTACTGGCAAGTCTCTTTACTCGTTCCGTAATACAAGATCTCGCAACTAACACTTAGTCACATTTCTTGCAAGGCTTATTGTGATGTTGTATTACCGAGTGGGCCTTGAGATACCTCTCCGTCACACGGAGTAACAAATCCCAGACTTGATCCATGCCAACTCAACAGAAACCCTCGGAGACACCTATAGAGCACCTTTATAGTCACCCAGTTACGTTGCGACATTTGATACACACAAGGTATGCCTCCGATATCTGTGAGTTGCATGATCTCATGGTCATAGGAACATATACTTGACATGCAGAAAACAGTAGCAATAAACTGACACGGTCATAAGCTACGTTTGTAGTTTGGGCCTTGTCCATCACATCATTCTCCTAATGATGTGATCCCGTTATCAAATGACATCTCATGTCCATGGCTAGGAAACCTTAACCATCTTTTGATCAACGAGCTAGTTCACTAGAGGTATACTAGGGACATTGTGTTTGTCTATGTATCCACACATGTATCCATGTTTCCAATTAATACAATTATAGCATGGACAATAAACGATTATCATGAACAAGGAAATACAATAATAAACACTTTATTTATTGCCTCTAGGGCATATTTCCAACAGTCTCCCACTTGCACTAGAGTCAATAATCTAGTTCACATCACTATGTGATTTACATATTAATGAATCGAACACCCATGCAGTTTTGGTGTTGATCATGTTTAGCCCTTGGAAGAGGTTTAGTCAACGGGTCTGCAACATTCAGATCCGTGTGCACTTTGCAAATATTTATGTCTTTCTCCACGATGTAATCGCGGATGGAGTTGAAGCGTCGCTTTATGTGTCTGGTCCTCTTGTGAAACCTTGGTTCCTTGGCCAGAGCAATGGCACCAGTGTTGTCACAGAACAGGTTCATTGGATTCAGTGCACTGGGCACTACTCCAAGATCTGTCATGAACTGCTTCATCTAGACACCTTCCTTTGCCGCCTCCGAGGCTGCGATGTATTCCACTTCGCACGTAGAATCAGCTACCACGCTTTGCTTGGAACTGCACCATCTTACTGCTCCCCCGTTAAGAATAAATACGTATCCGGTTTGCGACTTGGAGTCGTCCGGATCATTGTCAAAGCTTGCATGGATGTAACCCTTTTCGACGAGCTCTTCATCACCTCCATAAATGAGAAACATTTCCTTAGTCCTTTTCAGGTACTTAAGGATATTCTTGACCGCTTGCCAGTGCTCCATTCCAGGATCACTTTGAAACCTTCCGGCCATACTTATGGCAAGGCTGACATCGGGTCTTGTGCACAGCATTGCATACATGATAGAGCCTATGGCTGAAGCATAGGGGATGACACTCGTCTTTTCTCTATCTTCTGCAGTTACTGGGCATTGAGTCTTACTCAACTTTACACCTTGTAACACAGGCAAGAACCCCTTCTTGGACTGTTCCATTTTGAACTTCTTCAAAACTTTATCAAGGTATGTGCTCTGTGAAAGTGCTATTAAGTGTCTCGATCTATCTCTATAGATCTTAATGCCTAATATGAAAGCAGCTTCTCCTAGGTCCTTCATTGAAAAACTCTTGTTCAAATATTCCTTCACGCTTTCCTGCATGACTATATTGTTTCCAATCAGCAACATGTCATCCACATATAATACTAGAAACGCTATAGAGCTCCCACTCACTTTCTTGTAAATACAAGCTTCTCCATAAACTTGTATAAACTCAAACGCTTTGATCACCTCATCAAAGCGCTTATTCCAACTCCGAGATGCTTGCACCAGCCCATAAATGGATCGCTGGATTTTGCAAACTTTGTCAGCATTCTCTGGATCGAAAAAACCTTCTGGTTGCATCATATACAACTCTTCCTCAAGGAAACCGTTGAGGAACGCTGTTTTGACATCCATCTGCCAAATTTCATAGTCGAAATAAGCAGCTATTGCTAACATGATTCTGACAGACTTAAGCATCGCTACGGGTGAGAAAGTCTCATCGTTGTCAACTCCTTGAACTTGTGAAAAACTCTTTGCCACAAGTCAAGCTTTATAGATGGTGTCATTACCGTCCGCATCTGTCTTCTTCTTAAAGATCCATTTGTTCTGAATGGCCTTTCGCCCTTCAGGTAAGACTTACAAAGTCCATACTTTGTTTTCATACATGGATCCCATCTCGGATTTCATGGCCTCTAACCATTTCTCGGAATCCGGGCCCATCACTGCTCCTCCATAGCTCGTAGGTTCATTGTTGTCCAACAACATGACCTCCAAGACAGGGTTGCCGTAGAACTCAGGGGTAGTACGCGGCCTTGTCGACCTACGAGGTTAAATAGCAGCTTGATCCGAAGCTTCATGATCATCATCATTAACTTCCTCTTCTACCGTCGTAGGTTCCACAGAAACATCTTTCTGTGCTGCACTACTTTCTGGGTGAAGTAAAGGTTCAATAACCTCATCAAGCTCTATTTTCCTCCCACTCAATTCTTTCGAGAGAAACTCTTTCTCAAGAAATGTTCCGTTCTTAGCGACAAACACTTTGCCTTCGGATCTGAGATAGAAGGTATACCCGACTGTCTCTTTCGGGTATCCTATGAAGACGCATTTCTCCGCTTTGGGTTCCAGCTTTTCAGGCTGAAGCTTTTTGACATAAGCATCACATCCCCAAACTTTAAGAAACGACAACTTTGGCTTCTTGCCAAACCAAAGTTCATATGGCGTCGTCCCTGCGGATTTCGATGGTGCCCTATTTAAAGTGAATGCAGTTGTCTCTAATGCATAACCCCAAAACGATAGTGGCAAATCAGCAAGAGACATCATAGAACGCACCATATCTAATAAGGTTCGATTACGACGTTCGGACACACCATTACTGTGACAGCCGGGACCGGCGTTCCAGAAGATTCCCTTTTATTTCCGTTCTCGTCATGTGTTCGTCTGGATGTCGCATTCATCATTGCATCAATTGCATCATCTGCATTGCATCGTCACTCGTTTTCGAAAACTTGCATCCATTCGTAGTTGTCGGTTCTCTCCGTTTCGCCATTGCCCGTTTCGACACCAACCACACACGCCCGCGCCCGCGACACCATTTAAATAAAACCATTTTTAAGCGCGCGCAAAAATATTCTCGGATCGAGTTGAAACTTGTCGTGCGGTCTTGTTATAGCTTAGGTAGACCGCCCGTCGATTTTCGTCGTGTTCTGAGTTCATTTGATGCCCCTTCGGATAGTCGTAGCAGTGAGGTCATCGTTTTATTATCGGACGTGTCGGTGTTTTTAAACCTTCGTGTCACGGGTCGCACTTCCCTCTCATCTTCCCTAGCCCCTCTGCACAGCCTATCCGTAACCCCCCCTCTCCGCTTTCGGTCCGTCGAGTCGATACCCGACAGTCCGAAAACGGACAGTGTCGTAACCCTAGCCCCGAAACCCTATATATAGCCCTAGCTCCTCGTTCCGCGTGCAAACCATAGCCAGCCGCTTCTTCTCCCTCCTCCAGCCACCAGGCCCGTCAAGCCCATCCGGAGGCCCGGGAAAGCCCATCCGGCCCAACCGGAGCTCTCCCCGAGCCTCCCATGGCGCAGCCCGAGCTTCTCCCGAGCTCCTCCCGTTCTCCTCCCGTGGCCGGAGCCGCCGCAGCCTCGTCAGAGAGCAACCCTCGCCGGACCCCCTTTCCCTTTCCTCCTTCCCTCTCCTCTCCTTCCTCTCCTCACCCCGCCATGGCTCTGCCTTCCCCTGTAGGAGCTCGCCGCCACCGCCCGATCTCCGCGCCGCCATCGCCGCCAGCCTCCCCTCCGGCCGGGAACCGGTCCGCACCCGCCGGATCCGGCCGCCCCTGCCGACCCCCGCCTCCAGCCGCGCCTCCCTCGCCGTGGCCAGCCACCGCCGTCGGCCTCCCTGCGCGATGCTGCTCGGGAGCGGGACGAGCGCAGCGCAGCGCGTTGACCCGCAGAGCGCCCCTGCGTGGGCCGGTTCCCTCCCTTCGGCCCACCTGCCTCGGCCCAGCCGGCCTCCTCTTCCCTCTCCCCAGATCTGGCCCAAGTGGCCTGGTGAGCTAGCCCCCTTTTGTTTTTGTTTTTTATATTTATTTTGCGGTTCTAAAAGATATAGTAAATTAACCGTGCACCGTTTCAGAATAATCTTAATATGTAAGGTGCTTAGAATTAAATGTAGTTTAATAATATGCCATTTGCATCCCTGCCTAAAATTATTTAACATGTCATTTTGCATTTTCGCATAATTATTAACCGTGCATCAAAATTAATAATATCACGTATTAAAAAAATGTTCATCTCTTTTGCATCGCATTTTCATGCATGAGATAATTGTTGGTATCATGTTTGCATATTGTTTGCATTATCGAATTGCTTTACAGTGAATAGGCCTATTACTCGCATATTTAATTGTGATTAATTTTCCATAAGAACCTAAGCATATTATATATGTTTCCGAGGTAGAAAAATCCATTGGTTTTATCTGTGCAGTTAGTTTTGCCATTTGAGAATTTTGTGTGCATGTCATTTATGTCGTGATCCCCTTTTATCTTTTTCGTAGGATTTAATCCGGGCATGATATGAATTAATTTTCAACATGAGAGTTGCTCTTATATATGTGGCCTAGCCCATGAACATTTTGCTTGCCTTAGAAAAGCATGTTTAGGTGTTGAATTGTTGTTGTCAACTTGCTATAAAAATCTGTTATTTGGGGGTCCAAAATATTTCTAAGTCTGGAATCTGTTATATTTTGTTGCTGTCTTGCCATGTGATTTGCTAGTGATCTAGAACTCTTTGGTGGTAGGTGTAATGGAGTTAATTGTTGTTGGTATTGCCCTCTAGCATGCTGTTAAGTTTCATGCCATAATATGACTTGTAGCATATAATTTTACTGCTGTCAATATGCCTTCGTGATAAAAACTGCACTTTCTAAAACTGCTATTTTCACTAAGTCTGAAACTGTTTTCAAGTAGCTACTTTGAGAGCTTCCTACCAAGTGATCCATGCATGTTTTGAATATGTTTTGTGAAGTTGAAATGAAGTGGATGTTGTATGCTATTGCCCCATGCTTAGTTTGTGCATTTTAGGATCTTGTAGCTTGCTGTTTTCATATGTCCAAAATGTCATGTTGCTGTTTTTGGCAGATTTCACTAAAACTTGTTTTGATGATTGTGGTTGAACCGTAGCTCCGTTTTGGTCATTTCATATATGAAACTTGCTTAGAATCTCATATAGTTTCATAATAACTTGTTGCATTCATGATTTGAGAAGGTTGTGATTGTTTTCCCATGCATTTGCATTCATGTCATGTGCATCTTGTGTTGCTCATATCTTTTGAACCGTAGCTCCGTTTGAGATGTTCTATATATGTAAATCGACTAGAATGACGTGTAGAATAGTATGAGATGCTTTATTCTGCTGTTTAATAAATATAAATATGATTAGTTCAGATCTGGACCAATTTCGAAATTAACATATGAGGTCATTTCGAAAAGGCTATAACTTGTTTCCGACCTCATTTAAGATGCCTAGATAGTATAGTTACTTATGCTTCACCTCTTACCATGTTTAACAACATTTAATATTGTCGTGTACCTAACGGGAGTGAACTAAATAATTCGAATGTGGAGTTTCGTCAATATGCAACTCGTTGCATATTGAGCTTCACTTTAATGTGTAAAAGTGTTTGATGTGAATTGTCATGCATTGCATATTAAACCGGACATGCATAATATTTGTTTATGCCTCGTGTTTTGCATATGTTGTGGTGTATCTTGTGTTGATTGTTTGTTTTGGATTGCTTCTTCTCGTTAGAGTTCCAAAAGCGTTCGGAGTGTGAGGATTCGTTCGACTACGTTGGTTCGTCTTCTTCATGGACTCGGTCTTCTTCCGAGCGGGATCTCAGGCAAGATGACTCATTTCCTGGATACCATTACTATCATTGACATGCTAGTTGTCTCGCTTTTATCGTTATGTCTCGCTACCTACCACCTGTTTGATAAGCCTCCCAACATTGCCATGATAACCTCTAACCCTTCCACATCCCAGCAAACATTGTTTGGCTATGTTACTGCTTGCTCAGCCCTTCTTATAGCGTTTCTAGTTGCAGGTGCATTTGCTTCCATGTGTCAGCATGGACCTTCTTTTGTTATATCACAATATTGCTGCTATTTAATTTAATGCACATATATACTTGGTAAAGGGTGGAAGGCTTGGCCTTTTGCTCGGTGTTTTGTTCCACTCTTGCCGCCCTTAGTTACTTGTGAACCGGTGTTATGTTCCATAAATGAGCACTCCTAACATGCTCGGGGTTGTTATGGGGACCCCCTTGATTTTCGGGTTAGAATAAAACTTGTCCGGCAAGGCCCAACATTGGTACTACATTTGCCTAACCAATTAAAACTTGCATAGGGAATGATCACCCCGTGGATAATTAATCAACAACCCGGGCCAGTGCTCCTCATGAGTGTTTGTCCAAACTAGAGTCGTGTGCAGGGCTAACCCGGGGCAACTCGGGAGATTTCTATTAGGCCACTGTACACTGTGCTCATCTGGTCGTGTCCTGAGAACGAGATACGCGGCTCCTATCGGGTTCGTCGACACGTCGGGCGGCCTTGCTGGATTTGTTTTACCTTTCTCGAACGTCTTGAGTGAGGAATTCCGATTATTCTTCGGGCTATCTCGAGGTGTTGGATTTCCTTTGGAATTGCCTAGGATGATCACGAGATCCGTGGTTGAGGTTATTCCCACTTCGTGTGGTTAATTTGTGATGGATCAGTTGGAGCACCCCTGCAGGGTTAAATCTTTTTGAGAAGTCGTGCCCGCGGTTATGTGGCAAACTTGGATACTTTGTTTAACACCCGGTCATAGCAAACTTGAAATAAACTCTAATAAAATACACCAACTGTGTGCGTAACCGTGACTGTCTCTTCTCGTGAGTCCTTATCCGAGAGAGAACACGGTGGGGTTATGATTGACGTAAGCAGGTGTTCAGGATCAGTTAGTGATCATTACTAGTTCATGACCGTTATGCGTAGACCACCATACTTTAATTTCTGTATTCATAAGTTAGCCCCTCAAATAAATGCTTAGTCGCTTGCTGTAGCCTCACCAGTTAACCATGCCTTACCTATTAAGCTTTAATAGTCTTGATACCCTTGGAAATGAGATTGCTGAGTCCCTGTGACTCACAGATTACTACAACAACAGTTGCAGGTCCAGGTAATGCGATGATTTGACGTGAGCACGTTGCTTGATTTGATCTAGAGTTCTTCTTCTTCTTCTTCCTCTTCATCAATCTTGGATGGGTTCCAGGCGACAGCCTGGGATAGCAAGGGTGGATGTTATTTTATCGTTTGTTTTCGTCCGTAGTCGGACCCTGCTCTTAAGTATGACGTTTGAGATGTTATTGTATTGATGTGACTCTGATGTAGCTTGCGGCGAGTGTAAGCCAATTCCATATACTCATCTCTTCTGTACATGTACTTGTAATGATATCCATTCTTGCGAACGCATCGAGATGCGCTTCTATCCCTGTCGAGGCCCTCGTTCCAAATAAGGATAGGACCGCATCTTGGGCGTGACAAGTTGGTATCAGAGCCTGTACCGACCTAGGAGCCCCCTTGATTGATCGAACTTAGCCGAGTCGAGTCTAGTAAAAATTGTTTTGAGTCTAGTTATATCGGAGAGTAGGATTCTTTTTACTCCTCTTCTATGCTCTGGTGAGGTATTCGACTTAGGAATTTTGATTCTACTCCTCTTCTCGCTCAAAAAAATTTTAGGATCACGCGGGTATTTTGGAAACTATATGATGTCGATGTGACGGAGTTCTGTCTTGGTGCCTCCTGTCTGACTTGATTTCTTCCGGGGAGTTGAGCTCCGAGGGATTCTTGACACATCGTTATCATTCAGTTTTCTTAGTATCTCAGGACGGAGGATGTTCGGAATTTCTTCAATACTTATCGTGGCGAGATAAGGTCGGAGTCACCTAGTACTGGGGAGGCATCCGGGGTACCACCATGGTTTAGTATCGTTGTGAGTTCGAGGATTCGAGTTTAGACAAGTTTGCGAAATTTCTTGAATTATGGTGTGGAAGGTTGCAGATGCAGTTGCAGCTGATTGCCTAGGGCAGGTTCCTGATTCCGCAACCCGAATCGCATAAACAAGAAAGTTTTCGGAAGTTCTTAGGTGGGAATTCTAGTAGTTACCTAGAATTATCTTTCCAACAAGTGCATAGTGGATATGTATTTGTTCTGGCTTGTTTCGTAAGCCTCTTTCTTCGTTTTGTTTTGAATATGGTAATTCGAGTTGCTTCGATGTCAAGTGGTGATTTCATATCTTTCCGAAGAAGTGTTCTCATATTTCTGTGGGAATACTAATTCTTTTGCCCAATCAAGTTATCATATCAATTCTTTTCAACCGATGTGCTTCTCTTCAAGATAGTTCTATCATCTCCAATATTTGCAAGATCAATCCCCATGTTTCGTTCCGGAGTTGTCTCATCTGTTCCAAGTTTTCTTTGTTTTTCCCACCCTCCCGCCCTTTTCTTCAGTGATTGAATTCTCATCCAGGTGCCTTTCTCTTCATGAAATGCCTCCGCTAGCTTCGCTTCCATCTTGTTTCCGGTGATTTCTTGTGGAGATTCTTAAGAGTTTCATTTCAAGATCGATCCTCATATTCCTTGTTCTCGTTGTTATTCTTCTCCGCTGATTCTTATGAAGATGCTCAGTGCTCAAGTTATCATTTACTAGTATTCATCTTTGTTTTCTTTTCCGGTGGATTCAATTCAAGTTCTTGGTGTTCATCATATCATTTTCATTCTCTATTTGCTCTCCCTTGTTGGAAATTCTTTATCAAGCCTCTCTTGTTTATTCATCCCTCTCTATTATATCCGGAATGTTGAAAATATCTCAGAAGACATTCATTTTCATTCTTATCCTTTCATTATTTCAAGGGTCTCTTATCATCAAGTTCTTAATTTCTACCGGTGCAATCTCTCTTTTAATCAGTTGTTTCAATGGTGGTTTCTTTTGAGTGGGCCCATAACCCACAGGTGTTTTCCCTAGGATCATACCTGACTCTTCTAATCTTTTCGAAGATATTCTCAAGTTCTTTTAAATATAACATAAGAATGAATTTCATCAGTCATATGCCTTCTTGAAGATTGCTTCTAAATCATTTTCATTGTTGGCTCAACCTTTTCTTTATTCATTATTCCGGAGTATCTTAGTAATTCATGGTGTTGATTCTCATCATCATTCTTAGCCTGAAGACCGAAGGAGAGTTTCTCTTAAATCTTTGTCTGTTCTTTTCAAGAGTGTGGTCTCAGCTTCATGCTTTCCTCTCAAATTGTTTTGGTCATGAGTAACTCCATCCTTATCTGTCCGGTGCATTTCATAATTGTTTTCATTTCTCGATCCTCCGAAGGCCATCATTTCAGAAGATTTCTTCGTTCTCAGCTTTCAGCTTTCGTTCTCAAATTCTTCTCAATTGTTTGTCCCTTCGTTCGTATCTCAATTATTCCGGTGCCTTGTTCAGTTTCTATTAAGCAGATCTTGTTCTCTTCATTCTCAGGTGTCCTCTTTAGTCTCTAATTCTTTCTAGTGCCTTGTTCAGTTTTCTATCAGGTGGATCATGCTCTCTTCGTTCTCGTGATATATCATTCATTTGCATTATCCTCTTTCGTTTTGAATTCTTTCCGGTGTTCTCATGCAAGACCTCTCCAAGTGTGTGATCTCTCTCTCTCTCTTCAATCTTGTCAAGAAGAATAAGTGGTATACGAAATCTGTTGTTTGTCATCAATTTAACTTGATGAAGGATAGTCATATCATAATTCTTATTCTTGTTCATTCAAGTGATTTCAATCCTTCTTCCGGAGTTGTTCATGATATCAAATCCCTTATCCCAAGTGGTCATCTTTCTTTTCCGGAGTCCCTGGTTTTTCTCTAGTATCTCGTCGCTAAGCTTCATCTAATTCTTTGGGAGGCCTCAATCTTGTTCTTTTGCATCCTTCAGTTCTTTCTATCATCCTTTCGTTTCAGAGTTCTTCCGGAGGTTCTTCATGGTGGTTCATCAAGATTCTTTCATTTTCAAGTGTTCTTCTAGATTCTTGTTGGAGGTGCTCAAGTGTTCCTTATCTTGGTTTTCTAAGTTCAATTCCTTCTCCATTTTCTTTTAAGATGGTGTTATTAATTCTAGATCATAAGGAGTCTCGAAGGAAAAGTCGTCAAGAATAAGATAACTAAACCCATCATTCCTTTCTTGGAGCTATCTTGGGTTGGATTTCACAATGATAGCAACAATCCTTTTCATGGTGTAATAAATGATTCAAGTTTTCTTCTCCTTTTCTTGGTGAAAGAAGCTTTGCATATCTTGTCGCTCTCAATCAATCAATTGTTTCTGTTGTGGTAGGTTGTCACCTCATAATTTTGAGATGTTTTCCATAAGTCCACAATAAGCTAGTTCTTTTCATTGTTGGTGTTCCAACAACTCCGTTCATCCATGCTTCTCAAATTCATTGGTGCTAGAGTTGTCATTTCTTCTCAGTTCTCTTCTTCCCAAGGATCTAGCTTCTATTCTTTTGTTCCGGAGGCCTTGTGATGTTGCTCACTTCAATCCATCATCTTGTTTGATCAAGATCATGTTCTTCCCTTGCTTATTCTTTTACCAGAGTGCTGCCAATCTTTTCATGATCCTTCCATCTTATGAAGTTTTGATGTTATTCCAACCAAAGTTTGGTGTGTCTCTTTCAATTTCTTTCCATCATATCTAATTTTGCCTCTCTTTCCTACCGAAGTGCTGCCGAAATTTCCTGTGAATTCTTGCTTCTTTTTCATTCTTATCTATTTGCATCCTTCAAGATTCATTGGTTTCACTCGTTTGTCAAGAAGCAACTAAGTTTTACCTTTTGCTCTTTCTCTTCCCCTTTTCATTCTAGATCTCGGGACGAGATCCTCGTGTAGTGGAGTAGAGTTGTGACAGCCGGGACCGACGTTCCAGAAGATTTCCTTTTATTTCCGTTCTCGTCATGTGTTCGTCTGGATGTCGCATTCATCATTGAATCAATTGCATCATCTGCATTGCATCGTCACTCGTTTTCAAAAACTTGCATCCATTCGTAGTTGCCGGTTCTCTCCGTTTCGCCGTTGCCCGTTTCGAGACCAACCACACACGCCCGCGCCCGCGACACCATTTAAATAAAACCGTTTTTAAGCGCGCGCAAAAATATTCTTGGATCGAGTTGAAACTTGTCGTGCGGTCTTGTTATAGCTTAGGTAGACCACCCGTCGATTTTCGTCGCGTTCTGAGTTCATTTGATGCCCCGACGGACAGTCGTAGCAGTGAGGTCATCGTTTTATTATCGGACGTGTCGGTGTTTTTAAACCTTTGTGTCACGGGTCGCACTTCCCTCTCATCTCCCCTAGCCCCTCTGCACAGCCTATCCGTAACCCCCCCTCTCCGCTTTCGGTCCGTCGAGTCGATACCCGACAGTCCGAAAACGGACAGTGCTGTAACCCCAGCCCCAAAACCCTATATATAGCCCTAGCTCCTCGTTCCGCGTGCAAACCCTAGCCAGCCCCTCCTTCTCCCTCCTCCAGCCACCAGGCCCGCCAAGCCCATCCGGAGGCGCGGGAAAGCCCATCCGGCCCAACCGGAGCTCTCCACGAGCCTCCCATGGCGCAGCCCGAGCTTCTCCCGAGCTCCTCCCGTTCTCCTCCCGTGGCCGGAGCCGCCGCAGCCCTCGCCGAACCCCCTCTCCCATTCCTCCTTCCCTCTCCTCTCCTCCCTCTCCTCACCCCGCCATGGCTCAGCCTTCCCCTGCAGGAGCTCGCCGCCGCCGCCATCACCGCCGGCCTCCCCTCCGGTCGGGAACCGGTCCGCACCCGCTGGATCCGGCCGCCCCTGCCAACCCCCGCCTCTAGCCGTGCCTCCCTCGCCGTGGCCAGCCATCACCGCCAGCCTCCCTGCGCGATGCTGCTCGGGAGCTGGACGAGCGCAGCGCAGCGCGTTGACCCGCAGAGCGCCCCTGCATGGGCCGGTTCCCTCCCTTCGGCCCACCTGCCTCGGCCCAGCCGGCCTCCTCCTCCCTCTCCCCAGATCTGGCCCAAGTGGCCTGGTGAGCTAGCCTCCTTTTGTTTTTGTTTTTTATATTTATTTTGCGGTTCTAAACGATATAGTAAATTAACCGTGCACCGTTTCAGAATAATCTTAATATGTAAGGTGCTTAGAATTAAATGTAGTTTAATAATATGCCATTTGCATCCCTGCCTAAAATTATTTAACATGTCATTTTGCATAATTGTCATTTTGCATTTTCGCATAATTATTAACCGTGCATCGAAATTAATAATATCACGTATTAATGTCCATCTCTTTTGCATCGCATTTTCATGCATGAGATAATTGTTGGTATCATGTTTGCATATTGTTTGCATTATCGAATTGCTTTACCGTGAATAGGCCTATTACCCGCATATTTAATTGTGATTAATTTTCCATAAGAACCTAAGCATATTATATATGTTTCCGGGGTAGAAAAATCCATTGGTTTTATCTGTGCATTTAGTTTTGCCATTTGAGCATTTTGTGTGCATGTCATTTATGTCGTGATCCCCTTTTGTCTTTTTCGTAGGATTTAATCCGGGCATGATATGAATTAATTTTCAACATGAGAGTTGCTCTTGGATATGTGGCCTAGCCCATGGACATTTTGCTTGCCTTAGAAAAGCATGTTTAGGTGTTGAATTGTTGTTGTCAACTTGCTATAAAAATCTGTTATTTGGGGGTCCAAAATATTTCCAAGTCTGGAATCTGTTATATTTTGTTGCTGTCTTGCCATGTGATTTGCTAGTGATCTAGAACTCTTTGGTGGTAGGTGTAATGGAGTTAATTGTTGTTGGTATTGCCCTCTAGCATGCTGTTAAGTTTCATGCCATAATATGACTTGTAGCATATAATTTTATCGTTTGTTTTCGTCCGTAGTCGGACCCTGCTCTTAAGTATAAAGTTTGAGATGTTATTGTATTGATGTGACTCTGATGTAGCTTGTGGCGAGTGTAAGCCAATTCCATATACTCATCTCTTCTGTACATGTACTTGTAATGATATCCATTCTTGCGAACGCATCGAGATGCGCTTCTATCCCTGTCGAGGCCCTCGTGCCAAATAAGGATAGGACCGCATCTTGGGCGTGACAATTACGGTGTGGTGTTCCGGGCGGTGTCAACTATGAAACAATTCCACACTATCTTAAGTGACTGCCAAACTCATAACTCAGATATTCACCTCCTCGATTAGATCGCAGGAACTTAATCTTGTTGTTACGATGATTCTCAACTTCACTTTGAAATTGCTTGAACTTTTCAAACGTTTCGGACTTGTGTTTCATTAAGTAAATATACCCATATCTACTTAAGTCATCAGTGAAGGTGAGAAAATAACGATATCCACCACGCGCTGTAACATTCATTGGACCGCACACATCAGTATGTATGATTTCCAATAAGTCACTCGCCCGTTCCATTGTTCCAGAGAACGGCATTTTAGTCATCTTGCCCATGAGGCATGGTTCACATGTGTCAAGTTATTTAAAATCAAGTGACTCCAAAAGTCCATCAGCATGGAGCATCCTCATGCGTTTTACACCAATATGACCTAAACGGCAGTGCCACAAGAAAGTGGTACTATCATTATCAACTCTACATCTTTTGGCATCAATGTTATGAACATGTGTGTCATCACTATCAAGATTCAATATGAATAAACCCCTAACATTGGGTCCATGACCATAAAAGATATTACTCATATAAATAGAACAACCTTTATTCTCTAATTTAAATGAGTAACCGTCTCGCAATAAACAAGATCAGGATATAATGTTCGTGCTTAACGCAGGCACTAAATAACAATTATTCAGGTTCATCACTAATCCCGATGATAATCGAAGAAAGAGCGTGCCGACGGCGATCACATCAACCTTGGAACCATTTCCCACGCGCATCGTCACTTCATCCTTTGCCAGCCTTCGTTTATTCCGTAGTTCCTGCTTTGAGTTGCAAATGTGAGCAACCGAACCGGTATCAAATACCCAGGCACTACTACGAGAGCTAGTAAGGTACACATCAATAACATGTATATCATATATACCTTGTTTGTCATTGGCCGCCTTCTTGTCAGCCAGGTACTTGGGGCAGTTCCGCTTCCAGTGACCAGTTCCCTTGCAATGAAAGCACTCAGTTTCTGGCTTGGGTCCATGCTTGGGCTTCTTTGTAGGCGTAGCAACTGCTTTGCCATCCTTCTTGATTTTACCCTTCTTGCCCTTGCCCTTGACTTTGCCATTTTTCTTGAAACTAGTGGTTTTATTGACCATCAACACTTGATGTTCTTTCTGGATTTTAGACTTAGCGACTTTTAGCATCGCAAACAGCTCGACGACTGACTTGTTCATCCCGTGCATGTTATAGTTCATCACAAAGCTCTTGTAACTAGGTGGTAGTGATTGAAGAACTCTGTCAGTGATCGCCTCTGGCGGAAGGGAAATTCCCAACTCCGCTAGACGATTTGAATACCCAGACATTCTGAGTATATGTTCACTGATAGACCCGTTCTCCTCCATCTTGCAAGCATAGAGCTTATCGGAGGTTTCATACCTCTCGATCCGGGCGTTCTTGTGAAAGATGAACTTCAACTCCTGGAACATCTCATATACTCCATTATGTTCAAAACATCTTTGAAGTCCCGGTTCTAAGCCATACAATATTGCACACTGAACTATTGAGTAATCTCTAGTACGTGCCTCCCAAGCGTTCTTAACGTCTTCGGAGGTCATGTCTTCTGGTTGGTCACCAAGCGGTGCCTCAAGGACATGTGATTTCTGGGAAGCCGTGAGGATAATCCTCATATTACAGGCCCAGTCAACAAAGTTACTTCCATCATCTTTCAGTTTAGCTTTCTCTAGGAACGCATTAAAATTCAGGGGTGCTACTGCGCGAGCCATTGATCTACAACATAAATATGCAAAGTTCACTTAGACTATTGTTCAAGATAATGAGTTTAGTTAATCAAATTACTAAAGCTCCCACTCAAATTGACATCCCTCAGGTCATCTGAGTGTCACATGATCCAAATTCACCAACTCAAGTCCGATCATCACGTGAGTTGAGGTGGCTTCAATGGTGAACATCATTATGTTGATCATATCTACTATATGACTCATGTTCGACCTTTCGGTCTCTTGTGTTCCGAGGCCATGTCTGTACATGCTAGGCTCGTCAAGTTTAACCCGAGTGTTCTGGGCGTGCAACACTGGCTTGAACCCGTTGTATGTGAACGTAGAGTCTATCACACCCGATCATCACGTGGTGTCTCAACACGACGAACTTTCGCAACGGTGCACACTCGGGGAGAACACAATTTTATCTTGAAATTTAAGTGAGGGATCACCTTATAATGCTACCGTCGTACCAAGAAAAACAAGGTGCATAAAAGGATTAACATCACATGCAATTCATAAGTGACATGATATGGCCATGAACTTGTGCTTTAGATCTCCATCTTGAAAGCACCGGCATGATCTCCATCGTCACCGGCACGACACCATGATCTCCATCATCTTGATCTCCATCAACGTGTCGCCATCGAGGTTGTCATGCCCTGCATGCTTCTACTACTATTGCTACCATTTAGCGATAAAGTAAAGCATTACATAACGCTTAATGATTGACATGTAGGTCATACAATAATTAAGGACAACCCTATGGCTCCCGCCGGTTGCCGTACTCATCGACATGCAAGTCGTGAAATTCTATACATCACATGATCATCTCATACATCACATATATCACATCATGTAATTGGCCATATCACATCACAACATACCCTGCAAAAACAAGTTAGACGTCCTCTAATTGTTGTTGCATGTTTTACGTGGCTGCTACAGGTTTCTAGCAAGAACGATTCTCACCTACACATAAACCACAACGGTGATACATAATTTTCTTTTCAACCTTCTCAAGGACCGCCTTTCTCGAATCCGATCCAACTGAAGTGAGAGAAACTGCCACCCGCAAGCCATCTAGGCAACAAGTTGCGTCAAGGGAACCGGTCTCTCGTAAGCGTATGAGTAATGTTGGTCCAGGCCGCTTCATCTCACAATACCGCTGAACCAAAATCCGACCAAGGGAGGAAGCAATCTAAGCATCAACGCCCATAAACCTTTTGTGTTCTACTCGAGATCTTATCTACACATAGACCTAGCTCATGATTGCACTGTAGGGGAACTTTGCATGGGAAACAAAAAATTTCCTACGCACACGCAGATCTATCCATGGTGATGAGCATCTACGAGAGGGAGAGTGGATATACATACCCTTGTAGATCGCTAAGCGGGAAGTGTTAAGAAACGCGGTTGGTGTAGTCGAACGTCTTTGCGATCCAAATTGCCGTGCGTCCTGCGATCCAATCATGATCCGTACCGTGATCCAATCATGATCCGTCCCGCGATCCGATCACGATCCGTCCCACGAACTTGATCACGATCCGTCCCACGAACTTGATCACGATCCTTCCGATCTAGCACCGAACGGACGGCACCTCCGCGTTCAGCACACATACGGCTTGATGACGATCTCCACCATCTTGATCCAGCAAGAGGGAGTGGAGAGGAATAAGAGTTCTCCGGCAGCCTGACGGCGCTCCGGCGATAGTGGTGGAGCAATTCCGACAGGGCTTTGCCTAAGCACTGCAGAAAAACCGATCTAGAGGAGAAACTATGCACTGGAGGAACGGGTAGCACGTGGCTGAAATTCTAGTCCAAAAACCCTCAATACCACCAGTATATATAGGAAGAAGAGAGGAGGTGGCTTGTCCCAAGGTCCAAGCCACCAAGGAGTCGACCGAACCAAGGGTGGAGGTGGAGTCCACCTCCAATCCTAGTAGGACTAGGATTCACCCTTTTTTTTGCCTTTTTCCACTTTTTCTCTTAGGACTTTTTCTTCCAGCCGCATGGGCCTCTTGTGGTTGTTCCACCAGCCCACTAAGGGCTGGTTTCCACTCTCCCACAGCCCATGTAGCCACTTGGGTCGAAATACTCCTCCCGGAGGCCTCCCGGTACACTACCAATGAGCCCGAAACTTTTCCGACGACCAAAACGGGACTTCCTATATATGAATCTTTACCTCCGGACCATTCCAGAGCTCCTCGTGATGTCCGGGATCTCATCTGGGACTCTGAACAAACTTCGGTCACCACCATACACAACTCTATACTACTGAAACGTCACCAAACCTTAAGTGTGCAGCCCTTGCGGGTTCGAGAACTATGTAGACATGACCGAGACACCTCTACGGTCAATAACCAATGGCGGGACCTGGATGTCCACATTGGTTCCTACATATTCTATGAAGATATTTATCGGTTGAACCTCTATGTCAAGGATTCAGTTAATCTCGTATGATGTTCCCTTTGTTCTTCGGTATGTTACTTGCCCGAGATTCGATCGTCGGTATCTCCATACCTAGTTCAACCTCATTACTGGCAAGTCTCTTTACTCGTTCCGTAATAAAAGATCTCGCAACTAACACTTAGTCACATTACTTGCAAGGCTTATTGTGATGTGTTATTACCGAGTGGGCCCTGAGATACCTCTTCGTCACACAGAGTAACAAATCCCAGTCTTGATCCATGCCAACTCAACAGACACCCTCGGAGATACCTGTAGAGCACCTTTATAGTCACCCAGTTACAATGTGACGTTTGATACACACAAGGTACTCCTCCGATATCTGTGAGTTGCATGATCTCATGGTCATAGGAACATATACTTGACATGCAGAAAACAGTAGCAATAAACTGACACGATCATAAGCTACGTTTGTAGTTTGGGTCTTATCCATCACATCATTCTCCTAATGATGTGATCCCATTATCGAATGACATCTCATGTCCATGGCTAGGAAACCTTAACCATCTTTCGATCAACGAGCTAGTTCACTAGAGGTATACTAGGGACATTGTGTTTGTCTATGTATCCACACATGTATCCATGTTTCCAATTAATACAATTATAGCATGGATAATGAAAGATTATCATGAACGAGGAAATACAATAATAAACACTTTATTTATTGCCTCTAGGGCGTATTTCCAACAAATTCTTATTCTTGTTTCATCAAGGTGATTTGAATCCTTCTCTCGGAGTTGTTCACGATACCAAATTCTCGGTTTTAAGTTGTTCATCTTCTTTCCGGAGTTCCAAGTTTTCTCAAGTATCTCTTCGCAAAGTTCCATCTAAATATTTCAAGGTCATTATTTTACTATTTTCAGCCTTCAATTATTTTGATCATTATTTTGTATACAAAGGTTCTTCATGGTGGTTCGTTAAGGATTTAATTCATTATCAAAATATTCTTCAAGATTCTTGTGGGTACCTCAAGTATTCATTGCCTTGCATTTCAAAGTGCAATTCATTCTTCCTCATATTTTGAGATGGTGTTATAGCATTCTTGATTCATGAGAAGTCTCGAAGAGAATTTGTCAGGAATGAGATATTTAAACCCATCTTTTTTTCCTGGGAGTCATCTTGGATTGAACTTCACCTAAAGCATTTCCTAAGGATTGTTGCTATTTGTTCCACCAATAAGTTATCCAAGTTTTCTACTCCTCGTCTCAAAAAGAGAAGTTTTCATCTCTTCGTCAACCTCAATCAAATCAATTCCGTTAGTCTCCTATTGTCACTGCTACAATTTGACCTATCTTGGGCCAGCCCAATACCCAGTTTCATAATTCCTCATAAATCCTAGAGGCCTGTTGGAAATATGTGCTAGAGGCAGTAATAAATAGATATTATTATATTTCCTTGTTCATGATAATTGTCTATTATTCATGCTATAATTGTATTGATTGGAAACACATTGCATGTGTGGATGTATTGACAATACTGTGTCCCTGGTATGCCTATAGTAGACTAGCTCATTGATCAAAGATGGCCAAGGTTTCCTAGCCATTGACATGTGATGTCATTTGATAACGGGGTCACATCATTAGGAGAATGATGTGATGGATAAGACCCAAACTATAAACGTAGCATATGATCGTGTCAGTTTATTGCTATAGTTTTCTGCATGTCAAGTATCTGTTCCTATGACCATGAGATCATGCAACTCACTAACACCGGAGGAATACCTTGTGTGTATCAAACGTCACAACGTAACTGGGTGACTATAAAGATGCTCTACAGGTATCTCCGAGGGTGTTTGTTGAGTGGGCATGGATAAGGACTGGGATTTGTTACTCCGTGTGACGAAGAGGTATCTCAGGGCCCACTCGGTAATACAACATCACAACAAGCCTTGCAAGCAACGTGACTAAAGTGTTGTCCATGGGATATTGTATTACGGAACAAGTTAAGATACTTGCCGGTAACGAGATTGAACTAGGTATAGAGATACCCACGATCGAATCTCGGGCAAGTAACATACGAAAGAACAAAGGGAACAACATACGAGATTAACTGAATCCTTGACATAGAGGTTCGTCCGATAAAGATCTTCGGAGAATATGTAGGAACCAATATGGGTATCCAGGTCCCGCTATTGGTTATTGACCGTAGAGGTGTCTCGGTCATGTCTACATAGTTCTCGAACCCACAGGGTCTGCACACTTAACGTTTAGTGACGTTTCGTTAGTATAGAGTTATGTATGGTGGTGAACGAAGGTTGTTAGGATTCCTGGATGAGATCCCAGACGTCATGAGTAGCTCCAAAATGGTCCGGAGGTAAAGATTGATATATAGGAAGTCACGTTTTGGCACCGGAAAAGTTTCGGGTACTTCGGTAGTGTACCGGGAGTGTCGGGAGGGTATCGGGGGACCATCGGGAGGGGCCTCTCGCCCCAAAGGGCCACATGGGCTGTGGGGGGAGGCAAACCAGCCCCTGGTGGGCTTGCCAAAGCCCCCACTAAGGCCCATGCGGCTAGGGGTGGGAAAACCCAAAGGTGGAAAAGGTTTCCAAGCGGGGGAGGAATCCTACTCCTAGTAGGATTGGAGTAGGACTCCTACACCTCTCCCACTTCCTCCTATATATAGTAGAGGATTTTGAGGGCAGCCCCAACCCTAATTGTCACGTGCTGCCCTATTCTTCCACTAGATCGTTTCTCCTCTAGATTAGTTATGCACTGCTTAGGCGAAGCCCTGCCAGATTAGTTCTACCACCACTGTCGGTGTAGGAACCAGCGGATATCGGGTAGGGGGTCCTGAACTATGACACTAGGATCAACGGTAATAGGGGACGAAGGGGACACGAGTTTACCCAGGTTCGGGCCCTCCTATGGAGGTAATACCCTACGTCATGCTTGATTGTATTGATGGTGTAAGGGGTTCCAGAGTTGATCTACCTCGAGATCGCATGTCTAACCCTAGATGAGTTGTCGTTTCTATGCCCTAAAACCCTCCGGCTTATATAGATGCCAGGGGTGCCCTTAGCTTACATATGGTCGGTAACATGCCGAAGAGATAACTTGCCTAACTACAGCTAATAACTTGGAGAACACGTCTGGACTCCATGAATCTACTATCCTGGCACAGATGGTCCTCGATCCTCCGATGCCTGCCTTGCAGCCCACATAGTCCAGCCCACGAATAATGGTCGGCTATCCGAGGACCCCCTAATCCAGTACTCCCTAACCAAGAACTGCCGATCAGCACGTCTTGCACCAGCAGCCGAGGCCGCAGACGAGTCAGCGGCCGGACGGGCCCCTGCAAAGGAGCCGGACACGGGGACGAATGCACCCATCCGTGCATCCCAAAGGTAGATTGCTCGGATATCCATTTTATCTTTGTGCTCGGCAAAATCTTATAGCCTCTTGTCTTTTTCCTAGGCGGAACACCAAATCTTCACCTACCGAGGGGGCCGCCCGAATGTCAGGAGATGCCCGAAGCTCTCACGCCACCGTCCATGCAGCTTCCGCTATGGAAGCCCCCATGGCCGATCCGATGCCCGCTGAATACGGAGACGGAGTATCCATCACCAAATCGTAAGTGGAGAGTGCCATGCATCATCGGCACCGATGGGAGGCCATGGGGCACCCAGTTTTCCCCGATCAGGAGTTCGGCGCCCTACGCTGAGCTGATGCCCACCTCGGGGCCGCCTGAGTTGGATTCGGTGAAGCTATGAAGCTGATAACAACCATCATTCAAGTAAGTGGTTGGATTTTGTAGAGTCTGTATACTTGTATAAGCCTTGTAGCCCCCGAGCCTTAATTCGATTTGAAAAAATGAACTAAGGATCTCACAACTGCTTAACTACTGACGTAGGCCACAAAGCAACAGTCTGAACAACTGGCCAAGACCCTCGAGGAGAGCCGCGCGGAGGCGCAGTCCGTGAAGGTCGAACTAGCACAAGTCAAAAGTTTTATGCGCGAGGCCCATGGTAAGTGTGCATTTGCTTCTAGTCAATAGAATATATGGATTCCATTCCTGACATATGGATTCTGTGTAGTGGCCGAATCAATAGGACATATGAAAAGGTAGTTGGAAGAAGCCCGGGATTCAAAAAGGTATGCGGAATCCCAGTAGCAAGCCAGATGTCTTGTTATACAAAAACATGCCATGAAATAAAGAGTTTGAAGAATCAATTGTCTCAAGCTCAATAAGAAAATTAGAATCTATGGAGGGGCGTATTTGGCAAATACAATTCCGCTATGAGTAAGTATGTCTGATGTATAAAATGATAGTAATCACGCTTGTTGTTTTGTGGACAAGTCTCCTGACCAGGCATCCTGAAGAGGAGATCGAATCGTTTCAAGGGGACCTGCTGAAGGAGCTGACCGCTCTTCACAAGCGCGTACAAAAGGCGATGAAGGAGATGGTGAAGGCATTATGGCCCACCGAACAGCCACCCGTAGGGTTGGCCACACTTGTGGATCGATTTAGGGGGGCTCGGTGTAGGTTCGAGCTGTGGAAGACTTCGGCCTGCCGCGAAGGAGCACGAGAGGCATGGGCGATGATCAAGACCCCGGACTTAACCCCGAGCATATGGCGCGGGTTGGTCCTATGGGATCAGATGGAAAAGAAGTGCCACTCCACCTGGTATGTGACCAGGTGATGCCCACCGCCAGGCTCTCGCACGCAGGCAGATTGTCCCCTCTCCACAATAATCGATGATCTCGATCAGCAGCCGAATATGTAATTTGCATATTCATGTGTAAAACAATCCATGTTGTAAACTTTGTCTTAACCGGCCATCGGCTTCTCCCTCCCGAGCGAAGAGCTCAGGAGTGTTCCTTATTATTATTCCTTCGCCGAATAGTGAATTTGTATTCGAGGAACCAGGCAATCCAGCCATGTGGTGCGAACAGACAGGAAACACACAGAAAGGTATGTTATATTACGATGTAGCGTAAGAAACATCTTCCGATGAAAATAGTACCGCTAACGATACCATTCGCCAGGGTTCTACAAAGAATGTAGATAGCGGTCTGCATACTCATAGTATGCGACTAAGTGTTTTTTGGGAATACAAGTCCCGAATAACAAAAATAGCAACCAAGGCTGTATAAGGTGCTTCCGTCTGAGCCGAACAATTGTCTACGTAAGATAGCTAGCTTTCGGCTTCACCCGTCTGAGGTACGTGTCCGGATGACCCAGTCGTAATAATCGCAGAGGTGCTCCCTTTACTCTCTAGCCGAACGAGCGGGAACGTAAAGAGTAACAACATGAGCGAGGCAATCCAGCTTGGCAAAATCTTCATTCGAATTGAAGCATATGATGGCCAAAACACGACAAAAGAAACATGCGCACATGACAGGTGCGGGCAAATAATTGCAATAGAAAAGATGGCTACTAGAAGATAACCACACGTGTTGTGTTCGGATGTAACACTCTATGGTGTATCCCGATAACCATAGTACAGGATTGGTTTAACCGAACATAGGAAGAAGAGAAAATTATCCTATCAAACAGCAAAGTGGGAAGAAAAGAAAAAGAACTGAAAATACAAGAAAAATAAAAAAATGTAAAATGTGCGGGAATTCGGAGAGGACCGGTCTATCTGTAGAAACACCGAAGACGAGCCGCGTTCCATGGGTTTGGTTCAAGGCGATTATCTGATGAGTTTCGAAGACGATAGGCTCCTCCCGCGAGTAATTCGTCGATGATGAAGGACCCCTCCCATTTGGGGTTAAGTTTACGCTTCTGCTTCTTCGGGAGCCGCGGGACGAGTTCACCTACGTTGTATGTTTGTGCCCTGACCTCCCTACTCTGGTAGCATCGCGCTTGCTTCTGATAAAGCGCAGAGCGAGCCAGAGCTATGTCGCGTTCTCCCTCCAAGGCATCCAGGTCGTCCTGCCGATCCAACTCGGCTTCCTTTTCCTCGTACATGCGCACTCTTGGTGCGTCGTGAATAATGTCGCAGGGGAGGACTGCCTCTGCCTCATAGACCATGAAGAACGGTGTGAAGCCCGTTGATCTATTTGGGGTGGTATGCAGACCCCATAGTATGAAGTCGAGCTCCTCAACCCAATGATAGTCGGACTCGTGAAGAGACCGGACCAATCGTGGCTTAATGCCGTTCATAATGAGACTATTGGCGCGTTCGACTTGTCCGTTGGTCTGCGGATGGTAGACTGATGTGTAATCGAGCTTAATGCCCATTTTGCGCACCAGTACTTGACCTCTCGGACCGTAAAATTAGATCCATTATCCGTTATTATGCTATGTGGTATACCGTAACGGTGTACTAGGCCGGATATGAAGTCTATAACTGGTCCGGACTTGGCTGATTTAACAGGCTTTGCCTATATCCATTTGGTGAATTTGTCAACCATGACCAGCAAATATTTGTTTTTCTTGGTCCCCCCTTTAAGGGGTCCGACCATGTCAAGCCCCTAGACCGCGAAAGGCCAAGTGATCGGAATAGTTCGAAGAGTTGTTGGAGGCATGTGACTTTGGTTTGCGAAGAGTTGACACCCCACGCAGTGCTTGACAAGTGACTGTGCATCCGTCCGAGCTGTGGGCCAGAAGAAACCCGCTCGGAAGGCCTTGCTAACTAGGGCTCTTGCCATGGCATGATGGCCGCCCATGCCCGCATGTACTTTGGCAAGAAGTTCCTGCCCTTCTTCCTCGGATATGCACCATTGTATTACACCCGTTCTGCTTTTCTTGTATAACTCACCATCGTGAATCTTATAGGCTTTGGAGCGCCGAACTATGCGACGTACCTCTGTCTGGTTGTCAGGGAGTTCCTTTCGAAGAAGGTAGGCGAGGAAGGGCTCGGTCCAAGGTGCAATTACTGCCATTACCTCATGAGCCGAAGGCGTTTCATTCATTACGGAGTCGCCAATTATTTGGTCGCCTGGTTCATTGACAAGGGGGACAACCATGTCCGATGTATCCGGACCAGCGCTATTCTCATCGTCCTGCCACATGACGGAAGGCTTAAACAGCTGTTCCAGAAAAGTGTTCTTTGGAACAGGATTGTACTTAGCTCCTAGACAAGCCAATATGTCAGCAGCTTGGTTGTTGTCGCGAGCGACATGGTGGAATTATAGCCCCTCAAACCGAGCTGATATCTTGAGGACGACGTTTCTATATGCTGCCATCTTCGGATTTTTAGCGTCGAATTCGCCGTTGATTTGGGAGATAGCTAGGTTGGAATCTCCCCGCACCTCTAGCCGTCGTATGCCCATTGATACAGCCATCCAGAGACCATGAAGAAGGGCCTCATATTCGGCTGCATTGTTGGGTCCGCATACATGATTTGCAACATGTATCGCACGTTGTCGCCCATGGGGGATGTGACGATAACTCCAGTACCCAGTCCGGCCAGGGTTTTGGAGCCATCAAAGTACATTGTCCAATGGGAGTATGCACTATATTCCTTGGGGAGTTCGGCCTCCGTCCATTCAGCTAAAAAGTCCGCCAGGACCTGTGATTTGATGGTACGGCGTGGCTTGTAGGTTATTTCAAAGGGGAGGAGCTCAATGGCCCACTTGGCAATGCGTACGGTGGCGTCCCTGTTGTTGATTATATCGTTCAAGAGGACTTCCGATGCTACCGTCACCGCGCACTCCTGGAAGTAGTGTTGGAGTTTCCTCGATGCCATGAATACTGTGTAGGCAATTTTTTGATAGTGTGGATATCTAGACTTGCATTGCGTTAACACCTCTGACACATAGTATACCGGCTTATGAGTCCAGAATTTATGCCCCTCCTCATCTTGTTTAACGGCAAGCACCGCACTAACGACTTTGTTGGTGGCCGATATGTATAACAACATGGGCTCACTGGTGCCTGGTGCCGTGAGTATGGGGTTGGTTGCCAGTACTGCTTTGATTTCTTCCAACGCAGCCACTGCTTCGTCGGTCCATTCGAAATTGTTGGTCCATTTTAGCAGTTTGTAGAGCGACATAGCCTTTCCTCCGAGGCGGGAGATAAAGCGGCTTAGTGCCGCTACACACCCGGATAGCCTCTGGACATGCTTCAATTTCGTGGGGATTGCAAGTTCTGATAGAGCGTGACTCTTAGTTGGATTTGCCTCTATTCCTCTATGGGAGATGATGAATCCAAGCAGCTTACCAGAGGGAACTCCAAATACATATTTTTCTGGATTTAGCCGGATGTCATATTCGCTAAATTAGCGAAAGTTTGGCATAGGTCCTCAATCAACTGGTCGACGTGTTTGGTTTTGATTACCACATCGTCCACATATGCCTCGACGGTCTTGCCGACCTGCGTAGAGAGGCGGGTTTGGATCATGCGCTGGTAAGTAGCCCTAGTGTTTTTAGCCCGAAAGGCATTGTGTTGAAGCAGAAAGGCCCGTAGGGGGTGATGAAAGCCGTAGCAGCTTGATCGGATTCCTTCATTTTAATTTGATGGTATCCGGAGTAAGCATCGAGGAAACACAATAGATCGTGTCCGGTTGTGGCATCGATGATCTGGTCGATGCGCGGTAAGGGGAAAGGGTCCTTGGGGCATGCTTTATTAAGGTCTTTTAAAATCGACACATAGCCGCCAGGATTTGTCTTTCTTAGGTACCATCACCAAGTTTGCTAGCCACTCGGGGTGTTTAATATCCAAAATAAATCCGACCTCGAGAAGTTTGGCTAATCCTTCACCCATGGCCTGCCGCTTGGGTTCGGAAAAACGACGCAGAGTCTGTTTCACGGGTTTGAAGCCCGGAATAATGTTTAGGCTATGTTCGGCCAGCTGACGTGGAATTCCAGGCATATCGGAAGGATGCGAGGCAAAAATGTCCCAATTCTCGCGGAGGAAATGCCGCAAAGCTTCATCCATAAGGGGATTGAGCTGGGCTCCGATGGACGTTGTCTTATTGGGGTCCGTTGGATGCACCTGAAATTTGATGATTTGCTTTGCGGATTTGAAGGACATAGACTTGGGTCTTTTGCTGAGGATCACATCGTCTCTATTGACTTTCGACTGTAAAGCGGTCAACTCTTCGGCGGCCAAAGTTTCTGCTAGTGTCTCAAGGGCAAGCGCTGACGTTTTGTTTTCGGCCCGAAGGGTTATATTCGGATCGCTGGTGATTGTGATCACTCTCTTTGGTCCTGGCATTTTTAGTTTCGTGTACCCGTAATGGGGTATAGCCTGGAACTTTGTGAAGGCGTCGCGTCCCAATAAGGCATGATAGCCACTCGGGAAAGGGACGATGTGGAAGAGAAGTTCTTCAGATCGATAGTTTTTGGGTTTGTCGAACACCACATCTAGGATGATACATCTGGAACATCATGCCTCCTTACCTGGGATAATTCCCCAGAATGTTGTGTTGCTACGCTCGATGCGGGATCGGTCGAAATGCATTTTTTCTAGCGTGGCCTCGTTAATGAGGTTAAGACCACTGCTGTCGTCCATTAGCACTTTATGTAGCCTATATCCATCGATGATGGGATTCAAGACTAGGGCGGACGATGAATGTCCGAAAAGAATGGGCGGTCGATAAGTGTCCTCGAAAGTAATCGGTATGTCTGCCCATGGGCTAGTGGCTGCCACGTGATAGACTTGCTCGTGCTCTTTAAGATCTCACTTGCGTCTGTTCCTCGAGGGGAATATTTCGTAGACAGTCAGGACTTTGGCATCGAATTTGGGCGGCGAAGGAGAACGTCTACTTGACAGAGGTATGTTGAGGATAGATTCGCCACTTTTTGCGACTTGCTTGACGACCCAGCAAGCTCGAAGGTTGTGAATTGGGTTCGTGTTTAGTAATACAGAATGTATGGGACAAGGTTTATCCAAAAGACCATCGAGGACAGTCCAGGCACCCAAAAGGGGCTTGTTTCTTTTCCCGACAGGTTCATACCTGGCTGACCGATTAGTAGGTATCCTATTTTTCCGAGCTCCTCTAGGGTGTTCAGGGGATTTTGGTTTTGAGAACAATCGCTCGGGTTGCCAAACACTCTCCATGGCACAGTATTTCTGTACCAATTCGGATAGCTCCGAGAAATCGCTAATGCGTCGGCGGGCTAGGGCATTAAGAATACCCTCGTCATGGCAATTGCGAGTGAAAATTGCCGTTAAATCTTGGTCGCTGAGACCTTTTAATCTGCTCCTAGCGAGCAGCAGTCTTGCCCAAAAGTGGTGTACTGACTCTCCTTGTAGTTGCTTTATGTCTTGGAAGTCCGGATATATGGGCTTCGATAAAAACCTGGGATTGTCTTCCTGGGCGGTGGGTGGAAAAAATTTGATTCTACACCAAGTTGAGTATCCAGGGATGCAAACTCCGAATTGTGGCATAGATCTGGGACCGATGACGGTCCGGCTTCAAGGCAGCCTCTGGCGCCAGTCCCGTCTTGGTGACTAGAGACCGGGGTGTAAACTATTTTTCAATTCCGGCTGTCGGGACGAATCTGCAGCCGAGCACTCAACAGTAGCGACAAGGTGGGTGACAGGAGGGACATGAATCTCCCTATCATAGGGTCTAATCCTGAGTCGATCACAGATCGGAACCTGGTCATCCGGTATACGCATTGCTTCGAGCCGATCGAACAATTCATTTAAGAACGAAACGATGGCAGGGTGCGTGTCACTGATACGAGTGGATTCGTCAAGTGGGGTGGTGGTTCCAGAGTCACGCCGAAGCGGATCTTCGTTCCGTTCTCCCACGAGGCCTGATGACTCGGACGTTAAGGCATTCGGACTTACAGGTCTTTCTTCGAAGGTTAAGGGTTCCATTGGAATGAGTGTCCCTTGTGAATCAGCCACGAACTCTAGGGTTCTGAACTTGATACCCTGATTTGGGGGAAACCTTCCGATCTAGCCATGATGGCTGATCAGGTTGGCATATGGCGGGGTGTTGTTGCCGGTGAAACTCTGATCAGGGGCGAAAGTCCCCTCGATGCAGATCTTGTCGCCTGCGACGAGAGGAGCCATCGATGCCTCCGGCGCTCATAGTGGGAATCTCAATGAAAGCACCAATGTCGGTGTAGAAACCGGCGGATCTCGGGTAGGGGTCCCGAACTATGAGACTAGGATTGATGGTAACAGGGGACGAAGGGGGCACGAGTTTACCTAGGTTTGGGCCCTCCCATGGAGGTAATACCCTATGTCCTGCTTGATTGTATTGATGGTGTAAGGGGTTACAGAGTTGATCTACCTCGAGATCGTGTGTCTAATCCTAGATGAGTTGTCCTTTCTATGCCCTAAAGCCTCCAGCTTATATAGATGCCGGGGGTGCCCTTAGCTTACATATGGTCGGTAACATGCCGAAGAGATAACTTGCCTAACTATAGCTAATAACTTGGAGAACACGTCTGGACTCCATGAAGCTTCCATCCTGGCACAGATGGTCCTTGATCCTCCGATGCCTGCCTTGCGGCCCATATAGTCCGGCCCATGAATAATGGTCGACTATCCAAGGACCCCCTAATCTAGGACTCCCTCAATCACCGCTCCCGCGCCGTTGCGCTGTCAGAGAACTCGTCTACCTCTTTGCCCCCTCTTGCTGGATCAAGAAGGCGGAGATCGTTATCAAGATGTATGTGTGCTGAACGTGGAGGTGCCGTCCATTCGGCGCTAGATCAGGACGGATCGTGATTGGATCGGGGGACGCTCGGTGATTTGGATCGACGTTCGACTACATCAACCGCGTTTCTTAACGGTTCCCGCTTAGCGATCTACAAGGGTATGCAGATCCACTCTCCCTCTTGTAGATGTTCATCACCATGGATAGATCTTGCGCGTGCGTTGGAATTTTTTTGTTTCCCATGCAACGTTCCCCAACAATGGCATCATGAGCTAGGTCTATGTGTAGATGAGATCACGAGTAGAACACAAAGGAGTTTCTGGGTGTTGATGCTCAGATTGCTTCCTCCCTTGGTCGGGTTTTGAGTCAGTAGTATTATGGGATGAAGCGGCCCGGACCAACCTTACTCGTACGCTTACGAAAGACCGGTTCCATCGACAGACATGTGACTTTGTTGCATAAAGATGGCTGACGGGTGTCTGTCTCTCCTACTCTAGTTGGGTCGGATTCTACAAAGGCGGTCCTTGAGAAGGTTGAATAGCAATTTGTGTATCACCGTTGTGGTTTTTGTGTAGGTGAGAATTGTTCTTGCTAGATACCCATAGCAGCCACGTAAAACATGCAACAACAATTAGAGGACGTCTAACTTGTGTTTTTTAGGGTATGTTGTGATGTGATATGGCCAATTACAGGATGAGATATATGTGATGTATGAGATGATCATGTTTTGTATAGAATATCACGACTTGCATGTCGATGAGTATGGCAACCGGCAGGAGCCATAGGGTTGTCTTTAATTATTTTCGCCATTTTTGCTTTACTTTATCTCTATGAGTTAGCAATAGTCGTAGAAGAAACAGTCGGCATGACAACTTCATGGAGACACGTTGATGGAGATCAAGATGATGGAGATCATGGTGTCATGCCGGTGACGATGGAGATCATGCCGGTGCTTTAGAGGTGGAGATCAAAAGCACAAGTTCATGGACATATCATGTCACTTTTGATTTGCATGTGATGTTAATCCTTTTTATGCATCTTATTTTCCTTAGGACGACGGTAGAATTATAAGATGGTCCCTCACTTAAATTTCAAGATAAAATTGTGTTCTCCCCGAGTGTGCACTATTGCGAAAGTCCGTCGTGTCGAGACACCACGTGGTGATCGGGTGTGATAGACTCTACGTTCACATACAATGGGTGCAGGCAGTGTTGCACATACACAACACTCGGGTTAAGCTTGACGAGCATAGCATGTATAGACATGGCCTTGGAACAAGAGACCGAAAGGTTGAACAAGAGTCATATAGTAGATATGATCAACATGATGATGTTCACCATTGAAACCACCTCAACTCACGTGATGATCGGACTTGAGTTGTTGAATTTGGATCATGTATCACTCAGATGACGAGAGGGATGTCAATTTGAGTGGGAGCTTTAGTAATTTGATTAACTAAACTCATTATCTTGAACAATAGTTTTAGTAACCTTTGCATATTTATGTTGTAGATCAATGGCTCGCGCAGTAGTTCCCCTGAATTTTAATGCGTTCCTAGAGAAAGCCAAGTTGAAAGATGATGGAAGTAACTTTGTGGACAGGGCCCATAATCTGAGGATTATCCTCACGGCTTCCCAGAAGGCTTATGTCCTTGCTACACCACTTGGTGACCCACCCGCTCCCGTGTCGTCTAAAGACGTTAAGAACGCTTGGGAGACGCATTCTAGAGATCACTCAATAGTTCAATGTGCAATGTTGTATGGCTTAGAATAGGGACTTCAAAGACGTTTTGAACATAATGGAGTATATGACATGTTCCAGGAGTTGAAGTTTATCCTTGATAAGAGTGCTCAGATGCCCCTTCCGCCGGAGGCGATCACTGACAGAGTTCTTCAATCATTGCCACCTATCTACAAGAGCTTCGTGATGAACTATAACATGCATGGGATGAACAAGTTAGCCACCGATCTATTTGCGATGCTGAAGATCGCCGAGTCTGAAATCTAGAAAAGCATCAAGTATTGATGGTCAATAAAACCACCAATTTTAAGAATAATGGCAAGGGAAAGAAGGGTAACTCCAAGAAGAGTGGCATAGCAGTTGCCCCTCCCGTGAAGAAACCCAAGACTGGACCCAAGCCAGAAACTGAGTGCTTTCATTGCAAGAGAACTGGTCACTAGAAGCGGAACTGCCCCAAGTATCTGGCCGGCAAGAAGGCAGCCAACACCAAACAAGGTATATATGATATACATGTTATTGATGTGTACCTTACCAACTATCATTGTAGTGCGTGGGTATTTGATACTGGTTCGGTAGCTCATATTTGCAACTCAAAACAGGAGCTAGGGAACAAATGAAGGCTGGCTAAGGATGAAGTGACGATGCACATGGGAAATGGTTCTGAGGTTGATGTGATCGCCATCAGCACGCTCGCTCTTCGATTACCATCAGGATTAGTGATGAACCTGAATAATTGTTATTTGGTGCCTACGTTAACCATGAACATTATATCTGGATCTTGTTTATTGCGAGACGGATACTCATTTAAATCAGAGAATAATGGTTGTTCTATTTATATGAGTAATATCTTTTATGGTCATGCACCCAATGTGAGGAGTTTATTCATATTGAATCTCGATAGTGATGATACACATGTTCATAACATTGATGCCAAAAGATGTAGAGTTGATAATGATAGTACCACTTTCTTGTGGCACTGCCATTTAGGTCATATTGGTGTAAAAGGCATGAAGAAGCTCCATGCTGATGGACTTCTGGAGTCACGTGATTTTGAATCACTTGACACATGCGAACCATGCCTCATGGGCAAGTTGACTAAACCCCCGTTCTCTGGAACAATGGAATGGGCAAGTGACTTGTTGGAAATCATACATACTGATGTGTGAGGACCAATGAGCATTGAGGCATGTGGTGGATATCATTATTTTCTCACCTTCACTGATGACTTAAGTAGATATGGGTATATTTACTTAATGAAGCACAAGTCTCAAACGTTTAAAAAGTTCAAGCAATTTCAAAGTGAAGTTGAGAATCATCGTAACAAGAAGATTAAATTCCTACGATATGATCGAGGAGGTGAATATCTGAGTTATGAGTTTGGCAGTCACTTAAGGTAGTGTGGAATTGTTTCACAATTTACACTGCCTGGAACACCACAGCGTAATGGTGTGTCCGAACGTCGTAATTGAACCTTATTAGATATGGTGCGTTCTATGATGTCTCTTGCCGATTTGCCACTATCATTTTGGTGTTATGCATTAGAGATAGCTGCATTCACTTTAAATAGGGCACCATCGAAATCCGTTGAGACGACGCCATATGAAATGTGGTTTGGCAAGGAGCCAAAGTTGTCGTTTCTTAAAGTTTGGGGATGTGATGCTTATGTCAAAAAGCTTCAGCCTAAAAAGCTAGAACCCAAAGCGGAGAAATGCATCTTCATAGGATACCCAAAAGAGACAGTTCGGTATACCTCTATCTCAGATCTGAAGGCAAAGTGTTTGTTGCTAAGAACGGAACATTTCTTGAGAAAGAGGTTCTCTCGAAAGAATTGATGGGATGAAAATAGAACTTGATGAGGTTATTGAACCTTTACATCAACCAGAAAGTAGCGCAACACAAAAAGATGTTTCTGTAGACCCCGCATCGATTGAAGAGGAAGTTAATGACGATGATCATGAAGCGTCAGATCAAGTTGCTATCGAACCTGGTAGGTCGACAAGGGCGCGTACTGCTCCTGAGTGGTACGGCAACCCTATCTTAGAGGTGATGTTGTTGGACAACAATGAACCTACGAGCTATGGAGAAGCGATGATGGACCCGGATTCCAAGAAATGGTTAGAGGCCATGAAATCCGAGATGGGATACATGTATGAAAACAAAGTATGGACTTTGGAAGTATTACCTGAAGGGCGGAAGGCCATTCAGAACAAATGGATCTTTAAGAGGAAGATAGACGCGGACGGTAATGTCACCGTCTATAAAGCTCGACTTGTTGCAAAGGGTTTTTCACAAGTTCAAGGAGTTGACTATGATGTGACCTTCTCAGCCGTAGCGATGCTTAAGTCCGTCAGAATCATGTTAGCAATAGCTGCAGTTTTTGATTATGAAATTTGGCAGATGGATGTCAAAATAGCGTTCCTTAAAGGTTTCCTCAAGGAAGAGTTGTATATGATACAACCAGAAGTTTTTGTCGATCCAGAGAATGCTAACAAAGTTTGCAAACTCCAGCGATCCATTTATGGACTGGTGCAAGCATCTCGGAGTTGGAATCTGCGCTTTGATGAGGTGATCAAAGCGTTAGGGTTTATACAAGTTTATAGAGAAGCTTGTATTTACAAGAAAGTGAGTGTGAGCTCTATAGCATTTCTAATATTATATGTGGATGACATATTGCTGATTGGAAACAATGTAGAAATGCTGGAAAGTGTGAAGGAAAATTTGAACAAGAGTTTTTCAATGAAGGACCTAGGAGAAGTTGCTTTCATATTAGGCATTAAGATCTATAAAGATAGATCGAGACGCTTGATAGGAATTTCACAGAGCATATACCTTGACAATGTTTTGAAGAAGTTCAAAATGGATCGGTCCAAGAAGGGGTTCTTGCCTGTGTTGCAAGGTGTGAAGTTGAGTAAGACTCAGTGCCCAACGACTGCAGAAGATAGAGAAAAGATGAGTGTCATCCCCTATGCTTCAGCCATAGGCTCGATCATGTATGCAATGCTATGCACAAGACCTGATGTCAGCCTTGCCACTAGTATGGCTGGAAGGTTTCAAAGTGATCCAGGAATGGAGCACTGGACGGTGGTCAAGAATATCCTTAAGTGCATGAAAAGTACTAAGGAAATGTTTCTCGTTTATGGAGGTGATCAAGTGTTCATCGTAAAAGGTTACGTCCATGCAAGATTTGACACTAATCCGGATGACTCTAAGTCGCAAACCAGATATGCATTTATTCTTAGTGGGGGAGCGGTAAGCTGGTGCAGTTCCAAGCAGAGCGTTGTAGCTGATTCTACATGTGAAGCGGAGTACATCGCAGCCTCAGAGGCAGAGAAGGAAGGTGTCTGGATGAAGGAGTTCATGACAAATCTTGGAGTAGTGCCCAGTGCACTGAATCCAATGGCTCTATTCTGTGACAACACTGGTGCCATTGCTCTGTCCAAGGAACCAAGGTTTCACAAAAGCGACGATTCAATTCCATCAGCGATTACATCAAGGAGGAGAACATAAATATTTGCAAAGTGCACATGGATCTAAATGTTGCAGACCCGTTGACTAAACCTCTTCCAAGGGCTAAACATGATCAACACAAGAACTGTATGGGTGTTAGATTCATTACAATGTAAATCACATAGTGATGTGAGCTAGATTATTGACTCTAGTGCAAGTGGGAGATTGTTGGAAATATGCCCTAGAGGCAATAATAAATAGTTATTATTATATTTCCTTGTTCATGATAATCGTTTATTATCCATGCTATAATTGTATTGATTGGAAACACATTGCGTGTGTGGATATATAGACAACACTATGTCCCTGGTATGCCTCTAGTGTACTAGCTCGTTAATCAAAGATGGTCAAGGTTTCCTAGCCATTGACATGATATGTCATTTGATAACGGGATCACATCATTGGGAGAATGTGTGATGGACAAGACCCAAAGTATAAACGTAGCATATGATCGTGTCAGTTTATTGCTATAGTTTTCTGCATGTCAAGTATCTGCTCCTGTGACCATGAGATCATGCAACTCACTGACACCGGAGGAATACCTTGTGAGTATCAAACGTCGCAACGTAACTGGGTGACTATAAAGATGCTCTACAGGTATCTCCGAGGGTGTCTGTTGAGTGGGCATGGATCAAGACTGGATTTGTTACTCCCTATGACGGAGAGCTATCTCAGGGCCCACTCGGTAATACAACATCACAACAAGCCTTGCAAGCAATGTGACTAAAGTGGTTGCCACATGATCTTGTATTACGAAACGAGTAAATAAAATTGCCAGTAATGAGATTGAGCTAGGTATAGAGATACCGACGATCGAATCTCGGGCAAGTAACATACTGAAGAACAGATGGAACAACATGCGGGATTAACTGAATCCTTGACATAGAGGTTTGACCGATAAAGATCTTCATAGAATATGTAGGAACCAATATGGGCATCCAGGTCCCGATATTGGTTATTGACTGTAGAGGTGTGTCGGTCATGTCTACATAGTTCTCGAACATGTAGGGTCTGCACACTTAATGTTCGGTGTTTCGACAGTATAGATTTATGTATGGTGGTGACCGAAGGTTGTTCGGAGTCCCGAATGAGATCCCGGATATCACGAGGAGCTCCGGAATGGTCCGGAGGTAAATATTGATACATAGGAAGTCCCGTTTTGGTCACCGGAAAAGTTTTGGCTACTTCGATAGTGTACCGGGAGTGCTGGGAGGGTACCGGGGGACCATCGGGAGGGGCCTCTCGCCCCAAAGGGGCACATGGGCTGTGGGAGGAGGCAAACCAGCCCCTGGTGGGCTGGCCGAAGCCCCCACTAAGGGCCATGAGGCTAGGGGTGGGAAAACCCAAAGGTGGAAAAGGTTTCGAAGTGGGGGAGGAATCCTACTCCTAGTAGGATTTGAGTTGGACTCCTCCACCTCTCCCACTTCAGCCGAAGCCTAGGGGCAACCCTAGGGTGTCAGCCTCCCTCCCCTTCCTCATATATATACTAGAGGATTTTGAGGGCAGTCCCAACCCTAATTGTCACGTGGTGCCCTATTCTTCCACTAGATCATTTTTCCTCAAGACTAGTTCTGCAGTGCTTAGGCAAAGCCCTACTGGATTAGTTCCACCACCACCATTTCCGTGTCGTTACGCTGATGGAGAACTCATCTACCTCTTCGCCCCCTGTTTCTAGATCAAGAAGGCAGAGATCATCATCGATCTGTACGTGTGCTGAATGCGGAGGTGTCGTCCGTCCGGCGCTAGATCGGGACGGATCGTGATTGTATCGCGGGACGCTTGACGATTTGGATCGCGAAGACGTTTGACTACATCAACCACGTTTCTTAACACTGTACGCTTAGCGATCTACAAGGGTGTGTAGATCCACTCTCCCTCTCGTAGATGCTCATCACCATGGATAGATCTTGCGTGTGCGTAGGAAATTTTTTGTTTCCCATGCAACGTTCCCCAACAAGGCCCACTTAGCCAATTCGTGCAAGGCAAGAGGTGGGACTAAAGTTTAGTCCCACATTGCTAGTTTGGTAGGAGTTGGACCTCCTGATAAGGGAGGATGTTTCCTCATATGTATGAGCATGAGAACAAGAGAGACATACACGCGCACTCCTCCTCTGCCGCCCGCTTCGCCACGCCACGTCACGCCAGGCCGCGGGTTGTGGGAATGATCCTAGCCGATGTCTAATTTTTTGCCACGCATGACTGCTATACGAAAGGTCGCACGAGAGCTGAAAAGATTTTTGTCCCGTCGCTGCCTATTCGCCTCCTTCTCCTGTGCCTGTAAAAGGGAGGCCGCTCCTCTCCAGAGAGACACATCAGATCAACACTTTCCTCTCGCCATCCAGTTCCAAAGCTCTAAGCTACTGCTAGGCTCTTCCCCATCCTGACCTACGGCATGCACTGCAATTCGGGACAGTAGGCCTTCGAAACCCCACCTCTTTTGAGTCTTGTATGGGAGAAAGGTGATAAGGTTTCTGGGGAGCGCTCTGCGCGACTACTGACCTCTTCATCATGGACGCCAGGAACGCCGATGACTACTTCCCCAACGACGACCCCCGACGTTGTCAACCTCTTCAACGACATGGGCGACAACAACATCAACGCCAACGCCAACGCCAACGCTAATGCTACTGCCACTGCTTAGTACATAATCGTGTCTTTTCTGTTTGAGGTCCTCCTAGAGTTTCTTGGTCTACCTTCTGCTCTACATATGTTTCGGTCTAGTTCACATGTTCACATAATATTTGCGTACTACCCTTTAGTTTGTCTGATAAGTCTTGTTTCTCTTATTGTGGCATACTCTCCTCTACTTTGCATGACTTGTGTCGTCTCTCTTACTATGATATTATTTTATCTATTGTTTATTTCTTTCAAATCACTCGATAAATTGCTCATATTTCCAACAATCCAAAAACCTTATCATAGGCAATTTACCCTCGAATGGTTTTGCTGCTTCCATGAGGCCTCCTATGTTTGAGGGTGTGCACTATAAGAGGTGGCATGTGAGAGCCGTTCTATGGTTTCAAACCACGAGCTGCTATGATGCCACTCTTGGCAAACCTGAAGGAGTTCTTGATCCTCAATAGGAACATGCTTTTCAGAAAATGGATACCCTGTTTAAGTCTGCTCTGTTGAGTGTTCTTGGTGAGAACATAGTTGATGCATATGTGACAATTGACAAGGGAAAAGATATGTGGGACGCACTAGAGGCCAAGTTTAGGGTCTCGGATGTCGGCACTAAGTTGTACATCATGGAACAATTCTATGATTACAGGATGACCGATGAGCGCTCCATGGTTGAGCAAGCTAACAAGATACAGTCATTTGCTAGAGAACTTGAGCACTTCAATTGTATGTTACCGGAGGTATCATCACTAAGCTTCCGCCCTTGTGGAGCAACTTTGCTACCTCTCTGAAGCATAAGAGGCAGGAGTTTTCCGTTTCGGATCTCATTGGTACTCTTGTTGTGGAAGAAAAGGCGAGAGCAGAAGCATACGTGCTCGAGGTATGGAGGGAGGTTACAGTGCCAATGTGATACAGAAGAAAACTTCCAACCCCACAAGTTCAAGAATAAGGGAAAGTTTGATGGAAAGAACAAGGCTTCGCAGCACACCAACTTCAAGAAGAAGAATGACAAGAAGAAAGGTGTTTGTCATGTCTGCGGAGATCCTGGTCATTGGGCACCTAGTTGCCCTAACCGTTATGACAAGCATCAACTTGGGAAAGGCGGCAAGATCACCAATGTTGTCATTGGTGACAGTGAGATGAAGAATGTTGGGTACGGTATACTTCCCACTATTCTCTCAGTATGTCGTTCTTCTGATTGGTTGATTGACATGGGTGCTAATGTGCATGTATGAGGTGATATTTCCATGTTTTCTTCTTATCAGGCCACATAGACTACTTCCATGCTGATGGGAAATGGTTCAAGTGCTTATGTTCGTGGTGTTGTCACGATCAATCTGAAGTTTCACTTCGGGGAAGATCGTGCGGCTGAAGAACGTGCATTATGTCCCCTCCGTCAATAAAAATCTTGTTGGAGAATCTCTTCTCTGTAGAGATGGCTACAAGCTTGTCTTTGAGTCCAATAAATGTGTAATATCCAAGTATGGAACTTTTGTTGGTAAAGGTTATGAGTCAGGAGGTTTGTTTAGACTATCATTGTCAGATGTTTCTAATAAAGTTGTTAATCATGTTTGCCACAATAGTGAATCAAATGTCTGGCATTCACGTCTATGTCATGTTAATTTTAGTTGTATGACACGGCTAGCTAAGTTGAATTTAATCCCCAACTTCACCGTTGTCAAGGGATCTAAGTGTGAAGTTTGTGTCCAAGCTAAGCAACCTTGTAAGTGTCATACAACTACGGAAACGAGAAATCTTGCGCTACTAGAACTCACACATTCCGATCTCTGTGAAATGAATGGTGTTTTGACGAAAGGTGGAAAAATATTTTATGACATTAATCGATGACTTCACTAGATACTGCATGTGTATATTTTGAAATCAAAAGATGAGCCTTTGATTTTTTCAAAATCTATAAAGCTGTAGCGGAAAACCAACTTGATCAAAAGATCGAGAGGCTTTGGTCTGATCGTGGACGATAGTATTTTTCCAATGAATTTGATTCTTTTTTTTTGTAGAACATGGTATAATCCATGAGAGGACGCCTCCCTATTCACCTCAATCAAATGGGGTAGCCGAAAAAAGAACTATACTCTAACTGATTTGGTTAACGCCATGTTAGACACATCGGGTCTCTCCAAGGCATGGGGGAGGCGATATTGACTACATATCATGTCCTAAACCAAGTTCCCACGAAGAACAAATAGATAACTCCATTCGAGGAATGGGAGAAGAAAAGGTTAGAACTCTCTTACCTATGACCTTGGGGTTGCTTGGAGAAAGTCAATGTGCTAATTGCAAAGAAGGGCAAGCTTGGACCAAAAATTGTGGACTTTTTTTTTGGGCTATGCTTTTCATAGCATTGGTTATAGATTCTTGATTGTGAAATTTGAGGTATCAGACATGTGGGTCGATACAATCATGGAGTCGAATGATGCGACTTTCTTTGAAGATATTTTCCCATGAAAGATATGGGTAGTTCATCAAATCAAGAGTTGCCTATTTCATCGAGTCGGGATGTAGTTGCAATTTCTGAGCCTATCATTCCAATGCAACATCTTGAAGAGTCTGTGGAGGACAATATTGAGACTCCTAAAAGGAGCAAGGGGCATAGCACTACAAAGTCTTTTGGTGATGATTTTCTTGTGTATCTCATATATGACACTCCCAGCTCTATTTCAAAGGCCTATGCATCTGAAGATGCTGACTACTGGAAGGAAACGGTCTGTAGTGAGATGGATTCCATCTTGGAAAATGAAACTTGGGAGATCACTGATTGTCCTTATGGGTGCAAACCTATAGGGTGCAAATGGGTGTTCAAGAAGAAGCTTAAGCCTTATGGTACTATTGAGAAGTACAAGGCACGACTCATGGCCAAAGGTTATACCCAAAAGGAAGGTGAAGACTTCTTTGATACTCACTCACATGTGGCTCGACTAACCACTATCCGAGTACTACTTTCACTAGCTACCTCACATGGTCTTCTAGTTCATCAAATGGATGTTCAGACTGCTTTCCTAAATGGAGAGTTGGATGAGGAAATTTACATGAAACAGTCAGATGGTTTTATAATGGACGGTCATGAAGGAAAGGTGTGCAAATTGTTGAAGTCTTTGTATGGACTTAAGCAAGCACCTAAGCGGTGGCATGAGAAGTTTGAAATAACTTTAACAACTGCTGGCTTTGTTGTAAACGAAGCTGACAAATGTGTGTACTATCGCCATGGTGGGGGCGAGGGATTCATCCTTTGCTTGTATGTTGATGACATATTGATTTTCAAAACAAATCTTAATGTTATTAAGAAGGTCAAGGGTTTCTTATCTCATTGTTTTGAGATGAAGGATTTAGGAGTAGCTGATGTTATTCTGAACATCAAGCTTTTGAGATATGATGATGGTGGGATTACATTGATTCAATCTCACTATGTGGAAAATATCTTGAGTCGCTTTGGTTATAGTGACTGCAACCTCTCCAACACCATATGATGCTAGTGTGTTGCTTCGAAAGAATTGAATAATTGCTAGAGATCAATTGAAATACTCTCAGATAATTGGCTCCCTTATGTATTTAGCCAACGCTACATGACCAGACATCTCTTTTGCTGTTAGCAAACTGAGTTGGTTTGTCTCAAAACCAGAAGATGATCATTGGAAAGCTCTAGGAAGGGTTATGCGTTATTTGAAGGGCACTACGAGTTATGAAATTCACTACACTGGACACCCAAAGGTACTTGAAGGGTATAGTGACTCAAACTGGATCTTTGATGCTAATAAGACAAAGGCCACGAGCGGATATGTATCTCATGGTGGTCCATGCGCAGGTCCACTTACTATACATAGGATCTGCACAGTGATTTGAACTATAATAGTTCTAGTTCCGGTCTGAGCTGTACATAGGATTTGGATGCAAATCACTTGTGGTACATAGGATTTTTTTTCGAAATGAAGGCAAAAGATTTGCCTCATCCATTAATTAAGCAGAAGAGAATTGCCCGGTTAATTAACGGAGAACCGGGCAAAAACCATCACAAACCGCTGAGCGGCACATACAGACCGCGCCAGAACTCAGCCACCCGCGTCGAGGGCAGCGCAGCTCCGACTCTGAAGGAGAGATCCAAAGAAGAGCTATGCCAGGCTGGCGCCGTGGAAGACCACCGAACGGACCACCTGCTGCCTGTCATCGTTGCCACGGGAGCCCCGCCACCGTAGCTCCGACTTCACCGCAACATACAAAACCGAAGTAATCTCACGGACACGTCGGAGAAGAGCCGACTATCGCAACCACCGCAACGCCTCCGACTTCACTCGTCCCATCATCATTGCCATAGAAGCCTCGATGCCACATCAACGCCTTCCACCACCCAACCTCCCAACACACCCACTGGTCCCTCTGACCGAATTAACCTCCAAAATCGATGCCCTCAAGAGGGGAACGACGTCAACACGCCGCCAACGATCGACCCTCGGGTCCGGAGTTTCCCCCGGAGTTGTCCCTCGCAGAGGAAGAGAGAGCATCCCGTCGACGCCTTCAGGAAGGTCACGGCGTCCACGGACGCCGCCGTCACAGGCTCTAGCCATGGCCAGAAACGGGTTTTCACCCAACCCTTGAAATCCTCTGGTCGACAGCCAATCCGTCAGCCTACCTCCGGACCTCCCCTCGCTGCACCTCCATGCATCAGCCACCCCAGCAGCCAAATCTTGCATCCCCATCGCCGTAGCAGGATGGGATGCCTCGTCGTTCGCCTCTCCTTCGCCCAGGACAGAGCCTGAGCACCCACGCTGACTCCAAATCTGAGCGCCAAGCCCCACGATCCGCCGCGCTCCGGTCCGTAGCCAACACCACCACGTCGCCCAGCAGAAACGACGCCCAAGCTCCGGGGCTACCGCCCCGGCGTCCAGCCTGAGCCCCCTGCAGCACCACATCCGCGCAGCCTCCAACAGCACCTCATCCTCACCGCGTGCAGCCACCGACAGCCGCACACGCCACGCCCCTGTCGTGCCCGCGCGGCTGCTCGCGGTCGCCGCGAGCCCGTCCCCGCGCCGTCATGCCCCTTGATGCACCAGATCCGTGCCCGGCCGCGCCAGCCTGCACCGAAGCCGCGCACGCGCGCCCTGGCCGCCCCCATTCGTTGGACCCCAACGAAGCCCGAGCCGCGCCCTCCGCATCCCGCGGCCGCCGGAACCCAACGACGCTCGAGACACGCTCCTCTGCTTGGCAGGGTCGGCCTGCGCCGCCCATGCGCCTTGCGAGAGAGAAGAAGGGCCCCACCGCCGCCCACGCCGCACGGGCTTTGCCCGGTGGCGCCCTCCGGCGGCAGCGAGGGAGGGGAGGGATGGGGTGGGGGCTGGTGGCGGCGCCGCTAGGTTTTGCTCCCGGGCCGCTCGCGGGAGCGACACGGGAGAGGAGGAGACTTGTCTTTTTCTCGTACATAGGATTTGAACTGTGCAAGATCTAGTTTTTATCAGATTTAACTTTATGTGTACATAGGATTTGAACCGTGCAAGTTAATTCCAGCTACATAAAATTTACTATGGAAATCACTGGAACAACATCCAAATCATTGCACAATTCAAGTTTTAGTTTGAGTTGTTCAATTTTATGTGTACATACGATTTGCCCAGTTCAAGTTCCAATTTGGATGATGTTCCGGTGATTTGGATGTTGGTCCAGTGACTTACAACAAGTTCAAATATGGTCAAATCACTTGGTGTACATAGGATTTGAATTGTGCAAGTTCGAGTGATTTACAGCAAGTTCCAGTTCTTAAACACTTCCTGGAGTACTACTAAAATTCTGGAACTATTGTAACTCCAGTTCTCTACATGGAACTAGCTGTACATAGGATTTGCAGTGATTCTTGAAACAGTGGTTTGCTACTGTAGCTGTGCTACGAAATCACAGCTTAGCAAATCTGATCAATACTGCACCTGCTTTTTCTTCTTCTTGGAGTATGGTAACATCTTCTTCTTGGAGTATAGTGACATTTTGCTTCTTCTTCTCCTGCAGGTAGGAGCATATTGACATCTTCTTGAAATACGGGTGGACTTCAGTTTATGTCTAGGAGCACCATTTCCCAGACCTAGACCTGGGAGTTGCTGCCAGTGCACGAGGCGAGGCGCTGCGCGTGCAGGAGCGCCAGGCACGGCGAGGCACTGGGCTAGCATGAGCGCTGGGTGAGGAGAAGCCGCTGGGCGAGGAGAAGCTGCTGCAACAGCGGTGAGGTGCTGGCTGGCAAAGGAGCGCAGGAAACTGATCTCAAATTCAAACGTGCCGAGGTGCTGGGGTAGTAGATTTAACTTTTTACATCATTTTGGGCACCGTCGGAATTCCCTACGTCTTATTAAAAGTGAACAGAGGGAGTAGTTCTCTGGCTAAATACTACGCCAGTACAATTGTAACACTAATTCAGTTCATGTTCCAGAGTTCCAATACAGAACCACCGATCATTGTACAACGAACAAATGGCAGGAAGTGTTTTATAAACAAAAGCTTTACATTTGCAGGCCTACGAGCTGCATGTCAACCGCACAACGTTGGAATCTATGAACCTTTGTTTTGGCATCAGTGTTACAAAATGGAATATCTATGCCAAAGGAACCACCGAAATTTCCTCGTGTGAAAATGTACAACAACATGAACTAAATCAATAACATAGGCAAATACTTACTACAGACACCAAAAACAAATTCTTCTAGTTCTCGACGCATTCCTATCTTTCTGACCCTTGTAAAAGGCTGAGGTAGCAAGATGCACCGAAGCATACGTCATAAAAGATGCCAGCAGAACACCACCAGCAACCATCAACCCTAGCCTGAAAGAGAAAAGAACATGCACAGGGGCTGATCAGTTACTGGCAAGAGAAACATGCACACGAGATAGCTTTCAGACACTTTGTGAAATATACAAATCTACATTTCTACAGGAGCAAGTCACAATCCTTAAATCACCACAACTTCAAATGCATTCTACATGGGTTTTATTTTTTGTGGTTTGATTAAGCTAGAAATCAGGATATGGCACTATAAATCTCAGAGAGCCATGCTTCACGAACGAAATAGGAAAGGTTATGTGGTCTAGGAAGTTCACACCCACGCACAACTCACAGTAACCCATCCTATCCCCTCTCGGTGTAGTCCTAAATCCCAAGTTTCCAACAGTCCTGTTCCCATAATCCTATAAATATGCCAGGTATGGTCCCATTTTTCTACATTCAAGATCGGTAACTAGTACGGTCGAGTTTCTCCACCTTCTTCCTTCATATTAAATGGGAAAGAAAAGAGAGGGACCAGTCAGTATCTTACTTTGCAAATAATGCAGTTATACCCAAGATAGTTGGTGAAAATACAGTAACTACAGCTATGACTGCCATCCCTGTCCAGTAAAATGTCGCCTCCATGTCAAAGTCAGATATATTGCGCTGATGGCCTGCAAAAGACCAAGCTGTTAGACACCTACAATTTCTAGACAAAAAAGATGAAACTTTGCAAGAAGTTATATAGTATAACATGCCTGTAACCATGCGATTCTCTGATGAATCGGAATTGCTATATCCTACATGAGTTGCACTGATACTTCCCCATCGATAGACAAAACGGAGATAGCTACCAAACAATAAGAAGAATGCCACAAAGGTCCACTCAAACATCAGTAGCAGACCTGTCCATGGCATAATTTGTCGTGGAATGATAGTGAAGGCAAAGGCAAGAGAGACACCAGCAGACATAAAACAGGTTAGCACAGCAATCGCCCCGAAATAAGAAGGCAGCTTCAGATGTGACCCGTTTGAGATCTGTGGCAGTGTTAAACAATCATTAGGCCAATATCACATGATCGTCAACACATTTCGGTAAGAAAATTAAACTAAGTAACAAACTATAACTAGGATGATAAATTCATATAGGATAAGCTATCATCTTCCAGGCCCAGTTTTGTGCAGGGTCAGCGCTTTACCAATATTTCTAATATAAAGATTATCTTATATTCTGGGACAACTTTATTAAAAATCATCATGAAGGATGGTCCATTTAGGTTTCCTGCTCATTCTTAAAGGTGAAACATACATGTCCAATAGTCAACACTCAATAGAATGTATTACAAGTGCAAAATGCAGAAAGTACCTTGGTTCATGTTAGAATGACCGAACCTACTTAACACGTGATCTAAATTCAGAGGTTATTTGCTGTTGAAGAGGAGTAACTAACTCTTTGATTTGAAGTAGAAAATGTAGATGATGAAACACCAACTGCTGAATAAGATGGAAGTGCCTCTTCAGACTTATACTTATGACGACCTCTTCTAGCAAATGCACATAAAGACTGCACGATTGGAAAATCCTTATTGTTCTGTCAAAAACATCACACACAGGAAGTCGATCAAAATTCAAAAGTCAAAAACTCCTATAAGAACATTTATTGAAAAAAATAACATGGAATGTGATTTAACCTGAAAACATGATTGGTAATAACCAAATAACAGCAGGCAGAAGGGAAGAATAAATAAAAATTTGACCACCAGCTGATCATGAGGACTCCTTCCCCCACCGGTTCCAGGAAGAGATTCTTCAAGTTTTTGCCTAACATCCTGGAATCACAGAGAGCATAAATTTATTGCCACCATGCTGCTAATTCACTTTCACAAAATACTAAACAAGTAAAGAATATATAATGAAACGGAATTTTACCTGCCATATTTCCACGGGTTTTACAAGCCAAGCTGTCCACCAGTCCCAGGGTTTAAGGGGACCTAGTGTGTAGTGAATAACTCTAAGTTCCTTCTCATCAACCATCCACTACACCATAAATTAGATCATGAGTCCCAAACAAAGCACCATGCTCTATATAACTCATGTAACTAACATCTAAAGGGCACCAAAAAAAAGTTTAGTTTTGTACTTTTATGAGCATGAGACAACAAATGAGTATAAAAATAAATATTGTCTTTTGTGATAACGTGACATCTTCCATACATTCAAAATACTAAAACAGTTGTGACTTCCATACCTTACTAGAATCTACTCCATCCGTCCCATAATATAAGAGCGTTTTTTGACACTACACTGGTGTAAAAAACGCTAGAACCAACATGTTAGGTATTATCAGTGCACATAAAGAATATTACCTTGTTGGCTAGCATGTAAAGACCAACATCAGCATTATACAAGGTAGAAAGGCGCTGTGTCTCTGGTTCAGGTGTTAAAGGTGAGTCTGGCTCATACACGCGGGAGTTAGCAAAATCAGCATAATATGAATTAAGAAAACCTTGATCCCCTGCATTGATTAATTCAACATCCCGATTAATTACAGCACATAAAATCAACAAGAATGCTAAATATAATCATCAAAGGACCAAAATAACTTCCAACTCAGCATCATATATCCCCCCCAAACCATGGACTATCAACCTGTTGCAAATATATACTGTTGGAATAAGTTTCCTTAGACTATTTCCCACGATGACGTATGGCCCTCCTCTATCTTGAACATACCCGGCAAGGGAATAGGTTTTGATGTTGAGGGGGTTGAGGGGGGGTAGTAGTGTCCTTGACATTGAGCATGACGAGGAATCATAAGAAGATGTGAGTACTCTACGAGCAGGTTCTGCAGCCACAAGCTGTTAACACCTGAAAGTATTGATGGTGTGTATGAACTGCAAGTTGGGAATTTTTGCAGAGGATGGTATAGCTTGAGGATTGCCCTGGTGTTGGCACTCTAAACTTAAAAAGAGGACCTGACAATGCATGCAAAAGACTAACAAATTATCTCAAACGCTGGTCAAAACAGGCCAAAGAGAGCTGCAGCACTGAAAAATTCAGGTGTGATTGCAAGGTGGTGGATGTGCAACTGTCTATTTATAAAATAACTTCTGTTTACATGCACTAACATGTCAAATCAATGAAAATTAACACACTGAAGCGAATAATTGTTTGCTTTACATTTTGAAAGTGTGAAAGCAAAGTCTCTAAAAGCTTTACCCGTATGAAAAAAAAACATTTTCTTACATAATTAGTCTCTTCCATTTACGTAAACACGGTTGATCTCAAGTTTATTGCACAAGAACTATTTTATTATATTGACTAGCATGCACCGAAATTTAATAGATGCGAGCAAACTGTTCACAGCCAATCAGCTTGTGTTCTCCAAACAATTGCCTGAATATAATAGGAAAAGAAGTGCATTGACCTCCAGTGTAGGAAGGCAACCGGTCTACTTGGCTAATCATATCCTTGAAAAGAGTTTCAGATGGCTCCACAACCATCACTCCAGAATTCATTCTTTCAGAATGCTTCAAGTTCCCACAGAACTTCCCACACTTGAAAACATCCTCGATACTTTTTACAACTACAGTATCTGCATCAAGATAAACAACTGGGAGAACAACAACCTTTTAGAATAGTAACACAAAATTATGAGACGAAAGAGATGTCAGAAAAAAAAACTTTTGGAGAACAAAAAATATTATTGTTGTTTCTAAATAGATGGCTGTAGCCCTGCTCATTCAGTTCAGAGTAGATTTTAATAATATAATTATCATTTTGAAACAGATGGACTTGATGGTGGAAATAAAGAAGGAAAATCTCTTAAATTATTACCGAAACGTACCTTTTTTGTAGCTTGTCATGTTGAATATCTTTAGCTTTGTGTAGACACCCCAAAACCTCGTTGGTCTCACTTGGTTAGGATTAGCCAGTAAAGTTATACGATTCACGATCCAACCATCAGCCTAGAATGTATCTAATGTTAGATTCAATACGGATTAGTTTGAAACATATATGGAAACTACTTTGCAGGTAAGAAGATTCACAAACAGTGTTCATAGTTGTGAGGCATCTTCTCAAGTGATTTTTTTTTTTGAGGAATCTTCTGAGCTAATACAGACTATAATGACAAAATTTTCAACCACGTCCAAACCATTCTGCACGAATCTATCAGAACCCATGATGAATTTTGTGCACTGAGATCGCAATGAGCACCCCTAAACTCCTACAGTAAGCAGCAGCATCCTCCTTCTTGCCTCTCAATTTCAACTAAATTTTAACTTCAACCTCACAACTCTGCGCCAAAGCTACTACTTCAGTTAAGCACACTTAATCTACCGCTAAATTCGTGGGCGTGGGTTTAGTATTCCGCAAACCTCGAGGAGCCCTCGCGAGTACTCAGAGACGCCGTCGGAGACGAGCACGACCATGTCGCGCCGCGTTCCCGTGTCGCGGATGGACTTGCCCAGGACGCGCACGCCGAGGACGAACTCGTCGCCGTAGAGCAGCGTCACGTACGCCTCCTCCGTCGCCGCGGCCGCGCCGGCGAGCAGCGCGGCCGCGACGAGGGCCGCGAGCAGGGGCAGCCCGGACGGCGGCGATCCCATCGGGGCCCGGCCCGCGCGGGATCTCGCCACGGCGGTGGACGTAGCAGGGGGGGGCTTCGAAGCGGAGCCGCTCGGGATCGGGGACTCCGGCTCTCTGGTTCGTCCGGTGCTATTGTGATCTTCCCATGGCGATGGTGATGGAGATGTGTTCGGTCAGTCAAATGAGTTCATCCGCTTTGGACTTCTCAGGGCGGCTCGGCGGTCGTCGATGCTGGGTGTTTTTTTTTGTTTGTTTTGAGGTGATGGGTCGAGGAAATGAGCCTTCGTGGGCCATAACTGGGCCCGTCAGGATCGGCCTACGAGCCTATTCGGCCCGCTTTCGTGGAAGAAGAAAAAAAACTCACACGGCGACACATGTGACAGGAGAGGAGAGGAGTTGGAGTCCCCGCCCCGCCCCGCCCTCAGCGACCGGCTAACCCACATCCCTTCCGCTGCCGCTTCGCCGCCGGCAGCCGGCCGCCGTCTCGGTCTAACCGACCGGCCCAAAGGAGGAAGACGAGGCGACTCCTCTCCCGCGTCGCGCCCCCATGGACATACTCGTAAGCGCGGCAACCTTACCTCGCAATCAAGTTATCCCTACCCCCCCTGCGCCGCAGTTCCTCCCGGTTGATTTCTCTCTTATCCTCCGCAGGAGAGAATTCGCGGAGGCGGCGACAAGCCGGCCGGGATGGAGACGCCTCGGAAGCCGGAGTCGTGGGTGGAGATTTCAGAGTCCGTCTCGCGGCTCTGCAGCTTCGACGCCGGCGGGGGCGGCGGCGTATCTGTAAGCCTTCTGCATTTTTCCCTTGTGATTACTAGTTTTATCTGCCATCTCAAATAGTTAAATTGACTTGGTGTGAAAATAGCAGTGTGCCTATTCGACTTTGTTGTCACCTCTGGACTTTAAACAGTTAGCATAGACCTACTGCAATTTCAGCAGTACCCAAATAAACAATGAATCTTGGGAGCTAACTCAAGTAATAGCACAGCAGCTAATTTGTAGCACTGGTTGATCTTTGTCCTGAGTATTATTTCAATTTGCCTTCTATGTTTACCCAGGGATTATGGGTGAGGGTAATCTTTTCAAAGAATCTCTATGCTATTTGGGATCCTCATTTTGGTCTGTCTAGGATGCTTCAGTTTATACAATAGTACAGTACTCCCTCCGTTCACTATTATAAGACGTTTTGTATATTTCAATATGGACCACAAATGAGTGAACAAACACACTAAAACGCGTCTATATACTTCCGATTCAGAAAAAAGTGAACATCTTATAATAGTGAACCGAGGGGGTAGCTAATTTTTAGCACTATCCTGAGTGTTATTTCAATTTGCTTTCTTTGTTTACCCAGGGGTGAGGATTATCTTTTGAAAGAATCTCTTATGCTATTTGGGATCCTTATTGTGGTCAACCTGCAGACATCAGCAAAGCAGCGCCTATTGCCGTCGTTTTCCTACTCGCTGCTTACGTTTTAATCCCTTAAAACTAGAAATCGTGAAGAATTTATTCCATTTTGTTAAATACCACTAATATAGTGGAAAACCTAAAGAGCTAAGGAAGGGAGGGGATGCAGCCTCTCCCTGGGTCAAGTGAAAGGATTGGGCAGAGAAGATCTCGGTTGTTCTTAACAGCGATGTCTATTCGTTTAAGTCTTTAGGTAGCACCACCAGATCTTCAACAAGGTGGTAATACAACAGACACATCACATACGATATGAGAAGTCGAGTTTAGACACTCGTAACTTCAAGCACAACCATCCACCTCAATCCAAAATCTCTATTTCCATTTTGAATACAATGACATACCCTTGTCGTGTGATTGTTCAACTGATGGTACATGTTATACATCGTATTACCCTTTGTTCTAATAATACAAATGGAGTATCAACATTGCAAATTGTTATTTGAGTTTCTGTACCAGCGAGCAACTTTTTTCCTCTTCTTGCACTTCACAGATTTACTAATGTAAGCTTTCACAGTCGGCAATTGGCCTCGAAATGTTTACTGCTTACCTGGATAACTAAAACTCTCAGTATGAGCAAGCATAATTCTCTAGTCAAAGTGCTGGAACGTTACTTTTTCATGTTAATTGTATAGTTGAGTGTAAACTCTCTGTTATTGTATAAGTTATAGCTCCTATTTTCCTATAGGTAAAACTTATCCAGGATAACAGGATGGCACATGATAAGTTGGTTGATTCTTTCTTGAACAAGTTTTTCCCATCAGGTTATCCATACAGGTACAAGTTTACTGGACGTTGACATTCTTGATACTCTAACGGACCACATTCTTTGATGAGTTTTGCTATCGATCATGCAGTGTGAATGAGGGTTACCTAACATATACCAAATTCCGAGCACTCCAGCATTTTTCTAGTGCTATGCTGCATGTGTTATCAACCCAGGTCAGTTCATCTCGTTGTTGTTACATTTTATTTAGCAATAAGACTTGTCATTGGATTACGTGTGCCATTTCCATGAATTTTAGCTACTTTTTCTAGAATACTTAAAATTATTCGAACTTGTATACTTTTACTTACTTTGTTTGATGGAAAAACATAGTACCTTTCTCCTTTCAACTGACTCCCCATGTGGGCTGCGGCTCAGTCTTTACTATTTGCTGCAGGTCTACGGCCTACACCTGCACAAGCAACGGCTGTAAGTTGGGTAAGCAGATGCTGACAGAAATGCTAAAGTTTCAAGCAGGTAGTGTGACCAAAACATCTTGGCTGATTTTCTGTATCTCAGATTCTAAAAGATGGGATGCAGCATGCGGGAAAGCTCATATGTAGCGGCATGGGGGCAAGAATGGATTCAGAGCCAAAGAGTTGGAGGATATTTGGTGGGTAATCACTAATCTCCATACTAATCATGTCACATGTTTTCTGATATTTCTGTTTGTTTGTGTTCTTATTTTTCTTTCTAAGCTACATTATTCATGTCTCTTTCTGTGGTGTGCCAGCTGATGTTCTCTATGATTTTGGCACTGGTTTGGACTTCATTTCACCACTGTGTCCACAACTTTTTCTTGAAGTGGCGGGCTTGGGAAATTTCGCAAAGGTGCAGATCTAATTTGTATGCTGCACTTCAAATTTCACCTGTATTGCAATACAATCTCATGTTGGACATTGGCATGTTTAATTTGTCGAGGGCTTATTCAAAGATGAAAAGAATGTCCTCTTCGCCTGATGGTATATGCAATGACTATGTAGACAATCGGACGTCATAAAATTGATAACATATTTGTCCAGATCTTTCTGCCTGAAAATTGAGCTAGTGCACTAATATCTTGTTGCTTGCAATTGTAGGGAATGGCTGTGGTTGCTGCCAGAGCGACAAGGCTACCAATATATTCATCTTTTGCCAAAGAAGGTAACCTTAGTGACTTGTTTGCTAAAGGGGAAGCCATCTCGACACTTTTCAATGTTATGGGGATAGGAGCTGGCATTGGATTATCATCTACTGTGTGTTCAACAACTCAAGGGAAGGTACGTATTCGCAATAATACACTTGTTAAGTTACTCTGTTTCATTTTATCAGGGAAGCGAACAAAGTAAAAAAATTGCATTGCGAGATTAGATTAGAATGGACATTACTTTGAGAATGAGAATGACCATCAGAATCCGGAACCTATTATTATGTTGAGAACGTTCTGCTTGGTACAAGCTTCTAATTGGTATATCAAATTTGTTTCAGCTAATCATAGGCCCGTTGCTCTCTGCTGTGCATATATGGGGAGTCGTGCAAGAGATGAGAGCAACTCCTATAAACACACTGAATCCACAAAGAACAGCAATGGTGGTGGCAGATTTCATCAAGGTTTCTTATGTTAGACCTGTAACTGTAAACACTTCCTGTTTTCGTAGTGATAATGCTAATTTCTTTTTTCTTACACTGCAGAGTGGAAAGGTTTCAAGCCCAGCTGAACTAAGATACAGAGAAGATCTTCTGTTCCCTAACCGGTTAATAGAAGAAGCAGGAAGCGTGAAAGTCGGACAACCATTTCGCAGGGTTTTGAGCCCACGGCGTGTCGAACAGCTGAGGTCTACCTTCCCAAACGAGAAATTTCTACTCACCCAAAAAGGTGACAAGGCATACATGGTTCTTGAGCAGAGCGCAACCGGAGAGGATGCACTGAGGGGGTGGCTGGTCGCGGCCTTTGCTTCGGATATGGAGAGATCAGGTGTTGGATCACGTGATGCAGTCCTGAGTGATGCGTATCAGAAGATGGAGAGCGTGTTCCCGGTGTTCGTTTCGGAAGTCAAGAGCAGAGGCTGGTACACAGGTCAGTTCTTGGATGGAAATCATAGTCGGATCGCATATGCGAAATCTGAATGACCAGGCATGCTGGATGAAGAGCAGGACCAGCCCCGCGCAAGCGGCGCGTCCCTCCCGCCTGCAATTTTCAGAGTTGGACGGATCAATTTTGTTTCACGTCACGTTCGCGGCAAAACATATTTTTGTGTCTGTTGTCAATCGTAGGATCGCCATTCTACTCTATGTGCTTCAATGCAGTGTATGTATGACGGAGATGAATGGATGCTTTGTCTTCCAGTCCAGACTTCAGAGCTCCCTGTATCGTATTACACGAAATGGAAAACCAACACGATGGTGGTACACGAAAGGGGGATCTGTGTTTGACTTGTATGGTCTGACTCATGCAAGTGAATAAGTGATGGACTGGAACTGCTGCATCATAGTCAAGATGCTGCTGTAGTGGATGACATCTGTAATCCGTGGGTTTTAGCGTGCTCTACCGATCAGAGCTCTGTGGCATGATCACCACAAGTTTAACCATCCTGCTGAAATCGAGCAAGTAATTTCCAAGTTTGAGTGAACCACGTCGTCGACTCGTCGTCTTCGAGAGCGCGACGGGCCGACGCCGGCGGTGCTTCCTCTCATCACATTTCTCGCGAAACAAGCCATTCATCGTGCATGTGTGACCGGTCAAAAAAATCTACTGAAAGGCTACGGAAGTTACCGTCGACTGTACGTAGGGTATGCTATAGTATGCTAAATCCAAAATTACGGTCGTCCCTTGAGGCTCGAATTTTTAGCGCAAAAAAACGCATGCATACGCACGTTTTTGCTGAAATCATCAACGTTCCGACTGCGATGGGCTGGGATAGGATATTGGACGAGGAAGAAAAACGTCAAGCCCGCCAAGCCAAAAGAGTCTACGCTAAGACCAATCGCAGCTTTTTCTCTGGCCTAACAAGTTACTACGAGTGCTACCGATCACTGGAGAATTGATGATCGATTGACTCTGTCTGGAGTCTGGTCGCGGCACGGAACGAACAATCGAGCAATTGGCCGTGTCTATCAAGTAGCAAGTGGATGGTAAAGTACCATGTGTTTACACTTAGTCATTCACAAGGGTAGAGATCAGAGAAAGCAAGGTTAACTGGTTTGTCAAAGTCAATAAAGTTGGTGCACCGCGGTTATTTTGGAACCAGATGGCCAATTTGCACCTTCATGCCTCTGATATGCCACAGGTGCATCAATCACGTGTGATTAAGATGAAACCTGCAGACGCGTAGCGGTGTGTGCTGGCCGCGTGTAACCCTGCAGTTCATCTGAGTTGAGCTACATAAAATATGCATGCTGGGTTCGTCTTTCTTTTCCAGATCTAACGGTCGGTTATGATCCGTCCGGATCAAATGAAACAGCGAATGTCCATTCCAGCGGCGTTTCGCGATCCAGGTGCAGCTGTGAGAACACTGACCCAGAAAAGGGATAAAGTTGTTTCTCTGAAAATGGATGCAGAAAAGGGGATAGACAGATACTGAAGGCAACACGAGTCCGAACATTAAGTAAGAAAGGGAGATGAAATGAAAATGAAAATGAATGTGTAAAGAGTGTCGGCACGACCGCGAGCCGCACGACCGAGAAAGATATTCGGGATAAAATCAGGGCATGGATCCTGCCGGGTTATTTTACGCCCGTAGCACGTACCACCACCCTGCTCCTGTGCTGTTGTGTTGTTGTAGGAGCGGTACGTGGACACGTGAACGGGCCCGGACCCGGACCCAGACTGCTGCCGCCGGCAGGCAGGTGCAGTGCAGATTGTCACATCCGTTTGTTTATTTAGTCGCTTCCTGTCCAAAGCGATAAAAAGCATCCCGCATGGAGGGAATACAGACGCTATTTCTTTATTCCTACTAGCATCCATAGCTTTACGTGGCGTACTATTGGTCCATGCACGAGCCGCCACCGAAATACACATCCGGCGAAGAAAGGTGCAAAAAAAAAAGAGAAAGGTGCGTGGATTTTTCACATTTGGAACGGGGCCGAAAGGACGCGACGGTGAAAAAGAGAGAGAGGAGGAAAACAACCGCGGCCGTCTCGTCTCGTCCGTGACGGATGCGTGGCGTCGAGGCGACGTCACGAAACGTGCCGGCTCCGCCGCGGGGCGCAGCTCGGCCGACGCACGGACCGACGGACCGACGGAGGGAGCGACGCCGGAAGGAGACGGGCTGCGCCGTGCGCGCGTGCGCACGTGCGGCCGTCGCTGTTCGGGTGTCTCCCAGGGAAGCCGGCCCGGCTGCTTCGCCCCCGTCTCCTCGCGTCTATCTCTACTTTTTTTTAGCGTTTTCTTTTTCTTGCATGGTTGCTTGTACTTTGTTTGCTAGTGAAAGAAAAATACTCCCGGTATACTACTCACTAGTCCGTGCTTCTTTGGTCAAACCATGGTAAACTATTTCTCGGCGCGCGCGCGCACACACATACATGTATATACTCGATATGATAGATACTATTTAGAACATATGAAACGAAAATGAAAATAACTACGTCCGATCGTACGAAATATTTGTCATATATATATAGAGAGAGAAACTCTACTCATCATTCAGGGTGTAGAATAGGTTATTCGTCACCCGACATAATACTACGATCAATTTATAAAAAAATACATTTTAAATACAAATACTTACATTTATATTGAACCAATACATAAATTTTGACATAAGAAAAAATAAAAATGTAGGTCAAGAAAATAAATTTTGAAATTATGTTATATTTTACACTATTTTTGTGTTTATAATTTTATGTGACATAAAATATTTTTTATGGTGATTATATATTTTCTTACGATCTATTTTTACGTATGGAATAAGACAAAAATTACAGAACGTAAAATTACAATGCATTCGTGGTAAAATAGAGGAGATGAAAAATAACTATTTCTCATGACGAATAGTGCGATCCTATTGTGCATTCGTTTTCGCAAGGACACGAATTTTATATGTCTTGAAACACTATCGAATTATTTCCCGGGATACGTCCAAGCTGCTGTCCTGGGAGATGTGTCAGAACATAAAAGCGATTGAGCAGATTAACGCGGGCGTACTCTGAGTGAGCAGGACCCAACCAAGGAGGGACCAACGACGATGCAATTCAGCTCAAAAAATAAAATAAAAACGAGGATGCAATTAGCTTTGCCAACGACCCCGAGCGAGCATAAGTTTCTCGAATATTCCACGAGATATACCGCAGGGTTTCATCTTCACAAAGATCACCGGCTGGCTAACCGAGCCGGTATCCACTGCGCTAAACATACTCTGCACAAGAGTTGCTCAAAGCACCGTTCCTAGAGGAGATCACATCACACACGTCTGAAAGAGCACGTGCTAGCTAGTAGTATAGTTTTGCTGCGCGCCGTAGGCCGTAGCTATCCTCGTTCAATCATCACGCCGCTCTGATCTGGACGTACAGTACCGTAGAGGATTTAAGTAGTAGAAATATGCCACTAGGGCACGTGAGATCCAAGTTTATGACCGGACGAGGAAGGGGGATGAAGTCCGGCCACGAGGAGCGTTGAAAATTCCACGTTCTTCCACGACGGCGACGGCCGGGCCATACGCTGGCCTGGGGCGGACAGCGGTAGATTTTTTTCAAAATAGTACGAAAATTATATCAAATTTGAAAAAAGTAAGTTCATTTTAATAAATTTCAAAAATAGCATTCCGTCGGCTGAGCTGGGCCGATCGGGGACTCGTCGGCTATGTCTAGGCCGAAGAGGGCCTATCGGCCTACGCCAGACCGAAGAGCGGGCCGTCGGCCCACGCCAGGCCGAAGAGGGTCCGTCGGCCACCAGAATGCCGAAGAGCCCCTGGATAAGGCCCGACGCGGCCGGCTCCCTCTTCTTCCTCCTCCTGCCTCGTTCCTTTCTCTCTCGTTGTTTGTTCTTGACCGAAAATGCTCCCTCCTTGATCTTCTTCTACATTCACCCATTTTTCGTTTCAATGCACTGAAACAGTAGATCGTCTTCGTCTCCCTTGCCCTACGGTTTCATTTTTTATAATGTGTTCGTGTATTGTTTGTTTGGAGGAGACATGGTGTGGTGGTGGAGGTGTGAATGGTGAGAAGGTGGAGTGGTGGAGAGAAAGAAGAAGGTGGAGAGCAAGAAGAAAGACACTCACGCATCGAAGGTATACATTTTTTTTGTTAGTTTAGGTTAGTTTTCTGTTAGTTTTTTTTAATGTACGTAAAATTAGTTTAGGTTACTTTTATTAGTATAGTGATTTTAGTGTCTGTTTTTCGAGTGTAGGTTTAGTCAGTATAGTCATATTAGTGTACATTTATTTACTGTACGTGAGTATATTTTAGTATAGGTTTATTTAGTGTATGTGGGTATATTTTAGTGTATGTTTATTTTAATGAAGTTCATTTTATGTAGGTTTATTTAGTATATGTAGGTACATTTTAGTGTACGTTTATTTTAGTGTAGATTTATTCGTTGCGAATAATGAGAAGCTGGCGATGTCTGATAGGTGAAAATGCCTGAATCCGTAAATTTCACTGTGTATTACGGCCCTGGTAATGTTCGATATAATGAGTTGGGGGTTGATCTTAGCGAGTTTAAAAAAGGCGAGATGACATTTTCAGACCCGGACAGACTGGACATTAGGCAGTTGAAGCACTGGTTGACTATTGTGTTTTAATTTGTAATATGTGAGACTATGTTTTAATGTGTAATATGTGAGACTAAGTTTTTATTTGTTATATGTGAGACTGTTTTTATTTGTAATATGCAAAACCTATGTTTTATTTTGTAATATGTGTGAACTATGTTCTAATTGCAGATATGGCTTCGTATCCGTTGCTTAATGGTAATATTGATAGAGGACACCGAGGCGCACTTACGGAATCAGGCACGAACTTAGACGTGTTGATCACTCGCACACCAAAGTCTAACTGGATGATACACCCTTCATGGGTTGATAGGTATGTGTCGTTATAATCACTTACTATGTTCGACATCGTTATGATAGAAGCTAATTGTAAGCTACATTCTGCTTATTTTGTAGGTTGAATTGGGTTGGACTTCTACCCTTGGCACGACTGGTTGAGGATACATTGGATGAGTGGATTGACCACCCGGACTTGGATGACGCAAGTGAACCAATGCAGTTGCACAAGAGGCAAGTATCACGCTTCTCTTATGACAGGTCACTCCTTACCTGCTTAGTAGATAGATGGAGACCAGAGACACATACGTTTCACTTTTCTTGGGGAGAGATGGCTCCTACTTTACATGATGTGTTTTACTTGTTGGGATTACCTCTGGCCGGTGCTGTCATAGGACCTTTAGAGGTAGAAACTGGTTGGCTAGCATCTATTCATGCCCGTTTTCTGGCTGCGGTTCCAACTACCATGGCGCTAGACAACGATCGACACGGGCCTCTTTTCAGGTGGTTGAGCCAGTTTCAGATTGTCGCCTTAGGATATCCCACTGTTCAGTTGTTAGAGACACGGATTGACCGGTCCCTAGAGGCATATATTATGTGGTTGTTTGGCAAGACGATGTTCACAGAGAACCACATGACCACTGTAGATGCATGACTCATCGATGTTGCATGAGAGATAGCTCACGCACGTTCCCCGGAGAACATTGTACAGAGGAGTTTTGGTTCTCCTGTGTTAGAAGCTACGTATGGAGGCCTATGCAAAGCTTGTCAATTGAAGTCAAGAAAATCTGGTCTTGTCAGATGTCCACTATTGTTGCAGCTTTGGTCATATGAGAGATTCCCTATTGGTCGACCTACGTCAGCGTTGACAAACCTTTCGGTAATGAGGACATGGCTGGACATTACGTGCATTCGATCGGCGACTTGCCTACTATGGGATCTGTTTGGGCATGGAGAGAGGTATTTTCATTATTAACAATATGAATTAGTAATGTTTATTTCTCGCTATTCAATATTATGTACTAATGTTTGTTGTCATGTACAGAGACAGTTTGCGCCTAGCCAGGTGAGGGGCTGCTATCCCTCCTTCACGGCGCAGTTTGATAGTCTGCACGAGGATCAAGTTATATGGAAGCCATACACCCATAAGGCTATTTCAAAAAGGTACCCAGGTGGGATTTCTGGATTCTGCACTAGAGATCAGCATTATTGGATGACCAAGGCCAAGTTGGTGTTCGACGTGACGGTTGAGGAGATGGCCATTAATAGGGTGATGAGACAGTTCGGTCTATGCCAAGAGCCTGACATTCCGGTTATTTCACAATTACCAGATCACATGCACAAGTAAGTAATACTACTTTAGTTCTCAGCTCTGCATTAATAGGGTGATGAGACAGTTCGGTCTACTTATAGCTAATCATGTAACGTGCATTTCAATCTCAGGTACAGTCGCGTAGGAGGAAACAAGTCCCGGGCTTCTTGGTTTCGCGACATCAGACCTTACCTCGAGGAATGGACTACTACCCCGACAAATATCTGGGATGAAGTTCGTGTCTTCGACTGGGACAAGTTCGGGTTGTATCTGAAGCGTTACAGACAGAGCACGAGGATCTACTTGGTTCCATCATCTGCTCCGGATCATATCCCAGTTCCTCTCGCCAGCGATCTGTTCCCAACTTCCTCAGTTGTGGGAACCAGACACCACGCAGTATGTCCTCAGTTTTTCTCACATGCTACATTTTCCCTATACATGAACATGTACAATTGGTTAACTTTTTGTGTACAGGGTGAATTGTCAACTCAGGCACTAGAGGAGGTTACCGTTTTGGTGGACCGCGTTGACAGAGGAGAAAATATCCCACTGTGAGAGCAAGCAATAAGGTTAAAGAGTCTTCAAGCGAAGATACGCGGGATCGTCGCACCTGTTACATGTAGACAATCTTCCGATGTTGTTGACACTCGTGCAGCACATCGTCCTCCACGCCCCTCTCTGTAGCGTTCAGAACCTCGACCTTCACAGCCAAGGAGCTCCTCCTGGCAGCAGGAACCTCCTTCGCAGCCAGGGAGCTCCTCTTGGCAGCAGGCACCTCCTTCATAGCCAGGGAGCTCCTCCTGGCAGTAGGCACCTCCTTCACTGCCAGCGAGCTTCTTCTGGCAGCAGGCACCTCCTTCACTACCCCGGGATTATTTATACCAGCAGCCACCTACTTCACAACCCGAGGGCTATTTCTACCAGCATCCATCTCCTTCACAACCCGGGGGCTATTTCTACCAGCAGCCACCTCCTTCACAACCCGGGGACTCTTCTTGGCTTCAGCAGATGGACCTAGGTAACTTAACTTTGTACATTCTTTTAATTAAACAACACTACGGAAAAGTCCTGGAAGTCATTCTGTACATGTTTTACTTTACCAGCAGGCAACAGCCAGTCGCAACCATTCATGACTTCAGTTCAGTTACCTGTGTTTACTGGTCCTGGTTTGTATATACCTGGCGACGGCAAGGACGATGACCGTGCTGCATGCACCTACGATATCTCGGAGACAGTTCTTGCCACTCCACCACCACCATCGACGTAGGAGACACAGACACCGACGAATGAGGTGTTCTATGGTCGTGGTCATCGTGACACTCGTCCACCGCCTCAGCGCTTATCGCCTTTCGGTCCACGTCCGAGGAAGCCCAAGATTCGTCGTTGTCCCCAGCAGTGATATGGTCATCTACGTATGAGACATGATTATCTATTTATGTATGAGACATATGTAGCCTCTATGTATCAGACATATTCATGTATGCGACATATTCATGGTTGAGACTTAGTTGGTTTAGAGAGAGAAAACTAGTAACGCAAACCAAATGCGTCCAAATGAATTAGACAGTACAACTGAATTAAACGTTACGACTGAATTAAACGTTACAACTGAATTAAACAGTACAACCGAATTAAACGTTACAACTTAATTAAACGGCATTACAGAAAACACCACTACAGAAAACCGTACTACATGAAAAACGTACTACATGAATGCATCATCATCATCCTTCGTCGATGAAGATCTCCTGCCCTTTGTTGATGCAGAACTCTTGCCCTTCGACGATGCGGTCACCTTCACCTTGGTACTCGGCATGAAGATGTCGTCTTCGTCCTCCGTCGATGCAGATCTCTTCTCCTTCGTCAATGCAGAACTCTTCCCCTTCGTCGATGCAGAACTCTTGCCCTTCGTCGATGCAGAACTCTTCACCTTTGTGCTCGGCATGAAGAGTTCGTCCTCGTCCTCACTTTCTGCTAACCATAAACCTGAATTGTTCACAGCAATCCTGAGGTAAGCTTCACCCTTGTGCAGTTGCTTTTGCCATCTGGTGTGCAACCTCAGTAGTTCTTTCCGTATCTCCTCAAAAGTCCTGGGAGGCCACCCACTCCTAGCTAATGAGTGAGCCAACTCATTCATTATGAAGTCACTACTAATGAGTTCCTCCCATGGAACTACTCTATCATTCATCTTGAAATTGGCAGCTAAAAGAAGAAGACGATCAGACATACCAGTGTGAAAACTATGATCAAAAGGATAGTGAGGATGAGGAGGATGAGACATCTCCACGAAAGGATGGCAAGAGCGGAAGGATGGCGGAGCGAAAGGGAAAGGAAGGGCCTGCTCACCCTCCTTACTGCGAATGTGGTTATATAGGCGGGAAAGAATTTGGCTGGAGAGAAAGGCGGGAAAGACAATGGCGGGAAAGAATGGCGGGAGAGAAAGGCGGGAAAGATAATGCCGGGAGAGAATGGCAGGAGAGAAAGGCGGGAAAGATAATGGCAGGAGAGAATGGCGGGAAGGAAAGTGGCGGGAGAGAATGGTGGGTAAGAGGTGGCGGCAGAGTATGGCGGGACATAAAATGGCAGGATAGTAGTGCGGGAAAATAATAACGGGAATAGTAGAGCGAGACAATACAATCACTATGGCAGATAGCTGAAAACAACAACTAGCTCCTATTCACGCTGTTTGAGGGTTATGAGCACCAAATTGTTGACTTCAATAGACGATGCCAACAGAAAATTACCGAAACCTTCCTTCTTCAACACTACTCGATCACCCAAGCCAATGAAGTAGGAACAAGGAATGCTCACAAATATATCATCATCTTCTGAATCCAAAGTAATTTCAAGAGTTAAAGAACCAGTCCTAGGAATAGACACAAATTCCTTCAAACTCCTCACAACCATGGTAGGAATAACCTGACAAAAACAAGCAAATTATATGATCCATCCTATGAACCAGCAAAGAACAAATAAATAATAAAAACCACAAACCAAAGCTTACCATATGTTGAGAAATAACATTCATGCAATCCATCCTATAAACAAAAGGAGTACACAGTATGTAGTTGTCATCAAAGAGCTGTCGTGACATGACATACATTTGATGATAATTCAGAGTGACACCACGACTATAAAAACAGCTGTCAACAAGTTTCCTCTGAGTTTCACTCAAATCCTCAAGAGCTACAAAAAATGATTTCACAAACTGAGATGAATAGCAAAATGTATAAGGTGAAACAAAACTGAAAATAAATCATACAAATAACTTACCAACACGGAGTAAAGTAAACAACATAACACCATCCCGATGAAATTCGACACTAATATAAGTTCCATAGTGCTCAAGCATAACGGTCATCATGTCACTATGACGGAGACCATAATCATTCACAAGTTCCTCCCACGAAGGACCATGTAATTTATTGCTCATCCTACCATGTCTAAATATAAGATGGTATAAGTAACCCTCACTGTTGTGCAGAGCAAGATCAATATCTGTGTCACCTCTTTGAATAGCTAAAACTCTACACTCCTCAATGTACCGAGCAAGATGTGATCTAACACTTCACGGAACATACTACAACAAGAATGGAAGCAAACATCATAATCATATAAACAAAGGCATTCGAATATGCCACGGTCAGATAAACATGACATAGAATCTTACAACACGTCTTGAACATCGTCGATCCAGCACCACAGTAAATACAGACGCACCGGAATCAATGGCAGCACAAGGGTGTTGGAAATATGCCCTAGAGGCAATAATAAAATGGTTATTATTGTATTTCCTAGGTCATGATAATTGTCTATTGTTCATGCTATAATTGTGTTAACCGGAAACCGTAATACATGTGTGAATACATAGACCACAACATGTCCCTAGTGAGCCTCTAGTTGACTAGCTCGTTGATCAATAGATGGTCATGGTTTCCTGACCATGGACATTGGATGTCGTCGATAATGGGATCACATCATTAGGAGAATGATGTGATGGACAAGACCCAATCCTAAGCATAGCACAAGATCGTGTAGTTCGTCTGCTAAAGCTTTTCAATGTCAAGTATCATTTCCTTAGACCATGAGATTGTGCAACTCCCGGATACCGTAGGAATTCTTTGGGTGTGCCAAACATCACAACGTAACTGGGTGGCTATAAGGGTGCGCTACGGGTATCTCCGAAAGTGTTTGTTGGGTTGGCACGAATCGAGGCTGGGATTTGTCACTCCGTGTGACGGAGAGGTATCTCTGGGCCCACTCGGTAAGACATCATCATAATGAGCTCAATGTGACTAAGGAGTTAGCCACGGGATGATGTATTACGGAACGAGTAAAGAGACTTGCCGGTAACGAGATTGAACAAGGTATAGAGATACCGACGATCGAATCTCGGGCAAGTATCATAACGATAGACAAAGGGAATTGTATACGGGATTGATTGAATCCCCGACATAGTGGTTCATTCGATGAGATCATCGCGGAGCATGTAGGAGCCAACATGGGTATCCAGATCCCGCTGTTGGTTATTGACCAGAGAGGTGTCTCGGTCATGTCTACGTGTCTCCCGAACCCATAGGGTCTACACACTTAAGGTTCGATGACGCTAGGGTTATAGGGAAATAGTGTACGTGGTTACCGAAGGTAGTTCGGAGTCCCGGATGAGATCCAGGACGTCAGGAGGAGTCCCGGAATGGTCCGGAGATGAAGATTGATATATAGGATGTGAGGTTTTGGTTACCGGAAGTGTTTCGGGCGTCACCGGTAGTGTACCGAGACCACCGGAAGGGTTCCGGGGGTCCACCAAGTGGGCCCACCGGCCCCAGAGGGCTTCATGGGCCGTAGGTGGAAGGAACCAGCCCCTGGGTGGGCTGGTGCGCCCCTCCCACCTAGCCCAATGCGCAGCAAGGGGAGTGAGGGGGCAAACCCTAGCCCCATATGGGCCCTAGGCCCACCCTAGGGTGGCTAGGGCAGCCGCACCTCCTCCCCTCCCTCTGGCCGCTGCACCAGCTACATCTGGTGGCTGCCGCACCACCCTAGGGTGGAAACCAATATATAAAGGTGCCCTTGGAGCTGTTTTGAGACACAGTTCTCTCTTCCTCTCGGCGCAGCCCTACCAATCCCTCTCCTCGTTCTCCGTAGTGCTTAGCGAAGCTCTGCCGGAGTACCACGCAGCTCCACCGTCACCACGCTGTCGTGCTGCCGGAGCTCTCCCTCAACCTCTTCTTCCTCCTTGCTGGATCAAGGCGTAGGAGACGTCACCGGGCTGCACGTGTGTTGAACGCGGAGGCGCCGTTGTTCGGTGCTAAGATTGGAGTCCACCGCGATCTGAATCGCCGCGAGTACGACTCCACCAACTGCGTTCTTGCAACGCTTCCCCTTAGCGATCTTCAAAGGTATGAAGATGCAATCTCTCCCCACTCGTTGCTGGTTTCTCCATGGATAGATCTTGGTGATCGTAGGAAATTTTTTCATTTACTACTACGTCTCCCAACAAAGGGCCACCTAGAGCTCGGCAAAATGAGCAAGCCATTTACCTGCAGACCGATGGTGACCAATAAGAACTAAATCCACTACCGAGTTGAAAGTTCTCATTCGATTGAGTTGGAAGCCAAAAAAATACTGTAGGCTGGTGGAGAGCGCCCTGATCTATTGTTTACGTGGGTTGGGTAACAAAATGGATGGTCGAGCGAAGAGATCGGCGAGGCGGTCGAAGCACCGGAGAGCAACGGGAGTGAGAGGTGGAGAGGGGCAGGCTACTGGATGGGGGAGGGTGAAACGAGTGGTCAGAAGAGAAAGAAAGAGGTCCTGGGCCTTATCCAGGGGCCCATCAGCCTCCCACGGACTGACAGGTGGCTCTTCGGCCCCCCTCTGGCCGACAGGCCTCTCCCCGGCTTCTGATTGGCCGACAGGGGCTCTTCGGCCTAGGGTTGGCCGACAGGGGGCTTTTCGGCCTGGTGATGGCCGACGGGCCCCTCTTCGGCCTGATGGTGACTGACGGGTGCTAAATTTGATATTTTTGAAAATAGGTATACTTTATCTGAATTTGATGTATTTTTGGTCTAGTTTTGAAAAAAATTCACAGCGGTAGGCGTCCCTGTCAGTTTGTGTATATCAGCAACGTACGTACGCTGCGTGTATAAAAAATATGTTAGCCCGCCCTACTTCATTAGTGATTAGTGCAGCGAAAAACTAATCGGAACGTTGGTGTCCCGCGAGTTAGTGCTGACTGACGGGACGACGAGTTCATGGTGTGGAAGCACGGCGTGACGTGGAGGTCGATCGCGACCGTCTGAGGGCTACGTGCGCCTTTTTCTTCTCCATCGTTGGTTCATCTTTTGATCGATCTCCATGCTGCTCTTGTTTCTCGTCGCGCGTGCTGGTGGAAATATCCGTCGGTTCGCCTCGGTCGATGCTCCGTGCTCTGTGTTGGGCTGCGAAGATGATATACCGGCTTTGAATTGCTTTGAGGAGACGAGGATCCAGAGGGTCACCAGCAGGCAGGCAGCAGCTGGTAGTGTCAAAGCTTTTTTGTGTGCTATATCTATTGCGAGTAGAAAACGGGGGTGACTTTTCGGCCTTCTCGGGGTTTTAGCCGCGTCGGTGGTGGCAAAAGTTGAACCCGTCTCCACTAGTGATTTAGTGAACGAATTTTGCTTTAGTTGGTAAGTACTAGAAACTACTATAAAGTTGCAGCAAAGTCAGCAGCTCAGAACTACTCTATAAACATGGTTGCAACGGAAAGGAGTCATTTTTAGAAGCAGCAGCAAACAAAGGAACGGAGACATGGCAGTGCATGCATGCAATGATGCAAGAGGAAGGCACGTCAAAGGGCCCCCGTTGCATGCGGCAAAACCATTCTCCGCGTCCGCATCCGCGGCATCTAGCTAGCGTCGTATGAACAAAAATCTCACGCGCACCCAGCGACCGACGTCGGCCGAATTACTTGTCACGACGTACAACCGATTGCAACTTGCGCGTGCCTGCTGTATCCTATCTTTCCCATGATCCTATACGCAGCTGCTGGCTTGCGTTGCGTACGTTCGGACCGGCCAACAAAAGCGGCGGCCTCCTTCGGGAACGACGGGGCCCCGCGCGCGAACGATCGCTGACCGTTTGATCCTTTCGTGCGTGCCTGGCACGCGGAGCGGCTCGTGTCCTGCGGCGCCTGGTCAATCCGTTGACGCGCATGACATGCGGCTTAAGGCGTTTCTCCACATGTGACATGTCCAGTGTCGTTCTTGATCGATGCTATCAAGTAAGTATTTTTTTTACCTTTTTCTTGATGGTACGCTTCCGTAGTACGTAGCGGCAGTACTTGGTTTCGTTGGTTCCAAAACTTTTCCCGGGTCCCAGCAATGCAGCGGCATGCAGGCATGCAACCAGTGTATGCGTACTATTATTACTATTAATTACGAGTACCTTCGCCTTGCAACTTTCGGAAAAGTCCGTCCGGCTCATTTCTGCTACATGGACCCACCGCACCGCGTCTCAATATATACAAATAAATCCGTCCGGCTCATTTCTATCCAGTATAGTAAGTACCATCTGGCCGAGGGACCGAGGGTGGCCTGGTGGAAAAGTCGGCATGACAAAAAATACTTCCATGCTATTGCCATGACCACTTGTTTTATGGTATTTTTATGCTTGTAGTTGGAAAAGAATGAGCTTTTTCTTTAGCGAAATAGAAAAGAATAAGTGAATTATTTTTGTGCGATGATGAAAAGAATGAGTACGTTGCTCTCCAACTAGCTCGTTCACATATGGGCGTCGCGGTCTAGCTTGCATGCTGGCATCACAGTTGGATCAACTGGCCAGAAAGTGGTACGGTACACCATCTACGCGTCACGGAAATACCGGCAATCCAACTAAAGGCCCTTTACCCGAAAACAAATATATATACATATATGTGTTAAAAAAATGCTTCTTTCGTCCGAAAATACTTGTCCGAAAAATGGATGTATCTAGACTTATTTTAATTATAGATACATCAATTTTATTCATTTCGAGGATAAATATTTCCGGACGAAAGGAGTACATATATAGCAGAAAGCGACGGGAAATAGAAATATAAATATACATTAGTTTATGTATATATCTACTTCATGGACCACATTATAAGGTGGCCTTGATCATCCACTCAGAAAAAAGGTGGCCCTAACCAAACTCAATTTAGGCTAAAAAGCGGGACCCCCACTCGGTAGAGTACAAGAGTAATTTTGGAGGAGGCCCGCAAACCGTACCCCCTTCCCTATACATTGGGGTGTCGGACGGATTTAATGTTCCCGTTATGTAAATTACGTAGCCACCTTTGCCGCGAACTCATCCCCTCCTGTAACAAATCCTTTCCTTTTTGACCATCGGATCTTTCCGACGATGGCATCTGCTTGTATACGACACAGAGGCGTAGACGGTTTCGATCGGCATGGGGCCTCGGGTGCGCGCGCGTGGTGGTGGTGGTGGGGGGGGGGGGGATTCCGTCTGGCGCGGCGGGTTTGTCGGCCGCAAGCACCGCAGTGTCGGCGAGGCAGGCGGCTCCGGCCTCCGCCCTCCCGTGTTAGAGAGGCAGGGGGAGGCGGATCGCAAGCGCGGCGTCAAGTCCCGAAGCGTCGGTTCAAGGTCGACGACGTTGGACAACTTCCACCTCCTTAGCAATATCTACGACCCAGCGTTGCAACGACGAAGGCAGGTGGAGCTCGCCTGGTTCCACGCGAAGGAGGCTGCGGTAGTCGGCGATGTGGTTGCGGCCACCGACATTGCGGGAGGAGTTTGACCTGCAAGCCACCCTCTACTCCATCCTGATGTACCATACCCTACGACGAACCCCGCCCGTCGACACCCTCGACTCCGGCAGCAGCTAGATCTATTTTTAAATTATGTTTTTTTATGCATAATTATGGTTTGTAAAACTTAAACTCTCCTACGCGTGCGTGATGACCAAGCTATGCTATGCTTTGTTTAGTGACGAACTCCGGCAGCTGATTTTAGCGCAAACTACTTCGTTTGAATTCACAGTGTCGTTTTGCAATATCTGTTCTTACGGAGAGGAAAATGTCCGGCAAAAAACATTTACGAATCCGTAAACAATTCATGCGGGATCCCTGTTTGCGGGTCTGCTAGAGATGCTGCGACCGAGCGCGCCGGCGGCTATCGCTCGCTGGGCGCCGCGACGTGCGTCGTGCGACGGTCGCCGAGGAGGAGTGAAGTGCTCGGATTCGATACGTACGCCGGTTGGCTGAGCTGAGACGGAGCTGTCTGTCGGGAGAACGAGCCGGCCTGATTTGTCCTGGACACGTCCCCTTCATGCTCCCAACTTGACTAGTTTTCCAGATGGCAAGTTGAGTACGTGATCGAACATGCTTTAAATAGGGTTAGCGAGTGACCTCTACTGGCCAGATGCGTTGGACTTGCTCCGTCTGTCCTGCGCTGGCTGAATGCTTCTCTACCTTTTTTTTTCTCTTTTGAGGAAAATGCTTCTCTACTTTCCTGCCGTTGATATATTTGCTGATTTTCTATTCGTCGTCGTATCGTAGCACGACTCGATCCTGTCGCGGATTCGCAGCACTTCTAGATTCGTACTCAACCGTGGAACTTGGATCGATCATCCGTGTCCTAATATCTGCAAAACTCGAAAAACCACGGATGAAATTTGAGTAGGCGCCCATCTCTTGATCATTTGAATTTTGAAGGCCATTGGTGGACCATCTTTGGATTTTCTCTCTTCTAGTGAGAAATGCTATGCCATGACCCGAGGAGCTCAAGACAAGGCAAAATTTTATGTTTTGACCCTTTTGGGTGAGTTTAGCCGGATCTGATCCGGTTGGATAAAAATGATATTTGATGCTTCTTTCTACCACGAGGGTGCTTATTGTAGGATTACACAACCTATCGTCAGGGCCCTCGGCGGTAGCCAACTAATCCACGTCAGTGGCCCTAAATGGCTATCGTTCCCCTTCTTCCCACCTTACCGGCATTGGTTCCGACGGTAGCCTGTCTTGGCCTACCATCAGGGACATGCTTTGGAAAGTTATAAGCCGTGGGCCGCCAGCCCCACCCCCATCTCCCCCTTCTAGCCGCCGAAGAACAGAGGAAGAACTCCTCTCGCCCCCTCTCTCATATCCTCCACTTCCTTCTCGGATCTTCTTCGTTTCTTCACTGCATATGCGGATCGAGATGGCTCCGAAACAAGAAAAGTAAGCTCCTCCGATCCCTCCAATTAGTTTTAGTCAACTAGCTTTCTATTCGACCATTATTTGCTTTAAAACAACCCCATCTTTAAACTAGATTTAAATATTTTTGATCCTAGGTTTGTTTTAGGTTGATTCTAGATGTTCTATGGGGTTGAATATGAACTCTAGTCACTAGTTCGAATGGTAGTGTGAAGATGAATCCTAGTTCATGATTTTTTTGAAAAATGATGATATGATGCATGTTGGAGGAATTAACTTCTATGTTTGTTTTGATATGATGTATGTTGATATGATATGATGCATGAGTATTGTTGGGGATATGACCCGCCGAAGAGGCTCCGAGTCATGATATTGGCTCGTGAACCGGCCCAAAGGTGAGTCGTAATGTTAAGTGGCCCAGGAAGATAGGCGGCTCACGGTGTGGGCTGTACGACGGCCCGGACTAAGAAGACCCGGGCGTGCAAGTCGACTCACAGACGGCTTGGGCAAGAAGATAGAGAGAGACTCGATTAGCAATTGTAACGACTCGGATGTTCTGACCTCTTATATAAAGGCATACCCGGGTGACTTAGGGAACAGGCAATCGAGAACTAGGTCAAGCTTTTAGCTCCTTGTAATCGATACACAAGTAATACAAGCACAAGCAGGACGTAGGCTGTTACCTCGATTTGAGGGGCCGAACCTGGGTAAACCCGTGTCTTTCGTCCCGATTAACCCCTTTGAGTCCGCCTCATTGGCGATGGCCTCGAACCAAAGTCCATTCACCCGGACATCTGCCGTGATGAAACCACTACAGTTGGCGCCCACCGTGGGGCTAGCGCTTGGTGGTGTTGAGTTCTCAAAGGGCTCTCTCCCAGGGCTCGAAGGATACGTGGTTGGAAGGATGAGCAAGAGTCGCCGCGGCCGGACGACGCCGGCTGGGGGCTCGATGCTGGTTCTGTGGAGTATAGATTCCAGGTTCCGTTCGGCGGGATCCAGGTTTTCATCGGAAAGGTGGATGGATCTACACCCGGGCCGGACGTCTGCACCAACATCGTCGAGCCGGCTCGGCGTCTCCAATCTGCGCGTGGTACACAGTCTACCCATGCCCGTCTGGGTCAGAAGCATGTTTTCGTGGGCTTCACTCAAGGCTTAGATCTGGAAGCGTCCGGGTCACAGGGAACTCTCGTTTGCTCGGAAGATGAGTCTTCCAGTGGGGAGACAGAATCAGTGTATCGGCTCAGCAATGGTGGCCTTGGGGGCTACTACGACGACTATTCAGAGGTAGAAGGCATTGAGATGGATGCTATGAGCCCCCCGGTTCACACGGCGGTATTCATGGCAGGATCAGCCTCAGTCACCGGTGACGCGACTGCGGGAGCCGCCGCAGCAGGCGATAGCCCGCCGCCCCCGGCTCAGGTTCTAGTGGAATTGATGGACGAACTTACAGCTCTCATGGCCACAGAGGTGACCCCGGATAATCAAGCAGCCAGGAATCTAGAGGTGGCACGGATCAAGGGCCGGATGGCAGAGGAACGACAAAGGATGGACGAGCGGAAAGCCCAGATGGAGGAAGAGGCGGAGCGTATCAAGGCAGACGCTTTCCGACTGGAGCTAGAGCAAAGGTCAGCGGCTGCGGTGCACCGGAGGAGGCATCAATCCCGTCTACCAGAACGTTACGAAGCGAGGAACCTCTTTAACACCCCTGGTGCGGGGCGGGTTATGGGTGTGCCAGAAAGCCGCCCGATGGAGCGCCCGACGACTCATCCACCCCAGCATAACCAAATCTCTCCCAGGGCTTTTCCAACACTGGCGGGTCATTATTCTAACCCGACCGAGAACATGGTAGCAGCGGCTGCCTGGCCTGAGACGATCCCCATCCCATATGAGGCGCCCTTTGCAGAGGAGGTGCGGAATGCCATTGGATATTTACAGACGGCCATGGCCCAACAGGAGAAGTATACTCACAACCGGAGCCGGGTTCAGTCTACCCCCCTCCCCAGTCGAAGTTTCAGCCGGCGTTATGAGTCGCCGACGTGCTCCAGCAGTCACCCGCGCCGCGGACCACCGGAGGATAATAGGGCGGCTCAGGATGCGGAAGCCATCATGGGCCAGGTGGGAGACAGGCGAGAGGCGGAGGTAGCTACAGCCCGTCCAGAGCCGGCGCTTTCCGTGTCAATGGGAGTAGCTAGTACCAGAGCCGTAGGGGTGCCATGTTTAACTCCGGCTCTGAGGGGTGAACGGATGCCCAAAGACTTCAAGGGGCCTCGAAAGGTTCCAAACTACACAACTGATCTACCCCCGGAGGCGTGGGTTGGAAGTTATGAACTGGCCATGGAGATGCTGGATGTCAGTGAGGCGGTATGCGCGAAATACTTCATCATGATGCTTGAAGGTCCGGCCCGTACATGGCTGAAAGGTCTGCCACCCAACACGATAAGCTCATGGGCGGAGCTGAGAGCGAAGTTTATTAAGAATTTCCAAGGGACCTATAAGCAACCTATGACTATTGTCGATCTGGACCACTGTGTTCAACAGGAGAATGAGTCGGCCCATCATTGGGTCCGGCGGGTGTTGACCATTATTAACTCTTCAGAGCAGATCATAGCGGCTCAAGCGGTGCTTATCTTAGAGAAGAATTGTCATTTCGTTCCATTGAAGCAGAAGCTCGGCCGGCTCAAGCGCACATGTCAGGATATGGGAGAGCTCATGACGGCCTTGACGAAGTATGCTGACTCAGATAACACAAAGGATCCGGGTTCGGATGATGAGAAGGCCAATTAAGCGAAGAAAAACAATCAAGGAAAGGGTTTTGCGAACAATGGGAATCAGAATAAGCGGAAGAACGCTAATGGCGGATCCGAGCTAGTGGCGAATACCAACACAGGACAGAATCATCCCAAGGGAGGTGGAAGATTCAGGCCAAGGAATAGGGGCCCCTTTAATTTAGAGGAGGCGCTTAGGAAGCCTTGTCCAGAGCACAGCATGCCCGACAAGCCGGCGTTACATGCATGGGGTGATTGCTTTATCATGCAGAGATTCAAAAACCAGCATTCCCACCCGCGTAATAACCAGGGCGGTGGTCCGCCCGGCGGCTCAGGGCACGACGGGTCAGGGGCTGGATTCGGCGCCGGCGGTTCAAGAAACGGGCATCCGGGTTAGAATAACCAAGGGGGGGCACCAACAGCATCCTGGCAACAACGGCAATAATAACAGTCAGCAGCAGCGCAATCATTCCGAGTTTCAGAGTAACCCGAAGCAGCTCAGTTCTGGGCAGTATCATGTATTCACGACCGGTCATAGTAAACGAGACGAGAAGTTGCGGAGGCGAGCGGTTAATACGGTTGCTCCGGCTCTCCCGCGATATTTGACGTGGTCTGAATATGATATAATGTGGAGCAGGGAGGATCACCCGCTGCAGGTGGATGATCCGGGCCGGCTGGCTCTAGTTGTGGCTCCTCAGGTAAATGGCTATATGGTGAATAAAGTGCTCGTGGACGGAGGTAGTAGCATCAACATCCTTTACTATGACACTTTCCGACGGATGAAGTTGCTTGACAAGGATCTCAAACCCTCCTCCACTGTCTTTCATGGTGTGGTCCCGGGTAAATCAGCATACCCGGTGGGCCGGATATCATTGGAAGTAGCTTTTGGTGATGAGCATAATTACAAGGTGGAGTCTTTGTGGTTCGAGGTGGTCAAAATCAAAAGTCCCTATAATGCCCTATTTGGGAGGCCGGCTTATGCTAAATTTATGGCTAGGACTTGTTATGTTTATCTGCAACTTAAAATGCCCGGCTTAAATGGCACAATTACTGTTCACGGTAACAGGAAAACGGCTCTTGAGTGTGAAGAAGGAGATGCGGCTTATGCAGAGTCTAGTTGTGCTCAGGAGGAACTGAAATTTTACAGAGAGAATGTTGATCTGGAGGATATGACCCCGCTCAAAAAGCCTACGACAGAAGTTGAGCCGTCACTCAAGTTTTCAGCGGATGATACCAAGGCAGTAGACTTCAATCCGGGTGATTCATCCAAGCAGTTCATCATTGGGGCTCACATGGATCCCAAATAGGAAAGCGCGCTCATCAAATTCATCCGTGAGAATCGGGACATCTTTGCATGGAAGCCTTCTGACATGCCGGGTGTACCGAGAGAGTTCGCTGAGCACAATCTTAATATGGATCCAAAGTTTAAGCCGATCAAACAGTTTCTACGGCGTTTCAACGAAGAGAGACGTAAAGCTATTGGGGAGGAGGTTGCTCGGCTTTTGGCCGCAGGCTTTATAGTGGAAGTTTTTCACCCGGAGTGGTTGGCTAACCCGGTGCTAGTACTAAAAAAGAACGGCACATGGCGCATGTGCATAGATTACACGGACCTTAACAAGGCTTGCCCGGCTGACCCTTTTGCGCTCCCTCGTATCGATCAAATTATTGATGGAACAGCCGGATGCGAAAGTTTATGCTTCCTGGACGCTTATTCAGGGTATCATCAGATCAAGATGGCAATAAAGGATCAGGAGAAGACGACATTCATTACACCTTTTGGCGCGTTCTGCTATGTCTCCATGCCCTTCGGGCTCAAGAGTGCCCAGGCGACTTACCAACGTTGTGTGCAGAATTGCCTCCACAGTCAGATTGGCCGAAATGTCCATGCTTATGTAGACGACATCGTGGTTAAATCCAGAAAGAAGGAAACTCTTTTAGAGGATTTGAAAGAAACCTTTGACAATCTCCGGGTCTACAAGATGATGCTTAACCCGACAAAGTGTGTCTTTGGTGTTCCAGCGGGAAAGCTTTTGGGTTTCTTGGTCTTTGAGCGGGGCATTGAGGCTAACCCAGATAAGATTAAGGCCATCACTTCTTTGGGTGAGCCGACGTGTATTAATGACATTCAGCGCCTTGCAGGGCGGATTACTGCGTTGAGCCGCTTCATAAGCCGGCTTGGAGAGAAAGCTATTCCTTTATACCAGATGATGAAGAAAACAGACAAGTTTAAATGGAGCGCAGTAGCGGCTGAAGCACTTGAAGCTCTTAAAAAGCAGTTGACCGAGTCGCCAGTGTTAGCCGCTCCAGTTGAGAAAGAGCCTTTGCTCCTGTATGTAGCGGCTAACAACATAGCGGTTAGCGTAGCAATTGTGGTTGAGCGCAAGGAGGCAGGGAAAGAGTACCCTGTGCAAAGGCCGGCTTATTACATCAGTGAAGTTTTGGCAGAGTCTAAACAGAGGTATCCACATTGGCAGAAGTTAGTATACGGAGGCCAATCGCAAGTTAAAGCATTACTTTTTGGGGCACCAAATAACAGTGGTCAGTTCTGCCCCGTTGGGGGATATCATTCAAAATAGAGAGGCTACAAGAAGGATTGCCAAGTGGGCCTTAGATCTGAGTCCTTTTGATGTCAAGTATGTTCCTCGTACAGCAACTAACTCTCAAGCTTTGGTGGATTTCATAAATGATTGGACTGAATGTCAAGCCCCTGAAGAAAAGCCGGATAACACGCATTGGACTATACACTTTGATGGATCCAAGCAGCTAGAAGGGTCTGGGGCAGGAGTTGTTCTCACCTCCCCCAAGGGTGACAAGTTTTGTTATGTGCTCCGGTTAATGTTCCCTTGTACTAATAATGCAGCTGAGTATGAAGCGCTGCTCCATGGTCTCAGAGTCGCTAAAGAGATGAACTTAAGCCGGGTCAGGTGTTTAGGCGACTCAGATCTGGTGGCTCACCAAGTTTCAGGCACTTGGGATTCAAAGGATCCGCGGATGGCGGCTTACCGACATGCGGTGGATATCATTGCTGGTCACTTCAAGGGGTACCAGGTGGATCACATTGATCATCGCAGGAATGAGGCGGCTGATGCCTTGTCACGGTTAGGTTCACAATGAAAGCCGGTACCACCTAATGTTTTTCTAGATGTATTGTATCATCCGACTGTCAAGATACCTTCTGAGGAGGATCTAGCTATTCCTAACCCGGAGGCGGAGCTGGTGGCGGCTCTACATGCTATCCCAGATTGGACTATTCCTTATTTGTCATATCTAACACGCGGCGAGTTACCTCAAGAGGAGGATCTGGCCAGGAAGATCACTCGCCATTCTAAGTCTATGACGATTATCAATGGTGAGTTACATAAGTGTAGTGTGACAGGTGTCTTTCAGCGCTGCATCTCACCAGAGGAGGGCTGGCAAATATTAAGTGAAATTCATGCTGGCGATTGTGGGCATCACGCCGGGTCAAAATCTTTGGTGGCTAAAGCCTTTCGACATGGGTTTTTCTGGCTGACGGCTCACAAGGATGCAGAGGACTTAGTTCACAAGTGTGACGGCTGTCAGAAATTTGGCTGGTGCGCTCACGTTCCGGCTCAAGAATTGAGGATGATACCAATCACTTGGCCGTTTGCGGTCTGGGGGCTTGATATGGTAGGACCTTTCAAGCGATCTAAGGATAAGAAGACGCACCTTCTGGTGGCGGTTGATAAATTTACTAAGTGGGTAGAGGCAGAGCCGGTCAGTAAATGTGACGCAGCTACGGCGGTTCAATTTATTAAGAAGCTGATTTATCGCTTTGGTTACCCACACAATATTATTACAGACAATGGGACAAATTTATCCAAAGGAGCTATGAAAACGTTCTGTGAGAAAGAGCATATACTGCTTGATGTTTCAGCCGTGGCACATCCACAGTCTAATGGTCAGGCAGAGCGAGCCAATCAGGAAATTTTGAGAGGTGTCAAGCCACGGCTCATGGTTCCTTTGAAACGGACACCCGGATGTTGGGTTGAGGAGTTGCCTTCCGTCTTGTGGAGCATGAGAACTACACCTAACAAATCTACAGGTTTTACACCTTTCTTCATGGTGTACGGTGCTGAGGCGGTTCCACCAAGTGACATCCGACACGACTCACCAAGGGTGGCGGCTTATGTTGAGACGGACAATGAGGTAGCCCGCCAGGATGCGTTGGACGCCTTGGATGAAGCATGAGAGTTAGCAGCAGCCAGATCGGCAATTTATCAACAAGACACGCGACGCTATCATAGCCGCAGGGTGAAGACCCGGACGTTTCACGAAGGTGACCTGGTGCTCCGGTTGATTCAAGACCAATCTGGAATGCATAAGTTATCTCCACCATGGGAGGGGCCTTTTGTGGTCAGCAGGAACCTTAACAATGGATCATATTACCTCACGGATGTTAGAGATGAGTCGGAAACCGCGGGACAAGAGACGTTGCGGCCCTGGAATGTCGCACATCGACGACCGTACTTTACTTAACATGGGTTGAAAGCCGCTGTCATTGTATATATCATGAGCACATGAGTAAAATCTAGCATCCTCGCACAAGACTGAGGCCTCTGCTCTTATGTATACCTTTGTACGATCAAGATAAAATCTTCCGGCTCGAAAAGTTTGAGTTGAAGAGGGTCATTCGTCGTCAAAGCGGCTGATCTACCTTTTGGCTTTACACCTTATTAAATGCTATTGCAAAGAGGCTTCTTGCCTTCGCGTATAGCTTACTTCTCCTTTGCACGGCCAACTTCCATTAAACTATTGCAAGGAGGCTTCTTGCCTCCGGGTATAGCTTACTTCTCCCTTGCACAGTTGGCTTTATGCCTAGTTTGGATACATTAAGCGCTGATTGTTAACGAAGGCTTCTTACCTTTTGGTATAGCTTACAGTGCCCTAAGACAACAGCGTGTATACCAAATTCCAGTTGCTTATCAACTGCGGCCATCGAAGGGGGCTTCTTACCAACGGGTATCGCTTATCTCACCCTAATGGCCGGCTTTATGCCATTTCCGGTTACTTATTAACCGCGGTTGTCGAAGGGGGCTTCTTACCGACGAGTTTGCTTATCTCACCCTAACAACCGGCGTTTATGCCAAAATTCAGTTGCTTATCAACTGTAGCTGTTGAAACAGGCTTCTTACCTTCAGGTATAGCTTACTTCTCCTTTCAAACAGCCGGCTTTATGCCGTCTCAGGCTAATTATTGGCCGCGGGTGTCGATGGAGGCTTCTTGCCTTGAGGTATATCTTACATCTCCCATTGACAGCCGGTGTTCATTATACTCTTACCAGTCAATCTCGCTTAGAGACCCTGAGCCAGCTCAAGAAATTGACGGCCAATCTCGCCTAGAGACCCTGAGCCGGTTCAAGAAATTGACGGCCAATCTTGCCTAGAGACCTTGAGCCGGTTCAAATAATTGACGGCCAATCTCGATAGAGACCCTGAACTGGTATGAGTTTAACCATTCCGATCCACACAGAAGAGCCGTCATATGAGTTTTTGAGGAAGGAAAGATCATCATCGCATATGGTATCATGCTGGCTTATCAAAGCCGGGCAATTGTAAAGTCCCGGGTTGCCGCAGGCGAAACTACCCGGCACTTGGGGGCTACACAGCCGAACTCTCATCAAAGGTTCTAGTTCATCAATAGCCGCAGTTGTCGATAGAGGCTTCTTACCATCAGGTATAGCTTACATTATCCTAAAGACAACCGGATTTTTAATAACTCCGTCCGATGAAAGCCGGAGCCATGTGGCTTCGGTCAACAAAATTGAAGGTCTCAAAGAGATTGTCCGGCTATAATATTCTGGAGAAAGGAATGGCGTCTTAAAGGACAAGCCCCTCATCAGAAAATTTCAAAGGTAGAGCCGGCAACACATCAAAACACAGAGAGGTGCAAATATATATGGCCACCAAGTGGTAGAGTCATGGTTACTCTATTACAAAAGATACTCTCAGAAAGAGCAAAAGCATTGTCAGCCACCCATGGCGGGTCATTACATAAAATCTGCGCTCAGAAAGGCTAAGAGATTACAATTCAGTTGTTGGCGGCTCATCCTGCTCCGGGTCTTCTGCTGGCTTTATCTGAAGATTGCCCAAGTCCCAGTTACAGTCAGCCACAGCAGCAAATGACCCCTCAAGGAACGGAGACACGTCAAGCTCACAAGGAAAGAGATCCTTACTGTGGGCGGGTGTCAGATCTTTCCACTCATAGAGCGGCCCGCGGATTCTCTTCTCTTCTGCGTCGTAAGCCGCCTGATAGGTCTTCAAATCAGCTTCATCCGCCAAAACAGAGGCCAAATAGCGCGACTCTTTGACACACCGGGTATAATCTTCCTCAGTGAAATCTGAGCCGTCATCTCTTTTAGACGGATAGCCATCCATCATTTCAGCCGGCGTTAGCTCGGGAGCAAAGGCAAGAGCCCGGCTCAAACCGGCAACGGCTCCTTGGCGGAAGGCGGACTTCTTGAGCTCTTCAATCTGCTTCGGCATTGTAGAGAAGAGTTCCAAGACCCCCTTTAGAGCAGTGGGGATCTTCTCCTTGTACTGCAAGCTCTTGATGGTGAAGATGGCGCTACAGTATAGTTGCTCTGCAAAAGTGTAAATGGCCTTCAATGGCAGAAGGCTATCAGAAGCCAATTGCCGGCTCCTAGGACCTGGATGAGTCGGATAAAACTAACGAGCCGCCAGTTTTCTTACTAGCAATGCTAAAAAGGACAAAGTGAACAAGGAAGCTTACCAAATAGGGCGGCTGACATCTTTGTAATATGCTGTTTCAGACCTTGAAGTTCATCCGCCACGGCTGTAAGCCGCTGTTCAGCATCATTCGCCCGTTTGGTTAAGGCGGCCTTTTCAGATTCAGCCGTCTCTTTTAAAGAGGTGAGCTCGGCGGTAACACTGACCAGTTCTTCTGCGAGAAGCCGACATTTTTCATCCGCGGTACTTCGAGCTTCTTGCTGAGCTGCCAAGTTGGCCTTCAAATCCGTCAGCTGAGACCCGGTTTCCTTCAAAGCTTCCTATAAAACATCAAATTACAGGATAAGCCGCCAAAATGCAAGACGGGTGTTAAAAGCAAATACAAGTCCCAAACAGATTGCAAGCAATATATTTGACACTTGGGGGCTAATGTCTATTTAATCTTCAAGTATGTAGTTCCGGTTCATTTCCTTCAAAGTTGATCCGGAACTTGGGGGCTATATAGTGGCTCTTCAATATGCTAGTAATGGAAGCACCGACTCAACTTGATCAAGATTGAGCCGGTCCTTGGGGGCTACGATTACATCTTCAAGTTGTCTACATTATAGGACTGGCTCAAATGTAATCTGAGACGGCCCTTGGGGGCTACGATTGGCAGTTCACTTTACTTACAATACAAAGTTAAAGGAATGACAATCTCTACAAGAGGTTACAGAAAGACCCGGCTCAACAATGATACGTTAAACCGGATCTTGGGGACTAAGAAAGGATATAGTAAAGAAGGAAAAGTACCTCATATTTTGTCTTCATGGAAGAGATCAACCGAAGTTCAAAGTCCCGGCTGGTGGTAACCCGGTTTATGTACCCATCGTGTAGCTCTTCAATGGTCATCTTCTCGCATGAAGAATTGAAGTTCAATTTCTTTGAAGCTTCAGCCGGCTGTGTATGTTTGGTCAACACATGAGCCAGAGGCATTTGATGATCAAACCCGGTGATAACAACATCCGGGGTGTCAGGGGTCTTGGCAGGAGTTGCCGGCTTAGAAGGAGCCCTTGGAGGGCTCTCCATGATGACATCTTCTGTGGCCGGTTCAGCGGAGGCAGCCGGCAGGTTTTCCTCCGGCTGAGTTTCTTCCGTCTGCTTGGGCTCCGGTTCTTCAGTAACCGGGCCGGAGGAGGGCTTGTTGGCCTTGCGACGTTTAGCTTGAGCACTATAAAAAATAAGAAGAATCAGCGGTTGAAGATATTGCTAATCATAGTAACAACCGGTTATCAAGATGCTTACGGTGGATTAATCTTAGGCGGTGGTATGATTGACTCCGAAGAGTTGCCGAAGGAAGGAGTTTTTTGCAAAAGTAAAATAGAAAGGTGAAGAGAGTATCAAGTTTACAAAGGGAAGGATAAAAGAAGGGGTTCAAACCTCGGCAGGGCGTTTCTTGGGAGCCGGAGAATTGGGCAACCCGGACATGAGCTCGGTAGAGCCGGTGCTTCGAGTCTGTCGACGCTCGACTTGCTGTTGCTTTTTTAAGAGGAAATCGGGAGCCATATAAGCAAGAGGGTGAGAAAGAGGAACTTTTCTGATAACCCGCTGCGGCTTTCAGGGGATGAAACATTCTGAACCGAAGGAAAAGTAATTTACCTCAGGAGCATTAGCATGGCTGGCCTCCACTTCATCCTGTGAGTAAACTAAGTGTTAAAATAGGAAGGTAAAATATCAAGCAAGAGAGTTGAAACTTTACCTCTGAGCTGGATGATGGTGGCGGGTCAAACAAATTATCTTGCGGGACATGTTTTTTAGCCTTCTTGGTTGGGACCTTCTTCCTGGATTTTTTCGGAGGGGCAACATATTCCCTCTTCCAGAAATCTGAGTCGCCCTATAAGGATCAAATTAGCAAAATGCAAATAACATCTGAGAGACGGAAGGGAAGAGATTAAACTTACGTCGGGAGCCGGATTGTTAGCACTGAAAGGCGCCAGGCCAATTTCGCTACATGATCTGGAAGCTTCATGGACATGACTCCAGATGGCGAGGGTAATGTCGGTTTCTGTCAACGAAGATCGGCTGAAGCATAATGAGCTGTCATACTTGCCTTTATATTCGCACATGAGCCGGCTTCTATGGCTCAAAGGCATAATCCGCCATGAAATCCAGCAGCGGATCAGGTCCAGCCCGATTAAACCGTTGGCCATGAGAGCCCTGATTTTGGCATGAGCCGGCTCATATCTTGCGCGTTCTAAAGCTGGTAGTCGGCCAGGAAGCTCTGATGTTTTTGTGAGCCAGGAAGGGCGATAACCCGACAAAGGAAGCTCGTTCTCAGGAGAGGTGTCCTTGCAATAGAACCAGGTCCTGTTCCAGTCCTTGGTGTGACTCGGCATCTGTGTAGCTGGAAAGATGATATCCCTACGCCGTTGGATGGATATGCCTCCAAGTTCTAAGCTCGGGCCGGCTTTCACTTCAGTTTGCCGGTTAGCATAAAAGAATTCCCGAAAGAGTCCCACCGACGGCTTGATTTGAAGGTAAGCTTCATAGAGCACTTGGAAATTGCATATGTTTGAGACGGAATTGGGGGCCAAGTCTTGCGGGTGAAGCTTATAACAGTGAAGGACGTCCCAAAAGAATTTGGAGCCGGGAGGCATGAACCCTCGTTCAATATGGTCAGAGAACACCACCACTTCACCTTCTTGAGGTTTGGGTCGCGTCTCATCACCTGGAACCCGCCAGCTAATGGCTTACTTAGGAGGAAGAGTACCCGCGTGAACAAAATCCGACAAAAAGTCCTCCGTAATGCATGACCCAACCCAGTTGCATGAGTTGGACGCACGAGACATGTTGGCGGCTTAAGTGCTGTGCAAGATAAAAGGCGCGATGAGTCGAAGCGCAAGCAAATATTTTTGATGGCTTAAAAGTGTAAGGGTTCTAGGGATAAGGCTGAAGACCCGACTGATAAGAGCCGGAGGAGTTTGGCGACTCAACAGGGAAAAGGAAGATCGAAAAATTGACGAAGTCCTAAAAACAGATTCCGAAAGATGTCACTATATCTATGGATCTACAAAAGCAGAGAAAATGAATTTTATTTCTAACCTAGCGATGAACAACGGAGGAAAAAGAAAACGGACTAGGACCATCGAGGCCCGTGCATTACGCGTGGCCGACCCGCGTGCGGCAGCGGAGCGAAAGCGCATCCTAAAGACATTAGCGGCGTCGTAATGCGCTGGCGGTAACGGTGTTGGAGCCCAAACGATGGCAGCAGAGCACCGTTGAAAACCCTACTACGGTGGCGACCATCTAGGGAGCAGGAAAACTTACCGGAGACGGCGTGGCGGGGCGGATGGATCTCTGGTACGTTCAAGCTTATGTAGCGTCCAAGGTTGGGGACGATGTACGGACGGCGTCGGCGCAGATCTCGAAGGCGCTGGGGCGGCGACAGGAAGAAGACGAAGAAACAGAGGCACGGCGGGAGAATGGAAACCCCAACCCGCACGGGTCATATTTAAAAGGGGGTTAAGGAAGGCGCAAAAATCCAGGCGATGACACCGTTCGACCGAGGCGGACGCCTCGATTCTCGGGATGATAGTTAAGTGAAAGATTTGGTGACACGTCAGCAGATCTCATGACTTCACGCCGGTTCATTTCCGGGCGGCTCGCCAAAAGTGGAAGAGAAGGATGAAGTGAGCAAGCTCAGTTCAACCTGGGGCCTAATGTTGGGGATATGATCCGCCGAAGAGGCTCCGGGTCATGATATTGGCTCATGAACCGGCCCAAAGGTGAGTCATAATGTTAAGTGGCCCAGGAAGATAGGCGGCTCACGGTGTGGGCCGTACGACGGCCCGGACTGAGAAGACCCGGGCGTGCAAGCCGACTCACAGATGGCTTGGGCAAGAAGATAGAGAGAGACTCAGTTAGCAATTGTAATGACCCGGATGTTCTGACCTCTTATATAAAGGCATACCCGGGGTGACTTAGGGGACATGCAATCGAGAACTAGGTCAAGCTTTTAGTTCCTTGTAATCGATATGCAAGTAATACAAGCACAAGCAGGACATAGGCTGTTACCTCGATTTGAGGGGCCGAACCTGGGTAAACCCGTGTCTTTCGTCCCGATTAACCCCTTTGAGTCCACCTCATTGGCGATGGCCTCGAACCAAAGTCCGTTCACCCGGACATCTGCCGTGATGAAACCATGACAAGTATAGTAGATGTTGTTATAAGAATTATGCTTAAGATTTTTTTCTACAAATTGAATAAATGAATGAATCATGTAAAAAAATCTTATATGTGTATAGTGGATGTTAGATGAATGAATGAATCATGTTGAATTTTTATTTATTTATGCTTATGTTTATGCAATTTTATCTAGCCAACACCACTTGGGGACAACATCGACACTAGGTACTCCATGCTTGACCCTGCGTTCGACAAGGGCCATCATGCCCGTTTCATAGAGAACGGAGTGGTAAGTACTATGATCTAAATATTGAACCAAAGCTTTCGAATTGATGAAAATAAGTTACTGATTTTTGGCGTCCACATTTTCAAGATGCTTCTGCCACTGTGCATGAGGGCTCACACGAATGCCGTGAAGATGCAGTACGAAGACCGCTACGTGCCGTACTTCAGGAAAGCCCGACCGTTAGGTCTCGTCCTTGAGTTCAAGCCCGTGCCTCCGACGCTCGCCCACTCAGCTCTCACAACTTTGGTGGACCGGTGGCGGTTGATAACCCACAATGTAGGGGATCGCGACAGTCTTCGCGGGTAGTATTTCATCCTAATTTATTGGTTCGACACAAGGGGAGCCAAAGAATATTTATTTGCCTCGACAATTGAGTTGCCAATTTAACCGCACCTGGGATATCTCTCTACAACAAAGATTTAGTAGCACAACAAATAGTAGTAGCAAAAGTAACAGTAGTAGTGACAGTAGAAGTTTTGTAGCAGGTGTGACAGTAGCAATGGCAATAGTAACTTAGCAATATTCTGTATATGTAACGCATAGGCAGGTGGATCGGTGATGGATATTGATTTAGATGACATTGATCATATAACAGTTACACACTAGGGAGATACAGAACTAGCTCCAATTCATTAATGTAACGTAGGCATGTAATCCAAATATAGTCATACGTGCTTGTGATATGAACTTGCATGACATCTTTTGTACTACCCTCCCGTGGCAGCGGGGTCCTATTAGAAACTAAGGGATATTAAGGCCTCCTTTTAATAGAGAATCATAACAAAGCATTAACACATGGTGAATACATGAACTCCTCAAACTATGGCAATCGTCGAAGTTGCTGCCAAGTTTCTGTAAAGAGCACTGTGTGTCTTGGTGGTACCGAAGATTTTGTCCCGGTGACACCGAAATCCCTTTTTTGCTGAGGAATATATCTAAGGATTTCTCTATTCAAACTTTTGAAAATATTTGGATTTTGTGATGAGTCATCCCCTTCTACTCCACTATACTCTATTCACAGGGTCAGAGATGTCTGCTTCAGAGGACAGTCAGAATGATCACAGAGATCCAAGTGTTGATGCAGATCCATACACTAGTCTTAAGCCTAGCTCATTTTCAGATCCAGGCACCCCCGGTTCTCATGGGTTGTCCAAGGCTGCTACTAAGACCAGGAAGAAGCTGAACTCAGATGAGGAAGATTCTGATTTCGTGCTAGAGGAAGTTCTTGCCAAGAAGCAAGAGAAAGCTGCCACAAAGTCTTCCAATGAATCCACCTCTTCCAAGAGAGTAGTCATCAAATCATATCCCAGTGCTGAGGCTACAAGAGCACCTGAGAGTGCTAGGGCTACCATGACCATTGAGTCCCCAAAGAGGTCTTCACCGACGCGGTTCTCTTGACTCCTTCATCAGCTATAGGAGGAGATCAGGCCCAGAAGAACATTTAGCTATATCTCTTTGAACTTTTTGGTAACTTGTTGCCAAAGGGGGAGAAGTTGTATATAGATATTTAGGCTTCGAGTGAGAGAGCGTTTGGTTTTTATCGTTTTTCAAAAACAATTGATCTTTTGTGTTGGATTTTTTAAACTTTGCTTGTGTTTGATCATACGCTTAATGTGTGTTACTATCCATCTTCCTACAATTGTTCTCTTGACTCCTTCATCAGCTACAGGCGGAGATCAGCCCCAAAAGAACGTTTAGCTATATCTCTCTAAACTTTTTGGTAACTTGTTGCCAAAGGGAGAGAAGTTGTATATAGATATTTAGGCTTCGAGTGAGAGAGCGTTTGGTTATTATCGCTTTTCAAAAACAATTGATCTTTTGTGTTGGATGTGTTAAACTTTGCTTGTGTTTCATCATACACTTAATGTGTGTTTCTACCATTTTCCTATCCTTTTGATGTTTATGAGATGATCATTCACTTTGATTCATTGTGTTGTGCTATGATACTCACTCTTATTATTCTCGCACACCACCAAGTTGTATGTGATATGGAAGAATTGCCCCATGTACCTAATCGATTGTGCATTTGCATTCAAACGCAAATTCAAAATAATGCACAAATTTAGGGGTAGCTCTTGCTTATCACATACTTCTCAAAGTGATGATTATATTCACTAATTATCATTTATCGAAGCTTTGATCTGTATGTTTTCATCAATTACCAAAAAGGGGGAGATTGAAAGCACATTTGCTCCCTTGGTGGTTTTCGTAATTAATAACAACATATATGTCATTGAACTACTGTTTTCACTAAGCATATTTCAGGAAAGGTTCAAGGATGGGTTGGCAAAAGGATTGTGGAGAGACCCTTAGATGTAAGGAATGGATTGGAAAAGCTTCAAGCAAAGAAGAATCTCATATTACTTTGTGAGAAATCACTTTGAGTCATAGGAAAGCCAATACTATTAAACGGGGGTAAGGTAGTGTTGGTGAACAAAATGCTCATACGCGCACAAGTGATAGTCACCAAAAACATCCACAAAATCCTCCACAAAAGTCTGTCCAAAACCAAATATACAAAATCGGTGCAACCAGTTCTTCCCACTCGGTGCAACCGATTCCCATACTCAGGCAGAGTCCTACAAACCCCTAGCTTTTTGGTGCAACCGATTCTGAATTGGTGGAACCGAGTTCAGGTCGCAAACCTACTGATGTCTGTTGCATAAAATCAGAATTTCCGAGTTTTTGCTTCGGTGTCACCGAGTCTTGCCATTGTGACCGTTGCCCACTTTTTCGGTGCAACCGAGAAGTCTATATCGGTCTCACCGAGATTCAAAAGTTGCTACCTTTGAAGCAACTCGGTACCACCGAGATTCACACATTGGTGTCACCAAGTTGGACTTTTTAGGTGTAACCGTTGGAATTTTGGAGATGCCTATATATATCCATCCACCACCATTCACTCGAAAGAGAAGCACTCAGAACATATCCCCACTCATACCTACTGATTTTCTGAGAGAAAGCCACCTACTCATGTATTGAGATCATGCCAGTCCATTCCAACCATATGAATCTTGATCTCTAGCCTCCCCAAGTTGCTTTCCACCCAATCATTCTCTTCCACCAGAGCCAAATCTATGAGAGAGTGATTGTGTGTTGAGGAGTCTATCATCTTGAAGCAGAAGAGCAAGGAGATCATCGACATTATCGAGCCTATTACCTTTTGGAGGGTGGTGCCTCATAGATTTGTTAGGTGTCACTTGGAGCCTCCTACTCGTGTTGTGGAGTGAACGAAGAAGTTTGTAAGGGCAAGGAGATCGCCTACTTCGTGAAGATCTACCCCGAGTTTGGCTAGTCCTCCGTGGACGTAGGTCATCATGGTATAGTCAAGGTTGCTTATTCGTGGAATCCTCCATGGGTAGAGTCCTCCGTGGACTCTCACGACCATTACCCTCCGTGGGTTCAAGACTCCATGAACGTGGACATACGGTAGCACCACCTATCGGAAACACGGGAAAAATCATCGTGTCGCCAAATTGCGTTTGATCTTCCTACCCTTCCTTTACTGTTAATGCTTGTCTATACTTTACGCTTCTATACTCGTAGACATGCATGTGTAGGATGTGCTTGACTTGCTACAATTGCTAAAATCTGCCAACACTTAAAATTGGGAAAAAGTAGACTTTTAATTGGTCAAGTAGTCTAATCACCCCCACTCTAGACCTAATTTTGATCCTTCAAGAGGTATCAGAGCTTTGGTCTCCATTGCATTGGTTTCATAACCTAGGAGAGTATGGCATCTAGTGAGGGAAATTATCATCGTAGATGTCCGTACTTTGATGGCAGTAATTTTGCTAGTTGGAAGCACAAAGTGAAGATGTATATTCTTGGTCATAACCCCGCCGTTTGGGCTGTTGTTCGTGTTGGTTTGCAAGGTGAATTCTTTGTGTATGGAAGGGATCTGGAACGTGAAGCGACCGCAAAAGAATTGAAGATGTTGCAATGCAATGCTCAAGCATGTGACATTCTCTTCAACTGCTTATGCCCCAAAGAATTCAACAAAATCGGCCGTCTTGAGAATGCAAAAGAGATTTGGGATACTTTGGTTGATATGCATGAAGGTACCGAGTCCGTGAGAGAATCCAAGTTGGATGTTCTTCAAAGTAGGCTTGACAAGTTCAAGATGAAGGATGGTGAAGGAGTCTCTGAGATGTACCCTAGGCTAGCTCTCATCAACAATGAGATTGCTAGCTTAGGAAGCGAAGAAATGACCAACAAATTCATCATCAAGAAGATACTTTGAGCTTTGGATGATAGATATGACACCGTATGCACATTGATCCAAATGATGCCCAATGTAACATCCCAAAATTCCATTTTGGAATGTTATGAAATATAGCTATGCATCATCATCATCATTGCTTGAATGTATGGAATTGTTGAAATGCTTCTCCTGACTTTCTGAAAGCCCTTTCTATTTCCCCTATGTTGCTTTCACCTATTTGAAAACCTTGGAAAAAGTTCAAAATAAGAGGGGAGTAACATGACACTCCACACCAGGGTCATATTGGTGATATATTTGAACAATAAGAACCAGGGGGTCTTTTGAAAAATATTTGCAAAAGGTTTTAAAACCAAATAGGCAATTTCTGAAAATAATTATTTTTTCAAAGTATTCAAATGACAGAGGAAAAATGTTCATTGAATAGCATTAATTCTCCTGATCATTCTGATATATATATTGCCTATATTTGGAAATGTTTTGAATACTTTTAAAGAGGTTTTACTACTCTGGATATTAAAAAGGAAACATATTTGCATTTAAATGGGCCGGCCCACGGGCATTTACTCGCGAAGTTATTACGAGCCGGCCGACCGACGCACAGACACCGCCTCCGTCTCACTGATAGCGGGTCCCACCCGACCGTTCGCTGGATCGGCGCGGTCGCCTTCCACCTCGCGCGCGCGCCGCCCTCGCCGGTGATCTCGCCGTCGCGGATCTCCCTCCCCTTCCTTCCCCGACCTCTCTCGCGGCCTATTTAAGAGCGGACCCTCCTCCGCACTACATCCCCCTCCTAACCCCTCTCTCCCCTACACCAGAACGCCCACGCCCCCTCGCCGGACTTCGGTCACCGGCCGAACCTCTCCAAGCTCCTGCCCGTCGCCTCTGTCATCCCCACGCCTCTCCGACGCCACCTATCGACGCCGGACGCCAGCCGCAGTCGCCTGGACCCCTCCGCCGCCTCCCTCGACCACCGGAGCGACCTCCGACGACCTTTTTGACCACCGGCCGCCGCCATCCTCACCGGAGACCTCCTCCCTCCCCTTTGTAAGTCACCGGACTTCTCTGGACCGTCGGATCCGTAGCCAACGTATAGGATTAGATCGTTTTATTTCCCGAACCGGTATGTTGTAAGTTTCGGTCGCCCGCTCGAAACACCCGCGCGCACACTAGCCTAGCCAACCATCACTTGCCACGTAGCACTGACCGTTCGGTAGATTATTTTCTATTTTCTGTTTTGTTTTAGTTAACAGATTGTTTTCTAAATTTGTTTTGCTTATATATTTTAATTTTTTTAGTGTTTTTAGTTAATTCTTTTTGCATTAGATCACATATTTCATGTAGTTTCACCCTGTAGTCTTAGATTTTAATTTTGAACCCTAAAATTTGAATTTAATCAAATTTTCTCAAAATACTCAAATCTGAATAACTAGAGTTTAAAAATAGATTTTGATATGAATCTTTTTGCTACTGCTTGGTATTTGTTAGTACTATCATCATGCTTATTTTGAGGATTTTTAGGATGAATTTGTTTAGTGTTCTAGCTATAAACAGATTCTGCCTAGTAGTTAGTATAGTTTAGTTAATTTAGTTTTTAGTTAGTTTAAATCAGATTTGTTATAATTTGTTTTAGTAGGTTCTGTTGCTTAAACATTAGGTGTTTTACTTTCTGTTAATAAAAATATAAAATTGCTTAGTTTATTTCTTTATTGTTATAGGAATCTCAACTCATTTTCAACTAGGTATAATTTGTTATAAAACAAACTAGTTAGTAATAGTTTTCTTCTAACAAAGTTTTATATAATTAAATTCTGTTTTCTAAGAAGAGTTTTTAGGAAATTCTTTTTCTGTTAATATAATGTTTATTAATTTATAATAAGTTTTGTTTTACTCTTTGTTAGTAAAACTATAGTTACCTCATATAGTAGTGTTTATCAAAACTTTTAAAACCATACTAAGATTTTTCTTAAAACTTTAAATGGATTTAATTCTGTTATTAATAGAATATTTATTGTTTCCTTGCTGTCAACTATTGTTTTGTACATACAAGTAGTTTTATTATGTTAGTAGTGGTTTACCCATCACCTTTTTTTGAAAACAAAACTTTGTGTGATTTCTTGCTTATGATTTGTGCATTGTTTTGTCTTGATTGTTTACTAGTTCATTTCTGATTTTGTGAGTTACAAATAATTTTTGTTGTATGCTTATTGAGTGCTCTTGTTTGCTCCGTTAGATTATCCGGAGTGCGAAGCTTGTTACCTAGAGTCACTCGCGTACGAAGATCGTCAATCAGGCAAGTCACGTTGATCATCTTTACCCATGTTTTTATTTGCGTTAGTTCTACCATCCCCCCAATTGCATGCAAAGTAGGTAATTGGAAACTTGGTTACTGTTGTAGTATCATGTGGTAGGTACCCCCTCAACCCTTGACACATTGGCCTCGGGAAACGTTGTTTTACATTTTGCTATGCTACTAGTAGACGGGGTTGGTTGTGTGATTCATGAGAGTTGTGAGATTAATTACAAGACCTACATAATGATCAAGACTTCAAGACTCCAAGTTTTCAACTTACCTCTGGGTGGATGATGGTTGAACGGCACCCTGGAGAAACCAGTGGATTTGCCTAGGTGTTGCTGGAGATGGCCAGTATTCACGTGGAAAGGTCCACCCAGGCACAAAGAGATGGATGGATGCTTCAAGACCCAAGGCTTACCTGCACAGCCACAAGTCATTATGAGCTCTGGCTTGGTTGGATATCATGGTGACCCTGGACAGGCGGTGCTACAAGATGTAGATGAACGGTAGGAAAGGATGGGCACCGACAGAGTCGCAGGGAAACCCTTTGGAAGATCATGTTTTGGTCATCCGTTTCTCAAACACTATGAAGTGCGGGAAATCAAACGGACGCGACCAAATCTTGTGGGGAACATGTGCAAAACTCTGCAGAGTACTCAACCTAATCGATTAGCTGTGTCCACGGTCATGGACGACTTGAGCCAAAGGAACTGAAACTTCCGGAAACCCTCAACACAATTAATATGATGATGTGGGTATTAATAACTTGGGTATGAGAATTGGTTGGTGGAACCATCTCATTAATCAACCAACTTAGTAATAATTTTGCTTAGACCTCTCTTGATGTAGAAAAAATTGGCTTTACGCAAAAACTTATTACCCCACCTGACATATATGCATATAGATTAGATGATTATCTTTTCACCCCTCTCTTGTGACTTTGCCGGCATATTCCATATGCTGACCTACACGGCTGCAACGTATCATGTTGCAGAGTACTTTTCCGACCAGGAGTGAGGATACGCTCTACGCTCGGTGAGATGCCCTTGGAGTCAGATGGACTCATCTACCTTCGATGCTTCCGCAAGATTTAGATATTCTCATGAGTTGGCCTTCAGCCACTTTATTGTAATCTTTATTGTAATAAAGGATTCGATATGAGATTTATGATTAATAAATGCTGTGTGATTTCCCTTTGATATATACATTGATGTACCGTGTGTGTACCAGCATGATCTTGGGATGGTAAGGAAACACCGGAGATTCGACCTTTCAGGTCGGGTCACTACACCTAACTACAAAGATCTCAAGCCAACGTAAGTGATTGGAAGGATTGTTGCTCATGAGATGACACTCAAAGACAAGGAAGAGCTTCACAACAATTCTAGCGCAAATGGAATAAAACCTTCGGAAGAAATTTTTCTGGAAGGAAACAAATCAACCAGCCTTGGAGTGCACGCCAGGGCACCTGCCAGGGAGTCACAAGCCTGGTAGGCGCGCCCCCTGGCCGCGCCTAGCAGGCTTGCCATCTCCCAGCAGGTATCCTAACCCTATTCTTTGTCCTATAAATTCCCAAATATTTCCCCAAAATCCAAAAGAGCCACGCAAATACTTTTCCACTGACAGAAGAATCTGTTCCCGAGAGATCCTATCTTGGAGCCTTTTTCGGTAATCTGTCGGAGGGGGTTTCGATCACGGAGGGCATCTACATCAACTCCATTGCCCCTCTGATGATGCGTGAGTAGTCCACCACAGACCTACGGGTCCATAGCTAGTAGCTAGATGGCTTCTTCTATGTCTTTGATCTTCAATACCATGTTCTTTATGATCTTCATGGGGATCTATCCGATGTAATCTTCTTTTGTCGTGTGTTTGTCAAGATCTGATGAATTGTGGGTTTATGTTCAGATTATCCATGAATCTTATTTGAATCTTCTCTGAATTCTTATAAGCATGATTCCATATCCTTGTAAGTCTCTTCGAGTTATTGGTTTGGTTTGTCCAACTAGATTGGTAATTCTTGCAATGGGAGAAGTGCTTGGTTTTGGGTTCAATCTTGCGGTGTCCTCACCCAGTGACATAGTAGGGGTAGCGAGGCATGTATTGTATTGTTGCTATCAAGGGTAACAACATGGGTTTTTCATCATATTGCTTGATTTTATCCCTCTACATCATGTCATCTTTCTTAATGCGTTACTCTGCTCTTCATGAACTTAATACTCTAGATGCAGGCATGAGTCGGTCGATGTGTGGAGTAATAGTAGTAGATGCAGAATCGTTTCGGTCTACTTGATACGAACATGATTACTATATGCATAATCATTGCCTTGGATAACTACATGATTATTCTCTTTTCCATCAATTGCTTGACAGTAATTTGTTTACCCACCATGATATTTTCCTTCAAGAGAGAGCCTCTAGTGAAATCTATGGCCCCGGGTCTACTTTCCATAACATATTTTCAAATCTATAAACCCAAAATACCCAAAATACTTTTTTGCAATTTATTTACCTTTTATTTTTGTTCTCGTTTACATCTATCTCTATCGGATCTAATCCTTGCAAATAACCGTGAAGTGATTGATAACCCCTTTATAGCGTTGGGTGCAAGAGTTTGGTTATTTGTGTAGGTGCATCCATTGGTGACTTGCTTGTTCCTCCTACTGGATTGGTACCTTGGTTCTAAACAACTGAGGGAAATACTTATCTGTTTCGTTGCATCACCCTTTCCTCTTCAAGGGAAAACCAACACAAGCTCAAGAGGTAGCAAGAAGGATTTCTGGCGCCGTTGCCGGGGAGGATACACATCAAGCCTACCAAGTACCCATCAGAAACTCATATCTTGCATTTACATTATTTGCCATTTGCCTCTCATTTTCCTCTCTCCCACTTCTAAAACGATTTTTAGAAAATACCAAAATGATTTGCCTTTTTATTCGCCCTTCTTTCGTTTGCCTTTCGTTTAATTGTGTGCTTGATTGCTTGCATTGCCACCATGTCGGAATCTAGGGATGCTTTTAATGAAAAGGATAGTAATAATCTTGAGGGGAATTTTGATGACATGGCTAATAACAACCCTAAAAAAGAAACCACTATCATTCATACAATTTTTTTTGCATAGGTAATGGTATTATCATTGGAAAAGGTGTTATTCAAGATTTTTTTACTTGTGCGGGAACGCTTCCTACCTTAGGAGGTTCCATTCTCAATAAAACTAATAGTCTTGCGGATGCTATAACTTTGTTAATAATTGAACTTGAGAGGCAATTCATTCATATGCACCCTTGCATACAAAGGATTTTTCTTGAGTTCTCTAATATTCAACATTCCTCTGTTAAGCGTGCCGCTACTATATTCCTAGCCCACGAGTTTAGATTTATCATGAAAGAGGCTAGTGAAATTTTTGCTCATTATAAAATTAATGGTGGATGTACTCCCATTGAGGATATTCTTTTTAATCAAGAAGAGAAAAATGAGATTACAATCTCCAGATTATGTTGCTTATAATGATAATTTGAGAAAAAGGGTCCCTACCGAGGTTTTGGTTGATAAGATTTCTGAACTCAATGATAATTTTGCTATACGAAATAATGGATTATAGTTCATTCTTAGAAAAAGGCTTATGATCTTTACCCAAAGGAAAGCTTATAATGATGAATTGATTATACACTATAAGGGACCAAAGGAGGAACCTATCCCTCCCGCACTTGATCTTAAGGATCCTTATCCTATTAAATTCAGCCCTTTCAATTATTTTTGCTTGCCATAAAGGAATTTTCTTGCTAAAAGAAGGGATTATGAGATGAGCATGGATTATCTCCCTTATTATTATGACAATACCTAGATCTATTGCGTTTTGCCTAGCTAGGGGCGTTAAACAATAATGCTTGTTGGGAGACAACCCAATTTTATTTTCGTGTTCTGTTTTGCTTCTATTTTTGAGTGTTTCCCACATTATTACTTCTGTAATAATTGTGTTTTGGTGTTTTAATGTCACATACCTAGTTGACATTGCTCAGGTTAGCATGTGGTGTGCATCATGTTTTGATTTTGCATCAATTTGAAATGGGAGCAACATAAACCCTAGCACCTCACCTGAATAAAACCAATTCAACTGTGGTAAAAAGTCAATGAATCCAAAATGCCCATAAAAATGCCCCCATGTCTGATAAATGCTGACATTAATATATCAGGGGACATTCTAATTTTTAGAACATATGTGTCATTTTAAAATAAATAATAAGCTTCTTAACATGCCAAATAAAGCATCCCCATCCCCATTGCGACGGGGATAGGCTCGCAGAACCGTCCCCATTGCTCTATCCCTCTTGCTTTTGCCCGCTTCTCTCTCTCCCCCTCTGCCTCGCCATGGACGCCGCCTTCTTCCCGCCATATCCGCCGTTCCAGCCGCTCCCCCTCGCTCCCGAGCCCCCTAATCACCCTACCTCGACGCCCTCTTCCTCCTCGCCGAGCCACACGTCACCAAAAGCTCTCCATCTCCGCATCACCGTCATCTTCAACCTCAGGCCGACGGCGAAGAAGTGAAGGTCGCCACCGCTCCAGGCCTTTCTCGAGCCCACTCTCGACGCCTCTCTAACCGTCGTGAGCCCCTGTCCCTTTTCCCCCTCTTTCCTCTGTCGCTAGCACACTCTAGCGCCGTTTCACCTCGGGCCCGAGAGCTTCTCGCCATTGGCGAGGACATGGTCATTGCTGCGGTGGCCCAATCTCGCACCTGAGCACGTAGGCTTGCTTAAGAGAGCCCCAGGGAGCCCTAGGAGCCATTAGCTGGCCCGCTTGAGCTCCGGCTCGATGAGCCCGTGCTCGCCTCAGCTCCGCAGCCGCCGCGCTCAACGCCAGCGTCGACTCCAGCCATCCCAGCCCCTCGGGTGAGTTGGGTTTGACGCGCGCGAGCATGCTGGGCCGATCGATGCCCTCCGCCATCCATTTGGTCGTCGGAGGAGAGTTTCTTACCCCCTCCGCCGTCCCTGATGTCGCCGACGGCTCAACGCCGGCAAGTCAGCCCATTTGACCACGGGGTTGACCCCCCTGGTCAACTAGCAAGTGGGCCCGGCCCTGTCAGGTTTAATTAACTTAGGAAATCAATTAATTATTTTAATTAACCTAAACACCCACTGACAGGTGGGCCTAGCTTAACTAATTACTAATTATGAATTTAATTAAATCTAATTAGGGTCGGGGTCACTCACCAGTGGACCCCAATGGCCAGGTTTGACCTGTCAATGGGCTGTTGACCTGCTAACATCATGCTAATGTCATGATGATGTATTAAAGGAATTCCTAATTTAAATTAATTCCAGAAAATATTTAAAACTTAGAAAAATCATAGAAATTAATCTGTAACTTAGATCGAAATAATTTACATATGAAAATTTATCAAAAAAATCATATGAATCCAATGATGCTGTTATCATGCATGTTAGATCAACCTATGTAGATGAAAATTGACATTTAGCAATAGGTCAATATATGGAATTTTAAATGGAGAAGGATTTTGAACCTATATTCAAATCCACTCCATCTAACTTGAATAATAGTGGCATTAGCTCATCCATTCATGTTGCCATGTCATGATCATGCATCATATTGCTGCACTTGCCGTGTATTGATTGTTACCTATCTGCATTGCGGTAGGCTCTGCTTCTGAGGATACCCCCGAGTATACCAACGAAGGAGAGTACCCTCCCCTTTCCCAGCAAGGCAAGCAACCCCATTGATCATTCCGATATCATCCCATTCTCTCGCTCCTGCTCTTGTTTATTGCATTTGGATGAATGTTCAATTGCTTGTCATATGCGGTAGATGAACCCATTCCTCTGCATGACCTGTCATTGTGACAGTAAATAGCTAAACCTTGCAACCTATCATACCTGGTAGATGCTTGAGCCATAATGTGCTTTACCCACTTTGCTTGCTATGCTTGCTATGCTTAGAGTTGTGTCAGGTCTGATTCATCTGGGTGATGAACTAGAGTGAAACGGTATTGTTCTGATATTATGAGCTAAATGATGAACCCGATTTGGTAAAGGTAGCGATGAGAGGCTATGTAGGAGTACATAGCGGGTTGCCTCATTGGGACCATTCTTAGGAACCGAGTTTCGTGTTTGTGATCCAAGGCTAGTTACTACCACATGTTGGGTTCCGGTAACTCGACCCCTCTCGACTTATTAATCGCTTAGTCCATGGTCCACCAGTTGCAAGTAGTTTCTGTTGTTTATAGTATGCCGGAGGCCGTGCATAACGTTGACCCTAGGGCTGGGCTACGACGCGGTAGGCAGTGGCACAGTGTACCAAGGGTCACCCGAATGGTGAGCTTGGGAACCCTGCGCACATCGTCTGGGGCTGTATCGGAAACTTTGGCTGGACTTCCGTGCGGGTTCAGTCTCAAATAGGCGATAGCCTGGACTGGAGGTCTTGTGTGATTGATGGTCGTGTTGGAAATATTCCCTAGAGGCAATAATAAAATGGTTATTATTGTATTTCCTTATTCATGATAATTGTCTATTGTTCATGCTATAATTGTGTTAACCGGAAACCGTAATGCATGTGTGAATACATAGACCACAACATGTCCCTAGTGAGCCTCTAGTTGGCTAGCTCGTTGATCAATAGATGGTCACGATTTCATGACCATGGACATTGGATGTCGTTGATAACGGGATCACATCATTAGGAGAATGATGTGATGGACAAGACCCAATCCTAAGCATAGCACAAGATCGTTTAGTTCGTCTGCTAAAGCTTTTGTAATGTAGTATCATTTCCTTAGGCCATGAGATTGTGCAACTCCTGGATACCATAGGAATGCTTTGGGCGTGCCAAATGTCACAACGTAACTGGGTGGCTATAAAGGTGCACTACGGGTATCTCTGAAAGTGTCAATTGGGTTGGCATGAATCGAGTCTGGGATTTGTCACTCCGTGTGACGGAGAGGTATCTCTGGGCCCACTCGGTAAGACATCATCATAAGGAGCTCAATGTGACTAAGGAGTTAGCCACGTGATGATGTGTTATGGAACGAGTAAAGAGACTTGCCGGTAACGAGATTGAACAAGGTATAGGGATACCGACGATCGAATCTCGGGCAAGTATCATATCGGTAGATAAAGGGAATTCTATACGGGATTTATTGAATCCCCGACATCGTGGTTCATCCGATGAGATCATCATGGAGCATGTGGGAGCCAACATGGGTATCCAGATCCCGCTGTTGGTTATTGACTGGAGAGGTTTCTCGGTCATGTCTACGTGCCTCCCGAACCCGTAGGGTCTACACACTTAAGGTTCGATGACGCTAGGGTTATAGGGAAATAGTGTACGTGGTTACCGAAGGTTGTTTGGAGTCCTAGATAAGATCCCGGATGTCACAAGGAGTTATAGAATGGTCCAGAGGTAAAGATTCATATATAGGAAGTGAGGTTTTGGTCACCGGAAGTGTTTCGGGGATTACCGGTAACGTACCGGGACCACGGGAAGGGTTCCGGGGGTCCACCAAGTGGGTCCACCAGCCCCAGAGGGGCGCATGGGCCACAATTGGGAGGGAACCAGACCCTAGGTGGGCTAGTGTGCCCCACACAAATGCCCAAGGCATAGAAAGGGAGGAGAGGGGTCAAACCCTAGGCTCAGATGGGCCTAAGGCCCACCTAGGGCGCCGGCCTCCCCTCTCTCCCTTTGGCCGCCGCACCAGATGGGATCTAGGGCTGCCGCCGGCCCTTAGGGTGGGAACCCTAGTGAGAAGCCTCCCTTCTCCTCCTCCTATATATAGTGGAGGGTTTTGGGGCTGCCAGACACATGAGTTCTTCCTCTCTTGGCGCAGCCCAACCCTTCCTCTTCCTCGTTATCCGTAGTGCTTGGCGAATCCCTACCGGAGACCACGCAGCTCCACCGTCACCACGCCGTCGTGCTGACGGAGCTCTCCCTCAACCTCTCCTTCCTCCTTGCTGGATCAAGGCATAGGAGACGTCACCAGGCTGCACGTGTGTTGAACGCGGAGGCGTCGTTGTTCGGCGCTTAGATCGGATTCCACCGCGGTCTGAATCGTTGCGAGTATGACACCACCAACCGCGTTCTAGTAATGCTTCCACTTTGCGATATTCAAAGGTATGAAGATGCACTCTCACCTTACTCGTTGCTGGTTTCTCCATAGATGGATCTTGGTGAACACGTAGGAATTTTTATGATTTACTACTAGGTCTCCCAACAGTGGCATCATGAGCTAGGTCTATGCGTAGAATCTATGCACGAGTAGAACACAAAGTTGTTGTGGGCATCGATCATGTTAATTTGCTTACCACTACTAGTCTTATCTTGATTCGGCGGTATTGTGGGATGAAGCGGCCCGGACCAACTTTACACGTACGCTTACGTGAGACCGGTTCCACCATCTAACATGCACTTGTTGCATAAGGTGGCTAGCGGGTGTCTGTCTCTCCCACCTTAGTCGGACCGGATTCGATGAAAAGGGTCATTATGAAGGGTAAATAGCAATTGGCATATCACATAGTGGTTTTGGCGTAGGTAAGAAACATTCTTGCTAGAAACCTATAGCAGCCACGTAAAAACTTGCAACTACAAATTTGAGGACATCTAACTTGTTTTTGCAGCATATGCCTTGTGATGTGATATGGCCAAAGGATGTGATGTGATGCATTGTGATGTATGAGATTGATCATGTTCTTGTAATAGGATTCACGACTTGCATGTCGATGAGTATGACAACCGACAGGAGCCATAGGAGTTGTCTTATTTTATTGTATGACCTGCGTGTCAATCATAAACGCCATGTAATTACTTTGCTTTATTGATAATCGTTAACCATAGTAGTAGAAGTAATAGTTGGCGAGACAACTTCATGAAGACACGATGATGGAGATCATGGTGTCGTGCCGGTGACAGTGATGATCATGGTGCCCCGAAGATGGAGATCAAAGGAGCAAGATGATATTGGCCATATCATGTCACTATATTGATTGCATGTGATGTTTATCATGTTTACATCTTATTTTCTTAGAACGACGGTAGTAAATAAGATGATCTCTCAATAAAATTTCAAGAAATGTGTTCACCCTAACTGTGCACTGTTGCTAAGGATCGTTGTTCCGAAGCACCACATGATGATCGGGTGTGATCGGTTCTAAGGTTCGCATACAACGGGTGTAAGCCAGATTTACACACGCGATACACTTAGGTTGACTTGACGAGCCTAGCATGTACAGACATGGCCTCGAAACACGGAAGACTGAAAGGTCGAACATGAGTCGTATAGAAGATATGATCAACATGGAGATGTTCACCATGGATGACTAGTCCGTCTCACGTGATGACCGGACACGGGCTAGTTGACACGGATCATGTGTCACTTGGATGACTAGAGAGATGTCTATCTAAGTGGGAGTTCATTAAATAATTTGATTATGTGAACTTAATTATCACGAACTTAGTCTAAAATTGCCTTTACAATCTATATTGTAGATCCAATGGCCAACGCTAATGTCACCCTCATCTTCAACGAGTTCCTAGAGAAAACCAAGCTGAAAGATGATGGAAGCAACTATGCGGACTGGGTCCGTAGCTTGAGGATCATCCTCATAGCTTCCAAGAGATTGCATGTCCTTGATGCACCGCTAGGTGACCCACCCATCTGACCCACCCCACAAATGCCCAAGGTGCAGCAAGGGAGGAGAGGGGGCAAACCCTAGGCTCATATGGGCCTAAGGCCCACCTAGGGCACCGGCCTCCCCTCTCTCGGCCGCCGCACCAGATGGGATCTAGGGCTGCCGCCGGCCCTTAGGGTGGGAACCCTAGTGAGCAGCCCTCCCTCCTCCTCCTCCTATATATAGTGGAGGGTTTTGGGGCTGCCAGACACATGAGTTCTTCCTCTCTTGGCGCAGCCCAACCCTTCCTCTTCCTCGTTATCCGTAGTGCTTGGCGAAGCCCTGCCGGAGACCACGCAGCTCCACCGTCACCACGTCGTCGTGCTGACGGAGCTCTCCCTCAACCTCTCCTTCCTCCTTGCTGGATCAAGGCGTAGGAGACGTCACCAGGCTGCACGTGTGTTGAACGGGGAGGCGCCGTTGTTCGTCGCTTAGATCGGATTCCACCGCGATCTGAATCGTTGCGAGTACGACTCCACCAACCGCTTTCTAGTAACACTTCCCCTTTGTGATCTTGAAAGGTATGAAGATGCACTCTCACCTTACTCGTTGCTAGTTTCTCCATAGATGGATCTTGGTGAACACGTAGGAATTTTTATGATTTACTACTACGTCTCCCAACAGTGGCATCATGAGCTAGGTCTATGCGTAGAATCTATGCACGAGTAGAACACAAAGTTGTTGTGGGCGTCGATCATGTTAATTTGCTTACCACTACTAGTCTTATATTGATTCGGCGGTATTGTGGGATGAAGCGGCCCGGACCAACTTTACACGTACGCTTACGTGAGACCGGTTCCACCACCTAACATGCACTTGTTGCATAAGGTGGCTAGCGGGTGTCTGTCTCTCCCACCTTAGTCGGATCGGATTCGATGAAAAGGGTCCTTATTAAGGGTAAATAGCAATTGGAATATCACATAGTGGTTTTTGCGTAGGTAAGAAACGTTCTTGCTAGAAACCTATAGCAGCCACGTAAAAACTTGCAACTACAAATTAGAGGACGTCTAACTTGTTTCTGCAGCATATGCCTTGTGATGTGATATGGCCAAAGGATGTGATGTGATGCATTGTGATGTATTAGATTGATCATGTTCTTGTAATAGGATTCATGACTTGCATGTCGATGAGTATGACAACCGACAGGAGCCATAGGAGTTGTCTTATTTTATTGTATGACCTGTGTGTCAATCATAAACGCCATGTAATTACTTTCCTTTATTGATAATTGTTAACCATAGTAGTAGAAGTAATAGTTGGCGAGACAACTTCATGAAGACACGATGATGGAGATCATGATGATGGAGATCATGGTGTCGTGCCGGTGACAGTGATGATCATGGTGCCCCGAAGATGGAGATCAAAGGAGCAAGATGATATTGGCCATATCATGTCACTATATTGATTGCATGTGATGTTTATCATGTTTACATCTTATTTGCTTAGAACGACGGTAGTAAATAAGATGATCTCTCAATAAAATTTCTAGAAATGTGTTCACCCTAACCGTGCACTGTTGCTAAGGATCGTTGTTCTGAAGCACCACATGATGATCGGGTGTGATAGGTTCTAACGTTCGCATACAACAGGTGTAAGCCAGATTTACACACACGATACACTTAGGTTGACTTGATGAGCCTAGCATGTACAGACATGGCCTCGAAACACGGAAGACTGAAAGGTCGAACATGAGTCGTATAGAAGATACGATCAACATGGAGATGTTCACCATGGATGACTAGTCCGTCTCACGTGATGATCGGACACGGGCTAGTTGACACGGATCATGTGTCACTTGGATGACTATAGAGATGTCTATCTAAGTGGGAGTTCATTAAATAATTTGATTATGTGAACTTAATTATCATGAACTTAGTCTAAAATTGCCTTTACAATCTATATTGTAGATCCAATGGCCAACGCTAATGTCACCCTCAAATTCAACGAGTTCCTAGAGAAAACCAAGCTGAAAGATGATGGAAGCAACTATGCGGACTGGGTCCGTAGCTTGAGGATCATCCTCATAGCTTCCAAGAGATTGTATGTACTTGATGCACCACTAGGTGACCCATCCATTTTCCCAGCGAACCAAGACGTCATGAACGCTTGGCAGTCATGCTGTGATGATTACTCCCTTGTTCAGTGCAGCATGCTTTACAGTTTAGAACCAGGGCTTTTGAGCAACATGGAGCATATGAAATGTTCCAAGAGCTGAAACTGGTTTTCCAAGCTCATGCCCGGGTCGAGAGATATGACGTCTCCGACAAGTTCTTCAGCTGTAAGATGGAGGAGAATAGTTCTGTCAGTGAGCACATCCTCAAGATGTCTGGGCTACACAACCGCTTGACTCAGCTGGGAGTTAATCTCCCGGATGACTCGGTCATTGACAAAATCCTCCAATCGCTTCCACATAGCTACAAGAGCTTTGTGATGAACTACAACATGCATGGTATGGAGAAGTCCATTCCTGAGTTGTACTCGATGCTGAAATCAGCGGAGGTCGAGATAAAAAAGGAGCATCAAGTGTTGATGGTGAATAAGACCAATAGTTTCAAGAAAGTCAAGGGTAAGAAGAACTTCACGAAGGACGACAAAGCTGTTGCCGCGCCCGGTAAGCAAGTTGCCGGGAAGAAGAACAAGAATGGACCCAAGCCTAAGACTGAGTGTTTTTATTGCAAGGGTACCGGTCACTGGAAGCGGAACTGCCCCAAGTACTTAGCGGATAAGAAGGTCGGCAACGTTAAAGGTATATGTGATATACTTGTTATTGATGTGTACCTAACCAGCGCTCGTAGTAGCTCCTGGGTATTTGATACCGGTGCAGTTTCTCACATTTGTAACTCCAAGCAGGAGCTACGGAATAAGCGGAGGCTGGCAAAGGACGAGGTGACGATGCGCGTCGAGAATGGTTCCAAGGTCGATGTGATCGCCGTCGGCACGCTACCTATACATCTACCTTCGGGATTAGTTTGAAACCTTAATAATTGTTATTTAGTACCAGCTTTGAGCATGAACATTGTATCTGGATCTCATTTGATGCGAGATGGCTACTCATTTAAATCTGATAATAATGGTTGTTCTATTTATATGAGAGAAATGTTTTATGGTCATGCTCCGCTGGTCAATGGTTTATTTTTTGATGAATCTCGAACGTGATGTTACACATGTTCATAGTGTAAGTACCAAAAAGTGTAAGGTTGATAACGATAGTCCCACTTACATGTGGCAATGCCGCCTTGGTCATATGGTGTCAAACGCATGAAGAAGCTCCATGCTGATGGACTTTTGGAGTCTCTTGATTTTGAATCATTTGACACATGCGAACCATGCCTCATGGGCAAGATGACCAAGACTCCGTTCTCCGGAACAATGGAGCGAGCAACTGACTTGTTGGAGATAATAAATACCGATGTATGCGGTCCAATGAGCGTCGAGGCTCGCGGTGGCTACCATTATGTTCTCACCCTCACTGATGACTTGAGCAGATATGGGTATGTCTACTTAATGAAACACAAGTCTGAAACCTTTGAAAGGTTCAAGGAATTTTAGAGTGGGGTAGAGAATCAACATGACAGGAAAATAAAGTGCCTACGATCTAATCATGGCAAATAGTATTTAAGCCACAAGTTTGGCACGCACCTAAGGAAATGTGGAATTGTTTCAGAACTCACGCCGCCTGGCACACCTCAGCGAAATGGTGTGTCTGAACGTCATAATCACACTCTATTGGATATGGTGCGATCTATGATGTCTCTTACCAACTTACCGCTATCATTTTGGGGATATGCATTAGATACTGCCGCATTCACTTTAAATAGGGCACCGTCTAAATCCGTTGAGATGACACCATATGAATTATGGTTTGGAAAGAAACCTAAGATGTCGTTTCTAAAGGTTTGGGGATGCGATGCTTATGTGAAGAAACTTCAACCTGAGAAGCTCGAACCCAAAGCGGAAAAGTGCGTCTTCATAGGATATCCCAAAGAGACTATTGGGTATACCTTCTACCTCAGATCCGAAGGCAAAGTCTTTGTTGCCAAGAATGGATCCTTTCTCGAGAAAGAGTTTTTCTCGAAAGAATTAAGTGGGAGGAAAATAGAACTTGATGAGGTAATTGTACCTCCACTCAAACCGGAGAGTAGCGCAACACAGGAAGTTATTTCTATGGAGCCTGCACCGGCTAGAGAGGAAGTTAATGATGATGATCACGAAACTTCAGATCAAGTTACTATTGAATGTCGAAGGTCCACTAGGACATGTTCCGCACTAGAGTGGTACGACAACCATGTCTGGAGATCATGTTGTTGGACAATGGTGAACCTTCAAACTATGAAGAAGCGACGACGGGCCCGGATTCCAAAAAATGGTTTGAAGCCATGAAATCCGAGATATGATCCATGTATGAGAACAAAGTATTGGCTTTGGTGGACTTGCCTGATGATAAGCGAGCCATTAAAAATAAATGGATCTTTATGAAGAAGACTGACGCGGATGGTAATGTGACCGTCTATAAGGCTCGGCTTGTCGGTAAGGGTTATCGACAAGTTTAGAGTTGACTATGATGAGACTTTCTCACCCGTAGCGATGCTGAAGTCCGTCCGAATGATGATAGCAATTGCCGCATTTTATGATTATGAGATCTGGCAAATGGACGTCAAAACGACATTCCTTAATGGCTTCCTTAAGGAAGACCTGTATATGATGCAGCCGTTAGGTTTTGTCGATCCTAAAGATGCTAACAAAGTATGCAAGCTCCAGCGCTCCATCTATGGGCTGGTGCAAGCATCTCGGAGTTGGAACATTCGCTTTAATGAGGTGATTAAAGCGTTTGGATTTATACATGTTTATGGAGAACCCTGTATTTACAAGAAAGTGAGTGAGAGCTCTGTAGCATTTCTCATATTATATGTGGATGACATATTGTTGATGGGAAATGATATAGAAATCTTGGAAAGTGTAAAGGCCTGCTTGAATAAATGTTTTTCAATGAAGGACCTTGGAGAAACTGCTTACATATTAGGCATCAAGATCTATAGAGATAGATCGAGACACCTCATAGGTCTTTCACAAAGCACATACCATGACAAGATATTGAAGAAGTTCAATATGGATCAGTCCAAGAAGGGGTTCTTGCCTATGTTACATGGTGTGATATTGAGTATGACTCAATGCCCGACCACGACAAAGGATAGAGAAGAGATGAGTGTCATCCCCTATGCTTCAGCCATAGGCTCTATTATGTATGCCATGCTGTGTACCAGGCCTGATGTGAACCTTGGCATAAGTTTGGTAGGGAGGTACCAAAGTGATCCCGGAGCGTAACACTAGACAGCGGTCAAGAATATCCTGAAGTACTTGAAAAGGACAAAGGACATGTTTCTCGTATATGGAGGTGCCGAAGAGCTCGTCGTAAAGGGTTACGTCAATGCTAGCTTTGACACAGATCCGGATGACTCCAAGTCACAAACTAGATACGTGTATATTTTGAACGGAGGGGCAGTCAGCTGGTGCAGCAGCAAGGAAAGCGTCGTGGCGACATCTACATGTGAAGCGGAGTATATAGCTGCTTCGGAAGCAGCAAATGAAGGAGTCTGGATGAAGGAGTTCATCACCGACCTAGGACTAATTCCCAATGCATCGGGCCTGATGACTCTATTCTGTGACAACACTAGAGCTATTGCCCTTGCCAAGGAGCCCAGGTTTCACAAGAAGACAAGACACATCAAGCGCCATTTCAACTCTATCCGTGATTACATTCATGAGGGATATATAGATATTTTTAAAGTACATATGGATCTAAATGTCGTAGATCCGTTGACTAAACCTTTCTCACGAGCGAAACATGATCAATGCCAGAATGCTACGGGTGTTCGATTTATCACAATGTAACTAAATTATTGACTCTAGTGCAAGTGGGAGACTGTTGGAAATATGCCCTAGAGGCAATAATAAAATGGTTATTATTGTATTTCCTTGTTCATGATAATTGTCTATTGTTCATGCCATAATTGTGTTAATCGGAAACCGTAATGCATGTGAATACATAGACCACAACATGTCCCTAGTGAGCCTCTAGTTGTCAAGCTCGTTGATCAATAGATGGTCACGGTTTCATGAAAACAGAGATTGGATGTCATTGATAATGGAATCACATCATTAGGAGAATGATGTGATGGACAAGACCCAATCCTAAGCATATCACAAGATCGTGTAGTTCGTCTGCTAAAGCTTTTGTAATGTCAAGTATCATTTCCTTAGACCATGAGATTGTGCAACTCCTGGATACCGTAGGAATGCTTTGGGTGTGCCAAACATCACAACGTAACTGGGTGGATATAAAGGTGCACTACGGGTATCTCCGAAAGTGTTTGTTGGGTTGGCATGAATCGAGACTGGTATTTGTCACTCCGTGTGACGGAGAGGTATCTCTGGGCCCACTCGGTAAGACATCATCATAATGAGCTCAATGTGACTAAGGATTTAGACACGGGATGATGTGTTACAGAACGAGTAAAGAGACTTGCCGGTAACGAGATTGAACAAGGTATAGGGATACCGACGATCGAATCTCGGGCAAGTATCATACCGGTAGACAAAGGGAATTGTATATGAGATTTATTGAATCCCCGACATCGTGGTTCATCCGATGAGATCATTGTGGAGCATGTGGGAGCCAATATGGGTATCCAGATCCCGCTGTTGGTTATTGACCGGAGAGGTGTCTCGGTCATGTCTACGTGCTTCCCAAACCCGTAGGGTCTGCACACTTAAGATTCGATGACGCTAGGGTTATAGGGAAATAGTGTACGTGGTTACCGAAGGTTGTTCGGAGTCTCGGATGAGACCCCGGACGTCGTGAGGAGTTCCAAAATGGTCCGAAGGTAAAGATTCATATATGGAAGTAAGGTTTTGGTCACCGGAAGTGTTTCTGGGATTACCGGTAACGTACCGGGACCACCGGAAGGGTTTTGGGGGTCCACCAAGTGGGGCCACCAGCCCCAGAGGGGTGCATGGGCCACAAGTGGGAGGGAACCAGCCCCTAGGTGGGCTGGTGAGCCCCCCACAAGGGCCCGAGGCACAGCAAGGGAGGAGAGGGGGCAAACCCTAGGCTCAGATGGGCCTAAGGCCCACCTGGGGCGCCGGCCTCCCCTCTCTCCCTTTGGCCGCCGCACCAGATGGGATCTAGGGCTGCCGCCTGCCCCTAGGTTGGGAACCCTAGGGCGCAGCCCTCTCTCCTCCTCCTCCTATATATAGTGGAGGGTTTTGGGGCTGCCAGACACATGAATTCTTCCTCTCTCGGCGCAGCCCTACCCTTCCTCTTCCTCGTTCTCCGTAGTGCTTCGCGAACCCTTGCCGGAGACCATGCAGCTCCACCGTCACCACGCCGTCGTGCTGCCGGAGCTCTCCCTCAACCTCTCCTTCCTCCTTGCTAGATCAAAGCATAGGATACGTCATCGGTTTGCAAGTGTGTTGAATGCGGAGGCGCCGTTGTTCGGCGCTTAGATCGGATTCCACCATGATCTGAATCGCTACGAGTACAACTCCACCAACCGCGTTCTAGTAATGCTTCCGCTTTGCGATCTTCAAAGGTATGAATATGAACTCTCACCTTACTCGTTGCTGGTTTCTCCATAGATGGATCTTGGTGAACACGTAGGAATTTTTTTGATTTACTACTACGTCTCCCAACAGGTCGTGGCCGACTCCCTCGCTAGGCTTCAACTTGAAGGTTGCCGAGGTGGATGGTTTTATGAGCACACAACGATAAGTGGCGAGAGGGTGTGTCAAGGAGTACACCCCTACAGGGTATGAATCTATTCGAATAGCCGCGTCCTCGGATACGGACGACTTGGAGAACTTATGTTGTTCATAGATAACTTGATGGATACTCATAAAAATATCAAGACAAGTGTGAGTACCGTGGATGGCACTCTCATAGATGACGGAAGTGAATCCATGATGGTGTATTGATGTGGAGTTAGTGGACTCGTGTTCGATATCTAAAACTTGAACAAGGAATTAATATGTCTAGTATAGGTTAGCCAAGAGTCAAAGCTAGCATTGCTGCATAAACTCCACCACTCCCCTTGTGGATACATGAGCATGAATATAGTAGGTCTGTTTTAAAGACTTGCTGAGTACATTTGTACTCACGTTTGCTTAATAGATGTTGCAGATGAGACTCAGGACCCATCAGGTGGGTTCTACCTATATGTCTACGACGTCGAATAGTTGGTGTCCCAGCTATGACCTTACGGTCTATGGCGGGGTGTAGATAGTCAGACCATGTGCCTTTTTACCCTTTCATGTGTCTGTACTCAGACAACTTTATGCTTCCGCTTGGTTTGTATGAACTTGCTTGTATGACTTGTGTGTCGGGTCATGTGACCCCTACATGTAAGAACATATTATGCAAGGCTCCTCTGAGCCTCTTAAATAAAAGTTGTGTGTTGTATGGTTATGTTGTGATGCCATAGCTGTATCTATGCATACCGGGATGTAGTGCGTATGTGTGACGTGCAACGGTATGTATGGGATCCGACACCTAGCCATGTGCCTTTAGTAGTACTCTTTACGAGGAACTGCCTCTTTGTGCTTCCACCGAGCCTTGGTAGCTTGCTACTGCTCCGGACACATTGATTAACCGACATGTATCCTTCTTCGCTGCTGTGTCTGTCCCTTCGAGCAAATGTCTCGCAGTGTAATGGAGTCCCTGTAGCCTGCTACGACTCATCTATGTGCAGTGATGATATTTATGTCCCACGACGTAATGGTGTCCTTGTAGCTTGCTATGACTCGTCTACACATGCTTGAGACCGACACCTGCATTGCTGGGTTATGTATGCCTATTCGCATACAGATGTGCCACTTGGGTTCTATGACTAGTTATGTCGGCCTGGGTTCTTTGTCGTTTGAATGCTAGCGACATATTCACATATGTGAGCCAAACGACGCAAGGCTCTTTTTATTCCTCTTCCTAAGTTATTCTATTTCGTGTCACCCTCCTCTTCTCTACAGGGTTAAGAGCTAGGCTTCTTATCTATTTCTTACGATGACGAGTTACTAACCATGGACTAGTAGCTAGCTTGTTCGCAAGTGAACTCCGACACTCAAGTGTTGTTTGGTGTGACAATCAGTCGGATTAGAAATTTGAGTCTATAAAGTCGAGTGGTTATGCTATCCAATCTTTTGCAATTGTCTCAAAATCTTTTGGAGCAATTACAACCGTTATGCTATCCAATTTCTGCTAGGATCTCTAATGCCTTCGCATTATTCTTGTTTCAGATGCCCCCTCGTCCTTCTCATCTGGTGGATCGTCTAACTAGGTGCATCATACCGGGTCATACAACCATGTTGGTTAGAGTTATGATGGAGACTGGTTACCGTTGGTACCTAGAGTATACAATGGAGGAGCAGTATCGAGACTTCAATCAGGGCCAGTACCTATGTACTATTAGGATATATCCATCTTATCCTAGAGCTGAAGAGCCGCTCCACTGGACATATGGATTAGGTGTCACCATAGACATGGAAGTTCAGGAGGCCGCCTATACCATGTTGACTATTATGAGATCTCACCATGGACTGCTTTAGAACATTGCGTTCTGCTATGTTCCTGCTACTCTAGGAGGAGAGGATGGTTATCTTAGTGCAGCCTATTATGATCATTCTCATGAGGGACCTAGGCTTCAGGTGACCGCTCAGTTGTTGGAGAACAGGAATCGTGATGCACGTGCCCTTCACATGGAGCTATATGCTACCCGTGCACGTCTTTGGACAGCCCTGACGCAGCTAGAACCTATCGTGCAGACAGGCTATGGAGATTTGGAGATGTTGAACCCATCGCGGACTCATCTGCCAGCTCGCGTAGACTGGCCTGATGTTGGAGGCATCACTACTCTTCGAGGACCGTTGTTGCCACCAACCAGGGGACCGAGGCCACATCCGTATCCTTACGGTTTCTAGGGATCACAGGCTAGGGTGTTTCCAGATCCTCAGGTTCAACTCCTGGGTCACGGGGGTAACCTATATGAGGTGTTCTACGACGATGCTTGAGTGCGTGTATGTTAGTATTAGTATTGTAGTAGTCGTATTTCCACAGTCCTCTGTGTCTTGTGGGATATGACTGAGGTGTGAGTTGAGTTCTGGAGGTGTAGATAGATAATGTATATGAAGCTTGTAATGCCTCCGATGAGTTGTATCATCTTTTAGTAGTTTGTACTTCAGCTTGGGCTTGTACTGAACTAAGTCATGGTGTGTATGAATCATGGTGTTCATATGGCAGTTTGTTTAATTCCATGTTACCGGGTGTTTAATCATGCATGCCGTGTTGTCCAATACATTCCACCTCTCATGTCTTAGAGTTGATGTCTTCCTTGTCTAAGTTGTGAGTTTGTTTTCCCAGGATGGTGTCAACTAGGAATAACCCCATGCCTGCCTTCGAGCAGGGCGAGGGAAACCAACCAAGGCAAGAGAACCTGCCACAGCCGCCCTCCTTGGCGGAGGGGATGCTCAAAGTCGAGCGGAATAAAAGGGAGATCAACAGGCTGTTAGACCGTATTGAGTAGAATACATCGTGTCCTCCTCGCAACGAGTGTAATGATGATGTGTCCCTCAATGACTTCGTCAAGTTGTGCCCACCTAAGTTTCATCACTCGATCGACCCGCTCGACGCTGATGACTGGCTGACCAGCATGCCCTACAAAATCCGAGCTGCTAATGTATGTGAGGCCAACAAGGTGACTTTTGCTGCATACTTTCTGGAAGGACCTGCCAACCTATGGTGGGAAAATTATGAAGCCGTGCATCCTACAGGCCCCGCACCAACCTGGGCAGATTTTAGTGAGGCATTCCGTAGCCATCACATCCGGAAGGGCTGATGGATCGCAAGAGAGAGGAATTTTGTGCCTTTACCCAGGGCAGACTGATAGTGGATGCCTACAGCCATGAGTTCGGCAACCTTGCTCGATATGCACCAGAGGAAGTGTCGTACGATGCCAAGAAATAGGCTAGGTTCTATAGGGGACTTAATCCTGAGCTCCGTCGAGACCTGCGTCTGCATGAGTGCACTACCTTCCAGACCCTCATCAACAAGGCTATCAATGCCGAAACTGGACAGACTGACTACGAGGAAACTAAAAAGCACACTCGTGACTTCAGCACTGCATCTGGATCAGGCTCCAACAAATGCCGGGTGTGAGTGCCCAACACAGCTCTGCCACCAAGGTACACCGCGAGGCCATCCTTCCAGGCGCCTTGCCCAGCTCAGCCCAACCCTCTAGCCAGGACATTTGGAGGTCCCCTGCCAAGGTTGCTCGTCGTGCCACCGTTGTTTGCTACAAATGTGGAGAACTAGGACACTATTTCCGTGAGTGTCCCCAGATCAATGCCAAGCCGGCCGGACGTGGGAAGCCGAGAAAAGCCTTCTATGTGAAGCCAGCTCCTGCTTGTGGAAGAGTGAATTATGTTTCTGCTGAAGAAGCCCTTGAGGACCCTGATGCTATCCTAGGTACGCTCCTTGTTAATAGTCATCCAACATCCGTTCTGTTTGATACTGGAGCATCTCATTCATTCATCTTAGAAAGTTATGCATAGTTGCATAACATATCTTTTTGTGATATGCCTACTCCTTTAGTAGTTCAGACTCCTTGTTCAAAATCGCAAACTTCTAGAGTGAGCCATGACAATGAGATTCTTGTGGATAGGCTAGTCTTTTTAGCATCTTTGATAGCCCTTAAGTCTTCGGGCATCAATGTCATCTTAGGTATGGATTGGATGAAAGCCCATTATTCTAAGATTGATACTCATACTAGGAATGCTCAACTTACACATCCATCGGGCGAGATAGTTAATGTCTCCACTCTAGCTGTCAAGTGCCAACTCTATTCTCTCAATGCTAGCCCTCTTCCAGAACTAGAAGATATTCTGGTAGTCCGTGACTTTCCGGATGTCTTTCCAGAAGAACTGCCAGGAATTCCACCTGTTAGAGATGTAGAGTTTGTGATATAGCTCATTCCAGGGACTGTCCCAATAGCCAGAAGACCCTATAAGATGGCACCCTTAGAACTAGTCGAGCTTAAGAAACAACTCGATGAGGCTTTGAAGAAAGGTTTCATCCGTCCTAGTTCTTCTCCTTGGGCTTGCCCCATCCTCTTCAGAAGAAGGATGGATCGGACCGGATGGTTGTAGATTATCGGCTAGTGAATCTGGTCACCATAAAGAACAAGTATCTGCTCCCTAGGATCAACGACTTGTATGATCAACTCGCTGGATCCTGAGTATTTTCCAAGATGGATTTGAGGTTGGGATGCCATCAAATCTGAATTAGAAACGGGGACATTCCAAAAATTGATTTTTTACTCGTTATGGCCAATATGAGTACACCGTCATGTCCTTTAGTTTAACCAATGCCCGAGCCAGTTTCTCTCGCTTGATGAATTCTATATTCATGGAGTAACTTGATAAATTTGTCATGGTTTACCTCGATGATATACTCATCTACTCGAAGAATGAAGAGGAACATGCCGAGCATTTAAGGCTGGTATTGATGAAACTTTGAGAGCATCATCTGCATGCCAAATTCTCCAAGTGTGAATTTTGGTTACCAGATGTGACCTATCTAGGCCACGTGATTTCTGGAAAAGGTATTGCTGTCAATCCCGAGAGAGTTCAGGCCGTCCTTGATTGGACTCAACCTGAATCGGTTAAGCAAGTTCGAAGTTTCCTTGGCTTAGCAAGCTATTGTTGCCGCTTTGTTGAGAATTTCTCCAAGGTTGCGAAACCTTTGACTGAACTCCTCAAGAAAGATAAAAAGTTCGAGTGGACCCCACAATGCGAGCACAATTTTCAGGAACTGAAAAGACATTTGACCTCTGCTCCCGTTCTGGTGCCACCAGATTTCTCAAAGGACTTTGTTATCTATTGCGACGCCTTGCGACAAGGATTAGGTTGCATTCTGATGCAAGATTGTCATGTGATTGCATACGCATCTCGACAACTGCGTCCACATGAGGATAATTATCCAACACATGATCTTGAGCTTGCAACTGCAGTCCATGCACTGAAAACTTGGCAACATTACCTTCTGGGTAATCATTGCGAAACTTACACTGATCACCAAAGTCTGAAATATATTTTCACCCAGCCGGATTTGAATCTCAGGCAAAGACGGTGGGTTGAGTTGATTACAGATTACGACTTAGGGATAGCTTACACCCCGGGGAAAGCCAATGTCATGGCTGATGCACTAAGTCGTAAGTCTTATTGTAACAGCCTGATGTTACAACAAAGTCAACCACTTCTCTATGAAGAATTTCAGAAGTTGAACCTTATATTGTTCCTCAAGGATTCCTTTCCAACCTGGTGGCGAAACCTACTCTTACGGATCAAATCATAGAAGCCCAGAAGCATGATGCCGGGATATCTCGGATCAAGAAAAACATTAGGAAGGGTAATGTTAGATGCTTCTCGGAAGATGATCGGGGTGTTGTCTTCTTTGAGAACCGCTTGGTCATCCCGAAGAAGCAACATCTACGGAAACTGATCCTTAAGGAGGCTCATGATTCTCCTCTCACGATTCATCCTGGTAGTACCAAGATGTATCAGGACCTACGATAGAGGTTCTGGTGGACTAGGATGAAGAGAGAAATTGCTCAGTTTGTTGCTAACTGCGACGTTTGTTGTCGCGTTAAGGGGGAACATCAAAGGCCTGCTCGCACCCTTCAACCCTTAGCTATTCCTGAATGGAAATGGGGTAAGGTCGGTATGGATTTCATCACCGGATTTCCCAAGACCAAGAGAGGGAATAATGCTATCTTTGTGGTCATAGACCATCTTTCCAAAGTGGCTCATTTTCTTCTTGTTCGGGAGAGTATAACTGCTAGCCAGCTAGCGGAGTTGTATGTTTCTCGAATAGTTTCTCTTCATGCTGTTCCTTTGGAGATTAACTCGGACCGCGAAAGTATCTTTACTTCCCGATTCTGGGAAAGCTTCCAAAATGCTATGGGGACTCATCTATCCTTTAGCACTGCTTTCCATCCGTAGTCAAGTGGTCAAGTTGAGCGATTCAATCAAATTCTTGAAGATATGCTAGAGTTTGTGTTATATCCTTCGGTATGAATTGGGAGAAATGTCTTCCATTCGCCGAATTTTGCTTATAACAATAGTTATCAGTCAATCTTGGGCAAAGCCCCTTTTGAAGTTCTCTATGGAAAAGCTGTCGAACACCGCTTAACTGGTCAGAAACCGGAGATAGGCAAATCTTTGGCCCGGATATGATCCATGATGCAGAGGAGCAAGTTCGCATTATTCGTAAAAAGTTGAAAACAACCCAATCTCGTCAAAAGAGCCAATATGATTGCCATCATAAGGCTATGACCTATGAAGTTGACGAGAAGGCTTATCTTCGGATTACACCTCTAAAGGGTACCCAATGATTCAGAATCAAAGGCAAGTTTGTTCCTCATTACATTGGTCTTTTCGCATTCTTGCTAAACGAGGAGAAGTTGCCTACCATATTGAACTTCTGCCGCACCTTTCCAAGGTTCATGATGTCTTCCACGTCTCGCAACTCAGGCATTGCTTTTCGGACCCTGTCCGTGAACTAGACCACGAAACGCTTGATCTCCAAGATAACCTTACATATCGAGAATACCCTGTTCGTATTCTTGATCAAGCTGAGCGTATCACTTGATGTCGAAACATCAAGTTTCTCAAGGTTCAGTGGTCACATCATTCCTAGAAGGAAGCCACATGGGAAAGAGAGGATCGTCTTCGACTAGAGTACCCCGCGCTCTTCCCGACGACTTCCAAATCCTGGGACGAGATTCTTTTGAGTGGGGGTGAGTTGTCACATCCCTAGTTGACATTGCTTAGGTTAGCACGTGGTGTGCATCATGTTTTCATTTTGCATCCATTTGAAATGGGGATCAACATAAACCCTAGCACCTCACCTGAATAAAACCAATTCAACTGTGGTGAAAAATCAACAAATCCAAAATGCCCATCAAAAATGCCCCCTATGTCTGATAAATGCTGACATTAATATATCAACGGACATTCTATTTTTTAGAACATATGTGTCATTTGAAAATAAATAATAAGCTTCTAAAAATGCCAAATAAAGCATTATAATTGTTTTAGCCATTCAAAATATTTTGAAACTTTTTGTGTGGGTTTGAAAATTCAAACTAACCTAGCAAAATATTTCAACATATTTTGAATTAAGTTTTGAGACCTGGAAAAAAATAAAACAAATGTCAGAAAAGAAAAGAAAAACAAAATTAAGAAAAAAAGAGGGAGCTGACCCGAGGCCAGCTCCAGGCCGGCCCATCTGGCCCAGGGAGGTCTTCGTCCTCCTGGCGGCCAGAAGGCTGGGCGTGTAGCCGTCGTGTGCGCATGGCCGTGCCGCCACGCCGGCAACTGCCTGCCTGCCTCCCTCTCACTAGCGCGACACTGATAAGCTCGCAGAGTCGTCCCCATCGCTCTCTCCCTCGTGCTTTCGCCCTTTTCTCTCTCTCCCCCTCTGCCTCGCCATGGCCGCCACCTTCTCGCCGCCGTAGCCGCCATTCTAGTAGCCCCCTCGCTACTGAGCCCCCCAATTGCACCGCCTCGACGCCGTCTTCCTCCCCGACGAGCCACGCGTCACCGGGAGCTCTCCTTCGCCACATTGCCGTCGTCTTCAACCTCCAGCTACTGGCGAAGAAGTGAAGCTTGCCGCTTCTCCAGGCCTTCCCCGAGCCCGTTCTCGACGCCTCTGCAACCGCCGTGAGCCCCTGGCCCTTTTCCCCCTCTTTCCCCCGTCGTTAGCGCGCTCTAGTGCCGTTTCACCTCAGGCCCGAGAGCTTCTCGCTGCTGGCGAGGACGTGGCCATCGCTGCGGTGGCCCAAGCTCGCACCTGAGCACGTAGGTGTGATCAAGAGGGCCCGAGGGAGCCCTAGGAGCCATTAGTTGGCCCGCTTGAGCTGTGGCTCGATGAGCCCATGCTCGCCCGAGCTCCGGCAGCCACCGCACTCAACACCGGCGTCGACTCCGGCCATCCCAGGCCCTGGGGTGAGTCGGGTTCGACGCGTGCGAGCACGCAGGGCCGATCGATGCCCTCTGCCATCCATTTGGTCGCCGGAGGAGGGTTTCCGACCCCCTCCACCGTCCCTGATGTTGCGAGCGAGTCAACCCATTTGACCACCGGGTTGACCCTCCCTGGGTCAACTGGCAAGTGGGCCCACCAAGTCAGGTTTAATTAGCTTAGGAAATTAATTAATTAATTTAATTAATCTAAACACCCACTGACAGGTCGGCCCAGCTTAACTAATTACTAATTAGGAATTTAATTAAATCTAATTAGGGTCTGGGTCATTGACCAGTGGACCCCACTGGTCAGGTTTGACCTGTCAACGGGCTGTTAACCTCTTGACATCATGTTGATGTCATGATGATGCATTAAAGGAATTCTTAATTTAAATTAATTACAGAAAATATTTAAAACTTAGAAAAATCATAGAAATTAATCTGTAACTCAGATAGAAATAATTTATATATGAAAATTTATCAGAAAATGAATCCAATGGTGTTGTTATCATGCATGTTAGAGCAACCTATGTAGATGAACATTGACATTTAGCAATAGGTCAATATATGGAACATTAAATGGAGTTCGTAGGAACTGAGTTCCATGTTTGTGATCCAAGGCTAGTTACTACCACACATTGGGTTCCGGTAACTCGACCCCTCTCGACTTATCAATCATTTAGTCCTTGGTCCAGGAGTTGCAAGTAGTTTCTAGTGTTTATAGTATGTTGGAGGACGTGCGTAGCCCTGACCCTAGGGGTGGGCTACGACGCGATAGGTAGTGGCACGATGTACCAAGGGTCACCCGAATGGTGGGCTTGGGAACCCTGCGCACATCTTTTGGGGCCATAGCGGAAACTTTGGCCAGACTTCCGTGCGGGTTCGGTCTCAAATAGGCGATAGCCTGTACTAGAGGTCTTGTGTGATTGACGGTCATCGCCGACTCCCTCGCTAGGCTTCCGGTAGAAGGTTACCGAGGTGCATGGTTTTATAAGCACACAACGTCAAGTGGCGAGAGCGTGTGTGAAGGAGTACACCCCTGTAGGGTATGAATCTATTCGAATAGCCGCGTCCTCGGATATGTACTACTTGGAGAACTTATGCTGTTCATAGATAACTTGATGGATACTCATAAAAATATCAATACAAGTGTGAGTACCCTGGATGGCATTCTCCTAGATGACGAAAGTGAATCCATGGTGGTGTATTGATGTGGAGTTAGTGGACTCGTGTGCGATATCTAAAACTTGAACAAGGAATTAATATGTGTAGTATAGGTTAGCCAAGAGTCAAAGCTAGCATTGCTGCATAAACTCCACCACTCCCCTTGTTGATACATGAGCATGAATAGACTAGGTATGTTTTAAAGACTTGCTGAGTACGTTTGTAATCACATTTGCTTAATAAATGTTGCAGATGAGACTCAAGACCCATCAGGTGGGTTCTACCTAGATGTCGACGACGCCGAATAGCTGGTGTCCCAGCTACGACCTTATGCCCTATGGCGGGCTATAGATAGTCAGGCCATGTGCCTTTTTACCCTTTCCTCTATCTGTACTCAGATAGCTTTATGCTTCTGCTTGGTTTGTATGAACTTGCTTGTATGACTTGAGTGTCGGGTCATGTGACCCCTACCTGTAAGAACATATTATGCAAGGATCCTCTGAGCCTCTTAAATAAAAGTTGTGTTGTTGTATGGTTATGTTGTGATGCCATAGTTGTATCTATGCATACCGGGCATGTCGTGCATACGTGTGATGTGCAACGGTATGTATGGTATCCGACACCTGGCCATGTGCCTTTAGTAGTACTCTTTACGGGGTACTACCTATTTGTGTTTCCACCGAGCCTTGGTAGCTTGCTACTCCTCCGAACACATGGATTGACCAGCATATATCCTTCTTTGCTGTTGTGTCTGTCCCTTCCGGGAAATGTCTCGCAGTGTAATGGAGTCCCTATAGCCTGCTATGACTCGTCTCCGTGCAGTGTTGACATTTATGTCTCACAACGTAATGGAGTCCTTGTAGCTTGCTATGACTCGTCTACACATGCTTGAGACCGGCACCTACATTGTTGGGTTATGTATGCCTGTTCCCGTACGGATGTGCCACTTGGGTTCTATGACTAGTCATGTTGGCCCAGGTTCTCTGTCATTTGAATGCTCGCGACATATTCACATACATGAGCCAAAAGACGCAAACGGTCCCAGCTAAGGTAAGGCTGCAGCCGTGGAGTTACCGTGCGTGAGGCCGCAAAGTGATGTGATGTGTTACAGCCTAGATTCCCATGACTTAGGATCAGGGTCCCAACATTTAATTAGTGTTTGATCCAAGTAAAACCTTTGGGTGATCTATGGTAGTTGTTGATTCGATCTTGCTCAAAAACAGAAACTTTTGCCCTCGGTACAGGAATTTTCTAAATTTTTGAGAGCATCGAGTGAGTCTGCAATTTATACACAGGAATTTTTTAAAATTGTTTGAGTTACGTAAGTATATGAAGGTTTCAGATTGCTACAGACTGTTCTGTTTTTGACAGATTCTGTTTTCTTTGAGTTGTTTCCCTATTTTGATGAATATATGGATTGTATCATGGGGTATGACCATGGGGAAGTTAGAATACAGTAGGTATAACACCAATATAAACAAATAATGAGTTCACAACAATTCCTAGAGTGGTGATTTATTTTCTTATACTAACGGATCTCACGAGTTTTCTGTTAAGTTTTGTGTTGTGATGTTTTCAAGTTTTGGGTAAAGATTTGATGGACTATGTAATAAGGAGTGGCAAGAGCCTAAGCTTGGGGATGCCCAAGGCACCCCAAGTTATATTCAAGGATGCCAAATAGCCTAAGCTTGGGGATGCCCCGGAAGGCATCCCCTCTTTCGTCTTCAATCCATTGGTAAATTTACTTGAGGCTATATTTTTATTCACCACATGATATGTGTTTTGGTTGGAGCGTCTTGTATGATATGAGTCTTTGCTTGTTAGTTTGACACAATCACCCTTGCTGCACACATCTTTTGAGAGAGACACGCTGAATCATGAATTTGTTAAAATGCTCTATTGGCTTCACTTATATCTTTTGAGTTAGGTAATTTGCTTTATGCGCTTCACTTATATTTTTTAGAACGCGGCGGTGTTTACAATTATAGAAATAATTGAAATATTGTACCTCGTTTATATTATTTTGAGAGTCTCTAAACAGCATCGTAATTGGTCTAGGTTATGAATTTAATCCTAATATGATAGGCATCCAAGAGGGATATAATAAAAACTTTCATATTAAGTGCATTGAGTATTATGGGAAGTTTGATTCCTTGCATAAAGTTTTGAGATATAAAGATGGTAATGTTAAGAGTCATGTTAGTAAGTAATTGTGATTTGGTAAAAATACTTGTGTAAAGGTTTGTGATTCCCGTAGCATGGACGTATGGTGAACCGTTATGTAAGGAAGTCGGAGCATGATTTGTTTATAGATTGTCAACCTTTGTGTGTGGGTTGGGAGCGCGCGATGGTTAACTCCGACCAACCTCTCCCCTAGGAGCATGCATGTAATACTTTGCTTCAATGACTAATACACTTTTGCAATAAGTATGTGAGTTCTTTATGACTAATGTTCAGTCTATGGATTATACACACTCTCACACTTCCACCTTTGCTAGCCTCTCTTGTACCGCGCAAGTTTTGCCGGTACAACAAACAACTTCCTCAAAACAGCCACCATATACCTTCCTCAAAACAGCCACCGTATATCTTTCCTCAAAACAGCCACCATACCTACCTATTATGGCATTTCCATAGCCATTCTGAGATATATTGTCATGCAACTACCACCGTTTCCTTTTATGACTTGCACCATCTCTTCCATATTGCATATAGAGTCATATTTTGTCATAGTATCAAGTTGTAATTTTCTTTTGAGTTGTTAGTAAATAAAAGTGTGATGATTATCATTATTAGAGCATGTCCCATGTGAGGAAAGGATGATGGAACCTATGATTCCCTCACACCTGGGGATGAGATTCCAAACTTTATGAAAAAAGAGGCCAGCAAAGCCCAAATAAAAATAAATAATAATAGAGGCCCTAGATGCCCAGCAATAAAAAATATGAGAGAAAAGAGAGAAGGTACATTGCTACTATCTTTTTCCACACTTGTACTTCAAAGTAGCACCATGACCTTCATGATAGAGAGTCTCCTATTTTGTCACTTTCATATACTAGTGGGAATTTTTCTTTATAACTTGGCTAGTATATTCCAATGATGGGATTTCCTCAAATTGCCCTAGGTCTTCATGAGCAAGTAAGTTGGATGCACACCCACTTAGTTTCCTCTTGAGCTTTCATACATTTATAGCTCTAGTGCATCCATTGCATGGCAATCCCTACTCACTCACATTGATATATATTAATGGGCATCTCCATAGCTCGTTGATACACCTAGTTGATGTGAGACTATCTTCTCCCTTTCCTTGACAACCTCCACCATATTCTATTCCACCTATAGTGCTATATCCATGGCTCACGCTCATGTTTGCGTGAGAGTTGAAATAAAGGTGTGAAAATAATTGCTTGACTTTTCATCGGGGTTGTGCATGATATAAATACTTTGTGTGGGGAAGATGGAGCATAGCCAGACCATATGATATTGTAGGGATAACTTTCTTTTGCCATTATATTTTGAAGAGACATTGTCGTTGTTTTCTCACGACAGATGCCATAGGGTGGCTTATCATAGGTGGTTGGGTCCGGAGAACACCAACAGGCTCCGGGTGCGAGATCGGGCACAAGCGGTGATGAGACATGATGTACCCAGGTTCAGGGCCCTCCGGAGGAGGTAATACCCCTAGTCCTGCTTGGTTTAGTTGGATGGATGGTTATAGATACAGTGGTGCTCCTGGAGCTGTGTCTAGAGGAGGAAGAAGGGGCAGTCGGCTCCTCTTCCTCCACTGCTACAAGGGGTTGTGTGTGTGAAGGTGATCGATCGTCCTCGTTGCATGGGGGGCTCGAGCGGTTTTATAGGCCACCCCCGGCTCTTATAATATGTTCTAAGTACAAAGGTGGGGGGACCCGGCTGGCAGTCTCTCCGGCTGGCCAGAGGGTCCCGCCATTCGTGTCGTCTTGTCATTGGTGGGGTCCGCCGGCCAAGCGGTCCCATCTCTCGTTGGGGACCGCCAGCCGGCTCTGCTATTGGCCCTTGCCCACCTGCCACGACACGGGTCGCCCGGGGGGCGCCGTCTAGCGCCAGCTGACCAAAGTCTCTGGTACGGCCGGTCGTGCTGTAGCCATGCCAGGATAAGTAATCGAGTGGCGAGGGCGTGCCCGCACTGTTCCTACGCCCGGTCGCGCTCGCCGAGGTCAGCGGTCGGGACGGTTGGACTGTAGCACGCCCTGCAGTGCGTTAGTGGCCACTGTAGCCACATGGTCGCTCGTCGTGCCAGTCGCGTCGTGTCATCGTACCCACGTGCAGAGGGATGAGACATCACATGTCCGTCCCAAGGTTTACGGAAGAGGCGGCCCGGAGGCAGTCGGCCACACCCAGCCGGCCGAGGGCCGAGCTGGCTCCTCGCCCAACCGTCCGGGGCGCCAGCTGGCACCGGCTTGTGCCGGACGTCCTCCACCCGGCCACGGCCAGCCGGCCGCGTAGTTTTTCTTCGAAGCGAAAGGGGGAAGACCCCGTTGCTTTGGACTACCCAGGGGTAATAACCCCGTCAGATACAATTGCTTTGCTAGTATGCTTGAAATGTTATTGTTATCATATCAATATTAAGCTTTTGTTTTGAGTCTTATGAATCTGAATATTCATGCCACAATAGAGAATATTACATGGATAAATATGTTAGGTAGCACTCCACATCAAAAATTCTGTTTTTATCATTTACCTACTCGAGGACGAGCAGGAATTAAGCTTGGGGATGCCGCTAAACCTACATTACATGCAATAGTACCTAGAATTACTACTGGAAAAATATATAAAAGATCATTGGGCCATGCGGGTTCCCCGTAATAATTATGTCCCATCCCTTTAGCTAATTTAGCTCTTAATACAGGATCATTTAAGTCTGGTTTCTTTGTTATTGGGATAGGTGAACTCTTTAGGATCCATCCCCCAAAGGAACCGGACATGAGAATTTATCATCATCCGGCTCGAGCAAGATACTTCTCCAACGTATCTATAATTTTTGATGATGTCATGCTATTATATTATCTGTTTTGGATGTTTTATGTGCATTAATATGCTATTTTATATTATTTTTGGGACTAACCTATTAATCTAGAGCGTAGTGCCAGTTTCTCTTTTTTTCCTTGTTTTTGAATTTTGCAGATATGGAATATTAAACGGAGTCCAAACGGAATAAAACCTTCGGAAGCAATTTTTATGGAAGAAAACAAATCAACCAGGCTTGGAGTGCACGCCAGGGCACGTGCGAGGGAGTCACAAGCCTGGTAGGCGCGGGCCCCCCTGGCCATGCCTAGCAGACTTGCCATCTCCTGGAAGTCTGCTAACCCTATTCTACGTCCAATAAATTCCCAAATATCCCCCAACATCAAAAAGAGCCACACAAATACTTTTCCGGCGACAGAAGCCTCCGTTCCCGAGAGATCCAATCTTGGTGCCTTTTCCAGTAATCTGCGAGAGGGGGTTTCGATCACGGAGGGCATCTGCATCAACTCCATTGCCCCTCCGATGATGCGTGAGTAGTCCACCATAGACCTACGGGTCCATAGCTAGTAGCTAGATGGCTTATTATCTCTCTTTGATCTTCAATACAATGTTCTTCATGATCTTCATGGAGATCTATCCGATGTAATACTCTTTTGTGGTGTGCTTGTCAAGATCCGATGAATTGTTGGTTTATGTTCAGATTATCCATGAATCTTATTTGAATCTTCTGTGAATTCTTATACGCATGATTTCATATCCTTGTAAGTCTCTTCGAGTTATTGGTTAGGTTTGGCCAACTAGATTGGTAATTCTTACAATAGGAGAAGTGATTGGTTTTGGGCTCAAACTTGCGGTGTCCACACCCAGTGACATAGTAGGGGTAGCGAGGAACATATTGTATTGTTTCCATCAAGGGTAACAAGATGGCGTTTTCATCATATTGCTTGAGTTTATCCCTCTACATCATGTCATCTTTCTTAATGTGTTACTCTGTTCTTCATGAACTTAATACTCTAGATGCAGGTGAGGGAGTCCTGGATTAGGGGGGTCCTCGGATAGCCGACCTATTGTTATGGGCCGGACTATGAGGGCTACTTACCGAACACCGAAGGATTTGAAGGTCCAATGTCCAAGATGGAAGCTTCGGGAAACACGGCTTGCGCTCCACATCTGATGTAATATTTAGGCAAGTTTATGTCTTCGGCATGTAATCGGCCATGTGTAAACTCTAGGCATCCTCGGCATTTATATAAGCCGGAGTGTTTTAGGGTATAGAGACACAACAACGCATCTAGGGTTAGACATACGATCTCGAGGTAGATCAACTTTGTAACCCCTTACACTATCAATACAATTAAGCAGGACGTAGGGTATTACCTCCATAGGAGGGCCCGAACCTGCGTAAACTCGTGTCCCCTTTGTTTCCTGTTACCATCGATCCTAGTCTCACAGTTCGGGACCCCTACCCAAGATCTGCCGGTTTTGGCACCGACATTGGTGCTTTAATTAAGAGTTCCCCTATGAGCGAGCTGGAATCGACGCCTCGCCTCTTCATCAACGAAGAGGTCCGCAACACAGACATTTTCATCCCCGGGCAGATCTACGCCTTCGGCAGCGTTGTGGTGGATGCGGATTCTGCGGGCCATCTAGGCCATGTTGAGAGCTTCGCCCCTGATCAAGAGGCCAGATTCGGAAACTTAGAGTTCTCCGCCGACTCTCAGGGCGACTTGTAACTAATCGGGCTCACGGCTTCGCCTGTAGCCCCTGAGGACTCTGAGGCCTTAACCTCGAGCCCCTTCTTCGGACATGCCAATGGGACCACCCATGGCGGCAACCCGATCTCTCATCCCGATCTGGCCATCAAGCCATATGACCGTACATGTGTTCCTTCCGAAAAGTCCCCATGGGTGGACTTCACGGGGGTTAACTCCACGAGTTCCGAACAGCTGGATCCGATCGGGCCCTCAGCAGTCGACGAGGCCTTGGAGGAAAAGAGGCTCTAGACGCTTCGTGTTAGGGCTAGAAGAGCTACAAGGTGGACACCACCCACTAGGGCATGCCAGGCCCCCTAACCACGCCTTGGTGGAGCATGCCCACCTCGTGGCCCATCTTGGCGTGAAACCGATGCCCAAAAATCCTGTAAATATAGGAACCATCAGAAATAACCCTAGAATCCTCGTTCCTCCTCCACAAGGCCTTTGTATCGATGAAAAACCAATCTAGAGAGAAAACAATACCCTGCCGGAGAGGGTAGAGTATCTCCAGTGGCCATCTTCATCATCCCGGTGGAGTCCATGATGAGGAGGGAGTAGTCCACCCTCAGGGCTAACGATTTGTATGAGTAGCTATGTTTTCAATCTCTCTCTCTCTTGTGTTATTTAGATGGCACGATCTTGATGTATAACGGGCTTTGTTAATATAGTTGGATCATATGGTGTATTTCTTTGTCTATCTTGTTGTGATGAATTGAGTTTTCCCTTTGATATTTCGTTATGTTGGATTGAATATTGGATTTGAGAAGACTTGATATATGTATTGCATGCGGATACCCATAGTGACATTGGGGTATTCAAGTGATTCACCTGATCTATGTCTTGGTACTCAACTTGCGGATTACCGAGGTGACATGTTCTTGTCCTAGCTTCTCCGGTAGAAATCTTGGGGCACTCTTTGAGGTTCTTTGTGTTGGATTGGGTATTATGAATCTGAAATTGTTTGATGCGTATCGTATAATTAACTCATGGATACTTGTGGTGACGTTGGAGTATCAAGGTGACATTAGAGTTGGTTGATGCATATCATATGGTGTTATTGTAGTACGAACTCTTAGATAGATCGTTCGGAAAGGATAACTTGGTTATTTTAGTATGAACTCTTGGATAGATCGATCGGAAAGGATAACTTTAAGGTTGTTTCGTACCCTACAAAATAATTTCTTTTTATGCTCTCCGCTAGATAAGAACTTTGGAGTGATTACTCGTTGCATGTTGAGGGATGGTTATGCGATCCAATTATATTAGCATTCTTGAGAGATTTCACTAGCGAAAGTATGGACCTTAAGCACTGTTTTCAAGCATTGCAATACCATTTGTGCTCACTTCTCTTACTTGATACCTTGCTTTTTTATTGTTACTATTACAAATATCAATATCTACTATCATTACTACACCTGTATCATCTCTTCGCCGAACTAGTGCACCTATACAATTTGCCATTGTAATGGGTGTGTTGGGGACACAAGAGATTTCTTGTATTTGATTGTAGGGTTGTTTGAGAGAGACCATCAACGATATCCAAGGCAATGATCATTATATAGGCATCACGTCCAAGATAAGTAGACCGAAACGATTCTGCATCTACTTCTATTACTGCACACATCGACCGCTAGCCAGCATGCATCTAGTGTATTAAGTTCATGGATGTAGACAAGTTCTATTCATGTAGGAAAAGACCCCATCTTGTTATCCTTAATAGCAATGATACATGCGTGCCTTGCTGCCCCTTCTATCACCGGGAAAGAACACCGTAAGATCGAACCCATCACAAAGCACCTCTTACCATGGCAAGAAAAATCAATCGAGTTGTCCTAACTAAATGAAAGATTCGAAGATGAAATACAAGGCTAGAAGTAATCATGCATATAAGAGATCAAAGAAGAATCATATAATATTCATGGATAGGAACTGATCATGAACTCAAAATTCATCGGATCCCAACAAACACTCTTCAAAAGTCATCATATCAAATAGATCTCCAAGACACCATTCTATTGGGAATCAAAAGAGAGAGAGAGAGGAAGCCATCTAGCTACTACCTATGGACCCGTAGGTCTATGGTGGACTACTCACACATCATCGGAGAGGCACCCATGAAGACGATGCACCCCTCTGTGATGGTGTTTGAAAATTTATAGAGCTGATAGTCGGTGGAGGGGGTCCCCGAGGCGGCCAAACCCCATCAGGGCACTCCTGGGGCCTCTAGCGCGCCCTGGTGTGTTGTGGGCGGCCTGGGCTCCCTCCTGGTTGCTTGTTTGGCCCATTGGCACTCTCCTAGTCAAAAATAAATCTCCAAAAAGTTTCGTCCCAATTGCACTCCGTTTGGTACTGATTTCCTGCGAAGTAAAAAGCAAGCAAAAACAACTGGCACTTTGGCACTCCCAAAAAATTGTATAAAGTTGTTATAAAATGATTGTAAAACATCCAAGATTGATTATATAACAACATGGAACAAGAAAAAAATATAGATACGTTGGATACGTATCAGCATCCCCAAGCTTAATTCCTACCCGTCCTCGAGTAGGTAAATGAAAAAACAGAATTTTTGATGTGGAATGTTGCCTAAAATGTTCATCACGTATTCTTTTATTTTGTAGCATGGACATTTGTACTTTAGATGGTTCAAAGCAATAGTCTAGTTTTGACACAGAGACTTTAATACTTAAGCATATCAACAAGCAACCATGTCTTTCAAAATATCAACACTGAAGAAGGTTATCCCTAGCCCATCATGCACAATCATTGATCCATTCATGAAACACTCTCAAATATTCGCTACAGCTAATGCTCAAATACGATCATAGTGCCCCCTAGTTGGTGATTTATAAGAGTAGATGGATTCTCAAATAAAAATAAAAAATGCATAAAGTAAATAGAGAGGCCCTTCGCAGAGGGAAGTGGGAATTTGTAGAAGAGCCAGAGCTCAAGGTTTCAATTGATAGAGACAAATATTTTGGGCGCATGCCTTTCCTATCAATGAAAACGACTAAGATATTTCAATATCTTTCCATGCTAGAGACATCATAAGCAGTTCCCAAATAGAAAATAAAGTTTATTCTTTTTCCACCATTCTTTCACTTTCCATGGCTATCTGAATCCATGGTTGCCTTCCATACAAACACATTCCAAGGAATTTATATTTCAACATAAATTAAATTTGTTTTTCATTTCAGGACTGGGCATCCCTATTACAGCCATACTCTCGTGCAATGACAAGTGAATAAACACTCATCTTGAGAATAACACATCTAGCATGGAAAAATAACGGTCACCCCCTTCCGATTCATGAGCAGTACGAGCACACAAAAAGTAAAATTTATTTTGAAATTTAGAGATGGCACATACAAATTTGCTTGTAACAGCATGGAAATACCACATATAGGTAGGTATGGTGGACTCATATGGCAAAACTAGGTTTAAGGATTTTGGATGCACAAGTAGTATTTCTACTTAGAAAAAGTGGAGGCTAGTAAATAGATTGAGAAGCGACCAACCAAGAAACGAAAAATCACATAAGCGAACATTAAGCATAACTAACACCGAATAATGCACCATAAGTAGGATGTAATTTCATTGCACAACTATTGACTTCCGTGCTTGCATAGGGAATCACAAACCTTAACACCAATATTCTTACTAAGCACAATTACTTACTAACATAACTCACCTATTACTATCATTATGTCGAAAAACTATTACAAAGAATCAAGTTTAATTTGTCCAATGATCATCATGAAAGTTTTTATTATATCCCTCTTGAATATCTATCACTTTGGGACTAGTTTCATATATTGCCATTGCTTTTTGACTAGCTCACATAGATTCAAGTGAAGAACATGAGCATAAAAGTTTCATCTCTCAAAATTGTATAAGTGAAGAATGAGAGGATTTCTTAAAATATTAATAACTCTCAAATTAATCTAAGTGAATCATGAGAGTATTTCTTCAAACATGTAAAAGCATGACGTGCTCAAAAAGATACAAGTGAAGCACTAGAGCAATTCCATAGCTCAAAATATTTAAGTGAAGCATATAGATCAATTCTAACAAATCATAGCATAATTTTGGCTCTCTCAAATAGGTATGTCCATAAAGGATAAAAAATAAATCAATAAAAGACTCAAATATTACAAGACGCTCCAAGCGAAACTCATGATATGTGACGAATAAAAATATAGCTCTAAGTAAAATACCGATGGTTGTTAGAAGAAAGAGGGGATGCCACTCGGGGCATCCCCGAGTTTAGTTGCTTGTTCTCTTTTGATATTATCTTGGTGTGCCATGGGCATACACAAGCTTAGTCTCATCTTACTCCTTATTCCGTCATCCATCATGATCTCACCCAAAAGTTGAAAACTTCAATCACACAAACTTGACACAATCTTCGTGCGACCCGTTAGTATAATAAAGAAAATTACCACTCTAAGTACTGTTTAAAACCAATTAATGTTTTATTATTTCATTATATATAATGTATTCTAACTTTATCATGGCTTATACCTCCCGATACAAACCATAGATTCATCAAAACAAGCACACAATGCAACAAAAATAGAATCTGTCTCAAACAGAATAGTATTTAGTAATATGTACTCTAACCGTACTTATGAACCTCTATAAATTCGCAAAAATTATTAACGGGTAAGGAATTTGTATATAAATACAGTGTTAAAATTTCAGATCATTATAACTCTTCAATAAAAAATGAAAATTCGTTCATTGGAGTCAAAGTTCCTGTTTCAGATTCGGCATTGTTTCTACTCATCTTATGAATCATCCTAAAGGTTCTACTTGTCACAAACACTAAATAAAACATAAATACACAATCATAATAGAGGAATAATTGTACAAACACTCAAAAATATAAAGGAAAAGATAAAACAAATTTTATTCATTGGGTTGCCTCCCAACAAGCGATGTCGTTTTACGCCCCTATCTAGGCATAACGCATGGAGTCAAGTATTGCCAGCTTTACTTTTTACTCCATAGAATGCCCTCATTATTGATTCATATGGAGGATTAATTCTTATTATCAGTAAGTGTTACATAACCTTTTTAATTGGAAATTGAAATTTGATATTGCCTTCTTTCATATCAATCACGACACCTGTAGTGCGTAAAAATGGTCTATCAAATATGATGGGACAAGACGGATTGCAATCAATATCAAGAACAATAAAATCAATGGGCACATAGTTCTTATTTGAAAGAATAAGAACATCATTAATTCTCCCCAAAGGCTTTTTAGTAGTAAAATCCGCCAAGAGTAAATTAAGAGAACATTCTTCAATGTTGGTAAGACCAAGCACCTCTCAGGGATCACTAGAAGAGTATGTCTAGAGGGGGGTGAATAGACTACTAGCAGGAATTTAAAATATACACAGAGTGCAAATTTAAATCTTGCCATATTTTAGCATTCATAGCAAGTCTAGTAAGTCTAGCACACCCTACACATGCAAGTCATCAAGTATATTAGCGGAAAGTAAGGACAATGCACATGGTAGTAAACAGTTGAGATAGGGAGATCAAACGCATGAAGGACATGAAGATTTTTACCATGGTTCCGATAGGTGGTGCTATTGTACGTCCACGGTTATGGAGTCTTCAACCCATGAAGGGTAACGTTCATGAGAGTCCATGGAGGGCTCCACCCATAAGGGTCCACGAAGTAGCAACCTTGACTATACCAAGATGGCCTTCGTCCACGGAGGACTAGCCTAGCTCGGGGTAGATCTTCATGAAGTAGGCGATCTCCTTGCCCTTAAAAACTTCTTGATTCACTCCACAACACGAAGTAGGAGGCTCCCAACCGACACCTAACAAATCTAGGAGGCTCCACCCTCCAAAAGGTAATAGGCTCGATAATGTCGATGAACTCCTTGCTCTTGTGCTTCAAGATAATAGACTCCTCAACACACAATCACTCTCTCACAGATTTGGCTTTTGTGGAAGAGATTGATTTGGTGGAAAGCAACTTGGGGAGGCTAGAGATCAAGATTCATATGGTTGGAATGGAATGGCATGATCTCAACACATGAGTAGGTGGCTCTCTCTCAGAAAATCAGTTGCTATGAGTGGGGATCTGTTTTGAGTGCTTCTCTATCGAATTGGTGGTGGTGGAGGGGTATATATAGGCATCTCCAAAAATCCAACCATTACACCTAATAATTCCAACTCGGTGACACCGATGCGTTAATCTCGGTGGTACCAAGTTGCCTCAAAGGTAGCAACTTTTGAATCTTGGTGAGACCGGTATAGGCTTCTCGGTGATACCGAAAAGGTGGGCAACTGTCAGAATGGCAAGACTCAGTGACACCAAAGCAAAAACTCGGAAATTTTGATTTTGTTCAACAGACATCAGTAGGTTTGCCACCTGAACTCGGTTCCACCGATTCAGAATTGGTTGCACTGAAAAGGTAGGGTTTGGTTGGGCTCTGTCTGAGTATGAGAACCGGTTGCACCGAGTGGGAAGTATTGGTTGCACCGATTTTGGATATTTGGTTTTGGACACACTTTCGTGGAGGAGTTTGTGGATGTTTTTGGTGACTATCACTTGTGCACGTATGAGCATCTTGTTCACCAATAGTACCTTACCCCCTTTTAATAGTATTGGCTTTCCTATGACTCAAAGTGATTTCTCACAAAGTAAAATGTAGAGTCATATTTGCTTGAAGATTTGCCAATGATATTTCCTTGCATCTTGGCGTCTCTACACAATCCTTTTGCCAACCCTCTGTGTGGACTTCATGTGAAATACTTTAGGTAAAAGTGTTAGTCCAAGAGACAATGTATGTTGTCATGAATTATCAAAACCACCAAGGGAGCATATTGTGCGTTCCATATCCCCCTTTTTGGTAATTGATGAAAACATACAATCAAATCTTCAAATAAATATATGCATGTATATAATGAAGACTTTGAGAGATAAATGACTTAGACTTGCCCCCCCATAAATGTGTTCAATCCTTTTAAAGGATAGTTGCTTTGGAATGCATGGACACACATGTAGTAAAAGGGATATAATGAGTCATGTGTATCTTGGATATATTCATTAAATGTATATTAATGAGGTATATCCTTGTTCAATATTTCACTCTTGCAAACAATATGTGCAAGAAGCAACAAATCATCTTGATCAAAGACATGATGCATATACATACCTTGAGTTCTTGAGGATTCTTGTACTAGAAATACACTTGAGAAAACAATGTTGGAAAACACAAGGGTATTCTACTAGTCAAAAGCAATAGAGCTCAAAAGTACCAAGATATGGAGACCATAAAGAGAATAGTGTTCCTTAAGATTGATATGTCTCCAAGACCATTTAGATATTTCTCCCCTAGATATGAAATAGTAGATCATCCTCTCCTCGTCAATCTTAGCATGTGGATATTGGTATGAGATAGGGTGAGAAAAGTCTAACATAAGTAGTCAAATGAAATAAATGTTTGAGTATTCATTGAAAAATATGTGTTTATTTCAAACAAATTTTCTCCCCCTACTTTGGTATTCTCCCCTTGTCTATATAAGTATAAACTTTGATATTCTTCTCTCCCCCTTGATTATATCTCCCCCTTTGCATAAGCTTGTATCTGTCTCTTTAGCTTTGAAGCTTTGATATTTCTCCCCCTTTGGCATTAATTTCCAAAAAGGTCATACTTTGGATCAAATACAAGGACCATTGATTAAGAAGGGATCCTTGAGAACAAGGGTGATAGAATGTAGGATTCGTAGAAAATGATCATGATAGATAGCATGATAAAATGAGGGATTCATTGAAAATAATTTCTCTCCCTTTGGCAAAACTGCGAGTTTGTAAGACTTCTCCTTTAAGTTAGGGATCCTTTAATTGATTTCTCCCTCTTTTTTTAAAGAAGGGATCATCGAAGAAATGAAAATATCAGAGTGGGATCACAAAGATTTACTAATATGAACACAGACTGAAAGAAAATATCAAATTGGTGGCTCCGAGACAAACTAGTCGGTGGCACCGATATGTTGTTATGCACCTCACCTGCTAATTGGGTATTACCGAGATATTTGAATTGGAGGCTCCGAGGCTAAAACAGAAACTTGGCAATGTTTGAGAAACTTGCAATTTTGTTTTTGAAAAATTGTAACAAAGAGTTAAAATAATTTACAAAGAGATATCAACTAGAGAAGATTTGAATGGTTCAAAGAAATCTTGCAAAATAGAGAATGAACCAAACAAGTTCCTTAACTAGATGATGGGCGGTGACTAGGTCACCTATATTACAGAATATTGACTTAGGAGCCAAGCAACAATACTTGATCATAGGTCATACTCATCGTTAATCTCAAAATGGGGTTACCATTTTTTTGATTAAGCATTTTAATGTAGTCATATCACTTGAGTTGCTTTAGCTCATGTCTCAGAGTAAAGCTTCTTCAAGGATATGAGGACATACCTTTGAGTGATGTTGATGACGTAGCTTGTAGTTTAACTTGATGAGGATGCTCTAAGTTGATGAAGTTTATCTTGAGTTGGGAGCAATCCTTTTTGTTTTCGTTCACTTTTCACCTACATGGGTTAGTTACGCAGGGAAGAACATGTTATATCCAAATGACTTGATATCAATTGTCAGTTGGTCAAAATTGAGAAATATATGTCAAGGATATGTTTTGTTGTCTTCTTCCTTTCATCATCAAAGTGAGGTTGTGGATACTTGTTCATGACAAGATTGCTTAAGATATGAGTTGATGGCAATCTTGTGGAGTGTTATTCTTCCAAGTACCTACAAAAGGGTTAGATGCAAGACAAGGGAGTATATAATTCCAAGATACATGATATTCATGGTAACATAGTATGGAATGGTAAAATAAGCTCATCCCCTTGCATGCATCCGAGTGAGCTTAGCTCAAGTTTGAAGCATCAATGATGTTCAACTCACTACTCAAATGACATGACACTTTTTCATCAAGAGGCTTAGTAAAGATATCGGCCAATTGCTTGTTAGTACGAACATCCTTAAGATTGATATCCCCTTTGGCAACATGATCACGAATGAAATGATGTTGAACTTAAATATGCTTGGTTAGAGAACGTTGCACAGGATTCTGACCTATCTTCATAGCACTCTCATTGTCACAAAGTAATGTGACCTTTTTCACATGGATTCCATAATCCTTAAGCGTTTGTGTCATCCATAGAAATTGAGCACAACATGATCCGACATCAATATATTCATCTTCGGCGGTAGACAGAGATACCGAGTTTTGTTTCTTGGAGGACCAAGACACAAGAGATCTACCGAGAATTTGACATGTACCTGAGGTGGATTTTCCATCAACTTTTTCACCGGCATAGTCTAAGTCAGAGTAGCCAACAAGATTAAAAGAATATCCCTTGGGATACCAAATGCCAAAGTTTGGTGTATGTATTAAGTATCTGAGAATGCGTTTGACAACCTTAAGATGAATTCTTTAGGTGCAACTTGATATCGGGCACACATGCACACACTAAGCATAATATCGGGACGGGAGGCACATAGATATAGCAATGAACCAATCATTGATTGATAAACCTTTTGATCAACCAGTTCACCCCCTTAGTGAGATCATCGTGTCCGCTAGTGGGCATGGGAGTTTTCATACCTTTGCACTCCTGCATGTTGAACTTCTTGATCAGATCCTTGGTGTAGTTGGTTTGAGAGATGAATGTACCTTCTCTCATTTGCTTGATTTGTAGACCAAGGAAGAATTTCAGCTCACACAGCATGGACATTTCATACTTCTGTGACATTAACCTTCCAAATTTCTCACTAAATTGTCGGTTAGTAGATCCAAACATAATATCATCCACATAAATTTGACACACAAATAATTCACCATTAACTCTCTTTGAGAATAAGGTAGCGTCAATTTTACCAATTTCAAAACCTTTTTCAGTAAGAAACTTCGTGAGACATTTATACCAAGCACGAGGAGCTTGCTTAAGACCCTATAAAGCTTTGCAAAGTTTGTAAACATGGTTAGGTTTCTTAGGATTGACAAAACTGGGAGGTTGTCTAACATAAACTTCCTCCTCAATCTCACCATTTAAAAATGCACTTTCAATATCCATTTGGTAAAGAGTGATGGCATGGTGATTGCCATACGCAAGAAGAATTCAAATAGCTTTGAGTCTAGCAACGGGGTGTAGGTCTCACCATAGTCCATAACTTTGACTTGCGTATATCCTTGGGCTACGAGGCGAGCCTTGTTGCGTATGACCTGACAGTCTTCATATTGCTTGTTCCGAAATACCCATTTTGTGTCGATTATGTTTTGCTCGCCCTTGGGCTTCTCCACGAGTGTCCACATTTTGTTCCTCTCGAAGTTGTGAAGATCTTCATGCATAGCGTTCACCCAATCCACGTCTTCAAGAGCTCGTTCAACGTTCAAGGGTTCAATGCTAGAGATGAAAGAATAATGCTCACAAAAGTTAGCTAGGCGAGTTTTTGAGCGAGTGATCCTCCCTAATTGTATATCACGAAATATCTGGTTTAGGGGATGGTTCTTGGTCACTTGTGCTCAAACTCGGGGTAGCTTTGGTTTGTTGGATGGCGGAGCTTATTCTTCATCATCTCTTTCATCTTCGTTGTTGTTGAAGGGGTCATCTCCTTGAGGTGGTGGTGGATCTTCATGATGTACTTCCTCCTCTCATTCATCTTGTCGTGTACCACTTGTGGATGCTTCCATGTTGTTTTGTCGGTAGCCTTGATCCAAGGTAGGACCTTACACTTGGGTTGATGACATACTTTCCTTTACCTCCATGGGATGAATCTTACCGATGGGCAAGTCTTGGATAGCTTCCGAAGGATCTTTATCACCTACATCATTTGGCAATTGTTTGACTTGCGAACCATTAGATTCATCAAACTTCACATCTACCATCTCTTCAACTTTTCGAGTGAAGTTATTGTAGACACGGTAGGTGTGAGAGTTCGATCCGTAACCAAGTAGGAAACCTTCATGAGATTTAGGAACAAATTTAGCACGACGATGCTTATCGAGAATATAACACTTAGAGCTGAATACCCGAAAGTATCCAACTTGGGGTTTGTTACCGGTTAGTAGCTCGTATGCCATTTTACCAAGAAGCTTGTGCAAGTAGAGTCTGTTTGTGGCATGACATGCTGTTTCCACGACTTCTGCCCAAAAGTGTCTTGGCATCTTGTATTCGTCAAGCATCATTCTTGCCATCTCAATGAGGGTGCGATTCTTCCTCACAACAACTCCATTTTGTTGAGTGATACGTATCCAATGTATCTATAATTTTTATTGTTCCATGCTATTATATTATCTATTTTGGATGTTTTATATGCATTAATATGCTATTTTATATTATTTTTGGGACTAACCTATTAACCTAGAGCCTAGTGCCAGTTTCTGTTTTTCCTTGTTTTTGAGTATTGTAGATAAGGAATATTAAACGAAGTCCAAAGAGAATAAAATCTTCCCGATGATTTTTTTGGGACCAGAAGACATCTACCAGACTTGGAGAGGAAGGCATGAGACCTGCCAAGAGGTCACAAGCCACGCTGGCGTGGCCAGGGCCCCCCCTGGATTGTGGCCCTCCAGCAGGTCCTCTAACCCTAATCTTAGGCCTATAAATTCCCAAATATTTCCCCAATACCAAAAGGAGCCACGATAATACTTTTCCGCCACCGAAAGCCTCCGTTCCCGAAAGAACCAATCTTGGAGCCTTTTCCGGTAATCTGTCAGAGGGGGATTCGATCACGGAGGGCATCTACATCAACTCCATTGCCCCTCCAATGATGCATGAGTAGTCCACCACAGACCTACGGGTCCATAGCTAGTAGCTACATGGCTTCTTCTCTCTCTTTGTGCTTCAGTACCATGTTCTCCATGATCTTCATGGGGATCTATCCGATGTAATACTCTTTTGCGGTGTGTTTGTCGAGATCCGATGAATTGTGGGTTTATGGTCAGCTTATCTATGAATATTATTTGGTTCTTCTCTGAATTCTTATATGCATGATTTCATATCTTTGCAAGTCTCTCCGTGTTATTGATTTGGTTTGGCCAACTAGATTGGTAATTCTTGCGATGGGAGAAGTGCTTAGTTTTGGGTTCAATCTTGCGGTGTCCTGACCCAGTGACAAAGTAGGGGTAGCGAGGCACATATTGTATTGTTGCCATCGAGGGTAAACATATGAGATTTTCATCATATTGCTTGAGTTTATCCCTCTACATCATGTCATCTTACTTAATGCGTTACTCTGTTGTTCATGAACTTAATACTCTATATGCAGGCAGTAGTCAGTCGATGTGTGGAGTAATAGCAGTAGATGGAGAATCGTTCCGGTCTACTTGACACAGACATGATGCCTATATGCATAATCGTTGCCTTGGATATCGTCATATGTGCTTTTCTATCAATTGCTCGATAGTAATTTGTTCACCCACCGTGCTATTTTCCTTCAAGAGAGAAGCCTCTAGTGAAACCTATGGTCCCCAGGTCTATTTTCCATGTTATACTTTCAGATCTATATACCAAAAATACCTTCCTGTGATTTTTTTACTTTTTACTTTCCATAATCTTTTAGATCTATCTCTATCAGATCTAATCCTTGCAAGTAATCATGAAGGGATTGACAACCCCTTTATAACGTTGGGTGCAAGTGTTTGATTGTTTGTGTAAGTGCATCTGTTGCTGACTTGCTTGTTCCTCCTACTGGATTGATACCTTGGTTCTCAGCAACTGAGGGAAATACTTATCTACTTTGCTGCATCACCCTTTCCTCTTCAAGGGAAAACCAACGCGAGCTCAAGAAGTAGCAAGAAGGATTTCTGGCGCCGTTGCCGTGGAGGATACACATCAAGCCTACCAAGTACCCATCACAAACTCATCTATTGCATTTACATTATTTTCCGTTTGCCTCTCGTTTCCCTCTCCTCCAATTCTAAAACAATTTTCAGGAAAAACCAAAAAGATTTGCCTTTTTATTCGCCCTTCTTTCGTTCGCCTTTTATGTTTGCTTGGGTGCTAGATCGATTCATTGCCACCACGTCTGAATCTAAGAAGGTTTTTGTTGGAAAGGATAGTAATAATCTTGAGGGGGATTTTGATGACTTTGCTAATAACAACCCTCTTGAAGAACCTACTATCACACATACAAAAAAATTCCGCATAGGTAGCGGTAATATTATTGGAAAAGGTGTTATTCACGATTTCTTTACTTGTGCGGGCACGCTACCTACCTTAGGAGGGTTGATTCTCAATAAAACTAATAGAGTTGTGGATGCAATAACACTGCTAATAATTGAACTTGAGAGGCAAATTGTTCATATGCACCCCTGCATACAAAGGATTTTTTTAGAGTTCTCTAATATTTAGCATTCTTCCCGTAAGCGTGTCGCCACTATATTTCTAGCCCACGAGTTTAGATTTATCATGAAAGAGGCTAGCGAAATTTTTGCACATTATAAAATTAATGGTGGATGTCCCCCGATAGAGGAGATCCTTTTTAATCAAGAAAAAAATAATGAGATTGCAATCTCCGGATTGTGTCACTTATAATGAAAATTTGAGAAAAAGGGTCCCTACCGAGGGTTTGGTTGATAAGATTTCTGAAATCAATAATAATTTTTCTATACAAAACAATGGATTAGAGTTCATATTAAGACATAGGCTTATGACTTTCACCCGAAGGAAAGCTTACAATGATGAATTGATTATACACTATAGGGGGCCGAAGGAGGAACCTATCCCCCCCGCATTGATCTTAAGGATCCTTATCCTATGAAATTTAGCCATTTTGATAAATTTTGCTTTCCACAAAGGAAACTTGCCACTGAAAGAAGAGAGTATGAGATGAACATGGATGATCTCCCTTACTATTATGACAATACCTAGATCTATTGCGTTATGCCTAGCTAGGGGCGTTAAACAATAACGCTTGTTGGGAGGCAACCTAATTTTATTTTTATATTCTGTTTTATGCTTATGTTTTTGAGTGTTTCACACATTATTACCTCTATAGTAATTGTATTTTGGTGTTTTAATTAGTTTTTGAGCCAAGTAAGACCTTGGGGATGGTCTCTGGTGATTGTTGATTTGATCTTGCTGAAAACAGAAACTTTTTTGCCCAGTCAAAGAATTTTCTAAATTTATCAGAGCATCGAATGAGTCTGAAATTTTTACACAATATTTATATAAAAATTTACCAGGTTTTCAGTTTGTTTAAGAATTTTTGGAGTTAAATAAGTGTAAGCAGTTTCCAGATTTCAACAAACTATTCTATTTTTGACAAATTCTGTTTTCTTTGTGTTGTTTACCTATTTTGATGTATATGTGGGTCGTATCGGGGGGTATGAACCATGGAGAAGTTGGAATACAGTAGATATTACACCAATATAAATAAAGAATTAGTTCACAATAGTACCTGAGGTGGTGATTTATTTACTTATACTAACGGATCTCACGGGTTTTCTATTATGTTTTGTGCTATGAAGTTTTCAAGTTTTGGGTAAAGATTTGATGGACTATGGAATAAAGAGTGGCAAGAGACTAATCTTTGGGATTCCCAAGGAAACCCAAGGAATAAAGGATTCCAAAAATCCTAAGCTTGGGGATGCTCCGGAAGGCATCCCCTCTTTCGTATTCAATCCATCGGTAAATTTACTTGAGGCTATATTTTCATTCACCACATGATATGTGTTTTGCTTGGAGTGTCTTGTATGATATGAGTCTTTGCCTTTTAGTTTTCCACAATCATCCTTTCTGATCACATATTTTTAGAGAGAGACGCATGAATCATGAATTTATTAGAATACTCTATGTGCTTCACTTGTATCTTTTGAGCTAGGCAATTTTGCTCTAGTGCTTCACTTATATCTTTTAGAGCACGATGGTGTTTTGTTTTATAGAAATAATTGAACTCTTGTAACTCACTTATATTATTTTTAGAGTCTTTAAACAACATGGTAATTGTTTTAGGTTATGTATTTCGTCCTAATATAATAGGCATCCAAGAGGGATATAATAAAAACTTTCATATAAAGTGCATTGAATATTATGAGAAGTTTGATTCCTTGCACAAAGTTTTGAGATATAAAGATGGTAATATTAGAGTCATGTTAGCAAGTAATTGTGAATTGGTAAAAATACTTGTGTAAAGGTTTGCGATTCCCGTAGCATGCATGTATGGTGAACCGTTATGTAAGGAAGTCAGAGCATGATTTGTTGATTGGTTCTCAACCTTTGTGTGAGGGTCGAGAGCGCATGATGGTTTACTCCTACCAACCTCTCCCCTAGGAGCATGCGTATAATACTTTGCTTCGATGACTAATAGACTTTTGCAATAATTATGTGACTTCTTTATGACTAATGTGAGTCCATGGATTATACGCACTCTCACCCATCCACTTTTGCTGGCCTCTCTAGTACCGCAAAACTTTCGCTGGTGCATTAAACCCACCGTATATACTTCCTCAAAACAGCCACCATACCTACTTATTATGGCATTTCCATATCCATTCCAAGATATATGCCATGCAACTTCCACCGTTCCGTTTATTATGACATGCACCATCATTGTGATATTGCTTTGCATGATCGTAAGATATCTAGTATGATGTTTTCATGGCTTTTCCTTTTTTTGAGGTCATTTCCTATGCTAGATCATTGCACATCCCGGTACACCGCCAGAGGCATTCATATAGAGTCATATCTTTTTCTATATATCGAGTTGTAATTCTTGAGTGGTAAGTAAATAAAAGTGTGATGACCATAATTATTAGAGCATTGTCCCATGTGAGGAAAGGATGATGGAAGATATGATTCCCTCACAAGTTGGGATGATACTCCGGACTTTATGAAAAATAAAAGAGGCCGACGAAGCCCAAATAAAAAAGAGAGGCCATTTATGCCCACCAAAATTAAAAAAACAGAGAAAAGAGAGAAGGGACAATGCTACTATATTTTTTCCACACTTGTGCTTCAAAGTAGCACCATGATCTTCATGATAGAGAGTCTCCTAGTTTTTCACTTTCATATACTAGTGGGAATTTTTCATTATACAACTTGGCTTGTATATTCCAATGATGGGCTTCCTCAAATTGCCCTAGGTCTTCATGAGCAAGCAAGTTGGATGCACACCCACTTAGTTTCTTTTTGAACTTTAATACACTTATAGCTCTAGTGCATCCGTTGCATGGCAATCCCTACTCACTCACATTGATATCTATTAATGGGAATCTTTGTAGCCTGTTCATATGCCTAGTTGATGTGAGACTATCTTCTCCTTTTTCTTCACAATCCCCACAATACTCTATTCCACATATAGTGTTATACCATGGCTCACGCTCATGTATTGCTTGAATTCTGAAAAAGTTTGAGAACATAAAAGATGTGAAACAATTGCTTGACTTGTCATCAGGTTCTTGATGATATAAATACTTTCTACGGGGAAGATGGAGCATAGCCAGACTATATGATTTCGTAGGTAAAACTTTCTTTTGCCATTGTATTTTGAAGAGACACAATTGCTTTATTAGTATGCTTGAAATATTATAGTTTTTATGTCAACTTTAAGCTTTTGTTTTGAGTCTTATGGATCTGAACATTCATGCCACAATAAAGGATATTACATGGATAAATATGTTAGTAGCATTGCACATCAAAAATTCTATTTTTATCATTTACCTACTAGAGGGCGAGCAAGAATTAAGCTTGGCGATGCTGATATGTCTCCAACATATCTATAATTTTTGATTGTTCCATGCTATTATATTATCTGTTTTGATGTTTTATATGAATTAATATGCTATTTTATATTATTTTTGAGACTAGCCTATTAACCTAGAGCCTAGTGTTAGTTTCTATTTTCCTTGTTTTGAGTATCTTAGATAAGGAATATTAAACGGAGTCCAAACGGAATAAAATCTTCGCGATGATTTTTCTTGGACCAGAAGATATCTACCGGACTTGGAGAGGAAGGCAAGAGACCCTCCAGGAGGTCACAAGCCCCCCAGCAGGTCCTCCAACCCCAATCTTTGGCCTATAAATTCCCAAATATTCCCCAATACCAAAAGGATCCACGATAATACTTTTCCGCCGCTGAATGCCTTCGTTTTCGAGAGATCCAATCTTGGAGCATTTTCCGATAATCTGCCGGAGGGGGATTAGATCACGGAGGGCATCTGCATCAACTCCACTGCCCCTCCGATGATGCGTGAGTAGTCCACCACAGACCTACGGGTCCATAGCTAGTAGCTACATGGCTTGTTCTCTCTCTTTGTGCTTCAATACCATGTTCTCCATGATCTTCATGGGGATCTATCCGATGAAATACTCTTTTGCGGTGTGCTAGTCGAGATCCGATGAATTGTTGGTTTATGATCAGCTTATCTATGAATATTATTGGTTCTCTGAATTCTTATATGCATGATTTCATATCTTTGCAAGTCTCTTTGAGTTATTGGTTTGGTTTGGCCAACTAGATTGGTATTTTTTGCAATGGGAGAAGTCCTTAGTTTTGGTTTCAATCTTGCGGTGTCCTCACCCAGTGAAAAAGTAGGGGTAGCGAGGCACGTATTGTATTGTTGCCATCAAGGGTAAAAATATGGGGTTTTCATCATATTGCTTGAGTTTATCCCTCTACATCATGTCATCTTACTTAATGTGTTACTCTATTCTTTATAAACTTAATACTCTAGATGCAGGCACGAGTCGGTCGATGTGTGGAGTAAGAGTAGTAGATGCAGAATCGTTTCGGTCTACTTGACATGGACGTGATGCCTATATGCACAATCATTTCCTTGGATATCGTCATAACTATGCGCTTTTATATCAATTGCTCGACAGTAATTTGTTCAGCCATCATGTTATTTTCCTTCGAGAGAGAATCCTCTAGTGAAATGTATGGTCCCCGGGTCTATTTTCCATATTATAGATCTATATACCAAAAATACCTTGCTGCAATTTATTTACTTTTTACTTTCCGTAATCTTTTACATCTACCTCTATCAGATATAATCCTTGAAAGTAATCGTGAAGGGATTCACAACCCCTTAATAGCGTCGGGTGCAAGTGTTTGATTTTTTGTGTAGGTGCATCTATTGGTGACTTACTTGTTCCTCCCACTGGATTGATACCTTGGTTCTCAACAACTGAGGGAAACACTTATCTATTTTGCTGCATCACCCTTTCCTCTTCAAGGGAAAATCAACGCAAGCTCAAGAAGTAGCATTGTGGCATGTACGTAGCCGAGAACTCATGTGAGACACCTTCTTCGTCAAGAAAGGTATCCACATGGATGTTCTTGAACCCCGATCCGTTATTGCTTTGAACCTTCTAGATCTTCACTTCAAATAGATTTTGCGCTTTACGTGTGAAGTTCTTCAAGATCTTTTGTACCTACGACTTATAAGTTAGAAAGAATACCCACGTAAATTTGGAAAAATCATCAACTATAACTAGACCATAAGAGTTTCCACCGAGATTCTTGTAAGCATTGGGACCAAAAAGATCCATATGAAGTAACTCGAGTTGTCTCTTAGTAGTCATAATGTTTTTGACCGGATGACTTCCACCTACTTTATTTCCTGCATGACAAGCACTACAAAGCCTATCTTTGTCAAAGATAACATCTTTAACACCAGGAATTTGATCGCCCTTGATAAGCTTATCTAGATTGCGCATGCCTACATGTCCTAGCCTTCTATGCCAAAGGCAACGTTTAGATAATTTTGCAATGAGACAAGTACTAGGTTGGGCCTTTTAGTGAAATCGAAAATGTATAGATCACCTATATGAATACTGGTGAAGATAATTTTATGATTATGATGACGAAACACTCGGCAATCAACTTTGGTAAATAGCACATTGAAACTGAAGTCTGCTAGTCTAGATACAAAAAGAAGATTGTAGCCAAAGGATTCAACAAGCATCACGTTTTGAATAGAGGTATCATGGGATATGGCCACCTTACTAAGGCAAAGTACCTTCCCCTTAGAGTTGTCTCCAAAGGTCATGTAACTCCGAGGACCTTGATTAGGTGTGATCTCTTGGAACATGTCTTTATCTCTAGTCATGTGGTCCGTGCATCCACTGTCGAGAATCCACTCTTTTCCTTCGGACACATAGTCTCTAAGATTTTCCATGAGACTTAGATTCTTCATGATCTTCTCATGCTCGATGTTAAACAACACATCCTCATCATAGTAGCCATGTTCTTTATTGTCATCGTTTGGTGGAATCTCCTCGTCATAGAAACCAACAGACTCGTTAGAATTATAACCATGACAATGTTCAAGCTTATGAATGTGAATGGCTTCTATAATGATGTTATTGATAGTAGTGACATATCCTTTAGCACGCATAAGATCACGAAGCTCAAATAGGCATTTATCAAATTTTGGATCATTAGGCTTCATTTTGTGAAAAGCAGTAGTTTTATAAAGAATTTCATCAAGATTACTTAATGAAATATTTGGATATCGTTTCTCCAAATCATTCCACAAGGTATAAGCGCATGCAAAGTTCTTCAATTGAGAAAGGACAAATCTTGGTAAACCTCTAACAATAAGATTGATAGTTCTAAGGTTACCAATCATGTCAATTTCCTCTTCTTGTGTGGGATGCAATTCATTAATGGGGAGCACATAGGTTTTTTCAATATGTTTTCTCAAATGGAATTAGTCGAATAGATCAAACATAGCATTCTTCCATTGACTATAGTACTCTTCATCAAGAATGAGCACTCTACAACTCAAACTTTCTACACCGCACACATCCATCTTCCTCCATGGTTGTGAAACTGGAGCAATGGAGACCAATGCTCTGATACCAATTGAGGGATGCTACCTCTTGAGCATGCGTTGGTTTTCCCTTGAAGAGGAAAGGATGATGCAACGAAGTAGATAAGTATTTCCCTCAGTTGTCGAGAAGCAAGGTATCAATCCAGTAGGAGGAACAAGCAAATCACCAGTGGTTGCACCTACACAAACAATCAAACTCTTGCACCCAATGCTATAAAGGGGTTGCCAATCCCTTCACAGTTATTTGCAAGGATTAGATCTAAAAGAGCTAGATGTAAACGAGTGTGGAAAGTAAAAGATAAATAAATTCCAGCAAGTATAGATCTGAAAATATATGATGGAAAATACACCCGGGGGCCATAGGTTTGACTAGAGGCTTCTCTCTTGACGGCAAATATCATGGTGGGTAAACAAATTAATGTCAAACAACTGATAGAAAAGTGAACAATCATGTAGTTATCCAAGGCAATGATCATGCATATAGGCATCACGTCTGTATCAAGTAGACCGAAACGATTCTGCATCTACTACTATTAATCCACACATCGACCCACTCTTGCCTGCATCTAGAGTATTAAGTTCATGAAGAACATAGTAACACATTGAGAAATATGACATGGTGTAGAGGGATAAACTCTAGCAATATGATGAAAACCCCATCTTGTTACCCTCGATGGTAAGAATACAATACGTGCCTTGCTACCCCCACTATGTCACTGGGTGAGGACACCGTAAGATTGAACCCAAAACCAAGCACTTCTCCCATTGCAAGAATTACCATTGTAGTTGGACAAACCAAACCAGTAACTCGAAGAGACTTGAAAGGATATGAAATCATGCATATAAGAAATCATATGATATCAAATCATGCATGGATAATCTGAACATAAACTCACAATTCATAGGATCTTGACAAACACACCACAAAAGAGGATTACATCGGATAGATCTCCATGAAGATCATGAAGAACATGGTATTGAAGATCAAAGAGAGAGAGAGAAGAATCCATCTAGCTACTAGATATGGACCCGTAGGTCTATGGCGGACTACTCATGCATCATCGGAGGGGCAATGGAGTTGATGTAGATGCCCTCCGTGATCGAAACCCCCTCCGGCGGATTACCAGAAAAGGCCCCAAGATTGGATCTATCAGGAATGGAGGCTTCCCACGATGTTGAGGGAATATTTGGGGTTTTATATTCCAGTGAATATGGTTAGGGGACCTGCCAGGGAGCGACAAGCTCGCTTGGCGCGGCCAGGGGTGCTCGCGCCTAGCATGCTTGTGGCCTCCTTGCACATCCCGTGGCTTGCACTCCAAGCTTGGATGATTTGTTTCCTTCTAGAAAAATTCCTTCCAAGGTTTTATTCCGTTTGGACTCCGTTTAATATTCCATATCTGCAAAACTCAAAAACAAGGAAAAACATAATCTGGCGCTTGGCTCTAGATTAATAGGTTAGTCCCCAAAATAAGATAAAATAGCATATTAATGCATATAAAACATCCAAAACAGATAATATAATAGCATGCCATCATAAAAAGTAATAGATATGTTGGAGACATATCAAGGGATCACTAGAGTATGTCTAGAGGGGGGTGAATAGACTACTAGCAAGTATTTAAAATCTACACAAGGTGCAAAGTTAAATGCTGGCAGATTTTAGCATTCATAGCAAGTCTAGCAAGTCTAGCACACCCTACACATGCAAGTCATCAAGTATAGTAGCGGAAAATAAGGACACTACACATGGTAGTAAAGAGTTGAGATAGGGAGATCAAACGCACGAAGGACATGTAGATTTTTCCCGTGGTTCAGATAGGTGTTGATATCGTATGTCCACGTTTCTGGAGTCTTCAACCCACGGAGGGTAACGGTCACGAGAGTCCACGGAGGGCTCCACCCATAAGGGTCCACGAAGTAGCAACCTTGACTACACCATGATGGCCTACGTCCACGGAGGACTAGCCTAACTCGGGGTAGATCTTCATGAAGTAGGCAATCTCCTTGCCCTTACAACCTTCTTGGTTCACTCCACAACACGAAGTAGGAGGCTCCCAAGTGACACCTAACCAATCTAGGAGGCACCACCCTCAAAAAGGTAATAGGATCGATAATGTCGATGAACTCCTTGCTCTTGTGCTTCAAGATGATAGACTCCTCAACACACAATCACTCTCTCACAGATTTGGCTGTGGTGGAAGAGATTGATTTGGTGGAAAGCAACTTGGGGAGGCCAGAGATCAAGATTCATATGGTTGGAATGGAATGGCATGATCTCAACACATGAGTAGGTGGCTCTCTCTTAGAAAATCAAGTTGTGTGAGTGGGGATCTGCTCTAAGTGCTTCTCTATCGAGTAGGTGGTGCTGGAGGGGTATATATATAGGCATCTCCAAAAATCCAACCGTTACACCTAATGAGTCCAACTTGGTGACACTGATGTGTTAATCTTGGTGGTACTGATTTGCCTCAAAGGTAGCAACTTTTGAAACTCGGTGAGACCGATATGGACTTCTTCGTGATACCGAAAAGGCAGGCAATTGTCAGAATGGCAAGATTCGGTGACACTGAAGCAAAAACTCACAAATTCCGATTTTGTGCAACAGACATCAATAGCTTTTCCACTTGAACTCGGTTCCAACGATTCATAATCGGTTGCACCGAAAAGGTAGAGTTTGGCTGGGCTCTGTCTGAGTACGAGAATCGGTTGCACCGAGTGGGAAGTATTGGTTGCACCAATTTTGGATATTTGGTTTTGGACACACTTTTTTTGGAGGAGTTTATGGATGTTTTTGGTGACTATCACTTGTGCACGTATGAGCATCTCGTTCATCAACTGTACCTTACCCCCTTTTAATAGTATTGGCTTTCCTATGACTCAAAGTGATTTCTCACAAAGTAAAATGTAGAGTCTTCTTTGCTTGAAGCTTTGCCAATGCTATTTCCTTGCATCTTGGGGTCTCTCCACAATCCTTTTGCCAACCCTCTCTGTGGACTTCCTCTGAAGTACACTAGGTAAAAGTGTTAGTCCAAGAGACAATGTATGTTGTCATGAATTATCAAATCCACCAAGGGAGCATAATGTGCTTTCAACATCACATAGAGATTTCGAAATTGTCGAAACACTAGCACCCAAATCACATAAACCAAAGATTTCCAAAGCTTTATTTTGTTCATAAGCATGGGTTGAACTTATCATGGATTGCAGGAAAGAAATAAAATCAACCAAGGAGCAACTATCATAATTAAAGTCTTGTAAAAAAACAGTGGGCACATCACTAGTTATAGTTTTGACCTTTCCAAACCCACTTTCATCAATTTTTTCATCAAGATTTTCACCCTCCAAATTATTGGGACGCCCTCTAGCTAAACTTGACTATTCTACAGTCCCTTTATCATCAATTTTAATATTTTTAAACAAGGAATCAATAGAAAAACACTAACCATCTTAAGATCTTCATCATTTTTGTGAAAGTAATCGCTGGAAAACGCTTTTCTAAAAAATCTCTTTTAGCTCTAAGCATAGCGATTCTTTTTCTTACTTTCATGCATTGAAACATATAAAGTTTTAATTGATTCATTAATCTTAGGTGCATTCAACTTGATATTTTATACATCATGGGAAATTCAATCAATGCTTCTAGACATATCATCAATCTTATTCAACTTTTCTTCTATCGTAGTATTGAAAGACTTTTGAGCATTGATAAATTCTTTAAAACTACTCTCAAGATCAGAAGTGTTCCCATTATTATTGTAAGAAGAATTACCATAGGAATTACCCTAATTATTAGAGGAATTTCCAAGAAAATTCTTAGGATTAAAAATTGCCTCTACAAGCATTGTTATTGAAATTGTTTCGCGAGATGAAATTCACATATACGGAATCATTATTTCCCAATCACAGTAGACAAAGGCACATCATTAAGATCAATAGGAGCATTTTTAATAGAAACCAACTTCATGAGAGCATAACTTTTCACTCAAAGTACTAATTTGTTCAACCAAATTCACTTTTTTACTAGTAGGTGCTCTTTCAGTATGACATTGTGAATAATTTGCCATAATATTATCTAGCAATTTAGTAGCGTCACCCAAAGTAATTTCCAGAAAAGTACCGCCCGTGGCGGAATCGAAAATATTTCTAGAGACAAAATTCAATCCCGCATAAAAAATTTGTAAGATCATCCAAAGATTTAAACCATGAGTAGGACAATTTCTTAGCATCAATTTCATTCTTTCCCAATATTGTGCAACATGTTCATGCTCAAGTTGCTTAAAATTCATGATTTGAGTTTGAAGGGAAATAATTTTCGTGGGCGAAATATATTTAGTAATAAAAGCATCCTTACACTTATCCCAAGAATCGTTACTATTGCCAAGCAAGAAGAAAACCAAATTTTTGCATGATCTCGCAAGGAGCAAGGATATAATTTCAACTTCACAATATCACTGTCCACATATTTTTTCTTTTGCATATCACACAATTCTACGAATGTGTTTAGATGGGATGCGACATCCTCATTAGGAGTATCGGAAAATTGATCTTTCATGAAAAGATTCAACAAAGCAACATTAATATCACAAGACTCTGCACTAGTGGCGGGAGGAGCAATCGGAGTGCTAATAAAATCATTGTTAATGGTATTGGAAAATCACACGATTTGGTATTTTCTTGAGTCATCGTGACTATGCAAACAAGAGATCTGGCGAGAAAAAGGTAAACGGAAAAGAAAGCGAATAAAATGACAAATTTTGTGAAGTGGGGGAGGGGAAAACGAGAGGCAAATGGCAAATAATGTAAATTGCAAGGAGATGAGATTTGTGAATAGGAACCTTATACATGTTGATGGTGTCTCCTCGACGCCAAATATTGGCACGCCAGAGAGATTGCTTCCTCCTCGGAAATGGCACGAAAAATTCCTTTGACGTGGCTTGAGACTGCGTCAGTATTTCCCCAAAGAGGAAGGGATGATGCAACATAGCGTCGGTAAGTATTTCTCTCAGTTAAGAAACAAAGGTATCAATCCATAGAGGAAGATAAGCAACTATGTGAACATCACATGCACACAAAGAACAAATATTTGCAACCCGGCGCTTAAGAGAGGTTGTGAAGCTCTCAACGATAAAAATATAGATTAGGTCATGAATGTTTGGGCAAATAGATCTCGCAAGAACACAAAATAAAACAAGTAAACAAAAAGTGCAGCAAGGTATTTTTGGGTTTTTGGATTTATAGATCTGAAAACAATCACGGCAAAAAGATAGATCGTAAAGCAATATGTTGGAAAAATAGATCCGGGGGCATAGGTTTCACTAGTGGCTTCTCTCATGAGTATAGCACACGGTGGGTGAACAAATTACTATTGGGAAATTGATAGAAGATCAAATAGTCATGACGATATCCAAGGCAATGATCATTATATAGGCATCACATCCAAGATAAGTAGACCAAAACGATTATGCATCTACTTCTATTACTCCACACATCGACCGCTAGCCAGCATGCATCTGGTGTATTAAGTTCATGGAAAAACGGAATAATGCAATGAGAATGGTGACATGATGTAGACAAGATCTTTTCATGTAGTGATAGACCCCATCTTGTTATCCTTAATAGCAACGATACATGTGTGCCTTGTTGCCCCTTTTGTCAGTGGGAAAGGACACCGCAAGATCGAACCCATCACAAAGCACCTCTTCCCATGGCAAGAAAAAATGATCTAGTTGGCCTAACTAAACCAAAGATTCGAAGAAGAAATACGAGGCTATAAGTAATCACATAAAGTAGTTTTGACATAGTTTCTTTTAAAAGAGCAACGTATTGTGGGTATATCTTGATTCCCCAACTTCTTTGGTAATCGACTATCAAAAGAATAATTAGCAAGCATGGTGGCAATTTTTGTTTTAGGTATCCTTCTTTTATTAGTGATAATATCTTTCGTATACTTAGCATACGGAGACATTTTCAATATATCAGTCAAACGAGTACGCAAATGGATAGGTCTAATCATTTCAGCAAAGCGCTCAAAACTTCATCGTCCTTACTTTTAGTGGGTTTACGAGGGAATGGCATAGGTTTTTGAACCCATGGCTCTCTTTCCCTTCCATGTTTCCTAGCAACAAAGTCTCTCTTATCATAGCATTTATTTTTAGAAGGTGGGTTATCAAGATCCTCGACAGGTTCAATTTCCACATCATTATCATTTTCTTTATTGTCATCTGGTTGAGCATCTACATGAGTATCATCATTATTATCATTTTCATTGTCAGTAGGTGTATGCTCACTGCCAGACTGTGTCTCAGCATCAGAAATAGAAACTTCATTGTTTTTCTCAACAGGTTTTTCTATAACAGTTTCACTAGAAGCATGCAAGTTCCTATCATGTTTATTTTTATTCTTCTTCTTAGAAGAACTAGGTGTATCTTCCTTAATTTTCTGAGAATCTCGTTCAATTCTTTCAGGTTGACCTTCAGGATAATGAGGTTTCTTGGGTCATTCTACCTCCTCAGGTCACTACTCTAACAACAAGATCATTCATTTCAACAAGCAAATCATTTTGTGACTTAGCAACTTGGTCTAATTGGGTGTAAACCATAGAAGCATGCTTTCCTAAACCTTTCACATCATTTGCAATTCTAAACATCAAGTCATTTAAGCAATCTATCATCATAGCATTACGTTCCAATTGATTCTTAACATAATTATTAAAGTGTTCTTGCTTAACAACGTAATTGTCAAATTCATCCAAGCATATTTCAGGAGTCTTAGTATAAGGTATATCACTTGCATTAAAGCAACGTATAGAGTTTACCTCTACTACCTATGTAGGGGTGTCAAATCCATGTATTTCTTGAATAGGCGGTAATTCCTTGACATCATCAGTTTTAATACCTTTCTCTTTCATAGATCTTTTTGCTTCTAGCATGTCTTTAGGACTAAGGGGTAGAATACATCTCTTCTTTTGAATACGTTCCGGAGGTTGTTCAGGAAGTGTCCAATCATCGGCATTTTGCATTGAGTTATTCAATAATTCTTCAGCTTGTCCAACATATCTTTCCCTAAAAACACAACCAGCACAACTATCTAGGAAATCCCTAGAAGCATCGGTTAGTCCATTATAAAAGATACCAAGTATTTCATTCTTCTCAAGAGGACAATCAGGCAAAGCTCATAGTAACTGGAGAAGCCTACCCCCAAGATTGAGGGAGATTCTCCTCTTCAATTTGAGCATAGTTAATTATTTATTGTAAGGCAGCTTTGTTTCTTATGAGTGGGAAAATATTTTGCAGAAAATTGGTGAAGCATATCTTGGGACAATGTATGCAACTAGGAGCAAGTGAAAGGAACCATTCCTTCGCCTTGCCTTTTAGCAAGAAAGGAAAAAGCTTAAGGATATAATAATAGCGCACCTTTTCATCATTGGTAAACAAAGTAGCAATATCATTCAGTTTCATGAGGTGTTCGACAACAGTTTCTTTTTCATAACCATGGAAAGGATTAGACTCTACTATAGAAATTAACTCACGGTCTACATAGAACTCATAATCCTTATCAGTAAAAAATATAGGAGAAGTAGCAAATTTAGGATCACGTTTCATTTTCTCCATCGTAGATTTTTCTTTTAGTTTGCATAATAGTTTCTTCACGTCATCTCTATTTTCACAAGCAATAATGTCCATAGTTACCTCACCATCCATAACATAACCTTCAGGTACATGTGGCAATTCATATCTATTTGGTGAGCAAGGGGTAACAAGTGATTCAAATTCTTCCTTAGTTTCAGCATTCTCAAGTTCTCTATCTTTAGCAATATTAGCATCTAGTGATTCATTCAGTGGCACTGGTTCAGTTTCAACATATGTAGAAGTAGTTTCATCATTAATTTCATAAGTAGCATCAGTAAGTTCATGTGACATATCAGGACAATCAACAGGTGGTGGTGTAGCAAGCTGATCCAAAACAGTAGGTGAATCTAAAGCAGGGCTAGATGGCAGCTCCTTACCTCCTCTTGTGTGAGAGGGGACGATCTTAGTTCGATTGTCTTTCAAATTCTTCATAATATCAATTGGATATCCGTCAAGTTAACATAATAAATAGATCTATGCTCCCCGACAACGGCGCCAGAAGAAGGTCTTGATAATCCACAAGTGTAGGGGATCGCGACAGTCTTCACGGGTAGTATTTCACCCTAATTTATTGGTTCAACACTAGGGGTCCAAAGAATATTTATTGGCCTTGACAGTTGAGTTGTCAATTCAACCGCACGTGGCATATCTCTCTGCAATAAAGATTAAGTAGCACAACAAATAGTAGTAGCAAAAGTAACAGTAGTAGTGACAGTAGCAGTTTTGTAGCAGGTGTAAAAGTAGCAATAGCAATAGTAACTTAGCAAGATTCTGTATATGTAATGCATAGGCATGTGGATTGGTGAAGGATAATTATTTATATGACATTGATCATATAACAATTACACACTAGGGCGACACAGAACTAGCTCTAGTTCATCAATTTAATGTAGGCATGTATTCCATATATAGTCATACGTGCTTGCGATAAGAACTTGCATGACATCTTTTGTCCTACCCTCCCATGGCAGCGGGGTCCTATTGTAAATTAATGGATACTAAGGCCTCCTTTTAATAGGGAACCGGAAATAAAACATTAACACATGGTGAATACATGAATTCCTCAAACTACGATAATCACCAGAAAGAATCCCAATTATTGTCACCTTGGGATATGCGGATTAAGACACGTAATAGGTGTATAAAACTTGCAAGATAGGATCGAAATCACTCTTATATTCATGAAAACGTAATAGGTTCAGATCTGAAATCATGGAACTCGGGCCCTAGTGACAAGCATTAAGCATAGCAAAGTCATATCAACATCAATCTCAGAACATCGTGGATACTAGGGATCAAGCCCTATCATAATTAACTCGATTACATGATCTATCGCATCCAATCCCACCACCATCCAGCAAGCCTACAAAGGAATTACTCACTCCCGATGGTGAGCATCATGGCGGTGTTGAATGAGAAGGGTTGGTGATGATGATAGCGACGATTTCCCCTCTCCAGAGCCCAAAATAGGATCCAGATCAGCCCTTCGGTGGAAGAAAAGGAGGTGGTACTGGCTCCATCTCGTGAAACGCAATGAAATATTCTCTCTGATTTTTCTCCACAAACGTGAATTTATAGGACTAGAATTAGGGTCAGAGGGGCCAAGAGGGCCCCACAATCCAACAAGGCGCGCCACTAGGGGGCGCCCTGTTGTGTGGTGGCCCCCTGGCACACCCCCTGTCGGTGTCAAAACCGGCAGATCTCGGGTAGGGGCTCCCGAGCTGTGAGACTACAATCGATGGTAACAGGAGACGAAGGAGACGATATTTACCCAGGTTCGGGCCCACCTATGGAGGTAATACCCTACGTCCTGCTTGATTGTTTTGATGATATGTAGGTTAGAAAGTTGATCTACCTCAAGATCGAATAGCTAAACCCTAGATGAGTTGTTCCCTATCTACAACCTAAAACCCTCCAGCATATATAGATGCCGAGGGTACCTAGGGTTTACACTTGGTCGGTTACACGTCGAAGGGATAAACATGCCTATTCACTACTCCAAACGTGGAGGACACACCACGATTACCGAATCTTCCTTCCTGGAGATAGGGCCTTCGATCGATACAATGCTTGGCAAGCGGCCCATCCAGTCTGGCCCATAAGAAACATGCCAGCCTCCTAGGGACCCCTTAAACCAGGACTCCCTTAGTAGCCCCCGAACATGCCTCCAATGCCAAGGGTCTTAGCTGCAATTTCCTCATATAATAAGAGTCTTCGGCTTGCGAGGCGAGTTCTTCCCTCCGAGTTTAGTTCGGCCTTCGATGACATGTAGTCTTCCGATCAGAGGCTCATCCGAACACCATGAATAGCTTACCTTCGAAGGCCAAGCATCAAAGAGCAAACAGAATTCCCTGACAACCTTTCTGATGAAAGGTCACGGCCCACCATGACTGTTGGACCAGTTGCAAAAACTCAAACCACGGTTCTAGGCCGTTTTCATTAGCACGATCCATCAATGCACAGATCATGCTCAGTTTCACACGAGATATGTTAACTCATGCGTCCATAACGGCACACACATCTTGGGAAGCGGAGTGATAGGCGGCATAGTAGAGGGAGGTTAACCAGCGACCCACCCCATAAGAAGGGGAAAAAACCAAGGCACAGCCATGCCTTCCATTCGTATCCTCTGCTTCCACAATCTCTTGAGCTTACAGAGCCCAGATCTAGTTTTTCCACTCCTTCCTCCTCCAAGCTCGACCATGGCGGGTTCTGGTTCCAACGACAAGTGGGAGGCCTCCACGGTCACCGACCGGGACATCCGGGACCTCAAGGACGCCGGCTATCTCCCCTCCAACGTCTACCACTTTGAGCCAGAGAAGGGCCAGGTGGTCCCTACTCCCAAGCCGGGCAAGAGGGTGGTCTTCATCCCTCACTGCATTCGGGGACTGAGCTTGTCGCTCCACCCCTTTTTCAGGGGACTCATGTTTTAATACGGCCTCAACTTCCATGACCTCCCACCGAATTCCTTCATGCACATATTGGCCTTCATCATCATCTGCGAGGCCTTCTTGCGAATCGAGCCACACTTCGGACTATGGCTCAAGATATTCAATATCAAGCCGAAGTGTGTCGTAGGCAAACACGTAGACCGCGACGGGGCTGTCATTAACAAACTTCCCCGCATCGGATGGCCATCCGACACCTTCATCGACACCATCAAAATATGACAAAAAAGAGTGGTTTTATATCACCGAGCCAAGGGAGGAAGGCCGAGCTGCTCCGGCCAAATTCAGATCCGGTCCCCCCACCAGATTAACCTCATGGCTCCGAAAGGACCTTGACTAGGGGTCGGATAAGGAGGTGGACAACCTGCAGAAGCGCATTGCCTCCTTGATCAAAGGCAACATCGAGCTGGCCAACATGGTCCAAATTATGCTCCGGCGGCGCATCCTCCCCTACCAGCGCCGGGACTCTCCCATGTGGGCTTGTTGGCTTGATGACAAGCCTACTATTTGTCAGCTCTTCCGAATTACTCGGGAGAAGTTGTGGAAGGCGCTGTTCAAGGCACAGGAGAACTGGCCAGTTGAGAAGGAGGATCCAGGTCTACAGGCCGATAACCCTTCTTCTCAGGTACATCATAGTTTTGTTTGATCGGCTCTATTTTTCCTAAAGAAAATCAAAGAATTTTCCGTTCACCTCTGCAGAAATGGCTGAGCAAAGCCACGGGAATCAAGTGCCGTGTGCCTCAGCCCGAGCATATCAGGTCGAGGCTATTGTCGGAGATGCTCGTTGTGGCCTTACAAGGTGCTAGAGGAGAAGGCGAAGAAGAACAAACCAGGCCGAGAGGCCTGCATATTAGGGACCAGTCAGACCCTATGTCCGGGGAAACCCATGCCTCCTCCAATCAGGAGGAGGAGCATGATGACGAGAGGGAAGGCGATTCCCCCTCGCAAGAAAGAGGGTGGCGTCATCGGACGCCACAGAGGAGGTGCCCCCTCCTGCCCCGAAGAAAGCACGTCGAGCAAAGGTAATTCCGTCCAACGACAATTCGGACTCGGACACCGAGTCTGAGGACTTCGAGAAGGTTCCACAAAGGAACCTAAGGGTCAAGCCCCCAGCTCAAAGGTAAGAATCTGAAGACTTCCAAAGTTGTTAACGCTAAGTTTTTGGATGTTAAAATCATGTGAGTGTCCATTGATTTGCAGCCCACCATGCGTCCTCCCCACCGACCTAGTTTTGGATGGGGAGACACCACGTATCGAGCTAGAAAAGAGCGGGACCGCGTCTCACCCCACTCCTCCGGGAACCGCGAAGGATGTCGCAGAGGTATCATCCCAGCAGGCTCCTATGGAGCCGAACACCTGCGGTGGGGGAGACGATGTCATGGTCGAGGATAACGCCTCGACCACCAAAGAACGGCGAAGAGCCCCTCTCGGATAATGAGGAGACCGAACAAGGGGAAGTCCAACCCCCTCCAAGGCCGTCTCCGGAGCGCACAACGCCTCCGAAGGCACCGGTTCAGTCCCCGGTTGGAGATCAGATTAACCGATCTCCATCGGCGCCACCAACCAATGGGTGGCCAATGATGAGGGAGGCTCTATCAAGTGCCTCCATCTCCGAGGAGCACCGCATCCTTATGGGTGCGGTTTTACAAAGCATTCAGTTCGTTGATAGCAGACTGAAGGAGGCTTTCAACGGTCTCCTGACGAGCTTCCAGGTGAGCCAATTGATACTTTGTTTGCAAAATATTAATTTCTTTATGCTATCGCTATATACATGGAAGCCCTCGAGCCCTAGGTGAGTTTGCAAAAAAAAACTCACCTGGGGGTCAATCATAGAGCATTATCCGACCTATGTACGAGATGATATTTGTTCAGAACGTTCTAACAACCCTTAAGAGGACCGGACATAGGATCATATTTAGGACAGTTTGAAAGTTTTGAACCCATGTAACTTGATCGGGACTTGTTTTTTCCAGGCTTTGTCGTATGCGGCGGCTATAAATGCCACTGAGCTAGACATGCTGAATTGGATGCTCAAGAGCTCCGAAGACGAGCTTGATGCTCTGAACAAGAGATTCGACGAGGCGCAAGGTAAGCCTGATTCAATATTCGAAAATTTTAGTCATCATACTATCGATGCAGTATTCATTTTTGATGCTTGCATAGCCTCGGCGAAGGAAATTGAGAGGCTCAAGGCTGCAGAATGCGAAGCAGGAGGCTGCGAACGAGAGGGCGACGGCCGAACAAGCGGCTACCGTGCTTTCCGCCTTAAGAGCCACCAATGAAAAGCATGAGGCTCGGGTGGAGGAAACCCAATAGGAGCTCAAAGACACCGGCCAAAAGTGTGAGGACCTCGAGCAGAAAGGCAAGGAGCAGGCCGCCGAACTATCCACCCTGAAAACCGATCTCCAAAAGGAGCGGGTGGATAGGCAATTCTTTGAGGAGCAAGTCCGTGAAGCGAAGGTTATCATAGATGGTAAGCCGTATTTATTGTACTGTGTCTTCAGGGATTGCAAGTTCGAGTTTCTTACCCAAGTGTGGCGTTCCTCAGGCACCTGCTCTGACCTCCAAAAGAGCGCAATGGATGGAAATCAGTTCTATGCTTCATGGGGAGAGGGAGATGAAGCTCGGCTGTTTTGGGCGCAATTAGAAGCCTCCGATCGCTCTCCGCTTCTTGTCGAGCAGCTGAAGCAACTGATGGATCTACATCGGAAGGCGGAGCCAGCCATGAAGAATCTTTGTATCTGGCTGTGGCCCAACGACCCACTTCCGCGTAGGTACTTCGGCCTGGTGCAGAAGCTGAGCGACGCCTCGCCCCGGATCGACGCACTAAGGCGTTCCTCCTGTATCGAGGGAGCTCGGAGGGCCTTTGCAAAGGCCAAGGTGCACTGGCCGGGGCATGATCCGATGAAGATAGCCACCGCCCCTTCGCCTCTTGGAAAGGAGCATAGGTTCCCTGAGCTATACTTCTCCGGAGTAATGGAGGGTGCTCGGGTGATAGAGTCGCAGTGCTCAAACAAAAACATTTATGAGTAAATGTATTGTAATATGTCAAAAGATATTTTAACGTTTTAAGGTTATGATACATGGTTTTTTTGGAAATATGCCATAGAGGCAATAAATAAAGTGTTTATTATTATATTTCCTTGTTCATTTTAATTTTTTATTATCCATGCTATAATTGTATTGATTGGAAACACATTGCATGTGTGGATATATAGACAACACTTTGTCCCTAGTGTGCCTCCAGTAAACTAGCTCGTTGATCAAACATGGTCAAGGTTTCCTAGCCATTGACATGAGATGTCATTTGATAACGGGATCACATCATTTGGAGAATGATGGGATGGACAAGACCCAAACTATAAACATAGCATATGATCGTGTCAGTTTATTGCTACAGTTTTATGCATGCCAAGTATATGTTCCTATGACCATGAGATCATGCAACTCACGGACACCAGAGGAGTGTCTTGTGTGTATCAAATGTCGCAATGTAACTGGGTGACTATAAAGGTGATCTATAGGTATCTCCGAAGGTGTCTCCTGGGTTGGCATGGATCAACACTGGGATTTGTTACTCCATGTGACGGAGAGGTATTTGAGGGCCCACTCGGTAATACAACATCACAATAAGCCTTGCAAGCAATGTGACTAAGTGTTAGCCATGGGATCTTGTGTTACAAAATGAGTAAAGAGACTTGCCGGCAACGAGATTGAACTAGGTATGGATATACCGACGATCGAATCTCGGGCAACTAACATACCGATGAACAAAGGGAACATCATATGGGATTAACTGAATCCTTGACGTAGAGGTTCGATCGATAAATATCTTCGTAGGATATGTAGGAATCAATATGGGCATCCAGGTCCCGCTATTGGTTATTGACCGTAAAGGTGTCTCGGTCATGTCCACATAGTTCTCGAACCCACAGGGTCTGGACACTTAAGGAACGATGACGTTTCGGTAGTATAGAGTTATATATGGTGGTGACCGAAGATTGTTAGGAGTCCTAGATGAGATCCGGGTTGTCATGAGGAGCTCCGAAATGGTCCGGAGGTAAATATTGATATATAGGAAGTCCTGTTTTGGTCATCGGAAAAGTTTCGGGCTCATCGATAGTGTACCGGGAGTGCCGGGAGGGTACCGGGGGACCATCGGGAGGGGTATTTCGACCCAAGACTCTACATGGGCTGTGGGAGAAGGAATACCAGCCTTTAGTGGGCTGGCCAAAGGCCCATAGTAAGCCAATGCGTCTAGGGAAGGAAACCTAAGAGTGGAAGGAAGGCAAAAGTGGGAAAGGAGGAGTCCTAGTCCTAATAGGATTGGAGGAGGACTCCTCCTCCCCACCTTCGGCCGAAGCAAAGGGCTAGCTCCTTGAGGGCCAAGCCTCCTCCTCCCCTCCTATATATACTAGAAGTTTGAGGGTTTTTTGGACACCAAAATACAGCAACGTGCTACTTCACCTCTAGATCGTAGTTTCTCCTCTAGATCGGTTTTCAGCGATGCTTAGGTGAAGCCCTGCTGGAATAACTCCACCACCATCGCCGCAATGCCATCGCGCTGCCGGAGAACTCGTCTACCTCTCCGCTCCCTCTTGCTGGATCAAGAAGGCCATGATCATCATCAAACCATACGTGTGCTGAACGCGGAGGTGCCATTCGTTGGGCGCTAGATCGGGACAAATCGTGGTTGCATCGCGGATGCTTGGCGATTTGGATCGCGAACACGTTTGACTACATCAACCGTGTTTCTTAATGCTTTCCGGTTAGCGATCTACAAGGGTATGTAGATCCACTCTCCCCTCTCGTAGATGCTCATCTCCTAGATAGATCTTGGTGAAGCGTAGGAAATTTTTTGTTTCCCATGCAACATTCTCCAACAGTGGTCTCATGAGCTAGGTCTATGTGTAGATGAGATCTCAAGTAGAACACAAAGGAGTTTGTGGGAGTTGATGCTTAGATTGCTTCCACCCTTGGTCATGTTTTGGTTCAGCGGTATTGTGGGATTAAGCGGTCCGGACCAACCTTACTCGTATGCTTACGGGAGACCGGTTCCATCGACTGACATGTAACTTTGTTGCACCAAGATGGCTGGCGGATGTTTGTTTCTCCTACTTTAGTTGGATCGGATTCACCAAAGGTGGTCCTTGATTAGGTTTAAAATCAACTCATGTAGCACCGTTGTGGTTTTTGCGTAGGTGAGAATTGTTCTTGCTAGATACCCGTAGCAGCCATGTAAAACTTGCAACAGCAATTAGAGGACGTCTAACTTGTTTTTGCAGGGTATGTTGTGATGTGATATGTCCAATTACATGATGAGATATATGTGATGCATGAGTTGATCATGTGTTGTATAGAATATCACGACTTGCATGTTAATGAGTACAGTAACCGGCAAGAGCCATAGGGTTGTCTTTAATTATTGTATGACCTGTGTGTCAATCATTAAGCGCTATGTAATGCTTTACTTTATCGCTAAATGGTAGCTATAGTAGTATGAACATGGTGGGCATGACAACCCCGATGGCGACACAATGATGGAGATCATGATGATGGAGATCATGGTGTTATGCTGGTGACGATGGAGATCATGCCGGTGCTTTCAAGATGGAGATCAAAGGCACAAGTTCATGGCCATATCATGTCATTTATGATTTGCATGTGATGTTAATCGTTTTATGCACCTTGTTTTGCTTAGGACGATGGTAGCATTATAAGGTGATCCCTCACTTAAATTTCAAGGTAAAATTGTGTTCTCCCCGAGTGTGCATCGTTGCGACAGTTCATCGTGTCGAGACACCACGTGATGATCGGGTGTGATAGACACTACGTTCACATACAATGGGTGCAAGCCAGTGTTGCACGTGTAGAACACTCGGGTTAAACTTGACGAGCCTAGCATGTACAGACATGGCCTCAAAACACAAGATACCGAAAGGTCGAACATGATTCATATAGTAGATATGATCAACGTGATGATGTTCACCATTGAAACCACCTCAACTCACGTGATGATCGGACTTGAGTTGGTGAATTTAGATCATGTATCACTCAGATGATCCAAGGGATGTCAATTTGAGTGCGAGATTTAGTAATTTGATTAACTAAACTCATTATCTTGAACAATAGTCTTAGTAACCTTTGCTTATTTATGTTCTAGATCAATGGCTCGCGCAGTAGCACCCCTGAATTTTAATGCATTCCTAGAGAAAGCTAAGTTGAAAGATGATGGAAGTAACTTTGTGGACTGTTCCTCACGGCTTCCCAGAAGGCATATGTCCTTGATGTACCGCTTGGTAACCAACCCACAAACATGTCATCCGAAGACGTTAAGAACCCTTGGGAGGCACGTTCTAGAGATTACTCAATAGTTCAGTGTGCAATCTTGTATGGCTTAGAACCGAGACTTCAAAGACCTTTTGTACGTCATGGAGCATATGAGATGTTCCAGGAGTTGAAGTTTATCTTTAAGAAGAATGCCCAGATCGAGAGGTATGAAACCTCTGATAAGTTCTACGCTTGCAAAATGGAGGAGAACGGGTCTATCAGTGAACATATACTCAGAATGTCTGGGTATTCGACTCGTATGGTGGAGTTAGGGATGCCCCTTCAGCTAGAGGCGATCACTGATAGAGTTCTTCAATCATTGCCACCAAGCTACAAGAGCTTCATGATGAACTATAACATGCACGGGATGAACAAGTCAGTCATGGAGCTGTTTGCGATGCTAAAAGTCACTGAGTCTGAAATCCAGAATGAACATCAATTGTTGATGGTCAATAAAACCACTAGTTTCAAGAAGAATGGCAAGGGCAAGAAGGGTAACTCCAAGAAGGGTGGCAAAGCAGTTTTTCCTCCCGTGAAGAAACCCAAGGCTGGACCCAAGCCAGAAACTAAGTGCTTTCATTACAAGGGAACTGGTCACTGGAAGCGGAACTGCCCCAAGTATCTGGCAGACAAGAAGGCGTCCAACAATAAACAAGGTATATATGATATACATGTTATTGATGTGTACCTTACTAGCTCTCGTTTGTAGTGCCTGGGTATTTGATACCAGTTCGGTAGCTCACATTTGCAACTCAAAGCAGGAACTACGGAAGAGAAGAAGGCTGGCGAAGGACGAAGTGACGATGCGCGTGGGAAATGGTTCCAAGGTTGATGTGATCACCGTCGGCACGCTCTCTCTTCGATTTCCATCGGGATTAGTGATGAACTTGAATAATTGTTATTTAGTGCCTACTTTAAGCATGAACATTATATCTAGATCTTGTTTGTTGCGAGACAGTTACTCATTTAAATAAGAGAATGATGGTTGTTCTAGTTATATAAGCAATATCTTTTATGGTCATGCACCCGATGTGAGGGGTTTATTCATATTGAATCTTGATAGTGATGATACACATGTTCATAACATTGATGCCAAAAGATGTAGAGTTGATAATGATAGTACCACTTTCTTGTGGCACTGCCGTTTGGGTAATGTTGGTGTAAAGCACATGAGGAAGCTCCATGCTGATGGATTTTTGGAGTCACTTGATTTTGAATCACTTGACACATGTGAACCATGCCTCGTGGGCAAGATGACTAAGACGCCGTTCTTTGGAACAATGGAACGGACGAGTGATTTGTTGGAAATCATACATACTGATGTGTGCGGTCCAATGAACGTTGAGGCACGTGGTGGATATCATTATTTTCTCACCTTCACTAATGACTTAAGTATATATGGGTATATTAACTTAATGAAACACAAGTTTGAAACGTTTGAAAAGTGCAAGCAATTTCAGAGTGAAGTTAAGAATCATCGTAACAAGAAAATTAAATTCCTTAGATCTGATCGAGGAGGAGAATATCTGACTTATGAGTTTGGTAGTCACTTAAGACAGTGTGGAATTGTTTCATAATTAACACCGCCTGGAACACCACAGCGTAATGGTGTGTCCGAACATCGTAATCGAACCTTATTATATATGGTGCGTTCTATGATGTCTCTTGCCGTTTTGCCACTATCGTTTTGGGGTTATGCATTAGAGAGAACTGCTTTCACTTTAAATAGGGCACCATCAAAATCTGTTGATACGACACCATATGAACTGTGGTTTGGCAAGAAGACAAAGTTGTCGTTTCTTAAAGTTTGGGGATGTGATGCTTATGTCAAAAAGCTTCAGCCAGAAAGATGGAACCCAAAGCAGAGAAATGCGTCTTCATAGGATACCCAAAAGAGACAGTTGGGTATGCCTTCTATCTTAGATCCGAAGGCAAAGTGTTTGTCGCTAAGAACAGAACATTTCTTGAGAAAGAGTTTCTTTCGAAAGAATTGAGTGGGAGGAAAATAGAGCTTGATGAGGTTATTGAACCTTTAATTCAACCAGAGAGTAGTGCGGCGCTAAAAGATGTTTCTGTGGAGCCTACGACAGTTGAAGAGGAAGTTAATGATGATGATCACGAAGGTTCAGATCAAGTTACTATTGAACCTCGTAGGTCGACAAGGGCGCGTACTGCTCCTGAGTGGTACAACAACCCTGTCTTGAAGGTCATGTTGTTGGACAACAATGAACCTACGAGCTATGGAGGAGCGATGATGGGCCCGGATTCTGAGAAATGGTTAGAGGCCATGAAATCCGAGATGGGATCCATGTATGAAAACAAAGTATGGACTTTGGAAGTATTACCTGAAGGGCGAAAGGCCATTCAGAACAAATGGATATTTAAGAAGAAGACAGACGCGGATGGTAATGTCATCATCTATAATGCTCGACTTGTGGTAAATGGTTTTTCAAAGGTTCAAGGAGTTGACTACGATGAGACCTTCTCATCCGTAGCGATGGTTAAGTCCGTCAGAATCATGTTGGCAATAGCTGCATATTTCGACTATGAAATTTGGCAAATGGATATCAAAACAGCGTTCCTCAACGGTTTCCTTGAGGAAGAGTTGTATATGATGCAATCAGAAGGTTTTGTCGGTCCAGAGAATGCTAACAAAGTTTGCAAACTCCAGCGATCTATTTATGGACTGGTGCAAGCATCTCGGAGTTGGCATAAGCACTTTGATGAGGTGATCAAAGCGTTTGGGTTTATACAAGTTTATGGAGAAGCTTGTATTTACAAGAAAGTTAGAGGGAGCTCTATAGCGTTTCTAATATTATATATGGATGACATATTGCTGATTGGAAACAATATAGAAATGCTGGAAAGTGTGAAGGAATATTTGAACAAGAGTTTCTCAATGAAGGACCTGGGAGAAGTTGCTTTCATATTAGGCAATAAGATCTTTAGAGATAGATCGAGACGCTTGATATCACTTACACAAAGCACATACCTTGATAAAGTTTCGAAGAAGTTCAAAATGGATCAGTCCAAGAAGGGGTTTTTGCCTGTGTTACAAGGTGTGAAGTTAAGACTCCATGCCCAGTGACTGCAGAAGATGGAGAGAAGATCAGTGTCATCCCCTATGCTTCAGCCATAGGCTCTATCATGTATTTAATGTTGTGCACATGACCCTATGTCAGCCTTGCCATAAGTATGGCCGGAAGGTTTCAAAGTGATCCTGGAATGGAGCACTGGACGGCGGGTCAAGAATATCCTTAAGTACCTTAAAAGGACTAAGGAAATGTTTCCCATTTATGGAGGTGATCAAAGCTCGTCGTAAAGGGTTATGTTGATGCTAACTTTGACACTAATCTGGATAACTCTAAGTCGCAAAAACCGGATACGTATTTATTCTCAACAGGGGAGCGGTAAGCCGGTGTAGTTCCAAGCAAATCGTGGTAGCCGATTCTACATGCGAGCGGAGTACATCACAGCCTCAAAGGCAGCGAAGGAAGGTGTCTGGATGAAGTAGTTCATAACAGATCTTGGAGTAGTGCCCAGTGCACTGAATCCAATGACTTTGTTCTATGACAACACTGGTGCCATTGCTCTGGCCAAGGAACCAAGGTTTCACAAGAGGACCAGACACATAAGGCGACGCTTCAATTCCATCCACGATTACATCAACGAGAAGGACATAAATATTTGCAAAGAGCACACGGATCTGAATGTTGCGGACTTGTTGACTAAACCTCTTCCAAGGGCTAAACATGATCAACACCAGAATTGCATGGGTGTTCGATTCATTACAATGTTAATCACATAGTGATGTGAACAAGATTATTGACTCTAGTGCAAGTGGGAGACTGTTGGAAATATGCCCTAGAGGCAATAAATAAAGTGTTTATTATTATATTTCCTTGTTCATGATAATTTTTTATTATCCATGCTATAATTGTATTGATTGGAAACACGTTGCATGTGTGGATATATAGACAACACTTTGTCCCTAGTGTGCCTCTAGTAAACTAGCTTGTTTATCAAAGATGGTCAAGGTTTCCTAGCCATTGACATGAGATGTCATTTGATAACGGATCACATCATTAGGGGAATGATGGGATGGACAAGACCCAAACTATAAACGTATCATATGGTCATGTCAGTTTATTGCTACAGTTTTCTCCATGTCAAGTATATGTTCCTATAACCATGAGATCATGCAACTCACAGACACCGAAGGAGTGCCTTGTGTATCAAACATTGCAGCATAACTGGGTGACTATAAAGATGCTCTACAGGTATCTTCTAAGGTGTCTGTTGGGTTGTCATGGATCAAGACTGGGATTTGTTACTCCGTGTGACGGAGAGGTATCTCAGGGCCCACTCGGTAATACAACATCACTATTAGCCTTTCAAGCAATGTAACTAAAGAGTTATCCAAGGGATCTTGTATTACGGAACGAGTAAAGAGACTTGCCGGTAACGAGATTTAACTAGCTATGGATATACTGACGATCGAATCTCGAGCAAGTAACATACCGAAGAACAAACAGAGCAACATACGGGGTTAACTGAATCCTTGACATAGAGGTTCCACCGATAATGATCTTCGTAGAATATGTAGGAACCAATATGAGCATCTAGATCCCGCTATTGGCTATTGACCATAGAGGTGTCTTAGTCATGTCTACATAGTTCTCGAACCCGCGGGGTCTGCACACTTAAGATTTGGTGACGTTTTGGTATAGTTGAGTTATGTATGTTGGTGACCCAAGGTTGTTGGGAGTCCTGGATGAGATCCCGGACGTCACGGGGAGCTCCGGAATGGTCCAGAGGTAAAGATTGATATATAGGATGTCGGTATTCTGATTCCGGAAAGGTTTCGGGGCTTACCGGTTTTGTGACGGGAATGCCGAAAGTGTTCTAGGGGTCCACCTGCCCCGGAGGGCCCCATGGGCTGTGAGAGGAGGCACACCAGCCCCTAGCGGGTTGGGCGCCCCTCCCACCTAAAGCCCATCCGACTGGAAGGGCTAGGGTTGGCTAAATTGGGGGCGTCCCACTTGCCTTGCGGGCCCTGTTTCCCCCTTGGCCGCCACACCACCCTGGGGGAAACCCTAGGGCGCCCCCTCCTCCTCTCCCTACTATATATATGTGAGGAGAGGGAGGGCTGCAGCACCACAATCCACGGCGTAGCCTCTCCCTCCCTCTCTAGATCTGTTTCTCCACTAGATTGATTCCGTAGTGCTTGGTGAAGCCCTGCCGGATCAACTCCACCACCACTGTCGCCGCGTCGTCGCGCTGTCGGAGAACTCATCTACCTCTCCACCCTCACTTGCTGGATCAAGAAGGTGGAGATTGTCATCGAGCTATACGTGTACTGAACACGGAGGTGCCGTCCGTTTGACACTAGATCGGAAGGACCACGATGGGATCGCGGGACTGCTCGTGATGTGATTGCGGGACGGATCGTGAAGACGTTCGACTACACCAACAATGTTTCTTAACGCTTCCGCTTAGCGATCTACAAGGGTATGTAGATTCACTCTCCCTCTCATAGATGCTCATCACCATTGATAGATCTTATGTGTGCATAGGAAAAATTTTGTTTCCCATGCAACGTTCCATAACACGAATTGCCAAAGCAACTGTTTACAGGTATTTAAAAAAAGAAATTTTACAGGAGTGGTTGTACCAGGGATCTTGGATTGGTGACCTTACGTCCACGATGTGCCCTGTCGCTTGTCTACTCCTGCGCCTCCTAGGGAGTGGTGCACCTCAATGGGTGGTAAAGTTTGGCGAACGGATCTTGCAAACATGGTCTTGAGAAGTCACGAAAGTGTGAATGAGCTTTACGCCATTAGCGGGCCTTTGATGGTACCTGTAGTGTGTCCGAAGACATTTGATGGTAGTAGTTTGGTCCAGCTGAACATTTACCCTTTTCCCCATCGCCGCCCATCAAATTTTTAGTGCGAAGTTGTGCCTCCTTGGCACATACTTCGGTGGTCCTAGGGTCATGCAACGGGGGGGGGGGGGCTGAGTCCCTATTTACTGGGAGAGGGGGGTTCTAAGAGTTCGGGCTGAAACCGAGCTCGCTTCCCAACCTTACGTGCCTTTACGGCGGGTGTTAGTGTTTGCTGATCATCATTGTAGTGGAATTCAGCCGCCAGGGCCAACGCATGTTCCTCAGTTCGGAGGGAGCGTTGTGTGTTATCGTTGACAGTAATGACCCCCTTAGGGCCGGGCATCTTGAGCTTAAGGTATGCGTAGTGTGGGACGACGTTAAAGCAGGCGAACGTTGTACGACCTAGCAGGGTGTGATGGCTGAAAGCACAACATGCTCCCTTGGTGGTTTTGATAATTCATGACAACATACATTGTCTATTGGACTAACACCTCTATCTAGTGTATTTCAGATAATAGTCCATGGAGAGTTGGCTTGGCAAAAGGATTGTGGAGATTGTGGAATTACCCCCAAGATGCAAGGAAATAGGTTGGCCAAGCTTCAAGCAAGAGGACTCTATATTTCACATTTGTGAGAAATCACTTTGAGTCCATAGGAAAGCCAATACTATTAAAAGGGGGTAAGGTTTTGTTGGTGAACAAAATGCTCATACATGCACAGGTGATAGTCACAAAAAACATCCACAAGCTCTCCCACCAAAGTCTGTCTATAGCCAAACATTCAAAATTGGTGCAACCAACATTCCTATCCCGGTGCCACCGATTCCCGAACCTAGTCAGACTCAGCCAAACCCTAGCCACTTCGGTGCAACCGATTCCATACCGGTGCCACCAAGTTTAGGTTGCCAACTTTCTGTTACGCAAATTCATATTTTCGATACCACCGAGATTGTTGGGTCGGCGTCACTGAGATTGGAAATCTGATCATTGGTGACCTTATCGGTGCAATCGAGTTTCATATATCGGTCTCACTGAGATTCAAAAGTTGCCACCTTTTGATCACTCCGGTACCATCGAGATTAACACATCGGTGTCACAAAGTTGGTCATTTTGTGTGTAAAGGTTGGATTTTTTGGGATGCCTATATATATCCCTCCACCACCACCTACTCTAAAGAGAAGCACTCAAAAGTATTCCATACGTATCCTATCAGATTTTTTGAGAGAGAACCACCTACCCTTGTGTTGAGTTCAAGATCTTCCACTCCAACCATATGGATCTTTATTTCTAGACTCCCCAAGTTGATTTCCACCAATCCCTTCTCTTCCACCTACCCTTGTGTTGAGATCAAGATCTTCCACTCAAAAGTATCCCTCCACCAATCCAAATCTATGAAAGAGTGATTGTGTGTTGAGGAGTCTATCAACTTGAAGCACAAGAGCAGGGAGTTCATCGTCATTATCGAGCCTATTACCTTTTGGAGGGTGGTGCCTCCTAGATTGGTTAGGTGTCGCTTGGGGGCCTCCTACTTCATGTTGTGGAGTGAACCAAGAAATTTTTAAGGGCAAGGAGATCGCCTACTTCATGAAGATCTACCCATAGTGAGGCTAGTCCTTCGTGGACGGAAGCCATATGGAATAGTCAAGGTTGCTACTTCGTGGACCCTTATGGGTGGAGCCCTCCGTAGACTCTCGTGACCGTTAACCTCCGTGGGTTCAAGACTCCATAAATGTGGATGTACGATAGCACCACCTATCGGAACCACGGGAAAAATCTTTGCGTCTCCTATTGTGTTTGATCTTCCTATCTAGTCTCCTTACTTCATGTGCAATGTCTTTACTTTCCGCTGCCATGTTTGCAGACATGCATGTGTAGGGCCGTTAGACTTGCTAGACTTGCTAAAACTATTAAAATCTGCCAACCAATTAACTTGGGAAAGGTTAGGTTTTAAAGTCATGCTAGTAGTCTATTCACCACCCTGTAGACACTCTTCTAGTGATCCTACAAGTAGTATTAGAGCATTGGTCTTCATTGCTTCGGTTTAATCACCGTGGAGGAAGATTGATGTGTCTAGTATAGGGAGTTTGAGTTGTAGACTCCCATTCTTGATGGAGAGTACTATAGTCAATGGAAAACTTTGATGCTTGAGCTGTTTAATCAATTTCAATTGAGCAAATATGTTATGCGCCCCTATGAGCCTCCCATTGATGAATATCATCCCACACATGAAGAGGAAATTAACATGCTTGGTAACCTAAGAACTGTCAATCTCATTATTATAGGTTTACCAAGATTCGTGCTTTCTCAATTGAAGAACTTTGCATGTGCCAATACCTTATGCACTTATTTGGAGAAATGATATCCAAATCTTTCCTTAGGAAATGTTGATGAAATTCTTCATAAAGTTGTTGCTTTCCACAAAATGAAGCCTAGTGATCCAAACTATGATAAATGCCTATTTGAGCTCCATGATCTTATGCGTGCTAAAGGAGATGTCACCACTATCAACAACATTGTCTTTCAATCCATTCACATTCATAAACTTGAACAATGTCATGATCATAATTCTAATGAATCTCTTGTTCTTTATGACGAGGATTTCCCACTTGATGATGACAATGTGGAACATGGCTACCTTGGAGAAGACGAGTTGTTCGACATCGAGTCGAAGAAGATCATGAAGAATCTAAGTCTCATGGCAAACTTCAAGGATTATATGTCCGAAGGAAAAGAGTGGATTCTCGACATTGGATGTACAGATCATATGACTGGTGATAAAGACAAGTTTCAAGAGATCATGCCTAATCAAGGTCCTCGAAGGTAAGTGACCTTTGGAGGAAACTCTAAGGGTAAGGTACTTGGCCTTGGTAAGGTGGACACATCCCATGATAGCTCTATTCAAAATGTTATGCTTGTTGAATCCCTTGGCTACAATCTTCTTTCCGTATCTAGACTTGCCGATTTCGGTTTCAATGTTTTATTCATGAAAGTAGATTGCCAAGTGTTTCCTCAAGATAATCATAAAATGGTCTTTACCGGTTTCCGTAGAGGTGATCTATACATTGTTGATTTCACTAAGAGATCCAAGCCCCGCACTTGTTTAATTGCAAAATCTTCTAAAGGTTGGCTTTGGCATAGAAGACTTGGACATGTAAGCATGCGCAATCCAGATAAGCTAATCAAAGGTGATCATATACTTGGTGTTAAAGATGTTATTATTGACAAAGATAGACTTTGTAGTGCGTGTTAAGCTGGAAAGCAAGTAGGTGGAAGTCATCCCGTTAAGAATATCATGACTACTAGGAGATCACTCGAGTTACTTCACATGGATCCTTTTGGTCCTAAAGCTTACAAGAGTCTTGGTTGAAATTCCTATGGTCTAGTTATAGTTGATGATTTTTTCCAGATTTACATGGGTATTCTTTGTTGATGATAAGTCGCAGGTTCAAAAGGTCTTCAAGAACTTTGCTCGCAAAGCGCAAAATCAGTTGGAAGTGAAGATCAAGAAGGTTCAGAGTGATAACAGATCGGAGTTCAAGAACACCCATGTGGATACTTTTCTTGACGAAGAAGGTGTCTCACATGAGTTCTCGTCTACATACACACCTCAACAAAATGGATTTGTTGAGTGGAATAACCGGACGCTCATTGAGATGGCAAGTACGATGCTTGACGAATACAAGACACCAAGACACTTTTGGGCATAAGCCGTTGAAACAACATGTCATGCCACAAACTGACTTTACTTGCAAAAGCTTCTCGATAAAACGGCATACAAGCTACTCACCGGTAACAAACCCCAAGTCGGATACTTTCGGGTATTTGTCTCAAAGTGCTACATTCCTTATAAGCATCGTCGTACTAAATTTGTTTCTAAATCTCGTGAAGGATTCCTACTTAGTTACGGATCGAACTCTCACACTTACCGTGTCTACAACAACTTCACTCGAAAAGTTGAAGAGATGGTAGATGTGAAGTTTGACGAATCTAATGGTTCGCAAGTCGAACAATTGCCAAATGATGTAGGTCATAAGGTCCCTTCTTAATCTATTCTAGACCTACCCATTGGCAAGATTCGTCCCATGGAGGTGAAGGAAAGTACTTCATCAACTCAAGTGAAAGCCCCTACTTCACGTCAAGGTGAACCTCAACGCGAGATGGAGGCATCCACAAGTGGTACACGACGAGATGATGAAGAGGAGGAAGTGCATCATGAAGATCCACCACAACCACCTTCACCACCACCTCAACAGAACGACACCTTCAACAACAACGAAGATGAAGCAGATGATGATGATGAATAAGAAGCTCCACCATCCAACAATCGGAAGCTGACCCGAGTTTGAGTTCAAGTGACCAGGAACCATCCCCTAAACCATCTTTGGTGATATACAAAAAGGGAGAATCACTCGCTCTAAAACCCGTCTAGCTAACTTTTGTGAGCATTATTCTTTCATCTGTAGCATTGAGCCATTGAAGGTAGAACAAGCTATTGAGGACGCGGATTGGGTGAACACCATGCATGAAGAGCTACACAACTTTGAGAGGAACGAAGTGTAGACACTCGTGGAGAAGCCCGAGGATGAACAAAACATCATCAGAACAAAATGGGTGTTTCAGAACAAACAAGACGAATACGGCCAAGTCGTGCGCAACAAGGTTCGTCTCGTAGCACAAGGATATACGCAAGTCGAAGGTATGTACTACGGTGAGACTTATGCCCTCGTCGCTAGACTTGAAACTATTCGTATTCTTTTTGCTTACGCTAATCACCATGATATCACGCTTTATAAAATGGATATCAAAAGTGCATTTTTAGATGTTGAAATTGAAAAAGAGGTTTATGTTAAGCAACCACCTAGTTTTGTGAATCCTCAGAAACCTAATCATGTTTACAAGCTTCATAAAGCTCTTTATGGTCTTAAGCAAGCCCCTCATGCTTGGTATAAATGTTTAACGAAGTTTCTCATTGAAAAAGGTTTTGAAATTGGTAAAATTGATGCAACCTTGTTCCCTAAGAGAGTTAATGGTGAATTATTCGTGTAACAAACTATGTGGATGATATTATGTTTGGTTCCACTAACCCTCAATTTAGTGCAAGATTTGGAAGGTTGATGTCCGAGAAGTATGAGATGTCTATGATGTGTGAGCTGAATTCTTTCTTGGTTTGCAAATCAAGCAATCAAGATAAGGAAATTTCATATCTCAAACTAAGTATACCAAAGACTTGATCAAAAAGTCCAACATGCAGGAGTGCAAAGTTATGGAAACTCCCATGCCCACTAGTGGACATGTTGATCTTACCACGGAGGATGAACCGGTTGATCAAAAGGTTGATCGATCTATGATTGGTTCATTGCTATATCTATGTGCATCTCATCCCGATATCATACTTAGTGTTTGCGTGTGTGCTAGATATCAAGTTACACCTAACGAGTGTCATCTTCTGGCTGTGAAACGTATTGTGAGATACTTGATACAAACACCAAATTTTTGCATTTGGTATCCCAAGGGATCTTTTTTAATCTTGTTGGCTATTCCGATTCGGACTATGCTGGTGACAAGGTTGATAGAAAGTCCACCTCGGGTACTTGTCAATTTTTGGGTAGATCTCTTGTGTCTTGGTCCTCCAAGAAACAAAACTCAGTATCTCTATCTACTGCCGAAGCTGAGTATATTGCTCCTGGATCTTGTTGTGCGCAATTACTATGGATGACACAAATGCTTAAGGATTATGGAATTTATGTTAAAAATGTTCCGTTACTTTGTGACAATTGAAGTGATATTAAAATTGGTCATAATCCTGTGCAACATTCTTGAGCTAAGCATATTGAAGTTCGACATCGTTTCATTCGTGATCATGTTGCCAAACGAGATATTAATCTTATGCATGTTCGCACTAACAAGCAATTAGCCGATATCTTTACCAAGCCACTTGATGAGAAAACATTTTGTCACTTGAGGAGTGAGCCAAACATCATTGATGCTTCAAACTTGAGCTAGACTCACTCGGCTGCAAGCAAGGGCATGAGCTTTCTTGTTATTTCCATGTTCCCGTAATTCGTTATCATATGCCATGGAATTCTATGCTCCCTTGTATTGCATCTAACCTTTTATAGGTACTTGGAAGAACTTCATTCCAAATGATTGCCATCAACTCCAATCATAAGCAATCTTGTCATTACCAAGTATTCACAACCCTTCTTGATGATGGAAGGAAGAAGACAACAAAAACATATCCTTGACATATACTTGATCTTAGTTGCGAAATCGACAACAAAAACATATCCTTGACATATACTTGATCTTAGTTGCAAAATATTAAGTGGTATCATGTCAATTGGATATATCCATTGTTCTTCCTTGCATGACTAACCTTTGTAGGTGACTAGTGTACTAGAACGAGAAGGATTGTTCCCAATTCAAGATGATTTTCGTCAACCTCAAGCATCCTTAACAAGTTCACCTACACGCAACGTCATCAATATCACTCAAAGGTATGTACTCATATCCTTGAAAATGTTTTACTCCAAGTCACGGGCTAAAGCATCTCAAGTGATATGAAGACATTAAAATGCTTAATTGAAAAATGGTAACCCTATTTTGAGCTCAACTTAGAGTATGACCTATGATCAAGTATTCTTGCTTGGATCCTAAGTCAATATGCTCCAATATAGGTGACCTAGTCACCGCCCATCATCTAGTTAAGAATCTTGTGTGGTTTGCTCTCTATTTATATGATCTCTCGTATGCATTCAAATATTATCTAATTGATGTCCTTTGTAAAAAAATCGCATTCCCATTTTGAAACTATTTCTTTTGTCTCTGTGAAAACAAAAACGTGGTCTCTCATTCGGAGCCACTGATATAAATAACTCGGTTCTACCGAAATTGCAGACGAGCTGCACTACACAATCTCGGTACCATCGACTTATTTATCCCGGAGTCACCGATTTTCCTTCCTTTCTAAATATGTGTTTATTTAATATAAAAAAATGGTATTTGTTCTTTTGATGTTCTTGTTCCTTTGATGACCCTTTATTAAAAAAAAGGGGAGAGAATAACAAGCTAGTCTTAGGGGGAGAAATACATTCAAGGATCCCTAACTCATAGGGGGAGAAGTTCTGCAAATTCTCACTTTATCCAATGGAAGAGAAAATATTTTCAATGCATCATAGAATGATTCGTGTATCTACCCTTGTTCTCAAGGATCCCATCTTAATCAATGATCCCTGTATCTGACCCTCTGTCTGGCCTTTTTGGAAATTAATTCCAAAGGGGGAGAAATATACAAAGCTTCAAAGCTAAAGAGGGAGATACATGCTTATGAAAAGGGGGAGATATGATTTAGGGGGAGAGAAAGATATAAGTTTACACCTATATAAACAAGGGGAGAAAACTGTTTACAAAGAAGGATGTGTTTATTACATTTGATTTCTCATGTTAGAAATTTCTCACCCTATCCAATCCCAATTTCTACATATTAAGATTCAAGGGGAGAGGAGATCCTACATTTTTATAGTTAGGGGGAGAAAATTCTAAATAATCTTGGAGACATATCAATCTTAAGGAATACTATGTTCTATATGTTCTCCATATCTTGGTATCTTTGACTTCCAACTCTTTTGATTGGTAGAATACCCTTGTGTTTCCTAACATTGTTTTCTCAAAGTGTATCTCTACTACTAGAATGCTCAAGAACTCAAGGTAAGTATATGCATCATATATTCGATCAACATGATCTCCTGCTTCTTGCACATATTGTTTGCAAGAGTGAAGTCTTGATCAAGGATACACCTCATTCATATACATTTGATGCAAACAATCAAGATACACATGACTTTTCACATCCCTTCTACTATTTGTGTGTCCATGCATTCCAAAGCAACTATCCTTTAAAGGACTGCACACATATAGGGGGGCAAATCTAAGTCATGTGTTTCTCAAGGTCTTCATTACACCCATGCATATCTTTATTTGAAGCTTTGATTGTATGTTGTCATCAATTACCAAAAAGGGGGAGATTGAAAGCACAACATGCTCCCTTGGTGGTTTTGATAATTCATGACAACATACATTGTCTCTTGGACTAACACCTCTATCTAGCGTATTTCAGATAATAGTCCAGGGAGAGTTGGGTTGGCAAAAGGATTGTGGAGATTGTGGAATTACCCCAAGATGCAAGGAAATAGGTTGGCCAAGCTTCAAGCAAGAGGACTCTGCATTTTACATTTTTGAGAAATCACTTTGAGTCCATAGGAAAGCCAATACTATTAAAAGGGGGTAAGGTTTTGTTGCTGAACGAAATGCTCATACGTGCACAAGTGATAGTCACCAAAGACACCCACAAAATCTCCACCAAAGTCTGTCCAAAGCCAAACACTCAAAATCGGTGCAACCAACATTCCTATCCCGGTGCCACATATTCCAGAACCTAGACAGACTCAGCCAAACCCTAGCCACTTTGGTGCAACCGATTCCATACCGGTGCCACCGAGTTTAGGTTGCCAACTTTCTGTTACGCAAATTCATATTTTCGATACCATCGAGATTGTTGGGTCGGCGTCACTGATATTGGAAATCTGATCGTTGGTGACCTTATCGGTGCAATCGAGTTTCATATATTGGTCTCACTGAGATTCAAAAGTTGCCACCCTTTGATCACTTCGGTACCATCGAGATTAACACAACGGTGTCACAGAGTTGCTCATTTTTTGTGTAACGGTTGGATTTTTGGGGATGCCTATATATACCCCTCCACCACCGCCTACTCGAAAGAGAAGCACTCAAAACTATTCCATACGTATCCTGTTAGATTTTCTGAGACAGAACCACCTACCCTTGTGTTGAGATCAAGATCTTCCACTCCAACTATATGGATCTTTATTTATAACCTCCCCAAGTTGCTTTCCACCAATCCCTTCTCTTCCACCAAGCCAAATCTATGAAAGAGTGATTGTGTGTTGAGGAGTCTATCATCTTGAAGCACAAGAGCAGGGAATTCATCGTCATTACCAAGCCTATTACCTTTTGGAGGGTGGTGCCTCCTAGATTGGTTAGGTGTCGCTTAGGAGCCTCCTACTTCGTGTTGTGGAGTGAACCAAGAAGTTTGTAAGGGCAAGGAGATTGCCTACTTCGTGAAGATCTACCCATAGTGAGGCTAGTCCTTCGTGGACGGAAGCCATATGGAATAGTCAAGGTTGCTGCTTCATGGACCCTTATGGGTGGAGCCCTCCATGAACTCTCGCGACCGTTATCCTCCGTGGGTTGAAGAGTCCATAAACTTGAAAGTACGATAGCACCACCTATTGGAACCACGGGAAAAATCTGTGTGTCTCCTATTGTGTTTGATCTTCCTATCTCATCTCTTTACTTCATGTGCAATGTCTTTACTTTCCGCTGCCATGTTTGTAGACATGCATGTGTAGGGCTGTTAGACTTGCTAGACTTGCTAAAACTGTTAAAATCTGCCAACCAATTAACTTGGGAAAAGGTTAGGTTTCAAATTCCTGCTAGTAGTGTATTCACCCCCCCCCCCTCTAGACACTCTTCTAGTGATCCTACAATGGCCGCTGCAAAAAGGTACGATGTCGGAGATGAAGTCTTCACTTCGGAAATTGTCGGGCGAGCCGAACACTACTTCCAGGCTTACAGAGCTTGTGCACTGGGATTCGACACATGGGATCACTCCTTTAAAGGTAGTGTTGCTGGGTTTGATCCTTGACGGATCTATACCAATCTTTTTCACCGTATCTGAGTAAATCAGGTTAAGGCTACTTCCTCCGTCCATTAGGACTTTTGTGAGGTCATACCCCTCTATAATGGGGTCTAGGACGAGGGCGGCTGAACCTTCATGACGGATACTGGTCGGGTGGTCACATCGATCAAAGGTGATCGGGTACGCTGACCATGGGTTGTACTTCGGGGCTATAGACTCTACGTCGTAGACCTATCGAAGGGCGCGCTTCCTCTCCTTCTTGGGTATATGGGTAGCGTATATCATATTTACTGTTTTCACCTCTGGAGGGAACTTCTTTTGTCTGCCACCAATCAGACACCGAGGCTCATCCTCATCCTCGCTGTGTGGGTTCTTGCCCTGATCCTCGGATGTGAGTTTGTCGGCCTGTTTGAATACCCAACTGTTATGGTTGTGTGGTTGGCGGGATTCTCTTAAGTGCCATGGATTTGGCAAGGCCTTTGCATGATCTTCTCCCGTGAGGTGGGTTCGTCGCGATTGCCTTTAGGAGGCTTCTTCCACTGCCCGGGTCAGGAATTACGAAAGCCGGCGTTAACAGCCGTGTCATCGGCATCACCATTGTTGTGTCGGTGCTTATTCTTATTGCTCTTTGGTTTCCCGTTACCATCCCGAACTTTGGAGGTTCTGGGGTCTTCAGAGTTGTGGCTCCATCTTGCGAGCAAGTTATCCTCGCGCCTTGCAAAAGCAGGCCATGAGGGATGTAAGGGCAGACATTGTCCGAGGTTTATCCTGGCCGAGCTGGCAGGCCAACCATTCATCCCGAATATTGTGCCGGAAGGAGGCTATTGCCTCGGTGTTCGGGCAGTCAACAATTTGGTTTTTCTTGGTCAAGAACCAATTCCAGAATTGCCGTGCAGACTCTCCTGGCTTATGGACGACATTGCTCAAATCGGAGGAGTCCGGCTGCCGAACATAGGTTCCCTGGAAGTTAGATCGGAATGCATCCTCTAGATCTTCCCAGCATCCTATGGAGTTTTCGGGGAGGCTGTTCAACCAGTGCCGAGCTGGCCCCTTAAGTTTTAGGGGTAGGTATTTGATGCTGTGGAGGTCATATCCTCGCTCCATGTGGATGTGGAGGAGGAAATCCTCAATCCATATGGTTGGGTCAGTTCTCCCATCGTACTGCTCTATGTTTACGGGTTTAAACCCCTCCGGGAATTGATGCTGCATCACCTCGCATGTGAAGCATAGTGGGCGGGCTGCGCCTTTGACCCGAGCTATGTCGCGCTGATAATCGGCGTCTGTTCTAGCCCGGTTTCGTTCTCGGCCTCTATTATTGTGGTCGAGCTAGGGCCGGTACCCGTCCCGTCGATCAGGTGAGTACCCTCTGGATCTATAGATGGATCTTGTGTGACCTGCCCTATGGTCCAGGTCATGCCGCAGGTTGAACCTGCCATCGGGCTCTATTGGCTCTTTTCCCTGTCTTCGCGGTATCACCGGCCTATAACCGGTGTAGTCATCCATCCTGTCGTGCCCTCGAGGGGGGTGCCTTATTGTATGGGGTATGTTTGGGAGATGGCGTATCAGTGATCTCATCATCAAACTGCGGCAGCAGCCTTCTGTGCGGATAGGTCTTATGTTGGTCAGACAGATCGGTACGGTATCCTTCCTCAGCTGTGAGGACTTTCTTCCATCGATCATTGAGGTTGTCTTGTTCGGCTTTAAGCTATCGTTCTTTTGTTTTCAGGCTGCGGGCGGTGGCTATAAGTTGTTGCCTGAACAGTTCCTGATCTTCAGGATTATCAGGGATGTCGAAGTCATCGGCTTCCGGGATGTCCTCCTCCTTGGCAGGGGGAGGTAATTGTCATCCTCGGAATCATTTAGGTCATCGGGGTTGTGCTAGTCTTTAGGCCTCGCCTGACCCTCTAGCGGGTGTTTGGGGATATCGGGATCACCGAGGTCTTTTGGGGTATCTCCGTCCCCGGTGTCGATAATAGCTTTCCTTCCCTTTTTGCCTTTTGACCGTTTATGCGGTTTCCGGCGCCTTGACGACACTTCACCAGATTTGTCACCATCGTTTTTAGGCTTGTTCTCGCCGTTAGCGGCTGTAGTGTCCACCATGTAGATGTTGTATGTGGAGGTGGTGACCGATCGTCCGGTGTTAACGGGGGTGGGATCACAATCCTCCTCATCCATGTATTCTGCCTCCTCGGAGGCATAGTCCAACATGTCGATTAAATCTTCAACTGTGGCTATCAAGTGGGTGGTGGGTGGGACGAAAAATTTGTCTTGACCTGCCCTGAGACCGATCTGAGTATGGATCGGGGTTGGGTCGTCGGTAATCTTCATCGACAAGATCCGATCTAGGGCCTTGTTGAGTATCGAGAGCTCGATCGGGTCAACCTACTCGGAGCTTTCGGAGTTGACCTCCGTTGTGTCTGTGCTAGGGGAGTGTTTGACAAGAACGGGTATCCAATCATCTGGCACTATGGCAGGATCCGGACTATGAGTCAGGTCATTATCGGGGTAGATCCCATGGGCGTGACCAAAAGAGGGGTCCGAGGTTAAAGCCTCGGAGTCTTCAGGCGTGGCAGGCGAGACTGCGAGTCCGGTTAGAGAAAGATTACCCCGAGAGTCTACGGAGAACTCTAGGTTCCCGAATCTGACCTCTTGATCAGGGGCGAAGCTCCTGACCTGGCCTAGATAGCCGGTCGGGTTGGCGTGCAACACGATGCTGCCGAAAGCGAAGATATGTCCGGGGACAAAAGTGTCCATGTTGCGGACCTCTTCGTTAATAATGACGTGATCCATCGGTTTCTCCGGTGATCACAACGAAACTATTAATGAAAGCACCAAATTCAATGTCAAAACCGGCAGATCTCCGGTAGGGGGTCTCGAGATGTGAGATTAGAATCGATGGTAACAGGAGACAAAGGAGACGATGTTTACCCAGGTCCGGGCCCTCCTATGGACGTAATACCCTACGTCCTTCTTGATTGTATTGATGATATGTAGGTTACAGAGTTGATCTCCCACAAGATGGAATATCTAACCCCTACATGAGTTGTTCTCTGTCTACAACCTAAAATCTTCTAGCTTATATAGACATCGAGGGTACCTAGGGTTTACACATGGTCGGTTACACATTGAAGGGATAAACAAGCCTATTCACTACTCCAAACGTGGAGGACACGCCATGATTCCCGAAGCTTCCTTCCTGGAGACAGGGCCTTCAACTGATCCAATGCTCGACAAGCGGCCCATACAGTCTGGCCCACAAGAAACAGGTCGGCCTCCCGAGGACCCCTTAAACCAGGACTCCCTCACCCCCTCTGGCACGTCTTCGATCCATAATTCATTATTTACTCTAGAAAAAATCCACAAAAATGTCCAATTCTGAGAACTTTTATTTCTGCACAAAAATAACACCAAGGCAGTTCTGCTGAAAACAACATTAGTCTGGGTTAGTTTCATTCAAATCATGCAAATTAGAGGCCAAAAGCAGAGCAAAAGTGTTTGGATAAGTAGATACGTTTGAGACGTATCAGCGGCTTGAGACGCACAATTTCCATCTCCCATGCGGTGAGATGACGGTGACCCTCGAGGCTTGGGTTGGGCGAGTGGCGAGGAAGAACTGGCATGAGAGGGTTACCTCCCTCGTCGGCGACTGCCGCCCTCCTCACTAAGGGTGCTCGGACATCGGTGTACCACTCCCCTGGCTCCTGAAGATCCGGAGCAAATGCCCAGAAGATGTCGATGATCGAACCGTAGATATGTATGCGAGGGCTTACCTGTGGTTTCTAATCACTAACGTCATTGTTCCAAACTTCTAAGGGGACACTTTCCTATGAATTTATCTCGACTTCCTAGCCGACTCGAATGTAGGGTACAGCTGGGGGTCCGCTAGCCTCACCTATCTATACCGTTCGGTAAGAGAATATCTTACTTTTTTAATGGACGCATGCTACTTAAAATTGTGTTATCTGATCATCAATTGGTGTTCTGCAGCTTGATGACGCAACCTAGAGGGTAGAACGACCGTTCGGTATGTGTGGATTTCTCTGACCCCTCTCCATTTGGATGTGAGAGCGCTTGCCTGTGGGGCGTCCTGAGAAGATGCGATGACATACATGGACTGAGTATGGTGAAGATGGAGATGACGCTCGATACCCGACCATCGTGTAGACTTGGGATAAGGTGAAGGTCTACATGGGCACAATCATTGCTTTGTACAAGGTCTTCACCAAGGAGTTGGATGCCTTGATGCCTTACCACTTATATAAACTAGCTCACTTATCTTTCCGACGTCACTTTCATCGGGAGCTTATGGAAAAATATTAATAGGTCAATTGGTGGCCGTATCATGACCGAGAGTAGGGGTTCAAGCTGAACGTGATGTGCGAGCAGGATAAGGCTAGCTGGCGGTGCATTGTGCCCATGATATGTGTGTTCGTTGTCGAGTGGCACTTGCCGCACCGCGTGTCCATGCAATTTGGGATGTTCCAACATGCCCCACTGGCCTTTCCCAACGAAACCGGAGGCCACGACCTCCACTTGTGAGTGCATTATTCTTTGTTTCCGTGTTTTCGTTCCATTTGATGTTCTTATGATGTTTAGCATTGGTTATGCCTTGTAGGAAGAGCAGGTAGGAAAATTCGTCGATCATAGATTGGGAGAGGAGCAAAAAGATCGCGTGACTGAGTGGAACCAGTGGATGTATCATGAAGATTGGGAGAGGTAACTGGCTGACTCAGGTGCGTGCAATGAACACATGAAGTGGTACGACGATTGCGTGAAGCACCGTGTTCACCTCAGACCCCAGTGGACGACAGAAGATATTGCCGAGCTGGAAGAGGATGACTCCGAGGATCAGGGCTGCCATGCAGGCGTCAGAGATCTGCATGGATTTAGGGAGTATGCTCCCCTGATCAACAGAGTGGTAAGTTGTGTTCGTATGTTTTGAACTAACATTTGGATGTAATCTATTTTATTCGTCATTGTGACTAACTTATTCCTTTGCAATCCTCGGAGCTGAATAGATGCATTTTTTATGGCTCGCATGCGCTAGGTGGTGTCCCCTGGACCCGAGATTTTGAGAACAAGTTGAGGGAGACGGTGAAGGTAACATAGAGCCTCCTAGACTTACCTTATGTTCGAGTGACCTAAAATTGGACTAATGCCATGTTATGTTCTTTCATTTTTAATCAGAAATTTGATCTGTATTATGTTATTTCTCTCATTCTTATTGTAGAAGTTCATGAAGCGTTTTCGCAAGCTGGTGGGCTTGCTTGGGTGCACTAGCTCTGTTGAAGCTCATGTTCCCGCGGTCCAGATGCACACCCTCGCTTCATCGAGCCATGCTACCTCGTCGTCTAGGGTGGTTGAGGCGGACGAGGAGGAGGACGATGAGGAAGAATAAGAAGAGGAACAAAGTGATGAGGAGGAGGAGTACAACGACGATGACGGACCTCCACCAACTTAGACAACCCAACTTGAGAAGAGGAATGTGCCGAAGAAGGATTGGCAGAGTCCATCCCCGTTTTAGAAACCATGTCCTCATCAGCACAACAAGAAGGCTGATGAGACTCATTTGAAAAACAACGAGGACTGTACCTCAAAGAAGGGAAGGAGCAGGTGAAGTTGTTGCCATTGAACTACTCTCTTAGTTAAACTATTTAGGTTGGCTTTGTGGAACTATTTGGTTTTTGTTGAACTATTTGCTATGTGGAACCGTTTACTACTATTTGCAATGTGTGATTGATAACCCACAATTGTAGGGGACCATTCGTAGCCTTTTTCGATAAGTAAGAGTGTCAAATCCAACGAGGAGCTAAAGGTAGAATAAATATTCCCTCTAGTTCTACTGACCACCGATACAACTTTACGCATGCTAACGCTTGCTTGACCTAGAATCAGTATGAAACTACTTTGCGGGAAGTAAACTAGAAGTACCTTGCAAGAAAATAAACTTAGTAGTGACGTAGCAAGCTTTTGTAACGCAAGAGAAAGATTGTCCCTAGACAATTGAATATGATACGATAGGTATTTTTTATATGCAATGAGGGAGATGCATGAGCTAACATACTTTCTCTACTTGGGTCATATGCAATTATGATTGGAACTCTAGCAAGCATCTGCAACTACTAAAGATCATTGAGGTAAAACCCAACCATAGCATTAAGTATCAAGTCCGCTTTACTCCCATACGCAACAATCCACCTACTCGGGTTTATGCTTCTGTCACCCAAGAAACCCACTATAGGAAAATCATGAACATATTGCAACACACTACAGTGTGGATCCCTCACGTTTGTGCGACACGGAGGGCACCATAGGATAGCACCATATCAACATACAACTCACATCCAAAACATCATACCACGATTAACCCATAGGACAAAACGGATCTACTGAAACATCATAGGATAACCAAATATCACTGGGAAATAATATATGGAGTTGAGCACCATGTTTAAGTAGAAATTACAGCGGGGAAGGGAGGTGTTACACCATTGCATAGAGGGGAAGAAAGAGTTGGTGTTGACGGCAGCAAGATTGTTAATGTAGATCGCCATCATGATGCTTGCCCCGGCGGCATTCCAGCGCCACCGAGAGAGACGGGGAGAGAGCCCCCCTCCTTCTTCTTCTTCTTGCTTGCCCCCCTAGATGGGAGGAGAGTTCCCCCTCTGGTCCATGGCCTCCATGGCGGCGGAGGGGTGGGAGCCCCTTCGAGATTGGATCTCCCTCTCAGTTCTCTTCTGTTTCGCGCTCATTGAGGGAGTCCTGGACTAAGGGGTCCTCGGGTCATCGTTCTTTCTCTTAATAGGCCAGCTTGGTGGTCCATTCTCTCATTATCACAGGAAGGGATGGATACACTGAGAGTCCACATTCCAGAAGGAAGTCTCGAAGGCACGTCATGCACTCCAAGTCGAGATGAGGAAATCAACATCTCCATACTCGGCAGGAGACCCACCATGCGTAAACCCTAGTACCCCCCCCCCCCGGTATCTATATAAACTGGTAGGGTTTTGGATCGTAGGGAAAGGAAACTCATCTAGGGTTTTAGCTATTCGATCTCGAGGTAAATCAACTCTGTAACCTTCATACCATCTATATAATCAAGCAGGACGTAGGGACCTGGATAAACATCGCCTCCTTCGTCTCTTGTTACCATCGATCCTAGTCTCACAGCTCAGGACCCCCTATCCGAGATATGCCGGTTTTAAAACCGAAATTGGTGCTTTCATTGAGAGTTCTGCTATGAGCACCAAAGGAGTCAGTGGCTTGCGTTGTCATCAACGAACAGCTATGCAACATGGACACCTTTGTCCTAGGACAGATCTTCGCTTTATGGAGCATTGTGCTGCATGCTGACCCAACCGGCCGTCTTAGCCGGGTCGGGAGTTTCACCCCTAATCAAGAGGTCAGATTCACGAACCTAGAGTTCTCCGTAGACTCTCGGGGTGATCTTTTGCTAACCAGGCTCATAATATTGCTTGTCGTGCCTGAAGACTCCGAGGCTTTAACCTCGGACTCCGCTTTTGGTCCCGTCCACGGGATCCACCCAAGCTATGACCTCTCTTTGAGTCCGGATCCATCCATAGTGCCAAACATCTGGAGACCAGTTCCTGCCGAACACTACCCTCACGCGGACGCATCGGAGGTGAACTCCAAAAGCTCTGAGAAGGTTGACCCAATCAAGCTCTCGACACTCAACAAGGCCCTAAATCGGATCTTGTCGATGAAAATTACCGACGACCCAACCCCAGTCCATGCTCAGATTGGTCTTAAGGCGGGTCAAGAAGAATTTTATGCCACCCACCACACACTTGATAGTCGTTGTCGAAGACTTAACCGACATGTTGGACTACGCCTCCGAGGAGGTAGAAGACATGGATGAGGAAGATCGCGCTCCCACACCGTTAACGCCCGGCGATGGGCTGCCACCTCCACCTATGACGTCTACATGGTGGACACTCCAGCCTATAACGGCAAGCACTCACCAAAAAACGATGGCGACAAATTGGGTGAAGTGTCGTCAAGGCGCCGGTAGCCGCACAAACGATCAAAGGTAAAAAAGGGAAGAAAAGCTATAGCTGGCACCGGGGACGGAGCTACCCCGGAAGACCTTGGCAATCCCGATATTCCCGAACATCCCTAGAGGACCAAGAGAGGCCGGAATATCAGCGCAACCCCAATGATCTAAATGATTCTGAGGACGACAACTAATTCCCCCCTATCGAGGAGGAGGAAATCTCGGAGGCCAAAGGCTTCGCCATCCCTGAAAACCTTGAAGATCAGGAACAGTTCAGGCAACAACTTATAGCCATGGCCCGCAGCCTGAAGGCAAAAGAACGATAGCTTGAGGCCGAATAGGACAACCTCCACGATCGATGGACGAGGGTCCTATCAGCTGAGAAAGGATATGGTACCGGTGTATTGGACCAACCCAAAAGCTATCCATGCCGAAGGCTGCTGCCACAATTGGATGATGAGCTTACTAATACGTTTTCTCCCAAACATACTCCATAGACAAGCCAGACCGCCTCCTCGAGGACGAGACAGGACGGCTGACGACACTGGTTATAGGCCGACGATACCCCGAAGAGGGGGGAAAGAGCCAATAGAGCCCGATGATAGGTTTGACCTGCAACACGACCTAGACTATAGAGAAGGTCGTACGAGATCCATCTAAGGATCCAAAGGGTACTCACACGATAGACAGGAAGGGTACTGGCCTTGGCTTGACCACAACAATAGAAGCCGGGAAAGAAACCAGGCCAGAACAGATGCCGATTACCGGGACGTAATTGCTCGGGTCACAGTCACTACCCACCCACTATGCTTCACGGACGAGGTAATGTAGCATCAGTTCTCGAAGGGGTTCAAACCCGTGAACATAGAGCAATACGATCGTACAACTGACCCAACTGTATGGATCAAGGATTTCCTCTTGCACATCCATATGGCATGAGGAGATGATCTCAACGCCATCAAGTATCCACCCCTAAAACTTAAGGGGCCAGCTCGGCACTGGTTAAATAGCCTTCTCGAAAATTCAATCGGGTACTGGGAGGATCTAGAGGATGCATTCCGATCTAACTTCCAAGGCACCAATGTTCGGCGGCCGGACTCCTCCGACCTGAGTAACGTCGTCCAGAAGGCAGGAGAGTCCGCTCAGCAATTCTAGAATCGGTTCTTGACCAAGAAAAACAGATCGTTGATTGCTCGGATGCCGAGGCAATAGCCTCCTTCACGCACAATATTCGGGATGAATGGCTGGCTCGCCAGCTCGGCCAGGATAAATCTAGGACAATGTCCACCCTTATATCACTCATGACTTGCTTTTGCATGGGCGAGGATAACTGGCTAGTAAGACGGAGCCACAACCCCGAAGTTCCCGTGTCGAGGGGATGACCCCCGGGTACCCCAAGCGTCCCCTTGCTCCGGCCCTCTAACGCAATCAAAGGGCGGGCCGCCTCCTCCTGCGGTCCGGCTACGCCATGTCAGAAGTGGCCTGCCTGCTACGCCCCGCCTGTTACGACGTGCCGGCCGGCTGGGGGCGTTGCCGCCTGGCCGCCTAGCCGGCCACACATTGGATACCGTCGTCAGGGCATGCGTGGCGACAGTGGCCCTCAAACCATCGGGGGTCAGTGCTGATATGGCCACAGCGAAGGTGTCAGGGCCTCTGTCCCTGGCGGATGGTGACCGGGCTTCCAACAGTGCCGGCATGCCCCAACCACTCCATTACCTGCCCCGGCATGGCTACAGGGTGGCCGGCCGTACCGCCGACCCCGGCCGGCCGCCGCAAGACGACGCCACAAGGGGCGGCCCGTGGCGTGACATGACCAGCGTCGGGACCTGCCACGTGGGCCCTGCCGGTTCCTGACGGGACCCTTCAGCCGGCGGGACCTATCGGCGATAGGGCCCCACAGCCGGCGTCCCCCGCAGCCGGCTAGAGAGGCTGCCGGCTGGGGCCCCCCTTTGACCTTCTATTTGTATTGTAATCCGGGGGGTTGGCCTATAAAAACCCCTGGGCCACCCCCATGCAAGGGGGGCTGCCCACTCATTCTCCCTCTCTCATGTGCTCACACACACACGAGGCAACAAGCCTCATGGCTCTCCTCTCCCATACAGCTCCAGGAGCAACCATGTACCAGGTATACCATATAAATACAGACATGCAGGAGTAGGGGTATTATTTCTCCGGAGAGCCCCGAACCTGGGTAAACCATTGCGTGCTATTCACATACCCGTCCCGGATCATCCACAGCAGCCTTGATCTCACCTCGATAAGCCTACCTATGGCATTTGTCATCTCGTGAGACCCCCCGTGAGAAAACTACGATAGTTGGCGCCCACCATGGGGCAAGATGCTGTTGGTTCCGCGGTCCGGGCGGGACCATCTCTGCTAACTCTGTCGTGGCATCGCCGTCGCCTCTCTGGCCGCGCTCGAGGGCTCGACATCAACTCGACCCCGGGGTGGCCGCACGAGACAGCGCACCTTCGTCGTCGGCCTCGCCATCTTCGCCAACTCCGCCGTGGCGTCACCGTCGTCTCTCCGGCCACGCTCAAGGGCTCGACATCAACTCGCCCCCGGGGCGGCCCAACGAGGCGGCGCGCCTTCGTCGTCGGCCTCGCCATGTTCACCAACTCCGTCGTGGCGTCGCCGTCGCCTCTCCGGCCGCGCTCGAGGGCTCGACATCAACTCACCCCCGGGGCGGCCGCGCGAGGCGGCTTGCCTTCGTCGTCGGCCTTGCCATCTTCGCTAGCTCCGCTGTGGCGTCGCCGTCGCCTCTCTTGCCGCGCTCGAGGGCTCGACATCAACTCACCCCCGGCCAAGGCCTCGACACCATTGCGACGTTGCCACCGTCCCTCCGTCTGTGTTCATCGCCAGGGCCGGGCGCCGCCCTGCGCTACGTCTTGCTCCAGCGCGGTCATCAACTCGGTTGCCCAGGCCGTGCGAGCTCGGTGCCCGTTGCTCCTCCAGGACGGAGGCCTCGACGTCGCCCCTTCACGACCGCTCCGGCAGCGCGCCCATGGCACCGCGTCGCTCGTCCACTCGCTGCTCTTCCGTTCGTGTTCGCACAGTGCATCTCAACCACCACCGGCCATGGCTGCTGCCGTGCGGCTAGGCGCGCCACCGTGCTACTCCTCGTCACATGTACGTGCACGCGCTTGCACCTAGCTAGCTAGCTAGCTAACATAGCCAATGGATTTGGTTGCGTAGGCTAGCTTGGCTGGTTGGCATGGCTCGTGTGCACGCGGTGGGTCTTCGCGCTTCGGGCCGTCTCCATGCACGGTCGTCTCCACCACCATCTCTAGCGGACGCGCGCGCGCGGCTTCGCCTCGCTCTGGCCCTGCTCCGTCCACGCCGGGCTATGGCCGGCCTCCTCGTTCTCACCTCGGCCTCGCGTCGCTCCGGCCCGCGGTCGGCTCCGCCCGTCCCCGGCTGGCTCGCACCCTCGTCACCGCCCGGCCGGCCAGCGTCTCCGTGCCGCCCCCGCCGGCTCTGGTGTCCGCTTCCCCCTCACCCTGGCATCTCCAGCACCCAAAAGCAATGTGAGATCTCCATGCGCATACCCTTGAACCGTACACACAAAACAAATGACCCCGAGTGGCCCTCGGAGGCCATCTCGACATTTATTCTACACTTTAGTGTTCACCCCGACGCCGGCTAGTCTCGGCCCGGGGCTGGCCGCTTGGCCCGATACGTCGTTCCCACGGGACGGCTTAGTAGCGTGCATGGGACCAAAGGCCCACTCTTCGTCTCAGCTACAGACCGCACCGCGGCTATCCGGCTAGCAAGAGCAAAAGCTGGAGGGCGCCACACGCGAAAAGCATCCTGGGAGAAAACGGCTTGGGTGACCTGGTTGTTTCATCTATGGGTATCTGCTCGGTTGAGTTCGCTCCCAGAGTTCGAGTATTGTATGCTCCATTCCGCGGCCCACTCTTGTTCTCAGCTACAGACCGGCTCCCAGCTGTCTGGCTAGCAAGAGCAAAAGCAGAAGAGCAGAGAGAACATGAAAAAGACTTAAGGGGGCTCGGGCAAAACTGAGTCGGCACCCTTCGCATAAAGCTCATGCACTACCAAAATCACATATTTGATATACTTGTGCCGACTTAACCTTGTCTTTTGCACGATCGTCCATGAGGAACCTCCTCACCTAGAGGCTCGGAGGCTACCCTTCGACAGGGCTCCACGCCCATCAGCCGGCGGACCCTCCGTCCCGGCAGCGCCTCGCGCTCGACAGCCGGTGGACCCCGCGTCCTCCTTCGACAGGGCTCCACGCCCATCAGCAGGCGGAACCTCCGTCCGCGCCCGGCAGCGCCTCGCGCTCGACAGCCGGCAGGCCCCACATCCGCCTTCGGCAGGGCTCCACGCCCATCAGCCGGCGGACCCTCCGTCCGCGCCCGGCAGCGCCCCGCGCTCGACAGCCGGCGGACCCTCCGTCCGCACCCGGCAGCACCTCGCGCTCGACAGCCGGCAGGCCCCACATCCGCCTTCGGCAGGGCTCCATGCCCATCAGCCGGCGGACCCTCCGTCCATGCCCGGCAGGGCCTCGCGCTCGACAGTCGGTGGGCCCCACATCCGCCTTCGGCAGGGCTCCACGCCCATCAGCCGGCGGACCCTCTGTCCGCGCTCGGCAGCGCCTCACGCTCGACAGCCGGCGGACCCCGTGTCCGCCTTTGGCAGGGCTCCACGCCCATCGTCCGGTGGACCCTCCGTCCGCGCCCGGTATCCTCGATGCCACTGTCTACTTCAGCAACGGCAATGACCCTCCGCCCGACTCGCCGAGTCGCCCGGAGGCTCGGAGGCTACACCCAGCGGGTGCGCTGGCGCGCCCCCGCTGGAAACTGCTAGCCGGCAGACTCCGCGTCCATGCCCGGCATCCTCGACGCCGTCGTCCACTTCAGCAACAGCAAGGACCCTCCGCCCGACTCCTCGAGTCGCCCGGAGGCTCGGAGGCTGCACCCATTGGGTGCGCTGGCACGCCCCCGCTGGAAACCGCCAGCTAGTGAACTCCGCGCTCGTCCCCGGCATCGCATCGCGCCCTTCAGCCGGCTGACTCCGCATACACGCCTGACGTCCTCTACGCCATCGTCTTCTTGAGCAACAGCAAAGGCCCTCCGCCCGACTCCTCGAGTCGCTCGGAGGCTCGGAGGCTACGCCCAGCGGGTGCGCTGGTGCGCCCCTGCTGGAAGCAAGCCACGTCATCCCCAACCCACGATCGACCGTCATCGACAACTTCTACAGCAACCACAACGATGACAACAACTGCGAAAACCCTCCGCCCGACTCTACGAGTCGACCGAAGGCTTGGAGGCTACTGTCGGGGGGATGATCCCCGGGTACCCCAAGCGCCCCCTTGCTCCGGCCTTCTCCTGCGGTCCGGCTACGCCCTACCAGAAGCGGCCCACCGGCTACGCCCTACCGGTTATGACGTGCCTGCCGGCTGGGGGCATTGCTGCCTGGCCCCCCAGCCGATCGCGCATTGGATACCGTCGTCAGGGCATGCATGGCGACAGTGGCCCACATCCCATCGGGGGTCAGCGCTGATATGGCCACAACGAAGGCGTTAGGGCCTCTGACCCTGGCGGATGGTTAACGGGCTTACAACAGTGCCGACACGCCCCAACCACTCCATTACCTGCCCCGGCATGGCTACAGGGTGGCCGGCCGTACCACTGACCCTAGCCGGCCGCCGCAAGATGACGCCACAAGGGGCGGCCCGTGCCGTGACGTGACCGGCATCGGGACCCAATGCGCGGGCCCTGCCGGTTCCTGACGGGACCCTTCAGCCGGCGGGACCTATTGGCGATAGGGCCCCACAGCCGGCGGCCCCCGCAGCCGGCCAGAGAGGCTGTCGGCTGGGGCCCCTTTGACCTTCTATTTGTATTGTAATCCGAGGGGTGGCCTATAAGACCCCTTGGGCCACCCCCATGCAAGGGGGGGCTGCCCACTCATTCTCCCTCTCTCATGTGCTCACACACACACGAGGCAAGAAGCCTCATGGCTCTCCTCTCCCATACAGCTCCAGGAGCAACCATGTACTAGATATACCATATAAATACAGACATGCAGGAGTAGGGGTATTATTTCTCCGGAGAGCCCCGAACCTGGGTAAACAATTGCGTGCTATTCGCATACCCGTCTCGGATCATCCACGACAGCCTTGCTCTCACCTCGATAAGCCTACCTATGGCATCTGTCGTCTCGCGAGACCCCCCGTGAGAAAACCACGACATCTCGGAAGCTCTGAAGTTCGAGATAGAAATGGGAAACCAAAACGCAACAAGAATAAGCGCCAACAAAGCAATAGTGATGCCGATGACACGGCCGTTAACGCCGGCTTCCGCAATTCCCGACGCAGACAGCGAAAGAAGCCTCCCAAAGGCAATCGCCACGGACCTACCCCGCTGGACAAAATCATGGAGAAGCCTTGCCAGATCCATGACACTCAAGAGAAGCCCGCCAACCACACCAACGGTAACTGCCGGGTGTTCAAACAGGCCGGCAAACTCACAGCCAAGGATCAAGGCAAGGGCCCACACAGCAAGGACGAGGATGAGTCTTGTGGTCCAATCGATAGCGGACAGAAGCAGTTCCCTCCAAAGGTAAGAACCATGAATATGATATACGCCACTCATATACCCAAAAAGGAGAGGAAGCGTGCCCTTCAAGAGGTCTACACCGTAGATCCTATAGCCTCGAAGTACAACCCATGGTCAGCGTACCCGATCACCTTTGATCGATGCGACCACCCGACCAGTATCCATCATGGGGGTTTAGCCGCCCTCGTCCTAGACCCCATCATAGATGGATATCACCTCACTAAAGTCCTAATGGACGGAGGAAGTAGCCTTAATCTGATTTACTAAGACATCATGAAAAGATGGGTATAGATCCTTCAAGGATCAAACCCAGCAACACTACCTTTAAAGGAGTGATCCCAGGCGTCGAAGCCCGGTGCATGGGCTCTGTTAGCCTGGAAGTAGTGTTCGGTTCGCCCGATAACTTTCGAAGCGAAGACATGATCTTTGACATTGTACCTTTCCGCAACGGCTACCATGCCCTGCTAGGCCGTACAACATATGCTCGCTTTAACGCCATCCCACACTACACATACCTCAAGCTCAAGATGCCTGGGCCCGAGGGGGTCATTACTATCAAAGGAAACACAGAGCGATCCCTCCGAACTAAGGAGCATGCATTGTCCCTGGCGGTCGAAATGCATTACAATGATGATCGGCAAACGCCGACATCTGCCATAAATGTTGGAAATATGCCCTAGAGTTAACAATAAATTATTTATTATTATATTTCATTGTTCTTGATAATCGTTTATTATCCATTCTATAATTGTATTGATTGGAAACTAAATACATGTGTGGGTATATAGAGAACACTGTGTCCCTAGTATGCCTTTAGTAGACTAGCTCGTTGATCAAAGTTGGTTAAGGTTTCCTAGCCATGAAGATGAAATGTTATTTGATAAAGGGATCACATCATTAGGAGAATGATGTGATGGACAAGACCCAAACTATAAACATAGCATATGACCGTGTCAGTTTATTGCCATGGTTTTCTGCATGTCAAGTATCTGTTCCTATGACCATGAGATCATGCAACCCACTGACACTGGAGGGGTACCTTGTGTGTATCAAACGTTGCAACATAACTCGGTGACTATAAAGGTGCTCGACAGGTATCTCTGAGGGTGTCTGCTGGTATGGCATGGATCAAGACTGAAATTTGTTACTCTGTGTGACAAAGAGGTATCTCAGGGCCCACTCGGCAATAAAACATCACAATAAGTCTTGCAAGCAATGTGACTAAGTGTTAGCCACAGGATCTTGTATTACGGAATGAGTAAAGAGACTTGCCGGTAAGGAGGTTGAACTAGGTATGTAGATACCGACGATCGGATCTCGGGCAAGTAACATACGGAAGAACAAAGGGAATAGCATACGCGATTAAATGAATCCTTGACATAGAGGTTCAACCGATAAAGATCTTTGTAGAATATGTAGGAACCAATATGGGCATCCAGGTCCTGCTAATGGTTATTGAACGTAGAGGTGTCTCGGTCATGTCTACATAGTTCTCGAACCCGCCGGGTGTGCACACTTAAGGTTCAGCGACGTTTCGGTAGTATAGAGTTTTGTATGGTGGTGACCGAAGGTTGTTATGAGTCCTAGATGAGATCCTGGATGTGACAAGGAGCTCTAGAATGGTTCGGCCGTAAATATTGATGTATAGGAAGTCCTCTTTTGGTCACCGGGAAAGTTTCGGGCTCATCGGTAGTGTATCGGGAGTGTCGGGAGGGTACCGGGGACCATCAGGAGGGGTGACTCGATCCAAGGGGCCACATGGGTTGTGGAAGGAGGCAAACCAGCCCTTGGTGGGATGTCCGAAGCCTCACTAAAGTCCCTTGCGGCAGGGGTGGAAAAACCCAAGGTGGAAAGAGTTGCCAAGTGGGAAGGAGGAGTCCTAATCCTACTAGGATTGGAGGAGGACTCCTCCCCTCCTCCTTGCGGCCAAGGCAAAGGGGACATCCCTAGGGCGCAGGCCTCCTCCCTCCCTCCTCCTATATATACTAGAGGTATTGAGGGGGTTTTTGGACATAGAAAAACAGCCACGTGCTCCCTCTTCCTCTAGATCGTAGTTCTTCCTCTAGATCGTTTCAGCAGTGCTTAGGCAAAGCCCCATTGGAATAGTTCCACCACCATCGCCGCCGCGTCATCGCTCTACCGAAAAACCCATCTACCTCTCCGCTCCCTCTTGCTGGATCAACAAGGCGGAGATCGTCATCGACTTATACGTGTGCTGAACGCGGAGGTGCCGTCCGTTCGGTGCTAGATCGGAAGGACCATGATCAGGATCGCGAGACGACTCGTGATTTGATCACGGGACAGATCGTGATGGGATCGCGGGACGGATCGTGATTGGATCGCGACATGGATCTTTATGGGATCGCGGGACGCTCGGCCATTTGGATCGTGAAGACATTCGACTACATCAACCGTGTTTCCTAACGCTTCCCGCTTAGCGATCTACAAGGATATGTAGATCCACTCTCCCTCTCATAGACGCTCATCACCATGGATAGATCTTGCGTGTGCATAGGAATTTTTTTGTTTCCCATGCAACGTTCCCCAACAATAAAGGCATGTAAGGTTGATAAGCGAGCTCGGTTTCAGCCCAAACTCACAGAACCTTCTCCTCCCCAAAAATAGGGACTTGCTCCCCATTGCACAGCCCTAATGCCAGCAAAACACGTGCCAAGAAGACACAACTTCACACTTAAGATTCCATGGGCAGCAGTGGGGAACAACTATCAAAGCACAAGTGTTCGGCTAGATCGAACTACCAACAATATAAGTCTTCAGACATACAACAGGTACCATCAAGGACCTACTAAAGCGTAAAGCCCATCTATAATTTGGCGAATTCTCAAGATCCTCTTTCCAAGGTCCGCTCGCCGACAACATTACCCATAAAGGAATGCAACCCCCTAGGAGGCATAGGAGTGGACAGGCGATAGGGCATATCGAGGACGTCAATGTCGGTGTCAAATCCGACATATCTTGTAGTGGGGGCCCTAAGCTAAGCGTCTTGGAGCGATGGTAACATGGACACAGGATTTTACCCAGGTTCGGCCTCTCTCAAGGAGATAATACCCTACGTCCTGCTTTCGATTGTATTGATATGGGGATAGTACATAGTACAGGTATCTACCACGAGATTGTAGTAATTAATATGAGATTGTCTATTGACTAGCCTTGCCCCGGTTTATATAATACTAGAGGCCTAGGGTTTAGAGGAGTCCTTGTATTGTGCGCCTAGACTTGTGTAATATCCCTTGTATGCGTCATGGGCTGCCCGAAGTGGCCCATTAGCGAATCATCATGGGGGTCCTCGGCCCGACGCACTGGTTGAGAGATGACGTGGTGAGTACCCCCTAGTCTAGGACACCGTCAATAGCCCCCTGAACTGGTCTTCAAGTTGAGGACGCTCCTCGGTTCTTTCGAATAATTCTTCATCTTCGATTGTCGAACTTGAAAACTAGTTCAACAAATCTTCCCATGTCCGATCTTGAGGATCGCCGAGCTGAATCCGAAGAGTTTACATGTCGGGCATCCGAGTAGCCCCTTTAAGTTATCAGCCTTTATCGATGCCTTGTAATTTTTTACATCACACCTGGGGTTTGAAGTGTTTCACGTGCGGCGGCATCCTCTTGCGTCCGAGCTCCAATGACGAACTACATCTGATGCATCTTTCCACAGCCGAGCTCCAACGCTATTCGACATTCAAGGTATCCTCTTGTGTCCGAACTCCAACGTCGGACTGCATCCAAGGTGTCTTTTTGTAGCCGAGCTCCAATGCTCATCGGCATCCGAGGTATCCTCTTGCGTTCGAGCTCCAACATCGGACTGCATCCGAGCTATCATAGATTACCTCGGTCTTGAAAAAGTTGAAGGAGTTCATCCGAGCTTAATGCCAAAAATGCCCTCTATGGAGCCAGCCACTTGCATCCGAGCTTTATGCCGGACTGCTTCCAAGGTGTTTTTGCAGCCGAGCTCCAACGCTGGTCGGTGTCTGAGGTGTCATATATTACTTTGGTCTTCGAAAAGGTTGAACGAGTTTGGCCGAGCTTAATACCGGCAATGCCCTCTAGCCAATGACCTGCCTCCGAGCATCACACTGGATTGCTTTAGAAATAGTGCACCACCTCGGCAGCGGGCTGATTTTTTGTGGAAATTATTTCCGATTGCAGCAATTTATTCTCTGTCGAGATATATAGCCTAGTAGCCCTCAAGGTGTGTGTCGGTCTATAACCCGAGATGCACCTGAAGGAAAAAATAACAATCAAAATTAAATCTCTGATCTCAGTAGCCCCTGAGACTTAGGCCGATTTGCAAAATCAGCCTAAGGACCAAGTTCTTGCTCGGCGGCATACGTTAGGGATGTAAACACGATACATAGTAGTTTCCGAGACTCGGGATCGAATCTCCTCGAAAACCGTATTGCACTTTGAATTTGCTGCATTAAATAGGCAATGCAGTAGCCCTCGAGCCTTAATTTGGGCACGGGTGGTCGAATTAAGGATCAATATTTGTTTGACACAAACTTTGTTACGATCGACACAATTTATGTATAATGATTTTATGTATCCAAGTACTTTACATCATTGATGCTCGGATCCACATTGTACAAGGCTTCGTTAACCAACCATCGGCTTTAACCTCCTTGGCCAGTAGCTGAGGAGTGTTTGTGAAAGCACAACATGTTCCATTGGTGGTTTTGATAATTCATGACAACATACATTGTCTCTTGGACTAATACTTTTATCTAGTGTACTTCAGATAATAGTCCATGGATATTTGGATTGGCAAAAGGATTGTGAAGATTGTGGAATACCCCAACAAGAAAGGAAATAGGTTGTCCACGCTTCAAGCAAGAGGACTCTACATTTTATTGTTGTGAGAAATCACTTTGAGTCCATAGGAAAGCCAATTCTATTAAAAGGGGGTAAGGTTTTGATGGTGAACAAAATGCTCATACGTGCACAAGTGATAGTCACCAAAAACACCCACAAACTCTCCCACCAAAGTCTGTCCAAAGCCAAATACTCAAAATCAGTACAACCAACATTCTACACTCGGTGCCACCGATTCCAAACCCTAGACAGACTCAGCCAAACCCTAGATTTTCGGTGCAACCGATACTGCATTCGATGCCACCGAGTTGGGTTGCCAACTTTCTCTTATGCAAGTTCACAGTTTCGGTCCCTCCGAGATTGTCGAATCGGCATCACCGATATTGGACATTCTGACCGTTGGTCACCTTATCGGTGCAACCAAGATTCAAAAGTTGCTAACTTTAAGTCACTTCAGTACAACCGAGATTCACACATCGGTTCCACCGAGTCTGACTTATTGTGTGTAACGGTTGGATTTTTGGAGATGCCTATATATACCCCTCCACCACCACCTACTCGACAGAGAAACACCCAGAACTATTCCATACCTATCCTATCAGTTTTCTAAGAGAGAACCACCTATCCTTGTGTTGAGGTCAAGATCTTCCACGCCAACCATATGGATCTTGATTTCTAGCCTCCCCAAGTTGCTTTCCACCAATACCATCTCTTCTACCAAGCCAAATCTGAGAGAGATAGTGATTGTGTGTTGAGGATTCTATCATCTTTAAGCACAAGAGCAAGGAGTTCATCGCATTAGCGAGCCTATTACCTTTTGGAGGGTGGTGCCTCCTAGATTGGTTAGGTGACGCTTGGGAGCCTCCTACTTCGTGTTGTGGAGTGAACCAAGAAGTTTGTACAGGCAAGGAGATCGCCTACTTCGTGAAGATCTACCCATAGTGAGGCTAGTCCTTCATGGACGGAAGCCGTTATGGAATAGTCAAGGTGTCTACTTTGTGGACCCTTATGGGTGGAGCCCTCCGTGGACTCTCATGGCCGTTACCCTCTGTGGGTTAAAGACTCCATAAATGTGGACGTATGATAGCACTACCAATCAGAACCACAGGAAAAATCTTTGCGTCTCCAATTGCGTTTGATCTCCATATCTCAACTCTTTACTACTTGTGCAATGTCTTTACTTTCCGCTGCCATATTTGTTGACATGCATGTGTTGGGTATATAGACTTGCTAGTCTTGCAAAAACTGTTAAAATTTACCAACCAATTAACTTCGGAAAAGGATAGGTTTTAATTTACTTCTACAAGTCTATTCACCCCCCTCTAGACACTCTTCTAGTGATCCCTCATTTGGTATCAGAGTTTTGGTCTCTATTGTGTCGGTTTAATCATCAAGGAGGAAGATGGATGTGTCTAGTATAGGGAGTTTGAGTTGTAGAGTGCCTATTATTGATGGAGAGTACTATAGTCAATGGAAAACTTTGATGCTTGAGATGTTTAATGAATTTCAGTTGAGCAAATATGTTATGCGCCCCTCTGAGCCTCCTATTGATCCCTTGCATCCCACCCACGAAGAGGAAATTGATATGCTATGCAATCTTAGAACTATTAATCTTATTGTTAGAGCTTTGCCCAGAAATGTGCTCAACCAAATGAAGAATTTTGCATGTGCTTATACTTTGTGGAATGACTTGGACAAACGATATCCAAATTATTCATTGAATAATATTGATGAAATTCTTCATAAAATTGTTGCCTTTCACAAAATGACGCCTAGTGATCCCGAGTTTGATGATTGTCTATTTGAGCTTAGAGACCTCCTGCGTGCTAAAGGAGATGTCACAACTATCAACAATATCATTATAGAGGCCCTTCACATTCATAAACTTTAACATTGTCATGATCACCATCCTAATGAATCTCTTGTTCTTTATGACGAGTATTTCCCACTTGATGATGACAATGTGGAACATGGCTACTATGATGAAGATGAGTTGTTTGACATCGAGTATGAGAAGATCATGAAGAAACTAAGTCTCATGGCAAACTTCAAGTCTTACATGTCCGGAGGAAAAGAGTGGATTCTCGATAGCGAATGTACCGATCATATGACCGGAGATAGAGAAATGTCTGAAGAGATCACACCAAACCATGGACCACGAAGGTACGTAACGTTTGGAGACAACTCCAAGGGTAAGGTACTTGGTCTTGGTAAGGTGGCCATATCCCACGATAGCTCTATTAAAAAATTTATGCTCGTTGAATCTCTTGGCTACAATCTACTTTCCATATCTAGACTTGTCGACTTTGGTGTCAATGTGTTATTCACGAAAGTAAATTGCCAAGTGTTTCGTCAAGATAATCATAAAATGTTCTTTACCGGTATCCGTAGAGGTGATCAATACATTGTTAATTACACTAAGAGATCTAAGCCTCGCACTTGTTTAATTGCCAAATCTTCTAAAGGTTGGCTTTGGCATAGAAGATTATGACATGTTGGCATGCGTAATTTAGACAAACTTAACAAAGGTGATCATATACTTGGTGTTAAAGATGTTATCTTTGTAGTGCTTGTTAAGTTGGAAAGCAAGTAGGTGGAAGTCATCATGTTAAAAATATCATGACTACTAGGAGACCACTCGAGTTACTTCACATGGATCTTTTCGGTCCCTATGCTTACAAGAGTCTCGGTGGAAATTCATATGGTCTAGTTATAGTTGATGATTTTTCCAGATTTACGTGGGTACTCTTCCTTGATGATAAGTCACGGGTTCAAAATATCTTCAAGAACTTCATTCACAAAGCACAAAATCAGTTTGAAGTGAATATCAAGAAAGTTAGGAGCGATAATGGATCAGTGTTCAAGAACACCCATGTGGATACCTTTCTTGACGAAGAAGGTGTCTCACACGAGTTCTCGGCTACATACACGCCTCAACAAAATGGAGTTGTTGAGAGGAAGGACAGGACGCTTATTGAGATGGCTAGAATGATGCTTGATGAATACAAGATGCCAAGACACTTTTGGGCAGAAGCCATGGAAACGGCATGTCATGCGACAAACTGGCATCACTTGCACAACCTTCTTGATAAAACGGCATATGAGCTAGTCACCGATAACAAACCCCCAGTTGGATACTTTCGAGTATTTGGCTCCAAGTGCTACATTCTTGACAAGCATCGTCGTACTAAATTTGCTCCTAAATCTCATGAAGGATTCCTACTTGGTTATGGATCGAATTTTCACACTTACCATGTCTACAACAACTTCACTCGAAAAGTTCAAGAGACGATAGATGTGAAGTTTGATGAATCTAATGGTTCGCAAGTCGAACAATCGCCAAATGATGTAGGTGATAAGGACCCTTCGGAAGCTATCCTAGATTTCCCCATCGGCAAGATTCGTCCCATGGAGGTGAAGGAAAGTACTTCATCAAATCAAATGGAAGCCCCTACTTCACGACAAGGTGAACCACAACATGACATGGAGGCATCCGCAAGCGGTACATGGCAAGATGATGAAGAGGGGGAAGTACATCATGAAGATCCACCACAACCTCCTTCACCACCACCTCAAGGGAACGACACTGTCAACAACAACGAAGATGAAGGAGATGATGATGATGATGAAGAAGAAGCTCCACCGTCTAACAAGCCCAAGCTACCTCGAGTTCGAGCACAAGTGACCAAGAACCATCCCCTAAACCAAATCTTTGGTGACATCCATCACTCGCTCTAAAACTCATCTAGCTAACTTTTGTGAGCATTATTCTTTCATCTCTAGCATTGAGCCCTTGAAGGTAGAACAAGATCTTGAAGACGCCGATTGGGTGAACGCCATGCATGAAGAGCTTCACAACTTTGAAAGGAACGAAGTGTGGACACTCGTGGGGAAGCCCGAGGATGAGCACAACATCATCGAAACCAAATGGGTGTTTTGTAACAAGCAAGACGAAGACGGTCAAGTCGTACGCCACAAGGCATGTCTTGTGGACCAAGGATATACTCAAGTCGAAGGTATGGACTACGATGAGACTTATGCCCCCGTCACTAGACTTGAAGCTATTCACATTCTTTTTGCCTATGCTAATCACCATGATATCACGCTTTTTCAAATGGACATTAAAAGCGCCTTTTTAAATGGTGAAATTGAAGAAGAGGTTTATGTTAAGCAACCGCCTGGTTTTGTGAATCCTAAGAAACCTAATCATGTTTACAAGCTTCGTAAAGCCCTTTATGGTCTTAAGCAAGCCCCTCGTGCTTGGTACAAATGCTTAACGAAGTTTCTCATTGAAAAAGGTTTTGAAATTGGTAAAATTTATGCAACCTTATTCACTAAGAGAGTTAATGGTGTATTATTTGTGTGCCAAATGTATGTGGATGATATTATCTTTGGTTCCACTAACCCTCACTTTAGTGAAAGATTTGGAAGGTTGATGTTTGAAAAGTATGAGATGTCCATGATGTGTGAGCTGAAATTCTTTCTTGGATTGCAAATCAAGCAATCCAAAGAAGGAACTTTCATCTCTCAAACTAAGTATACCAAGGACTTGATGAAGAAGTTCAACATGCAAGAGTGCAAAGGTATGAAAACTCCCATGCCAACTAGTGGACATGTTGATCTTACCAAGGAGGATGAACCGGTTGACCAAAAGGTTTATCGATCTATGATTGGTTCATTGCTATATCTATGTGCATCTCGTCCCGATATTATTCTTAGTGTTTGCATGTGTGCTAGATATCAAGCAGCACCTAAGGAGTGTCATCTTTTGGCCGTGAAATGTATTGTGAGATACTTGATACAAACACCAAACTTTGGCATTTGGTATCCCAAGGGATCTTCTTTTAACCTTGTTGGCTATTCCGATTTGGACTATTCCGGTGACAAGGTTGATAGAAAATCCACCACGGGTACTTGTCAATTTTTGGGTAGATCTCCTGTGTCTTGGTCCTCCAAGAAACAAAACTCGGTATCTCTATCTACTGCCGAAGCTGAGTATATTGCTGCAGGATCTTGTTGTGTGCAATTACTATGGATGACACAAACGCTTAAGGATTATGGAATACATGTTAAAAATGTTCCATTATTGTGTGACAATGAAAGTGCTATTAAGATTGGTTATAATCCTAGGCAACATTCTCAAACTAAGCATATTCAAGTTCGACATCATTTAATTCGTGATCATGTTGCTAAAGGAGATATTAATCTTAAGCATGTTCGCACTAACAAGCAATTGGCCGATATATTTACTAATCCACTTGATGAGAAAACTTTTTGTCATTTGAGGAGTGAGTTGAACATCATTGATGCTTCAAACTTGAGCTAGACTCGGTCAGATGCTTGCAAGGGCATGAGCCTTCCATGATACCTCCATGGTATTCCTAACATGTTATCTTATGCCATGGAATTCTATGCTCCCTTGTATTGCATCTAATCGTTTGTAGGTACTTGGAAGAACTCCATTCCACGAGATTGCAACCAACTCCAATCATAAGCAATCTTGTCTTGACCAAGTATCCACAAACCCTCTTGATGATGGAAGGAAGAAGACAACAAAAAACATATCCTTGACATATACTTGATCATTATTGCAAAATCTCAATTGGTATCATGTCAAATGGATATACATATTGTTCTTCCTTGCATGACTAACCTTTGTAGGTAACAAGTATACTAGAACGAGAAGGATTGCTCCCAACTCAAGATGTTCTTCATCAACCTTGAGCATCCTCAACAAGTTCACCTACGAGCAACGTCATCAACATCACTCAAAGGTATGCACTCATATCCTTGAAAAGGATTTACTCCAAGTCAGGAGTTAAAGCAACTCAAGTGATATGAAGACATTAAAATGCTTTGTCGAAAAATGGTAACGCCATTTTGAGCTTAACGTAGAGTATGAACTATGATCAAGTATTATTGCTTGGCTCCTACGTCAATATACTCTAATATAGGTGACCTAGTCACCGCCCATCATCTAGTTAAAAATCTTGTGTGGTTTGTTCTCTATTTGCATGGTCTCTCGTAACCACTCAGATCTTCTCTAGATGATGTCCTTCACTTTCCCTTTGAAAATATTTTCGTTTGGCTCTTTGAAAACAGAAACTTGGTCCCTTATTCCTTTTTTTCTGTTTTAGCCTTGGAGCCGCCGACTCAGATATCTCGGTTCTACCAAAATTGCAGACAAGCTGCACTACAAAATCTCGGTACCACCGATCTATCTGTCTTGGAGTCACCAATTTGTTTTTCTCTTATCTGTTCTTCATCTGTTACTTCAATGATCCCTTCTGAAAAAAACTTAGGGGGAGAATAACAAGCAAAACTTAGGGGAAGAAATTCTTTATTCAATGATCCCTAGCTCAAAGGAGGAGAAGACTACTATTTTCCACAGGAAGAGAAGTTACCTTCAATGATTCCCTCAGTTCTTTTCTATGAACCCTACTTTCAATGACCCTTGTCCTCGAGGATACCTTCCTTGTCAATGATCCCTATACCTACTCCCAAATTTGACCTTTTTGGAAATTAATGCCAAAGTGGGAGAAACACAAAGCTTCATGCTAAAGGGAGAGTTACATGCTTATGCAAAGGGGGAGATATGATTCAAAGGGAGGATATGATTAGGGTAGAGCAGATATCAAGCTTTTACTTACATAAATAAGCTCAATAATATTGTTATTTTATTTGGTTGTTCACTTAGAACTTTTCTCACCCTATCCAATCCCAATATCTACATGCTGAGATTCAGGGGGAGAGGATGAACTACTACTTTCATATCTAAGGGGAGAAAGTTCTAAATGATCTTGGAGACATATTAATCTAAAGTATTACCATCTTCTATATGTTCTCCACATCTTAGTTCTTTTGAGTTCTACTGCCTTTGATCAGTAGAATACTCTTGTGTTTCCTAACATTATTTTCTCAAGTGTGTATCTACTACTAGAATGCTCAAGAACTCAAGGTAAGTATATGCATCATATCTTTGATCAAGATGATCTCTTGCTTCTTGCACATATTGTTTGCAAGAGTGAAGTCTTGAACAACGACACATCTCATTCATATATATTTTGATGCATATAGCCAAGATACACATGACTCCTTATATCCCTTCATCCATATGTGTGTCCATGCATTCCAAAGCAACTATCCTTTAAAGGACTGCACACATTTAGGGCGAGCAAATCTAAGTCATGTGTCTCTCAAAGTCTTCATTATATCCACACATATCTTTATTTGAAGCTTTGATTGTATGTTGTCATCAATTACCAAAAAGGGGGAGATTGAACACACAACATGCTCCCTTGGTGGTTTTGATAATTCATGACAACATACATTGTCTCTTGGACTAATAATTTTATCTAGTGTATTTTAGATAATAGTCCATGGAGAGTTGGGTTGGCAAAAGGATTGTGAAGATTGTGGAATACCCCAAGAAGCAAGGAAATAGGTTTTCCAAGCTTCAATCAAGAGGACTCTGCGTTTTATATTTGTGAGAAATCACTTTGAGTCCATAGGAAAGCCAATACTATTAAAAGGGGGTAAGGTTTTGATGGTGAACAAAATGCTCATACGTGCACAAGTGATAGTCACCAAAAACACCCACAAACTCTCCCACCAAAGTTTGTCCAAAGCCAAATACTCAAAATCGGTGCAACCAACATTTTACACTCGTGCCACCGATTCCAAACCCTAGACAGACTCAGCCAAACCCTAGATTTTCGGTGCAACCGATACTGCATTCGGTGCCACCGAGTTGGGCTGCCAACTTTCTGTTATGCAAGTTCACAGTTTCGGTCCCTCTGAGATTATCGAATCGGCATCACCGAGATTGGACATTCTGACCATGGTCACCTTATCGATGCAACCGAGATTCCTATATTGGTCTCACCGAGATTCAAAAGTTGCTAACTTTAAGTCACTTTGGTACAACCAAGATTCACACATTGGTTCCATCGAGTTTGACTTATTGTGTGTAATGGTTGGACTTTTGGAGATGCCTATATATACCCCTCCACCATCACCTACTCGACAGAGAAGCACTCAGAACTATTCCATACCTATCCTATCAGTTTTCTGAGAGAGAACCACCTATCCTCGTTCTGAGGTCAAGATCTTCCACTCCAACCATATGGATCTTGATTTCTAGCCTCCCCAAGTTGCTTTCCACCAATCCCAGCTCCTCTACCAAGCCAATCTGTGAGAGAGTGATTGTTTGTTGAGGAGTCTCTCATCATGAAGCACAAGAGCAAGGAGTTCATCGCATTACCAAACCTATTACCTTTTGGAGGGTGGTGCCTCCTAGATTGGTTAGGTGTCGCTTGGGAGCCTCCTACTTCATGTTGTGGAGTGAACCAAGAAGTTTGTACTAGCAAGGAGATCGCCTACTTCATGAAGATCTACCCATAGTGAGGCTAGTCCTTGATGGACGGAAGCCGTTATGGAATAGTCAAGGTTGCTACTTTGTGGACCCTTATGGGTGGAGCCCTCCATGGACTCTCGCGAACGTTACCCTCTGTGGGTTGAAGACTCCATAAACATGGACGTACGATAGCACCACCAATCGGAACCACGGGAAAAATCAATTAACTTGGGAAAAGGTTAGGTTTTAATTTACTGCTAGAAATCTATTCACCCCCCCCCCCTCGAGACACTCTTCTAGTGATTCCTCAGTTTGTCATACTTTATAAAGCCTTTAGAACGGCAAAAATTTACGACAAATAAGGCAATCCGGCCATATGGTTTTATAAAAAAAGGTATGCGGAGAGATATGTTATATTACTATTAACGTAAGAAACATCTTCTGGGAAAATTAGTTCATTTTTAAGTTCCTTTTCCCAGGATGTCATGTTAACCATGATCGTGAAACCTCAACTCTGATCAATGTGGGAGGAAAATATTGAGGATTTAGTTAAGAAAATATTCCCAAACTCTATGGTCTTTTAATGAACCAAAAGTTTTACTTTCGTTTTTGCCGACCAATTATATTCTTAAGATGGTTAGCTTTCGGCTTCACCTAGTCTGAGGTACTAACCCGAATGACCCGGAAGTAAATCACATAGGTGCTCCCTTTACACCCTAGCTGAACAATCGGAAATGTAGGGGATAAGCACAGGAGCTAGGCAACCCAGCTTAGCTAAAATCTTAAGTCAAATTGATGCATATTTATGGCTTTATAATGATGATTACGGAAGGAAGCACTCGCATATAGAATACAAATGCTTTTGTGCTATATGCTATTTTGACTCCTTTGTGACCGTTTATCCTTTGTGAGTGACCCATCATCGGCTTCTACCCCTTTGTAGATGCTACATAGGGTGTTTCTGCAGTAACAAGACAACGCTTAGCCGACGTCTCGGTGCCCGGAGGTGGTTGTGTTAGCGGAAACAAGGCAATCAGATATCTAGGCTTTATAACTTTCACTTGGTCATGGGAGCTTACAGTTTGGGAGGCTAGTTACTAGCCCCCGGTTAGTGTTCGCCGTCAGACGAGGTCAAGCCGTTAACACTCCGGCCAATTTTAGGAAAGGCCCGTTGTTTAATACGGTCATCGGATCGCCGACCAGTTTACGCTCATTGTGACAGTCAGTTTTCGGTTTCTCCACAGAGGTACTTGACCAGTTAAACCAGAAGTACAATCGTAGTGGTTCTCCCTTTGCACTCCTAGCTGAACAAAGCAGAACGTAGGAGGCAATCACAGGAGCACGGCAACCCAACTATTGACCAAAGACACAATTCGAAATTGATGCATATAAAGCAATATCCGAGAACGTTTTGTCGAGGACTCCTCAGAGTGCCTTGGCTTTTGGTGGGTTCGGCTCTATTCGCAGCCCCCCATTGATATTGACGATGCTTTAAAAGTGTACTACAAGAGTTATGCTCGAAAAAACAAAAATTTAGGCAAAAACAATTATGTTTAGATAAAATAAAATAGTGCAAATCTGAAATTGGTCTAAAATTTAATATGTGCTTCGTCGTTCTTTAACATGATACATCCGATCTCCAGACTCCAAGCGGGTCAACCTTTGGTTTCAAACTCTGTACCTCAAGGCAGAGTGTTTCTCCGAGGCCTGTTTAGCGAACTAAACTCGAGCGGATTTAGAAAGAAAATAGGCTATCCGGCTATTGACCATAGACTCATGCTGGAAAAAGGAGTAGTAGAAAAAGACTTTGCAACGAGCAAGAAGAAAACACATTTATTATAAAATAGCTCATATAAATTTAGGAGGCCCCAAGTGACTTGGGTAAAATAATTTTACCTATAATGATTGTATGTAACGAAGTACTTATATCATATATGTGTTCACCCGAACTTTAAACGTGTCTTAACCGACCATCGCCTTCTCCCTCTTCGGCCAAGGGCCGAAAAGTGTTATCTACTACACCATCCGAGGATACCGGATATGTTTCGAATAACTAGGTAATCAGTCCATTAGGCTATAACAGACAAAGCGCGCCTAGGGAACTTATGTTATATTACTATTTAACGTAAGAAGCATCTTCAAAGAAAATAGTTCCTCCAATGGTTCCTTTCTTTGGGTTCACATGATTACCCTGACGGGTGTGCAATAGATTTATGTATGCTTGTCTTCCGCCGTGGCCAGCCATAGTTGAAAACAATAAGAGCACTAGCTTTCGGTTTCACCCGTCTGAGGTACAAGTTTGGATGACCCGATCGTAACAATCGCAGAGGTGCTCCCTTTACTCCCTAGCCGAACAATCGGGAATGTAGGGGTAAGCATAGGAGCAAGGCAACCTAGCTTCACGGATCACTTAAGTCAACATGATGCATATATTGGTGTAAACACGAACAAGGAAGGGTGTGATACATTAATAATCATATGCAAGAGGAATGGCTTCATAAAGGAAGCCCCTAAGTAAACGGGGTATTTGAATTTGTTTGTAACAAACAAAATTTTGACAAAGAAAGTTTTTCGTAAACAACTTTTTGTCAAAAAAGTACAATGCTTGGTCGAACCGAACAAAATTTAAAACTGAAAGTTTTTGAGCATGAAAGCGACTTGGCTGGTTAATGTGCTCGGTGTCGATGATGCTATTAGGGCTTGTGGCGGGGCGAGGATGCCCATCAAACTTCGACAGATTCGGTGTGTAGTCTTCGGCATGGACGAGGTCCCAGCCCCCAAGCCCATCCTGAGGTGACTAAACGAGGAGTTCGGCACTCCGAAGTAGTGCCACGGCTCGGCCGATGTGGCGAGGCAAAGCCCCTGGTCCAGCCGAGGTGGTGGAGTAGATCGGCGAGGTGACGGTGGGATGACCGTGTTGTTGGGGAACGTTGCATGGGAAACAACAAAATTCCTACGCACACGCAAGATCTATCCATGGTGATGAGCATCTACGAGAGGGAGAGTGGATCTACATACCCTTGTAGATCGCTAAGCAGGAAGCGTTAAGAAACGTGGCTGGTGTAGTCGAACGTCTTCACGATCCAAATCGCCGAGCATCCCGTGATCTCATCACAATCCATCCCGCGATCCAAACACGATCCATCTCGCGAACTCATCATGATCCGTCCCGCGATCTCGTCACGGTCCGTCTTGCGATCTTGATCACGGTCCTTTCGATCTAGCGCCGAACGGACGGCACCTCCGCGTTCTGCACACGTACAGCTCAATGACGATCTCCGCCTTCTTGATCCAGCAAGAGGGAGCGGAGAGGTAGATGAGTTCTCCGGCAGCGCGACGGCGTTGCGGCGATGGTGGTGGAGCTATTCCAGCAGGGCTTCACTTAAGCACCGCTGAAAACCGATCTACAGGAGAAACTGCGATCTAGAGGAGAGGTAGCACGTGGCTATTAGGGTTAGCTTTTTCCTATAAATCCCCTAGTATATATAGGAGGAAGGGAGGGTAGGAGGCATCCTCAAACCCTCAAGGTTTTGTCGAAATTGGAGGTGGAGGAGTCCTACTCCAATCCTATTAGGAGTAGGATTCCTCCTTTCCACTTGGAAACTCTTTCCACCTCTCCACCTTTGGATTTTTTTTCCTTCTCAAACCACTCCAGCCGCATGGGACCTTAGAGGAGGCTTCGGCCAGCCCACCAGGGGCTGGTTTACCTCCTCCCACAGCCCATGTAGCTTCTTGGGTCGAAATACCTCTCCCGATGGTCCCCCGGTACACTATCGGCACTCCGATACACTACCGATGAGCCCGAAACTTTTCCGGCGACCAAAACAGGACTTCCTATATATCAATCTTTACCTTCAGACCATTTCGGAGCTCCTCGTGACGTCCAGGATCTCATCCAGGACTCTGAACAACCTTCGGTCACCACCATACATAACTCTATACTACCGAAACGTCACCAAACATTAAGTGTGCAGACCCCGCGGGTTCGAGAACTATGTAGACATGACCAAGACACCTCTACGGTCAATAAACAATAGCGGGACCTGGATGTCCATATTGGTTCCTACATATTCTACGAAGATCTTTATCGGCCGAACCTCTATGTCAAGGATTCCGTTAATCCCGTATGATGTTCCCTTTGTTCTTCGGTATGTTACTTGCCCGAGATTCGATCGTCGGTATCTCCATACCTAGTTCAACCTCGTTACCGGCAAGTCTCTTTACTCGTTCCGTAATACAAAATCCCGTGACTAACACTTAGTCACATTGCTTGCAAGGCTTATTGTGATGTTGTATTATCGAGTGGGCCCTGAGATACCTCTCCGTCACACGGAGTAACAAATTCCAGTCTTGATCCATGCCAACCCAACAGACACCCTCAGAGATACATGTTGAGCACCTTTATAGTCACCCAGTTATGTTGCGACATTTTATACACACAAGGTACTCCTCCGGTGTTAGTGAGTTGCATGATCTCATGGTGATAGGAACAAATACTTGACATGCAGAAAACAGTAGCAATAAACTGACACAATCATATGCTACGTTTGTAGTTTGGGTCTTGTCCATCACACCATTCTCCTAATGATGTGATCCCGTTTATCAAATGACATCTCATGTCCATGGTTGGGAAACCTTAACCATCTTTGATGATCGAGCTAGTCTATTAGAGGCATACTAGGGACATGGTTTTGTCTATGTATCCACACATGCATCTAAGTCTCCGATCAATACAATTATAGCATGGATAATAAATGATTATCATGAACAAGAAAATATGATAATAACTAATCTATTATTGCCTCTAGGGCATATTTCCAACACGTGTGACGGCGGTCGAAGTCGATTTCCTGCACTCATAAAATAGTGCAAGCCAAAAGTAATAACAAAGAAAGATAATAATATATTAAGAAAATTCTTCTACTTAGTTAATTTAAGTGAAGCAAATAAGTAAAGGAATATGGCCTGGGCGCCGAGGTGCCTGAACGAAGAGTTCGGCTTGACGAAGTGGCGATGTTGCACGATCGATGTGGCGAGATGAAGTCCTCGGTCCGGTCAACATGGCGAAGCTATGATCGGCGGACGCCGAAGTCTCATGCAGGTCAGCTGGTGACGCCGAAAGTCTCATGCCAGCCAAGGTGTTGAAGCAGGTCGGCTGGTGACGCCGAAGTCTCACGTCAGCCAAGATGTCGAAGTTCGTCAGCTGGTGACGTCAAAGTACCCGGAGCGGGTTGATGAGGAGATGACAAAGCCCTCCGTCTAGCCGAGGTGACGGAGCAGATCGGTAAGGTGACGCTAGAGCCCCATGCCAGCTGACGTGTCAAAGCAGGTCGGTGTGGTGGATGTCAGCATTAAAAAGTTATGGCACGGCGATGCCGACGCAGGTCAGAATTTGTGACGAGGTCGATGCTGGCTTGATGAAGCAACGGAGTGCCCGATCGGTACAACCCTAGATGACGAGGTTTGCTTCATGATTATTCGGCCCTTGCCATGCCGAACTCTTGGTCGGATGACCGATATGATGAGAAAATTTCCTTCAAAAAGGACGTCCGACAACCCGTTCATAAAAAAGATGAACTCAGGTCGGATTCGTTTTCGCGCAGAAAATAGATCCAAAATTCGTAGTACTAATCAGATGTTTCTCGAAGTTTGGACGGTCGGATCGAGCTAAAATTTTGAAGGGTGATCGGTATAGGAATTATGCACGCGATGAACAGTGGATTTTCCAGCGGACGTCCGAGCTAGATGCTAGACTCCTCGCCCTAAACTAGTCCAAATTCTCTTCCAGATTCAACGGGTCTTCGGTAGATTGTAGATCGCCGGAGATTCCTCCACCGGAACGTGACGAAATTTTACAGGGTTGTTCTAGACTAAATTCCACACAATTTCACCGAAGCATTCGTCAAAAAGACACTCGAGGAGGCGGGGACGATGAACATGAATCCGCTGTCCAGAAAAACTGCATGATCGCGCGAGGGCAATATTGATGTTGAGCCCCCGTGCACCATGGAGGATTCTTCCACGATTTTTGTTGAGATTAGAGTTTATGTTCATGAAGGCACCCGTCCGATCTATATGATCCGACGTAGAGCGCAGCCCTTTGCATAGCCGAGGTGACCAGTCAAGCCGACAATGAAGATGCCAACGTTGACGATATAGCTCGGTTCCGACGTGTATATCGCGATGGAGCCAATCTGAATTACCATCGCACTGCGGCGACTACCCAACAGGCTCTCAATGAAAGCACCAATGTCGGTGTCAAATCCGGCATATCTCATAGTGGGGGTCCTAAGCTAGGCGTCTTGAAGTGATGGTAACATGGACACATGATTTTATCCAGGTTCGGACTCTCTCAAGGAGATAATACCCTACGTCTTGCTTTAGATTGTATTGATATGGGGATAGTACATAGTATAGGTATCTACCACGAGATTGTAGTAATTAATATGATATTGTCTATTGACTAGCTTGTCCCTGGTTTATATAATAACAAAGGCCTAGGGTTTAGAGGAGTCCTTGTCTTGTGCGCCAAGTCTTGTGTAATCTCCCTTGTATGCGTCATGGGCTGCCCGAAGTGGCCCATTAGCGAATCATCATGGGGGTCCTCGTCCCGACCCACTGGTCGGGAGACAACGTGGTGAGTACCCCCCTAGTCCAGGACACCGTCAGTCAGGCCACCCATCGAAGACCCCTGGTACAATCCCTCCTGAAAACTTTATATTTCATCTTCAAGTACTTTTAAACAGTTGTCTCGGCAATTTGAGCTATAAGAGTTATTGATAAAAATATAAGACCATCATGAATGGCCGCTTCACTACCTTTTTTTGGTACATACTCTATTTCCTCCCTCCTCAACACACCTTGCGAAACTGTTTGGTACACATTACGACGCAACCGGCTAATAGACCGGGGGGCTCAAATTTAAAATATCGCCCTAAGCACAATCGATCATGTGTTCTGCGTCTTGGAGTTCGCTTTATATGAATTGGTTCCTAACTATGTCTTTTGTCAATAGTTGGGTTGCCCGACTCCTGTGCTTGCCCCTTTACGTTCTGTTTGTTCGGCTAAAAGGGAAAAGGGAGAACCACTGCGATTGTGTTTCCAGCTAGCCTAGTCAAGCACCTCAGGGGAGAAAGCCGAAAACTGATTGCCATAGTACGCGAGAACTGATCTGCGAATCTGAGCATAAGTGTTATACTAAAAACTTTATTAGAGGTTATTCCGTGTCATACGATGGGTTCGGTATTCATACAAACCATGTGATTCCATCTTTAGCCACGGTTCATCCGAACATCACAAACCACTGGGGGCTAGTCATCAACCCCTATATTCTTTTTTCACTCTCCTACGGCTAAGTGAAAGCAATAAAGCATTATGGTCTAATTGCCATGTCCACCTCACACTGCCACCTTCGGGTAGTGATAGCTCGGCTAAGGGCCACGGTACGGAGGTAGAGACACCTTGCGTAGTATCTACATGGGGGCCGAAGCCGACGACTCACGACTTTCAGTTTAAACGGGAGTTATAGCGAATGCAAAACATAAAAAACATGATAAACCATGCATCATAACCATAAAAGCGATAAAAGGTCTTCGGACATATTACAACACGTTTACTCATAAATGTTATCTTTTGAGCACTGAGCCTCTATTGCCCGAGCACCTGTTATGCCTCCAACGTATCTATAACTTTTGATTGTTACATGTTATTATATTATCTGTTTTGGATGTTTTCTATGCATTAATATGCTATTTTATATTATTTTTGGGACTGACCTAGTAACCTAGAGCCTAGTGCTAGTTTCTGTTTTTCCTTGTTTTTGAGTATTGTAGATAAGGAATGTTAAACGGAGTCCAAACGGAATAAAATCTTCACGAAGATTTTTCTTGGACCATAAGACATCTACCAGACTTGGAGAGGAAGACAGGAGACCTGCCAGGAGGTCACAAGCCACCCTGGTGCAGCCAGGGGGTGCGCCCCTGGCTTGTGGCCCCCAAGCAGGTCCTCTAACCCTATTCTTTGGCCTATAAATTCCGAAATATTCCCCCCAGTACCAAAAAGAGTCACGATAATACTTTTCCGCCGCTGGAAGCCTCTATTCCCGAGTGATCCAATCTTGGAGCCTTTTCTGGTAATCTGGCGGAGGGGGATTCAATCACGGAGGGCATCTACATCAACTCCATTGCCCCTCCGATGATGCATGAGTAGTCCACCACAGACCTACGGGTTCATAGCTAGTAGATAGATGGCTTCTTCTCTCTCTGTGTGCTTCAATACCATGTTTTCCATGATCTTCATGGGGAGCTATTCGATGTAATACTCTTTTGCGGTGTATTTGTCAAGACCCGATGAATTGTCGGTTTATGACCAGCTTATCTATGAATATTATTTGGTTCTTCTCTGAAATCTTATATGCTTGATTTCATATCTTTGCAAGTCTCTTCGAGTTATTGGTTTGGTTTGGCCAACTAGATTGGTAATTCTTGCAATGGGAGAAGTGCTTAGTTTTGGGTTCAATCTTGCGGTGTCCTCACCCAGTGACAAAGTAGGTGTAGTGAGGCACGTATTGTATTGCTGCCATCAAGGGTAAAAAAGATGGGGTTTTCATCATATTGCTTGAGTTTATCGCTCTACATCATGTCATCTTACTTAATTTGTTCACCCACCGTGTTATTTTCCTTCAAGAGAGAAGCCTCTAGTGAAATCTATGGTCCCCGGGTCTATATTCTGTATTATATTTTCAGATCTATATACCAAAAATACCTTGCTGCAATTTATTTACTTTTTACTTTCCACAATCTTTTACATCTATCTCTATCAGATCTAATCCTTGCAAGTAACCGTGAAGGGATTGACAACCACTTTATAGCGTTGGGTGCAAGTGTTTCATTGTTTGTGTAGGTGCATCTACTGGTGACTTGCTTGTTCCTCCTACTGGATTGATACCTTGGTTCTCAACAACTCAGGTAAATACTTATCTACTTTGCTACATCACCCTTTCCTCTTCAAGGGAAAACCAATGCAAGCTCAAGAAAGTAGCAAGAAGGATTTCTGGCACCGTTGCCGGGGAGTATACACATCAAGCCTACCAAGTACCCATCACAAACTCATCTTTTGTATTTAAATTATTTGACATTTGCCTCTCGTTTTCCTCTCCCCCACTTCTAAAATGATTTTTAGAAAAAAAAGATTTGCCTTTTTATTCGCTCTTCTTCCATTCGCCTTTTCCTATGCTTTCTGTTTGCTCATGTGTTTGATTGATTGAACTCATGGCTATCCTTACTACTATAGCTTATACTCCCAAGAATGAAGTTCTTAATTTTAAGCAAAGGGAGGGAGGAAAGTTAAAAGATGCTTGGTATAGAATTTGCAATGCTCAAAATAGATCTATTTGTAAGCAATCTACTACCGTTCTCCTTCACAATTTTTATGTGGGTATTTCTCCATGGAATAGATATGTGCTAGATACCATTATGGGAGGAAATTTCTTGGGAAGTCATACCTTTGATTCTTATAGCGCTATGATAAATTTGGTATGTTCAACCCCCAATCATGGTTAATGGAACAATCTTAACTTCGGAACATGTGATGCGAAGGTTTGATATTATTGAAAATAAAGTTGGTACTATAGAGATTATTGAAAACTTGGATAAAAAGATTCATAATCAAATTACTCAACATGGATCTAAGCTAGGACTTACTTTAAAAAATCTAAGGGAAAAACCCCATAGTTAATGAAAAATTGGATCAAGATTCCTCTAGAATTGGCAAGCTAGAGGACATTATTACCAACTTGGGGTTTGCTTTTGCCTTGGTTAAAACCACTCCAAATTCTACTCCTTCCAAGATTTCCAAGGTTTCCTATGTTCCTTAAAATAAGGGTGTATCCTATAGAAAAGAGGTTGAAGATCTTAAGATGATAAGTATTTAGCCCAACCTTATCAATATTGTTAGGGAACCAATAGACATAAGTGAATCTTTTGACTTCTTTCCTAGGAACATTATCATTGATAAGAGCAAAGAACATCCGAGGGTTTATAATTGTGCAATTTAGGAGTTGCATACCAAAGATGACAATACCTAGATCTATTGCGTTATGCCTAGCTAGGGGCATTAAACAATAGCGCTTGTTGGGAGGCAATCCAATTTTATTTTTATGTTCTGTTTTTTTGCTTCTGTTTTTGAGTGTTTAAAACATTATTACCTCTGTAGTAATTGTGTTTTGGTGTTTTCATTAGTGTTTGATCCAAGTAAGACCTTTGGGATGGTCTATGGTGATTGTTGATTTGATCCTGCTGAAAAACAGAAGCCTTTGTGTCCAGTCCTGGAATTTTATAAATTTATCAGAGCGGAGAATTAGTCTAAATTTTTTACACAAGATTTATATACAAATTTATGAGGTTTTACTAATGTTTAAGAATTTTTTGAGTTACATAAGTATACAGAGTCTCCAGATTTCTACACATTGTTCTGTTTTTGACAGATTCTGTTTTCTTTGTGTTGTTTACCTGTTTTGATGTATCTATGGGTCGTATCGGGGGATATGGACCATGGAGAAGTTGAAATGAATTATATATTACACCAATATAAATAAGGAATGAGTTCACAACAGTACCTAATGTGGTGATTTATTTTCTTATACTAACGGATCTCACGAGTTTTCTGTTAAGTTTTGTGTTGTGAAGTTTTCAAGTTTTGGGTAAAGATTTGATGGACTATGGAATAAGGAGTGGCAAGAGCCTAAGCTTGGGGATTCCCAAGGAACCCCAAGGAATCAAGGATGCCTAAAATCCTAATATTTTGGATGCCCCGGAAGGCATCCCCTCTTTCGTCTTCAATCCATCGGTAAAATTACTTGAGGCTATATTTTTATTCACCACATGATATGTGTTTTGCTTGGAGCGACTTGTATGATATGAGTCTTTGCTTTTTAGTTTGACACAATCATCCTTGCTGAACACATATTTTTATAGAGACACACATGAATTGTGAATTTACAAGAATACTCTATGTGCTTCACTTATATCTTTTGAGCTAGGCAATTTTGCTCTAGTGCTTCACTTATATCTTTTTAGAGCACGGTGGTGTTTTTCTTTATAGAAATAATTTAACTCTCGTACCTCACATATATTATTTTTAGAGACTTTAAACAGCATGGTAATTGGTTTAGGTTATGAATTTAGTCCTAATATAATAGGCATCCAATAGGGATATAATAAAAGCTTTCATATAAAGTGCATTGAATATTATGAGAAGTTTGATTCGTTGCATAAAGTTTTGAGATATAAAGAAGGTAATATTAGAGTCATGTTAGGAAGTAATTGTGAATTGGTAACAATACTTGTGTAAAGGTTTGTGATTCCCATAGCATGCACATATGGTGAAACATTATGCAAGGAAGTTGGAGCATGATTTGTTTATTGATTGTCAACCTTTGTGTGAGGGTCGGAAGCGCGCGATGCTTTACTCGTACCAACCTCTCCCATAGGAGCATGCCCCTAATACTTTGCTTCGATGACTAATAGAATTTTAAAATAAGTATGCGATTTCTTTATGACTAAAGTGAGTCCATGGATTATACGCACTCTCACCCTTCTACTTTTGCTAGCCTCTCTAGTACCGCGCAACTTTCGCCGGTGCATTAAACCCACCATATATCCTTCCTCAAAATAGCCACCATACCTGCCTATTATGGCATTTCCACAGCCATTCCGAGATATATTTCCATGCAACTTCCACCGCTCCGTTTATTATGACACGCACCATCATTTTAATATTGCTTTGCATGGTCGTAAGATAGCTAGCATGATGTTTTCATGGCTTGTCCATTTTTTGATGTCATTTGCTATGCTAGATCATTACACATACCGGTAAACTGCTGGAGGCATTCATATAGAGTCATATTTTGTTCTAGATATCGATTTGTAATTTTTGAGTTGTAAGTAAATAAAAGTGTGATGACCATCATTATTACAGCATCGTCCCATGTGAGGAAAGGATGATGGAAGCTATGATTCCCTCAGAAGTTGGCATGAGACTTCGGACTTTATGAAAAATAAAAGAGGCCAGCGAAGCCCAAATATAAAAAAGAGGTCGTTGATGCCCACCAAAATAAAGAGAGAGAGAGAGAGAGAGAGAGAGAAAAGAGAGAAGGGATAATGCTACTTTCTTTTGCCACACCTGTGCTTCAAGGTAGCACCATGATCTTTATGATAGAGAGTCTCCTATTTTTTCACTTTCATATACTAGTGGGAATTTTTCATTATGTAACTTGGCTTGTATATTCCAATGATGGGCTTCCTCAAATTGCCCTAGGTCTTCATGAGCAAGCAAGTTGGATGCACAAGCACTTAGTTTCTTTTTGAGCTTTCATACACTTATAGCTCTAGTGTATCCGTTGCATGGCAATCCATACTCACTCACATTGATATCTGTGAATGGGTATCTCCATAGCCCATTGATACGCCTAGTTGATGGGAGACTACTTCTCCTTTTTCTTCACAACCTCCACCATATTCTATTCCACCAATAGTGCTATATCCATGGCTCACGCTCATGTATTGCGTGAGAGTTGAAAAAGTTCGAGAACATAAAAGGTGTGAAACAATTGCTTGACTTGTCATCTGGGTTTTGCATGATATAAATACTTTGTGTGGGGAAGATGGAGCATAGCCAGACTATATGATTTCGTAGGGATAACTTTCTTTTGCCATTATATTTTGAAGATACACGATTGCTTTGTTAATATGCTTGAAATATTATTGTTTCTATGTCAACATTAAGCTTTTGTTTTGAGTCTTATGGATCTAAACATTCATGCCACAATAAAGGATATTACATGGATAAATATGTTAGGTAGCATTGCACATCAAAAAATCTGTTTTTATCATTTACCTACTCGAGGACGAGTAGGAACTAAGCTTGGCGATGCTGATACGTCTCCAACGTATCTATAATTTTTTATTGTTCCATGCTATTAGATTGTGTATTTTTATGTTTTATATGCATTAATATGCTATTTTATATTATTTTTGAGACTATACTATTAACCTAGAGCCTAGTGTCAGTTTCTATTTTTCCTTGTTTTTGAGTATTGTAGATAAGGAATATTAAACGGAATCCAAACAGAATAAAATCTTCACGGTGATTTTTGTTGGACCAGAAGACATCTACCAGACTTGGAGAAGAAGGCAGGAGACCTGCCAGGAGGTCACAAGCCACCCTGGCATGGCCAGGGGCGCCCCCTGGCTTGTGGCCCCCCAACAGGTCCTCCAACCCTAATCTTCGGCCTATAAATTCCCAAATATTCCCCCAATACCAAAAGGATCCACGATAATACTTTTCCGCCGCCGGAAGCCTCCGTTCTCGAGAGATCCAATCTTGGAGCCTTTTTTGGTAATCTGCCAGAGGGGGATTCGATCGCGAAGGGCATCTACATCAACTCCATTTCCCCTCCGATGATGCGTGAGTAGTCCATCACAAACCTATGGGTCCATAACTAGTAGCCAGATGGCTTCTACTCTCTCTTTGTGCTTCAATACCATGTTCTCCATGATCTTCATGGGGATCTATCCGATGTAATACTCTTCTGCGGTGTGTTTGTCGAGATCCGATGAATTGTGGGTTTATGATAAGCTTATCTATGAATATTATCTGGTTCTTCTCTGAATTCTTATATGCATGATTTCATATCTTTGCAAGTCTCTTCGAGTTATTGGTTTGGTTTGGCCAACTAGATTGGTAATTCTTGCAACGGGAGAAGTGCTCAGTTTTGGGTTCAATCTTGCGGTGTCCTCACCCACTGACAAAGTAGGGGTAGAGAGGCACGTATTGTATTCTTGCCATCAAGGGTAAAAAGATGGGGGTTTCATCAAATTGCTTGAGTTTATCCCTCTACATCATGTTATCTTACTTAATGCGTTACTCTGTTCTTCATGAACTTAATACTCTAGATGCAGGCAGGAGTTGGTCGATGTGTGGAGTAATAGTAGTAGATGCAGAATCATGTTAATCTACTTGACACGGACGTGATGCCTATATGCATAATCATTGTCTTGGATATCGTCATAACTATGCACTTTTCTATCAATTGCTCGGCAGTAATTTGTTCACCCACCGTTTTATTTTCCTTCAAGAGAGAAGCCTCTATTGAAATCTATGGTCCCGAGGTCTATTTTCCGTATTATATTTTCAGATCTATATACCAAAAATAACAAAAATACCTTTTTGCAATTTATTTACTTTTTACTTTCCGCAATCTTTTACATCTATCTCTATCATATCTAATCCTTGCAAGTAACCGTGAAGGGATTGACAACCCCTTTATAGCGTTGGGTGCAAGTGTTTGATTGTTTGTGTAGGTGCATCTATTGGTGACTTGCTTGTTCCTCCTGCTGGATTGATACCTTGGTTCTCAACAACTGAGGGAAATACTTATCTACTTTGCTTTATCACCCTTTCTGCTTCAAGGGAAAACCAACCCAAGCTCAAGAAGTAACAGCACCCTCCATCACTACGGAGAAGTATCGCTTAGGGCACCTATGCTCCTTTCCAGGGGGTGGAGGAGCGGTGGCTATCTTCGTTGGATCAAGCCCCGACCAGTGCACCTTGGCCCTTGCAAAGGCCATCCGAGCTCCCTCGATGCAGGAAGAACTCCTTAGCGCGTCAATCCGAGGCGAGGCATCGCTCAGCTTCCGCACCAGGCCAAAGTAACTGCCCGACAATGGATCATCGGGCCACAGCCAGATGTAGAGATCCTTCATGGCTGGCTCCGCCATCCGGTGTAGCTCCATCGGCTGCTTCATCTGCTCGATGAGGAGAGGAGAGTGCTCGGAGGCTTCAAATTGCGCCCAAAAGAGCCGAGCCTCATCTTCCTCTTCTCGTGAAGCGTAGAATTGGTTCGCGTCCGCTACACTCTTGAGGAGGTCCAAGCTGGTGCCTGAGTAACGTCACATGTGGGTGAGCAATGCGAACTTGCTATCACCGAAGGCACACTATAGTAAATACGGCTTACCATCTATGATAGCCTTGACTTGGCGAATCTGTTCTTCAAAGAACCGCCTGTCCACCCGCTCCTTCTGGAGGTCGGCTTTCAGCGTGGATAGCTCGACAGCTTGTTCCTTTCCCTTCTGCTCAAGGTACTCGCATTTTTGGCTGGCATCCTTAAGCTCCTACTGAACCTCCCCCACCCGAGGCTCATGCTTTTCGCTCACGGTTTTTAATGCGGAGAGAGCGCTTGCTGCCTATTCAGCTGTTGCCTTCTCTTCTGCGACCTCTTGCTTCATCTGTCGTACCTCGGCCTTGAGCTTCTTGACTTCCTTCGCCGAGGCTATGTAAGCAATACAATGTATAATTATACCATGTCAACAGCGTGAATCACTAGTGCTTAATAGCTCGGATATTCCAAGACAACTTACCTTGCGCTTCGTCGAACCTCTTGTTCAGCGCGTCAAGCTCCTCTTTGGATCCCTTGAGCTTCTGGTTTAGCTCGTCAAGCTCTGCGGCATTAACGGTCGCCGCTGATGACAAAGCCTGCAAATAGCACATATTTATCAGTTTACATGAGTTCAAACACCCGAACTGTCAAGAACATGACCCTATGTTCGGTCTTCTTAAGGACTGTTAGAACATTATAGGGTGAATAATGTCTCATACATTGTTTGGTCATTTCTTTGTATTTGACCCCCGGGTGAGTTTTTCCTAAACTCACCCAGGACTCGGGGGCTGCTATATATAAAGATAGCACAAACCTAATAAATTAAAATTTCAAGAAAAGAACATTATGTGGCTCACCTCGAAGCCCGTCAGGAGACTGTTGAAGTCCTCCTTTAGTCCGCTATGAACGGACTGCATGCTTTGCAAAACCGCACTCATAAGGGTGCGGTCATCCTCGGAGATAGAGGCGCTTGACAGAGCCTACTCCATGACCGGCCACTCAGCCATCGGTGGCGCTGGTGGTGATCGGTTAGTCTAATCTCCAACTGGGGATTGAACCGGTGGCTCCGGAGGTGTAGTGCGCTCCAGAGATGACCTCGAAGGGGACTAGACATCATTTTGTCTAGTCTCCTCAGTGGCCGGGAGGGGCTCCTCCTCCCGGTCTTCAGCGACCGAGGTATCAACCTCGGCCATGACATCGTCGCCCCCACCTCCTGTGTTCGGCTCGAAGAGAGCCTGGTGGGATGACACTTCTGCGGCATCCCTCGTGGTCCCTGGAGGTGTGGGATGTGACGCGGTCCCACTCTCCACCAGCTCGGCGGGTGGTGTCTCTCGTCCGAAACTTTGTCGATGGGGAGAACGTGTGGTGGGCTATAGATCAAAAGGCGCTCACACATTAATAACATTAAAAACTTGGCATAAATAACTCAAGGAGTCTTCGGATTCTTACCTTCGAGCTGGGGGCTTGAACCTTAGGTTCCGTTGAGGAACCTTTTCGAAGTCCTCGGAGCCGGTATCCGAGTCCAAACTATCGTCGGGCAGGACCAACATCGCCCGACGTGCCCTTTTTGGAGATGGAGGAGGTACCTCCTCCGCGGTGTCTGATGACACCGCCCTCTTTCTTGTGAGGGAGGAATCCCCCTCCTCCTCGTCCTCATGCTCTTCCTCATGGTTATAGGAGGCATGGGTTTCCTTGGACGCAGCGTCCAGCTGGTCCTTTATGCGGAGACCTCCTTGGCCCATCTTATTCTCTCTTTTTTCTGGCGCCTTGTAAGGCGTCGCGACGAGCATCTCCGACAACATCTTTGACCTGGGGTCTTCAGGTTGTGGTGCCAGGTAGTTGATGCATGTGGCTTTGCTCAACCATTTCCGCAAACATGATGGGAAAGGTGTTTAGATTTTTTGTTGGAAAATAGAGCTGATCAATTGAAATTATGTTATACCTGGGTAGGAGGGTTATCGCCATGTAAGCCCCAATCCTCCTCCTCAGCTGGCCAGCTCTTCTGAGCCTTGAACAACCCTTCCACAGTTTCTCCGGAGTGGTGCAGAAGAGCTGACTAATGCTAGGCTCATCGTCAAGCTGATAAGCACACATGGGGGAGTCCCGGTGCTGTAAGGGAAGGATGCGGCGTCAAAGCATGATCTGGACCATGTTAACCAACTCGATCTTGGCCTTGATCATCGAGGTGATGCGCTTCTGCAGCTTGTCCACCTCCGCATCCGACCCCTAGTCGAGGCCCTTTCGGAGCCATAACGTCAATCTTGTGGGGGATCCGGATCTGAACTCGGCCGGAGCAACCCGACCTTCTTCTCTTGGCTCGGTGATATAAAACCACTCTTTTTGCTAGATCTTGATGGTGTCAATGAAGGCGCCAGTCGGCCATCCGACGCGGGGGAGCTTGATGATGACCGCCTATCTGCAGTCCGCGTGCTCGCTCGCGACGGTCTTTGGCTTGACGTTGAAGACCTTGAGCCACAGGCCGACATGCGGTTTGACCCGCAGAAAGGCCTCGCAGACGATAATAAATGATGATATGTGCATAAAGGAGTTTAGGGGGAGGTCGTGGATGTCTAGTCCATAGAAGAACATGATCCCCCAGACAAAGGGATGGAGTGGAAATCTTAGTCCCCGAAAGAACTGGGGGACGAATACCACCCTCTCGCCTGGCTTGGGGTGGGAACCACCTGGTTCTTCTTTGGGGTGCGGTGGAAGACTTTGGCGGGGAGGTAACCGGCTTCCTTCAGGTCTCGGATGTCTTGGTCAGTGACCGTGGAGGCCTCACACTTGCCGTTGGAGGCCGAACCCTCCATGGCTAAAGCTCGAAGGAGAAGTTGAGAAAGGACTGGATCTGGCTCTTGAAGCTTAGGGAGATTGAGGAAACAGAGGATGCGAATGGGGAGCGTGAATAGGACTTGAGGTTTTTTGCCCTTTTATGAGGCGTGATGACAATTAGCCTCCCTTTACTACGCCACAAATCCCTCTACTTCCCAAGACGTGCGTGCTATTATACACGCATAAAGAAACTTGATATGATTAATCATATCCTATGTGAAACGGAGCGCGATTTATGCATTGATGAATCGTGCTAAGGTAAAAATGGCCTCGAACCATGAATCAAGTTTTCATAACTAGTTAAGTGGTCGTGGTGGGCCGCGACCCTTCATCAGAAAGGTTGTCAGTATACACTATTTACACTTCGACGTTTGGCCTTCAGGACTAAGCGACTCACGGTGTTCGGACGATCATATGATCGGAAACGTTACGTGTCATCGGAAGCCGAACTAATCTCGAACGATCATTAAATGGGAAGAAGAACTCACCTTGCAAGCAAAAACTCTAGTCACGTGGAGAAGCCGAAGCTAAGACCCTTGGTGTTGGGGGCTAGTTCGGGGGCTACTGAGGGAGTCCTGGACTAAGGGGTCCTTTGGCCGTTGGCCTATCTCTTAATAGGCCGACTTGGTGGTCAATTCTCCGATTGTCGCGGGAAGGGTCAGATACATTGAGAGCCCACATTCCAGAAGGAAGTCCCAAAGGCGTGACGTGCACTCCAAGTCAAGATGAGGAAATCGGCATTCCATCCTCGGTAGGAGACCTACCATGTGTAAACCCTAGTACCCCCATGTCTATATAAATTGGGAGGGTTTTAGATCGTAGGGCAAGGAAACTCATCTAGGGTTTTAGCTATTCAATCTCGAGGTAGATCAACTCTGTAACCTTCATACCATTAATATAATCAAGCTGGACGTAGGGTTTTACCTCCATAGGAGGACCCAAACCTGGGTAAACATCACCTCCCTCGTCCCATGTTACCATCGATCCTAGTCTCACAGCTCGGAACCCCCTACCTGAGATCCTCTGGTTTTGACATCGACACTCATGTTTTCTGGCCAAAAACCGTTATATCCCCGGAGATCTGTAACTCCAATCGAGCTGAAATTTTGAGGGGGTTTTTATCCAAAAATTAGCTTTCTTGCGGCCAAACGATAGCCCCTGACCCGCATCCTTGTACTCTGTTCCCACTATGGGCCTTCATTTGCATTGATTCCACTTCTCAAAATTCACAAATATTCCAAAAAAAATCTCCGTAAATTTTTATCACGTTTGGACTTCATTTGATATGGAATTTCTACAAAATAAAAAACATAAAAAAACCTGGAACTCGCATTGGGCACTGGTTCAATAGGTTAGTCCAATAAATCATATAAATTGTTGCCAAAAGTATGTGAAAGTTGTATAATATTGGCATGAAACAATCAAAAATTATAGATACGACAGAGACGTATCAGCATTCCCAAGCTTAATTCATGCTCGTCCTCGAGTAGGTAGATGATAAAAAAGATAATTTTGATGTGGAATGCTACCTAGCATAATCTTGATCATATATCTAATCATGGCATGAAATTAAGACATGAGTGACTCAAAGCAATAGTCTAGTTTTGACATGAAGACTTTAATACTCATGCATCCCAACAAACCATCATGTCTTTCAAAATATCAAGGCAAAAGAACGTTATCCCTACAAAATCATATAGCCTTGTCACACTCTGTCTTCTTAACACAAAGTATAAATCATGTACTACCCCAGTGTCAGCCAAGCAATTGGTTCATACTTTTTAACGCGCTTCAGCATTCTCAACTCTCACGCAATACATGAGGGCAAGCCATGGATATAGCACTATGGGTGGAATAGAGTATGATGATAGGGGTAAATATATAGAAGACAAAAAGGTAAGAAAGTCTCACATCGATACGGCTAACCAACAGGCTATGGAGATTCCCATCAATTGATATCAATATGAGGAGTAGGGATTGCCATGCAACGGATGCACTAAGAGCTATAAGTGTATGAAAGCTCAATATGAAAACTAAGTCGGTATGCATCTAAATCTATAATGAAAAATTCCCACTAGTATATGAAAGTGACAACATAGGAGACTCTCTCTATGAAAAACACGGTGCTACTTTGAAGCACAAGTGTGGAATTACCATGCCCGTTCTCTCTTTGCCTCTCATATATTTTTCCTTGTTTTCCTTTTTTCTCTTTTTTTCCTCTCTTTTTTCTTTGTCCTTTTTTTTCTTTGTTCGGAGCCTCATCCCGACTTGTGGGGGGATCATAGTCTCCATCATCCTTTCCTCACTGGGACATGCTCTAACAATGAATAACGATGATCATCACACTTCTATTTACTTATAACTCAGTATTACAACTCGATACCTAGAACAAAATATGACTATATATGAATGATGTGTAATGATCTAGCGTATCAAAGATATAAAAAACAAACAAGCTATGGAAACATCATGCTAGCTATCTTACAATCATGTAAAGCAATATGACAATGAATTCTCAAGTCGTCAAAATGAAAACCATGGAAGTTGCATGGTAATATATCTCGAAATGGCTATGGAAATGCCATAATAGGTAGGTATGGTGTATGTTTTGAGGAATATATAATAAGGCTTATGTGTGGTAGAGCGTATCATATCACAAGGTTTGGATGCACCGACGAAGTTTGCAGCGACTCTCAAGGTGAGAAAGGGCAATGCATGGTACCGTAGAGGCTAGCAAATTGCGGAAAGTTAAGAGTGCGTATAATCCATGGACTCACATTAGTCATAAAGAACTCATATACTTATTGTAAAAGTTTATTAGCCCTCGAAGCAAAGTACTACTACGCATGTCCCTTGGGGGTAGGTTGGTAGGAGTAAACCATCGCGCGTGCCCGACCTTCACACAAAGATAGACAATCAAGGATAAATTGTGCTCCAACTTTCTAGCATAATGGGAGACTATACGTGCATGCTTCGGCCATCACAAACCTTAACACAAATATCTTACTAACCACGATCATCCACTAGTACCTCCCACATATTATCATCTCTATATCTCAAAACTATTGCAAGGAATCAAACATATCATATTCAGTGATCCATAAGTTTTATGTAGGATTTTATGACTACCATGCAAATGATCAATTCCCGTTGACTCTCTAAATAGATATAAGTGAAGAAAGAGAGTTTAATTCTTTCTACAAAATACCATTCTCTAATAGATATAAGTGAAGCAAAAGATCATTCTATGAATAACGGTTTTCTATGCGAAGAGAAACAGACAATCCAAACATCAAAACATATAAGTGAAGCACATGAAGCATTCTATAAAGCCATACTCAAAAGATATAAGTGAAGTGCAATGAACATTATATAAATCATCCATGGACTATATCATACCAGCATGGTGCATAAAAATGAAAACTAAACGCAAAACACGCTCCACGATTTTCACATATCACATGAATGAAACGAATCCGAAAACATACCGATACTTGTTGAAGAAAGATGGGATGCCTTTCGGGCCATCCCCAAGGACGCTTGAGTCTCCTTGGATATTTACTTGGGGTGCCTCGGTCAACCCCAAGCTTGAACTCTTTCCTCTCCTCCTTCTCCTCATATCAAGACCTCCTCGATATTCGAACACTTCATCCACACAAAACTTAACAAAAGACTAGTGAGATCCGTTAGTGTAATAAAGAAAATTCCTACTTTAAGTACTATTGCAAACCCATTCATATTTTATATTTGCATTATCATTGTTGTATTATAACTTTTCCATGGCTTATACCATCGATAAAATTGATAGTTTCATCAAAACAAGCAAAACAATGCTTCGAAAACAGAATCTGTCTTAAACATGACAGTTTGAAGTAATCTGAACTTTGACCATACTTTTGTAATTCCAAAAATTTTGAACAACTTGGAAGAATTAAACATGTTGTATAGAAATACTTAGTAAAAATTTCATAAACTTTTGACGTTCAATTAAAAAACAAAAATTCACTCACTACAGCCAAAGTTTCTGTTTTTACACCGCACATACCAACAAGCAATCTAATCTTCCTAAAGGAAAATATTGGCACATTATTTTTATAATACAATGGATTTGTACAAGGGGATGATTATTTTTGTTGGAAAAGTTTCTGTGATTCAAGACTCACAAAGTTTCCATGGGCATGAACGAAAGTTCAAGGCTAGCCCCCACTTCAACGATGCTCATCATCTCTTCTCGCTTTCACCTTTCCTTTTGTGAAGTCATAGGTTCTCCTCAATTTTTTTTGTTTTTAAACTTTATAAAAGCACACAACAAAAATAAATGACTCTCTAAAACTTCCGAGTTATCTCCCTGGCAGTGTTTTCTTTAAAGCCATTAAGCTCGGCATAAAGTGCTCAAGTAATGGATCCACTCGGATCCCAAGGTATATTGATGCCAATTTTAATTATCAATGATTTTTAATTTATTGGTGAGCACAATGTGATCTATATCATGCCAAGTAATGGATCCACCCAGATCTATTTGCATTGATTCCACTTCTCAAAAATCAAAATATCCCAAAAAAATCTCCGTAAATTTTTATCGCATTTGGACTTCATGTGATATGGAATTTTTGTGAAACAAAAAACACAAAAAAATAGGAACTAGCACTGGGCATTCGATCAATAGGTTAGTCCAATAAATCATATAAATTGTTGCCAAAAGTATGTGATAGTTGTATAACATTGGCATGAAACAATCAAAAATTATAGATACGATGGAGACGTATCAGTGATATGCTTCTTAGTTGAACTATTATTCGTATCAATGTGTGATACATGTTATATTGTGTTGATATGAATATTTTATGTTTTTAAGTCTATAATTTTCTATGGAAAAATATTTGAACCAAGACAATACAAGTTGTGTGCAAAAAATGCACTCTGATCACACCCTACTAGCAAGGAGTCCGACGGTAGGGTGTGCAACCCTACCACAAAAAATAAGCGATTCCAGGTTATAATACACAGAACGGGAATAAGGCAACCTACCATCAGAGCCCTCGAAGGTAGGTTATCACGGCCTACCACCACAGACCCTAGCGGTAGGTCATGTGCCATGTCAGTGTCAGACAGTTAAGCAGACGGCTGCTGCCGTTAGCCTATGGCCTAGCGCCCCTGGTGGTAGGCTATCTAACCCTTCTTCCAGGCTCCCCAGTGGTAGGAAAAAGGCCAGATCTCAAAAAAAATTTCCAATCGGGGTCAGATGTGGCTAAACTAACAAAAAGGGTCAAAACACGAAATTTGGCTCTCAAGACAACGTCGACACGGGAAGGGAAGGATATTGCGCGGTGCCACCTTTTCCTATTCCTCCCCAACATTAGGTTCAATCATGTTCGACATATAGAGGCCAACGTGCTAGTGGTACTCAAGAGGATCCCAAAGGTAGCATGTGGCCTGTGGCATGATCTTTAACTATTTTCTCAATGGTAAAAGATACACCACCTTGGTCCATTGGATCATGTCATTGATTCAAACGTTTTTCTAACCTAACTATTTCTATGTAAATCTTTAATTTTGGGGGGAAATTTTGTTTTTGCCACTCCAAATTTTGTAAAATTTCCTTATGCCACTCTAGATTTTGACATTTCACTTTTGACACTCTTTGCTTTTGACAATTATCACAATTTTTCCATTCAGTGGCAAAAGCAAAATAATTTTATTTCACTTCTGCCACTCTTAGCTTTTGACAATTAGCACAATTGCCACTCTAAATTGTTTTGTTTTTGCCACGAAATGGCAATTGTGATAATTGTCAAAAAAGAAGAGTGGCAAAAGTGAAACATCAAAACCTAGAGTGGCATAAGAAAATTGGAGAAATCCAGAGTGGCAAAAACAAAAATTTCCCTAATTTTTTAGGCTTCTTTTGGTTCATAGAAATATGGAAATCGTAAAAAGTGAGATAAAATGTATCTCATTTCTATTGGGAAAGATATATCATTTGATTCATAAGATAAGAATTTGTCTGTTGAGTCAAGACTAATGTTCTTTTTTCTTTCAAATGTGAAGGATTGGATCTTGTCCTATATAGGAATATAAATGCATTCTACCAAACAAATGGGATCCACCGTGATTTTCCTAAGAAACTCTCGTAAACCAAATGAGGCCTGGGAGCAAATGAACTAGGATAGCTCAATGGGTCCTGAATGTGTCAAACAAACCAGGCATGCTTGCATCTCTATCTAGCGGTCTCCAAGACCGTGTTGGTATTTATGTTCGACATGATATTCAAAGCCATGTAGTTTATATGTAGCTCATTCATCATGTTCCTACAATTGTGCAACGATCACACCATGAGTAGTTGTCAAGGAAGAAAAAGTCATTATAGCAAAAGTTGTGAATCAAGCCTCTAGAATATGACAGCTAGGGCGACGGTTACCACGTGAGGAGGATTGGCAAAGAATGCCAAGAGCAATGGATGTTGCATGGAAGAAAAATAAGAAAGAAAGAAAGAAGCATATTTTGCAAAATAAAGAAAAACGCATATTTTGCGGGGAAAAATGTTTTGGACATGGTGCCAAGCGAGATGGGATCTGAAACTCTGTTTTCATGAGAATTGTGATGTATCCATACTGTATAACATGTATAACTCCGCCCAATAGCTCCACTAGTCTCATTCATCTCTTGATTTTCTTTCACCCAAGCCTTCCATCTATGCTCATGTGCTCATCAATGTCAAACTCAAGTTTCTCAGCCCCTTTAGACCTTCTGGTGAAGGATGTCATTTTAATTATCATAAGCCAATGTCCCAAGTGCAATTTTGGGTATGTGATGTGTTTGTTTCACGCATAGTTCTTCATCCATGGAGGCAAATTTAATTACAGGTGTGAGCTACACGAGTAATTTGTTCTCTCATGCTCTTAATTGGATCATGCAATCGTATGAATCTCTCATGGAAGTCACGTGCATGTTCGTATGGATTTCTTATAATTTCAATCTAGGTGGGAGGTTGTATGTGTGAATGTCTCGGGTTCAGATTCGCAAGCTTCGACATGAGATTCAAACATCATAGCAATCCTAGGCATCACAACTATTTATGTTTCCCAACTCGCAAAACCCCTAACCGCGGTCTCAACAGAGGAGTCACAAATTCAACATTTGTTGATCTCTTGTCATGCACCATGTCTTTGTCTGGAGGATATATACCATGGTTATGTGCAACCGCATCCCTAGAATAACAATCAACAAACTCATTCTACGGTTACAAGATAGCCAAAGAGCAAAGGAACAAGATGAAGACTCATGCCCCGAGCACTATGCGGCACACGCATGATTAAATGGTCCCCTTGACTTTCTCATATCCACACACGAGAGCTTGATGAAGGACTACAATACAAAAGGGGTCTGAGAGGGTTAGTGATGGGGAGTTGTATGTGTCCATGTTGGACATACATGAATTTATTCCATGATAGTTATTCACCGAGTTGCCTCGACGGTATTCCGCGATAGGAAGTTAATGCTAGCCTAGCTAACTCATGTATCACATATATATTCAATTAAGTGTTATATTAATCGTGAATCATACAATGTTAATGAACCGTGTGGATGTCATCCTCGTTTGCCACGCAGTCCAAGAAATCCATGTCGCTCCTTTTGGGTAGAGAACTGCAAATGTTAGTAACCCCAATAGTTTTTGGTTGTTAAAGGGAGTTGTTTCTCACGGTTATTCATTCCTCCTCCCCTTTTCTCAGACACCCTAGCCTAACTCATTCCATATTGTTCGATCAAGATCTGCCGATAGTTCTTCATCCCACCTCCCCATGCCCATGCATATTATTAGGCCACACAAAAGTTTCGGCTAAATAAGTGAGAATTTCCGTCAACCATCCAACCTTTGATATGTCACCTTGTGTTGCGTCCTTGTCTATTTCTCCTTTTCGCCTCGCATGAGCTCCAAGTGTGTTATTTGCTTCCCCATGTAATATACCACTATAGACCAATAAATCACGATAGCTCATCTACCTTGGTTCTTTCCTAGCCATTTTGATGCCCGTTTACCATTGTAATGGTTAGTATTGAGAACCGTGTAGAACAAGGTGTCCAAGATGCCATTACAATGCTAATGCATCTGTTGGGGAACACATCCCGGGAAACAAAAAAAATCCTACGAAACACCCAAGATCTATTATATGGAGATGATAGCAACGAGAGGGAGAGGTATCTACACACCCTTGTAGACCAAAAGCATTAACGATCTAGAGATCATCGTTGGTGTAGTCGTACTCGCGTCATGATCCAATCCGATCCAAGCACCGCATCTGCGGCACCTCCGAGTTTAGCACACGTACGACTCGGTGACGTATCCTCCTTCTTAATCCAACAAGAGAGGGAGAATAGGTAGATGAGATATGAACCAACATGACAGCATGGTGGTGTGGTGGCAGCGGAATTCCGGTAGGGCTTCGCTAAGCGCGTATCGGAGAAACGTGGGAGGAGTTGGGAGAGCCAATGGGCAAGGGTGAAGGGGTTGGCTGCCCCCATGCACCTCCCCTATCTATATATAGGCTAGAGGGAAGGGGAGGGCTTCCAAAATCCTCCTAGGGTTGGACACAAGGGAGAAAACCCTTTAATCATGAAGATAACACCTTATCTCTAGATTCAACCCTTTAAATTTAGAGATAAGATCTTATCTCTAGATTTAAATGACATGTGCCTTGGGGAATGGTGCAACCCACCCATGTGGTCTTTAGCCCCACCCTTCGGTCCATGTGGGACCTTCCTAGGCCATTGGGCCCCATGGTGGAACCCCCGTAACCTTCTAGAACCTTCTAGGTACTCTATCAAGAAATTTCCGAACTTTTCCGAAACCCTGAATATGAATTCCCATATATAAATCTTTACCTACGGACCATTTTGGAGCTCCTCGTGATGTCCTGGATCCCATCCGGAACTCCGAACAACTTTCCGAATTTACACTATTAATATCTCAACATCACCCTAGCGCTACCAAACATTAAGCGTGCGACCCTACAGGTTCGAGAATCATGTAGACATGATCGTGACACCTCTCTGGTCAATAATCAATAGAGGGACCAGGATGACCATATTAGCTCCAACATATTCCACAAAGATCTTTATTGGTCGAACCACAATGTCAAGGATTTAGTTAATCCTGTATGGAGTTCCCTTTGTCCATCGGTATGTTACTTGCGCAAGATTCGATCGTCAGTGTCTCCATAACTAGTTCAATATCGTTATCGACAAGTCTCTTTACTCACTACATAATACAAGATCATGTGACTAACTCCTTAGTCACGTTGCTTGCAAGCTTACTGTGATGTTGTATTATCGAGAGGGCCCAGCGATACCTCTCCGTCAAACGGAGTGACAAATCCCAGTCTCGATCCATGCCAACCCAACAGACACCCTCGAAGATACCTATAGAGCATCTTTATGATCACCCAGTTATGAAGTGACCTTTTATACACACATGGCATTCCTCTGGTGTTAGGGAGTTGCATGGTCTCATGGTCTTAGGAACAAATACTTGACATGAAGAAAGCAATAGCAATAAACTTAGTGTACGATCAAATGACAGGCTTATAGTTTGGGCCTTGTCCATCACATCATTCCCCTAATGATGTGATACCGTTATCAAATGAAAACTCATGTCTATAGTTAGGAAACCTTAACCATCTTTGATCAATGATCTAATCTAGTAGAGGCTCGCTAGGGACACGGTGTTGTCTATGTATGCACACATGTATCTGAGTTTACAATCAATACAATTCTAGCATGGATAATAGATGTTTATCATGAACAGGGAAATATGATAATAACCAATTTATTATTGCCTCTGGGGCATATTTCCAATAGTCTACCACTTTCACTAGAATCAGTAATCTAGTTCACATTGCCATGTGATTCACGCCCAATGAGTTCTGGGGTTTGATCATGTTTTGCTTGTGAGAGAGGGTTTAGTCAACGGGTCTGCAACATTCAGACATGTGTGTACTTCTCAAATCTCTATGTCATATTGTAGATGCTACTACTACGCCCACTTGGAGTTCTTCCAAATGACTACTCCACTATATGTATCCGGTTTACGACTTAGAGTCATTTGAATTGGTGTCATACTTGCATCGACGTGATGCTTTACGACAAACTCTTTATCACCTCCAGTGCCAAGAATCATTTTCTTAGTCCTATTTAGGTACCTAAGGATAATTTTGACCTCTGTCCAGTGATCCACTCCTAGACCACTGTTGTATCCCCTTGCCAGACTCATGGGAAGGCACACATCACATGTGGTACACAACATACAGTCTAGAGCCTATGGTTGAAGCATAGGGGACGACCTTCATCCTTTCTCTTTCTTTTACCAAGGTCGAGCTTTGAGTCTTACTCAACTTCATGCCTTACAACTCAGGCAAGAACTCCTTCTTTGACTAATCCATTTTGAACTCCTTCAAAATCTTGTCAAGGCATGTGCTCTGTGAAAGTCTTATCAGGTGTCTTGATCTATCTCTAGATATCTTGATACCCAATTCGTAAGCAGCTTTACCCAGGTCTTCCTCTGAAAAAATCCTTTCAAACAACCCTTTTATGCTTTCCAGAAATTTTGCGTCATTTTTTATTAACAATATTTCATCCACATATACTTATTAGAAATGCTATAGTGCTCCCACTCACTTTCTTGTAAATACACGTTTCTTCATAAGCTTTATATAAACCAAAAATCTTTGATCACCTCATCAAAGCATATATTCCTACTCCAAAATGCTTGCACGGGTCCATAGAAGGATCGTTGGAGCTTGCATACCTTTTAGCATCCTTAGTATAGACAAAACCTTCCGGTTGTTTCACATACAACCTTTCATCATGGAAACCATTAAGGAAACGTTGTTTTGACATCCATCTGTCAAATTTCATAATTGAAAAATGAAGAACTACTAACATAATCCCAACACACTTTAGAATCTCAACAAGTGAGAAAGTCTCATGGTAGTCAACTCCTTGAACTTGCCGGAAACCTCTTTGCAACAAGTCAAGCTTCATAAATGGTGACATTTCCATCAGTGTCTGTCTTCTTCTTAAAGAACCATTTGTACTTAATTACATGCCGATCATCAGGAAAGTCTACCAAAGTCCATACTTGGTTTTCATACGTGGATCCAATCTCGGATTTCATGACTCCTAACCATTTTTCAGAATCTGGGCCCATCATCGCTTCTTCATAGTTTCTAGTCTCATTGTTGTCTAACAACATGACTTTCAAGACAGGATTATCATACCACTCGAGGTAGTACGTGTCCTTGTCGACCTACGAGATTTTGTAGTAACTTGATCCAAAGTTTTATGATCGTCATCACTAGCTTCCTCTTCAATTGGTGTACACATCACATGAACGCCTTTTTGTGTTGTGCTATTTTTCAATTCAAGTGAAGGTTCGATAACCTCAGCAAGTTCTACCTTCCTCCCACTCACTTCTTTCGAGAGAACCTCCTTTTTTGGAAAGGATCTTCTTGACAACAAAGACTTGCCTTCGGATATTGTGATGGAAGGTATACCAAATTGTTGCTTTAGGGTATCTTATGAAGATGCACTTTTCCGCTTTGGATTCGAGCTTATCAGACATAAGTGATATATCCCCAAACTATAAGAAATGACAACTTAGGTTTCTTGCCAAACCATAATTCATATTTAAAGTGCATGTAGTTGTCTCTAATACATAACCCCAGAACAATAGTGTCAAAAACGATAAGAGACATCATAGAACGCACCATGTCCAATCGAGTACGGTTACGATATTCACACACACCATTGCACTATGGTGTTCCGGGTGGCATGAGTTGTGAAACAATTCCACATTGTCTTAAATGCGTACCAAACTCATAACTCAGACATTCACCTCCATGATCATATCGTAGACATTTTATCGTCTTGTCACGATGGTCTTCACCTTCACTCTGAAATTTGCTTGAACTATTCAAAAGTTTCAGACATGTATTTCATTAAGTAAATACCCCAATATATACTCAAGTCATCAGTGAAGGTAAGAAAATAACGATGTCCACAGCGTACTTCAACACGCGTTGGACCGCATATATCAGCATGTGTTATTCCCAATAAGTCACTTGCCTGCTCCATCGTACCGAAAAATGGGGTCTCAGTCATCTTGCCCATGAGGCATGGTATGCATGTCTCAAGCGATTTGAAATATGGAGTCATCTTGCCAAAGATACTTCAGCATGGAGTTTCTTCATGTGTTTTACACCAATATGAACTTTAGCATCAGTGCCACAAGCATGTGGTACTATCATTATTAACTTTGCATCTTTTGGCATCAATATTATGAACATGTGTACCACTACGATCGAGATTAAATAAACCATTCACATTGGGTGCATGACCATAGAAGGTATTATTCATGTAAACAGAACATCCGTTATTCTCTGACTTAAATGAATAATTGTATTGCAATAAACACGATATAATCATGTTCATGCTCAACGCAGACACCAAATAACATTTATTAAGGTTCAACACTAATCATGAAGGTAGAGGGAGCATGCAATGGTGATCACATCAACCTTGTAAACACTTCCAACACACATCGCCACCTCGCCCTTAGCTAGTCTCCGTTTATTCCGCAGGTTCCATTTCGAGTTACCAATATTAGCAATTGAATCGGTATCTAATACCCAGGCGATGCGACGAGTACTAGTAAGGTACACCTAAGTAACGTCAATATCAAATATACTTTTGTTGACGTTGCCAGCCTTCTTATCTGCCAATTACTTGGGCAGTTCCGCTTCTAGTGACCGTTTCCCCTTACAATAGAAGCACTTAGTCTTGGGTTTGGGTCTAACCTTGGGTTTCTTCACTGGAGTGACAACTGGCTTGCCATTCTTGCCCTTGCCCTTCTTGAAACTAGTGGTCTTGTTAACCATCAACACTTGCTCCTTCTTGATTTCTACCTCTGTAGGAGTAAGCACCGCTAATAGCTTAGGGATCATCATCTCCATCACATGCATGTTATAGTTCATCACAAAGATCTAGTATCTTGGGACAGTGACTAGAGAACTCTATCAATCACTATCTTATTTGGAAGATTAACTCCCACTTGATTCAAGCGATTGTAGCACCCAGACATTCTGAGCACATGCTCATTGAGTCGGCTATTATGAGCACATGTCTCATACCTATCAACATGGGCATGAGCCTGAAATACCAATTTCAACTGTTGGAACATCTCATATACTCCATGCCATTCAAAACGTCTTTGGAGCCCCGATTCTAAGTCGTAAAGCATGGAGCAGTAAACTATTGAGTAGTCATCAGAACATGTATGCCAGACATTCATAACATCGACATACGATGCTGGAGGGTTGGCATGCGAGCGGTGCATCAAGGACATAAGCCTTCTGTGTAGCAGCGAGGACAATCCTCAGATTACGGACATAGTGCACACAATTTCTTACTTATCTTTCAACTTATGCTTCCTCTAGGGACGTATCAAAATACAGGGGAGTGATAATCCCCAAGTGCAAGGAATCATCATAGCAATTTCCAAAGGTGGAAATGATAAGTATGGAGTGTCGAACCCACAAGGAGATAAAGGTAAGATCAATATTCTCTCAAGTCTTATCTGCCACTGATACGACTCTAGGTACACCAAACGTTTGCTTCCAACTAGAAACGAGAAATAGCGAGTGTGGAATATGATGGGCCGGTGTGCGGAATTATCCTATGCAATTGTTAACAAGATCGGTAATCATTGTTGCAATTTTATATGAGCGAGAGGCATAAGCTAACATACTTTGTCTACTTGGATCATATGCACTTATGATTGGAACTATAGCAAGCATCCACAACTACTAAAGATCGTTAAGGTAAAACCCAACCATAGCATTAAAGCATCAAGTCCCCTTTATTCCATACGCAACAACCCCCTTACTCGGGTTTAAACTTTTGTCACTCTAGAAACCCACTATAAGCGAATCATGAACGTATTGCAACAACCTACAGTGGGAATCCTTCATGTGTCCCCGGCATGGAAGGCACCATAGGACAGACCAAAATAAACATACAACTCAAACCAATCTAGATCATCAATCAACCCATAAGATAAAATAAATCTACTCAAAACATCATCGGATGGCAACACATCACTGGATCATAATGTGTGCCATAAAGCACCATGTTCAAGTAGGGGATTACAGCGGGATGCGGGAGAGTGGACCGCTGAAAAGATATGAGGACGGTGATGAATAAGGTGATGTTGATGAAGACGATCACCACGGCGATGGTTCCCCCGATGGCACTTTGGCGCCACCGAGAGAGAGGGAGAGAGGGTCTCCCCTTGTGCTTCCTCCTCCATGGCCTCCCCCTAGGTGGGGAGAGGTTCTCCCTCTGGTTCTTGGCCTCCATGGTGATGATGGCCCCTTTGTCTTCCTCCTCCATGATCTCCGGTGATGGTGACCCCCTCTGGCAGGGTGTCGGAGAGGGCCAAGATTGATTTTTCATGGCTACAGAGACTTGCGGTGGCGGAACTTCTGATCTAGGTTTCTTTTTGGAGGTTTCTGGATTTATAGGAATACTTGGCATTGGAATCACGTCAAGGGACTCGTGAGGGGGCCACAAGCCAGGGGCGCGCCCTAGGAGACGCCCTGGTGGCTTGTGGCCTCCTTGGGACTCCTCTCCGGTATCTTTTTGCTCCGGTATTTTTTATATTTTCCCAAAATATCCTCCGTAAATTTTCAGCCCATTTCGAGAACTTTTATTTCTGCACAAAAAATGACACCATGGTAGTTCTGCTGAAAACAACATCAGTCAGAGTTAGTTCTAATAAAATCATACCAAAATCATATAGAATTATTGTAAACATGGAATGAGTACTTCACAGATTATAGATACGTTGGAGACGTATCAGCATCCCAAGCTTAATTTCTTGTAACGCTCCGGACACACCCACCGGTAGTCGTTACTCCTGGCAGGATCTAGACTGGCACCCGGGACCAACTTCCCGATCGGTCACCCATCCTAGAACTACTCCAAGCCTAGCACGCTTAACCTGGGAGTTCTGTTCGACTGGGCTCCCGGAAAAGAAGGAATTCCTTATTGATATGAGTAGTCTATCAACCCTAATAAGCCAGGCTATCACATACACCACCACTCAGAGGAACCGACGTCCTCGTTAGGTCACACGAACATTCCCTCTTGGCACAAACGTTTGTGCTTCCAGTCCGATACATGTGTCATTCCGTGCACCACGACGGGTCACCAACTTCATGAACAACATGACCGCGCACGTGTCGGCGAACATCCGTGTAACCGCGAGGGTCGGCTCTGATACCAACTTTTAACACCCCGGACACACCCGCTGGTAGTCGTTACTCCTGGCAGGATCTAGACTGGCCTCACAGATCAATACTAGTCTTTTCTATGCACTTTGTCCTCACTCATGCGCACCCAGGACCAACTTCCCGATCGGGCACCCATCCTAGAACTACTCCAAGCCAAGCATGCTTAACCTAGAAGTTCTATTCGAATGGGCTCCCGGAAAAGAAGGAATTCCCGATACAACCCATAGATTCATCAAAATAAGAGAACAATGCATAGAAAACAGAATTTGTCAAAAACAGGGCAGTCTGTAGCAATTTGGAAACTTCGTATACTTCTGTAACTCAAAACATTCTGATAATTTAGTAAATATTAAAAAAATTATATAGTAGTACTATGTAAAAATTTAAGCCACTTTTGATGTTTCACTAAGAAATGTAAATTCCTGCACTACAGTCAAATTTTCTGTTTTTGCACCGCACATAACAAACAAGCAATCTAATCATCCTAAAAGAAAATATTGGAACATTATTATTATAATACAATGGATATATACAATGGGGTAATTATTTTTGAGAATCTTCCATTAAAAATTCTACATTGTTTCCATGAGCATGAACACAAGTGTTCAAGGTCGACCCTCGCTTCTCCAATGCACAACCTTCCAATCACTTTTATTTTTGAAAAACTTCTTAGGCAAAAGAGGCAAGTAATTATTTTTTGTATTTTTCATTTTTCTATTTGTTTCACCCACAACTAAAAAAAGCAAAGAGGGAAAATAAAATCTACTTAGTGAAGAAAGCAAACAAGCGCACACAAGAATATCAACCCCACGCTATTGGTCCGTGACAATGGCGCCAGAAAAGAGCTTGATAATCCCCAAGTGCAAGGAATCATCGTAGAAATTTCCAAAGGTGGAAGCGATAAGTATGGAATGTCGAAACCACAAGGAGATAAAGGTAAGATTAATATTCTCTCAAGTCATATCTGCCACTGATACGACTCTACGTACACCGGACGTTTGCTTCCAACTAGAAACGAGAAATAAAACTATGTTGTGGGTATGAAGATAATAGCTTTGCAAGAAATCGGAGAACTAAAATATAAAAATAGGTGTTGTTATCATAAAGTTAGAATATATTACAATATATTACAAATAGCGAGTGTGGAATAATGATGGGTCGGTGTGCGTAATTGTCCTATGCAATTGTTAACAAGATCGGTAATCATTTTTGCAACTTTATATGAGGGAGAGGCATAAGCTAACATACTTCCTCTACTTGGATCATATGCACTTATGATTGGAACTATAGCAAGCATCCGCAACTACTAAATATCATTAAGGTAAAACCCAACCATAGCATTAAAGCATCAAGTCTCCTTTATCCCATATGCAACAACCGCCTTACTCGGGTTTAAGCTTTTGTCACTCGAGCAACCCACTATAAGCGAATCATGAATGTATTGCAACACCCTACAGCGGGAATCCTTCACATGTGCGCAGCACGGAAGGCACCATAGGACAACACCAAAATAAGCATACAACTCAAACCAATCTAGATCATCAATCAACCCATAAGACAAAAGAAATCTACTCAAAACATCATAGGATGACAACACATCATTGGATCATAATATGTGGCATAAAGCACCATGTTCAAGTAGGGGATTACAGCGGGATGCGGGAGAGTGGACCACTGAAAAGATATGAGGACGATGATGAAGAAGGTGATGTTGATGAAGACGATCACCGCGGCGATGGTTCCCCCGATGGCACTCCGGCGCCGCCAAGAGAGAGGGGGAGAGGGTATCCCCCTTGTGCTTCCTCCTCCATGGCCTCCCCCTTAGGTGGGGAGAGGTTCTCCCTCTGGTCCTTGGCCTCCATGGTGATGATGGCCCCTCCGTCTTCCTCCTCCATGGTCTCCGGTGATGGTGACCCCCTCCGGCAGGGTGCCGGAGAGGGCCAAGAATTTTTTTCGTGGCTACAGAGACTTGCGGCAACAGAACTTCTGATCTAGGTTTTTTCTGGAGGTTTCTGGATTTATAGGAGTACTTGGCGTTGGAATCGCATCAAGGGGACTCCCGAGGGGCCCACAAGTCGGGGGCACGCCCTAGAGGGCGCCTTAGTGGCTTGTGGCTGCCTCGGGGCTCCTCTTTGGTATGTTTTGCTCCAGCATTTTCTATATTTTCCAAAAATATTCTCCATAAATTTTCAGCCCATTCCGTGAACTTTTATTTTTGCACAAAAAAACGACACCACGGTAGTTCTGCTGAAAACAACGTTAGTCCGGGTTAGTTCTAATAAAATCATACCAAAATCATATAGAATTATTGTAAACATGGCATGAATACTTCATAAATTATAGATATGTTGGAGATGTATCAGGGAGCTACAACACGAGCTATTGATCTACAACATAATTTGCAAAGACGTTTTGACTATGTTCATGATAATTAGTTCAGTTAATCAAATTACTAATGAACTCCCACTCGAATCAACATCCCTCGGGTTGTCTAAGTGTGACATGATCCAAATCCACCAACCCAAGTGTGATCATCACGTGAGATGAGGTGGTTTAAATGGTGAACAGCTTCATGTTGATCATATCTAGTATATGACTCATGTCCGACCTTTTGGTCTGCTTTGTTTCAAGGCCATGTCTGTACATGCTAGGCTCGTCAAGTTTAACCCAAGTATTCTGCATGTGCAAAACTGGCATACACCCATTGTATGCGAATGAAGAGTCTATCACACCTGATCATCATGATGTGCTTCGAAACGACGAACCTCCGCAACGGCGTATACTCAATTTATCTTGAAATTAGGTGATGGATCATATTATAATGCTACCATTGTCCTAAGCAAAATAAGATGCATATCAAGATAAACATCATATGCAAATCAAAATAAGTGACATGATATGGCCATCATCATATTGTGCTTTTAATCTTCATCTCCAAAGCACCGACATGATCTCCGTCCTCATCGGCATGACACCATGATCTCCATCATCATGATATACCTCATCATGTCATCACGTAGTTGTCTCACCAACTATTGCTTCTACAACTATTGCTAACGCATAACGGTAAAGTAAAGCAATTACATGGCGTTTAAATATTGACACGCAGGTCATGAATTAAATTACAGACAACCCTATGGCTCCTGTCGGTTGTCGTACTTTTCGACATGCAAGTCGTGATAACTATACAAAACATGATCATATCATACATCACATATATCAAATCATGTCTTGGCCATATCACATCACAGCATGCCCTGCAAAAACAAGTTAGATGTCCTCTACTCTGTTGTTGCAAGTTTTACGTGGCTGCTATGGCTAACTAGCAAGAACTGTTCTTACCTACGCAAAGCCATAATAGTGATAATGAAGTTGCCTTTTAACCTTCTACAAGGACTGCCATCGTCGAATCTGATTCAACTAAAATGGGAGAGACATTCACCTGCCAGCCACCTTTATGCAAACAAGTTGCATGTCAGTCGGTGGAACCGGTCTCTTGTGCGAGGACAAGTAAGGTTGGTCCGAGCTGCTTCATCCCATAATACTACCGAATCCAAATAAGACTAAGGAACTAAGCAATCTGAACATGAACACCCACAACTTCTTTGTGTTCTACTCGTGCATATCGTCTACGCATAGACCTAGCTCATGATGCCACTGTTGGGGAACGTTGCATTGGAAACAAAAAAATTCCTACGAAACACTCAAGATTTATTCTATGGAGATGTTAGCAACGAGAGGGAGAGGTGTTTACATACCCTTGTAGACCAAAAGTGTTAACGATCTGGAGATCGTGGTTGGCGTACTTGTACTGGCATCGCGATCCAATCCGATCCAAGCACCGCGCGTGCGGCACCTTCGAGTTTAGCACACGTACGGCTCGGTGACATATCCTCCTTCTTGATCCAGCAAGATAGAGAGAATAGTTAGATGAGATCTAAACCAACACAACGGCATGGTGGTGGTGGTGGCAACGGAATTCCGACACGGCTTCGCCAAGCGCGTACCGAAGAAATGTGGGAGGAGTTGGGAGAGCCAATCGGAAAGGGTGAAGGGGGTTGGCTTCCCCCATGCCCCTACCCCATCTATATATAGGCTGGAGGGGAGGGGAGGGCGTCCAAAACCCTCCTAGGGCCGTCCACAAGGGAGAAAACCCTTTAAACGCGAAGATAACATCTTATCTCTAGATTCAAACCTTTAAATTTAGAGATAAGATCTTATCTCTAGATTTAAGCGGCATGTGCCTTGGGGAATGGTGCAGCCAGCCCATGTGGGCTTTAGCCCCACCCCTCATTCCATATGGGACCTTCCTGGGTCATTGGGCCCCATGGTGGAACCCCCGGAACCTTCTAGAACCTTCCCAGTACTCTATCGAAAAATTCCCGAACTTTTTCGGAACCCTGAATATGACTTCCCATATATAAATCTTTACCTCCAGACCATTTCGAAGCTCCTCGTGATGTCCTGGATGCCATCCAGGACTCTGAACAACATTTTGAATTTCCACTATTAATATCTCAACATTACCGTAGCGCTACCGAACGTTAAGCATGCGACCCTACGGATTCGAGAATCATGTACACATGACCGAGACACCTCTCTGGTCAATAACCATTAGCGGGACCTGGATGCCCATATTGGATCCTACATATTCCACAATGATCTTCGTCGGTCGAACCACGATGTCAAGGATTAAGTTAATCTCGTATCCAGTTCCCTTTGTCCATCAGTATGTTACTTGCCCAAGATTCAATCGTCGGTATTTCCATACCTAGTTCAATCTCGTTACCAGCAAGTCTCTTTACTCGTTCCGCAATACAAGATCCCATGACTAACTCCTTTGTCACATTGCTTGCAAGCTTCTTGTGATGTTGTATTACCGAGAGGGCCCAAAGATACCTCTCCGTCAAACGGAGTGACAAATCCCAGTCTCGATCCATGCCAACCCAACAGACACCCTCGAATATACTTGTAGAGCATCTTTATGATCACCCAGTTACGAAGTGACATTTGATACACACAAGGCATTCCTCCGGTGTCAGGGAGTTACATGATCTCATGGTCTTAGGAACAAATACTTGACATTAAGAAAGCAGTAGCAATAAACTTAGTGATACGATCAAAAGCTACGCTTACAGTTTGGGTCTTGTCCATCACATCAATCTCCTAATGACGTGATCTCGTTATCAAATTACAACTCATGTCTATGGTTAGGAAACCTTAACCGTCTTTGATCAACCAGCTAGTCTAGTAGAGGCTCACTAGGGACACAATGTTGTCTATGTATCCACACATGTATCTGAGTTTCCGATCAATACAATTTTAGCATGGATAATAGATGTTTATCATGAACAGGGAAATATGATAATAACCAATTTATTATTGCCTCTAGAGCATATTTCCAACAACATCACTATCCTGGTATCCTAGACATCTCAACTGGTTAATGCGAAGAGAAATCTAGCGGATGTGTGCCAAGGAATACAAACATTGCATGGGGTGTTGGTGCCAGCGTTTATTCATCTTCCTTTCATTATTCTTTCCTTCCATGCACCATTGAACTCATTCCACATCATTCGATCGAAATCTATACACGGCTCTTCGCTCCACCCCCAATCCCCTTGCATATATTGATTGGGCCAGAAAAAGTTCTGGCTGAACATGTGAGAATTGTCAAAAACAACCAACCACGTTTTTCTTAATCTCGCATCATCATGCCTCCGAGTCTATTTCTCATTGTTGTCGTGTAGCGGTTCTCCTAACCTCCCATTAACTTCCCCATGTAATCCAGTGCTATATACTAGATGTCACAACATGTGATCCACCTTGATTCCCCTCCCTAGACATTTTGCCGCCTTCTTGTCCATCACCACACTTTGTGTTGAGAACGAGGTGATAACAAGGACTAATGCCAAAATTCATAATATCAGGGACGCCACTGCGATTCTAATGCACCGCTATTTCGATCTCATATATGAGAAATACAACAGTGAGATGACGGCCTAGGTGTCCGTCGATCGAGTGCCAAGTTAAGGCAGTCTGCCCATAGAAGATTGGCAATACATTCAACACGATCATGGTATAGGTTGAGATATCCTATTTGTATAGATAATGGTGAAGCGACAAAATAAAATGATGCAAATTCTCGTATTTATCTACAACTTGTGCTCTACAAAACAATTGAACCATTTGCTTCAATTTAATCTTTTCCGTAGCTATAAGTTCTGACATGAACCTTTTGCTCCCAATGTTTCCTATGGAGTTAAATATGCTGGAGGTGCCTCAACTTGTCATGTACGATCAGTTTAGTGTCTAAAGTTGCAAAATACATGAAATTGGTGCTCGAACTTGTCCAGACGTGCAAATACGGTGCCTCCATTCATATTCGCACGTACGTCCAGCCCATGCGGCATACCAATATGGCGGTGGCCCACCTGCCGGTGGCTGAGAACGGGAAGACGCTACGTGGCTCGTGTGTGATGATTTTTAAAATGTCATGTTTTATTTAATCATATAGAAAAGCTCTTCAAATTAGAAAATAATAATTGCATGATGCAGGATCAATCTAGAGACCTCATGGTCGTGGAATGCATTTCACGAGCAAGTTGTCCTAGATGCCATATTCTGCTCATTGCATACTAACGAGGTGGAACTATATATATGAGGTTGCTATGAAAAATGAAACTTTGGAGTACGGGCATATTATACTTTTTTCTTCAAGTTTAAATAAATGGATTTGTACGGCTAAAAATATTCTGACATTTGTTTTACATGCACACATAGAAATGTAATCTATCTGTGTGAATTTGCATCAAAATCTTTGTCCGTATGTGAGAGACACAAAAAAGACAAATACATATAAAAATCAGCTTGTTTTCTTTTGCCATTTTTGTCTTCTTTTACAGGGTATAAGATAACATAATTTCGTACGAAATTTGAAAGTCACTTAAAGCACATGCATACTTTTTGTGTAAAAAAATCAACTTTTAATGAAACTTTGCTTTCTATGTACCTCTTTGAGCGAATTTTTTATATATACCTCTTTCATTGACCCGCATAATTTTTCTTGAAGTTTTTTATTTTTATTTTAATATTACTTTACTATTTGAAAAAGGAAGTGTACGAAAATTTAACAACTGCCAATTAAAATATAGTGTTAGTGCATTTGAAAAATGTTTAACATGTATTTGGAAAATAATTCACATGTACTAAAAAATATAATGTGTTTTTGAGAAAAAATCATCATGCATTAAAAAATTGGTCAATGTTTATTTAATAAAAATTCAATGTGTATTAAAAATTATTTTGAAACATTATCCTTACATTTCCACTAACATGATTGACATATTTTTTATATATTTTGAGAATTTAATATTACTGCACAATAATTTTTAATACTTGTTGTACAAAATACAACATTGTCAATTTCTTAATAATTGGGTATTTTAGAAATACAGTGAAGATGGAAAAAATACATGTCATGAAATTAAACATGAACTTGGAAAATAATAATAAAAAAGTCGGTGCATAAAAGTTCATCGCGATGCGTAAAGTGTGTCTACAAATATTTCTAGCTAACAGTTGCACGCAAAACATATCCTGGCCGGGTGGCCGGTACATGAAGATACCTAACCAGTAGAGGTTCAAAACATCTCCACCGATGCTTTTTTTTATGTTTTTGTTGCTAGTATACACGTATACACTGTATTTCTGGGCTTTCCTACATAATTAAATAAATCTGAAGGGTTTTCTAAAAAAGTCCTCACTCGTCAGCCACCCAGCGCCTCCCCCGCTCCTAGCCATTGACAGGAGAGATACCATCATGCTGGCAAGCCACACAGGCTGGATGTACGTACAAATACGGATGGAAGCACCGTATTTGCACGGTCGGACAAGTTCGATCACCAATTATGTGTATTTTATAACTTTAGACACTAAACTAACCATGCAGGACAAGTTTAGGCATCCCTAATATATTTAACTCTTTCCTATGAACATGTTAGAAGCAAAAAAAACATTTATGCCAAATTAGTAATGCCTCTTTTTCCATTATACTATTTTGTTTCTATGTTTTTCAAATTCGTAATCTAGTAATTGTCCCATCTTTATGAATCCCAGCAATTAATATTGCTGGTGAATGGAAAAGATGGTTACTAAAATTACCACAAATCAAGTGGAGAATTTGTTTTTTCTCAGTGGCGGAACTTCTCCCTTTGTCAACAAAATAAGAATGTAACGACTGGGCTTTGTATTTTACTTTATCAACAGATAAAAATCCATAGCACTTGAAAAAATAAAAATAAGTTTACCTACGCGTGCATATATCATGTTTGACACGTCATTGCCATGAAAGAACCATGTGTATTTCATTCGCAAAAAAACATAACCATGTGTAATTTTTGGGGGTGAAACGCCACACTTGCGCAAGATGCTTAGTTCTGCAGCTAGCTATAGCTAGTAGAGTGGTCAACGCACACAACAACAGTCAACGCGAGAGAGTTCATCCCAGTTACGATCGTGCCTCGCGATTCGCGAAGTCACCATCGCCCATCTGATAGCGGTATAGTATTATATATACAATAACTAATGGCATGATAATCCACGATCGAGGTTGAGGATTGATATGCAATGCATTCACTACTGGTCAAATCCGCTACTCCTAAATACGACCGTATCTGCATCACGAAATTGATTTACTCCCCTGCACTGACCATTCATGGAGCAAGTAAATCTTTTCCTGGAAATCTTCCAGCGCATCCTCTCAGATTTGCACCACCATGTTGTCCAGACCAGAGAGAGAATTGATGAGCCATCACACTGTTCCTATCAGGATCAGACAGCACAGCTCCAAAGCGAGTGAAACGGAAGAAAAGTAGAGTAAAAGTTGTCTAAAAAATCAGAGTAAACGGGAGAGAAAACAATTGGGCCTCATGCTGGTTTATTAGCCACCTTTGTTGCCTTCCTTCGGCGAAGTTGCCATGCCGCCCCGGAAGCAATTGGCCCTCTGAAAAACGTTTCAGCAGGGCGCCCCACGCCGTGCCGGGCATAAATACCGGGCACGCCCCCGCGTCTCCGCCATTACTCCGCGGCATCCACAGGCAGGCTAGCCGTGCTCTCTCCTCTCTCCTCTCTCCTCTCCTCTCCCCCAGAGAGGGTCAAAGACACAGAGGACTCGCGCATCCAGCTCCAGCGCGCACGCAGGCCTCCGCATCTGCATCCGCACACACAGAATCCAGAGAGGAGAAGAGCGTTAATGGGGAGGGCTCCGTGCTGCGAGAAGATGGGCCTCAAGAGGGGCCCCTGGACGCCGGAGGAGGACAAGATCCTGGTCGCCCACATCCACAGCCACGGCCACGGCAACTGGCGCGCGCTGCCCAAGCAAGCCGGTGAGTCAGCCAGCCCCTCCGCATCTCCGGCGTCTCCTCGCTTTCTCTGCTGAAGATCCGTCCCTTACCCCCCTTCGTCTGCGCTGTTTTCAGGGCTGCTGCGGTGCGGCAAGAGCTGCCGGCTCCGGTGGATCAACTACCTGCGGCCGGACATCAAGCGCGGCAACTTCTCCGACGAGGAGGAGCAGTCCATCATCCAGCTGCACCAGCTGCTCGGCAACAGGTGCGCCCATCCTCCTCCTCAATCACATCTCTACTGTTCCGCAAAAATGGTGGCAATCATTGTTGCTTGCTTCAATTGCAAAACAGACAGGCTTATTCCCCCTTTTTTTCCTTTTTTTTCTCTCTCTTGCGGGGGGCCGAAATACAATATGTTATCGTCACGGGCCCCACCCCGACGCAACTAATATTAAAGATAGTAAAAAAAAATCGCAAGTGTATCGTAGTGCAGGCCGCTAATCGCATCACCGATGATGCGCGAGATCTTGAAAGATTCCGTCTTGTTTGGCCGCTCCGGCCACGGACGAGCTGCGCGCTCTTGATTTCAGTGCCGCGAACACTTGGCATTAAACAACGGACGCCGCCGCGGCTCCGTTGGGGAATCAAATCACGTCGCGATCGGATTTTAAAACGTCGCCGAGTTCATCTTTTCCTTTGTCAATCCGTCCGGACTGTGCGCTGATTGGATTCGATCCGTGTTGTTGTTTTGTTTGCGCGCAGATGGTCCGCGATTGCCGCCAGGCTGCCGGGGAGGACGGACAACGAGATCAAGAACGTGTGGCACACCCACCTCAAGAAGCGGCTCGACCCCGGCGCGCAGGAGCAGCACGAGGAGGCCGGCGCCGCCAAGAAGCGCAAGAAGCCGGCCGCGGCGGCGGCGCCGCCGCGGAAGCGCGACGGCAAGGTCAAGATGAGGAAGCTCAACGCGCTCACCGTCAGGGCGGCGCCGGCGCCCGCGTCCTCGCCCGAGCGCTCCGTCTCGTCCACGGTCACCGAGTCGACGTCGACGGCCTCGGCGGCGGCGGAGCAGCACGGCAACTCGGGGGGCAGCTCCGCGTCCGCGTCCGTCAAGGAGGAGTGCTTCACCTCGTCCGAGGAGTCGGAGGAGTTCCAGATCGACGAGAGCTTCTGGTCGGAGACGCTGTCCATGCCACTGGACGACATCAACGACGTCTGCATGGAGATGGAGCCCCACGACGCGTTCGGCAAGCCCGGCGCCGGAGCCGACGGCGACATGGACTACTGGCTCAGAGTGTTCATGGAGGGCGGCGGCGACGACAACCACAACGACGGCGCTCTAGACTTGCCGCAGATTTAGGGAGAGAGCCTCTTTGCTCCTGATGACGACGATTTGATCGTTCTTTTTTCCCTCTCTCTCTCTACCTGCGCCATCTTTGCTGCACCGGAGGGATTGCTAACAGAGAAGGGTGCCCTGCCCCGTGGACGAAACCACCAGTAGCCAGCTGATCATGAACGCACGCCGATCATGCGCCCGGTAGCTTTCTTTCTTTGATGATCCATCTTGTTTAGCTGTTTACCTTCGTTGTATAGAAAGATGATGAGAGATCAGTGATCGGAACCGATGCATTCTGAGAGAGGTTCTGTTTTCTGTACCATGGAGATTATCTGAAATGGAGTCTGCTTTTCTCATTTGGTTAATCGAAATTGATCACTCTGTTGCCAAATCACATCATGTGATCGATCTTCTGGAGAAATGTGAGGATTAAGCCTGTGCAGTACGGGCTTTTGTCTTGCTATCTGTTCTTTTCCGGTGTGTGCACGCTTGTCGCGGTTGCCGGGAAAGGCCAGCAGCCATGAAAAACAAACCTGAAAAACATGTCTTGGTACTGGAAAAACCGGAGGAAAGGTCTCTTTTCTCCAGTGGAGAGAGTTAAATAATCACACGGACAGATCTGGCCGTCTTGTCATGGATCCTGTATTGCCTCTGCTTGATCCGGAGAGAGTAGACGAACATGTGCTATGCAGATTCACACCCGATTATACTACCATAGCATTTCAGCACCAGTTTTATATTCCAACTTGTGCCAATTATGCTCAGGCTGCGCGAACAGTATTCAATTCAATTCGGCCTGATCAGTGGTATTCAATTCAACCACTCAAAAGATAGGGTTGAACGATATTGATATCTGAATTATCGTATCGTTGGACCCTATCTTTTATCTTTTCAGCTGTCCGATATGGCTGGAACAATGCGCTGTTCAGGATCACCGACAGTTTCGTTCCATGACCATCACGACAGTCCGGGCTTAAACAAATCGTACTATAAACGATATTTTTGTTTCTCACTTCATACTATTATACTAGCAAACAATGCTGATTTTCCAAAATGGACTTGTGAGCACTGTCAAGTCAAAGGAGTAGCATCGGAGAAAGAATTAGCAGCTGGTTCAGGGTTTCTGAAGGCATTATATTCCGCAGGCCTCCAGAACATTCTGAAGGTATAAAGAAGCAGCTGCACCTTAGACCGAGAAATTTGTGTGCAAAAAACATACTACTCTGATATGCTTCGTGGTGTCTGTAGGCATCAATGTGACGTAATACCTCCTATCGGAACCTTTGAACGCCGACTTTATAATGGGCCCGTGCGGCAATTTGATTGGCTAGTACTGTCTTGCTTATTTTTAGGATCACAAATTTGATCAGCAATCTGATATGCTTTGCCAGTTTTTGTCAATGCGTTGATGAAGTCCAACTCGCATGGAGAGAAAAATTCTGGCCGATGGTAATCAACTTAGAGAAAAGAAGAAACAAATTACTAAAGCGATTGAAGTTGCAAAGCCTGGAATCGTCGCTTGGTTTACAGACAACTCCTAGAAACTTCAGAGTTACTGCAATTTGTAAAAAATGTCAGTGCCAATCAAACTCTGCAGCTGAAGCAAAACGACAAGCCGCGGCCCAATCAGGTGCAGCCAAGCTACGCTAGCCCTAGTGCCCGCTAGCAACTGTTGGAATTTGGAATTGTTCTTTGCACATGTGCTGTTTTGTATACCCTGTTTTTTTCCTTCTCCTCGTGGTTCATTGCACCCACCAAGTTTCTTCTACGGCTTTGCATGATTTTCTTGTTTCAGAATCCTTTTGCAAACGGGAAATGCTAAAAATCTGACGTCAGATTTTTAGCATGACAAATCGAATATTTTTCATGGCAATTTATGCCGATAAAGTTACTTTGCAAGCACGGCAATTTCCTAACAAAAAAAATAAAACTGAGATGAATTTGCCATGTTCGTGAAACTAAACTTGCCATCCTTGGCAAACATAGTTTGCCTTGAAAAACGTTTGATTTACCATGTCTAAAACTCTGACGTTCGCTAGATATTGCGATACTTTGCAAATTACACTCGTAATGGAATCGGCAAAGCAGCGTAGGGGGCGGTACATCACCAATTGTCCTTTTGCTAGCTAGCGACTCAGTCTCGAGTACGATCCCTAATTATGTGTCTAAGCAGGACTCTTGGATTAATAAATGGCCACGGATTGATCAGGTTCACCCCACCTTTCCAGATTCTATTTCCAGCAGACAGTACTCAACTGCTCGCAGCGCTAGTGGAGGTGGTGGCTGCTATGACCTCAATGATAAGCTTTTCTGGGTCTCAATATAGTGTAAGTCTGAATTATTAGCTGCCACCCACACCAAGTTTGGCCTTTCTTAAACCATGTGGTTATGTGAACATAAAGTTGGGTTTGCAAGCTTTTTTATGCATGATCATGAAGGGCAGAGGTGTGCTCAAAGCTCGGCGTTTAGAGTAAACGCATGCGGGGCAAAGAATAGTAGTAATGGGGATTTGGTTATGTTATCTCAAACTTTGAAGTCAAAAGTATGGTATGCAAATTTCTACCTTGATTAGACCAACTCCACCAACAAAATCTAAGGAGGAATATCTGCCATTAGGTTAATAAGTCAAGATGGAAGACTCCGAAAGGTTATTAATTAGAGGCCAAGAATTAAAGTAAGACATGAAGGTTTTCACACCATGCATGCATAATAGCAGAGAAGATGCATTGAAGCTTGTGAAAAGAAGGGAGTGCGTTTTGTAATGCTCACTTGCTAAGGTGGGTGCTTGAGATCAAGGTTCAGGTGCTTGTGCATCTTGCAAAATTCAAGACGTCAATATTGATAGTATCGAGAGCATAAAATAGTCACGCAAAATACTATCAAAAGACATGTTGTTTTCAACATAGCAAGCGCAACACTCGCCTTTTCGTTAACATAACAAAATTCATCGTATTTTTCGCATGATTTCTTTTTTTACAATGCACAAGTTTAAACATGACGTATAACTGAGGATCTTCTTTTCTTTTCAAAATGTACAAGTACTTCTTTTTTGGGAAAGGAGGCTAAACCCTTGGCCTCTGCATCAATCGACGCATATAACCATCTTTATTAATTATTACATGAAAGTCTAACAAGAACAAATACATCAAGCTATCCGAAGCCATCACTCACACCTACGAACTTGATAATGCGATCCATCCATATAACGTATCAGAATCAACAACCGGTGCAGCAGACCTAAAGCGTACACTACATGCACATGTTTTAGAAGCTACCATCAACATTGATCCCCTGTCCCATCTTCAAGAGAGATATCCACATCATCCTTGCCAGTCCGACCATCCGTCGACGCCACCACGACGCCCAACGGCGCCACCGCCCCGCGCTGGTCCATCCCGACATGGATACTCTAGAAGATCTGTCGTGCGTAGCACCTGCCGGACAGGCATGACACAGCATAGCACCTATCAACCAGGCATGACTTGACATCTCCACCGAAACTGCATTCAAAGCGAAGCCGCTCCACCTCCTGCCTCTGTCTTCCAGTGGTGCTTCACAAACGATGATCCCAAGATAGAAACGACATCATAGTGCCTTCATCGTCTGATCTGGAAAACTAGATCCTAGGGTTTCCCCCAGAGCAGCACGAGTGGGTCGACATTAGTTACACGACGATGTCTTCATCAAGGTAACGACGCAGAACGTCGCCATCGCCTGTCGTCGACTCAGTTTTCACCGGCAACTATGTCTTCCCGACTCGCAGCCGGGACTAGATGATAAATCTCAAGATTCGACCATCCAGCCTCATGCCGACCACCTCCGGCCAAAAAAGATATGACCGGAAATGCCGCCGAGCAGTCCACGCCCTTCACGCTGTCAGCGATCCGAAGCCAGATGGCGCACTGCTAGAGCATAGCCAACCGCTGCTGCCGACCGCACCGTGCTGCCACCTGAATCGGGCTAGCCGCCGCACACTGCCCCATGACCGGGCTGCGTGACGCGCTTGCAACCGTCGTCGCCCGATGCAGGGTCGGCCACCACCGCCGTTGCTGCAGCCATCGCCGCCGCTCCGCTAGATCAGTTCTGCCTCCACACGTGTAGGGCCCCGCACCACCCTGAGATGCGAAAGAGAGGGAGTCCCCCACCGCTGTCGTCGGCCCCCGGGCGTAGCCCAACGGCATCCCCGACGATGACGGAGGCAAAGGAGGAGGGAGTGTGCGCCCCCGGCGGCTAGAGTTTGGGCGCCGTCTGAGTCGCCCTAGCGGGGACGACACCAGGGGCGTTGGCAAAATGCACAATAGTATAAAGTTTTTACAGCGAAAAGCTGAAGCGAGCTTCAGTGGAGACTAAAAGCACAGGAGTGTAAATAAATGTGGTGACAACACCACATGTGCAAGCACGACTGGTCTGCAATGCCGAAATGATGTCCTGATTTGGACCACCAAGCAGCTTAACCATGTGATCCGAATGCAAGCAGCCATTACTTTCTGAGCACAAGGCCACTCACTCGCCCGGTGTAAGCAGCAGCCATTACAGCGCCACATGTGTGTCAACTAATTATCGGTCGCTTTCTCGTTTAGAAATCATATTAGGAAATCATATTAGAAAATTGTCATTTACTGTTGCTGCTGCTGCTGTTGAGATCAAGTGTGTGTGTGTTTTCAGCATCGTCCTGCAACCGTAATCAAGGATGCTGATCCTTGTCGCATCCTGAAATATATCTCAAGTAGTTTATTTTTCATGTCAGGGAGAAAAAGATGCGTCGCGGCTGAGTGGCTGCGAAAGTCGATTACTTTACAACGACACCTGTAATTAATTAGAAGATGTGTCGTTGCGCAACTAGTTGGATATATGTTAATTTAGGAGCAGCACAATCATACTGCTGCCGTGTACCAGTTTAAAACTCAAGCGTTTGCCTGGCCTAATGCTGCGTCCAATTTCTTAGAAATTGTTCCGGGGATCAAGTGTGCGAGATGGCCCTGAATCTTGTCACGGAACGAAGTCGCTGTAGGAACGACTCCTCGCGGACTAACGGGGTTTCAGGTCATTGAGCAGTGACAATGTGAATGAACTCAGTAAGTAATTAACCTTAGTTGAAAGCTGCGACTACTTTTTCTTGGATCGGAGGTGATTTTTTTTCCGAGGGAGTGAGTAATGAATTTTAAAATGTTTATTAAGACCAAAAACCCATTTACGATATGTGTTAAAAAAGAGAGAGACCTATTTACAATATGAAACAGCCGGGAAAATAAAGGAAAATCATAAATTGTTCCATAAATGGTTAAAAACGAGAATATTTGGAATGAAAAAAAATCAGAAAGTAAAAACAAAAACAAAAACAAAAACAAAAAAGGAAACTAGAGTAGTTTGTAGAATATTCAATGAAGAATCATGAAAATTTCACAAAATTTATGCTATCTTTATATGAAAGTTCCTAACCTTTGTCCCCTTTTCAGTTTTCCAAACAATTATGATTTTCTCCAGAAATTAAATTTCAATTTATCTGTTCATTCCATTTTTTTATAAATATTGTTTCGTTAAATAGGAACCCAGTTGTGTAAAAAAAAATCCTTGTCATCCAAACCTCTTTGAATGAGATGAGAGGCCTTGATTCTAGGGGTTTGAAAGTTGAGGGTCAAGTTTGTTTGGTTCAGAAGCATCACACATTTGCAACAAAACCCCGCGTCATTCCTGCCCACAGTGACGCAAGGATGACTCCTTGACTTAGAGCCGCCACCCCTCCTCGTTCCTCACCTTTGCCGTGTCACACCTCCCATGGCGACACGAGGGTGACTACTCAAACTAGAGCCACCACCCCCTCCGCGATGCCCATCTTTGTCTTGTCACTCCTGCCCATGGCGACACATGGATGACTCCTCGACCTAGAGACGCCACCCCGTCCTCGTTCCTCACCTTAGTACCATCGCTCCTTTCCATGGTGACCCATGGGGTGACTCCTCGACCTAGAGCCGCCAACGCCTCCTCGTTCTGCACCTTAGCCACGTCGCTCCTTGCCACGACAACATGTAAGTGGCTACTCGACTAGAGCCGCCACTCCGTTCTTGTTCCGCACCTTAGACGCTTCGCTCCTGTCCACAGAGACACGTGGGGGACTCCTCGACCCAGATCTACCATCCCTCCTCGTTTCTCACCTTTGTCGCGTTGCTCCTACCCATAGTGACACGTGGGGTGATTCCTCGACTTAGAGCCGCCACCCCCTCCTCATTCCTCACCTTTGTCAAGCCGCTCCTCCCAACAGTGAGATGTGTGTGACTTCTCAACCTACAGACGCCACCCCTCCTTGTTCCTCATCTTAGCCATGTCGCTCCTGCCACGGTGACACGTGGGTGACTACTCGACTAGAGCCACCACCCTCCTCGTTCCCCACCTTAGTCGTGTCTCTCTTGCCTACAACGACATGTTCGACGACTTCTCGACATAGAGCCACCACCCCTCCTCGCTCTTCACCTTTGGCATGCCACTCCTACCCACGGCGACATGCGGGGTGACTCGACCTAGAGCCGCCATCCCCTCCTCGTTTCACAATTTTTTCATGTCTCTCCTACCCACGACGACATGTGGGGTGACTCCTCGGCCTACCTCCATGACCCCCTCCTCATTCCTCGCCTTTGTCGCACTGCTCCTGCCCACGACGACGCGTAGGTGAGTCCTTGACCTAGAGACGCCACCCCTCCTCGTTCCTCACATTTAGCGCATCACTGCGGGAGGACACCGCTAGGCAAAGCCCGCACGGCTGTCGGCGGCAATGAGCTTCCTCTCACGGTGGTTTGATATGTCTTAAACGTATCTATAGTTTTTAATGCTAAATGCTACTATGTTATCACTTTTGTATGATATATATGCTATTTATATTATTTCTTTAGACTAACCTATTAATTTAGTGCCCAATGCCAGTTCTTGTTTTTTTCATGTTTTTTGTTTACGGAAAAACGATACTTACCAAAGTCCAGACACGACGAAACTTTTTGTCGATTTTTTCCGGAACATAAGAGAGCCTAGAAACTTCAGGAGGAGGTGAGAAGACACACAACGGATCCACAAGCCAGTGGGGCGCGCCTTGTGGGGTAGGGCGCACCGGGGTGGCTTGTGGCCCCCCATGGCGCTCCATTTTCCCTAATTCTTGGCCTATAGATTCTCTCATATTCAGAAACCCTCGTAGCGAGATCGAAAACAATTTTATGATCATTACAGGCCTCTATTCCGCCGCGATCCCATCTAGAGCCCTGTTCTAATACTTCACTAGAGGGGGGAATCATTAGGGAGGCCATCTTCGTGAGTCTTGCTACCTCCATGATGATGTGTGAATAGTTTTTTTCAGGACCTGTCTCCATGATGATGTGTGATTAGTTCTTTACCGGAAAAGGATTTCGCCCCGCTTTATATATAAAGCAACGAACCGCATACATCCAAACCATACAACACGACACCCAAACGCACACACCCACAGGCCAGAGCAAGATACAAAGATGTCAAAGATCAGTTAAGCCAACTCGAAACGAACAACAGATGTACAACAAGCATCACTACGAAGATGATGGAGCCCTCCATAGATAACAAGCCACCGTGAAGAATGGAGCTTACTGCTGACGAATCGTGAGCCCCAAGGTAGTGCCTTCAGGAAGGGCACGACGCCATAATGCTGCCACCACCCGATCCAAAGGACCAAGATTTTCATCTGGGGCAACATGGAGGATTAGGAGAGACCGTGACGGAGCCTACAAGAAGGGGATAACGCTCGCTGACGCCACCATCATCGGTCTGACCACAGTCAGACAAGGTTTTCACCCCAGCATACCACTCCAACCCCTATCTGGGCGCACCTGGTCAAGAGACCTGCCACACCATCGCCACAGATTGCCAAGCCTGAGCCACCCTGCCACCCACGCGATCAGGGCCGCTAGTCCGCACCAGACCTGCGAGCTCCACCCACGAACATCGTAGCTCCCACTGCAAAGCTACCGCCCCTGCCACCCGACACTCCCATTGCCGCCCAAAGGAGCGAATCTCCACCACCAGCAGATCCCTAGCAGTGTCAGAGCCGCCAACGCCGATACACCTCGACCGACGGAGCCAGAGGCAACCAGGCCAGGGAAAGAGGAAGGGGCAGAGCGGGGCGAGACCTCGATCGGCGCACCCTCATGTACGGGTGACGGGTGTGCAGACCACCTATCCCTCCAGCCAGCCTCCTCAAGTTGCCCCTTGCAATGCCCCACCATGACCTCCAGTTCAGATCCGCGAGGAGCATGCCGGGCACCCGCCCGACGACGATGGCGCCTGGACGGTCATGATCTGCCCCAGAGACGGCCACAGGAGGTGCCACGTCAGGCCTTGCCCACTGGCCACTGGCAGCCGCGCGAGCCGCAGCAGCGCTCGCGCCCCGCTGGCGAGGCGCCCAACGCCGTCTGTGGCCACCGGTCCGCAGATCTGACTGTACCAGACCAAGCCGCCACCGCCCCTGCCATGGACGCGCACACACTCGCGAAGTACACCACGCTGTCGCCACGCGCCCACGACCCTGCATCCAGCGCCGCCACGCCCCTCGCCAACGCGACGATGCCCGCCACCGTCCGCCCGCGCCACCCGCCACCATGCGAAGGGAGGAAGGGCCGCACCACCGCTGACGCCGGCGGGCTTTGCCCGTCAACACGCCCCGGCGACGGTGAGGAAGACGAGCTCAGGCCAGCGTCTAGCCCCCCCCTCCCACGGGGTCGCTCGCGCGAGCGACGCTGTGAGGGAGGGAAAGGCTTTCAGACTTTCCGTGAGTAGTTGTTTCATGACCTACAGGTCTATAGTAGCACGCACACCCTAACCCTATAAGTATCTCCCTATTTAATATAATTCTCATGGGACGTCATATTATCGTGTCGCTCTCTATTATTGGATTACAGTCATCCTTATTACGGTGAATCGTGGATTTATTATGAGATCATTCATTGAGTTATATTCATTTTCTTAAAGTCTCTTTTATATGTAATTTTGTAGCCATGTATCATTTTCGATCTATGAGTGTTCTTTGGCGGTTTTTAGAGGAAGTGGTGCATGGATTTAATCTTGCGGTGATCTTGCTGAGTGATAAAAGGGGCTAAGGCACATATTGTATTATTGACACCAAGGATAAAACGACAAGGTTTGATCATATTGATTGATCTCTTCCTATCTACATTATGTCATTTTTTTATTGCGTCGATCTAATTATTATGAACTTAATACTTTAAGATGTATGTTAGATAGCAGTCTTGAGGTGAAGTAATTGTAGGAGATGCAGTTGCTCATTTGTTGTTGCCTGGTTTGTCCGTTCCCCTACTGCTGCTGTAGAGATTAAATGTCTGTGTTTTCCGTAATCGCTGCTGCTATTAAGATCAAATGTGTGTGTTTTCAGCATCGTCCTGCAACCGTAATCAAGGATGCTGAGCTTTGTCGCATCTTAGAATATCTCAAGTAGTTTATTTTTTCATGTCAGGGAGAAAGATGCGTCGGGGCTAAGAGGCTGCAAAAGTCGATTACTTTACAACGACACCTGTAATTAATTAGAAGATGTGTCGTTGTGCCACTAGTTTTTTTTTAAACTATTGTGTCACTTGTTGGTTATGTTATTAATTAGGAGCAGCACAATCATACTGCTGCCGTGCACACGTTCAGTTGGTGTGTTGTACCGGTTTAAAACTCGAGCGTTTGCCTGGCCTGATACTGCGTCTAATTCTTAAGAAATTTATTTCAGTGATCAAGCGTGAGATGGCCCTGAATCTTGTGACGGAACGAAGTCGCTGCGAGGACGACTCGCCTCTGTGCCTCGCGGACTAATGGAGTCTCAGGTCATTGAGCGGTTACAATGCGAGTGTAGTTTAGTTTAGTTTTTTGAAATTTTAGTTGAACTTCTTAACAATCATTTGGTTTGAATGAATTATATCGAATTTGCAAAAAAAAAGAGTCTGATTTGCATGCATCATCTTTTTTATTGTCATTTTGAACTTACGCGAATGTTTTCTGCATGTATCGATGCCCGGCTCCTCTGTCCGTGTTCACGGACACGTCCGTTGATGTTTGCCGTTTCCCGATCTGGGGTAGGCTGTTGAAGATGCCCTCACGAACGGCATGAGAGAGTATGTCCCATGTTCACATGTCAAGGCCTCAATGCTATATGACCACGGCTTGCTGTGTATCGCTCTTCGTATCTGTACGATTGTTTCGTCACTGGTGATGCAGTGCGCATGCATTATCAGTACTTTGCTTTTGACGTCGACAACGCTACCTGGTCAGGGAAAAGAGAGGAAATTAAACAAAGAGCGATGCGATGAACTATTTCATACCATCACTTTATCAAGGAAGTTCAAACATCGTTTTCGTAGTGTTTGACCCTGATGAAGGCGTGAACTAGTCAACACCGTAACAGTCGTACCGATGGCTTGATTGATTCTTCGGTATAACAGCTCGCCGACAAAGATAGTATGTTCGTTCTCACAGATTTTCCATTTCATGTGGTTGCTCCGGTTCTTGTTTAGTTCAGGCCTTCATTTAGAGATGGAGGCAGTCGAACACGAGGGTTAGGGCATGTTTGATTGTTTGCATTTGGTCTAAACAGGCCCGCGCGGGATGGAAATAAGCTGTTTGGCTGTTTGGACTGCATCCACATCTCGGCCCTCACCGAATTTAAAACAGTCTCGGGCGAAGCCCCCGAGCTATTGTCGACTCGACAGTTTCTCCATAACAAGGTTTAGCATGACCACGCGTGGCTCTTGGCTGCATGCTTGGGAAGCGCTGGAGACTGACGGGATGTCTCATAACTTCGTCTCTCTTTTGTCACCGCTCACTCTCCTTTCACACCATGCTCTCTCACTCTTCTTACCGTTCGTTGCTCTCTTCTCCTTCGATGACTCGCCCGCTGCCGCGCCATCCGCTCACACCATCAGCGCCGGCAACAACCGCATTCAAGAGCGATGGGTTGCCAGCCTTGCAAACTCCGGGGTCGACCTGATGGCGGCGCTCCGCGCGCTGTCGCCTTTCTGCACCACGCCCGCTCGTCCGGCCAATGCGGTGCTGGCCACTCCGGCTCCGCTTCCATATCCAGACCTCTTGGTCTCAGGTTCGGTGGCGCCGTCGGAGGGGGCGGCCACTGCGCCGCTGCTTGGAACCCCTCTGGGCGGTTTTTCTTTGACCCCATTCAAGGGTTTTCTTCGGGCTACGCGGCAGGCCCATGGACGACGATGCCCTCCTCGTCGACCGTGCGCGTGTCCACGAGCACCGGGGCAATGCCGACGGTCGTCGGCATTGCCGACTCCTCTTCCTTTTTGCCCGCCATCTCCTTCCCGTTGGTGTTTTCTCCCTGGCCGGCGTACGCTCCAACTCCACCTGCTCCGGCAAGTTATAGATCTCCCCTCTCCTCGTAGATGTAGATTAAGGTTTTCAACATTAGGCATGACAAAAAATCGATTGAAATTGATTCGATCCGATTCTAGTCGATTCCTTCTTGCGTGTTACTGTTGTTCTTCATAGGCAGGGTAGTGTTCATGCTTAGCTTAGTGGTCATGATGTTCATAGGCATGGTAGTGTTCATGCTTAGATTCGATCAGTGCGTGTTCTAGCTTAGTGTTCATGCGGTTCATAGGTAGGGTAGATCGGTTCTTGCATGATATGTTGGTACAATGTGTTCATACTGAGTGCTCATTCTGTTCATAGGCAGAGTTTGTGTTTGAGGTTGAAGTTAGATTGGTGCTGGCATGGACATGCTATGTTGCATGATTTCATCACGTGCATGGTGTTCATACTAGGTGAGACCATTGTGTTTGCTCCTTTAGATACTAGTACCAACGTAGAATGCTGCCAAATGTGGAAGTGATCACAACTTGCACTAATCGGTGGCTGTTGCCCAAGAGCAAATGCCACTTATCAGTGACACTTGCTCTTCGGCAAGTGCCATTGCAGTGTCTGATCCCAATGCCCTGTTAGTAATCCATGTCATCTTACCTGACAAGATGATGAAGACGGAGTGGGACAGGGCCAAAGGAGGAGCTCATGTCATGGTTGGCGTCGAGGCCATCGTGGACTTCAACCCCATGAACCGTTGGATCAAGAGGGTGAACCTGCCTGGCAGGGCCACCTTCATGAGCCTACCTCGTTCAAGGGGACGAGATCCTAGGACCGGGCACGAGGAGGGTCCTGAGAGACGCTTCGATTTTACGTGCAGATCAAGGACGAGGAGGATCTCGCCATGCTCATCATCTCTCCCAAGTTCGTGGAGGTGAGAAGGAGTGGCTGGCAGTGAAGCTCCCGCGTGTGTTCAGGCTCTCGGCGAACAAGTGCTGCGAGTTCTGGGATCAGGTCCAAAACTTTGAGGGCAAGATGATGCTTGGCTGGGGCTGGCAGTACTTCTACCGCCGCCACAGGATCGCCCCCAGCGACCTCGTCGTCCTAGGCATCTCCTACCCAAGGCCCACATCTACAACCACGATAGCTTCATCGGGTATAGGATACGCTGCAGCGGGCACAACTGCATCAAGGATCGTGCATTCATGTTGTGAACTTTAGTTAGTATGGATTTCTTAGTTAGTTTGCGGTGATGGGGAGAAGTTGTTGCAACTCTTAATATTTGGCCAGGGTTCAACACCCTGTGGTGAAGGAGGGGGCATGGGATGCCCCTGCTATTTCAAAACTTATGCCCTGTTAGAAGTATGGATGTTTAGCTGCTAGTTACCTGCTTGTTTATTTGTTGTTAGCTACTGTTTACTTGCTTATTTATGTGTTGTTTGCTGCTTAGTTACTGCTCTGCTTGTTGTTGTGCCTAATGTGATGGTAAAGACACCACATTTGAATACGATGAGCAGAACACAAATGTGTATGCAACAAAAGAGTTGTGGTTTGCATCTGCTCATCCCTTAAGCACAAATGAGGACAACCAAACAATCAATCCTAAAATGGCCATTGATGCAATCCAGACAACAAAACAACATGCAGATGTTGGTTTGTTGCTTATTTTTACTCAACCAAGCTGGCTCGAGATGTGCATGAAATACATACACTGTTCACTAGAGGTAACCAAATACGTCCTTACTGAATTTTAGAAAGCGTCATCATGACTTAGGACTAGTTCTTTTACCAGGTTCTTCCATAAGTCGTCTCTCCCCAGCTTGTCGTCAAAAGGGATGGCTTATGGAAGTCGTCAAAAAAATTGTCCTTATGCGGTCCTCTCAGCTAATGATTTCTAAAAAAGAGATAACATGACATATACATCTTTTGTCATGAATTGCAGAGTGTTGTAGTTTCTCTCGTTTAATGAAATTACATGATTTAGTAGTTTTTTTAAAGTATAGGAAAAATACCATTGTGAAAAAATAAAAAATATTGCATTCCTGATCCATACAAAATGACTCGGTTCACAAGAAGTGACACTAGAAGTCGCTGATCATGCCTTTATAAAATTCTTTCTTTTAACGGTTGGCAAGGGTATCTATTGTACTATAACGAGAGCAATTTAACCCTTAACAGTCATACCACAAGAGAGTGACATTTTTGTTCCCGGGCTCAAATGAGCTTATGTGAACAGTAAAATCGAAAAACATTTATTAAGTATTTGAAAAAACAAGATATTTTTTATGGCAAACTTTGACAAAATTTCTAAGAGCTTGTGATTTTTTATCATGATATCACATTTTTGGAGGCCGTGGCAAAAATAAAAATAAAAGAGCGATAGCACCAAAATGCTACTTTCAAAAGCATTTTGGAGGAATGATTTTGTTTTTTGCCACGACTTACACAAATGCGATTTCATGATAATTTTTTGCAAGCTCTTAGAACATTTATTAAAGGTTTCCATAAAAAATAATTAGATTTTTTTTACATTTTAAAGTTGTGCAAAATCTATGATTATGATCATGCATACAAGGGTTAATAAATAATGCAAAATTTGATAATACATATTAAAATATTTTAGGAAGGACAACATCTATTTAGAACCTGATACAGCCATGAAACTACAAAAAGTTGATAACATAAATTGTATGAAAAAATCTGAGAAAAAATTGGAATGGGAAAATTTCACAAAATAATAATAATAATAATAATAATAATAATAATAATAATAATAATAATAGTAAAACTAGAAGTAAGCTAGAAACCGAGGAAACTTGAGTAGTTTGTCAAATAATGAATGAACAATCATGAAAATTCATCACGATTCCTGTATTTTATTAGTTCCTTTTTTTCCGTTTTCAGTTTTCCAAAAATTCAATATTTTCTTATGAAATATTTTTTTCTTAGTTTAGTATCAATGTTTCAAATGTTGTTTCAACAAATAGGCACCTATTTTCCAGCAAATAAATAAATAGAAACACACTTGATTGTGAAAAATGCATGTCGCCCATTGTGACGCCCCTAATTTCGTCCGTACGCTAATCATACACACAATGCGTACGGCCAAGATTATAGCCTCACTGATCAATATCACAACACAACTCTAGACACAAAATAAAGTCATACAGCTTCATATTACAAGTCAGGGGCCTCGAGGGCTCGAATACAAAACTCGACAAGCACGAGTCAGCGGAAGCAAATAATATCTAAGTACAGACATAAGTTAAACAAGTTTTGCCTTAAGAAGGCTAGCACAAACGTAACAACGGATCGAAAGAGGCGAGGCCTCTTGCCTGGGAACCTCCTATCCTACTGTTGGTCGGGGGTCGTCTCCACGTAGTAGTAGGCTCCTGCGGTGGTGTAGTAGTCGTCTCCGGCGTACTCCATCTCCTGGGCTCCATCGTCTGAACGTAGAATCGCATCGAGGGGAAAGAGAAAGCAAAGCAGCGGTGAGTACTTATCCAAAGTACTCGCAAGACTGACATCAGAACTATGCTAAGTATGCATCATTATCAAGGGGTGGGGTTATATCTGGACTGACTGCAAAAAACAAGAATAGGGGAAGGCTTAGTCCCATCAAAGACTAGCATCTTCAGCATCTTGCAGCATTAGAAGAGAGTAGACAGGTAACCACTTATAAGCATATCATTGTAGCCATTTTATTAAGTAACCACGCCCAAAGATTCTTCCTTGACTCACTGAGAGGAAGCAATCCCAGAGCCACAATTCATTTAAAGTAAATCACAATTATAGTTATATAAGGTTAAGGTACAACTCCAAGTCGTCCTGTTACCGTGGACACGGCTATTCGAATACATAATTTCTTCCCTGCAGGGGTGCACCGCATTTCCAACACGCTTGATCACCTCCGGCTGGACACACTTTCCGGGGTAATGCCCGGCCTCGGGATCCAAAATGTCGTCGCCCCACCTAGACTCAACGAAGAGGCTAGCCCGCCGGTCTAACTCCTAAGCACGCAGGTTCGTGGGCCCACTTACCCATGCACTCCTGCACGACGCGTACGCGGCCGGAAGCAGACCTAGTACACTCAGTCCGGGAGCTGTACCTTCCAGCCCAATCTGGCGTGCGCCGCTCCATTGCTGATGTTCGAAGAGCTTCGGCTGATACAACGACGCCGAGTACCCATAACTTCTTCCACATGAAGGTTTAGTGCGTAAAAGGTCAACGACCAACTCGGATCAAATACCCAACCCATTAGCATTTTATTAGTGCGGGGCAAGCTCGAACTATATTGCAGGCCGTCGCCCCGCCAATAACACTTGGGTGCCTTACTGGCGCACCCCACCAATATCTCTCGCAGATACCCTTGGGGCCGACCCGTCTTCAACATGTTTCTGTAACCATGTCATAGTAACTATGTGGATATAACATCAAGACGGGAATCGGAGGAATCACCCTCAATGGTCCCCGCTCGATGTAACCGTCAAGGTGGACTTTAGAGGAATCACCCTCGATGGTCCCACACTTGAGGGGTTGCACGACAGACACATCATCGGGAGTGGTGAAGGAGGAATCACCCTCGATAACCACGATCGACTAGCTGCACTACAGGGCTAGCAGCATGAGTACTTCACGAGGTGTCACCCACGGTATTTGATAGTACCACTACAGAGTCGCACAACTAAGGGGAGTGCGGTGATGTGAGGGGCCTGGCTTGTTGGTCAGTTAACCGAATCTTCGAGTCATTGATTTGTCGAGTCGTCAATGAAGAAGCAGGGGCAACTGGGACTAAGGGGGTCTCTGGGGATTTACTAACCAACCTATACTAAGTAGTTGGTATGATTGCAGGAATAGTAGCAGTTCATCAAAAACAGGTTATGCATCATAATAGGAGCTAGTTAAAATAGTAGCAAAATTCTAATGCAAGATTAAGAGGGAGAGAGGTGGGTGATATCGGAATGCTCAAGGGTTTTTTGCTTGCCTTGCTACTCTGCTACAAAAGGCTGGTCGTCAGGGGCATAGTCGTACTCGGCAGCAGTGTCAGTCTCGGGGTCTACCGGTAAGAAGAGGGGGAAGAAACAATAAATATAAAGCAAACAGGTGCACCACGATGCATGACATGGTAATATGCAGAGCTAGGTATGCACCAATGCAATACTACACGCATCAGACGGAGCGGGAGAATACCTGACGATATTTCCCGGGTTTGCGGAATTATTGGACAGTCGAAATGGAGGGGGAAAGTTCCATGTTCATCATGCTAGGAGCATGTGAGAGATGAATGGATGACATATTTGGATTCGTGGGATTTTTTGATCAACTTTCATATATAAATTATTTTCATCTGAGCTACGGTTTAAAAGATATGATTTTCTAAAGTTTTTATTAATTCCTGGAATTAATAAATTATTATTTATTCGAAAAATACTTTATGACATCATGCTATCATCAGCAGTGCATCAGTAGTCAACAGCCTCAACAGACTGGTCAAACCGACAGGTGGAGCCCTCTTGTCATAGTCTCAGTGGCTAACAGGGGTTATTGAATTAAACTAAACAAGATTAATTAAAATTGGGGCCCACATGACAGTGACTAATTAGAAAAATTTAATTAGTTTAATTAATCAATTCACTAACTAAACACCTGACAGGATGGGGCCCAAATGTCATAGACACTGGGGTAGGGGCCCCACATGTCAGTGGCACACGGGTGCTCAGTCAGCATGGTTGACCTGGTCAACAGGTCAACCAGGACCGCGGAGCCCACGGGCCAGTGACCCTGGCAGTGGCCCCAGGTCGGCCACGTGGGCAGCGGCGCCGTCTGGCCACCAGAGGAGCTCCGGCGAGCTCTTGAAATGGTGGCGCGGCTCGGATTTCGCCCACATGGCACGAGAAGGGGCGCGGTTGGTCCATTTCGAACGGGCGGTGAGTGCCGCGTCCAACGGTGGTGGTGGCATCGGCTGTCATGGCTGGAGTTGACACCGGCGACAACGTCGGGCGGCGGCTGCGTTCGGGTGTGGTGGCAAACGGTGATACGGCGCGCGCACGAGCTATCTAAGCTGCTAGGGAGGGCCTACTCGACGTGTCGAAGATGATGGGCACGAGCGCGGGGACGTTTGGTCGCCGGAACGGTGCCGGCGACGAGCACAAGTGGCGATGGGTTCAGGCACATTGAGAATGGCCGCTATGGCGCAAAATAGACTGCAGGGATACAGGGAGAGGGGGACGGAGCTCACAGCGAGCTTGTAGTGGTGCAGAGTGTGCTCGGGAAGGGCTTGCCAGAGCGAATCGACGACGGGCTAGCAGCGGCGATCCGAGGAAGAAGACGAGCGCGGACGGCGTTGTAGAGCTCCCCGAGCTCGAGCTTTATGTCGAGGAGGACGGGCTCGTCCCGGCGGGGCGCGTGGACACGACGGAGAGGTGCTGGCGGGGCTGTGGCCGCGGCTAAAGGTCGGCCATGGCGATGGTGGCGTTCGGGCGAGCAGGGGAGAGAGCATGGGGAGGGAGAGGGGCATGTGAGATCTAGCGAGGGCTAGGGTTTCGGGGGAGGGAGAGAGATGGCGTGGGGGGCGTTCTTATCCTCTCGCCGTCGGCGGCGAGCTGGTCCGGCGGTGACGGCACGGCCGGCGCTCTGTAGCGACCGCTCTGGTCGCTACAGAGGGAGGCGACGGTGGGGAGTGGGCTGGTGGGATTGGGCCTGTTGGGGCCGGCCCAGTGGGGAAGGGGTTTCCCCCCTTTTTTTCTTTTTCTTTCTTTTTTTGTTTTATTTTTGTTTTCCTTTTTCCAATTTCCTTTTCATTTATTTTTTTAGTCACCATTTGCTTTAGTAAAAATGTGGGACATGGTCCACAAAACAATATGCATTATTCCAAAGGTCCACAACAACTTTGGGGATTATTTGAAACTGTTTGTATTTTCAATTTGAATTTCAATTGATTTAAGAATACTTTTAGCTACTGTTATTAAAGGTGGGGACCACACTAGAATCTTGGTGATGTTGTTTTCCTTAACATTATTTATGTTGGAATATTTCACAAGCATGCAACATTTTATCTTTGATGTTTGAGGATTTAAATTTTTCACTTGAAACTATAGAGCATTTGAATGGAATTTTGAATTGGAATTTGAAGTTCCATCTTGATCATATTCCACTTAGCAAAATGATTAGTTGCTGACCATGCCATTACTGTAGCTTAATTACATCATCACTGTAGCACTGACACCAGGGTGTTACAACTCTCCCTACTAACAAGAATTCTCGTCCCGAGAATTAAGAAGTAGAAGGAAAGAGCCCGGGGTATTCTGCACGAAGATGATCTTCGCGTTCCCAAGTGGCTTCATCTTCAGAATGATTTGCCCACTGCACTTTGAAGAACTTGGTAATCTTCTGACGAGTCCGACGTTCGGTTTCATCAAGAATGCGGACTGGTTGTTCTTCGTAAGAAAGATCTTGTTGCAATTCAAGCATATCATGGTCCACTTCTCGGATAGGATCCTTGAAGCAGCGACGAAGCTGTGACACATGGAACACATCGTGAACCTGTGAAAGGTTTGGCGGTAGTTCCAATTGATATGCCACTTTTCGACGCCTTTCGAGAATAGTGAAAGGACCAATATATCGAGGAGCCAGCTTGCCCTTGATCCCGAAACGGCGTGTACCTCTCATTGGCGTGACTCGAAGATAAGCCTTTTCGCCAGGTTGATAGACCATATCCTTGTGATGACGGTCATACTGACTCTTCTGACGAGACTGAGCAGCCTTCAGATTTGCATGAATAATGCGGACTTGATCTTCGGCATGTTGGATAATATCCAGACCGATAAGTGTATGTTCCCCAGTTTCTGACCAATTCAGAGGAGTCCGACACCTATGTCCATATAATACTTCAAAAGGATCCATCTTCAGACTAGCTTGATAGCTATTGTTGTAGGAGAACTCAGCGTACGGGAGAGATTCCTCCCATTTCTTGCCAAAAGAAATGACACAATCTCGAAGCATGTCTTCGAGAATCTGATTGACTCTTTCAACTTGTCCCTGGGATTGAGGGTGAAAGGCGGTGCTGAAGGAAAAATGAGTTCCCATAGCTTCCTGGAAACTTGCCCAGAATCTTGAAGTGAATAAACTGCCATGGTCTGAACTAATCACCAATGGAATACCGTGGAGGGAAACAACTCTGGACATGTAAAGATCTGCTAGCTGACAAGTAGTAATAGTTTCCTTGACAGCCAGAAAATGTGCAACTTTGGACAGTCGGTCAATGACGACAAGAATAGCATCATTACCCTTCTATGACCTGGAAAACCCAGTGACGAAGTCCATTTCAACATGATCCCATTTCCATTCAGGAATAGAAATAGTTTGCAGAGTTCCAGCAGGCTTCTGATGTTCTGCTTTGATACGACGGCAAGTGTCGCATTTTGAAACATAGCGAGCAATGTCTTGTTTCATATTTGACCACCAGAACCTTTGACGGATGTCTCGATACATCTTGGTACTACCCGGATGAATAGACAACGGAGTATCATGAGCTTCTTTCAGTATTCTATCAGTCATATTCAGGTTTTCCCTTTTTGTTGGAACGAATAAGCGTCCCTTGAAGTACACAACACCATCACCAGCAACGGTGAAACATGAGGGTTTACCTTCTGACAGATAGTATTTAATCCTATCGACTTCATCGTCACATCCCTGCATTGTTTTAATACCGCCCACGAGATCTGGTTCAACAACCAGGTTACTCAAAGAACCCTGGTTAACAACACGAAGGTTCATCTTGCGGAACTCTTCAGGAGGGGGATTGAGGTAACCCTGAGGAACAATATGGAGGTTCAGCTTGCGAAATTCTTCTTGAAGAAGGGGGTGAACCTTGTGAACCTGAAGGTGGTTACAGTATGACTTGCGGCTCAAAGCATCAGCCATCACGTTAGCCTTGCCAGGGGTATAAGAAATTCCCACGTTGTAGTCTACTATGCGCTCCATCCATCTCTGTTAACGGAGATTCAAATCTGGCTGAGTAAACAAGTACTTCAGACTTTGGTTATCGGTGTAGATCTCGCATCGATTACCAACGAGGTATTGTCGCCACTCTTTCAGTGCATGAATTACTGTAGCAAGTTCAAGGTCATGAACTGGGTAGTTCTCTTCATGAGGACAAAATTGACGAGATGCATAAGCAACCACTTTGCGTTCTTGCATTAGGAAACAGCCTATTCCCTGACGCGAAGCGTCACAATAAATGACAAAGTCCTTACGGGTATCCGGAGGAGCAAGCACTCGAGCAGACGTCAATTTGTCCTTAAGTACCTGGAAGCTCTCCTGACATTTTTCTGTCCATTCATATTTAACGCCTTTGTGAAGCAGATTGGTTAAGGGCTTTGCAATCTTGGAGAAGTTCTCAACAAATCAACGGCAATAGCTGGCGAGACTGAGAAAACTTCTGAATTGCTTGACATTCTTCGGGGGAGTCAAGTCAATAATAGCCTGAACTCGTTCAGGGCTGACCGCAATACCATCCTTGGAGATCACATGACCAAGGTAGGTGACTTCGTCCATCCAGAACTCACACTTGGAATACTTGGCATATAGCTGATGTTCCCGAAGTCTTTCCTGTACAAGACGAAGATGTTCAGCATGCTCTTCCTTATTCTTGGAAAATATCAAATTATCATCCAGATAAACCACGACGAATTTTTCGAGGTAGTCCATGAAGATATAATTCATTAAACGAGAGAAGGTTGCTCGAGCATTAGTTAAACCAAAAGACATGACGATGTACTCGTATGAACCATAACGAGTAACAAATGCGATCTTCGAAATATCCTCTTCACGAACACGGATCTGATGGTAACCCAACCTCAAGTCAAGCTTAGAGAAAATTGAGGCACCAGCAAGTTGATCATACAAATCATTGATCCGAGGAAGTGGGTATTTGTTCTGAATTGTAGCTTGGTTGATTGGTCGATACCTGGACTAGACGGTTTGTCCCATCCTTCTTCTTAACAAAGAGAGAAGGTGCTCCCCAAGCAGAGGAACTTGGACAAATGAAACCCAGCCATAGCGAATTGTCAGTTTCTTGCTTAAGTTCAAGGAGTTCATGTGGTGGCATCTTATATGGACGCTTGGCTATAGGAGTGGTACCAGGTACCAAGTCAATGACAAACTTGACAACTCTAGCAGGGGGAATCCCTGGGAGTTCTTTCAGAAAAACATCTTGGAAATCCCGGACAACTAGAATGTTTTCAATCCCCTCAAGAGGTGACTCATTTAATGCATTCATGGCATATAGCCGGGCTTCAGCATCTCGAACAAGATGAGCATGGTAGCTGACTATCTCATTCGAAGGATGCCGAAGGTGGACAGTTTTGGTGGCACAAACGATGGAAGCAGTATGTGATTTCAACCAATCCATCCCCAAAATAAGGTCGATCTTGGAGGACTTCAATATAATGGGGGAAGCATGGAATTTCAGCCCTTCTATTTCGATGGGGACGTCATGACTAACTTTGGAGGTTTGGCATTGGCCAGCGGGGGTGTTTACCACTATTGGGACGTTCATCTCATCACACTTAATGTCATGCATGTATGCGAAATCTTCAGACATAAAAGAATGCGATGCTCCTGTATCAAATAATACAGAAGCTGGTACTGAGTTGATGAGAAGGGTACCCATCATAGTAGCAGGCTGGTCACATTGTTAACTTGAACACGTCCGTGAGCAGGCCTGGCATTGTTGTTGCGGGGCTAGTTGGAAGGCAGTGCAAGTTGATTCTGATTATGCCTGCATTCTCTAGCACAGTGTCCTAGACGACCACACTTGAAGCACAACCCATCCTTAGGACGAGAAGGGGGAGCAACAGCTCATGGTGGCGAAGCTGGAAGCCTCATCTGCCTGGTTGGGGGTGGAGGCAGACGAGGTGCAGCATAGGACGGCCTTGGAGCAGGAGCAGGTGCATGGTACATGTTGTGGGGAATCCAGATCTTGTGCTTCTGACTTGCTGAGTCCGACGATGAGCCCATGTCACGGTTGCGCTTGCTGCTGTCCTTGTAGTCCTGCATACCTGTTGTCACTATTATGGACTTGTTCACAAAGGTGGCAAAGTTGTCAAAGTCCTGAACAAGGAGGGCCAGTTTGATATCAGGGTGGAGGCCTTCACGGAACTTCTCCTGCCTGCAAGCATCAGTTGGAACGTCTTCTTTAGCATAGCGAGATAAGTCCAGAAATTCCCGCTGATAAGCATCCATAGTCTTGTTGCCCTGGACGAGATTGCGGAACTCGTGCTTCTTCTTATCCATCATTCCGTGAGGAATATGGCAAGCACGGAATGCAGCTTGGAAGTCTGGCCAGGTGATGATTGTTCCAACAGGCTGTGAGCGCCTATGACTGTCCCACCATTGAGAAGCGGGACCCTTCAGAAAGTACGAGGCAAAGGTGAAATAGCTAGCCTCTGGGGCGCCTGAAGATTCCAACTCATAAGTGATGTCACGGAGCCAGTCATCTGCGTCAAGCGGCTGAGTTGAGCTGTGGTAGATTGCAGGGTTGAGGCGCATGAAGTCTTGCAGAGTCATTGGGGCTGGCTGTTGATTCATGTTCGGCTTTGGGAATTGGTCCATAAGCCCTTGCATAAATTGGTGATTCAGTTCAAACTGTTGCATCATACCAGCCATGTATTCAGGGGGCGGTGGGTGGTCAGCCGCACCACGACCACGACTAGCTGGCCTAACCATTCTGTCGAAACAATTAACAATGGTATTTTAGCATTGGGCGTTGCAAAGACAGTCAGTTATTTATGAAGTAAATTTCTCCATGAAGGAAGTGCAATAGAAATGACATAGTAGTTCGAATTCAACACACAGATCCATACATAGGTCTATTACAAACCATAAGTCTGTTACAACATAGACGATAGGCCCGACATGAAATTAACCTAACAACTAGGTGGCACGCAGGCACGCGGTAGAGGGATACAACAACGGACATAGAGAAAAGCTACATCAACATTGGGGACAACGAAAGAACCCACGAAACTGCAGATGACCCTGAATGTTGAACCAGGTGGAAGGGTTCTGCATCCCGTGTAAACTCTGATGTATACGCTGCATACTGAGCAGGAGCGCAAGTCCACGTGCCGTAACACGACCTCGAACCTCAGGCCACTCAAGACCTAGAGGAAACGCAGTCCGAGGCAGGTAAAGGATGTTCTCCGGATGTATCCCCGTGGTGACTGCTGGCAACAAATGCGCTAAAGCCCGATAAAGATGATCATGGGTGGCGTACAACTCGACATTAAGAGCCCTGACAGTGCGATCCAATGCCTCAGTGTACTGAACCAGGACCTGTGGGTCATAACGACGACTCACGTAGGGGGTGCAGACAGCAGTGTAGGATCGGTCATTGTGCTGCCCTGCGAAAGGGGTCAAGATCTCAGCATCGGCGGCAGTATCAACTCCAGTAGGAACATAAGGAATGTATTTGTATGCCGTCTCCTCCAAACAAGAGTTCACTACACGGAGTCGAACAATAGCAGCATAAGCAGCATCCTGTACGGCCATCTCGACAGTCACTCCAACGCCACGGAAGGTGTGCAGCTCAGTGATGGAGAGGTCCTGTCGATCCCAGATAACCATCACATCCTCATACTATTCTTGGTTGAACTCACGATAGTCCTCGTAAACAGTGTACTCGGGGTACCAGCGATATCCCAGCTTCTTCAAGAGGTCGACCAGAAATGGTCGGGAACCCAGTCGTATCATGCGCGAAGGTCAGAAGGATGATCTGCCTACCGGGACGCATATGTAATAGGAAGATTTAAGATGTCAAATGACAGTGTGTGCATTATAATTTCAAAGGAAACAATTGTCGATGAAACAAATCTCTCGTGGACGTGATCACGAGAACCTAATTTTAGAGTTAACAATATCTTTAACCCGAAAGAGGAGAGAGATCAGAGCCCAGAGTATAGACGAGGAATAAAAGATCCTAATACCACCCGATTGAGACATGGGCCCGTAAGCCACACAACAATGTTAGTAAAAGTTTTTCAAGTACTAAACTCAACTTCGGCCAAGGAGTTGGAAAGGGGGATGCCTACAGGCGGTCGGCTCTGATACCAACTTGTGACGCCCCCAATTTCGTCTGTACGCTAATCATACATGCAATGCGTACGGCCAAGATTAGGGACTCACTGATCAATATCACAACACAACTGTAGACACAAAATAAAGTCATACAACTTCATAGTACAAGCCAGGGGCCTCGAGGGCTCGAATACAAAGCTCGACAAGCACGAATCAGCGAAAGCAAATAATATCTGAGTACAGACATAAGTTAAACAAGTTTTGCCTTCAGAAGGCTAGCACAAACGTAACAACGGATCGAAAGAGGCAAGGCCTCCTGCCTGGGAACCTCCTATCCTATTGCTGGCCGGGGGCCGCCTCCACGTAGTAGTAGGATCCTGCGATGGTGTAGTAGTCGTCTCCAGCGTACTCCATCTCCTGGGCTCCATCGTCTAAACGTAGAATCGCATCGAGGGGGAAAGAGAAAGCAAAGCAACGGTGAGTACTCATCCAAAGTACTCGCAAGACTGACATCAGAACTATGCTAAGTACGCGTCATTATCAAGGGGTGGGGGTTATATCTGGACTGACTGCAAAAAGCAAGATAGGGGAAGGCCTAGTCCTATCGAAGACTAGCATCTTCAGCATCTTGCAGCATTAGAAGAGATTAGACACGTAACCACTTATAAGCATATTATTGTAGCCATTTTATTAAGTAACCACACCTAGAGATTCTTCCTCGACTCCCTGCGAGGAAGCAATCCCGGAGCCACAATTCATTTACAGTAAAGCACAATTATAGTTGCATAAGGTCACGGTACAACTCCAAGTCGTCCTGTTACCATGGACATGACTATTCGAATAGATAATTTCTTCCCTGCAGGGGTGCACCGCATTTCCTGTTGGGGAACGTTGCATGGGAAACAAAAAAATTCCTACGCACACGCAGATCTACCATGGTGATGAGCACCTACGAGAGGGAGAGTGGATCTACATACCCTTGTAGATCGCTAAGCGGGAAGCGTTAAGAAACACGGTTGGTGTAGTCGAGCGTCTTCGCGATCCAAATCGCCATGCGTCCCGCGATCCAATCACGATCCGTCCCGCGATCCGATCACGATCCGTCCCACAAACTTGATCACGATCCGTCTCACGAACTTGATCACGATCCTTCCGATCTAGCACCGAACGGACGACACCTTTGCGTTCAGCACACGTACAGCTTGATGACGATCTCCACCGTCTTGATCCAGCAAGAAGGAGTGGAGAGGAAGAAGAGTTCTCCGGCAGCCTGACGGCGCTGCGGCGATGGTGGTGGAGTAATTTCGGCAGGGCTTCGCCTAAGCACTGCAGAAAACCGATCTAGAGGAGAAACTATGCACTGGAGGAACGGGTAGCACGTGGCTGAAATTCTAGTGCAAAACCCTAGAAATCCACCAGTATATATAGGAGGGAAGGAGGAGTAGAGGCAGACTTGGCCTCCAAGCCTTGGAGGCTTCGGCCGAAGTGGGAGGTGGAGGAGGACTCTCCTCCTCCAATCCTAGTAGGACTAGGATTGCTCCTTTTTGCCTTTTTTTCCACCTTTTCCTATTGGTTTTTTTCCTCTAGCCACATGGGCCTTGTGTGGGAGTTTCCACCAGCCCACTAAGCGCTGATATTCACTCTCCCACAGCCCATGAAGCCTCTTGGGTCGAAATACCCCTCCCGGAGGCCTCCCGATACACTACCGGCACTCCCGGTACACTACCGATGAGCCCGAAACTTTTCCGGCGACCAAAACAGGACTTCCTATATATGAATCTTTACCTCTGGACCATTCTAGAGCTCCTCATGACGTCCGGGATCTCATCCAAGACTCCGAACATACTTCGGTCACCACCATACATAACTCTATACTACCGAAACGTCACCAAACCTTAAGTGTGCAGACCCTGCGGGTTCGAGAACTATGTAGACATCGCCGAGACACCTCTACGATCAATAACCAATGGCGGTACCTGGATGTCCACATTGGTTCCTACATATTCTATGAAGATCTTTATTGGTCGAACCTCTGTGTTAAGGATTCAGTTAATCCCGTATGATGTTCTCTTTGTTCTTCGGTATGTTACTTGCCCGAGATTCGATCGTCGGTATCTCCATACCTAGTTCAACCTCGTTACTGGCAAGTCTCTTTACTCGTTCCGTAATACAAGATCCCGTAACTAACACTCAGTCACATTGCTTGCAAGGCTTATTGTGATGTTGTATTACCGAGTGGGCCCTGAGATACCTCTCCGTCACACGGAGTAACAAATCTCAGTCTTGATCCATGCCAACTCAACAGACACCCTCGGAGACACCTGTAGAGCACCTTTATAGTCACCCAGTTACATTGCGACGTTTGATACACACAAGGTACTCCTCCGATATCTGTGAGTTGCATGATCTCATGGTCATGGGAACATATACTTGACATGCAGAAAACAGTAGCAATAAACTGACACGATCATAAGCTACGTTTGTAGTTTGGGTCTTGTCCATCACATCATTCTGCTAATGATGTGATCCCGTTATCAAATGACATCTCATGTCCATGGCTAGGAAACCTTAACCATCTTTCGATCAACGAGCTAGTTCACTAGAGGATACTAGGGACATTGTGTTTGTCTATGTATCCACACATGTATCCATGTTTCCAATTAATACAATTATAGCATGGATAATAAACGATTATCATGAACAAGGAAATACAATAATAAACACTTTATTTATTGCCTCTAGGGCATATTTCCAACAGTCTCCCACTTGCACTAGAGTCAATAATCTAGTTCACATCACTATGTGATTTACATTGTGATGAATCGAACACCCATGCAGTTCTGGTGTTGATCATGTTTAGCCCTTGTAAGAGGTTTAGTCAACGGGTCTGCAACATTGAGATCCATGTGCACTTTGCAAATATTTATGTCTTTCTCCATAATGTAATCGCGGATGGAGTTGAAGCGTCGCTTTATGTGTCTAGTCCTCTTGTGAAACCTTGGTTCCTTGGCCAGAGCAATGGCACCAGTGTTGTCATAGAACAGATTCATTGGAGTTAGTGCACTGGGCACTACTCCAAGATCTGTCATGAACTGCTTCATCCAGACACCTTCCTTCGCCGCCTCCGAGGCTGCGATGTATTCCGCTTCGCACGTAGAATCAGCTACCACGCTTTTCTTGAAACTGCACCAGCTTACCGCTCCCCCGTTAAGAATAAATACATATCCGGTTTGCGACTTACAGTCGTCCGGATCAGTGTCAAAGCTTGCATCGACGTAACCCTTTACGACGAGCTCTTCATCACCTCCATAAACGAGAAACATTTCCTTAGTCCTTTTCAGGTACTTAAGGATATTCTTGACCGCTTGCCAGTGCTCCATTCCAGGATCACTTTGAAACCTTCTGGCCATACTTATGGAAAGGCTGACATTGGGTCTTGTGCACAGCATTGCATACATGATAGAGCCTATGGCTGAAGCATAGGGGATGACACTCATCTTTTCTCTATCTTCTGGAGTTACTGGGCATAAAGTCTTACTCAACTTCACACCTTGTAACACAGGCAAGAACCCCTTCTTGGACTGTTCCATTTTGAACTTCTTCAAAACTTTATCAAGGTATGTGCTCTATGAAAGTGCTATTAAGCGTCTCGATCTATCTCTATAGATCTTAATGCCTAATATGAAAGCAGCTTCTCCTACGTCCTTCATTGAAAAACTCTTGTTCAAATATTCCTTCACGCTTTCCAGCATTTCTATATTGTTTCCAATCAGCAGTATATCATCCACATATAATACTAGAAACTCTATAGAGCTCCCACTCACTTTCTTGTAAATACAAGCTTCTCCGTAAACTTGTATAAACTCAAACGCTTTGATCACCTCATCAAAGCGCGTATTCCAACTCCGAGATGCTTGCACCAGTCCATAAATGGATCGCTGGAGTTTGCAAACTTTGCCAGCAATATCTGGATCGACAAAACCTTTGGGTTGCAGCATATACAACTCTTCCTCAAGGAAACCGTTGAGGAACGCTGCTTTGACATCCATCTGCAAAATTTCATAGTCGAAATAAGCAGCTATTGCTAACATGATTCTGACAGACTTAAGCATCGCTACGGGTGAGAAAGTCTCATCGTAGTCAACTCCTTGAACTTGTGAAAAACCCTTTGCCACAAGTCGAGCTTTATAGACGATGACCTTACCGTTCGCATCTATCTTCTTCTTAAAGATCCATTTGTTCTGAATGGCCTTTCGCCCTTCAGGTAATACTTCCAAAGTCCATACTTTGTTTTCATACATGGATCCCATCTCGGATTTCATGGCCTCTAACCATTTCTCGGAATCTGGGCCCATCACTGCTCCTCCATAGCTCGTAGGTTCATTGTTGTCCAACAAGATAACCTCCAAGACAGGGTTGTCGTACCACTCAGGGGTAGTACGCGGCCTTGTCGACCTACGAGGTTGAATAGCAGCTTGATCCGAAGCTTCATGATCATCATCATTAACTTCCTCTTCTACCGTCGTAGGTTCCACAGAAACATCTTTCTGTGCTGCGCTACTTTCTGGTTGAAGTAAAGGTTCAATAACCTCATCAAGCTCTATTTTCCTCCCACTCAATTCTTTCGAGAGAAACTCTTTCTCAAGAAATGTTCCGTTCTTAGCGACAAACACTTTGCCTTCGGATCTGAGATAGAAAGTATACCTGACTGTCTCTTTTGGGTATCCTATGAAGACACATTTCTCCGCTTTGGGTTCCAGCTTTTCAGGCTGAAGCTTTTTGACATAAGCATCACATCCCCAAACTTTAAGAAACAACAACTTTGGCTTCTTGCCAAACCACAGTTCATATGGCGTTGTCTCAACGGATTTTGATGGTGCCCTATTTAAAGTGAATGCAACTGTCTCTAATGCATAACCCCAAAACGATAGTGGCAAATCAGCAAGAGACATCATAGAACGCACCATATCTAATAAGGTTCGATTATGATGTTCGGATACACCATTACGCTGTGGTGTTCCGGGCGGTGTCAATTGTGAAACAATTCCACATTGTCTTAAGTGACTGCCGAAATCATAACTCAGATATTCACCTCGATCAAATCGCAGGAACTTAATCTTCTTGTTATGATGATTCTCAACTCCACTCTGAAATTGCTTGAACTTTTCAAACGTTTCAGACTTGTGTTTCATCAAGTAAATATACCCATATCTACTTAAGTCATTAGTGAAGGTGAGAAAATAACGATATCCAGCACGCGCTGTAATATTCATTGGACCGCACACATCAGTATGTATGATTTCCATTAAGTCACTTGCCCGTTCCATTGTTCCAGAGAACGACGTTTTAGTCATCTTGCCCATGAGGCATGGTTCACATGTGTCAAGTGATTCAAAATCAAGTGACTCCAAAAGTCCATCAGCATGGAGCTTCCTCATGCGTTTTACACCAATATGACCTAAATGGCAGTGCCACAAGAAAGTGGTACTATCATTATCAACTCTACATCTTTTGGCATCAATGTTATGAACATGTGTATCATCACTATCAAGATTCAATATGAATAAACCCCTCACATTGGGTGCATGACCATAAAAGATATTACTCATATAAATAGAACAACCTTTATTCTCTTATTTAAATGAGTAACCGTCTCGCAATAAACAAGATTCAGATATAATGCTCATGCTTAACGCAGGCACTAAATAACAATTATTCAGGTTCATCACTAATCCCAATGGTAATAGAAGAGAGAGCGTGCCGACGGTGATCACATCAACCTTGGAACCATTTCCCACGCGCATCGTCACTTCGTACTTTGCCATCCTTCGTTTATTCCGTAGTTCCTGCTTTGACTTGCAAATGTGAGCAACCGAACCGGTATCAAATACCCAGGCACTACTATGAGAGCTAGTAAGGTACACATCAATAACATGTATATCATATATACCTTTTTTGCCATTGGCCGCCTTCTTGTCAGCCAGGTACTTGGGGCGGTTCCACTTCCAGTGACCAGTTCCCTTGCAATGAAAGCACTCAGTTTCTGGCTTGGCTCCATGCTTGGGCTTCTTTGCAGGAGTAGCAACTGCTTTGCCATCCTTCTTGGTTTTACCCTTCTTGCCCTTGCCCTTGACTTTGCCATTTTTCTTGAAACTAGTGGTTTTATTGACCATCAACACTTGATGTTCTTTCTGGATTTCAGACTCAGCGACTTTTAGCATCGCAAATAGCTCGGCGACTGACTTGTTCATCCCGTGCATGTTATAGTTCATCACAAAGCTCTTGTAACTAGGTGGCAGTGATTGAAGAACTCTGTCAGTGATCGCCTCTGGCGGAAGGGCAATTCCCAACTCCGCTAGACGAGTTGAATACCCAGACATTCTGAGTATATGTTCACTGATAGACCCGTTCTCCTCCATCTTGCAAGCATAGAACTTATCGGAGGTTTCATACCTCTCGATCCGGGCGTTCTTCTGAAAGATAAACTTCAACTCCTGGAACGTCTCATATGCTCCATGACATTCAAAATGTCTTTGAAGTCCCGGTTCTAAGCCATACAATATTGCACACTGAACTATTGAGTAATCTCCAGTACGTGCCTCCCAAGCATTCTTAACGTCTTCGGAGGTCATGTCTTCTGGTTGGTCACCAAGCGGTGCATCAAGGACATATGATTTCTGGGAATCCGTGAGGATAATCCTCAGATTATGGGCCCAGTCAACAAAGTTACTTCCATCATCTTTCAATTTAGCTTTCTCTAGGAACGCATTAAAATTCAGGGGTGCTACTGCGTGAGCCATTGATCTACAACATAAATATGCAAAGTTCACTTAGACTATTGTTCAAGATAATGAGTTTAGTTAATCAAATTACTAAAGCTCCCACTCGAATTGACATCCCTCAGGTCATCTGAGTGTCACATGATCCAAATCCACCAACTCAAGTCCGATCATCACGTGAGTTGAGGTGGCTTCAATGGTGAACCCCATTATGTTGATCATATCTACTATATGACTCATGTTCAACCTTTCGGTCTCTTGTGTTCCGAGGCCATGTCTGTACATGCTAGGCTCGTCAAGTTTAACCCGAGTGTTCTGCGCGTGCAACACTGGCTTGTACCTGTTGTATGTGAACGTAGAGTCTATCACACCCGATCATCACGTGGTGTCTCAACACGATGAACTTTCGCAACGGTGCACACTCGGGGAGAACACAATTTTATCTTGAAATTTAAGTGAGGGATCACCTTATAATGCTACCGTCGTACTAAGCAAAACAAGGTGCATAAAAGGATTAACATCACATGCAATTCATGAGTGACATGATATGGCCATGAACTTGTGCTTTAGATCTCCATCTTGAATGGCATGATCTTCATCGTCATCGGCACGACACCATGATCTCCATCATCTTGATGTCCATCAACGTGTCACCATCGAGGTTGTCATGCCCTGCATGCTTCTACCACTATTGCTACCGTTTAGCGATAAAGTAAAGCATTACATAGCGCTTAATGATTGACACGTAGGTCATACAATAATTAAAGACAACCCTATGGCTCCTGCCGGTTGCCGTACTCATTGACATGCAAGTCGTGAAATTCTATACATCACATGATCATCTCATACATCACATATATCACATCATGTAATTGGCCATATCACATCACAACATACCCTGCAAAGACAAGTTAGACGTTCTCTAATTGTTGTTGCATGTTTTACGTGGCTGCTATGGGTTTCTAGCAAGAACGATTCTCACCTACGCATAAACCACAACGGTGATACATAATTTGCTTTTCAACCTTCTCAAGGACTGTCTTTGTCGAATCCGATCCAACTAAAGTGAGAGAAACTGCCACCCGCAAGCCATCTAGGCAACAAGTTGCGTCGAGGGAACCGGTCTCTCGTAAGCGTACGAGTAATGTTGGTCCGGGCCGCTTCATCTCACAATACCGCTGAACCAAAATCCGACCAAGGGAGGAAGCAATCTAAGCATCAACGCCCACAAACCTTTTGTGTTCTACTCGAGATCTCATCAACACATAGACCTAGCTCTGATACCACTGTTGGGGACGTTGCATGGGAAACAAAAAATTTCCTACGCACACGCAGATCTATCCATGGTGCCGAGCACCTACGAGAGGGAGAGTGGATCTACATACCCTTGTAGATCGCTAAGCGGGAAGCGTTAAGAAACGCGGTTGGTGTGGTCGAACGTCTTCGCGATCCAAATCGCCGTGTGTCCCACGATCCAATCACGACCCGTCCCGCGATCCAATCACGATCCGTCCCGCGATCCGATCACGATCCGTCCCACGAACTTGATCACGATTCGTCTCATGAACTTGATCACGATCCTTCCGATCTAGCACCGAACGGCCGGCACCTCCGCGTTCAGCACACGTACAGCTTGATGACGATCTCCACCGTCTTGATCCAGCAAGAAGGAGTGGAGAGTAAGAAGAGTTCTCTAGCAGCCTAACGGCGCTCCGACGATGGTGGTGGAGCAATTCCGGCAAGGCTCCGCCTAAGCACTGCAGAAAACCGATCTAGAGGAGAAACTATGCACTGGAGGAACGGGTAGCACGTGACTGAAATTCTAGTGCAAAACCCTAAAAATCCACCAGTATATATAGGAGGGAAGGAGGAGGAGAGGCAGCCCTGGCCTCCAAGCCTTGGATGCTTCGGCCGAAGTGGGAGGTGGAGGAGGACTCTCCTCCTCCAATCCTAGTAGGACTAGGATTGCTCCTTTTTGCCATTTTTCCGCCTTTTCCTATTGGGTTTTTTCCTCCAGCCACATGGGCCTTGTGTGGGAGTTTCCACCAGCTCACTAAGGGATGATATTCACTCTCCCACAGCCCATGAAGCCTCTTGGGTCGAAATACCCCTCCCGGAGGCCTCCCGGTACACTATCGATGAGCCCGAAACTTTTCCGGCGACCAAAACGGGACTTCCTATATATGAATATTTACCTCCGGACCATTATGGAGCTCCTCGTGACGTACAGGATCTCATCCGGGACTCCAAACAAACTTCCGTCACCACCATACATAACTCTATACTACCAAAACGTCACCAAACCTTAAGTGTGCAGACCCTGCGGGTTCGAGAACTATGTAGACATGGCCGAGACACCTCTACGGTCAATAACCAATGGCGGTACCTGGATGTCCACATTGGTTCCTACATATTCTATGAAGATCTTTATCGGTCGAACCTCTATGTCAAGGATTCAGTTAATCCCGTATGATGTTCTCTTTGTTCTTCGGTATGTTACTTGCCCAAGATTCGATCGTCGGTATCTCCATACCTAGTTCAACCTCGTTACTGGCAAGTCTCTTTACTCGTTCCGTAATATGAGATCCCGTAACTAACACTTAGTCACATTGCTTGCAAGGCTTATTGTGATGTTGTATTACCGAGTGGGCCCTGAGATACCTCTCCGTCACACGGAGTAAAAAATCTCAGTCTTGATCCATGCCAACTCAACAGACACCCTCGGAGACACCTGTAGAGCACCTTTATAGTCACCCAGTTACGTTGCGACGTTTGATACACACAAGGTACTCTTCCGATATCTGTGAGTTGCATGATCTCATGGTCATGGGAACATATACTTGACATGCAGAAAACAGTAGCAATAAACTGACACGATCATAAGCTACGTTTGTAGTTTGGGTCTTGTCCATCACATCATTCTCCTAATGATGTGATCCCGTTATCAAATGACATCTCATGTCCATGGCTAGGAAACCTTAACCATCTTTCGATCAACGAGCTAGTTCACTAGAGGATACTAGGGACATTGTGTTTGTCTATGTATCCACACATGTATCCATGTTTCCAATTAATACAATTATAGCATGGATAATAAACGATTATCATGAACAAGGAAATACAATAATAAACACTTTATTTATTGCCTCTAGGGCATATTTCCAACAGTCTCCCACTTGCACTAGAGTCAATAATCTAGTTCACATCACTATGTGATTTACATTGTAATGAATCGAACACCCATGCAGTTCTGGTGTTGATCATGTTTAGCCCTTGGAAGAGGTTTAGTCAACGGGTCTGCAACATTCAGATCCGTGTGCACTTTGCAAATATTTATGTGTTTCTCCATGATGTAATCGTGGATGGAGTTGAAGCATCACTTTATGTGTTTGGTCCTCTTGTGAAACCTTGGTTCCTTGGCCAGAGCAATGGCACCAGTGTTGTGGATTCGTGGGATTTTTCTGATCAACTTTCATATATAAATTATTTTCATATGAGCTACGGTTTAAAAGATATGATTTTCTAAAGTTTTTATTAATTTCTGGAACAAATTATTATTTATTTGAAAAATCCTTAATGACATCATGCTGTCATCAGCACTGCATCAGCAGTCAACAACCTCAACAGACTGGTCAAACCGACAGGTGGGGCCCTCTTGTCATAGTCTCAATGGCTAACCAGGATTATTAAATTAAACTAAACAAGATTAATTAAAATTGGGGCCCATATGAGAGTGACTAATTAGACAATTTAATTAGTTTAATTAATCAATTCACTAACTAAACACCTGACAGGGTGAGGCCCAAATGTCATAGACACTAGGGTAGGGGCCCCACATGTGAGTGGCACACAGGTGCCCAGTCAGCACGGTTGACCTAGTCTACAGGTCAACCAGGACCATGGGGCCCATGGGTCAGTGACCCTGGAGTGGCCCCAGGTCGGCCACGTGGTCGGCGGCGCCGTCCGGCCACCGGAGGAGCTCCGGCGAGCTCCCAAAATGGTGGCGCGGCTCGGGTTTCGCCCACAGGGCACGAGAAGGGGCGCGGTTGGTCCCATTCGAACGGGCGGTGAGCGCCACGTCCAACGGTGGTGGTGGCGTCGGCTGTCGTGGCCGGAGTTGACGCCGGCGACGACGTCGGGCGGCGGCTGCGTTCGAGCGTGGTGGCAAACGGTGATATGGCGCGCGCACAAGCTATCTAAGCTGCTAGGGAGGGCCTACTCGACGTGGCGAAGATGATGGGCACGAGCGCGGGGACGTTTGGTCGCCGGAACGGCGCCGGCGACGAGCATAGGTGGCAGTGGGTTCGGGCACGTTGAGAATGGCCGCTACGATGTGAGAAAGACCGCAGGGATACAGGGAGAGGGGGCGGAGCTCACAGCGAGCCTGTAGTGGTGCAGAGTGTGCTCGGGGAGGGCTTGCCGGAGCGAATCAACGACGGCAAGCGGCGGGGATCCGAGGAAGAAGACGAGCGCGGACGGCGTTGCAGAGCTCCCCGAGCTCGAGCTTGAGGTCGAGGAGGACGAGCTCGTCGCGGCGGGGCTCGTGGACGCGACGGAGAGGCGTGGGTGTGGCTGTGGCCGTGGCTACCCGTCGGCCATGGCGACGGTGGCGTTCGAGCGAACGGGGGAGAGAGCGTGGGGAGGGAGAGGGGTAGGTGAGTTCTAGCAGGGGCTAGGGTTTCGGGGAGGGAGAGAGAGGCCGTGGGGGCGTTCTTATCCTCTCGCCGTCGGCGGCAAGTTGGTCCGGCGGCGATGGCGCGGCCGGCGTCTGGTCGCTACAGAGGGAGGCGACGATGGGGAGTGGGCTGGTGGGGTTGGGCCTGTTGGGGCCGGCCCATTGGGGAAGGGGGTTTCCCCCTTTTTTCTTTTTCTTTTTTTTTCTTTATTTCTATTTGCCTTTTTCCTTTTCGTTTATTTTTTTAGTCACCATTTGCTTTAGTAAAAATGTGGGACATGGTCCACAAAACAATATGCATTATTCCAAAGGTCCACAACAACTTTGGGAATTATTTGAAACCGTTTGTATTTTCAATTTGAATTTCAATTGATTTAAGAATACTTTTAGCTACTGTTATTAAAGGTGGGGGCCACACTAGAATCTTGGTGATGTTGTTTTCCTTAACATTATTTATTTTGTAATATTTCACAAGCATGCAACATTTTATCTTTGATGTTTGAGGATTTAAATTTGTCACTTGAAACTATAGAGCATTTGAATGGAATTTTGAATTGGAATTTGAAGTTTCATCTTGATCATATTCCACTTAGCAAAATGATTAGTTACTGACCATGTCATTACTGTAGCTTAATTATATCATCATTGTAACACTGACACGAGGGTGTTACACCCATCAAATCACTTTGAGTGAGTTGTGAGACCTGTTTTGTACTCCATATATATAGTTCCTAATACGTATTTCAATATTTACAAGGTTATTAATATATGAAATGTATGATATAAAATTATGTTATTGAAAATTTCTTTCAAATACGAACACCGCGATATACTTTCTGTAGCATCCACGTCATATCTGAGGGTCGAGTTTGTATGGTTCAGAGTAAGGAGCAGAACTGATTCAATCAGTTGGTGTGGGCCCAAAAAATGAGAAGTTTTTTGTTATAGCATACATTTAAAATATGATCAGTGCAACATTTTTTTATTTGTTTTTCACAATTCTTGTTTTTTGAATAATTTAGGTTGCTTACCACATATGTCATGTGGTTTGTTTTTTACAACTTGGTGAACTGAAAACCTTTAGTAAACGACCATGAAAACTGCACTGTGGAAACGTTGTCACAAATGCACATGTGCACCTTGAACTAGAACAACTTTGGCTACTGTCAGAAATCTCGTGTCACTCAAATACGTAAAATTGCAGATGGACGGGAACCTGCTTTAACACATCCGACGCACAACCCCTGCTTCGAGCCACTGTCGGCGGCCAAGAGTTCCATAGTTGTATAAGACCATTGGGCATGACGAATGGCCTCAGAGTACGCTCCATCACCATTGTTCACATGTGCACCAAGCGAGGACCTCAAGTTTTACAAAGCTGAAACATCCTTTTCCAGGTATTTAGTCGCCGTCTCTGAAGAATCCTTTCTCGGAGAAACGTCTGAAGAATCAAAGTGCATGACCCCTGTACGATTGGTTCGTCACTGGTGATGTAATGCGCATACATTTATTTATATTTATATTGTATGTACTTTCTTTCTGTTGACGTCGCTACCTGATCAGGAAAAATAGTGGAAGCTAAACAAAAAGCGATGGTACGAAGTCCTGAAGGAAGTTCAAACTTCGTTCTGAGCGTCGCTTTCTCTAGGAAGTTCAAACTTCGTTCTCGGAGTGTTTGACCCTGAAGGCCTGGCCTGCTCAGCATCGAGTAACTGTGGTTTGATTGATCGTTTAGTACTGTTTATTAGGCCAACTCAGCGCGTGATCCCATTCGGTCTAGTGCTTCCGTTTGGGGTTAAACGAACGAATAGCATGGCCAAACGTGCTGCCCCAAACGGATAAATGTCTTTTTTCGTCTATTTTCGATCAATTCCCGACCCAAACTTGCGTCGCGTTTGAGGTGAAACGGACAGCGCGCGGACGGGCGGAACGCACGCCCTTGTCCTCCCCAGGCCCGCCTGTCAGGGTCTCTACCGATTCATCCACCCCCAAGCTCCTCTCCGCCTAACCCCGCTTCCGGTGCCGCCACTATTATCCGTCCGCCTCCTGGCTGCTCGCCCCCCGGCCGTCCATACCAAACCACGTCCCATCATGGCCGTCACCACGCCCACGCTTTGGTAGGAGTTTTGGCCGTCGTTCGGAGGAGTTTTGGCCGTCGTCGTCGGATCCGGTCGTAGAGGGGATACGACCGCCGACAACGCCCATCGGCAACGGCAGCTTACGTCGGGGGTGCTATAGAGCGACCTATAGCCGGCCACCATCCGCCCCCGCTGCCTCGAGGTGATTCGCGGCCTCTTCGCCACCACGACTGCAAGGTGTTTGACACCTTGTTCATAAAGGTATGGACAATGGAGATGAACTTTGCTTCAACCACTTCATTTATTCATCGGATGATTCATCCTCGGATGACGAAGAAATTATGATGGCTACACTGGTCGTTCATGACCACATTCAAAGGCAGCAGCCTCGGTACAGGGGTCAGTGCATGGATGTGTGCCCAACCTGAATCGCCACAGAGAGAGGGCACGCCTTGCTCTGTGATGATTACTTTGAAAATACTGCACTCTTCAAACCGGAGAAATTCCGTTGCCGTTTTCGTATGTCAAGTCATGTGTTCAATCGCATCCGTGAGGGAGTGGTTATGCATGACCCATTTTTGAGTGCAAAAAGGACGCCCTTAGCAAGCTTGGATTCTCCTCTTATCAGAAATGCACCGCCGCCATTCGCATGCTTGCATATAAAATTCCAGACGATCTTGTGGATGAATACGTGCGCATGAGTGAGTCCACATGTCTTCTGTCAAGGACAACTTCTGCAAGCCCGTGGTAACTGTGTTTGGCCTCGAGTACTTGAGGCAGCCAAATGCCGCTGACACGGAAAGACTGTTGGTGATCAACGTCGATAGAGGCTTTTCAGGAATGCTTGGCAACATAGATTGTATGCGCTGGGAGTAGAAAAATTATCCATTTGCTTGGCAGGGCCAGTTCAAGGGGCATGTGAAAGCATGCACTGTCATATTAGAAGCGGTGGCTTTGCAAGATCTTTGGATATGACATTCTTTCTTCGGCATGGCTGATTTTCACAATGATATCAACGTGCTGCAGCGTTCCCCAGTGTTCGCCAGGCTTGCAGAAGGCCACTCCCTACCTGTCAACTTTGAGATCGATGGCCACCACTACACCAAGGGATACTACCTGGCTGATGGTATATATCCTCAGTGGTCAACTTTTGTGAAGACAATCTCAAATTCTCATGGAGAGAAGAGAAAGAGATTTGCCCAAATGCAAGAGAGTGCTAGAAAGGGTGTGGAGCGTGCTTTTGGTGTGCTTCAATCCCGATGGGGTATCGTTCGAAACCCTGGACTGACATGGGATGAAGGAAAGTTTTGGGAGGTGATGACTGCTTGTGTGATCATGCACAACATGATCGTCGAGGACGAGCGTGATGACTTCATTTTCAACCAAGGATTTGATTTTCAAGATAACAAGGTTAAGCCCCTGCATCAAGAACTGGCCATGTTTCAGCAGTTTACCCAATTCCATCATGAAATCCGTGATTGGCACACTCATTTGGAGCTTCAAAATGACTTGGTTGAACACACGTGGGATCACATTGGAAACCAATAGATGTATTGGTTAATTATCTTTATTCAAGACAATTTCAATTTGGTTGTAAAACTATTTCATTCGAGACAATTTTGATTGGATTGAACTATTTTTATTCGAGACAATTGATATTCGAACGTGCAAATTTGTTTAAATATTAAGATAAACATGAATACATGGACACATTAGCCGTGGCGGACAGGATGCCGTCGAAGGATGTGTCCGCGTGTTGGACGCACGGTCACCGCATTCCAGGACAGATCCGAATACGACCTCATTGTCCGCATCAAACGAATAAAATCCGAGTCAAACGGACGTTCGGATGGAATCGCGCGTTGAAGTTGGTCTTACTACTGCTATCTCGCCGACGGAGATGGTACGATTATTCTCGCAGATTTTTCGAACGTGGGGTTGTGGCCGTGCGAGGCAGAAAGGTATGGGGTAAAAAGGCATCGACGATGGCTACATGAGCAGCGGGGACGATGTGATCCTGCGCGGAAGAGACGGGGGAACACGGCGGCAGCTGGCGACGCCGACTGAAATTGGCACTGGCAGTAGATCCTTTGATGCCCGGGTACATTCCATGGATTTGCATTGCGTGATTGTGTGATGTGATGTCCACACGGCTGGGTGCCCCTGAGCTGTAGGAGCAGTTTTGGAATTTTGCTGGTCATGTTCCCGGATGGATGATCCGGAGCGTCGTTGAGGTAGAACATAGAGCGGCGAACGAAAGAGACTCGCCGTCTCTTTGTTGTGGGAATGAGATGATCTTGAAAAGAAAAGAAAACGATATGCTTCTTTTACTAGTTACATTTTCTTCATTTAACTTCAATTACAACTTCCTCGCAAAAGAAAAACTTCAATTAATACTGCGAAAGAAGTCGCTCGATTATTCCAAATACAAGGCACTAGCCACACACAAATAACGAGAGCAAATATATTTAGGGCACGATGGTGCGGAACTCCGGCGGCAACAACTTTATCGCACCATCGGCAAATCCGGAATGGAGAGGATAGAGGGTTCCTTGAGGGTTGAATTCTATTTTCTTCTTTTCTTCTGAGGATTTCTTGCAATGTTGATGTTTGACTAACACAGTCACAACTTATCCACAAAAGAAAAGAAGAAAACGAACCAACGTTATAACCGTTTGATTTATGCAGAGTCGGAAATTAGAGCATTTTTATTTTTTATTTTTCCATCTTTTTGGTGCGCATTTTACATGTTTGCTTTGTACTTCACGCAATGACACTTCCATGGTGGTGCATGCTCTGTCGCACGCAACTACAGCTGCACTTCCTCATCGCCCACATGTAACTATAATTGTTGACGGCATGTTGCACACGGGTTTGCAATCACGTCCTCATTGATTTTGTGAAAAAGAAAGAAATAAGAAACAAAAGGAAAAAAACATCGAGTGTGCGCTCCTGACAGAACTCGAGGAAGATACCCTAGTATTTTTCCTTCAATTGTAAAAAACCCGAAACAAGCGTTGTTGGAATAGTAACAATCACTCATCATAGTAGTTGTGGATGTCAACTGAGTAAGATTTAGCAAAATCTCAATTGATTGAGTTCTAGGCACATCCTAAACAAAAATTAATTGCAAGTCAATTTTGTCCTAGTCATTGTAGTGACGTCTAATGGCCGTGATCCCTTCTTTCTCCTTCAGCTCAACCTATTGTTCTTCTTACAACCACCCGGCCCGAGCCACCGCTCGGGTAATCCATCTAAACTCCTCATCTTCGATGCCAGAGGCTACCCAAACACCCTGCACCTGCACCCGTAAAGACTTACCAACAATTTTTCTAAGCTACCGGTTGGCCTCGAGGCTTCACGCATGCATCCCTTTCTTGTTTGCAAAATCAAGTTACACAAATCGACTTACCAATAGCAAACGCAAAAAATAATCATGTAAAAATACAAAATCAGCATATGTCCAACATAAGTTTTTCCTTTACAAAAATCATTCTAGAAATCTCATTAGTTCAATGCATCGTGGTGTGGAAGGACCCTATCTTTTTTTTCTATTAAGGGGAAATGTTGGAATTTTTTCTTTTTGCCTGCCGCATTGCAAGCCCACCACTCTTACCTGCGCGTCGAACGCCCATGGTTCATGGTCCAGGATAGTGCACCTATCCATCTACTCAGGGCACGGGCCATCAGCTGGCGCAGCTAGGGATGAAAACAGAGCAAAAAACGGTCGAAAATGGATGCTGCCACATTTGTTTTCATATTTTTTTACGAAAGCGAAAACAAATACAGAGACCCTCGAAACAAATATAGAAATGAATACTAATGGAAATGAAAATGAAGGTCATTTGGCACGGACATGGAGAGGGAAGCGATTGTTCATCGGAACTAAAGACCCCTTGAACTATAGGAAAAAAACAAGGAAGCCAACAAAGTTGTTCAATTGATAAGGTGATTACTAAATATTATGATATATCAACGCGATATAATATGATATTTCAACAACGGATGTGTTCTCGCTTAGGAATTTGGGATTGTGTGCTGCCATGCTTGACGTAGTAGTAGTACTATAAAAGTTGGGTCATCTAGGCCATTCTGTTCATCGCGCTCATCACGCGCAGGGCCCATTTGTGTATTCATTAGGCTACAAAAAGGTACGTGCTCATGTTTGAAACGGAAAGTTTCATATTATTGGAAACGAAACATTCCATTTCCACACCTATTTCACAGGAAAACATCGTTCCATTTTCGCATAAAAAACGTTCATTTTTATTTCCACTTCCATTTTTTTTCTCCGTTTTCATTTTTCGACCGGAAAAGCGGAAAGTTTCCGCTCCATTTTCATCCCTAGCCACGACTATACGATGATTGAGTGTGAGACCGAGCGCATGCTCACGTGAGGGTTCGCTACTAACGGGTTGGCCCAAGTAGCTTTGAGGTAAGTTTGTTTTCTCCTCTGTTTTTTTATTCATTCTTTTTTTTCTAGTTTGTTTATATACATTCTTATATATCAGGAACAACTGTTTTCACAGAAGTTTAACATTTTTATTAAACACGACTAACATTGCTTTAAATATTTATTATATCTACTATTTCTTATACATATTTATATTTTCTTATAGATCAGAAAGATGTTTTTATACACGTTTAAGATTTTCTAAAATACACACTAGCATGCTTTTATAATCTCACGTACAAATTTTTTGAACAATGGTTTTTTTCTTAATTCTATCAACATTTTGTAAAATTAACCTATAATGTTTTGATGTTGCATTAATACTTCTAAAATTCAAAGTTTATTATTTTTAAATCAGATTTATATTTCTGAAATACTTATATTTAGAATATTTTTCAGACAACCTGTATGAAAAAAGTATACATCAAAACTTATATTTGGAAAAAACTGTTAATTTTTTATTTGGAAAATGTAAACGTGTATTATAAAATGGTCTAGGTATAATGTTCAACGTCTAAGAAAAATGTAGACATCAAAAATTATATTTAAAAAATGTGTATTTTCATTTTTAAAAATTTAAGTAAAAATGTTCCTAATGTATAAGAAAAATAAAGTGTGTTCTATAAAGATTAGACATGTGTTAAAAAGGAAAACAAAAAAATCTGTTTGGAAATACCAAGAACGAAAATAAAAACAATTGAAAACATTAAATAAAAGGCACATTTGAAAATAAAAAAGAAAACCCTATGAAAACCGATGAAAGACATAAAGAAAAACAGAGAAAACAAAAAGAAAAACTGAAAACCGATGATAAACATAAAGAAAACACATAGAAAAATAAAAGAAAAAACAATAAAATCAAATAAAACCAATAAAAACCATAAGGAAGAAACGATAAGAAAACAAAAAAAACCAAACCAGTCCAGTCAGTTTGCAGCGGAGCAAGAGAAAAAACCATGGGAGCGCGAACGCAGTGACGGGGAGAGGGACAAATTGGCTAATGGGCTGGCTCATACTTGAGGGCGCCCGCGCTCGGTGCTGATCTTTCGTCACCTCGCCCTTTCCTTTCCGTGCTCCAACCGTTGATGACCTCGCCTCGAGCCCATACTCGCCAGCTCCTATCCCGGACCACAGCCCGCTTTACGTACGAAACGAACCAAGACAAATTGCTAAGTACGCCTTATTTTTTGTCGAGAAGAAGATGGGCAATGTATAATGGTGGCATATGAAAACATATGCCCCATGATAAAAAATAATTTGAGGCATTTATATTGTTTTTTTGCCTAATGCAAGCTATCACAAGTGGGCCTCATCAAAAAAATAAAAAATAAAGACTACACATACATCTTTACTTTCCACTCTACTTTTTCAGGTTTTTATAGTGAACCACACTTTTTCTCTCCAAGCACCTGCCTCCTGTAAAGGATCTTACTTCCTCATCCGAATCTATTATTTCTAACATCCGATCCTACATGACGTACAAGTCATCATCCGGAGGTTATGCATTGACTATGCCCTAAGTACATGCAATACAGTTTTCTTAAGGAGAAATCTAAGTACAGTGTTGTGTTGCTGATGAACGAACGATCAGCTCCACCTCACGCTGAGGCAGTTTCAAACGAAACACAATCCTTGTAAACATGACACGGCGACACAAAACGCTCCGCCCCCAGCAGACCGCAACGCAGCGCAGCCTGGCACAACGACACACACATACACTACCACATACTCCAGTCCAAGCCACGCACAATGCACCAGCACACGAGTGCAAGCCTCTACGCTTGACCACTTCAAACATCCATCGTCATCTAAGAGACACACCAGCGGAAGGGCAACCACTGCTTGAGATCTCCCTCCCAAGTCACAAAAGCAGTGACCTGTCACGAACCATCTCTGCATTTCATCACCTTCCATCCAGAAATGGCAGAGGATACGGTTCAGACGCACGACTCGTTGGCCTGCTGGAACCGCTCGGCCTGGGCGGCTGCGGCGTCCTCGGAGACGAGCGCCTCCAGCAGCAGCGCCTTCACCTCCCAGGAGTTGAAGGGGAAGCCCGTCCTCGTGTAGGCGTTGACGAGCGCCGCGCTGCCATGCTTCACCAGCTTCACGAACGGGCTGCCCACATCGTCGGTCCTCATCGTCGCCTCCAGCAGGGTGAGCCGCGGCCCGTACTTGTCCATGGACCTCGACCCGAACACCTTCGACACCGCCGCTTCCTGGGGCACGATGTTCGGCCATTGCTCCGCCCCACTGCTCCAGAACCTGCATGCAGAGTTCCACATGAAACAGCTCATTGCAATGTTAACACTCAGCTCGAAATACTTTTTCAGAAGAAGGCATTCCACATGTTATGCGATGATTTTTAGGCATCATATTTCTTTCCCTACCAAAAAAAAGGGGCTTGCGTTGGCTCATAAGCTACGATAGCATGCACACTTAGCAGAGAATGCCCCACAGTGCACGAAGGCCACTCACATTGACCCACAAGAGCACAGTTTGAACAAAGCAGCGCGTGGGGAGGACCAAACCGATTTGCATCAACGCAATGAATGAAACGGACGTGACTTGTCTTGAACTCTTTGATGTTCACAAGACTGGAACCAGGGCAGTTAAGATACGCACTTACTAGTTTGTTGATTGAGTACTACTATGTGCATTTACGCAGAAGTAAGCTCAATATTCAGATAAAATTGCCATGTATTCAAATATACAATCACTTCTTAACTAGTTTTCCCTGCTACCTAGGCCATTCCCTACGGGTACAGCTAGTGACCCAAAATGTACCCTGGATCTTTGTGAGGAGATGCTGTAAAATTTGTCAGCAACATTACATGGACTAGGACCGCAAGTCGAACACTTTAGCCTTGCACGTACGCCAAGGGATTTCATCAAAGAGATTAAAGGTTGTGTGGGCTCACCATTCTTGCAACCTAGTGCAGATTCCGCTGGACCTTTTAGGATGAAACCAACATTTTTAGATCTACCCAGACGCTAAAAGTGGCCACTTTTGAGGCAGACTGTAAACCTCAAAATTACTCTCCCCTCAGACTCAGAGAGAGATGCTACTGTTGGTCACAGTCGCGTTGCAATCTCCGGAATTTCTGCACGGTACTACCCAAGACTCGATGCGTACCCAACTTGAATACGTACTTAGCAGTAATTAGCACAGTAGAGTGACCGAGTGGTGACCACTGAGTACCCAATGTTGCTAGTAGAAGAATGAAGAAAGCAAAGATGCACCATTTTTCTTTTAGTTCTGGAAGGGGAAACCAAATCGAAGAAGGGGATGTGCTTACTGGGGTGTGCATCGCCCGACTGCTCTGGTGTAGAGGTACCCCGGCCACGCGCTCCTGACGCCGCCGCGGGCGCCGTCGGCGACCCTGCCGCCCGCTGCCTCCCCCTCGCCGCCGCCGGCTCTGCGGTGCATCCCACTCGCTGCCCCGAGCGACGAGCAGATGAGGACGAGGATGCAGGCCAAGGAACGGAGGAGCGCCATGGAACCCATCTCTCTCTCTCTCTCTCTTTCTCTCTCTCACTCACTCACTCAGTCTGTTTGTCTGCTTGCTGCAGGCTTTGGAGTAAATGGAGCCCAATTTTGAAAGCACGACGCCCGGATGCAATGCGCTGCGCTGCTGCCAGGCTCCCTCGGGATGGGCGTGCAACGGGACCCAAGCGAGACCGCTGTATTTACTGGTCATGCCCTCTGTGTGATGCTTTCGTGACCTGCCCTCTACTTGCGCAATTTCACTCGGAGTCCTTGGCCAGGTTCAGGCTCAGCCCACAAAGCATTCGTGAGAGAATACGAGCAGGTCGAAGTCTCTTTTCGGATAAATACACGACTTCTGCTTTATCGATGCGTGTACGTGCTCGTGCCTCAAAAGGGTTGCCAGAGATATTGTATGAGTAGTTTATTATTTCTGGAGCCACATTTGGAAATCACAACGAAATAGTCAATAAAAGAAAGCACATTTGAATTACTTACGCTTCGTAAAATTCTAAAGGGAAGCCGTGTTATTTTAGTGCATAATGATCATGGTTCCAAATCCAAAGGTTATTTCCTGGCTAGACCGGTTGAAAGGACGTGAAAGTCGTTTAGAAGGGTGAATAGACGCTTTAAAATAATTACGGTTTAGGCTTGAATAAATACGAAATAAAACTAACGTTTAATAAGTCAAGTACAAAATCTAAAACAACTAGGCTCACCTACGTGCACCAAGAACTTATGCTAAGCAATATAAACAACTAAGTGATAGCAAGATATATAGCAAGAAACAATACAACTATCAAAAAGTAAAGTGCATAAGTAAAAAGGCTCGGGTAAGAGATAACCGAGGCACGCGGAGACAACGATGTATCCCGAAGTTCACGTCCTTGCGGATGCTAATCTCCGTTCAGAGCGGTATGGAGGCACAATGCTCCCAAGAAGCCACTAGTGTCACCGTAATCTCCTCATACCCTCGCACAATGCAAGATGCCGTGATTGCACTAAGGGACCCTTGAGGGTGGTCACCGAACCCGTACAAACGAGGTTGGGGCAAACTTCACAACTTAATTGGAGGCTCCCAACAACCACGAAGCTTCACCATAATGGATGGCTTCCGCGGTGACCTCAAATGCTCGAGGCAATCTCCACAGCTTAATTGGAGACCCCGACGCATCCCCGGAGCTTTGCACCACAATGATTGAGCTCCAAGGCACCACCAACTGTCTAGGGTGCCAAAGCACCCAAGAGGAACAAGCTCTAGGGTGCTCAAACACCCAAGAGTAATAAGCTTCTCAACTTCTCACTTCATGTATCACCATTGAGAACTCAAACCTATGCACCAAATGCAATGGCAAGGGCACACGGAGTGCCCAAGTTCTTCTCTCCCAAATCCCACCAAAGCAACTAATGCTAGGGAGGAAAATGAGAGGAAGAACGAAGAAGAACACGAAGAACTCCGAGATCTAGATCCAAGGGGTTCTTCTCACTTAGAGGAGAAAGTGATTGGTGAATATGTGGATCTAGATCTCCTCTCTCATGTCCCTCAAAAACTAGCAAAAATTATTGGAGGGATTAAGAGTTAGCAAGCTCGAAGAAGGTCAACAATGGGGGAAGAACATGAGCTCAAAGGATAAGGTTCAATGGGGAAGAAGACCCCCTTTTATAGGTGGGAAAAAAATCCAAGTGTTATGCTCACAACCCGCATAGAGCGGTACTACCGCTAGGGCGGTGAAACCCCTTTGAAAGACTACAAAAAGGAGGTAGAAGGCTAGTGGAACCATCGAAGCGGTACTACCTCTCGTCCTCACTGTACTACCACTAGGGATAGCTGTACTACCGCTAAGGGTAGCGGTACTACTGTTTGCGAGCGGTACTAAATAAATACATTTGTGCCTACCATCGCTGGACTTAACACAAGATTTTGGTCCGAGAGCGGTAGTACCGCTCTGGAGCCGCGATAGTACCTCTCTGGAGCGGTAGTAAAAAATTATATCCGCTCCAAGCGGTAGTAGCCGCGGTAGTACCGCCGCAGCCTTTTAAGAACACCAAAACCATCACAACTTCTGCAAATGGACTCTGAATTCAATGAAACCAGGTTTGTTGAAAGCTAACGACATGGGCTAACACAATCTTGATTGAAATATTAGTAAGAAGCAAATGAGAAAAGCCCCATAAGAAAATGGTGAGAAGCCTTCCTCAGATAAGGCCAGTAAAACCTCCAACACCGAAAACGCAATAGAAGAAGCATATGAAATCCGTTTTCGATGTACTAGAGCTTGTCACGAACATAACCACAAGCTCTAAAACGTCAAAAGGAGAAAATACAAATAAGAATCAAGAAAGATGATGCAAGGATGCAATGCTTTGAGCTCTTGATGAACGATAGGATCAAGCTACTCACTTGAGAGCCCCCTTGATAGTACGACTATCGATCCTATAACCCGGTCTCCAAACTATCAACACGAGACCGGTAAATAGAAAACCTATCAAGGGCAAACCTTTGCCTTGCACGAAATCCACTTGAGCTAGATGATGACGATCTTGACTCCCTCAAGTTGGACCACCTTTCGTGATTGCGTTGGCTCGATGAAGGCTAGTTGATTGCTCCCCATACTCCACTATGGGTGAGCCACTCTTCGGCACTTATTCACAAGTCCATTGTTACCACAATGAATGGCAAGCCTCAAGCATGATCTCTTCGTTATGCTTCAGTTGAGCTTGCACATCGCAACCTTGATGACGATCTCCACTTGATGTCATCTTCCATGGGATGTATGGGATGTGCCTCTTGATGCAATCCCATTGAAATAACCCTAACCCCACAAAGAACTCTCACATAGACCATGGGTTAGTACACAAAGAGGAATGGACAATGCTTACCACACCATGGGATCACTTGATCCCTCTCGGTACATCTTGGACGCTTTGTGTGTTGATCAACTTGATTCACTTTCTGACTTAGTCTTGATCAACCTTGTATCTTATCTTCTCTCTTCATAAATATGATGTATTGAAGGTAAAGATGAATGCTTACACAATCTTCTTCTTCAAGACATGCTTGCAATAAGCTCAACTCCCACATGACCAATCTTTGGATAAACCTTGAATACCACCTTGGTCACCATATAAACTCCTTGAAACCAACAGATGGACTTCAAGAAGTACCTATGGACAAATCCTTCGAATATAACTCAAGGCAACCATTAGTCCATAGGGACTGTCATCAATTACCAAAACCACACATGGATAAATGTGCTCTTATAATCTCCCCCATTTTGGTAATTGATGACAACCACTTTCAAGAGAGTTTATATAAGTAAATAAGCACAACGAAGCACACATAAATGCAAAGCAATGCATGGATGTGAGATGCAAATGCTTAAGAAACAAAAGCAAAACTCTCTAAGCTTTCCAAACTAAACTCTCTAAACTTCTCTCCCATTGGCATCGATTGCTAAAATGGGCGAAAAGCGTAGAAAGCCAATATAATAGGTGTTTCTCCAAAAGGTTTATATTTCTCAAAATATGAGTGCAATGAAATACACATATCCAATGATAAGTAGTTGGAGGAAAATAAACTATATTGAGGATCCAAAGATTGCAAAAAGGATCGTATGGCACAAAGACATACACCAGAGTGAAGCAAGCAATCAAAAGATACTAATTGGAACAATCAATCACATGGTCCTACCAGCCACATGAATAAAAGACATTATGATATGGGAAAAAGAGTGTTTACAAAGAAACTAGAGGAGCTCCCCATGATTTGTGCACAAATAAGAATTTTTGTATTTGAATACAAGTGCACAAAATAGGATCATGACCCTCCCAAAATCAATATAAACACACAACAGGTGCAAGAAAGTAGATAAGACAATGAACATAGTACTTGCACTAAACATATGGTTGAGCAACATGTAAAAGAGCCAATCTTAAGAATAGGCTCAACCAAAATGATGTGTGTGAGTCATGGCAAAGCACTTGAGAAGACTAGTATAAGGATGAGCATTAAGAATCACCATAGTCTTGATGAAATGAGACACAAAGTGCAAGCCATATTGTTCCCACATACACAAACCACTGACAAATAGGTCCACAAGCGTACTAATAATAGAATTAAAAACCAACGCTTGTGACTACCCCTGGTGAAGATAGGAAATAATAGTGACGGGGTTATTACCCCTAGGTAGGCCATGTTGGGAAACGTTGCATGGAAAACAAAAAATTTCCTACGCACACACAGATCTATCCATGGTGATGAGCATATATGAGAGGGAGAGTGGATCTACATACCCTTGTAGATCGCTAAGCGGGAAGCGTTGAGAAACACGGTTGGTGTAGTCGAATGTCTTCGCGATCCAAATCGCCGTGCGTCCCGCGATCCAATCACGATCTGTCCCGCGATCCAATCACGATCCATCCCGCGATCCGATCACGATCCGTCCCACGAACTTGATCACGATCCATCCCACAAGCTTGATCACGATCCTTCCGATCTAGCACCGAATGGACGGCACCTCCGCGTTCAGCACACGCACAGCTTGATGACGATCTCCATCGTCTTGATCCAGCAAGAAGGAGTGGAGAGGAATAAGAGTTCTCCAGCAACCTGACGACGCTCTGGCAATGGTGGTGGAGCAATTCCGGCAGGGCTGCGCCTAAGCACTGCAGAAATCCGATCTAGAGGAGAAACTATGCACTGGAGGAACGGGTAGCACGTGGCTGAAATTCTAGTGCAAAAACCCTCAATACCACCAGTATATATAGGAGGAAGAGAGGAGGTGGCTTGGCCCAAGGGCCAAGCCACCAAGGAGTCGGCCGAACCAAGGGTGGAGGTGGAGTCCACCTCCAATCCTAGTAGAACTAGGATTCACCCTTTTTTTGCCTGTTTCCACTTTTTCTCTTAGGATTTTTTCTTCCAGCCGCATGGGCCTCTTGTGGTTGTTCCACCAGACCACTAAGGGCTGGTTTCCACTCTCCCACAGCCCATGTAGCCTCTTGGGTCGAAATACTCCTCCCGGAGGCCTCGCGATACACTACCAGCACTCCCCGTACACTACCGATTAGCCCGAAACTTTTCCGGCGACCAAAACGAGACTTCCTATATATGAATCTTTACCTCTAGACCATTCCGGAGATCTTCGTGATGTCCATGATCTCATCCGGGACTCCGAACAAACTTCGTTCACCACCATACACAACTCTATACTGCCAAAACGTCACCAAATCTTAAGTGTGCAGACCCTGCGGGTTCGAGAACTATGTAGACATGACCGAGACACCTCTACGGTCAATAACAAATGGCGGGACCTGGATGTACACATTGATTCCTACATATTCTACGAAGATCTTTATCGGTCGAACCTCTATGTCAAGGATTCAGTTAATTCCGTATGATGTTCCCTTTGTTCTTCGGTATGTTACTTGCCCGAGATTCGATCATCGGTATCTCCATACCTAGTTCAACCTCGTTACTGGCAAGTCTCTTTACTCATTCCGTAATACAAGATCTCGTAACTAACACTTAGTCACATTGCTTGCAAGGCTTATTGTGATGTTGTATTATCGAGTGGGCCCTCAGATACCTCTCCGTCACACGGAGTAACAAATCCCAGTATTGATCCATGCCAACTCAACAGACACCCTCGGAGACACCTGTAGAGCACCTTTATAGTCACCCAGTTACGTTGCGATGTTTGATACACACAAGGCACTCCTCCGATATCTGTGAGTTGCATGCTCTCATGGTCATAGGAACATATACTTGACATGCAGAAAAACAGTAGCAATAAACAGACACGATCATAAGCTACGTTTGTAGTTTGGGTCTTGTCCATCACATCATTCTCCTAATGATGTGATCCCGTTATCAAATGACATCCCATGTCCATGGCTAGGAAACCTTAACCATCTTTCGATCAACGAGCTAGTTCACTAGAGGCATACTAGGGACATTGTGTTTGTCTATGTATCCACACATGTATCCATGTTTCCAATTAATACAATTATAGCATGGATAATAAACAATTATCATGAACAAGGAAATACAATAATAAACAATTTATTTATTGCCTCTAGGGCATATTTCCAACAGTCCCCCACTTGCACTAGAGTCAATAATCTAGTTCACATCACTATGTGATTTACATTGTAATGAATCGAACACCCATGCAGTTTTGGTGTTGATCATGTTTAGCCCTTGGAAGAGGTTTAGTCAACGGGTCTGCAACATTTAGATCCGTGTGCACTTTGCAAATATTTATGTCTTTCTCCACGATGTAATCGCGGATGGAGTTGAAGCGTCACTTTATGTGTCTGGTCCTCTTGTGAAACCTTGGTTCCTTGGCCAAAGCAATGGCACCAGTGTTGTCACAGAACAGGTTCATTGGATTCAGTGCACTGGGCACTACTCCAAGATCTGTCATGAACTACTTCACCGAGACACCTTCCTTCGCCGCCTTTGAGGTTGCGATGTATTCCGCTTCGCACGTAGAATCAACTACCACGCTTTGCTTGGAACTGCACCAGCTTACCGCTCCTCCGTTAAGAATAAATACGTATCCGGTTTGCGACTTAGAGTCGTCCGGATCAGTGTCAAAGCTTGCATTGACGTAACCCTTTACGACGAGCTCTTCATCACCTCCATAAACGAGAAACATTTCCTTAGTCCTTTTCAGGTACTTAAGGATATTCTTGACCGCTTGCCAGTGCTCCATTCCAGGATCACTTTGAAACCTTCCGGCCATACTTATGGCAAGGCTGACATCGGGTCTTGTGCACATGATTGCATACATGCTAGAGCCTATGGCTGAAGCATAGGGGATGACACTCATCTTTCCTCTATCTTCTGCAGTTACTGGGCATTGAGTCTTACTCAACTTCACACCTTGTAACACAGGCAAGAACCCCTTCTTGGACTGTTCCATTTTGAACTTCTTCAAAACTTTATCAAGGTATGTGCTCTGTGAAAGTGCTATTAAGCGTCTCGATCTATCTCTATAGATCTTAATGCCTAATATGAAAGCAGCTTCTCCTAGGTCCTTCATTGAAAAACTCTTGCTCAAATATTCCTTCACGCTTTCCAGCATTTCTATATTGTTTCCAATCAGCAATATGTCATCCACATATAATACAAGAAACGCTATAGAGCTCCCACTCACTTTCTTGTAAATACAAGCTTCTCCGTAAACTTGTAGAAACTCAAACGCTTTGATCACCTCATCAAAGCGCTTATTCCAACTCCGAGATGCTTGCACCAGTCCATAAATGGATCGCTGGAGTTTGCAAACTTTGTCAGCATTCTCTGGATTGACAAAACATTCGGATTGCATCATATACAACTCTTCCTCAAGGAAACCGTTGAGGAACGCTGTTTTGACATCCATCTGCCAAATTTCATAGTTGAAATAAGCAGCTATTGCTAACATGATTCTGACAGACTTAAGCATCGCTACGGGTGAGAAAGTCTCATCGTAGTAAACTCCTTGAACTTGTGAAAAACCCTTTGCCACAAGTCGAGCTTTATAGATGGTGACATTACCGTCCGCATGTGTCGTCTTCTTAAAAATCCATTTGTTCTGAATGGCCTTTCGCCCTTTAGGTAATACTTCCAAAGTCCATATTTTGTTTTCATACATGGATCCCATCTCGGATTTCATGGCCTCTAACCATTTCTCAGAATCTGGGCCCATCACTGCTCCTCCATAGCTCGTAGGTTCATTGTTGTCCAACAACATGACCTCCAAGACAGGGTTGCCGTACCACTCAGGGTAGTACACGGCCTTGTCGACCTACGAGGTTCAATAGCAGCTTGATCCAAAGCTTCATGATCATCATCATTAACTTCCTCTTCTACCGTCGTAGGTTCCACAGAAACATCTTTCTGCGCTGCGCTACTTTCTGGTTGAAGTAAAGGTTCAATAACCTCATCAAGCTCTATTTTCCTCCCACTCAATTCTTTCGAGAGAAACTCTTTCTCAAGAAATGTTCCGTTCTTAGAGACAAGTACTTTGCCTTCGGATCTGAGATAGAAGGTATACCCGACTGTCTCTTTCGGGTATCCTATGAAGACACATTTCTCCGCTTTGGGTTCCAGCTTTTCAGGCTGAAGCTTTTTGACATAAGCATCACATCCCCAAACTTTAAGAAACAACAACTTTGGCTTCTTGCCAAACCATAGTTCATATGGTGTTGTCTCAACGGATTTTGATGGTGCCCTATTTAAAGTGAATGCAGCTGTCTCTAATGCATAACCCCAAAAAGATAGTGGCAAATCAGCAAGAGACATCATAGAATGCACCATATCTAATAAGGTTCGATTATGACGTTCGGACACACCATTACGCTGTGGTGTTCTGGGCGGTCTCAACTGTGAAACAATTCCACACTGTCTTAAGTGACTGCCAAACTCATAACTCAGATAGTCACCTCCTCGATCAGATCGCAGGAACTTAATCTTCTTGTTACGATGATTCTCAACTTCACTCTGAAATTGCTTGAACTTTTCAAACGTTTCAGACTTGTGTTTCATTAAGTAAATATACCCATATCTACTTAAGTCATCAGTGAAGGTGAGAAAATAATGATATCCACCACGCGCTGTAACATTCATTGGACCGCACACATCAGTATGTATGATTTCCAATAAGTCACTCGCCCGTTCCATTGTTCCATAGAACGGCGTTTTAGTCATCTTGCCCATGAGGCATGGTTCACATGTGTCAAGTGATTCGAAATCAAGTGACTGCAAAAGTCCATCAGCATGGAGCTTCCTGATGCGTTTTACACCAATAAGAAAGTTGTACTATCATTATCAAATCTACATCTTTTGGCGTCAATGTTATGAACATGTGTGTCATCACTATCAAGATTCAACATGAATAAACCCCTAACATTGGGTGCATGACCATAAAAGATATTACTCATATAAATAGAACAACCTTTATTCTCTGATTTAAATGAGTAACCGTCTCGCAATAAACAAGATCCAGATATAATGTTCATGCTTAACGCAGACACTAAATAACAATTATTTAGGTTCATCACTAATCCCGATGGTAATCGAAGAGAAAGCGTGCCGACGGCGATCACATCAACCTTGGAACCATTTCCCACTGTTAGTGCATCTAGTGCCCCTTAGTGATTTTGGTGTATTGAAGACTTATAGGTTAAGGCACTAATGTGTTTGTGAGTATACACAGGTTCTATAAGTCGATGAGGAGTTTGATATATTCGGAGATTATCGACCCCTAAAAATGTATGTCTTCAAGTGAAGACTTTGCTGAAGACTTTGGTGAAGACTTTGTGAAGACTTTGAAAATGAAGAAGTTGGTGTGACCTTGAAGATATGAACGAGGAATATGAAGCGTGAAGACTTTTGTTCTCGTAGTTTCATTTCCTTTATTTGAGTCATAGGAAACACTGTACTGTTAAAGGGGGCCGAGGTAATACTAAGGAAAATTTCCAACTGATGCTCAACTCCAAAATCCTCAACCCATACAATTCTTCGAGTGAAGCCTTTGGAAATCTCTTACGGTTCAGACAAGTTTTTCAGTGACAGAGACGAAGGTCTTCTGGTCTCTGAGGAAATTGATCTGACTGAGGAGTTAGGATTTCGCCAGTACGAATTGCCTACAAGTGAGGATCATGATAAGCTGAGGACTTTCATAGTTCGAAATTCCGACCGTTGCTGTGCTTAGCGCCAGCTGTCCCCAATCGTTCTTATCACATAACGGTCATATCATTGGGGGTATTTATGTCTTATCATGTCAGGTTGCACCCTGGCTATAAATAGCCGACCCCCACAACCACTAGCTAGTTGGCTGCTCCGAGAGAGAACTGACACTTGTCATTTGAGAGCAACCCATCCTCTGAGGACTTTGAGAGAAAATCATAAGTGAGGAAAAACCCACAAACCAAACCACAAAACCCATAGTGATTGAGCATCACTGAAGAAATTCCTATGTGGAACCGATGCTTGTTACCTTTGAGGACTGTGCATCCTCTAGACGGTTAGGCGTCATGGTCTAGTGCTCCTGCAGTCAATTGGGGACCACGAAGTGACCTTGGTCTAGAGAATCTAGCAGTAAATTGTGGATCGCCGGGTGACCAGTTTGTGAGGGTTTTGGAAGTCTACCCTGAAGACTTACCACGAGTGTTGGGCGAGGACTGTGTGACCTTAGCTCAAGGAGAATACGGTAAGGACTGTGTGTCCTGGGACTGTGTGTCCTCTGGTTTAAATACCAGGCCGCTCCAAACCAGACGTACGACTGTCACAGCAGTTGGAACTGGGTCATCAAACCATTGTCTTCATCGAGCTACCTGTTGATAAAATTGATTGTTACTGTTTGAAGAATTTGACTGAAGACTTTTGCAATTTCCTCACCTCAAATTCTTCAAGTTGCCTTATTCATCACTGCTTATCCTTATCACGCTACTCACTATTCGTGCATGTTTCATTTCATCATGATGACTAAGCTGATACTATGCTCCTCATGCAACTGAGTACTTATTCCGCCGCTAGTTATTCATCACATTTCAAATTCCTCAAAAATTGAAATTCCTCAAGAGACGAATTTGTAAAAATTGCCTATTCACCGCCCTCTAGTCGATATAACGCACTTTCAATTGGTATCAGAGCAGGTACTCCCTCGCTCTGTGTGATTTTTGGTTTAACCACCTGGAGTTTTAGTTATGTCGACTGCAGGTATGATCAAGGTTTCCGCGGGCTGTCCTACCTTTGATGGGACGGACTACCCCTACTGGAAGAACAAGATGCGTATGCACCTTGAAGCCATTGACAACGATCTCTGGTATATTGTGGAAAATGGTGTGCCCTCTGTCGCTCCCTCTGTCACTGCTGCTGATGTGAAGAGATTCAAGCAACTCGATTCTCAAGCGAAGAATATCATCTGTGGTCATCTGAGCAAAGTTCAGTATGGCAGAGTTAGCGCTTTGGAGTCTGCTAAGCTTATTTGGGATAGGCTGTCCAAAGTCAACGAAGGTGTTTCCACTCAACGTGACTCTCGTGTTGATGTTCTTCGCAATCTCTTCAACCGCTTCAAGAGGCTTGACAATGAAAATGTTCAGCAAACATTTGATCGCCTCACTGATATATCAAATGAACTTCAAGCACTGGGTGCCACTGATATCACTAACCATGAAGTGGTGAAGAAACTGCTACGATCTCTCGATTCCTCATTTGATACTCTGGCTTTGATGATCCAAGAACGTGGAGACTATAAAGCTCTTGATCCTGCTGATATTCTTGAGAGACTCAATACTCATGAATTCCAACAAGCTGAAAAGAGAGACCTCTACGGACCAAGCTATGGAGGATCTCGTGCTCTAAAGGCAAAAGCAATTTCCTCATCTGAAGAAGAAGATTTTGACAGCAGCCTTGGTGATCCTGAAGAACTAAGTCAGGAACTAGCTATGCTTGTGAGGAAATTCCAGAAGTTCTCAAGAAGAGGTGGATTTGGAAATTCATCAAAAAGTGGCTTGAGGAAATCAGATTCCTCAGAAGATTACAAAAAGAGAACATGTCATCGTTGCAAGAAGCCTGGCCACTTTATCTCTGATTGTCCTCTCTGGGAAAAAGACTCAAATAAGAAGAAGAAATACAAGGATGATAGTTCTGATGACTCGAAGAAAAAGAAGAAATCTTCAAAGTCCTCATCTGCAAAGTCCTCATCTTCAAAGTCCTCAAAGCACAAGAAGAATGGTTCTAGAAAGGCTCGAGCATTCATCGGCAAGGAAGTGGATTCTAAGGAAGAATCTGAAGAATATGAAGAAGATGAAGAATGTGAGGAGGAATTAGAATCTGGTGTCGCTAGCCTTGCTCTCGCTACCGCCTTTGTCAGCAAGTCTATCTTCAACGATGAAGAATACGACTACTCCAACGACTCTGACGTCAGCAATGATGATTATGCTCCCACTTATTGCTTCATGGAAAAAGGCTCAAAGGTACACAAACATCATTCCTCACCTGAATCAAGTGAAGGTGAATCTGATGAATATGTGAAACCTAGCTATGCTAAACTTGTTAAAATTGCCACTAAGCAACAAAGTGCACTTGAAAAGCTTCAGAAAATGCTAGACAAAAGCGATGATCTATTAAACCGTGAAGTGGATCAGACTCAAACTCTGTCTGTTGATCTTAAAAGTCTTCAGACAAAGTATGATAACCTACAGAGTCATCATAACGACCTCTTAGCTGATCATGAGAAGCGTTCTTATGAATTTCTTCAAGGAAAGCAAGATCTTGAGAAATTGAGGGTGTCACATGAGGATCTCCAAAGGGAAAATGATTCCTTACTGGCTCAACAAATCAGTACCGCTCAGGAAGATTTCATTCCACATTGTTTGAAATGCATCGAACGTGAAACTGCTAATTCTTCACCTGAATGTTCAAGTGCTTCTATTGCTGCAATTTCTTCAACTATTCCCATGGTCTTAAATTCCTCATCTGAGGATACCACTAGTATCACTGATGAAAATGCAGAGTTGAAGGAATTGTATGTGAAAGGCATGTACAAAAGTCTCAAAGGGCATCAAACCCTTTGCGATGTCCTCAAAAAGCAGATACTGAACAGGAACCCTAGGAAAGAGGGTATTGCCTTTGTGAGGAAACTCAACGCTGATGGATCCTACTGGACACCTAAGCAGTACCCCAAAACCTCATGGGTTGCTGCAAAAGGATCTCCTGTAGATCCATCCACTTTATCTGGCTTTAATTGTGAAACTTCATATTCCTCTGATGAGTCACTTGACTCCAATTACAAATTCTTCAAAAATAAGAGAAGTGAAGTATTTGCTAGATATGTTGGAACTAACTGCAGGAACGGTTCTCCTATGAAGAAAATCTGGGTTCCCAAGAGCTACCTACAAAATCTTCAAGTGAATGTCCTCACGACACCACTCATGAAGAATCGGAACCCCATATCAAATTCCTCAAGTGAATCAAAGTCCTCACTTGGACCAAATTCCTCAAATGGTCAAAATCATCGTTCTCGTGCTAATGGATCTGTTCTGCAGGGAAAACCTAAGAGTTATGAATATATGCATTATTCTTCAAATCATTATGTTCATAAGTCCTCGAAGAATTTCTCTGCTTATTCATTTGAGTACTCTAATCCTCACCCTGTGAAACGAAGCTCACTTGCTTCAATGCCTCCCTTCTCACATGGTGCTCGCAGAATGATGAACTCTTTACCACCCCTTCAGATGTGGGTGGTGAAGAAAACAAACTGACATCTTATGCAGGGTCAGGTCTCTAGATGAATTTGAACATCTGATGAATTTGCTGAAGACCTGAGGAAATGCTTGAAAGGATGCAAGCTAACCACTATGAATTGAATTCTTCATTTCTCACATCCTCACTCTACTTGCTTACTATCTTGTGTGATGAAATTCTGTCTGATGAAATTGATATCATATTGTTCACTCTGAAGCATATGAGTTCGTAAGTTGTACTAATTCATCTGCAGGATGATACTCTAAAAGTTACTGAGTGGGTTCTCGATAGTGGATGCACAAACCACATGACGGGTGACAAGAATCTACTGATGAATTTGCCACTCACTCCATCTCCTCTGAAGCATATCACCTACGCAGACAAAGGAAAAAGCAAGGTATTGGGACTTGGTAAGGTTGCTATCTCAAAGGACCGAACCATGGACAAGGTGATGCTTGTTGAATCCCTCGGGTTCAACCTTATGTCTGTCTCAATGCTTTGTGATCTTGATATGGTTGTCGTATTTGGAAAATATCGTTGTGTTGTCATCATGGAATCTGACAATTCCAAAGTCTTCGAAGGCTTTAGGAGAGGAGACTTGTATATTGTTGATTTCTCTATAGGTCCTCAACCTGCCACTTGCTTACTTGCAAAGTCTTCAGAAGGCTGGTTGTGGCATCGACGACTTGGACATGCTGGTATGAGGAATCTGCACACACTCGTGAAGAAAAAGCACATCATTTGCATCGAGGGTGTCAAATTCCTCAAGGACCACCTTTGTGGTGCATGTGAATCTGGGAAGATGACCAGATCCAAGCATCCCTCGAAGACAATCATGACCACTACACGACCTTTTGAATTGCTTCATATGGATCTCTTTGGTCCCACTCACTACTCCGTACTAACAAAATTTTCAAGTTTATATGGATTTGTCATTGTTGATGATTACTCTCGTTACACATGGGTGCATATCATTCTGTATAAAAATGAAGTGCAGGATGTCTTCAGACGATTTGCTTCAAGGGCCTCCACCAACTTTGGCGTCAAGATCAAGCATATCAGGAGTGATAATGGGACTGAATTCAAGAACACTAACCTTGTGAATATCTTGATGAACTTGGTATTACTCATGAGTTATCTGCTCCTTACACTCCTCAGCAGAATGGCATCATGGAGCGCAAGAACAGGACTCTTGTTGAGATGGCTCGAACCATGCTTGACGAATACAAAACCCCTCGTCGCTTCTGGCCTGAAGCAATTGATACTGCATGCCACATCATCAACATGGTATATCTTCACAAATTCCTGAAGAAGACTTCATATGAGCTCATGACAGGCAAGAAACCCAATGTAAGTTATCTCAAAGTCTTCGGTGCAAAATGCTGGATCAGAGATCCTCACCATAGTTCTAAGTTTGCACCGAAAGCACATGAAGGTTTAATGCTTGGTTATGGAAAGGACTCGCACACCTACAAAGTCTTCAACACCTACCATCACAATGTGGTTGAAACTGTAGATGTGCGGTTCGATGAAACTAATGGCTCGCAAAGAGAGCACCTGCCTTCCGTGTTAGATGAACAATCTCCTAAGGAATCCATGAAGCTGAAGGCAACTGAAGATGTCATACCCACTGAGGAAATCATTCCAACAAATGAAGGCTCTCATGCTGATATACCTGAAGAAAATGGTGCTGATGAAACTCCCCAGCCTCGTCAACCTACTCATCTAAGAGTAGCAAATGAAGTGTAGATTGACAAAATCATCGATGATATCGATGCACCAGGTCCTCTCACACGCTCAAAAGCTTCAAATCTAACTAACTTTTGTGGGCACTTTGCCTTTGTCTCTATCTTAGAGCCCACCAAAGTTGATGAAGCATTCAAGGAGCCCGAATGGATTCAAGCTATGCAAGAGGAATTGCATCAGTTCAAGCTCAACAACATGTGGGAACTTGTCAAGCGGCCAGATCCTCGCAAGCATAACATCATGGTACCAAGTGGATCTACCGCAATAAGCAAGATGAAAATGGTCTTGTGGTGAGGAATAAGGCTCGACTTGTAGCTCAAGGCTATACACATGTTGAGGGAACTGACTTTGATGAAACTTTTGCACCTGTTGCTAGACTTGAAGCTATTCGCATATTACTGGCTTATGCTAACCATCATAATATCATCTTATATCAAAGGGATGTGAAAAGTGCATTCCTCAATGGTAAGCTTGAGGAAGAAGTATATGTTGCTCAACCCCCAGGTTTTGAAGATCCTAAGCATCCCGACAAAGTCTTCAGACTAAACAAGGCCCTCTATGGCCTCAAGCAGGCCCCTCGGGCGTGGTACGACACTCTGAAGGAATTCCTCATGAAGAAAGGCTTCAAACCCGGTTCACTTGACCCTACTCTTTTCACGAAATCCTATGACAATGAACTGTTCAGATGCCAAATATATGTTGATGATATTATCTTTGGATGTACTAACAAACGTTACAGTGATGAATTTGCCTATATGATGAGTGAAGAATATCAAATGTCTATGATGGGAGAGTTGAAATTCTTCTTAGGTCTTCAAATTCGTCAGCAAGACAATGGCATCTTCATCTCACAAGAGAAATACCTCAAAGATGTTCTGAGGAAATTCGACATGCAAGATTGCAAAGGCGTCGAAACTCCAATGCCTTCAAAAGGCCATCTCTGCACTGATGAAAATGGTAAAGATTTCGATCAGAAGGTATACCGCTCCATGATTGGCTCCTTATTGTACCTATGTGCATCTAGGCCTGATATAATGCTAAGTGTCTGCATGTGTGCTCGATTCCAAGCAACACCGAAGGAATCACACCATAAGGCTGTGAAACATATTCTTTGATACTTAGCTCACACACCAACACTTGGATTGTGGTATCCCAAGGGCTCAAATCTTCACCTCGTCGGATACTCTGATGCTGACTATGCTGGAGATCGTGTGGATCGCAAGTCAACCTCAGGCACATGTCATTTCCTCGGACGATCCTTAGTCTGTTGGTCCTCGAAGAAGCAGAACTGCGTTTCACTCTCTACTACAGAAGCTGAGTACATTGCTGTTGGCTCGTGTTGTGCTCAGTTACTATGGATGAAGCAAACCCTCAAGGACTACGGCATCAAGCTGAAGAATGTGCCTCTTTACTGCGACAATGAGAGTGCCATCAAGATTGCATACAACCCAGTTCAGCACTCCAAGACCAAGCACATCCAGATTCGTCATCACTTTCTTCGAGATCATGTACTCAAGGGCGACATCTCCATCAATCACATTCCTACTGAAGAACAACTGGCCGATATCTTCACAAAGCCCTTGGATGAAAAGAGGTTTTGCAAGTTGCGGTGTGAGCTAAATATCTTAGAATCTTCGAATGTTCTTTGATGAAGAACACACATCCTAACACGTATGAAAAATTGATGACTTAGATGTGCAACACACGAAGTAACGTTTTTCTTCAATCAATGAAGAATAACTCTCTAAATGTCAAGAAATTAACGAAGAATTTGATTCTCAGAACTCTAGGACAATTGTAAGCGGTGTCTGAAGTCATCACTCTTATACGGTGGGTTACGCCACCAACCAAAAGTTGAAATTCTTCAAAATTGAGCACTGTTGCAAATTCTTCAAATTATCAAATTCCTCAAATTTGCAAATTCCTCAAGTTTTCAAATTCATCAACTTTTCAAATTCTTCAAAACTTTTGAGACTCATATTCTTCATTGACTATATATATATATATATATATATATATATTTGAGTTTTTCAATGTCCTCAATAGCATTCACTTATTGCTAAGTCTTCAAGTTGATTTTCATCTAAGTGAATGTGATCGGACCCTTTCCCCGTCTATGCTAAACTCAACCCAGTCTGTTCACAAATTCCTCATATGCGTTCTACTTTGAAACTTGTTCAAAGTCTTCACTGTGTCCTTGACAGCTGAAGAATCTACGAACGAAAACTTTGAAATCTTCACTACCAAAATTTTTGGCGGTTCCCCTCAAACTGTTCCGATTCCCACGCCTGGATAACCCACGATCGTCCACAATCTTCACTACCCAGATCATGGGTGACACCTGTCATGTGGAGAGCAAGGGTCAGGGGTAATCCTGTCCAAAATCTTCGGGAGGATCAATTTTCACTTCCTCTATAAATGCCCCCTTCCCATCAACTGTGCTTGGTTACTCCGCATCTCATCCCTCTCCCGAGCTCCAACCTAGCGCCACCGCTAAACTCATCATCGTCGGTGAGGAAGAGCTTCGCTGCCTCAACCTCGTTGTCGCCGTACTCGCATCGGCCGCGGAAATCTTGATCCCGCCGCCGCTGTAGCTGTCTCCTTCTACCAAGCTAGGGCGTGGGAGATCTGAACGGATGAACTTCCTCATTTCATCTCTGTGTTCGTCGTGTTCTTCACCAGGGTAATTAATTTTTTATTGCCCCTGTTTGATCCTCAACTACAACTACTATTCCTCAATAGGCGTTTATACGTTATAAAACAAATACACAAGCACCTTACATCTCCTCATACTTGATACTTGATGATTTTCCCTAAGTAATGACTTTCTTCAAGATTCCGCAATTGTGCGAATTCTCAAATTTGCACAACTCTGGAACCTAAGGCTAAGAACACTTAGTAAAATTCCTCAAGACATCCATGGTCAAATTCCTCACACCTATCTCTCTTAAAATTTCTGAGAACACATATGACCTCTTCAAATTCTTCGCACCTATACTCTGTTCACACGTACAACATGTCCGCTGATGAATCACTAGGTTCTCATCAACTTAACTCATTTGCAGCGCTACTTGAAGAACAACTATGCACCTCTTTAGAATCTTCAAGAGTTCATATTCCTCAAGTGAAGAAAATGTCTGATGGAAAGAAACCTCAGAAAGGAGGGAAAAAGCCAGATGTGCACACCGCATTTGAGATCCCCAAGGATCTGTATGATGAATATTGCACACCTGACGAAGAAACTCATGGAAAGGAGACGGCCAAGCAGAGGAAGATCCGTCTACAAAAGATTGAGAGGAGATGGGCCAAAGAATGGAGAGAATATCGTTATGTAACTCCAAAATACATGATGAAATTCGCTGTGAAACCACCTAGCAGCAGGCCTCCTCTTGCTCCTAACCAAATTGCTTATCCTACTAGCCTCAAAACTGGTGAGGACTTTTTTGACATGTGGGAAAAGCAACAAGCCAAATTGGCAAGGAAAGCCAAAGAGGCAGGGAAGAAATTCAATGAGGATTCTGCTGTTGCTGCCTCTGTCGGAGCCTCTGCTAGTGCTATGAAGAAAATGGTAAAGAAATCTGCTCTGAATATTGGCTCTTCAAAATCCTCAGTGCAAAGTCCTCAAGGTCGAAGGCCTCAGCCCAGAAAACCTTCAACACTTGGAACTGTTGCTGCTCATTCATCTGCAACAGCCAAAAAGTCCTCAACCCCAGTGCATCTGGCAACATGCAAAAGGACTGAGGGTTTCACGATAGTTCCGAAGCTCACTGCAAGCCCCTCCACAACTGCAAAGTCTTCAAACAGTCCCTCTGCGCTTAAACTGAAGAAGACAGTTGGACGTGGTCAAAGACCAAGTCATCACACCAGCAAGGCTCTGGTTACAGTCCCCTCACGTTATGAGGACAATGATAGTGATGATGATGAAGCTGATGATGAAGAATTGGTAGAAATCATCAGACAGAGTCAGCACAGGGCTACTAAAGCAAAGGGTAGCTCTGTTCCTCTCATGCCGAATCCCAAGATGATCCTCAACTTCATTGATATATGGTATGAGGACCCAAGCACTCCACTTTCCTCACTAAATCTGCCTCCTGAAGTGGATCATGTCCTCACCCACTTCATCTCTAAAGAACAATGGAAGAGAGAGCAAGCTTAGGGAGCTAAGAGGAACAAGACTCGCAAAGAAAACTTTCTGCGCGAAAATGTGATGAATTTGACCCCAAATCAACTCGTCACAGTTTAGTCTGAGATTCGCACTCTCTCTCTGGATCAACAGAAATATGATGCTGAATGGAAGGGCACCAAGGTCAGACTTGTCAGGACTGCTCAAGCAGCTGTAAAGGATCACAACACCAGGGTTGCAGCTCGATCGCAACCACAAAAGACTCAGTCTGAAGAAATTGCTCAGACTGAAGATGAAATTCCTCAGGCTACTGATGAAAATGCTTAGCCAGAAGAAACTGCTAAAGAAAATGCTTTTGCACCAGAAGAAACTGCTAGTGCTGCTGAGGAAACTCAGACCGCTGAAGAACATGTCAGGACAAGCTCCAGTGTTGTGCCTGAAGAATCTGATAGGCCAGCTGAAGAATCCGCTGTGCCTGAAGAAACTGAACCACCCAGGGCGGCTGCGTCAATCGTTCCTGAAGAAACTGCTACTGCTGAGGAAAATCCCCTCAAAAGAAAAGCATCAACTTCTGAAGCCCCTGTGTTGAAGAAGTTGAAAACTTTGACAATTTCCTCAGCAACACCACTTGATGCAACTCCAATTTCCTCTGCACCAACCTATGCTATTGTGCCAATTGGGGAAGCATATGACATTCCTCAATAAGAAGAGAATCATTCGGCTGCTTCCTCAGAGCCTCTTGATGAGGAAATTGTCATTGATGACACTGCATCAACTCCCAAGGTATCATCGCCCCAGCTTTTGCTAACTGCTGGCGCTGAAGAAATTGATGAAGAAGTTGACATTGGTGACACTACTCCTGTCATCAATGATGAATATTGGGAATCTGCACATCCCAATTCACCTGTGGCAACTCCCCTGATGTTGATTCCTCAGTCACCTGCACAAACTGAGGAAATACCTAAAGATTCTGAACACCTGTACCTTCCAGACCCTGAAGAAATTCCAGCTTCAACAGCTGAGGAAATTGATGCTTCGGCCACTACTAAGGAACCAGCTCTTCAAGTCACTCAGACTGCTGTTCCTTCCATGCCAACGGAGATCAAGGGGCATACACGGACAAATCTTCAACCCAAGCCAAGACTGCCCCTCAAAGGCTCTATTCGTCCCAAATTCCTCAAGACCAATTTCTTCGATGAACACATGTTCTTCTCTAGACCAAGCCCCTATGACTCTGCAAGGGCTGGTCGCAATAGGTTCTGGACTCCCACTCAACTGAATTATTATGCTTCAGTCCTCTATGAGAAGAAGAAAGTCTTCGAGCACCATCAGATTCCTCACGCGGACATGGAAAGTCTTCCATCATTTACTCTTGTGCTTCAAATTCTATATGATGCTGGACTTCTTCCATTTTGTGTTGACATCTGCGATTGGAATGAGGAAATCATCCTTCAATTCTATGCCACGTTGCATATCAACGGAGATTCCTCAGACATCAACTCTTGGATATTGGACTGGATGACTGGCACAACACACTTCACTGCTTAAGCCTCTGAATTGCTTCAGTGTGTCCCAGTCCAAATTCCCTCAGAAGAAGCTCGCAAGTTGTTTGATGAACCTCCTCTACCCAATCAACTGATGAATGTGCCGATGAAGACATTGCCATCTGGAAAGCCTCAACGCCAAGTCTTCTTAGTGAAGGATCCGCTCTATGTGCCTCGCACGGTCTATCGCATATTGACAAACACACTATGTCCTCAGAAGGGTCACAACTCTGAAGAAGAAGAAGTTGAAGGAATCATGAAGAATATGCTCTTCAACGTCATCCATGGTATTCCCATTAACTTGCATGATTTCTTCATGAGGAATTTGGCCAGTGCTGCTGTCGCTCCATTTGAGCAGAAGCCATATGCACCCTGGATTATGAAATTCATCAGGGATAAGTCCCCAGTGCACTACAAAGCTGATTTCCAGAATCATTTCAGTTTCCTGCCACCCATTGAAGTCATCAAGAGTACAATTTCATCAGTTGAAGGGAAAGGCAAGTCTGTTATTGATGAAGGAACACGTCCCCTGGATGGACAGTTTCGCAAGGCCGCTTCCTTCTCCACAAATGATGACACTGCCACACAAGACTCTGATGCAAAGGCCTCAGCTCCCAAAGAGTGTGCCCCTCGATTGATGACTGACCGCGAACTTCTTATAAGTCTTCATCAGAAGGTCGATCGCAATCATAAGTGGGTAAAGCGTCAACTTGGGTATATTGTGCAGATTATGACTGTGACACAGAACACTGTCAAGAGGAACCACTACTATGCTCGTGAAAACCTCAAGCGCTCTTGGGATGTGCTAAATCACATCATGTCTTCTGAAGAATTGGATGACCTGAACTTTGAAGAATATCCTGACTTCGCTCGCTGTCCTCAGAAGAAGTTCAAGAAAGTCCAAGTTCCTCTGATGGTCACCAGTTCATATTCTTCATCTCGCGAGTGCGATGAATATGAAGACATTGACGATACTGCTATTGGCCCTGCATCAACAATCGACCCCGACAACGCTGACGCTCCTTCTTCACCAACAAGATGAAATTCCTCATGGGGCATTAGTCATCACTTTTTCTTCCCTTTTGGTCTTCGATGACAAAGGGGGAGAAAATTTGAGTTAGTCTTCAAGCGGGTCTACATATATATGGGCTATTTTTGTTTAAGTTACAACTCTCGCTCTTCTGAAGTTTTTGATTATTGAGTTGTAAACTTAAGTCCGATGGTGGTCTCACACTTTTGAACTATTTCCTCACATGTTTATTTCCTCAAATACCTTAATGCATGCATGCTGAATTTCGTCAAACACCATTTTCCTCACGCATTTCAAATTCTTCATTTCATATATTCAAATGCGTGTATGAATTACAAGATATAGGGGGAGTTCTCCATGTTTTGATCCTACCATGTGCATTTGCAGCCCAAAGCAAAATTCCTCAAATATGCACATCTTCAGGGGGAGTTCTTCTATATCTTGCAATCAAATTCCTCAAAATCTGTACTTTCACTTCATATGTTTATCCCTGTTGAAAACTTAACCTATTTGTCATCAATCACCAAAAAGGGGGAGATTGTTAGTGCATCTAGTGCCCCTTAGTGATTTTGGTGTATTGAAGACTTATAGGTTAAGGCATTAATGTGTTTGTGAGTATACACAGGCTCTATAAGTCAATGAGGAGTTTGATATATTCGGAGATTATCGACCCCTAAAAATGTATGTCTTCAAGTGAAGACTTTGCTGAAGACTTTGAAAATGAAAAAGTTGGTGTGACCTTGAAGATATGAACGAGGAATATGAAGCGTGAAGACTTTTGTTCTCGTAGTTTCATTTCCTTTATTTGAGTCACAGGAAACACCGTACTGTTAAAGGGGGCCGGGGTAATACTAAGGAAAATTTCCAACTGATGCTCAACTCCAAAATCCTCAACCCATACAATTCTTCGAGTGAAGCCTTTGGAAATCTCTTATGGTTCAGACAAGTTTTTCAGTGACAGAGACGAAGGTCTTCTGGTCTCTGAGGAAATTGATCTGACCGAGGAGTTAGGATTTCGCCAGTGCGAATTGCCTACAAGTGAGGATCATGATAAGCTGAGGACTTTCATAGTTCGAAATTCCGACCGTTGCTGTGCTTAGCGCCAGCTGTCCCCAATCGTTCTTATCCACATAACGGTCATATCATTGGGGGTATTTATATCTTATCATGTCAGGTTGCACCCTGGCTATAAATAGCCAACCCCCACAACCACTAGATGGTTGGCTGCTCTGAGAGAGAACTGACACTTGTCATTTGAGAGCAACCCATCCTCTAAGGACTTTGAGAGAAAATCATAAGTGAGGAAAAACCCACAAACCAAACCACAAAACCCATAGTGATTGAGCATCACTGAAGAAATTCCTGTGTGGAACCGATGCTTGTTACCTTTGAGGACTGTGCATCCTCCAGACGGTTAGGCGTCATGGTCTAGTGCTCCTGCAGTCAATTGGGGACCACGAAGTGACCTTGGTCTAGAGCATCCAGCAGTAAATTGTGGATCGTCGGGTGACCAGTTTGTGAGGGTTTTGGAAGTCTACCCTGAAGACTTACCACGAGTGTTGGGCGAGGACTGTGTGACCTTAGCTCAAGGAGAATACGGTAAGGACTGTGTGTCCTGGGACTGTGTGTCCTCTGGTTTAAATACCAGGCTGCTCCAAACTAGACGTACGACTGTCACAGCAGTTGGAACTGGGTCATCAAACCATTGTCTTCATCGAGCTACCTGGTTCTATTTCCTCAACCTCCTTATTCCTCATAAACCTGTTGATGAAATTGATTGTTATTGTTTGAAGAATTTGACTGAAGACTTTCGCAAATTCCTCACCTCAAATTCTTCAAGTTGCCTTGTTCATCACTGCTTATCCTTATCACGCTACTCACTGTTCTTGCATGTTTCATTTCATCATGATGACTAAGCTGATACTATGCTCCTCATGCACCTAAGTACTTATTCTGCTGCTAGTTATTTATCACATTTCAAATTCCTCAAAAATTGAAATTCCTCAAGAGATGAATTTGTAAAAATTGCCTATTCACCCCCCCTCTAGTTGATACAACGCACTTTCACCCACGCGCATCGTCACTTCGTCCTTTGCCAGCCTTCGTTTATTCCGTAGTTCCTGCTTTGAGTTGCAAATGTGAGCAACCGAACCGGTATCAAATACCGAGGCACTACTACGAGAGCTAGTAAGGCACATCAATAACATGTATATCATATATACCTTGTTTGTCGTTGGCCGCCTTCTTGTCAGCCAGGTACTTGGGGCAGTTCCGCTTCCAGTGACCAGTTCCCTTGCAATGAAAGCACTCAATTTCTGGCTTGGGTCCATGCTTGGGCTTCTTTACAGGAGTAGCAACTGCTTTGCCATCCTTCTTGGTTTTACCCTTCTTGCCCTTGCCCTTGACTTTGCCATTTTTCTTGGAACTAGTGGTTTTATTGACCATCAACACTTGATGTTCTTTCTGGATTTCAGACTCAGCGACTTTTAGCATCGCAAACAACTCGACGACTGACTTGTTCATCCCGTGCATGTTATAGTTAATCACAAAGCTCTTGTAACTAGGTGGCAGTGATTGAAGAACTCTGTCAGTGATCGCCTCTGGCGGAAGGGCAATTCCCAACTCCGCTAGACGAGTTGAATACCCAGACATTCTGAGTATATGTTCACTGATAGACCCGTTCTCCTCCATCTTGCAAGCATAGAACTTATCAGAGGTTTCATACCTCTTGATCCGGGCGTTCTTCTGAAATATAAACTTCAACTCCTGGAACATCTCATATGCTCCATGACGTTCAAAACGTCTTTGAAGTCCCGGTTCTAAGCCATACAATATTGCACACTGAACTATTGAGTAATCTCCAGTACGTGCCTCCCAAGCGTTCTTAACGTCTTCGGAGGTCATGTCTTCTGGTTGGTAACCAAGTGGTGCATCAAGGACATATGATTTCTGGGAAGCCATGAGGATAATCCTCAGATTACGGGCCCAGTCAACAAAGTTACTTCCATCATCTTTCAACTTAGCTTTCTCTAGGAACGCATTAAAATTCAGGGGTGCTACTGCGCGAGCCATTGATCTACAACATAAATATGCAAAGTTTACTTAGACTATTGTTCAAGATAATGAGTTTAGTTAATCAAATTACTAAAGCTCCCACTCAAATTGACATCCCTCAGGTCAACTGAGTGTCACATGATCCAAATCCACCAACTCAAGTCCGATCATCACGTGAGTTGTGGTGGCTTCAATGGTGAACATCATTATGTTGATCATATCTACTATATGACTCATGTTCGACCTTTCAGTCTCTTGTGTTTTGAGGCCATGTCTGTACATGTTAGGCTCGTCAAGTTTAACCCGAGTGTTCTGCACGTGCAACACTGGCTTGCACCCGTTGTATGTGAACGTAGAGTCTATCACACCCGATCATCACGTGGTGTCTCAACATGACGAACTTTTGCAATGGTGCACACTCGGGGAGAACACAATTTATCTTGAAATTTAAGTGAGGGATCACCTTATAATGCTACCGTCTAGCGATAAAGTAAAGCATTACATAGCACTGAATGATTGACACGCAGGTCATACAATAATTAAAGACAACCCTATGGCTCCTGCCGGTTGTCATACTCATCGACATGCAAGTCGTGAAATTCTATACATCACATGATCATCTCATACATCACATATATCACATCATCTAATTAGCCATATCACATCACAACATACCCTGCAAAAACAAGTTAGACGTCCTCTAATTGTTTTTGCATGTTTTACGTGGCTGCTACGGGTTTCTAGCAAGAACGATTCTCACCTACGCATAAACCACAACGGTGATACATAATTTTCTTTTCAACCTTCTCAAGGACCGCCTTTGTCGAATCCGATCCAACTAAAGTGAGAGAAACTACCACCCGCAAGCCATCTAGGCAACAAGTTGCGTCGAGGGAATCGATCTCTCGTAAGCGTACGAGTAATGTTGGTCCGGGCCGCTTCATCTCACAATACCACTGAACCAAAATCCGACGAAGGGAGGAAGCAATCTAAGCATCAACGCCCACAAACCTTTTGTGTTCTACTCGAGATCTCATCTACACATAGACCTAGCTCCGATACCATTGTTGGGAAACATTGCATGGGAAACAAAAAATTTCCTACGCACACGTAGATCTATCCATGGTGATGAGCATCTATGAGAGGGAGAGTGGATCTACATACCCTTGTAGATCGCTAAGCGGGAAGCGTTGAGAAACGCAGTTGGTGTAGTCGAACGTCTTCGCGATCCAAATCGCCGTGCGTCCCGCGATCCAATCACGACCCAATCACGATCTGTCCCATGATCCGATCACGATCCGTCCCACGAACTTGATCATGATCCGTCTCACGAGCTTGATCACGATCCTTCCGATCTAGCACCGAACGGACGACACCTCCGCGTTCAGCACACGTATAGCTTGATGAAGATCTCCACCATCTTGATCCAGCAAGAAGGAGTGGAGAGTAAGAAGAGTTCTCCGGCAGCCTGACAGCGCTTCGGCGATGGTGGTGGAGCAATTCCGGTAGGGCTTCGCCCAAGCACTGCAGAAATCCGATCTAGAGGAGAAACTATGCACTGGAGGAATGGGTAGCACGTGGCTGAAATTCTAGTGCAAAAACCCTCAATACCACCAGTATATATAGGAGGAAGAGAGGAGGTGGCTTGGACCAAGTGACAAGCCACCAAGGAGTCGGCCGAACCAAGGGTGGAGGTGGAGTCCACCTCCAATCCTAGTAGGACTAGGATTCACCCTTTTTTTTTGCCTTTTTCCACTTTTTCTCTTAGGACTTTTTCTTCCAGCCGCATGGGCCTCTTGTGGTTGTTCCACAAGCCCACTAGGGGATGGTTTCCACTCTATCACAGCCCATGTAGCCTCTTGGGTAGAAATACTCCTCCCGGAGGCCTCCGGGTACACTACCGACACTCCCGGTACACTACCGATGGGCCCGAAACTTTTCCGGCGACCAAAACGGGACTTCCTATATATGAATCTTTACCTCTAGACCATTCCGGAGCTCCTCGTGATGTACAAGATCTCATCCGGAACTCCGAACAAACTTCGGTCACCACCATACACAACTCTATACTACCGAAACGTCACCAAACCTTAAGTGTGCAAACCCTGCGGGTTCGAGAACTATGTAGACATGACCGAGACACCTCTATGGTCAATAACCAATGGCGGGACCTGGATGTCCACATTGATTCCTACATATTCTACGAAGATCTTTATCGGTCGAACCTCTATGTCAAGGATTCAGTTAATCCCGTATGATGTTCCCTTTGTTCTTCGGTATGTTACTTGCTCGAGATTCGATCGTCGGTATCTCCATACCTAGTTCAACCTTGTTACTGCCAAGTCTCTTTACTCGTTCCGTAATACAAGATCTCGTAACTAACACTTAGTCACATTGCTTGCAAGGCTTGTTGTGATGTTGTATTACCGAGTGGGCCCTGAGATACCTCTCCGTCACACGGAGTAACAAATCCCAGTATTGATCCATGACAACTCAACAAACACCCTCGGAGACACCTGTAGAGCACCTTTATAGTCACCCAGTTACGTTGCGACGTTTGATACACACAAGGCACTCCTCCGATATCTGTGAGTTGTATGATCTCATGGTCATAGGAACATATACTTGACATGAAGAAAAACAGTAGGAATAAACTGACACTATCATAAGCTATGTTTGTAGTTTGGGTCTTGTCCATCACATCATTCTCCTAATGATGTGATCCTGTTATCAAATGACATCCCATGTCCATGGCTAGGAAACCTTAACCATCTTTCGATCAACGAGCTAGTTCACTAGAGGCATACTAGGGACATTGTGTTTGTCTATGTATCCACACATGTATCCATGTTTCCAATTAATAAAATTATAGCATGGATAATAAACGATTATCATGAACAAGGAAATACAATAATAAACACTTTATTTATTGCCTCTAGGGCATAATTCCAACAGGCCAAAGCAAGGGGGTTCTCACCCCGTTTCAAGAAAAACCACGCCGTCGGCTGGTCCGTGGCCAGCTGGGCCGCGGCCGGCTGGCGGGCCGCCGACTGCCTCAAGGCCAGCTAGCAGATAGCCGGCTGGCTCATGGCCGACTGGTCAAGGAGCTGGCCGTCTGACCCCTGGTCAGCTTGCAGTCGGCTGCCCCTAGGCCGGCTCTTCTGCTGACTTCCAGACGAACAAGCTCCCATCGATTCCCTTTGTGCGCAAGTACACCGACAGGACGAGACCCCCATAATGGACCCCGACGTGGCCACGGTGACCGCTGACACGCGGATGTGCATGGCTACAGTCCAACTGGTCGTACCGCTAACCCTGGCTGGCCGCGACCGGGCGAGGCAACAATGTTGGCATGCCTCGACCCACTCCATCACCCCCGCGTGGCTACAACGCTACCGGTCGTAGCGGAGACTTCGGCCGGCTGGCGCAAGGCGACACCACTTGAGGCGGCCCATGCTGCGATAGGTAAGCGCGGGCCAATCGCGAAGCCGGCTAGCGGGCCCCAACGGGCGATGAGACCGTGCAGCAGGCGGGCCCTACAAGCGACAAGACGATTCAGTGGGCGGTACCCCATGCTAGTCAGAGAGTCTGCTAGTCGGGTCCGCCCACTCAATACTTTAGAGATATTGTAAGCCGGGGGTTGGCCTATAACCCCCCCCCCCCCCGAGCCCCCCATGCATAGTGACACTCACACGAAGGAACTCTCCTCACATACTCTCACATAGCCAAGGAATGGAGCCGGATGCTCCTCCATCTACCTCCAGACAACAGTTCAAGCATGATTCTTGTAACCTTCACCATCCATCAACCTAGACCAAGCAGGACTAGGGGTGTTATCTCCCATGGAGGGCCCCGAACCTGGGTACATCATGTGTCCTCCACCGCTTGTGCCTAATCCTGCTCCCGGACCCCGTCGGCATCCTTCGGCCCCAACCACTCTTGATAAGCCTACCCATGGCATCTGTCGTTAGAAAATGACAACAGTTGACGCCCACCGTGGGGCCGTCCATGGTGCCGGCCAGAGTCACGCTTCGGGCGGGACCCTTCACCACCTCCTCCGGCCGCGCCGCATCCGGGCGGAACTGCTTGCCCATGGGGCCTGCTCCTGCGGGACCCACGGGCGATGCTGCCGGCCTCTCCGATGAGTGCCTCGGCAGCGACCCCTTGCTCAACATCACTGTGCTCGCCGAGCGCGTCGGCAAGTTAAGCCTTGCCGACGAACCTACAATCGATGCATACCCTAGCCAGGTGCTCGACTGCATCGACCTGCCCTCGTCCGTGGCTGCACTCGCCTCGGGCGAGGCCAACGACTCCCGCGTCTGTGCAGGGGTGGTGACCACCTCCTCCTTCACCTCTTCTGGCCGCGTGCGGGCCAAGGACGGTGCGTCCGCCGCTCGTGCCGAAACCTCCGACCCGCTCAACGCCACTCTTCGGGTTTTGAGCACCCCATCGCTCCGACGACGAACCCTGCCACCATCACGTCCGCCGCTCATGCCGAAACCTCCGACCTGCTCGAGGACGCCAGCACCCTCATGTCCGAGCAGTGCCGGATGGAAGCTGTGCAGCGGGATTACATTTCCAGCTACGGTCTCACCCCGGCTGGCACCAAGCCCAGCCGACGGGGTGCCGTGTGCTACCGCGGCCGTGTGGTCGCCGACATCCTCGACGACAACCTGTCCGTCTACGACACCCACATAACCAACCTGCGGGCCGCCAAGGTTGCCTACAAGGACCTGGCCACCCTAGAGGGCGAGGAGCGCGCCTCGTGCGAGCGACACCTCAAGGAGCTCATCGACACCGCCAACACACAGCAAGCCGGGCTCATCCTCGGTGGATCCGTCTCTGAGGCTCCCTGTCCTGAGGGCGAGGGCTCTAGGGCTGCTGGCCGTCAGCCGGCTCAACACTCTAGCACCCCTTGCCCCTCCAGCCGACGGGCCGAGGGAAGCAACGTTCAGCTCTCCCAGCCACGCAGAAATGAGCAGCCGGCTGTCGACAGCCATCGCAATGACGTCCCGGCTGGCGACAGCCACTACAACGAGGCACCGGCTAGCGGTAGTCGGCGGAGCCGCGGGCACACCCTGCCTCCATGGCGGGAGTTGGCGTGGTCCGTCTCGGCGACCGTCCGCGCTGATCTTGTGGCCTAGCTCGGGCCACGGGTCCCCCACAGCGAGAACGACGAGCTCGACCGGCTGGCGCAGTCGGCCCTCCTCAAGGAGGAGGGTTCCATCGGCCTGGTGTGCTTTGGCCCCCGGATTCATAACGAGCCGTTTCCGACCGGCTTCACACTGCCCCGTGACACCTCGAAGTACAACAGGGCCGCCAAGCCAGAGGACTGGCTGATCGACTACACCACGGCGGTCGGCATAGTGAGGGGGAACAATCACGTAGTCGTCCGCTACGCCCCCTCATGCTGATTGGCTCGGTCCGCACCTGGTTGAACAGCCTGGCAGCATCAACACCTGGACGGACTTTGAGGAAGCATTCGTCCGCAACTTTATTGACACCTACAAGCGGCCGAGCCGCCCGCATGAACTGGCCATGTGCCTCCAGGGCCGGATGAGGCCCTCCACGACTATCTCACCCAATGGACCGAGCTGCACAACTCCTGTGAAGGGGTGCACGAGGTGCAGGCCATACAATACTTCATCGAGGGTTGTCGCGATGGCACCTACCTCAAGCACAAGCTCTTGTGCTCCGAGCCGGCAACGCTGACAGACCTCATGGACAAGGCGGACAAGTACGCCACGGCCGACTCTGCAATCCGGGTCAAGGTTAGCACGCCCGGTAAGGTGGCTACGCCGTCGGCTGCATCACGATCGGCTGCTGACAACCGACAGCTGACAACCGGCAGCCACAGAACAACAAGCGCAAAGCCGACAAGCCGAACTCCTGCTACGGGAGCCGGCAGGTCGCTACCATCGAGGAAGAGCAGCCGGCTGCCCAGGCTTCCGGCCAGTGGCAATGCTCCGGCAAGGCTGCCTGGCAGCCCAAGCTCACCTTCGAGCAGATGCTCGACCTCCCCTGCAAACATCATTCCAGGGCCAAGCCCTTCACGCACATGCTCCGACAGTGCAGCTTCTCGCAGCGGTTGGCCCGGGGGGAAGGCCTTCCGGCTCCTCCCGCAACACCTCTCCGCGCGCCGACGCCGGCTCCGGCTCCCGCACTGGCCCCAGCCCCAGCTCCGTCTTAGCACAATGGCCGTCTGCTCGACCAGTTCCCCGATCGGGATGGCTCCTACGCCATCTTCACCAGTGAAGAGACTGACAAACACACTCAATGCCGGCTCCACCGCAAGGTGAACGCTACCATACCTGCGACTCCCCAATTTATGCATTGGTTCGAGAAGTTAGTTACCTGAAGCCAAGCTGACCACCCGGCCATGATGCCAAGCCCTGGCAGCTATGCCCTCGTCCTCGACCCCACTATCGTCTTCGAGAGACGCACCTGCTGCTTCTCGCATGTGCTAGTCGATGGGGGCAGTAGCATCAACATCCTCTATCGCGACACCGTGCTCAAGCTGGGGCTCAAGGAGGAGGACCTGCAAGCAAGCCGGACAGTTTTCCACGGCATTGTGCCGGGAAAGTCCTGCACCCCCATCAGCAAGATCAAGCTTGATGTTCTCTTCGGCGGTCAGACCCACTTCCTCCACAAACCGATATGGTTCGAGGTGGTGGACCTCGACAGTCCCTACCACGCACTATTCGGATGGTCGGCTCTCGTCAAGTTCATGGAGGTCCCCCATTACGCCTACCTCAAGCTCAAGATGCCGGGCCCCAAGGGCATCATCACCATCGCTCGCAACTACAAGATATTGATCGTGTCCGCGAGAGACGGCAGCTGGCTGGCCGAGGCCCTGGTGATTGCCGAGGAGAAGCGGCAGCTCGACCGGCTCGTGGCCCACACCTCTGGCCAGCCGCCCATGCTAGCTTCCCCGTCCTCATCAGTCGAAGAGGCCTCGTTCCAGCCGTCCAAGGACACCAGGCAAGTGCCGCTCGACCCGGCCACCCCCAAGAAGTGTGTCACCATCGGCGCCCACCTCAACAGGAAATAGGAAGGAGAGCTCGTCGACTTTCTCCATAAGAATCGGGACATCTTTGCATGGTCTCCAAAGGACACACTGGGTGTTCCAAGGAAGTTCGCCAAGCACAAGCTTCACGTATGGCCGGATGCAAAGTCGGTCAAGCAACCCTTGCACCTTTCTCCGAGGAGAAGTGACGTAATATAGGAGAAGAGATTGCCCGGCTTCTCGCAGCCGAATTCATCATGGAAGTGTTCCACCCGGACTGGCTGGCCAACCCGGTCCTGGTGCTGAAGAAAAAAAAGACTTGGCGCATGTGTATCGACTACATGAGCCTAAACAAGGCCTGTCCCAAGGACCCGTACGCCCTATCGCAGATCGATCAAGTCATCGATTCCATGGCCGGCTGCGACCTGTTGTCTCTCCTGGATGCCTACTCAGGCTACCACCAGATCAAGCTGGACCCAACCGACCGGCCGAAGACCTTCTTCATCACCCCTTTTGGGGCCTACTGCTACATCACCATGTCTTTCGGCCTGAAGAATGCGGGCGCTACCTTTTAGCGCTGCATGCAGAAGTGCCTCGTGCCTCAGATAGACAGGAACGTCCATGTCTATGTTGACGACATCATCATCAACACCAAGAAGCACTTCAGCCTTCTTGACGACCTCCGGGAGACAATTGCCAACCTACGTGAATACAAGATCAAGCTCAACTCGGAGAAGTGCATCATTGCCGTCCTAGCCAGCCAACTCCTGAGTTTCTTCGTGTCCACTCGTGGCATCGAAGCTAACCCAGAGAAGATCAAGGCGATCGAGCGCATGCCCGAGCCAACCCGGCTCTGCGACGTCCAAAAGATCACCGGCTGCCTCGTCTCCCTCAGCCGGTTCATCAGCCGGCTAGGAGAGAAGGCCCTGCCCCTCTATGGGCTCCTTCGAAAGACGGCTCTAGTCAAGCAAGGCCGCGACCCCACAAAGAAACCGACTATGTTTGACTGGACGACGAGGCGGACGAGGCCTTCCGTGGCCTCAAACGGGCTCTCACCAGCGTGCCCATCCTGGCCGCGCCGACTGAGAAGGCGCCCTTGCTCGTCTACATCGCGGCAACCACGCGCGTCATCAACGTCGTCTTGGTGGTGGAGCGGCCGCAGGAGGGCAAGACGTTGTCGATCCAGCGCCCCGTCTACTACCTCAGCGAGGTCCTCTCCGCCTCCAAGAAGAACTACCCCCACTACCAGAAGATGTGCTATGGCATATACTTCTCCGCCTAGAAGATCAAGCAGTACTTCCAAGAGCACGTTATCACCGTGGTGAGAACGACGCTGTTGGGCGAAATCATGAGTGGCCGGGGCGCCACCGGCCGGATAGCCAATTGGGCCACCGCCCTCACCGAATATGAAATCCAGTATGAGCCGTGCACCACCATCAAGTCACAAGCGATGGCCAACTTCCTCATCGGCTGGGCTGAAACCCAGTTCGTGCCGCCTCCACCCGACTCCACACACTGGCGCATGAACTTTGACGGCTCAAAGATGTAGACCGGCCTGGGAGTCGGCATCGTCCTCTCCTCCCCGAAGGGAGACCATCTCAAGTATGCACTCCAAATCCTCTTCACCGCCTCCAACAACGTGGCCGAATACGATACGCTCATCCATGGCCTCCGGCTCGCCAAGGAAATTGGGATCCAGCGCATCCTCTGCTTCGGCAACTCCAACCTCGTGGTGCAGCAAGTCTCTGGCGAATGGGACGCCAGGGACGCCAACATGGCTAGCTATCGCTTCCTCATCAAACAGCTCATCGGCTCCTTTGAGGGTTGTGAGTTCCATCATGTCCCCCGAGCAGACAACGAGGCGACCGATACGCTGGCAAAGATCGGCTCCACTAGGCAGGCCTTTTGAGCCGGCGTCTCCATCGAATGGCTATTCAAGCCGTCGATCAAGCCTTCCCTCGAATCGAGTTCCATCTTCGTGCCGGCTAACGTAACCGGCCCGTCGGCAAATCCAGCTGCCTAGCCGGCACCATCAACGCTGGCTGCGCCACCGGTTCCATCAACTTCGGCTGCCCAGCCGACACCACCAGCTCCAGGTGTCGAGCCTGCCGCATCCGAGGTAGCTGCCTCCGAAACCACGACCGTCATGATGGAAATCGATACCCTCCCGCTATCCTTGTCCCGAGGGCTGGCGAGCTGGTCCCGGGGGCTGGTCACCTAGGCCCGGGGGCTCCTGCCGTCTCCAACGTCCCGCTCGAGCCCAAGTCAGCTCCCGTCTCGGCACCTTCATGGGCCCAACCCATTATGGCGTTCCTCTTGCGTGGCGAGATCCCCCACGACGAAGACGAGGCCCGACGAATCCAATGTCGTGCCCCTGTCTACAACATCATCAACCATGAGCTGGTTCATCGCAGCACAACCGACGTGTATCAGCGCTGCATTGAGCCAGAGAAGGGGCAAGAAATCCTCCTCGACATCCATCAGGGCGAGTGCGGCCACCATGCCACCTCCAGGACTGTGGTGGCTAAGGCATTCCGCCACGGCTTCTACTGGTCGACTACCTTGGAGGAGGTCAAGCAGCTAATCGACACGTGCGAAGAGTGCCAGCGCTTCAGCACGAAAAGCCACCTGCCGGCCATAACCCTCTAGACCATACCCCTCTCATGGCCCTTTGCCGTCTGGGGGCTGGACATGGTGGGACCCTTCAAGACCGCACGAGGCGGCATGACACATTTGATGGTAGCCGTCGACAAATTCACCAAGTGGATCGAGGCCAGGACAATAAGGAAGCTGGACGGCCCCACAACCGTCCGGTTCATCGAGGATATCACAGTTTGCTACGGTGTCCCCCCCAACATCATCATTGACAACGACACGAACTTCGCCAAGGGCGCGCTAGCACGTTTCTGCGCCAAGCAAGGTATCCGACTTGACTTGGCTTCCGTCGCCCACCCGCAGTCAAACGGCCAGGTTGAGAGGGCAAACGGCCTGATTCTCACACCCTTTGCTTGTAGCACATTGATATGCTTGGGTTTATAAAATTTGGAGCCAACTAAAACTTTTTCTATGTGTTGTGCTTGATATGTTGTTTGCTTGCTTGTTGATTGTGCTTTATGGCACTACTAGGTTCTATTCCATTTCATAATAATCTTCCTTGATCCAAACCCCTTACCCAATGATCATGCCATGTGAATAGTACCCAAAACTAGTTTTATCAAATTTTGTTTTAACCAAAAATGATTTATTTAATTTAAGTTTCCAAAACCCCCCTGAAATGAGGTTTGCACTGCAAGTCCTCAAATCAGGTGGACCCTTCTTTCCCAAAGGCTTTATTTCAAACCTACTATATATATTACTTCCCAAAACCATCAAATATTATTTTTAAAGATTATTTGCATATTTTATTTAAAGGCTTTTTCTTCGGGCCAGAAATGGTTTTTTCCTAGGGAAAAATTATTTAAATGCTTTGAAAATATTTGAGAAAATTTAGAGAAACTCAGTGGACATATATTTTCCATATATATGAGCTTCCATAGACAAAACCCCTCAAAACTCTTTCTGTTCAAATCAAACTTTTGGAATATTTCTATAAGAAATATTTTGAATAAATTCCAGCAAAATTCCAGCAAGTAAACACTATCATGGGTGATGATCTTGCAAAGTTTCACCTCAATCCAAGGTGATTTGGTTCATCAAACCATCCCAAAACCATTCCTGTCCAGAATCAAATTTGAGCAACTTTACATTGTGAAGTGTTCCCACTTGGCCTCAAACTTTGTGGGCATGCTATAATGGCCAAGTAGTGATGATACACTAAGTGGTGAATCAAGGGTAAAAGCCTAAAATCATTGGATCTACAGAAATCTGATTCTACTAAATTCTAGGGTTTAACCAATTTCCATTGCCAATTTCTTCCTATTAGGATCAAACTTGGTGAATCCTCACATTTCTACCTAGCGTTTGACCCTGGTAAATATCTCAGTGAGTTGGCAGCATCTTCTTGCCCAGAAAACCATCAAACACCTTCTTGTAATTTTGTAAAACCAGCCTTTTCACCCCATTCCCTTTTACCCTTGCCCCTAAGTTTCTACCACAGTCTCACATAGGTGCATTTTACTTCTAGTAAGAACCCCAAGACCCCAGGTCACCAGGAGGTGGGGTGAAACCCCTGTTGTACCCTAGACAACATATTTTTCTACCCCTCTCACCATTTCCTTCTTCCCTAAGGCTCCTCTAGAGCTTACCCCTAGCATATCCTAGCCTTTGGGCATCTCCAATACCCCAAGACACAAGGAGACACGCGAGTGGACATAGGATATGCCTGGGCAGGCCATTTGGGTGCTCTAGAACGTGCTACAATGCGCTCCCGCACTGTAGTCACCCCTGCCCGACGCCACCCGACAACCTCGGGCCGCCCCATCGTGTTCCCCCGGTCGGCCTCTGCGTCCGCAACGCGGCAGGCGGTCGGCCCTCTCCTTCCCCCCTCTCTCTCACACGCGCAGGACACCGCCAGAACCGGCCAGTGGCCGCGCTCGCACGCGCACACCTCCCCCCTCCTGGTTGCTTCCCCTCCCCCCGCGTGAGGACCGCGTCCAGATAGACCCCAGACACGGCCTCGTCCACCCCCATGGCCTGTGGCGAGCACCCCGTGCTTGCCAGCACACAACGCCCTCGATGGATCGGCGGCCGCCTATAAATAGCCCCCCCCGCTCCTCCTGACCCTCTCTCCTCGCTCCCCCTCTTCCTCCGCATCCTCCCCGTGCCAAGAGCTCTCTCCCCCGTGGTCGGGAGCCTTCTCCCGACCCAAACCCTCTCCGCTGTCGAGCTCCTCTCCCCTCATCGGCGTTCCCCTCTCCCCCCGGTGACCCCGCGACCTCCCTCCGACACGCGACGCCCCCATGAGCTCGCTGGTGCCCTCTGCTCCGCCCACCGCGGCCTAGAGCGCCTCCGGTGAGCTCTCCCCCGTTCCTGTCGCGAGGAGAGGGATGACAGGTGGGGACTACCTATCATCCCCTCGCCCCCTCTCTCTCCCGCTGGCAGGCCGGGCCCGCGGGCAGGTTTAAATCTAAACCTGCCGCGTGCGGCACCATGCCTGGGCTGGCCTCCCCCTGTGGGCCGGTTCGGCTGGGTGGTTCTGGCCCATAAGGGGCACAAGACCATTTTCCTTTTTCTTTTTTTTCCGATATCTTCCAAAAATTCCATAGGATGAAATATTTATTCAATGCCAATATTTCTTCCACCTAAATTCAGGAAATAATCCCTAGAATTTAATAGTGCCAATTGTAAAAAAATGTTTGAAAATATTTTTAGTACTAGTTTATTTTAAAACCTATATATAGGCACCGTTTTGCCTCTGTTATTTTATTTTCAATATCCTTTCCACGGCAAAACCCTAAGAGAATATTTTTAGTATGACAGTTTGTATTTATTAGAGTAGGTTAACATTGTTGGTAGTAAATTGAATGATCTGTTTTGTGTGATTACTTATTTTTATCGCTTTATTTCGCGACGATAGATTGTGCGGTTGACGAAGAAGTTGGACCCGAAGACTTCGAAGACCCCGGAGACTTTGTTGAGCCAGGCAAGCAGCCCTTTGACCATGATGAGAAACCATTTTTATTCCATGTCATATAGCACTTTACTTTCTTCATATTCAATCATGTGATGAGGAGTTCCCCTTCCGGTGGAATGCCTCCGGTACCTTTCCTTTGACACTTGCATCGTGCATGACCCTACCACCTTATGAGGGTTGTGTGGGTGGGAGTAGTTAGGTTGCTAGTAGATGCTACGCAAATGGGATGAGACTTATGCATAGTGATGACAAGAAAGAGGTGATTTCAAAGACTTTTCCAAAAACCCGTCGGGTGCCACTAATGCCCGAGGGAGATGACAACGAGATGGGTGACCACTTGAGAAAGAAGTGGTGTGCCAGAACAAGATAAGTATGTGTTTTTGAAAACGGAGGGTTTAAGATTTGTCGACCGTCCCAACCTTACATGCGCAGCCATGATACCCCTTATGGGACAGGGCTTTGTTGATTACCTTGGTAGGTACTAGCAAGGAGCCCGCATTACTAGTGGCGGGAGCAGCGTGGTCACTCTCGATACGGGGTCGTACCGGTATGTACTATCATGCGCTGTCTTCACAGGTACCGGGCACACTGTTGGTCCCCTCATGGATAGTACGGGTTAGAGCGTGGCTCGTGTGAAGTACATCATGAGGGATGGGTACCAATCAAGTGGACTCTTTGTTTAGTATCGCTAGGGGAAATGCATTGTTCGAGTGCTTACCTCGGGTGTGGTATATACCGCGAGTCGTGGATGATACGGAAGTTCCCCGAGTCTTGTGGGTAAAGTGTGCAACCTCTGCAGAGTATAAAACTATTCGAATAGCTGTGTCCACGGTCAAGGGCAATTGGGTGGTGCTGCTTATGCCATGCTTGAATGTTTTCACAAGAACTAGTGTGAGTATGGGTGTGATGGTGACAAGAGGTCACATGAGCTAAGTCCGATGAGTTGGTGTGAGGATTGGACTAAGTCCGATGACATAGCGTGATGAGTAAACATGAGATGTTCAACTGATATTCATGATGATATCGGTATCTTGATCATATGGATACTTGCTTATTGTTGATGCATGTTAGAAGTTACTTGATCATGACATTTGCATTCAAAATTAGCTTTCCGCAATGTTACCTACTTAGTGCTATACCATGCATCTTTATTGCCTTGTTCCACAACTTGGGTTGCTTGCGAGTACATTCAAAGTACTCATTGGCTTGCCACTAGTTATTTAATTGGCTAGGCATGGAAGAACAGGAGTCTGTTGAAGAGTTCGTTGCAGATGAACATGCGTACTAGGACGCTTCCCAGTCAGAATGCCTATAGGTTAAGGCAGATGGCATGGGTTCATGCTTTCAACCAAGATTTCCGCTGCTTGTTCTATTTAAGTGTTTGGCCCGTGTGGCCCTATCTATGTAAGACTAAGACCCTTGTGATCGTTAATTGTGTAAGATGTTAAGTATGGATGTAAGACTCTTGTTATTCAGTTTCTGCATGTTCAGTGAGCATTGATCTCTGGGATCACTATACACGTGCATTCAGTGATCACGACTTATGAGTCGGGGTCCCCACAGAGCTGGTATTAGAGCCATCCTGACTATAGGAAGCCTTTAGTTAGCATGTACGTTAGATAGGATAAAAGTCGTTTTCAAAACTACATCTAGCATTGGAACTTAGGAGTTCTCCACTGTTTACCTTTCCTATGCTTCACACAACACTTTGCTGACTCTCCTCCTTTCAAACCTTTGTAGATGGCCATCGTACCCGAAGCCTTCCTGACATCCGGCTTTCCCTTACTCCTTGGGGATAGCCTGGAGAAGTGCCAGTTTTGCCAACCACCCATTTTCCTCTACCACGAGCACTGGGTCGATGCCGTCACGAAGGAGTACCACGTGGATGTGGTCGTGAAGGCAAATGACTCCCCGACTAGTTGGTTCTTTGAAGGACCACGGATGCAGACCATGATACTCGCAGTCGAGACAGCTGCACGCAAGGCACTCCTACACCTTCGAGACATCATTCCAGAGATGGCTGACGAGCCAGCTACTCGCTACCTTCCCTTCAGGAAGGATGACTTTGGTGAGAGTTGGATGCTGATGCCGACCAAGGAAGATGTCACACCACTCAGATTCTAGACCTATTTCAGCCTCTTCGCCGATAGTCTGGTTCACAACTTGATGAAGGACTCCGTGAAGCTCCGCGAGGAACTTCACCACACCCGAGAGCTACTTCGGCAATCCAAGACGAAGCCAGACAAGATCAAGAAGGATGGAGCCCCCGAGGGACGACCAGCTGTCGCCTATCGAGGAGGAGTACCCCCAGCTAGTGATGCACCCACACGTCGTCGTCGCATGAGTGCGAAGGAGTACCATGAGCTCTTCACCGACCCGCCTGCAAAGTGTCGTCTGGATGGACCTCCTTGTTCCCTAACCCCTTCGACCAGGAATGATGCCCATTCAGATGATGAACAGGAGGAAGACCCAGAGGAGCGTGACTACGAGACCGAGCACTCCACCACCTGAGTCCGAGAACCCCTAGGGTAGGATCATTCATGTATCCCTCATGCGAAGTCGAGTCCGTGTAATGGTTCATATGAAACCATGTGTGCTTGTTGTTTGTTTTGTTCTTTGTGTTCCGTTGCAAGTCGCGCTTTTGCCTCAGGCAACATGTAAGCGACTCCATCATCTATCTTAATATATGTTGTTGGTCTTTTAACCTTTGTTTCAACACACTTGCACTTGACCGACCCCCTTAGGCGTGCTTTTCCGTTATTGCTTATCCTCTTGTCAATCCCAGTTGTTTGACTTGGCTACTCCAAATAGGATGGTGACTGCTACCCGCAACAGCTCCTTCACCAACCCTGAAGCCGGCAACTCGAGCCAGCAACAGGGAGCTGGTGGGGCTGTTCACGCTGGAGGACACCAGGAGCAGCCACAAGGCGACATTCCCCCGCTACCACCTCCGCCGGAGAATGACCATAGCTCAGCTTCTCCAATTTCTCCGAGAGGAACGCCAGGCCAACAATGCTACTATCCAGCAGATGGCTCAGGCTCTCATGAACAACTAGCAGCAAGGCAGGAACGACAATGGCCGCTCCATGCTGTCTGAGTTCATGAGGAACTCGCCCCCAACCTTCACCGAGACTGCTGAACCATTGGATGCTGATGATTGGATCCGCACCATCGAGGACCTCCTTGCATAGGTCAACTGCAATGAGAATCATGAGAAGGTGCTTTATGCCTCTCACTGCCTCGGAGGTACCGCCCGAGCTTGGTGGGATGGATTTAAGGTCATGCAAGGAGAGCGTGTGATCACATGGAATGACTTCAAGGAAGGATTCCGCACTGCCCATATTCCTTCTAGGATCATGGCTATCAAGAAGAGAGAATTCCGAGCGCTGAAGCAAGGAAATGGCTCTGTCAAGGAGTACCTGCAGAAGTTCAACCTGCTGTCAAGGTATGTACCTAAAGACGTCAGCATAGAGGCTCCCAAGAAGGAACGCTTCATGGAAGGACTTCAACATGTCCTACAGTATCGGCTCATCATCTGCGACTGCCTTACCTTCTTCGACTTAGTAAACAAGGCCCTCTTGCTGGAAGACAAGTGTCGTGCCATGGACGACACTCGCAAGCGCAAGATGATCAGCAAGGGGAGCTCAAACAACCAGAGGCCTCGCCCCTGGCAGCCAGCCCCAGCCAAGCCAACCTATCAGCCGCAGCAAGCTAGACCTCCTGCACCTCGTCCGAGCTACTAGTCTCAGCAGTATGCCAATCCCAGGCCAGGTTACAACAACAACAACCCCAATAACAACAACGGTGGCAGAAACTTCAACAACAACCCTGGTCAAGTCGCTTGCTTTGGATGTGGTTAGCCAGGACACATCTCTAGGCTGTGTCCCAACAAGAAGCCAGATGCCTTGTGCCCCAATGCGCCAGCTCAAGGTCAAGCCCGTGGAGCACCACCAAGGAACCTCGTTCCCCACAACCAGCCCAACAATGGAAAGGGTCGCGTGAATCACGTCATCGTAGAGGAAGCCCAGGAAGACCCGGACGTCATACTGGGTACGTTCCTCATCAACTCAACCCCAGCAACAATATTGTTTGATTGTGGAGCTTCACATTCTTTTGTCACCCAAAAGTTTGCACTAGAGAGTGGCATGAAGCCTACACCCCTAGGTAGCCGTATGTTGATTCAAACCCCAGGATCAGTTATGAAGTTTGGGATAGGTTGTAAGGGAGTTAAGATTAACATCAACGGGGTAGACTTCCTAGCTGACCTTATCATCCTGAAGTCAGAAGGCTTGGATGTGATCCTAGGCATGGATTGGTTAACTAAGCACCAAGGCATGTTGGACTATGCTAAGAGGATTGTCACCATGACCAATAGCCAAGGAGTGGAAGTCAAGTATATTCCCAACCCTGCCCCCACTCAAGCCCCGCATGCTAACTTTCTGTCGGGAGTTGAGTTGGATCAAGTGCCAGTGGTATGTGAATACCTGGATGTGTTCCCTGATGAGCTGCCCGGAATGCCTCCTGACCGCGACATTGAGTTCATCATTGAGCTTATGCCCGGATCAAGTCCCATCTATAAGAAGGCCTACATGATGGGATCCGAAGAGTTGGCTGAGTTGAAGAAGCAACTACTAGAGCAGCTCGGGAAAGGATTTATTCGCCCTAGTGCCTGTCCTTGGGGATCGCCTGTTCTATTTGTGTCAAAGAGGGATGACACTATAAGACTCTGTGTCGATTACCGCTCTCTCAATGAGGTTACAATAAAGAACAAGTACCCACTCCCCAAGGTTGAAGACCTGTTTGATCAGTTGAATGGAGCCAAGGTGTTCTCCAAGATTGACCTTAGGTCTTGGTACTATCAGCTGAAGATCAGACCCCAGGACATCCCGAAGACAACATTCGTAACCCGGTATGGCCTGTATGAATACACGGTCATGTCATTCGGGTTAACTAACGCCCCTGCCTACTTCATGTACCTCATGAATAAAGTCTTCATGGAGTATTTGGACAGGTTTGTTGTCGTCTTCATTGATGACATACTTGTCTTCTCCAAGTCTGAAGAAGAACATGAGGAACACTTGAGATTGGTCCTAGAGAAGCTTCGAGAGCACCAACTTTATGCCAAGTTCAGCAAGTGTGAATTCTGGCTGTGTGAAGTTGGATTCTTGGGTCATGTGTTGACTGCAGAAGGATTACCAGTGGATCCTGCCAAGATTGAAGCCGTGACTGAATGGCAGACCCCAACCACCGTGAAGGAAGTCAGAAGCTTCCTCGGACTCGCGGGTTATTACCGCAAGTTCGTGGAAGGGTTCTCGAGCATTGCCCGACCCATGACCCAGCTTTTGAAGAAGGACAAGAAGTTCGAGTGGACAGCTAAGTGCGAGGAAAGTTTCAAGGAGCTCAAGAAGAGATTGACCACAACCCCAGTTTTTGCCACCCCTGATATTCACAAGGAGTTTGTGATTTATTGTGATGCATCAAGAACCGGGCTTGGAGGTGTTCTAATGCAAGAAGGCAGAGTCGTAGCATATCTGTCCAGACAGCTACATCCTCATGAAGAGAACTACGCAACTCATGATCTCGAGTTGGCAGCCGTGGTTCATGCCTTGAAGACATGGCGACATTACCTTCCAGGGAAGCGATGTGAGATATTCACAGACCACAAGAGTTTGAAGTATATCTTCACTCAGAGGGAGTTGAACATGAGGCAGCGAAGATGGTTGGAATTGATCAAGGATTACGACCTCAGTGTTCAATACCACCCGACAAAGGCCAATGTGGTAGCAGACGCCTTGTGCAGAAAGGCTTGTTCCTTGAATGCTATGATTAAGGAAAGGCTACCCACCCTGTATGAAGAACTTGAGAGCTTCGGCTTGGAACTGGTTGCACCAGGATTCCTCGCCAACCTCGAAGCAAAGCCTATCCTGATGGATGATATCAAGGAAGCCCAGAAGAGGCACGAGAGCATTAAAGGCATCAAGAGGAAGATCAAGGCAGGCAAGGCCCCAGGATTCTCAGTGGATGAACAAGGAGTTGTATGGTTCGGGAATCGCATCTGCGTGCCCAACAAAGAAGAGCTCAAGAACCTGATCTTGTAAGAGGCTCATGACACTCCCTAATCCATCCATCCTGGAGGAACCAAGATGTATCAAGACCTCAAGGCAAGATTCTGGTGGCATGGCATGAAACGGGAGATAGGCACGTTCGTGGCTAAGTGTGACACACATGCCGGAGAGTCAAAGCTGAGCATCAGTGACCCGTTGGACTACTGCAGCCCCTCAAAGTGCCTGAATGGAAGCGGGATAAAGTCGGGATGGAGTTCATCATCGGTTTACCAAGGTCAAGCAAGGGACATAATTCCATTTGGGTCATCGTCGACCACCTGACCAAGGTAGCCCACTTCATCCCCGTCAGAACCACCTACGATGGAAGCCAACTCGCAAACCTCTACATCAACCGCATTGTGAGTCTTCATGGAGTTCCAAAGGAGATCGTGTCAGATCGAGGAACCCAATTCACCTCAAGATTCTGGAAGAAGTTTCAAGAAGCTATGGGAACCAAGCTCTCCTTCAGCACTGCTTTTCACCCCCAGACCGGTGGGAAAACGGAATGAGTAAATCAGATACTCGAAGATATGCTCCGCGCTTGTGTTTTGGCATATGGAGCCAAGTGGGAAGATTGCCTACTGTTTGCCGAGTTCTCCTACAACAACAGCTATCAGTCGAGTTTTCAAATGGCACCATTTGAGGTGTTGTATGGACGCAAGTGCCGTACTCCCCTCAACTGGTCAGAGACCGGAGAAGGATTGATTTTTGGACCAGATATCCTCCGCGAAGCCGAAGAGAAAGTTCAACTCGTCCGAGAACATCTGGAGGCCGCCAAATCAAGATAGAAGAGCTACGCCGACTCTCACCGTCGAGAGGTGAACTTCTGTGTCGGTGACCATGTCTACCTCCGAGTCATGCCTCTCAAGGGAACTAAGCTCTTCCACGTCAAAGGAAAGATCACACCAAGGTATATCGGCCCCTTCAAGATCACCGCAATGCGAGGAGAAGTTGCCTACCATCTGGAACTACCTCCTGAGCTGTCGGATGTGCACGACGTCTTTGATGTGTCACAACTTTGGAAGTGTCTACAAGTTCCCAACTGCCCCGACCTGTACAAGGACATCGACCGTCAAGCCATCGATCTTCAGCCAGATCTTACTTATCGTGAGAGGCCAGCTCACATTCTGGATGAAGCCGAGCGCTACACCCGAAGCCACACCATCAAGTACTTCAAGGTCCAGTGGAGCAACCACATTGAAGCTGAAGCAACCTGGGAGCATGAAGATTATCTTAGATCGGAGTTCCCTTATCTTTTCAGCGCTTAGCCTAGGAATCTCGGGGACGAGATTCTTGTAAGGGGGGAAGGTTTGTCACACCCTATGCTTGTAGCACATTGATATGCTTGGGTTTATAAAATTTGGATCCAACTAAAACTTTTTCTATGTGTTGTGCTTGCTATGTTGTTTGCTTGCTTGTTGATTGTGTTTTATGGCACTACTAGGTTCTATTCCACTTCATAATCATCTTCCTTGATCCAAACCCTTGCCCAATGGTCATGCCATGTGAATAGTGCCCAAAACTTTTTTATAAAATGTTTTTAACCAAAAATGATTTATTTAATTTAAGTTTCATACCCCCCTCAAATGAGGTTTGCACTGCAAGTCCTCAAATCAGGTGGACCCTTCTTTCCCAAAGGCTTTATTCCAAACCTACTATATATTACTTCCCAAAACCATCAAATATTATTTTTTTAAATTATTTTCATATTTTATTTAAAGGATTTTTCTTAAGGCCAGAAATGGTTTTTCCTAGGGAAAAATTATTTAAATGCTTTGAAAATATTTGAGAAAATTTATAGAAACTCAGTGGACACATATTTTCCATATATATGAGCTTCAACACAAGGGCATGATCAGATCATAGGAAAAAACCCTCAAAACCCTTTCTGTTCAAATCAAACTTTTGGAATATTTCTATAAGAAATATTCTCAATAAATTCCAGAAAAATTCTATAAAGTCAACACTATCATGGGTGATGATCTTGCAAAGTTTCACCTCAATCCAAGCTGATTTGGTTCATCAAACCATCCCAAAACCATTCCTGTCTAGAATCAAATTTGAGCAACTTTACATTGTGAAGTGTTCCCCCTTGGCCTCAAACTTTGTGGGCATGATCTAATGGCCAAGTAGTGATGAATCACTAAGTGGTGAATCAAGGGTAAAAGCCTAGCATCATTGGATCTACAAAAATCTGATTTTGCTAAATTCTAGGGTTTAACCAATTTCCATTGCCAACTTCTTCCAATTGGGCTCAAACTTGGTGAATCCTCACATTTCTACCTAGCCTTGACACTGGTAAGTATCTCAGTGAGTTGGCAGCATCTTCTTGCCCAAAACACCATCAAACACCTTCTGGTAATTTTGTAAAACCAGCTTTTTCACCCCATTCCCTTTTACCCTTGCCCCCAACTTTCTACCATAGTCTCACATAGGTGCATTTTACCTCCAGTAAGACCCCAAGACCCCACGTCACCAGGAGGTAGGGTGAAACCCCTGTTTCTACCCCTGGCAGCATATTTTTCTACCCCTCTCCCCATTTCCTTCTTCCCTAAGGCTCCTCTAGAGCTTACCCCAACCTACCCTAGCCTTTGGGCATCTCCAATACACCAAGACACAAGGAGACACGTAGGATATGCCTGGGCAGGCCATTTGGGCGCTCTGGAGTGCGCTAAAGTAAGCTCCCGCACTATAGCCGCCCTTGACCGGCGCCACTCGACAGCCTCGGGCTGCCCCACCGTGTCCCCCCAGTCGGCCTCGGCAGGCGGTCGGCCCTCTCCTTCCCCTCTCTTTCTCACGTGCGCACGACACCGACAGAACCGGCCAGTGGCCGCGCTCGCACACGCACACCTCTGCCCCCCTCCTGGCTGCTTCCCCTCCTCCCGCGCACGGACCGCGTCCAGATAGCCCCTAGACACGGCCTCGTCTGCCCCCATGGCCTGTGGCAAGCACCCCGTGCTCGCTGGCGCATAGCACCCTCAGTGGACCGGCGACCGCCTATAAATAGGCCCCTCGCTCCTCCTGACCCTCTCTCCTTGATCCCCCTGTCCCTCCGCATCCTCCCCGTGCCCAGAGCTCTCTCCCCGTGGTCGAGAGCCTTCTCCCGACTCAAACCCTCTCCGCCGTCGAGCTCCTCTCCCCTTTCCAGCGTTCCCCTCTCCCCTCGGCGACCCCACGACCTCCCTTCGACGCATGACGCCCCCGCGAGCATGCTGGTGCCCTCTGCTCCGCCCGCCGCGGCCTAGAGCGCCTTCGGTGAGCCCTCCCCCGCTCCTGTCGCGAGGAGAGGTCCCCACCTGTCATCCCCTCGCCCCATCTCTCTCTTGCTGGCAGGTCGAGCCCACGGTCAGGTTTAAATCTAAACCTGCCGCGCGCGGCACCTCGCCTGGGCCGGCCTCCCCCTCTAGGCCGGTTCGGCTGGGTGGTTCTGGCCTGTAAGGGGTACAGGACATTTTTTTCCTTTTTTCCCGATATCTTCCAAAAATTCCACAGGGTGAAATATTGATTCAATGCCAATATTTCTTCCACCTAAATTCATGAAATAATCCCTAGAATTTAATAGTGCCAATTGTAAAAAAATGTTTGAAAATATTTTTAGTACTAGTTTATTTTAAAACCTATATATAGGCACCTTTTTGCCTTTGTTATTTTATTTTCAAAATCCTTTCCATAGGAAAACCCTAAGAGAATATTTTCAGTGTGACATTTTGTATTTATCAGAGTAGGTTAACATTTTTGGTAGTAAATTGAATGCTGTGTTTTGTGTGATTGCTTATTTTTATCGCTTTATTTCGCAACGATAGATTGCACGGTTGACGAAGAAGTTGGACCCGAAGACTTCGAAGACCCCGGAGACTTTGTTGAGCCAGGCAGCCAGCCATTTGACCATGATGAGAAACCATTTTATTGCATGTCATGTAGCACTTTACTTTCTTCATATTCAATCATGTGATGAGGAGTTACCCTTTCGGTGGAATGCCTCCGGTACCTTTCCTTTGACACTTGCATCGTGCATGACCCTACCACCTTATGAGGGTTGTGCGGGTGGGAGTAGCTAGGTTGCTAGTAGATGCTACACAAATGGTATGGGACTTATGCATAGTGATGACAAGAAAGAGGTGCTTTCAAAGAATTTTCCAAAACCCAGTCGGGTGCCACTAATGCCCGAGGGAGATGACAATGAGATGGGTGACCACTTGAGAAAGAAGTGGTGTGCCGGAACAAGATGAGTATGTGTTTTGGAAAACAGAGGGTTTAAGATTTGTCGACCATCCCAACCTTACATGAGCAACCATGATACCCCTTATGGGACGGGGCTTTGTTGATTGCCTTGGTAGGTACTACCAAGGAGCCCGCATTACTAGTGGCGGGAGCGGCGTGGTCACTCTCAATACGGGGTCGTACCGGTATGTACGATCATGCATTGTCTTCACAGGCACCGGGCACACCGTTGGTCCCCTCATGGATAGTACGGGTTAGAGCGAGGCTCGTGTGAAGTACATCATGAGGGCTGGGTACCAATCAAGTGGACTCTTTGTTTAGTATCGCTAGGGGAAAGGCATTGTTCGGGTGCTTACCTTGGGTGTGGTATATACCGCGAGTCGTAGATGACACAGAAGTTCCCCGAGTCTTGTGGGTAAAGTGTGCAACCTCTGCAGAGTGTAAAACTATTTGAATAGCCGTGTCCACGGTCAAGGACAATTGGGTGGTGCTGCTTATGCCACGTCCGAATGTTTTCACAAGAACTATTGTGAGTATGGGTGTGATGGTGACAAGAGGTCACATGAGCTAAGTCCGATGACTTGGTGTGAGGATTGGACTAAGTGCGATGCATAGCGTGATGAGTAAACATGAGATGTTCAACTGATACTCATGATGATATCCTTATCTTGATCATATGGATACTTGCTTATTGTTGATGCATGTTAGAAGTTACTTGATCATGACATTTGCATTCAAAATTAGCTTTCTGCAATGTTACCTACTTAGTGTTGTACCATGCATATTTATTGCCTTGTTCCACAACTTGGGTTGCTTGCGAGTACATTCAAAGTACTCGTTGGCTTGCCACTGGTTATTTAATTGGCCAGGCATGGAAGAACATGAGTATGTTGAAGAGTTCGTTGGAGACGAACATGCGTACTAGGACGCTTCCCAGTCAGCATGCCTGTAGGTTAAGGAAGATGGCATGGGTTCATGCTTTCAACCAAGATTTCCGCTGCTTTTTCTATTTAAGTGTTTGGCCCGTGTGGCCCTATCTATGTTAGACGTTTTGTAGCAAAAAGGAACAAGCAGAATGCGCGTAGGGCCGCTTAGTCTGCCGGCGTGTCGCCAGGTGGCTCGACGGTTCGCCCAGGAGAGGTTGTGGCCTTCGGGTCCACCTCCGTGGCCTCAGTGTCGTCGTCGGTTCTGGAGGCGGTGCTCTCATCGGCGATCTCTTCGTCCTCTGGGCCTTGGGGGTTGCCGAAGGAGTCCTCGGCCACCGGCTCGCCATCCTCGCCAAGAGCCGGCAGAAGCTCGTCCGGGTCAACATACGAGGCTAGCTCGTTGACCCGGCGGACAAGGGCACCTTCACGGGTCGCCCGTTCCGCCTCCGGGATGTCACGCATCATGGCCAACCAGTCCAAGTTGATACTGGAATACCACCACGTTGTGACAAACCGGAGGGCCATCTGTGCGGCAGCCTGACTCGCAGATGCCTTCCAGACCTCGAGTCGGGCCACCGCGTTCTCCACCCTTAGCGCCATGTGGCTCTCCGGGGCCACACGACCCGGCCATAGGGCTGCGATCACCTCCTTGCTGGCTGTCTTCAACCGGTCCACGCTACGCTGGAGGTGGATCAGCCGGTTCTCCACAACTAGCCCAAGCTCTGCCATGTCCTAGCCGGCATTCTCCTCAACCTCTCGTCCGCGCTGCCGCAGGCACTCCCGATGGTCCGCCATGGCTCGCTCAGTGCGGCGCTGGGTTTCTAGGAACCGCTCTGAGAAAAGAAAGAAAGGGGATCGGAAAACACGTCCAGGGCAAGAAAAAGACAGTCGGCTGGGAAGGAAGTCAAGACTTACGCGGAAAGGCGTCGTCCATCTCGATGGCAAATTGTAGTGCCGCGTTCCTCTCCCTTCCCAGTGTCGCGTCCACCTGGCAAGGGCAGCTCCGCACGCCTCAAGTTCTTTCTCAAGGTCACCTCACCTTGAAAGGCGGCGGTCCGTTGGGCGGCATTAACCGCCTACTTGACGGCATCTTCCTTGGCCGCCACCTCCCGCTGCGGCTCCGTGCTTAGGTGCTTCTGAGCCGCCTGCCCGTCCACAAGTAGGCCTGCCAGCCGGTCTTGCTCCGACGTAATTGCCTGGACGTCCCATGCTAGCCGGTCCCGCTCGGAGACCACCTCATCCTTCTTCTCCTGGAGGGCGTTCAGCTCATTTGCGAGAAAGACCAGCAACGGTTACCAAAAAATGCACAAGACCCGTGCCGGCTGCCGAGCAGGCGACCCGACTCTCGGGGGCTACCCACAGTGGGTGTGCTTGCGCACCCCCACCGGATCAAACGTACCTTGGGTCTTCTTCACTTCCTCCTCCAGCCAGTAGAAGTCGTGCTTGCCACGGTTGTGGATGGCAACTGCCTCGTCGAAAAGCTCCTGCCACCTGGTGCTCCCCGTCTGATCCAAGAGGCCGAAGTTAGAAACAAGCCAAAGAAGATCTGGCCCGGCTGCCACACAGCCGGTCAGCCGGCCTAGATCTCGGGGGCTACACCCAATGGGTGCACTCGCGCACCCACACTGAAAATTCAACAAAGGCAAAGAAGGTTTACCTCTACGCGCTGTAGGGTGTTGTCGGCCGCCTCCGTGAACCTAGCCAGTTCCTCGCGGCACCATGCCAGGATGCTGCCTAGCTCCTTGAGCATGGGGACCGGGCCACCGGCCGATGGGGGCAGGACGGCTGGGATGCGAGCCAATGCCTCCCAGTCCTGGATCACATCCAGCATTGTCCTCTGGGACCGGCTCGCCCCACTTCTCGCTCTGGCATCCACCACGGTGCCGGCTGCCGGGGGACGGTTGATGACCACGAGAGCATGGGAATAAGTTCCCGGCTGCCCCACGACCGGTGCCGCCTCCTCCTCCCCCGCCTGGCTCGGCGCGACGGTCGCCGTAGCCGGTGCGTCCTCCTCCTTGGCCGGCACCTAAGCCAGCCTCTTCTCCTGATGAGAGGTCTTGGCTGCCTGGCTGCGCGTCGGCCGCTCCTCGCTCCGCCTACGTGGCCCCAGTTGAGATATGGGGGGAGGCGCGTCCAGGATCCGGACATCAACATCATCATCATCGTCATCAGTCCAATCTCTAATCAAGGGTCCGGAAGGGAACTCACCAGGCGCTCTAGATCCGCCGGCTCCTGGGTCGCCGGCCACGCCCTCCGCCTCGACCTCCTCTGAGGAGTCGACCCCCTCCTTGGCGCCGCCTCCTAGCTTGAAATCCTTGGAGTCGGACTCGGAGCGCTCCGCCTGGAAAATCTGGGGGTGCGGCCCGTCCGGCGTGTTCTGTCAAACGAAAAGCTGCACTCAGCGCGACATGTGAGCCGCGCGTCCGGCTAGGAAAGCTCAAAGGGAAAAGAAAAGTCACCTCAACAGGGCATACCAGGGGTGCCGGATTGTGCCGACTGTATGGCTCCTTGCCGTAGGACCAGGTCTCCGACGCCAACTTGAAGTTGGTGAGGGAGTTCACCCGCATCGCCACCTAAGCCGACGTCAGCTCAAAGGTGGACAACCGGCAGGGGTCCCTGTGGCCGGACATGTCGCAAATCCGGTGTAGCCTCAGTTGGAGAGGCAGCACCCGACAATCTATGAAGGCGTCCACTAGGTTGGATGCGACCAACCCCTCTTCGCTCCTCATGTCCTGGAGCCGGCCCAGCTCCCCGAGCACGGCTCTGGACGGGTCGGTCCCCGACTAGTTCACTCCGGTGGACGGGGCATTAGAGAAGGCCGGCAACCAGATGTAGTCCTGCTGCGGGTCAGCGTTGTTCACGCAGAAGAACACCTGATTCCACTTCTTGACGGAGTCGATGAGCTTGATGCGGGGGAACTGCGGGACATGGGAGCACACCGCCACGCCCCCCGCAGGCATACGGATCATTGTCGTTCTTCAGAGCCTTGACATAGAAGAGCTTCCTGAACAGCTCCATGAAGGGGAGCAGCCTAAGGTAGCCCTCTCATAGGGTCACGAAGCTCGTGAGGTAGAGAATGGTGTTGGGGCCGAGGTGGTGCGGCTGGAGATCAAAGGTATCCATCAAGAGGCGGAAGAAGAGGCTCACCGGCAGGCCGAAGCCGCGCGAGAAGTGCGAGGCGAACACCATGTATTCCCCCGCCTGGGGCGTGGGCACCACCTTGTTGCCTAGCGGACGGGCGATCACACGATCCTCTGACGACATCATATGGGCGCGGCTGAGCCACACGATGTCGTCCTCCATGAAGACGGAGCCACACCAGCTGCCAGAGGGCCCGTAAACCATCTTTGCGGTGGACGACGCAAAGCGGGAGCGAACAGAGCGGCGGTGCGAACCCTGGGAACGGAGCAGCGGCACGAGGCGAGCAGCACGGCAGGAGAAGGAAGACGATGGGATGGGGGGAGCGCAACTGTCTCCGCCCCTCGACCTTCCCTTTTAAATAAGGGGGCAACGCCCGGGGAGGTGGGGATTAACTTCGCCCACTCCCCCGGGGAACCCGCGAGATCGTGCGTGCCTGAGGCCGCAAACGCTGATATTCGGGCGTAGAGGATCTCGTCCTGGGGCCTGAGGCCTACTGGGCTACGCCCGCAACCTAGCGGTCCAGGCCCAAGGTAATGTCCCGTCTGCCCCCATGGGCGGGCCCCACAGCATCTTACCCCCAGCATGGCGCACCGAGGGCCGACGCGGGACCCGAAGCGGTGCGACGGGACCTGAGGCGTCGGGAGCGGCCACCGGCTTGGCCGAATGTTCGGCTCCGTGGGAAAGATGTGCGCCACCTAATGAAGTCGCCGGCTCCCCCTCGTCAGAGAGAGGCGGACCCCGCCGGCTTCGAGGACTACTGATGGGGTTATTACCCCTAGGTAGGCCAAAGCAAGGCCCCCCCATTTCAAGAAAAACCACGTCGTCGGCTGGTCCGTGGCCAGCTGGCGGGCCACAGGCTGCCTCAAGGCCGGCTGGCGGACAGCCGACATGCTCATTGTCAGCTGGCTCATGGCCAGCTGGTCAAGGAGCCGCACGTCTGACCCCCGGTCAGCTTACGATCAACTGCCCCCAGGCCGGCTATTCTGCTGACTTCCGAACAGACAATCTCCTGTCCCTTCCCTCTGTGCACAAGTATGCCGACAAGACAAGACCCCCACGATGGACCCCGGCATGGCTACGGGGACCGCTGACACGCGGACGCGCATGTATAGTCTAGCCGGTCGTACCACTGACCTTGGCTGACCGCGACCGGGTGAGGCAACAGTGTCGGCATGCCTCGACCCAATCCATTACTTGCCCCCGCATGGCTACAACGCTGCCGGCTGTATCGGAGACTTCGGCCGGCTGGCGCAAGGCGACACCACTTGAGGCGGCCCGTGCCGCGACAGATAATTTCGGGCCAATCGCGGAGCCGGCTGGCGGGCTCCAACGGGCGACGGGACCGCGCAGCCGGTGGGCCCTACAAGCGACCAGACGGTTAAGTGGGCGGTCCCCTAGGCCAGCCGGAGATGCTAGCAGTCGGGTCCCCCCACCCAATACTTTAGAGATATTGTAAGCCAGTGGGTTGGCCTATAGACCCCCTGAGCCCCCATGCATAGGGACACGCACACGAAGGAACTCTCCGCACATACTCTCACGTAGCCAAGGAAGGGGAGCCGACTGCTCCTCCTTCTACCTCCAGACAACAGCTCAAGGAGCATTCTTGTAACCTCCACCATCCATCACCCTAGACCAAGCAGGACTAGGGGTGTTACCTCCCACGGAGGGCCCCGAACCTGGGTACATCATGTGTCCACCACCGCTTGTGCCTAATCCCGCTCCCGGAGCCTGTCAGCTTCCTTCGGCCCCAACCACTCTTGATAAGCCTACCCATGGCATCTGTCATGAGAAAATGATGACAAATAACATTGTCAGGATGAGGGATACCAATCGAAATGGCAGAACCCTCGTGAAGACAAGCATGACGAAAATAATCTTCACCACCAATGAGTGCATCAAGATGCAAGGATATAAGATCCGCACTCAAGACAAATTCTTTCATGAAACCACCAAGTAAATAAAAAGGAAATGCAACGGTGGACGTGAAAGAAAAGAATATATAACCTAGAGATGTAACTTCTCTCATGTGTATAAGATTCTAGGTAGAGGGCAATCATGATGATATATCCACAAGGAATGATGTACACACGAAATAGTTACAAGAAGGAACAAACAAGAATCCAAAAGGAAGTCATAAATATACCAATAAGATCTTTTCTTGGAAGCATAGCACATAGCCTAATATTTTCTTATTATACATAAATGAACTCCCAATACACAAACATCAAAGACATCACAACTAGCAATATGACATCATCATTGAGATGCTTTGAGAAAGGAAACAAGTACCACAAGAATGACTCAAGAAATTCATGCTATGATGCAACATATAAAAGGTTGAATGCGAGAAATGTATGCGTGAAGTAGATACTTGTTACCGAGATAGCATTGGATTGATGTAGTAGACAATGGTTCTTCGATCATCCTAGCATGGCTCCAATAAGCACATGGTGTCAACACCTTTCTTGTAAGTGAGCCGAGTGTCCAATGTATCTCCAATTGTTCCCAGAACAACACCACAAACAAAGTGGTACCCAAACTTATTGGGACGAAAAAGTTAGTGGACCAACATACATAGGACAAAATTCCACATAAATATGTGCATATAGATATGCAATTGAATTTCATGCACACTTCAGCCAATTTATGTCATAGTGGAGTTTCCCCTATATATTGGGTCAAGGAAAGAGAACATGCCAACTAAAGTACATGTAGTAAATATGCATGCTCAAGGCTTTCAAGAATCAAATCAACACATAGTTGATAAGATACCGAAAGATAAGGTATCAAGTGAAGTAAGATACCAAGCGAAAAATTATCACTTGACGGATACCAACTAAAAGATACATCAAGGAATGAGATATCCATTAACACATGCCAAATAGAAGGAAACAATATACCAATTGAAGGAAAAGCAAGAGCTATCAAGTTACCAAAAGACTAGGTTCAAAACAAACCAAACCCTCTGCAAATTTTCATGATGGCATAGAGCACCATAGAGAAAAGGCTTGCCTCCCACCAACACACAATTGATGAAGATCAAAAGATTTTATGATAAACACATACAAAGAGTGTTAAAAAAATAGGGTAGCTCCCCCAAGAGATGGGATCATCACTTTCCCTATATCTATAGAAACACTAGATATGCTCAAAAAGATCTACAAGAGGCAAGTAAGACAAACGGTAAACAAAAACCTATGTAAAGATGATTAGCAAATTCTACCACTTAAAAGGAATACCAATTGTCAGGACAAGAAGTATTCGGAAATAATTCCCATTGGTAGATTGCAAATAGATCGAACATCATCTTTACTCCTAAATCACAAGAAAATGACACTTGTAGAGCTAACACGCCACTTAGGAAGAACATAACCTACAATATCATTTCTAAGTGGCAATACCTAAAACGTACACATTTTCTAGGCTTGTAATATGCATAGAATATTACTCCCCCATAATGTGATAACCCCAAAATTATTAACAAGTGACAAATGAAATCCAACAAGAGATAATTAATGGATCATTTAGAACTTGAATTTCTCATGAGATGACATACCACATAGAAGCTAGATAATCTTGTAATATCAACACTAAGTGGTATTCCTGATGTACACACATTTTTAGGATCGTGAAGTGCACAAAGCACATCACTCCCCCAAAATGGGATAATCCATTAATCTCTCAAAAGAGCCAACTAAGATACAAAAAAATGCAAAAAGGCTCTACACAAGACTCACACATACATGATGTGAAACCCATCATACATACTTGATTTCTCAAGATAAACAAAATAGGAAGCACAACATATACAAACACTTGCAAGGTACAAAACCACAACATGCAAAGGGGCAAGTAACTAACAATATATTCAATTTAAGTACAAGTTACCACAAGGAGGAACATTGGTATATGATAGACACTTGATGATCCACATGACTTGGCTTGAGACAATATGAATGATGAAGAACCCTTAATTCTTCATAATGTAGCCAAGTCGCCAATGCCCTCCATCAACACCTATTGATCAAGTTTGAGCTTGTTGGTCCCCAACCAAGTTGGGTCCTAAGAGATTAGTCACAATAGGCTTGGCTACCCAAATGGTTCTTTTCTTGACACCACTTTGAGTACCAACACATTTGGCAAACACATTACGAAGCTTATCCTTACCAAGAGAATATATATCATCAATAATGATTTGATTGGATAAGTTACCTTTCGTGCAAGAAGAAGCGAAGTGACTCTTCTCGCGACGTAAGTAGCGGCATCTACCCTTTACTTTCTTCTCAATTGATTTCTCAACTTGAGGAGCGTTGACTTGGGTCTTCTTGGGAAGAGGCCTTTCTTCAACTTGTGGTTGAGCATGTGATTGAACTTGTGTCCACTTCCCTTGTTGCTTGTTAGTTGGAGGCTTCTTATTCAACAGGCAAGATCTTACATGGTGCCCTTCTATTTTGCACTTGAAGCAAATAATCTTGGTTGAATTCTTGACTTGTTCTTGTCCCTTCTTCTTGTACTTCGTGGACATATTCTTCTTCTTAGAGTTGAATCCAAGTCCACCTTTGTCTTTTGGGAATTTTTGCACACTCAAGATATTGTTGAGTGTGGACTTCCCTTCATGACTCTTTTCCAACTCTTTCTTCAAAGAAGTGACTTGGGCCTTGAGTTCATTGATTTACTCTACATGGTTAGAATCAACACAAGTGCTAGAGGAAGTATAAGCTTCATCATTGGAGAAATAAGGCAAGGAAAGTAATTCATCACAAGATGTACCAAAATTATAAGTAGATGAACTACGAGGACTAGAACATGGAAATAATGCATTTCTACTAGATGTAGTGCTAATGTCCACATGAGGCTCACTAGATGTTACCTTAGTATTACTAGCCTCATGAGCTATTTTTAGCACATTATGCGATACTGGAAGATCACCATGAGAGCTTGAAAGCTTTTCATGACTTTCTTCCAATTTCCCATAATTGCTAGATAGCAACTCAAGTTGAGCCCTTATCTCAACATTCTCCTTTAATATGGATGCTTCACAAGAAATAGAGTTAGTAGCACAAGCATCATCATTAACAACAAGAGGAGAAGGCAACTTGGCAAGCTCTTTAGCATATGAAACTTTAAGTTGAGCATGAGACTCAGTGAGTTCAATGAGAAAACTCTTAACGACCCTTGAGCCATTTTCGAGGTGCTCAAAGTACTAAAGTAGTTTAGCATGTGCAAATTCAAGCTTATTATTTTTAGTTCTACAATCATTAACCACCTTGAGAGCTCTTTCATGGGATTCCTTTAATCTAGATAATTCTAGAGCAAAGGTCTCCTCAAGAGATTCCTTGGTGGTTTGTTCATTTTCAAGAGTTTGAGATAGCTTCGTGATCTCATTAGCATAATCACGTTCATGACCTTCCATTTTATGAATGGTGGTATCATGCTCCTCGAGATGAGCTTCCAACTCCTCAATATATTTCTTGCCCTCAATTGCAATAGACATGATTTCCATGAAGTTGGAATGAACAATTTTATTCTTATGAAGATCTTTAAAAACCACTTCTCCCTTAATTTTTAAGGAAGCAATATTATCACTCTCTTCATCATTATCATCAACATCATCATCGTGAGATATATTGGGATTCAAAGTAGGAGATACCTTTGAAGCCTTAGCCATAAGGCAAAAGTGAGAAATAATAGATGATGACGTAGGATCCCTTGAAGTACCATTCAAGACCACATCTTGTTCCATGGAATGTTGGTTTTCCTCTACATTGTTAGCACAACAACTCGAGGAAATAGATACATTTTTTATCATGGCAACAAGATATAGCAAGCATATCATCAAGAGATCTAGTCGACAAATTTCTACACGATATGCAAGGACTATCAACACATGCATGTGAAGCATTTAGAGTGATCGAAGTATTAAAGTACAAAGATGAGGCATTGCAATAAGATAATGGATAATAATTATCAACAATAAGCCCACTATCATCATTACAATGAACATCACTACTCAGCATATCATTTCCTTGTGGAAATCCACATGTAGGTGAAGTAGATGAAGTTGAGAAGACGACACAACCGGAGGTGGAGGGAGAACAATCATCCCTACAAATCTTGGACACACCATATTTATCTTGAATCTTTTTCCATAACTCATGAGCATCCCGGAATGACATGAGTTGAAATATAACTACATTGCTCAAAGCATCAAAAAGCACATTAGAAGCTTGAGCATTGAGATAAGAGTTTTTCTCATCCTCTAAAGATATGTGTTGAGAATTCTTTTGAGGAGAAAAACCCATATCTACAATTCGCACTAAATTTGAGTCCATGACCCTAAAGTGATTAAGCATGCGAATTACCCAAACATCAAAATTTGTGCTACTAAAACTAAGAGTGCCAAAGAATCCTAATCCCCTAGTCGACATCCTTTCCCTCTAGGTTATTGAACCTAATAATGAGAGACATGGCTCTGATACCAATTGAAAGGACGTGGATGTCGTCTAGAGGGGGGGGGGTGAATAGGCGCTTTAAAATAATTATGGTTTAGGCTTGAACAAATTTGGAATAAAACTAATGTTTAATAAGTCAAGCACAAAACTTAAATCAACTAGGCTCACCTATGTGTACCAACAACTTATGCTAAGCAAGATAAACAACTAAGTGATAGCAAGATATATAGCAAGAAACAATATGGCTATCACAAAGTAAAGTGCATAAGTAAAAGAGCTCGGGTAAGATATAACCGAGGCACACAAATACGACGATGTATCTCGAAGTTCACACCCTTGCGGATGCTAATCTCCGTTCGGAGTGGTGTGGAGGCACAATGCTCCCCAAGAAGCTACTTGGGCCATCGTAATCTCCTCATGCCCTCGCACAATGCAAGATGTCGTGATTCCCCTAAGGGACCCTTGAGGGTGGTCACCGAACCCGTACAAACAAGGTTGGGGAAAACTTCACAACTTAATTGGAGGCTCCCAACAACACCGTGAAGCTTCACCACAATGGACTATGGCTTCCGCGGTGACCTCAAATGCTCGGGGCAATCTCCACAACTTAATTGGAGTCCCCGACGCATGCCCGGAGCTTTGCACCACAATGATTGAGCTCCGATGCACCACCAATCGTCTAGGGCGCCAAAGCATCCAAGAGGAACAAGATCTAGGGTGCTCAAACACCCAAGAGTAATAAGCTTCTCAACTTCTCACTTCCACGTATCACCGTGGAGAACTCAAACCATGCACCAAATGCAATGGCAAGGGCACACGGAGTGCCCAAGTCCTTATCTCCCAAATCACACCAAAGCAACTAATGCTAGGGAGAAAAATGAGACGAAGAACGTAGAAGAACACGAAGAACTCCAAGATCTAGATCCAAGGGGTTCCCCTCACTTAGAGGAGAAAGTGATTGGTGGAAATGCGAATGTAGATATCCTCTCTCTTTTCTCTCAAGAACTAGCAAGAATCATTGGAGATATTGAGAGTCAGCAAGCTCGAAGAAAGTCAACAATGGGGGAAGAACACGATCTCAAAGGATAAGGTTCAATGGGGAAGAAGACCCCTTTTATAGGTGGGGAAAATCCAACCATTATGCTCACAGCCCGCACAGAGCGGTACTACCACTCATGGGAGCGGTACTACTACTAGGGCGGTGGAAGCCCTTTGAAAAACAACAGCGAGGAAGAAGAAGGCCAGTTGAACCACCGGTGCGGTACTACCTCTCATCCTCACGGTACTACCGCTAGGGATAGTGGTACTATTGCTAAGGGTAGCGGTACTACTGCTTGCGAGCGGTATTAAAAAAATACATCCGTGCCTACCACCGCTGGACTTAACACGAGATTTTGGTCCAGAGTGGTAATACCGCTCTAGAGCCGCAGTAGTACCGCTCTAGAGTGGTAGTAAAAAATTGCACCCGCTCCAAGCGATAGTAGCCGCGGTAGTACCACCGCTGCCTTTTAAGAACACCAAAACTACCACAACTTCTGCAAACGGACTCCGAATTCAACAAAACCAAGTTGGTTGGAAAGCTAACAACATGGGCTAACAAAATCTTGATACAAATATCAATAAGACGCAAATGAGAAAAGGCCCATAAGAAAATGGCGAGAACCCTTCCTCGGATAAGACCGGTAAAACCTCTAACACCGAAAACACAATAGAAGAAGCATATGAAATCTGTTTTCGATGTACTAGAGCTTGTCACAAAGATAACTACAAGATCTAAAACCTCAAAAAGAGACAATACAAATAAGAATCAAGAAATATGATGCAAGGATGCAATGGTTTGAGCTCTCGATGAACGATACGATCAAGCTACTCACTTGAGAGCCCCCCTTGATAGTACGGTTATCGATCCTATAACCCGGTCTCCAAACTATCACCATGAGACCGGTAAAATAGAAAACCTATGAAGGGAAAACGTTTTCCTTGCACGAAATCCACTTGAGCTAGATGATGACGATCTTGACTCCCTCAAGTTGGACCACCTTTTGTGATTGCGTTGGCTCGATGAAGGCTAGTTGATTGCTCCCCCATACTCCACTATGGTTGAGCCACTATTTGGAACATCTTCACAAGTCCATTGCCACCACAATGAACAACAAGCCTAAAGCATGATCTCTCTTTGATGCTTCACTTGAGCTTGCATGTTGCAACCTTGACGACGATCTCCACTTTATGTCACCTTCCATGGGATGCATGGGATCTGCCTCTTGATGCAAGCCCATGGAAATATACCCAACCCCACAAAGAACTCTCATGTAGACCATGGGTTAGTACACAAAGCATAATGTACAATGCTTACCACACCATGGGATCACTTGATCCCTCTCGGTACATCTTGTATGCTTTGTGTGTTGATCAACTTGATTCACTTTTTGACTTAGTCTTGATCAACCTTGTATCTTATCTTCTCTCTTGATAAAGATGATGTCTTGAAGGTAAACATGAATGCGTACACAATCTTCTTCTTCAATACATGCTTGCAATAAGCTCAACTCCCACTTGAACAATCTTTGGATAATCCTTGAATACCACCATGGTCACCATATAAACTCCTTGAAACCAACAGATGGACTTCAAGAAGTACCTACAGACAAATCCTTCGAATATAACTCAAGGCAACCATTAGTCCATAAGGATTGTCATCAATTACCAAAACCACACATGGATAAATGTGCTCTTACACCGGTTCCAACTGTACTCTCATATTTGCCCGCACATGCAGTTATGTTCTATAAAATCGTGCAACATTGATCAACACATGTAGACATGTAAGTCCGCACTCCCCCACCGCATCGGGACCCTCTCCCTCCTCATCCTACTACGATGGTGGAGGGTGCGAGGGATGCTAGGGCGCCGAGGATTGCTATGGGTGTGGAGACGATGAACAACATACCAGTACTCTCGGGAGCTGCGATGGAGGTTGTTCGTAATCTCGTTGAGGTGAATGTGTCAACTGCGAACATGGGTGCAGGATGAGACACGGCTAAGGATGGAGCAAGTGATAAGTCATAAGATGAAAGAGCTACGAAGTGGGCTCGCAAGAAAGAAAAAATGACCTGCTATCGATGTGGTGGACCGATACATTTTGTGGCTGGGTGCCTCGTGAAACTTTGTGATCTATGCCTCAAACCAAAGCATGGTTACGGAGAGTGCCCCCTTCGCCTTGGACCGAAACCAATGGTCACAATCTATGGGGTGTGTTGTCCTGAGTTGATGTTTGTTGAGTCACCGTGCAACACCGTGGCTACACCGAATTTGGAAAGTTCCAGGGCTGGTGTGGTGAAGGTGACACATGGATCGATGATGATGGAGAAGATTGTGCAGCAACCACGGGAGCTAGTTTCTCCTAGTTCCCGGTGGGCTCTGGTGAGACACGACGATCTGGTGTACAGGGTGGACTTTCCAACCAAGGAGGATCTAGCTCGTCTCCTAAAGTTTGGGATGAGCCGGTTCCTAACAGTTCATGTATTCTCGAGTTTGATGCATGAACTAAGAAGGAACCAGAGGGGACACCACTTCCTCAACTTTGGGTCAGGTTTTCAAGGGCACCGCATGCGCTACTGAACGACTTTCTGGTGAGCTGGAGTGTAGGCTCACTGATGGTCAAGACGGAGTAGGTGGATATGCCTTTCACTCAAGCGCAAGGCGTGGCTTGGTTGCTTGTCAGTGTGGTGAGCATAGAGCATGTTTTGGATCTGGTGATATGGACCTACGATGGTAAGAGCTATGACCTTGAGGTCGAGATTGAGGACAACGCCTTCTTTTAGGAGTTGCCTCAGCATACTGAGATGGATTAAAAGGATGGTGGTGATGGTAATGGGAACCAGGACAAGAGTGCGGAATGGAGTGAACATGATGGTGACAAGAGATCGATGGGGCAGCCGGCCCATCCAATAGAGGCTACTGCCGACCTATCTAGTCCCACAACCACTGTGAGGTTTGTCTCCTTTGGATCATCGTCCGCTCCCAGCTGTCTTTGGGGCGGCAGGGCCGAGGCGGAGGATCAGGTGGAGTAGGAGACTATCGACTAACGGCTTGTTTTTAGTGAAATCTATGTATATTGACTTAATCAACTCTGGTCCAATCCCGATATCGAGAAATATATGGATTATTTAAAGTGCCTTAATGATCAAAGTCTTCATGTGTTTTGTTCACAAGGAAGTGATTCCCATTAAGGATAATTTGTCAAAGCATAGTCGGAAGGGTAGTCAACGTTGTTGCTTTTGTGATCAAAACGAGTCGATTAAACACCTCTTTCTGGAGTGCCCAATGACTAAAATATTATGGCATTCAGATCCTATAGCCTTTAATATTATTCCTCCAGATACTATTCACACGTTATTCGCTATGTGGCTAAATGGAGTTGATCCAGTTACTACGACACATGTTCGGATAGAAGTATGTGTGTTACAATGGGTTATATGGAACTGTAGAAATGATATGGTTTTTAATAGACAAATTCAAATTATTATTTTTACAGGTAATCTTCAAGGCCACAACTTGAATCCGTACGTGGTCGTTACTCACTCTTGCAAAAGTCAGGGAACCTTTGGTTACTAGGTCTAACCAATGGAAAATGGTAGCTGAGGATATCTACAACCAATTTGGATTGCGATCCAATAATAGGCTAGTTGTTTAGTCATCTTGTTTTATATTTGGTGGTTGTGTCATTTTATCTTTCTTATGATTTCATTTGAGCTCTAACAGAGCATGGACTGAACCACATTTCTTTAAACATTTGCTTAATAATATGTATTTTCTTTTTAAAATATGACGTATTTTATATCAAATTCGGAAACTATATGCCGAACGCAAAAAAATAAAAAAAATGTCACCCCGTCGGCCTCTGGTGGGCCGAAGAGGGGCCTTTCGGCATACGGGCGGTCGAACAGGGGCTCGTCGGCTTGCGGGCGGCCGAAGAGAGCCCGTCAGGCACCAGGTGGCCAAAAAGTGGTCCGTCGGCTTGCGAGAGGCCGAAGAGGGCCTGTCGGCCTCCCGACGACCAAAGAGCCCCCGGATAAGCTCGACCGAATGGCTTCCTCCTCCTCTGGTCGATGCCTCCTCTCTCTCTCTCTCTCTCTCTCTCTCTCTTGTTTTCAGCCATTTTCCACCCCCACGCTGATCTCCTCCCTCGTCCACCCATTTTCTATTCCAATCCGCAGAAATAATAGATCTCTGCATTCTCCACCGGCCTACAGTATTTTTTTGCCATGGGGTAGTATTTTGTGCTTGAGGAGGAGCCATGGTGGGGTGGAGGAGGTGTGGCTGGTGAGGAGGTGGTGGGGTGGAGAGGAATAAGAAGGGGACACATGCGTCGGAGGTATACAATATCGTCACAATTTTTCTATGAGCTATAGATTTTATTTAGTGTACGTAGTCATTTTTAGCGGATAGTTAGTGTACGTAGTCATATTTGCGGATAATTTTGTTCGTTGCGATTAATGAGAAGGTGGCAATGTCAGACAGGTGAAAATGTCTGAATCTGTAAATTTGCCTGTTTATTACGGCCCTGGTAATGTTCGATATAATGAGTTGGGGTTGATCTTAGTGAGTTAAAAAAAGGCGTCATGACACTTTCAGACCCGGACACATTGAACATTAGATTGTTGAAGCACTGTTTGACTACTAGTTTTGGGCTGGATCCTGAAGTATGTTTCGTTAGTATTCATGCATTGTGGATCAAATCCTGTAAAATTGTCAAGTGGGAGTTGATGCCGATAGATAGGAGCTAGCATTGGTTGACCCTGTTAAGTCGTTGCCGAGACCAAAGAATCCACCCATATGCCTTGGTACAACCAGTGGCGAAGGAGGAGAATATCGTACAACTCCACGTGGGGTATGAACTAGGCCAGGGTAGTCAAGTGGCTAACGGGATTTATTTATCCGGGTCATGATGTCGCTTGAAGCTACGTCGGTATTTCCCCAAAGAGGAAGGGATGATGCAGCATAGCGACTGTAGGTATTTCCCTTAGATATGAAGCCAAGGTTATCAAACCAGTAGGAGAACCAAGCAACACAATGTAAACAACCCCTACACACAAATAACAAATACTCGCAACCCGACGTGTTAAAGGGGTTGTCAATCCCTTTCGGGTAACGGCGCCAGAAAGGCACGTGGACGGGAGAAAGTTGTAAATGTTGATAGATCGAACGCCAAATAAAATAAAGTGCAGCAAGGTATTTTTGGGTTTTTGGAAATATATATCTAAAAATAAATGCAAGAGAAAAGTAGATCGCAAAGGCAAATAATAGGAGAAAGAGACCCGTGGGCCGTAGGTTTCACTAGTGGCTTCTCTCGAGAAAATAAGCAAACGGTGGGTGAACAAATTACTGTTGGGCAATTGATAGAACTTCAAATACTCATGACAATATCCAGGCAATGACCATTACATAGGCATCACGTCCAAGATTAGTAGACCGACTCCTGCCTGCATCTACTACTATTACTCCACACATCGACCGCTATCCAGCATGCATCTAGTGTATCAAGTTCATGGAGAAATGGAGTAATGCAATAAGAACGATGACATGATGTAGACAAGATCTATCTATGTAGAGATAGACCCCATCATTTTATCCTTAGTAGCAATGATACATATGTGTCGTTTCCCTTTCTGTCACTGGGATGAAGCACCATAAGATCGAACGCAGTACAAAGCACCTCTTCCCATTGCAAGATGAATAGATCAAGTTGGCCAAAGAAAACCCAAATATGGGAGAAGAAATACGAGGATATAAGCAATCATGCATATAAGAGATCAAAGAAACTCAAATAACTTTCATGGATATAAAAAGATAGATCTGATCATAAACTCAAAGTTCATCGATCCCAACAAACACACCGCAAAAGAGTTACATCATATGGATCTCCAAGAGACCATTGTATTGAGAATTCAGCAAGAGAGAGAAAGCCATCTAGCTACTAACTACGAACCCGAAGGTCTACAAAGAACTACTCACGCATCATCGGAGAGGCACCAATGGAGGTGGTGAACCCCATCCGAGATGGTGTCTAGATTGGATATGGTGGTTCTGGACTCTGTGGCGGCTGGATGAATATTTCGTCTGTCGCTCTAGGGTTTTTGGAATATTGGGGTATTTATAGAGCAAAGAGGCAGTCCGGGGGGCACCCGAGGTGGGCACGACCCACCAGGGCACTCATGGGCCTCCTGGTGCGCCCTGGTGGGCTGTGCCCCCCTCGGGACACCCCCAAGCGCAGCTAGGGCCTGTTGTGTTCCTTCTGGACCATAAAAAATCATCGTGAAGTTTCGTGGCATTTGGACTTCGTCTGGTATTGATTTTTTGCAATGTAAAAAACATGGAAAAACAGCAACTGGCACTTGACACTATGTCAATAGGTTAGTACCCAAAAAATGATATAAAATGACTATAAAATGATTATAAAACATCCAAGATTGATAATATAACAGCATGCAACAATTAAAAATTATACATACGTTGGACACGTATCAGGTCATAGGCACCGGATGTGGATGCTAGCCAAGCCGATAAAGAGTCAAACTATGTGCCACACAATGTTTGTGGTCATGATACTGGGAAGAGTATTCAGTCGATAGTATTAGCTGGTTTTGGTGTTGCTGATGGGGATGAGGAAGGCGATGAAATGCAGAGGGTGATGGATGAAGAGGACAAGGATGGATTTGCGGAGGATCTGGATTCTGCAAATTCCGAGGATGAAGTGGAGGTACTGATTCCTTGTGCATGGGATCAGGACATATCCACCGGCATTACTGTCTACGATGGCCATGAGACTCCATGGCAATATAATATGAACCAATTCCAGATAGGGGCTATGTTTGACACAAAGAAAAAATTGAAGTATGCGATGATAAAGTGGGCTATGTCTACGCAAATTGTTTTCCGGACACACATATCGAGTCCAACAAAATATACCGTGAAGTGTGTTGAAACAGGTTGTCCTGCAAAGGTGCACGGGCACGTGCCGAAGTATAACATCCACTGGGTTGTCAGCAATGTGGACCCACATAATTGTGTGAGGAAAAACCTGTTGGTTCATCATCCAAACCTGACTTCAACTCTCATTGCGCAACTCATGTATACTGAGATAGTGGAGAAGAAAGACATGGAAGGAAAACACATCCAGACAACAGTGAAGGTCAGATGGAATTATGACATTCCATATGGGAAGGCTTGGAGGGCTAAGCAGAAGGCTATGGAGGAAATGTTTGGGACGTTCTTCGACTCATATGATAATGTTGTCCGTCTCCTTGACATACTGAAGGAGATGAATCCTAGCACTTATGTTAACATACAACACACGAGGTTGGAGATTATACCAGATTACAAGGTGTTGAAACGAGTATTCTTCTCTTTCACTATGTGCATCGAAGCTTTCCAGCATTGTCCTCCTGTGATGTTTGTGGATGGTACATTCTTGACTGGTCAGTACAAAGGGCAAATCCTGACTGCTATTGGTGTGGACGGGAACAATCAAATCATCCCACTAGCCATGGCATTTGTGGAGGGTGAGAACTTTTCGAGCTAGGTATGGTTCTTCCAGCAAGTTAAAATTTCGATCATGAAGGACCGACCAAACGCGTGTGTCATTCATGACAGACATCCTGGTATATTGAAGGCCGTGAAGACACTAAGGAATCCAACAAATGACGAGACACCACCTTGGAAGGACTTGCAAAGCCGATGGTGCATGCGCCATCTTGGTGCTAATTTTTTCTCCCAGTTCAAGAACAAACGGTTGATGAACTTGTTCAAAAAATTATGCAAGCAGAACCAGCAACGTAAATACGAATTTATTTGGTCAAAACTAGATGAGTTTACTAAGAAGCAGGTCCTTGCGAGGAACAAAATGGAAAAATACCAGGTTAAATTAGCATCACTCATCGCGGAGCTAGAGGAGCCAGTAGGTCTTTATGACTTGCCAGCAATTGACCCTCCTGTTACTCAGAGAAACAAGGGCAGAGAAATAAAGAATTTTTCTGAGTGGATAGAGAAAGAGCCTCCAGTGAATTGGTCTTTGTTGCATGACACCCGTGGAGCTAGGTATGGCCACATGACAACCAATCTTGTAGAGGTGTATAACTTTGCACTCAAAGGGAATAGAGCATTGCCACTCACAGCTATTGTGGAGGGTGTATTCCATGGCACTTTGAGATATTTTAGAGAAAGGCACGAGTTAGCAAAGCATATTGCAGGTAATCAGAAGACACCTTATTATAGTCGTGTCATGGAGTACATGGCTCAGAAGATAGAGAAAGCAAAAAAAGCACACTGTCAGACTCATAGGTAATCAGGAAAGGAGGTATGAGGTTCAGCTTCCTACTGATGGTTTTAGTTCTGCAGGTGAAGATGCACGAGGTTAAAATTGGAACGAATGTTATCCAACTTGTGAGTGTACATGCAACAAACCGAAGTTGTTGCACCTGCCTTGCTCACATGTGTTGGTTGCTTATGGCCAGATTGAGTTGGACGCTATCTCCTTCCTGTCCCCATACTATTCAAAAGAGGCAGTACTCAATGTTTGGACATGTGAGATGAAAGGGTTTAGATTCGTCGGCAATTTCAACAAGGTAAACGATGGGGAGAGAGTGTACATCCCGGATCCAGGACTTCAGCGAACAAGCAAGGGCAGACATAAGGTAAAGCGCATCTGAAACGATATGGACCAATCTGAAGCTGGTGGAGCAACATGACAATGTTTGCTATGCGCGGATTATGGGCATAGGATGAAATATTGTTCCGACCTGAACAAAGACGGTGCTTCCACAATGACGACTGTGAAAACAGTAGCAAGAGGCGGACGTGGTCGTGGCAGTCGTGGTGGTCGTGGTAGTCGAGGCCGAAGGAGCGGACGAGGAATAAATAACTCACAAGCTATATAATGTGTCGGCCTATGTTTTAATTTGTAATATGTCGGCCTATGTTTTATTTTGTAATATGTCGGACTATGTTTTAATGTGTAATATGTAGGACTATGTTTTATTTTGTAATGTGTCTGGACTATGTTATAATGGCAGATATGGCTTCGTATCCGTTGCTTAATCGCAATATCGACAGAGGGCACCGGGGCACACTTATAGAAGCGGGCAAGAACTTAGACGTGTTGATCACTCGCACCCCAAAGTCTAACTGGATGATACACCCTTTATAGGTTGATTGGTATGTGCCGGTATAATGACTTACTATGTTTGACATCCTTTTGATAGCCGCTAATTGTATGCTACATTCTATTTATTTTGTAGGTTAAATTGGGATGGACTTCTACCCTTGGCACGACTGGTTGAGGGTACATTGGATGAGTGGGTTGAACATCCGGAATTGGATGAGGCAGGTGAACAAATGTAGTTACCCAAGAGGCAAGTCACACATTTCTCTTATGACAGGTCACTCCCTGCCTGCTTAGTAGATAGATGGAGACCAAAGACACATACGTTTCACTTTCCATGGGGAGAGATGGCGCTGATACGTCTCCAACGTATCTATAATTTATGAAGTATTCATGCCATGTTTACAATAATTCTATATGATTTTGGTATGATTTTATTAGAACTAACCCGGAGTGACGCTGTTTTCACCAGAACTACTGTGGTGTTGTTTTTGTGCAGAAATAAAAGTTCTCGGAATGAGCTGAAAATTGGAGAATACTTTTGGAAAATATAAAAAATACTGGAGCAAAGGGGCATCAGAGAGGAAGGCCGAGGAGGCCACAAGCCATAGGGACGCGACTCCCCCTAGGGTGCGCACCCCTAGCTTGTGACTTCCTCAGGAACCTTCTAGACGTGGGACCGGCGCCAAAAACTCCTATAAGTATAGAAACATCCAAAAAGAAACCCAGATCGGGAGTTCCGCCGCCACACACCTCCAGAGCCACGAAAAACCAATCTTGGCCCTCTCTGGCACCCTACCGGAGGGGGTCACCATCACTGCAGGCCATCTTCATTGTCCCAGAGGGGCCACCAACACCATGGAGGCCAAGGACCAGAGGGACAACCTCTCCCCACAGAGGGGGGAGGCCATGGAGGAGGAAGCACAAGGGGGAGAACCTCTCCCCCTCTGTCCTAATGGTGCCAGAGTGCCATCGTGGGAACCATCACCGCGGTGATCGTCTTCATCAACATCACCTTCTTAATCACCATCCTCATATCTTTTTAGCAGTCCACTCTCCCGCACCCTGTTGTAATCACCTACTTGAACATGGTGCTTTATGCTACATATATCCAATGATGTGTTGCCATCCTATGATGTTTTGAGTAGATTAGTTTTGTCCTTTCGGTTGATTGATGATCTAGATTGGTTTCAGTTGTATGTTTATTTTGGTGTTGTGCTATGGTACCTTCCGTGCCATGCACACGTGAAGGATTCCCGTTGTAGGGTGTTGCAATACATTCATGATTCGCTTATAGTGGGTTGCTTGAGTGACAGAAGCATAAACCCGAGTAAGGGGTTTGTTGCGTATGGGAAAAAGGGGACTTGATGCTTTAATGCTATGGTTGGGTTTTACCTTAATGATATTTAGTAGTTGTGGATGCTTGCTAGAGTTCCAATCACAAGTGCATATGATCCAAGTAGATAAAGTATGTTAGCTTATTCCTCTCCCTCATATAAAATTGCAATGATGATTTCCGATCTTGTTAACAATTGCCTAGGATAATTCCGCACACCGACCCATCATTATTCCACACTCACTATTTATAATATATTGTAATATTATGATAACAACACCTATATTTATATTTTAGTTCTCCGATATCATGCAAATCTATCCTCTTTATACCCACAATGTAGTTTCATTTCTCATTTCTAGTTGGAAGCAAACGTTTGGTGTACGTAGAGTCGTATCGGTGGCGGATAGGACTTGAGAGAATATTGATCTTACCTTTAGCTCCTTGTGGGTTCGACACTCCATACTTATCACTTCCACCTTTGTAAATTGCTAGGATGATTCCTTGCACTTGGGGATTATCAAGCTCTTTTCTGACGCCGTTGTCGGGGAGCAATAGCGTGGGATTGATATTCTCGTGTATGCTTGTTTGCTTTCTTCACTAAATAATTTTTGTTTTCACTTTTTACTTTACGTAGTTGTGGATGAAACAAGCAAAAAAATTAAATGATGAAAAATACGAAAAGAGTTACTTGCCCCTTTTGCCTAAGAAGTTTTTCAAAAAGAGAAGTGATTGGAAGGTTGTGCATTGGAGAAGTGAGAGTCGACCGTGAACATTTGTGTTCAAGCTCATGGAAAAATGTAGAATTTTTCATGGAAGCTTATTTAAAATAATTATCAGCTTGTATATATCCATTGTATTATAAAAATAATGTGCCAAAATTTACTTTTAGCATGATTAGATTGCTTGTTTGGTGTGTGCAGTGCAAAAACAGAAACTTTGTCTGTAGTGCGTGAATTTACATTTTTACTACAATGTCAAAAGTTTCTGAAATTTTTACAAAGTACTACTATGCAATTTTTTAATGTTTCCTAAATTTTCAAAAACAATTGAGTTACATAAGTATATGAAGTTTCCAGATTACTATAGGCTGTCCTGTTTTTGACAGATTCTATTTTCTATGCATTGTTCTCTTATTTTGATGAATATATGGCTTGTATCGGGGGTATGAACCATGGTGAAGTTGGACTACAGTAGTTATAATGCTAATATGAATTTTTAATGATTTCACAACAGTAATTAAAGTAGTAATTTGCTTCATTATACTAACGGATCTCACGAGGGTTTTGTTAAGTTTTATGTGAATGAAGTGTTCGAAGATCGAGGAGGTATCGATATAAGAAGAATACGGAGAGACAAGAGTTCAAGATTGGGGATGCCCAAGGCACCCCAAGTAAATATTTCAAGGAGACTCAAGCACCTAAGCTTGGGGATGCCCCGGAAGGCATCCCATCTATATGCTTCAACAATTATCGATATACCTCGGTTTGTGTTTTGTTCACATGATATCTGTCTTTAATGTTTGTCTTTTTCTTTATATTCCCTTATAGTATGAGATAATACTTGATGGATTTGTAGAATTATATTTGTTCTTCACTTTAATCTTTTGAGTATGGATTTGTAGAATGCTCTTTGTGCTTCACTTAAATATTTTGAGTATGGATTTGTAGACTGCTCTTTGTGCTTCACTTAAACCTTCTGTGTATGGCTTTATAGAATGCTTCGTGTGCTTCACTTATATATTTTGAGTTTGGATATTTGTTAATCTATATTAATTTTAGAATTATCTATGAACTTCACTTATATCTTTTAGAGTATGAATAAAATGATCATCGGAATTTGGCTTGGAAGAGTATCATTGAAATATCATGCCTAGCTAAAAAGGATTAAAGAAAATCACTTGTTGGGAGACAACCCAACACTTTTACTTTCTGTTTTTATGTGTTCACATGATTAAGATACTTTATTAATAATGTTTTGTTCCTTTTATTTCAATAAAGTTCCAAGTAAAGCCTTTGGGATAGTGTGGATACTTGCTTGTCTGATTCTGTGCAAAAACAGAAAGTTTTGCTTCTAGTATTTGAATTATTTGATTTTACTAGAGTGTAAAAAAATTCTATTTTTTTACAAAACATTCCTTTGAAAATTCTTTGATATTTACTAATGTTTTTGAATTTTCAGAGTTAGATAAGTTTGGTGATAATTCAGATCTTTACAGACTGTTCTGTTTTTGATAGATTCGGTTTTGCATGCATAGTTTGCTTGTTTCAAGTGTTCCTATAGCTTATATTGAGTAATATAAATTATGGTAATGATATAATATAGTATTTATGATGGGGGAACAATTATGAATCTTGTCTTGAAAGTACCTAAGTGAATGATTTATCTTTATTACACTAACCCTTCTCACGAAGTTCCGTTATGTTTTGTGTGATTAAAGTTTTCAAGTTTTGGGTGAGATACCGATATGAGGGGAATAAGGAGTGAAAAGAACCAAATATTGGGGATTCCCAAGGCACCCCCAAGGTAATATTAAAGTAGAACTCAAACGTCTAAGCTTTGGGATGCCCCAGAAGGCATCTCCTCTTTTGTCCTCAACATTATAGGTATATCTTACTTGGAGCTATATTTTTATTCGTCACATAATATGGGTTTTTCTTGGATCATCATTTTATGTTTATATGTTAGGTGTTATTTATAATCTTGTTTTTCAATAAAAAGTTCCAAGAATTGCATTAGGATGCTTGCATTGCATGTTTTGATGTGTGCTGTGTAAAAACAGAAACTTTTGCTATAGTGTTTGAATTTTAATATTTACTGGAACATGTAAAGTTTCTGAAATTTTTACACAGTTTTTACATATAAATTCCTTAGCATTTCCTGAATTTTCATAATTTTTATATTTCCATAGGTACACTGATTTGATAAATTACTACAGACTGTTATGTTTGGACAGATTGTTGTCATAGTTTTGTTATCTACTTATCCTATAGTTTCCATAGCCTATTGGTAAATATAAATTGTGGAAATGATAGTATACAGTACATAATGTTTTAAAATTATTGTGCAACTTTTCTTGGTATTACATGAAGTGTTGATTTGTTCTTAGGTGTACTAACCTATCTCACGAGTTCTTTTGAGCTTTGTGTGGATGAAGTTTTTGAGAATAGGTGAAACCGAGATATGAGAGGATTGAACAAGATAAAAAAGCTCAAGCTTGGGGATGCCTAATGCACCCCAAGAAAATATTTCAAGAAATCTCAAGTATATAGGCTTGGGGATGCTACGCGTCCTACCTCTCTTCATCAACAATTATCGGTTAGCCTATGTTGAGCCTAAATTTTTATTCGTCCACATGATGCATGCTATTCTTGGAGTGAAATTTTTATTTTTTTTTGATGTTTAAATAAAATCATTGGATCTGAAATTTTTAATAAGAGAGAGTCCTCACATGGCTATTTAACTAATTGACTACGCATTGATCTTCACTTATATGTTTTTAGAGTAGTTTGTCATTCACTCTCGTGCTTCACTTATATCCTATGAGTAAATGGTTGAATGAATTGAATGTCATAAATCTGAAATTATATATGTTTTATATGATTATCACATGGGGAGTAATGACTTCACACACAAGAATTATAGGTGGTAAAATTTATTGAAAGTTAGCAAACACAGCATTGGTCACTTGAACAATTCATGAAAGAATATTGAAGGAAGAGAGATTCCACATATAAATATATTATCTTGGACATCTTCTATGATTATGAGCTCATTAATTATTTTAAAACTTGGGCAAATTAGTTGAAGTTGGACAAGGAAGACAACGTGATGAGTTATGTTTGGGTATACTTGTATAGAACATATATTGTTATGGATCCTCCAACATGTGGTGCTTGCTTCCACCTCATACTAGCCAAAACTTCCGCACCAAGTAGAAATACTACTTGTGCATCCAAACACCCTTTAAACCAGTTTTGCCATGAGAGTCCACCATACCTACCTATATGCGGTATTTACCTGCCATTCTAAGTAAATTTTCATGTGCCGAACTCTAAACCTTCAAATACTATTCTATTTTGTATGCCCGAATCGCTCATGTAGTGACTAGGGGCTGTTGGTATCTTCCATACTAGGTGGGTTATTCTCACGATATGTATTCGGGATGCCCAGTTCCATGCTCAAAAATCAAATCAAAATATAATGAAATAAAACTCCCCTAGGAATTTTGTTGGTATGGACGGTACCCGTGGATCCGGCTCGCCGTGGAGTGTGATTGATTGGTGGAGGGAGAGTAAAAACTTTACCATTATGTTTGGGAACCGCCTATAATGTATCTAGCATGGAAGATATCGAGATCTCTCGGTTTTGATGTTGACAATCAAAGCATACCGCTCAAAATTATTTTTCATCTATGTTTTAAAAGCTCGAGCTCTGGCACCTTTGCAAATCAATGCTTCCCTCTACGAAGGGCCTATCTTTTACTTTCTAGTACTTACCGTTATGCAAGAGTCATGGTGATCTTCACCACTTCCTATATTCCGCCTTTTTCTCTTGGCAAGCATCATGTGTTGGGGAATGATCTAGACATATATATCCACACAAATATATTTGATCATGAATTATTATTGTTGACAATTATCTATATGATAAATAAGTTGGGAGGCAAAACAATAAGCCACTATCTTTCTTTGTGTTTGATGTATGCTATGTGTTCTAAAAATATGCTTTGAGTGTCCATAATCATGGAAGACTATATGATAGTTGAGTATGTGGATTTTGCTAAACCAAAGCTCTTACATAGACCCTTCCTGAAAATAAGATGAATTGCAATTGTTCGATGACTAGGAATATGGTTTGTTAGTTTTCAAGAAGCTTTCTGGTCTATACTTTAACATGTGAATAGCTTGTTACTTGATCATGAGAAGTTTTATGAGATGAGCTACTGTTTATGGTTTATATTGATGCTAGAAAAAGTGATTGGAATTATCATTGATCAAAATTGTGCACTTGCTAGCATTCACACTTCATAAATTATTTCATTTATCATTTACCTACTCGAGGACGAGCAGGAATTAAGCTTGGGGATGCTGATACGTCTGCAACATATCTATAATTTATGAAGTATTCATGCCATGTTTACAATAATTCTATATGATTTTGGTATGATTTTATTAGAACTAACCCGGACTGGCGATGTTTTCAGCAGAACTACCGTGGTGTTGTTTTTGTGCAGAAATAAAAGTTCTCAGAATGAGGTGAAAATTGGTGGAGAATATTTTTGGAAAATATAAAAAATACTGGAGTGAAGAGTCAATGGAGAGGAAGGGCGAGGAGGCCACAAGCCACAGGGGCGCCCCCCTAGGGCGCGCCCCTTGGCTTGTGTGACTTCCTCGGGAACCTTCTGAGCGTGGGACCGATTGCAAAAACTCCTATAAATACAGAAACCTCCGAAAAGAAACCCAGATAGGGCATTCCGCCGCCGCACACCTTGAGAGCCACGAAAAACCAATCTTGGCCCTCTCCGGCACCCTACTGAAGGGGGTCACCATCACTGCAGGCCATCTTCATTGTCCCGGAGGGGCCATCAACACCATGAAGGCCAAGGACTAGAGGGAGAACCTCTCCCCATAGTGGGGGAGGCCATGGAGGATAAAGCACAAGGGGGAGAACCTCTGCCCCTCTCTCCCGGTGCTTCCGGAGTGCCATCGGGGGAACCATCGCCGTGGTGATTGTCTTCATCAACATCACCTTCTTCATCACCATCCTCATCTCCTTTTAGCGGTCCACTCTCCTGCACCCCGTTGTAATCACCTACTTGAACATGGTGCTTTATGCTACATATTATGATCCAATGATGTGTTGCCATCCTATGATGTTTTGAGTAGATTACTTTTGTCCTTTGGGTTGATTGATGATCTGGATTGGTTTGAGTTGTATGTTTATTTTGGTGTTGTCCTATGGTGCCTTCCGTGCCACGCACACATGAAGGATTCCCGCTGTAGGGTGTTGCAATACGTTCATGATTCGCTTATAGTGGGTTGCTTGAGTGATAGAACCATAAACCCGAGTAAGGGGGTTGTTGCGTATGAAATAAAGGGGACTTGATGCTTTAATGCTATGGTTGGGTTTTACCTTAATAATCTTAAGTAGTTGCGGATGCTTGCTATAGTTCCAATCATAAGTGCATATGATCCAAGTAGAGAAAGTATGTTAGCTTATGCCTCCCCCTCATATAAAATTGCAATGATGATTTCCGATCTTGTTAGAAATTGCCTAGGATAATTCCGTACACCGACCCATCATTATTCCACACTTGCTATTTGTAATATATTGTCATATTATGATAACAACACCTATATTTATATTTGATTTCTCCGATATCATGCAAAGCTATCCTCTTCATACCCACAATGTAGTTTCATTTCTCGTTTCTAGTTAGAAGCAAACATTCTGTGTACGTAGAGTCGTATCGGTGGCAAATAGGACTTGAGAGAATATTGATCTTACCTTTAGCTCCTTGTGGGTTTGACACTCCATACTTATCACTTCCACCTTTGGAAATTGCTACGATGATACCTTGCACTTGGGGATTACCAGGTGCCTACTTTACAAGATGTGTCTTACTTGTTGGGATTACCTCTGGTCGGTGCTGCCATAGGTCCTTTAGAGGCCAAAGCTGGCTAGCTAGCATCGATGGAGGCCCATTTTTTGGCTGTGGTGCCAAATTGAAAGCACATTTGCTCTGTTGGTGGTTTTGGTAATTCATAACAACATATAAGTCATTGAACTAATGTTTCCATCAAGTATATTTCATGAAAAGTTCAATGATGGGTTGTCAAAGAGATTGTGGAACACCCAAAGATGCAAGCAAATGGATTGGCAAAGCTTCAAGCAAGAGGACTCTACATTTTATATTTGTGAGAAATCACCTTGAGTCCATAGGAAATCCAATACTATTAAAAGGGGGTAAAGTTTTGTTGGTGAACAAAATGCTCATACGTGCACAAGTGATAGTCACCAAAGACACCCACAAACTCCCCCACCAAAGTTTGTCCTAAGCCAAACACTCAAAATCGCTGCAACCAACATTCCACATTTGGTGCCACCGATTCCAAACCCTAGACACACTCAGCCAAACCCTAATCTTTCGGTACATCCGACACTGCTTTCGGTGCCGCCGAGTTGGGCTGCCAACTTTCTGTTACGCAAGTTCATAGTTTCGGTCCCTCTAAGATTGTTGAATCAGCATCACCGAGAATGGGTATTCTGACCGTTGGTCACCTTATCAGTGCAACCGAGATTCCTATATTGGTCTCACTGAGATTCAAAAGTTTCCACCTTTTGGTCACTTCGGTACCACCGAGATTAACACATTGGTGTCACCGAGTTGGTCATTTTGTGTGTAACGGTTGGATTTTTGGGGTTGCCTATATATACCCCTTCACCACCACCTACTCTAAAGAGCAGCACTCAGAACCATTCCATATCTATCCTATTAGTTTTCTGAGAGGGAACCACCTACCCTTGTGTTGAGGTCAAGATCTTCCACTCCAACCATATGGATCTTGATTTCTAGCCCCCCCCAAGTTACTTTCCACCAATCCCATCTCTTATTCCAAGCCATATATGTGAGAGAGTGATTGTGTTTTGAGGAGTCTATCAATTTGAAGTAGAATAGCAAGGAGTTCATCGACATTACCGGGCCTATTACCTTTTGGAGGGTGGTGCCTCCTAGATTGGTTAGGTGTCACTTGGGAGCCTCCTACTTCATGTTGTGGAGTGAACCAAGAAGTTTGTAAGGGCAAGGAGATCGCCTACTTTGTGAAGATCTGCCCTGAGTAAGGCTAGTCCTCCGTGGACGTAGGCCATCGTGGTATAGTCAAGGTTGCTTCTTCGTGGAACCCTCTGTAGGTAGAGCCCTCCATAGACTCTCGCGACCGTTACCCTTCGTGGGTTGAAGACTCCATGAACGTGGATGTACGATAGCACCACCTATCAGAACCATGGGAAAAATCATCATGTCACCAATTGTGTTTGCTTTCATTACCATTTCTTTACTTACATGTGCAATGTCTTTACCCCACCGTTTGGGCTGTTGTTCGTGTTGGATTGCAAGGTGAAATCTTTGCGGAAGGAAAGGAACCCGGTCGTGTAGCGACTACGGATGAATTGAAGATGTTGCAACTCAATGCTCAAGCATGTGACATTCTCTTCAACTGCCTATGCCCCAAAGAATTCAAAAAAATCAGCCGTCTTGAACATGCAAAAGAGATTTGGGATACTTTGGTTGATATGCATGAAGGAACTGAGTCTGTGAGAGAATCCAAGTTAGATATTCTTCAAGGTCAGCTTGACAAGTTCAAGATGAAGGATGGTGAAGGAGTCACTGAGATGTACTCTAGGCTAGCTCTCATCACCAATGAGATTGCCAGCTTAGGAAGCGAAGAAATGACAGACAAATTCATCATCAAGAAGATACTTCGAGCTTTGGATGATCGATATGACACCGTTTGCACATTGATCCAAATGATGCCCAACTACAAAGATCCCAAACCAACGGAAGTGATTGGTAGAATTGTTGCTCATGAGATGACACTCAAAGACAAGGAAGAGCTTCACCACAAGTCTAGAGTGTTGGAAATATGCCCTAGAGGCAATAATAAATTAGTTATTATCATATTTCCTTGTGCATGATAAATCGTTTATTATCTATGCTATAATTGTATTGATCGAAGACTTAGATGCATGTGTGGATACATAGACCAAACCATATCCCTAGTATGCCTCTAATGGACTAGCTCGTTGATCAAACATGGTTAAGGTTTCCTAGCCATGGACATGAGATGACATTTGATAACGGTATCACATCATTAGGAGAATGGTTTGATGGACAAGACCCAAACTACAAATGTAGAATATGATCGTGTCAGTTTATTGCTACTGTTTTCTGCATGAGATCATGCAACTCACGAACATCGGAGGAGTGCCTTGTGTGTATCAAATGTCACAACGTAACTGGGTGACTATAAAGGTGCTCTACAGGGATCTCTGAGGGTGTCTGTTGGGTTGGCATGGATCAAGACTGGGATTTGTTACTCCATGTGACGGAGAGGTATCTCAGGGCCCACTCGGTAATACAACATCACAACAAGCCGTGCAAGCAATGTGACTAAGTGTTAGTCATGGGATCTTGTATTATGGAACGAGTAAAGAGACTTGCCGGTAACGAGGTTGAACTAGGTATGGAGATACCGACGATCGAATCTCGGGCAAGTAAACATACCGAAGAATAAAGGGAACATCATACGGGATTAACTGAATCCTTGACATAGAGGTTCGACCGATAAAGATCTTCGTAGAATATGTAGGAACCAATATGGGCATCCAGGTCCCGCTATTGGTTACTGACCGTAGAGGTGTCTCGGTCATGTCTACATAGTTCTCGAACCCGTAGGGTCTGCACACTTAAGGTTCGGTGACATTTCGGTAGTATAGAGTTATGAATGGTGGTGACCAAAGGTTGTTCGGAGTCCCGGATGAGATCCCGGACGTCACTAGGAGCTCCGGAATGGTCCGGAGGTAAAGATTGATATATAGGAAGTCCCATTTTGGTCACCGGAAAAGTTTCGGGCTAATCGGTGATGTACCGGGAGTGCCGGTAGTGTACCGGGAGACCACCGGGAGGGGTATTTAGACCCAAGAGGCTTCATGGGCTGTGGGAGAGTAAATACCAGCCTTTTGTGGGCTGGTGGAAGTCCCACACAAGTCCCATGTGGCTGGGAGAAAAAGCCCAAAGGGAAAAAGGTGGAAAAAGGCCCAAAAAAAGGAGGAATCCTAGTCCTACTAGGATTGGAGGAGTCCTCCTCTCCTCCCCACTTTGGCCGACCCAAGGGCTGGATTTTGGCAGCCAAGCCTCCTGCTCCTCTCCTCCTATATATACTAGAGGATTTTAGGGTTTTGGCACAGAATTTTCAGCCACATGCTACCCGTTCCTCTAGTGCACAGTTTCTCCTCTAGATCGGTTTTCTGCAGTGCTTAGGCGAAGCCCTGTCGAAATTGCTCCACGACCATCGCCACAGCACCGTCACGCTGCCGGAGAACTATTCTACCTCTCCGCTCACTCTTGCTAGATCAAGAAGGCGGAAATCGTCATCAAGCTGTACGTGTGCTAAACACGGAGGTGCCGTCCGTTCGGCGCTAGATCGGAAGGACCGTGATCAAGATTGCGACACGGATCATGACGAGATCGCGAGACGGATCTTGATGAGATCGTGGGACGGATCATGATGAGTTTGCGGGACGGATCATGATGAGATCGCGGGACGAATCGTGATGAGTTTGCGGGACGGATCATGATTGGATCGCGGGACGGATCGTGATGAGATCGCGGGACGCTCGGCGATTTGGATCGCGAAGACGTTCGACTACACCAACCACATTTCTTAACGCTTCCCGCTTAGCGATCTACAAGGGTATGTAGATCCAATCTCCCTCTCGTAGATGCTCATTACCATGGATAGATCTTGCGCGTGCGTAGGAATTTTTTTGTTTCCCATGCAACGTTCCCCAATAGTGGTATCAAAGCTAGGTCTATGTGTAGATGAGATCTCGAGTAGAACACAAAAGGTTTGTGGGCGTTGATGCTTAGATTGCTTCCTCCCTTGGTCAGATTTTGGTTCAGCGGTATTGTGAGATGAAGCGGCACGGACCAACATTACTCGTACGCTTACGAGAGACCGGTTCCCTCGACGCAACTTCTTGCCTAGATGGCTTGCGGGTGGTAGTTTCTCTCACTTTAGTTGGATCGGATTCGACAAAGGCGGTCCTTGAGAAGGTTGAAAAGCAAATTATGTATCACCATTGTGGTTTATGCGTAGGTGAGAATCATTCTTGCTAGAAACCCATAGCAGCCACGTAAAACACGCAACAACAATTAGAGGACGTCTAACTTGATTTTGCAGGGTATGTTTTGATGTGATATGGCCAATTACATGATGTGATATATGTGATGTATGAGATGATCATGTGATGTATAGAATTTCACGACTTGCATGTCGATGAGTACGGCAACCGGCAGGAGCCATAGGGTTGTCTTTAATTATTGTATGACCTGCGTGTCAATCATTAAGCGCTATGTAATGCTTTACTTTATCGCTAAACGGTAGCAATAGTAGTAGAAGCATGTTGGGCGCGACAACCCCGATGGCGACACGTTGATGGAGATCAAGATGATGGAGATCATCGTGTCTTGCTGGAGAAGATGGAGATCATGCCGGTGCTTTCAAGATGGAGATCTAAAGAACAAGTTCATGGCCATATCATGTCACTTATGAATTGCATGTGATGTTAATCCTTTTATGCACCTTGTTTTGCTTAGTACGACAGTAGCATTATAAGGTGATCCCTCACTTAAATTTCAAGATAAATTGTGTTCTCCCCGAGTGTGCAGTGTTGTGAAAGTTCGTCGTGTTGAGACACCATGTGATGATCGGGTGTGATAGACTCTACGTTCACATACAACGGGTGTAAGCCAATGTTGCACGCGCAGAACACTCGGGTTAAACTTGATGAGCCTAGCATGTACAGACATGGCCTCGGAACACAAGAGACGGAAAGGTCGAACATGAGTCATATATTAGATATGATCAACATGATGATGTTCACCATTGTAACCACCTCAACTCACGTGATGATCAGACTTGAGTTGGTGAATTTGGATCATGTATCACTCGGATGACCGGAGGGATGTCAATTTGAGTGGGAGTTCTTAAGTAATATGATTAATTGAACTCATTATCATGAACATAGTCAGTAATGTCTTTGCAAAACTGTGTTGTAGATTACTAGCTCACGCTGTAGCTCCCTTGAATTTTATATGTTCCTAGAGAAATAGAGTTGAAAGATGATGGTAGCAATATTGCGGACTGGGTCCGTGATCTGAGGATTGTCCTCATTTATTGCACAGAAGGCTTATGTCCTTAATGCACCGCTCGGTGCGCCAACCCCTCTAGTGTTGTTTGTAGATGTTGTGAACGTCTAACAGGCACGTTCTGATAACTACTTGATAGTTTAGTGTGTCATGCATTACAGCTTAGAATTGAGGCTCCGAAATATTTTGAACGTCATGGAACATATGAGATGTTCTAAGAGCTGAAATTAGGATCTCAGGCTCATGCCCGTGTTGCGAGATATGAGATCCCAACAAGATTCTTTGCATGTAAGATGAAAGAGAATACTCAATCGTTGAGCATGTGCTCAGATTGTCTGGGTGCTACAATCGCTTGAATCGAGTGGGAGTTGATCTTCCAGATAAGATAGTGATTGATATAGTTCTCCAAGTCGCTATCACTAAAGCTACTAGAACTTGGTGATGAACTATAAAACACCAGGGATAGAAATAATGATCCCTGAGCTATTCGCGATGTTTGACACCGCGAAGGTAGAAATCGAGAAGGAGCGTCAAAGTGTTGATGGTTAGTCAAAACCACTAGTTTCGAGAAGGGCAAGAGCAAGGAGGGAAACTTCATGGATAGCAAGTCAGTTGCAGCTCCAGTGAAGCAACCCAAAGTCTAACCCAAACCCGAGACTAAGTGCTTCGATTACGAGGAGAACGGTCGCTGAAGCGGAACAACCCTAGATACTTGGTAGATAAGAAGGCTGGCAAAGTCGATAGAAGTATATTTGATATGCGTGTTATTGATGTGTACCTTGCTAGTACTCCTAGTAGCACATGGGTATTGGATACCGGTTCGGTTGCTAAATGTTAGTAACTCAAAGTAAAAGCTACGGAATAAACGGATACTAGCTAAGTGTGAGGTGATGATGTGTGCTGGAAATGTTTCCAAGGTTGATGTGATCAACATCGCACACTCTCTCTACCTTCGAGATTAGTGACAAACCTAAATAAATGTTATTTGGTGTTTTTGTGTTGAGCATGAACGTGATTAGATCATGTTCATTGCAACACGGTTATTCATTTAAGTTAGAGAATACTAGTTATTCTATTTACATGAATAATACCTTCAATGGTCATGCACCTAGTAAGAATGGTTTGTTGAAACTTGATCGTAGTAATACACACGTTCATCACATTGATGCCAAAAAGATACAAAGTTAATAATGATAGTACCACATACTTGTGGCACTGCCGCTAAATGTCATATTGGTATAAAGCGCATGAAGAAACTCCATGCTGATGGATCTTTGGACTCATTCGATTTCGAATCGGTTGAGACATGCGAACCATGCCTCTTGGTCAAGATGACTAAGGACCCCGTTTTCTGTTTTGATGAAGCGGGCAAGTGATTTATTGGAAATGATGCATGTTGATGTATGCAATCCAATGGGTCTTGTAGCATGCGGTGGATATCGTTATTTTCTTACCTTCACTGATGATTTGAGTAGATATAGTGTATATTTACTTAATGAAACACAAGTCTGAATCGTTTGAAAGGTTCAAGAAAATTCAGAGTGAAGTTTAAGATCATCGCGACAAGAAGATAAAAATGTTTGTGATATGATCGTGGAGGTGAATATCTGAGTAACGAGTTTGGCATACAACTTTAGACAATGTGAAAGTTGTTTCAAAACTCACGCCCACTGGAACACCATAGTGTGATGGTGTGTCCGAACGTCATAGTCGTGCTCTATTGGATATGGTGCGTGCTATGATCTCTATTATCGTTTTGTTACTATAATTTTGGGGTTATGCATTAGAGACAACTACATTCACTTTAAATAGGGCACCATCTAAATCCATTGAGATGACACCGTGTGAATTATGGTTTGATAGAAACCTAAGCTGTCATTTCTTAATGTTTGGGGCTGCGACGCTTATGTGGAAAATGTTTTCACTTAATGAGCTCGAACCCAAAGCGGACAAATGTATCTTCATAGAATACCCTAAGAACAGTTGGGTGAACCTTCTATCTCAGATCCAAGCATAAAATGTTTATTGCTAAAACTGGGTCCTTTCTCGAGGAAAAGTTTCTCTTGAAAGAATTTAGTGGGAGGAATATAGAACTTGATGAGGTTATTGAACCTCTGTTTCAACCAGAGAGTAGCGCAGCGTAGGAAGTTGTTTCTTTGAAGCCTACGTTAGTTAAAGAGGAAGTTAATGATGATGATCATGAAGCTTCGGATCAAGTTACTATCGAACTTCGTAGGTCGACAAGGACGTGTACTGCTCCTGAGTGGTACGACAACCCTGTCTTGGAGGTCATGTTGTTGGACAACGATGAACCTACGAACTATGGAGAAGCGATGATGGGCCCGAAAACCAACAAATGGTTAGAGGCCATGAATCCGAGAAAGGATCCATGTATGAAAACCAAGTATAGACTTTGGTGGACTTGCTCGTTGGACGGCATGTCGTTAAGTACAAATGGATCTTTAAAATGAAGATAGACGCTGATGGTAAATGTCACCATTTGTAAAGCTAGACTTGTTGCAAAGAAGTTTACGACAAGTTCAAGGAGTTGACTGCGATGAGACTTTCTCACTCGTAGCGATGCTAAAAGTCTGTTGAAACTATGTTAGCAGTTGCTGCACTTTCAATTATGAAATCTGGCAGATGGATGTCAAAACATCGTTTCCTTAACAGTTTACTTGAGGAAAGGTTGTATGTGATACAACCAGAAGGTTTTGTCAGTCCTAAGGATGCTAAAAGATGTGCAAGCTTCAGTGATTCTTCTATGAACTGAAGCAAGCATCTCGGAGTTGGAATATACACTTTGATGAGGTGACCAAAGTTTTTAACTCTATACAAAGTTTATGAGAAACTTGTATTTGCAATAAAGTGAGTGGGAGCACTATAGAGTTTCTGATAAGTATATGTGGATGACATATTGCAATTCGGAAATAATGTGGAATTTCTGGAAAGCATAAACAGTTGTTTGGAAAGTGATTTTCAAAGGAAGACTTGAATAAAGCTACCTAATTGTTGAGCATCAAGATCTATAAAGATAGATCAAGATGCTTGATAAGACTTTCAATGAGTACATACCTTGACAAGATTTTGAAAGAGTTCAAAATGGATTAGCCAGAGAGAAGTGTTCTCGCCTGCTTTGTAAGGTGTGAAGTTGAGTGAGACTCAAAGATCGACCACGGCAGAAGAAAGAAAAAGGACGAATGTCGTCCCCTATGCCTTAGCCATAGGCTCTGTATAGTATGCCATGTTGTGTACCGCACGTGTGTGTGCCTTGCCATGAGTTCGTCAAGGGGTACAAGAGTGATCCAGGAGTGGATCATTGGATAGTGGTCAAGATTATCCTTAGTGATTAAAATACTAAGGAGATGTTTCTCGATTATGGAGGTGATAAAGAGTTCGTCGTCAAGAGTTACGTTGATGCAAGCTTTAACACCAATCCGGATGACCCGTAGTAGCAATCTGGATACATATAGTGGAGCAGCCATTTGGAATAGTACCAAGTGGAGTGTGGTAGTAGTGTTTATAGTTAGATACAGAGATTTGCAAAGTACACACGGATATGAATGTCGCAGACCCGTTGACTATAAGACCTCTCTCACATGCAAAGCATGATCAAGCCCTAGAACTCATTGGGTGTTAGATTCATTACAATGCGTATCACATGGTGATGTGAACTAGATTATTGACTCTAGTGCAAGTGGGAGACTGTTGGAAATATGCCCTAGAGGCAATACTAAATTAGTTATTATCATATTTCCTTGTTCATGGTAAATCGTTTATTATCCATGCTATAATTGTATTGATCGGAGACTTAGATGCATGTGTGGATACATAGACAAAACCATGTCCCTAGTATGCCTCTAATGGACTAGATCGTTGATCAAATATGGTTAAGGTTTCCTAGCCATGGACTTGACATGTCATTTGATAACGGGATCACATCATTTGGAGAATGGTGTGATGGACAAGACCCAAACTACAAACGTAGCATATGATTGTGTCAGTTTATTGCTACTGTTTTCTGCATGTCAAGTATATGTTCCTATGACCATGAGATCATGCAACTCACAAACATCGGAGGAGTTCCTTGTGTGTATCAAAAGTCCAAACGTAATTGGGTGACTATAAAGGTGCTCTACAGGTATCTCCGAGGGTGTCTGTTGGGTTGGCATGGATCAAGACTGGGATTTCTTACTCCGTGTGACGGAGAGGTATCTTAGGGCCCACTCGGTAATACAACATCACAATAAGCCTTGCAAGCACTGTGACTAAGTGTTAGTCACGGGATCTTGTATTACGGAACGAGTAAAGAGACTTTCCGGTAACGAGGTTGAACTAGGTATGGAGATACCGATGATCGAATCTCGGGCAAGTAAACATACCGAAGAATAAAGGGAACATCATACGGGATTAACTGAATCCTTGACATAGAGGTTCGACCGATAAAGATCTTCATAGAATATGTAGGAACCAATATGGGCATCCAAGTCCCGCTATTGGTTATTGACCGTAGAGGTGTCTCGGTCATGTCTACATAGTTCTCGAACCCGCAGGGTCTGCACACTTAAGGTTCGATGACGTTTCGGTAGTATAGAGTTATGTATGGTGGTGACCGAAGGTTGTTTGGAGTCCCGAATGAGATCCCGGACGTCACGAGGAGCTCCGTAATGGTCTGGAGGTAAAGACTGATATATAGGAAGTTCCATTTTGGTCACCGGAGAAGTTTCAGGCTAATCGGTAATGTACCGGGAGTGCCGGTAGTGTACCGAGAGACCACCGGGAGGGGTATTTTGACCCAAGAGGCTTCATGGGCTGTGGGAGAGTAAATACCAGCCTTTTGTGGGCTGGTGGAAGTCCCACACAAGGCCCATGCGGCTGGGAGAAAAAGCCCAAAGGGGAAAAGGTGGGAAAAGGCCAAAAAAGGAGGAATCCTAGTCCTACTAGGATTGGAGGAGGAGTCCTCCTCTACTCCCCACTTTGGCCGACCCAAGGGCTGGATTTTTGGCAGCCAAGCCTCCTGATCCTCTCCTCCTATATATACTAGAGGATTTTAGCGTTTTGGCACAGAATTTTCAGCCACGTGCTACCCGTTCCTCTAGTGCATAGTTTCTCCTCTAGATCGGTTTTCTTCAGTGCTTAGGCGAAGCCCTGCCGGAATAGCTCCACCACCATCGCTGCAGCGCCGTCACGCTGCCGGAGAACTCTTCTACCTATCTGCTCCCTCTTGCTGAATCAAGAAGGCGGAGATCGTCATCAAGCTGTACGTGTGCTAAACGCGGAGGTGTCGTCCGTTCGGCGCTAGATCGGAAGGAACGTGATCAAGATTGCGAGATGGATCGTGATGAGATCACGGGACGGATCGTGATGAGATCGCGGGACGGATCGTGATGAGTTCATGGGACAGATCATGATGAGATCGCGGGACGGATCATGATGAGTTCGCGGGACGGATCGTGATTGGATCGGGGGACGGATCGTGATGAGATCGCAGGACGCTCGGCGATTTGGATCGCGAAGACGTTCGACTACATCAACCGCGTTTCTTAACGCTTCCCGCTTAGAGATCTACAAGGGTATGTAGATCCACTCTCCCTCTCGTAGATGCTCATCACCATGGATAGATCTTGCGTGTGCGTAGGAAATTTTTTGTTTCCCATGCAACGTTCCCCAACATAGCGGTGCTTACAAAGCCACAAACGATGTTCCCTCTACCTCAAGTGACAACCTTGTCACAAATGAAGAGATGAGCCTTATGGTCGAGAAATTCAACAAGTTCGACAAAAATAGAAGCAAAGATCATAGCTCCAACTCAAGATATGAAGATAAGTGTTCGTCAAGTCATGACCGAAACTGCTACAATTGTGGGAATCCCGGACACTACTCCAATGAGTGCACGGCTCCTTACAAACGAAGAGAAGAGTCACCAAAAACATGAAGCTGAAGAGACGAGTCGCCTCGAAGAGAGAGAAGGAGTAGAGATGACCGTTATGAATGAAGACCCTCAAGGAGAAGTAGGGACTCGGAAAAGAACGACAAGTACACCAAGAGCTACTCAAGAAGGAAACATCAAGCTCATTATGGTGAATGGTTTTCCGGCTCCGACTTCGACAACCACTCCGAGAGAAGCTATCACTCCAACTCCGACTATATTCAAGATGAAGGTGTTGCCAGGATTGCACTAGTGACAACCAACTCCTATGATCTATTTGATTCACCAAATGAAGGGAGTGGAAGTTGCTTCATGGCTAAAGGCCCCAAGGTATCACACCCCGAGTATCTTGATTTCAATAGTGATGAAGATGACTTGTTAATTGAAGATGGTTTGCTATTTGACAAAACTAGTAATGATAGTCAAAATGAACTTGCTAGTACTCACTCTAGTATAGATAACTCGTGTGATGATGATAAGTTGGAAATAGAACGACTAACTCAAGAACTAAAAACTCTTAAGTTAGCTCATGAATCAACTCTAGAAGATCATAGAGAGCTTGTAAGGACACATGAGAAGCTACGCTTCGAGAAACTCAATTTAGAGCAAGAGCATGTGTTCCTTAAAGCTATCAATGGCGATCTTCAAAAGAAGACTTCCTCTTATCTAGCCAAACGACTTCTCTTATCTACATTCATGCCTCAAGTTAAGTCTAAGCAAGCTAGTAACAAAGGAAAGAAAGGTTCTTCAACTAGTAGCAATAAAAATGATAAATCCAATGATATTGCTTCTACTAGTTCTCTTGATCCCACTAACTCTTCTCTTAGCCAAGTTACACTTGAGCAAGAAAATGAACTCTTGAAAGGGATTATAGAGAAAGGTATCTGCAACAGTCTTGAATGGTGCGAACAATTTGAGGAGATTGTACGCAAGCTTGGAGGATATCGGAAGAATCGTGGTGTTGGCTACTTTAACGCTAATGGAGTTGAATGGGAAGAAGGTCAATACCCCAATCCCAAGTTTGTTCCTCAAAAGGAGAAGTATGAAAATACTCATCCCAAGGGAACAAAAGCTCAAGATGACCTTCCACTACAAGACACCAAGCTCAAGGACAAGAACAAGCTTCAAGAGGACTTTGACTCATATGAAGATGAATCCCAAGCTTTGGTGAAGTGGGTTCCCAAGGCTACTACAAGCTCAACTTCTACGAGTGCTACTTCAACACCAAGGATCCCCATCAAATTGATGTGGGTCCCCAAGAAGAAGAACTAGAAAGTTGTTGAGGGGTGACTCCACCAAGGAAATTCACTCATATTCATTATTGGCAAGGACTATTTGCAATCAACATCAACTCTATTCAATAGTTCAAGGAGTCACACATTCCCTCAAAGGTAAGCAAGGGACAAGGTAATCAACAAATCGATGGACATCATCACATATGCTTTGCACTCCATGTCCATAGATATCCTTGTATTTGTCTCTTGTGTGTTGGGACTAACCCATGTAGGTGAGAAGAGTAATGAAACAACAAGGATGCTCCCAACTCTTGATGATCTTCATCAACTTTGAGCATCCACCACTACCTCACCAACATGAAGTCTTCATCGACAAAACCCAAGGTTAGTTTATCCCTCTTATGGGGGGGATGTCACATCTAGGGAGAGCTTTACTCTAAGACTTGAGTTAAAGCATATCAAAAGAATGTGACAACATTCAATGCTTTATGTGAAAGTGGTAATCCCACTTGTGCTTAAACGATGAGTATGACCTATGATCAAGTATTCTTACTTGGCTCCTAAGTCAAATACTCATATATAGATCACTCTATCATCGCCAAAGTGCTTGTTAGATGCTATTGTGTTTGTGCATGTTTGCCATGATTTCATTTGACATCTTACTGTGTGAGCATGTTGCTCTGCATTTATTTACTCATTCGAGGATATCCAATTGTTGCTATTCGGCTTTTCATATTTATTTGCCAATTGCATATACAAGAATGCCTAGGACCACTTCTTTAGCTATCTATGCTTTCTCATCTCATACTCTATTCTCACAAAATTTGAACAAGTGATTCTCGATCTCTCTGTGTGTTGAGCACTCGGAGTTCTGTATCGACAAGGACTGACCATTAAAACCTCCCAAGTGCATCTCGGTGGAACCAACACCAAAATCTCGGTCACACCGAATGCCTAGGGTTGACTTGGATTTCTTGCCTTGGTACTACCGATTCCATATTATCGGTTACACCAAGTTTCCCTGTCAGCTGACAATTGAGAAACTCGATGATACCAAAAAATTAGAATCGGTGTCACTGACATTAAAGGGTATATATTCGATGGTCCCGACGGTTCAAAAATTCACTCTTCAAACTGTCGCGTCCCAAGCCCTAAGCTGCCGCAGAAGGACCCCTGGTCGTCGCCCTTGTCTTCCCGCACTCCTCCATCGCTGGGAATCGCTGCCATCGACGGAATCTTTGCCCCGTCGCTGTCGTAGCGGATCCGTCACCGAGCTAGGGTACGGATTCGTCCCCCTCTTGCGCTCCATCCTCCGAATCTTGCGCATTAGGGTTTCACCATTATCTTGCCACGGTTTGAGATTGTTCTATCCACAAGATTAACTCTATAGTCTAGCGAATCAGAAAATTTTAGGTTTAGTTGCCCATGAAATTGCATCTCAGTGAGACTGAGTCAGAAAAATCGGTTCCACCGATTGCCCTTTTGTGCTACTGATGACAAAACTCAGTGAGACCGAGTGATAGTTTTCAGTCTGACCGAAACTGTTTCGGTCAAGGGTTTTCTGAGTCTTGGCAACACTGAAAGGTTTGACTCAGTGACACCGAAATCCAATTTTGCAGTGAAGTGCATCTATAATTTTTCTCTTCAAACATTTAAAACTAGTTCAATATTTTGTGATGACTTATCCTATTCCACTCTTCTATACTCTATTCACTCGGTCAGCATGTCAGAGTCGGACATTCAGAATTTGCCAGAGCAGGGTGTTGACATGAGTTCAGGCACTAGCCCTGAGCCTAGTTCTTTTTCAGATCCAGGCACCCCTAGCTCCCATGGGTTGCCCAAGGCTGCCACTAGGACCAGGAAGAAGCTGAATTCAGATGAGGAAGATTCAGATTTTGTGCCAGAGGAGGCTCTTGCCAAGAAGCAAGAGAAAGCTACCAAGAAGTCAGCAAATGAGGACACCTCTTCCAGGAGGGTGGTCAGCAAAATTTATGCACCTGCTGAAACTTTCAAAGCACTTGAGAGTGCTATGGAAACGATGAACATTGATCCCCCAAAGAAGTCTATGCCTAAGAAGGCAGGGGAGAAGAGAGTCAAAAAGAGGATAATACATGTGACTGCCAGGCCTACATCTATGTATGAAGATCCAGAGGAGGCAGCTGCTGCTGAAGAGGAGGATGAGCCAGCTACAAAGGCTCCTCCCAAGAAGAAGGCCAAGAAACTTCTAGCTGATGCTATGCCCAAGTCTGGCATATCCAAAAACACAAAATCCTAGAAGGCTGCTGCTGAAAAGCCTAAGAGGACATCCAGGCAGATTCCAGCTTCTGAAAAGAACAAGCGAACTACCTCTAGAGTTGAGAATGATGATGACTTGACAACCTTGATGAAACTTAGACCACACCTTCCAGTACATAATACCCGCTATCCACTTGCTGAAGATATGAAGAAGAGGAAAGACTCAGGTTTGAGGGCGTGGAGAGCTATAGATCCATATGCCCAAAGGAAGAAGACAATTGTGGACTACAGATTCTATAGCAAAGAGCAACATGATTTCTATGAGACTGTGCTATTTGACAAGAGTCCAGCTATGAGTGACATGAGGTATGTTGACTAGAAATTCATTAAGGAGAATGAGGACTATTTTCCAAGTGTCCAAGACAATTTCCACTGCATTGGTTTGGATGAGTTTGTTGGCAGAGAATTTACTACATGGAATGATGAAATGATCATGCAATTCTACTCCACTGCACATTTCTATGGAGATGGTAGGATTGTGTGGATGACAGAAGGAGCAAGATATGAGTCCACAGTTGATGAATGGGCTGCACTTCTAGGAGTCCCAGAGGTTCAGAATGGAGACTTGGATGTCTACACGGAATCCAAGGCAAGCCACAATGCCATGAAGGATATGTGTACTCCTATCCCTGCAGACAAAGTGCAATCTCACAATCTTGGATCCATCTACTATCTTCAAGCTGGCCTCCACACCATGAACACCATTCTGAGGCATACCTTGATGCCCAAGTCAAGAGATGACACGATGATCCGGGGCTAGTCCATCAACATGTTGATCCACTTTGACAGTCACACTAGGATTAGAGTCATGGACTTGATTGTTGAGACAGTCAAGAGGGTTGTTGCTAATCAGAAGCGCTCTTGCTACTATGCACCCTATATCTAGATGCATATCAACTCTCAGATTGAGAAGCACATATTTTCTCTTGACCCCATTTGCCCTACATCCAGAGCCTGAGGATAACATCGTGGTGATGGGCCCAGATCATCCCACATCTACTACAGCTCAGGCAAAGGCAGAGGCAGCTCGAGCGACTAGTGCTCAAGTCCCTAGATCTAGAAATGAGCAAATGGATATGTTGATATCATCAGTTTAGGGCATGCAAAAGGACATTAAGGGGATTCTGGACAACCAGAACAGTCTTGTGAGGATCTTTGAAACTAGGATCAAGACCCTTAATGATAAGGTGGACAGGCTGACTAAGATAGTCACAGAGCTCCAGAAGGAAGTTGACTCAGTGCCACTTCCTCACACCACTTATTCAGATGATGATCATGATGATGAGGATGGATCACCTCTCAGGATAGGCACACAGATTCCTACCCGGGATAGATCAGCCACTGTGCCAGCTCCAGACTTGAGGCCCTCTTCATCAGCACTTGCCGTTGTCACCTCAGCTCATGCTCCATTAGCTCTAGTTCCTCTAGCTGCCACTCCAACTCCATCCATGACATCTGTAGAGATCTTTGCCGACGCTGTTCTCTCGACTCCTTCATCAACAACTGGAGGAGATCATCCCAAGAACGCTTAGACATATGCCTTTGAACTTTTTGGTAACTTGTTGCCAAAGGAGGAGAAGTGTATATAAATCTTTAGGCTTCGAGTGAGAGAGCCTTTTGGTGTTTATTGCTTTTCAAAAACAATTGTATTTTGGTTGCTTGCGATATACTTTTTGTGTGATGCTACTACTTCCTATCATCTTAATGCATTATGAGATGATCTTTATATATTGCTTGATTGTGTTGTGCTATGATTTTCACTCTAATTATTCTCGCACACCACCAAGATGTATGTGACATGGAAGAAGTGCCCCATGTACCTAATCGATTGGGCATTTGCATTCAAACGCAAATCCAAAATAATGCACAAATTTAGGGGGAGCTCTTTCTTATCACATACTTCTCAAAGCAACGATTATATTCATTGATTATATCATATGTCGAAGCTTTGATCTATATGTTGTCATCAATTACCAAAAAGGGGGATATTGAAAGCACATTTGCTCCCTTGGTGGTTTTGGTAATTCATAACAACATATAAGTCATTGAACTAATGTTTCCATCAAGTATATTTTAGGAAAAGTTCAATGATAGGTTGGCAAAGAGATTGTGGAACACCCCAAGATGCAAGGAAATGGATTGGCAAAGCTTCAAGCAAGAGGACTCTACATTTTATATTTGTGATAAATCACCTTGAGTCCATAGAAAAACCAATACTATTAAAAGGGGGTAAAGTTTTGTTGGTGAACAAAATGCTCATACGTGCACAAGTGATAGTCACCAAAGACACCCACAAACTCTCCCACCAAAGTTTGTCCTAAGCCAAACACTCAAAATCGGTGCAACCAACAGTCCACATTCGGTGCCACCGATTCCAAACCCTAGACAGACTCAGCCAAACCCTAACTTTTCAATACAGCCGACACTACTTTCGGTGCCACCAAGTTGGGCTGCCAACTTTCTGTTACTCAGGTTCACAGTTTTGGTCCCTCCGAGATTGTTGACTCAGCATCACCGAGAATGGGCATTCTTACCGTTGGTCACCTTATAGGTGCAACCGAGATTCCTATATTGGTCTCACCAAGATTCAAAAGTTGCAACCTTTTGGTCACTTCGGTACCACCGAGATTAACACAACGGTGTCACCGAGTTGGTCATTTTGTGTGTAACGGTTGGATTTTGGGGGATGCCTATATATAACCCTTCACCACCACCTACTCGAAAGAGAAGCACTCAGAACCATTCCATACCTATCCTATTAGTTTTCTGAGAGGGAACCACCTACCCTTGTGTTGTGGTCAAGATCTTCAATTCCAACCATATGGATCTTGATTTCTAGCCTCCCCAAGTTGCTTTCCACCAATCCCATCTCTTCTACCAAGCGAGAGTGATTGTGTGTTGAGGAGTCTATCATCTTGAAGCACAAGAGCAAGGAGTTCATCGACATTACCAAGCCTATTACCTTTTGGAGGGTGGTGCCTGCTAGATTGGTTAGGTGTCGCTTGGGAGCCTCCTACTTCGTGTTGTGGAGTGAACCAAGAAGTTTGTAAGGGCAAGGAGATTGCCTACTTCGTGAAGATCTACCCCAAGTAAGGCTAGTCCTCCGTGGACGTAGGCCGCCATGGTATAGTCAAGGTTGCTTCTTCGTGGAACCCTCCGTGGGTAGAGCCCTCCGTGGACTCTCGCGACCATTACCCTCTGTGGGTTGAAGACTCCATGAACGTGGATGTATGATAGCCCCACCTATCGGAACCACGGGAAAAATCATCGTGCCACCAATTGTGTTTGCTTTCCTTACCCTCTCTTTACTTACATGTGCAATGTCTTTACTTTCCGCTGCTATACTCTTAGACATGCATGTGTAGGGTGTACTTGACATACTATGAATGCTAAAATCTGCCAAGAATTAAAATTGCGAAAAGGTAGTTTTTTATTTGGTCAAGTAGTCTAATCACCCCCCTCTAGACCTACTTTCGATCCTACACAACTACTACGGTGCTAGACAACGATCGTCACGGGCCTCCTTTTAGGTGGTTGAGCCAGTTTCACATTGTCTCCTTAGGATATCCCAATGTTCAGTTGTCAAAGGCACAGATTGACCAATCCCTAGAGGCTTATATTATGTGGTTGTTCGGCAAGACGATGTTCACGGAGAACCATGTGACCACAGTCGATGCACAACTCATATGAATTTTGGTTCTGCAGTGTTAGCGACCACGTACAGAGGCCTATGCAAAGCTTGCCAGTTGAAGTCTAGAAAATCAGGTCTTGTTGGATGTCCACTATTGTTCAGCTCTGGTCATATGAAAGATTCCCTATTGGTCGACCCTATGTCAGCGTTGAAAAACCTTTTGGTTATGAGGACATGGCTGGGACTTACGTACCTTCTATCGGCGACTTGCCTACTATGGGATCTGTTTGGGCACGGAGAGAGGTATTTTCATATTTACTAACAATATGAATTACTAATGTTTATTTCTTGCTATTCAATAGTATTACTAATGCATATTTGTTGTCATGCACCGAGATAGTTTGCGCATAGCCAGGTGAGGGGCTGCTACCCCTCCTTCACGGCGCAGGTTGATAGTTTTCACGAGGATCAAGTTATCTGGGAGCCATACTCCGATCGTGCTATTTCCTCCGGGTGTCCAGTTGGGATTTTTGGATTGTGCAATAGAGATCGGAATTATTGGATGACCAAGGCCAAGTTGGTGTTCGACGTGACGGTTGAGGAGATGGCTCTTCATAGGGTGATGAGACAGTTCGGTCTATGCCAAGAGCCTGACATTCCTGTTATTCCACACTTACCAGATCACGTGCATAAGTAAGTAATACTATTTTTTAGTTCTCATGTCTACATTCAGAATATAACTAATCTTGTAACGCGCATTTCAATCTCAGGTACAGTCACGTAGGAGGAAACAAGTCCCAGGTTTCTTGGCTTCGCGCATTAGCCCTTACGTCGACAAATGGACTACCATGCCAAAAAATATCTGGGATGAAGTTCGTGCCTTTGATTGGGACAAGTTCGGGTTGTATCTGCAGCGTTACCGGCATAGCATGAGGATCTACTTGGTTCCATCATCAGCTCCTGATCAGACTGAAGCCCCTCTCACCAATGATCTGTTCCCAACTGCCTCTGTTGTGGGAACCAGACACCACACGATATGTGCTATGGTTCTCAGATGTGAAGTTTTTCCTTAACCTGAACATATACAATTGGTTAAAGCTCCGTGTATAGGGTGAATTGACATGTGAGGCGCTAGAGGAGGTTTCCGCTTTAATGCAACGCTTTGAGAGGGGAGATAATATCCCACCGCAAGAGCACGCCTCATGGTTGAGGGGTCTTCAAGGGAAGCTACACGGGATTTACACAGCTGTTACATGTAGATGATCTTCGGATGTTGCTAACCCTCGTCCAGCACATCGTCCGCCACGCCCCTCTCTACAGCGTTCAGAACCTCGACCCTCTGTGCACCGTTCGGAACCATGACCCTCTGTGCAGCGTTTAGAACCACGACCTTCACAACCAGGGAGCTCTTCCTGGCAGCAGGCACCTCCTTCACAACCAGGGAGCTCCTCCTGGCAGAAGACGCCTCCTTCACAACCAGGGAGCTATTTCTACCAGCAGCCACCTCCTTCACAACTAGGGTGCTCTTCATGGCTTAATCAGATGGACCTAGGTAACACTAGTTTGTACATTCTTTTAAACATTGTAGGCTCGCAAATAAATTTTACATGTTTTACTTTGCCGCAGTCGGCAGCCAGTCGCAACCGTTCATGACTTCAGTCCAGTCACCGATGTTTAGTGGTCATGGTTCGTTCTTAGACGACAACGACGACGACTGAGCTGCAAACACCTATGATTTCTCGCAGATAGTTTTGGTCACTCCACCACCACCATGGACACAGGAGACACAGACACTGACAGACGAGGTGCTCTATGGTCATGGTCATCATGAGACTTGTCCATCGCCTGAGCGCTTATCGCCTTCCGGTCCTCGTCCGAGGAAGCCCAAGATTCGTCGTCGTCCCCAGCAGTGATATGGTTATCTATGTATGAGACATGACTATCTAATTATGTATGTGACATATGTCTATTTTATGTATGGGACAAATTACTATCTACTTATATATGAGACATATTCATGTTCTATTTCAGTGGTCAATTGTTTAGAGGGATAACACTTGTACTGCAATTAAACATAATGCAAAAACAATACAGCTGAATTAAACAGTACAACTAGATTAAACAGTACTACATAAAACATAATGCCCACAAAACAAGACAATACACAAAGATAATATAAAATACAGCTGAATTAAGCAGTACAACTGAATTTACAAAATTATAGCTAAAAAACTACATTAATGCATCATCATCATCATCCATGCATGCAGAGCTCTTGCCCTTTGTTGATGCAGAGTTCTTGCCCTTTGTCGATGCAGAGCTCCTGCCCTTAGTCGATGCAAAATTTCTTGCCCTTCGACGATGTGGTAGTCTTGACCTTGGTGCTCGGAATGAAGACATCGTCTTCGTCCTCCGTCGATGCAGATCTCTTGCCCTTCATCGATGTAGAACTCTTGCCCTTCGACCATGCAGTAGTCTTGACCTTGGTGTTCGGCATGAAGAGGTCGTCTTCGTCCTCACTATCTGTTGACCATAAATCTCAATTATTTACAACAATTCTGAGGTAAGCTTCACCCTTATGCAGTTGCTTCTGCCATCTACCATGCAACCTGAGAAGTTCTTTCCATATCTCCTCAAATGTCCTGGGAGGCCACCCACTCCTAGCTAATGAGTGAGCCAACTCATTCATTACGGTGTCACTACTGATGAGTTCCTCCCATGGAACTACTCTATCATCGATCTTGAAATTGGCGGCTAGACAGAGAAGACGATCGGACATACCAGAGTGAAAACTACCATCAAAAGGATAATGAGACATCTCCAGGGAAGGATGACGGGAGAGAAAGGCGGGAGAGAAAAGCAGGAAAGAAGGGCCTGCTCACCCACCTTACTGTGGAGGGGGTTATATAGGTTCATAAGAGAAGATGTCGGGAAACAATAGTGGGAGAGAAAGGCAGGAAAAAAGGCGGGAGAGAATGGCGGGAAAGAAAATGTTGGGACAAAATGGCGGGAAAGAATATGGCGGGAAAGAAGGGCGGGAAACAAAATGGCGGGATAGTAGGGAAGGAAAAGAAAATGACAGGAAAAAAGGATGGGATAGTACGATCACTGCGACAGATGGATGAAAAGTACAACAAGCTCCTAATCACGCTCTTTGAAAGTTATGATCACCAAATTGTTGATTTCAATAGACGATGCCCGAAGAAAATTACCAAAACCTTCCTTCTTGAACACCATTCTACCACCCAAGCCAATAAAGTAGGAACAAGGAATGCTCACACATATATCATCATCTTCAGAATCCAAAGTAATTTCAAGAGTTAAAGAACCAGTCCTAGGAATTGGCAACAAATCCTTCAAACTCCTCACAACCATGCTCGGAATAACCTCACAAAAACATCAAGTTATATGATGTTCAGCTTACAAATTTAAAATAGTATACTAGAGCAAAAAAACAAATAAATAAACAGTACCCAAAAACAAAGCTCACCATATGTTGGGAAATAACATTCATGGAATCCATCCTAATAACAAAAGGAGTACACAATATGTAGTTGTCATCAAAGAGTTGTCACGACATGACATACTTTTGTTGATAATTCAGACTGATACCACGATTATAAAAACAACCATCAAGAAGTTCCCTCTGAGTTTCACTCAATTCCTCAAGAGTTACAAAAAAATAATTTCACAAATTGAGCAGAATAACAAAACGTATAAGCTGAAACAAAACTTAAAATCAGTCAAAAAACTTACCAACACAGGGTAAAGGGAACAACATAACACCATCCTGATGAAAATCAACATCCATCATAGTTCCATAGTGCTCAAGCCTAACAATCAATCACAAGTTCCTCCCAGGAAGGACCATGGAATTTACTGCTCAACCGACCATGTCTAAACAGAACACCATATAAGTTACCCTCACTGTTGTGAAGAGCAAGATCAATATTTGTGTCACCCCTCCGAATAGCTAAAGCTTTGCACTCCTGAATGTACCGAGCAAGATGTGATCTAACACTGCACGGAACATAGTACAACAAGAATAGAAGCAAACCTCATAATCATATAAACAAAGGCATTAGAATACATTTCAACCAAAACAACATCAACCATATGCCATAATCAGATAAACAAGATATAGAATCTTACAACACACCTTGAACATCGACGATCCAGCACCACAGTGAATACAGACGCACCAGAATCAAAGGAAGAACAAGGGCCACCTGGAGCTCAGCAAAAGGGGCAAGCCATTACCTGCAAAGAAATGGTGACCAATAAGAACTGAATCCACAACCGAGTTGAAAGTTGACATTTGATTGTGTTGGAAGCAAAAAAAATACCGTAGGCCGGCGGAGAATGATATGATCTATTGTTTATGCGGGTTGGATAGGAAAATGGGTGGACGAGGGAAGAGATCGGCACGGGGGTGGAGGAACCAGAGAGCAATTGGAAAGAGAGGAGGAGCTAGCGAGCAGAGGAGGGAGAAAGGAGTGGCTCGGCCTTCCAGGGGCTCGTCGGCCGCCTGGAGGCCGACCGAGGCTCTTCGGCCAGCCAGAGGTCGATAGGCCCCTCTTCGGCCAGCCAGAGGCCGACAGGCACCTCTTCAGCCAGTCAGAGGCCGACAAGCCCCTCTTCAACCAGCCAGAGGCCGACGGGGTGATATTTTTGATTATTTTTTTTGCATTCGGACCTATAGTTTTCGAATTTGCTACAAAATATGTCATAGTTTTGAAAAAAACAATAATATGGCTGCATGGATCACTATGCAGAGGGCGGAGGCTATCCTCCTTTAAAAAAACATGTAGCAGTATGACATAGCAAATTCATCCTACAGATAAGATACCACTAGGGATAGGACAACTGACCTTGCTAGTTCATACACATACGATAGATAAGACACTACTACGATGTAGGACTAAATAAAAATAAGACTATGCGAATAGACACCACCCTTTTGTCTTCCCCTTCCCCTTATCATCTTCGAGCTACTGTAATACATCTCAAAGATGGCGTAGAGGTTGTCGTCTCGGAGTAGGATGAGGAGTTGTAGATTCATACGAGGATGGGAGCCCGAAAAAATGTAGGGCGACACATTCATGCTCCTTTGCGAGGCAGTGGGCTTTGGCTACCGTGGTCGCTTGCTCAGCCACGAGCCGCTTCGACGCCTCCATGCCTTTTTTTAATTACATATTTTTTTACTTTATATACATTGAAATAAGTCATGTGATTTTTTTAAAAATGTGTGAACTTTTTTTAAGTATCACATGCATTTTTTTTGCATTGTACAAACATTTCTAAAAGTTGGATGAACACAACATGAACAATTTTTAATGTGCAATGAAAAGTTAAAAAAAAACTAAACTCACTTTTGTAATATATGTATTTTATAAAAAATTCAAAATATATATAAAAAAAGGAAAAACACGTGTATGTGACATTAGCGAGAAGAAGCCATATGGCTACTGGGCTGAAGCTACCTCCTTCAGTAGGCGAGTTCGGCTTTAGTCTCACAGGTAGCGACACATAGCTTCGCCCCTGAAGCTCATCCAGCAAATCATCCACAAATATTACGTGCCACGCCCGACAGATGCATTATTTCACTGGATATCTGGGCTGATATACATTGTAGCCCACGTTATCCCCAGGTGTCGCCCAAACTTTCATTTCCCAACGGAATCTTATGCCCACCAAAATGCTTGGGAGCGGCTATATATCGCTTCATACGAGACCGAACCAAGGTCTCGCATGAAGGAGCGCCCTCCCGCAATCGTTTGTATTGGGCAGACCCAACTTCCTAGTTAGTTCGCTTTTCTTTTTTGTACCTTCATTTTTTTTATGTTTTCAGAAAACTATAAATATTTATCCAAAAAACCAATTTACTTAGAGAAATACAAAAACCGTAAATTTGAACAATATTGACACATTTATTTTTGTTAGCATAATTTTCAAAATATTTACAGCTTTCAGAACAAAATGTATGTGACATATAAAAATATTCATATGTTTCAAACAACTTGTCCATAACTTTTAGAAAATGTTATATAATTCTCAAAATATTCTCATAGTTTAAGAAAATGTTTGAACTTCGTTAAAAAAAGTTCAAAGCATGTTTTAGGAAAAGTGTTAGTTATCTATTTAAAAAATATTAAATGCATATAAAAATGTTTTGGATATATACGAAAAATATAAATTGTGTACGAAATAAGTTCTACCAAAAAATATATTCTAAAAATATTTGATCATGTATTTGAAAATGTTAAACTTGTATAAACAAATGTTCTTGATATAAACCAAAAAAATGTACAATGTGTATGAAAAAGTAGACTGTTGAGAAAAGAAAAAACCAAAGATACCTGATAGAAACTAAAGAAAGAAACAAAGAGAAACGATGGAAAAAAGTAAAAGCAAAAAAGGAATACCTATGAAAAAACGAAAAAACATATGCAAAATAGTGAAAACCCCAACAAAGATAAACCACATGAGAAAAGAACCTCACACACAACTACTCCCTCCGTTTCTAAATATAAGTCTTTTAAAAGATTTCACAAGGAGGCTACATACGAAACAAAATTAATGAATCTACACTCTAAAATATATCTATATATATCCGTATACAGTCCTTTAGTGAAAACTCTTAAAAGATTTATATTTAGGAACGAAGGGAGTATAACATTGGGCCGGCTCAATAGTGTCACTTATGCAGGCGAGTGGCATTAGGAATCAGTGCATGTGATACATAATCGAGTTTGCTAGAAAAACACCGAGTTCAGGCACGCTTGGTCTTCCACAGTCCCATGCAGCTGGCTTGACCAACCTCGATATTTGACATGATGACGGTTTAGATACTCAGATGGAGCTAGCTAGGGTCACCTAAAAAAAGGAAACCAATATCTGATGGCCGATCGCCAGAGAGGGAGGCTTCCGTGACTGATTCGTTCGCTGGCTGGTCGATCGATCAGCGAATGCTTTCGATCGCCAGGGAGCTCGCGATTGAGCGAACCAATGGCCCCGTTAGCTTCCTCCTTCGCCTACCAGGCCTCCCAGACCTAATAAAAAAATTCCATATACCAAAAAACAAAAAAGCGCCTTCTGTTAAAATGCCATTATTGAAAAATCCATCTCTTAATAAAAAAAGAGTCATATAGAAAAAACAAAATGCCATATCTTTTTTTTTGGCAAAATACGATCTCTTAATAATTAAAAAAATGCCATCTCTCAAATAAAAATGCCGTCTCTTAATAGTAAAAATGCCATCTCTTAACATAAAAATGACATCTCTTATAAATAAGAAAAATGCTATCTCTTATAAATAATAAAAGTGACATCTCTTAAAATAAAAATGCAGTCTCCTAGAATAAAGTTCCATCTCTTAACATAAAAATGACATCTCTTATAAATAATAAAAATACCATCTCTTATAAATAATTAAATTTCCATCTCTTAAAATAAAAATGCAATATCTTAGAATAAAATGGCATCTCTTAACATAAAAATGACATCTCTTATAAATAATAATAAATGCTGCCTCCTAATAATAATCAAAATGCCAACTCTTAATATGAAAATGCCATGTCTTGAAATTTAAAATGTCATCTCTTAATGTAAAACCTGCATTTCTTAACATGAAAAGGCCATCTCTCATAAAATAATAAAAATACCATCTCTTAATAGTAAAAATATAACCTCTTAATATAAATATGCCATCTCTTAAAAATAAAGAATGTTCTCTTTCCCTGAAAATGTTATATCTTAATATAAAAAATGTCTTCTCCGAATAACAAAAAAATGTCATCTCTTAAATAAATAAAATTTCATCTTTATAATAAATAAATAAATCCCATGCGCCATAGTTTGCAAGTTTATAAAAACTGTCATGGTTATTTTCCCATAGAGAAAATGTCATCCGGTGAAAAGAAATGAAAAGGGGAGGGGGGCAGTGATTTGAACCCAAGTGATCCTTGCAATGAGGTGTGCAGCTAGCCAGTGGGCTGACTCTATTCCTTTGAAAACTAGGTGGTTTCCCCGCGCCTTGCGGCTGGAATTTGAAGCTTAATTTCAGATGTATTATGTACGAAGAAAATGACCCAAATAAATATCTATTATTTTTTAATGTAGAAAATTTTCGTATTTGCACTATGTGTAAACAAAGAGTATGTACGTGGTTTGCATGGGTTATAAAATAGTGTTAGGCTGGTCGTAATGGGAGTATCATGCATGCCAACTAAACAATCTTGATGAGGTGTCATAGAATTAAATGAAGAAAGAAAGGATTGAGTATCATATCATGATATCGTATCATATTAAATAATGTGCTACTATGTGTCATGCATGACAATAAATGAATTATCCTATGATACTACTACCTCTGTCATAGTTTAGAAGGCATGCACGTATACCTAGGTCGTCAATTTAACTTATATAAAATATATTGTTTAACATAAAAATTATATCATTAGTAAATAGAACATTTAAAGTTTCTAATGATATATTTTTGTAATATATCTATTGTTAAGTTGGTCAAATTAACGACCTAGATCCACGTGCAGAACTTGTAAACCGAGACGAAGATAGTAACATATGATACTATGCACTACGGATGTAGTATCATACACTAGTATCATAGCATGATACTAATATATGGTACTCTCTATTACAACTAGCCTTAGTGAATGCTGACATGGCACACTTGTGAGGCGAATGGCCCGTGATGAGAGAATTAGACTTGGTGGGGATTAACTATTTAAGAATAGTAGATTGTTTTGCTGACGATTTTTTGGGAACCCCGACGTGGCACGTATCTTGCGCCCAGATTCGTGCAAACAAATCCGCCGGGAGATGGGGGGTCGCCGGGAAATCCTTCATGGCTGATGGTCGCCAGGATTCGTGCAAACAAATCTGATGGGAGACGAGGGGTTGCCGGAAAATCCTTCATAGCTGATGGTCGCCAGTTATGATCTTCGAAAAAAAAGATGGGGTCAGCTAGTTTGCAGACGGGCTGGCAAACCGAGAATTCTTACATGCACTCCACCATTATGCGAGAAACTAGCAAGTGCCACGACAGCTGCAGGCGTTCTGGTACCCCCTATGCGCAGGCATGGCGCATAATCCAAGATCTACCGGCTGCCGTTGAGAAGCCTGCACGGTTCAGCCATCTCATTGATCGGTGGATCCATCTGGGACACACACAACTCGGAGCGCCACATCGGTCGATCTGCAGGGGAATCCTGCCTCCTCCTCCTGACCTCCTCCAGGGTTTCATCGTACTAGCCAGCTCCACCACCTACCGTCGATCTCTGTATCTGTATCTGTTTCTCTTGTTGCATTCTTGTGAGCCTCCGATATCAAAGCCAGCAGTAACACTTAGGTACATGCACAGTGATACGGTTGTTCATGCGTGCCACCATCTGAACCGAACCGGATCAAGTAGTTTCCTCGACACGGCGTACGTGCATTCCGCTTTTAGGCGTCCCGTGCTGCAGCTATCGTAACATGACTCCACGGCCTATAATTAATGCATCAGGCACATGTCACTGTCACTGATCTCTCTCTCTCTCTCTCTGCTGGTTCCATACATGCATCTTAGTGGTGTCCTATGTGGATATGTCTATATCTGCATGTACTGCTATATACACATAAAATAAGAAGACACAAGAGCGTGAACGCCAACTTGGCCACGGGGGAGCATCCACTAGCTGTTGGCATCCCCGAAAAATATCCAGACACGCATCCGCGTGAGATGCAGCAACCATCCAAACGCTCCCCTTTCACGTACCTGTACGCGCTGCATGCAACTGGCCGCATTAGTCTTTATTTTCTCTTCACATAATCCACCGCTAAGCTATGCGATCATCTGGGTAGTGATGCCGCCAATTAACTCTAGTTCCTTCCAATCACGAGAGACCCTACCCGTGAATCACTGAATCAGCCGCCGGCCCCAGTCCGCTGTCGAGCCCAGGACACGCACACAATGCCGACCTGTTCGCACAGTACGCATGAAAAGGAATGTCTCGTCCACCCCTAGCTACATGCCTAGTAGCATTCCCATTATTCCTCTCTTGATCTATACGATCATTATTGGAGATGGATGGATCGATCGGTACACGCTTGAGTATACATCTCTAACATTCTCTCTCGGTCGACGTCGCCGCGTCGCAATTAATAATGCAATCAGCCAATCGTACTACGTCCGAGCAGCCGAGTGGCTGGCTGGCTTTCAGAACGGACCAACGAACGAGCCAGCTTGGAAGCAAAAAAGACCTCGCGGTCGATCTCCTCTTCCGTGTCGCGTAACCTCTCTGCTATTCCTAGCCAGCTACGTACTCCAGCCCCTTCCCGTTCCAGTGGCCAGTGGCTTGACCCTCACTTTTCCTCCACCGGCCGCTTTCATGCTGATGTTCTTCAAATCACGCGTCTATCATGGTAGATTGCTAGTGTTAGTTTATTGCCTGCAGTTCTCTGCATCTGATGACACGAGAAGGTGTTAGGGGCGACTAGCTTCGCTTAATTAGCTAGCTAGGTTAAATCCGTGTCCAGCTGAGCTGAAACCGACACCGCCGAGGAGCTCCTCGCGACACGATCCATCTCGGGCCAGCGGTGACAGCTGACACGAACTGTAAAAACGATTGTTCTTCCTTCTCGATGTAACCCGTTGGAATTATTACAGCACTCATTCACTTAAGTTCACACTGCAGCAACATTTCGCCCACCTGCTGATGGCCACCTGTACAACATCTGGCTGGCGACGCGAGCCCGCGTTCGACGAGACCGCTGTGTTGTTGTTGGGTGATCGATTAGATCAAAGCTGCCGCCGCTGCCGGGCCGCGTAGCCGCACAGCGACATGTCGAGGGATGCGTGTCCCAAGTTGCTGTCGGATGAGCACCCTAGAACCCAGTGAACCAGATCCTAGCAGCTTTCTGGTCAAACGACCCGTAGGCCGTAGCACATTAGTTCTGGAGCATGCCAATTGGTAAGTGTTGATGGAATGTCTCCGGCGTTTATCACAAGCTAGCCGCGTTTAGGAGAATGTAGGTTTGGATTGGCCCTTATCCCCTGACGGGTGTCGATCGCGATTTAACGGCCGGTCTCAAGAGACTATCTTCCAGCAGGGATAAGATTTGATTAGAGATGAAGCTACCGCAGTCGAATGGCTAAAAAGCTTCTATTAACGCATGATGTTGAATTAATTCCTCGACAATCTGAAGTCTCATTTCAGCTGATATGAGGTTAGCGTGCGAGTTATTGCTATTTGTAGTAGATCTAGAGACCAGAGATCGAAAGCTCGAGGACTATCTAGGTGTTCATGGGGTGGTCATGATGGAAAATATATCTGTAAAATGATATATAAAAACACCCACCCACCCACTCAAAACGGAGGGAAAAGGTTAATTAACGCAAAAATAAATCGAAACTGATACAAACAAGACCATATGCGAGCTAGTGACGAATAATGCAAATCTTACGACCGCACAAGAGCCCAACATGCGCTTGCGACACTTTATAACCGCCATTGATCATGAAAATCATGACTTGATCATGATGGAAATTGGAAAATATATTCGTAGAAATGAAACTTGTCTTTCTAAGTGCATGAATTGAAGAATATCATTTAGTTGCTAAAATGAACAATACTTAGTTGCCTATGCATAAATGCGGCAGGGCCGAAGTTGAAACTGGCTGGTCCTCAACGTATTCACCAATTGTTGGCATGAACCGATAGGGATCTTGTGCGTATGTTGCATGCGATGAGAGTTTCTATATTGGTTGTCCACGATGAAGTCGGAACCATTTGCTCGAGAAAAACTGACGACAAAGAGAAGTTCCATGCAATCTCAACGACGCTTTTCTCCATGGTGGCATGTGAGGGTCTGTGGACTGTGGATAGCCAGGTCAGTCCGTGGAGCTCTTCCTTGTCAACGCATTGAAATTGTTTTCGCCTTGTATTCCACTAATTAATTAGAAAATTATCTTCTTCTTAATTAATGGATACCCTTTTCGATTCTAATTCAAACAAAAAATGCCATGGAGCTGGCCAAGTCCATCTTTATCTATAGTTAGAATTCAAAAAAGTAAGCTTGGCTTCAAGTTTGCCATTGGTTGCGGTGATCTGGGTAACGGCTTGTGTAGCGACTTGCCGACAGCGGCAGCTGTGTCAACCTCTTGGATGGTGTTCATCACTATCCACTTTTATGGAGTCTTGTTCTATGGGTGAAACTATTGATTCTGGATTGCCAAATTGGACACATAATATATTTGTAAATGCCGCTAATACTGAATTGATGCTCCAACTAACTCATCCTAAAGTCCGAACCGGTGGAGAGAGGCGGACGACATATTTCAATACTCCCCCTCACGGTCTATACTTTTAGTCCTAGTAGTCCATCATCATGGGATCGATGTGTGCCGCATAATCTTCATTTCTAATACTTTGTTATAAAGTTGTTGAACTTAAGACCTGTTGGTATTGATACCATATTGAATTTGTACTCCAGCCAATTCATACAAAACTCAAAACTGACGGAGAGATGCAGACAATACATTTTACAGTTTTGCATTGAAGAAGTGTATAGATATATAGCGTCTGCCACATAGTTACAGACTTTCTCTTGCCAAGTAGTTCACAATAATTGGATTGGTGTATCGCGAGGGCATGCACAAGGGTTGATATGATAGACTTATCTTAAACCTTTCATCTAATTTAGAGATGAGAATAAAACATGCATATAATGGGTTATCTTTTAACCTTACCTAAGATAACAAGCTATTTCTAAAATTACGGTGACACATATTGGGCTAAGAGATTAGTCGAACCAATGGATTATGGGGTATCCATGATCGGACGACCGAGACGCTCTGCAGAGGTGCCTTGGTGAGCAAGGAGCGAAGACAAAGGCGAGAAGGATTCTGGAGGACCGCATAGGTCCTTGTTGCCCTCCCGGGAGGTTCTCCTGGATGTCTCACACGGGAAAGGAGGAGAAGATCTGTCTGAAGGTTAAAAGAAGGATGTACTTCCAAATCAAGTGTGGAGGAGAAGTGATAAGGTTTGACTTCTAATGGCCTTATGATGACGACCTATCCGCCGATGGTCATCAACAATGTCACGGAACAACATGCATGAGCATGTCACAAGGCTGCACTATAGCAGGCTACGAGCGGTAGGGAGTACCTTCGGTGGACGAAGGAGGAGGGAGAGATTCTCCTTCCACTGTATTCGTCTCTCGTTCGCTGGTGTATAAATAGAGGTGGATCAGAACCATCAAAGAGGTCGATCTTTTCACCATTGTAACACATACATTGTAATTCTCTATCATTGCAATACAATAAAGCAGGAGTAGGGGATTACACCAAGAAGGTGGCCCGAACCTGGGTAGTTCTTCGTGTTCATCCACTACATTTCATCCATGGCTTAGGATAGTTGGACATGTTCAGTCCCTTGCCGAACTCTCAAAGAGTGTTGCTCACAACTCATATGTAGGTTCTTAGAAACCAACAAGATAATCTTTTAAATAAGAGAAGACACCTCTTTTCTTATGGATTCTCTCTCCGCCACCACAACAATTATCCTATGTGGCACATCAAAGATAGTATCATTGTACATGCCCTGAACTTGTTAGCCGATTGTTTAGTAGGGCCACATGGTCCTAATGTGTCCGTTGTGGTGATCGGTATGTTGATGAACATCTGCGGTGAAAATTGGAGCAGATTGAATGTGGGAGATGGGTGATGGTGATTGATTTGTTGGCTTCAACATATGGATCCCTTGAATGGTGCATATCAAGTGTGTTCATTGGCAGACTGGCTAGTGGCTCCTTGTCTTTTGGCATCTTTGTTTTAGCTTCATGTTAGTCTATCAATTGGGCAAAAAAATCGACTTTATCAATAGACTAATGCAATTTGTTTAGTTGTTTCATTAACTTGTCCTAGAGTTGCCCCGATAACTCTATGTATACATGTTTTTTTCTAATTTAAATAATACCATTGCATCTTAACATTAAAGCCTACCGAATGACATGGGAGGAACTTCAGTAGACAGAGGCAATAAAAATGGTAGATCTTCTTTGCGGCGGTCGCCTTGGAGGAGAGAAACCCTAAAAGCGTATTGTTTTTTCCTTGTTTGTATTCACTGCTTAGAAGTGATAATTTCTCGTGGTTCTATGCCATTTTGTCAATAGTAGTGAAATCACAATTGTAGCAATGTCTGCATACGCAGAAGAAAATATATAACGAGAAATGCCATCTTATTTAGAAAACGCTGGCTACAAGATATATACATGTACACATGCACAACACTCCACACATACACAATCAAATGAACTTGATGATAAAACATATTTTATTTTGATAGTATTCATTTTGTGTCGCATTCTTCTGAATGTTGGCAATATATGCAGATGCATGCAGGGAATATACTACGCCCCTGAAGCGAACCATACTGAAACTCTCGGAAATCACGATCTACCGGTCGCTAGCAACGCACTGTAGCCGGGAACGTTGACAGGGTAGCGAATCATGATCGGACACCCGAAGCACGCCGAGGCCACGGCCTCCCCGAGAGATGACGCAGGGATTTCTTAGCCTCCCGGTTTCCGAGATGGCAATGGGGGGAAGAAAACCCGGTTGCCGCAAGGAAGAGGGCACAGCACGGAGAGCCGTGACTCCATGGGCAAAAAGGCGTCGCCCTTATCCTACATGGCAACCAGCAGTCGTCCGGAGGGAGGCCTCGACCACGCGCGCCCCCGATCGATCCAGATGGCACCACGTCGCGTGGCCCTCCAATCATGGAGCGCCCTGCAGCGCTGGCCAATAATTTATGCGTGTTGCTTCCGCCGTTTATCTTCCCTTCCGTTCCCGGTCGATCGAGCTTAGCAGATCAGAGCGGGGAGCATGCAGCCATCATCCCCCCTGTGCACGCACGCGCCGCCCGCGCGCGGCCACGGCGGGCCTCGCCGTCGCTGTCCGGCGCGCCGCGGGGCCCTGGATTGCCGATTGGGCTAGAGGACAGGGCGTTGCTGATGGCATGCAGCCGAGAGGATAGAGATGCGAGCTTCGTCTCGACTCATCCGCTTGGCATGCGCTTGCATGCTCTCGCTCTGGGTTAGCTGCTTCCTGGCCTGGACCCTGGAGATGTAACTTCTGCTAACCGATCGTCTGCTTGCTAGCTGGGCACGCTTTGTCGGGCCTATGTGAACAATGGCAAGTGTCCTCAAGCATGCTCGCGTTGCTTAAATATTCAGGATGTCAGTAGACTCCAAATAAACCTACGAATACAGTACATTAGCGAACCAACTTGTGATTGGATGGTTAGAGAAACAATGGCGTTTTCAGCCCATCGGGGTTTAAATCTTGGTGCTCGCATTATTTCTTGATTTATTACAGGATTCCCGACGATGCGTATTTAGTGGGAGGAGACGTTCCGGTCGACAACCGAGGCACCTACGGTGAATTCGTAAATTTCAAGATGATATGCCGACAGTTTTTCGAAGATGCTCACGGGGATAGATGTGCGTGTGTGTGCGTTAATAAGAATGAATGTATGCACGTGTATATAAACACTTGCATCTGTATTGTGTTAAAAAAATACAACACATTAAGTTTGAAATTGAAAATTTGCATACACCGCACACACACCCTTGTGATTTTCGGAACAATTTGTAGCCGTGTGTTTGCACGTGATATGCCCCGGTTTGTGCGCATAGAAGATTACTAGTTACCCATCCTAAGTTCATATCCTTAGAGGGGACATGCGTAATGTGAACTAACCTTTGGAAGGAGTCAGATTGACTGCTTTCACATTCTACATCCATGTAAGCATGATGTTCACATCTTCTACTATTGATCAGTGTGTGCTGGCGTTAACTCCTTTTCACTATACAGTTCTATTGCTTAGAAATCAAGAAAAAAAAAACTCATTGGCACGAAAGATTAAACTAGGATGTTTGGTTTGAAAAGTCTCTTCCTATAACTTTGTTTGAATCAAAGATTACGTTATGATACATAGTTTGTTCATTTAAATCCATCTCATGATTTTAGTGGGAAGACAACACCCCATTTTATTTGTGTTAATTTCAAAATTTACCCCTAAGTTTCACATTTTTGACAGGATTTTTTTTCATGAATACGTTCAAGGGCGTATCATTTCATTGATTGAAGAGGGGGAGAATACATAGTTGGAGTCCCAAAATACCGTGCACAGAGAGGCGGCATTTGGGATACCGTTGAGCTGGAGAAGGGGGTTGCTCAGACCAGATACACAAAGGTTAGGTTACGGGAATGATTATGGCCCAGTTCTTTTGCCAGAATCTGGGTTTCTTCCAGAATCTAACCCCTCTCTAGCTTATTTCAGAACCTCTGACCCCCATTTGTTTTACAATCCTACCTAATTAGACCCTAACTAGATAGAATTGCAAAACAAATGGGGCTCAAAGATTCTGGGAAAAGCTGAGGAGAAGTCAGATTCTGGAAGAATCCCCAGATTCTGGCAAAAGAACCGGGCCTATATCTAACCCCTTGGCGCCCACCCGCATCCATGGTTTGGCCTCGGCCTTGGATCCCATCCAGCAGCTTGCCGCCGAAGATAATGGCATACATGTGCTTCTAGATGGCCCAAGCAATGATGATAGTAAGCAAGGTGAAACCCTTACGGAGGCAGGAAGGGGCCGCGAGGGTACTGTCCAACCACAAGTCGAAGAACTCAATCGTGTCATCCGGTGGCATGATCGGCAGTCTGCACCAAGAGAGAACCTCGTGCCAAGTGATGCGAGAGAAGATGCAACCAGCAAGGGTATGGTGAAGAGTTTCATCGTCCTGGGAACATAACCCGTAGGTAGGCGAGTGCTGCAAACCTCTGCACGCCAACCGATCTGCAGTCTAGTAGTGATTCTGCGATGCGAGCTAGAAGATTTACCCTATTTAAAAGAAATTCCTCCATTTTATTTCATTTAACCAATACTTTGCTAGTTTTTACCCCTTTCATATTTACCATTTTGGTGTTATGACAAGGTGGAACCATGTTTCAGTGCTTGTGTGCAGAAGTTGTTCAGAAACGTGGTGTGTCCTGATATTTTTTTTATCAACCTGAGTAAGTTGTGAGTTTGGTAGGCTTTCATTTTCTTGTAAACAGTTCCATGCACAAATGGAACAAATTGATGAGAATCTGAGCGGTTCACTTCCCCTACCGTTTGCATCTTTTTCTGCACATGCTGTATACTTTAGGTTGATGTAGGATTGGCGGAGAAAAATCTATTTCATCCATGTTAACTATTGTTCATTTCGATCCAAGTTCTAAATGGAAATATTATAGTTGTGCATTAACCAGCTTTAAAATTCAGCATAACTCACAAGTTTTTTTAATAAAAATCCACTACTACAAGTAACCCTACAAAAAAATGACTTGCTAACCCCCGTAGAATTATGAATAACTAGACTAATTTCATGCATCTCCACGAAAAGTAGGTATTTAGTTTGAGATCGGTAGCTGGATGACCTAGAGCACGACTTTATAGAGGTGGTGGTGTCCTCTCCTATCAGGCAAGGGGGAGGGTGCCAAGACCCTTTGTAAGCATGGGGTGCTTTGTTATTGAGTCTGATAGTGTAGCATCACTATTAGGGGAAAGCGTAGTAGTAACACGGTTATTTCTCATATCAGTAGTATGGGGGATCACGCTACTGTTAGGACGCTACAGCTAATAGTTAGCAGTAGCGTGGGTCCGGTCAGCGTTACTGGTAACTCACTTATCAATAACATCGGGTTGTGCCCACGCTACTGCTAACTATTAGCAGCGTGGGCCTATGCCCCGCGTCACTACTAATCATACGTATTTCTCATATCTATATATATAATACAAATTAATATACAACAACCGTAAAGAAGAAACAATAATTAAACTAAAATGGATGGGTGCAAGTGATCAAGTTTAATTAGTAGGAAAATATGATGTTACGGCGGCACACAAATGTCGAATGAAGGTTGCACCCATCCATTTTAATGTAATTTATGTCATAGAATAACTCATCATCCGTAGTCAAATAACAAATTATCATCATCTTAATCATCTAACAACTTATCATCGTCTTAATCATCTAACAACTCATCATCATCTTAATCATGCCAAGTTAACCATTGCTACATAATGTCATAAACTAGAAAAAGTCCTCTCTCCTAGGTAGAACCTATTACTCTAAACTAGTTAAAATAGCAAAGAACAGGTAAGCTCCTCCCTCTTCGTTGTGAAGAATAGATATCCAACGATCTTTGACTTGCGGCCTGCGTAAATCCTCCTCGTCTCCATCAAGTGGTTGCATGCGATCTTTCATTACTTTACTAAATCCTTTGATCCCCTGGCTTTCATCCCTTCTCGAAACTGAGAATGCATTGCGGAAACTCGTAGGAAGAAGTGGTCGTAAGCTGATAATATCCAAATGACCTTCGAGAAAAATCAGGTGAGGCACAACCTTTGGCGGGAATTTTTGTTGAAGAACATAATAATAACATAGTTAGCAATCTAGTTTTGCTTAAGAAAAATTTATGTATGCAAAAGATGGACTAGAGACACAATAGTAAAAAAGATCTTACCATGCTATCTGCACGGATGTTACCATGGTTCAGCTCGTGCACTAATGGCACATATTCAGAATAGCTTTCTCTAATTTGATATTGGTCTTAAAATTCTCAACATCATTAATAAATGAGATCAGATGATTTTTCTCTACCCAAGTTAGATCAGATCCATAACTATAGTAGGTCCAGTCCACTATCTTTCTTGTATTTCTAGGAGAAGAGATATAAGCTGACAATTAAAAATAAACAAGTTAAGTAGGGATGAGTACCAAATATTTTTCAATAAAAATATAAACTACTTGACAAATTTGTTGATAAACTCACATGGAGGTAGAACTGGAATTATGTGATCGACATGCACCCAATTTTCGATATTATTTGCACGATCATCATGACCAAGATCGAAGGTTATTTACATGCCCACCTGAAATCCATAGGCCTTGCATAGTGCTCTCCAATTGAAACAACCAAATATGTGTGACCTGCTTAATTCAAGAGCTTGACATCAAAAGTGAAATGTTCCATCCTTTGATGAGCTCTCTTAGTCTCCGTACTCTCCCTATCTTCGAAATGAAATTTGTGAAAGATATACACTCTTGCAGAGTAGGTAATGTAGTAGTCAAATTGCAAAAAAGAAAATTATAGGTTAAAGCAAAAAAAGCACAAGTCGTGCTTAACTACAAAAAATACATGCCATCGTACATACCGTAGAAATTTTGAACTCTTCCTTTAGCATGACGGTGAAGCACGTAGCATTGTCTAAGCGAGGATAACGGTCGCACATACCCCTATCGTCGGTGCACTTAGGTTTCTCTTCGTCGTCAGACATTTCCCGTGTTGATGATTCAAAGATAAAAATCTACGAAAATTATACCAACAACTCAGCACACACATCACTATTCAACACGGGTTGACTTCCGGTTTGTCGAGGCTTCCTTGAAAATTTCTCACATCTCATGATGCATATGAGGGGCACTCGCTTACACTGACATGGTGGTGTATATATGTGGTGGACACTCCCTCTTAATAATATTAAGACCATTGGTGCTGGGCGCTCCTCCCTTCGTCCCCGCGTGTATTACCAAAATGTTTAGCACGTCGGGAAGAAGGAGGAAGCAACCCCACGAAAATAGTCGTGATTCTTTCTCTGATATTTCGACCATCGGTGATGGTTGCGTCTTTTCCCTCTTTAGCGCATTATACTAAGGTATATATCGTGAGAGGAGGAAGCGTAAGAGACCCCCATAAAAACAGTCGGAATTCCTCCATAAAAAACAGACATGAAAGTCACACAAGGAGATTCGACAGACTGAAAGTCAACCCTAATAAGCATGAGTCAATTAACATTACATTTATGGGGTAATGACATAAAAATGGTCTATGTTTTGCCGAAATATCGTTTAATTCCTGTTCCGGCAAATCACGGGCACTTGATAGTTCCTACTTTATAGTAAAAGTCATGCAATTTTTTTGACATGACCTTTGTTAAAAACAAGACGTATCGAGCATCTGAAATTTGTCGAAACGGAAATAAATCAATATTCCGGCAAAACATAGGCCACTCCGAGTTTCCCTGCAATAGAAAGAGACATATGTGGCCAGCTTTGGCAACACATACACAACACCTCAAGTTCATGTCCATACACATACACATGTCCAAATATTACAAAGTATGAACATTGAAATGATCTCATACAAACTTTGTATGTATAATTTGGTCATTTTCATGTATACTTCTAGTGTTCATACTTTGCTGCCATATCTACCCTTTGTTCTTAGTAATATGTCTACCCTGAATATTGCCTAAAACAATCTTGCCTAAAAAAATACTAATATTTGCTGCCATTATCATCCAATAATTAACTATATACCATACGAACCCTAGAAATTAAAACGAAGAAGCACAGAGGTAGAGGACGAGGCTACCTGCGGTGCAGGGCACTTGTAACGGCAAGGGGGTCGAGGACGATAGATAGAGGCAGCAGGGCCTGGCAGTGGTGGGGGAGGGCAGCAGCGCAAGGAGGGCCTGGATCGAGGAGGACGACAACGCGTGGAGGGTTGGGATGGGGAGGGCCGGGACAGGGAGGGCAATCGTGCGGGGGAGGGCCAGCCAGGATGGGGGAGGGCCCACGCGGGGGAGAGAGTGGAGAGGGAGAGAGTGAGGAGGGGGAGATTGAGGGGGGAGAGTGAGAGGCAGCCCGAATAAGACACCGGATAAGGTAGGATTTAGCAGCAATGCATGGGCGAGAAAAAACGCTACTGCTAAGTGGGGGCAAGGGAGGTGGGCTTGGCTGGACATAGTAGCGCTGACCCTTGTCCAACGCTACTGTTAATGGTATTACAATAGCGCTAGAGTGAGACCAGCGCTGCTACTGTGGCCAGCCCGTGGGCATACGGTGTGGCTCACCTATTAGTAGCACCGGTTGCAGAGCCAATCGCTACTACTAATTAACAGTAGCATAGGGCTTTTATACCTCGGTACTAGTAATGTTCTACTTATATGCTATTTCCTAGTAGTGCATGCACATTGCACAATGGAGAGCAAAACATTGATTAGCAACTCCAACATCTTCTAACATTGCTAATTGGATCAGTCCTTTTGTTTAGACCAACAAGAGTACTATAGGTAGTGGTAAGGAGCGGCTTAGCTTTTTGTTCCTCCCAAAGTTCGTAGGCAACGAGGACGATAAAAAGCAGTCCCTTTTGCTAAGGTGGAAACTAGACGAAGTAGTGCCATTTGTCTATGTAGTGATTGGTAGATGGGATTAGAAAGTTGAATGTCATGGAAAGAGGTCATACGTGAAATAAAATGGTTCGGTGTGATATTACCATTTGCGCGTCTATGATGTTCTATTGACCTCTTCCCATGACATTCAACTTTGTAATCCCATCTGCCAATCATGACATAGATATATGGCACTGGTTTGTCTAGTTCCCACCCTAGTAAAACATCGATCAACCTCTACTTGCCAAACAAAGAATTTGAGACAAGGAGGGGGGGGCAGGTTTACCATGTGAGTTGGTAGTGAGGGCTTGTGTTGATCCTTGGAAGTGAGTGAGGTAGCAAGACTTCACGATGTAGGAGCTATTCTCGATCCAACGACATTAGATGGAATTTGGGGGCGGTGTGAGGACGTCGTTCCGAAGGTGTTGCCACATGTCAACATACTCGACCGTGGCCGCTGGGACGAGACTGCCCCAAATGTCCTGAATCCAGGCCGGGTGAGGCATTGTCTCATTGATGAAGTGACGATTGCACCGTCACCAACGTACAAGGGCGACGAGGGAGGACGCGATCTCAAAAATAAAGGAGTTATCCATCTAGTGATCTGTCCAGAATCGATAGGTGTGGACATCTCCCAAGGTCCAGGTGGTAGATCCACAAAAACTATGTTGGACCTCGGACCTGGAGCCATAACCTGGTCCAAGCTGACACCAAGGAAGCTGGGGAGGGGGGGTCGTCATTGACGTGAAGACTGAGCACCATGACGAGAATGAGGTAGATCTGCATCTCATTGAGGATGTGTCGAACAAGAGCCAACCTCTCAACGTGGGAGAGGAGAGAGGCCCAACAGGTTCTTAGCTACGTCGAGAGTTTGCCAACCAGCGACAAGAGGGCGGAGGAGTGCATCATCCTCACTAAGAGGGGTAGGCCGAGGTAGTTGATGGGGGAGGTGGACACTAGACATGGCAATGGCGCGTCAATGAAATCCGTGACTAGGACATAACATTGGAAGGGTGTGGCCGAACATATGATACCGGACCCGCGGGACACAAGCACTTTCAAATCTAAAAGGTGATTACAAGTTTACAACCAAAATCATATATCTCGGAAATTTAGCCGGAACCTCACTTGATGTTGTTGTTTGCCTGGTTATCATGAGATAATGGAACCAGGCCGGGAGGTAGTATAAAAAGCTGACCAGATTTCACTCGTTTTGGTGGGGCCCTTAGTGCTTTCCTGGATGGACTGATCGACCATGATGTCTGGATCAGATTCAGATCATTGGTTCCGTTGCACAAGCTTAGTGTCATAATGAGTTCGTGCACATCTCTCCATTACCTTTTGTGTTTACTCATGTTTCTTAGCACGAGCACGTCATTAATTTCTAAACTGGGGGGGGGGGGGGGGGGGCTGTTGCACATCATCGTTAGCAGGGTAAAACGGCATTTTCGCAACACCAGTGCCCTACTGCCCTGGTGACAACGAGGCGGGAGTAATCATTTCTGCAGTTCTGAAGAACACTTTCGTTCAACATTCTCTCGATCGGCCTCTGAATGTCGCTGCGAAGCCTGCAATAAATGAATCCATCCAGATAAGTGCTCTACCAGTCTACCTTTGATAAGTGCTCTACGTCTAATCCAATAATGCCGGTTCAGTTAATCCATATATGTGCGGCTAGTATGCGAGTACGTACTGGATTTTATAAGGCGCACGCACGAGATAACTTGTAAGGGCTAGAATGAATCCAGATGAATGATCAGTCGTAAGCCCGCATTGCACGTGACCATGACCCTGCATGCGTCATGCATCACTTGTACTACGTATGTAACAAACAATAATCCTATCTGAACGCAGATCGAATCGCATGTACTCACATATGCGTGATGAGCCCTTCAAAAGATGACGAGGATGAGGAGTAGACAGCATCATAATTTTGATTTGCTGTGGATGATTGACATTACAATCTACTCAGTTCGATGCTCATGTGCAGTGCACCTCGCTGGTCACATGCAGGAGTGATTACGTATGGTATATGCGCCTGGGATTCCTCGACACGTGTACGACATTGTGGAGCACGATTTGCCCATCCGTACAAAACAGAAAGCACAGCTTCGACTTGTGTTGGGATATACACTGGAGCACCAAGTGGCGTCATTTCTAGTATCACTTCTGTACGCCAAAGATTCGATTTTCGCAACAACAAAAAGAGACAATACGTGTCCAATAAGCCCACTTTTATGTCGCCCCGTGTATATCCCCACGTCTATGAAACAAAGCCATGAAGTCATGCCACAATAACTACCCAAGAATTCGAGCCATCAAGCGCGCGCGGCCCCACCCGTCAGCGAGCTCGACCGAATTAATTTCGACTGGAGAAAGAAAGCTCGTCGTCAGCAGGGCAAAGTCTTTTCGCTCGGGCCATAATTAATTAAGCGGAGGTGTCGTGTCCACGGTCATGGCGCTGTCCATGGCTCGCCACACGCAGTACTGCAGCGGTCTACAATTAATGAACCCCCCCGCAAATAATGAACACACATCGTCGTCCGATGGGTGCATGATTCCGCAGTCCCGGGGCCGTGGTACAGTGCCGCGCAACCGCATTATTTACGCCTTGACAAAAGCTTGCGCACCCGCTCGATCGCTCACACACACGCGCACGCGCGCGCGCGAACGGACGCCGGCCGTCGCGTCGCGTCGCCGTCGCCGGTCCTCTAATCATACGCGATCTACGTACGTAACCAACCTTAAAAGGACCCTTTCGTTTCCTTTCCCGCCTGGCGGACCCGGTCATTTAATTTCCCGCTTTCGATTCCTTCCCCGCGGAAGCAGCATCGTAAACCGACCCTGCACCAACAGAGAACGGATCCGTCAGCTCGTACTATCACCTGTGTTTATTAATGAGAAAAAAGTTTAACAGCTCTAACAAGAATAGCACGTAATGTATTTGGTGGTGTGCCACGTAGGGGCGCCCTATGCCATGACTTGGTGGTGGTGGAAACGAGTTGGCTTGCGAGGCTGGGGCTCCTGGACTGGATGGATCGTCAGGCAGGGGCGCAGCTCTTGGTGTGTGTCACAAGCATGCATGGCATGGCAACATGTCGATGGGCAGCGTTGGAATCTTCCACGTAAGCAGGCTAGCGAGCTAAGGCACACGGGGTGGGCGGGAGAGCGGGCGCCTCGGGGGCTAGGGCCAGATAGGGGGATACCGGGACAGCGACGGAGCCGGCGGCCGCTGCTTGCACTGTCAAGTATAGTTAAGCGGAAAGAGCTGGCCAGGGCACCGCTTTCCCGCCTCCCCCACCTCCGCTGTTCCCTGACACGATATGGATATATCGACTTGGTCTCTCTTCCATGGGCTTCATCCCCGCTATAAAAAGCCACCCGCCCACTCGACCTCATGGAGTCATGGTATATACCTCTTGCTTCTTCCACTTAGCTCCCCGTCCGTGCTCTCAAGACTTGCGAGATCGCCTAGCTAGCTAGCTAGCTAGCAAGCCGCAGGCCGGTTGTTGGCCGTGGTCGATCTGGTCAGGTGGGTTGCGTAGGCGAAGAGGCCGGGAGGGATGGGGCTGAGGGAGATAGAGTCGACATTGCCACCGGGGTTCAGGTTCTACCCCAGCGACCAGGAGCTCGTCTGCCACTACCTCTACAAGAAGGTGACCAACGAGCGCGCCTCGCAGGGCACGCTCGTCGAGGTCGACCTCCACGCGCGCGAGCCTTGGGAGCTTCCTGGTCAGTCCAATACCTCTTTCCTTCCTCTCTCCATCGCTTCATCTCCCTTGTCTCTGTCTACACTCTGGTTGCGTTCGACTCCTCCTCTTGCCATGCCGCCTGCTGTTTTTCCGGCTATGTAGAGTAGATTAGATCGACGCATGCTGTCCAAGGGAAGAGTTCTTACTAGTTGGCTAGTTGCTAGCCATCCAAGTGAATTACGAGCATGCATGAGTGACCTCCCGACTATGGCTGAAATTAGCATGGCCTTTGTTGAAGATATCTCGGTCATAATAATGAAGAAACAAAGACGGATTTCCTCATCAATCAGCCTTGTGAGTAGAGTAGGCGTGTTTTCGTTCCATTCAGTAGCTTAATCCGCTAGCCAATGTCCCATATATGCCCATTAATCAAGGAGTATGGAATAATCCACAATAATCACTTCCAATAATGCATTAACTGATCAGGACGCGCAGAGCTGTGTTGCGCTCGTGAACATCTTGATGACGTCCTCCGGTCCTGTCCATTTCCTCGCAACGTCACATGCGTAATAGTTACATTTCAGTTTTCCGTTTCTTGCGTTTCCTCATCATAGAAAAAGAGCAGCTTCGCTTTCCCGTAATCAATATATATGAACTTTTAGTACTAGTACGATCTATGTGTGCCCGGTATATGTGTGTTTTCACTGACTGACAGAGCACTGTTAATTAACTAATTATGGTTTGGGCGCGCGCAGACGTGGCGAAGCTGACGGCCAGCGAGTGGTACTTCTTCAGCTTCAGGGACCGCAAGTACGCGACGGGGTCGCGCACCAACCGCGCCACCAAGACCGGCTACTGGAAGGCCACCGGCAAGGACCGGGAGGTGCGCAGCCCGGCCACCCGCGCCGTCGTCGGCATGAGGAAGACGCTCGTCTTCTACCAGGGCCGCGCCCCCAACGGCACCAAGACCAGCTGGGTCATGCACGAGTTCCGCCTCGACTCGCCGCACCTGCCACCAAGGGTACGTACCAACTCAACGATACATATCACGTGTACTCTTCAGGTTAGCTCCTCTGCGTTTCTAATTAGTTTGGATGCAACTCTGCAGGAGGACTGGGTGCTCTGCAGGGTGTTCCAGAAGCAGAAACTGGACGGCGAGCAAGACAACGCCCGCTCCTCCTCGCCGACCTTCGCCGGCGCGGCGCAGGCGGCGCCGGAGCTGCCCGTGATGGACGCGAGCAACAACCAAATGATGGGCTTCGCGCCGCCACGGCAGGAGGAGATGGTCTGCGGCTCCAACCCGTTGATGAGCGCGGCGGTGTGGCAGCAATACAACTCGCTTCTGCTCGATCAGTATCCGCAGGAGGAGACGGCGGGCAGCTCGCCGGTGCTGGGCAGAGGGGTAGCGGGAGACGAGTGCGGATTCTTCTTCGACTCGGAGTTCGAGGACATGGCCGGCCTTGGGCTCGGGGGCGTGAGGTTCCCCCAAGGGTGGAGCTGATGCCGGTCGTGCGCGCGCCCGCCCGCGGTGACCGTTGTGTACGTACGTCGTGAAGGAAACCCTGGCGATTGAATTAATTAATTCCATTGGTACTGTAGGCATAGTGTGAGGTCGTTTATATACGCTAGTAGATTGGTAAAAAAGGTGGAGTGTATACGTGCCTCTGCATGAGGTGGTTTCGTTTCGGTCCCTTGAATGATGCCCATATTATGTAAATTAGTGCCACAGAGTTCAGATTTCAGCACACAGGAAACATCTACGCGCTAAGAAAGCTAGTAGATAGTATTAGTGTTTTTTCTTTCTTTTCTTGTTCGAACTGGAGATACTCTTCCGCTGCAACTGTGGTTCCTATTGAAAAACTCTCCAAGCATGATCCTAGTAAATGCACCGGGTGTGTGAGATTATCTCATCTTTTTCTCCCTTGTTTCAAGTTTTCTGAGATGAATATGCATGTGCAGTCCAGAAGTAGTAGTACAATCGTGCATGATATGCAGTCCAGATTGCATATATACTGGTGTGTCTTTTCCAAAACAAGAGAAGGAGGAATAGAAGAAATTGGTTTGCTGGTACATATATATGCATGTTATGTTACATCAGGTGGAGGGGAGTGTGTGTGTGTGGGGGGGGGGGGGGGGGGGGGGGCTGCCGGCACCAGAGAGAAACATGAGGTGGGGGTTCATGGTGGTATAGGGATGACCGGGCCGACGGTAGTAAGGTTACATGGGACATGACCTGCCTAGCTTTGTATCACTTGCTCCTATTACAACCAGCCCACAGGCCCAGAAAAGCTGAGCATGAGCAACCACCTATAGTTTGGTCCCGCCAAATTTTCCCTGCAAGCTCTGCCGCTGGATGTGTGGGGGGTGGGGGCGGGGGAGCACGGCCTGCCGTAGGACACAGGAGCAGACGGTCTAGTTGGCGTCGGAAGGGGGCTCGCACGGGCAGATTGTGCACTGTTGTATTCGTTTGTGGAAAGAAACCGGTATGAGGTTGAAGCAGATCATCCAACCGTCCATTCTTCATCCACGGCTCAGATTTTCAACTGACACATCTTTTTTTCCAGGTTGACGGTTGCCAAATGTGTAGAGAGCCCCTTTGGGGATGTAATGCGAGATGCAACACTTTTCGTTTTAGGCGTGCGGGCAGCCCACCTTCTTTTCTTCACCTTTTGATCACTTGATCACAACAGGTTTTTCGCTTGCTCTCTGCTGAATCAATTAATGCCAGCAATGCTTGTCTTTCAAAATAAACAAAATCCAGGAAGCTGAGTGATAGGTGGTCCCATATGTATATCGTTTCCAAATAAGAAAAAGGAAAATAATGGAAGAACTTGGTTTACAGGTACGTATGCATGTCCTATGCTGCACCACGTCCATTTCAAAGCTAGCTCGTTTGGGAAGTTTAGCCTAGCCAAGTTGATATATGTGGCGGGAAGTTGATCCGCGTCATGTGAGCGCAATGGCCAATAGCGGTGTGTTGCTTGCAAGTCCGAGTTAGGTTCCAAACGGAGCTTGGATTTTTCAGAGACAAACAAACATGTCAAGTGAGAATCAATCTGCTGGCCCGCAAGTAGCTAGTTAGCTAGCTAGCTAAGTAGCTATACGTACGTACTCATGTAATCGATCTCGTTTTCTCGAGAAACTGGCGTCGACCTCTGCCGCGGCACGTCCTCATCAGGCCAAAACTGCCGGCCAATCATGCAGTGGAATCTTGTGCATTTTCTATGTGTATATGCAGAGCCAGCATATGCTTCATAATTCTCTCAGCGGGTTGTCATTTATACCTGTTAGATCGAGGACCGTAGGACAAGTTGGCGTGACATGTTATCTGCGCCCACTCGTAGGATCGAGATCGTGTGTCCGTAGGACACATGTACGCAGTGGCGTATGGGCGTTCACAGGTGCACGTACGTGCTCTAACCTCCACATACGCTTTATCGGACCGTCCTTGTTCCTCTCAAGGTACAAAAGGGTGACATATGACATTTGTAAAGCATCTTGATTTACATTTTGTTACAAAGGCAAATAATCAAGTGTACTGTACACTAACCGTACATGGCATATGCATTATGTTTGTACACAGTGGCATAGCCAGGATTTTGGGTCCTACTTTGGGTTAGGCATATACTAGTGTACAAATTAGTAAAAGCACAGATCAATAAGGTCTTGCAAAGCATAAAAAAAATCAAAGGTTAAGTCTTGATAATAAATCTACAACAATATACCACAGTAAAAAGGTTTGATATAATCACCAATCAGCCCAATTATCAATTATCAATTTAAAAAGACTTTTGTTTGTGCTCTAGATGAAACTTGTTCGAACCTTGAAAACAAAAGGAACAATAATTTGATTTAAACGAGAACTTGAACTAAATGAGATAAAAACCATCTTTTAAACAAAGGAGATGGAAAATCATACTTTAAACTAAACTTTTTCCTCCATGTGTGTGCATCACTAGCATCAGTGGGACGGGCGCCCTACCTAGCGCACGAGGTTTCCTATTCGGTGCGCAGGTCGCCTCGCAAGCGACATGGCGCGCACCCCCCCTCGGGCGTTCGTATGAACAAGCACATTTACTGGGTTTTTTCCTTTGTTTATTCTTTTATTTTCTATTTTATTATTTTCATCTTTACATTTTCACTTTTTTGAAAATTTTCTTTATTCAAACTCCAAACATTGTTTCGTTCCTCGAATTCAAAAACTGTCAGTGAATGTAAGAAAATGTTCAACAATTCAAAAAAGATTCATCAAATTCAAAAAAAATCATCAGATTTAAAAAAATGTTCATCAAGGTTCAAAATTTATTCATCAGATTAAAAACTAAATTCAAATTTTTTCTTATTTTTCAAAAATGTTCATCAAATTCAAGATTTGTTCATCCATTGTTTAAAAAGTTCTTGAATAAAATGTTGTTCATAAAGTTCAAAAAATGTTCATAAAATTCAAATTTTGTTTATCAAATACATGTTTGTACCATTATTAAACCATGCTCACAAAAAAATCATCAAAATAAAAAAATAATTAAAATTCAGAAAATGTTCATTCTTTTGAAATTATGAACATTTTGAATTCAAGAACTGTTTTGACAATCCACAATTTTTTGAATTTTAAAACCTTTTTGTAATCCCGAGTTATTTTAATATGGAATAAAACAAAACCAGAAAAAAAGTAAAAGTAAAAGTAAAAAATGAAAACAGAAAACAAACAAAAAACAGGGAGGGAGGTGGGTGGGGTGGGGGGCTGGGTGTCCTGCCACGCGCATGGGTTGGCCAAATAGGATGTCTCCAGGGTGGGGGGCTGGGTGTCCTGCCACGCGCATGGGTTGGCCAAATAGGATGTCTCCAGCGCGGGGTGCAGGTCACAGCAGCCTAACCACACATGTCGCCGAATAGGACGTCCTTAAAGCAAATACAATAGTGGGTTTATAGCCCGTCTACATGGCATTTTTGCCTATGTGAAAGAGAGAAAGATGGAAAAATGATGGAAGTGGGCTCTCATACAAAAATCTAGCTATATGCATACTTCTAGACAAATACAATAAATGTGAAGAAAGAGATGGAGAGAAAGTGAAAGAAAGTAGTACTCTTATAGCCAACCTTATAACTAACCTTATTGTATGAGTGACTATATATGATGACTATATATGATATGACAACATCATATAGCCAGCAGGCGTGGCATTGCCTCACTGCTCACTGCGTTGCAAGCGTAGGAGGAACCAGCCAATCATGATCCAAACGCTTTCATCCTTAACTAATGTTACTTTATGTAGTATGTGTTCCTAAAAATAAATCTTTCTAGAGATTTCAATGCGAACTATATACTAAACAAAATAAATGAATTTATACTCTAAACTAAGTCCATACATGCTTATGTAGCTTGTGTTGAACTCTTCAAAATGTCTTATATTTAGTAATGAAGTGAGTACATTTATTGAATTGTTTGTCACTCTGGAAAACATGCTAGCCGATGTTCACCATAGGACAGATCCTATTTGTGGCTAGCGGGCGGCAAATAATTGAGCCATCGCTGAAAGGCAGGCACAATTTGACCGGCCCAACTGTCTTTCCTTTGCTGGCAGCTTTTTTTTTTCCTATTTTCTGTTTCTTTTATTTCCTGTTTTGATTTTATCGATTTTGTTTTGGTTCATTTTTTCTTTTTTGTAACTTTTGCGGCGATCTTTTTTTCTAATGTACAGTGAGTACTTTTTAAATGTACAACTAACTTTTTTATTATAGGGTGTATACTCACTTAACATTTCATGTTATACGATGAATATTTTTTTTATTTGAAGAAAAATTAAGGCACATTTGACGGTGTCCTAAATAAGGGGATACTTACCAGGTCGTCCCAGACCAGCAGGATGGGGCCAAGGACCCCATGAAAATTCACTAATGGGTTTCTTCGGACAGCTCATCACGTATACAAGGGAGATTTCAGAAGACTTGACGCACAAGACGAAGACTCTTCTCTACCGACGTATCCGATTAAGACTCTTGTTATCTTAGGCCTCCGGTACATTATATAAGTCGAGGCCAGGCTAGTCGGTAAAGGATATTCTAGGTCCTCAGAATCATAAACAACAATCTCGTGGTAGATACATATGCTATGTATTAGCCCTCATGAAAATACAATCAAGAAAAGGACGTAGGGTACTATCTCTTCAAGAAAGGTCAAACCTGGGTAAAATCTTATGTCATGTTACCATCGGTCAAGACGCCTAACTTAAGACCCTATTACGAGATATGCCGGATTTAACACCGACATTGGTGACCCATGTAGGTCCTGCTAGGTGACGTCCCGGTTTGATGGGAATCTAGATCAATAATTAATACTCCCCCGTCTAGATTACTTGTGGTGAAAATGAATGTATCTAGACATATTTTAATTTTAGATACATTCATTTCTATTTATTTTTACGACAAGTAATTCCGAACAAAAGGAATACGTTCAGATGCAAGGTAACCACTGCGTAGATCAAGCAGGGAAAGAAAAAAATGCCAAGCTGACTGGTGGCGATCCAGCCGAGGTAGGCTATGCCGAGGAAACCGAACGTGGCTACTGTTTGTGGGGAGCAATGCCCATGGGTCGACAAGGATTCAGCTCAGCGGCAACTTTGTTTTCCTTTTTTTTCAATTCTACACATGGATTAGCGCTCGTTCCCTATTATATCTTTGTTCCAAAGCATTTGTAAACCAAATGTACTACTAATGCAGTTGAGCTAGTTTTGCAACAAGGTTGCCAAATTTAGTTGGCGAATACTATTAATTCAACAAGTACTACTACTACATGTTTCGGTAAATCATCGTGTAAAGATCAAAGCGATCGATTCTCGGTATTAGTTCAGTACAGATCAGTTCTTCTTACTTATGTGGGGTGGGGAGCCAACCTAGACGCGGCTACTAGAGCGCGTAAAGAGGCGTTTCTGATACAGATAAAGGTCCTCGATGCGGTGGCTGACTCATCGAGCCTCTCGGCTGATGATTGGCTGCGGCGTTACGCCCTTGAGGCTTCGTTAATAGACATCTTCAAGGGCGAGGAGCTCTTCTGGCAACGCCGAGGAGGCCAGAAGTGGCTCCTCCAAGCCAATGCTAATACCGCCTACTTCCACGCGATTGCAAACAGTCGTAGATGGCGATGTGCTATCCTGTGTCTCTGGGAGGGGGACACCCTCCTGGAGCACCTGGATGAGATTCGGTTGCACATGTACTCCTTCAAGGAGCTTTTCTCGGCGGCACCCCATAGTGGGGGGTCGCTGGCTAACAACTTCTGGTCTCCTGCTGACAGAGTGTCGGATGCTGAGAACACGGAATTAACCCTACCGTTCTCAGAAGAGGAGGTGGGCTAGGCTATCGCCTCTATGAAGACGAGCTTTGCCCTGGGCCCAGATGGGCTGCCAGTGGTCTTCTTTCAGAAGTTCTGGAACGTCATCAAGCCGGTTGTTATGCCGATGTTCCAAGAGTTGTATGTTGGAACCTTTGACATGGCCCAGATTAACTATGGCATAATATCCCTGATCCCAAAGTAGTGGGGCGAAGGATATTTGGCAATTTAGACCCATCACGGTAATAAATGTGCTCGAACGAATATTTGCGAAAGTATGCGTGACACGCCTGGCCCTGGTGGCGAAGTGGCTTGACCACCCCCTCCAGACTGCTTTCCTGAAGGGTCGTCGGATCCATGATGGGATCCTCGCTCTACACGAGATTGCACACGAGGGGCACTCACGTGGCCATAAGGGTGTCTTCCTAAAGCTGGACTTCCAGAAGGCATATGATCAGATGGACTAATCCTTCTTGCGGTTGGTGCTTCTTCGTCGGGGCTTTGATGACAGGTGGTGCTCCTGGATTATGCAGTTGGTCCAGTCTAGCAAAACGGCCATCAACATCAATGGTGAGGTGGGACCATATTTCTCCTCCTCGGCTGGAGTGAAGTAGGAGGACCCGATCTCTCCCCTTCTCTTCAATCTCGTCGTTGATGTACTGGCTGGAATTTTAGACAAAGCACGGATGGCCGGCCATCTGACTGGGGTTGTCGGACACCTGATCCTTGGAGGAGGGGCTACCCACCTCCAATATGTGGATGATACCATGATCATGGTGGAAGGGGCATACCTTGACATTGTGAATCTAAAATTCCTCCTGCTATGCTTCGAAGCAATTTTGGGACTGAAGATCAATTTTGATAAAAGTGAGGTCTTTGTTCTCGACTACCCACCGGAGGAACAACTCAGGGTTGCTAATAACCTCAATTGCAAACTAGCGGAGTTTCCCACAACCTATCCGGGGATGCCTCTGGCCGATTCAAAAATCCCAACGACTGGGTTCGATACCCTAGTTGGTCGGGAAGCTTCACGGGTGGAACCGTGGCGAGGTCGGTTACTTCCAAGGGAAGTAAAACGATCCTCATTAGTGCTAACCTCGCTAGCCTCCCCAATGTTTATAATGGGGTTGTACATCCTTCCCGAGAGCGTCCATAGATCGTTCGATAAGGAGCTTGCCAGGTTCTTTTGGCAGGCCACTAACGGTCGACAAAAGTATCACATGGTCAAGTGGGCATATATAAGCCTACCCAAGGAACGTGGAGGGTTGGGGATTACGGCCTCCCTCCTTATGAACACCGCCCTCATGCTACGGTGGGTATGGCGCATCCTCCGGAACGAGGGGGCTTGTGGCTCCAACTTATCCACGCAAAATACCTAAGGGGTGAACCGCTCCTCGCTTGTTCTCGCACGGGCGGCTCCCAAGTCTGGCGCAATATCCAAAAGATAAAGAAGCAAATTCGACTAGGAATCTCCTTCCATATAGGGAATGGGGAGGGGACCCGGTTCTAGCTGGATCCTTGGGCTAGGGATGAGCCACTTAGGGTGGAATTCCCCACCTTGTTCTCCATCTACGTAGACCCTTCTCTTCTCGTAGAAGATGCCATCCGCCAAGGGCAATGGGATATCAGGTCCAGGCGTTCATTAGGGCCGATAGAAATGGCCGAGTGGAACTGCCTGCTAGACGCCTTGCCACACATGCTCCCGGACTATCTGCACACGGTGGCTTAGCGTCTATCCCCTTCTAAGGAATTTTTGGTTAGTTCGGCATACCAAGCCCTTTGTCGATCTCCAATCATTTCTTGGCTCTCACCCCTATGGAAGGCACCCCTCCCCCTAAAAATTCAAATTTTTGTGTGACAGCTGCTTCGTAACCGCCTCCCTACTAGGACGGAGGTGCTTAATTGGCACTGCCTAGGGAACGGCCTGTGCCCTTTATGCGCGGCCCCGGAGGCGGCGACCCACATTTTCTTTACGTGCATTGCAGCGAGGGATATGTGGGAGTTCGTTCGCGAGGCACTTGGACCCTACTGGGAGGCCCAGGATCTCACGGAGTTTCTCCAAACTAGGGCCAACCAACCTCGGAGGCACCGCCGTTTATTCTGGTTGATCTTCGCCGCTATGGCGTGGACCCTCTGGATGATGTGCAATAAGATGGTGGTTGAGAGGATCTTCCCGAGGCAGACGTCTGGATCCTTCTTCAAATTTCTTACTTTTATGCATCAATGGCACCTACTCTCTAGACAGCAAGCTCGGGACCGTCTGGATGGCATGCTGGATTTGCTTCAGGCTACAACGCGACACCTTGCCTCCTAGTAGGAGCGATGCTTCCCGCCACTAGGTGGCTTTTTTTCCCGATTTCTTTTACTTTCTTTGGGATGGAATGTGCCAAGGACCCGGCATCTATCGATCAGTGACTTGTATGTGATTGTTGCTTTATCTATAAAGCGGGGCGAGAGCCTATTTCGAGTACTTCTGCCGTCACCGCCGTCGAACGGGTTTTATTTTTCCTCACGATTCGTGTAGTGCGTGAAATTATTGCACACAAAATATTTTTCGTTGGTGTGTATTGTATTATTTTACAAAGACATTCTAGAGATGCCTCGCTCGTGACGTTGGTCTGCCCAGCCTCTTATGGATTTTTGACCTATGTCGACATCGACCTCACGCCAGGCCACATCTCTTTTAATAAAAAAATTCACATAAATAATTATGTAAGGAATTTTATTTATTTGTTTATTATTATTATCTGGCTTGTGCACTAATGCATGCAGATAACCAATCTTGACCATGTCTAGCCCCCATCTCGGCGAGCCGACGTTGTCTTCCCACCTGTGTCGACCAAGTCGTGGCATCGCCTCGGCGTGCGTCCTTGTGCCGGCATCTCTGTGCGGCCACCTCGTCGGGCCAACCTCGGGCTCAGGCCATATTTTTTAATTATTTCTTCAGTTAAATTAAATAAGTAGAAGAATTATTTTTCTAATATATATATACACATAATCTGTTATTATTTTTGTGCTTCCACTATTTTATGTGCATAGGTAATCAGCACTGCCACACCGTCGCTTTATCAAGCCAATGTCCACCACACCGACATGTTTCGACACATCGGTTGACATGGGGGATTCGCCTCACCACATTGGCCACGCCGTGTTGTCACTTCGGAATGTCGAGTTCTCTCTCGGTCACTTGGGGACGGGCTTGGGGGCTGGGATCTCGCACAAGTCGAGGACCATGCACCATGTCGGATTAATTAAATTTCGATCGGCGTCCTCGTCTCACCACAAGGCCGGACCGTGTCATCAACATCAAACACATTCACTAGCTAAGGCTGTGTTTGGTTGAGCTGCAGATTCTGAGAAAGCTGCCGTGAAAAAGCTGTTGTGGAAAAACTGTTGTAGAAAAACTAGAAGCTAGAAAGTTAGGGTACCCTCAGCTTTGGAATTTACATTAGAAAGAAGCTACATATTGTCAAAAGCTGCATTGAACATTTACCCCTTTGGTTAGCTTTTAGATTTTCAAAGCAGAAGCTGGTAAAAAAAGCTCAACCAAACATAGCATAAGTCACTTTCATGCATATTTTTTCTTTACTTTTTAATTTCGGTTCAATCAAGCATTATATATTTTTAAACAAAATTATGTTTGTTACAACCATTATTTATAAAACTCTGTTTGTTAAAAGTAACTTCATTTACCTGAATTAGCCGAGGCTCCTAAATTTATATGTGTCGTTTAACAATAAATGTTTTCTTCTTATTCGTTGCAATGTCTTTTTCTGCTACTCCTTTTTTGACTCGAGCGTGTGGTCAAATAGCCGGATAGCTAGATATCTCTCTAGATCCGCTCAAGTTTAGTTCGCTAAAATGGCCTAAGAAGCCATCCGCCTTGGAGAAGGAAGGTTGAATCCGAAGGTTGATCCGATAGAAGGCTAGAGATTGGATGTGTCATTTTAAAGCACAACGAAAACACAAATTAATTTTAGGACCAGGTTTGTATTGACATAAAAAAAGTTGATTCAATTTAGACATAAATTTTTTACGTAAGCTTTTTGGTTTTACGGAGCATGACTCTCACAATACAACGCCAGACACATTTAAAAGCATCGGCAATATTAATGGGGGCTGCGACTAGAACTGAACCCACCAAATGCCAAGGTACTCCATCGGGTCCTTGGTAAAATCGTCCTCAGCCTAGTATTTTGCACTTATATGCATTGATTTCGATTTGTGTCTTTGGTCAATAGCTGGGTTGCCCGATTCTTGTGCTTACCCCTTACGTTTATGCTTTGTTCGGTTAAGGGGTAAAGTAAGAACCACTGCGATTGTCACTTTTTGTTTAACTGGTTAGGTGCCTCAGTTGAAGAAAGCCGAAAGCTGACTGTCATAACACGCGTAAATTGGTTGGCGAACCGCATGCAGTGTTAAACCAAATAATGTTAAACGAAATATAGCCAACCGAGTAATACGAAGGGCCTCCTTTTTCTCTAAAAGGCCAAGTCATAGGTGGTTGGACCTCGGCCATCAACAAATATATTGGGATAACGAATAATTCGTCATGATTAACATGACACCCCGAGAAAAAAAACTAATAGAGGAACTATTTTTCGCTGACGATGTGACTTACGTTAAAAAGTAATATGACACAACTCTCTATAAGACCTACGTTTTGACCCTATGACCGGATTGCCTCGTTCCATAACAAACATCGCCCGAGGAATCAGGCTGATGTTGGGAACACTTCTCGACCTTTGGCCGAGTAGGTCGAATCTGATGGCTGGTTAATGGAGTATAACATCTAAGAATATGATTACAAAAATGGCCAAGTACATAGATACGTAAAGTCATAATTCCGCCGTGAAAGCACAAATTTCCTTGCCGGCGTCTTATAGGTTGACCGACGGGTCCGAGGAGCTGTGAAAGCAAACATTTCATTGTCGGCATCTTATAGCTTGACAGACGGGTCCCTCGGAGCCAGCCGAGGAGCTATGAAAGCAAAAAGTTCCATGACGACATCTTATAGATCAACCGACGGGTCCCGCAGTGCCCGCCGAGGAGTTGTTATATCAAGAATTTCCACACCGTTGATGGTTAAATTATTTCCACCCCGACGTCTCGCGGTTCGACTAACGATTCCTATAGAACCGGCCTGGGTTGAACCGAGTGGTACTTGTGTTTAGTAAAGATATTTTCTTAGCCACAGTTTGTCATCTTCCCTACCGAGCTAAACCACAGTGATGGCGACACTCAAATACTGACCGAACAAATTCCCAAGAAGATACGACCCTAGGGTCGGCCATGTTGCCTAACACAAGCCTCGGGCTACTGCATTGACAATTCAATGCAGTAAATTTAAAAGTGCCATACATTTTTTTAGCAGATTACGATCATCAGGTTGGTCGGCCACACCTAACTTTAGTCTCGGGAGCTATTGTGCATTGCGATTCTTTTTCTAAGTATGCTGTTGAGCATGGACTTGATCCTCAGGTTGATTTTGCAAATCGACCCGAGTCTCAAAGGCTGCTAGGATAGCGATTTTGTTTTATGCTTAAGGTACGTCCCGAATTTTAACTCGACATGCACCTTGAGGGCTACTGGCTATACATGTCGGCAGTAAATAAATTGCACCGGTCGGAAATAAATTCCGAAAAAATCAGCCCAAGACCGAGGTGGTGCATCACCTCGGACGCAATCATGCATAAAGCTCCGGTGCGAGTGGTTGGTTCCAGAGAGGATGTTTTCAGCATTAAGCTCGGTTGAACTCCTTCAATATTTTTCAATACCGAGATAATCTATGACACCTCGGATCCACACCGGCGTTGGAGTTTGGCTGCAAAAATACACCTCAAATATATGATACATCTCCATCGTATCTATAATTTTTGATTGTTTCATGTCAATATTAAACAACTTTCACATACTTTTGGTAACAATTTATATGATTTATTGGACTAACCTATTGATCCAGTGCCCATTACCAGTTTTTTGGGTATTTTTTCTACAAAAATTCCATATCAAACGAATTCCAATCGTGATACAAATTTACGGAGATTTTTTTGGACTATTTGTGAATTTTGAGAAGTGGAATCAATGAAAAAGGAGGCCCACAACCACCACCACCCACCAAGGCGCAACCCAGGGCCCAGGCGCGGGGTGGTGGGTGGTTCTCACCTCGTATGTCGGTTGGAGCTCCTCTTCGGCCGCAAGAAAACTAATTTTTGGATAAAAATTCCCTCAAAATTTCAGCCCGATCGGAGTTAGGGATCTCCGGGAATAGAAGAAACATTTTTTGTCTAGAAAACATGAATGCAAAACAGAAGAGAACAAAGAGGGAGATCCAATCTAGGAGGGGCTCCTGCCGCTCCGCCGTCATGGAGGCCATGGACTAGAGGGAGAACTCTCCTCCCATCTAAGGGAGAGGCCAAGGAGGAAGAAGGGAGGGCTCTCTCCCCCTATCTCCCGGTGGCGTCGGAACACCGCCGGGGCAATCATCGTGGCGACAATCTACATCAACAATCTTGCTGCCGTAAATAGCAACTCTCTCCCCCTTTATGCAGCGATGTAACACCTCTCTTCCTGGCTGTAATATCTGCTTAAACATGGTGCTCAACTCCATATATTATTTCCCAATGATATTTGGCTATCCTATGATGTTTGAGTAGATCTCTTTTGTCCTATGGGTTAATTGTGGTATAATGTTATGGATGTGAGTTGTATGTTGATATGGTGATGTCCTACGGTGCCCTCTATGTCGCGCAAACATGAGGGATCCCCACTGTAGGGTGTTGCAATATGTTCATGATTTGCTTATGGTGGGTTGCATGAATGACAAAAGTACAAACCCGAGTAGGTGGGTTGTTGTGCATGGGAGTAAAGGGGACTTGACTTAATGCTATGGTTGGATTTTACCTTAATGAACTTTGGTAGTTGCAGATGCTTGCTAGAGTTCCAATCATAAGTGCATATGATCCAAGTACGGAAAGTGTGTTAGCGTATGCGTCTTCCTCGTTGCATATAACAAGTGTCTATTATATTTTATTCAATTGCCTAGGGACAATCTTATCTCGCATTACACAAAAAAGGTTGCTTCAAAACTATTTACTTTTATTGTTCTTTTTATTAAAACAACACCTATGACGGGGGAATAACCCTAGGGTAGCCTCAATCGGGTCTTTACTCCAGCTTTTCGAAACGACTACAGGATGAGCCGCCTTCCCCTGTAGTCCGGCTCCGCGCACCCGGCTGCGACCAGCCGGCCGACTAGAGGTAGAGACGCCTGACCTTCTAGCTGGCGGTGCTGTAGGTACCCCGGTCAGGGCACGCGTGCCTACAGTGTTCGCTGTCGCCTCGGAGGTCAGCGCCCGCATGACCATAGTGGAGGCAACAGTGCCTCTGACCCTGGCCGACTGCGCCCGGGCGAACGGCACAGTGCCGACACGCCCTCAACCACTTTATTACCTTCCCCAGCATGGCTACAGTGCGGGCGGCCGTAACATTGACCACGGTTGGCTACCGCAAGATGATGCCCCAAAGGACGGCCTGTGCCGCGATGTGACGGGCACGGTGGCCTACCAGGCGGGCCTCCTTCGGTTCCCGACGGGACCCTATAGCTGGCGGACCCTACCAACGACAAGACCCTTCAACCGGGGCCCCATGGCCGGCTAGAGAGACCGCCAGTTGGGGCCCTCCGGTGCGTCCTACACATATTGTAACCTAGGGGTTAAAGGACAACATGCTCCCTTGGTGGTTTTGATAATTCATGACAACATACATTGTCTCTTGGACTAATACTTTTATATAGTGTATTTCAGATAATAGTCCATGGAGAGTTGGGTTGGCAAAAGGATTGTGGAGATACCCCAAGACAAAAGGAAATAGGTTGGCCAAGCTTCAAGCAAGAGGACTCTACATTTTATATTTGTGAGAAATCACTTTGAGTCCATAGGAAAGCCAATACTATTAAAAGGGGGTAAGGTTTTGTTGGTGAACAAAATGCTCATATGTGCACAAGTGATAGTCATCAAAAACACCCACAAACTCTCCCACAAAGTCTGTCCAAAGCCAAACATTCAAAACCGGTGCAAGCAACATTTTCAGCCCGGTGCCACCGATTCTCAACCTCAGACAGACTCAGCCAAACCCTAGCCACTTCGGTGCAACCGATTCCATATCGGTGCCACTGAGTTTAGGTTGCCAACTGTCACATCCCTAGTTAGTTTACTTAGGTCAACATGTGTGTGCATCATGTTTCCATTTTGCATCAATTTGAAATGGGGATTTACCTAAACCCTATCAAACCAATTCAACTATGGTGAAAAATCAACAAATTCATAATGCCCATCAAAAATGCCCCCCATGTCTGATAAATACTGACATCAATATATCACGGGCCAATCTAAATAATTGAATCCATATAGCATTTTAAAAATAATTATTAAAGCTCGAGAAAACAACAAATAAAGCATTATAATTATTTTAGCATTCAAAATATTGTGAAAATCTTTATGGTGGTTTGAAATATTCAAGCTAAACACTATTAAATATTTGGGTATTTTGTGCCTAGGTTTTGTGCCTGAAATAAAATAAAACAAATGTCAGAAAATGCAAAACAAAAAAGAATAAGAATAATAAAAAAACAGAGGAAAGGACCTCACCTGGCCCAGGCCAGGACGACCCACCTGTCCCAGCCAATCGTCGTCCACCTGGCACCCAGGAGGACCGGCATGTGGCCGCGGCGTCGGCACGCTCCGGCACGCACGCTGGCCACCTCCTGCTTGCGCCGCTCGCGGTGGAGGGATAAGGTCGCGCCTAGACCCACCATGCTCATCCCCTCGCTCTCCTTTTCCCCTCCCCTCGCTTCTGCTCCGCCTTTGCCAAGGCCGCTGAAGCTCGTCACCGTCGCCAGCTAGCTAGGGCCGCTCCCTTGCCTTGCTGAGTAGCTCCAGAGCTCCGCCTCGTCGCCCTCATCCTCCTCAGCAAGCCTTGCCTTGCCGGAAGCCCCCCAGACACCGCACCGAGGTCGTCCTCAACCTTCGGCTCCGTTGATCATTGCCACCGTTCTCCGTCCTCAGGCCGTCCCCGAGCTCGCTTCCAACGGCTCCGAGACCGCTGTGAGCTTCTGATTCTTTCCCCCCTCTTTCCCCGGTCGATCCCATGCTATAGCCATCGATTTCATCGAGGTCCGAAGTGCTCCACCGCTCGAGCTCGACCTCCGCCGCTCGAGCTCGACGCCAGCCATGCTCTGATGCTCGAGAGGTCCTTCTGAGGCCCCCGTTGTGTTCATAGAACCGCGTAGGTGCTGTAGGAGCCGAGCTGCCGTCATGTTGCGTGCTGGAACGATGAGCTCGAGGTTGCCCAATTCCGGCAGCCGCTGACCTCGACGGCGGCATCGATTCCGACAACCCCAGCCTCTGGTATGGGGCTAGATCGACGTGCGCTTGAGCATAGGTTCTCCCAGTGCCCTCCGGCGTCGTTTTGGTCATCGGAGCAGGATCTCCGATGCCCTCCGCCATCTCTGGTGTCGTCGAAAGTTCATCGCCGGCGACCCTGGCCTGTTTGACCACCAGGTTTGACCCTTGGGTCACTGACAGGTGGGACCAGTCCCTCGGTTAAGCTGGGTTTGACTAATAAAAATAATTATTAAGCTAATTAATCTAATTAGTCACTCACCAATGCGCCCAGTGCTGTTAAGTAATTAGGATTAGTTTTAATTCACTGGTTAAGTGATTGAGTCACTAACATGTGGTCCCCACATGTCAGGTTTGACCTAGCATGGTCAGCCGACTGCTGACGCATTGTTGACGCAGTGCTGATGCAATAAAGGAATTTCTGATTTAAATTAATTCCATAAAATAGTTAAAACTTAGAAAATTCATAGAAATTAATCTATAACTCAGATTGAAATATTTTATATATGAAAATTTATCAGAACAATCCAATGAATCCAATGGTTCTGTTATCATGCATGTTAGAGCAACCTATGTAGGTGAACATTGACATTTAGTAATAGGTCGATATATGGAATATGAAATGGAGAATGACTTTGAACCTATATTCAAATCCACTCCATCCAACTCGAATAATAGTTGCATTAGCTCATCCATTCATGTTGCCCTATCATGATCATGCATCATATTGTTGCACTTGCCGTGTATTGATTGTTATTTATCTGCATTGCGGTAGGCCCTGTTTCTGAGGATACCCCCGAGTATCCTAATGAAGGAGAGTAGCTTCCCGCTTCCCAGCAAGGCAAGCAACCCCATTGATCATTCCGATATCATCCCATTCTCTCGCTCCTGCTCTTGTTTATTGCATTAGGACAAACATTCAATTATCTGTCATTTGCAGTAATTGAACCCATTCCTCTGCATGACCTGTCATTGTCATAGTAAATAGCTAAACCTTGCAACCTAGCATACCTGATAGATGCTTGAGCCATGATGTGCTTACCTGCTATGCCTGCTATGATTACTATGCTTAGAGTTGTGTCTGGTATGACTCATCTGGGTGATGAATTGGAGTGAAACAGTGTTGTTCTGATGTAATAAGCTAAATGATTAACCCGATTTGGTAAAGGTAGCGATGAGAGGCTATGTAGGAGTACATAGCGAGTTGTCTCATTGGGACCATTCTTAGGAACTGAGTTCCGTGTTTGTGATCCAAGACTAGTTACTACCACATGCTGGGCCCTGAAATATGATCGCGCTTGACTTATCATTCGCTTAGTCCTTGGTCTAGGAGTTGCAAGTAGTTTCTGGTGTTTATAGCGTGCTGGAGGCCATGCGTAGCGCTGACCCTAGGGGTGGGTTACGACGCGGTAGGCAGTGGCACGGTGTACCAAGGGTCACCCGAATGGTGAGCTTGGGAACCCTGCGCACATCGTTTGGGGCCATAGCAGAAACTTTGGCCAGACTTCCGTGCGGGTTCAGTCTCAAATAGGCGATAGCCTGGACTAGAGGTCTTATGTGATCGACGGTCGTGGCCGACTCCCTCGCTAGGCTTCCGCTTGAAGGTTGCTGAGGTGCATGGTTTTATGAGCACACATCGATAAGTGACGAGAGCGTGTGTGAAGAAGTACACCCCTACAGGGTATGAAACTATTCGAATAGCCGCATCCTCGGATATGGACCGCTTGGAGAACTTATGTTGTTCATAGATAATTTAATGGATACTCATAAAAATATCAAGTCAAGTGTGAGTACCGTGGATGGCACTCTCGTGGGAGACGGAAGTGAATCCATGGTGGTGTATTGATGTGGAGTTAGTGGACTCGTGTGCGATATCTAAAATCTAAACAAAGAGTTAAAATTGTGTAGTATAGGTTAGCCATGAGTTAAAGCTGGCATTGCTACATAAACTCCACCACTCCCCTTGTTAACACATGAGCATGAATAGTCTAGGTCTGTTTTAAAGACTTGCTAAGTATGTTTGTACTCACGTTTGCTTAATAAATGTTGCAGATGAGACTCAGGACCCATCAGGTGGGTTCTATCTAGATGTCGACGATGCCGAATAGCTGGTGTCCCAGCTATGACCTTATGCCCTGTGGTGGGCTGTAGACAGTCAGGCCATGTGCCTTTTCCCCTTTTAACTGTCTGTACTCAGACAACTTTATGCTTTCGCTTGGTTTGTATGAACTTGCTTGTATGACTTGAGTGTCGGGTCAAGCAACCCCCTACCTGTAAGAATATATTATGCAAGGCTCGTCTGAGCCTCTTAAAGAAAAGTTGTGTTGTTGTATGGTTATGTTGTGATGCCATAGTTATAACTATGCATATCGGGCATGTCGTGCGTACGTGTGACGTGCAACGGTATGTATGGGATCCGACACCTAGTCATGTGCCTTTAGTAGTACTCTCTATGGGAAACTGCCTCTTTGTGCTTCCATAGAGCCTTGGTAGCTTGCTACTGCTCCGGACACATTGATTGACCGGCATGTATCCTTCTTTGCTGCTGTGTCTGTCCCTTCGGGGAAATGTCTCGCAGTGTAATGGAGTCCCTGTAGCCTGCTACGACTCGTCTACGTGCAATGATGTCATTTATGTCCCACGGCGTAATGGAGTCCTTGTAGCTTGCTATGACTCGTCTACACACGCTTGAGGCCGACACCTGCATTGCTAGGTTACGTATGCTTGTTTCTGTACGAATGTGCCACTTGGGTTCTATGACTAGTCATGTCGGCCCGGGTTCTCTGTCGTTTGATTGCCAGCGACATGTTCACATACGTGAGCCAAAAGACACAAACGGTCCTAGCTAAGGTAAGGCTGTAGCCGTGGAGCTTACCGTGCGTGAGGCCGCAAAGTGATGTGATATGTTACAGTCTGGATTCATATGTCTTAGGATCGGGGTCCCGACACCAACTTTCTGTTACGCAAGTTCATAGTTTCGGTACCTCCAAGATTATCGAATAGGCGTCACCAAGATTGGGCATTCTGACCGTTGGTCACCTTATCGGTGCAACCGAGATTCCTATATCGGTCTCACCGAGATTCAAAAGTTGCCACCTTTTGGTCACTTTGGTACCACCGAGATTAACACATCGGTGTCACCGAGTTGGTCATTTTGTGTGTAACGGTTGGATTTTTGGGAATGCCTATATATACCCCTTCACCACCACCTACTCGAAAGAGAAGCACTCAGAACTATTCCATACTTGCCCCATCCAATTTTCTGAGAGAGAACCACCTACCCTTGTGTTGAGGTCAAGATCTTCCACTCCAATCATATGGATCTTGATTTCTAGCCTCCCCAAGTTGCTTTCCACCAATCCCAATCTCTTCTACCAAGCCAAATCTGTGAGAGAGTGATTGTGTGTTGAGGAGTCTATCATCTTGAAGCACAAGAGCAAGGAGTTCATCGTCATTACCGAGCCTATTACCTTTTGGAGGGTGGTGCCTCCTAGATTGGTTAGGTGTCGCTTGGGAGCCTCCTACTTCGTGTTGTGGAGTTGAACCAAGAAGTTTGTATGGGCAAGGAGATCGCCTACTTCGTGAAGATCTACCCATAGTGAGGCTAGTCCTTTGTGGACAGAAGCCGTTATGGAATAGTCAATGTTACTACTTCGTGGACCCTTATGGGTGGAGCCCTTCGTGGACTCTCGCGACCGTTACCCTCCATGGGTTGAAGACTCCATAAACATGGACGTACGATAGCACCACCTATCAGAACCACGGGAAAAATCCTTGCGTCTCCAATTGCGTTTGATCTCCATATCTCAACTCTTTACTTCTTGTGCAATGTCTTTACTTTCTACTGCCATATTTGTTGACATGCATGTGTTGGGTATATAGACTTGCTAGTCTTGCTAAAACTGTTAAAATCTTCCAACCAATTAACTTGGGACAATGTTAGGTTTTAATTTCCTGCTAGTAGTCTATTCACCCCCCTCTAGACACTCTTCTAGTGATCCCTCAATTGGTATCAGAGCATTGGTCTCCATTGCTTCGGTTTAATCACCGAGGAGGAAGATGGATGTGTCTAGTATAGGGAGTTTGAGTTGTAGAGTGCCTATTCTTGATGGAGAGTACTATAGTCAATGAAAAACTTTGATGCTTGAGCTGTTTAATGAATTTCAATCGAGCAAATCTGTTATGTGCCCCTATGAGCCTCCTATTGATCCCTTGTATCCCACACACGAAGAGGAAATTGATATTCTATGCAATCTTAGAACTGTTAATCTTATTGTTAGAGGTTTGCCTAGAAATGTGCTCAACCAAATGAAGAATTTTGTGGGTGCTTATATTTTGTGGAATGATTTGGAAAAACGATATCCAAATTATTCATTGAATAATCTTGATGAAATTCTTCATAAAACTATTGCCTTTCACAAAATGACACCTAGTGATCCTAAGTTTGATGATTGTCTATTTGAGCTTAGAGGCCTCATGCATCCTAAAGGAGATGTCACAACTATCAACAATATCATTATAGAGGCCCTTCGTATTCATAAACTTGAACATTGTCATGATCACCATCCTAACAAATCTCTTGTTCTTTATGACGAGGATTTCCCACTTGATGATGACAATGTGGAACATGGCTACTATGATGAAGATGAGCTGTTCGACATCGAGTATGAGAAGATCATGAAGAATCTAAGTCTCATGGAAAACTTCAAGGATTACATGTACGGAGGAAAAGAGTGGATTCTCGATAGCGGATGTACCGATCATATGATTGGAGATAGAGAAATGTTTGAAGAGATCACACCAAACCATGGACCGCGAAGGTACGTAACGTTTGGAGACAACTCCAAGGGTAAGGTACTTGGTCTTGGTAAGGTGGCCATGTCCCATGATAGCTCTATTCAAAATGTTATGCTCATTGAATATCTTGGCTACAATCTTCTTTCCGTATCTAGACTTGCCGACTTCGGTTTCAATGTGTTATTCACGAAAGTAGATTGCCAAGTGTTTCGTCAAGATAATCATAAAATGGTCTTTACCGGTATCCGTAGAGGTGATCTATACATTGTTGATTTCACTAAGAGATCCAAGCATCGCACTTGTTTAATTGCTAAATCTTCTAGAACTTTGTTCGCAAAGCGCAAAATCAGTTTGAAGTGAAGATCAAGAAAGTTCGGAGCGATAACGGATCAGAGTTCAAGAACACCCATGTGGATACCTTTCTTGACGAAGAAGGTGTCTCACATGAGTTCTCGGCTATGTACACACCTCAACAAAATGGAGTTGTTGAGAGGAAGAACCGGACACTTATTGAGATGGCTAGAATGATGCTTGACAAATACAAGACGCCAAGACACTTTGGGGCAAAAGCCGTGGAAACAACATGTCATGCCACAAACCGACTTTACTTGCACACGCTTCTCGGTAAAATGGCGTACGAGCTACTCACCGGTAACAAACCCCAAGTTGGATACTTTCGGGTATTCGACTCCAAGTGCTACATTCTTGACAAGCATCTTCGTACTAAATTTTCTCCTAAATTTCATGAAGGATTCCTACTTGGTTACAGATCGAATTCTCACACTTACCGTGTCTACAACAACTTCACTTGAAAAGTTGAAGAGACGGTAGATGCGAAGTTTGATGAATCTAATGGTTCGCAAGTCGAACAATTGGCAAATGATGTAGGTGATAAGGACCCTTCAGAAGCTATCCTAGATTTACCCATCGGCAAGAATCGTCCCATGGAGGTGAAGGAAAGTACTTCATCAACTCAAGTGGAAGCCCCTACTTCACAACAAGGTGAACCAGAACATGACATGGAGGCATCCACAAGCGGTGCATGGCAAGATGATGAAGAGGAGGAAGTACATCATGAAGATCCACCACAACCTCCTTCACCACCACCTCAAGGGAACAACACCGCTAACAACACAGAAGATGAAGGAGATGATGATGAAGAAGAAGAATAAGCTCCACCATCTAACAAGCCCAAGCTACCCCGAGTTCGAGCATGAGTGACCAAGAACTATCCCCTAAACCAAATCTTTGGTGACATCCAAACCAGGAGATTCACTCACTCTAAAACTCGTCTAGCTAACTTTTGTGAGCATTATTCTTTCATCTCTAGCATTGAGCCCTTGAAGGTAGAATAAGCTCTTGAAGACGCGGATTGGGTGAACGCGATGCGTGAAGAGCTTCACAACTTCAAAAGGAACGAAGTGTGGACACTCGTGGATAAGCCCGAGGATGAGCACAACATCATCAGAACTAAATGGGTGTTTCGGAACAAGCAAGATGAAGATGGTCAAGTCGTACGCAACAAGGCACGTCTCGTGGCCCAAGGATATACTCAAGTTGAAGGTGTGGACTACGGTGAGACTTATGCCCCCGTCGCTAGACTTGAAGCTATTCGCATTCTTCTTGCCTATGCTAATCACCATGATATCATGCTTTATCAAATGGACATGAAAAGCTCCTTTTTAAATGGTGAAATTTAAGAAGCGGTTTATGTTAAGCAACCACCTGGTTTTGTGAATCCTAAGAAACCTAATCATGTTTACAAGCTTCATAAAGCCCTTTATGGTCTTAAGCAAGCCCCTCGTGCTTGGTACAAATGCTTAACAAAGTTTTTCAATGAAAAAGGTTTTGAAATTGGTAAAATTGATGCAACCTTGTTCACTAAGAGAGTTAATGGTGAATTATTTGTGTGCCAAATCTATGTGGATGATATTATCTTTGGTTCCACTAACCCTCAATTTAGCGAAAGATTTGGAAGGTTGATATCCGAGAAGTATGAGATTTCCATGATGTGTGAGCTGAAATTCTTTCTTGGATTGCAAATCAAGCAATGAAAAGAAGGAACTTTCATCTGTCAAACTAAGTATACCAAGGACTTGATCAAAAAGTTCAACATGCAGGAATGCAAAGGTATGAAAACTCCCATGCCAACTAGTGGACATGTTGATCTTACCAAGGAGGATGAACCGGTTGATCAAAAGGTTTATCGATCTATGATTGGTTCATTGCTATATCTATGTGCATCTCGTCCCGATATTATGCTTAGTGTTTGCATGTGTGCTAGATATCAAGCTGCACCTAAGGAGTGTCATCTTTTGGCCGTGAAACATATTGTGAGATACTTGATACAAACACCAAACTTTGGCATTTGGTATCCCAAGGGATCTTATTTTAACCTTGTTGGATATTCCGATTCGGACTATGTCGGTGACATGGTTTATAGAAAATCCACCTCGAGTACTTGTCAATTTTTGGGTAGATCTCTTGTGTCTTGGTCCTCCAAGAAACAAAACTCGGTATCTCTATCTACTGCCGAAGCTGAGTATATTACTGCTGGATCTTGTTGTGCGCAATTACTATGGATGACACAAATGCTTAAGGATTATGGAATCCATGTTAAAAATGTTCCATTACTTTGTGACAATGAAAGTGCTATTAAGATTGGTCATAATCCGGTGCAACATTCTCGAACTAAGCATATTCAAGTTCGACATCATTTCATTCGTGATCATGTTGCCAAAGGAGATATTAATCTTAAGCATGTTCGCACTAACAAGCAATCGGCTGATATCTTTACTAAGCCACTTGATGAGAAAACTTTTTGTCACTTGAGGAGTGAGTTAAACGTCATTGATGCTTCAAACTTGAGCTAGACTCACTCGGATGCTTGCAAGTGCATGAGCCTTCTTGATACTTCCATGATATTCCTAACATGTTATCTTATGCCATGGAATTCTATGTATCAGTGTCAAAACTGGCGGATCTCGGGTAGGGGATCCCGAAGTGTGAGACTAGGATCGACAGTAACAGGAGACAAAGAGGACATGAGTTTACCCAGGTTCGGGCCCTCCAATGGAGGTAATACCCTACGTCCTGCTTGGTTGTATTGATGGTGTAAGGGGTTATAGAGTTGACCTACCTCGAGATCGTATGTCAAACCCTAGATTGATGTTCTATGTCAATACCCTAAAACCCTCCGGCTTATATGGACGTCGAGGAGGTCTAGGGTTTACACATGGTCGATTACAGCCGAAGAGATAAACATGCCTCTTTACTACATCAAAATTGGAGCGTAAGCCGTGCTCCTTGAAGATTACATCCTGTGAACTGGGCCTCCAAATCATCCAATGTTCGGCAAGTAGCCCATACAGTCCGGCCCATAAGCAATAGGTCGGCTATTCGAGGACCCCCCAATCCGGGACTCCCTCAATAGCCCCCGAACTTGCCTCCAACGCCAAGGGTATTCAGCTCCAATTGCTTTGCGAACAGAGTCTTTGGCTTGCGAGGTGAGTTCCTTCCTGCCAAACCATAGTTCGGCCTCCGCTGATAAGGAGTTTTCCTCATAGTGGCACATTGGAATTCTGTGAAATAAGTTGGCTTTGAAGGCCAAATGTCAGGGGGGAAAGGTAATGTTTCCTGACGACCTCTCTGATGAAAGGTCACAACCCACCATGACCGATAGGCCAGTTACAGGCACTCGATGCGCGGTTCGAGGCTGTTCCATCCACACGATCTATCAACATGTCGATTGTGTCCCGTTTTATACGGGATTTACTTAACCACATGTGCGCAATGGCTTGTGCGTCTCGGGAAGTGGAGGGATTCACGGCACAGCAAGGGGAGCCCAAATCGGCAGACCTCATAAAAGGAGAAAGAAAACCCCAAAGGCCTTTCACGCTCTCCAGTCGACTTCTCCGCCTCCTATCCCCTTGTGCCTCCAGAGCACAGATCTAGGCTTCTGCACCCCGCTCCTGAGCTCAGAAATGGCAGTCTCCAATGGCTAGTGGGAGGCTTCCACGGTCACCAACAAGGACATCCTCGACCTCAAGAAGGCCGGTTACCTCCCCACCGACATTGCTCATCATGCGGTGGAGGAGGGCCAAGTGATCCCCAACCCCAGGCCAGTCGAGAGGGTGGTGTTCATCCCCACTTCATCAGGGGGTTGAGCTTCCCACTCCACCCCTTCGTCAGGGGGTTAATGTTCTTCTACGGCCTCGACTTCCACGACCTCCCGCCGAACTCCATCATGCACATCTCGGCGTTCATCCTTGTCTGCGAGGCCTTCCTGCACGTCGAGCCGCACTTTGAGCTCTGGCTGCAGGTTTTCAACATCAAGCCCAAGTGCCTTGATGGCAAGCACGCGGACTGCGGCGGGGCAGTCATCAGCAAGCTCGCCCGCGTCGGGTGGCCGTCGGGCACCTTCATCGGCACCATCAAGGGATGGCAAAAGGAGTGGTTCTATGTCACCAACTCATGAGAAGAGGGCCAAGTCCCCACCGCCGCATTCAGATCCGATCCCCTCACCAGACTAGCTTCGTGGCCCGAAAAGGACTTGGTCTGGGATCGGGCAAAGAGGTGACCGATCTGGAGAAGCGCCTCCGCTCCCTGGTTGAGGGGTGCATCAAGTTGGCCGATGTGGTCCAGATGATGCTCCGAGGATGCATCCTCCCCTACCAGTGTCGGGACACTCCCCTATGGGCTCGAGAACTCGAAGCCGAGCCCATAGTCCAGAACCTCTTCCTCACTATGCAGGAGAAGCTGTGGAAGGCGCTCTTCAAACCAATGAAGAGATGGCCATCCAAGGAGGAGGACAAGGGTGTGCACGCTGGCAAGCCTGATTCCGAGGTATGATATTCCCCAACTTGGTTGGTTTTACTTTGCAAAGAATCCCCACATCCTCTTCTCTGAACTGTTCTGGCAGAGATGGCAGAAGAAAGCCATCAGCATCAACAGTCCAACTCCTCAGCCCAAAGACGAGAGGACCGGGCTGTTAACCAGGATGCTAGTGGAGAAGCCCTACGAGGCTCCCACGAAGAAGGAGAAGAAGAAGAAGAAGAAACCAGGTCAGGCTGGCCTTCGCATCAAGGACCAGCCTGATGCTGCATCCGAAGACACCCCTGCCTCCTCAAATCAGGAGGAGGCCGAAGAGGAAGAAGAAGAGGAGGAGCAGGTCGAAAGCGAGGGGGGAGGCAATTTCCCCCGCGCCAAGAAGAGAGCGTTGTCTTCGGACGCCCCAGGGCAGGCATCATCTCCTGCCCCAAAGAGGGCACGACAAGTGCGGATGATCCTGTCTGACGACAGCTCGGACTCGAGCTCCGCATCCAAAGAACCCGAGGAGGTTCCATGGAGGAGCCTAAGGGTCAGCCCCCTCCATCCAGGTTAGGATCCGAAGACCATCCTTCCTATAACTAGTAAATTCAGAGTTTGCTAACACGCATGTTCTTGGTCCTACAGCCCCCGCACGTCATCCCCACCGAGGTGGTATCGAATGGGGAGACCCCACCCACCGAACTAGCGGAGAGCGGGGAGGCCTCGCACCCCACCACACCAGGCGCTACAAAGGACGCCGTGGAGGTGTCGTCCCAGCCTACTCCAATGGAGGCAGACGCAGGGGGCGAGGGAGATATTACCGTGGCTGAGGCTAACACTTTGGCCACCAAAGACCAGGGGACAATCCCCCGTCCAGACACTGAGGAGGCCGGACGAACGGGCCATCAGTCCCCTCCAAGGACATCTCCAGAGCGCACTATGCCTCTGGAGGCATCGGTCCAATCGCCGGTGGGTGATCGGGAAATCCGATCATCCCGACACCGTCGACTAATACGTCTCCAACGTATCTATAATTTTTGATTATTCCATCCTATTATGTTATCTGTTTTGGATGTTTTATATGCATTACTATGCTATTTTATATTATTTTTGGGACTAACCTATTAATCTAGAGCCTAGTGCCAGTTTCTATTTTCCCCTTGTTTTTGAGTATTGCAGATAAGGAATATTAAACGGAGTCCTAATGAAATAAAACCTTTGGAATGATTTTTTCTGGACCGGAAGGAAACCACCAAGGTTGGAGACCAAGGCAGGAGAGCTACCATGGGGCCACAAGCCCTAGGGGCGCGCCCAGGGGGTAGGGCGCGCACTGCAGGCTTGTGGGCCCACGACAACCCTCCTAACCCTAATCTTTGGCCTATAAATTCCCGAATATTCACTGTATATCAAAAAGAGCCACGAAAACACTTCTCCGCCGCCGAAAGCCTCCGTTCCCGAGAGATCCAATCTTGGAGCCTTTTCTGGTAATTTGTTGGAGGGGGATTCGATCACGGAGGGCATCTACATCAACTCCATTGCCCCTCCGATGATGCGTGAGTAGTTCACCATAGACCTTTGGGTCCATATCTAGTAGCTAGATGGATTCTTCTCTCTCTTTGCTCTTCAATACCATGTTCTTCATGATCTTCATGAAGATCTATCCGATGCAATACTCTTTGCGGTGTGTTTGTCGAGATCCGATGAATTGTGGGTTTATGTTCAGATTATCCATGAATATTATTTGAGTCTTTTCTGAATTCTTATATGCATGATTTCATATCTTTGCATGTCTCTTCGAGTTATTGGTTTGGTTTGGCCAACAAGATTGGTAATTCTTGCAATAGGAGAAGTGCTTAGTTTTGGGTTCAATATTGCGGTGTCCTCACCCAGTGACAAAGTAGGGGTAGCGAGGCACGTATTGTATTGTTGCCATCAAGGATAACAAGATGGGTTTTTCATCATATTTCTTGAGTTTATGCCTCTACATCATGCCATCTTACCTAATGCGTTACTCTGTTCTTCATGAACTTAATACTCTAGATGCAGGTAGGAGTCGGTCGATATGTGGAGTAATAGTAGTAGATGCAAAATCGTTTCGGTCTACTTAACACAGACGTGATGCCTATATGCATAATCATTTCCTTGGATATCTTCATAATTATTCGCTTTTCTATCAATTGCTCGACAGTAATTTGTTCACCCACCGTAATACTTGCTATCATGAGAGAAGCCTCTAGTGAAACCTATGCCCCCCGGGTCTATTTTCCATCCTATACTTTCAGATCTAAAACCAAAAATACCAAAAATACTTTGCTGCATTATTTTTACCATTTGTTTTACTTTCCGTTCAAGCAATCAGTCTCTATCAGATCTCATCCTTGCAAGTAACCTTGAAGGGATTGACAACCCCTTTATAGCGTTGGGTGCAAGAGTTTGATTCTTTGTGTACGTACATCTATTGGGGACTTGCTTGTATCTCCTACTGGATTGATACCTTGGTTCTAAACAACTAAGGGAAATACTTATCTACTTTGCTGCATCACCCGTTCCTCTTCACGAAAACCAACGCATGCTCGAGAAGTAGCAAGAAGGATTTCTGGTGCCGTTGTCGGGGAGATCTACATCAAGCCTACAAAGTACCCATCACAAAACTCATCTCTTGCATTTACATTATTTGCCATTTGCCTCTCGTTTTCCTCTCCCCCACTTCTAAAATGATTTTCAGAAAATACCAAAAATGTTTGCCTTTTTATTCGCCCTTTTTCGTTCGTCTTTTCGTTTTCTTTTTGCTTGCTTGTGTGCTAGATTGCTTGCTTTATCACGATGATTCAAGAGAATACCAAGTTGTGTGAATTTTCCAATACTAATAATAATGATTTTATTAGCACTCTGATTTCTCTCGCCACTAGTGCGGAATCTTATGAAATTAATGTTGCTTTGCTCAATCTTGTTATGAAAGAACAATTTTCCGGCCTTGCTAATGAAGATGCCGCATCCCATCAAAATACTTTCGTTGAGGTATGTCATATGCAAAATAAGAAAGATGTGGATAATGATATTGTTAAATTGAAGCTATTCACGTTCTCACTACGAGATCATGCTAAAACTTGGTTTTCATCTTTTCCTAAAAATAGTATTGATTCATGGAATAAGTGTAAAGATGCTTTTATTTCCAAGTACTTTCCGCCCGCTAAAATTATCTCCCTTAGGAACGCTATAATAAAATTTAAGCAACTTTATCATGAGCATGTTGCATAATCTTGGGAAAGGATGAACTTATGATTAGGAATTGCCCCGTGCATGGTTTGAGTTTATGGATGATTATACAAATTTTCTATGTTGGATTGAATTTTGCTTCTAGGAATCTCTTAGATTCCGCCGCGGGTGGTATTTTTATGGAAATAACTTTAGGAGAAGCTACTAAACTCCCAGATAATATTATGGCAAATTACTCTCAATGGCACACTGAAAGATCTCCTACTAGTAAAAAGGTGCACGCTATTGAAGAGATTAATACTTTGAGTGAAAAGATGGATGAATTGATGAAATTGCTTGCTAGTAAGAGTGCTCCTATTGATCCTAATGATATGTATTTGTATTGTTTGATTGGAAATAATAATGGATCTATGGATGTGAATTTTGTTGGTAGGAACAATTTTGGTAATAACGCTTATAGAGGTAATTTCAATGCTAGATCGTTTCCTAGTAATTCCTATAATAATTATGGTAATTCCTATAGCAATTCTTATGGAAATTATAATAATATGCCCTCTGATCTTGAGAACAATATTAAAGAATTCATTAGTACGCAAAAAGGTTTCAATGCTATGATTGAAGAAAAAATGCTCAAGATTGATGATTTGGCTAGGAACGTTGATAGAATTTCTATTGAGATTGATTCTTTAAAAATTAGATCTATTCCACCCAAGCATGATATTAATGAGTCTTTCAAATCTATGAGAATTTCTATTGATGAATGTAAGGAAAGAACCGCTAGAATACGTGCTAAGCGTGAATGGCTTGAAAAAGTGTGTTCTCATGATAATATTGATGAAGATATTAAAGTGATTGATGTGACTCCTATTGAATCTTTGTTTTCCAATGATAATCTTGATAAAGATGGGACTGGAGATGATTCAACTTTAGTTAAAAGGAGTCCCAATGATTCCGAGTTTATAGATCTTGCTAATAAAAGTGGGATTGAAGAGGTCAAAACTTTAAATAGCAATGAACCCACTCTTTTGGATTTCAAGGACTTTAATCATGATAGCTCTTTGATTGATTTTATTTCCTTGTTGAAATACATGTTGAATTCTCCTCATGCTTATAATCAAAACAAAGCTTTTACTAAACATATTGTTGATGCTATGATGAAAGCTTTTGAAGAAAAACTTGAGTTGGAAGTTTCTATACCTAGAAAGCTATATGATGAGTGGGAACCTACTATTAAGATTATGATTAAAGATTATGAGTGCCATGATTTGTGTGATTTGGGTGCTAGCGTTTCCACGATTCCAAAAACTTTATGTGATGTGCTAGGTTTCCGTGAAAATGATGATTGTTCCTTAAATTTGCATCTTGCGGGATCCACTATGAAGAAACCTATGGGAAGGATTAATGATGTTTTTATTGTTTCAAATAGGAATTATGTGCGTGTAGATTTCATTGTTCTTGATATAGATTGCAATCCTACATGTCCTATTATTCTTGGTAGAGCTTTCCTTAGAACGATTGGTGCAATTATTGATATGAAGGAAGGGAATATTAGATTCCAATTTCCATTAAGGAAAGGCACGGAACACTTTCCGAGAAAGAAAATAAAATTACCTTATGAATCTATGATGAGATATACTTATGGATTGCATACCAAAGATGACAATACCTAGATCTATTGTGTTTTACCTAGCTAGGGGCGTTAAACAATAGCGCTTGTTGGGAGGCAACCCAATTTTATGTTGCTTTATGTTTTTTGCTTATGTTTTGGTGTGTTTAGCACATGATTACTTCTATAGTAATTGTGTTTTGGTGTTTTAATTAGTGTCTGATCCAAGTAAAACCTTTGGGGTGATGTATGGTAGTCGTTGATTTGATCTTGCTGAAAAACAAAAACTTTTGCGCTCCGTCCAGGAATTTTTAAATTTTTCAGAGAGTAGTATTGATCTAAAAAAATTACACAAGATTGATATACGAATTTCCTTGATTGAATAATTTGTCAGAATTTTTAGAGTTTCATAAGTATTCGAAGTCTGCAGATTGCTACAAACTATTCTGTTTTTGACAGATTCTGTTTTCTTTGTGTTGTTTGCTTGTTTTGATGTATCTATGGGTCGTATCCGGGGGTATGCACCATGGAGAAGTTAGAATACAGTAGGTATTACACAAATATAAATAAATAATGAGTTCACAACAGTACCTAAAGTGGTGATTTATTTTTCTTATACTAACGGATCTCATGAGTTTTCTGTTGAGTTTTGTGTTGTGAAGTTTTCAAGTTTTTGAAGATTTGATGGACTATGGAATAAAGAGTGGCAAGAGCCTAATCTTGGGGATGCCCAAGGCACCCAAATCCATATTCAAGGATACCAAAAAGCCTAAGCTTGGGGATGCCCCAGAAGGCATCCCCTCTTTCGTCTTCAATCCATCGGTAAATTTACTTGAGGCTATATTTGTATTCACCACATGATATGTGTTTTGCTTGAGCGTCTTGTATGACATGAGTCTATGCTTTTTAGTTTGCCACAATCATACTTTCTGCATACATCTTTTAAGAGAGACACGCTGAATCGTGAATTTATTAGAATACTCTATGTGCTTCACTTATATCTTTTGAGCTAGGCAATGTTGCTCTAGTGCTTCACTTATGTCTTTTTAGAGCATGGCGGTGTTATATTTTATAGAAATTATTGAAGTCTCGTTCCTTACTTATATTATTTTGAGAGTTTCTTAAAACATCATTGTAATTTGTTTAGGTTATGAATTTAGTCCTAATATAACGGGCATCCAAGAGGGATATAATAAAAACTTTCATATTAAGTGCATTGAATACTATGAGAAGTTTGATTCCTTGCATATAGTTTTGAGATAATAGAGATGGTAATATAAGAGTCATGCTAGTGAGTAGTTGTGAATTGGAAGAGATACTTGTATTAAAAGTTTGTGATTCCCGTAGCATGCACGTATGGTGAACCGTTATGTAACAAAGTCGGAGCATGATTAATGATTGTCAACCTTTGTGTGAGGGTCGGGAGCGCACGATGGTTAACTCCTACCAACCTCTCCCCTAGGAGCATGCGTCTAATGGTTTGTTTGATAACTAATATACTTTTGCAATAAGTATGTGAGTTCTTTATGACTAATGTTGAGTCCATGGATTATACGCAATTCCGAGATATATTGCCATGGAATTTCCATCATTTAGTTCTTCATGACTTGCACCATCACTTCATCTTGCATATAGAGTCATACTTTGTTATAGGTATCGAGTTGTAATTTTATTTTTTGAGTTATAAGTAAATAAAAGTGTGATGATTTTCATTAATAGAGCACTGTCCCGTGAGAGAAAAGTATGATGGAAGCCATGACTCCCTCACAAGTTGGGATGAGTATCCAGAATTTACAAAAAATAAAAGAGGCCGGCAAAGCATAAACAAAAAAATAAAAGAGGCCAAAGATGCCTACCAAAATAAAAAATATATATAAATGAGATAAAGAGAGAAGGGACAGTTGCTACTATCTTTTTCCACACTTGTGCTTCAAAGTAGCACCATGATCTTCATGATAGAGAGTCTCCTATTTTGTCACCTTCATATAACTAGTGGATATTCATCTTGCACGACCACTTAGTTTTATTTTTGAGCTTTCATACACTTATAGCTCTAAGTGCATTTTTTGCATGGCAATCCCTACTCACTCACATTGATATCTATTGATGGGCATCTCCATAGACCGTTGATACGCTTAGTTGATGTGAGACTATCTTCTTCCTTTTTCCTTGCACCTCCTCCATATTCTATTCCACCTATAGTGCTATATCCATGGCTCACGCTCATGTCTTGTGTGAGAGTTGAAAGATTTCAGAACACCAAGAGTGTGAAACAATTGCTTGACTTGTTCATCGGGGTGGTGCATGATTTAGATACTTTGTGTGGGGAATATGGAGCATAGCCAGGCCATATGATTTTGTAGGGATAACTTTCTAAGGCCATGTTAATTCGAAAGGACACGACTGCCTTGTTGGTGTGCTCGGAGTATTGTTGTTTTTATGTCAATATGAGACTATTATTTTGAATCTTATGGATCTGAATATTCATGCCACAATAAATAATATTACATGGATAAATATGTTAGGTAGCATTCCATGTCAAAAATTCTGTTTTTATCATTTACCTACTCGAGGACGAGCAGGAATTAAGCTTGGGGATGCTAATACGTATCCAACGTATCTATAATTTTTCATTGTTCCATGCTATTATATTATCTGTTTTGGATGTTTTATATGCATTAATATGCTATTTTATATTATTTTTGGGACTAACCTATTAATCTAGAGCCTAGTGCCAGTTTCTGTTTTTTCCTTGTTTTTGAAAATTGCAGATAAGGAATATTAAACGGAGTACAAACGGAATAAAACCTTCGGAATGATTTTTTCTGGACCGGAGGGAAACCACCAAGCTTGGAGACAAAGGCAGGAGAGCCACCGTGGGGCCACAAGCCCTAGGGGTGCGCCTAGGGGTAGGGCGCACCCTGCAGGCTTGTGGGCCCACGACAACCCTCCTAACCCTAATCTTCGGCCTATAAATTCCCAAATATTCCATGTATATCAAAAAGATCCACGAAAACACTTTTCCGCCCCGGAAGCCTCCGTTTCCCGAGAGATCCAATCTTGGAGACTTTTCCGGTAATCTGCAGGAGGGGGATTCGATCACGGAGGGCATCTACATGAACTCCATTGCTCCTCCGATGATGCGTGAGTAGTTCACCACAGACCTTCGGGTCCATAGCTAGTATCTAGATGGCTTATTCTCTCTCTTTGCTTTGTAATACCATGTTATTCATGATCTTCATGGAGATCTATCCGATGTAATACTCTTTTGCGACGTGTTTGTCAAGATCCGATGAATTGTGGGTTTATGTTCAGATTATCCATGAATATTATTTGAGTCTTTTCTGAATTCTTATATGCATGATTTCATATCTTTGCATGTCTCTTCGAGTTATTGGTTTGGTTTGGCCAACTAGATTGGTAATTCTTGCAATAGGAGAAGTGCTTAGTTTTGGGTTCAATCTTGTGGTGTCCTCACCCAGTGACAAAGTAGGGGTAGCGAGGCACATATTGTATTGTTGCCATCAAGGATAACAAGATGGGGTTTTCACCATATTGCTTGAGTTTATCCCTCTACATCATGTCATCTTACCTAATGCGTTACTCTGTTCTTCATGAACTTAATACTCTAGATGGAGGCAGGAGTCGGTCGATGTGTAGAGTAATAGTAGTAGATGTAGAGTCATTTCGGTCTACTTGACACGGACGTGATGCCTATATGCATAATCATTGCCTTGGATATATTCATAATTATTTGCTTTTCTATCAATTGCTCGATGGTAATTTGTTTACCCATCATAATACTTGCTATCACGAGAGAAGCCTCTAGTGAAACCTATGCCCCAGGTCTATTTTCCATCCTATACTTTCAGATCTAAAACCAAAAATACCAAAAAATACTTTGCCGCATTATTTCTACCTTTTGTTTTACTTTCCGTTCAAGCAATCTATCTCTATCAAATCTCATCCTTGCAAGTAATCATGAAGGGATTGACAACCCCTTTATAGCGTTGGGTGTAAGAGTTTGATTCTTTGTGTAGGTACATCTATTGGGGACTTGCTTGTATCTCCTACTAGATTGATACCTTGGTTCCCAAAAACTGAGGGAAATACTTATCTACTTTGCTGCATCACCCCTTCCTCTTCATGGAAACCAACGCTTGCTCGAGAAGTAGCACCGACCAATAGGTGGTCGGCCATGGAGGAGGCTCTATCGAGTGCCTCCATCCCCGAGGATCACCGCACCCTTATGGGTGCGGTACTACAAAGCGTCCAACCCGTTGACAACGGACTAAAGGAGGCCTTCAAAGGTCTCCTTGCGGGCTTTCAAGTAAGTCGCCCGGAATTTTGCGACGTATTTTTATTTATCTGTATTGTAGACATGGCAGCCCCCAAGCCCTAGGTGAGATGGACAAGCTCACCTAGGGGTCATAACTTTAATTTCGGGAAGTGAGTGCCGATGTGATGTATGCAGTGTGTAATGTAGGCTTCATCATTAGCGGCGGCCAAAAATGGTGTCGAGCTGGACGAGCTACATCGGAAGCTCAAGCGCTCCGAGGATGAGGTGGAAGCCCTCAACAAGAGGTTTGACGAGGCACAGGGTAAGTCCGAACTACATTTGGATACTTTCTCCCGAATACTGTCAATGCAGATTCCTAATAAAGTCGCATCGTGATGCAGCTTCGTCGAAAGAGATCGAGAAACTCAAGGCCGAGATTCAACATGCCAAAGATGAAGCGGCCGTGGAAAAGGCGGCGGCCAAAGAAGCGACCACCGCACTCTCCTCCCTATGAGCCACTAGTGATAAACACCAGGCTCGTGTGGCAGAGATACGGGATGAGATCAAGGACGCCAACAACAAGTGCGAGTCCTTGGAGCAAAAGAATACTGTGATCTCGGCCGAACTATCCACCGTGAAGTCCGATCTCGAGAAGGAGAGGGTGGACAGACGGTTCTTGGAGGAACAAGTTCGTCAAGCCAAGGAGATAGCCGATGGTAAGCCGTACTCCTTAAAGTGCATGTTTGGAGATAGAAAATTTGAATTGCTGACCCGGGTGTGGCAATCCTCAGGCGCGGCCGCTGATCTCCAAAATAGCGTGGCGGACGTCAATTAGTTGCTTGCCTCGCGGGGAGAGGAAGACGAAGCTCGGACGTTCTGGGCACACTTTGGATCCCCAAGCGTCCTCCTCTTCTGGTGGAGCAGCTAAAACAGCTGATGGAGATGCACCAGATGGCGGAGACGGCCATCAAGGACCTCTACATCCGCTTATGGCCTGGCGAGCCACTCCCAGGTAGCTACTTCGGCCTGGTGCAATGGCTGATTGATGCTACGCCCCGCCTCGATGCTGTCAAGCGCTCCTCCTGCATCGAAGGAGTCCGCATGGCCCTTGCTAAGGCCAAAGTGCACTGGCCGAGGCTTAATCTTATGAATGTCGCCACCAACCCACCGCTGCCTGGAAAGGAGCACCGATGCCCCGAGCTTTACTTCGATGGAGTGATGGAGAGTGCGCGGGTGATAGCGTCACATTGTTCAGGCGAAAAATATATTTGAATGAGCTTGTAATATGTCCGAAGACTTGTTAAAGCTTGCAATGAAATTAGTATCCGCTCTTATATGGTTTTGCATTCCTTTATAACTCCTGTATGGTTGCTTAATACTGAAAGATGTGAGTCGTCGACTTCAGCCCCCATGTAGATACTACATGGGGTGTCTATGCCAATGCATTGTGTCCCTTAGCCAAATTATAGGAACCCGAAGGCGGTTTAGTGTGACAAACTAGGCAATCGGACTATTGTGCTCTAATTCTTTCACTTAACCGAAGGGGCGTGGAAAGGACTACGGGAAGCGTACGATTATCCACCGGAGTATTTGCGATGTTCGGACGAACCGAGGCCGAAGCCGACATCATAGTATTTGCACAAAGGGTGAATTCCTCGTATAACACGGAATAACCGCTTATGAGGGTGAAGTATAATACTTCTAACTTGGGTTCACAGATCGGATCACACATGCTATGATAGTACATTTTCGGCATTCTCCCCTGAGGTGCTTGACCAGACTATCCGGAAGCACAATCACAGGGGTGCTCCCTTTTCCCTTTTAGCCGAACGAGCGGCACATAAAGGGGCAAGCACAGGAGCCGGGCGACCCAACTTAATGACCAAAGACATAGTTTGGAACCGATGCATATAAAGCGAAACGCCAAGACACCGAAAACACGGTGGTTAAGGCGATTTGTGTTTGAAATCAAGCTCCCGATCTATTAGTTTGTGACCTCGAGTCATACCGAACAGGTTCACGAGAATATGGAGGGAAGGAAAAAGCGTATGCGCCAAAAATAGGACAAATGAGGCATACGTGCGCCATGCAATTTAGCATTTCCTCAACAACTCTTATAACTCGGATTGCCGAAGCAACTGTTTACAGGTATGTGATAAGAAATAAAGTCCTAAAGGAGCTGTTGTACCAGGGGGCTTCAATCTGTGACCGGACGTCTTCGATATGCCCTGTTGCTAGTTGACCCCTGCTTTTAGATGCACCTTGATGGGTGTTGGTGCGGGTGGATCTTGCGAGCAAAATCTTGAGAGGCCGCGGTGTTAAAAGTGAGCTTTACGCCGTAAGTAGGCTCTTTTACGAGCGCCTGAATCATGTCCAAAGACGTGTTGATGGTAACAGTTCAGGACAACCGAACACCCATCGTAAGTTCCCCACCGCTACCCATGGAATCTTAAGTGCGAAGTTGTGCCTCCTCGGCATGTACTTTGTTGGTCCCGAGGCTGTGCAGTGGGGGGCGAGTCCCTATTGAAGGGAGGAAGGAGGGTCGGAGGTTTCGGTCTGAATCCGAACTCGCTTCCCAGCCTTTCGTGCCTTTACGGCAAATGTCGGAGCTTGCCGGTCTTCTTTGTAGCTGAATTCGGCCGCTAGTGCCAGTGCATGTTCCTCTGTTCTAAGGGACCGTTCTGTATTGCCATTGACAGTAATGACTCCCTTGGGGCCTGACATCTTGAGATTGAGGTATGCATAATGCGGTTTTGCGTTGAACCGAGCAAACATCGTCCGTCCGAGCAGCGCGTGATAGCCGCTGCGGAAGAGCACAATGTCAAAGATCAAGTCCTTGCTGCGGAAGTTATCGGGCGAGCCAAACACAACCTACGGGGTTACAGAGCCCGTACATCGGGCCTTGATGCCCGGGATCACTCCCTTAAAGGTAGTGTTGTTGGGCTTGATCCTTGACAGATCTATAACCATCTTTTTCACCGTGTGTGAGCAAATCAGATTGAGGCTACTTCCTCCGTCCATTAGGACTTTAGTGAGGTGATACCCATCAATAATGGGATCTTGGACGAGGGAAGCCGAGCCCCCATGATGGATACTGGTCGGATGGTCGCGTCGGTCAAAGGTGATCAGGTATGCTGACCATGGGTTATACTTTGGGGCTACGGGCTCCACATCATAGACCTCTCGAAGGGCCCGCTTCCTCTCCTTCTTAGGTATGTGGGTGGTATATATCATATTCACCGTTTTGACTTTGGGAGGGAATTTCTTCTGACCGCCACCCGTTGGACCCTGCGGTTCATCTTCGTCCTCGTTGCACGAGTTTTGCCCTGGTCTTTGGGTTGTATCTTGCCGGCCTGTTTAAACACCCAGCAGTTGTGGTGTGTTTGATTGGGTGGCTTTTCCGAAGTTCCATGGATTTGGCAAGTCATGTCCATGATCTTCTCAAGTTGAGTGGGTCCGTCACGATTGCCTTTAGGGTGCTTCTTCTGCTGCTCGGGTCAGGAGTTGTGGAATTCGGCATTAACCCCCGTGTCATCGGCGTCGTTGCTGTTGTGTTGGCGTTTGTTCTTATTGCGCTTCGGCTTTGAGTTGCCATCCTGGGCTTCAGGTGCCACTAGATCTTCAAAATTGTGGTCGTGTCTTGCCAGCCAGTTATCTTCACCCACACAAAAGTGGGTCATGAGGGAGGTAAGGGAGGACATAGTCTGAGGCTTGTCCTGGCCTAGCTGGCGGGCCAGCCATTCGTCCCGAATATTGTGCCGGAAAGAGGCAATGGCCTCAGCGTCCGGAAGTCAACAATTTGGTTCTTCTTAGTCAAGAACCGATTCCAGAACTGTTGGGCAGACTCGCCAAGCTTTCAGATGATGTTACTGAGGTCGGAAGAGTCCGGTGGGCGGACATAGGTCCCGTGGAAGTTAGAGCGAAACACGTCTTCCAAGTCTTCCCAACATCCTATGGAGTTTTTAGGGAGGCTGTTTAACCAGTGTCGAGCTAGACCCTTGAGCTTAATAGGTAGGTATTTGATGGCATGGAGATCATCTCCTCGTGCCATATGGATATGGATGAGGAAGTCCTCGATCCATACAGTTGGGTCAGTGGTCCCGTCATACTGTTCTATATTTATGGGTTTAAACCCTTCGGGGAACTGATGCCACATTACTTCATCTGTGAAGCACAGTGAGTGAGTGGTGCCTCTGGCCCGAGCTATGTCCGGCCTGTACTTGGCGTCTGAATGGGGACGGTTCCGTTCCCAGACTCTGTGGTTTTGGTCGAACCATGGTCTATACTCTCCCCATCCATCTGGTGAGTAATCTCTGGATCTATAGATGGATCTTGTACGGCCTGCTCTGTGATCTAGGTCATCGCACAGGTCGAACCTATCATTGGGTTTGGGTGGCTCCTTACCCCGTCTTTGGGGCATCACCGATATATAACCAGTGTCATTGGCCGCTCTGTCACGCCCACAAGGAGGGCAGTCCGGCTTGTCATATGGGGTATGGTGCGAAGACGGAGTGTCAGTGAGCTCATCGTTGAATTGTGGCATCAGCCTTCTCCGAGGGTAGCTTTTGGGCTGGTTTGACAGACCAACGCCATATACTTCCTCGGCTGAGAGGACTTTCGTCCATCAATCAGTGAGATCGGCCTATTTGGCTTTTGAGTTGCCGCTCTTTGGCCTTTAGGCTGCGAGCCATTGCTATGAGCCGCTGTCTGATTTCTTCCTGATCTTCGAGGTTATCATGGATGTACAAGTCATCGACTTCTGGTATGTCTTCCTCCTTGACGAGGGGAAGGTAATCATTGCCTTCGGGGTCATTGACGGTAACGGGGTCGTCTTGGTCCTCGGGTTCATCCAGACCCTCAAACGGGTGCTCGGGGACATCGGGATTGTCATGATCGATGGGGGCGTTACCGTCCCTGCTGCTGATAATAACTCTTCTTCCCTTTTTGCTTTTGAACCGCTTATGTGATTTCCGGTGCCTTGATGGTGCATCGCCTGATTTCTCACCGTTGTTGTGAGACGTATTGTCGCCGTTGGTGGCAGGGGTATCCACCTTGTAGATGTCATGTGTAGAAGTGGCGGTCTAATTCCCGGTATTGATGGGAGTGGGGACACTTTCCTCTTCGTCCATGTATTCGGCCTCTTCGAAGGCATAGTCCAGCACGTCGGTTAAGTCTTCGATAGTGGCTATCAAGTGGGTGGTGGGTGGGTCCAAAAATCTGTCCTTTCCCGAACTGTAACCGGGTCAGACGTAGATCGAGACTGGATCATCGGTGATCCTCATCGACAAGAGTTGTTCCAAGGCCTCGTCAACTGTTGAGGGCCCGGTTTGATCCAGCTGTTCGGAACTCGTGAGGTTTACCCCCATGAATTCCACCCATGGAGATTGTTGGGAAGGAACGCATGTCCGGTCGTATGGTTTAACAACCGGACCGGGATGAGAGATCGGACTATCGCCACGGGTGACCCCATCGGCGTGTCTGAAGAAGGGGTGTCGAGGTTAAAGCCTTAGAGCCCTCGGGGGCTACGGGCAAAGCCACGAGCCTAGTTAGTGACAAGTTGAATCGAGAGTCGACGGAAAACTCCAGGTTTCCGAATCTTACCTCCTGATTGGGGGCGAAGTTCTCCGTGCGGCCTAAATGGACGGTGGAATCAGCATGCAGCACAATGCTGCCGAAGGCGAAGATCTTCCCGGGGATGAAAACGTCCGTGTTGTGGACCTCTTCGTTGATTACAAGGCAAGGTGTTGATCCCATTTTGCTCAGAGGAACTCTCAATGAAAGCACCAATGTCGGTTTCAAAACCGGCGGATCTCGGGTAGGGGGTCCCGAACTGTGAGACTAGGATCGACAGTAACAGGAGACGAAGGGGACATGAGTTTACCCAGGTTCAGGCCCTCCAATGGAGGTAATACCCTACGTCCTGCTTGGTTGTATTGATGGTGTAAGGGGTTACAGAGTTGATCTACCTCAAGATCGTATGTCTAACCCTAGATGAGTGGTTCCATGTCAATACCCTAAAACCCTCCGGCTTATATAGACGCCGAGGAGGTCTAGGGTTTACACATGGTCAGTTACATGCCGAAGAGATAAACATGCCTATTTACTACATCAAACTTGGAGCGCAAGCCATGCTCCTCGAAGATTCCATCCTGTGAACTAGGCCTTCAAATCATCCAATGTTCGGCAAGTAGCCCATACAGTCCGGCCCATAAGCAACAGGTCGGCTATCCGAGGACCCCCTAATCCGGGACTCCCTCACTATGCTCCCTTGTATTCCATCTAACCATTTGTAGGTACTTGGAAGAACTTCATTCCACGAGATTGCAACCAACTCCAATCATAAGCAATCTTGTCTTGACCAAGTATCCACAACCCTTCTTGATGATGGAAGGAAGAAGACAACAAAAACATATCCTTGACATATACTTGATCATTATTGCAAAATCTCAATTGGTATCATGTCAAATAGATATACCTATTGTTCTTCCCTGCATGACTAACCTTTGTAGGTAACAAGCGTACTAGAACGAGAAGGATTGCTCCCAACTCAAGATGTTCTTCATCAACCTCGAGCATCCTCAACAAGTTCACCTACAATCAACGTCATCAACATCACTCAAAGGTATGCACTCATATCCTTGAAAAGGCTTTACTCCAAATCATGAGCTAGAGGAACTCGAGAGATATGAAGACATTAAAATGCTTAGTTGAAAAATGGTAACTCCATTTTGATCTCAACGTAGAGTATGACTTATGATCAAGTATTCTTGCTTGGCTCCTAAGTCAATATACTCTAATATAGGTGACCTAGTCACCGCCCATCATCTAGTTAAGAATCTTGTATGGTTTGTTCTCTATTTGCATGATCTCTCGTAACCACTCAAATCTTCTCTAGATGACGTCCTTCACTTTCCCTTTGAAAATATTTTCTTTTGACTCTTTGAAAACAGAAACTTGGTCCCTTATTCCTTTCTTTCTGTTTTAGCCTCGTAGCCGCCGACTCGGATATCTCAGTTCTACCAAAATTGCAGACAAGCTACACTACAAAATCTCGGTACCATCGATCTATCTGTCTCAGAGTCACTGATTTGTTTTTCTCTTCTCTGTTCTTCTTCTGTTACTTCGATGATCCCTTCTAAAAAAACTTAGGGGGAGAATAACAAGCAAAACTTAGGGGGGGATTCTTCATTCAAGGATCCCTAGCTCAAAGGAGAAGACTTAACAAGACCTCACTACTATTTGCCACACGGAGAGAAGTTACCTTCAATGATTCCCTCAGTTCTTTTCTATGAACCCTACTTTCATTGACCCTTGTTCTCAAGGATCCCTTTCTTGTCAACGATCCTTGTACCTAATCCTAAATTTGACCTTTTTGGAAATTAATGCCAAAGGGGGAGAATAACAAAGCTTCATGCTAAAGGGAGAGTTACATGCTGATGCAAAGGGGGAGATATGATTAAGGGGTAGAGGAGATATCAAGCTTTTACTTATATAAAGAAGGTGAGAATGCCAAAGCAGGGGAGAAAACATCTTTGGACAATATTATTGAGCTTATTTTATTCGACTATTCACTTTAGAACTTTTCTCACCCTATCCAATCCCAATATCTACATGCTGAGATTCAGGGGGAGAGGACGAACTACTACTTTCATATCTAAGGGGAGAAAGTTCGAAATGATCTTGGAGACATACCAATCTTTAGGAATACTATTTTCTATATGTTCTCCATATCTAAAGTACCAAGATATAGTGTTTACTTTTGAGTTCTATTGTCTTTATATTAGTAGAATACTCTCGTGTTTCCTAACATTGTTTTGTCAAGTGTGTTTCTACTACTAGAATGATCAAGAACTCAAGGTAAGTATTTGCATCATACTCTTGGTCAAGATGATCTCTTTCTTCTTGCACATATTGTTTGCAAGAGTGAAGTCTTGAACAAGGACACATCTCATTCATATATATATTGATGCATGTAGCGAAGAAACACATGACTCCTTATATCCCTTCATCCATATGTGTGTCCATGCATTCCAAAGCAACTCTCCTTTAAAGGACTGCACACATTTAGGGGGAGCAAATCTAAGTCATGTGTCTCTCAAAGTCTTCATTATATCCACGCATATATTTATTTGAAGCTTTGATTGTATGTTGTCATAAATTACCAAAAAGGGGGAGATTGAAAGCACAACATGCTCCCTTGGTGGTTTTGTTAATTCATGACAACATACATTGTCTCTTGGACTAATACTTTTATCTAGTGTATTTAAGATAATAGTCCATGGAGAGTTGGGTTGGCAAAAGGATTGTGGAGATACCCCAATACAAAAGGAAATAGGTTGGGCAAGCTTCAAGCAAGAGGACTCTACATTTTATATTTGTGAGAAATCACTTTGAGTCCATAGGAAAGCCAATACTATTAAAAGGGGTATGGTTTTGTTGGTGAACAAAATGCTCATAAATGCACAAGTGATAGTTACCAAAAACACTCACAAACTCTCCCACTAAAGTTTGTCCAAATCCAAACATTCAAAATCGGTGCAACCAACATTTTCGTCCCGGTGCCACTAATTCTCAACCTCAGATAGAGTCAGCCAAACCCTAGCCACTTCGGTGCAACCGATTCCATACCGGTGCCAACGAGTTTAGGTTGCCAACTTTCTATTATGCAAGTTCACAGTTTTGGTCCCTCTGAGATTGTCGAATCGACGTCACCGAGATTGGGCATTCTGACCGTTGGCCACCTTATCGTGCAACCAAGATTCCTATATCGGTCTCACCGAGATTCAAAAGTTGCCACCTTTTGGTCACTTCGGTACCACCGAGATTAACATATTGGTGTCACCGAGTTGGTCATTTTGTGTGTAACGGTTGGATTTTTGGGAATGCCTATATATACCCCTTCACCACCACCTACTCGAAAGACAAGCACTCAGAACTATTCCATACTTGCCCCATCCAATTTTCTGAGAGAGAACCACCTACCCTTGTGTTGAGGTCAAGATCTTCCTCTCCAATCATATGGATCTTGATTTCTAGCATCCCCAAGTTGCTTTCCACCAATCTCAATCTCTTCTACCAAGCCAAATCTGTGAGAGAGTGATTGTGTGTTAAGGAGTTTATCATCTTGAAGCACAAGAGCAACGAGTTCATCGTCATTACCGAGCCTATTACCTTTTGGAGGGTGGTGCCTCCTAGATTGGTTAGGTGTCGCTTGGGAGCCTCATAGTTCATGTTGTGGAGTTGAACCAAGAAGTTCGTACGGGCAAGGAGATCGCCTACTTCGTGAAGATCTACCCATAGTGAGGCTAGTCCTTCGTGGACGGAAGCTGTTATGGAATAGTCAAGGTTGCTACTTTGTGTACCCTTATGGATGGAGCCCTTCGTGGACTCTCGTGACCGTTACCCTTCGTGGGTTGATGACTCCATAAACGTGAACGTACGATAGCACCACATATCGGAACCACGGGAAAAATCCTTGTGTCTCCAATTGCGTTCGATCTCCATATCTCAACTCTTTACAGCTTGTGCAATGTCTTTACTTTCCACTACCATATTTGTTGACATGCATGTGTTGGGTATATAGACTTGCTAGTCTTGCTAAAACTGTTAAAACCTGCCAACCAATTAACTTGGAAAAAGGTTAGGTTTTAATTTCCCGCTAGTAGTCTATTCACGCCCCCCCTCTAGACACTCTTCTAGTGATCCCTCAAGGGGGGTTGGCCTATAAAAAAAACGGAGCTCCCACATGCACAGTGGTGATCGATTGGTACACACTCACACACGCCCTCACGTAGAGAGGCAAGGCAAGCTAGCTAGTTCCTTCTTCCTCCTCTACCCATATAGCTCAAGGAGCTCCATTGTAAGCCCTCTTGGTTCATCAACCAGGCTAGCAGGATTAGAGGTGTTACATCCCACGGAGGGCCCCGAACCTGGGTACATCGTATGTCCCACACCGCTTGTTCCCGGTCCCGCTCCCGGAGTCCACCTGAGCTCTTCGGCCCCAACCACTCCCGATAAGCCACCCCATGGCATCTGTCGTGAGAAAAAGATGACAACCTAACTTTTATTTCAACCTCCTTTATTTTCTTGCAAAGTACTTCTAATTTTATTCCTGCAAAGTAGTTTCATACTTTTTCTAGGTAAAGCAAATGTTAAGTGTGCGTAGAGTTGTATCGATGGTCGATAGAACTTGAGAAAATATTTGTTCTACCTTTAGCTCCTCGTTGGGTACGACACTCTTATTTATCGAAAAAGCCTACAAACGTTTCACTACACTTGTGGGTTATCAAGACCTTTTTCTGGCACCGTTGTCGGGGAATGATACGTCTCCAACGTACCTATAAGTTTTTATTGTTCCATGCTATTATATTATCTGGTTTGGATGTTTTATATGCATTAATATGCTATTTTATATTATTTTTGGCACTAACCTATTAACCTAGAGCCTAGTGTGAGTTTCTGTTTTTTACTTGTTTTTTAGTATTGTAGATAAGGAATATTAAACGGAGTCCAAACGAAATAAAATATTCGTGATGATTTTTCTTCGACCAGAAGACATCTACCAGACTTGGAGAGGAAGGTAGGAGACCTTTCAGGAGGGCACAAGCCACCCTAGTGCAGCTAGGGGGGCGCCCCCTGGCTTGTGCCCCCTCAGCACGTCCTCTAACCCTAATCTTCGGCCTATAAATTCCAAAATATTCTCCCAATACCAAAAAGAGCCACGATAATACTTTTCCGCCACCGGAAGCCTCCGTTCCTGAGAGATACAATCTTGGAGCCTTTTTCGATAATCTATCAGAGGGGGATTTGATCACGGAGGGCATCTACATCAACTCCATTGCCCCTCCGATGATGCGTGAGTAGTCCACCATATACCTATGGGTCCATATCTAGTAGCTAGATGACTTCTTCTCTCTCTTTTTTTCTTCAATACCATGTTCTCCATGATCTTCATGGGGATCTATCCGATGTAATACTCTCTTGCTGTGTGTTTGTCGAGATCCGATGAATTGTGGGTTTAGGATCAACTTATCTATGAATATTATTTGGTTCTCCTCTGCATTCTTATATTCATGATTTCATATCTTTGTAAGTCTCTTTGAGTTATTGGTTTGGTTTGGCCAACTAGATTGGTAATTCTTGCAATGGGAGAAGTACTTAGTTTTGGGTTCAATCTTGCGGTTTCCTCACCCAGTGAGAAAGTAGGGGTAGCGAGGCACGTATTGTATTATTGCCATCAAGGGTAAAAATATGGGGTTTTCATCATACTTATTGAGTTTATCCCTCTACATCATGTCATCTTACTTAATGCGTTACTCTGTTCTTCATGAACTTAATACTCTAGATGCAGGGAGGAGTCGGTCGATGTGTGGAGTAATAGTAGTAGATGCATAATCGTTTCGGTCTACTTGACACAGACATTATGCCTATATGCATAATCATTGCCTTGGATATCGTCATAACTATGCACTTTTCTATCAATTGCTCGCAGTAATTTGTTCACCCACCGTATTATTTTGCTTCAAGAGAGAAGCCTCTGGTGAAACCTATGGCCCCCGGGTATATTTTCCATATTATATTTTCAGATCTACATAACAAAAATACCAAAAATACCTTGCTGCAATTTTATTTACCTTTTTTAATTTCCGCAATCTTTCTCATCTATCTCTATCAGATCTAATCCTTGCAAGTAATCATGAAGGGATTGACAACCCCTTTATAGTGTTGGGTGCAAGCGTTTGATTGTTTGTATAGGTGCATCTATTGGTGACTTGCTTGTTCCTCCTAGTGGATTGATACCTTGGTTCTCAACAACTGAGGGAAATACTTATCTACTTTTCTGCATCACCCTTTCCTCTTCAAGAGAAAACCAACGCAAGTTCAAGAAGTAGCAAGAAGGATTTCTGCCGCCGTTGTCGGGGAGGATACACATCAAGCCCACCAAGTACCCATAACAAAATCATCTCTTGCATTTATATTATTTTCCATTTGCCTATCATTTTCCTCTCCCCACTTCTAAAATAATTTTCAGAAAAAATCAAAAAGATTTTCCTTTTTATTCGCCCTCTTTCTCGTTCGCCTTTTTCTCGTTGGATCTCTTTTTGTTTGCTTATGTTGCCATGTGCCTTCTATTTGCTTGCATCTTCACTTGCTAAAAATCTATTGATATGGATCCTCATCTACTTTCTAATATTTTCAAAAGGAAAAATTATGATGAACCAATTTCTAGTGAGTTGAGTGCACTTGATTACCTCTATGAAGTTTTGTTTGAAAATCATGAATCTGATTTTTTTGATGAAGTGTTGAAAGAAGAAAATTATAAGGTGATTCATGATAGATCCTTGATTGAAAAGCATGATTTCAATGTTTCTATTATGAATTCTCTAAATATCCATGATACTAATGATATGCAAATCCATAAGTTTGGGGATGCTATGTTTCATGAAGATGGTATTTTTTGTTCCCCAAGTTTTGATGGGCAAATTCATTATGATGATTGCATGCTTGTGCATCATGAAAAGAATGATTTATGTGATAGTTATATTGTTGAATTACTTCATGATGCTAATGAAATTTATTATGAGGGAGGAACATATGCTTGTAGGAATTGCAAATTCCTCTGTATGTGTTCAAAGTTTTGAAGTTATGCTTGTTTTGCCTTCCTATGCTAAGTGATTCTTGTTCCCATAAATTGTTTGCTCACAAAATCCCTATGCATAGGAGGTGAGTTAGATTTAAATGTGCTTGTCATGAGATTCATGATGTTTTCTTGCATATTTTAATTACTACTTTTTATGTGAGCATCATTTAAATCATTATGCCTAGCTAGGGGCGTTAAACAATAGCGCTTGTTGGGAGGCAACCCAATTTTACTTTTATGTTTTTGTTTTTGCTTCTGTTTTCAAGTGTTTCACACATTATTACCTCTGTAATAATTGTGTTTTGGTGTTTTTATTAGTGTTTGAGCCAAGTAAGACCTTTGGGATGGTCTATGGTGATTGTTGATTTGATCTTGCTGAAAAACAGAAACTTTTGCGCCAAGTCGAGGAATTTTATAAATTTATCAGAGAGTAGAATGAGTCTGAAAGTTGTACACAAGATTTATATGCAAATTTCCCAGGGTGTCTTAATTTTAATAATTTTTGGAATTACATAAGTATACGAAGTTTCCATATTGCTACATCTTGTTCTGTTTTTGACAGATTCTGTTTTCTTTGTGTTGTTTACCTATTTTGATGTGTCTATGGGTCGTATCGGGGGGGGGGGGGTGTATGAACCATGGAGAAGTTGGAATATAGTAAATATTACACCAATATAAATAAATAATGAGTTCACAACAGTACCTAAGGTGGTGATTTTTTTTATACTAACGTATCTCACGAGTTTTCTGTTAAGTTTTGTGTTGTGAAGTTTTCAAGTTTCAGGTAAAGATTCGATGGACTATGGACTAAGGAGGGGAAAGAGCCTAAGCTTGGGGATGCACAAGGCACCCCAAGGAATCAAGGATGGCAAAAATCCTAAGCTTAGGGATGGCTCGGAAGGCATCCCCTCTTTTGTCTTCAATCCATCGATAAATTTACTTGAGGCCATATTTTTATTCACCACATGATATGTGTTTTGCTTGGAGCATCTTATATGATATGATTCTTTGCTTTTTTAGTTTTCTAAAATCATCCTTGCTGAACACATATTTTGAGAGAGACACCCATGAATTGTGAAATTATTAGAATACTCTATGTGCTTCCCTTATATCTTTTGAGGTAGGCAATTTTTCTCTAGTGCTTCACTTATATCTTCACGATGGTGTTTTGTTTTATAGAAATAATTAAACTCTCGTACCTCACTTATATTATCTTGAGAATATTTAAGCAGCATGGTAATTGGTTTAGGTTATGAATTTAGTCCTAATATAATGGGCATCCAAGAGGGATATAATAAAGACTTTCATATAAAGTGCATTGAATATTATGAGAAGTTTGATTCCTTGCATAAAGTTTTGAGATATAAAGATGGTGATATTAGAGTTATGTTAGGAAGTAATTGTGGATTGGTATAAATACTTGTGTAAAGGTTTGTGATTCCCGTAGCATGCACGTATGGTGAACCGTTATGTAAGGAAGTCAGGGCATGATTTGTTTATTAGTTGTCAACCTTTGTGTGAGGGTCAGGAGCGTGAGGTGGTTTACTCCTACCAACATCTCCCCTAGGAGCATGCGTCTAATACTTTGCTTTGATGACTAATAGACTTTTGCAATAAGTATGTTTGTTCTTTATGACTAATGTGAGTTCATGGATTATACACACTGTCACCCTTCCACCTTTGCTAGCCTCTCCAGTACCATGCAACTTTTGCAGGTGCATTAAACCCACCATATATCCTTCCTCAAAACATCCACCATACCTACCTATTATGGCATTTCCATAGCCATTCCGAGATATATTGTCATGCAACTTCCACTGTCCCGTTTATTATGACACGCACCATCATTTGCATATTTCTTTGCATGATCGTAAGATAGCTAGCATGATGTTTTCATGGCTTGCCCGTTTTTGGCGTCATTTGCTATGCTAGATCATTGCACATATCGGCACACCGCCGGAGGCATTCATATAGAGTCATATTTTGTTCTAGATATAGAGTTGTAATTCTTGAGTTGTAAGTAAAAAAGTGTGATGACCATCATTATTAGAGCATTGTCCCACGTGAGGAAAGGATGATGGAAGTTATGATTCCCTCACAAGTTGGGATGAGACTCCGGACTTTATGAAAAATAAAAGAGGACAGCGAAGCCCAAATAAAAAAAGAGGCCATTGGTGCCCACCAAAAAAAGGAGAGAAAAGAGAGAAGGGACAATGCTACTATCTTTTTTCCACACTTGTGCTTCAAGGTAGCACCATGATCTTCGTGATAGAGAGTCTCCTATTTTGTCACATTCATATACCAGTGGGAATTTTTCATTATATAAATTGACTTGTATATTACAATGATGGGCTTCCTCAAATTTCCCTAGGTCTTCATGAGCAAGCAAGTTGGATGCACACCCACTTAGTTTCTTTTTGAGCTTTCATAAACTTATAGTTGTGGTGCATCTGTTGCATGGCAATCCCTAGTCACTCACATTGACATCTAGTAATGGGCATTTCCATATCCCGTTGATACGCCAAGTTGATGTGAGACTATCTTCTCCTTTTTCTTCACAACCTCCGCCGTATTCTATTCCACCTATAGTGCTATATCCATGGCTCACGCTCATGTATTGCATGAGAGTTGGAAAAGTTTTAGAACATAAAAGGTGTGAAACAATTGCTAAAAGGTGTGAAACAATTGCTTGACTTGTCATCGGGGTTGTGCATGATATAAATACTTTGTGTGGGGGAAGATGGAGCATAGCCAAACCATATGATTTTGTAAGGATGACTTTGTTTTGCCATTATATTTTGAAGAGACACAATTGCTTTGTTAGTATGCTTGAAATATTATTGTTTTTATGTCAACATTAAGCTTTTGTTTCGAGTTTTACGGATCTGAACATTCATGCCACAATAAAGGATATTACGTGGATATATATGTTAGCTAGCATTCCACATAAAAATCTGTTTTTTATCATTTACCTACTCGAGGACGAGCATGAATTAAGCTTGGGGATGCTGATACGTCTCCAACGTATCTATAATTTTTTATTGTTCCATGCTATTATATTATCTGTTTTGGATGTTTTATATGCATTAATATGCTATTTTATATTAGTTTTGGGACTAACCTATTAACCTAGAGCCTAGTGCCAGTTTCTGTTTTCCCCCTGTTTTTTGAGTATAGTAGATAAGTAATATTAAACAGAGTCCAAGGGAATAAAATCTTTGTGATGATTTTTCTTGGACCAGAAGACATCTACCAGACTTGGAGAGGAAGGCAGGAGACCTGCCAGGAGGTCACAAGCCAGCCTGGCGCGGCCATGAGGGCGCCCCTGGCTTGTGGCCCCCCAACAGGTCCTCTAACCCTAATCTTTGGCCTATAAATTCCCAAATAACCCCCCAATAGCAAAAAGATCCACAATAATAATTTTCCGCTGTTAGAAGCCTCCGTTCCCGCGAGATCCAATCTTGGAGCCTTTTCTGGTAATCTCCTGGAGGGGGGTTCGATCACGGAGGGCATGTACATCAACTCCATTGCTCCTCCGATGATGCGTGAGTAGTCCACCACAGACCTACGGGTCCATAGCTAGTAGCTAGATGACTTCTTCTCTCTCTTTGTGCTTCAATACCACGTTTTCAACGATCTTCATGGGGATCTATCTGATGTAATACTCTTTTGCGGTGTGTTTGTCGAGATCCGATGAATTGTGGGTTTATGATCAGCTTATCTATGAATATTGTTTGGTTCTTCTCTGAATTCTTATATGCATGATTTCATTTCTCTGCAAGTCTCTTCGAGTTATTGGTTTGGTTTGGCCAACTAGATTGGTAATTCTCGCAATGGGAGAAGTGCTTAGTTTTGGGTTCAATCTTGCGGTGTCCTCACGCAGTGACAAAGTAGGGGTAGCGAGGCACATATTGTATTGTTGCCATCAAGGGTAAAAAGATGGGGTTTTCATCATATTGCTTGAGTTTATCCCTCTACATCATGTCATCTTACTTAACGTGTTACTCTGTTCTTCATGAACTTAATACTCTAGATGCAGGCAGGAGTCGGTTGATGTGTGGAGTAATAGTAGTAGATGCGGAATCATTTCGGTCTACTTGACACGGACGTGATGCCTATATGCATAATCATTGCCTTGGACATCGTCATAACTATGCACTTTTCTATCAATTGCTCGACAATAATTTGTTCAACCACCGTGTTATTTTGCTTCAAGAGAGAAGCCTCTCGTGAAACCTATGGCCCGCGGGTCTATTTTCCATATTATATTTTCAGATCTATATACCAAAAATACCAAAAATACCTTGCTGTAATTTTATTTACCTTTTTACTTCCTGTAATCTTTCCCATCTATCTTTATTAGATCTAATCCTTGCAAATAATCGTGAAGGGATTGACAACCCCTTTATAGCATTGGGTGCAAGCGTTTGATTGTTTGTGTAGGTGCATCTATTGGTGACTTGTTTGTTCCTCCTACTGGATTGATACCTTGGTTCTCAACAACTGAGGGAAATACTTATCTACTTTGCTACATCACCCTTTCCTCTTCAAGGGAAAACCAATGCAAGCTCAAGAAGTAGCAGGGAGCAATTGCGTGGGCTGAATATTCTCGTGTGTGCTTGTTTGCTTTATCACTAAGTAATTTTTATTTTCTGTTATTAGTTGTTTTCTATCTTTAGATGTGGGTAGTAAACACAAAATAGCTAAAAATAGATGTACTTGCTGCTCCAAAAGTTGAGGAACCACTAGTGTTCCATACCACCGAAGAATATTACTAGGATCATCTTCGACCCACTTGTGCTCATGTTGAAATCCCAACTAGCTTAGTTGAGGGAAAATCATTAAATGAGCATGCTCATTATGTGCGACACTAGATATATCAAAAGGGAAACTCTTGTGGCATCAAATTAATAGTTTGTGTTGCTATGCTTGGAATCTATGTGAAATTTATGATTTTAGTTGTTGTTCTAAAGAAACTAAAAAACGCCTTCCCTAGCAATGTTTGTTTAATGATAATGAAATACTATCTTCTTATGCCAAGAAGGCCTATTGTTATTTTGATGTTGAGAAAAATGAAGAATTTGTTGCTTTTAAGGGTGCCTATGATATTGCTTCTTTGATTGAACCGTATGATGCTATTCTTTACAAATCTAATATTTTTTCCATACTTGAATATTGATATGAAAAATATGCTTCTAATGCGTATGTTAAAGAATTTATTGAAAAAAATGACAGCTGCCTTGGAAGAAACTAATATTTTGCAAGAATCTATGGAAGAGGAAGTTGATGAAATTGTGAGCTCATTAGATGAAAAAGATGAGGATGAGAGCAAAGAACAAAAGGAAGAGGAGCATATTGATCACCCGTGCCCACCTTCTAATGAGAGTAACTCTTCAACTCATACATTGTTTAATTACCCTTCGCGCTTGCCGAAAGATTAATGCTATGATAATTGCCATGATCCCGTGGATTCATTTGAAATATCCCTTTTTTATGAACTTGATGCTTGTGGCCATGATGCCAATATGAATTATGCGTATGAATATGAAATTTCTATAGTTCCTTATTTAAGCATTAAATTTTTTCTATTTCACCCACACATTATAGTCCTATTATCTTTTTGAATTCTCCCAACTACATTTATCGGAGAAGTTTGCACTTATTAAGGATTATATTGATGGCTTGCATTTTGCTACTACACATGATGATTTGATGAATATAATATGCATTTGCTTGCTGCTCCTACTTGCAATTATTATGAGAGAGCAACCAAATCTCCAGCTCTCTATCTTTTCAATACGATAAAATTGCAAGAAACTACTTATGCTATGTATTGGCCTTTACTTGATGCGCATGAATTGTTCTTGTCTGACTCGCCAATGCATAGGAAGAGAGTTAGACTTCGTTGTCACATGAAATATATCACTTTGTGCACACTAATTAATTACAAATCATGTTTAACTAAAATTGGCTTTGATATACCTTGGGATCCGGGTGGATCCATTACTTGAGCACTGTATGCCTAGCTTAATGGCTTTAAAGAAAGCGCTACCAGGGAGACAACCTGGAAGTTTTAGAGAGTTATTTTTTTCTGCTGTGTGCTTTTATAAAGTTTAAAAACAAAAAGTATAGAGGGGAACCTAAAACTTCACAAAAGGAAGGGTGAAAGTGAGAGAGATGATGAGCATCGTTGAAGTGGGGGACGTCCTTGAACTTTAGTTTATGCCCATGGAAACTTCGTGAGTCTTGAATCACGGAAACTTTTCCAATAAAAATAATTATCCCATTGTACAAATCCATTGTATTATAACATTATTGTTCCAAGATGCCTTTAGGATGATTATATTGCTTGTTGGTATGTGCGGTGTAAAAACATAAACTTTGGCCCTAGTGCGTGAATTTTGTTTTTTTACTGGAACATCGAAAGTTTCTGAATGTTTTACACAATATTATTACAATTTTTTTTAATCATTTTCAGAATTTGTGGAGTTAAATAAGTATAGTCAAAGTTCATATTACTAAAGATTGTCATGTTTAAGATAGATAATGTTTTTGATGCATTGTTTTGCTTGTTTTGATGAAACTATTGATTTTATCGGTGGTGTAATCCATAGAAAAGTTATAATACAGCAGGGATAATGCAAATATAAAATATTAATGGGTTGCAACAGTACTTAAAGTATAAATTTTCTTTATTATACTAACGGATCTGACCGGTCTTCTGTTAAGTTTTGTGTGGATGAAGTGTTCGGACATCGAGGAGGTGGCAATATGAGGAGAAGGAGGAGAGGCAAGAGTTGAAGCTTAGGGATGCCCAAAGAACCCCAAGTAAATATCCAAGGAGACTCAAGTGTCTAAGCTTGGTGATGCCCCGGAAGGCATCCCATCTTTCTTCAACAAGTATCGATATGTTTTCGTTTTCGTTTCATCCATGTGATATGTGTAAATCTTGGAGCATCTTTTGTGTTTATTTTCCACTTTTATTTTATGCACCATGATGGTATGAGATAGTCCATAGCTTATTTATAGAATGCTCATTGCACTTCACTTATATCTTTTGAGTATGGCTTTATAGAATGCTTCATGTGCCTCACTTATATCATTTGAAGTTTGGATTGCCTATTTCTCTCCATATAGAAAACCGTTATATGTACAATGCTCTTTTGCTTCACTTATATTTATTAGAGCATGTCCAGGTATTTTGTAGAAAGAATTAAACTCTCATGCTTCACTTATATCTATTTACAGAGTCAACGTGAATTGGTCATTCACATGGTTAGTCATAAAATCCTACATAGAACTTATGGATCACTGAATATAATATGTTTGATTTCCTGCAATAGTTTTGCGATATAGAGATGATAATATGTGGGAGGTACTAGTGGATGATCATGTTTAGTAAGATATTGGTGTTAAGGTCTGTGATTCCCGAAGCATGCACGTATAGTCTCCCGTTATGCTAGGAAGTTAGAGCACAATTTATCCTTGATTGTCTATCTTTGTGTGAAGGTCATGGGCGCGCGATGGTTAACTCCTACCAACCTCCCCCCTAGGGGAATGTGTAGTAATACTTTGCTTCGAGGGCTAATAAACTTTTGCATTAAGTATGTGAGTTCTTTATGACTAATGTGAGTCCATGGATTATACACACTCTTACCTTTATGCAATTTACTAGCCTCTACAGTACCGCACATTGCCCTTTCTCACCTCAAGAGTCGGTGCAAACTTCGCGTGTGCATCTTCCTCAAAACAGCCACCAGACCTACCTATTATGGCATTTCTATAGCCATTCCGAGATATATTGCCATGCAACTTCCACCACTTCTGTTTTGATGTCTTGAGCATTCATTGTCATATTGCTTTACATGATCATAAGATAGCTAGCATGATGTTTCCATTGCTTGTCCATTTTTTGATCTCTTTGCTATGTTAGATCATTGCACATCATTCATACAGAGTCATATTTTGTTCTAGGTGTTGAGTTGTAACATTGAGTTATAAGTAAATAGAAGTGTGATGATCAACATTATTCATTATTAGAGCATGTCCCAGTGAGGAAAGGATGATGGAAACTATGATTCCCCCACAAGTCGGGATGATGTTCTGGACAAATAAAAAAGAAAAGAAAAAAGGAAAAGGAAAAAAGAGAAAAGAATAAAAAGAAAAAAATTATGAGACACAAAGATAGAAGGGGCATGCTAATTCCACACTTGTGCTTCAAAGTAGCACCATGTTTTTCATGTTGAGAGTCTCCTATTTTGTCTCTTTCATATACTAGTGGGAATTTTTCATTATAGAGTTAGATGCACACCCACTTAGTTTTGATATTGAGCATTCTTACACTTATAGCTCTTAGTGCATCCATTGCATGGCAATCCCTACTCATCACATTAATATCTATTGATGGGCATCTCCATAGCCCGTTGCTACGCTGAGTTGATGCGAGACTTTCTTCTCCACTTTTACCCCTTTGAAACCTACCACCGCATTCTATTCCACCCATAGTGCTATATCCATGGCTTGCGCTCATGTATTGCGCGAGAGTTGAAAATGTTAAAGCGCGTTAAAAAGTATGTACCAATTGCATGGCTGACGCCGGGGTAATACATGATTTATACTTTGTGTTAAGAAGATAGCATGACAAGGCTATATGCTTTTGTAGTGATAGCGTTCTTTAGCCTTGATATTTCAAAAGACATGATTATTTGTTGGGATGCCTGAGTATTAATGTCTTTATGTCAAAACTAGACTATTGCTTTAAATCACTTGCATCTTAATATTCATGTCATGATTAGATATATGATGAAGATTGTGTTAGATAGCATTCCACATCAAAAATTATCTTTTTTATCATTTACTTACTCGAGGACGAGCAGGAATTAAGCTTGGGGACATGGACACGTCTCCGTCGTATATATAATTTTTGATTGTTTCATGCCAATATTATACAACTTTCATATACTTTTGGCAACAATTTATATGATTTATTGGACTAATCTATTGATCCAGTGCCCAGTGTCAGTTCCAGTTTTTTGTGTTTTTTTCGCAGAAATTCCATGATAAACAAAGTCCAAACACGATAAAAAATTATGGAGATTCGTTTTGGAATATTTGTGAATTTTGAGAAGTGGAATCAACAAAAAAGGAGGCCCACAACCACCACCACCCACCAGGGCACGACTGAGGGCCCAAGCGTGGGGTGGTGGGTGGTGCTCACCTCGTATCTCGGTTGGATCTTTCTTTCGACTACGGGAAAGCTATTTTTGGATAAAAATCCCCTCAAAATTTTAGCCTGATCGGAGTTATGGATCTCTAGGAATATAAGAAACAGTTTTTGACCAGAAAACAGGAATGCAAAACAGAAGAGAATAGATAGGGAGATATACGAGGATATGTTAAGAAATATGTCAACTTGTGATCTTCTCTTAGTGACCACAGCTGAATTGGTCGTAAATCCATGGCCATTTCGCTAGGAAGGGCTCAAACCCTAAAATTGCCTTACACCAAATGGTCATAAATCAGACAACAATGGTCGACGACCTTATTTCTACCTGATTACGACCAATATAAATGGTCATGAGGTTGTGAAGGTGGATGCATTGGTACTTAAGGCACCTCCTTTTTATATGTATACAAAAAATGTACAATGTGTAGAACCAAATATAGACATCAAAACATATGTATGAAAAGATGTTTTTTCGTTCGGAATATATATATGAAAAGGTGTTAACCATGTATTTGAAAAATGTTGAACATATATAAACAATCCATGTGAGCTCACCATCCAATCTTTGTTTTTGGTAATATTTTCAGTCTGTGAAACAACTGTATTTTATATTGCTTTATAATTACTGAAAAATTACGAGGACATGACCCTCCCTAGATAACCTCCCTACACCAAATTTTAGCTCATTTAATTTATCCAATTTCCCTCAAAATGTTTCCTAATTTTATGTTTAGTGGAGAGCATTGTGAAGGAGATACCATTTTTATTTCTCCAAATGGTATGAAATTTTTACAGTGCCTTTCTATGCACAAATGACCATCCTCCACAACATTTCAGCTCAATACATTTATTCATTTGATCCCAGCTTCAACATTCATATTTCTGTCCAGTGTGGTACTTTGCAAAGCAAGTGACACCTAGGCTCCTCCATTTGAGCTGAAAACTTTTGGGCACTCTTTCCTATACAAATCATTGGCTCATGACAAAATTCACCTCCATTTTCCTAATAAATCATCCTGAACAAATTTCCAATGTTTCTGTTCAGCTAGAAGCTTTGTGAAGTAAGTACTAGCTAGGTATCTCCTAATAATCTGAATTTTTGCCACATATTCTATACGCTCAAATCATATCTGTCCACAAAATTTGATCCCCATCTAATAATCCATGTGAGCTCACCATCCAATCTTTGTTTCTGGTAATATTTTCAATTTGTGAAGAAACTATATTTATATTGCTTTATAATTGCTGAAAATTTACCAGGACATGATCCTTCCCATAGAACCTCCCTACACCCAATTTTATTCGATTTTAATGTAGCCATATTCCTTAATGTTTCCCCCAAATTTCTGTTTGGTGGAGAACATTGTGATGTCAGTATCGTTTTTAATTATTCTAATGGTATGAAATTTGTACAACTCCTTAATATGCCCAGATTATCATCCTCCTCCAACTTTCGGCTCAATCCAATCATCTATGTGGTCCCAGAATAAATTTCTATTTTCTATCCAGAGAAGAGCATTGTGAAGGAAGTACCACTTTGGCATGTACAAATGGTATAGAAAAATTACAGTGCCTTCCTATGCCCAAATTACTACCCTCCACCAAATTGGAGGTCAATCCATTTATTCATTTGAGCCCAGTTTGAACATTCATATTTCTGTCCAGTGTGGTATTTTGTAAAACAAGTGCCACTTAGGCTCGTCCATTTGAGCTAAAAATTTGCCAAGACAGTCTCCTTAGTAGATGATCATCCTCAGCTAAAACCCAGGCCTAATGGCCATGTTCATTTCCATCACCGCAAATCAAACACTTGGCGGCTAATTCATGTTTGAGCTTAGTTTAGTCTCCTCGTGAGATTCTTCTTCCTAGAACCTACCGGGGGAGTGCCCAACCAATCATACATGCTTAGGCCACCTAGAACGCGTGGCAATGCTAAGGTCATGAGGTGACCACAAGGCTGGCATGCTAGTTTGCGCGCTCTGAATTTGGGGCCATCGTCCACCATCGAAACCTCGATGTCTCGCCACCAAACCATGTATATATGATTAAAAATATACTTATTTCCATAGAAATTATTTTTGGACAAAATCATGAGCAAACTATAGGGCAGGTGCAGTTCAAATTTGACCCGGTTCCTACTAAATCAGGGGAAAATTGTCTTTTTCACGACAGGTGTCTCAAAGATTTTGACACCTAACCATTTAGTCAATTTTCATTAAATATGAACTAATATTTTATAAAAACGATTCGGTCCACTTTAGCAACAAATATATGATAGGTCCTTCACAAAAAAACTCATTTTGGGCACTCAAAAAATGGAAAATGAATTTCCGTCAAAAGAAAATGAAAACTTCCTTAGGCAACAGTGTTTGTCATTCTAATATGCACCCTTGTGCACAATGTGATATCATTCAAGCAAACTATGTCATGAATGTGGCCATAAGATTGATCGTTTGGCCTGAAAGCCACGAATCTTCACACATGATAGCTCATTTTTAGAACACTTTTTAAAAATAATTGTCGTATTACAATTTTATTATTTTTCCTGGTAACTTGGTCACATATAATGACATAATGTGAAGGATTTTCAATTTTTTGATTTTTTTGAGTTTTCCATGCCCATTTCAAAATGCGGTGAAAACGGTGGGCATGCTCGTTCCTAGCTAGTGTTTGAATATTGGAATTTTCTATTTTTATATGATTAAATAGGTACTTTTTTACCTAGAAATGATTTTTGCAGAAAAATAAAAAGCAATCTATTAGGCAGTTGTAGTTCAAATTTGACCCACCTCCTACTAAATCGGCGAAAATTTATCTTTTCATGAGAGGTGGATCAAAGATTTTGACACACAACCATTTAGTCAATTGTACATTAAATATGAGCTAGTATTTCAAAAAATTAATTCGGTCCAATTTTGCAACAAATATATGGTAGGTCCTTCACAAAAAACTCATTTTGGACACTCAACAAATATATTTGACATACTTCCATCTGAATAGGCGAAAATTTGGCTTTTGGTGAGATGTTAAGCATATTATGTGCTTTTGGTGAAAATAAAATAAAACAAAATATTCAATACATTATTAAAAAAACAGTTTTCGCACTCAAAAGATAGAAAATGACTTTGTGAAAGAAAATGAAAACAAATGTTTTTTAAGTCTAGCTTTTATGAGATGTTAAGCATAGTATTTGAAGTATAGTTCGAAATAGTAGTTGATTGAGAAGAAAGAAAAATAATATTATAAAGGTAAAAAGTGAGGTAAAGTCGGATTCACAGTTTGGCGCTGAGAGTTTTCGATTTGGATCTGGATCGAGCCCGCGATTACTTTCGCGCCTAGAGTTTTGGGTCAGCCCGCGAACATTTGACCCATCCCGCAAACGTGAAATCCCAACTACCCTACCCGTCGTGAGCTCCTCTCTCGCTCGCCTCTCCTCTCCCCCGCACCAGTCCTCACCGCCGCCACCTGTGAGGGGCTAGGGTTTGAATTCGGCCATCGTCATGAATCTCGAGCTACAAGGAGGAGGATTACATGCTTACATAGGAGTTCACACGACACACGCCTTAACTGGCCGTTCTGCCATTTTCCAGCCAAGCTATCCTGGTTACAGGTATAAGTATCTCCTCAGGCCCAGCTAGCCGAGCGGGTACGCGAGGCTGCCTCTTGGGACGGCCCTCTGTTCGCACTTCGCCTTGGCGTTCTTCTTGGTCGCTGATAATCCCTCCCTTGTTAAACCCGGCTTGACCCCAAGCCGGCGCCCTGGGAATTTTTTACTGCAGCGTGACCTTATCTTCCCATGTGGCCATATTCAGCGGAGACGAACTCCACTTGACCAAGACTTGGATGACGGAGGCAGAGCCACGACGGACCACCCTTTGCTGCAACACTTGTTCTGGCACCTGAAATTGATCATCAGGAGAAGGAAGTTGTGAGAGCACCTGGTCATGGGGAGTGACTACTTTCTTGAGCAGAAACACATGGAAGACAGGATGCACTTTGCTCATAGGAGGAAGGTGCAGACGATAAGCCACTTCGCCTATGCGTTCCAGAATCTCAAATGGGCCATAGAATTTGGACGCCAATTTGTGATTCGCTCGCGGTGCCATAGATGACTGAAGGTATGGTTGAAGCTTGAGGAATACCTTGTCTCCAATGGCAAACGAGCGGTCAGAGCGATGCTTATCAGCTTGATGTTTCATACGTTGCTGGGCACACAGCAAATGTTGTTTGACTGAATCCATAACCACCAGGCGATCATTGAGCCATTGTTGCAAATCATCAGACTGAATAGTATCTTCAGGAGATAACTCAAAGTGGCGCGGCTCATGCCCATAAATGATTTGAAATGGAGTTTTCCCGGTAGCCGAATGCCAATTCGTGTTATACTAGAACTCGCAAACCGGAATGCACTTAGCCCAGCGTGACGGGTGCCCACTGACAAAACATCTCAAGAAACATTCCACTTGTTGATTAACTCGCTCCGTCTGGCCATCTGATTGTGGATGTCGAGCAGAGCTCATGCGAAGCTGGACACCTGACTTCTGAAATAGTTCACTCCAAAACTTGCTTGTAAAAATTCGATCACGATCTGAAACTATAAAGCGAGGCATACCATGCAGTTTGTAGATAGAGTCCAGAAAGGCCTCAGCAACAATTTCAGCAGAGAATGGGTTATGCAAGGGAATAAAGTGCCCGTACTTGGATAGTTTGTAGATGACCACCAGTAAACAGTTGTAACGACCTGATGGAGGCAACCCTTCAACAAAGTCCATGGTGACCATTTCCCAAGGTAATGAAGGAATCGGAAGAGGCTGAAGCAGACCAGGAGAAGGAATCCTTTCAGGTTTGGCCTGTTGGCATACTAGACAGTTTTGGACATAGGTTTTAATGAAACTTTTCATCCCTTTCCATCTGAACAGTTGTCCGATGCGTCTATAGGTGACTGGAAAACCAGAATGCCCTCCCAAGGGACTGTCATGAAAGGCAGTACAGATCTTATTATGCAATGTTGAGTCACAACCTAGCCAAACACACTTGCCCTGTTTGATAATTACAGCTCTGAGAGTAAACCTGTTGTGAGAAGTGGGAGATGTTGACAGCTGTTGCAGCAAGTCCAAAGCTACTAGATCTTGTTCATAACTTTTTAGTACTTCTGTTAACCAAGTAGGTTGAGCAGATGAAATGTGGTGCAGTTCTGGTAAGGTATCACCTGTAGTTGCAAGTCGTCTGGAAAGTGAGTCGGCAGCACTATTTTGACTCCCTTTTTATATTCAATGGAATATTGTAGCCCAAGCAGTTTGGTGAGTGCTTTTTGCTGCCATCTGGTGTGTAAACGCTGTTCTGACAGGCAGGCTAAACTTCATTGATCAGTTCTGATGATGAATTCAGACAATTGTAAATATTGGCGCCAGTGTTCCACTGCGAGAAGGATAGCCAAATATTCTTTTTCATATACTGAGAGCGTTTTGTTTCTGGGCCCAAGAGCTTTACTCACATAAGCAATTGGGTGCCCTTCTTGCATAAGCACTGCCCCAATCCCTACATCACAGGCATCTTTTTCGACAATAAATTTCTTGGAGAAATCAGGTAAGGCCAGTACTGGAGCTGATGTCAAGGCTTGTTTCAGAAGCAGAAAAGCTTGTTGTTCATTGTGTGTCCAATGAAATGGTACCCCCTTCTTCAGCAGATTAGTGAGTGGTTTGCTCAGCATACCATAGTGGGCTATGAACTTTCTGTAATAACCAGCAATGCCCAAAAATCCCCTAAGTTCCTTAGCAGACACAGGCTCTGGCCAGCTCTGGATAGTAGAGATTTTGGAAGGGTCAGTAGCTACCCCTTGGCCACTGATCACATGCCCCCAAATAACCAATTTGAGTTTGTGCAAAAGCACACTTTGATAGTTTCACTTGCCATTGATGTTGTAAAAGCAGCTTCAACACTTCTTCCAAATGTTGCAAGTGTAGTGCATAAGACACACTGAACACTAGAATATCGTCAAAGAAGAGCAAAACAAACTTCCTGACACAGGGTGACAAGGTGTCATGCATGGCAAAGTTGAATGTATTTGGTCCCCCAGTAAGGCCAACAGATAACACCAGAAATTTAGAATGTCCCATATGAGTTTGAAACGTTGTTTTGTGTTCTTCTCCTGGGGCCAACCGGATCTGGTGGTAACCTGCTCGAAGGTCCAACTTGGAAAACCAACATGCTCCAGCCAATTCATCCAATAGCTCATCAATAACACGGATTGGATATTTGCTCTTAATTGTGATAGCATTCAACTTCCTATAATCATATACATGTCTCCATGTTTGATCCTTCTTCTGCACCAATATCATGGGAGAAGAAAATGCACTGGTGCTAGGCCTAATAATTCCAGCATCTAACATTTCTTTCACTTGCTTTTCCATCTCATCCTTCAAGGCTGGAGGCAGTCTATAGGGCCTACTGGACACAGGTTGAGCTCCAGGGACTAAAGGAATTTTATGATCATATTTTCTCCTTGGAGGCAGACCAGAGGGAGCTTCAAACACAGGAGCAAATTTGGTCAAGAGTGCTTGTATTTCAGAGGATAGTTCAGACACTGTTGTATTTTCAGTTACCAACAGGGTTGACAGTTCCACCAAAGCATAGACTTGAGGAACAACATCTTGACCGAGCAGAGTAACCTTTTGTCCTGAGAGTTGGAAGGACAACCAATGAGCAGCCCAGTCTACTTGCATTGGACTATGAGCAGCCAGCCAATCTAAGACCAGAATGCCATGGTAAGATCCCAAAGGAAAAACTCTGAAATTACTGACAAACTCATTACCAGCACAAGACCACTTGCCATTCAGTAACTGTTGAGAGCAGGGGACCATGCTGCCATTAGCCACTTTAACCATATAAACTGGCAAGGAAGAGATGCCTTGAATAGTAGCTGCTACTGTGTAGTCGAGGAATGAATGTGTACTGCCTGAATCAACAAGGAAAATTAAAGGTTGCCCTTGCAAATACACGTTCAACTTCATAGTTGACACTACTGGGTCTGAATTATCCCCCAAAGCAGCTGCAGAAAGACATATAGCATTGACCTCACTAACTGTTGTTTCTTCAGAGTCACTAAGATCAGAAGGCATGCTCTGAACATAATCCAACATCTCTTGTACCACATGTAGCTGGATCTCCTGTTTGCAACAATGATCACGGGCCCATCGTTCTCCGCATATGAAGCACAAACCCTTGGATTTTCTGTAAGTACGAAGAGCAGCCCATCTATCTTCAGTTGGGACAGTACGAGCTTGGTCCGTGGTCTTCTTGTCCTCTAGTACCTTGCTCACTGAAGATCGGGAGCTAGAATAATTCTGGCGTTTGCTTCCATGGTTCGTACTGCTCGAGTACGCTGTGGGTTCACCCAACTCTTCTGACAGCAAGGCCAGTGCATAAGCCGAATCCAGATCTTCAGGTTGCTGAATTCCAACCAACAAACGAACTGATGGAGTCAGCCCTTCCATGAATCTGGTGACGTAATGTATAGTATTTGGATTTGTCTCATAAGCATTCAGCTGATCATATAACTCGGAGAATCACTCAACATATTCCTCAACTGAACTAGTCTGTCTAATGTTGAACATCTGGCGCAACAGGTTCTGGTGCTTGTTTCTGCCAAACCTATTGCAGAAGATTGCAGAATTTAGTCCAATTTACATGAGGAGCTCGACGCTGGACAGATTCCAACCAGCGTGCAGCTGTGCCTTCGAACTGAGCGGAGGCAAATGATACCCACTGACTCTGAGGAGTGTTCCATAGTCTGAAATAGTCTTCACAGCGTGATTGCCAGAGTTTGGGATTTGATCCATCAAAACGTGGTAACTCAATTCGAGGGCCAAACCCCACAACATCAGACTGGAGTGGACGGAAAATTTCCGGGGCCTGAATGATCTGTCTCGAGGAGTTGGTTTCTAACACCATACCTCGTGCTGGAGGGGGCACATACTTAGGGATTGCTCCTCGGTGATCTGATTCGCCTTGGAAGTTCTCAAATCCTCCTGTTCCATTGCTCGGAGGCGCGGCCTTGGTCGACGCCGTCGGTCCTCGCGGAGATGAAGGTGCGGTGGGGCACGCCGTGGTGCTTCGGTCCACCCCAATCTCACCGCGGAGTTCATCGAGGTCGACGCCGATGGCGAGCTTGACGTCGTCGATGCGGCCCGAGAGCTCGTCCAGCTTGCTGTCAAGCTTGGCGAGGGCCGTGGTCATCTCCTCGCTGCGCTCTGCCGAGCTCCTGGTGAAGGCGGCGTCGAAATCTGCCCGGAGGAGTTCGTAGATCGCCTTGGTTTCCGGTGAAATTTTTTCCATGGCCTCGCCACGGTGGCGGTCGGCGAAACGAGTGTGACGGTGGTGGACTGAAAGATCCAGAACTATGAACGGCTCTGATGCCAGATTGTGAGGGGCTAGGGTTTGAATTCGGCCATCGCCATGAATCTCGAGCTACAAGGAGGAGGATTACAGGCTTACACAGGAGTTCACACGACACACGCCTTAACTGACCGTTCTGCCATTTTCCAGCCAAGCTATCCTGGTTACGGGTATAAGCTCCTTGGTTCAGGCCTACTCAGGCCCAGCTAGCGGAGCGGGTACGCGAGGCTGCCTCTTGGGACGGTCCTCTGTTCGCACTTCGCCTTGGCGTTCTTCTTGGTCGCTGACACCACCACCTATGACGCCCGATCCCGCTCGATTCCGGCGTCCTCCGGCGGCACTCACCACACCACCGTGACCCCCTCCCTTTACTGCTTCCTCTCATCGGGCCAGATCCGGAGCGCGTGTCCTCCAGCGGGCAAGCGCGACCCTGCCAAAGGTCTAGGGTTTGGGCCAACACGTCGGTGGCGTGACTCTGGCATTTCTCCGGTAACTCCGGTGAGTCCCTACACTCCTCGTCACATCCCTCCCTCTCTTCCTCACCTCGTCTTGTCTCCCTCACAGACCTAGCACGTCGTTGCCGCTCGAGCAACAGGAAGGATACTGCGGCGGGACGGTGCTTGGAGGAGAGGATTATGGCGCGGGAGGAGAGGGTGTGGCGTCGTGGAAGGGTGGGCTGCAGGGGCGCGGTCGTCCCCACCCAAAATCACGATGCGGCGGCTAGATGGAGGTCGAGATGGAGCAGATTCGCACCGTTGTCAAGGTCCTCGCTTTTGGTCGGCTTCACCCACGCCATGGACTGCTTCTTCTCGAGTAAGTATCCATTCCCCTCCGTTAGCTTCCTTATGATACGATTTCCTTCCTGACGCCGGTAGGCAGGTCCGGTGCACGGCTGTGGGCATGTGTTGCTTCCCATCTGTTGGCATCCAAAACGTACGTCTGCTGCTGGGTACATGTTTGGCCTGCAGAAGCTCAATCTGACGCCATGGTTCCGGCATAGGTCGACCCTCTCCTCTGTTCTCTGTCTCTCTGTGCCCACTACCATCGAGCCTTCAGTCAACAGGTCTTTGCAATACATCAGTATTCTTCTACGACAAGAAGAAGAAGAAGAAGAGTCTAGTGTTTTGGGATGCCAACACTTCTTCAGAGTTAGATTTAGTTTATTTAACCCTGCATCAAGTGATTTGGTTTGTCAGTTTAATCGTAAGCCCTCAGCCATCTACTGTAATTCTGAAATCTTTCTATACTGAATTCTGCAATCTGGTGCATTAATTAGACCATCCTTGATAGTGAGCATTGAGAATGAGATAAACCGTTTCATAGTGACTGTCATATTGGTCACACGGATAGTTCATTGACCACACAAGCAAAATTGTTCGGTTATCCTTCTGGTGCTTGCACTTGTTTCACTTGTTTTGCTATTTGGTATCCCTGATGCTATGTTAATCTTGTCTGTTTGGTCCTGCTACGTATGGTGATTGGTGACTTATAGCAATGGCTTGATGCAGTGATTCCATATTATGTAATATGGAAGAATCCGTGAATGTAGACACCTGCATTTTGATGTATTCTGCAACTGGGCTAACTTTACCGTGTGCTCCTTAGGCTAATTGTGTTGTTTCGTTTTGAAATTTCTCACCTTGCTATGCTTCCATGGTTTTAGGTTTCCTTGTGCTTAATTACAGGTCATGGCGGCGGCTAAGAAGCGCGTGGCGCAGCCGCCCAAGAAGGCTAGGAACGTGACCGTCGGCGACAAGGAGCCTGGGTTCAAGTATCTTTGCTGGGTATCAATGGCGTTCTGTCTCTCTCTCTCTCTCTCTCTCTCTCTCTCTGTATGTAGTTCCAGTAGTTCTATGGTACTTTTCTCTGCTAATTTCTAAGTCCTTATGGCCATATGCAAGACTGTGACTTCTTTTGGCTGATGCACCTATAGTAATCTTTAACCTGTACTAACTGAAGATGAACAAAGAACAAAATAAGAAATATGGCCATTGAATTGTCATGATAGATGAAAATGATGATCAGTTAGTTAGTTGTTCCTCCAATAGCATTGCATGTAAATGAATCTTAATATAGCTCAGCACAACTCGCTCCTCCTCCCTGTTTCTTCTTTGATTGTGTCAAACTTGAGGCTGTAGCTACTATTCAGATACTTAACTTAGACTTTTGTGGTCGGCATCCTGCCCGGCAATGATGGAAACAGAGGCTGTATAGCTCTATGATATTGTTGTAACGATGCCTGTTAGCTACATATGACGTATGATTCCTTTCATTTTGAGTTATAACTGTGATGTCATTTCGTTATGCGAAAACTGCTCTGCCTTGCATATAAGAGGTCCATAGTTGTCATGTTTGTTACTACAAACCCGAAAGCTATAAACACAATATGTTCTTCTCGCATGAAAGTGTAGTCTCTCTTTTGATTTATTTTAATTTCCATTTCTGACAGAAGCTATATATTAATGTATTATGTTATTATTTGTGTGCGTGATGGTTTGAGCCTGTTTTCCCCCCTTTCCTCCGTGATTGATCTATATGTTTATATTTTGAGCAGTTGGGTACAACTGCAGTTGCAAAATCATCCAGCCAAATTTTGGGAGGATGGCATAAAGCTTTTGAAATCATGGTAAGCTTCACAAGCTTGTAAGGTGTTTTCTGTTTTCAAGCGACTTTACATCTAGTTACTGTTTCTCAACAGAATTTCTAGACTGTATAGCTCTTTATTGTTCTCTCCACTTATTTGTACAGCCAAGGATGCTTACTTAATTGTATAGCTCTTTATTGTTCTTTTCCAGGTATTTTTTTTGTGCTCCATCCCGAAGTCTATTGTGCACTGCCAAGTCCATGAGGCAAAGCGCTCACTGCTCGACCATTTCTTTGCTTGACCATTTCTTTACTGAACTGGGAGCAACAGAGGCAAGATATTTCAAACAAGCTGAAGTCATTTTGATTATTGATTTCTAGCATACACATGCAACCTGGTTGGTGATGTGAAGCGACCCGACCTGAAAGGTCGAATCTCCGGTGTTTTCGTACCATCCCAAGATCATGCTGGTACACACACGATACATCAATGTATATATCAAAGGGAAATCACACAACATTATATTAATCGAAATCTCATATCGAGTCCTTTATTACAATAAAAATTACAATAAAGTGGCTGAAAGCCAACTCATGAGAATGTCTAAATCTTGCGGAAGCGTCGAAGGTAGATGAGTTCATCTGACTCCAAGGGCATCTCATCGAGCGTAGAACGTGTCCTCACTCCTGGTCGGAAAAGTACTCTGCAACATGATACGTTGCAGTCGTGTAGTTCAGCATATGGAATATGCCGGCAAGGTCACAAAAGAGGGGTGAAAAGATAGTCGTCTAGTCTACATGCTTATATGGCAGGTGGGGTGGTAAGTTTTTGCGTAAAGCCAATTTTTCCTACATCAAGAGAGGACTAAGCAAAATATTACTAAGTTGGTTGATTAATGAGATGGTTGCACCAACCAATTCTCATACTTAATTGTTAAATACCCACATCATCATATTAATTGTGTTGAGAGTTCCGAATGTTTCAATTCCTTTGGCTCAAGTCGTTCATGACCGTGGACACGGCTAATCGATTAGGTTTGAGTACTCTGCAGAGTTTTGCACACGTCCCCCACAAGATTTGGTCGTCTTCGTTTGATTTCTCGCACTTCAGGGTGTTTGAGAAACGGATGACCAAAACATGGTCTTCCAAAGGGTTTCCCTGCGACTCTGTCGGTGCCCATCCTTTCCTACCATTCTTCTACATCTCGTAGTACCGCCTGTCCAGGGTCACCACGATATCCAACCAAGCCAGAGCTCATAATGACTTGTGGCTGTGCAGGTAAGCCTTGGGTCTTGAAGCACCCATCCATCTCTTTGTGCCTGGGTGGACCTTTCCGCGTGAATACTGGCCATCTCCAGCATCACCTAGGCAAATTCACTGGTTTCTCCAGGGTGCCGTTCAACCATCATCCACCTAGAGGTATGTTGAAAACTCGGAGTCTTGAAATCTTGATCATTATGTAGGTCTTGAAATTATTAACTCTCTCAACTCTCATGAATCACACAACCAACCCCGTCTACTAATAGCATAGCAAAAGTAAAACAACGTTTCCCGGGGCCAATGTGTCAAAGAGTTTGAGGGGGGTACCTACCACATGATACTACTACAATGTAACCAAGTTTCCAACTAACCTATCTTGCATGCAATTGGGGAAGATGGTAGAACTAATGCATATAAAACATGGGTAAACATGATCAAAGTGACTTGCCTGATTGATGATCTTCGTACTCGTGGGACTCTAAGTAACAAGCTTCGCACTCCGGATAATCTAACGAAGCAAACAAGCACTCAATAAGCATACAACAAAATATGGTAACTCACAACCATCAACCAAGAACTAGTAAACAATCAAGACAAAACAATGCACAAAAAATCACAAGCAAGAAAACACACAAAGTTTTGTTTTCTAAAAGATGATTGATAAAACACTACTAACATAATAAAACTATTGGTATTAACCAAAACAATAGTTGACAGCAAGAAAACAATAAAATATTTTATTAATAAACAGAATAAAACCACATTAAGTTTGTTGGGAAAACTTTTAGTAAAGTATTTGAAAGTTTTGATAAACACTATATGAAACAACTATAGTTTTACTATCAAAAGAGCAAAACAAAACTTATTACTTATTAGCAAAACATGTTCTTAACAGAAAAGAATTTTACAAATAAACTTGTCTTAGAAAACAGAATTAGATTATATAAAACTTTGTTTGAAAGCAAAACTATTACTAACTAGTTGTTTAAATCAAAATAAACCTATTTAAAAAGAAGTTGTGATTCCTATATTAACAAAGAAAATAAACTAATCAATTTTATATTTTTATTACCAATAAGTAGAGCAATAAATGTTTAATCAACAGAACCTACTAAACAAATAAAACTAAATCTAAGTTAAACTAACTAAAACTAAGTAAATAAAACTATACTATAATACTAGGCAGATTCTGTTTATAGCTAGAACACTAATCAAAATCATCCTAAAAATCCTCAAACTAAACATGGTGATAGTCCTAACCAATATCAAACAGTAGCAAAAAGATTCATATAAAAATCTATTTTCAAACTCTAGTTATTCAGATTTGAAGATTTTGAGCAAAATTGATTCAATTCAAATTTTATAGTTCAAATTTGAAATTTAAAAGTACAGTGTGAAACTACATGAAAAATGTGAGCTATTGCAAAAAGAATCAACTCAAAACATTTAATATATTAAAAGTTATAAGCAAAACAAAATTTGGATTCACTCTGTTAACTAAAACAAAAACATAAAAGAGTGAAATCTACCGGACGGCCAGGGGGCTACGTGGCACTGTCCTATTGGCTAAGGGGGTGTGCGCGCGAGTGTTTGTGGGCGGGCGACCGGTCAGTAGGGGATACCGGTTCGGAATTATTTCCGATCTAATCTCAGGCGTTGATTATAGATCCGACGGTCCAGGGAGCTTACGGAGGAAAGGTCGCCGACGTTGGAAGTCTCCGGTGGATCCGAAAGCGGCGAAGACGACGGCGAGGAGCTCCGGTGGTCGAGGGAGGTAGCGAAGGGGTTCAGACGACAGCGGGCGAGGTCCGGCGTCGAACGGAGGGGTCGGAGAGGCGAGGGGACGTCCGAGGCGACGTGCACGTGGGGAGGGAGCTTCGGTGGTCGGAGTTACTCCGGCGAGGAATTGCAGCAACGATTCGGCGAGGGACAGAGCGGGCTCAGGGAAAAATGGATGCGGGGAGTGGCCGGCTTATATAGGGGCGCTGGGGAGTGCGGGGGAGTAATGGGAGGCGAGATCCGCGGGGAAGAAGAAACTGCCGGCGAGGTCCGACGTCGCGTGCGGGAGGAAGAAGGCGTCCGCGCGGAGCAACGGTCGGTCGACGTGGGGCCCGGTGTCAGTGAGAGAGGAGGCGTCCGTTGCGCGTCGGTCGGCCGACCGGTAACGGTCTCGGCTTTTAAAGCCGTTGGGCCGACCCGTTTAATACAGGAAACCGTTACCATTTCTTTTAATGATTTTCCAGCGACATTCAAAAGCTTTTAAAACATTCAAACCTTTTATAAATATAGGGGTATTATATATCAAAATTAACAGAATAATAAATTCTATTTAATGAACATTTTTATTCTGTCATTTGAACACTTTGAAAAAAATAATATTTTCAGAAATTTCCTAATTGTTTTTAAATCCTTTTTGCAAATATTTTCAAAATAACTCCTGGTTATTTTTGTTCAAATAGATCACCAAGATGACCCTGGTGTGGAGTGTCATGTTACTCCCCTCTTATTTTGAACATTTTACCAAAATTTCAAATAGGTGAAAGCAACACATTGAAAGTAGAAAGGGGTTTCAGAAATTCGGAGAAGGCATTTCAACTAACACATACATTCAAACAATGGTGATGATAGATGCATAGCTATAAATCATAACATTCCAAAATGGAATTTTGGGATGTTACATGATGTTACTGTAGATATGATGTAGGTTCAATGCTTACTATTTTTTGATCTGATGCATGTTACCTTTGTTTCTGTCTATGCCTTCCCTAGTGTTTTGCCAACTAACTTGTCTATTGGGCGTTTCGAAATATGAAGATTCATGTAAGCACTGTTGCTGGCAATCTGGCATATAGTATGAGTCTTATCCCTTGTTCTGTCACTAGTATACACTACAATTTTAGATAAAAAGGGGCATATCATTTGCTCTATAAAAATGGATTGTTTATTAATTTATTTGGACTTGCACACATTAGGTAAGAAAGGATCGCCAATCTGGTTGTCCAAATGATAGTAAAACCTAGGCTCTTGCATGGTTCTTGGATTTATTGTTCTATTTTATTGTTAGCATATATTACCCATATTGAGACTGAACATATGGCTTTTCTTCTCATCTACGGGAGAGTTATAGGCTGACTTTTTTAAGAAGATGGAAGTCCCACTCAATGACTTGCTTTATATGTTTGTTGTAATGCCAAATTTTCTGGGAATTTGGATATTTTGTTGGTCTTGCTGAGAATTTGGTGTATATTTGCTTGCTGAACTTATTATTGAAATGCTAGGATTTATGTACAAATCCTTGGAATATTATTCGATGTTTACTTGAAATGTATTCTTGGATTGAAAGTGGACAAAAAGAGAATATATTGGCATTGAATTTGGTTTGATTCTATATTTGTGTTGTCAATTGTATTTGAAATAAAGAGGCCTGGCCCACATGAAAAACTGACCCAAAAAGAATTGGAATACAAAAAGACCAAGGTCCAAAAAATAAATGGAACGTAAAAATCTCGAGGCCCAAAATTGAAATGGACTACAAAAAGCTCTAAGTAGCCAACTAGAGTTGCAAGCAAAAAAATTAGATGGGCTAAATTATTGGGCTTGGCCCATATAGATGGCTGAACTAGATCGGGTTGATTCTAATCAACGCCCTTCTCATTTGGTCATAATTTTACCACGTCAGCTTGACACGTTGGATCCGACATGGTGTGGGTAGATTGCGAGTGACCAAAACAATTGGTCGTAGAACCAACGACCTTTCATTTTGGTCGTTAAGTTTCATTAAAGACGACCAGCTTTTGACTAACTGTTTTTTGTGACAAAAGGTCGCAAATGAAAAACAATGACCATTCGGTGACCAATATTGATGGTCGCAAGATATCATATTTCTTGTAGTAATCTAGGAGAGGCTCCTGCCCCTCCGCCATCATGGCGGACATGGACCAGAGGGAGAACTCTCCTTCCAACTAGGATGGAGGCCATGGAAGAAGATGGAGGGGCTCTCTCTCCCCCTCTCTTGCGGTGGCATCGGAACGCCGCCGACGCAATTATCGTGACGGCGATCTACATCAACAATCTAGCCGCCGTCAACTCCAACTCTCCCCCCTCTATGCAGCGGTGTAACACCTCTCTTCCCCACTATAATCTCTACTTAAACATGGTGCTCGACTCCATATGTTATTTCCCAATGATATTTGGCTATCCTATGATGTTTGAGTAGATCTCTTTTGTCCTATGGGTGAATTGTGGTATGATGTTATGTATGTGAGTTGTATGTTGATATGGTGCTGTCCTATAGTGCCCTCCATGTCGCCCAAACATGTGCGATCCCCACTGTAGGGTGTTGCAATATGTTCATGATTTGCCTATGGTGGTTTGTGTGAGTGACAAAAGTACAAACCCAAGTATGTGGGTTGTTGCGTATGGGAGTAAAGGGGACTTATACTTAATGCTATGGTTGGGTTTTACCTTAATGAACTTTTGTAGTTGTGTATGCTTGCTAGAGTTCCAAACATACGTGCATATGATCCAAGTACGGAAAGTGAGTTAGCGTATGCCCCTCCCTCATTGCATATAACAAGTATCTATCATATTATATTCAATTGACTAGGGACAATCTTTCTCTTGCGTTACACAACAAGCTTGCTACAAAACTTTTTTACTTTATCGGTCTTTTATTAAAACAACACCTAACTTTTATTTCCACGTCCTTTATTTTCTTGCAAAGTACTTCTAGTTTTATTCTTGCAAAGTAGTTTCATACTTGTTCTAGGTAAAGCAAACGTTAAGTGTGTGTAGAGTTGTATCGGTGGTCGATAGAACTTGATGGGATATTTTTTCTACCTTTAGCTCCTCGTTGGGTTTGACACTCTTATTTATCGAAAAAGGCTACAAATGATCCCCTACACTTGTGGGTTATCAATATAGTCTGGCGCTGGAGCTAGGCAACACGAGTACACCGCCACACGGGAAAAACTTTGAACCCGAGGTGTGGCATAAAAATAACAAGGCATTAATAAAGCCCGAGAACTTAAAAGGTCTCCTTTGATGCTCGACATGTGAATTCCTTGGATACCCTACGTGTGAACTCTTGGGAACCTCAGTGATCCTCAATCTCGGTGTCGGCATTCTGGGATCGGGGGTACCCAGACCTGCGTGCCTGCGGCCCAATGCGTGGCCAACCACGACGGCCTGGTAAGGCTCAACAACAAGCCTCTCAAGTTAAGTCCCTCGCAAGAGACCCTATCTCGCGAGGAGGATAACGCCAAGACCTCCGAAGGAGTGGCATCCCCCCGAGCTGCCTCCTAAGGAGCGGAGATTCCTATGCATGTACCCAGCCTCGTGAGGCCGGGGTGACGTGGGTTCTGACGGTAGAGCCAGACGGGCGCCGACAGGCACTGAGGGAGGACAGTTTCTTCTTTCGTGCTAAGGATACAAGGACACACGCGGCTTTCCAAGGAATCCCCCAAAGGTTTCCTTCCCAGTGCAGCAAGACCAAGACCACGAGCTCGGCATGACGGATGTCATCGCCGAACCCACCGCTGTGTTACATCCGGAAGCTTTGTAGGCGAAGACCACCTTTAGTCAGGATAGCATGTACCTCTTGTCCCATTTCAAATTTGGCCGTTGTTGATCCCTTCCTTCTTGTGCGATAAGGGAAGAGGACCGTGGCCCCTATAAATAGGGACTAGCTACCATCGTAGAAGGCAGGTTGGACACACCAGTTCATCAGTGCCAAGAGCCCTCGTGAGGCCACCCAGCCACTTTACTAGTTCATCCTTAGCCTCCCTGTGTGTCCAATCCACCACAAAGCAGGAGTAGGATTTTACACCGCGAGGTGGCCCGAACCTGGGTAAATCTCCGAGTCCATCTTCTTCCCGCTCGCACTTACTCGATGCAGCTAGGCTGTAGGGTGACACGCTTGGGACTTCGAGCCGGTTGAGATCTTTGCACATGCCCGAGTGTTTGAACCTTGTTGGGTTTTGTGGAGCCCCGATTTCGATATTTGGCACGCCAGGTAGGGGCGTGTCAAAATCTTTCTCCGGTTCAGCCTCGTCTCCACTCTGTCGCTCCCATCACAGACGCCCTCCGAGTTCGTGCTGAGCGCCGGGCCGCTTGCGTCGCCCATACGGTGCCCGTGGGCTGCGGAGCCCCATGCCGCTCCATCTCTCCGGTAGTTAACGCTGCTACCGACCCAGCTGCTCAAGAGCAGGAAGACTCGTTGCTGCCATCCTCCGTACAGCACGATGGCTACACCGCCACTCCGTCCCCTATTCCTTCCATGGCATCCTCCTCTCACTCCCGCTGTGGAACGGCGACTGGACTGACTCCGCTGCTCATGGCATGCGAGCTATTGCGTTACCACCCCAGCAACGAACGCTACAAAGACTGGCTTGGCCACATCGCCTAGCTCGTCGATGCCGCTGACGAGGCCCCGGCGCCCTCCCACTTGCTTTGTCCCTAGCCCTTCTAGGCGGGCGACATGTGTTGGGGAACATTGCATGGGAAACAAAAAATTTCCTACACACACGCAAGATCTATCCATGGTGATGAGCATCTACGAGAGGGAGAGTGGATCTACATACCCTTGTAGATCGCTAAGCGGGAAGCGTTAAGAAACGCGGTTGGTGTAGTCGAACGTCTTCGCGATTCAAATCATCGAGCATCCCGCGGTCTCATCATGATCCGTCCCGTGATCCAATCACGATCCGTCCCGCGAACTCGTCACGATCCGTCCCGTGATCTCATCATGATCCGTCTCGCGATCTTGATCACGGTCCTTCCGATCTAGCGCCGAACGAACGACACCTCCGCATTCAGCACACATACAACTCGATGACGATCTCCGCCTTCTTGATCCAAAAAGAGGGAGCGGAGAGATAGATGAGTTCTCCGGCAGTGCAACGACATTGCGGCGATGGTGGTGGAGCTATTCCAGCAGGGCTTCGCCTAAGCACCGCTGAAAATTGATCTAGAGGAGAAACTGCGATCTAGAGGAGAGGTAGCACGTGGCTATTAGGGTAAGCTTTTTCCTCTAAATCCTCTAGTATATATAGGAGGGATGGAGGGGAGGAGGCAGCCTCAAACCCTCAAGGTTTGGTCGAAATTGGAGGTGCAGGAGTCCTACTCCAATCCTATTAGGAGTAGGATTCCTCCTTTCCACTTGAAACTCTTTCCACCTCTCCACCTTTGGATTTTTTCCTTCTCAAACCACTCCAGCCGCATGGGCCCTTAGAGGAGGCTTAGGCAAGCCCACCAGGGGCTGGTTTATCTCCTCCCACAGCCCATGTAGCCTCTTGGGTCAAAATACCTCTCCCGATGGTCCCCTGGTACACTACCGGCACTCCCGGTACACTATCGATGAGCCTGAAACTTTTCCGGCGACCAAAACAGGACTTCCTATATATCAATCTTTACCTCAGGACCATTTCGGAGCTCGTCGTTTCATCAGGGATCTCATCCGGGACTTCGAACAACCTTCAGTCAACACAATACATAACTCTATACTACCGAAACGTCACCGAACCTTAAGTGTGCAGACCCTGCGGGTTCGAGAACTATGTAGATATGACCGAGACACCTCTACGGTCAATAAACAATAGCGGGACCTGGATGCCCATATTGGTTCCTACATATTCTATGAAGATCTTTATCAGTCGAACCTCTATGCCAAGGATTCAATTAATCCTGTATGATGTTCCCTTTGTTCTTTGGTATGTTACTTGCTCGAGATTCGATCGTCGGTATCTCCATACCTAGTTCAACCTCGTTACCGGCAAGTCTCTTTACTTGTTCCATAATACAAGATCCCGTGACTAACACTTAGTCACATTGCTTGCAAGGCTTATTGTGATGTTGTATTACTGAGTGGCCCCTGATATACCTCTCCGTCACACGGAGTAACAAATCCCATTATTGATCCATGCCAACCCAGCAAACACCCTCGGAGATACCTGTAGAGCACCTTTATAGTCACCCAGTTACGTTGCGATGTTTGATACACACAAGGTACTCCTCCGGTGTCATTGAGTTGCATGATCTCATGGTCATAGGAACAAATACTTGACATGCCGAAAATAGTAGCAATAAACTGACACGATCATATGCTACGTTTGTAGTTTGGGTCTTGTCCATCACATCATTCTCCTAATGACGTGATCCCGTTATCAAATGACATCTCATGTCCATGACTAGGAAACCATAGCTATCTTTGATCAACGAGCTAGTCTATTAGAGGCATACTAGGGACATGGTGTTGTCTATGTATCCACACATGTATCTGAGTTTCCGATCAACATAATTATAGCATGGATAATAAACGATTATCATGAACAAGGAAATATGATAATAACCAATTTATTAATGCCTATAGGGCATATTTCCAACAACATGGCCCACGACGCACCTCCTCCTCCGTCCTGGCAAAGCGCCAACCTCGAGCCCAGGCGCGAAGCGCGCCCCCGTGACCTATCACGCGTGGCACCATCACGTGCGTGGGACAAGGCGAGATGCCAGGTGGTGCCTCAGCCACAAGGTGAGATGCGTGCTCTCACACGCTGCAGCGCCAACATCAAGGTCGTGCACCGCTAGAGGTGGCGACAGACAGACACCAAGACTAGGCTCCTCCCGTTCATGTTGTGCCTAAGAGTGAAGCGGCCTGCCGTGCCTTCACCTCGGAGCTGCGCCAGGTCTTCTGGACCACCAAGTTCGAGCTGGACCTCCATCCACAATACGACGACATAGCCGACCCTGCAGAGTTCCTCCAGATCTACTTGCTGAGCATTGAGGCGACAGGCGGCGGCGACAAGGTCATGGCGAACTGGTTCCTAATGGCCCTGAAGGATGGCACACGCTATTGGCTCCTCAATCCCCGAAGGAATCGATCTCCTCCTAGGACAAACTTCATGAGCGTATCACCGCCAACTTCTAGGGCACCCGGGACCGCCCCCAGCTACGAGCGATCTGCGGCGTGTGAATCAGGAGGAGGGAGAGACCATACACAAATACATACAACGCTTCATGAGCGTCTGCCTCAAGATTCCGAAGACGTCGAATGAAGCCATCATCTCGGCATTCATCGATGGTGTCAGGGACCTCAAGATGTGAGAGGAGCTCACCATCCATGACGGCCTGTGCTTTGCCGTGGAGATGTTCAACCTGGCGAACAAGTGCGCGAAGGCCGTGGCGGTCCGCCTCTCCCTCTGTGAGCTTCCGGAGGTAGACCCTGGAGACAAGAAGGCCAAGTCCAAGGAGGTGAAATGCAAGAACCCCACCATTTTGGCAGCTAAGCCCGAGACGAAGCACGATTGAGACCAGGAAGAACCCCCCAAGAGCAACCGCCTGTACTACATTTTCCACTACACAAACACCCACAACACCAGCGACTGCAAGAAGCTCAAGGAGCTCCACGACAAACGACTCGGTCACCGTCCCAAGCGCGGTGGCCGTGGCTACGACCGTGGAGGAGGCCGCAGCAGAGGACCGCAACTCATGACACGACCGGCGCGACCAGCCTCGTGAGGACCACTGGCGTGATGAGACTCGCAACGGACCCTGACGCGACCAGCCCCGGGGGGCCCGTCCTCGGGACATGCCCGACCTTCCTCTGCTGCCGCTTCCATTAAGGAGGAACGACGATGACCGGCGGGATGATGGGGTTGGGGGCTTCCAGGAGCCCCGTGTGGTTGCCTGCATCTTGGGCGGCGCTCATGCCCTAGCCTCCAACCGCATCTTCAAGCAGTTCTCTCACGAGGTGAACGCCGCCCTCCCGAAGCTTGAGGCCACGCGTTCCCTCATGTGGTCAAATGGGCAATCACCTTTGACTCCAAGGACCAACTCAAGTGCTCAGCCATCGCAGGCGCACTCCCTTTGCTCTGCACACCGACCATCAACAATGTCCTCATCACCAAGACCCTCATCGACGGTGGCGCTGGGCTCAATGTCCTCTCTGTCGAGACTTTTGAGACGCTCCAAGTGCCATATGACAAGGTCATGCCGACCAATCCCTTCTCAGGAGTGACTGACGGCTCCACCACACCACTGGGGCAGGTGCGTATCCTAGTCACCTTTGGCAGGCGCGATAACTACTGCACCAAGCTCATCGACTTCGACGCCGCTCACATCGGCCTCCCATACATGATACAACGCCATCCTTGGGTATTCTGCCCTCGCCAAGTTCATGGCGTCAGTCCACCATGGCTACAACGTCCTAAAGATGCCAGGATGCATCATCATCATCACGGTTGCCTGCGACGAGAAGGATGTAGTCTGCTCCCTCGAGAGCGCCTACCAGGCTGCGGCGGTCAAAAACTCTGACGACGAGGGCGACGTCCTGCCTCCTAAGGGCACCCGCAAGAAGCAGAAGCAGCTCCTCCCCAAGAGCCACCAGGGGGCTGGGACGTCCACCACTAGCGCCTCAGGCCCTGCGTCTGCCGCTAGTGAGCCTCTCCCTCTCGCATAGGAAGGCGCGCCTGGCACCTCCTTCGGGGCAGGCTTGGGGGCTTCCACCCTGAGAGCTTCTGACCTGACCGGTGCGACGGGGGAGGTGCTCGGGCACCAATCGGAGGTGTGCTTCGACGCGCACCCCCACAAGCAAGAAGCAAGGTGTGGGGCGCTAGGAGCAAGAGAGTTCATCACCAACGCTATCTAGTAGCTTCAGGGGGCGCATGCCATGCGCGGCTAGCACCGCTCTGCGCCGCCAAGTGCGGCAGCCATCCCTTGACGGCAATCTGTGCATCTACGTCAAAATCCCTAGCCTTAAGAGGGCCTCGTCACACTGCCTCTTCTGGCCATCGCTTGCTGGACCCAGTGGGGCTTCCCCTGCAGCTACATCCACGTGCCCTTTGGCCTCGTGAATACGGGCGCTACGTACCAGCACCTCATGCAGACCGCCCACGCATATCATGAGGCCCAATGCCACGGGGTTCTTCAGGAGGTCCCAGACCCTCGCGAGCCCCTCGAGCTTCCGGAGCACTCAAGCTCATGATGATCCACTCTTCGTCGACTACCCCAACGCTTCGACAATGTCGGTGCCAGGTGACTTTTGGTTTGTTAAATTGAGGGCGCCCCTCGGGCTGCATCATCCTCAGGCTGCTAGGGCCTGCCCCCTCAGCTGTATCGTTTTGCGCATGCACCAGACTGATTCTGCATTAAATGAATTTCCTAAGTATTCCAACTACATGCCTGGTGCTTCGTCACAATGAATGTTTCCACACCCTTACAACCCCGCCTTCGACCGCCTCATGATTAAGGGCTCGCACGGTGTGTGTGCTCGGGTCCGTCCCTGCAGCGCTGATAAATCCAAGCGTTTGAGCTCTATCTCGCGGGCTAGGCCCGTGTACGTCACCTCACCGAGGCCCTTGGTGCTTGTCCTCGTGTGAGCTAATAAAGTGTGGGTGAGTCAGGGCGCGTAGCCCGGTTCGAATAACCGATGTTTGGTGCTTCGTCGTTGCGGGAGCCACGTGCCGGATGTCTTTCCTCAGGTTTGTCACACGAGAACACTGGGCATGGCGTCTGTGCTCGGGTCCGTCCCTGCAGCATCGATAAACCCAATGGCCGAGCTCTGTCGTGCGGCCTGGATCCATACACGTCACCTCCTAGGGTCGTTGGTGTTTGGCCTTCTCATCTGATGGCCTCCAAAGATTCATTCGGCGCAGGTTACCCACACCGCACAGGTCTTACAAGAGAGTCTTGCGCTATAAAAATTCAGGCACAACCCGTCTTTGAGGTAGGGCCTCGTGAGTCTCGCGCTGGCTCACGGGTGCCCACATACACCTCCCAGTTCAGCGGTGTAAGCCACATGTGCGAACTTATTGGGATGCACACGCCCGGAGACTCTGACATAAAGCTCTCTTCCCACGCCTAAGTGGAAGCCCCATGCTCCGCGCTGATGGACGACACTGTCGCTCAACAGCTATGCCCACGCCTAGTGGAAGCTCCATGCTCCGTGCTGGGGGATAAACAACTGAGGGCGCCCTAGCGGTTGCACTAACCTCAGGATGGTCTCTTGGCTCTTCACATGGCCCCATCGCTCAGCGTTCCCCTGGGATGCATGCGCGAGGGGGCTGACCGGGGGCTACACTCAGGACAAGCATGGTGTGAGCCACCTCACTAGGTTCTGGTACCTGGTCTTTCTCGCGTCCATCCTAGGTAAAAGCTGGTGAGAAAAGGTATGAACTCACCTCAAGGGTGCTGCTCGTATGTCAAGGGGACCCCTGAGCATCGCGACTCGGGGGCTTCAATGGTCACGTAGCCCCTCGCCCCTTGGTATCGCCTTGGTGATCCAGACGCCCCAACGACGGTCAAGGTATGCGCGGGATTGGGACCGGCCGATGCAGAGCACTAAGGCGCTCCAAATCTACCCTAGCATCGCCATGTTTCCTTCGTGAGTGCTGCTCGCATGTCAAGGGGGACCCGTAAGCATCACGACTTAGGGGACTCATAGGTCACGTAGCCCCTCGCCCCTTGGTCTCGTCCTGGCGATCCGTACGTCCCAACGGCGGTCGAGGTATGCGCGGGATTGGGCCCTGCCGACGCAAAGCACAAAAGCAAGAAGGAAGGAAACAAGGCACGGGAGGAAATCTCGAAATCCAAAGAAATTCAATCAATTATTACATGCACTAAATGTCTCGCGAATTCAAAGTCTTATGCCTCCGCGAGGCACAGTAAATGTTGCAGGGTAAGATCTAGGAGGAGGGGCCGCCATCGCCATGGCCGTCGACGCCAACTGTCCCAGCCACGGCAAGCTCGTCATCAACGTCGCTTCCACCATCATCACCACCACTTGCTTCTAGCACCGGGGGCTTGGCAGTGGCAATTTAGGTGAGCTTCTCCAACAATGCGTCCCCCAGACCCTTCACGACCGCTTTCGCAGCAACACGGGACTCGGGAGCAACCGGGACGAGCACCGCATCGAAGCTGAAGCCGGGCTCATGAAGGTAGAGCTGGCTAAAGACCCGCGTCGCGTCCGTGGCAAGAAGGTCGCGGCACTCGTCCTCCAGAATGGTGTCCACGCTGGTGGAAGCACCTTCGAGCACCTCAGCAAGCTTGAAGGAGAGCCCCGCGTAGCCGACTTCAGGAGTCGCCAAAGGCTCCCAGAATCCCCATGCAGATGGAGTGCAACGACTTGTGAAGATTGAGTACGAGGGAGGGGAAGGAATCGTGCTCCACGGTCGCCTTCACCTCGGCAACGACGAGGGTCCTCTCCCTGGTCTGTAGCTGGGTCGTTGTTTACGAAAGGTGCCCAGCGTGGGACGCCTAGGCTTCTTCCACCTCCACCTTTAGCTTGGCTAGGCGCTCGCTTTCCTTGGTTTGCTAATCAGCCACCCGAAACAGTGTGGAGCAGCGATTGGCGAGCTTTGCCTCGCGGGCCTTGAGGACCTCATCCTGCTCACAAAGTCGTTGCGTGAGCATGGCCTGCTCATCCTTAAAGGCCTTCAGGTTGGCCTCCGCCTCACCGCAGCGCTTCCTGGCAGACTCCACTTCGACCAGTGCCGCATCTCTGCCTGCCTTGGCTTCGGCGGCCTCCTTCTCGCTCTTCACAATGGCAGCCTCGACTCGGCTCCAAGCCGTCCGGTTGGCCGCCTTGGCCTGGGACCACCAAGAAAGGATCCCCAGGCGCTCCTTCGCGAGGGGCCTTTCAGCATCTTGGAGGTCAGCCCGGAGCCGGCCAAGCATGGTGTAGGCCTCATCAAAGGCACCAGCCCTGATCAGAGGACCACAGCGTGCGAGCGTGAGAACCGGCCCAGGAGGCGATGCCGGCGTATCGGCGGGCTCCGTGACCAAGGGCCCAGCAACATGACTAGCTTGGGGAGCCGAGGTCTCTAGTTCCCCTCCGTCATGGCGAGCGTCAACGACTCCACAACCAGCCGAGCAGCGGGGACTGGCTCCTCCCAAAACTGCACCGCTATGTTGTAACACCCCAAAAATTTAATATTGTTTTATTAATTAAAATTTTGTCAGAAAGATTTATTTTCTATTCTCTGACTTTTCTGTTAATTTCAGAGCTACTTCTTTTCTCTGGATTTCAATTTTCCCCCTCTTATCTGAAACTTTTAAATAATATTGTGGGAATTAAATAATTTATTCACGCATATTACTTCATTTAGTAAAATCAGTGAAATTACTTTTATAATAAAACCTGCCTAGCTTTATTTCTTTTAAAAGCATTTTCATTCTTTTAAAGGCATGAGTTACACTACAACCACTTCATAAGCCCTTTTAAAAATTCATAAAAATTTATAGATCACATGTGTTGTCCCTGGATCACTTTTATGCAAAAACGCTACCTTGTGTTTTGGATGTTTTGAGCAAATCAACCTCTTTTTCATTCTGGTCCAGTATGGTATTTTCTAGTGCAACCCTAATGTATTTTGCTCTAGTTGCCTTGGGATTTTCCATGCTTGCAGTAAACCCTACCAAACTCTTAAGCCCAAGAGTTTATACCCATTGCAATAATTTAACCCCATGCAGTAGTGCCCTATAGTTTCTGTCCAGAAATGGTTTTCTCAGAAACTTGCACTAGGGTGTATTTGCTTTTGACAAAATAACCTTGCCATCATCACCTATACATAAAGAGACCCCAACCTAGAGATTTTGACCACCAGAAGAATTGTCTTGGTGCCCATAGCATTCTGTCAAGCACTTGGTGTGCCTGCCCAGAATTGGCATACTTTTATGTTTGCCTTATGAGCTTGACCCCCTGGCCTCACCATCATGTCCTATAAGCCTAAACCACACCCACTAACCACCCTGTTAACTTTCATCTCTATCCAAGCCTCATAGAGGTCCCTGGCATTTTGCCGAGCAGGTGGTGTGCGTGCTCTGATCGCGTCAAGAGCGCATGTTTTGCACGCGCGCGCAACCGAGCCGCCGCACTCGCCTTATCGCGCCCCTGGCCTTTGCTTGCCCATAGAGCCACGACCCCGTCCCCTTAGAACCGCTGGAGCTGCCCCGACCGCCCCCTGGTGCCACTCAGCACCGCCGTCAGAAGCTCTTGAGAGCTTGCCTCCCGCTACAGCTCGTCTCTGCCATGGCAGCACCGCCCAAGCCACAACGTCACGCCAGCTAGCCCTGTGCACAACGCGAGCTCATCCACAGACCGTCCTGTAGCACCAGACACCTTCACGTCGCCCATTAGCTACAGGACACCGGCCTTATCCGCTGCCCCCGTCGAACCGACCTCCCAGCGCTATAAATTGCCCAGCATCGAGTCATAGCGCACTCCAGGATCATTATCGCATCCATAGCTAGCCCCCACAGCAACCAAAACGACCGGAAGAGGTCATCTTCCTCATCTCCGGTCAGTTCGGCCACCGCCCGCCGGCCATCGAATCCACCGGAGCTTCCAGGCCCTCCCGTGAGAAAGCCCCCATCCCTCGAGACCACCGCGAGCCCCTGATCCCGAAGGTGTGCTCGGTTGCCGAAGTGGAGCCTCGAATCACCGGCGGGGATCGCCGGAGGTCACTCCTCCCCCTCGTCTCGAGGAGGGAGAAGACCAGTTTGACTGTAGTCAAACATGTCCGTGGGCCCCGCTCATCAGCGACAGAGCCAACCGGGAGCCATCCTAAGTGAAAGCGTAAACCATTGTGGTACGTTTTCTGTTCTAGAAAACGTAAAATCCCCGAAGCGTTTTCTTTTATTTGTTTTAGTTTAAAACAAAGTTTGACTCCTACTTTGAGTGACTATATCTTTTAAAATAAAACTCCAAATTTGTTGATTGTTTTCCCACCTCTCTCTAATTCCACCTAGTTGATTTTCAGATTTATTTCAAAAATATGTAAAACAACTTTATGTGCTGTTTTTGAATTGTGTGTTAATTAGAGTAATTCCTAAAATAGGAATGGAGGAGAAGTAAACTTGCTAAAGTTTTGGAGTGCATCCTACCTCCCTACACCTTGAAGGCAAGCATTCTGAACCCTCGTATAATGTTTGTTGTGTGTTGTTTTGAAGTGGCTACAACACCGAGTTGACTTGAAGTATGTGTTATTTCATGAGATAATGCGATCATGTTAATTTACAAGTGCATGATGAAAATTCCTGGTTGTTGGAATTGATATGCTTCAGACAGTATTCACCCTCATATACCTTTCATGCCTACCGGAAGGAATCAGGAGAAGTCTCTGTCTTGGGTAGACACGAGCTTGGTGCTGACATCTCGTTGGAGCGAGAATGGTCAGTAAGGCATGAAGGGGTATGATGAGTGGTGATTCTGTCTAATGTCGTGAAATATATTTGTTGTACTAACCATGCAAAGAATACATAACCTCCTGAGTCGACCATAGATCGAGTCTTGTGCCAGTAACCCACATACTTTTTTCGTACTACCACTCGTCCCTACAGCAGGTAGGGTACGGTTCAGTAAGTTGTTAACCCCTTTCTTAGCACACACCGTACAGAGAGGCCAGAGTGAAAGATACAAGTGGCCCCTGGTAGGCATGTCACTAGGTCCGGGTGCATGGGTGTTTCCAGTTGGAGCCAAGGGGGTAGCTCCCCTAGTTTGCGCGCGTTATAAATTTTGTGATCCCATGCTAATTGAGGTCGATATGGCCTCCCCACTTAGAGTTTTTCTTAACGAGTGCCGTGGGTGATTCCAGGCACCGGTAAGTTAAGCTGGTGTGTGCAGGTCAGGTGTGTTTTCAATTCAAAGATCGTAAGCGGAATTAGTCCCGGTGGACTAAAGGAATCTGTTACTTGTGGGTAAAGAGTACACCCTCTGCAGAGTTGATATCTATTCGAATAGCCGTGTCCACAGTTAACGACTATAGTCTGGGATGGGTCGAGTGTCGGTCTTCGGAGGAAAACTTCTAAATCGGAATATTGAGCATGCCTTTTGACAAACGATTATTATTATTATTATTATTGTGGACTAAGCATGTTATTTGTTTGTTTTGCTGAGTATCACTTGGGATGTTCTACCTCCTGGATACTCATTATGATTATTATATAAGCCCTTTATGTGGCGTCGCACAAATGCCCGACTATGGCATGCAGGTTGTTTGCTTTATAAGCCCTTTATGTGGCATCGTTCAGACGCCCGACTGTGGCATGCTTGCTATTTATTTTCCTTATAAGCCCTTTATGTGACGTTGCTTAGACGCCCAACTGCGGCACACATGTTATTTCTTTTTCTTATAAGCCCTTTATGTGGCGCGCTCAGATGCCCGACTGAGGATGCTTTATATTTTTTTATCCTTTCGAGGCGTCGCTTCAGACGCCCGATCGGTTTATTTTATTTTCATTCTCTGATTGCTCATTCCTGTTTAATATGAATGACCTGCTTGCGTGCATCATGAATTTTATTTTGTGACTGACTAAGTGATCGTGGATTGTCTCAGTGCATGATTATCCCCTGCTATGTTATACCTGTTTTCATGATGTTTGCGAGTACATTCAGAGTACTCACTACCTTGTCCCTGGCAATTGTCTTGGCCAGATCTGTTGCTTGGAGAGAAGTGCAATGATGACAGCCCTGGAACATGGGCAATGAAGATAGCAGCCACGCGAAGATAGGAGTTATCCAGGTTAGCTGTTCCTCTGAGAAATGGAGTCCCATAGACGCTGATGATCTGCAACCGCTTCCGCCATTAACCACTAGAAACTTTTGTTGTACTCATAGACCACAATGGTCTTGTACTTCAGATTTTGTATTTGCTTGGAATTTCTGTATGTCTCATCAGCTAACAGTAATCCTGGGGCTGGTGAGCACAAGGACCATTTACTGGAAAATTAATATCCTGGAAAAACCGGTCCTAACAACCTTGGTATCAGAGCCAGGCTGACTATTGGCTAATCCTATCTTAGTCGGGTCGATAAACCTAGGTTAACCCACCCACCAGACCTTACCCCCACCGCAACCAAGCCTATCCTACCCGATAGCCCACATAGTGACCCCGATAGCTTTTGCCAGTCGATGCCCAAGCTATTAGACTAGCCCAGTGAGCCACATGCCCGGGATTGACACCTGAGTTATTCCACTAGCAAGCGTGCAAAGGAAGACTCTGTTTTCCTTATATAAAGGAAACGTATGCCCAAACCAGCACACCACAGCCACCTATCCATAACCAAGCCAAGATGCCTGGAGCCATTGTTCGCAATGGAACCACTACAACCGACCTTGGAGGTTTTATGACCATCCTCGCAAACCTCACTTGCCGAGCCTTAGTATTACTACACCATGTAATAGTGTGACCCTATAACGCCATCAATAAAATGCAGAATTCTTGTATGCCTTTATTTTGATAAGTACTACAAGTAACGATGCATAAATAAATTTTTGGCGTCTCGTCACCTATTTAATTCTGGGCATAGCTACCAAAGACCACCCAACCGACAACCACAGTAATACATTGCATTTTGCGATATATATATATATCTGTGACATTGACCCCGACTACCAGAGAACAGAACCGACCGTTAATATTGCCCTCACACCGCAATATGTCATCCTGCCCAGATGCTATACTTGAGGCCACTCCATGACCTTACCAAGCCTCCTTCACCTTGTGCACTGCCTTCACAGCCATTTGTTTTTCAGGGCGCACCTTGGGAGACCCCAGATGCAACCCCAGGGAATTTTATTAAAATAGCTATATGGGATTTTACCCACAGTACCATGGGTTCTCCTCACCCATCCCTGTGCAAGCTGTTTAAATCAAGGGACACTTTCACCTCCTCGAAATATTGAACAGTCAGGCACAACCTGCAGGTAGACCCAAAACAAGACCCTATGGGAGTTCCCTTCATCGGGAAAAACCTATGCCCACTACAGTAATGACCATAAAGATTGCTGCTTATGGAGCGGTTACCCATCTTCAATTCTTGGCACCCTATGCCAGTGAACGTGGGTGTTATTGTTGGGGTACGTTGCATGGGAAACAAAAAATTTCCTACGCGCACGCAAGATCTATCCATGGTGATGAACATCTACGAGAGGGAGAGTGGATCTACATACCCTTGTAGATCGCTAAGCGGGAAGCGTTAAGAAACGCGGTTGGTGTAGTCGAACGTCTTTGCGATCCAAATCGCCGAGTTTCCCGCGATCTCATCACGATCCGTCCTGTGATCCGATCACGATCCGTCCCGCGAACTCATCACGATCCATCCCGCGATCTCGTCACGAAACGTCCCACGATCTCATCACGATCCGCCTCGCAATCTTGATCACGGTCCTTCCGATCTAGCGTCGAACGGACGACACCTCCGCGTTCAGCACACGTACAACTCGATGACGATCTCCGCCTTCTTGATCCAACAAGAGGGATCAGAGAGGTAGAAGAGTTCTTCGGCAGCATGACGGTGCCGCGGCGATGGTGGTGGAGTAATTTCGGCAGGGCTTCGCCTAAGCACTGTAGAAAACCGATCTAGAGGAGAAACTATGCACTAGAGAATGGGATAGCATGTGGCTGAAAAACTAGTGCAAAAACCCTAAAACCTCTAGTATATATAAGAGGAAGAGAGGAGGAGACTTGGACCAAGGTCCAAGACACCTAGGCTTCGGCCCAACCAAGAGGAGAGGAGGATTCCTCCTCCAATCCTGGTAGGACTAGGACTCCTTATTTTTGCCTTCTTGCCTTTTTCCACCTTTTTCTGTTTGCGCTTTTCTCTCCCAACCGCATGGGCCTTGTGTGGGACTTCCACTAGCCCACTAAGGGATGGTATTTACTCTCCCACAGCCCATGTAGCCTCTTGGGTCGAAATACCCCTCCCGATGGTCTCCCGGTACACTACGGGCACTCCCGGTACACTACCGATGAGCCCGAAACTTTTCTGGCGACCAAAATAGGACTTCCTATATATCAATCTTTACCACTGGACCATTCCGGAGATCCTCGTGACGTCCGAGATCTCATTTGGGAGTCTGAACAACCTTCGGTCACCACCATACATAACTCTATACTACCGAAACGTCACCGAACCTTAAGTGTGCAGACCCCGCGGGTTCGAGAACTATGTAGACATGACCGAGACACCTCTACGGTCAATAACCAATAGCGGGACCTAGATTACCATACTGGTTCCTACATATTCTACGAAGATCTTTATTGGTCGAACTTCTATGTCAAGGATTCAGTTAATCACGTATGATGTATCCTTTGTTCTTCGGTATGTTACTTGCCCGAGATTCGATAGTCGGTATCTCCATACCTAGTTCAATCTTGTTACCGGCAAGTCACTTTACTCATTCCGTAATACAATATCCTGTGATTAACACTTAGTCACATTGCTTGCAATGCTTGTTGTGATGTTGTATTACCAAGTGGGCCCTTAGATACCTCTCCGTCACACGGAGTAACAAATCCCAGTCTTGATCCATGCCAGCCCAACAGACACCCTCGGAGATACCTGTAGAGTACCTTTATAGTCACCCAATTACGTTGCAACGTTTGATACACACAAGGCACTCCTCCGGTGTCAGTGAGTTGCATGATCTCATGGTCATAGGAACATATACTTGACATGCAGAAAACAGTAACAATAAACTGACACGATCATATGCTACGTTTGTAGTTTGGGTCTTGTCCATCACATCATTCTCCTAATGATGTGATCCCGTTACCAAATGACATCTCATGTCCATGACTAGGAAACCATAGACATCTTTGATCAATGAGCTAGTCTATTAGAGGCATACTAGGGACATGGTGTTGTCTATGTATCCACACATGTATCTGAGTTTCCGATCAACACAATTATAGTATGGATAATAAACGATTATCACGAACAAGGAAATATGATAATAACTAATTTATTATTGCCTCTAGGGCATATTTCCTACAGTCTCCCACTTGCACTAGAGTCAATAATCTAGTTCACATCACCATGTGATTCGCATTGTTATGAATCTAACACCCAATGAGTTCTGGGCTCGATCATTCTTTGTAGGTGAGAGAGGTCTTATAGTCAATGGGTCTGCGACATTCAGATCCGTGTATACTTTGCAAATCTCTATGTCGAACCGTAAACATTGCTACCACACTCCACTTGGTACTATTCCAAATGGCTACTCCACTATACGTATCCAGATTGCTACTACGAGTCATCCGGATTGGTGTTAAAGCTTGCATCGATGTAACTCTTTACGACGAACTCTTTATCACCTCCATAATCAAGAAACATCTCCTTAGTCTTTTAGTTACTAAGGATAATCTTGACCGCTGTCCAGTGATCCACTCCTGGATCACTTTTGTACCCCTTGACAGACTCATGGCGAGGCACACACCAGGTGCGGTACACAACATGGCATAATATATAGCCTGGCTAAGGCATAGGGGACGACGTTGTCCTTTCTATTTCTTCTGCAGTTGTCGAGCTTTAAGTCTCACTCAACTTCACACCTTACAAATCAGGCGAGAACTCTTTCTCTGACTAATCCATTTTGAACACTTTCAAAATCTTCTCAAGGTATGTACTCATTGAAAGGCTTATCAAACATCTTGATCTATCTCTATAGATCTTGATGCTCAACAATTAGGTAGCTTTATCTAGGTCTTCCTTTGAAAATCACTTTTCAAACAACCGTTTATGCTTTCTAGAAATTCCACATTATTTCCGAATAGCAATATGTCATCCACATATACTTATCAGAAACTCTATAGTGCTCCCACTCACTTTATTGCAAATACAAGTTTCTCATAAACTTTGTATAGACTCAAAAGACTTTGATCACTTCATCAAAGTGTACCTTCCAACTCCGAGATGCTTGCTTTAGTTCATAGAAGGATCACAGAAGCGTGCACACCTTTTAGCATCCTTAGGACTGACAAAACCTTCTGGTTGTATCTCATACAACCTTTCCTTATGGAAGGAAACAATGTTTTGGCATCCATCTGCCAGATTTCATAATTGAAAAATGCAGCAACTCCTAACATAATTCCAACAGACTTTAGCATCGCTATGAGTGAGAAAGTCTCATCGCAGTCAACTCCTTGAACTTGGCGGAAACTTCTATGTGACAAGTCGAGCTTTATAAAAGGTGACATTTACCATCAGCGTCTGTCTTCATTTTAAAGGTCCATTTGTACTCAACGACCTGCCGTCTAATGAGCAAGTCTACCAAATTCTATACTTGGTTTTCATACATGGATCTTTCTCGGATTTCATGGCCTCTAACCATTTGTCGGAATCCAGGCCCATCATCGCTTCCCCACAGCTCGTAGGTTCATCGTTGTCCAACAACATGACCTCCAAGACAGGGTTGCCGTACCGCTCAGGAGCAGTACACATCCTTGTCGACCTACGAGGTTCGATAGTAACTTGATCCGAAGCTTCATGATCATCATCATTTACTTCCTTTTCGACTGACGTAGGTTCCACAGAAACATCTTTCTGCGCTACGCTACTCTCTGGTTGAAACAAAGGTTCAACAACCTCATCAAGTCCTATCTTCCTCCCACTTAATTCTTCCAAGAGTTACTTTTTCTCGGGAAAGGACCCGTTTTAGCAACAAACACTTTATGCTTTGATCTGAGATAGAAGGTTCACCCAACTGTTCTTTAGGGTATTCTATGAAGATGCATTTTTCCGCTTTGGGTTCGAGCTCATTAGGTGAAAACATTTTCCACACAAGCGTCGCAGCCCCAAACTTTAAGAAATGACAACTTAGGTTTCTATCAAACCATAATTCACACGGTGTCATCTCAAAGGATTTAGATGGTGGTGCCCTATTTAAAGTGAATGTAGTTGTCTCTAATGCATAACCCCAAAATTATAGTAGCAAAACGATAAGAGACATCATAGCCCGCACCATATCCAATAGAGCATGACCATGACGTCCGGACATACCATCACACTATGGCGTTCCAGGTGGCGTGAGTTGTGAAATGACTTTCACATTGTCTAAAGTTGTATGCCAAACTCATAACTCAGATATTCACCTCCACGATCATATCGCAGACATTTTTATCTTCTTGTCACGATGATCTTAAACTTCACTCTGAATTTGCCCGAACTTTTCAAACGATTCAGACTTGTGTTTCATTAAGTAAACATACATTATATCTACTCAAATCATCAGCGAAGGTAAGAAAATAACGATATCCACCGCACGCTACAAGACTCATTGGATTGCATACATCAACATGTATAATTTCCAATAAATCACTTGCCCGCTCCATCAATCTGGAAAACGGGGTCCTTAGTCATCTTGCCCAAGAGGCATGGTTCGCATGTCTCAGCCGATTCGAAATCGAATGAGTCCAAAGATCCATCAGCATGGAGTTTCTTCATGCGCTTTATACCAATATGACATTAGCGGCAGTGCCACAAGTATGTGGTACTATCATTATTAACTTTGTATCTGTTGGCATCAATGTTATGAACATGTGTATTACTACGATCAAGATTCAACAAACCATTCTCACTGGGTGTATGACCATTGAAGGTATTATTCATGTAAACATAATAACCATTATTCTCTAACTTAAATGAATAACTGTGTTTCAATAAACACGATCCAATCATGTTCATGCTTAATGCAAACACCAAATAACATTTATTTAGGTTTGTCACTAATCTCGAAGGTAGAGAGAGCGTGCGATGTTGATCACATCAACCTTGGAAACATTTCCAACACACATCGTCACCTCACCCTTAGCTAGTTCTCCGTTCATTCCGTAGCTTTTATTTCGAGTTACTAACATTTAGCAACCGAACCAGTATCCAATACCCAGGTGCTACTAGGAGTACTAGCAAGGTACGCATCAATAACACGTATATCAAATATACTTCTGTTGATGTTGCCAGCCTTCTTATCTACCAAGTATCTAGGGTTGTTCCGCTTCAGCGACCGCTCTCCTCATAATCGAAGCACTTAGTCTCGGGTTTGGGTTCAACTTTGGGTTGCTTCACTGGTGCAGCAACTGACTTGCCATCCATGAAGTTTCCCTCCTTGCCCTTGCCCTTCTCGAAACTAGTGTTTTTTACAAACCATCAACACTTGACGCCCCTTCTTGATTTCTACCTTCGTGATATCAAACATCGCGAGTAGCTTAGGGATCTTTATTTCTATCCCTGGCATTTTATAGTTCATCACCAAGTTCTAGTAGCTTAGTGACAGTGACTTGGAGAACTATATTAATCACTATCTTATCTCGACGATTAAGTCCCACTCGATTCAAGCGATTGTAGCACCCAGACAATCTGAGAACATCTTCAATGATTGAGCTATTCTCCTTCATCTTGCAGACGAAGAATCTTGTTGGAGATCTCATATCTCACAACACGGGCATGATCCTAAGATCCCAATTCTAGCTCTTAGAACATCTCATATGTTCGGTGACATTCAAAACATTTCGGAGCCTCAATTCTAAGCCGTAATGCATGACGCACTAAACTATCAAGTAGTCATCGGAACGTGCCTGTCAGATGTTCACAACATCTACACACGACGCTAGAGGGGGTGGCGCACCGAGCGGTGCATTAAGGACATAAGCCTTCTGTGCAACAATGAGGACAATCCTCAGATCACGGACTCAGTCCGCAATATTGCTACCATCATCTTTCAACTCTATTTCTCTAGGAACATATAAAAATTCAAGGGAGCTAAAGCGTGAGCTAGCAATCTACAACATAATTTTGCAAAGACACTACTGACTATGTTCATGATAATGAGTTCAATTAATCATATTACTTAAGAACTCCCACTCAAATTGACATCCCTCTGGTCATTCGAGTGATACATGATCCAAATTCACCAACTCAAGTCCGATCATCACGTGAGTTGAGGTGGTTTCAATGGGGATCATCATCATGTTGATCATATCTACTATATGACTCATGTTCGACCTTTCGGTCTCTTGTGTTCCGAGGCCATGTCTGTACATGCTAGGCTCGTCAAGTTTAACCCGAGTGTTCTGCATGTGCAACACTGGCTTGCACCCATTGTATGTGAACGTAGAGTCTATCACACCCGATCATCACATGGTGTATCGACACGAAGAACTTTCGCAACGGTGCACACTCGGGGAGAACACAATTTATCTTGAAATTAAGTGAGGGATCACCTTATAATGCTACTGTTGTCCTAAGCAAAACAAGGTGCATAAAAGGATTAACATCACATGCAAATCATAAGTGACATGATATGGCCATGAACTTGTGCTTTTGATCTCCATCTTGAAAGCACCAGCATGATCTCCATCATCACCGGCATGACACCAAGATCTCCATCATCTTGATCTCGATCAATGTGTCGCCATCTGGGTTGTCGCGCCCACCCTGCTTCTACTACTATTGCTACCATCTAGCGATAAAGTAAAGCATTACATAGCGCTTAATGATTGACACGCAGGTCATACAATAATTAAGGACAACCCTATGGCTCCTGCCGGTTGCCGTACTCTGTTGGGGAACGTCGCATGGGAAACAAAAATTTTCCTGCGCACACGCAAACCTATCCATGGTGATGAGCATCTACGAGAAGGAGAGTGGATCTACGTACCCTTGTAGATCGCTAAGCGGGAAGCGTTAAGAAACGCGGTTGGTGTAGTCGAACTTCTTCGCGATCCAAATCGCCGAGCGTCCCGCGATCTCATCACGATCCGTCCCGCAATCTCATCACGATCCGTCACACGATCTTGATCACGATCTGTCCCGCGAACTCATCACGATCTATTCCGCGATCTCATCACGAACTGTCTCGCGATCTCGATCATGGTCCTTCCGATCTAGCGCGATCTTGATGACGATCTCCACCATCTTGATCCAGCAAGAGGAGGTGGAGAGGAGAGAGAGTTCACCGGCAGCGTGATGGCGCTCCGGTGATGGTGGTGTAGCAATTCCGGCAGGGCTTCGCCTAAGCACTGCAGAAAACCGATCTAGAGGAGCACCGGTGAAACGGGTAGCACGTGGATGTAAAATCTGTGCAAAAACCCTCTATTCCACCAATATATATAGGAGGAGAGGAGAGGTGGGATGGCGCAAGGATAAACTCCAATAGGAGTCGGCCGAAGCTAAAGGGGAGGAGTCCTACTCCTCCTCCACTCCTAGTAGGAGTAGGACTCTTCCTTTTAGCCTTTTTTCCACCTTTTCCTTTAGGACTTTTGCCTCCTACGCCATGGGCCTTATTGTGGCTGTTCCTCCAGCCCAATAAGGGCTGGCTATCACTATCCACAGCCCATGGACCCTCTGGGGTCGAAATACCCCTCCCGGAGGTCTCCCGTTACACTACCGGCACTCCCGGTACACTACGGATGAGCCCGAAACTTTTCCGGCGACCAAACTGGGACTTCCTATATATGAATCTTTATCTCCGGACCATTCCGGAGCTCCTCGTGACGTCCAAGATCTCATCCGGGACTCCAAACAACCTTCGGTCACCACCATACATAACTCTACACTATTGAAACGTCACCAAACCTTAAGTGTGCAGACCCTGCGGGTTCGAGAACTATGTAGACATGACCAAGACACCTCTACGGTCAATAACCAATGGTGGGACCTGGACGTCCACATTGGTTCCTACATATTCTACGAAGATCTTTATCAGTCGAACCTCTATGTCAAGGATTCAGTTAATCTCGTATAACGTTCCCTTTGTTCTTCGGTATGTTACTTGCCCGAGGTTCGATCGTCGGCATCTCCATACCTAGTTCAACCTCGTTACCGGCAAGTCTCTTTACTCGTTCCTTAATACAAGATCCTGCAACTAACAATTAGTCACATTGCTTGCAAGGCTTAATGTGATGTTGCATTACCGAGTGGGCCCCGAGATACCTCTCCGTCACACGGAGTAACAAATCCTAGTCTCGATCCATGCCAACTCAACAGACACCATCGGAGATACCTGTAGAGCACCTTTATAGTCACCCAGTTACATTGCGACGTTTGATACACACAAGGCACTCCTTCGATATCTATGTGTTGCATGATCTCATGGTCATAGGAACATATACTTGACATGCAGAAAACAGTAGCAATAAACTGACACGATCATATGCTACGTTTGTAGTTTTGGGTCTTGTCCATCACATCATTCTCCTAATGATGTGATCCCGTTATCAAATGAAATCTTATGTCCATGGCTAGGAAACCTTAACCATCCTTTGATCAACGAGCTAGTCCATTAGAGGCATACTAGGGACATGGTTTTGTCTATGTATCCACACATGCATTTAAGTCTCCGATCAATACAATTATAGCATGGATAATAAACGATTATCATGAACAAGGAAATATGATAACAACTAATTTATTATTGCCTCTAGGGCATATTTCCAACAGTCTCCCACTTGCACTAGAGTCAATAATCTAGTTCACATCACCATGTGATTCGCATTGTTATGAATCTAACACCTAATGAGTTCTGGGGTTCGATCATGCTTTGGATGTGAGAGAGGTCTTATAGTCAACGGGTCTGCGATATTCAGATCTGTGTGTACTTTGCAAATCTCTATGTCAAACCGTAAACACTGCTACCACACTCCACTTGGTACTATTTCCAAATGGCTGCTCCACTATACGTATCCAGATTGCTACTACTAGTCATCCGGATAGGTGTTAAAGCTTGCATCGACGTAACTCTTTACGACGAACTCTTTATCACCTCCATAATCGAGAAACATATTCTTTAGTCTTTTAGTCACTGAGGATAATGTTGACCGCTGTCCAGTGATCCACTCCTGGATCACTCTTGTACCCCTTGACGGACTTATGGCAAGGCACACACAAGTGCGGTACACAGCATGACATACTATATAGAGCCTATGGCTAAGGCATAGGGGACGATGCTCGTCCTTTCTCTTTCTTCTATCGTGGTCGAGCTTTGAGTCTCACTCAACTTCACACCTTACAAATCAGGGGAGAACTCTTTCTCTAACTGATCCATTTTGAACTCTATCAAAATCTTGTGAAGGTATGTACTCATTGAAAGTCTCATCAAGCATTTTGATCTATCTCTATAGATCTTGATGCTCAACAATTAGGTAGCTTTATCCAGGTTTTCCTTTGAAAAACACTTTTCAAACAACCTTTTATGCCTTCCAGAAATTCTACATTATTTCCGATCAACAATATGTCATCCACATATACTTATCAGAAACTCTATAGTGCTCCCACTCACTTTATTGTAAATACAAGTTTCTCGTAAACTTTGTATAAACTACAAAAACTTTGATCACCTCATCAAAGTGCATATGCCAACTCCGAGATGCTTGCTTCAGTCCATAGAAGGATCACTGAAGCTTGCTCACCTTTTAGCATCCTTAGGACTGACAAAACCTTCTGGTTGTATCACATACAACCTTTCCTTAAGGAAGGAAACACTGTTTTGGCATCCATCTGCCAGATTTCATAATTGAAAAATGCAGCAACTGCTAACATAATTCCAATAGATTTTAGCATCGCTACGAGTGAGAAAGTCTCATCGTAGTCAACTCTTTGAACTTGTTGTAAACTACTTTGCAACAAGTCGAGCTTTACAAATGGTAACATTTACCATCAGCGTTTGTTCTCATTTTAAAGATCCATTTGTACTTAACGACCTGCCGTCCAACGAGCAAGTCCACCAAAGTCTATACTTGGTTTTCATACATGGATCCTTTCTCGAATTTCATGGGCTCTAACCATTTGTTGGTTTCCGGGCCCATCATCGCTTCTCCATAGTTCGTAGGTTCATCGTTGTCCAACAACATGACCTCCAAGACAGGGTTGTCGTACCGCTCAGGAGCAGTACACATCCTTGTCGCCCTACGAGGTTTGATAGTAACTTGATCCGAAGCTTCATGATCATCATCATTAATCTTCCTCTTCAACTAACGTAGGCTTCACAGAAACAACTTCCTGTGCTGCGCTACTCTCTATTTGAAGTAAAGGTTCAATAACCTCATCAAGCTCTAGTTTCCTCGTAGGTCGATAGTATGATCCGAAGCTTTCATGATCATCATCATTAACTTCCTCTGCAACTGACGTAGACTTCATAGAAACATCTTTCTATGCTATGCTACTTTCTAGTTGAAGCAGAGGTTTCAACAACCTCATCAAGTTCTATCCTCCTCCCACTCAATTCTCTCAAGAGAAAGCCTTTCTCGAGAAGGACCCAGTTTTAGCAACAAACATTTTATGCTTGGATCTGAGATAGAAGGTTCACCCAACTGTTCTTAGGGTATTCTATGAAGATGCATTTGTCCGCCTTGGGTTCGACCTCATTAGGTGAAAACATTTTCCACACAAGTGCAGCCCCAAACATTAAGAAATGATAGCTTACGTTTCTATCAAACCACAATTCACACGGTGTCATCTCAACGGATTTAAATGGTGCCCTATTTAAAGTGAATGTAGTTGTCTCTAATGCATAACCCAAAAATTATAGTAGTAAAACGATAAGAGACATCATAGCACGCACCATATCCAATAGAGCATGACTATGACGATCAGACACACCATCACACTATGGTGTTCCAGGTGGCGTTAGTTCTGAAACAAATCTCACATTGTCTTAAGTTGCATGCCAAACTCGTAACTCAGATATTCACCTCTACGATCATATCGCAGTCATTTTTATCTTCTTGTCACGATGATCTTAAACTTCACTTTGAATTTGCTTGAACCTTTCAAACGATTCAGACTTGTGTTTCATTAAGTAAATATACACTATATCTACTTAAATCATCAGTGAAGGTAAGAAAATAACGATATCCACTGCATGCTACAAGACTCACTGGATTGCATACATGTATTATTTCCAATGAATCACTTGCCCGCTCCATCCAACGGGGTCCTTTAGTCATCTTTCCCAAGAGGCATGGTTCGCATGTCTCAACCGATTCGAAATCGAATGAGTCCAAAGATCCATCAGCATGGAGTTTCTTCATGCGCTTTATACCAATATGACATTTAGCGGCAGTGCCACAAGTATGTGGTACTATCATTATTAACTTTGTATCTTTTGACATTAGTGTTACGAACATGTGTATTACTACGATCAAGATTTCAATGAACCATTCTCACTGGGTGTATGACCATTGAAGGTATCATTCATGTAAACAGAATAACCATTATTCTCTAACTTAAATGAATAACCGTATTGCAATAACCATGACCTAATCATGTTCATGCTCAACGCAAAACACCAAATAATATTTATTTAGGTTCGTCACTAATCCCGAAAGTAGAGAGAGCGTGCGATGTTTGATCACATCATCTCGTCACCTCACCCTTAGCTAGTTCTCCGTTTATTCCTTAGCTTTTATTTCGAGTTACTAACATTTAGCATCCGAACCGGTATCCAATACCCAGATGCTACTAGGAGTACTAGCAAAGTACACATCAATAACTCGTATATCAAATATACTTCTGTCGATGTTGCCAGCCTTCTTATCTACCAAGTATCTAGGGTTGTTCCGCTTCAGCGACCGCTCTCCTCATAACAGAAGCACTTAGTCTCGGGTTTGAGTTCAACTTTGGGTTGCTTCACTGGAGCAGCAACTGACTTGCTATCCATGAAGTTTCCCTCCTTGCTCTTGCCCTTCTCGAGACCAGTGGTTTGATTAACCATCAACACTTGACGCTCCTTCTTGATTTCTACCTTCGCGATGTCAAACATCGCGAACAGCTCAGGGATCAATATTTCTATCCCTGGCATTATATAGTTCATCACCAAGTTCTTAGTAGCTTAGTGACAGTGACTTGGAGAACTATATCAATCACTATGTTATCTGGAAGATCAACTCCCACTCAATTCAAGCGATTGTAGCACCCAGACAATCTGAGCACATGCTCAACTATTGAGCTTTTCTCCTTCATCTTGCAGGCAAACAATCTTGTTGGAGATGTCATATCTCGCAACACGGGCACGGGCCTGAGATCCTAATTTCAGCTCTTAGAAACATCTCATATGTTCCGTGACAATCAAAACGTTTTGGAGCCTCAATTCTAAGCCGTAATGCATGACGCACCAAACTATCAAGTAGTCATCAGAACGTGCCTGTCAGATTTTCACAACATCTACAGATGACACTAGAGGGGTTGGCGCACCGAGCGGTGCATTAAGGACATAAGCCTTCTGCGTAGCAATGAGGACAATCCTCAGATCACGGACCCAGTCCGCAATATTGCTACCATCATCTTTCAACTCTATTTCTCTAGGAACATATAAAAATTCAAGGGAGCTACAGCGCGAGCTAGTAATCTACAATATAATTTGCAAAGACACTATTGACTATGTTCATGATAATGAGTTCAATTACTCATATTACTTAAGAACTCCCACTCAAGTTTACATCCCTCCGATCATTTGAGTGATACATGATCCAAATTCACCAACTCAAGTCCGATCATCACGTGAGTTGAGGTGGCTACAATGGTGAACATCATCATGTTGATCGTATCTACTATATGACTCATGTTCGACCTTTCGGTCTCTTGTGTTCCGAGGCCATGTCTGTACATGCTAGGCTCGTGAAGTTTAACCCGAGTGTTCTGCTTGTGCAACACTGGCTTGCACCCATTGTATGTGAACGTAGAGTCTATCACACCCGATCATCACGTGGTGTCTCACCACGACGAACTTTCGCAATGGTGCACACTCGGGTAGAACACAATTTATCTTGAAATTAAGTGAGGGATCACCTTATAATGCTATCGTCGTCCTAAGCAAAACAAGGTGCATAAAAAGGATTAACATCACATGCAATTCATAAGTGACATGATATGGCCATGAACTTGTGCTTTTGATCTCCATCTAGAAAGCACCGACATGATCTCCATCGTCACCGGCATGACACCATGATCTCCATCAACGTGTCGCCATCGGGGTTGTCACGCCCTGCATGCTTCTACTACTACTGCTACCGTTTAGCGATAAAGTAAAGCATTACATAGCACTTAATGATTGACACGTAGGTCATACAATAATTAAAGACAACCCTATGGCTCCTGTCGGTTGCCGTATTCATCGACATGCAAGTCGTGATAATCTATACATCACATGATCATCTCATACATCACATATATCACATCATGTAATTGGCCATATCATATCACAACATACCCTGCAAAAACAAGTTAGACGTCCTCTAATTGTTGTTGCATGTTTTACGTGGCTGCTACGGGTATCTAGCAAGAACAATTCTCACCTACACAAAACCACAACGGTGATACACTAGTTGCTTTTCAACCTTCTCAAGGACCGCCTTTGTCAAGTGAGAGAAACTGTCACCCGCAAGCCATCTAGGCAACAAGTTGCGTCGAGAGAACCGGTCTCTCGTAAGCGTACGAGTAATGTTGGTCCGTGCCGCTTCATCTCACAATCCCGCTGAACCAAAATACGACCAAGGGAGGAGGCAATCTAAGCATCAACGCCCACAAACCTTTTGTGTTCTACTCGAGATCTCATCGAACCATCAACCTAGCTCTGATAGCACTGTTGGGGAACGTCGCATGGGAAACAAAAAATTTCCTACGCACACGCAAACCTATCCATGGTGATGAGCATCTACGAGAAGGAGAGTGGATCTAAGTACCCTTGTAGATCGCTAAGCGGGAAGCGTTAAGAAACGCGGTTGGTGTAGTCGAACTTCTTCGCGATCCAAATCGCCGAGCGTCTCGCGATCTCATCACGATCCGTCCTGTGATCTCACGATCTTGATCACGATCTGTCCCGCGAACTCATCATGATCTGTTCCGCGATCTCATCATGAACTGTCTCGCGATCTCGATCACGGTCCTTCCGATCTAGCGCCGAACGGACGGCACCTCCGCGTTCAGCACACGTGCAGCTTGATGACGATGTCCACCATCTTGATCCAGCAAGAGGAGGTGGAGAGGAGAGAGAGTTCACCGGCAGCATGACGGCGCTCCGGTGATGGTGGTGTAGCAATTCTGGCAGGGCTTTGCCTAAGCACTACAGAAAACCGATCTAGAGGAGCACCGGTGAAACGGGTAGCACGTGGCCGTAAAATCTGTGCAAAAACCCTCTATTCCACCAATATATATATATAGGAGGAGAGGAGAGGAGGGCTGGCAAAAGGATAAACTCCAATAGGAGTCGGCCGAAGCTAAAGGGGAGGAGTCCCACTCCTCCTCCACTCCTAGTAGGAGTAGGACTCTGCCTTTTAGCCTTTTTTCCACTTTTTCCTTTAGGACTTTTTCCTCCTGAGCCATGGGCATTATTGTGGCTGTTCCTCCAGCCCAATAAGGGATGTCTATCACTCTCCACAGCCCATGGAGCCTCTGGGGTCGAAATACCCCTCCCGGAGGTCTCTCGGTACACTACCGGCACTCCCGGTACACTATCGATGAGCCCGAAACTTTTCCGGCGACCAAACTGGGACTTCCTATATATGAATCTTTACCTCCGGGCCATTCCGGAGCTCCTCGTGACGTCCAAGATCTCATCCGGGACTCCGAACAACCTTCGGTCACCACCATACATAACTCTACACTACCGTAACGTCACCAAACCTTAAGTGTGCACACCTTGCGGGTTCGAGAACTATGTAGACATGACCAAGACACCTCTACAGTCAATAACCAATGGCGGGACCTGGACATCCACATTGGTTCCTACATATTCTACGAAGATCTTTATCAGTCGAACCTCTATGTCAAGGATTCAGTTAATCTCGTATAACGTTCCCTTTGTTCTTCGGTATGTTACTTGCCCGAGGTTCGATCGTCGGCATCTCTATACCTAGTTTAACCTCGTTACCGGCAAGTCTCTTTACTCATTCCGTAATACAAGATACCACAACTAACAATTAGTCACATTGCTTGCAAGGCTTAATGTGATGTTGCATTACCGAGTGGGCCCCGAGATACCTCTCCGTCACACGGAGTAACAAATCCTAGTCTCGATCCATGCCAAATCAACAGACACCATCGGAGATACCTGTAGAGCACCTTTATAGTCACCCAGTCACATTGCGATGTTTGATACACACAAGGCACTCCTCCGATATCCGTGAGTTGCATGATCTCATGGTCATAGGAACATATACTTGACATGCAGAAAACAGTAGCAATAAATTGACACGATCATATGCTATGTTTGTAGTTTTGGGTCTTGTCCATCACATCATTCTCCTAATGATGTGATCCCGTTATCAAATGACATCTTATGTCCATGGCTAGGAAACCTTAACCATCCTTTGATCAACGAGCTAGTCCATTAGAGGCATACTAGGGACATGGTTTTGTCTATGTATCCACACATGCATTTAAGTCTCCGATCAATACAATTATAGCATGGAGAATAAACGATTATCATGAACAAGGAAATATGATAAAAACTAATTTATTATTGCCTCTAGGGCATATTTCCAACATACTCATCAACATGCAAGTCGTGATATTCTATACAACACATGATCATCTCATACATCACATATATATCATCATGTAATTGGCCATATCACATCACAACATACCCTGCAAAAAGAAGTTAGACGTCCTCTAATTGTTGTTGCATGTTTTACGTGGATACTATGGGTATCTAGCAAACAATTCTCACATACGCATAAACCACAACGGTGATACATAAGTTGCTTTTCAACCTTCTCAAGGACCGCCTTTGTCGAATCCGATCCAACTAAAGTAGGAGAAACAGGCACCCGCCAGCCATCTTTGTGCAACGAGGTTACACGTCAGTCGATGGAACCGGTCTATCGTAAGCATATGAGTAAGGTTGGTCCGGGCCGTTTCATCCCACAATAACGCTGAACCAAAACACGACCAAGGGAGGAAGCAATCTAAGCATCAACGCCCACAAACTCTTTGTGTTCTACTTGAGATCTCATCTACACATAGAGCTAGCTCATGATGCCACTGTTGGGGAACATTGCATGGGAAACAAAAAATTTCCTATGCGCACGCAAGATCTATCCATGGTGATGAGCATCTACGAGAGGGAGAGTGGATCCACATACCCTTATAGATCGCTAAGCAGGAAGCATTAAGAAACACGGTTGGTGTAGTCGAACGTCTTCGCAATCCAAATCGCCGAGCATCCCACGATCTCATCATGATCCGTCCCGCGATCTCATCACGATCTGTCCCATGATCTCATCACGATACGTCTCGCGATCTTGATCACGGTCCTTCCGATCTAGCGCCGAATGGACGGCACCTCCGCGTTCAGCACACGTACAGCTCGATGACGATCTCCGCCTTCTTGATCTAGCAAGAGGGAGCAGAGGTAGAAGAGTTCTCCGGCAGCGTGACGGCATCGCGGCGATAGTGGTGGAGTAATTCCGGTAGGGCTTTGCCTAAGCATTGCAGAAAAACGATCTAGAGGAGAAACTATGCACTAGAGAATAGGGTAGCACGTGGCTGAAAAACTAGTGCAAAAACCCTAAAACCTCTAGTATATATAAGAGGAAGAGAGGAGGAGGTTTGGCCCAAGGGCCAAGCCACCTAGGCTTCGACCGAACCAAGAGGAGAGGAGGATTCCTCCTCCAATCCTAGTAGGACTAGGACTCCTTATTTTTGCCTTTTTTGCCTTTTTCCACCTTTTTCTCTTTGGGCTTTTCTCTTCCAACCGCATGGGCCTTGTGTGGGACTTCCACCAGCCCACTAAGGGATGGTATTTACTCTCCCACAGCCCATGTAGCCTCTTGGGTCGAAATACCCCTCCCGATGGTCTCCCGGTACACTACGGGCACTCCCGGTACACTACCGATGAGCCCGAAACTTTTCCGGCGACCAAAATAGGACTTCCTATATATCAATCTTTACCTCCGGACCATTCTGGAGTTCCTCATGACGTCCGGGACCTCATCCGGGACTCCAAACAACCTTCAGTCACCATCATACATAACTCTATACTACCGAAACGTCACCGAACCTTAAGTGTGCAGACCCTGCGGGTTCGAAAACTATGTAGACATGACCGAGACACCTCTACGGTCAATAACCACTAGCGGGACCTGGATGCCCATACTGGTTCCTACATATTATACAAAGATCTTTATCGGTCGAACCTCTGTGTCAAGGATTCAGTTAATCCCGTATGATGTTCCCTTTGTTCTTCGGTATGTTACTTGCCCGAGATTCGATCGTCGGTATCTCCATACCTAGTTCAATATCGTTACCGGCAAGTATCTTTACTCGTTCCGTAATACAAGATCCCGTGATTAACACTTAGTCACATTGCTTGCAAGGCTTGTTGTGATGTTGTATTACCGAGTGGGCCCTAAGATACCTCTCCGTCACACGGAGTAACAAATCCCAGTCTTGATCCATGCCAACCCAACAGACACCCTCGGAGATACCTGTAGAATACCTTTATAGTCACCCAGTTACGTTGCGACGTTCGATACACACAAGGCACTCCTCCGGTGTCAGTGAGTTGTATGATCTCATGGTCATAGGAACATATACTTGACATGCGGAAAACAGTAGCAATAAACTGACACGATCATATGCTATGTTTGTAGTTTTGGTCTTGTCCATCACATCATTCTCCTAATGATGTGATCCCGTTACCAAATGACATCTCATGTCCATGACTAGGAAACCATAGCCATCTTTGATCAATGAGCTAGTCTATTAGAGGCATACTAGGGACATGGTGTTGTCTATGTATCCACACATGTATCTGAGTTTCCGATCAACACAATTGTAGCATGGATAATAAACGATTATCATGAACAAGGAAATATGACAATAACTAATTTATTATTGCCTCTAGGGCATATTTCCAACAATTATTATTTCCCCAAGTAGTGCAGCTGCCAGAGAAGCCGCATCCTTTCCCTACACCTAAGAAGAGAAGGATCCGACACTAATTAAGCTAATGCACCATGTCATCGCTCGAGAGCGCTTGACCCGGCAAGAGATGGGATTTTTCCAAACCCTTGCTGTGATAAACCCCTTATTCCCATTAGCAGACCCCTGAGGCCAGACTAAGAGAGACGCATTTTGTGAGTCTGCCACCCGCTCTGAGTAGATGATGGATATACCCCACTATAGGGAATAATTCCTTGTGACCTATAGCTTATTGTCTCAACCGATAGCGCCTTAGTTGTATTAGTTGGTGTAGCATTTAACTGCTTGCTATTATATGTGTGTTGTGTTTTAAAAATTCTTAGTATGAGTATATTGTGGTGTTTGTGGTTGATAATCGATTGTTTTCATTATAGCAAATTTCATAGTAAGTTTCTCTTAAAAGACCACTGCGATGAGTTTTTTTTCCAACAAAAATTTAATTTGCATGCCCACGCGTTATACGACTCACAGGACACGTACACTAAATGCAAGACTGTGCAATATTTTATCACATAATCAATTACCTCGCTAGTACACTATAACTACACATTATTCAATGATTTTGCTGTGACCCCGTCATATTGTGTGTATGGATTATTTATTTTTGCATGTTAAGATTGCCGTGTGGTAGGAATATTATTTTTGCAAAATACGTCCTTTAGCAAATCTCGAGGACGAGATTTCTCTTAAGGGGGTAGTGTTGTAACACCTTGAAAATTTAATATTTTTTATTAATTAAAATTTTGCGAGAAATATTTATTTTCTATTCTCTGACTTTTCTATTAATTTCGGAGCTACTTCTTTTCTCTGGATTTCAATTTTTTCCCTCTTATCTAAAACTTTTGAATAATATTGTGGGACTTAAATAATTTATTCAAGCATATTACTTCATTTGGTAAAATCAGTGAAATTACTTTTATAATAAAACTTGCCTAGCTTTATTTCTTTTAAAAGCATTTTCATTCTTTGAAAGGCATGAGTTACACTACAACCACTTCATAAGCCCTTTTAAAAATTCATAAAAATTTATAGATCACATGTGTTGTCCATGGATCACTTTTATGCAAAAACGCTACCTTGTGTTTTGGATGTTTTGAGCAAATCAACCTCTTTTTCATTCTGGTCCAGTATGGTATTTTCTAGTGCAACCCTAATGTATTTTGCTCTAGTTGCCTTGGGATTTTCCATGCTTGCAGTAAACCCTACCAAACTCTTAAGCCCAAGAGTTTATACCCATTGCAATAATTTAACCCCATGCAGTAGTGCCCTATAGTTTCTGTCCAGAAATGGTTTTCTCAGAAACTTGCACTAGGGTGTATTTGCTTTTGACAAAATAACCTTGCCATCATCACCTATACATAAAGAGACCCCAACCTAGAGATTTTGACCACCAGAAGAATTGTCTTGGTGCCCATAGCATTCTGTCGAGCACTTGGTGTGCCTGCCCAGAATTGGCATACTTTTATGTTTGCCGTATAAGCTTGACCCCCTGGCCTAACCATCATGTCCTATAAGCCTAAACCACACCCACTAACCACCCTATTAACTTTCATCTCTATCCAAGCCTCGTAGAGGTCCCTGGCATTTTGCCGAGCAGGTGGTGTGCGTGCTCTGATCGCGTCCAGAGCGCATGTTTTGCACGCGCGCGCAACCGAGCCGCCGCACTCGCCTTATCGCGCCCCTGGCCTTTGCTTGCCCATAGAGCCACGACCCCGTCCCCTTAGAACCGCTGGAGCTGCCCCGACCGCCCCCTGGTGCCACTCAGCACCGCCGTCAGAAGCTCTTGAGAGCTTGCCTCCCGCTACAGCTCGTCTCTGCCATGGCAGCACCGCCCAAGCCACAGTGTCACGCTAGCTAGCCCTGTGCATAGTGCGAGCTCATCCACAGACCGTCCACTAGTGCCAGACACCTCCACATCGCCCGCAAGCTACAGGACACCGGCCTTATCCGTTGCCACCATTGAACCAACCTCCCAGCGCTATAAATAGCCCAACATCGAGTCATAACGCATTCCAGGATCATTATCGCATCCGTAGCTAGCCCTCGTAGCAACCAAAACGACCGGAAGAGGTCATCTTCCTTGTCCCCGGTCAGTTTTGCCGCCGCCCGCCGGCCATCGAATCCACCGGAGCTTCCAGGCCCTCCGGTGAGAAAGCCCTCATCCCTCAAGACCACCGCGAGCCCTTGATCCCGAAGGTGCCCTTGGTTGCCGAAGTGGAGACCCGAATCGCCGGCGGGGATCGCCGGAGGTCACTCCTCCCCCTCGGCTGGAGGACGGAGAGGACCAGTTTGACTCTAGTCAAACATGTCCGTGGGCCCTGCTCGTCAGCGACAGAGCCGACCGGGAGCCATCCTAAGTTAAAGCGTAAACCATTTTGGTACGTTTTATGTTCTGGAAAACGTAAAATCACCAAAGCATTTGCTTTTATTTGTTTTAGTTTAAAACAGAGTTTGACTCCTACTTTGACTGGCTATATCTTTTAAAGTAAAACTCCAAATTTGTTGATTCTTTTTCCCACCTCTCTCCAATTCCACCTAGTTTATTTTAAGATTTATTTCAAAAATATTTAAAACAACTTTATGTGCTGTTTTTGAATTGTGTGTTAATTAGAGTAATTCCTAAAACAGGAATGGAGAAGTAAACTTGCTAAAGTTTTGGAGTGCATCCTACCTCCCTACACCTTGAAGGCAAGAATTCTGAACCCTCGTATAATGTTTATGGTGTGTTGTTTTGAAGTGACTACAACACCGAGTTGACTTGAAGTATGTGTTATTTCATGAGATAATGCGATCATGTTAATTTACAAGTGCATGATGAAAATTCCTTGTTGTTGGAATTGATATGCTTCAGACAGTATTCACCCTCGTATATCTTTCATGCCTACCGAAAGGAATCAGGAGAAGTCTCTGTCTCGGGTAGACACGAGCTTGGTGCTGACATCTTGTTGGAGCGAGAATGGTCAGTAAGGCATGAAGGGGTATGATGAGTGGTGATTCTGTCTAATGTCGTGAAATATGTTTGTTGTACTAACCATGCAGAGAATACATAACCTCCTGAGTCGACCATAGATTGAGTCTTGTGCCAGTAACCCCCATACTTGTTTCGTAGTACCACTTGTCCCTACAGTAGGTAGGGTATGGTTCAGTAAGTTGTCAACCCCTTTCTTAGCACACACCGTACAGAGAGGCCATAGTGAAAGATACTAGTGCCCCCTGGTAGGCATGTCACTTGGTCCGGGTGCATGGGTGTTTCCGGTTGGAGCCGAGGGGGTAGCTCCCCTAGTTTGTGTGCGTTATAAATTTTGTGATCCCATGCTAATCGAGGTCGATATAGCCTTCCCACTTAGAGTTTTTCTTAACGAGTGTCGTGGGTGATTCCAGGCACCGGTAAGTTAAGCTGGTGTGTGCAGGTTAGGTGTGTTTTCAATTCAAAGACCGTAAGCGGAATTAGTCCCGATGGACTAAAGGAATCTATTACTCTTGGGTAAAGAGTACACCCTCTGTAGAGTTGATATCTATTCGAATAGCCGTGTCCGCGGTTAAGGACTACAGTCTGGGATGGGTCAAGTGTCGGTCTTAGTGTCGGTCTTTAGAGGAAAACTTCTAAATCATAATATTGAGCATGCCATGTGACAAACAATTATTATTATTATTATTATTATTATTATTATTATTATTATTATTATTATTATTATGGACTAAGCATGTTATTTATTTGTTTTGCTGAGTATCACTTGGGATTGTTCTACCTCGTGGATACTCATTATGATTATTATATAAGCCCTTTATGTGGCATCACACACACGCCCGATTGTGGCATGCAGGTTGTTTGCTTTATAAGCCCTTTATGTGGCATCGCTCAGACGCCCGGCTGTGGTGTGCTTGCTATTTATTTTCCTTATAAGCCCTTTATGTGACGTCGCTCAAACGCCCAACTGTGGCACGCATGTTATTTCTTTTTATTATAAGCCCTTTATGTGGCATCGCTCAGACGCCCGACTGAGGCATGCTTTATATTTTTTTATCCTTTCGAGGTATCGCTTCAGACACTTGATCGGATTATTTTATTTTCATTCTATGATTGCTTATTCCTGTTTAATATGAATGACCTGCTTGCGTGCATCATGAATTTTATTTTGCGACTGACTAAGTGATCGTGGATTGTTTTAGTGCATGATTATCACCTGCTATGTTATACCTATTTTCATGATGTTTGCGAGTACATTCAAAGTTCTCACTGGCTATTGTCTTGGCCAGATCTCTTGTTTGGAGAGAAGTGCAATGACGACAGCCCCGGAACCTAGGCAATGAAGATAGCAGCCACACGAAGATAGGAGTTATCCAGGTCAGCTGTTCCTGTGGGAAATGGAGTCCCATATACGCTGATGATCTGCAACCGTTTCCGCCATCAACCACTAGAAACTTTTGTTGTACTCATAGACCACGATGGTCTTGTACTTCAGATTTTGTATTTGCTTGGAATTTCTGTATCAAGATTGTGTCTCATTAGCTAACAGTAATCCTGGGGCTGGTGAGCACAAGGACCATTTACTGGGAAATTAATATCCTAGAAAAACCGGTCCTGATATGCGCCCTCAGGAGTGGACCCACCAAAAAGGGGCGGGGAGCCGCCTCGTCCACCCACGTTGGGGCCGCCACGACTATGTCGGGGAGAGCTGCCTTGTGAGTCTCCGCGCCCCCGGTGACCAGTCCTCCAAGCGGCATGCTGGGCTGGCACGACGCGCTTCCATCGTAGCCCAAGGCCGATGGTGCCCCCAGGACAGGGGGCTCCTTTGGCTCAACGCTCGCCTTCTTCCTCTTTGGCGCGACCTCGACCCTGGTCGTTGAGAGGAGGAGGACCGTGAGCACATGCATAATTCATGGTCAACCAGAGACAAGGAAGGCTACTTACTCCTCGCACGCGACCCATTTCCTCTTCTTATCCACCTCGGCGCTGGTCGGGACACCCCCGTTTCCATTCGACACGGCCTTGGCCATGCCAGGAGTTGAGTGGGGTGCTCCTTGCCGACACCCAGTGTGGTGCTGTTGCCCGGAGAGGTGCGGAGGACACCCTGGGGAACCGTGGCCGACAAAGCCACGTCTGCCTCAGCAGTGGCCGCCCCGCCTCTTGGCTGCCTTGCTGGGGGACAGGGAGTCCTCCAGAGTGGGCACGGATGCACGCTTCCCCGGGGTCACCTGGTCGGACGTTAGAGAGGTTTGGGAGGAAGGCCCCGCCCCATGAGCACCCTGGCGAAGCGCTGTCAGCCAGCGACCGAGGGCTTGTTGGTATCATCACTATTGTCATTAGGGCTACGAAGGAGCACGCTCTGTGATGGAGGGGACGCCTCCTCCTTGTCATCCACGGTCTCCTACGAATCTTCCCTGTCGCTGGTGTCGGCGGAGGACACCAGCACCAGGGGATTGGGGGTGCTAAGATGGTGTGAGCCCCATGTCATCAAAGTCGGGCATGGCGGCGGCTAGCGCCCTGCCGTTTTCGTGGTGATACAGCAGGGCGTAGGCCTTGGGAAGATCCCTAGGATCGTTGAAGAGCAGAGTACTCAGGGCCTTGTCCCGCTCGTCGCCTGTCAGGTTGGCGGATCTAAGCCTGATGTTGTCTCCCATGCCCTCGTACTCCCATATGGGCTTCGAGTGCTGCTGGAGTGGCGCGAGGCACTGCGTCACGAACTCCTTCACCATCATCGCTTCGGCCAGCTTCCTGACGTCCATGTCCAAGAAGATCCGCTTCAAGAAGGGTGTCACCCGGGGGTCGATGAGCTTCGCAGAGGCCCACCCGAGAGTCTTCTCGGGCAGCCTCGTCGGGACCTCCACATGTGAATCGACCCTCCGAACATCCAAGAAGATCCAGCGGTGCCTGTAGCCTTCCACCTTCTTCCCGGCCTTTGGGAGCACGTTGCCTCTCTGGACCGCGATGAAGGAGGCGCACCCTGACCGCCGCGCGCTGTCATGAAGCCTCATGCTGAAATAGTGGCAGAAGAGAGGGCCACAGAAGGCTTCACACTAATGAAAGCCTTGCAGTAGAAAGAGAAGATAGACGGAGCAAGATGGAGTTGGGTTGAAGGTGGAGAGCTTTGATCCCGTAGTGCAAAAGGATGGCGAAGGAGAACCCAGAGAAGGGCGGGACGACCATAAAAGACGATGTGGAGGAAGAAGGGGTAGACCATCTTTGCCAGGGTGCGCCGCTTCGTGGAGCCGCACCAGATCAAGTACCCCCCATTTGTTGGTGTCTCCCACAGTCAGAGGGAGCGCTGAGACGAGATCCCCCTCCTTGGCGATGGTGGATGTCATGAGCACTAGAGAGGGAGAAGAGGGGGCCGAGGTTTGAGACTCGGGCTTCGTCTTCCCGGTGGGAGCCATTCGAAAATCCCTGAGGCAGGGGAGCAAGAGGAAGGACGGTGTTGCACCAAGATCTAGAGTAGCTTTTGTGATGGAAAAGGGATCTGATCAAGAGAGCAAGGCACATGGAAGAAGAGCAATGATGGCTCCGCACAGGGCGCCTGGCTTTTGTTAGCCATGACAGATGCCAAGGCGATTGGGGGTGGAGGTGTCCATTCTCCATCGCGTGTTATGCATCAAGCCTGGTCCGCAGGCGATTGGGGGTCTGTGGCACTTCACCCTTTGCTCCTTGCCTTCATCTCGAAGCCAGGGTTGGCACGCCTTGGGCCTGGGGGCTACTATCAGCGTTCTGGGTTTGGGGGTACCCAGACCTGCCTTCCTGCGGCCCAACACGTGGCCCACCATGATGGCCCGGTACGGCCGAGTAACAAGTCTCTCAAGTCAACTCCCTCGCGAGAGACCCTATCTCGCGAGGAGGATAACGCCAAGACCTCTGAAGGAGTGGCAACCCCCCCAGGCTGCCTCCTGAGGAGCGGAGATTCCTATTGAGGTACCTGACCTCATGAGGGGGGTGACATGGGTTCTGACGACAGAGCCAAACGGTCGCCAACAGGCGCAAATGGAGGACATTTTCCTCTTTCATGCTAAGGAGACAAGGACACACATGGGTTCCCAAGGAATCCCCCAAAGGTTTCCTTCCCAGTGCACCAGGACCAAGACCACGAGCTCCGCAGGACGGATATCATCGCCGAGCCCACCACTACGTCACACCCGGAAGCTTTGCATGCAAAGACCACCTTTAGTTAGGATAGGATGTACCTCTTGTCCACTTTCAAATTTGGCCGCTGTGGATCCCTTCCCACCTGTGCTATAAGGGAAGAGGATCGTGGCCCCTATAAATAGGAACTTGCTCCCATCATAGAAGGCAGGTTGGACACACCAGTTCATCACTGCCTAGATCCCTCCTGAGGCCACCCAGCTACTGTACTAGTTCATCCTTAGCCTCCCCATGAGGCCAATCCACCACAAAGCAGGAGTAGGGTTTTACACCGCGAGGTGGCTCGAACCTAGGTAAATCTCTGAGTCCATCTTCTTCCCCGCTCACACTTACTCGATGCAATTAGGCCATAGGGTGACAAGGTTGGGACTTCGAGCCGGTTGAGATCTTCACACACGTCCCAGTGTTCGAACCTTGTTGGGTTTTGCGGAGCCTCGATTCCGATAATCAGAGAAGGGAAAATTTGTTGAACCAACTTTCAAGACTGACGATCGGAGACGAAGAACAATTCAAAAGAACCGAGGAGCAAACCCAACTTGAAGACTAGTTCAGGGGGCTACTAACAGTGTTCTGGACTATGAGGTACTCACCACGTCGTCTTCCGACTAGAAGGGTCGGGCCAAGGACCCCATCGTAGTTCACTAATGGGTTTCTTCAGGAATCCCATTGATACATACATTTTGTATCGTGTCTTTCCGTTGATATTTATTATGTTCAAAGTCATTATTACACTTTATGATGCAATCCTAAAGTCTTTTGTCTCTTAATTTGCAAGTTTCATACAACGAGTGAAATTGCCGACAGCTGGAATTCTAGACCAGAAAAGACCGCCGAAGAGCTGGATTTTTTGGAACCCCAAATGAGGTGAAAATTGACTAAGAATTATTTTGGAATATATAAAAATTATTGGCAAAAGAATCAACAGAATGGGACCCACTAGGTGGCCTCGAGCCAGGGGACGCACCTACCCCACCCCCCGGGCGTGCCATCCTAGCTCATGGGGCCCTTGGCAGGCCTCTGATGCCCATCTTTTCCTCTATGATGTCATTTACCCTCGAAAAATGAGAAGAAAACTTTCGGGTTGAAGCACTACCATCTCGAGGTGAAACCTATGCAGGAGCACTTTTTGCTCTCCGGCGAAGCAATTTCGCTAGGGAAACTTTCCTTCGGAAGGGGGAAATTGAAGCCATCGTCATCACCAACGCTTACTCCATCGTGAAAGGACCAATCTTCATAAACATATTCACCATCAACATCTCATATCAAACTCTAGTTCATCTGTTTTATTCAATCTTTGTCTCAAAACCTCAGATTTGTACCTATGGGTTGCTAGTAGTGTTGAGTACATCTTGTAGTTGATGCTAGTTGGTTTAATTCGGGGAAGATTATATGTTTAGATCCTTAAGCATATCCATTAAACCTCTGATCTTGAACATGATGATGCTTTGTGAGTAGTTACTTTCATTCTGGAGGAATCCGGAGAAGTCTTGTCATAAATAATCATGTGAAGTTGGTATTTGTTCGATATTTTGATGATATGTATGTTGATCTTTCTTTAGTGGTGTCGTGTGACCGTCGACTACATGAAACTTCACCATATTTGGGCCTAAGGAGAGGCATTGGGGAGTAATAAGTACATTATGGGTTGCGAGAGTGTCAAAAACTTAAACCCTGGTTTGTGAGTTGTTCCATAAGGGGCTGATTTGGATCCACATTTTTAAATGGTATGGTTAGATTTATCTTAATTCTTATTTCATAGTTGCGGATGCTTGCGAGAGGGGGTAATCGTAAGTGGGTTGTTTGTTCAAGTAAGAACAACACCCTAGCACCGGTCCACCCCACATATCAAATTATCAAAGTAACAAACACAAATCAACTAAACATGATGAACCGTGACTAGATGAAATTCACATGTGTCATCGAGAGCGCTTTGCTTAATATAAGAGTGTGTTCCGGATTGTCCTTTGCTAAAAAATATTGGTCCACTTGCTGCACCATTCTTACCATTGTTACTTGTTATGAATTGCTTTGCTATAAAACTATCTATCACCGCTACTTTCAATGCTTGCAGAAAGTTTCATATTGAAAACCACTTGTTATTTTCTTCTACTCCTCGTTGGGTTCGACACTCTTACTTATCGAAAGGACTACGATTGATCATGTATACATGTTGGTCATCATCCATCGCTTATATAAGGGAGATTCCACAAGACTTGACACACAAGTCGAAGACTCCTCTTCACCTACGTATATGACTAGTACTCTTGTTATCGTAGGCCTCTGGTAAGTTATATACGTCGAGCCCAAGATAGTTGATAGAGGATATTCTAGATAATTAGAATCATACACAACAATCTTGTGGTATATACATGTATTATCTCTTCGAAAGATCCCAAACCTGGGTAAAATCCTGTGTCCATGTTACCGGTCGCTTCAAGACACCTATATTAGGACCCCTACCGCGAGATATGCCGGATTTAGCACCGAACACATTGAACAATTTTTGAATACACAACGAACTATTTTAGTATGCATTGATTTTGTTTTATTATATACTATGAAAGTTTTGGTTATATACACCAAATATATTTTAATATACGATCACTATTTTTATACACATCAAATATAGTTTTAACACACATTGAGTTATTTTGTAATGCACGGTGCTTTTTTTAACATAGAGTGAACTTTTTTATAAATGCATAATGAATTTTTTTCCAAACATATTTTATATTTTTAATAGGGTTTTAAATATCTAGCTACTTAAAAATAACAGGCTTTTTTTTGAAAAAAGATAGTAAAAACCTAATTAAAAAAGAAAAAACAGCTTGCTTAAAGAATAGGCTAGCCCATTACCGCTACCAACGGTTTAATTATTTGCTACCCACGCGGGTGGCAATAGGAGCTCAAAGAGGAAACTAACAAATAGTTCCCTTAAAAAATCCCTTAAGAACAAAAACGAATTGTTCACTTTTTTGCAGGCTTGGGTGCTAGGCCTGGATGGGCTCGTTCTATCTTTTTCTACTATATCTGCTCCCTAGAAATCGCGGGCTGCCTCTCGTAAGAACATACTACCAAAAAGGCCCGTGCGTTGCAACGGGAGAAAAAACCCTTTCATGTCTCTAGCTTAGTTAATTCATTTTTAAAAAATAACCTAATATTGAATAATGCATGAAAATGATTTGAAATAACATTAGTCGAAATCCTTGATTTTGTGAACATGTTTTTACCATATAGAAAATATATGTGTGCGTTGTAATGAGAGAGGAATAAAAACTTGCAACGTAACAATTCTAGCATCAGGTGGCACAAATATGCATTGCATGTGCGTAGCAAGGGGAAACACAATTATTTCTTTACCTTTAGAAACTGAAAAAAAATCAAATGTTTACACTACAAGAAATATGTCAACTTGCGACCATCAATATTGGTCACTGAATGGTCATTATTTTTCATTTGCGACCTTTTTGTGACCAAAAAGAGTTGGTCAAAAGCTGGCTGTCGTTAATGAAATTTAACGACCAAAATAAAAGGTCGTTGGTTCTACGACTAATTGCTTTGGTTACTTGCAGTCTTCCCAAGCCACGTCAGATCACACGTGACAAGCTGTCATGATAAAATTGTCAACAATTGAATTGGTCGTTGATAAGAATCAGCCCAGTCTAGTTAGATGTTTTACATGGGTCAAGCCCAACAATTCAGCCTTTTTATATTATTTTTCCTATTAATTGTGGTCAGCTACATGGGCCAGGACCAACATGTTAGCCTTTTTATTTTTGGGTCGTGGCCTTTTTCCTCAACAGTTCCAGTTGTGTGTGTCCCAGCTGTCAGGGTCATATTCTTAATATTTCAATTTAATAGTATAAATAACCAATATTTAAATTAGGACAGACAAAAACACAATGCTTCAGATAGAGCACAACTATATATCAAGAAAGACATGGTTAACATCATGAACACAATCAAACAGAGCCAATGTGGGCACATTATTACAATCAAACATGGTTCACATCAGGTTTACAATCAAACATGGTACACATCAGGTAACACAACTATCAAAAAATATATCTAGCTATCACGATATAACTAGCTCCAATGAGCTAGACCTCTATGGTTATCCCAACTTGTTCGTCCTGTAGCTCGTGACAAAACATGAATGAAGGCCATTATCTGCGAGTTATCAAACAAAAGTGTTACGACCAACATAAAAGCAAATCTTGCAACATGTTAGAACAAGCAAATTGGTGCATCAAAATCAGTGAATACAAGTAGCAACTATGAGAACCAGTAAATACTACTCCAATCAGATCAGGTTTACAATCCTATAAATGCGACATTTTTATCATCTAAGCATAGAAGGACAGGGTCAACACCATTTCGATGTTTGAAACAAAGAACCAGAATTTCAATGTTTGAACAACAATTTTTTTATGATATGTGGTTTAAATCAACCCCAAGGAGAGACATGTTGACACCAATATTTCGAAACAGTAGTTTTAATAAGCTAATGTATATTCCATAGCACATAATTCAACATCATGCAAATGGACAAGATGCCTAGACACTGAAATCATGCAAATGCAAGTGTACATCGTGCAAATCATTTCATGCAAATGCACACATGCAGTTTTAATTAATTAAATGAGCAGGCAACAAAGGTAGTTGGAAATCTAGGGGTAGGAGGTAGTGAGAGCAGCGCACACGACTAGAGGGATCATCAAGATGTAGGGGGATGGAGGTGTCTCACTTGGTTTCAAAATAAGATGCACACAAAGACAACCACATAAATATAGTAGTGCATAGTATTGAGGAAAACTGGGACATCTCTTTGCCAACATGTATAATTCATAGCAACAATAGCGAGCAGAGGAAGATCAGAGGGAGATGGACATGCTACCTGTCGTGGTGGGTCGGCGTGGACGTGCTTGAGAAAACCCCTCCTGCCCCTCCTGCTCGAGCAGAGCACGACCCAAGAACCCACCTCCTGCATCTCAAGTTGGTCCTCCAAAACCCACGTCCTACATCAAGATCCATGGGTGTCCTGCAGCAGACCAGAACACGAAGAATAGAGCAACATACACTATCATTGTTCATCCATGGCTGCCAGATCAGATCGAATCAAAGAGAGAAGGGAAAGGTAAGGGATACCTTGAGGATCGAATCGAATGAGCCTGCTTCTTCCTGCCATATTCTTTTGAGCAGCCTTGTTCTTCCTGTCATCAGCGGAAAGCTTTTTAAGAAGTACAACAGCAGGAGAAACGTTTCATACTATTTTTATACCCTATAAGCTTATACACGTCCACTAAATAGCATTCACTGACATATCAATTTAGAAATGTGACACCGATAATGTTTGGATGATGATCTATGCTTTAGCTAGCATGCTTCAAATTTGGCATTTCCACACAGGATAGCAGCAATGATTCACATGGCACGAATAATTTATTAGGAGGAAACATGTTACTAGGTATGAAACAAACTATTTACACAGGTAAAATGGACACATGTACAATACATAGCTTGCTCTAAGCAGGAAACACTAGTGCTCATATACCAAAATCAATGGCAATACTTATGGATGATAGTAACAAGGTTAAACATCGGAGAAAGCACTTGCTAAGATTCAACCACTAGCTAGGAACGGTCATGCCCATCGTTTTGACTGCATTTTGAATCGGGCATGAAAAAATCAAAATAAAAAATAAAAATTGGAAAACCTTCGCATTGTGGCATTATATGTGACCAAGTTTCCAAGAAAAATAATAAACTTGTAATATGGAAATTATTTTTAAAAAGTGTTCTAAAAAATGAGTTGTCGTGTGTGAAGATTAATGGCTATAAATCTAATTGATCAATATTATGGCCACATTCATACCATAGTTTGTTCAAATAATCTCATATTGTGCATTGGAGTGCATCTTGGAATGGCAAACAATGTTTTCTAAGAAATTTGTTATTTTCTTAGGACGAAAAATCAATTTCCATTTTTCGAGTGCCCAAAATGAGTATTTTTGTGAAGTACGTACCATATATTTGTTGCCAAATTGGACCAAATCAATTTTCTAAAATATTATCACATATTTAATGTACAATTGACCAAATGTATGGGTGTCAAAAGTTTTTATCCACCTCTCATGAAGAAAACAAATTTCCGTCGATTTAGTTGGAAGCGGGTCAAGTTTGAACTGCAGCTGCCTTATAGTTTTCTCTTTATTTTTTTTCAAAAATCATTTCTAGGTACATAAGTATCTATTTAATCACAAAAACATAAAAAGTTTTTCCAAGATTCAACCGCTAGCTAGGAATGGTCATGCTCGCCATTTTGACTGCATTTTGAATCGTGCATGAAAAAATAAAAAAAAATAAAAAAAATTGGAAAACCTTCGCATTCTGGCATTATATGTGACCAAGTTGCCAGGAAAAATAATAAACTTGTAATACAGAAATTATTTTGAAAAAGTGTTCTTAGAAATGAGCTGTCGTGTGTGAAGATTAATGGGTTTCAAGCCAATTGATCAATATTATGGCCACTTCATACCATAGTTTGTTCAAATAATCTCATACTATGCATTGGAGTGCATCTTCGAATGGCAAACAATGTTTTCTAAGAAAGTTTTTATTTTCTTCGGACGAAAAATCAATTTCCATTTTTTGAGTGCCCAAAATGAGTATTTTTGTGAAGTACGTACCATATATTTGTTGAAAAATTGGACCAAATCAATTTTCTAAAATATTAGTACATATTTAATGTCCAATTGACCAAATGTTAGGGTGTCAAAAGTTTTTATCCACCTCTCGTGAAGAAAACAAATTTCCGTCGATTCAGTTCGAAGCGAGTCAAATTTGAACTGCAGCTGCCTTATAGTTTTCTCTCTATTTTTTTCAAAAATCATTTCTAGGTACATAAGTATCTATTTAATCACAGAAACATAAAAAGCTTTCCAAGATTCAACCGCTAGCTAGGAACGTTCATGCCCGCCGTTTTGACCGCATTTTGAATTGGGCATGAATTTTTTTTGGAAAACCTTCGCATTGTGGCATTATATGTGACCAAGTTGTGAGGAAAAATAATAAACTTGTAATATGGTAATTATTTTCAAAAAGTGTTCTCAGAAATGAGCTATCGTGTGTGAAGATTCATGACTTTCAAGCCAATTGATTAATATTATGGCAACATTCATGACATAGTTTGTTTAAATGATCTCATATTATGGATAAGGGTGCATCTTGAAATGGCAAACAATGTTTCCTAAGGGAGTATTTATTTTCTTTGGACGAAAAATCAATTTTTTAATTTTTGAGTGCCAACATGAGTATTTTTGTGAAGGACCTATCATATATTTGTTGCAAAATTAGACCAAATCAATTTTTAAAATACTAGGCCATATTTAATGTACAATTGACCAAATGGTTGGGTGTAAAAAGTTTTTGATGCATCTCTCGTGTGTTGGAAATATGCCCTAAAGGCAATAATAAATTGTTTATTATCATATTGCCTTGTTCATGATAATCGGTTATTATCCATGCTATAATTGTGTTGATCGGAAATTGAGATACATGTGTGGATACGTAGACAACACCATGTCCCTAGTATGCCTCTAATAGACTAGCTCGTTGATCAAAGATGGCTATGGTTTCCTATTCATGGACATGAGATGTCATTTGATAACGAGATCACATCATTAGGAGAATGATGTGATGGACAAGACCCAAACTACAAACGTAGCATATGATCGTGTCAGTTTATTGCTACTATTTTTTGCATGTCAAGTATCTGTTCCTATGACCATGAGATCATGCAACTCACTAACACCGGAGGAGTACCTTGTGTGTATCAAATGTCGCAACGTAACTGGGTGACTATAAAGGTGCTCTACACGTATCTCCGAGGGTGTCTATTGGGTTGGCATGGATCAAGACTGGGATTTGTTACTCCGTGTGACGGAGAGGTATCTCAAGGCCCACTCGGTAATACAACATGACAACAAGCCTTGCAAGCAATGTGACTAAAGTGTTAGCCACGGGATCTTGTATTACGGAATGAGTAAAGAGACTTGATGGTAACGAGATTGAACTAGGTATGGAGATACCGATGATTGAATCTCGGGCAAGTAACATACCAAAGAACAAAGGGAACATCATACGGGATTAACTGAATCCTTGACATAGAGGTTCGACCGATAAAGATCTTCATAGAATATGTAGGAACCAATATGGGCATGTAGGTCCCGCTATTGGTTATTGATCGTAGAGGTGTCTCGGTCATGTCTACATAGTTCTCAAGCCCGCAGGGTCTGCACACTTAAGGTTCGTTGATGTTTTAGTAGTATAGAGTTATGTATGGTGGTGACCGAAGGTTGTTCGGAGTCCTGAATGAGATCTCGGATGTCACGAGGAGCTCCAAAATGGTCCGGAGGTAAAGATTGATATATGTGATAATAGTGTTTGGTCTACGAAAGGGTTCTGGAATTCACCAGAAATAGTTTTAGATGTTTCCCAAAATGTTCGGGGTACAAGGACACTTTATTTGGGCCAAGGGGTAAAGCCCATGAGGCTTTAGGAAGGTGCAAAAGATGTTTTGTGGAGGCCAGGGGCCAGACGCCGGGGACCCTGGCGTCTGGGCGAGACGCCGAGGACCTTGGCGTCTGGTCCTGGAGTCTGAGGAGGACTCTTGCCTTGCGGGCAAACCGACCTTGAGGAGGACTTTTCTCCAAGTTTCGACACCAGGGCTCAACATATAAATAAAGGGGCGGGGCTAGCACTTGGGACACATCAAGAAACCCTAAGCCACGTGCTGCCTCTCCTCTAGTTCGTAGTTTCTCCTCTAGATTGGTTTCAGCGGTGCTTAGGCCGCAACGCCGTCGCCGCCACCACCACCATCATCGCCGCAACGCCGCAACGCCGTCGCGCTGCCGGAGAACTCGTCTACCTCTCCGCTCCCTCTTGCTGGATCAAGAAGGCGGAGATCATCATCGAACTTTACGTGTGCTGAACGCGGAGGTGCCGTCCGTTCGGCGGTAGATCGGAAGGACCATCATCAATATTGCGAGATGATTCGTGATTGGATCGCGGGACGGATCGTGATGAGATCGTGGGACGTATCATGATTGGATTGTGGGATGGATCGTGAAGGGATTGTGGGACGCTCGGCGATTTGGATCGCGAAGACGTTCGACTACATCAACCGCGTTTCTTAACGCTTCCCGCTTAGCGATCTACAAGGGTATGTAGATCCACTCTCCCTCTCGTAGATGCTCATCACCATAGATAGATCTTGCGTGTGCGTAGGAATTTTTTTGTTTCCCATGCAACGTTCCCCAATAGTGTCATCATGAGCTAGGTCTATGCGTAGATGAGATCTCGAGTAGAACACAAAGAAATTGTGGGCGTTGATGCTTAGATTGCTTCCTCCCTTGGTCGTGTTTTGGTTCAACGGTATTGTGGGATGAAGCGGCCCAGACCAACCTTACTCGTACGCTTACGAGAGACCGGTTCCATCGACTGACGTGTAACTTCATTGCACAAAGATGGCTGGCGGGTGTCTGTTTTTCCTACTTTAATTGGATCGGATTCGACAAAGGCGGTCCTTGAGAAGGTTGAAAAGCAATTTATGTATCACCGTTGTGGTTTCACGTAGGTGAGAATTGTTCTTGCTAGATATCCGTAGCAGCCACGTAAAACTTGCAACAAAAATTAGAGCACGTCTAACTTGTTTTTGCAAGGTATGTTGTGATGTGATATGGCCAATTACATGATGAGATATATGTGATGTATGAGATGATCATGTTTTGTGTAGAATATCACGACTTGCATGTCGATGAGTACGGCAACCGGCAGGAGACATAGGGTTGTCTTTAATTATTGTATGACCTGCGTGTCAATCATTAAGCGCTATGTAATGCTTTACTTTATCGCTAAATGGAAGCCATACTAGTATGAGCATGGTGGGCGCGACAACCCCGATGGTGACACAATGATAGAGATCATGGTGTTGTGTTGGTGACGATGGAGATCATGCCGGTGCTTTCAAGTTGGAGATCAAAAGCGCAAGTTCATGGCCATATCATGTCACTTATGATTTGCATGTGATGTTAATCCTTTTATGCACCTTGTTTTGCTTTGGACGACGGTACCATTATAAGGTGATCCCTCACTTAAATTTCAAGATCAATTGTGTTCTCCCCAAGTGTGCACCGTTGCGAAAGTTTGTCGTGTCAAGACACCATGTGATGATCAGGTGTGATAAACTCTACGTTGACATACAACGGGTGCAAGCCATTGTTGCACATGTAGAACACTCGGGTTAAACTTGACGAGCCTAGCATGTACAGACATGGCCTCGGAACACAAGAGAACAAAAGGTCGAACATGAGTCATATAGTAGATATGATCAACATGATGATGTTCACCATTGAAACCACCTCAACTCACGTGATGATCGGACTTCAGTTGGTGAATTTGGATCATGTATCACTCGAATGACCAGAGGGATGTCAATTTGAGTGGGAGTTCTTAAGTAATAGTATTAATTGAACTCATTAACATGAACATAGTCAGTAGTGTCTTTGCAAATTATGTTGTAGCTCACGCTTTAGCTCCCTTGAATTTTTATATGTTCCTAGAGAAATAGAGTTGAAGGATAATGGTAGCAATATCACGGACAGGGTCCATGATCTAAGAATTGTCCTCATTCCTGCATAGAAGGCTTATGTCCTTAATGCACCGCTCGGTGCGCCACCCCCTCTAGCGTCCTCTATAGATGTTGTGAACATCTGACAGGCACGTTTCGCTGACTACTTGATAGTTTAGTGCGTCATGCATTATGGCTTAGAATTGAGGCTCCAAAATGTTTTGATCATCACGGAACATATGAGATGTTCTAAGAGCTGAAACTGGGATCTCAGGCTCGTGCCCGTGTTGTAAGATATGAGATCTCCAACAAAATTCTTTGCCTGCAAAATGAAGGAGAATATCTCAATAGTTGAGCATGTGCTCAGATTGTCTGGGTGCTACAATCACTTGAATCGAGTGGGAGTTGATCTTCCAGATAAGAAAGTGATTGATATAGTTTTCCAAGTCACTGTCACAAAGCTACTAGAGCTTCGTGGTGAACTATAAAATGCCAGGGATGGAAATAATGATCCCTGAGCTGTTCACAATGTTTGACACCACGAAGGTAGAAATCAAGAAGGAGCATCAAGTGTTGATGGTTAGTAAAACCACTAGTTTCAAGAAGGGCAAGGGCAAGGAGGGAAACTTCATGGATGGCAAGTCAGTTGCTGCTCCAGTGAAGCAACCCAAAGTTGAACCCAAACCCGAGACTAAATGCTTCTATTATGAGGAGAGAGGTCTCTAAAGTGGAATAACCCTAGATACTTGGTAGATAAGAAGGTTGGCAACTTTGACAGAAGTATATTTGATATACGTGTTATTGATGTGTACCTTGCTAGTATTCCTAGTAGCACCTGTCTATTGGATACCAGTTCGGTTGCTAAATGTTAGTAACTCGAAGTAAAAGCTACGGAATAAACGGAGACTAGCTAAGTGTGAGGTTATGATGTGTGTTGGAAATGTTTCCAAGGTTGATGTGATCAACATCGCACGCTCTCTCTACCTTCGGGATTAGTGACAAACCTAAATGTTGTTTGGTGTTTGCGTTAAGCATGAACATGATTAGATCGTCTTTATTGCAACACGGTTATTCATTTAAGTTAGAGAATAATGATTATTCTGTTTATATGAATAATACCTTCAATGGTCATGCACCCAGTGAGAATGGTTTGTTGAATCTTGATCATAGTAATGAACATGTTCATAACATCGATGCCAAAAGATACAAAGTTAATAATGATAGTACCACATACTTGTGGCACTGCCACTAAATGTCATATTGGTATAAATCACATGAAGAAACTCGATGCTGATGGATCTTTGGACTCATTTGATTTCAAATCGGTTGAGACATGCGAACCATGCCTCTTGGGCAAGATGACTAAGGACCCCATTTTCCAGTTTGATGGAGCAGGCAAGTGATTTATTGGAAATGATAGATGTTGATGTATGCAATCCAATGAGTCTTGTAGCGTGCGGTGGATATCGTTATTTTCTTACCTTCACTGATGATTTGAGTAGATAATAGTGTATATTTACTTAATGAAACACAAGTCTGAATCGTTTGAAAAGTTCAAGCAAATTCAGAGTGAAGTTTAAGATCATCATGATGAGAAGATAAGATATCTACGATATGATCGTGGAGGTGAATATATGAGTTACGAGTTTGGTATACAACTTAAGACAATGTGAAAGTTGTTTCACAACTCACGCCACTTGGAACACCATAGTGTAATGGTGTGTCCGAACGTCATAGTCATGCTCTATTGGATATGGTGTGAATTATGATGTCTCTTATCATTTTACCACTATCGTTTTGGGGTGATGCAATATAGAAAACTATATTAACTATAAATAGGGCACCATCTAAATCCGTTGAGATGACACCATATGGTTTGGCAGAAAGCTAAGCCGTCATTTCTTAATGTTTGGGGTTGTGAAACTTATGTGAAAAGGGTTTTCACCTAATGAGCTCGAACCCAAAGCGGAAAAATGCATCTTCATAGAATACCCTAAGAATAGTTGGGTATACCTTCTATCTCAGATCCAAGTGCAAAGTGTTTGTTGCTAAAAATGGGTCCTTTCTCAAGAAAGAGTTTCTCTCGAAAGAATTGAGTGGGAGGAAGATAGAACTTGATGAGGTTGTTGAACCTTTGTTTCAACCAGAGAGTAATGTAGCGCAGAAAATTGTTTCTGTGGGGCATACGTTAGTTGAAGAGGAAGTTAATGATGATGATCATGAAGCTTCAGATCAAGTTACTATCAAACCTCGTAGGTTGACAAGGACGCGTACTGCTCCTGAGTGGTATGGCAACCCTGTCTTAGAGGTCATGTTGTTGGACAACGATGAGCCTACGAGCTATGGAGAAGCCATGATGGGCCCGGATTCCGACAAATGGTTAGAGGCCATGAAATCTGAGAAAGGATCCATGTATTAAAACCAAGTATAGACTTTGGTAGACTTGCTCGTTGGACGACAGGCTGTCGAGTACAAATGGACCTTTAAGATGAAGACAAACGCTGATGGTAAATGTCACCGTTTATAGGGCTCGACTTGTCGCAAAGAAATTTCTGACAAGTTCAAGGAGTTGACTGCGATGAGACTTTCTCACTCGTATCGATGCTAAAGTTTGTTGGAATTATGTTAGCAGTTGCTGCATTTTTCAATTATGAAATCTGGCAGATGGATGTCAAAACATCGTTTCCTTCCTTAAGGAAAGGTTGTATGAGATAGAACCAGAAGGTTTTGTCAGTCCTAAGGATGCTAAAAGGTGTGCAAGCTTCTGTGATCCTTCTATGAACTGAAGCAAGCATCTCGGAGTTGGAATATACACTTTGATGAGGTGATCATAGTTTTTGAGTCTATACAAAGTTTATGGGAAACTTGTATTTACAATAAAGTGAGTGGGAGCACTATAGAGTTTTTGATAAGCATATTATTGGGGAATGTTGCATGGGAAACAAAAAAATTCCTACGCACACGCAGATCTATCCATGGTGATGAGCATCTACGAGAGGGAGAATGGATCTATGTACCCTTGTAGATCGCTAAGCGGGAAGCGTTAAGAAACGCGGTTGGTGTAGTCGAACGTCTTCGCGATCCAAATCGCCGTGCGTCCCACGATCCAATCATGATCCGTCCCGCGATCTAATCACGATCTGTCCTGTGAACTTAATCACGATCCGTCCCACGAACTTGATCACGATCCTTTCGATCTAGCGCCGAACGGCCGGCACCTCCACGTTCAGCACAGGTATAGCGTGATGACGATATCCGTCATGTTGATCCAGCAAGAAGGAGCGGAGAGGAAGAAGAGTTCTCCGTCAGCATGACGGTGCTCCGGCAATGGTGGTGGAGCTATTCCGATAGGGCTTCGCCTAAGCACTGTAGAAATTCGATCTAGAGGAGAAACTATGGACTAGAGAGTAGGGTTGCACGTGGCTGAAAATCTTGTGCAAAAACCCTAAAACCCTCTAGTATATATAGGAGGAGAGGAGGAGAGGAGGCAGCCTTAGCTTCCAAGCCAATCTGGTTCGGCCGAACTAGGAGGGAGGAGTCCACCTCCTCCACTCCTAGTAGGATTAGGACTCCTTCCTTATTTTGCCTTTTTTGCCTTTTTCCACCTTTTTTCCTTTGGGGTTTTTCTTCCCAGCCGCATGGGCCTTGTGTGGGACTTCCACCAGCCCACTAAGGGCTGGTATTCACTCTCCCACAGCCCATGAAGCCTCTTGGGTCGAAATACCCCTCCCGGTGGTCTCCCGGTACACTACCGGCACTCCCCGTACATTATCGATTAGCCCGAAACTTTCCCGGCGACCAAAACAGGACTTCCTATATATCAATCTTTACCTCCGAACCATTCCGGAGCTCCTCATGACATCCGGAATCTCATCCGGGACTCTGAATAACCTCGGTCACCACCATACATAACTCTATACTACCGAAACATCACCGAACCTTAACTGTGCAGACCCTACGGGTTCGAGAAGTATGTAGACATGATCGAGACACCTGTACGGTCAATAACCAATAGCGGGACCTGGATGCCCATATTGGTTCCTACATATTCTACGAAGATCTTTATCGGTCGAACCTCTATGTCAAGGATTTAGTTAATCCCGTATGATGTTCCCTTTGTTCTTCGGTATGTTACTTGCCTGAGATTCAATCGTCGGTATCTCCATACCTAGTTCAACCTCATTATTGGCAAGTCTCTTTACTCGTTCCGTAATACAAGATCCCGCAACTAACACTTAGTCACATTGCTTGCAAGGCTTATTGTGATGTTGTATTACCGAGTGGGCCCTGAGATACCTCTCCGTCACATGGAGTAACAAATCCCAGTCTTGATCCATGCCAACTCAACAGACACCCTCGGAGATACCTGTAGAGCACCTTTATAGTCACCCAGTTACGTTGCGATGTTTGATACACACAAGGCACTCCTTCGATGTTCGTGAGTTGCTTGATCTCATGGTCATAGGAACATATACTTGACATGCAGAAAACAGTAGCAATAAAGTGACACGATCATATGCTACGTTTGTAGTTTGGGTCTTGTCCATCACATCATTCTCCCAATGATGCAATCCCGTTATCAAATGACATCTCATGTCAATGGCCAGGAAACCTTGACCATCTTTGATCAATGAGCTAGTTCACTAGAGGCATACTAGGGACAGAGTGTTGTCTATTTACCCACACATGTAATGTGTTTCCAATTAATACAATTATAGCATGGATAATAAACGATTATCATGAACAAGGAAATATAATAATAAACACTTTATTTATTGCCTCTAGGGCATATTTCCAACAGTCTCCCACTTGCACTAGAGTCAATAATCTAGCTGACATCACTATGTAATTTACATTGTAATGAATCGAACACCCATGCAGTTCTGGTGTTGATCATGTTTAGCCCTTGGAAGAGGTTTAGTCAACGGGTCTGCAACATTCAGATCCGTGTGCACTTTGCAAATATTTATGTCCTTCTCCTCGATGTAATCACAGATGGAGTTGAAGCGTCACTTTATGTGTCTGGTCCTCTTGTGAAACCTTGGTTCCTTGGCCAGAGCAATGGCACTAGTGTTGTCATAGAACAGGTTCATTGGATTCAGTGCACTAGGCACTACTCCAAGATCTGTCATGAACTGCTTCATCCAGACACCTCGCTTCGCTGCCTCCGAGGCTGCGATGTACTCCGCTTCACATGTAGAATCGGCTACCACGCTTTGCTTGGAACTGCACCAGCTTACCGCTCCCCCGTTGAAAATAAATATGTATCCGGTTTGCGACTTAGAGTCATCCGGATCAGTGTCAAAGCTTGCATCGACGTAACCCTTTACGACGAGCTCTTCATCACCTCCATAAACGAGAAACATTTCCTTAGTCCTTTTCAGGTACTTAAGGATATTATTGACCGCTGCCCAGTGTTCCATTCCAGGATCACTTTGAAACCTTCTGGCCATACTTATGGCAAGGCTAACATCCGGTCTTGTGAACAACATTGCATACATGATAGAGCCTATGGCTGAAGCATAGGGGATGACACTCATCTTTTCTCTATCTTCTGTAGTCACTGGGCATTGAGTCTTACTCAACTTCACACCTTGTAACACAGGCAAGAACCCCTTCTTGGGCTGATCCATTTTGAACTTCTTCAAAACTTTATCAAGGTATGTGCTCTGTGAAAGTGCTATCAAGCGTTTCGATGTATCTCTATAGATCTTAATGCCTAATATGAAAGCAGCTTCTCCTAGGTCCTTCATTGAAAAACACTTGTTCAAATATTCCTTCACGCTTTCTAGCATTTCTATATTGTTTCCAATCAGCAATATCTCATCCACATATAATATTAGAAACGCTATAGAGCTCCCACTCACTTTCTTGTAAATACAAGCTTCTCCATAAACTTGTATAAAACCAAACGCTTTGGTCACCTCATCAAAGCGCTTATTCCAACTCCGAGATGCTTGCACCAGCCCATAAATGGATCGCTGAATTTTGCAAACTTTGTCAGCATTCTCTGGATCGAAAAAACCTTCTGGTTGCATCATATACAACTCTTCCTCAAGGAAACCGTTGAGGAACGCTGTTTTGACATCCATCTGCCAAATTTCATAGTCAAAATAAGCAGCTATTGCCAACATGATTTTGACAGACTTAAGCATCGCTACGGGTGAGAAGGTCTCATCGTAGTCAACTCCTTGAACTTGTGAAAAACCCTTTGCCACAAGTCAAGCTTTATAGACGGTGACATTACCGTCCGCGTCTGTCTTCTTCTTAAAGATCCATTTGTTCTGAATGGCCTTTCGCCCTTCAGGTAATACTTCCAAAGTCCATACTTTGTTTTCATACATGGATCCCATCTCGGATTTCATGGCCTCTAACCATTTCTCAGAATCCGGGCCCATCACTGCTCCTCCATAGCTCGTAGGTTCATTATTGTCCAACAACCTGACCTCCAAGGCAGGGTTGCCGTACCACTCAGGAGTAGTACGCGGCCTTGTCGACCTACGAGATTCAATAGTAGCTTGATTCGATGCTTCATGATCATCATCATTAACTTCCTCTTCTACCGTTGTAGGTTCCACAGAAACATTGTTCTGCGCTGCGCTACTTTCTAGTTGAAGTAAAGGTTCAATAACCTCATCAAGCTCTATTTCCCTCCCACTCAATTCTTTCGAGAGAAACTCTTTCTCAAGAAATGTTCCATTCTTAGCGACAAACACTTTGCCTTCGGATCTTAGATAGAAGGTATACCCGACTGTCTCTTTCGGGTATCCTATGAAGACGCATTTTTCCGCTTTGGGTTCCAGCTTTTCAGGTTGAAGCTTTTTGACATAAGCATCACATCCCCAAACTTTAAGAAAGGATAACTTTGGCATCTTGCCAAACCACAGTTCATATGGCATCGTCTAAACGGATTTTGATGGTGCCCTATTTAAAGTGAATGCAGCTGTCTCTAATGCATAACCCCAAAACGATAGTGGCAAATCAGCAAGAGACATCATAGAACGCACCATATCTAATAAGGTTCGATTACGACGTTCGGACACACCATTATGCTGTGGTGTTCCGGGCGGTCTCAACTGTGAAACAATTCCACACTATCTTAAGTGACTGCCAGACTCACAACTCAGATATTCACCTCCTCGATCAGATCACAGGAATTTAATCTTCTTGTTACGATGATTCTCAACTTCACTCTGAAATTGCTTGAACTTTTCAAACGTTTCAGACTTGTGTTCATCAAGTAAATATACCCATATCTACTTAAGTCATCAGTGAAGGTGAGAAAATAATGATATCCACCACGCGCTGTAACATTCATTGGACCGCACACATCAGTATGTATGATTTCCAATAAGTCACTCGCCCGTTCCATTGTTCCAGAGAACGGTGTTTTAGTCATCTTGCCCATGAGGCATGGTTCACATGTGTCAAGTGATTCAAAATCAAGTGACTCCAAAAGTCCATCAGCATGGAGCTTCCTCATGCGTTTTACACCAATATGACCTAAACGGCAGTGCCACAAGAAAGTGGTACTATCATTATCAACTCTACATCTTTTGGCATCAATGTTATGAACATGTGTGTCATCACTATCAAGATTCAATATGAATAAACCCCTAACATTGGGTGCATGACCATAAAAGATATTACTCATATAAATAGAACAACCTTTAGTCTCTCATTTAAATGAGTAACCGTCTCGCAATAAACAAGATCCAGATATAATGTTCATGCTTAACGCAGGCACTAAATAACAATTATTTAGGTTCATCACTAATCCCGATGGTAATCGAAGAGAGAGCGTGCCGATGGCGATCACATCAACCTTGGAACCATTTCCCACGCGCATCGTCACTTCGTCCTTCGCCAGCCTTCGTTTATTCCGTAGTTCCTGCTTTGAGTTGCAAATGTGAGCAACCGAACCGGTATCAAATACCCACGCACTACTACGAGAGCTAGTAAGGTACACATCAATAACATGTATATCATATATACCTTGTTTGTCGTTGGCCGCCTTCTTGTCAGCCAGGTACTTGGGGCAGTTCCGCTTCCAGTGACCAGTTCCCTTGCAATGAAAGCACTTAGTTTCTGGCTTGGGTCCATGCTTGGGCTTCTTTACAGGAGTAGCAACTACTTTGCCATCCTTCTTGGTTTTACCCTTCTTGCCCTTGCCCTTGACCTTGCCATTTTTCTTGAAACTAGTGGTTTTATTGATCATCAACACTTGATGTTCTTTCTGGATTTAGGACTCGGCGACTTTTAGCATCGCAAACAGCTCGGCGACTGACTTGTGCATCCCGTGCATGCTATAGTTCATCACAAAGCTCTTGTAACTAGGTGGCAGTGATTGAAGAACTCTGTCAGTGATCGCCTCTGGCGGAAGGGCAATTCCCAACTCCGCTAGACGAGTTGAATACCCAGACATTCTTAGTATATGTTCACTGATAGACCTGTTCTCCTCCATCTTGCAAGCATAGAACTTATCGGAGGTTTCATACCTCTCGATCCAGGCATTCTTCTGAAAGATAAACTTCAACTCCTGGAACATCTCATATGCTCCATGACGTTCAAAACGTCTTTGAAGTCCCGGTTCTAAGCCATACAATATTGCACACTGAACTATTGAGTAATCTCTACTACATGCCTCCCAAGCGTTCTTAACGTCTTCGGAGGTCATGTCTTCTGGTTGGTCACCAAGCGGTGCATCAAGGACATATGATTTCTGGGACGCTGTGAGGATAATCCTCAGATTACGGGCCCAGTCAACAAAGTTACTTCCATCATCTTTCAACTTAGCTTTCTCTAGGAACGCATTAAAATTCAGGGGTGCAACCGCGCGAGCCATTGATCTACAACATAAATATGCAAAGTTTACTTAGACTATTTTTCAAGATAATGAGTTTAGTTAATCAAATTACTAAAACTCCACTCAAATTGATATCCCTCAGGTCATCTGAGTGTCACATGATCCAAATCCACCAACTCAAGTCCGATCATCACGTGAGTTGAGGTGGCTTCAATGGTGAACATCATTATGTTGATCATATCTACTATATGACTCATGTTCGACCTTTTGGTCTCTTGTGTTCCGTGGCCATGTCTGTACATACTAGGCTCGTCAAGTTTAACCCGAGTGTTCTGCGTGTGTAACACTGGCTTGCACCCGTTGTATGTGAACGTAGAGTCTATCACACCCGATCATCACGTGGTGTCTCGACACGATGAACTTTCGCAACGGTGCACACTCGGGGAGAACACAATTCATCTTGAAATTTAAGTGAGGGATCACCTTATAATGCTACCCTCGTCCTAAGCAAAACAAGGTGCATAAAAGGATTAACATCACACGCAATTCATAAGTGACATGATATGGCCATGAACTTGTGCTTTTGATCTCCATCTAGAAAGCACCGGCATGATCTCCATCGTCACCGGCATGACACCATGATCTTCATTATCTTGATCTCCATCAACATATCGCCATCGGGGTTGTCGCGCCCAACATGCTTCTACTACTATTGCTAACGTTTAGCGATAAAGTAAATCATTACATAGCTCTTAATGATTGACACACAGGTCATACAATAATTAAAGACAACCCTATGGCTCCAGCCGGTTGTCGTACTCCTCGACATGCAAGTCGTGATAATCTATACATCACATGATCATCTCATACATCACATATATAACATCATGTAATTGGCCATATCACATCACAACATACCCTGCAAAAACAAGTTAGACGTCCTCTAATTGTTGTTGCATGTTTTATGTGGCTGCTACGGGTATCTAGCAAGAACAATTCTCACCTACACAAAAACCACAACGGTGATACACTAGTTGCTTTTCAACCTTCTCAAGGACCGCCTTTGTCGAATCCAATCCAACTAAAGTGAGAGAAACTGGCACCCGCAAGCCATCTATGCAACAAGTTTCGGTCGAGGGAACCATTCTCTCGTAAGCGTACGAGTATTGTTGGTCCGGGCGGCTTCATCTCACAATACCGCTAAACCAAAAGCCGACCAAGGGAGGAAGCAATCTAAGCATCAACGCCCACAAACCTTTTGTGTTCTACTCGAGATCTCATCTACACATAGACCTAGCTCTAATACCACTATTGGGGAATGTTGCATGGGAAACAAAAAATTTCCTATGCACACGCAGATCTATCCATGGTGATGAGCATCTACGAGAGGGAGAGTGGATCTACGTACCCTTGTAGATCGCTAAGCGGGAAGCGTTAAGAAACGCGGTTGGTGTAGTCGAACGTCTTCACGATCCAAGTCGTCGTGCATCCCGCGATGCAATCACGATCTGTCCTGCGATCCAATCATGATCCGTTCCGCGAACTTGATAACGATCCGTCCCACGAACTTTATCACGATCCTTCCAATCTAGCGCCGAACGGACGACACCTCCGCGTTCAGCACACGTACAGCTTGATGACGATCTCCGCCGTCTTGATCCAGCAAGAAGGAGTGGAGAGGAAGAAGAGTTCTCTGGTAGAGTGACAGCGCTCCGGCGATGGTGGTGGAGCTATTCCGGCAGGGCTTCGCCTAAGCACTGCAGAAATCCGATCTAGAGGAGAAACTATGGACTAGAGGGTAGGGTTGCACGTGGTTGAAGATTCGATCATCGGTATCTCCATACCTAGTTCAACCTCGTTATTGGCAAGTCTCTTTACTCGTTCCGTAATACAAGATCCCGCAACTAACACTTAGTCACATTGCTTGCAAGGCTTATTGTGATGTTGTATTACCAAGTGGGCCCTGAGATACCTCTCCATCACACGGAGTAACAAATCCCAGTCTTGATCCATGCCAACTCAACAGACACCCTCGGAGATACCTGTAGAGCACCTTTATAGTCACCCAGTTACATTGCGACGTTTGATACACACAAGGCACTCCTCCGATGTTTGTGAGTTGTGTGATCTCATGGTCATAGGAACATATACTTGACATACAGAAAACAGTAGCAATAAACTGACACGATCATATGCTACATTTGTAGTTTGGGTCTTGTCCATCACATCATTCTCCCAATGATGCGATCCTGTTATCTAATGACATCTCATGTCAATGGCCAGGAAACCATGACCATCTTTGATCAACGAGCTAGTTCACTAGAGGCATACTAGGGACAGAGTGTTGTCGATTTACCCACACATGTAATGTGTTTCCAATTAATACAATTATAGCATGGATAATAAACGATTATCATGAACAAGGAAATATAATAATAAATACTTTATTTATTGCCTCTAGGGCATATTTCCAACACATATGTGGTTGACATATTATTGATCGAAAATGATGTGGAATTTCTGGAAAGCATAAACGGTTGTTTGAAAAGTGTTTTTCAAAGGAAGACCTAGATCAAGCTACCTAATTGTTGAGCATCAAGATCTATAGAGATAGATCAAGATGCTTGATGAGACTTTCAATGAGTACATACCTTGACAAGATTTTGAAAGAGTTCAAAATGGATCAGTCAGAGAAAGAGTTCTCGCCTGATTTGTAAGGTGTGATGTTGAGTGAGACTCAAAGCTCGACATTGGCAGAAGAAAGAGAAAGGACGAACATCGTCCCTTGTGCCTTAGCCATTGGCTCTGTATAATATGCCATGTTGTGTATCGCACCTGTGTGTGCCTTTCCATGAGTCCATCAAGGGGTACAAGAGTGATCCAGGAGTGGATCACTGGACAACGGTCAAGATTATCCTTAGTAACAAAGAGACTAAGGAAATTGTTTATCGATTATGGAGGCGAGAAAGAGTTCATTGTAAAGAGTTACGTTGATGCAAGCTTTGACACCAATTCGGACGACTCTTAGTAGCAATCCGGATACATGTAGTAGATCAGCCATTTGGAATAGCTCCAAGAGGAGTGTCGTAGCAGTGTTTACAATTTAACATAGAGATTTGCAAATTACACACGAATCTGAATGTCACAGACCCGTTGACTATAAGACCTCTCTCATATGCAAAGCATGATCGAGCCCCAGAACTCATTGGGTGTTCGATTCATAACAATGCGAATCACATGGTGATGTGAACTAGATTATTGACTCTAGTGCAAGTGGGAGACTATTGGAAATATGCCCTAGAGACAATAATAAATTGGTTATTATCATATTTCCTTGTTCATGATAATCGTTTATTATCCATGCTATAATTGTGTTGATCGGAAACTCAGATACATGTGTGGATACATAGACACCACCATGTCCCTAGTATGCCTCTAATAGACTAGCTCGTTGATCAAAGATGGCTATGGTTTCCTAGTCATGGACATTAGATGTCATTTGATAACGAGATCACATCATTAGGACAATGATGTGATGGACAAGACCCAAACTACAAACGTAGCATATGATCGCGTCAGTTTATTGCTACTGTTTTCTGCATGTCAAGTATCTGTTCCTATGACCATGAGATCATGCAAATCACTAACATCGGAGGAGTACCTTGTGTGTATGAAATGTCGCAATGTAAATGGGTGACTATAAAGGCGCTCTATAGGTATATCTGAGGGTGTCTCTTGGGTTGGCATGGATCAAGACTGGGATTTGTTACTCCGTGTGACGGAGAGGTATCTCAGAGTCCACTTGGTAATACAACATCACAACAAGCCTTGCAAGCAATGTGACTAAAGTGTTAGCCACGGGATCTTGTATTACCGAACGAGTAAAGAGACTTGCCGGTAACGAGATTGAACTAGGTATGGAGATACCGACGATCGAATCTCGGGCAAGTAACATACCAAAGAACAAAGGGAACATCATACGGGATTAACTGAATCCTTGACATAGAGGTTCGACCGATAAAGATCTTCGTAAAATATGTAGGAACCAATATGGGCATCCAGGTCCCGCTATTGGTTATTGACCGTAGAGGTGTCTCGGTCATGTCTACATAGTTCTCGAACCCGCAGGGTCTGCACACTTAAGGTTCGTTGACGTTTCGGTAGTATAGAGTTATGTATGGTGGTGACCGAAGGTTGTTCGGAGTCCCGGATGAGATCCCGGACGTCACGAGGAGCTTCGGAATGGTTGAGAGGTAAAGATTGATATATGGGATAATAGTGTTTGGTCTTCGAAAGGGTTCCAGAATTCACCAGAAATAGTTTCGGATGTTTCCCGAAATGTTCGGGGTACAAGGACACTTTATTTGGGACAAGGGGTAAAGCCCATGAGGCTTTAGGAAGGGGCAAAAGATGTTTTGTGGAGGCCAGGGACCCTAGCGTCTAGGGCCAGACGCCGAGGACCTTGGCGTCTGTCGTGGAGTACGAGGAGGACTCTTGCCTTGTGGGCAAACCGACCTTGAGGAGGATTTTTCTCCAAGTTTCGACCCTAGGGCTCAACATATAAATAAAGGGGAGGGGCTAGCACTTGGGACACATCAAGAAACCCTAAGCCACGCGCTGCCTCTTCTCTAGTTCGTAGTTTCTCCTCCAGATCGGTTTCAGCGGTGCTTAGGCGAAGCCCTGCTGGAATTGCTCCACCACCATCGCCGCAACATTGTCGTGCTGCCGGAGAACTCGTCTACCTCTCCGCTCCCTCTTGCTGGATCAAGAAGACGGAGATCTTCATCGAGCTGTACGTGTGCTGAACGCGAAGGTGTCATCCGTTCGGCGCTAGATCGGAAGGACCGTGATCAAGATCGCGAGAAGATTCGTGATTGGATCGCAGGACGGATCGTGATGAGATCGCGGGACAGATCATGATTAGATCGCGGGACGGATCGTGATTGGATCGCGGGATGCTCGGCGATTTGGATCGCGAAGACGTTCGACTACATCAACTGCGTTTCTTAATGCTTTCTGCTTAGCGATCTACAAGGGTATGTAGATCCACTCTCCCTCTCGTAGATGCTCATCACCATAGATAGATCTTGCGTGTGCATAGTTAAATATTTGTTTCCCATGCAACGTTCCCCAACATCGTGAACAAAACAAAATTTCATAGATTCATTTTCCATTTTTCAAGTTCCCCAAATGAGTTTTTTTGTAAGGAACTAACAAATATTTGTTGTCAAAAAACTTCTCCATTTTTAAAGAATGTTAGACCACATTTTATGAACAAATTTGTGTACACTAGAAATATTTTTTATACATATTAAACGGTTTTAATTACATCATTAACATTTTTAATTAATATTTTGATGTCTAATATTTTGAAGACATGTCTACATTTTTTAAGACACAATGTACATATTGTTTATATATGTTTAACTTTTTTCAAATACATGATTGACATTTTTCTTATATTCCCAACAAAAAAATATCTTTTCATACATACGTTTTGATGTATATATTTGTTTTTACACTTTACCTTTTTTGTATACATATAAAACATTGTTTATATAGGTTAGAAAAATTTAAATGCATGATTAACATTTTTAGAAAATCTTGTTTTATTATCTAGTTAGAGTTATACAATGAAAAACCTATTTTTAGAGAATAAAAAAAAATTCTGATAACTGACCATCCTTACCAAATGGTAATAATGAAAAACTTGTTATTTTCCCATTTTATATTTGTCCGAATATTTGTTTTTTTAGAAATATGAGGGCATCCCACATTTCTTCCTGAATGGGCAGAGGCCTACATGGCACACAATTTTTTTTAAAAAGGAGCTGGCCTCGTTCCACTGAGGCCCAAGCCCACATGAAGTGTTACCTTAAGTACCAATGCTTCCACGTTCACAACCTCATGACCTTTTATATTGGTCATAATCAGGTAAAAATAAGGTCATCGACCACTCTTGTCTGCTTTATGACCATTTGGTGTAAGGCAATTTGAGGGTTTGAGCCCTTCCAAGCGAAATGGTCGTGGATTTACGACCAATTCAGCTAGGGTCACTAAGAAAAGGTCACAAGTCGACATATTTCTTGTAGTGTTACACATTTTTATTAAAGTTGAAACATTTTTTAAATTTACATTTTTGAACATCTGTTTTTTGAAAAATTAAATTCTCTAGACGCTGGCCCAAAAAAGACGCATATATGTCCTCCACATTTTACTTTCGAATCTGAAACGTGGTTGCATGCTTTGACTTCTGAATAGATAATTATTAGCGCATGTAAAATGTAATCATGGTCTTGGTCGAGGAGACCTGGCCCTTCTGAATTTAATTATCATAATTATTGCAAATCTTGTTTAATTAGCCAACTGCATGACTGTCAATTTAATTCAACAAACCCCTCTCTCTCCTTTCAATTCCTTCACACATGTCTCATGAATCCCATCCATGACCGATGTTTTCAATGGATACTTTTCGTTCCGGCATTGCATATTCTCTTTTATCCATATTTTCCTTCTTATTTGTTCTCGAGGCCACATCTTTTTTCTTTGGACAACTCCAATACGTATATAAACTGCTGGGATTTAATTTAATATTAAAAGGTGAGGTGGTACTATTTTAAGACAAATGACCGAATCCTTTCTGCACATTCACGAGCTAGTCCAGTTGGCTGTGCGCTTTGGAGTGTTGATTGGTGATCGTGAGTTTGTTTCTCCATCACACGGATTTTTTTTTGTATTCTCAAAAGTACAAACAAGTGCCTCGCGGCCCACAATGGCCGAATATGGATGGAAGCTGGCCGACCAGATCATGGGATACAGGTTTAGGAGACGGACGGATTTTAGACGTCAACCGTTTTTTCAACTAGACCGCGTGTAATTAGTATCACCTCCTCATGTACAATACGCTTATTATAAGATTAGATGTGGGACGAAATAAAGAATATTACATTGCTTTATTAGTGGTATAGAAATGATGTCTTACCAAACAAGTACTACTACTAGGCAACGTGGTGAGGGAAAGAAAAAACGCATGCAACATGCTGCTTTCGGAAGGGTGCATTTACCGGATTAAAAATGACAAGTAAATCAACTTAATATGTGTTATAACTACATAGCTATATTACTTTCTAAAGTTCACTTTGGTTCTCGGGCACTAGTAATCTTCGTGCCAAAAAAATTCTCATTTTTTGGTTTGTCAAAAATCATTAAAAAATCACACATGTGATGATCTACATGAACTGATATTCTTCATAAAATAATTATGAAGAATGCGGCCTGTGCAAAAATAAGAAGATGGTTTATGTTTGTATGGATTTGTATAAGCTTTCCCAACACCTCGTGCTTGTCATTTTTGTATAACATACAAATCTCGGTATAGCTTCTTGAAACTTGTGTGATGCCGCCACCACCATCGCCGTCGTTCCTCCACCCGGCCCTGGTCTGACGGGCTTTTCTGGACCGACCTTGCCACGAGCGCCCCGATGGGACCCGATTTGGGATCCGCGTCACCGGCTTTGGGCACGATTCCAATCGATCGCTGCCCTCTACCACGTGTAATGGTGCTTGTCGTATCGCAACAGGCTGCAAATCAGACTATTGGCCGTCGTTAGTCGCCTCTAGCCTTGTGACCGTCGTCACTAAACCCATATGTTGCTCTACATCGATCGATGTCTGCAGCGTGACTTCGCCTTTTTTGGCCATGAAGTTCAACCGTCGACAGCTATGAGGCCTTCCCGATGTCTACATGACAGTTCATCTTGGCACAACGACCACATTGGCTCTAACACGCGTCCGATCAATTTCCTCCTTGACCTCTAGGTGTTTGAGGATTTGTGTAGAAGGAATATTGTTTTTCTTATTCCTTTTTTGTTGTGAAGAAATGACTAGGTGGAAATTAAAATTATTTAATTATAGATTCTGTTTTAAAAAGGAGGGTTACCCCGCTCTCTGCATCTGAACGATGCATGCAACCATATTATTAAGCAAAAGTTCCAAAAAGATCTAAGATTCGATACAAGCTTACAAGAAGAGACAAAGTAAATCCGAAATAAAACTTCCCACAATTGGTGAAAACAGGTCAAGATGACTAAACACCTAATCTATTACTAGAGCGTCATCCAATCCGGTTATAAGTATCCCACGCTACCATCTCTCGACGATTGCACCCAATAGCCATAAGCTCCTTGGCTTCCGCATGAGTGAGTAATGACCACGTGCATATCCAGACAATGGCTTTGTATATAAAATGCAAACAAATTATAAGAGTTTGTCTATTAAAAATCATGTCATTTCTACAGTTCTACGTAGCCCAAAGCAACACACATACTCATGTTTGAATATGTCCCACAATACTTGACTCCCCTCCATTAAGTCACGTCTCAAATCACGTGTTAATACTATTAGGAGGGCTAACATTAAAGACTACATGAATCGTAAGCCATAATAGTTTGGCGAGAGGACATTTGAGAAAGAAGTGTTCTATAGTTTCATCCTGATCACAAAAGCAACATCGTTTATGATCCTCCCATCTTTGCTTTGCCAAGTTATCCTTAGTCAGAACTACTTCCTTATGCACAAACCGCATGAAGGTTTTGATTCTTAATGAAACTTTAATCTTCCAAATATGGATTGATTTCGGGATAGGACGAGTCTATTAGCAGTAAATACATACACTTTAGGGAGAATATCCCATTCACGAATAATTTCTAGTGAATCTTATCTGACTTATTTGAGATGTGAACGTCCATCAGCCTCCGCATGAGATGCATCCAACTGTCCCATCGGTTTCCTACTAGGGACCTCCTGAACTAGATATTTAGAGGGACATGCTATAATATGTAGCAATATAAACGTCCTTACAGTGTACACTATTATAGAGAGAAAGATGTTGCGTGGCTAGTGGCATCTCCCCTAACCATGTATCTTCCTAGAATCTAGTTGAGTTACCATTTCCAATGATAAATTTAGTCATGTGGAAGAAGGCTGCTTTTGTCTTTATTAACCCTTTCCAGAAAGGCGAGTCATTGAGTCTTACGGTAACTTGGGTCAGGGTCTTAGATTGCAGGTAATTATTGTGCAAAATTTGTACCCACATGTATTCCTTCAGCGTTAACATAAAGTTCGTACAATCATTTGCCGAGCAACCATCTATTCCTTACGTCTAAGTTCTCAATCCCTAGCCCACCCTGATGCTTTGGTCACATATAATGACCCACTTGGTTAGCCTGTTGATTTTCTCACATTGTCAGAAAAATAGTGATCGATAGAAGTCTAACCTTTCCGTACTACACGCACTTCAAAGAAAGACAGGAGGAACATCAGCATGCTTGTTAAGACCGAGTTTATCAGAATAAGCCAACCACCATAAGACATAAGCTTACCCTTTCAGCAGCTTAGTTTTTAAAAAAAATCTTCAATACATTTTCACTCCTTATTGGAAAGTTGCGATGATGAATTGCTATGACCAGATAACGAAACGTTAGAGAACCCAATTCATATCCGTATAATTGTCTATAAGTATCTTGTTCATCTTCGACACTCTCAAAAAGAAAACAATTCACTTTTGTTAAAATTGAGCTTCAACCCCGACAATTGCTCAAAAATTCATGAGTAAAATGGATTCATCCTCTTTGTTGGATGATTCCTTGCAGAGGCGGAGACACAATTTTGGCAGGTATGGACATAGCCCTAGGCCTAGTAACACCACCCCTCAAACTAGCTCAGCCCTAGGCGTAAACCACCGTTAGCTCCGCCACATTGATTCCTTGCTCGAAGAGAAATATTATGTGACCAAAGAGGAGGGCATTACTTTGGTCTTGTTGACGCACAAGAACAATATGCCGATCCATGGTGGTTTTTATTTTCAGACATGAGTTGATTTAGAGGGATATGCATCAAAAAACTTGGATGTGATTTCATATGTGGCCTCTCTAGACTACGACCACACAATATAAAATTGTTCATGCAGTATAAAAAATGTTTTATGCCACTCAAAGAAAATGTATGTGACACTATAAACAAACATTCACTAGTTTCAAAAGAAATGTTGGTGACATTTAAAAAAAGTTTATACAAATGTAAAAATATTTTCATGCAGTTTTATAAAATGCTTATGGCCATTGAATAATTTTTTGAGGTGTATTTGTAAAATGTCAAATTATGTATTTAAGAAGAATGTACATCGTCTATTGAAAAATGTTCAACGTGTATCAATTTTTTGTTTGACATATACATGGAAAATGTATATTGTGTATAGAAAAAGATAGACATGTGTTCAAAAACAACTGGAAAACAAAAAAGAATAGAAAGCGTAGAAAAACTGAAGCCAACGGACGAAGAACAACCAAAACCAGAAAAACAAACAAAATCCGTTGGACAATCAAAGAAAATAAAAAACTGTAGAAACCAAGGAAGAAACAAAATATCCAAAAAACAAAGAAAAGAGAAAAGGAAAAGCACAGAGGACTGAAGAAAAACAGATCAAAACCGAAGAATAAGCAAAGCGAGCCAGCGAAAAGATCTCGGACAGCCAGCGAGCAGGCAAATGCTTCAGGCGAGACGTAATACGTCTCACATAGCTCTCACGATCTTCCATCTCGCTTCAAGGATTTTCACGTCGAGGTGTTACTGGGCGGGCCTAATAGGGGTTACTAAAAGAACGGCTTTTAGGCATGGTTTTTTCCAATGTGTGTTTTCTGTGTTAGTTTTTATCAGTTTTTTTGTGTCCTTTTCGAACGGCTATGCTTCTTTAGCAGTTTTGTTTGGTTTCTCGGGTTCTCCCATTTTCGTTTTTTCTTTCTGTTTTTCCTTTTCTTTTCTGTATCAGTTATGCATGACTTTTTGTGTCGGTGATTTCCTTTTTGGTTTTTGGTTTTCTGCATATCATCATATTTTTTTTAGTTTTATTTTGAGTTTTTATTTCTTTTATTTTTTCAACACATGTCAACTGTTTTCACATACATTGTACAGTTTATGTATACATCAGGAACTTTTTCAATAAATGTTTAAAATTTTCTAAATATATATACAAAAGTTCTTAATCTATATTTTAATATAGATTAAAAACATTTTAATACACATTTAATACTATTGAAATAAATGATTAAAATTTATCCGAATATATTTTTCTAATATCTAGTTTTTCTCATGCACATTATACATTTTCATATACATCTAGAACATTTATTATATATACAAAAAACCAAACACGTGATTCATATGATTAACATATTTATTGAATCACGTGAACATTTTTTTAAATGTAAAATACATTTTTTGTGTTGTATGAAGATTTATTTTAAAAGTCACACAAATATACTTTCACCCTTAATAAATAATTTAGAAAACGTCAGATGTTATTTTTAGAAACACATGAACATTTTTTTAAATGTCATAAACATTTTTGTAATGCTATTAGTTTTTTAAAGTACACGATAAAGAAAGACACTGTGCTAATTTTTTTCAACTTCGTGGTTTATATATTTTAAGTATATTTTAGTTTTGAAATATAAGTATTCAGAATATTTTCGAAAATATGAGAAGAAAACGAACTAACCTACAGGATGCTAGTTGCTCCGGCTGAATAGAATGCTCGTTTGATGCAATGCAACGCTAGCTGCTCGTTTGATTCAATGCAACGCTAGCTTCCATCATGCGTCAAGCAAGATATAGGCCTAGTTCTTTTTAGTTTTTGATTCTTCAGAATCTGCTTTTGGAAAACTTCCCCTAGAATCAGACTGAATCAGCTGTCGAGTTCTTTTCTGAGATTGTGGTCTGAGATTACGGGACAACTTGTATGCTGAAATGTGTGTAACGCCTCCGAACAAAAAATGAATGATGGCTAACACTTAGATCTTTCGAACAATTATCATGAAATATGAATACGAATACGATATATGAATATCTTAGATAGATAAATATTACAATAAAGAAGGTTTCTACGTTTCCTTTGGTACAAAAGAAGTTTCAATACAAATAGATTGACTAGTCTTATGGTACAAGACTGGTAGCAATAGCCTCACGTGTTGCGGCCATGGTACCATCATCTTCGGGTGGTAGAACGTTGTTTCCTGTAAATGGCAATGGGGCTTGCACATACGCATCATTGTCAAACTTGTCAAAATGATCATCATGTAATTTGCTGTCACGAATGAAGTTATGGAGACACATGCATGGAGTGACAATCATCTTTTGGGCCTCTGGTTTGTACCGTGGTATGCCTCTAAGAATTCGCCATTTCATCTTGAGAACACTGAATGATTTTTCGATGAAATTTCGCAAAGAAAAATGACGATGGTTGAATGTCTCGTGTCTACCAATGGGTGGGTGTTGTTGGAACTCCGATACATGGTATCGTTGCCCTTTGTAGGGTGCTAGATATCCAACTCTGTTTGGATATCCGGAGTCCACAAGGTAATATTTATCTATTAAGACACGAGAAGATATTAGAAATCTACTACGTACCATCATGTACATAAGAAAATGCAAACACACAAGAGATTACCTATGGGGGGTTGTGGAAAATGATCATAACGAACTATAGCATCGCTCCATACACGTGTGTCATGAATAGATCCGGGCCATCTAGGAACAACAAAAGTGAACCTCATATCAAAATCGCACAGTGCCATGAAATTTTCACTTGTAACCCCTTTCCTATTCCTGTGTTGTGGCTCCAACTTCTTATGAACAATCACTTTAATGTGTGTTCCATCTATGGCTCCAATAGCATTTTTGAAATGAGGCCAAAACTTTGTTTTTCTTAGTATGGGGTGCGGTTCGGAGAATGATGGATCAATAGGCCTAATGAAATCACCAGCCATGTGGTCTACACACTCCAAAACCTCATGAAATTTTTTGTTAATGACAGAACGACTATGTCCAAACCGATCTGCTACATTATCAGTTGTTTGGCATGTCCCCAAAGTCCATAAAACATGTGCTAATTCTTCTTTCGATGATATGTTCCAAGTTGACTTAAGCCCGTACTTCTGAACCAACAATTCATGCAATTAGTAAAACACTGACCTCCTCATTCTGAACCTAGAGTATAAAGCTTTTGCATCTCGTTCCTTTTGTTCCACCCATTGGAGGCCTGTAACAAGGTGTAACTTTCTTGGTGCACTACAAGAAATATGTCAACTTGTGACCTTCTGTCAGTGACCTTGGAAGAAATGGTCGTAAATCTATGACCATTTGAGAACAATTGGTCGTAAGCTGTTCGAGGGGCTCCAAACCCTAAACCCTAACGACCATATTGGACAGAAATGTCATAATTTCATTATAGGAAATGGTCGTAAAGCGGACACCACTGGTCTGCTGCCTTATTTTGAGCTGATAACGACCATATAAATGGTCACTACACTTTTGTTCAAATGCATTAGGATGATTAGGCAGCCATCTCAGCAACCTCGCTTATGTGTCATTGCTTACGTGTCATTTTTGCTTACTTGTCGTTCAACATAGATCACACATTGACAGGGGAACCATTTGACAGCAGAAGCACACACACTGACAGGCGGGACTGAGCGCCAAATTCGTTGGGTAAAAACTTTGCCCTAGCGGGGACTTGAACCCACGACCACTGGGTTGTGGCTACTTGTTCACTACCACTGGGCTAGAGAGGGATTATTGTCCATCTACCGGAATGACTATATATTATATAAAACGGCGGTTGTCTTTTGCCAGATCTAAGTCATTGACCAGTGGGACCTATTCCCAGGATCGGACAGAGCCAACACTTAGCCCAAATTCCTAGGTCTTCCACGACAAGGGCGACGACGGAGGCGACGCCGGGGGCAACCGACGGGAGCGGGGGTGAGGGCGGGGGCCGACAGCGGAAGCAACCGGCAGGGACGACCGACGGTGATGGTGTCGGGGTCGCTCGCCTGAACCACGACAGGAACGGCGACCTTGCCGCTTGCCTCTTCCATGATAGGAATGGAGACATCGCCCACGCATGGGGGACTCGCTGCCGCCGAGCATGGGGGAGTCGACGTCGCCGCAAGCAGACCTCGCCCATGTATGCACCCCTTTCCTCCCCCCGCTCCTCTCCTCCCTCTCCTTTCTTTTGATGTAGATTTGTTAGGAGAATCTCCACACACACACACACACACACACACTGATTTGATGTGGATTTGCTAGGAGAACCTCCACACACACACACACACAGATTTGATGTTGCTTTGTTATAAGCTCGGAAAATTCTCTTGGAAATGTCGTTGATGAATTTGGTAGAAATTGTGAAGAGAATTTCTATTGATGAAATTGTTAGGAGGATTGATTGTTGATGAAATTGTTAAGAATATTGTTAGCGGTGAATTATGTTGTTAGCAATCAAAAGAACATAGCTCAAGTTGGTCTTTCATGTAATTTTGTTAAAGAACATCAGCTCAAATCTGTTAGAGAACATTAATATTAATGTAGATTTGATGTAAACTAGGAAAAATCTCATTGATGTAGAGTTAGGCACTTAGCATATGAAGTTGGGTGCCTACCTTATTTTATGAATTTAATGTTGATGCACTTAGATTGGTTGCTAAGTTGCAACAATTTGTTGCCTTTGGCAGATGGACAGAAGCTAGATTGGAAAAGGAGTTAGGAGGTTTTCCGAAGAACATATGAAAGGAGTTAATGAATTTATGCAATTTGTTCGAATTTTTTTTGCCAAGGATGCTGTCATTGTTTGCCCATGTTGCGAATGCGTCAACCGTTCAAGAAGAGCTCAAGGAACAGTGAAAGATCATCTGCTTCTTAATGGGATGGACAGCGCATATGATAGATGGATATATCATGGAGAACCTTTAGATGGACAACCTCAACATATTGAAGACGATACATAGGCCCCTCATATGATGGGTGGTGGTGATGCTAGCATTGATTTTATGGAAAAGGTTTTGCGAGAGAATGCTGGTTTGGAGGAACAAGATGGGCATGAATATGATAGGATTCCTGACCTATTGAAGGATCTGTACAACTCTCAAGACCATGCTGATGGACAGAATTCGATGTTTGCTGAGGTGTTAGAGGAGGCGAAGCGCGCAGCTCATGAAGGGGGTAAATTTTCAAGATTTACCTTCACCGTGAAGTTACTCCACATAAAGTCTTTCTATCGGATTAGTAATGTTGCATTCAACGCAATACTCCGCCTTTTGACCTTGCAATTCCTTGATAGTTGTGTTCCCATGTCTTATGATGAAGCATTAAGCATAATCCGCAGGCTGGGGCTAGGTTATGTTTCAATACATGTGTGCCCAAATAACTGTGTCTTATTTCGGAAGGATTATGGCAAGCATGACAACTGTCCAAAATGCAATGCCTCTAGGTGGAAAGATGTTGATAGGAAGAAGTCAATACTAGAGAAGGTACTGAGGCACTTTCCATTGATTGGCTGCAACATATGTTTATCTCGAAGAAATCATCTCTGGAGATACAATGGCACAAGTTGGAGCGGCAACATGTGGACAATGAGCTAAGCCGTCCAGCGGATAGAGAGGCATGGAAAGAATTTGACCATATTCATATAGATTTTGCTACAGATCCAAGGAACATAAAACTTGGCATTGCCACTGATGGCTTTAATCCGTTTGGGAACATGAGCACGTCTTATAGCATGTGACCTATTTTTGTGGTGCCATACAACCTACCACCATGGGCATGCATGGATCAGTCCAACTTCATGATGTCGTTGCTTATCCCGGGTCTAGAGTCTCCAGGAAAGGATTTCGATGTCTTTATGGAGCCCCTCGTAGAAGAACTGCTCTAGCTCTGGAATGGTGTACCTACATATGATGCCTCGCGTCCGGAAGAAAAGTTCAATCTATGTGTTGCAATCATATTGTCCATCCATGATTTCCCGGTGCTGCACACTCTGTCTGGGAGGATCACAATGGGTTATCAGGCCCGTGTCCATTGTGACAAAGACCCTTGCTCAAAGAGAATAAGGAGCAAGATCTGCTATATTGGGCACCGCCGCTTTCTTCCCCAAAACCATCGCTGGCGAAGAAGGACAGATTTTAATGGTGAGAATGAAACTCGTGACAAGCCAGCTGAATTCACTAAAGAAGAGGTGGAGCAGCAACTTAAAAAGGTGAAAGATGTGAGACCAGGAAAGGTTGCGAAGAAAATAAAGCGTGAGGAAGGTCAATGTTGGGACCGGAGGTCTTGTTTGTGGGACCTGCCATACTGGGTTGATCTAAAATTAAGGCATAATCTCGATGTAATGCACATTGAGAAAAACATATGCGAGAATCTTCTAGGGACGTTTTTGAAAATTGAAGGGAAGACAAAGGACACGGTTAGTTCTAGGCTTGATTTGGAGGACATGGGCATAAGAGAAGATTTGCATCTACAGCATGATGAAGATGAAGATTCATTTGAAATGCCATGAGCATGGTATACAATGAGTAAAGAACAAAAGCTTGCATTTTGTGAATTCATAAGAGCGGTGAGATTTCCAGATGGTTATGCTGCTAACCTAGCAAAGTGTGTTACTTCTGATGGATTCAAACTTTCAGTACTGAAAACCCATGATTGTCACATCCTCCTCCAAAGGATTTTACCGGTGGGCCTTCGAGGAATCATGGACAAGGATATATATGAAGCGGTTGCTGAGCTGGGATTTTTTTAGAGAATTGTGCTCCAAAACACTCAAGTTAACTCTTCTGCAAAGACTTGAAAAATAAATCCCAATTATTCTTTGCAAGCTTGAGAAGATTTTCCCTCCAGCTTTCTTCACTACGATGGTCCATTTGGCGATGCACTAACCAAAAGAGGCAATGCTTAGAGGCCCTGTGCAACACGGTTGGATGTACCCAATCGAAAGAAGGCTACTTACTTGTAAGCGTTATGTGCGAAATACGCCAAGACCTGAAGGTTTAATTGCTAAAGCATATGTCGTTGACGAGTGCTTGACTTTTTGCTCTAGATACTTTGGCAATGTGGAAACAAGATGGAATCAGTCGGGCAGAAATAGAGAGTGGTCTGATTCGCAAAGTGGTGATGTCTCGGTTTTCAACCATGGTGTGAACTTTCTTGGAGCCTCACAATACTTGGAGGCTGGTGATGAGTATGACAAGATGGTTTGGTATGTGCTCAGCAATTGCGCCGAGGTTCTACCATATATCGAGTACGTTATATCTTGTGCACTCATTATATATTTTTTGCTTGGGTTGGCACCAACCTAATGTTTTAATTCACATATTTTGTTGGCATTGCAGGAAATGCAAGGAAGAGTTAAATCAGGAGGAAGGCCAGATCAATGTTGATATAAGGGTTGCCAAGGGATTTGCTAAATGGTTTAAGAACCATGTGAGATCTTTAGCCACATGTTTTATGTTTTCCGTGTTATTCACCAACTGTTAAATACCATTGTTGCTAAATGGTTTATTCTTGTAGATTGGAAAGTTGCATGAGGAGAAGAAGGCCAGTGATGATCTATTTGCTTTGGCATGGTTACCGGATAAGCGAGTGAGGGTGTATTCAGCATGCATTGCTGACGGTGTCTGGTACCACACCATTTACCGCGAGGAAAGAAGGTAGACACAGAATAGTTGAATCGTCACTAAGGGGTCACATGATGGTGAGAACATTGACTTCTATGGTCAGCTAAGAAGCATCGTAGAGTTGCAGTACAACTCTAGTGAAGGCATCCATCGCTCGGTTGTCTTATTTCATTGTGACTGGTTTGATCTTGGTGGCAAGAAGAAGAGACACTCTTTTGTCAAATATGATGGCCACTTCAAAAGCATCAACACTAGAAGGTGCTGGTATAAGAATGATCCCTTTATTCTATGAGCACAAGAAACAATGGTGTTTTATCTTCCAGACACTTTTTTGCACGGAAAATGGCGAGTTGTGCAAACCTTTCAGCACAGACACTTGTGGAGTGTGAGTGAAACTGAAATGGAAAAGGGCCCCGATGGTAGTGGACTAACATACCAGTATGATGACTCTACGGAAGTTCCGGTGCGAGCTGATGATGACTCTATGGAAGTTCCGATGCAAAGCAGAGTGCGAAGGGACCGGGAACGTGTGCTCGTTGATGCTGCAACAGTTGAAGGCATTAAGAAAAGAAGAAAGGTGATAGCGGATGGACATGAGAGCGGGGATGAGGAAAACAGGATTGATCATACTATGTTGCAATATTGTAGTGATGATGAGGAAAATAGGAGTGGGCATAGAGTTCCTTGTTTTGGTATCGACGACGATGAGTAGCGAACGGACATGAAGGTAAATTTTGTCTCCTTGGTGACCTAATACTATTATTGCATGTTCCTTGTTTTGATTGGTGATCAACCTTCTCTATACTTTTTGTTGATGTGATCTTGATGTAGTTTTTGTACTACAATTCTCTCCAGGTAGCAAAATGCATGAGATGGTGAAGATACAATGCAAAATCATGTAGTTTTGGTGATCATGATTTCTTAGTTTTGGTCAGAACTATAGTTTTGGTGCCATTTTGGCTGATGATGAAGATGGCTGTAGTGATTGGTGATACTTTGGTGCCATTTTGGTGGCATTTTTTGGGTGTAATGTTGTTTTGGTGCAGTCTCCCAAACAAGTAGTGTCATTTTGGTGCCATTTTGGATGGTTGTAGTGACTATTTTGTCAGTACTATTTTAATGCTTGAAGATTGAGCAAAATATGGCTGCAGTGATCATTTTGAAGATGCTTTTTTGAACTGAATTTTGATGGAGCTATTTTTTGTCAGTGAACATTTTGATCCTGATACAACACAGAGAAATGGTGCACTCCATCAGACATCCGTCTGATCCCACCCGCGGCTCCAACAGATGGCAAAAAATATGCGTGAGCGGGGACTCAAACCCACGACCATGCGCTCATTTTCATTGTGTTTCTACCACTGGGCTAGGACGAGGCTACTGGTCTTACACAGATGGTCAGACAAACATGTTGATTATGCGTCTGATCCCACGTGCGGCTCAAAGGACCCACTCTTTTCCCCACCCCTCCTCTCCACTCGACCCGCTCCACATCTTCATTCGACCCACTCCTCCTCTCTGCCGCCGGCTCCTTCCTCTCCCATTGCCGTCGAATCCTTCCCCTCTCTCCATCACCGACTCCTTCCTCTCCCCTGAGGTACGAATCCGCCGACTCCTTCCTCTTCCTATAACTTAGTTTTCTACTGCTGTTTAGATTAGGGTTCTTGCCGACTACTGTTTAGATTAGGGTTCTTGCCGCCTAGATTGGGTTAGATTAGATTAGGTTAGGGTTTGATTAGGATCGGATTAGATTATATAAGGATTGGATTAGATTAGGGTTTGATTATGATTGGTTTAGGTTTCTTGCCGCCGCTGTTTGGAATTAGGGTTAGCTTTGGTAGTAGCAAAATATGATATGGTTCAAATTAGGTAAAGTAGATAGATTAGGTTTATTATCTACTATTGAGGCCCTGTTGATGTTGATGTTTTTGGTAGTAGCAAAATATGGAATGAGTAGAAGAAGAAAATAGAGTGTTGTTAATGTTTTTGCCATCAGAAATGTCCTTGTTTTCTTACTACTGTTCAAGGGTGTTGCTGATGTTGATGTTGATGTTCTTCTTCTACTCATTGCCCTTTGCCAAGATAGAGTAGTAGTAAATTGAGGCCATTGCCATTTATAGTAGTATTCCAAATTGAGGCCCATGCAAACACATGTAGTAAGTATTCTACTATTTTGAAGTGCTTGTTTCCTATGTTGTTTCATTTCATGGGGAATGAGTAGAAGAAGAAAACAAAGGTGTTCTTCCCATCATAAATGTACACAAGTGCATTGCTTTTTTTCTCGGTTTTGCCATAATAAACTTGGCTCTGTTCCAACTATGTCCAGTCGTGTTTATGGTAACTTGTTCTTTAATTACAATGCTTCTTTTCAAAGAGGAGGGGAGGTCGCCACCGCTGGCTGTGCTCTGCCACACCAAGAAGTGAGATGGCCGGCTTGGAAGGTTTCGAGTTCTTCGATATCATAATTGAGAAATCCTGCAACAGGCTGGTATATTGAAGACAAGACCTCCCCTTCACCCATCTCTGTATCATCACTCTATTGTCTAGTGCTTGATCGATACAATTAACCACTGCTTGACCCTCGCTAAAGAGGCCGCCTGACAAGTTTGCGAAGATGCTCGACGACCGTGAGCCCTAGAAAGTGAAGCTGCAGGGGGGGCAGCGGGCTTCGTAGGCTGTGGGACGTGCTGGTGGTGTTAGACACTGAAGGTCACATGTACCTAGGGCCCATCTAGAAGCATTTCGCCCGCGCCCATGACCTGCAGCTCGGGCACTTCCTTGTCTTCCGGTATGACGGCGATGCCATGCTCACCGTGAAGGTGTTCGGCAACACCATGTGCCGGAGGTACTACCAGCACGACGACGATGCCAGTAAGCTCTCTGCCTCTGTTCTTCCTATCCTTTTGGCTTCGTTTTGACAACGACACTGATTGCTAAAAAACTTTGTTGCATTTGGCTAGGCAATGGGAGCAACAGGGGGGATGACGAGGAGCAGAGCGGGGAAGAAGAGGAGCAGAGCAGGGAAGAAGAGGAGCAGAGCGGGGAAGAAGGGGAGCAGAGCGGGGAGGTGCAGCCTATTCTGGCTGACGACGACCTTGCTATGGTGGTGGCTGATGATGACCTTGCTATGGTGGTGGCTGACGATGACCTTGCGATGGTGGTGCCTAACGATGACCTCGCGATGGTGGTGCCTGACGATGACCTTGCGATGATGGTGCCTAACGATAACCTCGCGATGGTAGTGGTGTCGGCGATCCCACAATTGGGAGATAGGACCGGGCCAATTGTGGTAGACAAGTACATTTGCCTTGTCAGCATTCGCCGCGTTGGCATTCGCCACTCTGAGCGCATTAGGATGATGAAGGAGAAGAAGGAGTGAAGATGTTAAGAAATCAAGTGGCAACGTTAAGCATGTTAATCTGAACATGTCAATGTTAAGTATGTCAGGTTTAAGCTTGTTAGTGTAAACCTCTTAAGTATGACAGTGTCAGCCAAGCTTAGTTTGCAATTGATGAGAATTGAAATTTTGTGCATGCTCATGAATGCTCAAGTATGACAGTGTCATCCGAACATGTTAGTTTCTTAATTATGAATATTCGGTTTGGTAATTATGGGTTGTTGTGCATGCTCATGTATGAAATAATATAAGTTTCATTTTGTGTGTTAAAAACATTGTTTTTCATCATAGAATCACCAACACCTATGCATGATCCAACCCCCAGCCACGGACGACCGCCATGACAAGTTCGACCGGTTTTTGAAAACACCGTAAAAAATCATAAAAATGGGAGACCTTCGCGTCACATCATCAAATGTGGACTACCAACTAGCAAAAATATTAAACTTGGAATACCGATGTTTTCTTGAAAAAGTGTTCTAAAAAATGACCTACCATGAACGAAGATTCATGGCTTTCAAGACGAACGAGCAATGATATGGCCACATTCGTTGAATAATTTGTGATAATATGCCCAAATTTGGCATATGCCTCCATCTTGTGATGGAAAACAATGTTGCCGAAGAGAGGTTCCAACTTGTTTCACAAAAAAATCATTTTTCATTTTTTGAATGCCAAAAACACGTGTTTTTCGTGAAGTGGGTACAAAGAGAGACATTCCAAATGGCACCATTCCAAGTCTATCTCAAAGTAGACCCTATTTTACAAGCGGTCGCCAAAAATCATGCATTTCCGACCCTCATAGCTACTCCCGGCAATTCAGACAACCATCGACCGATTTAGTTGGAACCGGCTGGATTGAACTGCGGGTCCTCCATAGCTTGCCCGTTATTTTTGCTAAAAATCATTTTTAGCTTCACAGGTAGGCATTTCATCATAGAATCACCAACAGATATGCATGATCAAACCCCTAGCCATGGACGACCGACGTGACAAGTTCGACCGGTTTTTGAAAACACCGTAAAAAAATAAAAATAAAATAAAAAAGGGAGACCTCCGCGTCACATCATCAAATATGGCCTACCAACTAGCAAAAATATTAAACTTGGAATACCGATGTTTTCTTGAAAAAGTGTTCTCAAAAATGACCTACCATGAACAAAGATTCATGGCTTTTAAGCCGAACGAGCAATGATATGGCCACATTCGTTGAATAGTTTGTGATAATATTCCCAAATTTGGCACATGCCTCCATCTTGTGATGGAAAACAATGTTGCTGAAGAGAGGTTCCAACTTGTTTCACAAAAAAACTATTTTTCATTTTTTGAATGCCAAAAACACGTGTTTTTCGTGAAGTGGCTACAAAGAGAGACATTCCAAACGGCGCCATTCCAAGTCTATCTCAAAGTAGACCCTATTTTATGGGCGGTCACCAAAAATCATGCATTTCCGACCCTCGTAGCTACTCCCGGACATTCAGACAACCATCGACCGATTCAGTTGGAACCAACTGGAATTTGAACTACAGGTCCTTCATAGCTTGCACTTCTTTTTTGTAAAAATCATTTTTATCTTCATAGGTAGGCATTTCATCATAGAATCACCAACGGATATGCATGATCAAACCTCTAGCCATGGATGGCCGACGAGACAAGTTCGACCGATTTTTGAAAACACCGTAAAAAATTCAAAAAAATCAAAAAAAATGGGAGACCTCCGCGTCAGATCATCAAATGTGGCCTACCAACTAGTAAAAATATTAAACTTAGAATACTAATGTTTTGTTGAGCTATTCAGTATGATTTTAACCATTATTTCTAAAAAATTACAAAAGAACCCTAAAATTTTCTACCTCCAAACCCAAAAAGAATTTCCCTCCCACCCCAAAATTTTCCCTTTACTCTCCCAAAATTTCCCTCCCTCTCCCAAAATTTCCCTCCACTCCCTCTCCCACTAACAGGTGGGACCCACCACTCCCTCTCCCACTAATAGGCGGGACCCACCACTCCCTCTCCCACTAACCCGTGGGATCCCCTCCTCACTCCCCAAAATTCCCCTCCCCTCTCCCTCTTCCCGACCACGAACCCTAGCTTCTCCCTCCCCACTCCGCGTCAACGACAAATTCCTCCCCTGCTCCGTGCCGCCTCCCCCACTCCCTTCTTTGCTCCGTGCCGCCCCGCCGCCCCTCTTCCCTCTCCTCGATGACAAATCCCCTCCACGACGGTGGCTACTTCAATGACATCGATGGCTACATCGACCACCCTGGCTATGACTACATCGACAACGACGACTACATCATCGACGGTGGCTACACCATCCACATCATCGATGATTGACGATGGCAGGTACTTCTCCCCTCGATCTTCTAGGGTTCGATAGATCCCCCTCCTGGTCAATCTAGGGTTAGGATTCGATCGATCTAGGAGCACCTGGTGGTTCTTGTTCATCTTCATTGGACAAATTCTTGGGTTAGGAGCTCCTGGTGGTTCTGTCGATCCCCCTCCTGGTCAATCTAGGGTTAGGACCTCCTGGTGGTTTGTTTGATCCCCCTCTGGTAGTCTGCTTCATGGGGATAGGGTTCAGGTTGATGGAGAGGAAGTGCATGATGTTAGGGGATGGATCTACGGGGATGGGGATGGATAAGGAAGTGGATGATGTTAGGGGATGACCTCCCTCTGGTTCATGTTGCTTGCTAGCATACATGGTTAATTAGGGTTTCCATCAACAATACTTGCTTGTATCAGTAGCACTTAGAGAAGAAGCACTAGGGTTTGTATCAACAATACTTGCTTGCTTGCTGCTCTTCAATTTCCTTCCTTGCTTGCTTGTTTCCATCAGTAGCACTATGCTTGTTTCTATCAGTAGCACTTTGCTTGCTTGCTTTCTTGTATTAGTAGCACTTATGCACTTTGCTTGCTTGCTACATCTTACAGGCTTGTATCAACATGTACTTGATTGCTTGTAGCACTTTGCTTCATTATTCTTTATGTTGTTACATCTTACAGGCTTGTTGATGCATTGACTGCTTGGGTGTAGTCATCGTTTGATTTTCTGTTACATTAATGTTGGCAATGATGTGTTGGGCCCTTCTTTGAGGGAGAAATCTTATAAATTGCCTACATAATCATGATTTCAAGGCCCAGTATTATTGTAAACACTGCTTACTTCTTTATTCATCAACTGTTGGGCAATCAATTGCTATGAATGCATAAGTTTGCCTCCATTAGGGAAAACAACTTGATGTAGTGAAGATATTAAGAGATGCTTCATATCTTTCCAGTGTACATGCATGCTTGTTTAGTGCACTTACATGTTTGCTTAATTAATAACACTACATCACTATATTGTTGATCCATCAAGTTTGCTTCACATGCATTCCATGTATGTGCGTGCTGGTCCAAATGTTGTCCTTTATTGATACAAGTGCATCATTTTACTTTATCCCTGTTGTATCTGATTGTTGTTTATTCTTTTTTGCAAGCATCACCTCAAGATCATCCATGGCAAGGATGACAAGGTCAAAGATTTGGCCAACCATTGGTATGCAACTTGCTCCTTGTGGTTATACTATCAGTTTTATAGAATATGTGTCTTAATATGGTGAGTGAAATGTATTGCTGCAATAGTATGCAACTTGCTCCTTGTGGTTATACTGTCAGTTTTATAAAATACGTGTCTTAATATGATGAGTGAAATGCATTGCTGCAATCTGAATAAGTTGTCTTAATTGTGCGTGTTTGTTGTTAGTCTTTCGTACCCGAATAACTAGGATTAAATGATAATAAAATCTCATAAGATATGTTTGGCTGTCTGTCCATGCATTCCAACCATTCACCTAATAGTTATGTTTCCTTTATCATGCAAAGAAGAGCCTCTCACCGAGTACGAGAAGGTTAGGGCTAGAAATATGATGAGGAACAATCGGATGTTCCAATCCCTTGGCATCGGTGCAATAGCGTCGATGATTAGGAAAACAAATGATGTACAAGAAGGTAGAACTGATGAGGTTCAATAAGGTAGTGGAGTTATCAATGATGACCCAGAGTACAATCCTAAGGAGGATGAAGTTATTGATGGAGAGGAAGTGGATGATGTTGTAGTGCAGAAGACTATTAAGGTGCAAACATTGTCTTGCTTGGAGGGTTGGGGTACTTGTATGCTTTGTGTTTCCTTGTGCTCACATATTTGTCTTGTGATCTAATTCTTTTTTCCGTGCTATTTGTACGAGGCACTAAATGAATCTAGGAAGAAGGCCTGGTGTTAAGAAGACATCTAACAAGAAGAGGAAGAGCTCAGAAACATCTGTTGCAATGCCTCCAGGAAGGGTGATGGCCCCACCTCCAGGACAAACAAAGAGGATCCCGAAACCTGATGAACCGACCCCTGCTAGAGTCATGAGGCATAAAGCAAAGATGCCGGCTGCGACGGACCATCAGGAAAGTCTGCTACGCATGGACTTTGAGAGCTCGGTGCAAATGGGTGATGAGTTTCCACCCATGGATGATGAAACCACTCGGTGCATGAATGAAAGAGGCACTGTCTGCCTAGATGAAGGAGGAGCTATCTGCATAGATGAAGCAGACACTGTCCACACAAACCTCAGCCCTGTTGCACCTTCTATTGACAGGAATGCTATCATCAGTGAAGAAGAACAACACATTGTGCTTCAATCAGGCAAGTTCACCTTTGCAATGCTCTCTTTTACTAGTGCATTTTTTCAAATGGAAGTGATCATGTATGGTTACCTGTTTAGTAGAACCATTCCTGCATTTGTTGATTTCTCTTCTAATTTATGAGTTTAATTTAATTTTCATATGCAATGACTACCAAGCTTAGACAGAGAAAGGGCAAAGGGCTAGAGAGAATCACCAAGTCGCTTGGTAGCAAGGTGCCTATCCAAATTGCTGAAGGGATGAAGCGTCTAGAGTAGCCTCTGTAGGCAGCAAAGCTTGCTTCTGAGTGTGGACTCGTTGCAAGAACCCATCTACAAGTTCTTCCTCACTTCAAGGAATACAAAAGAAACACTAATCTATTGGAGAACTACATTGGGATAGTTGATGTAAGCTACTTGTTTCGTAGTTAATGTGCTATCTATTTTCTGTTACACCTATGTATGATCACTAATATTGTTCCTACCTTGTTTGTTGTCTTGGTAGGCAAATTTTGAGATTAACATGGACTTGGAGACTATCAAGACCGCGTGCAAAGATATTATGCAGAAAAATTCAAAGAACAGACGCCATCAGATCAAGAAGAAGTATTTTGATACTGTAGCAGCAAACAAAGTCAGCATCAAGTCTCCGGTGCCGGATTCGACGAACGGTGAATGGCAAGCTCTGGTGGAGATGTGGTCTACCCCAAGACACAAGGTTTGTCTCTGCTTTGTTTGCTGCTTTATGTTCTGCACATGATATGCTAGTTCTAGATCATGGTGATAGTATGCTTTTTTTTGTAGGAAACCTGTTTGTCGAACAAGATGAATCAAGAAAAAGTTGTGTATGCATAGAAAAATGGTTCCAGGCATTACACATCAAACATTTTTGCCACCGTGAGAACTTTTGTCTAGAGACCGTACAGTTTGATCCTTGTTGAATAACATTTTTGATTCTTGCTGAATAACATTTTGATTTTTGTGGAAAAATCATTTTAGAAAGAAGAGCGGAAGGGTGAGGAGCTGTCTGCGATTGACTTGTTCAAGGCCATCCACAACAGCAAGAAGCACGGGTTTTCGGAGCCAGTAAAGAAAGCTATACTAACTCACTCCATGCTTTGTCCAGCCAGTTCAAACTTTTGTCTAGAGCCTAAGATAGGTTTGGTATGCTTTGTTGTTGTTTGCTAGAGCCTAAGATAGGTTTGATGCTATTTGATTCACACTTCTTTCATGCCCTGTTTGATTCATAGCCAGTTCAAACTTCTGTCATGCCCTGTTTGATGTTGTTTGACTGATTTGTCCAGCTAGTTCAAACTTCTAGAGCCTAAGATAGGTTTGATGGTGTTTGACTAGTTTGTCCGGCCAGTTCAAACTTCTGTCATGCCCTGTTTGATTCACAACCAGCAACAACACAAACTATGTTCCATGCTTTGATGCTGTTTGCTAGATCCTAAGATAGGTTTGGTATCTCAACAAAGATATCAGAATGTTAGTTTGATGATCGGCTCACTCGGGAAGCCATCTTATATAGAACCACCATTCTAGGCTTAATCAAGCCATCATATTGTTCCAATTGCATGTCTCCAGATCACATAAGTGTGTACACTTGCTATAATGAATCTGTTATTGATAATACCTACGTGTAGATTCAAATAATACTTTCAGGTTACTAGTCATCATCTTCTTCTGTTTGAGTTTGAGTAAAATATCTACGTATAGATTTTGTGTGCTGGTTTGGTGTCATTCTTGTTTGGTTTCTCTTGCTTGGTTTGGTTTGCAGAATGTAAAATAGATATGCCACTAATGTCTTATCATTTTCCTCCATATGCTAGCTTGAGATGGAAAAAAGGAAGGACGCGCTCGTACCAGAAGGTGAAGAGCCAAAGTCTACTGCCGAAATTGTTGACAAAGTGCTCAAGACCAAAGTAAAGCATAGCACATTCCTCAGGAATGTTGGGCTCTAGTCATCTACGAATAACTCGGGCAAAGCAAATGCTGCTGTGGCCGCTCATGTTCGTGATCTTGAGCAAAAGCTGGAGAGGTCGGAGCTTCAAGCTGAATTGATGCAAGAAGAAGTGGTGGCAATCAAAATGAAGGCGGAAGAAGCTGAAGCTGCACGCGACAAGGAACTTGAGCTGCTGCGCAAGAAGTCTCAAGAACATGAGGATAAGTTAGCCCACTTGATGGCTCTCTTTGGAGCTAAAGCAGTTTGATGGCTGTGAAGTTTGTCTTTGCTGCTGTGGCTCTCTTTGCTGCTGTGGATTTATGCGGTTTGTCTTTGAACTAGTTTGTGTAGGTGGGTATGGCAAAACTGGTTTGAAACAATTTGTCTTTGAACCTGTGGACCTGGGAGCATTTTGCAGTCTGGGACCTGGGAGCTTATGTGAACCTGTTATGTCAACCTGCGATCTTGTTGTTATGTGAACCTGTGAGCATTATGTGCACCTGTTATGTGGATCTTGTTGTTATAAGCACATGTTAATAGTTATGTGGAGCACTTATTGTTTGAAGTTATGCATTTTCTTAAATTATGCAAAATAAGAACCTGGGCTTTGAAAAGGCCGAGGCCCAAACAAGAATTATGCTAAAAAGGCCTGGGCCTGAAAGAAGAGCTGACTTAAAAAAACCTAGTCTATATAAGCTGGGCCAAGCCAAGGCCCAAACAAGAACTAGAATAAAAAGGTTGTGGCCCAAAAAAATAGTTGACTAGGAAAAAACTGGTCTGTAAAAGGCTCAATCCCAGAAAATAAAAGGCCAAATTATTGGGCCAGGCCCTTGCAGCAATGCAAAATAAAGAGGAAAAAACATCAAATGGGCTGAATTATTGGGCTTGGCCCATGTAGACGGCCGAAATGGACAGGGCTGATTCTAATTTACGACCTTCTCATTTGGTCGTAATCCTTCCACGTCAGCTTGCCATGGTGGATCTGGCGTGGTGTGGGTGGATTGCTAGTGACCAAAATAATTGGTCGTTAATTCTATGACCTTTTTTGGTCATAAAGTCTACGACCTTTCCAAAAGAAAGGTTGTTAATTTCCATTAACGACGGTCAGCTTTTGACCATCAGTTTTTGGTCACAAAAAGGTCACAAATGAAAAACGGTGACCATTCAGTGACCAATAGTGATGGTCGCAAGTTGACATATTTCTTGTAGTGGTGATATACGACAATCTCTGGCTTGACGACTCCATTTTCGTAGAACATGCAAACATGGCCAAATTCCATTCCTTATCTCACTCATGTGAAGTGTCTAATTCATGTGAAGTACAGTGTCCATCTGCCACATAAACATACACATGAGAGTTGAGCAACAACATAGAAAAATATCAACAGTAGTTCGACATGATACAACACAATTTCAAAGGAAATAATTATGGTCTGGACAAGTGAACATTACAATATGAGAGCAAACAACATGTTCAAAGCAAATAGTTGGGGTTCAACGCATTTCATGTTCGAAGCAAATAGTTGAAAGCAAATGATACATATAGGTTCACAGCACTACAAGCTACACTACAAGAATCAGGTAGTTTGCCGTCAGCCATCCCGGACGGCAAAGGCATGCATCCCGGATGGCAAAGGCATGCATCCCGAACGGCAAAGGCTTTGCCGTCCGCCAACAGACGACCAACCGTCCGGCTGAATAATCCATGACAAAGGGCGCTTTGTCGTCCGCTCGCGGACAACAAAGACCTTTGAATCTTTGTCGTCGGCCAGCGAACGGCAAAGGGCCTGTACGGCACACGTGGCACCTTAGCTCCGTTAAGGACTTAACGGCGTGCTTTGCCATCCGCTGGCCGACGACAAAGATCTTAGTTCTTTGCCGTCTGCTAGCGGATGGCAAAGAACCCACCTAGGCCAGCCCCAGATTGCACAGGTAGCTGCCACGTGGCATCTTTGCCGTCCGCTGGCCGACGGCAAAGCTCTTTGCCGTCCGCTAGCAGACGACAAGGTGGCTATATAGCCCCTGTTTTTTTGTTTTTTCTTAAAATCATTCAATTTGACAGAATATCACATATATATCCAACATATCAACAATACAAGTTCCCAACAAGCATACCAACAATAAGTTTCAACAAGCATACCAACAATAAGTTCCAACAAGCATACCAACAATAAGTTCCAACAACATATCGAACATATACAAGTTTGGAACAACATATCCAACATACATATCCAAAACAAGTTTCCATAAACAAAAAGGAAGCAGAAGTAGAAGAGTACACTCCATCAATGCAAGCTTCCTCATCTATAGCAAATCTGCAAAGTAGGAAAGATGAAAGTTAGAAGAAGAAGAAGACTAGCTAGAACAAAAAGAAGAAGAATTATACCGAGGCTTCGGATTATCCACCCCACTATTAATATTAATCTTCATCGTCTATATATGCTTCGGGATCAATAAATGCATAATCATCATCACTATCAGTAATGACGTGTTGGGGTCGTGGTGTCGGGGGTGTCATGTCGGGGTCGGGGTGTCAGGGGTGTCGTGTCGGGGTAAGGGTGTCGGGGGTGTCGTGTCGGGGTAGGGGTGTTGTGTCGTGGTCGGGGGTGCCGTGTCAGAGTGTCGGGGTGTCATGTCGGGGTCGGGGTGTCGGGGGTTGAGGGCTCCTCTCTTCTTCTTCTTCTTCTTCCTCTTCTTCTTATTCTTCTTCTTCCTCTTCTTCTTCTTCTTCTTCCTCATTTTCTAATTATTCTTTTTTTTCAGAACTAAACCTAAAACTAAAACTAAACTAAACTAAACGTAAACCTAAATTGAAGAGGAGGAGGAGGAGCTCACTGCGGGTAGGGGGCTGCCGGTGGAGGAGGGGGAGGCCTGCCATAGGGTAGGGGGCGGCGCCGCGGGCTTCCTCACGGCCATGCTCGGGTGCCCGCCGTAGGGGAGGGGCGTTGTGGCCGGGGCGGCAGGGGCGCGGTGGGGGTAGGGAGCATGGCGGCGGGGCGGCGGTCGGGGCGACGAGGGCAGGGGCGGCGGGGGCGCGATGGGGGCCGACGGTAGGGGCACGACGGGGGCGCGATGGGGGCCGGGAGCACGGCGGCGGGGCGGGGCGGCGGGGGCACGACAGGGGGGCCGGGTACGAGGCGGCGGAGGCGGGGTCGGGAGCACGGCGGCGGGGATCAGCGGTGGCGGGGGCACGGTGGGGGGTGGAGCTCGGGGGCGCGACGAGGGCCGGTGACGGGGGCGCGATGGGGGCCGGGAGCACGGCGGCGGGGCGGTAGGTTGGGGCGGCGGGGGCGCGACGGGGGGCCGGGTGCGGGGCGGCGGAGGCGCGGTGGGGGTCGGGGGTGGGGCGGCGGGGGATCAGCGACGGCGGGGGCGCGGTAGGGGGTGGGGGCTGGGCTGGGTCGGGGGAGATGAGAGGCATGGGGGTGCATCGTTAACGGTTAGGTATTCACCTCTTCGCTGTCCGCTAGCGAACGACAAAGAGGTGGCGTGGTGGGCCGTTACAGTAGTGCCGTCAACTGGACCCCACCCACCTCTTTGTCGTCCGCTCGCTGACGGCAAAGAATCTATGCCATCATCTAGCAGACGGCAAAGAGCTAGCTGACGGTAAAGCCCCTCTTTGCCGTCAGCTAGCTCTTTGTCGTCTGCTTTGTGCTAGCTGATGGCAAAGCCACTCTTTGCCGTCTGCTAGCGGACGGCAAAGAAGTGGCATACGGCAAATCTTTTGATTCCAGTAGTGAAGCTGGAAGCAAATTGTTGGAAGCAAAGGATACATATAGATTCACAACATTACAGGTTCTACTTATTTTTGTTGAGCTCCCATGTCCTCTCTATCCATTGAAGCCTTGCACTAGGTTCGTGATCCTTGAAGGTTACGAAAATATCACGATATTTCTTTTCCGGCATAAGATGGGAAGCATAGAAATGCACATCACTCTCAGGTTTAGCACCATCCGCAATCACCATGTCCATCATGTCTCCAATCTTCTTTCTTGTTGTATCCTCTCCAGAGTTTCCCTTTCTCTTTTCCCTTGCACCAAAGAGGTCAACCATACGCACAAGTGCATCAGTTCTAACAGTTTCATTTGACCACTTCTCATTCATCTTAGGACTTGGCGAATAAGAACATGACATCTTCTTCCCACTCTTGGCACGCTTTGAGCGAGGTGTAGCTTCGACATCATGGCTTTCACAACCTGAATCATCATCCATATTGAAGCGAGATGAACCACTCTGATATGTGGGAATTAGCACCGTAGCATGTTCATTTGTGACACAACAAGCATCAAACACCTCTCTCGTTTTTTCCTCCTCTGGTAGTGGAGCATACCGGAACTTGGCAACCACCGGATTTGCCTGCAATCAAATACCAGAACTCATGGTCAAATAATGAAACAAGAGTATCACCCATTATTTGAAAAACTGATATGACAACAACATACCTTTATCTCCAGTGCCCACCACTCATCCGAAGCTGCAATGGTCTTCGTATATTCATCTCTACCAATGCCAGATGCTTTTTGAGTCAATGTGTCTTCCACACACTGTAGTCTGCCCTACATATATCCCATCTATTTTTCGGTTGGTCGGAAGAATAATTTCTACCCGAGCGTTCATTGAACTTTCTAACCAGATTAGTTTTTCCTAAGTTAGTCAAAGTGGTGCTGCCACGGTTACTAGCTCGCACCTCTTCTAAACACGCATCCATATAAATAGTATGCGCCGCACTGTCCTAGTTTGCTTTAGGTGCTTTGATTTTCTTCTCTTTCTCCATCTACAATGTCTATTCATTAGCCCATAGCATTAGCAAAAGAGAACCATTCACTCGTACCAAAGCAGTGTACAATGTATAGAGGAACACATCCATGTATTCATCCATTGTTCACTGTAAAGTCAAATGCATCCATCTATCCTTTATTTTTCTATGTACAACGAATGAACGACATGACAAATATAGAGAGAATAGATTCATCTATGCATCAATTCACCGGTCCATCCATCCCTTCAGCAATCCATCCATCCATCAATTTCTTATGTGCACTATGAACAGAGAAACAGAGGAGAGAAAACAGAGAGGAGAGGAGAGCTCACATAAGCGAACTCCGACGTGGTGGCGTCCGGCGGCATGGGGGCATAGGCGAGTCGACGTTGGGCGTCGGGCGGTGAGCGACGACGTCGGGAGGAGCAGCTGCTCCGGGCCTGGAGGCGAGCGGGCGGTGCGGAGCAGCGGCTCTGGGGCTGGAGACGAGCTGGCGGAGCGGAGGAGCGGGACGGAGGGTCGCCGTCAGGCGGGCGAAGGAGCTGCCAGGGTGGGTTCTCTGGCGGCGTGGCGATGACGACGGCCCTAGAACCCTAATACGAGGATGAGCGGGGAGTGGGGATCGAGGGCGAGAGGAACGAGTCGCACGACTCGTTTTCGTTCGTGCGGCTGGCCACCGATGACATTTCCCTTGTAATATGCGTTTCAGATAGGAGTATTGTCTCAAACTGAACCGTTTTGTTTTGTGTGACTGCCTAGAATTGCCAGAAGAGAGGTTTGCCTGTGATTTTCGATTGCACTACCGATTCTAGCGATTCTCTAATGATTTTTCAAACATAGAATCTCCAGAATCGAACCAAAATAACTGGGCCATAGGAGCTCCCCGTTAACGTCCGCGGCCAGCCCGACGGAGTGAGACCAGGCCGTGCTGCCCATGGGCTCAATACCCCACTTTTGCAGGCTCGCTTCCTTCTCCGTCCCTCTCTCTGCGCAGCCCCCTCTCGTGCTAGCGCCCGTGTCCCCCCATGGTAGGTGTCGCATGGGGGTGGAGCGCGCGAGGGACAACCAACCAACCAATAGCGCTGGCCGGTTGGTTCGTACTACCTGTTGTTGCTGCTACTAGGCGAAGAGCCGGATCGAGCCCAGCGCGATGAGCGCGCGTGGGGGCCTCGGCAACAGTGGAGCGCGCCCCGGCCGATGGCTGTGTCGTCCCAGAGCGCCGACACCAAGTACCGCGACCCACGCGCGCGACGGTGACCCGCGCCTGGGCCGCGCGGGGGCAGGGGCCCCCGCCCCGGCCGATCGGGTCAAACGCCAAGCACCTCGTCAAGCGAAACCTGTCAAGGTTCACAGGGCGCAGGGCGCGGAGACGCCGAGACCGAAAGCTGTAGACTGCGCGCACAGTGCCCGCCCGGCATGCCCGCTCGGCTCGAAGGCCCTACTACGCGCGCGTGGCAGATGCAGGTAATCGTCCGGCGTCCGATCCATCCTGTCAATTTGTCTGATTTGTCTTCTTGCTGATCCGATCCCGTGCTGTTAATCATGATTAATGAGATACCCTTCTCGTCCCAAAAATGTAGATCCACTCCACCGGCCGTGAGATGTTAGCGCTGCTTGGTTTTTTACTTGCATCGCCAGCCTTTCTAGACCCGTCGATCGGTCTAACTGCAGGGGGATGTCAGACCGTCGACTTACAATCTTCGTCTTCTTTTCAAGCCTCTTCGTTTGTGTCGCTATCGTTTTGATTGTGTGTGTTGCGAGGGGGGGATAGAGTATAGGTTATGATATGTTAGTATTTGTATTGATCGTAATCTTTTCTATATGAATCCTACCTTATCTCTAGGAGAAACTTCTTTCCCTCCAAGTCTTGTACTATATATACTAGACCTCGAGACTCAACAATACAAGAAGAGATTCCCCCGATTCTCTCCTCTCTAATACTTTTACAGGGTATCAGGCCAAGAGGTCTTGAGTTCAAGGCCAGACTGGTATTTAACATAAAATTTGTAGCCCATTCTTGGTGCATGTCTAGGGCTGAGGAATCCACGTGTGAGGGGGAGTGTTGAAGTATAAATACATAGTCCATCTTTCCCTACCAGCTTAAGTTATGGATGAATTGGCGCATGCATATGGTTCTACACCAGGAACCACTGTGCATGTGATTCTCCCAAAATACTCTTCTGGTTCACACACACATTTGTACCCTTGAGACCCTGATATACACTCTCATCACCCCTTCACCACACAAAACGTACATTGAAAGTCTCTGGTATTTATAGACCACGGCGATACACTAAGGATCTCCCAATAAGGTAATATGGATCGGACGTCCCTTGTATCGAAGCAAACTTCTTGGCACAACCACTAGCCTTATTACTGAAGTTTTTTTTGCTAAATGTTGTAAATCGGGCTAGTACTTCTTGGCACAATTGTTAGCCTTATTACCCAAAGTTTTTTTAAACATCTTGAAATCGTTGAAGCCTTCTTCATGATGGACTATAACAGGAAAATAACTAGACAAAAAGAAGAATTACGGCTTGAAATCGTGAAGCCCGTCGTGACCCAATCACCAGAATAGAGGAAGAAACCGACACAATAAGTGTTATATGTAGCTCGGTGAGGCTGGATGTGTACACTAGTAGAAAACAGGGCTTTGGTTCGGGTTGGACCAGCACATTAGTCCCGGTTCAGTCACGAACTGGGACCAATGGGGGCAACAGTACCGGTTCGTGAGGTCAGGGGGCAGGGCGGGCCACGTGGGGCATTGGTCTCGGTTCGTCTGGAACCTTTGGTCCCGGTTCGAGACACGAATCGGGACCAATGTGCCTTGCTCCTGGCCCACAACCATTGTTCCGGTTCATGGCTGGATCCGAGACCAAAGGGGGTCCTTTAGTCCCGGTTCTAGCCACGAACCGGGACCAATGAGATGCCTATATATACCCCTCGCCAGCGAGCAGAGCACTCTATTTTGCTCTGTATTTCAGGCCGGCGAGGGGAGAGCTTTGTGGTGCTCTAGCTCACCTCCTTGCAGATGAGGTGTTTGATGAAATGCCCAAGCCAAACTTAAGCTTTCTCCTCTCGAAGCTCCTTGTCCAAACTCCATTTTCGTCAAGATTTGTCTAGGTTTGGCGGTCCGTCCTGTCCCGTCCCCGTCCTGAAACCGCCGTCGATCGCCCGCACGTGGTGAGCCTCTTGATATTATCTTCTTGCTAAAAGAAAATATACTTACTCATATGATGTTCTTACTTTTATTATTGTTTTTTATTATATAGTGCCATGGTTATGGTATCCGCCCATGTCGGCCCTCGTCCAGTCTATGATTCAGATGTGGTATATTATCTTTTATATAACTATTTCACATATCTAATGTCCATGACAATTAATTATGCCACCAACTTGACGTAGATGTTTTTATCTATAGGAAGTAGTTGAACCAGAAATTCTAAGAGACTACGCAATTCTATTAGAGAAGTTAACAGAAGCTGAAAAAGAAATCGATCATTTGAAAGAAAAAATTGAAAAGAACTGAAGATGACAAGATGAGATTGGAGTTGCATGTTGCCGATATCGTCGACGATCACAAGACCAAGAGGGATGCAATGCGCTTGAAGCTTAGAAAAATTAGAAAATATGTCATTCATATTGAGGCTTGTTATCATTATGTCGTTGGATTAATTGGTACCTTAGTAGCGGTTATGATTGCATTTGTTGTTGCATTTAAATTTTTTACGTAGTTTCGCTGTATGTTTTAATTAGATGCTCTAGAGAGCTATATGTTGTTCAATAATGACAATTATGTATGAACTGTACGTATTTATTTTGATCATATTGTACTTTGGCTTTAATGTGATGAAGAATTTTTATCAATTTGGTCACTTCTATATTCATGATATGTTGTAATGGTTTTTAATACACTTTATTATATAACGCACGCAGATGAACCGTCAATGGATGTACGGTGACCGACGCACCTCCGAGTATATTAAGGGTCTGCATAATTTTGAACACACAAAAAGTCTGAAGTTCAAATAAGTTCAAGAAAATGAAATTCCTTTTGTAACCGATGAGTTTCCGTCCAGAACCCTGATACTTAGAAATATATTGTCCGTTTTGTACACGAAGTGCATCCAGCTTTTGTCGTAACCCTCTCAAATTTTTAGCACATGCTATGTGGGTGAAATAATGATACAATGCCAACTTTCAACCTTTTCAGAGTTCATTTGTAGTGCTTTTCAATTTCGGGGTCATTTAGCTCAAAAAAATCAATAACTGCATGAAAAATACCAAACGAAATGAGAAACGGTTAAAAATTGATGATGTGACTTTGAATGGTTCATTTTGAACACACAAAAAGCCTGGAGTTCAAATAAGTTCAAGAAAATAAAATGTCTTTTGTAACCGATGAGTTTCCGTCCAGAACCCTGATACTTCGAAAGAGACTGTCCGTTTTGTACACGAAGTGCATCCAGGTTTTGCTGTAACCCTCTCAACTTTTTAGCATATGCTATGTGGGTGAAATGATGATATCATGCCAAGTTTCAACCTTTTCAGAGTTCATTTATAGTGCTTTCTAATTTCAGGGTCATTTAGCTCAAAAAAAAATAACTGCATGAAAAATAACAAATGATGTCGGGAAGGGTTGAAAATTGATGACGTGGCTTTGAATGGTGCATTTTAAACACACAAAAGCCTGGAGTTAAAATAATTTCAAGAAAATGAAATGCCTTTTGTAACCGATGAATTTCCGTCCGGAACCCTGATACTTCGAAAGAGACTGTCCGTTTTGTACACGAAGTGCATCCAGCTTTTTCCGTAACCCTCACAACTTTTTAGCACATGCTATGTGGGTGAAATGATGATACCATGCCAACTTTCAACCTTTTCAGAGTTCATTTGTAGTGCTTTTCAATTTCAGGGTCATTTAGCTCAAAAAATCAACAACTACATGAAAAATACCAAATGAAGTAAGAAAGGGTTGAAAATTGATGATGTGGCTTTGAATGGTGCATTTTGAACACACAAAAAGCCTGGAGTTCAAATAAGTTCAAGAAAATGAAATGCCTTTTGTAACCGATGAGTTTCCGTCCGGAACCCTGATACTTCAAAAGAGACTGTCCGTTTTGTACATGAAGTGCATCCAGCTTTTTCCATAACCCTCTCAACTTTTTAGCACATGCTATGTGGGTGAAATTATGATACCATGCCAACTTTCAACCTTTTTAGAGTTCATTTGTAGTGCTTTCCAATTTCAGGGTCATTTAGCTCAAAAAATCAATAACTGCATGAAAAATAACAAATGATGTCGGGAAGGGTTAAAAATTGATGATGTGGCTTTGAATGGTGCATTTTGAATACACAAAAAGCCTGGAGTTCAAATAATCTCAAAAAATGAAATGCCTTTTGTAACCGGTGAGTTTTCTGTCCGAAACCCTGATACTTCGAAAGAGACTGTTCGTTTTGTACACGAAGTGCATCCAGATTTTGCCATAACCCTCTCATCTTTTTAGCACATGCTATGTGGGTGAAATGATGATACCATGCCAACTTTCAACCTTTTGAGAGTTCATTTGTAGTGCTTTTCAATTTCAAAGCCATTTAGCTCAAATAAATCAATAACTACATGAAAAATACCAAATGAAGTCAGAAAGGGTTGAAAATTAATGATGTGGCTTTGAATGGTGCATTTTGAACACACAAAAAGCCTGGAGTTCAAATAAGTTCAAGAAAATGAAATTCGTTTTGTAACCGATGATTTTCCGTCAGGAACCCTGATACTTCGAAAGAGACTGTCCGTTTTGTACACGAAGTGCATCCAGCTTTGGGCGTAACCCTCTCAACTTTTTAGCACATGCTATGCGGGTGAAATGATGATATCATGCCAACTTTCAACATTTTCAGAGTTCATTTGTAGTGCTTTTCAATTTCAGGGTCATTTAGCTCAAAAAAATCAATAACTAAAATTATAAACCTCTAGTATTTTTGAAACTAAAATTATATAAAACTTAAAAATTACCGAATTGAATATAATGTTAAAAAAAGTAATATTAAATAGCAGGAAAAATAGCAAAGAAATAACATAAAAAATAGCAAAAGTGAAAATAGATGCGCTTACACTGAAATTCAACCTAAATTCAAGGTGCTAGTTAGGCACCTAACTAGCATTTTGAATTTAGGTCAAATTTCGTATATAAGGGCATCTATTTTCACTTTGAGAGGAGCTTGACAGGTCAAGCGCATCGGGGCTTATAAACAGGTGTTGTCTCCCCTCGACTAGCGAGGTGAGACTGAACATCTGCTGCTTCTCCACCGGCTGACGAAAAGGGACCTTTGGTCCCGGTTGATGGCACAAACCGAGACCAATGCCCCCTTTGGTCCCGGTTGGTGCCACCAACCGGGACCAGAGGTCCCTGTTTCCCGCCCTTTGGGCTGCTGAAAAGAGGGCGTTGGTCCCGGTTGGTGGCACCAAACGGGACTAAAGGTCTGCATTGGTCCCGGTTGGTGCCACCAACCGGGACCAAAGGTCCGTGTTTCTCGCCCTTTGGGCTGTTGAAAACAGGGCTTTGGTCCCGGTTGGTGGCACCAACCGGGACTAAAGGTGGGCATTGGTCCCGTTTGGTTCCACCAACCGGGACCAATGCTTCTTCTATATAAGAAGCACTTAGGAAATTTCACAGTTTTCATTGCCCTCCTCGTCTCCTCGTCGCTGTCCCCGCCGCCCCTATTGCCTCCCCGTCGCCACCCCCGCCGTCGTCATCCCCCTCCTTGTCGCCGCCCCATCCCCGTCGCCTCCCCTATCGCCGCCCCACCCTCGTCGCCGCCCCCGCCGCCCCCATCGCCGCCTCCCTCGTCGCCCACGTCGCCGCCCCGCCCTCGTCGCCGCCCCCACCGCCCCCGTCGCCGCACCGCTCCCGTCGCCGCCCCTCCCCCGTCGCCTCCCCCGCCGCACACCCCTGTCGCCGCCCCGCCCCCGTCGCCACCCCCGTTGTGAGCCGTCGCCACCCCCGCTATGAGTCGTCGCTGCCTCGGCTCCTTGCAATTTTTTTTAAAATATATGTTGATTTTTTTATATGATGAATGTTTATGTTAGATTAGTATGTGTATGTTAGATTACAGAAATTTTCTATGATGAATGTTAATGATGAATGTTTATGTTAGATTAGTATGTTTATGATGAATGTTTATGTTAGATTAGTATGTTTATGATGAATGTTTATGTTAGATTAGTATGTCAATGATGAATTTTTTTGGGTTTTATGAAAAATTAGTGATTAAATGATAAGAAAACATTCTCATAGGAATTTGTCAACGATGCCCGACCTGCATCCTCATCGTTGAGTAGTCCGCAAGAGCCTGCTTGATAGGCGCCATGTCCGGGACTGGGCTCCGCCGGGCTGGCACTCAAAGGTGCTGCCTTCCCAGGCTCGGAGGTTGGTGAGGAATCCAGGTCTCGTCGTCGACCCGGACCTTCTGTGGTGGCGGTCACGTGGGCCACTTTTGGTGCAGAGGGAGCGGGCACCCGCGGAGGTGGTACGTTGCCGTGTCAGGGAGGAGGACGAGCACGTCCGTCGCTACATGGCGGCGTTGGATGCCCGGTTCGACAATACCTGGCAGATCCTTCAGGGATCTCACCCGAGTTATGATCCCGTGATGGTTCCTTATCTTTGGGTGTCCACCGCCGGCGACTCAAAGACCGCTAGTGAACCAAGTTCACCGTCCTCCACTTTGGATTCTAGGATATTCGATCTATATTAGTGATCTTATATGATAATATTCGAGATGTACTAGTTAATATTTGATGATGCATTAACTGGATTATTCGGGATGATGTATTAGTGATATTATATTCGAGTTCATTATAAATATTAATGTATTTGTGCTATTTTATCGGTATAATGCGTCTGTGACTTTCGGTGTGTCGTTGCTCCTTGTGTGACTTTTATGTGTGTTCTTGATGGAGGAATCCCGACTGTTGTCGTGGGGGGCGCCTCCTCTTTCTTCTATTCTTTGCGATATACTCGTCGATATATTGCGTAAGAGAAGAGGAGGGGGGCTTCCATCACCAGCGGTCAAACTATTACTGTGAGAGAGTGCCCACCAACATATATACACCACCATATCAGTGTGAGAGAGAGCGCACCAACACACCATGAGATATGAAAGTTACTTAAGGAAAACCTCGATGGAACGAAAGTCACACACACATTAGGATCCAAAGCGTGCCGCAATTCTTGAACTGGCTTATTCGGGATGATGTATTAGTGATATTATATTCGAGTTCATTATAAATGTATTTGTGATTTGCAAGTCATTTCGGTAAAACATAGGGAATTTTTTCTATGTCATTGCTCGATATATGAAACGGGTTGACTTTAGGTCTGTTTCGGCTCCTTGTGTGTCTTTCAGTGAGGGAGAGTGTCCACCATACATATATATATATATGAGAGAGGAAGAATCCCGACTATTGTCGTGGGGGTCGCTTCTCCTTCGTTCCAGTATGCTAGACATTTTGGTGTAATGCACTCTGGGACGAATGGAGGAGCCACCATCACCGACGGTCGCAATATTAGATGGAGTGCCCACCATATACGTGAGATGAGAGTTTAGGAAGAAAAGACTCGACAAACCTAAAATCAACCCGTTGCATATTGAGTAATAGTGCTATGTGTGTTGATCAGTTTTCTCGTAGTTTCCTTCGATCGATTTTAAATGTTTCAACTATGAACATAGGAAATGTCTGACGATGAAAGTGAATTCGGTATGTGCGAATACTGCGAAGACGAGCGCGGCCTGTGTGACAAGACTTTCCTAGTTGATGGTAGGCGCTTCAACATCATGCTGGATGAGACCTTCGAAGTGGATACAGTAAGTCAGAATGAAAAGTCTTTTTTCGTAATTAAGCATGACTTCTGCCTCTTTTGCTTTAACTTATAATTAATTTTAATTTTTTACTGTTCTACTAGCGTATCCCCTGCCATGCAAGAATTGTTGTCTTGGATAAGATTGGTTTCAATACTAAAAAAGATATGGAGGTAAAGATAGTTCACTTGAGGACCAAGCATGGTTTTACTTCTACGGTAAAATTGTACCATGTAGACACCTATTGCTATTTTGAATGCAAAAATTGGCAAGCACTATGCAAGTCTTATGCATTTGAGCCTAATATGCTTATCACCTTTAATATTCGTCCGGAAGATGAAATTGAAGGTAATATCGACATCTGGGTCGATGTGCAGACGCCTCCAGTTCTACCATTATGTGAGTTTCTCAACCATATTTATTAAGTAATTTATATTGTTTATTTAAAAATAGTTGACAACTTATTTGCATTGACAGCTTATTTTTATTCTTCAAAAAATGTACGGAAGATGGTAGACAGAACCTACTACTACAGTGATAAAGCAGAATTAACTTATAAGGAGAAAGATCATCTTACCGCATTTCTTAGTCATCTTGAGAATTACAATAGCTATTATCAGACACCTGCACATTATGGTCAATACGTGCCACTAGTGCACGTGGTGAACTACGGTAACATCCATGGAGATTGCATGATAAGATTTTAATTCTACTATTACGACAGTCGTGCATCTTTTGCATAAATTCTTCTAAAACTAAACTACATTGGTAACTACAAAATTATTACTATATTTTTCAACAGAAAATCCCGGAGGATTGTGTGCCTCATCTGATGTTTCCGAGAGGTCGCGTTGTTGTTAAGAGCTTAGGGCCACCATGGCCAGGTCAGCCTACGCATCACTCCTGTCCATACCGGATTTCTAAAACCGATGGAGTCATGACAATCAAAGATTGGAAAAAATGTATGCTCAATCGTAGAGAGTTACTTGGAAGCAACATTGTGCGTAGGCCAAGAATGGAAGACATGATGATCTCTGTTCTCCATAATGAAGAGTCAGGGCCTATCTTGTTCTATGATATTGTACCTAAGAAAGGGTAGAGTATGTCCTACGAGATAGGAGTACGTAGGTCCTAGGTACAATGTGTTATTATGTGCTACAATGTGTTAGAGTTGATGATGAAGATGATGAGAAGGAGTTGTGATTATGACTAGTGACCAACTTGTTATATGATGTCTTATTGACGAAAATGATGATTAAATTGTGTTATATGTTCTATCTATAAGTATAGTACGCAGCGTCGTGACCAAGCACGGAGATAAGAGAGATCACTTCTCTCTATTAGCTATCTAACAAAATATATGAAACCCCTAAATTAACCCTCCAAAACCCTTAAAACCCCTCCTCTTTCAAAAAAAAACAGCTCCTAAGTTGCTGACACGTGGAGGCTCTTTGGTCCCGGTTGGTGTTACCAACCGGGACCAAAGGCCCTCCTGCCTGGGCTCGGCTGAGCGGCCACGTGTAGCCCTATCTGTCCCGGTTCGTAAGCGAACCGGGACTAAAGGTCGTGGGCTTTAGTCCCGACCCTTTAGTCCCGGTTCCTGAACCGGGATAAATGGGCCTTACGAATCGAGACAAATGGGCCTTTTTCCACTAGTGGCATGATTCGACGGGTCAGGGTTTGACTTATGGTTTGGACATAGTGGAATGTGGGGAAATGTTTGAGGCTTTTGGAGCTTTATCTCTAAGCACTTGAGGAGTGAATCCACTATCATTACCTCACCCTCTTTTAGTAGTATTGGCAATGCCTATGGACTCAATGTGATTTTGGGTACTTAAATATAGAGAGTCTTGAGGCTTGACCAACAGTTGTCCTTAGCATTTTGAGGGGTCCACTTTCACATCCATTTGTTGTACCTAAATTGAACTTTCCTGAAATATGTTCTTTCAAACAGGCATTAGTTCGATGAGATATATGTTGTGATGAATTACCAAACCATCTGGGGATTAGATGCACTTTCATCTTCCTATGATGATGGAGTATAGACGAAGGCATGTCCTCCATGGTTTGGCTAGTCTTCCTATGATGATGGAGTATTTTTTAAGTCAAGATGTGTGCATGTTTGATCAATTTTATTGAAAAATGTATCAATAACTACGATATCAAATCTATATCATTTGGTCCAGAGTAAAAAGTTTTCATAGTTTATCTACTAGGTATTGGAGAAGTTGATATTTTCTTGTATAATTTTGGTTAGCCATACAACCGTTTGATTTGTACAAAAACTGGTGCACCTAATATCCTGACGAAGGGAGTAGTACTTAAGCAAAGCGATGCGATCATTACAATGTTTTTCATTCCACTCCATTCAATCAGATACATATGGTCAGAACAATCCTCACCAACAATTCAGCCATTGAGCAAATACTACTGGGTTCTAACAACAAAGTCCTGTCTGAACCCTTGATACTACTTTGCCATTTTATCTTGACTCTCACTGTCATGTCGTCCAAGTTCTATAAAGTAGCAATATCAGGTCAAACATCTTGACCGGGTCTTTAATTTGGTAAGTTTAGCGGAAGCCAATTACAGAGCATCTGAACATTACCATTAGGCAAAATGGCGCATGCAGGATGTGAAACCATTTATATTCCTTAACAAGAGAAGTATTTCACACGCCAGTTATGTTTTACTCTCTTCATTCATTAATATAAGATGTTTTGGATTTTCAGCATGGATTGTATACGGACTGAAATGAGTGAACAAACACACTAAAACTTGTCTATATGCATATAATTCAGAAAAAGTTAGAACAATTTATATCTGTGAACGCAGGGAGTAGCGAATTAGGTCCCATGGTGTTAATACTTTCCCTATTCGTAGAAGTGGGGTGAGATGGTCGTGTAGAAACCTTTGGTGCTTATCAGGACCTCAGTGAGAAAACATATATGAATATATAGCTCAACACGAGTGCACACTCCTAATTAGGGTAGCAATACTAGTTTAACTAGTAAACATACATGGGCTATTTGGCAACAAACTGCAAGCATGCTTACTTAAAATATTGATCTGTCCAATGCATTTATTTTGAACCTTTTACCTGTCAAAAAATTGTGAACCTCGTAACATGGAAATATATACATCTACTATTGAAGGGGAGTTTGTTGGTTTCGCTTCAATCACTTCGGCCACCCCCTCCATCGATACATGTCCCGTCTCATTTTTTTTCAAACCACGCTATAACCCCCTTTTTTTTTCCAAACTGATCCCCACCTCATCGTTTTAGAAATCCGTCGCAAAGCAATCAACAGAAATAAAATTAATGGTGAATATCAAAAACATCCCTTGCAAGCAAACAACAAAATCAACTAAGGTAGTTGTACGTACACACAATCTCAATCTCAATCACATCATATCTCCTTACATCAATCTCAACTCAATCCACATTGCAACCAATACAAAAGTTTACATATACCACATGTCATGCTAATCCATTTCTTTCTAGTATAATGGCTTTTCTTTTTGACATAAGCTTGAATATATGCTCAATATATACTTATTTTGAAATTTAGTTTGCGGTTATCGAATTGTGTTCTGTTGAACACAAATGATATTTTCCGCTGAAAATAGCCAAATTTGTGCGGTAAAAAATGTTTTATAAATGGTAAAGTAGACATATTAAGCTGGATGGATAAACATGGTATTCATAATTCCCGGCAATGCCAAATGGAACGTAAGTCAAATCGTCTTTCCTTACTAACTTCCCAGCAAAAAGGAAAAAACAGTCATATGCCAATTTGAATGCATACGATACACATGGTAAAATCAGTTACTATATCATTTCTAAATCCCTAACTTTGACAATGTATAACTATAGTTGTCAGTGTATGTTCTCTCGATCTATCTGAACCATATTCACATGTATCAAGACCTTGTGATGGTGTTGCATTTATTCCATACTACAAAGAAAAGTGCCTTCAAATGATACTGGTGGTGTTCCATTTCTAAATCATGAAACCCTTGCAAGCTAGCTATGTTTTTTTACACTCGTAACCCATGGGAAAAATGGCCTAAATGTTAAGCACATAGCACACTGATTTTAGAGGTCAGCCTAAATAACAGCAAAAACCACAAGCACACAGATCATAGAGGAAGAAAATTCCAACAAGAACAACATATGCAAGTTGCAACTCATTCAACCTCCTTTCACATGCATGCATATACTATGCTACAAGTACCAGGAATACAGAAAAACACATGGAAATAAACAGCTATCCCTCGTGCATGACAGGACAGAAGTACTCAGAAATCCATGAGAAAACCACAAGCCACATGTATCCAGCATCAAACACTGGTGCATAGTACATGCATGCATAATGTTTGTGATCCTCATTTGGTGCGAGGCAAAGGCACTGTGCCATCCCCTCAATCGCTGCATGCTACTTGTCATGCACCGTTCACATCAAACCCAGCACCAGTAGTCGTACCTGATCACTGCCTCTTTCGGTACCATAAAAAGGAAACGGAATAGGAAGCAAAACAAGAAACAATAAGCGATGCTAGATCGAGTTGACACATGATGCGCAGACCGCAGAACGGACACTGCACTACGTACAGACTTACAATCTTGCACGAACCACACATATACATGCATGCAGCTAGCTAAGCTGTAGCAAGAGAGATCTCCATACATGTATCTCTCCCTGCATGCATGTCCCCCTCACTTCACTTCACAGTTCACACTTCACACTACAGCAAATCATTTTACTTCACTCGATCCTAGCTACATGAAAGCAAATTAAGCTAGTAATAAACCCCACGGGAACATAACCCGAGCTAATGAAAGCAAACTAGATCGAAACACGAGCAAATGCAGCAGTGTTCGACGACGACAACTGACAGTACTAGCTGAGACACACGCAGATGAGAAGTGCAAAGGCATAACCATGCGCGCGCATGCATGCATACGCGAGCGCACATAAAATATATCTGGCATACCGGCCAAATAGGAGATCGATCGACCACCGGCATGGGGGGCGGGTCGATCAGCTCAGCAACCGGCGGCGGGAGGCGGGCCGGGAGGGGGCTGGTGCTGGTTGCTGCAGAAGCTGCCGCTGCTGTCGCCAGTCAGCTGCTGCGGCTTCTTGCGCTTCTTCTTCTCGTAGCTGACGCCGCGGGCGCGGGCCTGGTGCTCGCGGACCTCGCGGAGGTAGAGGCGAACGGCGCGCGCCGCAAAGGGGTTGGACTCGGGGCTGCCCCCGTTCTCCTCGTAGGCGGCGCGGAGGCGGCCGACGAGAGCGTCCAGGCTGCCCCAGGCCTGGCGGAGCGGGCACGGGCAGGGTGCCGGCGGGCTCGGGTGGCCAAAGAAGGGGCAGGCCGAGGCGTGCACCTTGGTCTTGCCGAATTGGTCAAGGTAGCGCAGGAACTCCAGGACGTGCGCGCCGCTGCACTGAGCCAGGCTCAGCGGCGGCCGGTGGTTCCGCAGGTACTGCCCGAACGTGTTCCAGTCGCGCCGCTTCTGCGCCTCGTACCTGCTCGGCGACTGCGGAGTGCCCCCGGACACCACGGAAAGCGACGAGGCGATGCTGCTAGAGGAGCCGCCGCCGTTGCCCCCTCCAGACAGAGGGCTGTCCGGGTTCGCCGACAGGTCCATGGATCAGCTAGCTGAGTGGGAAAAGGAAGGAAGCAGACTCAAGCAAGTGTGACTGTGATCTGAAACTATTTTCTATTTAATTAACTTCTGTAGGGCTTTCCCTTACAGTTCTCATTGCTTAAACAAATGCAATAAGCTGCCTACAACTTGCTATCAGAAAAGAAATAGTATTGCTCCTACATATTCCATAACCATGCATGATGAAGTCAATGATTACATGTGTGCATATATAAACTTGAGCTAGCGATCTGTTTGGGAGCAGCTGGTTCTCACACCATTCGCCACTGCAATTGACGCTTTTAACTTTCTAATTAAGCAGTAGATGGAGAAATATTTAGGACGAACAAGAAACTGGAGATCTTTGAGGGAAAGGAAAATTCTGGAATCACCTTTGGTGGTGTTGGCAGCTGATCTTGCTTTGGCGCTCTAGGAATTACTGGGCACAGCCAAATGGTGATGGAGGTTGGTTTGAGAGTCTGCACAAAGATGGAAAACATCAGAGGACACATACAAGAAGGAAGGTCATTTTGGGAGAATGATCTGGAAAAGCTCATATCTGTTGCTTCTTACTCGGTGGTGGTGGTAGCCAACAGTTGCTTGTGCTGGCTCTCATAGGTCCATCTGGTGATTGGGAAGATGCTGGGAGAGCAGCAGCTTCACCATCTGTTTGTGATGGTGTGGGGGAATTGTATGCTGCTGCTTCTATTTTTAGGGGGGGATGCCGGGGGTGGTGGATGTGTTGTTTGGCCTAAAAAGGGGAGATGTGAAATGACTGAGACATGGAGTACACAGTAGTGACCAGTGAGAGAGTGGAGGAGATGCACTGCTAGTACTGCTAGGGCTTTTAGGTGCTGAAGGGTGGAAAAGAGACACCGAGTGAGAGATGAAAGGTGACATGACAAAAAGTAAATATTTTTCTAATTGATAGGTCGGTGTACGGCCTAATGGGGGTGTCGACCTGTTCCTAACTGGTAGTCATTTGATGTCACCGGTCTAAAGTTTCACAATCATACTACCAACTTGGCAACAAAATATCTAGCAAGCAATTAGGTTCCCTTATTGTACGTTCAAACATCATAAACCACTTTCACCATTATAGTGTATTAATTAATATAGTCTTCCCTTCTCTCCATGTTACTTGTCGCTGATTTATTTCCTGTCAAAAAGATAATTGTCGCTGATTTGGTCCAAAGTTATACTAAACTAATGAAAAGTAATATGGATCGATGGGAGTATATGTTTACATGACCAAATACTTTACATTACTGTGAAGTATGTATTGTAAGAAAGCAAATCAATTATTCATTATTGTTTTGATATGTCGATCCTGATATTGACAAAAACGGGCTAATATAAACTAAGCGGTGTTTCTGAAAATACCACATGACCACTAAATCACAGATTTGTCATTCCATGTTGCACTCTCCAATATACTCCCTTTGTTCAAAATTACTTGTCGTGGTTCTAGTTCAATTTTTGGATCGGAGGGAGTACTTTACATGTAATCTAGACATGTCATTCCATGTGCCATCGTCATTAGAATGAGGGTTTATTTGACCCGATTTTACTAGTTTGAAGGAGTAGGATGGACAATTTCAAATCGCAACTCTGAAATATGGCCGAACTTTTGGCTTGCGAAAACAATATGCGGGACATAGATGTATACCATGGTATAATTAAGTCTTGACGTATTGCATACTCATATTTGAGTAACATTCTGTCGTACAGTGAAACAATAAGTATTATTCATGATGAACTACACAGAAAATAGAGACTATGCAACAGGTGACTAGTACATGGAATCACATGTGAAAAAGATATTGACCACATGTTCCACACGCGATTCTACATGGGATGGTACCTTTAAATTTATATTCATGGTTTTATTTCTATAGATCATCTTAACTTTCAGCCAGTTTTGCTAATGTTTTATCGAGATATAATTTGTATCAGACTAAAATATTAAGGGCTTCTTTGATATACATGTTTTCTAACATGTAAAAATATGAAAAAAACCCATTGAATGCAATATCATGCCCACTTGAATTGTTAAATATCTAACCATGCTTGTTTGGTTGGACAAAAGAAAAAACAAATAGTTTAATTTTCTTCTTCTGAATAGTAGTGCAAAGGAATATTTCAATTACGAAATATCTTAGAAAAATACCAAGGATTTTAATTTTGGAAATTCATATACGAGAAAACTTGGAATCAAAGAGACCGTAACAAGGAATATAGAAAACAATGGCATATAAAATTTCTCTACAATTTTCAAGCTAGCGATGCATGCACATCGTGACAATCACATAATCCGAGGTTCATTTATTGTGTAGGTAATCTTAGTTTCATATATGCATTTATGCACAATCATATGTAGTTAAATAATTAATTCCTCAAGAAAGACAATGGCCCGGGAAAATGTTAGCTGACATAGAGTAAAACAAGACTCCTAGAAATGGGAGACAAAATTGAGGGCAAATACATATTTACTTCTTATTTATTTGCCTCGTAAATGGTCCGATAGGGTCCACATATATTATATTTTAATACATTTGCTACGGTGCTCATATGCATGCCAATGTCTTTTGAAGATGGATCATTTGTTTGTTATATGGCTGTGGTTTTTGTTGTTGTTTGCTTAAGTCCCACATGGTTATATTTTGTGTAATAAATATTTTAACATTTATTTATTTTGCTTTGGTGAAATTAACATTTTCATATATATATATATATATATATATACTATATAACTTCCAGAAACATTTTTTGCTCATTTTGATGGTGACCGATGAAACCAAATACTAGTCAATTTTAGACTTTAATGTATGTTTTAATTTGTCGCTGCAAAGGGGTTACTAATTTCATTATTGTCATTCTACTTATCGAACTGACTAACTAGATGAGTCTTCTCAAACTTTACACCAAAAGGTTACCTAGGACTTTCCATTTTCGAAAGAGAGCGCGGCTTAAATTTGAAGCCTTACCTATTGAATGCATACCTAGGGGTATACTTGGAGTGCACAGATAATTTTCTACGCTGCAATGATTATTTGCGACACATTTTGATAAAGTTAGCTAACACACAAATAGTGCAGCTACAACTTAGCCATGAATAATCGGTGCTAGTTGATTGTGAGACATGCTATTCAGTTCTTAATATTATCACTTGATATCTTATATAATTCCATCGTTTTCACCTTTGAGAGAAACACTGAGTAGAACTTGCAGATAAACTGACTCACACTGAATCACACTCTGCTTGCTAGAAAATAAATTTTGCATTGATGTATCTCTAAATACAGATCCTTCAGTTTTTCTTTTTTGCGATTTTGAAATTTCTCAGGTTGCTTTTGCTTCATATTCCCACACCTTTTTTGCCCAAGTAAACCATAATAGAGTTTGTTACAACCATCTGCTTTACAACACAACTGATTACTCACACAATAAATTGACTCCTAACTTTTTGGCACCCGTTGCAACCCAAAGCCTCATCCCCACCTTGATGATGTTTAGCAAGATTGTCGATGGAGCTCTCTTGTATCAGAAAACTCTAGCATTGTGCTCGTTTCAAATTGTCCAACTGACAAGCATCATGAGAGAGGCCATGGCTTTTCTATTTGGGTAGCTTGTGCCAGCCTGCTTGCTTCACCAATCCTCGACGGAGTTGTGGAAGTGGAGCCTTTCTTTTACCAAGTTCCAAAGCCTCAAGGTGAAACAACAATTGAATAGCAAGTATGCTCCGGTTTCCCGAACCTTTTTGCAAAGAGGATAAAGAGCGGAGTATCCAACATCTTGCAGTTTCAGGATTTGGTAAGGATGACCCCCTTGGCCCCCGCGTCGCTCCCGCGGGGGCGACTCGGGCGGCGCTAACCCTAGTCCGCCGTCGGACACCCCTCCCCCTTCTCCTCTCCCTAGCCACCACCGGAGGGGGTCGTCAAAACATCGTGTGGCCGCCGGGGAGGGTGGTGGCGAGGATTTCTCCGCCCTGTCTCGCGCAGGGGGCTTTGAGGCCGGGGCGGCGGCCTCGGGCGGTGGAGCGACGTCGACCTCAGCTAGCGGCCGTCGGTGGTGCTGGCCTTCCCCCTTGGCCACACGGGTGGCAAGGAGGCGGCGGGTGGTGGCTGTGAGGCGCGGTGGCCATGAGGCGCCCGCCCCGGATCTGACGCCTCCGCCACCAACCCTTTCGGCCCCTGTCAGATCTGGTCTCCGGCCGCCCCAGGTCGCCGGCGGCGCGTCTGTGGTTGGGGTGGGGGAGACATGGGGCCTGGAGAAATCCACGGCTGGCTCTGCCAGCCACGACGCCGGCAACGCCTGAGGGCGTCGTCTCCTACTTGAGGCGTCGTCAAGGTTTCCCCTTTCCCCCTTGCCTCTCTCCCCTGCTCGTGTACCGGGGTGAAAACCTGGCCAAATCCCTCTGGATTGGGCGGTAGCGACGCCCATGGCGCCGTCACCTTCATGGAGGTGCCGCCTTCGGTGAGCATGGGGTGGGGGTGAGTTCGGTCTGGTTGGTGGGTGTTCGGTGGCAACATGGTCGGAGCTGGTGGTTCCCTGTTCGCCTTTTGCGGTCATGGCGCCGTCTCCAAGTTCAGTCATGTGGCTGCCCTCCATTATTGCTCTGTCAGCAGCAGTCCCATCGTGCCATGTTTTCCTTTGTGGTGCTCGGCGACGCGTGTTGGTGGTGCTCTGGTTTGGCTTTTCGGGTGGCCTTGGCATCGGTTGCACACCTTTGCTCTTGGGAGAGCGTTTGCATCGTCCGACGGATCGGCGCCTCATGCCAGGCGAGGGGCTTGGGAGCCCTTTTTGGAGATGTAGGAGGTCGTCTCCGATTTGGCCGGAGCCCATGGAGCTGTCAGCGTTACTTTCACCTGCTAGTTGGGTCCCCTCAAGGACTGCTGGTGTCTTGGCGGGGTGGCTTGCACTCGGTGGAGGGGTTCATCGTCTTCAAGTTGTTCTTGTATTTTAGATTCTTCATCTTTGCTTGTAGATGGCAGGAAGCCTATTAGCTGCTTGCACAACATTCTGTACCCTTTTAGCTGTTTTTTTTGTTTTGTCTCTGTAAGTTGGTGGTTGTTGTGATCCTGGCCGGTTGATGGCTTTGTTAAGTCAAAGCCGGGCTCGACTTGAGCCTTCGTTCTAAAAAGAGGATAAAGAGCATGATTGAACTAACCTTGCTTGGCCAACCTGTCCATATTCGAAATCCTACTTTGGATGGCCAACCAAGCAAAAAAATTGACTTTTGGTGGCACTCAAACCTTTCAAACCATGGAGTCCAAAGGGGTGGGACTCTTCCCAAGAATTGCGCTCGATAAGCCGAGGCCGCAGAGTAGTGCCCGCTCTCTGTATGCTTTCAAATAATGTCTTCTATGTGGTCATCAAGGTGGAAATCATTAATAAGCATCCATAGGGTGAAGAACTGGTGGATGTGCTTGATGAAAACAATGGTGTTGGGGTTGATTTTGGATATCCAACAACTGCCCTTGACGGCCTCAAGCAACTTTCAATTTTTTCTCGTGGAAGAGTGGTGGATTTATTTTTTAGAGAAGAGAAAGAGTGGTGGATGAGAGGGGCAATGTCCTTTGGCTTTTGGCGCCAAGGGTAGTCTAAAATGGTTTTTGGCGCCATTGCTCACAATTCCAGTGAAACGGTCCAAATACAAAAAGATGCGCTGCGTATGAATAAACAGGTGCTGAAACAAGCAGGCACTAGCAGCTCTGCATATCACGACGACACGGGACTGTCTAACCAAACGAAAAGAAAAGGAAAATAGCGTCGAGTTTCTCCTTAGTACATGATTCGATCGGGCATTCGGGCCAGGACTGATGTGTCCACTCGTCTTGGGACTTGCCTCCATCATGTACGAATTAATTCCTCTCGTACATTCTTCCGCAGTGCGCTGACGGACTATCGATATATGATCAAGTTGGGGCCTAGCTAGTGGCTAGTACGGAACGCCTGTGCACCTCTACTGTACGTGGCGTGATCGGTGCCAGGTTTGAATTTCATGCAAAACTATTTCTCACTTGTTTGTTTGTTCACGGGAAGAAAACATATACTTGCCGTACAAAAATAGGTGCCACTGATTTAATACAATGTTGTACTAATTTATACCAAATCCACCATAGTTATTTTGGGAAGGATGAAGTATACACAACAAGGTTTGTCCAGTTTCGATAACGAAGGCAACGATGATGCTTTTGGCATGCATCAGTGTTTGTAGTCGTCGCTAGTTTATCTAAGGATCTAGAGGTAATTTTTTGTCTCTATGTTGTTTGCACTACCTTAAGAGTTGATGAATAGGTTGAAAGTAAAAAAATATATACATATACCAGAATAGTATTAAGAGCGATACAATATCTTACCATAAAAAGGACCAGTTAATTTAGCAATCGCGTCAACATGAATGATATCTAAGTTAGGTCTAAATGTTATACTGATGGGACTACCAACCAGTGAGCTGTGTGCATTTGATATGTTGAACAGGGCGTGTACAGTTTTGCTGAAGGGAACGGCACCAAAGAGGCATTACTGCAGCGCAGGTAGGAATCTTTTGGCTAGGGCCCGGCTGGTTAAGTAGTGCTAGTGGTACAAGCGAGCAAGCGAGCTATGCAATCAATTAACAGTTCACCTCTTGGAAAAAGAGTTAGCTAGCTACTTGAGCATGGCAACCTTCATTATTGGTGCCAAGAGCCTGACCAATGTCCATGCTTCTAGTTCTAGGGCCAGCAAGCCATGTGCGCCTACTGCTTGACCAGATTTCTTCGAAGAAACTGACGAGGAGTTGTGAAACATTTGCTCGTGACAAGAGATAAAGAAGGATTAGTTTATCGGATGCGTCTGACACACCTAGCTATACAAGCATACAGTGGACGATTAATAAATAACATGTGTGACACTGGTGCCATCTCTGTCTCGATCGTATGATCTCTTGATTTTAATGTTTGATAGAGCTAGCGTTAGTTTAGGAGCTGCTTCCACAGAAAAATCGTCGGTACCAAGTACATTGTTGTGTGCCTAATACCAGAACATGGGATCACGATAAAGGATTTGTAAGCCGAGTACGGCTCTTGGTAGACAACAGGACACAACATATGTAGACACTGTCAAGCTCCTGACTGGAAGTACTCGGCAAACATCTTTTTTTTTATCGGAAATATGGGGAGCTTTATTCAACAAATGCCCTAGCATAGTCTGTCATAAGGCTAGTTATAAGAAAGCCAGGCTTCAAGTTCAACCAGCAGTCCGTCACGTCTAAAGTGCTTGCTTGCTTTGCACATAGATGGGCGACGGTGTTTGTTGATCTAGTACAATGTTGAATAACAAAGGCGGTAAAAGAAACTACGTGCTCCCCTATCTCATCTAAGATAGATGCCACCATCGATCTTGAATTGTGACGCAAATTTCAGAAATGGATCAACTCCAAACAATCTGTTTCCATGACAACCTTGGAGAGGCCTCTCAACCTCGCAATGAGTACCCCGTCTCGTAGCGCAAAAGCTTCGGCTATAAGCGGGTCTATGACCCCGCTGTAAGGCTTGCACCAAGCTGCCACAAACCCGTGGCGAGTTCTCGCAATTCCTCCTCCACCACCCCGGCGACCATCCATAGCTATGCTGCCATCAGTGTTTATATTTACCTCATCATTTTTCGATGGGCGCCATCCATGACCAGGTAGAACTCGAGCATGCTCGGGAGGTAGATCTAGCAGGGCTAGTGCATCTCGCGTCATGAGCATAGACTGAACTGGGTTTGTTGCTACTTTGTCATGTTTGAGATTATTGTGAGAAGTCCAAATGGCCCACATAATAGAAACCAACTTTGCCCTATCAGACTCATTGAATTGAGGATCACATAAAATGTCCTTTTTCCAAGTCAGGGGATGTAGGTATGTCCGCTTAATATCCAACCATTCTAGTGATGTGTTCCAGAACTTCATCGCATGGGAGCAATGCATGAGTGCATGCATTAATGTCTCATCTGTGTGCATACAAAGCTTGCATATACTATCCGTTGAGATGTGACGATGCTTGAGTAAGGATTCGTCTGGGAGAATTCCTCGCAACACTCGCCACCAAAACACTCATACCTTAGGGATGACTTTGAGCTTCCATAATCAGGACCACAACTGTTTTTTTGTCTCTGAAGATTCCGTAATCGTCCCTTCTTCTAGAGCCTTTAGCTCGTTTTGAATAGTTAGAGATCGATACACATATTTCATAGTGTAAATCCCGGATTTCTCAGGCGCCCACGCCAAGATATCTCCCCCACCAGATCTCAGAGGTATGTTCAAAATAGCATCCGCATCTGGTGGGATGAAGGTTTGTCGGACCGCTTCCGTTTTCCAAATGCCAATGTCCTCATCAATTAGGTATGACACCAGAGTTACATTAGTAGTGCCGGTGCGCGTCGGAATCATTGTCACCGTATTGGGAATCCACCTATCTTTCCAAATTGAGATGGTTGTGCAACTTCCCACGCGCTTGATAAGGCCAGTCTGCAAAGCCTTCCTTCCCGCGATGATTGCTCGCCAAGTCACAGAAGCACTCTTGGGCGTCGTGGCTTGCATAAAATGACTATCCGGGAAGTACCTTCCTTTCAAAACAAGCGCGCATAGCGAATTGGGGTCTGTCATCAAACGCCATCCGTATTTGCCTAGCAAAGCTAGGTTAAACATTTGTAAGTCCTTGAACCCCATTCCACCTCGCATTTTCGGCTCGGACAGAGCATCCCAAGAAAGCCAATGCTCGGACCGACAATTTAGGGATGAACTCCACCAATATTTTGCTATTAGCGAAATGAGGCTTTGCAAACCTTCTTTGTCAATTTAAAACAAGACATGTTGAAAGTTGGAATTGCTTGTACCACAGTTTTCAGTTTGATCTCTCTACAAACACATGGAAACATACACTCTGAACCTCCCTTAAGCTTACCTCGAATCCTTTCTCGGATATGATTGAAAGTTCCACCGTAATCCGCCCCACTGCAGTCGGGAGGCCTAGGTATCGTTCACTGAAAGCTTCAACAAAAATATTCAGGATTTGTTTCAAGCTTTGTCGGACCATAACCGGAGTATTTGGGCTAAAATAGATGAAGCTCTTTTCCTTATTTATTGCCTGTCCCGAACACTCACCATAGATCTGGAAAATATAATTCAGCCGATGGCCACTCAGTTCATTCGCTTGCATAAAAATTAGACTGTCATCCGCGAAGAGTAAGTGGTTTATCCACGATGACCGATAGCTCACTCGAATACCTCTGTCCACATGTGCTCCACCAAAATTATTCAACAGAGAGGTAAACCCTTCTGCACATAATCAAAAGAGATATGTCGATACTGGGTCACCCTGCCGCAAACCGCACGCCGGGGTAAAGAAGGGTAGCAATTCTTCATTGACCCTCACCGAAAACCGAACAGAGGTTACACATTTCAGAATTAATCGCACGAACTCTGAACCATAACCCAATTGCAACATGATGGCCCCAAGATAATGCCATTCCACCCGATCATACGGCTTCATCATGTCCACTTTTATAGCACACACCGCATTTATGCCCTTCTTTCGTTGTCTCATTCTATGCACACTTTCATATGCAATCAGCACATTGTTAGTGATCAAGCGACCCGAGACAAAAGCACTCTGCACATCTCCAATAATTTCATCCAAGCAAACTATTAAACGATTAGCGATAGCCTGAGCCGCAATTTTATACAAAACCAGGCATAAGGAATCAGTGTTATGGACGTGTCATTCAAACCTTCAGGTAGTTCTCCCCCATTTAAAAAGTCTAGCAAAGCTGGAACAATGTCATCGTTCAGCAATTGCTAATGGCGCTGGAAAAAACCCGCCATGTAACCATCCACACCTGGTGCTTTTGATGAAGCCATCTGAAAGAGGGTGTGCTTGACTTCCTCCTCGGTATATGGTTTCATCAGTGCTTCATTCATAGCCTCGATCACGCGATGTGGAACAAACTGTAACAGTTCATCCATTTGACAAAAACTGCGTGACGAGTAGAAAGCCTGATAAAAAGATTGAACCTTCGAATGATCTTCTACTGTTGTAGTACATTTCGAACCATCGGCCCGTTCCAATCCTTCAATTTTGTTCATGCGTTTGCGTTGAGAAGCTTGTGCCTGAAAATATCCCGTATTTCTGTCACCTTCACGCAACCATGTAACCCGGGAACGCTGTCTCATCCAGATCTCCTCTTGGTTGAGTGCAAGTTTAAGCTGTTTTGTAATCACCTTCTCCTCAATTGATGGGCCTCTTCCGACTGAACGTTCCCATAGACGAGTAAGTTTCTCTCGCAACTTGAGAATCTTGCGGGCAAGACATCCAAATTCTCTTGCCCCCACGACGCTAAGTCATGTTGAAGCAACTGCAACACTTGATTAACTCCTTGCAGCCCCTGGCCACCCGCCCCACGATTCCATTTATCAAGAATTAACTGATCATAGTCGACGTGCGTTTGCCAAACGTCTTCATAGCAAAAGGGCCGAGGCCCTCTTGGTTGGATGTGTCTCAAACCCTCTCGGAGATCCACCATAACAAAGCAGTGGTCTGACTCCGTAGCCATAATATGTCGCACTTTGATGTGTTCAAACATGTTCATCAAAGCCGTATTGCCAAAAGCACGATCAAGTCGAGCCTTCATATTTGATCCACCCGCCCGACCATTATCTCATGTATATTCAGCTCCTGTCCAACCCAAATCCTCTAGCATACACTCATCCATCAATTCTCGGAATGCACGCATCTACAATGTGGGTCGTGGTGATCTCGAGAAGTGTTCAGATCCCAGCAAAGTTTCATTAAAGTCACCAATGCACATCCATGCCTCATGCTGAATTGCAAATAAAGTCCTCATGAACCTCTAGCTATGATGTCTATCTTCTGCCCGCGGAGCTCCATAGAAACTAGTAACTCGCTAAGACTTGTTGACGTCATTTTTCCATCGCACCATAACATTTATATGGCCGGCACTGTAACTCTTCAATTCAACGTCGAGATCTGCTATCGAAAACATGCCGATCCCGTCGCTAAGTCCCGCACTGTTTACCGCAAAACATTCCACAAAACCCAACTGGTTTTGCGATCTTTCCATTCTTGCCGCTGCTATCTTTGTCTCCATAACAAAAAGGGGACTGGACACTTCTTGCTTCATGATACTGCGAAGCTCACGAACTGCCCCGGGGTTCCCAAGCCCCTGGCAGTTCCAACTTAGGCAACTCATTGTCCTGGGAAGGGCTAACTCGCAGCTGCTGCCGAAGATTCAGACGTTGGTGGTGTAGGTCTCTTTTTCTTTGGATCTCTCTCAGTAATCACATCAGCGGGATCATCATCCCCCGCCACTCCTTGATCAGTGAGGCCCATCTCTACCTCCCCGCGTGCCATGGCCTCGCCATGTTCAGTGATAGCAAACTGTTTTGAGGAATTGATCCTTGGTATGTGACTCTCCCATTCCTCCAATTAGTTTTTGTTTTAGTGGTTTATATTTTGCATACGTTGTTGTACCTGATGCTACATAAAATAATCTTGCATGTTGAATTCATTGAGTCCCAAGTAGTATGAATGCTTCATATGGCATCTAGGCATCGCTATGAGTAGTTTCTACCATTCCTACAGAGTTTTGTTGACATTAGTTTGTGACTCAATAATTTTAGAAATTTGTGTTCGGGAAAGACGAGTTTCTTCACGAGGAGTGATTCAAGGAGGCTTTCTTCAGGAGAGTTGTCGAGCAGAAGCTCGGTTCAACAGGCCTACATAGAACCCAGAGCTAATCAAATAGTCATGGCCGATGCAAAATTTTGTCGGTGGCCAAGCAACGAGTTCATGATAAGTGCGGGTATCAAAGAGGAATTTGATCATTTTATTGAGAATACTGGCCTCACCAACTTCCTTGTAGATAAGTGTGTCCAACACTATAACCTTACCCGTAATTTCACAGATGGATTTTGCTTTCAAGAGAGTAATTCTAGGGTGTTATTTAAATTATATGATGAATATTTTATCATGGACCTAGAAGAGTTCTCGATTGCTTGCAAACTTCCACTTTGGGGTTCATTTGAGAAACCATCAACTGTTGATTATAATACGTTTCTCAAATGTCTTTGTGTGGGGGAAGAAAGGGGAGTATTGCAGGCTAGAATTAAGAGTATACAATTTCCCTCTATTCGTTACTTTACATTGTTCAACGGGAAATGCATAGTAGGAAAACAAGAGTGTAGTGCACTATGTGACCATGACTTGAGCCTTATACATACTGCTTTGAGGGGTGAGCGGCATTTTAACCTCGGTGCAGTTGTTGCCTGAAGGTTGCACTCCAACTCTAGTAATGGAGAATTGTATGGAGGCATTTATGCATCCCTCTTAGCTGCACATTTGAGAGTGCTACCCCAACCTAATGACCCCATTTTTCCTGAACGATATTTAGATTATGAAGCTATGAGTTATCATGAATTTCTTGTGAACTGTGCTAGAGGCTATGAGTACAACTTAATAGTTAGAAAATACACGCCCATGTCTGTCCTTTTGCCTGCACCTTCCCTCTTTGACTTTCAGACTCAAAAAGATATTATGTTCTTGAGGACGAGGTGCGAGAGCACAATGCTGTGGTGGAGGCTGCTCGCTTGGCAGCGAAGGCTGCTTGTCTGGCAGAGGAGGAGGCCAGGAATGCCTCCACGAGTTACCACTTCAACTATTACCCAGATTGCCAGTGGTGATTACCAAGCTAGGCAAAAGCCTAAGCTTAGGGGAGTACACATTTCTCACTGACATTACATTCATATTGTCACACTTCATACAAATTGTCGGTGTTCATCCTCTTTCATTGTATATCCATGCTAGCTTTATTTTTCACTTTCCTCTTCTGTGTTTGAAAAATTCCAGAAATCCAAAAATATTTCTCGCTTCTTTTCGGTTTTTCACTTCCTCATTTCTTTAGCTGTAGTACTAAAAATAAAATCCAAAAAGATTTCCTTTGCTTGTTGGGAGCTTTTCCATGTAAATAGTTTTTCTCGTTCTGAACTTCTTTTCTTTTGTTGAGTTGTTGAAAGGAGAAGACCACGATGAAAATGTTGAGTGGCTCTCATATGGTTTATAGATGATCTAATAGAGAACCAATTTTACCTTGTCTTCTCCTTTTTCTTAAACTACCCTATAGATTCCAGCTTAGTCCACGACATTATTGCACTATTATTATTATCACACCATTCGATCATGCAAGTGAAAGGAAATAATGACGATATTTGATGAAGTGATTGTGGCAAAGCAAGCTGGTATGGACTCTTCTTGTTTTCCGTTTTTGTAAATATGTTTAGCCAGTTTGTTCCTGATTCAGTATATCATGAGTAAACATGTTCATGATGAAAATTATAGATTATAGCTTCTCATGCTATGCCTAAATAACTATGAGTTAATACTGATTTATCTTGTGTGTCAACATGCATTAAAATGGTTATAATATGGTATGGTAGTATGGTACTTCCCTCAAACATGTAGTTGAACCAAAACCAATATAGCCTTCATGATGTTTAAATTCAGAGTGTTCATATCCTACTCATGCTACGTCCAATGTTGATTATTTAAAATGCATGTTCATGACCGTTGTTGCTCTCTAGCTAGTCGCTTCTCAACTTATTGCTAGCCTTCACCTGTACTACGCGGAAATGCTGCTTGTGTATCCAAAATCCTTAAACCAAGTTACTCCACATGAGTCCACCATACCTACCTATATGCGGTATTACCCTGCCGTTCCAAGTAAATTTGCATGTGCCATCTCTAAATATTCAAATAAACATCCATTTTGTGCACCCGTCTCCCTCATGGAGCGACAGGGCGGTCAATATTTTCCATACTAAGCAAGTTATTTTCAGGACGGTCATTTATTCGCCGTCATTGCACGAGAGAGGCTAGTAAGAGGGATCCTCAGTCCCACATAATCGAAATAAATTAAACAAAATCCTTGGGACCGTTGATTGTTTGGAGGGCAACCCTGGATTCGGCCAGCCATGGAATGTGCTTGAATAGTGGATAGGAGTAAACTTTACTATTCTATTTGGGAACCGCCAATAATGATTTTAGCATGGAAAATGTTGAAAACCTTTGTCGTAACATTGACAAGAAAAGTGCACCACTCAAAAATTACATTTTTACTCTTGTTTTTAACTTTGAGCTTTGGCACCGCTGCAAATCAATGCTTCCCTCTGCGAAGGTCCTACCTATTTACTTTTATGATGACTCATCATCTTCTTACAAAAAGCACAAGAACCGAGAGCACTATTGTCATCCTTATGCATTTAGTCTAGTTAATGTTGGATATGAGCATGATTGGATCTTTTCTACCCCGAATTATAATGTTTAGTCGCTGCTTGGATCTCAGAGGTGATCTGCATTTAAGTTTTGCGGTCTTGGAAAGGGCTAGCAAAATACTAGGTCACCATATTGTATTATGATTATTCTGTCAAATTGTTGTCATAGGAGATGTTTTATTATTGCTTTCTAGCTGATTATGTATTGCCATGAGTTAACATAATTCTATTTGTTGTCATGGACGTGTCTATCTATGATTTATGCTGAAAACTTGAGAAATAGCTAAGCATGTGTATAATAACAAGAACAAAAGAGTTTCTAAAAATTTTCTTAATCACTTTTAGTTTATCAACTGAATTGCTTGAGGACAAGAAATGAGTTAAGCTTGGGGGATTTGATACGTCTCAAACGTATCTACTTTTCCAAACACTTTTGCTCTGGTTTTGTCCTCTAATTTGCATGATTTGAATGAAACTAACCCGGACTGACGTTGTTTTCAGCAGAACTACCTTGGTGTTATTTTTGTGCAGAAATAAAAGTTCTTGGAATTGGACAAAACTTTTTGTTGATTTTCTGGAATATATAATGAATTTTGGAGCAAAGAACTACCGGGGGGTTTGCCAGAAGGCCACCATGCAACAGGCCGCACCCCCAATTGGTGCAACCTGTTGGCTTGTGGGGCCCTCGTGGCCCCGCGACCCTAATTTCAGTCCTATAAATTCACATCCTCGGAGAAAAAAAATCAGAGAGAAGATTTCATCGTGTTTCAGGAGACGGAGTCGCCGCCACCTCCTGTTCTTCCTCCAGAGGGCTGATCTGGAGCCTCTTATGGGCTCCGGAGAAGGGAAATCATCGCCGTCATCATCACCAACCTTTCTCCATCAACATCTCCATGATAGTCATCACCGGGAGTGAGTAATTCCTTTGTAGGACGATGGTGGGATTGGATGATATTGATCATGTAATTGAATTAAGTTTGATAGGGCTTGATCCCTAGTATCCATTATGTTTTGAGGTTGATGTTAGTATGGCTTTGGTATGCTTAATGCTTGTCACTAGAGCCCAAGTGCCATGATTTCAGATCTGAACCTATTATGTTTTCATGAATATAAGAGTGATTTGGATCATATCTTGCAAGTTATATGTACCTATTACGTGTCATGATACACATACCCCAAGGTGACAATAATTGGGATTCTTTCCGGTGATTGTCGTAGTTTGACGAGTTCATGTTGGATATCTATTAAAGGTCTTAATATCCCTTAGTTTCCAATAGGACCCCGCTTCCACGGGAGGGTAGGACAAAAAACGTCAAGCAAGTTCTGATCGCAAGCATGTATGACTATATATGGAATACATGCCTACATTACATTGATAAATTGGAGCTAGTTCATTGTCGCCCTAGTGTGTAACTGTTATTTGATCAATGTCATCTAAATCATTATTCATCACCAAACCATGTGCCTACGTGTTACATATAGTGAATCTTGCCAAGTTACTATTGATAGTGCTACTGTCACACCTGCTACAAAATTGCTACTGTCACTCCTACTGTTATTTTTGCTACTACTATTTGTTGTGCTACTAAATCTTTGCTACAAGGAGGTATCCTTCGTGTGGTTGAATTGATAACTCAACTTTCAAGACCAATAAATGTTCTTTGGCTCCCCTTGTGTCGACTCAATAAATTAGGATGAAATACTACCCGTGAAGACTGTTGCGATCCCCTACACTTGTGGGTTATCCGTTAGTAGCTCTCATAAACAAGGAGGTCCGTTTGTCGTCCGACCTATTCTATAATAACTACGAAGTAGATGCGTCCAACCAACAAAAGATCATTACCTAGCGCATTGCAGCGGGCAAAACTGAAACAGTGACTAAATATATTTGGCATCATGCACTATATAGTTTATGATGAACATGTATTTTGTGTAACTAGTTTATTCTTAATGTACTTCTCGTTCTTTATTTTCACTGATTACCACTAGTTTTATTCCTGATTTACTCGCATTTAATTAATAAACGACCCCTATTTGCATCAGCTAACGATGTTGTGGTAGCATAATATATGTTGCCATGACAGCGTTTTTCGTTCTAACCTGGTGCAGCAGTGAGTGGCGGGCAATAACAAAAGACCGCCACTCGTACTTCACACATTACTGGCGGGCACTGATACGTCTCCAATGTATGTATGATTTTTGATTATTCCATGCTATTATATTATCTGTTTTGGATTTTTTATATGCATTAATATGCTATTTTATATTATTTTCAGGAGTAACCTATTAATCTAGAGCCTAGTGCTAGTTTCTATTTTTACTTGCTTTTGAGTATTGTAGATAAGGAATATTAAACGGAGTCCAAATGGAATAAAATCTTCACGATGATTTTTCTTGGACCAGAACACATCTACCAGACTTGGAGTGCAAGGCAAGGGACCTGCCAGGAGGTCACAAGCCAGGGGCATGGCTACCACCCCTGGCCCATAGATAGTAGCTAGATGGCTTCTTCTGTCTCTGTGTGTTTAAATACCATGTTATGCATGATATTCATGGAGTTCTATCCAATGTAATACTCTTTTGTGGTGTGTTTGTCGAGATTCGATGAATTGTGGGTTTATGATCAGCTTATCTATGAATATTATTTGATTCTTCTCTGAATTCTTATATGCATGATTTATATCTTTGTAAGTCTCTTCGAGTTATTGATTTGGTTTGGCCAACTAGATTGGTAATTCTTGCAATGGGAGAAGTGCTTAGTTCTGGGTTCAATCTTGCGGTGTTCTCACCCAGTGACAAAGTAGGGGTAACGAGGCACGTATTGTATTGTTGCCATCAAGGGTAAAAAAGATGGCGTTTTCATCATATTGCTTGAGTTTATCCCTCTACATCATGCCATCTTACTTAATGCGTTACTCTGTTCTTCATGAACTTAAAACTCTAGATGCAGGCAGGAGTCGGTCGATGTGTGGAGTAATAGTAGTAGATGCAGAATCGTTTCGGTCTACTTGACACGGACGTGATGCCTATATGCATAATCATTGCCTTGGATATCGTCATAATTATTCGCTTTTCTATCAATTGCTCGACAATAATTTGTTCACCCACCATGTTATTTTCCTTCAAGAGAGAAGCATCTTGTGAAACCTATGGCCTCCGGGTCTATTTTGCATTTTATATTTTCAGATCTATAAACCAAAAATACCTTGCTCCAATTTATTTAATTTTTACTTTCCGCAATCTTTTACATCTATCTCTATCAGATCTAATCCTTGCAAATAACCGTGAAGGGATTGACAACCCCTTTATAGCGTTGGGTGCAAGAGTTTGATTGTTTGTCTAAGTGCATCCATTGGCAACTTGCTTGTTCCTCCAACTGGATTGATAACTTGGTTCTCATCAACTGAGGGAAATACTTATCTACTTCACTGCATCACCTTTTCCTCTTCAAGGGAAAACCAACGCAAGCTCAAGAGGTAGCAGGCACGGAGGACCACCCGCCATAGGTATGGCTGCCCGCCACTGCCACGAGATGGACAACACTGGCGTGCAGACCGCACCACCTAGTGGCAGGTGGGCACCCTCCACTGATTGCCCCATAGCAGTGGCAGGAGGTCAGTGCCAAGCGGCACAAAGGGGCTCCCTCGCCACTGCTGGCCTTTTTGCGCTAGCCACTGCTAGGCATTCATGCAGTAGTGCATATTCCGTGCATCTTGTGCACACAACCAAGAGGGTGGGACCGGCATGGGGGGAACATGAGGAGGCCGTCGGCAAGCATCTTACTCATGTTTAAATCCACAGAAATTCCAAATTGAATTTCACAGAAACATTATTTTATAATATCTGCGATCGTGTTTTTGTGATCTCACGAAAGGTGTCTTGACCTAGATCTGGAAAATTTCCAGAGATCATCTCTTCGGCATCTCATGAATAATTGCCCGGGAAAAGTTTTCATTGAAAATACATTCCCACGGGTACAGAGACGTCATTTCCCGAGTGGAAAATTCGTAAAAGGTCATGAGATGATATTTAGCACGAGCCCAATCTTTTTCACATCTCACTTACCCCCTTCCTCGTGTGCCACTGCATCTACCGCTGCCTCCTTCTATAATTGTCACCCCCTCCATTGCCGTCCCTTCCTCCCACCATCATCATCGCGCTTACTATCGTCGCCGCCCCTACCTTTGCCGTCGCCCCCTCCATCCCCTCTCACATCCTCCATTGTCGCCTCCTCCATAGCAGCACCGATGCTCCACCACCGCTTAGCACCTTTTTTTGTTATGTGCATACATTGGTTATTGGTTATTTAGGGTTAATTAGAAATTTGTTATGTGCATATATAGTGTTGTGGTTTCGTCATGGCAGATGCCATATGTAGGCTTATCGAGAGGAGCCGAAGGACGCCGACGGGCTCCGGGGGCGGGGTTAGGCACAAGCGGTGGGGGACACACGATGTACCCAGGTTCGTGGCCCTCCGTGGGAGGTAACACCCCTAGTCCTGCTTGGTCTAGTTGAGACGGTGGTCGGATTACAATGGCGCTCCTTGAGCTGTATGGATCATGGAGGAAGAAGGAGCTAGCCCGCTCTTCTGCCTTCCTACGTGTGTGTGGAGTGGATGTGAAGAAAGCTGGGAGATCCGCCGACCCCTTGCATGGGGGCGGCCCGGGGGGTTTTATAGGCCAACCCCCAGATTACAATACAAATAGAAGGTCAAAGGCCCCCCCAGCCGATAGCCTCTCTGGCCGGCTACAGGGGCCGTCGGCTGTGGGGTCCTGTCGCCGGTAGGTCCCGACGCCGATCACGTCACGGCACGGGCCGCCCCTTGTGGCGTTGTCTTGCGGCGGCCGGCCGAGGTCAGGGGTACGGCCGGCCACCCTATAGCCATGCCAGGGGCAGGTAATGCAGTGGTTGGGGCGTGCCAGCACTATTGGAAGCCCGGTCACCGTCCGCTAGGGTCAGAGGCCCTGACACCTTCCCTGTGGACACTCCGGTGCTGACCCCCGATGGGATGGGGGCCACTGTCGCCACGCATGCCCTGTTGGCGGTATCCAATGTGCAGCCGGCTGGAGGGGGCTAGGCGGCAATGCCCCTAGCTGGCCGGCATGTCGTAACCGGCGGGGCGCAGCCGGCGGGCACTAGCCGGAGGGCCTCTACCGGCAGGGCGTAGCTGGACCGCAGGGGGAGGCGGCCTGCCCTTTGATTGCGTTAGAAGGTCGGAGCAAAGGGGGCGCTTGAGGATACCCCGGGGTCATCCCCCCGTCAGTAGTCCCCGAAGCCGGGAAGGCCCGCCGACAAACCGTGGCGGTCCTCGCCGGCTTGAAGATCGTCCTTGTGCCGTGGGGTGCCTTGAGAGTCGAGCGACGCGGCAACGACGGCCAGCTTCACAGCCGGCCGATGCCTTGCGTGCCGCCTCGGGTTTCCCACTGGGTAGAGAAGACGTGCCACGTGGCGGAAAAGATTGGGCCACGGGGCGGGGCCTCCACAATCGCAGCCTCGACCCGCGCACAGGGATCTTTTACGGCGCGGGCGGACGGTTGGCATTCCTGAGCGCCATAATATCCACCCCGCATGCCACGGGAATCGCGGGGGTCGTGCGCAATGAATCCGGCCCCCACGATCACCCGCGCAGGGTTTAAATGGCGATAGGGGGGGGGGGGTAGAACGGCCCGTTCGCTCCCCTCACTGTCGTCGCATCATCGTCGTCGCCTTCCTCCCCCCGCCACGAGAGAGAGAGAGCAAGAGGCTAGAGCACGCGGGCAGGCTGCGCCGCCGTCCGCCACCGAAGAGAGCCCGGGCCGCCGCCGAGCACCCGCGCCCATCGTCGCGACCGCATGCCCCCTCGGTGACCATGGCGGGCAAGGGCGCCTGGGATGGCAGTGATGTGGATGAGACTTTCATCGAGCACCTCCGCCATCGCCGCAAGCTTCCGGCGGAGGCACACTTGGAGGCACGCCCAGCCGGGCCGGAGAACTCCCCGGCACCGCGGGAAGGCGAGGTGGTCGTCTTCGCCGATCACTTCCTCTGTGGGCTTGGGCTGCCGGCAAGCGCCTTTTTCCGCCGTTTCCTGATGCGGTTCGGTCTGCAGCTGCACCACCTTGCCCCCATTGCCGTCTTGCAGCTGGCGGCGTTCGTCACCCTTTGCGAGGGGTACTTGGGGGTTGGACCGAGGCTTGACCTCTGGTGCCGGCTCTTCTTCCTCAAGCGGCAGACGACGAAGGATCCGATGACAAAACAGATGGTGATGACTGCCTGTGGAGGCGCCATGATCCATATCCGCAATGGGACCGGCTTCCCGAAACTCCCGTGCACGAGTCGGTGAAGCGCTGGCAGCGGGGGTTCTTCTATGTGAAGAACATGATGCCAGAGGAGGATTACATCAACCTTCCTGACTTTGCCAACCACCCACCAACCGCGATGCTGAACTGGCAGGCGGTTCCGCCTCCGGCGCCCGAGACGGCGGACCGGCTCTGCGAGCGCCTGCTCACGATGACCAGGACGGAGGGGCTGAAGGCCACCGATCTGTTAGCCACGATGGTGGCATGCCGGGTGCAGCCATTGCAGCGCTGACCACACCTCGTCTGCCAGATGGGAGGACGCCATGACCCCTGCCGGCTCTCCACCAAGGACATGAAACCGGCCCACGTGGCGAGGAGGGTGAACGGCATCTCGATGGCGAAGATGGTGGAGGACGAATGGCAATGGGGGAAAACCCGTATAGCCAGAGCCGCCCGGCACCGCGGGTAAGTGTCTGGCCACCTCCTTCCCTCCATCTTTTTTTAGAGGTGGCGCCCCTCCCCCCTTTGGCCTGACGGCGCGTGGCCTGGCCCGCCCATAGATTTTCCCGCTGCTACAGAACTACGGGGAGCCGGCCCTCGACATGGCGGAGTCGGACCCCGAGGAGGTCAAGGATGCCGACGACGTGGAGCTGGCTGACTCCGAGTGAGCTGGAGCGTCCGGAGCCGGCGACGCAGAGACGGAGACAGAGGGGGCCGAAGAGGCCGAATCAACGGGTGAGTCTCCTCCCCAGACGCGTGTTCCTGAGGCTCCAGAGAAGCTCGAAACTTCGGAGGACGAGGTCACGGCGCCGCGGAGGCGCCAACCTCGAGCCGGCGGTGGCTCCAGCCAAGGAGGCCTGGACGCGGACGGCAAGGGGAAACGACCGGCTGCCACCAAGCCGGCGCCCAACCGTGCGGCCGGGCGGCAGCCGCAGAGGCGGGGGCAAGAAACAAAGGGTCGCCCAGGCAGGACCCACGAGGAGGGCGGTCCCCGTCGTCGCCGGGTAAGTCCATCCCCTCCTCCACCTTGGACCGTTACGTCTTCCCCCCAGTCCCTTATTTCATCGTTACCAAGGAGGCGCGCGGCCTTGGGAGGACCCCGGGTGGCAGGACGGAGAGGGCGGCACCGCCGACGGCTGCCGAGGAGAGGGAGCGCCAGGCGTGGCTCGACCTCGAGGCGGCCGAGCAAGAGCAGCGTGTCGAGGAGCTCCGCCCATGGGAAGAGGCGGCAAAGAAGCAGGGAGGAACCAGCAGGGAGGCCACTGGCGGAGCGTGGGAGCCGTTCCCCTGCCTCCGAGGAACCAGCGGGGAGGCCGCTGGCGGAGCATGGGAGCCGTTCCCCCGCGGCCGGGAGAAGAGGTGGAAGGACCACCACGGCCCCGGGCGACGGATGGAGGCGGGAGCGAAAACCGCGGAGGACGTGGCGAAGATGGACTGCGATGCCACCCAACCGATGACGGATGACGTGCCGCCGGGGGCGGAGGTGCCGGCCCCGGAAGTGCTGGCTCTAGAGGCGCTGACACCGGAGGCGTCGACACCAGAGGCACCGACACCGGAGGCGAATCGGCCCGAAGCCGCCAGAGGCGGAGCGCCGGAGGTGAGGGCCGCGATGGCCGGGGAAACGGCCGCCGCAGGCGCGTCGACGGCGGCCCCTGGCGCGACGGCGACAGGAGGGGCCGGTCCCATTACGGTCTTCGACAAGGGAGGACCCACGGATGGGGGCCGGCCGCAGCAGACCTGGGTGGTGGCCGGGATCCCGGCCCCTGGCGAACCGTCGAGCGCCCCCGGGGCGGCGGTGTTCGCCGTTGTGGATGCGTTCGCCGCTTGCCACGCCCAAGCGTTGCAGGACGCTCGAGCCGCCAACGACCGGCTGGTGAACTTGGAGCAGGCGGTTGTGGTGAGCTCTCTTCTTTCCTTCTTCTCTTGACTTGGCGTTTTCTGTCTTTTCCAGTGGGAGCACGCCAACGCACCCACTGGGTGTAGCCCCCGAGGCTCGAGCCGGCTGGGGCACAGGCGGGCCGAGCCTAAACTCTTGTTGTTTTACAGGCAGTGTATGACCGCCGGGAGGCCGCATACAACACCCTGTCGGGGTCGTACCGAGGAGTCGAAAATCGGCTCGCTGTCGTGTCCGCGGATTTGCGAGGTATGCTCTTGCGATCTTTCAGTGGGGGCGTGCAAGCGCACCCACTGGGTGTAGCCCCCGGGAATCCGGCTGGCTGCCCCGGAGGCAGGCTGAATCCTTTCTAACAATGGCGGGTTCTTCTTGTGAAGCTACCCACGCCGAGACGGTCAGCCTCCGGCGCCAGGTGGTGCGTCTTTACGAGGAGCGTGAACTCCTGACGACGGAGCGCGACCGGCTTCGTGAGGAGGCGGACCAGGTGATGGCAGAGTGGGAGGGGCGCGAGGCGGCCCACCACCAAGCATTGGTGGACCAAGGGCGGCCCTTCGTCGGGAGGCGGAGGAGCGGGAGAAATTTCTCCGCGAGAGGCTGGCGGCCAAACACGCCACGCTAGCCAAGGCGGCCGAGGATGTGCAGGTGGCTCGGGACGAGTACGAGCACCGGCGCAAAGAGTGGTCAGCCAGGGAGGTGCGTTTGTAGGAGCAAGGGCACAAGGTGGATCATATGCTACACAGTAAGCTTGTGTTGCCTTGTTCTTCCCACGCCTTCCTTCTGGGTTTTCTGGCTTGCTTCCCTGCTCATCCCTTGTCTTCTTCTTAGGGCTTTTCCCCGGCACTCAGGAGCTCGTGAAGGCGGCTGTGGAGGTCGACCGTGAGGCCCGGCGGGCGCGAGGAGAGGCTGTTGGGCCACTTGCCCCATGGACCCTGGACGAGGTGGGGATCGCCGCCGAGGAGGGTCTGTCGGAGGTGGTCCGCGCCTTGAGGCGGCTCCAAGCGGCCGACATGGCGCTGGTTCGCACCCTTTGGCATGGCACGGCGGACCCGGGCTCCATGAACCAGCTATCGAGGTGGCTGGAGTTTGGGACTGCGCGGGTGAACGCCTGGAGGGCCTCCGCGACACGCGCCGGTGTGGGCATGGCGCTCCGCATTGCCACGTCGTGGTACCCCGAGCTGGACTTGGGTTTGCTCACGGCCCAGCGTGCCGGCACCAACGCAGAGTTGGAGGCAGTGGCCGACGAGACGCTGGTGAGGGCGAGCGACCTCGCGTCCTTCACCGCGTTGGAAGAGTACGTCCCGGAGCGCGGGGCGGATGGCATGGTGGTACCGGAGGACCGGTACGGGCTCGCCCTGGTCGATCCGAAGGGGAGCGCCACCGAGACGGCCGATGAAGAGTCCGACACCGACGACTATGCCAAGTCCGAGCCGAGTCCGAATGCGGGGGCGAGGGCTTCTACCTCAGCCGCCCCGGAGGCGTCGGCCTCAGAGGTGCCAGCATCGCCAGCTCCCGAGGCGTGAGCACCGCCGGCTCCAGAGGCGTCAGCACTGGAGGAGGGCCGGCCCGAAGCTGCCACCACTTAGGACTTTTCTTTCCTACATTTTGTTTTAGACTGGAATTCCACCCACTGGGTGTATATGTAATGAACTCGTGGCCGTGGGCCTTTTATCGTTATGGCTTATGCCGTTTTCTTAAAAAAATGTGCGTGTCGGCTCTTCTTTCGCCTTTTTTCCTTTTGGCTTGTGTTCGCGCGCCGGGATTCCTTCCGGCTTCCGTCCCGCCTGCCAGCTAGCCGGGAGCCGGCTGGGACAGGGATGGGGCTTCACCTTTGGGGAAAACCAACGGGCTCTTAGAGTCAACCGGCTAGGGCTGGGTTGAGCCGGCAAAGGCCGGTTACTAGGAGTAACAAAGCTCGACTGGGCCGGTCCGGCTGCCGCGCGTCGGCTTACCTCAGTGTGAGAAGTTCCTTTGTGCCCCGCGGTCCCTTTAGCCGGACAGCCGGGAGCCGGTCTGTAGCTGGTTAGGGAGGGGGCGAAGGGTTGCTTTCTCACACTACTTGTTCGCCTCGGGAAGGGGGGGGGGGGAGTCGGGCGAGCCCCGGGCCCGGGAGCCGAACCCGGTTGACGTGCCTTAAATGACAGGAAAACTTTGGAGGAATCAAAAAGGGACATGCCCCAAGTGCCGGCTTGGGGCCCCTATTGCATTCATAAGTCCGAAAGGGGAAGGATACATACAATGGTTTTTAGCAATAAAATGGATGGAGGAGCGCCGCGTTCCACGGGCGCTCCGTCTCCTCGCCGGAGGCGTCTCTCTTGCGCTTCTGCGGCTTCTGGGCGTCTATTAGATAGTACGCGTTGTTGTGCAGCGCCCGACTAACGATGAACGGGCCCTCCCATGGGGAGGACAGCTTGTGCTGGCCGGCGGTTCGCTGGATCCGCCTGAGCACCAAGTCTCCTTCGCGGAAGGAGAGCGACCGGATCCGCTTGCTGTGGTAATGCTGGAGCTTCTACTGGTAGATGGCTGTCCAGATCAAGGCCAACTCGCAGGCCTCCTCGAGGAGGTCGACGTCGTCTTCCCTTGCCTCCCTTGCATCCTTCTCGATGTACAGGGTAACCCAAGGCGAATCGAACTGGATATCAGTGGGGATGATCGCCTTGGACCCGTAAACGAGAAAGAACAGCGTGTAGCTGGTCGACCGGTTGGGCGTGGTCCGGAGGCTCCAAAGGATAGCCGGTAGCTCCTCGACCCAACAGCCAGCTGACCTGACCAGTGGTGTCACAAGCCGGGGCTTGATGTCGGGCAGGAGCAGACCGTTTGCCCTCTCAACCTGGCCATTTGACTGCGGGTGGGCGACGGACGCCAGGTCGAGCCGGATGGCCCGCCTCGAGCAGAAACGTGCTAGCACGCCCTTGGCGAAGTTCGTGCCGTTGTTGTTGGGAGACGTAATAGTAAATCAAAAAACTTCCTACGATCACCAAGATCTATCCATGGAGAAACTAGCAACGAGAGGGGAGAGATTGCATCTTCATACCTTTGAAGATTGCTAAGCGGAAGCGTTACAAGAACGCGATTGATGGAGTCGTACTCGCAGCGATTCAGATCGCGGTGGATTCCGATCTTAGCACCGAACAACGGCGCCTCCGCGTTCAACACACGTGCAGCCCGGTGACGTCTCCTACGCCTTGATCTAGCAAGGAGGAAGGAGAGGTTGGGGAAGATCTCCAACAGCAGCACGACGGCGTGGTGGTGGTGGAGTAGCAAGGTATTCCGGCAGGGCTTCGCCTAAGCGCTGCGGAGGAGGAGGAAGAGAGGTAGGGCTTTGCCGTGAGAGAGATTTCAGAGGTGTTCTCAAGAGGCCAAGCCCTTGGGTATATATAGGAGGAGGGAGAGCGAGGGCTGCCTTGGCCCCTCCTCCAAAGAGGAGGGCTTCGGCCGAAGTGGGGGAGGAGTCCACCTCCCACAAGGGAGGTGGATCTCCTCCTTTTAAACCCTTTTCAGCCCTATCTCTTATCTCCAGCCACATGGGCCTTTCTAGAAGGTCTTGGCCAGCCCAAAAAGGGCTGGCACACCTCCTCTAAGGGCCCACGAAGTCCTTTGGTCGTCACAGCCCTCCCGGGGGTCCTCCGGCACCCTCCCGGCACTCCCGGTACACTACCGATGAGCCCGAAAACTTTCCGGTGACCAAAACTAGACTTCCTATATATCAATCTTTACCTCCGGACCATTCCGGAGCTCCTCGTGACGTCCGGGATCTCATACAGGACTCCGAACAACTTTCGGTAATCATGTATACCATTTCCCTATAACCCTAGCGTCATCGAACCTTAAGTGTGTAGACCCTACGGGTTCGGGAGACACGTGGACATGACCGAGACACTTCTCTGGCCAATAACCAACAGTGGGATCTGGATACCCATGTTGGCTCCCACATGCTCCACGATGATCTCATCGGATGAACCACGATGTCGGGGATTCAATCAATCCCGTATACAATTCCCTTTGTCTATTGGTATGATACTTGCCCGAGATTCGGTCGTCGGTATCTCTATACCTTGTTCAATCTCGTTGCCGGCAACTCTCTTTACTTGTTCCGTAATACATCATCTCGTGGCTAACTCCTTAGTCACTTTGAGCTCATTATGATGATGTCTTACCGAGTGGGCCCAGAGATACCTCTCCGCCACACGGAGTGACAAATCCCAGTCTCGATTCGTGCCAACCCAACAGAGACTTTCGAAGATACCCGTAGTGCGCCTTTATAGCCACCCAGTTACGTTGTGACGTTTGGCACACCCAAAGCATTCCTACGGTATCCGGGAGTTGCACAATCTCATGGTCTAAGGAAATGATACTTGACATTGAAAAGCTTTAGCAAACGAACTACACGATCTTGTGCTATGCTTAGGATTGGGTCTTGTCCATCACATCATTCTCCTAATGATGTAATCCCGTTATCAACGACATCCAATGTCCATGGTCATGAAACCGTGACCATCTATTGATCAACGAGCTAGTCAACTAGAGGCTCACTAGGGACATGTTATGGTCTATGTATTCACACATGTATTACGGTTTCCGGTTAACACAATTTTAGCATGAACAATAGACAATTATCATGAACCAGGAAATACAATAAGAACTATTTTATTATTGCCTCTAGGGCATATTTCCAACGGTCTCCCACTTGCACTAGAGTCAGTAATCTAGTTACATTGTGATGAATCGAACACCCATAGCATTCTGGTGTTGATCATCTTTTGCTCGTGAGAGAGGTTTAGTCAACGGATCTGCGACATTCAGATCCGTATGCACTTTACAAATATCTATATCTCCCTCCTGAATGTAATCACGGATGGAGTTGAAGTGGCGCTTGATGTGTCTTGTCTTCTTGTGAAACCTGGGCTCCTTCGCAAGGGCAATAGCTCCAGTGTTGTCACATAATAGAGTCATCAGGCCCGACGCACTTGGAATTACTCCTAGGTCGGTGATGAACTCCTTCATCCAGACTCCTTCCTTTGCTGCTTCCGAAGCAGCTATGTACTCCGCTTCACATGTAGATGCCGCCACGACGCTTTGCTTGCTGCTGCAGCAGCTGATTGCCCCTCCATTCAAAATATACACGTATCCGTTTTGCGACTTGGAGTCGTCTGGATCTGTGTCGAAGCTAGCATCGACGTAACCCTTTACGACGAGCTCTTCCCATATACGAGAAACATGTCCTTTGTCCTTTTCAGGTACTTCAGAATATTCTTGACCGCTGTCCAGTGTTCCGCTCCGGGATCACTTTGGTACCTCCCTACCAAACTTATGGCAAGGTTCACATCAGGTCTGGTACACAGCATGGCATACATAATAGAGCCTATGGCTGAAGCATAGGGGATGACACTCATCTCTTCTCTATCCTTTGCCGTGGTCGGGCATTGAGTCATACTCAATCTCACACCCTGTAACATAGGGAAGAACCCCTTCTTGGACTGATCCATATTGAACTTCTTCAATATCTTCTCAAGGTATGTGCTTTGTGAAAGACCTATGAGGCGTCTCGATCTATCTCTATAGGTCTTAATACCTAATATGTAAGCAGCTTCTCCAAGGTCCTTCATCGAAAAACACTTATTCAAGTAGGCCTTTACACTTTCCAAGAGTTCTATATCATTTCCCATTATCAGTATGTCATCCACATATAATACGAGAAATGCTACAGAGCTCCCACTCAGTTTCTTGTAAATATAGGGTTCTCCATAAACCTGTACAAACCCAAACGCTTTAATCACCTCATTAAAGTGAATGTTCCAACTCCGAGATGCTTGCACCAGCCCATAGATGGAGCGCTGGAGTTTGCATACTTTGTTAGAATCTTTAGGATTGACAAAACCTTCCGGCTGCATCATATACAGTTCTTCCTTAAGGAAGCCATTAAGGAATGCCATTTTGACGTCCATTTGCCAGATCTAATAATCATAAAATGCGGCAATTGCTAACATGATTTGGACAGACTTCAGCATCGCTACGGGTGAGAAAGTCTCATCGTAGTCAACTCCTTGAACTTGTCGATAACCCTTAGCGACAAGCCGAGCCTTATAGACGGTCACATTACCATCCGTGTCAGTCTTCTTCTTAAAGATCCATTTATTTTCAATGGCTCGCTTATCATCAGGCAAGTCCACCAAAGTCCATACTTTGTTCTCATACATGGATCCTATCTCGGATTTCATGGCTTCAAGCCATTTGTTGGAATCCGGGACCGCCATCGCTTCTTCATAGTTCGAAGGTTCACGGTTGTCCAACAACATGATCTCCAGGACAGGGTTGCCGTACCACTCTGGTGCGGAACGTGTCCTAGTGGACCTTCGATGTTCAATAGTAACTTGATCTGAAGTTTCATGATCATCATCATTAACTTCCTCTCTAGCCGGTGTAGGCTCCACATAAACAACTTCCTGTGCTGCGCTACTCTCCGGTTCGAGCGAAGGTATAATTACCTCATCAAGTTCTATTTTCCTCCCACTTACTTCTTTCGAGAGAAACTCTTTCTCGAGAAAGGATCCATTCTTGGCAACAAAGACTTTGCCCTCGGATCGTAGGTAGAAGGTATACCCAATAGTCTCTTTGGGATATCCTATGAAGACGCACTTTTCCGCTTTGGGTTCGAGCTTCTCAGGTTGAAGTTTCTTCACATAAGCATCGCATCCCCAAACTTTTAGAAATGACAGCTTAGGTTTCTTTCCAAACCATAATTCATACGGTGTCGTCTCCACGGATTTTGACGGTGCCCTATTTAAAGTGAATGCGGCAGTCTCTAATGCATATCCCCAAAACGATAGTGGTAAATCAGTAAGAGACATCATAGATCGCACCATATCCAATAGAGTGCGATTACGACATTCAGACACACCATTTCGCTGAGGTGTGCCAGGCGGCGTGAGTTGTGAAACAATTCCACATTTCCTTAGGTGCGTGCCAAACTTAAGACTTAAATATTCTCCGCCACGATCAGATCGTAGACACTTTATTTTTTTGTCACGTTGATTCTCTACCTCACTCTAAAATTCCTTGAACCTTTCAAAGGTTTTAGACTTGTGTTTCATTAAGTAGACATACCCATATCTGCTCAAGTCATCAGTGAGGGTGAGAACATAATGGTAGCCACCACGAGCCTCGACACTCATTGGACCGCATACATTGGTATGTATTATTTCCAACAAGTCAGTTGCTCGCTCCATTGTTCCGGAGAACGGAGTCTTAGTCATCTTGCCCAAGAGGCATGGTTCGCACGTGTCAAATGATTCGAAATCAAGAGACTCCAAAAGTCCATCGGTATGGAGCTTCTTCATACGTTTGACACCAATATGACCAAGGCGGCAGTGCCACATGTAAGAGGGGGCTATCGTTATCAACTTTACACTTTTTGGTACTCACACTATGGACATGTGTAACATCACGTTCGAGATTCATCAAAAATAAACCATTGACCAACGGGGCATGACCATAAAACATTTCTCTCATATAAATAGAACAACCATTATTCTCAGATTTAAATGAGTAGCCATCTCACATCAAGCGAGATCCAGATACAATGTTCATGCTCAAAGTTGGTACTAAATAACAATTATTAAGGTTTAACACTAATCCCGAAGGTAGATGTAGAGGTAGCATGCCGACGGCGATCACATCGACCTTGGAACCATTCCCGACACGCATCGTCACCTCGTCCTTTGCCAGCCTCCGCTTATTCCGCAGCTCCTGCTTGTAGTTACAAATGTGAGCAACTGCACCGGTATCAAATACCTAGGAGCTACTATGAGCGCTGGTTAGGTACACATCAATAACAAGTATATCACATATACCTTTAATGTTGCCGTCCTTCTTATCAGCTAAGTACTTGGGGGAGTTCCGCTTCTAGTGACCGGTACCCTTGCAGTAAAAACACTCAGTCTCAGGCTTGGGTCCATGCTTGTTCTTCTGCTTCCCGGGAACTTGCTTACCGGGTGTGGCAACAGCTTTGCCATCCTTCTTGAAGTTCTTCTTACCCTTGCCTTTCTTGAAACTAGTGGTCTTATTCACCATCAACACTTGATGCTCCTTTTGATCTCGACCTCCGCTGATTTCAGCATCGAGTACAACTCAGGAATGGACTTCTCCATCCCTTGCATGTTGTAGTTCATCACAAAGCTCTTGTAGCTAGGTGGAAGCGACTGGAGGATTCTGTCAATGACCGAGTCATCCGGGAGATTAACTCCCAGCAGAGTCAAGCGGTTGTGTAGCCCAGACATCTTGAGGATGTGCTCACTGACAAAACTATTCTCCTCCATCTTACAACTGAAGAACTTGTCGGAGACGTCATATCTCTCGACCCGGGCATGAGCTTGGAAAACCAGTTTCAGCTCTTGGAACATCTCATATGCTCCGTCTTGCTCAAAATGCTTTTGTAGCCCCAGTTCTAAACTGTAAAGCATGCCGCACTGAACAAGGGAGTAATCATCACAGCGTGTCTGCCAAGCGTTCATAACATCTTGTTCCGCTGGGAGAATGGGTGCGTCACCTAGTGGTGCATCAAGGACATACAATTTCTTGGAAGCTATGAGGATGATCCTCAAGCCATGGACCCAGTCCGCATAGTTGCTTCCATCATCTTTCAGCTTGGTTTTCTCTAGGAACGCGTTGAAATTGAGGGTGACATTTGCGTTGGCCATAGGATCTACAATATAGATTGTAAAGATAACTTTTAGACTAAGTTCATGATAATTAAGTTCACATAATCAAATTATTTAATGAACTCCCACTTAGATAGACATATCTCTAGTCATCCAAGTGACACATGATCCATGTCAACTAGCCCGTGTCCGATCATCACGTGAGACGGACTAGTCATCCATGGTGAACATCTCCATGTTGATCGTATCTTCCATACGACTCATGTTCGACCTTTCGGTCTTCCGTGTTCCGAGGCCATGTCTGTACATACTAGGCTCGTCAAGTCAACCTAAGTGTTTCGCGTGTGTAAATCTGGCTTACACCCGTTGTATGCGAACGTTAGAACCTATCACACCCGATCATCACGTGGTGCTTCGGAACAACGATCCTTAGCAACGGTGCACAGTTAGGGTGAACACTTTTATTGAAATTTTATTGAGAGATCATCTTATTTACTACCGTCGTTCTAAGCAAATAAGATGTAAACATGATAAACATCACATGCAATCAATATAGTGACATGATATGGCCAATATCATCTTGCCCCTTTGATCTCCATCTTCGGGGCACCATGATCATCACTGTCACCGGCACGACACCATGATCTCCATCATTGCGTCTTCATGAAGTTGTCTCGCCAACTATTACTTCTACTACTATGGCTAACGTTTAGCAATAAAGTAAAGGAATTACATGGCGTTTATGATTGACACGCAGGTCATACAATAAATAAGACAACTCCTATGGCTCCTGCCGGTTGTCATACTCATTGACATGCAATTCGTGAATCCTATTACAAGAACATGATCAATCTCATACATCACAATGCATCACATCACATCCTTTGGCCATATCACATCACAAGGCATATGCTGCAAAAACAAGTTAGACGTCCTCTAATTTGTAGTTGCAAGTTTTTTACGTGGCTGCTATAGGTTACTAGCAAGAACATTTCTTACCTACGCCAAAACCACAATGTGATATGCCAATTGATATTTACCCTTCATAAGGACCCTTTTCATCGAATCCAATCCGACTAAGGTGGGAGAGACAGACACCCGCTAGCCACCTTATGCAACATGTGCATGTCAGGCGGTGGAACCAGTCTCACGTAAGCGTACGTGTAAAGTCGGTCCGGGCCGCTTCATCCCACAATACCGCCGAATCAAGATAAGACTAGTAGTGGTAAGCATATTAACAAAATCGACTCCCACAACTGCTTTGTGTTCTACTCGTGCATAGATTCTACGCATAGACCTAGCTCATGATGCCACTGTTGGGAGACGTAGTAGTAAATCAAAAAATTTCCTACGATCACCAAGATCTATCCATGGAGAAACCAGCAACGAGAGGGGAGAGATTGCATCTTCATACCTTTGAAGATCGCTAAGCGGAAGCGTTACAAGAACGCGGTTGATGGAGTCGTACTCGCAGCGATTCAGATCGCGGTGGATTCCGATCTTAGCACCGAAAAACGGCGCTTCCGCATTCAACACACGTGCAGCCTGGTGACGTCTCCTACGCCTTGATCTAGCAAGGAGGAAGGAGAGGTTGGGGAAGAGCTCCAATAGCAGCACGACGGCGTGGTGGTGGTGGAGTAGCAAGGTATTCCGGCAGGGCTTCGCCTAAGCGCTGCGGAGGAGGAGGAAGAGAGGTAGGGCTTTGCCGTGAGAGAGAGTTCAGAGCTGTTCTCAAGAGGCCAAACCCTTGGGTATATATAGGAGGAGGGAGAGGGAGGGCTGCCTTGGCCCCTCCTCCAAAGAGGAGGGCTTCGGCCGAAGTGGGGGAGGAGTCCACCTCCCACAAGGGAGGTGGATCTCCTCCTTTTAAACCCTTTTCAGCCCTATCTCTTATCTCCAGCCACATGGGCCTTTCTAGAAGGTCTTGGCTAGCCCAAAAAGGTCTGGCACACCTCCTCTAAGGGCTCACGAAGTCCTTTGGTCGTCACACCCCTCCCGGGGGTCCTCCGGCACCCTCCCGGCACTCCCGGTACACTACCGATGAGCCCAAAAACTTTTCGATGACCAAAACTAGACTTCCTATATATCAATATTTACCTCCGGACCATTCTGGAGCTCCTCGTGATGTCCGGGATCTCATCCGGGAATCCGAACAACTTTCGGTAATCACGTATACCATTTCCCTATAACCCTAGCGTCATTGAACCTTAAGTGTGTAGACCCTACGGGTTCGGGAGACACGTGGACATGACCGAGACACTTCTCCGGCCAATAACCAACAGCGGGATCTGGATACCCATGTTGGCTCCCACATGCTCCATGATGATCTCATCGGATGAACCACGATGTCGGGGATTCAATCAATCCCATATACAATTCCCTTTGTCTATCGGTATGATACTTGCCCGAGATTCGATCATCGGTATCTCTATACCTTGTTCAATCTCGTTGCTGGCAAGTCTCTTTACTTGTTCCGTAATACATCATCTCGTGGCTAATTCCTTAGTCACTTTGAGCTCATTATGATGATGTCTTACCGAGTGGGCCCAGAGATACCTCTCCGTCACACGGAGTGACAAATCCCAGTCTCGATTCGTGCCAACCCAATAGAGACTTTCGGAGGTACCCGTAGTGCACCTTTATAGCCACCCAGTTACGTTGTGACGTTTGGCACACCCAAAGCATTCCTACGGTATCCGGGAGTTGCACAATCTCATGGTCTAAGGAAACGATACTTGACATTGAAAAGCTTTAGCAAACAAACTACACGATGTTGTGCTATGCTTAGGATTGGGTCTTGTCCATCACATCATTCTCCTAATGATGTGATCCCGTTATCAACGACATCCAATGTCCATGATCATGAAACCGTGACCATCTATTGATCAATGAGCTAGTCAACTAGAGGCTCACTAGGGACATGTTATGGTCTATGTATTCACACATGTATTACGGTTTCCGGTGAACACAATTTTAGCATGAACAATAGACAATTATCATGAACCAGGAAATACAATATTAACTATTTTATTATTGCCTCAAGGGCATATTTCCAACAGTTGTTGGTGATGATGCTGTGGGGGACGCCGTAGCGTACCGTGATGTCTTCGATGAACCGGATGGCCGTGGGGCCATCCAGTTTCTTGATTGACCGGGCCTCGATCCACTTGGTGAATTTGTCGACGGCTACCAGCAAGTGTGTCATGCCGCCTCGTGCAGTCTTGAAGGGTCCCACCATATCCAGCCCCCAGACGGCGAAGGGACACGAAAGGGGGATGGTCTGGAGGGCGCTAGCCGGAAGATGGCTCCGCGTGCTGAAGCGCTGGCAGCCCTCGCACTTGTCAACCAGTTTCTTGGCCGCGTCTAGAGCGGTCAGCCAGTAGAAACCGTGACGGAATGCTTTGGCCACCAAGGACCTGGAGGCGGCATGATGCCCGCACTCGCCCTGGTGGATGTCGAGGAGGATTTCTTGCCCATTTCTCCAGCTAGAAGCAGCGTTGGAAGACGCCGTTGGAGCTGCGATGAACCAACTCGTGGTTGACGATGCTGTAGGCCGGGGCCTGGCGCTGAATTTGCCGTGCAGTGGCCTCATCGGAGGAGAGCTCGCCGCGCTGGAGGAACGCCAAGATGGGCTGGGCCCATGAGGGAGCCGAGACAGGGGCCGACTCGTCAGCCCCCAGGACCGGCTGTAGCCCCCAGAACCGGCTCGCCAGCCCCCGGGAGCGAGGCGGTGGCAGGAGCGTCGACCGTCATCACGACGGTGACGGGCCCGGTGCCGGTGCACGAAGACGTGGCCGGCCCAGTTGCCGTGGCGAACAGCGCCGGACCGGCGGCTGGTTGTGGCGGAGCCGGCAGAGCTCCCGCAGCCGGCAGGGCCGGCTGGGCAAGTGGTTCTGCCGAGGTGCCGGCGGCATTTGCCGGTACGAAGATGGACTCCGATTCGGGAGAAGGCTTGATTGAAGGCTTCAGCAGCCGCTCGAGGGAGACGCCGGTTGGGATGCCCTGCCGGGTGGACCCGATCTTGGCAAGCGCGTCGGCCGCCTCGTTGTCCGCACGAGGGACGTGGTGGAACTTGCAGCCCTCGAAGGAGCCGGTGAGCTGCTGGACGAGGAAGCGATAGTTGGCCATGTTGGCGTCCCTGGCGTCCCATTCGCCAGAGACCTGTTGCACCATGAGGTCGGAGTCTCCGAAGCAAATGATGTGCTGGATGCCGATCTCCTTGGCGAGCCGGAGGCCATGGACGACGGCCTCATATTCGGCCACGTTGTTAGAGGTGGCAAAGTGGATTTGGAGGACATAGTGTAGATGGTCTCCTCTGGGAGAAGACAGGACGATGCCGGCTCCTAGGCCGGCTCGCATCTTCGAGCCGTTGAAGTGCATGCGCCAGTGCGTGGAGTCTGGCGAAGGCGGCACGAACTGGGTTTCTGCCCAGTCGACGAGGAAGTCGGCTATTGCCTGGGATTTGATGGCGGTGCGCGGCTCGTACCGTATTTCGTAGTCGGCCAGGGCGATGGCCTATTTGGCGATCCGGCCGGTGGCGTCCCGGCCGGCCATGATTTCGCCCAGCGGCGCTGTGCTCATGGCGGTGATGACGTGCTCCTGGAAGTACTGTTTGATCTTCTGGGCGGCAAAGTATACGCCGTAGCACATCTTCTGGTAGTGGGGGTAGTTTTGCTTGGAGGCGGAGAGGACCTCGTTGAGGTAGTAGATGGGACGCTGTGTCGGCAGCGCCTTGCCTTCCTCCGGCCGCTCCACCACCAGGACGGCGCTAATGATGCGTGTGGTCGCCACAATGTAGGCGAGGGCAAAGGCTCCTTGTCAGCTGGCGCGGCCAAGATGGGTGTGCTGGTGAGAGCCCGCTTGAGGCCGCGGAATGTCGTGTCTGCCTCGTCGTACCAGTCGAACAGGGCTGGCTTCTTCGAGAGGTCTCGGCCCGACTCGACCAGGGACGACTTGTGTAGGAGCCCGTAGAGGGGCAAGGCCTTCTCGCCCAGTCGGCTGATGAACCGGCTGAGGGAGGCAAGGCAGACGGTGAACTTCTAGACGTCGCGGAGCCGAACCGGCTTGGGCATGCGCTCAATCGCCCGGATCTTCTCGGAGTTAGCTTCGATGCCGCGGGTATATACGAAGAAACCTAGGAGCTGGCCGGTTGGGACGCCGAAGACACACTTCTCCGCGTTGAGCTTGATCTTGTATTCGCGCAAGTTGGCGAACGTCTCCCGGAGGTCGTTGAGGAGGCTGAAATGCTTCTTGGATTTGACGACGATGTCGTCCACGTAGATGTGGACATTCCTGCCTATCTGAGGTAGGAGGCACTTCTGCATGCAACGCTGGAAGGTAGCGCCTACATTCTTCAGGCCGAAGGACATGGTGATGTAGCAGTAGGCCCCGAAGGGGGTGATGAAGGAGGTCTTGAACCGGTCAGCCGGGTCCAGCTTTATCTGGTGGTAGTCAGAGTAGGCATCGAGGAAAGGCAACAGATCGCACCCAGCCGTGGAGTCGATGACTTGATTGATCTGCGGCAGGGCGAACGGGTCCTTAGGGCACGCCTTGTTCAGGCTTGTGTAGTCGATACACATGTGCCAGGTCTTGTTTTTCTTCAGTACTAGGACTGGGTTGGCCAGCCAGTCTGGGTGGAATACTTCCATGATGAAGCCAACTTCAAGCAGTCGGGCGATCTCTTCTCCTATAGTACGCCGCTTCTCCTCGGAGAAACAGCGCAGGGGTTGCTTGACCGGCTTCGCATCCGGCCGTACGTGTAGCTTGTGCTCGGCGAACTTCCTCAGAACACCCAACATGTCCTTGGGGGACCATGCAAAGATGTCCCGATTCTCATGGAGGAAGTCAATGAGCTCGCTTTCCTATTTGCTGTCGAGGTGGGAGCCGATGGTCACGCACTGGGTGGGGTTGGCCGGATCAAGTGGCACCTGCCTGGTGTCCTTGGACGGCTGGAACGAGGCTTCACCGACCGACTGGGACGAAGGCGCCGGCACAGCCGGCTGGGTAGAGGCGAGGTCCACCAACCGGTCAAGCTGCTGCTTCTCCTCCGCTATCTGTAGGGCCTCGGCCAGCCGGCTGCCATCTCACGCGCACGCCATTGACATCTGGTATTTGCCGATGACAGTGATAATGCCCCTGGGACCTGGCACCTTGAGCTTGAGGTAGGCGTAGTGGGGGATCGCCATGAACTTGACAAGAGCCGGACGGCCCAGCAATGCGTGGTAGGGACTGTCAAGGTCCACTACCTCGAACAAGACCGGCTCGCGGCGGAAGTGATCGGCGTCGTCGAAGAGGACGTCGAGCTTGATCTGGCCGACAGCGGTGCAGGACTTTCCTGTCACGATGCCGTGGAAGACGGTCCGACTCGTTTTCAGGTCCTCCACCTTGAGCCCCAGCTTAAGCAGGGTGTCGAGGTAGAGGATGTTGATGCTGCTGCCTCCATCGATCAACACCCACGAGAAGCGGCACGAGCGTCTCTCGGAGGTGATGGTAGGATCGAGGACGAGGGCGTAGCTGCCAGGGTTCGGCATCATAGCCGGGTGGTCCGCCCGGCTCTAGTGACCGGCTTCTCAGACCAATGCATGAACCGGGGAGTCGCGGGCTTGGTAGCATTCACCTCGCGGTGGAGCCGGCGCTGGGCATGCTTTTCCGTCTCTTCGCTGGTGAAGACGATGTAGCAGTCGTCATGTTTGGGGTACCGGTCGTGCAGCCGGTCACCATTCCGAGCCGGGGCGGGGTCCGCTTGGCCCGGGCCAGGAGCCGGAGCCGGCGCCGGAGCACGGGCTGGCTGCGCGGGAGGAGCCGAGAGGCCGTCCCCCCGGGCCAATCGCTGTGAGAAGCTGCACTGCCGGAGCATGTGCGTAGCCGACTTGGCACGAGAGTGGTTCTTGCAGGGGAGGTCAAGCATTTGCTCGAAAGTCAGCTTGGGCTGCCAGGCGGCCTTGCCGGTGCGCTGGCGCTGATCGGAGGCCTGGCCGGCCGGAGGCCTGGCCGGCCGGCTGCTCCTCCTCGATGGAGGCGAACTGCCGGCTCCCGTAGCAGGCGTTGGGCTGGTAGTTCTTGCGCTTGCCGTTCTGCTGCTGCCAGTTGTCGGCCGCCGCCCGCGGCGCGGCGGGGGGCGTAGCCGGCTTGTCCGGTGCCTTAGCCTTCATCCTCATCGAGGAATCGTTCGTGGCATATTGTCCGCTTTGGACAGCAAGTACGCTAGGGAGGTTGGCTCGGAGCACAAGAGCTTGTGCTTGAGGGGGGTGCCATCGCAGCAGCCTTCGATGAAGTACTGGATGGCCTGTACCTCGTGCATTCCCTCGTAGGAGTTGCGGGGCTCGGTCCAATGCGTGAGGTAGTCACGGAGGGGCTCTTCTGGCCCCTGAACGCACATGGACAGCTCGCAGGGCCGGCCAAGTCGTTTGTAGGTGCTGGTGAAGTTGCGGATGAAGGCCTCCTCGAAGTCCATCCAGGTGTTGACGCTGCCGGCAGCCAGGCTGTTCAGCCAGGTGCGGGCCGAGCCGATCAGCATGAGGGGGCCATAGTGGACGGCTACGCGCTTGTTCCCCTGGCGATGCCAACGTCGGTGGTGTAGTCGATCAGCCAGTCCTCCGGCTTGGCAGCCCCGGTATACTTCGGGGTGTCGTGGGGGAATGTGAAGCCGGGCGGAAAAGGCTCGTTGCGGATCCGCGGACCGAAGTAGGCCAGGCCAATCGAGCCCTCCTCCTCGAGGAGAGCCGACTGCGCCAGCTGGTCAAGACGGAGCCAGGCGTCGTTATCGCTATGGGGGACGCGCGGTCCGAGCAAGGCTGCAAGCTCGGGGCGGACGGCTGGCGGGATGGACCGTGTGGGTTCCCGCCGCGGAGGCGGAGTATGCCCGCGGGTGCACCGGCTGCCACCAGCTGGCGCCTCGTCACGGCGGTGGCTGCCAGCTGGATTGTTGTTCCCCCGGGCGTTCCGACCGGAGGGACGAGGGGTGCTGGAGTGCTGAGCCGGCCGGCGGTCAGTAGCCCCAGTGTCCTCGCCGTCGGGACGAGGAAACTCGGAGACGGCCTCACCGGGGGTGAGGATGACCTGTTGTGCGTCGGCGGTGTCGATGAGGTCCTTGATGTGCTGCTCACGTGCGGCCCGCTCCTCGCCCTCCAAGGTTGCCAAATCCTCGTAGGCAACCTTGGCGGCGCGCAGGTTGGCCGCGGGGGTGCCATAGATGGGGAAGCGCCCGCCGAGGATTTCTGCGACCACGCGGCCGCGTTCTCGCACAGCACCACGCCGGCTAGGCTCGGGACCTGCCGGGGTGAGACCGTACACGGAGTTGTATTCCCGCTACGCGGCCTCCATCCGGCGTCGCTCGGCAACGAGGGCACTGGCGTCTTCGAATAGCAGGCGATGGGCCGCCTCCAGCTCGGCTCTGGCGGTGGCTGGGTCCGCCGTCGTATTGATAGGAGTGCCCAGACCCCGGAGGGTGGCGGCGAGTGGGTCGGAGGTGCCGGCGTGAGCGGCGGCTGCGTCGGCCTCGGCCGCCCGCACGCGACCCGAAGTGGTGGAGGAGACGGTGACCATCACTCCCACACGGATGTGGGGGCCGATGGCCTCGCCCGTGGCGAGCACGCCCACGGATGAGGGAGGGTCGGTGTAGTCGAACACCCAACTAGGGTACTCGTCAGCCTCCGGTTCTTCGGCGAGGCTTAGCTTGCTGAACCGCCCAGCGAGCATGGCGACGTCGAGCGCGAGGTCGTGGCCGAAGCACCCGTTAGATATGCCGGCCGCGTTGCCCGCAAGACCCACCGGAGCAAGCCCCACGAGCACGCGGTTCCACCCGGACGTGAGGCGGCCGGGGGAGGTGGTGAAGGGTCTCACCCGGAGCGTGACTCCGGCCGGCGCCGCGAACGGCCCCACGGTGGGCGCCAACTGTCGTGGTTTCGTCACGGAAGATGCCATAGGTAGGCTTATCAAGAGGGGCCGACGGACGCCTGCGGGCTCTGAGAGCGGGATTAGGCATAAGCGGTGGGGGACACACGATGTACCCAGGTTCGGGGCCTTCCGTGGGAGGTAACACCCCTAGTCCTGCTTGGTCTAGTTGAGACAATGGTCGGATTACAATGGCGCTCCTTGAGCTGTATGGATCATGGAGGAAGAAGGAGCTAGCCCGCTCTTCTGCCTCCCTACGTGTGTGTGTGGAGTGGATGTGAAGAGAGCTGGGAGATCCGCCGACCCCTTGCATGGGGATGGCCCGAGTTTTTTATAGGCCAACCCCCCGGATTACAATACAAATAGAAGGTCAAAGGGGGGCCCCAGCCGGCAGCCTCTCTGGCCGGCTGCGGGGGCCGCCGGTTGTGGGGTCCTGTCGCCGGTAGGCCCCGCTAGCTGAAGGGTCCCGCCAGGAACCGGCGGGGCCCGTGCGGCGGGTCCAGATGCCGGTCACGTCACGGCACGGGCCGCCCCTTGTGGCGTCGTCTTGCGGCGGCCGACCGAGGTCAGCGGTACAGCCGACCACCCTGTAGCCATGCCGGGGCAGGTAATGGAGTGGTTGGGGCGTGCCGGCACTGTTGGAAGCCCGGTCACCGTCCTCCAGGGTCAAAGGCCCTGACACCTTCCTTGTGGCCACTCCAGCACTGACCCCCGATGGGATGGGGGCCACTGTCTCCACGCATGCCCTGTCGAATGCCCCCAGCTGGAGGGGGCCAGGCGGCAATGCCCCCAGCTGGCTGGCACGTCGTAACCGGCGGGACACAGCCGGCGGGCACTGGTCGGAGGGCCGTTACCGGCAGGGCATAGCCGGACCGCAGGGGGAGGCAGCCCCGCCCTTTGATTGCGTTAGAAGGTCGGAGCAAAGGGGGCGCTTGAGGCTACACCGGGGTCATCCCCCCGTCATATAGCTAGGTTATAATTATATTTTAATTGTTAGGGTTAATTAGAAATTTGTAGCTTATTATTTTAGTGTTAGTATTATTAGTTATATACTTATAGTTTAATAATTAGGGTTAACAATTCTTCTTTGTATGTATAGCTTATGCTAGTTGCATGTTGTAGTTTTATATGATTTGTTGTATGTAGTCTTATATGATATGTATGTAGTCATGTATATTTGTAGGTTTATTTTTTGTATGTTGCATAATTGTTTTAGGACACTGCCATGACATCCGTAGTTGCCATCTCGATGGTATCATTGTATTAAATTTTGGTCGGGCTGCTACGCCGCCGAGCGGCTGTGGCTCGACACTTTAAAGACTCCCGAGCTTGCCGTGCATGCGTATGATGTGGTGGTATGGATGTATAATTAGAACAAGACTGACCTCAACTTCACGTGATGCCAGATGCGAGTATGGCAGTGTTTGTTGCCCCCGTTACCGGATTTATTCCCGTGCATAGGAGAAGGCTCGTCGGATACGAGAGATGGATGAGGCATCCATGGATGCTTATGCCGCGGTCAATTCCTATCTCTTGGTGGAGGAGATTTAGTTCTACGCTAACAAGGAGAAGGAGCGGAGGAAGAAGGAGGACGAGGAGATAGATCGAATAATTTCCGAGCAAGTTGATAGGGATTTCGAGGAGATGGAGAGGGATGGCGTATTCGACACCTCCGATGATGATGAGGAAGCAGACTCTTCCATCTGAATGCGTTGAACGTGGACTTTGATGACAATTAGTTCTGTTGATATATGTAGTAGTGGTGTTGAACTATGTAGCGGTGATGATCTATGTCGTAGTAGTGTTAAAGTGATGATGTATGTAGTAGTGGTGAACTATTTGGTCATTTAATGGTGATCTATGTAGTAGTAGTGATATATGTATTAGTAGTGTTGAAGTGATGAATGGTGTAGTAGTAGATCTCAGATGTTTGTCTGTGAACTTAATACTAGATACATATTAGCTTTGTGTGTTGACATTGAGTCCGATGTGGCTCCCACTTAAGAGATTAGAAATATTTCTCGAAGGTAGGATCCCAACTATTGTCGTGGGAGGTCGTTCCTCCTCATCTCCTTCTCGAAGACCTTGGTAACACATAATGAGATGCAGTGAAATGACCATCACCGACAATCAAACTACCAGTGAAGGGGCATACCCCTATATATAAACACTTCAATGATGTTCTATGAGGAATGATACTGATTGTTGTCATAGGGGGTTTGTTCTGCTCCATATGCTTCTTTGAGGCTTTGGTAAACCTTGGTAATGCATGAGGAGAGATTGGACGAAATGACCATCACTAACAATCAAAATACCAGATAGAGAGAGTGATTTCACCATATATACAACTATCTGAGAGTTAAAGTTGTCGAAGGGAGCCTCGACAGACTGAAAGTCAACCCAAATGCCAAATAAACTAGTCTCTTAGGATCGACTTCATGTTGTGTTAGGTTAGGTCTATTGTTATAGGTGACCGATATTTCTATTCTCCTCCTTTGAGAAAGATGGAGACTTGGAGATGCCTTGTTAGGGATACTGAGGCCACCGACAGAGTGGCTGCTACGGCACAAAGGGCGGTTGCTTCCCAGGAGGTTGCGCGTGTAGCTGCCAAGAGAGAGGAGGTCGACCGATAGGGTGGTTGTTGGTGTCAAAACTCGCAGATCTCTGGTAGGGGGTCCCGAGCTTTGGATCTTGGATTGATGGGGAATAGGATGAAAGAGGGACAGTGTTTACCTAGGTTCGAGCCCTCTCGGAGAGGTAAAACCCTACATCCTATTTGATTGTGTTGATGCGTGTATGAAAATTACAAAGTCGATCTACCACGAGATCAGATGAACCAACCCCTAGATGAGTACGATGATTGTTCTCCCTCATACGGACTAAAATTCTCTAGTTTATATAGACACCAGGGGTACCTAGGGTTACACATGGTCGGTTACCATCAGGGAACAAATATGGTGAATCTACTATCTTGACTTGGAGGACAGACCAAGGCACGGGAGATTTCCTTCTTGAACACGGAGTTACCTCATAGATCTGTTTTCCGATAAGGGTCATAGAGCAGCCCACCTATCCGGCCTATGGGAGATAGACCGGTGGCCTGAGGACCCCTTAGTCCTAGACTCCCTTAGTAGCCCCCGAACTAGCCTCCAATGTCGGGGTATACGATCCCTAGTAGGTCCATGCACCCCAAGTCTCCGGCTTGCGGGGCGAGTTCTTCCCCCATTCCTTCATTCACCCGGTAATAATTTGGCTGCCGGTCACCTCCTGATTTCTGATATGTACGTTGTAATTAACCTCAAAGGCCAGCCACCCAAGTGGAAATAGCGCCTTCACCTAAATTTTTTTGACGAAAGGTCATGACCAGTGATAACCACAGACCAGTTATGAAAACTCGATTCGTGGTTCGAGGCAGTTCCTCTATTGGCTCGTTTCGTCAATATGGAAAGCGTGCCCCGCTGTTTAACGGATATGATTAATGATTTTAGTTATCTGACGCACGCATAAAGGCTTGATTATATCGGGAAGTGCAAGGCATGCGATGCATTACGGTCCTCTTGGCTTTTCTTGCAACCTTATAAAAGGAAGCAGCCACCAAAATCTCCACACACTTGTCTGTTACCTCATTGCCATCGCCTTCCCAACCTCTTGAGCTCCAAGTGCCCAGATCCATTCTCTTCCCATCTCCTCCCATGCCACACCCTCAGTTCGGCCATGGATGGTTCGGCTTCTAGAGGCAAGTGGGAGGCTTCCTGCATCATCAATGACGACATCGTGGAGCTGAAGTGCCCCGATTATCTTCTGGCCAACTTGCTCACCTTGCTCCCGAAGAGGGGCAGGTTATTCCTACGCGAAGGTAAGAGGGTGGTGTTTATCGTCCACTTCATTTGAGAGATGGGCTCCCCACTCCAGCCCTTTGTAAGGGGGCTTATGTTCTTCTACGGGTTGGATTTTCACTATCTCCTCCCGAACTCCTTCATGCACATTTCGGCCTTCATCATCATCCGCAAGGCCTTCCTGTGGGTCCAGTTGCACTTCGGCATGTGGCTAAAGGTCCTAAATGTTAAGCCAAAGATAGTCGACGGTCAGTACATATACTGTGGAGGGTGCGGTGATTAGCAAGCTCCCCCGGGGTGAATGGCCGGGCGGTACCTTCATAGATACTATCAAGATCTGGCAGAAAGAATGGTTTTATATCACCAAACCATGCGGTGCCGGCTGGGTAGTGCCCTCCGAATTTAGATCCAGCCCCCCCACCACAAGGCTGGTATCATGGATCAAGAAGGGCCTCGACTGGGGATCAAAAGCAAGGTGAAATCGCTACAAAAGTGCATCTCCCAGATGATAAAGGAGAAGGCCGAGCTAACCAACGTGGTTCAGAATATGCTTCGACGTCGGATCCTTCCTTGCCAACATCTTGCTGCCCCAATGTGGTCCTACAAGCTCGACGACACTACCACCGTCCTGCACTTCTTCCGCACTACTCATGCCATGTTGTGGAAGGTACCGTTCAAGCCCCAGAAGGAATGGCTGGCCAAGGAGAAAGACATCGGCCTTGACACCGCTAACCCTCCGAAGGAGGTAAGATAGAGTTTCAATCTTGTGTTCGGATATTTCCCTTTTAGCAAGGAACTTAACTCTTTCTTCCTCGCTTTTACAAAGCTGGCTGAACAAGGCCCTGTGGATCGATGGTCCGGCCCCGCTGCCCGAGGGCCCCAGGATGCCCATGTTGCAGGTGATGCTTAGCAAGGCGTCGTACCAGGCGCAAGAGAAGAGGGAGGAGAAGAAGAAAGAGAGGGAGACCCAAGAAGGTCTCCATTCAAGAAGACTCCCGAACAGAAAGTCTAGGAAAACCCATGCCTCTTTTGCTCATGAGGAAGAACAAGGAGAGGACGGGGATGAGTGAGGGAGTTCTGGTTTAAGGGGTTCTCGGATGGACGACTTGTTTCTCATGGGCCAGACTATATGGGCCACTGGCTGAGCGTTGGATGATCGAAGGCCCCGTCGCCAGGGTGGAAGCTTCAAGGAGTCGTGGTGTGCCCTCCAAGTTTGAAATAGTAGATAGGCATGTTTTTCCCTTTCATGTGCAACCAACCATGTGTAAACTCTACATAGCCTCGGCGTCTATATAAGCCGGAGGGTTTTGGATTGTAGGGCAGGAAACCCCATCTAGGGTTTAGCTATTCGATCTCGAGGTAGATCAACTCTGTAACCTTCATACCATCAATATAATCAAGCAGGACGTAGTGTTTAACCTCTCTAGGAGGGCCCAAACCTGGGTAAACATCGTCTCCTTCGTCCCCTGTTATCATGGATCCTAGTCTCACAGGTCAGGACCCCCTACCCGAGATCCGCCGGTTTTGACACCGACATTGGTGCTTTCATTGAAAGTTCCACTGTGATCGCCAAAGGGATCGATGGCTCGCCTTGTCATAAGTAGCGAGATCTGCAGCCAGGATGTTCTCATCCCTGGTCAAATCTTCACAGGCGGCGACGTCTTGTCGCAGGCCGACTCGACCGGCCATCATGGCCAGATCGGAAGCTTTGCCCCCGATCAAGGAATCAGATTCGGAACCCTACAGTTCGTCGCTGATTAATGGGGATAGCTTGTCTTGATGGAACCCTCAGCTCTCATGGAGGAGCCCATAGATCCCGACACCTCGATGCCAAAGACATCGGGCCCCATCTCTGAAGCGGCCTTCAGACTCGGGTTGTCTAGAACGCCCAATCCAGTCATCGCGCTTGGATCTGCTACGGCCGAACATGACCCGGATTTGCTGTCAAGCAATTCTAGAACCGCGACACCGCAGATCGACCCCACACGCTTCGGCGGCACGCATCCTACCGATGCCTCGTCCCTAAATGAGCTGTTTGATCGGATTCAGACCATGCGTATGAATGACAACCAGACCCCGGTCCATGACCGGATCTAGCTTAAACCCAACGATAGGGAGATTCACACCCCCTCGGTCACTTACTTAGTCGCCGCCGTCGAGTGTCCGGCTAGGGGCTCGTGGCCCCAACGATCGGAATTAAAAACAGTTTATAGCCCAATCTCCAATAAACGAGACCTCGCTTGCAACCCAGACCCTAGAGTTCGGTCCAGAGATAGGTCGGAATCGGTCCCTGATCTAGCGCGCAACTCGGAACCCGTGATTATGGGCTCACATCATGGTATGGAATCAAGGTTTTTTCCACCCACCACCCAAGTCGAGCACTCAAGAATCACAAGAGAGTCCAAGTCTTCGAACTTACGGGATGTTAAACAGTTACCAGGAGAGTCGGTTCATCATTTTTGGGCTAGACTCCTCCTCGCTAGAACAAAATACGAGGCTCTAGTGACCAAGAGATAATGGCAACCTTCAACCGCAATCGTCATGACGAAGGGATCCTCAACGCCCTGGCTCGTCGGCACACTCGTTACTTCGCTGAGTGGTCGGACTTGGAACAAAAATACTATGCCATGGAGAGCACCTGGCAAGCCGAACGACTACTTTCGGAACCAACCTTTACTGAATACCCTAGGGGAGATCGGAAAAAGAGGCTACCTCCGAAGTGTTGGGGAATGTTGCATGTGAAACAAAATGTTTCCTATGCACACACAAGATCTATCCATGGTGATGAGCATCTATGAGAGGGAGAGTGGATCTACATACCCTTGTAGATCGCTAAGCGGGAAGCGTTAAGAAACGCGGTTGGTGTAGTCGAACGTCTTCGCGATCCAAATCGCCAAGCGTCTCGCGATCTCATCACGATCTGTCCCGCGATCCAATCACGATCCGTCCCACAAACTCATCACGATCCATCTTGCGAACTCATCACGATCCGTCTCGCGATCCTGATCACGGTCCTTCTAATCTAGCGCTGAATGGATGGCACCTCCGCGTTCAGTACACGTATAACTCGATGACGATCTCCGCCTTCTTGATCCATCAAGAGGGAGCAGATAGGTAGACGAGTTCTTTGGCAGCACGACGGTGTTGCGGCGATGGTGGTGGAGCTATTCTGGCAGGGCTTCGCCTAAGCACTGTAGAAAACCGATCTAGAGGAGAAACTATGCACTAGAGGAACAGGTAGCACGTGGCTGAAAATCTAGTCAAAAAACCCTAAAACCTCTAGTATATATAAGAGGGAGTTATGAGGAGGCTTGGCGCAAGGGCCAAGCCCTCTAGGCTTTGGCCAAAGTGGGAGGAGAAGAGGAATCCTCCTCCAATCCTAGTAGGACTAGGACTCCTCCTTATTTTGGTCCTTTTGCTTTTTTCCACCTTTTTCTCTTTGGGCTTTTCTTCCCAGCCGCATGGGCCTTATGTGGGACTTCCGCCAGCCCACTAAGGGCTGGTATGCACCCTCCCACAGCCCATGTAGCCTATTGGGTCGAAATACCCCTCCCAGTGGTCTCCCGGTACACTACCGACACTCCCGGTACACTACTGATGAGCCCGAAACTTTTCTGACGACCAAAATAGGACTTCCTATATATTAATATTTACCTACGGACCATTCCAGAACTCCTTGTGACGTCCGGGATCTCATCTAGGACTTCGAACAGCCTTCGGTCACCACCATACATAACTCTATACTACCAAAACGTCACCGAACCTTAAGTGTGCAGACCCTGTGGGTTCGAGAACTATGTAGACATGATCGAGACACCTCTAGGGTCAATAACCAATAGCGGGACCTGGATGCCCATATTGGTTCCTACATATTCAACAAAGATCTTTATCAGTCGAACCTCTATGTCAAGGATTCAGTTAATCCCGTACGATGTTCCCTTTGTTCTTCGGTATGTTACTTGCCCGAGATTTGATCGTTGGTATCTCCATACCTAGTTCAACCTCGTTACCGGCAAGTCTCTTTACTCGTTTCGTAATACAAGATCCGGTGACTAACACTTAGTCACATTGCTTGCAAGGCTTGTTGTGATGTTGTATTACCGAGTGGGCCCTGAGATACCTCTCCGTCACACGGAGTAACAAATTCCAGTCTTGATCCATGCCAACCCAACAGACACCCTCAGAGATACCTGTAGAGCACATTTATAGTCACCCTGTTACGTTGCGACATTTGATACACAGAAGGTACTCCTCCGGTGTTAGTGAGTTGCATGATCTCTTGGTCATAGGAACATATACTTGACATGCAGAAAACAATAGCAACAAACTGACACGATCATATGCTACGTTTGTAGTTTGGGTCTTGTCCATCACACCATTCTCCTAATGATGTGATCCCATTATCAAATGACATCTCATGTCCATGGCTAGGAAACCTTAACCATCTTTGATCAACGAGCTAGTCTATTAGAGGCATACTAGGGACATGGTTTTGTCTATGTATCCACACATGCATCTAAGTCTCCGATCAATACAATTATAGCATGGATAAAAAACGATTATCATGAATAAGGAAATATGATAATAACTAATTTATTATTGCCTCTAGGGAATATTTCCAATAGTCTCCCACTTGCAGTAGAGTCAATAATCTAGTTCACATCACTATGTGATTCACATTGTTATGAATCTAACACCACTGAGTTCTGGGGCTCGATCATGCTTTGCATGTGAGAGAGGTGTTATAGTCAACGGGTCGGCGACATTCAGATCCGTGTGTACTTTGCAAATCTCTATGTCAAACTGTAAAAACTGCTACCACACCCCACTTGGTGCTATTCCAAATGGGTGCTCCACTATACGTATCCAGATTGCTACTACGAGTCATCCGGATTGGTGTTAAAGCTTGCATCGACGTAACTCTTTACGATGAACTCTTTATCACCTCCATAATCGAGAAACATTTCCTTAGTCTTTTAGTCACTAAGGATAATCTTAACCGCTATGCAGTGATCCACTCCTGGATCACTCTTGTACCCCTTGATGGACTCATGGCAAGGCACACACAGGTGCGGTACACAGCATGGCATACTATACAGAGCCTATGGCTAAGGCATAGGGGACGACGTTTGTCCTTTCTCTTTCTTCTGCCGTGGTCGAGCTTTGAGTCTCACTCAACTGCACACCTTACAAAGCAGACAAGAACACTTCTCTCTGATTGATCCATTTTGAACTCTTTCAAAATCTTGTCAAGGTATGTACTCATTGAAAGTCTCATCAAGCATCTTGATCTATCTCTATAGATCTTGATGCTCAACAATTAGGTAGCTTTATCCAGGTCTTCCTTTGAAAAACTCCTTTCAAACAACCCTTTATGCTTTCTAGAAATTCTACATCATTTCCGATCAACAGTATGTCAACCACATATGCTTATCAGAAAGTCTATAGTGCTCCCACTCACTTTATTGTAAATACAAGTTTCTCATAAACTTTGTATAAATTACAAAACTTTGATCACCTCATCAAAGTGTATATTCCAACTCCGAGATGCTTGCTTCAGTTCATAGAAGTATCACTGAAGCTTGCTCACCTTTTAGCATCCTTAGGACTGACAAAACCTTCTGGTTGTATCACATACAACCTTTCCTCAAGTAAACCATTAAGGAAATGATGTTTTGACATCCATCTGCCAGATTTCATAATTCAAAAATGCAGCAACTGCTAACATAATTCCAACAGACTTTAGCACCCCTACGAGTGAGAAAGTCTCATCGTAGTCAACTCCTTGAACTTGCCAGAAACTTCTTTGCGACAAGTCTGCTTTATAAATGGTGACATTCACCATCAGCGTCTATCTTCATTTTAAAGATCCATTTGTACTCAACAACCTGCCGTCCAACGAGCAAGTCCACCAAAGTCTATACTTGGTTTTCATACATGGATCCTTTCTCAGATTTCATGGCCTCTAACCATTTGTCGGATTCTGGGCCCACCATCGCTTCTCCATAGCTCGTAGGTTCATCGTTGTCCAACAACATGACCTCTAAGACAGGGTTGTCGTACCTCTAAGGAGTAGTACACGTCCTTGTCAACCTACGAGGTTCGATAGTAACTTTATCCGAAGCTTCATGATCATCATCATTAACTTCCTATTCAACTAACATAGGCTTCACAGAAACATCTTCCTGTGCTGCGCTACTCTCTTGTTGAAACAAAGGTTCAATAGCCGCATCAAGTTCTATGTTCCTCCCACTCAATTATTTCGAGAGAAACTTTTTCTCGAGAAAGGACCCAGTTTTAGCAACAAATATTTTATGTTTGGATCTGAGATAGAAGGTTCACCCAACTGTTCTTAGGGTATTCTATGAAGATGCATTTGTCCGCTTTGGGTTCGAGCTCATTAGGTGAAAACATTTTCCACACAAGCGTCGCAGCCCCAAACATTAAGAAATGACAACTTAGGTTTCTATCAAACCATAATTCACATGGTGTCATCTCAACAGATTTAGATGGTGCCCTATTTAAAGTGAATGTAGTTGTCTCTAATGCATAACCCCAAAATTATAGTAACAAAATGATAAGAGACATCATAGCACGCACCATATCCAATAGAGCACGACTATGACGCTCGGACACACCATCACACTATGGTGTTCCAGGTGGCGTGAGTTGTGAAACAACTTTCACATTGTCTAAAGTTGTATGCCAAACTCGTAACTCAGATATTCACCTCCACGATCATATCGCAGACATTTTTATCTTCTTGTCACGATGATCTTAAACTTCACTCTGAATTTGCTTGAACCTTTCAGACGATTCAAACTTGTGTTTCATTAAGTAAATATACACTATATCTACTCAAATCATCAGTGAAGGTAAGAAAATAACGATATCCACCGCACGCTACAAGACTCATTGGATTGCATACATCAACATGTATCATTTCCAATAAATCACTTGCCCGCTCCATCAATCCGGAAAACGAGGTCCTTAGTCATCTTGCCCAAGAGACATGGTTCGCATGTCTCAACCGATTCGAAATCGAATGAGTCCAAAGATCCATCAGCATGGAGTCTCTTCATGAGCTTTATACCAATATGACATTTAGCGGCAGTGCCACAAGTATGTGGTACTATCATTATTAACTTTGTATCTTTTGGCATCACTTTTATGAACATGTGTATTACTACGATCAAGATTCAACAAACCATTCTCACTGGGTGCATGACCATTGAAGGTATTATTCATGTAAATAGAATAACCATTATTCTCTAACTTAAATGAATAATTGTGTTGCAATAAACACGATCTAATCATGTTCATGCTCAACGCAAAACACCAAATAACATTTATTTAGGTTCGTCACTAATCCCGAAGGTAGAGAGAGCGTGTGATGGTGATCACATCAACCTTGGAAACATTTCCAACACACATTGTCACCTCACCCTTATCTAGTTCTCCGTTTATTCCGTAGCTTTTATTTCGAGTTACTAACATTTAGCAACCGAACCAGTATCCAATACTCAAGCGCTACTAGGAGTACTAGCAAGGTACACATCAATAACACGTATATCAAATATACTTCTGTCGACATTGCCAGCCTTCTTATCTACCAAGTTTCTAGGGTTGTTCCGCTTCAGCGACCGCTCTCCTCATAATCGAAGCACTTAGTCTCGGGTTTAGGTTCAACTTTGGGTTGCTTCACTAGAGCAGCAACTGACTTGCCATCCATGAAGTTTCCCTCCTTGCCCTTGCCCTTCTCGAAACTAGTGGTTTTTACTAACCATCAACACTTGATGCTCCTTCTTGATTTCTACCTTCACGGTGTCAAACATTGCGAATAGCTCAGGGATCATCATTTCTATGCTTGGCATTTTACAGTTCATCACCAAGTTCTAGTAGCTTAGTGAAAGTGACTTGGATAATATCAATCACTATCTTATCTGGAAGATCAACTCCCACTCGATTCAAGCGATTGTAGCACCCAGAGAATCTGAGCACATGCTCAACGATTGAGCTATTCTCTTTCATCTTGCAGGCAAAGAATCTTGTTGGAGTTCTCATATCTCGCAACACGGGCACGAGCCTGAGATCCTAATTTTAGCTCTTAGAACATCTCATATATTCCGTGACGTTCAAAACATTTTGGAGCCTCAATTATAAGCTGTAATGCATGACGCACTAAACTATCAAGTAGTCATCAGAACGTGCATGTCAGATGTTCACAACATCTACAGATGACGCTAGAGGGGTTGGCGCACTGAGCGGTGCATTAAGGACATAAGCCTTCTGTGCAGTAATGAGGACAATCCTTAGATCACGAACCCAGTCCACAATGTTGCTACCATCATCTTTCAACTCTATTTCTCTAGGAACATATAAAAATTCAAGGGAGCTACAACGCGAGAAAGTAATCTATAACATAATTTGCAAAGACACAACTGACTATGTTCATGATAATGAGTTCAATTAATCACATTACTGAAGAACTCCCACTCAAATTGACATCCCTCCGGTCATTCGAGTGGTACATGATCCAAATTCACCAACTCAAGTCCAATCATCACATGAGTTGAGGTGGTTTCAATGGTGAACATCATCATGTTGATCATATCTACTATATGACTCATGTTCGACCTTTCGGGCTCTTGTGTTCCGAGGCCATGTCTATACATGCTAGGCCCTTCAAGTTTAACCCGAGTGCTCTGCATGTGCAACACTAGCTTGCACCCATTGTATGTGAACGTAGAGTCTATCACACCCGATCATCATGTGGTGTCTCGACACGACGAACTTTCGCAACGGTGCACACTCGGGGAGAACACAATTTATCTTGAAATTAAGTGAGGGATCACCTTATAATGCTACCGTCGTCCTAAGAAAAACAAGCTGCATAAAAGGATTAACATCACATGCTAATCATAAGTGACATGATATGGCCATGAACTTGTGCTTTTGATCTCCATCTTGAAAGCACCGAGATGATCTCCATCGTCACCGGCATGACACCATGATCTCCATCATCTTGATCTCCATCAACGTGTTGCCATCGGGTTGTCACACCCACCATGCTTCTACTACTATTGCTACCGTTTAGCGATAAAGTAAAGCATTACATAGCGCTTAATGATTGACACGCAGGTCATACAATAATTAAAGACAACCCTATGGCTCCTGCCGGTTGCCGTACTCATCGACATGCAAGTCGTGATATTCTATACAATCCTTGATCATCTCATACATCACATATATCTCATCATGTAATTGGCCATATCACATCACAACATACCCTGCAAAAGCAAGATAGACGTCCTCTAATTGTTGTTGCATGTTTTACGTGGCTGCTACGGGTATCTAGCGAGAACAATTCTCACCTACACAAAACCACAATGGTGATACATAAATTTCTTTTCAACCTTCTCAAGGACCGCCTTTGTCGAATCCGGTCCAACTAAAGTAGGAGAAACAGACACCCGGCAGCCATCTTTGTGCGACGAAGTTACACGTCAGTCGATGGTACCGGTCTCTCGTAAGCGTACGAGTAAGGTTGGTCCGGGTCGCTTCATCCCAAAATACCGCTGAACCAAAACACGACCAAGGGAGGAAGCAATCTAAGCATCAATGCCCACAAACTCTTTGTGTTCTACTCGAGATCTCATCTACACATAGACCTAGCTCATGATGCCACTGTTGGGGAACGTTGCATGGGAAACAAAAAATTTCCTACGCACACGCAAGATCTATCCATGGTGATGAGCATCTACGAGAGGGAGAGTGGATCTACATACCCTTGTAGATCGCTAAGCGGGAAGCGTTAAGAAACGCGGTAGGTGTAGTCGAACATCTTCGCGATCCAAATCGCCAAGCATCCCATGATCTCATCACAATCCGTCCTGCAATCCAATCACGATCCGTCCCGCGAACTCATCATGATTTGTCCCGCGAACTCATCACGATCCGTCTCGCGATCTTGATCATGGTCCTTCCGATCAAGCGCTGAACGGAAGACACCTCCGTGTTCAGCACACGTACAGCTCGATGTCGATCTCCGCCTTCTTGATCCAGCAAGAGGGAGCAGAGAGGTAGACGAGTTCTCCGACAGCGCGATAGTGTTGCGGCGATGGTGGTGGAGCTATTCCGGCAGGGCTTCGCCTAAGCACTGAAGAAAACCGATCTAGAGGAGAAACTATGCACTAGAGGAACGGGTAGCACATGGCTGAAAATCTAGTGCAAAATCCCTAAAACCTCTAGTATATATAAGAGGAAGATAGGAGGAGGCTTGGTGCAAGGGTCAAGCCCTCTAGTCTTCGGCCGGAGTGGGAGGAGAAGAGGAATCCTCCTCCAATCCTAGTAGGACTAGGACTCCTCCTTATTTTGATCTTTTTGCCTTTTTCCACCTTTTTCTCTTTGGGCTTTTCTTCCCAGCCGCATGGGCCTTATGTCGGACTTCCACCAGCCCACTAAGGGATGGTATTTACTCTCCCACAGCACATGTAGCCTCTTGGGTCGAAATACCCCTCCCTATGGTCTCCCGATACACTACCGACACTCCCGGTACACTACCGATGAGCCCGAAACTTTTCTGGCGACCAAAACAGGACTTCCTATATATTAATATTTACCTACGGACCATTCCGGATCTTCTCGTGACGTCCGGGATCTCATCTGAGACTCCGAACAACCTTCGGTCACCACCATACATAACTCTATACTACCTAAACATCACCAAACCTTAAGTGTGTAGACCCTGCATGTTCAAGAACTATGTACACATGACCGAGACACCTCTACGGTCAATAACCAATAGTAGGACCTGGATGCCCATATTAGTTCCTACATATTCTACGAAGATCTTTATCGGTCGAAGCTCTATGTCAAGGATTCAGTTAATCCCGTATGATGTTCCCTTCATTCTTCGGTATGTTACTTGCCCGAGATTCGATCGTCGGTATCTCCAAACCTAGTTCAACCTTGTTACCGACAAGTCTCTTTACTCGTTCTGTAATACAAGATCCCGTGACAAACACTTATTCACATTGCTTGCAAGGCTTGTTGTGATGTTGTATTACCGAGTGGGCCCTGAGATACCTCTCCGTCACACGGAGTAACAAATTCCAGTCTTGATCCATGCCAACCCAACAGACACCCTCGGAGATACCTGTAGAGCACCTTTATAGTCACCCAGTTACGTTGCGACGTTTGATACAGAGAAGGTACTTTCCGGTGTCAGTGAGTTGCATGATCTCATGGTCATAGGAACATATACTTGACATGTAGAAAACAGTAGCAATAAACTGACACGATCATATGCTACGTTTGTAGTTTGTGTTTTCTCCATCACACCATTGTCCTAATGATGTGATCCCGTTATCAAATGACATCTCATGTCCATGGCTAGGAAACCTTAACCATCTTTGATCAACGAGCTTGTCTATTAGAGGCATACTAGGGACATGGTTTTGTCTATGTATCCACACATGCATCTAAGTCTCCGATCAATACAATTATAGCATGGATAATAAACGATTATTATGAACAAGGAAATATGATAATAACTAATTTATTATTGCCTATAGGGCATATTTCCAACACGAAGCGGATAGCCAAATTCGAATCCTCCGAAAAGAGAAATAGACCCCTTATAGGGGCCAGAACTGTCCTTGATGGACTATTGGATAAACCATGCCCTATACATTCTGTATTGCTAAACACAAGCCCGACTCACAGCCTTAGAGCTTGCTGGGTCGTCAGTTAGGTCACAAAGAGTGGTGAAGTCATCCTCAAGGCACTACCGTCGGACAGGCGCTCCACATCGCCACCAGAATACAACGCCGAAGTCCTGATGATCTACGAAACGTTCCCCTCAAGGAACATGAGAAAAACAGCTCTTAGAGAACTCGAATAGGTCTATCATGTGGCAGCAAAAAGTGTATGGGTAGATATACCCATCACCTTCGGAGATACTAACCAACCCGCCATCGTCCCGGTCCTACAACGACCGCACTGGTCTTAAAACCCATCGTCAATGGCTTCAGGCTGCATAAGGTGCTAATGGATGGCGGCAGTGGTTTAAACCTTATCTACAAAGATACCGTGGAAAAAATGCAGTACGATTGATCTCACATTGAGCATAGCAACACAACATTCCAGGGGATCATTCCTTGGGAAGAGGTGCGTTGTTCATGACGTATAACCCTGGACATAGTGTTCGGCCCGCCCGAAAACTACTGATCTGAAGAACTTCTCTTCCATGTCGTGCGCTTCCCTAGCGGCTACCATGCCCTACTAGGGCGTGACACCTTCACAAAATTTTAGGCTATACCATATTACGGGTATATGAAGCGCAATATGCCAGGCCCAAAAAGGGTAATCACAGTCGCCAGTCATCTGATTATTGCCTTCCGAGCTAAAAAAACAGCAGCTCTCACCCTCGAGGCACTAGCTGAGACCTTTGCTGCAAAAGAACTGGCCACACTCCTGTCAACAGTAGACAAGGACAATGTGATCCTTAGCAAAAGGCCCAAACCCACATCCTTTAAACCCGCACACGAAATCGTTAAATTTCAGGTACACCTAACGAACCCCAATAAAACAACGTCCATCGGAGCTTAGCTGGACCCCATGGTAGATGAAGCACTGTGAGCATTCTTACGAGAAAACTAGGACATGTTTGCCTGGCATCCTTCCGATATGCCTGGAATCCCATGATGGCTAGCAGAACATAGTCTGACCATCATCGTAGGCTTCAGGCCCGTTAAGCAGACTCTGGATTGCTTTTTCGAGCCCAAACGACAAGCTATGGGTGAAGAATTAGCCAAACTGCTAGAGGACGGATTCATACGGGAGATCAAGCACCCCAAATGCTTGGCAAACCTGGTAATGGTACCAAAGAAAGACAAATCCTGGTGGCTATGTGTTGACTTTAAAGACCTCAACAAGGCCTTCCCTAAGGACCCTTTCCCCTTACCACGCATAGACCAGATTATTCACGCCATAGCCAGACACAACTCATTGTGTTTCCTCGACGCTTATTCCGAATACCATCAGATCAAAATGAAGGAATCCAATCAAGCCGCAACCGCATTCATCACCCGTTACGGGCCATTCTGCTTCAACACCATGCCTTTCGGGCTAAAAAATGTTGGGGCTATCTACCAGCGCATGATCCAGACTTGTCTCGCAAAACAAGTTGGTAAAATAGTCCACGCATACGTGGATGATGTGGTAATCAAAACCAAACATGTCAGACAGCTGATTGACGACCTAAGGCAAACCTTTGCTAGCCTATGTGAGTATGATATACGACTCAATCCGAAGAAATGTGTATTCAGAGTTCCTGCTAGTAAACTGCTCGGATTCATCGTTTCCCATAGAAGAATAGAAGCGAATCCGGCTAAGGTCCGTGCCCTATCAGAATTTGCAGTTCCCACAGAGCTAAAGCATGTCCAGAGGCTAGCTGGTTGCATGGCGGTGCTAAGCCACTTTATCTCCCACCTCGGTGAAAAGGCTTTACACCTCTACAGATTGCTGAAATGGACAAACAATTTCGAATGGACCGATGAAGCAGCGGTTGCGTTAGAAGAAATTAACACACCGCTGGCAAGTAATCCCATACTCATAGCACCCGATGCTGGTGTACCCATGTTATATACATATCGGCCACCAACCAAAGCATTAGCGCGGTGCGCATCGTCGAACGAGAGGAGAAGGGTCACAATTTCCAGATACATAAGCCAGTCTATTATGTGTCAGAAGTACAAACACAGTGCAAGTCCAGATACCCCCACTACCAGAAGATAGCCTATACAGTATTTATGGCGTCACGAAAACTAAGACACTACTTTCAAGAGTGTTCGTTTATGGTAGCATTCGAAGTACCTATGAACGATATAATCAACAATAGGGACGCCACCGGCCGCATAGCCAAATGGGCCATCGAGCTCCTTCCTTTTGAAATTGCCTACAAGCCACGACGAGCTATTAAATCTCAGGTGCTGGCAGATTTCCTCGCCGAATGGACAGAGTCTGAGCTCCCTAGGGAATATAGTACATACTCCCATTGGATGATGTACTTCGATGGATCCAAAACTTTGGCCGGGCTGGGGGCTGGAGTTATTTTCACATCCCCCAAAGGTGAGAATGTTCAATACGTGTTCCAGATCATGTATGCCGATTCCAACAATGCAGCCGAATACGAAGCAATCTTGCATGGTCTTCGGATGGCAGCATCAATGGGCATAGAACGGCTGGAGGTACGGGGAGACTCCAACTTGGGCATCTCCCAAATCAAAGGCGAATTCGATGCCAAAAACCCAAAGATGGCGGCATATAGAAACACTGTCCTCAAGATATCCGCACGGCTCGATGGTTTAGAACCTCACCATATCGCTAGAGACAACAACCAAGTTGCCGACATATTGGCCTGCATGGGGCCAAATGCGACCCTGTCCCAAAAAACACTTTCCTGGAACGGATCTTTAAGCCATTAGTGGTTTGACATGACGATAATAATGGCGCCGGTCTCACCAGCATGGGAGAGGTTGTTCCCCCTATAAACGAACCAGATGACCAAATCATCGGCGGCTCTGTAATGGACGAAACGCCCTCGGCTCATGAGGTCATGGCATTAATCGCTCCATGGACCAATCCCTTCCTTGCCTACCTTCTTCGCAAAGAACTCCCCGACGATCAGACGGAGGCGCAACGCATAATTCGGCGATCCAAAGCCTATAAATTCCATGAGGATGAGTTATAGAAGAAAAGCACCACCCGAGTACTACAGCGATGCATATCTGAGGAAGAAGGATGACAACTCTTAGCCGAAGTCCACACAGGGATGGGAGGCCATCACGCCGTGGCAAGGACCTTAGTTAGCAAGGCCTTTCGGGCCAGTTTCTTCTGGCCCACTGCTCGAGCGGACGCCCAGTCACTTATCGAGCACCGCGTGGGGTGTCAACTTTTTGCAAATCAAAGTCACATGCCCCCAACAACTCTTCGAACTATTACGATGGCCTGTCCCTTTGCGGTATGGGGGTTGGACATGGTCGGACCACTTAAAGGGGGGACCAAGAAGAATAAATACCTACTGGTCATGGTTGACAAATTCACGAAATGGATAGAGGCAAAACCTGTCAAATTAGCCAAGTCCGTACCTGTAATCGACTTTATATCCGAAGTGGTACACCATTATGGTGTCCCGCATAGTATAATAACAGACAATGGATCGAACATCACATCCCAAGAGGTCAAAGACTGGTGTGCAAAAATGGGCATCAAGCTCGATTACCCATCGGTGTATCACCCGTAGACCAATGGACAAGTCAAACGGGCAAACGGCCTCATCATGAGTTGTATTAAACCACGTCTGGTCCGATCTCTGCATGAGTCCAACTGCCATTGGGTAGAGGAGCTTGACTCCGTTGTGGGGCCTGCGCACCACCCCGAATAGATCAACAGGATACACACCGTTCTTCATGGTCTACGGGGCAGAAGCAGTCCTCCCTTGTGATATTATTCACGATGCACCAAGGGTGCGCTTGTACGAGGAAAAGGAGGCCGAGTTAGATCGACAGGATGACCTGGACGCCTTAGAAGGAGAGCGTGACATAGCCCGGTCTCGTTCTACTTTTTATCAATAACAGGCCCGACGTTACTAGAGTAGGGAGGTCAGGGCAAAAGCGTACAATGTGGGTGACGTCGTCTTACGACTCTCGGAGAAGCAGAAGCATAAACTCAACCCCAAATGGGAGGGGCCCTTCATAATTGATGAAGTACTCGCAGGAGGGGCTTACCGTCTTCGAAACCCGTCGGATAATTACCTTGAACCAAACCCATGGAACACGGCTCATCTTCGGCGCTTCTACGAACATAACGGTGTCGTCATACTCTTTACCCTTTACTTCCCTTTCTTTTATTTTTCTTTATTTTTTTCCTTTCCCTCCCACCTTGATTTTTGGCAGGATTGGATTTTTTCTTTTTTCCCAAGTCTATGTTCGGTTAAACCGATCTCATATTAAGATTTTTGGCATACATCCTTAACTGTTAAATACGAATATAACACCCCGGGGCTTCTTCCCGAAGCCAATGATTTTATATTCTAAGCATCTGTTCACATTCATCATGTATGCACGTTTTCCTTGTCGATTTTTAAGCCATTCTATGCATAAATTCGAACTAAGATTTATGCCAAGCTGGGATGCCTCGCTCCTGTGTTTACCCTCTACGTTCCCGATTGTTCGGCTAGAGAGTAAAGGGGGCACTGATGTCTACTACACAGCCTTCTTCTTGTAGACTCGTGTTGGGCCTCCAAGTGTAGAGTTTTTTAGGACAGCGGCAATTTTCCCTCAAGTGGATGACCTAAGGTTTATCAATCCGTGGGAGGTGTAGGATGAAGATGGTTTCTCTCAAACAACCCTGCAACCAAATAACAAAGAGTCTCTTGTGTCCCCAACACACCCAATAAAATGGAAAATTGTATAGGTGCACTAGTTCGGCGAAGAGATGGTGATACAAGTACAATATGGATGGTAGATATAGGTTTTTGTAATCTGAAAATATAAAAACAGCAAGGTAACAAATAGTAAACAGCGAACAAAACATTGTATAAATGCTTGGACACAAGGCCTAGGGTCCATACTTTCACTAGTGCAATTTCTCTCAACAATATTGGCATAGTTGAATCATATGTAAATACCTCTCGTGCGACAAAGAATTCACTCCAAAGTCCCAAATAGCAGAGAACTAACAAAGAAATTATTGTAGGGTACGAAACCACCTCAAAGTTATCTTTTCTGATCAATCTTATGAGCTATACTTATAAGTGTCACAAACAGCCCTAAAGCTCGTACTAAAATAACACCTTAAGATACACATCAACCAAAATCCTAATGTCACCTAGATACTCCAATGTCACCACAAGTACCCATGGGCTTGATTATATGACATGCGTCACATAATTTTTGATTCGTCATGTTCAATCCAACACAAAGAACTTCAAAGAGTGCCCCAAAGTTTCTACCAGAGTTTCAAGACAAAAACATGTGCCAACCCCTATGCATAGATTCGCAAGGTCCTGAAACCCGCAAGTTGATCACCAAAACATACATCAAGTGGATCAATAGAACATCCCATTGTCACCACGGATATCCCATTGCAATACATACATCAAGTGTTCTAAAATCCTTAAAGACTCAATTTGATAAGAAAACTTCAAAGGGAAAAATCAATTCATCACAACAAGATAGAGAGGGGAAAACTCCATATGATTCATCTATATCAATAAAGCTCGTGGTACATCAAGATCATGCCATCTCAAGAACACAAGAGAGAGATATATCAAACACATAGCTACTAGTACATACCCTCATCCCCGAGGGTGAACTACTCTCTCCTCGTCATGGAGGCCGCCGAGATGATGAAGATGGCCTCCGGTGATGGTTTCCCCCTCTGGCAGGGTGCCAAAACGGGCTCCCGATTGGTTTTTCGTGGCCCTGGAGGCTTGCGGTGGCGGAACTCCCGATCTAGGTTTCTTTTCAGTAGTTTCTATATTTATAGGAATTTTTGGCGTTGGAATCACGTCAAGGGGTGCCACGAGGCGGTGACAAACCTGCTAGGCGCGGCCAGGGGGTGGCTGCGCCTGGCAGGCTTATGACCTCCTCGTGTCTCTTCTGGCCCAACTCCAATGCTTCGAGGGGTCTCTTTTGGTCCAGAAAAAATCGTACTAAATTTTCAGCCCATTCCGAGAACTTCTATTTCTGCACAAAAAACGACACCATGGTAGTTTTGCTGAAAACAACGTCAGTCAGGGTTAGTTCTAATAAAATCATACCAAAATCATATAGAATTATTGTAAACATGACATGCATACTTCATAAATTATAGATACGTTGGAGACGTATCAGCATCCCCAAGCTTAATTCCTGCTCGTCCTCAAGTAGGTAAATGATAAAAGAAATAATTTATGAAGTGTGAATGCTAGCATAGTGCATAAATTTGATCAATAATAATTCCAAACACTTTTTCTAGCATCATTATATATCATAAACAGTAGCTCATCTCAAAAACCTTCTCATGATGAAATAACAAGCTATCCACATGTTAAAGTATAGACTAACAAACTATGCTTTTAGTCACCAAACAATTGCAATTCATCTTATTTTCAGGAAGGGTCTATGTAAGAGTTTTGATTTAGCAAATTCCACATACTCAACTATCATATAGTCTTCCATGATTGCTAGCACTCAAAGCATATATTTAGAGCAAATGGCATCCGTCGAACATAAAGTAAGATAGGAGCTTAAATTTTCGCCTCCCAACTTATTTATCATATAGATAATTGTCAACAATAATAATTCATGATCAAATATATTTGAATGACCATATATGCTTGGATCTTTCCCCACCACATGATGCTTGCCAACTAAAGAATAATTGAGGTTGAACTAAAACGGAATACTATTGACTCTTGCATAAAAGTAAATACATGAAAGTAAAAGATAGGCCCTTCACAGAGGGAAGCATTGATTTGCAAAGGTGCCAGAGCTCGAGCTTTTAAAACAAAGATGAATAAATTTTTTGGGCGATATGCTTTCATTATCACCATTACAACCGAGAGATCTCGGTATCTTCCATGCTAGATACATTATAGGAGGTTCCCAAACAGAAATGGTAAAGTTTTTACTCCCCCTCCACTAATCAATCACACTCCACGGCGAGCCGAATCGACAGGTACCGTCCATACCAACAACATTCCTGGGGGAGTTTTGTTTAATTATTTGCATTTTTTTCTTTGATTTCGGGACTAGGAATCCCTATTAACAGCCACTTTCTCGTGAATGATAGTGAATCAACACATATCATGAGAATAACCCACCTAGCATGGAATATACTAACAGCCCCTAGTCATTATATGAGCGATTCGGACATACAAAACAGAATATTATTTGAAGGTTTAGAGTTTGGCACATGCAAATTTACTTGGAACGGTAGGTAAATACCACATATAGGTAGGAATGATGGAACAACTTTGGGTTTAATGGTGATTGTATGCACAAGTAGTATTTCTACTTGGTGCGGACGTTTTGGCTAGTATGAGGTGGAAGCAAGCACCACATGTTGGAGGATCCATAACAATATAACTTCTATGCAAATATACACAACCATAACTCACTACGTTGTCTTCCTTGTCCAACTTCATCTAATTTGCTCAAGTTTGAAAATAATTAATGGGCAATCACAATCATAGAAGATGTCCAAGATAGTATATTTATATATGAAATCTCTCTTCCTTCAATATTTTTTCATGAATGGTTCAAGTGACCAATGTGGTGTTTGCTAATTTTCAATAAATTTTACCACCTATACGTCTTATATGTGAAGTCATTACTCCCCATGGGATAAGCATATAAAACAGATAGAATTTCAGATTTATGACATTCAATTCATTCAACCATTTACACATAGGATATAAGTGAAGCATGAGAGTAAATGACAAAACCACTCCAAAATATATAAGTGAAGATCAATGAATAGTCAAACAATTAAGTAGCTATGTGAGGACTTTATCTCTCTCTCTATCAATAAAGATTTTCATATCTGAGTATTTTATTCAAGAGCAAGCAAAAGAAAAATATCACTCCAAGAATAGCATGCATCATGTGAATGAATTAAAATTTAAGCTCAACATAGGCTAACCGATAATTGTTGATGAAGAAAGATGGGATACGTAGCATCCCCAAGCTTAGATGCTTGAGACTTCTTGAAATATTTACTTGTAGTGCCTTGGGCATCCCCAAGCTTGAGATTTTGTATCTCTTTCAATCCTCTCATATCATGGTTTCACCTATTCTCAAAAACTTCATCCACACAAAACTCGAAAAGAACTCGTGAGATTGGTTAGTACACATAATAATAAATCAACTCTTTATGTACTGACAAGACAAGTTGCAAAGTAATTTTCAAACATTAGGTACTGTATAATATCATTTCCAAAATTTATATTTAAAAATATAGGATATGGAAACTATAGGACAAGTAGATAACAAAACTATGATAGCAATCTGTCTAAACAGAACAGTCTGTAGCAAATTATGAAAACAGTGTACTTATGTAACTCCAAAAATTCTGAAAATTTAGGAAATGATAAGGAATTTATACAATAACACTGTGTAAAAAGTTTAGAAACTTTCCACGTTCCAGTAAAATATGAAAATTTAAACACTACAGAAGAAGTTTCTATTTTTACACAGCACATATCAAAACATGCAATGCAAGCATCCTAAGGCAATTCTTGGAACTTTTTATTTAAAAACAAGATTATAAATAACACCTAAAATATAAGAACAAAATAAAATGATGCTCCAAGCAAAACTTATATTATGTGAAAAATAAAAATATAGCTTCAAGTGAGATATACCGATAGTGTTGAAGACGAAAGAGGGGATGCCTTCCGGGGCATCCCCAAGCTTAGTTGCTTGATTCTTCTTTGAATGTTATGTTGGGGTTACCTTGGGAACCCAAAGATTAGTTTCTCGTCATTCCTTATTCTTCTCATATCGGTGTCTCACACAAAACTTGAAAAGTTCACTCACACAAAACCTAACGGAACTTCGTAAGAAGGGTTAGTGTAGTAAAGATAAATCATTCACTTAGGTACTATCAAGACAAGATTCATAATTATTCCCACATGATACTTATTGTATTCCATAATTCTCACAATTTATATCACTCAATATAAGCTATAGGAACACTTGAAACAAGCAAACTATGCATGCAAAACAGAACCTGTCAAAAACAGAACAATCTATAAAGATCTGAACTATCACCATACTTGCCTGACACTAAGTATTCTGAACAATTAGGACATCTCAAGGAATTGGCATATAAATATTTTGTAAAATGTTCAGAATTGTTTGACTATCCAATAAAATCAGATAATTCATATACTGAACGCAAAAATTTCTATTTTTTGCACAGAATCAAACAAGCAAGTATCCACACTATCCCAAAGGCTTTACTTGGCACTTTATTGAAATAAACAACACAAAACATGATTAATACAATATATTAATCATTTGAGAACATAAAAACAGAAGGTAAAAGTGTTGGGTTGTCTCGAAACAAATACTTTTTCTTTAGTGCCTTTTAGCTAGGCATGATGATTTCAATGATGCTCACATAGGAATAATAATTGAAACATGCAAAAGAGCTTCATGAATCACATGACAAGAACATTGAAGTCTAACCCACTTAATATTCATAGGGTTTTTGTGAGCAAACAATTTATGGGAACAAGAATCATCTAGCATAGGAAGGAAAAACAAGCATAACTTCAAAACTTTGAACACATAGAGAGGGAACTTGATATTATTGCAATTCCTACAAGCATATGTTCCTCCCACATAATAATTTTCAGTAGCATCATGAAGTAATTCCACAATATAACAAGCACATAAAGTATTCTTTTCATGATCTACACGCACAAAAATTTTACTACTCTCCTCATAAGCAATTATCTTCTCATTCATCATAGTGGGAGCAAACTCAACAAAATAACTATCATGAGGTACTTGATTGACATAACCACTTTGAATATTAAAATCATGATGAAAAGTTTCATGGTTGTAATTACTCTTTATATCATACGTGTCATCACAATAATCATCATAGATAGGAGGCATGTCATAATCATAATAGTTTTGCTCATCAACACTTGGGGACTAAAAATATCTTCTTCATCAAACATAGCATCCCCAAGCTTTTGTCTTTGCATATAATTAGCATCATGAATATTCAGAGAATTCATACTAACAACATTGCAATCATGATCATCACTCAAAGATATAGTGCCAAACATTTTAATAACTTCTTCTTCTAACGCTTGAGCACAATTTTCCTTTCCATCATTTTCACGAAAGACACCATAAAGATGAAGCATATGACGCAACCTCAATTCCATTTTTTGTTGTTTTCTTTAATAAAACCAAACTAGTTAAAAATAAGAAACTAAAAGATTTGATTGCAAGATCTAAAGATATACCTTCAAGAACTCACCTCCCCGGCAACGGCTCTAGAAAAGAGCTTGATGTCTACTACACAACCTTTTTCTTGTAGACTCGTGTTGAGCCTCCAAGCACAAAGTTTTGTAGGAAAACAACAATTTCCCTCAAGTGGATTACCTAAGGTTTATCAATCCATGGGAGGTGTAGGATGAATATGGTATCTCTCAAACAACCCTGCAACCAAATAACAAAGAGTCTCTTGTGTCCCCACCACACCCAATACAATGGAAAATTGTATAGCTGCACTAGTTTGGTGAAGAGATGGTGATACAAGTGCAATATGGATGGTAGATATAGGTTTTTGTAATCTGAAAATATAAAAACAGCAAGGTAACAAATAGTAAACATAGAGCAAAACATTGTATAAATGCTTGGAAACATGGCCTAGGGTCCATACTTTCACTACTGCAATTTCTCTGAACAATATTGGCATAGTTGAATCATATGTAAATAGCTCTCATGTGACAAAGAGTTAACTCCAAAGTCACAAATCATGGCAAACTAATGAAGAAATTATTGTAGGGTACGAAACCACCTCAAAGTTATCCTTTTTGATCAATCTTACGATCTATCCCTATAAGTGTCACAAACAACCCTAGAGTTTGTACTTAAATAACACCTTAAGATACACATCAACCAAAACCCTAATGTAACCTAGATACTCCAATGTCACCACAAGTACCCATGGGCTTGATTATACTATATGCATCACACAATTTCATATTCATCATATTCAATCCAACACAAAGAACTTCAAAGAGTGCCCCAAAGTTTTTACCGGAGTTTCAAGACAAAAACATGTGCCAACCCCTATGCATAGATTGCCAAGGTCACGGAACCCGCTAGTTGATCACCAAAACATACATCAAGTGGATCAATACAACATCCCATTGTCACCACAGATATCGCATCTTAAGACATACATCAAGTGTTCACAAATCCTTAAAGACTCAACCCGATAAGAAAACTTCAAAGAGAAAACTCAGTTCATCACAACAAGATAGAGAGGGGAAAACTCCATATGATTTATCTATATCAATAAATCTTGCGGTACATCAAGATCGTGCCATCTCAAAAACACGAGAGAGAGATATCAAACACATAGCTACTGGTACATACCCTCAGCCCCGAGGGTTAACTACTCCCTCCTTGTCATGGAGACCACCGTGATGATGAAGATGGCCTCCGGTGATGGTTTCCCCCTCGACTAGGGTGCCAGAACAGGCCCCAATTGGTTTTTCGTGGCTTTGGAGGCTTGCGGTGGCGAAACTTCTGATCTAGGTATCTTTTCAGAGGTTTCTATATTTATGGGAATTTTTGGCATTGGAATCACGTCAAGGGGTGCCACGAGGCGATGACAAGCCTGCTAGGCGCGGCCAGGGGGTGGTCGTGCCTGGCAGGCTTGTGACCTCCTCCTGGATATTCTGGCCCAACTCCAATGCTTTGGGGGTCTCTTTTGGTCCAGAAAAAATCATACTAAATTGTTCAGCCCATTCCGAGAACTTTTATTTCTGCACAAAAAACGACACCATGGTAGTTTTGCTGAAAACAGCGTCAGTCCGGGTTAGTTCTAATAAAATCATACTAAAATCATATAGAATTATTGTAAATATGGCATGCATACTTCATAAATTATAGATACGTTGGAGACGTATCAAGCACCTCTGTGATTGTTACGACCGGGTCACTAGGATACGTACCTCGAATGGGTGAATCCAAAAGCTAGCTATCTACAGGAGAAAATTGGTCGGCTACGACGGAAACAACAAAAATGAAGGTTATCATCACCATTACTCGTGCTTCGTTTCTCCAAAAAGAGCAATTAGTCACATACTAGCAGTATATGGCCTTATTACCGATGATCACGTGGCAACCTGAAGGAAGGTATCGATGGAGGTACTATTTTCTTTGGAAGATGTTTCTTATGCTAAAAAGTAATATAACATATCTCCCTGTGCATTTTTCTGTCTGTTCGCACCAAATGGCCGAACTACCTGGTTCCTTGAAGGAATTACTTCCTAGCAAGGGATATTTCATAAGGAACAATTCCAAGCTCTTTGCATGGGAGGTCGAAGCCGATGGCCGGTTAAGACAGAGTTTATAGCACAGATGGAGCAATTTTTGATTTAAAGTACATAGTTACATAAAATCACTCATTTGTCTACTGGTCAGGATTGTCTATTAATGCATCTAGGGCGTAATCTTCCTGGGAGAGACGAGTGGCGGGCATCACTTGGTCGTACACCAAATGAAGTGGCACTTCTTGCCCATCAGGCCCTGCTGGCCCAACCCGAGCCATATGCTCAGGGTTAAGGCCAGTATACCGAGTCATGATCGTCTCCCATGCCTCTCCCGCCCCCTCTCGATAGGACGATGTCTTCCATAACTCGAACCGACTTTGAGCTCCTTTGAACCGATCAACTAGTTTGGTCATCCTCTCCGGAGGTTGCTCGGCGGGCCATAGCTTATTTATCATGCTTTTCATGGCCTTCCGAGCCCACTCACAAAGGGTGGACAATTCCTTCAGAAGGCTTCCCTGGTAGGATCCGATCTCTTCTTCAGGCCACCTGGTTAGAAGACCTATACATGAGAAAAAGCATATCCATTACACGTAATGTATGAGAGGTATTCAAGGATGTTATAATTGCACTTACTAAACATGCCCCTCTATAATTTCTAGTTCGTTTCTTGGGTCTGAGCCAATTGAGCGTTTAAACTCTCGACCTCTTCGGCCTGCTGCTTGTTCTCTGCCTGGAGGTGTTTCTTATCTTCCAGGTTTCGTTGCAACGAAAGGCAGCTGACCTCATGCTAGGACTCGGCATACCTCTAAGATTCTCGGGCTGCATCTAAATCTTTCTGCAACTGCCCTATTGATTCAACTGCTACAAAGTACCTTTGCATCAAGCATGGGATTATATACTAAGATCAGCACAACAGATATACTCACCACGTGCATGCCGAGTAAAATTCTTCACTTGATCAAGTTCAGCCTTCACGGTTTCTACCTGTGTTCGGCTTGCCTCCAGTTCCTTGGTCAGTTGCTCGTTCTGTTGCCTTGAGGCCTGAATCATCAGTAAAACAATATTTGGACTCTTAATTCAATTGTTCCGACCAATTCAAGGTTCAGGGGATACTGGTTTACATGTGTCTTCGGATTCTTATAGCTGATCACTCACCTGCACGCTAGACGATATCAGTTTCATGGCTTCCCCGAACCTAGCTCGGGCAGCTCCGATGTGTGCATCAGCCGAGTGTAGAGCATTGAACTCTTGTTCGGAGAAAGCTCGGTGGCAGAGGGATTCTCATCGCTGTCGGTGATTCATCGCGCTCTCTACCTCGGATTTAGTAACTGATACCGCATCCCCAGAGTCTTTAGGGGTCTGATTGACCACAGGGACGTCCGTAGTTGGTTCAGTATGAGCAGAAGATCTGGAATCGTGAGCATTGCTGGACACCTTGGCAACATCCTCGGCAGGAGTGGTTGAACTTGTTGCCTGAGTATTTCGACATGAGCTCTCTTGTGAGGCCCTATCGATCGTAATAATAAATTAAGCAGCCAAACAAAGTACCTTTGAGCTGAACAAGTGGTCGGGCCTGTCCCCACGATCGACTCACTCGACGGCTCCCTGTAGCTACCCGGTCCGAGCATTGCCGTCGTTGTCGATGTTTGTCACACGCACCGACGACGCTTGGGAGCAGGAGTCAGCGTGTTTGGGTCGATGGAAGATACTTGTCTTTTGTGGGACAACTTTTTCTTCTTCTTGCCCGTAGTAGGGCAAGGGAATGATCCGGGGTAATCGACTATGATAACCACCTTGGAGCGGTCGATGCTCTCTTGGTAGAAGACCCCGTCTTTGAACTCAACTATCAGCTCCGGGTCGTCATGAAAACCTGGATCATCATCACGAGAAAGTTCTCGGGTTGGGGGGCAGACAGTTAACTGTCTCGACAAATCTCCTCCATTCCTGTTCACACAAATTAAGGGCTTCGGTCAAACAGGGACAACTTGAAAACCCAAATTCGGTTCACGGTGTCGAAAGGCTCACCCATTCGATGGGATTGTGACTTGAGTAGCCCTCCTTGGTCGGTAGCCGAACAAAATCTTCTTTCTCCCCTTTGTATAGGTCGGCAAGTGCGGTGGCTAATGTTGTTTGATTGGCAAAGACCAGCCGTCGGGAGTGAGTGGTGTCGCTTGTCCCATTGTAACACCACAAAGGGTGTATTCTTTGCTTATGAGGATGAACGCACCGGGTTATGGCGACATTTTCCCAAGTTAATTGGTTGGCAGATTTTAACAGTTTTGGCAAGGCTAGAAAGTCTATATACCCTACACATGCATGTCAACAAATATGGCAGCAGAAAGTAAAGACATTGCACATGAAGTAAATAGTTGAGATACGGAGATCAAACACAATAGGAGATGCTAGGATTTTTCCCGTGGTTCCAATAGGTGGTGCTATCGTACGTCTACGTTTATGGAGTCTTAAACCCATGGAGGGTAATGGTCGCGAGAGTCCACGGAGGGCTCCACCCATAAGGGTCCACGAAGTAGCAACCTTGACTATTCCATAACGGCTTCCGTCCATGAAAGACTAGCCTCACTATGCATAGATGTTCACAAAGTAGGCGATCTCCTTGCCCTTACAAACTTCTTGGTTCACTCAACAACAATAAGTAGGAGGCTCCCAAGTGACACGTAACCAATCTAGGAGGCACCACCCTCCAAAAGGTAATAGGCTCGGTAATGTCGATGATCTCCTTGCTCTTGTGCTTCAAGATGATAGACTCAACACACAATCACTCTCTCACAAATATGGCTTGGTAGAATAGATGGGATTGGTGGAATGCAACTTGGGGAGGCTAGAAATTAAGAACCATATGGTTGGAGTGGAACATCTTGACCTCAACACAAGGGTAGGTGGTTATCTCTCAGAAAACTAATAGGATAGGTATGGAATAGTCCCAAGTGCTTCTCTGTCGAGTAGGTGGTGGTGAAGGGGTATATATAGGCATCCCCAAAAATCCAACCATTACACACAATAAGTCAGGCTCGGTGACACTGATGTGTTAATCTCGGTGGTACCGAAGTGACCAAAAGGTGGGAACTTTTGAATCTCAGTGAGACCGATATAGGAATCTCGGTTGCACCGATAAGGTGACCAACGGTCAGAATGCTCAATCTTGGGGACGCCGATTCGACAATCTCAGAGGGACCGAAATTGTGAACTTACGTAACAGAAAGTTTGCAGCCTGAACTCGGTGGCACCGGTATGGAATCGGTTGCACCGAAGTGGGTAGGGTTTGGTTGAATCTGTCTAGGGTTTGGAATTGGTGGAATCGAATGTAGAATGTTGGTTGCACCAATTTAGTGTTGGACTTGGGGCAGACTTTGGTGGGAGAGTTTGTGGGTGTCTTTGGTAACTATCACTTGTTCACGTATGAGCATTTTGTTCACCAACAAAACCTTACCCCCTTTTAATAGTATTGGCTTTCCTATGGACTCAAAGTGATTTCTCACAATATAAAATGTAGTGTCCTCTTTCTTGAAGCTTTGCCAACCTATTTCCTTGCATCTTGTGGTATTCCACAATCTCTTTGCAAACCCAACTCTCCATGGACTATTATCTGAAACACACTAGATAAAAGTATTAGTCAAAGAGACAATGTATGTTGTCATGAATTATCAAAACCACCAAGGGAGCATGTTGTACTTTCAATCTCCCCCATTTTGGTAATTGATGACAACATACAATTAAAGATTCAAATAAAGATATGCATGAATATAATGAAGACTTTGAGAGACACATGACTTAGATTTGCTCCCCCTAACTGTGTGCAATACCTTTAAAGGATAGTTGCTTTGGAATGCATGGACACACATGTAGTAGAAGGGATGCGATAAGTCATGTGTATCTTGGCTATATGCATCAAATGTATATGAATGAGGCGTATCCTTTTTGAACACTTCACTCTTGCAAACAATATGTACAAGAAGCAAGAGATCATCTTGATCAAGGATATGATGCATATACTTACCTTGAGTTCTTGAGCATTTTAGCAATAGAAATACACTTGAGAAAACAATGTTAGGAAAACACAAGAGTATTCTACCAATAAAAAGCAATAGAATTCAAAGAAACCAAGATATGGAGAACATATAGAAGATAGTATTCCTCAAGAACTGATATGTCTCCCCTCTGGCATTATTCCTTTAGAGCTTTCTCCCCCTAGATATGAAAATAGTAGTTCATCCTCTCCCCCTGAATCTCAGCATGTAGATATTAGGATTGGATAGGGCGAGAAAAGTCTAAAGTGAACAGTGAAATAAAATAAGCAAGAATATTATTGAGCTTAGAATTTTCTCCCCCTTACTTCGGTGTTCTCCCCTTGTTTATATAAGTTTGAACTTTTGATATCCTCCTCTCCTCCTAAATCATATCTCCCCCTTTGCATAAGCATGTAACTCTCCCTTTAGCATGAAGCTTTGTAATTCTCCCCCTTTGGCATTAATTTCCAAAAAGGTCAAATTTAGGAGTAGGTATAGGGATCATTGACAAGGAAGGGATCCTTGAGAACAAGGGTCATCAAAATGTAACTTCTCAGGGAATCATTGAATGTAACTTCTCTCCCCGTGGCAAATACCAGAAGATTCCTCTTTTATTTCCTTTCTCGTCTGTGTTTTGTTTGGTTGTTGCATTCATCATCGCATCATTCGCATCATATACATTGCATATTCACTCGTTTTTGAAAACTTGCATCCATTGGTAATTGCCGGTTCTCTCTATTCTTGCCGTTCTTCGTTTCGAGACCAACCACACACACACGCACCCGCGACATTGTTTAAAAAAACCGTTTTAGAAGTACGCGAAAAATATTCCCGGATTGAGTCAAAAGTTCGTGTGCGGTCTTGTTTTATTGTAGACGGACCGCCTGCCAAATTTTGTTGCATTCCGAGTTCGTTTGGTACCCGATCGGTCAACCGTAGCAGTGTGGTCATCGGTTATTATCGGACGTTTTTTGGTGTTTTAAACTCGTGTCACGGGCCGCAAACCTCCCTCTCATCTCTCCTAGCCCTTCTACACATCCCAACTAGCCCAACTTAGCCCCCCTACGTTCATGGTCATTGGATCGTGATCAGACGGACGAGACCCAACCAACCCCTAGTGCCTCCCCTATATATAACCCCCATGCAGAGATCACTCTCACTCTCTAGGGTTTCCCCCTAGCTAGTTTTGTAGCCAGCCCCATCGAAAACCCCACCTTATAGCCCCTCATCCCTCTCCCCCGGAATTCCACCTCCCTAGCCAATTTCAGCCCTTAGATCTTGATCCAGGGGCTAAAATTCGCCCAATTTCCCACCTACCGGACATGTTCGTGGTCAGATCAGACATGTCTGGGCGACCGCAGTGCCTCCCAATTCCACCCGCCCTCGCAACCTCGCAGCCATTGCACGCCTATAGCCGTGCCGCCCCTTGCGGCCCTGCCGGCCGGCCCTCACCGGAGGACCCCCGAGGCCGGACCTCCTTCTCCCTCTCCTTCTCTCTTCTCCTTTCTCTTCTCTCTTTCCCCTAACCCCTCTCTCTCTCTTCCCTGTCCAGGCCGCCATGGATGCAAAGTTCCGTCGCCGCAGGACCCCAGCCAGCGCCGGATCGCGCGCCCCAGCCTCCCCCTCATCCGGATCTGGCCGGCCTCGTCCATCCCGAGCTTGCGCCGCCCTCATCGGAGCCCCGCTGGAGGATGCCGTCGCCGCCCACCTCTAGCGCACCGTTAGGATCGAGTAGGAGGGCCGATTCGGCTGGTCGCTCGCTGCACCCGTGGGTGGGTTGCGCAAGCGCCAGGCCTAGCCAACCTCCCCACCACATGGGCCAGGCCCAGCCAGCCTCCCCACCGCATGGGCCAGGCCCACTAGGTGCGCCCCTAGCTGCGCTATCGAGTGCCCCTGGCGTTCTATTTTATCTTGCGCCCATGTAAATGTTGGGCCTCTACTGAGATTCGACCCATAGATGTTTTTTCCCTGGTGCGAATTTGTCTAACTTCCAGGATTATAAAATTGCAGAAAAGCCCTAAACTTCATGCATTAATAACTTTTCATCCGTGCATCGTATGAGAAAACTTTATATATGAAACTTGACTAGAATTTCGTTTAGATTCACAATAACCAACTCTCACATGTGATAAATTTTTTAACCTTGCTGTTTGCATTGATTTGCGTAATTTCCATGTTAAAATGATTTATTTAATAACTATTTAATCGTAACTTCGATTCAAATGATTTACATATGTAACTTGACTAGAAAATCATGTAGGATCTCATGGCACACTTTATATTGCTTTTTATCAACTCTAAAACATGTTTAATACAGATATGGGCGAAATTCATAAGATGCATGTGGGACTATTTTGGAAATGCTATATGTTGCTTCCGACCCCATTTAAAATGCCTAGATGATATAGATGTTCATGTTCACCTCTTGCCATGTTTAACAACATTTAATATTGTCATTTACCTAAATGAGAGTGAACTAAATAATTGATCATGGAGTTTCGTCAATATGCAACTCGTTGCATATTGAGCTTCACTTTAATGTGTAGTAGTTGTTAGATGTGATTTGCCATGCCTTGCATATTTAAACCGGACATGCATCATATTTGTTTGCGCATCATGTCATGCATTTGTTGTGGTGTACCGAGTGTTGATTGTTGTTTTAGGATTGCTCCTTCTCGATAGAGTTCCGAAAGCGTTCGGAGTGTGAGGATTCGTTCGACTACGTTGGCTCGTCTTCTTCATGAACTTGTTCTTCTTTCGAGTGGGATCTCAGGAAAGATGACACATTTCCCTGGATACCACTACTATCATTGCTATGCTAGTTGTCCCGCTTTTATTGCTATGTCTCACTACCTACAACTTGTTTGTCAAGCCTACCAACATTGCCATGAAAGCCTCTAACCCTCCACATCCTAGCAAACCTTTGTTTGGCTATGTTACCGCTTGCTCAACCCTTCTTATAGCGTTCGAGCTGGAGGTGCAATTGCTTCCATGTGACAACATGGACATCCTTTTGTTATCACAATATTATTGCTATTTAATTTATTGCCCTTATACACTTGGTAAAGGGTGGAAGGCTTGGCCTTTTGCTTGGTGTTTTGTTCCACTCTTGCCGCCCTAGTTACTTGTGAACTGGCATTATGTTCCATAATTGAGCGCTCCTACATGCTCGGGGTTGTTCCATAAAATTGCATAGGGACCCGCCATCACCCGCGGATAAATAGTCAACCCCCGGGCTAGTGCTCCTCATGAGTGTTGGTCCAAAATAGAGCACTGTGCGGGGCCAACCCAGGGCAACTCGGGAGATTTCTATCAGGCCACTGTACACGTCGCTCATTTGCCATGCCCTGACAACGAGATACGCGGCTCCTATCGGGATTGTCTGCACGTTGCGTGGTCTTGCTGGATTGGTTTTACCTTTCTCGAACGTCTTGAGTGAGGAATTCTGATTTTTCTTTAGGCTATCTCGAGGTGGCGAATTTCCTGTGGAATTGCCTAGGAAGATCATGAGATCCGTGGTCGAGGTTATTCCTGCTGCGTGTGGTTAATTTGTGATGGACGAGTTGGAGCACCCCTGCAGGGTTAAATCTTTCGGGAAGCCGTGCCTGCGGTTATGTGGCAAACTTGTATACTTTGTTTAACACCCGATCATAGCAAACTTGAAGTAAACTCTAATAAAATACACCAATTGTGTGCGTAACCATGACTATCTCTTCTCGTGAGTCCTTATCCCAGAGAGAACACGGTGGGGTTATGTTTTACATAAGTAGGTGTTCAGGATCACTTGGTGATCATTACTAGTTCACGTCCGTTATGCGTAGACCACCATATTTTACTTTCTGTACTCGTAAGTTAGCCACTCAAATAAATTCTTAGTCGCATGCTACAGCCTCACCACTTAACCATACCTCACCCATTAAGCTTTAATAGTCTTGATACCCTTGGAAATGAGATTGCTGAGTCCCTGTGGCTCACAGATTACTAGAACAACAGTTGCAGGTATAGGTAATGTGATGATTGATGTGAGAGCGATGCTTATTTGATTTGGAGTTCTTCCTCTTCTTCATTATTGATCTAGAATGGGTTCCAGGCGGCAGCCTGGGATAGCAAGGATGGATGTCATTTTATCGTTTGTTTTCGTCCATAGTTGGACCCTGCTCTTCTATATGATTTTTGACTATGTTGTTGTATTGATGTGACATTGATGTAGCTTGTGGCGAGTGTAAGCCAATTCCATATACTCATCTCTTCTGTACATGTACTTGTAATGATATCCATTCGTGCAACACGATGAGATGCGCTTCTATCCTTGTCGAGGCCCTCATGCCAAAATAAGGATAGGATTGCATCTTGGGTGTGAAAAGTTGGTATCAGAGCCTATATCGACCTAGGAGCCCCCTTGATTGATCGAACTTGGCCGAGTCGAGTCTAGTGAAAACGATTTTGAGTCTAGTTATATCAAAGATTATGATTCTTTTTACTCCTCTTCTATGCTCTGGTGAGGAATTACGACATAGGAATTTTGTTACTACTCCTCTTCTCGCTCAATTTTTTTAGGATCACACGGGTATTTTGGAAACTATATGATGTCGATGTGACGGAGTTCTGTCTTGGTGCCTCCTTTCTGACTTGATTTCTTCCGGGGAGTTGAGCTCCAAGGGATTCTTGGCACATCATTATCATTCAGTTTCCTTACTATCTCAGGACGGAGGATGTTTGAAATTGCTTCAATACTTCTTGTGGAGAGATAAGGTTGGAGTCACCCAGTACTGGGGAGGCGTCCGGGGTACTGCCATGTTTGGTATCGTTGTGTTTTCGAGTATCTGAGTTAGATGGAGTTCCGAAGCCTCTGGTTATGTGTTGAAGGATGGATACAGTTGGGGTGTAGGGCCTGTTAGTTGTGTGAGATATTTTTCCTCCTTGTATCCCCAACACCCGATTGCATAACCAAGAAAGTTTTCGGAAGTTCTTATGTGGGAATTCAAGTAGTTACCCAGGCTATCTTCCAACAGATCGTGATGTGAGGTTGGGGTTTGACATCTAGTAGATTCGTTTGTTCACGGTCTTTCTTACAGAGGACAGTCACGATTTATGCTTCGTCAAGCCTTGTAGTTCGCTACGCCTAGGGAGCATATTCGAGCGTCATTTCAATATGACAATCTAATGTACGATCAAGCCCGTGCAAACCTTACCACGAAAATATCGAGCAAAATCTCTGTTATGCATTTGTTTCCGACTTGTTTCGTAAGCCTCATCCTTTGTTTTGTTTTGAATATGGTAATTCAAGTTGCTTCGATGTCAAGTGGTGATTTCATATGTTTCCTAAGAAGTGTTCTCATATTCTCTAGGAATGCTAATTCTTTTGCTCAGTCAAGTTGTCATATCAATTCTTTTAATCCGGTGTGCTTCTCTTCAAGATAATACTATCCTCTTCAATATTGCAAGGTCAATCCTCTTATTCTTTCCCAGAATTCATTTCATCCGTTCCATGTTGTCTTTGTTTTTCCCCACCCTCCCACCCTTTCTCTATAGTGATTAAATTCTCTCCCAAGTGCCTGTCTCTTCATGAATGCTTCCGCTATCATTTCTTCCTATTGTATCCGGTGATTTCTTATGGAGATTCTCAGGAATTTCAATTTCAAGATATTTCCTCATATTTTTTGTTCTTGTTATTATTCTTCTCCGGTGGATTGAATTCAAGCTCTCAGCGTTCATCATATCCTTTCTCATTCGTTCAAGGATTGCCCATGTTGGAAATTCTTATCCAAGCCTTTCTTGTTTATTCCTCTTTCTATTCTTTCCGGAGTGCTGAAGATATCTCAGAACATTCATGTTTTCTTTCAATCCTTCCAAATTATTTCGAGGGTCTCACCTCATCATGTTCTTAAGTTTACAGGTGCCATCTCTTCCTAAGCAATTGTTTCAACGGTGGTTTCTTTTGAGTGGGCCCATAACCCACATGTTTTGCCCCAGGATCTTACCTGGCTCTTCTAATGTTTTCCGAAGATGTTCTCAAGTTCTTTTCAGTATGATGCAAGAATAATTTTCATTAGTCATATTCCTTCTTCATGATCGCTTCAAATCATTTTCATCATTGGCTCAACCTTTCCTTATTCATTATTCTGGAGTGTCTCAGTAATTGATGATGTTGTTTCTCGTCATCATTCTCTGCATTGAAGACCGAAGGAGTGGTTCTCTTAAATCTTTGCTCATTCTCTTGAAGATTCATGGTTTCAGCTTGTTGCTATCATCTCAAATTGTTTTTGATCATGAGTAATTTCTCCCATATCTATCCGGTGCATTTCAGTGTTATTTTCATTCTTGATCCTCCCGAAGGCCATCATATTAGAAGATTTCTCCGTTCTCAGCTTTCAGCTTTCGTTCTCAAATTCTTCTCAATTGTTGTCCCTTTGTTCGTATCTCAATTATTTCGATGCCTCATCAAGTTTTCTATTAGGTGGATCATGCTCTCTTCGTTCTCATGTTATATAATTCATTTGAAGTATCCTCTTTAGTTTCCAATTCTTACCAGTGGTTCATTCAAGACTTCTTCAATTTTGTGTTCTATCTCTCTCTTCAATCTTTTCAAGAAGAATAAGTTGTGTGCTAAATCCATTGCTTGTCATCAATTTAACTTGATGAAGGATAGGCATAACATAATTCTTATTCTAGTTTCATCAAGGTGATTTCAATCCTTCTTCTGGAGTGGTCATGGCATCAAATTCTTGGTTATAAGTTGTTCATCTTTTCTTTCTAGAGTTCCATGTTCTTATCAAGCATCTCTTCATGAAGCATCATCTAAATCTTTGCAACATCACAATCTATTCTTTTCAATCGCATTCTTTTGATCGTCCTTTCATCCCGATGCTTCTTTATGGTGGTTTGTTAACGATGTAATTCTTCTCGAATTGTTCTCAAGATTCTTGTTGGAGGTGCTCAAGTGTTGTTTATCTTGGATGTCTAAGTTCAATGCCTTGTCCATTCTCTTTTGAAATGGTGTTATTAATTCTTGATTATGAGGAGTCTCAAAGGAAATATTCTCAAGAATAAGATAAGTAAACCCATCATTCCTTTCTCGAAGTTCTCTTGGGTTGGATTTCACCTAAAGCATTTCCTAAGGATTGTTGCTATCATGGTGTTATAAATGATCCAAGTTTCTCCTTCTCCTCTTGGTGAAAGAAATTTTGCATATCTTGTTGCTCTCAAGAAATCAATTGTTTCTGTTGTGGCAGGTTGTCACCTCATAATTTTGAGATGCTTTCCATAAGCCCATAACAAGCTATTCTTTTCGTTGTTGATTCTCCATCAACTCCGTTCTACCATGATTTTCAAATTCAATGGTGGTAGAAGTTGTCATTTTCTTCTCCATTCTCTTCTCTCCAAAGATCTAGCTTCTATTCATTTGTTCTGGAGGCCTTGTGATGTTGCTCTCTTCAACCTATCATCTTGCATTATCAAGATCATATTATTTTGCTCATCCATTTAACCAGAGTGCTGCGAATCTTTTCATGTTCCTTCCATCTTATGAAGTTTTGATACTAATCCAACCGAAGTTTGGGTATCTCTTTCAATTTCTTTCCATCATATCAATTTTGTCTCTCTTTCCTGTCGAAGTGCTGCCAAAATTTCTTTTCAAGTCTTGCTTGTTTCTCATATCATTCTTCATATCTTCCAACCTTCATGTTTCATTGGTTTCACTCGTTTGTAAAAGAAGCAACTAAGTTTTACCTCTTGCTCTTTCTCTTCCCCTTCTCATTCTAGATCTTGGGCCGAGATCCTCGTGTAGTGGAGGAGAGTTGTAACGGCCCGTGACCGACGCTCCAGAAGATTCCTCTTTTATTTTCATTCTTGTCCGTGTTTCGTTTGGTTGTTGAATTCATCATCGCATCATTCGCATCATATGCATTGCATCATCACTCATTTTCGAGAACTTGCATCCGTTGGTAATTGCCGGTTCTCTCCGTTCTTGTTGTTGCCCGTTTCGAGACCAACCACACAAGCACGTGCCCATGACATCGTTTCAAAAACAGTTTTAAAACGCTTGAAAAATATTCCCGGATTGAGTTGAAAGTTCTTGTGCGGTCTTGTTTTATTATAGATGGACCGCCTGCCAAATTTCGTCGCTTTTCGAGTTCATTTGGTACTCGATCGGTCAACCGTAGCAGTGTGGTCATCAGTTATTATCGGACGTTTTTTGGTGTTTTAAACTCGTGTCACGGGCCGCAAACCTCCCTCTCATCTCCCCTAGCCCTTCTACACAGCCGAACTATCCCAACTTAGCCCCCCTCTGTTCGTGGTCATCGGATCGTGATCGGATGGACGAGACCCAACCAACACCTAGTGCCTCCCCTATATATAACCCCCATGGAGAGATCTCTCTCACTCTCTAGGGTTTCCCCTAGCTATTTTTGCAGCCAGCCCCCTAGAAAACCCCAACTTCTAGCCCCTCATCCCTCTCCCCCGGAATTCCACCTCCCTAGCCAATTTCAGCCCTTAGATCTTGATCCAGGGGCTAAAATTCGCCCAATTTCCCACCTACCGGACATGTCCATGGTCAGACCGGACATATCCTGGCGACCGCAGTGCCTCCTAGTTTCACCCGCTCCCACAGCCTCGCAGCCATTGTGCGCCTCTAGCCACGCCGCCCCTTGCGGCCTCGCTAGCCGGCCCTCGTCGGAGCTCGCCGGAGGACCCCTCAAGGCCGGACCTCCTCCTCCCTCTCCTTCTCTCTTCTCCTTTCTCTTCTCTGTTTCCTCTAAGCCCTCTCTCTTCCCTATCCAGGTCGCCATGGATGCAGGGCTCCGTCGCAGGATTGCGCGCCCCGGCCTCCCCCTCATCCGGATCTGGCCGACCCCGTCCATCCTGAGCTCCCGCCACCCTCATCGAAGCCCCACTAGAGGACGCCATCATCACCTGCCTCCAGTGCGCCATCGAGATCAAGCAGGAGGGCCAGTTTGGCCACTCGCTCGCTGCACCCGTGAGTGAGCTACGCAAGCGCCAGGCCCAGCCAGCCTCCCCACCACATGGGCAAGGCCCACGAGGTGAGCCCCCAGCCGCGCTATCGAGCGCCCCTGGCGCTCTGTTTTATCTTGCGCCCATGTAACTGTTGGGCCTCTGCTGAGATTCAGCCCATAGATGTTTTTTTCCATGACGTGAATTTGTCTAATTTTTGGGATTACAGAATTGCAGAAAAAGCCCTAAACTTCATGCATTAATAACTTTTCATCCGTGCATCATATGAGAAAACTTCATATATGAAACTTGACTAGAATTTCATGTAGATTCGCAATAACCAACTCTCACATGAGATAAAAATGTTTAACGTTGCTGTTCACATTGATTTGCGGAATTGCCATGTTAAAATGATTTATTTAATAACTATTTAACCGTAACTCCGATTCAAATGATTTACATATGTAACTTGACTAGAAAATCGTGTAGGATGTCATGGCACACTTTGTATTAATGTTTATCAACTCTAAAACATGTTTAATACAGATCTGGACCAAATTCATAATATGCATGTGGGATCATTTTGAAAATGCTATATGTTGCTTCCGGCCCCATTTAAAATGCCTAGATGATATAGATGTTTATGCTTCACCTCTTGCCATGTTTAACAACATTTAATATTGTCGTGTACCAAAATGAGAGTGAACTAAATAATCAATCATGGAGTTCCGTCAATATGCAACTCGTTGCATATTGAGCTTCACTTTAATGTGTAGTAGTTGTTAGATGTGATTTGCCATGCCTTGCATATTTAAACCGGACATGCATCATATTTTTTTGCGCATCATGTCATGCATTTGTTGTGGTGTACCAAGTGTTGATTGTTGTTTTCGGATTGGTCCTTCCCGATAGAGTTCCGAAAGCATTCGGAGTGTGAGGATTCGTTCGACTACGTTAGCTCGTCTTCTTCATGAACTTGTTCTTCTTTCGAGTGGGATCTCAGGCAAGATGACACATTTCCCTGGATACCACTACTATCATTGCTATGCTAGTTGTCCCTCTTTTATTGCTATGTCTCGCTACCTACAACTTGTTTGTCAAGCCTACCAACATTGCCATGAAAGCCTCTAACCCTCCACATCCTAGCAAACCTTTGTTTGGCTATGTTACCGCTTGCTCAGCCCTTCTTATAGCGTTCGAGCTATAGGTGCAATTGCTTCCATGTGACAACATGCACATCCTTTTGTTATCACAATATTATTGCTATTTAATTTATTTCCCTTATATACTTGGTAAAGGGTGGAAGGCTTGGACTTTTGTTTGGTGTTTTGTTCCACTCTTGCCGCCCTAGTTACTTGTGAACTGGCATTATGTTCCATAATTGAGCACTCCTAACATGCTCAGGGTTGTTATGGGGACCCCCTTGATTTTCGTTTTGGGAAAAAACTTATCTGGCAAGGTCCAACATTGGTACTACATTTGACTAATAACTAATAAAATTGCATAGGGACCCGCCGTCACCCGCGGATAAATAATCAACCCCCGGGCTAGTGCTCCTCATGAGTGTTGGTCCAAAATAGAGCACTGTGCGGGGCCAACCCAGGGCAACTCGGGAGATTTTTATCAGGCCACTATACACGTCGCTCATTTGCCGTGCCCTGAGAACGAGATACGCGGCTCCTATCGGGATTGTCTGCACGTCGCGTGGTCTTGCTGGATTTGTTTTACCTTTCTCGAACGTCTTGAGTGAGAAATTCTGATTTTTCTTTGGGCTATCTTGAGGTGGCGGATTTCCTGTGGAATTGCCTAGGAAGATCACGAGATCCGTGGTCGAGGTTATTCCTGCTGCGTGTGGTTAATTTGTGATGGACGAGTTGGAGCACCCCTGCAGGGTTAAATCTTTCGGAAAGCCATGACCGTGGTTGTGTGGCAAACTTGGATACTTTGTTTAACACCCGGTCATAGCAAACTTGAAGTAAACTCTAATAAAATACACCAACTATGTGCGTAACCGTGACTGTCTGTTCTCATGAGTCCTTATTCGAGAGAGAACACAGTGGGGTTATGTTTGACATAAGTAGGTGTTCAGGATCACTTAGTGATCATTACTAGTCCATGTCCGTTATGCGTAGAATCCCATATTTTACTTTCTGTACTCGTAAGTTAGCCACTCAAATAAATGCTTAGTCGCTTGCTCTAGGCTCACCACTTAACCATACCTCACCCATTGAGATTTAATAGTCTTTATACCCTTGGAAATGAGATTGCTGAGTCCATGTGGCTCACAGATTATTACAAAAACAGTTGTAGGTATAGGTAATGTGATGATTTGATGTGAGAGCTATGCTTTTTTGATTTGGAGTTCTTCTTCTTCTTATTCATCAATCTAGGGTGGGTTCCAGGCGACAGCCTGGGATAGCAAGGATGGATGTCATTTTATCGTTTTTTCGTCCGTAGTCGGACCCTGCTCTTCTTTATGATGTTTGACTATGTTGTTGTATTGATGTGACATTGATGTAGCTTGTGGCGAGTGTAAGCCAATTCCATATATTCATCTCTTCTATACATTTACTTGTAATGATATCCATACCTGCAACACGACGAGATGTGCTTCTATCCCATCGAGGCCCTTTGCCAAATAAGGATAGGATCGCATCTTGGGCATGACAGGACATCATCTAGAAAAGATTTGAGTGGTTGCTAGAGATCATGTATATAGACAAAAAACAACACGAGATTATTATCTAGTGATGGGTGGTGACTAGGTCATCTATATTAGAGTATACTGACTTAGGAGCCAAGCAAGAATACTTGATCATAGGTCATACTCTATGTTAAGCTCAAAATGGGGTTACTATTTTTTGATTAAGCATTTTAATGTCTTCATATCACTTGAGTTGCTTTAGCTAATGACTTGGTGTAAATACTTTTCCAGGATATGAGATCATACCTTTGAGTGATGTTGATGACATTGCTCATAGGTGAACTTATTGAGGATGCTCGAGGTTGATGAAGAACATTGTCGTCGGAACGAGCCTATTAGTAGATGGTAGGGGCACGTAAGGAGAGGGCAGAGTCCTAGCTACAGTGACGGTGTACACACGGATGTATGAGTTCAGGCCCCTCTCGTGGAGGTAACGACCCTATGTCTCAGTGCTCAAGGGCTTATGTCGTGTGGAATATAGAGATTACAATGGTTGCAAACCCTTGTGCAGGAGGGGAGGGGTGTCTTATATAGAGTTCGCTGCCCCTCATAATTAGCCAGCATCTAAGGGTCTGATCGTGGGGTTAAAGTCTGCCGTTACTGGTAACGTACGTAATAAAAGCTATTAATTACGATTGAATCAACGTCTGCCCGTTGGGCTCTTAATGATGGATCCTAGTCTTCTGGCGTCAAGTGAGAACAAGGTCTTCCGAGTCACATGCGACTGCCGAGTGAAGGAAGGAGTCTCCGAGTGGATATCCTGTCGAGTGGATATCCTGTCGAGTGACCTTAAACATCTCCTGGAATCCACTCGGAAGTTTATGCTTGATCTTCAAGTCCTCCAATGTAGTGTCCTTAGGTAGGGTATGTTGGCCTTGCCTAGGACCCTACCCTAGGTACATATCCTCGTCATTAGCCCCCGAATGGATCGGGGTTCGAGTGGTGAAATGGGGTATCAATGTCAATCTTGAGTTAGGGCATCAAATCTTCCGAATGATATTCGGGGTTTCAATGAAACTTGCGTCGACTGAACTCTGAGTATTAACGTCAATTCAGGATTGACACCACAAGTCTTCTGAATGATATTCGGGGCTTCAACAAAACTTGCATCGATTGAATTCTTCTCCGTTCGCCTGGATCCATTCAGCCTTAAAAGTGTCCGAGTGGATGTTCGATGCCTATTTTGCTCCGAGTGAACTGAAAGCATCTTTGGAGGCGACAGGTCAGTCTGTCAGACCCGGATTTTGCGGGATATGAAAATTTGGGAAGTGCCCACGCGTGCGATGATGACGCCACCATCAGGGCAAGTGGAGGCATGCCGCCTCGATTTTCGCGCCGGTCATATCACCACGTACTGGGCACCATCAGCAGTTGGTGTGTGTGGCGATCTCACGGGCCCACTGGTCAGTGGGACACTCGGCGAGTATACAGCTTCACGTGTCATGATTTCCACAGTACCTCCGCCCATTCTTCCTCCTTTCCTCCGCCTCCTTTGCTTCCAGCGCCCCACTCCGTTCCTCCCTGATGAGAGCCGCCGCGCTGATGACGAAGAACGCGACAGAGAAGCTGGAGCGGGCCAAGAAGGGGGCGATGAAGGTCAAGGGCAAAAATCCCTCGATCGCCCGGTTCACCGCACCGGCGGGATGGATGCAGGGTGACTTCCTCCCTTTGGTGGTCACCCGCCAGGACATCGACGACTTGGTTTCCGATGGGCTCGTGGCGGAAGGAGTGTGGAGGTTGTCGGGGCGAGAGCGTGAGCCGGAGCCATGCGACGGGGAGCGGGTCCTCCTCTTCCTCTCCCATGTCGAAAGAGGTTTCTCCATGCCTCCGCATCCGTTCTTTAGAGGGTTTTTGAATTTCTTTGGCGCTCAACTGCATCATCTCCCACCAAACACCATTGCCTACTTGTCGTCTTTTGTAACTTTGTGCGAGTGCTTCCTGGGGTGTCCTCCCCACTGGGACTCTTTAAGCTCATTTTTATGATTAGATCTCAGACGGTGAAGAAATCAGATCCGTCGGGTGGAAAAACCCATGTGCTGCAGCTGTGTGGGGGTTTGGGGCTTCAAAAGAGAGCGCAACGTTCTTTCCCTGCAGTGACTTTCCCTGAGTCCCTTAGAGGCTGGCAGTCGACTTGGTTTTATTGCAAGGACGCGGCTTCACCCAACATGTCGACTGGCCTCCCCCCTTACACATCTGACCGCCCAGCTGCCCCCAAGTCCTTAAAGGTGACTGAAGAGCAACAGGGTCAGGTCGTGACCTTGGTGGACGCCATGGTAAAATTGGTCCAGGGCGGAGTGACTGGCCTAGATCTGTTGGAGACTTTTCTCAGTCGACGGATTCAGCTTCTCCAAGCCAGAGATCACACCATGTGGCATTATGCAGGCCTAGAGGAGTCGACCAGGACGCATCCAGAGGAGGTTCCATAGAAGACTGATGAGCAATGGCTTCACAACATCATTGGGGCATGCGACAACCCTGTGGGGGCCAAGAGGATCCTCCCTTACTCACTCGAGAACCCGCCGAAGAATCTTGTAAGTTGTACTTTGTCGACTGAAGTACATGTATTGTCGAGTGGTGTACATTGATTCTTTTAAACTGACTTCCTTGTTGGGATTGTGCAGGAATGGACAAACTTGCACTCGCCAGTTCCCAATGGGAACCAACCTGAAGATGGCATAGCGAGCGAGGGTGGCAGCAAGGACGGCGACGATCTCTCTAACTCCAAGGATGAATATGAGGACTCCGGCGAAGATGAATAAGTCGAGTCACCTCCCCAGCGCGAAGGCCGCACCAAGTCCCGTCAGGATCCGGCAGCTGTCGAGGACAGGACTCCGGGCCCTAGTGAGAAGAACCCGAAGCGGAGTCACCCGTCAACTGTTGAGTCGAGTGAGAGGCTGGCCAAGCATCCCAAGCAAATTAAGACCAAACCTCACAAGGCTCTGCCTCGCATGAGGATGGTTGTACCTGTCGTCTCCATGGAAGTATTTATTTTCGAATTCTTTCTGTCGATTGTGACCTTGAGTTGTAGCTGACCGAGTGCTGTTCGATCCGTCAGTTGCTATGTCTGTAACCTCGCCTCATCGAGACGGAGGGGAGGCGATGGACATCGACACTTCTGAAGCCGCCACTTCTCATAGAGGTTAATAAGTTGTTGGTTCGTTGGAATGGGACTCTTCACTTGCAATGTTAACCCTGTCGATTGTTGTTGCAGAGATCATCCAGGTGGAAGACGACGAGGAGCACCTGGACACTTCGCGCACTCGCACCCGAAGGGCTTCATCAGTGCAGACGCTTCAGCGCTTGAGTGCAGGGTCCTCCCAGGGGATAGGTGACTCGACACAACTCCGAGCTGAACCTTCAACACCTCTGTCGAATGCTCCTCTAGCCATCTCGGCCATTGTGACGTCGACTCCAACCGGACCCGCTCAGATTGCCTCAGCTGCCCCAGCAACTACCTCGATTCCGCCTATGACGGCTTTCTCTCTGCATCGCGTCCCGGAAGATCAGACCGGAGCAGCGAAGGAGGCTATGATCCAGGTGAGCAGATAATGCTGCGACCAAGGAGGCGTACGAGGCCAACAAGCTGGGTTACGATGTCAGCACAGCCCTCCGCACCAATGTCCAAGTAAGTTTGATTGTAAGTACATTTCTGATTGAATTCCTGTTTTTTCTTAAGTGTACACCCACTAGGTGATTGTTGTAGAGTGTTTGAAGTTTCTCCACTCGAATAGATCGGATCGTAGTCGAGTAGGATTTGAATTGATAGGTCGCGTGGTAGTAGAGTCACTCGACATGTCGAGTGCATTTTATTTTCTGACGAGTTACTCGATGAATCGAGAGTTAACCGTCTCAGTGGGGGCACTCTGAGTGCACCCACTGGGTGTAGTCCCCAAGACCACTGTCGATTGTTTGCATCGGCAAGGGTCTTAGAGCTTGTCATATTCACCACTCTGCAGTTACACTATAGGTTTCATGGATATTATTGACAAACCATGATATGACGCTACATAAGGATAGTCTGTGTTGGGGATATAACCCCACGGTGAGACCCGCCCTGGAGGGCAACGGGTTAAAACCGGACGGCTCGTAGCCAGCCCAAGAGTTAGCCGAGAGGACTGGAGGGCCCAACAAGCGTAGCGGCTCACAGGATGGGCCAGCGGGGTGGCCGGGATGAGAAGACCCGGGCGTGTAAGCCGCCCAGGGACAACTTGGGCAGGATAGGCAAGAGAATATAGAGGCAGACTCGAACGTGTAATGAGAGTCGGCCACAACTTGTATGACCCGTGGTCTTGACCTCAGTATATAACGGCAAGACCCGGGGCGACTTAGAGATGAGGTGATCGAGAACTAGGTCAAGCTTTAGCTCCCTTGTAATCGATACAACAAGCAATACAAACACAAGCAGGACGTAGGCTATTACCTCACCTTGAGGGGTCGAACCTAGGTAAACTCGTGTCCTTCATCCCTGTCAACCCCTTTGAGTCCATCACGTTAGCGATGGCCTCGAATCCAAGTTCGTTCACCTGGACATCTGCCATGATAAATCCACGACAGTTGGCGCCCACCGTGGGGCTGACGCTTGGTGGTGTTGAGTTCTCGAAGTGCTCTCTTCCAGGGCTCGAAGGATACATGGTTGGAAGGATCAGCAAGAATCGCCGTGGCCGGTTCTACATCGATGATGCCAGCTGGGGGCTTGATGCAGAGTCCGTGAAGTATGGATTCCGTGTTCCATTCGGCGGGATCCACGTCTTCATCGGAAGGGTTGATGGATCTACACCCGGGCCGAACGTCTGCACTGACATCATCGAGCCGGCTTGGCGTCTGCGACCTGCGTGTAACATGCAACCTGCCCGTGCTAATCCGGGTCAGAAGCAGTCTTCGTAGGCTTCACTCAAGGTACAGATCTGGAAGCTTCCGGATCACAGGAAACTCTCGTCTATTCGGAGAACGAATCTTCAAGTGGAGAAACGGAGTCCGTGTACCAGATCCGCAACGGAGGCCTTGGGGGTTGCGGCGACGTCTACCTTGAGTCAGATCGCTCTGAGTCGGATGATCTTGAGCTGCTGGTTCATGCTGCCGTGTTCATGGCGGGGTCAGCCCCAGGCACGAGTAGTACAGCCGCAGGAGCCGCCACCTCGGGTGATAACCCCACGCCGCCGGCTCAAGTTCTTGTGGAGCTGATGGATGAGCTCGCTGCTTTAATGGCCACTGAGGTCACACCAGATAATCAAGCAGCTCGAAATTTAGAGATCGCAAGGATCAAAGGCCGGATGACAGAGGAACGACAAAGGATGGCTGAGCTGAAGATCCAAATGAAGGAAGAGGCGGAACGTATCAAGGCAGATGCTTTCCGTCTAGGGCTGGAGCAAATATCAGTAGCAGCGGTACATCAAAGGAGGCACCAATCCTGTCTACCAAAGCGCTATGAAGCAAGGAACCTCTTCAATACTCCTCCTGGCACGAGGCGAGTAACCGGGCGTTATGCCACAAAATCCAGGCTCAGGAAAATGAGTCGCGGCACCGGGCGTTATGCCACAAAATCCAGGCTCAGGAAAATGAGTCGCGGCACCGGGCGTTATGCCACAAAATCCCGGCTCAGGAAAATGAGTCGCGGCACCAGGCGTTATGCCACAAAAAAAACCAGCTCAGGAAAATGAGTCGTGGCGAGGGCGGCTTCTTACCTTTGGGTACAACTTCTAACGCCTATCCGCCGGCATCATACGCCGTACTGCTGAAGCGGGCTTCTTACCGACGGGAATCGCTTCTAACACCCTATCAGCTGGCTTTATGCCAAAATTCCGGCTAGCACGTTTAGCCGCGGTTGTGAGGTTTTTTTACCGACGGGTAGCTAACACCTCATAACCGGCGAGGGCGACTTCTTACCTTCGGGTACAGCTTCTAACGCCTATCCGCCAACGTTTATGCTGTATTATTACCTTCGGGTACACAAGAATCCGGCTAAGGAAAATTAGCCATGGCGAGGGCGGCTTCTTACCTTCGGGTACAGCTTCTAACGTCTATCCGCTAGCGTTTACACTGTATTATTACCTTCGGGTACACAAAAATCTGGCTAAGGAAAATTAGCCGCGGCAAAGGCGGCTTCTTACCTTCGGGTACATCTTCTAACATCTATCCGCCAGCGTTTAAGCTGTATTATTACCTTTGGGTAAACAAAAATCTGGCTAAACAAAATTAGCCGTGGCGAGGGCGGCTTCTTACCTTCGGGTACAGCTTCTAACGCTTATTCGCCAGTGTTTACGCTATATTATTACCTTCGGGCACAACTTATAATGCTTGTTAACTGGCTTTATGCTATAAAACTCTAGTTAACATGATTAGCTGTAGACGGAAATCATGGAGTCCTTTCGGTCGACTCTAGACCCAAGAAGAAGAGACAACCGACGGAAATTATTAACTGGAATGCATACAAGGAAGATGGCACTTGGAAAGCCGGATTTTTCATTTAAAAGATCAGCATAGCAAATATCATAGGACATATACTACAAATGGTCTATGTAGAGAACCAAAAAGTGTTGATCAAAGTTTATTCAAAGTCCCCTATGACGGGTTAAGGAGAGACGGCTATTACAAATTGGAGTTAAATCAACTGGCCGGCGGCTCATCCTGCTCCGGCTCTTCGGGTTCCTGGATCTGAAGGTTGTCCAAGTTCCAGTTGCAGTCAGCTAGAGCTGCAAAAGTCCCTTATTCAAGGAAGGGAGACGGGTCAAGATCAGAAGCGAAGAGGTCCTTAGTGTGGGTAGGCGTCAAGTCCTTCCATTCGTAGAGTGGGCCACGAAATCTCTTCTGGTCAGCATCATAAGCCACCTGGTAAGTGTCCAAGTCAGCCTCTTCTGCTAAGACGGAAGCCAGAAACCTGGAATCCTTGACGCACCCGGTGTAGTCAGCTTCTGTAAACTCAGAGCCGTCATCCTTCTTGGAGGGGAAGCCTTCCATCATATTAGCCGGAGTAAGCTCCGGAGGGAAGGCCAGAGCCCGGCTTATTCCTGCGATTGCTCCCTGGCGAGCGGCAGATTTCTTCAATTCAGCAATCTGCTTCGGCATGGTGGAAAAAAGTTCCAAGACCCCTTTGAGAGTCGAAGGGATCTTGTACTTGTACTGCACAGACTTGATGGTAAACATCGCTCCGCAGTACAGCTGCTCCGCCAGGGTGTAGATAGCCTTCAGAGGCAGTAAGCTGTCAGACGCCAGTTGACGGCTTCTAGGACCTGTAGGAGCCGGAGGTTTTAATGATAAGTCACCAGTTCAGATGTTATAACAGTAGTTAAGGAAACGTTGTCAAGAGGTCACCGAAGAGGGCGGCTGTCATCTTTGTGATATGGCGTTTCAAGGATTGCAGCTCGTCAGAGACGATCATCAGCCGCTGATCAGTGTCGTTCGCATGTTTGATCAGCTTGGCCTTCTTAGACACGGCAGACTCTCTGAAAGTGGCGAACTCTGCCTTAACTTTAACCAGCTCTTCGGTCAAGAGCCGACATTTCTCATCAATGGCGCTCCGGGCAGCCTGTTGATCAGCCAGGTTGGTCCTTAAGCCAGCCAACTATGACTCGGCTTCAGTTAAGGATTCCTGCAAACATTTCAAAGCAGAGAGTAAAACGGACAAGTCTCACCAGATTGCAAGCAATATGCATGACACTTGGGGGCTAATGTCTATTTTTCAGAAGTTCACTATAAAGAGCCCCGACTCAACTTTGAAAAGGTTTGAGCTGGCCCTTGGGGTCTACTATTAGCTCTTTTAAGTTATCTTCTAAAATGTCCCGACTCAACTTTGAACAAGTTTGAGCCAGGCCTTGGGGGCTACTATCGGCTCTTTTGATTATCTTGTACAGAATAATTCTATCTACAAAGTAACTATGGAAAGTCCCAGCTCAACATGTCGAGAGATTAAGCCGACACTTGGGGGTTATGTAGGGAAATAAGGAGGAAAAGAATACCTCATACTTCTTCATGAGATTAACTAGTTGGAGCTCCAAGTCCCGACTGGTGGATAGGCAGGTCATGTAGCCAGCATGAAGCTCTTCAGCTATCATCTTCTCCAAGGCAGAAGGCTCAAATTCAAGCTTCCTAGAAGTTTCGGCAGTTTCACCCCGCTTAGTTAGCATGTGAGCCGGGGGAGAATGCAAACCAGTGCCAGTGATTTCAACTTCTGGGCCAATCGTGTCCTTAACCGCCTGGGCAGGGTTCAGCGGTTTAGCAGGATTCGTTGGTGGATTATCTGGCACAATATCATCAACGGTTGGCTCTATAGAAGCAGCTAGGATATCTTCAGCTGGCCGCGAGTCATCCGGCTTTGAATGCTCTGATTCCTGGGCAGCAGGGCCGGGGGAGGACTTGTTCATTTTCCGATGCTTGGCTTGAGCACTGTAAATGTAAGGATCAGAATCCAAAGGATACCACTGCCGCGTAAAGAGACGGATGTCATAATGGGAAATACTTACAGCGGGTTGATCTTGGGAGGCGGCAGAGCGGTCGCCAAAGAGTCGCCAGAAGAGGGTGTTCTCTGAGAGACAATTTAAGAAATATGGGGGAGCGTCGAGGTCGCAAAGTGAAATTAATTAAAACGGAGATACATACCTCTGTGGGGCGTTTCTTCGGAGCTGGCGAGTTTGGCAAGCCGGAAATAAGTTCAGTAGAACCAGCGCTCCGGGTCTGGCGACGCTCAACCTGTTGTTGCTTCTTCAAAAGAAAACCGGGAGCCAGATAAGCATGAGGATGAGAAAGAGGAACTTTTCCAATAACCCGCCGCGGCTTCCAGGGGTCAAAATATTCGGAGCCGGAAGAAATATATATTACCTCAGGGGCGTTGGCGCGGCTTGTTTCAACATCATCCTATGAGTAAAACAAGTGTAAATAAAATAAGGTAATAAAATGGCAGAAAGCAGCCAAGGTTTACCTCTGAGTCGGACGATTGCGGCGGGTCAAACCATCCTTCTGGTGGGGCGGTCTTCTTGGACTTCTTAGCTAGAACTTTCTTCTTGGGCTTCTTCGAAGGAGGAACATACTCCTTCTTCCAGAAATCAGAGTTGGCCTGGAAAGGTTAAACCGGTTAAACGGTAATGAGTCAGAAAAGTATAAGTGACAAGGAGAAAAAGTGGTGAAAAGTTGCCTTACATCTAGAGCCGGATTTTTGGCGTTAAAAGGCGCCAGGCTAATGGTGTTGCATGATCCGGATGCTTCATGGACAAGGCTCCGGATGACGGTTGTGATATCATCCTCCGTCAGGGTTGATTGGCTGAAGCATAATGAACTATCATATTTGCCTTCGTCTTCACACATGAGACGGCTTCTATGACTTAAGGGAATAATCCGCCAAGAAATCCAGCAGTAGATCAAATCCAGCCCGGTTAAACCATTGGCCATGAGGGCCTTGATCTTGGCGTGAGCCGACTCGTACCTTGCACGTTCTGAAGCTGACAGCCGGCCAGGAAGCTCTGAAGTTGTCTTGAGCCAGGAGGGACGATAACCAGACAGTGGATGCTCATTCTCAGGAGAGGCATCCTTGCAGTAGAACCAAGTCTTGTTCTAGTCCTTTGGATGACTCGGCATCTGCATGGCCTGAAAAGTAATATCCCTACGCCGTTGTATGGAGATCCCGCCAAGCTCTAGACTCAGACTGACTTTCACCTCAGCTTGCCGGTTGGCGTAGAAAAACTCTCGAAATAACCCCAAGGACGGCTTGGCTTGCAGTTATACTTCACAGAGCACTTGAAAATTGCATATATTTGAGACAGAGTTGGGGGGCAAGTCTTGGGGTGAAGCTTGTAAAAGTGAAGGACGTCACGAAAGAACTTCAAGCTGGGAGGCACGAATCCTCGCTCGATATGATCAAAGAAGACCACTACTTCGCCTTCTTGAGGAGTGGGCCACGTTTCATCACCCGGGGCCCGCCAATTAAGGACCTCCTTGGAAGGAAGGGTACCCGTGTGAACAAAATCCAATAAATATTCCTCCGTGATGCAAGACCCGGCCCAGTTGAATGAGTTGGAGGCGCGAGACATGCTGGCGGCTTAAAGACTGTGCAAATTAAAAAGTATGGCAAAGTCAAAAGCAAAACAAATATCTACGACGGCTTACAATGTTAAGGGTTCTACAAATAATATGCCATGGTCGGGCCGATGAGAGCCGCAGGGGCCTGGTGAGTCGACAAAGAAAAGAAGAGGAGCGAAAATCGGTTAAGTCCCAAGAAACAGATTTCGTGAAGTTCAGCTAAAATTACAGATCTACAAAAGTAGGAAAAACACCTCTATTTTCATACCTAATGACAAACGGGCGAGGCAGATGAAACCTAAAATGGTAGGCTGAGTAGGGACCGATCTATGTGTTATTACTCAGCCTATTACACAGCGGCACCGCGAGGTCGGGCAACTGTCCGGAGTTCATACACTGAGCACGGACGGCGGCAATGGAGTTCGATTTCTAAGCAACGACGGCGGTGAAGCTTTATAGAAACCCTACCGGAGAAGGTTATGGGTCTAAGGGGAGAAGACTTACCGGCGATGGCGAGGGGAGCGCGAGATGAACTCTGGCTCGCAATAGGTTGATGCAGCGGCCAGTTGACGGCGAGACGAAGACGGTGCCAGAGCAGGAGCGGAAGTATTAGAGAGGAACAAGATGACAACGCGAGTCGGAGAAAGGAAATGCCACCCACGGTAGTCCTATTTAAAAGGAAAACGGGGCAGGCGCGAAAATCCAGGCGACACAAATAGTCCAACCGAGGCGGACGCCTTGATTTTCTGGCTAACCATTTAGTGGAAGGATTTTGCGGTGTGTCAGCAAATCTTTTTTGCAGAGTCCACGCGATTTCACGGCGGGTCATTAATGGGCGACTCACCGAGGAATAGAAGAGAAGGATGAAATGAGCAAGCTCAAATCAACCTGGGTGAGACCCGCCCAGGAGGGCTCCGGGTTAAAACCGGACGGCTCCTAGCCGGCCCAAGAGTCAACCGACAGGATTGGAGGGCCCAACAAGTGTAGCGGCTCATAGGATGGGCCGATGGGGTGGCCTGGATGAGAAGACCCGGGCGTGTAAGCTGCCCGGGGACAACTTGGTCATGATAGGCAAGAGAGGATAGAGGCAGACTCGGACGTCTAATGAGAGTCGGCCACAACTTATATGACCCGTGGTCTTGACCTCGGTATATAAAGGCAAGACCCGGGGCGACTTAGAGATGAGGTGATCGAGAACTAGGTCAAGGTTTAGCTCCCTTGTAATCGATACAACAAGTAATACAAACACAAGCAGGACATAGGCTATTACCTCACCCTGAGGGGCCGAACCTGGGTAAACTCATGTCCCTCGTCCCTATCAACCCCTTTGAGTCCATCACGTTAGCGATGGCCTCGAATCCAAGTCCGTTCACCCGGACATCTGCCGTGACAAATCCACGACAGTCTGCATTTCTCAGAGTGATGGATATTCCTATGATGGATGTTTCTGCCACTCGACTGATCGAGAGTCGGCAGATCCAGTGGGGGCACGCGAAGTGCACCCACTGGGTGTAGTCCCGGAGACCGCTGTCGAGTGTTTGGAACGGCAGGGGTCTTAGAGTTTATTGTATACGGGATACATTTCGCCTTGGACCACACCGCTCCGAAGCTACCTTGTAGGTTTCTTGGATATTATTGACAAACCATGATATGACGCTGCATAAGAATAGATTGAACTTCACAGAGTAGGGAGGCGCGTCACTCGACGGTTCGAGTGACGGGAGAGTGTTCTGACTAGGCTGACCTTGTCGAATGTTGTAATAACCAGTGGGGGCACGCTAGTGCACCCACTGGGTGTAGTCCCCGAGTCTACTGCTAATCGCAGACGATAAGCAGTGGTCTTGAAAACTTGTTGTACGTGGATTACTGGAGTTAATCGACATGTCGAGTGCATTTTTTCTGACGAGTTACTCGACGGATCGAGAGTTAAATCTTCTCAATGGCGGCACTCTGAGTGCACCCACTGGGTGTAGTCCCCGAGACCACTGTCGAGTGCTTGCACTGGCAGGGGTCTTAATAGAGGCAACTTTTAATTTGTGTACGGCGTGCGGAGCGCCAGGGCCACTCGACATGTCGAGTGAACTTTTTGCTTGAAATCTTCTTAGGTTGTTCCAAGGTTGTAAGATAGTCATTCGTCGGTATTCATAGCCCAGTGGCCATCCTTGACATTACTCACCGATTGAATTTCTTTATTTTGTTGGTTTCAGAGGGCTTGCGAACTTGGGACACAGAACAAGGACATGGAGGATGAGAGGAACTAGCTGCGAGTGGATCTGGAGGCCTCCAACAATGCTCTGGAGCGAGTGCGTGCTGAGGTGAAGTCTCTGGGAGGTAATTACTGTTGACTTTCTGCATTCCCATCTTCACTCTTCATGTTTTGAACTGAGTGCTCTCACTCGAACAGACGTACGCAATGAAAACCGTCAACTCCAAGCGCGACTCAACAATGTTGTTTCTTTAGATTCCATGAAGAAGGCACTGGAGGAGAAGGACAAGGCACTTGCCGACGCCCAACGAGTGGCCAGGGACAAGACTGAAGCTGCAGATCGGAAGCTGACGACCGCCAAGAAACTGGAGGAGGAGAACGCAAAGTTGAACCAGGAGCGTGTGGACCTCGTTAAAAGGGCCGAGCAGTTGAACAAACGGAGCAACGGACTGGAGAAGCACTTGAGCGAATTGTCGAGGAAGATGTATATCCTGCTCGACGATAAGTGTTTCTTGTCGACTGAAGTTTGTAAAACCTTTGAAGGTCACAGCTCATCGATTCTCCTCCTATTCCTACTCTTCAATAGAATTCTGCCAAGACTTCGAGAAGGAGATAGAGGAGGTTGAGCCCAATATAGAGCCCACTAAGTCACCAGTTGTAGATGCAATGGCCATGAAGATGCTCAGACTCAACTTCTAGCTCCAAGGCGTCCAGGCATATATTGCCCGACTGAAATCTGCAATGGACAGAATTGACAAGGAGCTATGGCCTGAGGACACTCTTCAGCTCGACCTCAACTCTATGATGGCTCGCCTGAACGAGCTTTCCAGTCGAGTGCATGCCTGGAAGAAATCTAATGCTCGCTATGGGGCCGACGTGGCATTATCACTTGTCAGGGTCCATTGCAGGGACGTGAGGGAAGAAAAGCTAACGGAGCTCCAGGTGGTAAACATGAAGATACTCCAGTTTGAGGACTTTATGGAAACCTTCATTGAGGCAGCCACCAGAATCGCCGAGGCATCGACTTGGGCACTTTTGTCGGGCCAGCCAGCCCATCACCTGTTTAAAAAACTTGGAAGAAATACTTTTATTCACCTCGGTATGCCGAGTGGAATTGTATCCCTTAAAACTTCATTCAGGCCTTAGGCCTGAGCACATTTGGTTCTGTACGAAACGTTTACCCGCGGTTAACCCTTTGGATTTTATTCGTATTTGGCTTTCAATCGTTTGTTCGACTGAGTTTGTTTTTAACTTACGTGAAACGTGTTCGCAGCTAAGCCCTCGAGTGTGAGGACTGCTCACCACTCGGGATATTTTCGAACTTAGGCAAATGTCGATTCACCGCTAGGTTGTCGAGTGAATGGATTGTTATCCATCCAACGATGTTTTTAACTTAGGTGAAAAGTGTTCGTAGCTAAGCCCCCGAGTGTGAGGATTGCTCATCACTTGAAGTTATTTTCGAACTTAGGAGAATGTCGATTCGCAGCTAAGATGTCGAGTGAATGGATTACTATCCACCTGATGAGGTTTTTAACTTAGGCGAAACGCATTCGCAGCTAAGCCCCGAGTGTGAGGATTGCTCATCACTCGAAGTTATTTTCAAACTTAGGCAAATGTCGATTCGTAGCTAAGCTGTTGAGTGAATGGATTACTATCCATCCGACGAGATTTTTAACTTAGGCGAAACGCGTTCGCAGCTAAGCCCCCGAGTGTGAGGATTGCTCATCATTCGGAGTTATTTTCGATGTTAGGCGAATGTCGATTCGCAGCTAAGCTGTCGAGTGATGGATTACTATCCATCCGACGAGGTTTTTAACTTCGGCGAAACATGTTCGCAGCTAACTCCCCGAGCGTGAGGATTGCTCATCACTCGGAGTATTTTTGAACCTAAGCGAAGACAGATTCGTAAATAGGTCGTCCAGTGAATGGACTGCTATCCACCTGACAGGGCTTTTAACTTAGGCGAAAGCATGTTCATAGCTAAGCCCCCGAGTGTGAGGATTGCTCATCACTTGGATTATTCCCAAGAATAAAACTGAATGATTGGAATCGACAATATATATTGTAGAAAAGTGAATTGCATTGATGAAGTATTCTTATTACATCAGAGGATTCTTCTGTCTCAAGTATAAAAACGCCGGAGCAGATCTGCGTTCCAGGCTCGTGGCTCGTCTATCCGCTTCATGAGATTGTACAGGTGATAGGCTCCGTTGTTTAGCACCTTAGTGATGACGAAAGGACCTTCCCATGCAGGAGCAAGCTTGTGAGGTCGGTGTTGATTCACTCGAAGCACCAGGTCTCCCTCATGAAACGACCGACTCTTGATATTCTTCGCATGGAAGTACCGCAGGTCCTGCTGATAGGCAGCGGTCCGGATCAGAGCCATCTCTCGTTCCTCCTCCAGAAGATCTACATTGTCCTGTCTGGCTTGTTCAGCTTCAGCCTCAGAATACAGCACCACTCAAGGAGAATTGTGAAACAAGTCACTCGGCAGTACGGCTTCAGCACCATAGACCAGGAAGAAAGGAGTCCGTCCAGTCGACCGATTAGGCGTTGTCCTCAGACCCCACAAAACAGACGACAGCTCAGTTACCCAGGCTCCGACGGCATGATCCAAATCGCGCATGAGACGAGGCTGCAGACCTTGCAGGATGAGACCATTAGCCCACTCAACTTGTCCATTAGTTTGAGGATGTGCAACGGATGCATAATCCACTCAGGTGCCTTGGGAGTTACAGAAGTTCCTGAATTCTTCCGAGTCAAAATTAGTGCCGTTGTCTATGATGATGTTGTGCGGAATGCCGTATCGATAAATTACCTCTCTCATGAATGTGACCGCCGTGCGGGAGTTCAACTTCTTGATTGGCTTGGCTTCTATCCACTTGGTGAACTTGTCGACTGCTACCAGCAAGTGAGTGAATCCTCCTGTTCCGGGTTCAAAGGGGCCAACCATGTCGTGCCCCCAAACAACGAACGGCCAGGCGAGAGGAATTGTCTTCAGAGCAGATGCCGGCTTGTGTGACAAGTTCGCATAGAACTAGAAAACCATCACAATGATCAATGATGTCTTTAGCCATCTCATTAGCCCGTGGCCAGTAAAAACCAGCTCGGTATGCTTTAGCAACAATCGTTCTTCAGGATGCATGGTGTCCGCAAGTTCCCGAGTGAATCTCTTCTAGAATCATTCGACCTTCCTTGGGGGAAATACAACATTGTGTAACACCAGTCGCACTTTCTCTAAATAGCTGATCTCCCATCACAGTGAAAGTCTTGGACCTGCGCACAATCTATCGAGCCTCTGTTTCATCTTTAGGGAGCTCTTGTTTGAGGATATAGAAAATGTAAGGCACAGTCCAATCGGGAGTGATAACCAGAATCTCCATGACTAGATCAATCACTACAGGGACATCGACTTCTGTCGGGTCAGAGGAACTCAAAGCTTGTGGGGGCTCTTCGGTGAAAGGATCTTCTTGAACCAAAGGAGAGTGCAAGTTCTCCAAGAACACACCACTGGGGACAAGCCGTCGAGTGGAACCAATCTTGGATAACTCATCGGCTGCTTGATTTTTCAGTCGGGGAACATGATGAAGTTCCAGGCCTTCAAATTTCTTGTCCAACTTTCGGACTGCATTGCAGTATCCAGTCATAGCGGGGTTCCGAACATCCCACTCTTTCATCACTTGATTCACCACCAGATCTGAGTCGCCATAAACCATCAGGCGCTTGACGCCGAGTGAGATAGCCATGCGCTGTCACATCCCTAGCTTTCTTAGGACAACATGTGTGTGCATCATGTTTAACTTTTAGCATCAATTTGAAATGGGGATTAACAGAAACCCCAAACCCTCATTTGAATCAAACCAATTTAAAGATTGTGAAAAACCAACAAATCTAAATGCCCATAAAAAATGTCCCCTATGTCTGATAAATGTGGACGTGAATATATCAGGGGTCATTCTAGATATTTGAATATTTATAGCATTTCAAAAAATACATATTAAAGCTGCTTAAAATGCCAAATAAAGCATTAAAAATATTTCACCTTTCAAAATATTCCGAAACTTTTTACAGAAGTTTGAAATATTCAAACTAATTTCTATAGAATATTTGGGATATTTTATACCGAACAATTGTGCCTAAAAATAAATTAAACAAATGTCAGAAAAAATAGAAGCAGAGAAAAAATAAAAAATAAAGGAAAGAGGCCCACGAGAGGCTGGCCTCGCAACCCAGCTGGCCCAGCCAGCCTCCACCGTCTTCAGTCTCCTGCCAGTAGGCAGGAGGCGTGTGCCCGCGGCGCGCCGACACACGCGCGGCCACCTCCTGCTTGCCACCGAGGCTGGAGGCCGCTAGGAGCGCTAGTGCGATGCCCCGGAACCCCCTCGAGCCGTGCTTTCTCCCTTGCCGCTCTCTCTCGCTCTCCCCCCTCTCCTCTGCTCTCTCCTCTCTGGACGGAAGTCGCTGTCGATTCGTCGTCCTGCGTGCATCCCCGACCACGCCATGGCGCTAGAAGCCCCCCGGTGAGGCCTCGGCTCTTTTCCCCTAGCCCTATCGCCGTTTTCCTCCTCTAGCCCCACCAGCCATCGAAACCGAGAGAAGCTCGCCGCCGGCCATGGCGCAACCATGGCCACAACGGCCACAACTCGCGCCTGACCATGGCCTCGTGCTCAGGGCGCTCTTGGGAGCCCGTGGCCACCCTTAGACCCTCTGTCCGCAGCCCTAGCTCTGACCCCGAGCCGACCCAGCCGTAGTAGTCGTCACCGACGACGCTACGCGCCGCCCCGCGTCGTCCCATCGGCTGGGATGGATGCGGCTCGCGCCCCGCATCTGAAAGCGCCGCCTCGCATGCCAAATGATGGTCGGAAGCTCGTTTCCGGCGAGCCTCCGCCGTCGCTTTGGTTGCCACCGACCAAACTCTGACGGGGCCGACGTGGTGCCTATTAGCGCTAATCCCCGCACCTAATCAGCCCCGCAGAGGCTAACGGTGGGCCCCGCAAGCGGGTCACACCCCAATCAGCGCGGGATTTGACCCTGCTTAGCGGTGGGTCACTGACCAGTGGGTCTCACTGGTCAGTGTGACCTGGACCGGTCGTTTGACCAGGCTCACGTCACAGTGACATCAGGCTAACGCAATAATGTTTTTTTTGTATTTAAATAAATTCCAGAAAATGCTAAAAACTTAGAAAATTCATATAAATTAATCTGTAAATCAGATGAAAATAATTTATATATGAAAATTTATTAGAAAAATCCAATGAATCTAATGGTGCTGTTATCATGCATGTTAGGGCAACCTAAGTAGATGAACATTAACATTTACTAATATGTTAACATATGAAATATGAAATGGACAATGATTTTGAACCTATATTAAAAATCACTTCATTTAACTTGTACAGTAGTTGCATTAGCTCATCCATACATGCTGCCATGTCATGATCATGCATCATATTGTTGCACTTGTTGTGTATTGATTGCTATCTATCTACATTGCGGTAGGCCCTACTTCTGAGGATACCTCCCGAGTATTCCAACGAAGGAGAAAACCTTTCTGCTACCCAGCAAGGCAAGAAACCCCTTTGATCATTCCGATAACATCCCACTCTCTCGCTCCTGCTCTTGTTTACTACATTAGGACAAACATTCACTTGTCTGTCATACACGGTAGATGAACCCATTCCTTTGCATGACCTGTCATTGTCACATTAAATAGCTAAACCATGCAACCCAGCATACCTGGTAGATGCTTGTGCCATGATGTGCTTTGCTAACTTTGCCTGTTGTGCTTGCTATGTTTACAGTTGTGTCAGGTCTGATTCATCTGGGTGATGAACTGGAGTGAAACAATGTTGATTTGATGTGATAAGCTATGATGAACCCTATTTGGTAAAGCTAGCGATGAGAGGCTATGTAGGAGTACATAGCGGGTTGTCTCATTAGGATCGTTATTAGGCACTGAGTTCCGTGTTTGTGATCCAAGACTAGTTACTACCACATGCTGGGCCCTGAAATATGACCCCGCTCGACTTATCAATCACTTAGTCCTTGGTCCAGGAGTTGCAAGTAGTTTCTGGTGGTCATAGTATGCTGGAGGCCGTGCGTAGCGCTGACCCTAGGGGTGGTTACGATGCAGTAGGCAGTGGCACGGTGTACCAAGGGTCACCCGAATGGTGGGCTTGGGAACCCCGCGCACATCGTTTTGGGCCATAGCGGAAACTTCGGCCAAACTTCCATGCGGGTTCAGTCTCAAATAGGCGACAACCTGGACTAGAGGTTTTGTGTGATTGACGGTCGTGGGCGACTCCCTCGCTGGGCTTCCGCTTGAAGGTTGCTGAGGTGCATGGTTTTATGAGCACACAATGATAAGTGGCGAGAGCGTGTGTTAATAAGTACACCCCTGCAGAGTATGAACTATTTGAATAGTCGCGTCCTCGGATATGGACTACTTGGAGAACTTATGTTGTTCATAGATAACTAAATGGATACTCATAAAAATATCAAGACAAGTGTGAGTATCGTGGATGGCACTCTCATAGGAGATGGAAGTGAATCCATGGTGGTGTATGAATGTGGAGTTAGTCGACTTGTGTGTGATATCTAGAATCTAAACAAAGAGTTAAAATTGTGTAGTATAGTTTAGCCATGAATCAAAGCTGGCATTGCTGCATAAACTCCACCACTCCCCTTGTTGATACATGAGCATGAATAGTCTAGGTCTATTTTAAAGACTTGCTGAGTACGTTTCTACTCATGTTTGCTTAATAAATGTGGCAGATGAGACTCAAGACCCATCAGGTGGGCTCTATCTAGATGTCGACGATGCCGAATAGCTGGTGTCCCATCTACGACCTTATGCCCTGTGGCGGGCTGTAGATAGTCAGGCCATGCGCCTTTTTTACCCTTTCAGTTGTCTGTACTCAGACAGCTTTATGCTTCCGCTTGGTTTTGATGAACTTGCTTGTATAACTTGAGTGTCAGGTCATGTGACCCCTACCTGTAAGAACATATTATGCAAGGCTTGTCTGAGCCTCTTAAATAAAAGTTGTGTTGTTGTATGGTTATGTTGTGATGCCATAGTTGTATCTATGCATATCGGGCATGTCGTCCGTATGTGTGACGTGCAACGGTATGTATGGGATCCGACACCTAGTCATGTGCCTTTAGTAGTACTCTTTACGGGAAACTACCTCTTTGTGCTTCCACCGAGCCTTGGTAGCTTGCTACTGCTCCGGACACATTGATTGACCGGCATGTATCCTTCTTTGCTGTTGTGTGTGTCCCTTCGGGGAAATGTCTCGCAGTGTAATGGAATCCTCGTAGCCTGCTACGACTCGTCTACGTGTAGTGATGACATTTATGTCCCACGGCATAATGGAGTCCTTGTAGCTTGCTATGACTCGTCTACACACGCTTGAGGCCGACACCTGCATTGCTGGGTTACGTATGCCTGTTTCCGTATGGATGTGTCACTTGGGTTCTATGACTAGTCATATCGGCCCGTGTTCTCTATCGTTTGATTGCCAATGACATGTTCACATACGTGAGCCAAAAGACAGAAACGGTCCCGGCTAAGGGAAGGCTGTAGCCGTGGAGCTTACCTGTGTGAGGCCTCAAAGTGATATGATATGTTACAGTCTGGATTCATATGACTTAGGATCGAGGTCCCTACATGCGCAGCCCATACAAAAGTGCTTCATATTCTGCCTCATTGTCGGAGGAATCGAAGTGAATTTAGAAGGCATAGCTGAGTTTGTCTCCCCTAGGAGATATCAAGACAACACCAACACCGGACCCATTCAACATTTTAGAGCCATCAAAGAACAATGTCCAATGCGCCGAGTGAACATGGATAGGCTATTGCTGTTCAATCCACTAGGCCATGAAATTTGCCAATGCTTGGGATTTGATTGCTTTCTTGGCTTCGAATCTGATGTAAAAGTGTCCAATCTCGATTGCCCATTTAGCCACTCGACCTGATGCATCTCGATTATTGAAAATCTCGGACAAAGGAGCATCACTGACGACTGAAATCGAGAGGTCTTGGATATAATGTGCCACCTTCTTCGCTGATAGGTAAATACCATAAACTAGCTTCTGATATTGTGGATACCTTTGCTTTGAGGGGGACAATACCTTTGACACACAATAAACTGGCCACTGGACTTTATAAGCTTTACCCTCCTCTTCCCGCTCGACAGTTACTACTGTACTGACAAGCTGATTTGTGGCCATGATGTATAAGAGCGAGCCCTCTGTGCTGGCAGGAGCGGCAAGCACCGGCTGGGTGGACAGCAGGGCTTTGAGCTCAACAAATGCTGCTTCGGCTATAGGAGTCCAGTCGAACGTGTCGGACTTCTTCATCAATTGATATAAAGGCAAGGCCTTCTCACAAAGATGAGAAATGAATCGACTCAATGCTGCCAAGCAACCTATGAGCTTCTAAACGTCGTGCACTCGCATGGGAGTCTTCATACGGGTAATGGCACTGATTTTCTTAGCGTTGACATCAATTCCTCGCTCGGAAACGAGAAAGCCAAGTAACTTGCCGCCAGCGACGCCGAAAGTACATTTGGCCGGATTCAGCTTTATGTCGAATCGCCTCAGATTGGCGAATGTCTCGGCCAAGTTAGCCAGGAGGTCGGAACCTTTGCGGGACTTGACCACTATATTGTCCATGTACACCTCAACATTCCGAGGGATTTTGTCGAGTAAACATTTCTGAATCATGCGCATAAAATTAGCGTCGGCATTCTTGAGACCAAAAGGCATAGTGATGTAACAAAAACACCCGAATGGGGTGACGAAGGCTGTCTTTATTTTGTCTGGGCCATATAGACGGATATGATGGTACCTAGAGTAAGAATCCAAAAACGATAAACGCTCACACCCCACAGTCGATTCGACAATTTGATCTATCAGGGGGAGCGGAAAATGATCTTTCTGACACACCTTATTGAGATGTTTGAAGTCAATGCACATGCGCAACGACTTATCTTTCTTTGGCACCACTACAACGTTCGAGAGCCACTCGGAGTGGTAATCTCCCGAATGAACTTGGCTTGCAAGAGACGGGCCACTTCTTCTGCCGCTGAGCAACACAAATGCTCCCTGACGGGTTTGGCTTTCAGATCCACTCGCAGGCGGTGCTCAGCCAACTCCCTGGGAGTCCCCGGCATGTTAGCAGGCTTCCATACAAAGATATCCCAGTTCTCATGGAGGAACTGGATGAGATCGACTTCCTATTTACTGTCGAGTATTGATGAGATATTCATCGGGGTAGCAGTAGGATCTATCGGGTGGGTGTGCACCTTCTTCACTTTCTCTGCCGATTGAAATACCGACTCGGAAGCCGGCTTCTTTGCATGGAGCAAATCAGAAGGGTCGGCGGTTTTCTTGTACTCCTCCAACTCAACCATGGCCATCTGGTGATCGGCGATTTTGGAGCCTTGTTGGAGGCATTCTTCAGCCCGCTGTCGATTGCTAGTGACCGTGATCACGCCCTTAGGGGTTGGCATCTTCAACTTGAGATAGCATATTGGGACCACTTGAGGTAGGTGGGGGTATCCGGTACAGCCATGTTGATTTCTTTGTTGATGACTTTTAGACCGCTCTTGCTCTCGACATCAGAAAAGATCACCGGTAGCAGTGACATCCGGGAATGTTTCTTTATCTTCATCTTCATCTCCCTTCTCAGGAGATTTATCACTCGGCGGGTCCCCCTTGAATTGTTGGATTAGGGTCCGACACTGTTGAGTAGTGTGCTTGGGCAAAATCAGATTGCCTTCCGCATCTTTCCTCGTGTGAATTACACACGGTTGATCCATGATATCAGTTCCTGACTGATTCTTCCCCTTCTTGGGGCATACTGCGCTTTAGCTTCGCCTTTGTTCTTCGACTGAGTTGCTAGTGCTGCCGCTTCTGCTTGAACCGGATCTTCAGCCTTTCGCTTCTATTTCCGATTGTTACTGCCACTAGCCTCATTGACGACTGTCTTTCCTTTGCCACTACGGATGCGGTCTTCTTCTTCACCATTGGCGTACCGAGTGGCAATTTCCATCATCTTGCTGAGTGAAATATCACCCGTTCGCCCAAACTTCAAATATAGCTCCCTGTATCTCACACCGGCCTTGAATGCACAAACGGCCTGGTGTTTTGACACATTCTCCACTGTATGATGCAGAGTGGACCATCGCTGAATATAATCTCTGTAAGTTTCATTGGGCTTCTAGAGGTAGTGCTGTAAGTCGACCAGACCTGTCGGACGCTTGCAAGTGCCCTCAAAGGTTCGGAAAAACACTCGGGTAAGATGCTCCCAGCAATGTATACTGGAAGGAGCCAAATGATCCAGCCAAGCTCGAGCCTCTTAAATAAAAGTTATGTTGTTGTATGGCTATGTTGTGATGCCAAAGTTGTATCTATGCATATCGGGCATGTCGTGCATACGTGTGACGTGCAACGGTATGTATGGGAACCGACACCTAGTCATGTGCCTTTAGTAGTACTCTTTACGGGAGACGGCCTCTTTGTGCTTCCACCGAGCCTTTGTAGAACTAGTAGAAAACATACCTTTCATCCCGAGCTTTTGTCCCGGTCTGGTCACGAACCGGTACTAAAGATGGTTCGTGCCGGCTACAACGGCTAGGAGCAGGGCGACCTTTACTACCGGCTCATGAGGGACCTTTAGTACCAGTTCATCTCACGAGCCAGTACTAAAGGGGGTGTGGCCGGGTTTTGGTCAGATGTGGGCCCCGCTTGCACCTTTAGTACCGGCTGGTGTCACCAACCGGTACTAAAGGGCAACCTTTAGTACCGACTGGTGACACCAGCCGGTACTAAAGACTTCCTACATATACATCCGTCCGCAGCCGATCGAAAGAGCTCTGTTTTCTCCCCTGTTCTTCTTCTTTCTCAAAGCTCGTCCTCCATTTTGCCAACGATTTGTCAAGATTTAAAGGCACCCCATCTATCCAAGTGTTCATAAAGGTTAGCAACTTTGCTCCTTCATCTCTTGCTAGATTAGCTTGTGGTATGCTCAAAGATATGTGATATGTGATTTGTGGGAGTTTATTTGATTTATATCCAATTTGAGCTCAAATTAACTTGTTAGGTTGCATATGTGTAGGTGTGGTTTATTTGGTGTGCCTTCCCACCATCCCCGGCCGTCCTAACCATCGCCCATCGTCCGCACCGTCTCGTCGCGGCACCGGACACCTTGGTGAGACTCTTGTTCTTCTTAAAATCTTTTAATTTTTTTACTTGTATGATTTAGATAGCTGCGCATACGATTTACTTACTTGTATTATTGTTAGTTATTCTATAGTGTAATGGTTATGGTATCCGCCCACGTCGGCCCTCGTCCAGTCTATGATTCTGATGTGGTATGTCGTTAATTATCTTTTATAACTATTTCACACATCATCTAATGTCTATGACAATTAATTATGCCACCAAATTGACGTAGATATTTTTATCTATACGAAGTAGTTGAACCAGAAATTCCAACCGACTATGCAATTATGCTCGAGAAATTAACACAAGCTGAAAAAGAAATTGATCATTTGAAAGAAAAATTGAAAAGAACTAAAGATGAGAAGATGGGATTGGAGTTGCATGTTGCCGATATCGTCGATGATCATAAGAACAAGATGGTTGGAATGCGCTTGAAGCTTAGAAAGATTAGAAAATATGCCATTGATAAAGAGGCTTGGTATCATTATGTTGTTGGCTCAATTGTTAATTTAGTTGCGATTATGATCACATTTGTTGTTGTATTCACATGTTTTAGATAGTTGGTGTTGTTTTATGAGATGTATATGTATGAACTATAAGTATCCATTATTTGCAGTAATAACAGTTGGTCACTGCTAGCTCTACTTTTGGTTGTAATGTGATGATGAAGTTGTATTAATTTGGTTACTTCGATGTTGTGTAGTGAACATGAGCCGGCAATGGATGTACGATGACCGACTAAGTCCAGGGTTTCTTAATGGCTTGCATGATTTTATTCGTGTGGTTGAGACAAATAAGCAGAATGGCTTCATGTGTTGTCCATGTCTTGACTGTAAGAACGATAGGAATTACTCTAACTCAAAAACCCTTCACTACCACCTGCTGAAGTCTGGTTTCATGTCCGGCTATAGCTGTTGGGCCAAGCACGGAGAAAGAGGGGTTATAATGGAAGACAATGAAGAAGAGGATGATGACAACTATCCTTTCGCTGATACAACAATGGGGGAAGCTGAAGAAGAGGCATCAATGGGGGAAGCTGAAGAAGAGGCATCAGATGAGCTCGCTGATGATTTGGGTCAGGTCATTACTGATGCAAAGAGAAACAGCGAAAATGATAAGGAGAGGTTGAAGTTGAAACACATGTTAGAGGATCACAAGAAATTATTGTATCCAAATTGTGAAGATGACCAGAAAAAGCTGGGTACCACGCTGGAATTGCTGCAATGGAAGGCGAAGAATGGTGTAACTGACAAGGGATTTCAAGAATTGCTGATAATGATAAAGAAGATGCTTCCAAAGGATAACGAATTGCCTGAAAGTACATACGAAGCAAAGAAGGTTGTCTTCCCTCTAGGATTAGAGGTGCAAAAGATACATGCATGCCCTAATGACTGCATCCTCTACCGCAGTGAGGAGTATGAGAATTTGGATGCATGCCCGGTATGCGGTGCACTGCGCTATAAGATCCCCCGCGATGACCCTGGTGATGTGGAGGGCGAACGCCATAGGAATAGGGTTCCTGCCAAGGTGATGTGGTATGCTCCTATAATACCACGGTTGAAACATTTGTTCCAAAACAAAGAGCATGCCAAGTTGTTGTGATGGCACAAAGAAGAACGTAAGAAAGACGGGATGTTGACAGCACCCGCTGATGGGTCGCAGTGGACGCAGCGAACTTATGGTTTGGTCTTAGTATAGACGGCATGAATCCTTTTGGCGAGCAGTGCTCCAGTCACAGCACCTGGCCCGTGACTCTATGTATCTACAACCTTCCTCCTTGGTTGTGCATGAAGCGGAAGTTCATTATGATGCCAGTGCTCATTCAAGGCCCTAAGCAACCCGGCAACGACATTGATGTCTACCTAAGGCCACTAGTTGATGAACTTCTACAGTTGTGGAAAAATCCAGGTGTGCGTGTGTGGTATGCGCACACATAGAAGGAAATTGACATACGAGCGTTGCTGTTTGTAACCATCAATGATTGGCCTGCTCTTAGTAACCTTTCAGGACATACAAACAAGGGATACAATGCATGCACGCACTGTTTAGATGATACTGAAAGTATATATTTGGATAAATGTAAGAAGAATGTGTATCTAGGACATCGTCGATTTCTACCGATCAAGCATATCTTAAGAAAGGCAGGCAACCATTTCAAAGGTGAGTCAGATAACTGGAAGAAGCCTGGCCTCCATACTGGTGAATATATATTTGATATGGTCAAGGATTTACAAGTAATCTTTGGAAAGGGTCTTGGCAGACAATCTATTCCGAATGATGCCAACGGACACGCACCCATGTGGAAGAAGAAATCTATATTTTGGGAACATGAATATTGGAAAGCCCTAGAGGTCCGTGATGCAATCGACGTGATGCATGTGACGAAGAATCTTTGTGTGAACCTGCTAGGCTTCTTGGGCGTGTATGGGAAGACAAAAGATACACCGGAGGCACGGGAGCACAAGCAAAGAATTAATGAAAAAGATGGCATGCCTCCAAAGCAGTATCAAGGTCCTACCAGCTACGCTCTTACGAAAGAAGAGAAGGAAATCTTTTTTGAATGCCTGCTCAGTATCCATGTCATGTCTGGCTTCTCATCGAATATAAAGGGAATAATAAATATGGCAAAGAAAAAAAATTCAAAATCTAATGTCTCATGATTGCCACGTGATTATGACGCAATTACTTCTGGTTGCACTTAGGGGGCTTCTACCGAAAAATGTTCGATTAGACATTGTGAAGCTATGCGCATTCCTCAATGCAATTTCTCAGAAGGTAATCGATCCAGAAATCCTACCAAGGTTACAGAATGATCTAGTCCAATGTCTTGTCAGTTTCGAGTTGGTGTTCCCTCCATCCTTCTTCAATATTATGACGCACGTTCTAGTGCACCTAGTCGAAGAGATTAACATTTTGGGTCCTGTATTTCTACACAATATGTTCCCCTTCGAGAGGTTCATGGGAGTCTTAAAGAAATATGTTGATAACCGTGCTAGGCCAGAAGGAAGCATCGCCAAGGGATATTTAACAGAGGAGGTTATTGAGTTTTGTGTTGACTTTTTTCCTGACATTAAGCCGATTGGTCTTCCTGAATCGCGGCATGAGGGGAGACTGGCTGGAGAAGGCACATTAGGAAAGAAAGAAGCAATAAATATGGACGGGCATTCTTTCACACAAGCACACTACACAGTTCTACAAAATTCCACCTTGGTGACTCCATATATGGAGGAACACAAGGATATTGTACGGTCCAAGAACGCGGAGCAGTCTGACCCCTGGATTGAATGTAAACACATGGAGGCTTTTGCCAGTTGGTTGCAAACAAAGCTCATCAATGACAACGATGTTCCAGATGAACTGTACTGGTTGGCCAAGACACCAAGTTTGACTGTAACGACTTTCAAAGGGTACGAGATAAATGGGAATACATTTTACACGATTGCCCAAGATAAGAAGAGCACCAACCAAAACAGTGGTGTCCGCTATGATGCAACCAACTTTGAAGACACATATTATGGTTACATAGAGGAGATATGGGAACTTGACAATGGACCTGATCTTAAGGTCCCTTTGTTTCAGTGCAAATGGGTCAAATATACTGGAGGCGGGGTACAGGTAGACCCGCAGTATGGAATGACAACAGTGGATCTCAACAATCTTGGATACACAGACGACTCATTCGTCCTAGCCAATGATGTGGCTCAGGTTTTTTATGTGAAGGACATGTCTAGCAAACCGAGGAGAAAAAAAGATAAGGAAGCGAATACATCATACGATGAGCCAAAGCGCCACATAGTTCTTTCAGGGAAAAGAAACATTGTGAGAGTGGAGGACAAGACAGACATGTCCGAAGATTATGAAAAGTTTCATGAAATCCCTCCCTTCAGAGTGAAGACTGACCCACGCATCCTATTAAATGATGAAGATTATCCGTGGTTACGGCGCAATCATAAGAAAGGGATAAACACGCAGAAAAAGTATTACACCGCGAGATCCCACTCTGGGATGTGACCGGCTTCACCGTCATCACTTTCTATATATTTATGTGAAGGACATGCATGCATTTCGTAGCTAGCATGGTATATCTTTGTAACCGTTTGTACACTAAGTGCATCTAGTTTTGGCTGTAACCCTCTCAACTCTTTAGAAGTTTCTATGTGGGTGAAATTATGATGTCATGCCAAGTTACAACCTTTTTAGAGTTCATTTGTACTGCTTTTCAAATTCAGGGTCATTTAGCTCAAAATAAATCATTAAATGCATGAAAAATATCAAATGAAGTCAGAAAGGGTTGAAAATTGTTGATGTGCCTTTTAATGGTGCATATTGTAAACACAAAAAGTATGGAGTTAAAATAAGTTATTAAAAATGAAATCCCTTTGTAATAGATGAGTTTTCGTCCGAAACCCTCATACTTCTTATGAGATTGTCCACTTTGTACACGAAGTGCATCCAGTTTTTGCCGTAACCCTCTCAACTCTCTAGAAGTTGCTATGTGAGTGAAATTATGATGTCATGCCAAGTTACGACCTTTTCAGAGTTCATTTGTACTGCTTTTCAAATTCAGGGTCATTTAGCTCAAAGTAAATCATTAAATGCATGAAAAATATCAAATGAAGTCAGAAAGGGTTGAAAATTGTTGATGTGCCTTTGAATGGTGCATATTGAGCACACAAAAAGTATGGAGTTAAAATAAGTTATTAAAAATGAAATCCCTTTGTAATAGATGAGTTTTCGTCCGAAGCCCTCATACTTCTTATGAGATTGTCCAATTTGTACATGAAGTGCATCCAGTTTTTGCCGTAACCCTCTCAACTCTCTAGAAGTTGTTATGTGGGTGAAATTATGATGTCATGCCAAGTTACGACCTTTTTAGAGTTCATTTGTACTGCTTTTCAAATTCAGGGTCATTTGGCTCAAAATAAATCATTAAATGCATGAAAAATATCAAATGAAGTCAGAAAGGGTTGAAAATTGTTGATGTGCCTTTGAATGGTGCATATTGAACACACAAAAAGTATGGAGTTAAAATAAGTTATTAAAAATGAAATCCCTTTGTAATAGATGAGTTTTCGTCCGAAACCCTCATACTTCTTATGAGATTGTCCAATTTGTACACGAAGTGCATCCAGTTTTTGCCGTAACCCTCTCAACTCTCTAGAAGTTTCTATGTGGGTGAAATTATGATGTCATGCCAAGTTACAACATTTTCAGAGTTCATTTGTACTGCTTTTCAAACGCGAGATATGAATATTTCAAATGCCATATTTAATCAAATTATCTTATACAGCAGTTGAAATTGTTCAAACATGCATGGAAATGCCATAAACAGATTCTTTATATTTTTCTGATATTTTTTCATATATTATTTATTTCCATTGGAGTCCTACGTTTTTTTCTATGATTTTCTAAAGTTTATGGTTTTTTTTTGAAAATAATAACTAATATTTAATTAAAAACACCTTTAGTAGCGGTGCGTGACTAGCACCGGTACTAAAGACCCTTTAGTACCCATGCGTGCCACGCACCGGTACTAAAGGTCCACCGCCCCCGCGCTCTGTTGGGGGGACCTTTAGTACCGGTGCGTGGCTAGCACCGGTACTAAAGGGTCTTTAGTACCGGTGCTAGTCACGCACCGGTACTAAAGGTCCACCACCCCACGCTCTGTTTGAAGGACCTTTAGTACCGGTGTGTGGCACCCACCGGTACTAAAGGGTCTTTAGTACTGGTGCTAGTCACGCATCGGTACTAAAGGGGTGCCTGGTCTAAATTGAGCACTTCGTCGTCCCGGGCCGAGCCACGCACCGGGAGAGCTCCAACTTGTGCCGCCAGGCTTCCGAAATCGCCCTCGCCGCCGTCGCTCTCACAGTCGTCGCCCTCACCACCGCCGCCCTCGCCCTCGCCACCGTCGCCCTCGCCGCCCTCGCCCTCGCCGCGGTCTCCCTCGCCGCTGTCGCCCTTGCCGCCGTCGCTCCCGCCGTCGTCGCCCTCGCCGCCGTCGCACCACCACCACGCCATTGCCGTAGCCGGCCCTCACCACCGGTGCCGTCGCACCACCACCGCCGTCGCCCTCGCTGCCGTCGGTCGCACCGCCGTCGCCCTCACCACCGCCGCCGTCGCCCTCGCCGCCGTCGCCCTCGCCTACCCGGACGCCGCCCCTTGCCGCCGTCGCCCTCACCACCGCCGCCGTCGCCCTCGCCGCCGTCTCCCTCGCTGCCGTCGCCCTCGCCTACCCGGACGCTGCCCCTCATCGCCGGTCCCGTCGCCGCCGGCCCGCTCACTCCGGCCACCGCTCCGTGATCCCATTGCCACCGCCCCGAGCCCGTCGCCGACGCCACCTCCGAGTCAGGAGGCTAGGTGAGATCTCCCGACCGACCCCTCTCCCCGACGATTGCCCTGATGATCGCCGGACTAGTGTGTAGATGCTAGGGTATCTAGGGTCCCTCGACGTCGAACCCCGACACGACACCCCCGACACCCGACCCCGACCCCGACACAACACCCCTATTTAGTTAGTTAGTTAGTTAGGTTGTCAGGTTATTAGGATATGTGTGAGTTTATGTTTAGTTTAGGTTTTATTTAGTTTATGTTTAGTTTAGTTTTAGGTTTAATTTAGTTGGATCCTAATGCATGTGCGACTTTCGGTCTATCGTTGATCCTAATTTAGTTTGGGGTTTCATGTGTGTTCTTGATGGACGAATCCCGACTGTTGTCGTGGGGGGCACTTCCTTTTTCTCCTCTTCTTTGCGATATACTCATCGATATATTGTGCAAGAAGACGAGAGGGGAAGCGTCCATCACCGCCGGTCGAACCTATTACTGCGAGAGAGTGTCCACCAACACATATACACCACCGTATCAATGTGAGAGAGTGTGCACCAACACACCATGAGATATGTGAGAGTTATTTAAGGAAAGTCTCGACAGACTGATAGTCACACACGCATTAGGGTCCAAAGTGTGCCATAATTCTTGATTTTGCTAGATGCTAAGTGTTAATTTTGCTAAGTGTTAATTTTGTTAAGTGTTAATTTTGCTAAGTTTTATTTAATTTGTTTTTGTAATTAAGTGTTTCTTCTCGACGTCGATGATGCCGATCCCGCATCCTCGTCGTCGAGTCGCCGGAGGAGGTCACTTCCTTGAGTCGAGGGGCCCTATCAGGGACTGGGCTCTGCCGGGCTGGTACTAGGAGGTGCTGCCTTCCGGGCGGCGTAGCTTGGTGAGGAGCCAGCCCGTCATCGACCCGGAGGTTCTGTGGTGGCGGCCGCATGGGCCACCGAGTTTTCAGAGGCTTGAGTCCCCCACGGAGGTGGTACAGTACCATGTCAACAAGGATAACGAGCACGCCCGTTGCTACATGGCAGCTTTGGAGGCCAGGTCTGACAATACCTGGCAGATTCTTCAGGGATCTCACTGCAGCTATGTTCCTGTGATGGTTCCTTCTCTTTGGGTGTCCACCGCCCGCCTCGATATCCGCCGGGCGCTAGGGTTCTAGGTAGATCAATATATTAGCAACTACTGTTATGATGTATTATTATGATGTATTAGCTAGATCGATGGAGATTAGCCGATGTATTGAAAATTATCCAAGATTATGCAGATGAGATCTTTTCTAAGAACTATACTATATATGTATTCGATGATGCATTATTAATTAACTATCAGTTATTTTGCTTCTAATTTAAATACTAATTTGTTTTATCTATATTATTATGGACGAGTTATTAAGCTATGGACAATACCGGTAGAGCTCATGAAGAGGACATCTTCGACATGATACGCTCCTCCGAAAACCCAGCGGACCTTCGAGGTGAATCACATGATCATGATGATGGCTCACAATATCTCAACGATCACGGTGATGGATGTGAGAACGAGGAAGAGCAACTTATGTTCCAAAATCTGGAACAACCAAGAATGTTCGGCGAGGCATATACACATCCATTAGCCTCTGGTGATCATTACATGTGTATTAATTGATTTGTATATATATATTAACAAATCTTTCTTATTTTAATTATCAGCCCTCCAGATCGAGCCAATCTAGTAGAATTGTATGAGGCGCTGCCAAAATATTGGACGGCAACGTAAAGCTCAATCTTGATGCTTTCAAACATAATGGGGAACCGACTCACCCTGAAGCCAATGCCAAGAAATTTGTGCGTCAATGTGGAGTGGTTGTTAGGGACGGAGTCCTGATCACAATGCATGAATGGATTCAGCCAAAGGAACCAAAAACATGAGTGAATTATGTCGATACAAGAATTAAAGATGCCCTTTGGCGAGAGCTCATGGAGCATTTCACCCTACCAGATTCTCTCTCGGAGCATCAAAGGAACAAATTCAAGGAGTTTGCTCTCCATAAGATGGCCGGTGTGTTCCAGACTTGGAAGAAAAGATTATGGACCGAGTACAATGCTAGAGGCAAGAAGGCGCCTGAATTCAAAGGAATATACGAGAAGGTAAGGGATCACTGGGACACATTTATCGAGTACAAGACATCGATAGCTGCTATGGAGAAGTCGGCAAAGAATAAGATAAATACTGAGAAAAAAAGCATCACCATAAACTAGGGACAGGTGGATACAACTCAGCCATTCCTAAGTGGGATGCATTAGAGAATAAGATGCTTGCTGAAGGGATCACTCCAGTAACCTTCAACTGGCCCAAGAGGTGCAGGAATTGGTTTTTTGCGCATGGGGGAAAGTTGGACCCAGCCACAGGGAAGATTATTGCAATGGCCAGTCTGAAGCATGCATCAGATGAGTTGATTCAAGCAATAAAAGATGCCCAAGAAGGACGGTTTCACCCCGATAGAGAGAACAATGAGCTTACACGCGCCCTCGGGAATGCCGAACACGGAGGACGAACACGAGGCATGGGCGTTGTTCCGTGGTATGAGGGGTTTGCGGGATGGCAGGAAAGTTATAAAAGCCATTCGAGAAAAAAGAAGGTGGAAGCAGACCGACATTCGAAGTTGGAACAGAAGTATGAGCAGCAGCAGCTGCAGATACAGGTACTGACCCAGCAAAGGGAAACTCCGCAGCAGGAGGCAGGGGAAGAACCCGTCCCATCTACAATGCAGAAAAGCAGCGTGGATTCCATGGGGGCACCGCTGGGTCACACTCCCGTGGATGATATCACTGAGAAGACATCTTGTGAGCTAATCCAGAAAATGAAGAACATACCCGTGCGGGTCGCGACGGGCTATGCTTTACCAAATACACCTGATGTTCTCTGGCATTGCAATCTGGTTCTAGCTGGGTATGCTCGTGTCGCGGTGGATGCAATAGTGCCGGGATATGATGAACTATTGCTTGACATCTCTGGAGGTGAGGGGGAGTCCACATTGGTAGAAGCCGGCCGTGGTCTCATTCTATGGAGTAAGGACTGCATCGTCTTTCCACACTCGGCGCTAAGGCCATTGGCTCCTCCGAGTATCGATGTCCAGCGTGAGGGATCCCAGCCAGAGGCATCACAGCGCCAGCAGTCCTCCCCACCTCGCCAGCAGTCCTCCCCACCTCGCCAGCAGTCACCTCGGCAGCAGTCACCTCGCCAGCAATCCTCCCCACCTCGAGCTCCCCCACAGTCGTCCCCACCTCGAGAGGCGTCCCACCTCGCCAGCAGTCCTCCCCACCTCGCCATGAGCAGTCCTCCCAACCTCGGGACGGAGCACGACTGAGTCCATATCATCATCGATATCGATCTCCGCTGCGTGAGCCGACTGCACCACAGCAGTGATCCCGCCAGCAGGGCTCCCAAAAGAGGAAGGCCACCAACAGTCCTCTTCGGAAGAAAGCAAAGAAGAAACCCGAGCCTCCGTCCAAAAGGAAGCTGCCTTATGACATGACACCGGAGCAAAATAAAATTGAATGTGATCTCCAAGTGAAAGCCTTTTTTGCGAAGAAGACCGTGCCGCCAAAGGAGGTAATACCCAGGGAAGTCCAAGATCACTTTATGGAACACTTTATTGACCGACCCCCGGCATATATCGAGCGTATGCCGACAGACTATGAGCAACAGATTCAGAAGGCAAGTGAGCAGAGAAGTCGGCCCAGCCCAAGGAAGAAGTCGGGAAGTACGACATCAACTAACGGGAAAACAGTTCCTCAGCTCGGAGAACAATCCAAGCAATCGATCTCTCCACTCAAGGTGAGTACCAATCCAAGCAAGCAACCGATCCAACCAGTCGACGTGCAAGGCAACCCAATCGACCTCGAAGTACTAAAGGCTGCAGGTCTCACTCTTGACCAAATCCTTGGCACCGAGGAAATCCACGGGTACGATGCAACTGAGTACGCAATGCAATATGCCGTCGGAAAACCACTTGTCACACCCGAGCAGTACAAGGAACTACCAACTACGATGCGACGGTTGCATGATTGGTACATGTGTGAAGCAAAGCAAGGGGAGACGGCGGTCATGGTCAAAGTAAGGAAAGAGCATTACATCAATGCATGTGACATATGTCTTGAATTCTCAGAACTTTTCCAGTTATACCACATGGACTCTATCGACAAAACTGTCATCAATTGCTATTGTCTGTAAGTGATTTATATCTTTAGTAATTTAAGTCTCTAGCTAAGATATCATTTATTGGCTTATCCTCACTATATATGTTCTTTTCTATGCTATTATGCAGATTGAAGATGTGGGAATTGAAACAAGAGGGAATCGATGACATTGGGTTCATCGACCCAAGTACCGTTAATGGTCATGTGGTAAAACATTATTCCAAGGACACAGAAGATCTCTTGGAAATTTTTCTAGAGGCACTAATGAATACCAACAAATCTACTGTAATATTTCCTTACAACATGGGATGAGTGTTTACTCTCTTGTATACTACAAATTCTATTTTTGCTTACTAGCTCGTTGTCAAGTGTAGTTGATGAGTATATGCGCATGCCTACTTAATTATATAAACTTCTGCACAGAGACCACTATATCCTCCTATATATTATCCTCGCGGATGGACTTGTTCAAGTGTACGACTCACTAGACTCACTAGTGTAATTTTAATCTTTATCGACCTCGCTTTCTTTCATTATTTCCTGATATCAAAAGTAATTATAATAACTCTTTCGTTCTTTTTCTTTGCCGGGTAGTTTTTGGAAAAAGATGATAGAAAAAAACCATCACGGTCTTCGATCGAAACCGAAGCTGAAGTGGAAAAGGATGCAGGTAATTAAGTAGTACTACTAGGTCCGCGCATCTCATTAATTCTATATTCAATACCATTATCATGCTCGATTATTAATTATCTTATTCAATTCTATTATTTTGCAAAGTGCGCGAAGCAGCCATAGGGGACAAATTTATGTGGATATTTCCTCTGCGAGAACATTCGCATCTAGACCGAAAGTCATATACGTCGCAGAGCAGCACGTGAAAGACAACTCTAGCTTTGGGAGATAATGTCGAAGCTCTCACCCGAGAAATGCTTTGTAGCACTTCAAGAGGAATTTGCGGCATTTCTTCTTCAAGATGTCATTCATGTAAACGGAGAGCACTATTATTTACCACCGTCTCAATAGTGCCAGCAAATCAGTAGTAGAGAACTGAGATTTCATCCGGAGCACTAGCTAGCTAGTCCTGGCCGGGTTTTGGGCCTTAAGTTAATTATAAGTCCCGAATTTATATGGATGTGTAATTCCATTTGTATATATATATATATACTGTGTATGAGATATTGTATATTATATTACATATATATATGCATGAACTTGTGTACTGTTTACAGTATGTAGCACTGTAAAATAAAATTGAAATGAATGGAAAACACAAAAAATAGAGAGGAAAATTAAAACCTAATTAAAAGCTAAAACAAAAAAACAGAAGACTTAGTACCGGTTGGTATCACCAACCGGTACTAAAGGTCTTCCACCACCAGTCCACGCAGGCAGCCACGTGGAGGGCCTTTAGTACTGGTCCGTGCTCCAACCGGTACTAAAGGTCTGGACCTTTAGTCCCGACCCGTTAGTACCAGTTGGGGAACCGGTACTAAAGGTCCATCCGGGCCCGGGACTATATGCCTGTTCTGCACTAGTGTAGCTAGCTACTGCTCTGGACACATTGATTGACCAACATGTATCCTTCTTTGCTACTGTGTTTGTCCCTTCGGGGAAATGTCTCGCAATGTAATGGAGTCCCTGTAGCCTGCTACGACTCGTCTACATGTAGTGATGAAATTTATGTCCCACGGCGTAATGGAGTCCTTGTAGCTTGCTATGACTCGTCTACACACGCTTGAGGCCGACACCTACATTGTTGCGTTACGTATGTCTGTTTCCGTACGGATGTGCCACTTGGGTTCTATGACTAGTCATGTCAGGCCGGGTTCTTTGTCATTTGATTGCCAGCGACATGTTCACATACATGAGCGAAAAGATGCAAACGGTCCCGGCTAAGGTAAGGCTGCAGTCGTGGAGCTTACTGTGCGTCAGGCCGCAAAATGATGTGATATGTTACAGTCTGGATTCATATGACTTAGGATCGGGGTCCCGACAATGTTGGTATCATAGCCTGACTGACTGTAGGACTACCAAGCCAAACCGGTCGTAGTTGAGTCTAGAAACACTATAGAAAAGTAGGGGAATTGATTGTGGAAGGGAACGTAAGGCTCTTTTTACTCCTCTTCCCAACTTATTCTATTCTGAGTCACTCTTATCTTTTATATGGGGATAAGAACTAGGCTTCTCACCTATTGCTAAGGATGACGAGTTACTAGCCATGGACTATCAGATATCTTGTTTGCAAGTGAATTCTGGTACTTGAGTATTATTGGTGTGACAAACAGTTGGAGAAGAGATTTGAGTCTAGATAGTCGAGTGGTTATGCTTTCCAATCTTTTGCAGTTGTCTCAAAATCCTTTTTGTGCAATTACAGCCATTATGCTGTCCAATTTCTGCTCGAATCTCTAATGTCTTTGCATCATTGTCTTTTTCAGATGCCCCCTCGTCCTTCCCGTCAGGTGGTCCGTCTGACCAGGTGCATCGATGTACCGGGTCACACGGCCATTTTGGTTAGAGTTATGATGGAGGCTGGTTACCGTTGGTACCCAGAGTACACAGTGGAGGAGCAGTATCGAGATTTCAACCAGAGCCAGTATCTGTGTACTGTTAAGATATATCCATCATATCCTGGAGCTGCAGAGCCGCTTCATTGGACTTATGGATTAGGTGTCACCATAGACATGGCAGTTTAGTAGGCCGCCTACACCATGCTGACTATCATGAGGTTTCACCATGGTCTCCTTCAGAACACAGAGTTCTGTTATGTTCCTGCTTCTCCGGGAGGAGAGGATAGTTATCTTAACACAGCCTACTATGATCATTCTCATGAGGACCCTAGGCTGCAGGTGACCGCGTAGATGTTCGAGAATAGGGAGCGTGATGCATGTGCCCTTCGCATGGAGTTATATGCTACCCATGCACGTCTTTGGATAGCCCTGAAGCAGCTAGCACCTGTCGTGCAGACAGGCTATGGAGATTTGGAGATGCTGAACCCATCGCGGACTCATCTGCGCACACGTAGACTGGCCCGATGTTGGAGGCATCACTCCTCTTCGAGGATCGCTGTTGCCACCAACAAGGGGACCAAGCCCACATCCATGTCCTTATGGTTTCCAGGGATCACAGGCTAGGATGTTTCCAGATCCTCAGGTTCAACTCCTAGGCCACGGGGGTAACCTATATGAGCCATTCTACAACGATGCTTGAGTACGTGGATGTTAGTAGTAGTATGGTAGTAGTCGTATTACCACAGTCCTACATGTCTTGTGGGATATGGCTGAGGTTGAGAGTTGAGTTCCGGAGGTGTAGATAGATAATGTATAGGACGCTTGTAATGCCTTCGATGAGTTGTGTCATCTCCCTATAGTTTGTATTTCAGCTTGGGTTTGTACTGAACTTTGTCATGGTGTGTATGAATCATGGTGTTCATATGGCAGTTGTTATTACCATGTTGATCGGGTGTTTACCCATGCATGCCATGTTTTCCAGTACATTCCTTATCTCATTCCTTAGAGTTGATGTCCTCTATGTCTAAACTGTGGGTTTGTTTTCCTAGGATGGTGGCACCTAGGAATAACCCCGTGCCTGTCCCCGAGCATGGCGAGGGAAGTGAGCCAAGGCAAGAGAACCTGCCACACGCGCCCTCTTTGGAAGAAGTGATGCTTGAAGCTGAACGGAACAAAAGGGAGACCAACAGGCTGTTGGAACGAATTGAGCAGAACACAGTGCGTGCTCCCCACAATGACCGCAATGATGGTGTGTCTCTCAATGACTTCATCAAACTGTGCCCACCTCAGTTTCATCATTCGGTCGACCCGCTCGACATGGATGACTGACTGACCAACATGTCCCGCAAAATCCAAGCTGCCAATGTATCTAAGGCCAACAAGGTCACCTTTGCTGCATACTTTCTGGAAGGACCCGCCAATCTGTGGTGGGAAAATTATGAGGCTATGCATCCCGCAGGCCCCACACCAACTTGGGCAGACTTTAGTGAGGCATTCCGTACCCATCACATCCTGGAAGGGCTGATGGATCGCAAGAGAGAGGAGTTATGTGCTTTCACCCAGGGCAGAATGACAGTGGATGCCTATAGCCGTGAGTTCGGCAATCTTGCTCGTTATGCCTCGGAGGAAGTTTCAACTGATGTCAAGAAACAGGATAGGTTCCGCAAGGGACTTAGTCTTGAGCTTCATCGAGATCTGCTCCTACATGAGTGCACAACCTTCTAGGCTCTCGTTAACAAGGTTATCAATGCCGAAACTGGACAGACTGACTATGAGGCAACCAGGAAGCACAACCGTGACTTCAGCCCCGCATCTGGCTCGGGCTCCAAAAACGCCGGGTGTGGGTGCCCAACGCAGCTGTACCACCAAGGTACACCGCGAGGCCATCCTTCCGGGCGCCTCGCCCAGCTCAGCCCAATCCTCCGGCCAGGACATTAGGTCCTCTTGCCAATGCTGCTCCCCGTGCCACCGTTGTCTGCTACAAATGTGGGGAACCAGGACACTACTCCCGTGAGTGTCATCAGAATAATGCTAAGCCAGCTGGACGTGGGAAGCCGGGAAAAGCCTTCTATGTGAAGCTAGCTCCTGCTCGTGGACGAGTGAACTATGTTTCTGCTGAGGAAGCCCTTGAGGATCCTGATGTTATCCTAGGTACGCTCCTTGTAAATAGTCATCCAGCATATGTTCTATTTGATACTGGGGCATCTCATTCTTTCATCTGAGAAAGTTATGCACATTTGCATAACATGTCATTTTGTGATATGCCTACTCCATTAGTAGTTCAGACTCCTGGTTCAAAATGGCAAACTTCTAGGGTAAGCCATGAAATGAGATTCTTGTGGATAGGATAGCCTTCCTAGCACCTTTGATAGCCCTCAAGTCTTCGGACATTAATATCATCTTAAGGATGGACTGGATGAAAACCCACTATGGTAAGATTGATACTCATACTAGGAATGTTCAAATTACACATCCCTCGGGTGAGATAGTTAATGTCTCTACTCGAGCAGCCAAGTGCCAACTCTATTCTCTCAATGCTAGCCCTCTTCTAGAATTAGAAGATATTCCGGTAGTCCAAGACTTTCCGGATGTCTTTCCAGAAGAACTGTCAGGAATTCCACCTGTTAGAGATGTTGAGTTTGTGATAGTGCTCATCCCAGGGACTGTCCCAATAGCTAGAAGACCCTATAAGATGGCACCCTTAGAACTAGCCAAACTTAAGAAACAACTCGATGAGGATTTGAAGAAAGGTTTCATCCGTCCTAGTTCTTCTCCTTTGGCTTATCCCGTCCTCTTCGTTAAGAAGAAGGATGGATCGGATCGGATGGTTGTGGATTATCGGCCAGTGAATCTAGTCACCCTAAATAACAAGTATCCGCTTCCCAGGATCAACGACTTGTATGATCAACTCGCTGGATCCTCTGTCTTTTCCAAAATGGATTTGAGGTTGGGTTACCATCAAATCATAATTAGAAACGGGGACATTCCAAAAACGGCTTTTGTTACCCGTTATGGCAAATACGAGTACACCGTCATGTCCTTCGGTTTAACCAATGCCCCAGCCACCTTCTCTCGCTTGATGAATTCGATCTTCATGGAGTATTTGGATAAATTCGCCGTGGTTTACCTCGACGATATACTCATCTACTCGAAGAACGAACAGGAACATGCCAAGCATTTAAGGCTGGTATTGATGAAACTTCGAGAGCACCGTCTGTACGCCAAATTCTCCAAGTGTGAATTTTGGTTGCTAGAAGTGACTTATCTTGGCCACGTAATCTCTGGTAAAGGTATTGCTGTCAATCCCGAGAGAGTTTAGGCCGTCCTTGATTGGACTCAACCTGAATCGGTTTAGCAAGTTCGGAGTTTCCTTGGCTTAGCGAGCTATTGTTGCCGCTTTGTTGAGAACTTCTCCAAGGTTGTGAAACCTCTAACTGAACTCTCAAGAAAGATAAAAAGTTTGAGTGGAATCCATGATGCAAGCACAGTTTTCAGGAGTTGGAAAGACGCTTGACCTCTGCTCCCGTGATTGGATTCTCATGCAAGATTGTCATGTGATTTCATACGCATCTTGACAGTTGCGTCCACATGAGGATAATTATCCAACACATGATCTTGAGCTTGCAGCTGTAGTCCATACATTGAAAACTTGGCGACATTGCCTTCTGGGTAATCGTTGCGAAATTTACACTAATTGCCAAAGTCTGAAGTATATTTTCACCCATCCGTATTTGAATCTCAGGCAAAGACGATGGGCTGAGTTGATTACAGATTACTACTTAGGGATAACTTACACCTCGGGGAAAGCCAATGTCATGGCTGATGCACTAAGTCGTAAGTCTTATTATAACAACCTGATGTTAAAACAAGGTCAACCACTTCTCTATGAGGAATTTCGGAAGTTGAACCTCCATATTGTTCCTCAAGGATTCCTTTCCAACCTGGTGGCAAAACCTACTCTTAAGGATCAAATTATAGCTGGCCAAAAGCGTGATAAAGGTATTTCCCGGATCAAAGAGAACCTCGTTAGCAGTATCGCTAAGGATTTCTCTATTAATGAACAAGGTGTGGTGTTCTTCCAGAACCGTTTGGTGGTTCCCAAGAACCAACATCTTCGGAAACTGATCCTTAAAGAGGCTCATGATTCTCCTCTCACAATTCATCCGGGTAGTACCAAGATGTATTAGGACCTACGCCAGAGGTTCTGGTGGACTAGGATGAAGAGAGAAATTGCTCAGTTCGTTGCTAACTGCGACGTTTGTCGTCGCGTGATGGCAGAACATCAAAGGCTTGCTGGCACCCTTCAACCTTTAGCTATTCCTAAATGGAAATGGGATAAAGTCGGTATGGATTTCATTACCGGATTTCCCAGGACTAAGAGAGGGAATAATGCTATCTTTGTGGTAATAGACCACCTTTCCAAAGTGGCTCATTTTCTTTCTGTTCGGGAGAGTATAACTGCTAGTCAGCTAGCAGAGTTATATGTTTCTCGAATAGTTTCTCTTCATGGTGTCCCATTGGAGATTAACCCAGACTGCAGAAGTATCTTTACTTCCCGATTTAGGGAAAGTTTCCAAACCGCTATGGGGACTCATCTATCCTTTAGCACTGCTTTCCACCCGCATTCAAGTGGTCAAGTTGAGAGAGTCAATCAAATCCTCGAAGACATGCTCCGAGCTTGTGTTATATCCTTCGGTATGAATTGGGAGAAATGTCTTCCATTTGCCGAATTTGCTTATAACAATAGTTATCAATCAAGCTTGGGCAAAGCCCCTTTTAAAGTTCTCTATGGACGAATGGGTCGAACACCTCTTAACTGGTCAGAAACCGGAGAGAGGCAACTCTTTGGCCCAGATATGATCCAAGATGCAGAGGAGCAAGTTCGCGTTATTCGTGAAAAGTTGAAAACAGCCCAATCTCGTCAAAAGAGTCAATATGATCGTCATCATAAGGCTGTGACCTATGAAGTTGACGAGAAGGCTTATCTTTGGGTTACACCTCTGAAGGGTACCCACCGATTCGGTATCAAGGGCAAGTTGGCTCCTCGTTACATTGGACCTCTTCGCATTCTTGCTAAACGAGGAGAGGTTGCCTACCAATTGGAACTTCTGCCCCATCTTTACAAGGTTCACGATGTCTTCCACGTCTCGCAACTCAGGCGTTGCTTCTCGGACCCTGTCCGTGAAGTAGACCATGAAGCGCTTGATCTCGAAGATAACCTTACAAATCGAGAATACCTTGTTCATATTCTTGATCAAGCTGAGCGTACCACTCGGCTTCAGAACATAAAGTTTCTCAAGGATGAGTGGTCACACCATTCTGAGAAGGAGGCCACATGGGAAATAGAGGATCGTCTTCGACTAGACTACCCCGCGCTCTTCCGATGACTTCCAAATCTCGGGACGAGATTATTTTGTGGTGAATTGTCACATCCCTAGCTAGCTTTCTTAGGACAGCATGTGTGAGCATCATGTTTCACTTTTGGCATCAATTTGAAATGGGGATTAACAGAAACCCCAAAACCTCATTTGAATCAAACCAATTTAAAGATTGTGAAAAACCAACAAATCCAAAATGCCCATAAAAAATGTCCCCTATGTCTAATAAATGTGGACATGAATATATCAGGGGTGATTATAAATATTTGAATATTTATAGCATTTAAAAAATAAATATTAAAGCTGCTTAAAATGACAAATAAAGCATTAAAAATATTTCAGCTTTCAAAATATTCTGAAACTATTTATAGAAGTTTGAAATATTCAAACTAATTTCTATAAAATATTTGTGATATTTTATACCTAACAATTGTGCCTAAAAATAAATAAAACAAATGTCAGAAAAATAAAAGCAGAGAAAAAAATTAAAAAATGGAAAGAGACCCACGAGAGGTTGGCCCTGCAGCCTAGCTGGCCCAGCCAGCCTCCACCGTCTTCAACCTCCTATCAGTAGGGAGGAGGGCGTGTGCCCACGGTGCACCGACACGTGCACGGCCACTTGCTGCTTACCGCCGAGTTTGGAGGCCGCTAGGAGCACCAGCGCGACGCCCCGGAACCCCCTCGAGCCTTTCTTTCTCCCCTGCGCTCTCTCTCGCTCTCCCCCCTCTCCTCTACTCTCTTCTCGCCGGACTGAAGCCGTCGTCGATTCGTTGTCCTCCGGGCGTCCCCGACCATGCCATGGCGCTAGAAGCCCCCCGGTGAGGCCCTGGTTCTTTTCCCCTAGCCCTGTTGCCGTTTTCCTCCTCTATCCCCACCAGCCGCCGAAACCGAGAGAAGCTCGCCACCGGCCATGGCGCAGCCATGGCCACATCGGCCACAGCTCGCGCCTGACCATGGCCTCGTGCTCAGGGCGCTCTCAAGAGCCCGTGGCCGCCCTTAGGCCCTCTGTCCGTAGCCCTAGCCCCGACCCCGAGCCGACCCGATCCCCGACCGCCGTAGTAGTCATCGCCGGCGATGCTACGAGCCGCCTCGCATTGTCCCATCGGCTCGGATGGATGCGGCTCACGCCCCGCGTCCGAAAGCGCCGCCCCGCATGCCAAATGATGGCCGGAAGCTCGTTTCCGTCGGGCCTCGCCCGTCGGTTTGGTCGCCGCCGGCCAAACTCCGGCGGGGCCGACGCGGCGCCTATTAGCGCTAATCCCCGTGCCTAATCAGCCCCGTAGAGGCTGACAGTGGGCCCCGCAGTGGGTCAAACCTCAGTTAGCACGGGATTTGACTCTGCCTAGCGGTGGGTCACTGACCAGTCAGTCCCGCTGGTCAGTTTGACCTGGACCGGTTGTTTGACCAAGCTGACATCACAGTGACGTCAGGCTGACGCAATAATGTTTTTTGTATTTAAATAAAATCCAGAAAATGCTAAAAACTTAGAAAATTCATATAAATTAATCTATAAATCAGATGAAAATATTTTTTATATGAAAACTTATCAGAAAAATCCAATGAATCCAATGGTGTTGTTATCATGCGTGTTAGAGCAACCTAAGTAGATGAAAATTGACATTTAGTAATAGGTTAACATATGAAATATGAAATGAAGAATGATTTTGAACCTATATACAAAATCACTTCATTTAACTTGGACAGTAGTTGCATTAGCTCACCCGTACATGCTGCCATGTCATGATCATGCATCATATTGTTGCACTTGCCATGTATTGATTGCTATCTATCTGCATTGCGGTAGTCCCTGCTTCTCAGGATACCTCTGAGTTTTCCAACGAAGGAGAAAACCTTTCCGCTACCCAGCAAGGTAAGCAACCCCTTTGATCATTTCGATAACACCCCACTCTCTTGCTCCTGCTCTTGTTTATTGCATTAGGACAAACATTCACTTGTTTGTCATACATGGTAGATGAATCCATTTCTTTGCATGACCTGTCATTGTCACAATAAATAGCTAAACCATGCAACCTAGCATACATGGTAGTTTCTTGTGCCATGATGTGCTTTGCTAACTTTGCCTGCTGTGCTTGTTATCCTTAGAGTTGTGTCAGATCTGATTCATCTAGGTGATGAACAAGAGTGAAACAATGTTGATCTGATGTGATAAGTTATGATGAACCCGATTTGGTAATGGTAGCGATGAGAGGCTATGTAGGAGTACATAACGGGTTGTCTCATTAGGACCGTTCTTAGGAACTGAGTTCCATGTTTGTGATCCAAGACTAGATACTACCACAAGCTAGGCCCTTATATATGACCCCGCTCGACTTATCAATCACTTAGTCCTCTGTCCAGGAGTTGCAAGTAGTTTCTGGTGTTCATAGTATGCTGGAGGCCATGCGTAGCGCTGACCCTAGGGGTGGGTTACGACGCGGTAGGCAATGGCATGGTGTACCAAGGGTCACACGAATGGTGGGCTTGGGAACCCTGCGCACATTGTTTGGGGCCGTAGCAGAAACTTCGGCCAGACTTCCGTGCGGGTTCAGTCTCAAATAGGCGATAGCCTCGACTAGAGGTCTTGTGTGATTGACGGTCGTGGCCGACTCCCTTGCTGGGTTGCCGCCTGAAGGTTGCCGAGGTGCATGGTTTTATGAGCACACAGCGATAAGTGGTGAGAGCGTGTGTGAAGAAGTACACCCCTGCAGGGTATGAAACTATTTGAATAGCCGCGTCCTCGGATATGGACTACTTGGAGAACTTATGTTGTTCATAGATAATTAAATGGATACTCATAAAAATATCAAGACAAGTGTGAGTATCGTGGATGGCACTCTCGTAGGAGACAGAAGTGAATCCATGGTGGTGTATTAATGTGGAGTTAGTGGACTCATGTGCAATATCTAAAATCTAAACAAAGAGTTAAAATTGTGTAGTATAGGTTAGCCATGAGTCAAAGCTGGCACTGCTGCATACACTCCACCACTCCCCTTGTTGATACATGAGCATGAATAGTCTAGGTCTGTTTTAAAGACTTACTGAGTACGTTTGTACTCACGTTTGCTTAACAAATGTGGCATATGAGACTCAGGACCCATCAGGTGGGTTCTATCTAGATGTCGACGATGCCGAATAGCTGGTGTCACAGCTTTGACCTTCTGCCCTGTGGCGAGTTTGAGATAGTCAGGCCATGTGCCTTTTTTACCCTTTCAACTGTCTATACTCAGACAACTTTATGCTTCCGCTTGGTTTGTATGAACTTGCTTGTATGACTTGAGTGTCGGGTCATGTGACCCCTACCTGTAAGAACATATTATGCAAGGCTTGTCTGAGCCTCTTAAATAAAAGTTGTGTTGTTATATGGTTATGTTGTGATGCCATAGTTGTATCTATGCATATCGGGCATGTCGTGCATATGTGTGACGTGCAACGGTATGTATGGGATCCGACACCTAGTCATGTGCCTTTAGTAGTACTCTTTACGGGAAACTACCTCTTTGTGCTTCCATCGAGCCTTGGTAGCTTGCTACTGCTCTGGACACATTGATTGACTGGCATGTATCCTTCTTTGCTGTTGTGTGTGTCCCTTTGGGGAAATGTCTCGCAGTGTAATGGAGTCCCCGTAGCCTGCTACGACTCGTCTGCGTGCAGTGATGACATTTATGTCCCACGGCATAATGGAGTCCTTGTAGCTTGCTATGACTCGTCTACACACGCTTGAGGCCGACACCTGCATTGTTGGGTTACGTATGCCTGTTTCCGTACGGATGTGTCACTTGGGTTCTATGACTAGTCATATCGGCCCGTGTTCTCTGTTGTTTGATTGCCAATGACATGTTCACATACGTGAGCCAAAAGACGCAAACGGTCCCGGCTAAGGTAAGGCTGTAGCCATGGAGCTTACCTGTATGAGGCCTCAAATTGATGTGATATGTTACAGTCTGGATTCATATGACTTAGGATCGGGGTCCCGACATGCGCAACCCATACAAAAGTGCTTCATATTCTGCCTCATTGTTGGAGGAATCGAAGTGAATTTAGAAGGCATAACTGAGTTTGTCTCCCATAGGAGATATCAAGACAACACCAACACCGGACCCATTCAACATTTTGGAGCCATCAAAGAACAATGTCCAATGCACCGAGTGAACTTGGATAGGCTATTGCTGTTCAATCCACTGGGCCATGAAATCTGCCAATGCTTGGGATTTGATTGCTTTCTTGGCTTCGAATCTGATGTAAAAGTGTCCAATCTCGATTGCCCATTTAGCCACTCGACCTGATGCATCTTGATTATTGAAAATCTCGGACAAAGGAGCATCACTGACGACTGAAATCGAGAGGTCTTGGATATAATGTGCAACCTTCTTCGCTGAAAGGTAAATACCATAAACCAGCTTCTGATATTGTGGATACCTTTGCTTTGAGGGGGACAATACCTCTAACACACAATAAACTGGCCGCTGGACTTTATAAGATTTACTCTCCTCTTCCCGCTTGATAGTTACTACTGTACTGACGACCTGATTTGTGGCCGTGATGTATAGGAGCGAGCCCTCTTTGCTGGCAGGAGCGGCAAGCACCGGCTGGGTGGATAGCAGGGCTTTGAGCTCAACAAACGCTGCTTCGGCTACAGGAGTCCAGTCGAACGTGTCGGACTTCTTCATCAATTGATATAAAGGCAAGGCCTTCTCGCCAAGACAAGAAATGAATCGACTCAATGCTGCCAAGCAACCTATGAGCTTCTAAACGTCGTGCACTCGCACGGGAGTCTTCATACGGGTAATGGCACTGGTTTTCTTAGCGTTGACATCAATTCCTCACTCGGAAACGAGAAAACCGAGTAATTGCCGCCAGCGACGCCGAAAGTACATTTGGCCGGATTCAGCTTTATGTCGAATCGCCTCAGATTGGCGAATGTCTCGGCCAAGTTAGCCAGGAGGTCGGAACCTTTGCGGGACTTGACAAGTATAATGTCCATATACGCCTCGACATTCCGAGGGATTTGGTCGAGTAAACATTTCTGAATCATGCGCGTAAAAGTAGCGTCGACATTCTTGAGACCAAAAGGCATAGTGATGTAACAAAAACACCCGAATGGGGTGACGAAGGCTGTCTTTATTTCGTCTGGGCCATACAGACGGATCTGATGGTACCTAGAGTAAGCATCCAAAAACGATAAACGCTCACACCCCGCAGTCAATTCGACAATTTGATCTATCAGGGGGAGCGGAAAATGATCTTTCTGACACACCTTATTGAGATGTTTGAAGTCAATGCACATGCGCAACGACTTGTCTTTCTTTGGCACCATCACAACATTCGAGAGCCATTCGGAGTGGTAAATCTTCCGAATGAACTTGGCTTGCAAGAGACGGGACACTTCTTCTCCGATTGCCTTACGCTTCTCTGCCGCTAAGCAACGCAAATGTTCCCTAACGGGTTTGGCTTTTAGATCCACTCGCAGATGGTGCTCAGCCAGCTCCCTGGGAGTCCCCGGCATGTCAGCAGGCTTCCATCCAAAGATATCCCAGTTCTCATGGAGGAACTGGATGAGCTCGACTTCCTATTTACTGTCGAGTATTGATGAGATATTCGTCGGGGTAGCAGTAGGATCTGTCGGGTGGGTGTGCACCTTCTTCACTTTTCCTGCCGATTGAAATGCCGACTCGGAAGCCGGCTTCTTTGCATGGAGCAAATCAGCAGGGTCAGCAGTTTTCTTGTACTCCTCCAACTCAACCATGGCCATCTGGTGATCGGCAATCTTGGAGCCTTGTTGGAGGCATTCTTCGGCCCGCTGTCGATTGCTAGTGACCGTGATCACGCCCTTAGGGCTTGCCATCTTCAACTTGAGATACACGTAACATGTTCGGGCCATGAAATGTGCATACGCGGGTTGACCCAGAATGGCATGGTAAGCACTCTTGAAATCTACGACTTCAAATGTCAACCTTTCTTTTCGGAAATTTTTGTCATTCCCGAATGTCACACCCAATGCTATCTGGCCGAGTGACTTGGCCTTCTTTCCTGGGATTTCCTGGGATGTTCCCCAATGCTATATGTTGCTTTCACTCAGACGGGACATCGGAATGCCCATCCCTTTCAGGGTATCCGCATAGAGAATGTTCAGGCCGCTGCCACAATCCATGAGGACCATTCTAAGTCGAGTCCCCCAACCACCGGATCAACTACCAGAGCCTGTCGACCGGGAGTGGCCACATGAGCAGGATGGTCTGGCTGGTCGAATGTGATAGTATATTGGGACCACTTGAGGTAGGTGGCGGTATCCGGTACAGCCATGTTGATTTCTTTGTTGATGACTTTCAGACCGCTCTTGCTCTCGACATCAAAAAAGATCACCGGTGTAGCATTGATATCTGGGAATGTTTCTTTATCTTCATCTTCATCTCCCTTCTCAAGAGATTTATCACTCGGCGGGTCCCCCTTGAATTGCTGGATTAGGGTCCGACATTGTTGAGTAGTGTGCTTGGGCAAAATCAGATTGCCTTCCGCATCTTTCCTCGTGTGAATTACACACGGTTGATCCATGATATCAGTTCCTGACTGATTCTTCCCCTTCTTGGGCATACTGCGCTTTAGCTTTGCCTTTGTTCTTCGACTGAGTCGCTAGTGCTGCCGCTTCTGCATGAACCGGATCTTCAGCCTTTCACTTCTGTTTCCGATTGTTACTGTCACTAGCCTCATTGACGACTGTCTTTCCTTTGCCACTACGGATGCAGTCTTCTTCTTCACCATTAGCGTACCGAGTGGCGATTTCCATCATCTTGCCGAGTGAAATATCACCCGTTCGCCCAAACTTCAGATATAGCTCCCTGCATCTCACACCGGCCTTGAATGCACAAACGGCCTGGTGTTTTGACACATTCTCCACTGTATGATGCAGAGTGGACCATCGCTGAATATAATCTCTGTATGTTTCATTGGGCTTCTGGACATAGTGCTGTAAGTCGACCAGACCTGTTGGACGCTTGCAAGTGCCCTCAAAGGTTCGGACAAACACTCGGGTAAGATCCTCCCAGCAATGTATACTGGAAGGAGCCAAACTATCCAGCCAAGCTCGAGTTGGACCATCTAACATCAAGGATAGGTGCTTCATTGCAACATTGTAATTTCCGCCACCAATTTGCATAGCCACTCGGTAATCATCTAACCAAGTCTCTGGCTTTGTTTCGCCAGTAAACTTCCCGATCCCTGCCGCCAACCTGAAGTTGGGGGGAATCTCTACAGAACGTACGGCTCTGCTAAAACACTCAGGACCAGAAACCATAGCTGAGCTACCACTCAGAAAACCTCTGTCATGTCCTTCTCGGTGGGCTCTGCCCCTGTCAATCTGCTTCTGAACGAGGAGGTCGCAGGCATCAAAGCCTGCATTTCGCTCATCACCGAAGGAGCACCTATCGTCCTGGCGCCGGGGCGCGTATGGACCACTCCATGGAGGAGTGGGCACTCAACGGTGGTCTTCACGGTGAAACTGATCTCTGACCTGCTCTTCACGGTAACCTCCGCCCCGATGGCGCAAGGGCGATCCAGGGATGGGTGCCGACTAAGCGGTCTCTGCCTTGGGTGAATTGCTATGTATCCGGTTGTGGGACTGAGAAACTACTGAATTCTGACACTACGCTGCATCCAACAACATTTAACCCTCTTCCAGCCTCTGACCGGGACGGCTAAATGGAGTCTGCTATCCTAGCGGTAGCAACAACATTTAACATAGGAGTTCAATATACCTGAACGTCGTCGTGAGATCTAGTCGGAAACAGCTGTCACTGATGTCGACTAGGGCGTGGCGGGTGCTGGCGAGCGCGCTCGTCAAGTTCTGCCTGGAGTTCTTGCGGACGAATGCGCGTGGCTTCCAAAGCTTGAGCCTCGGTAGTTGCACCGACGATGGGAGTATGAAGAACCTCCTCCTTGCGGCGCGACTGCTCATTCGACGGACCATCAGCCTCGCGCCTGCCATGGCCAAAGCTAGGTGGTGAACTGTGATGAGAGCCTGCCACTAAGACCTCCACTGCGGGATCGCAGCTTTCGCACTCGGAAGGCACGTCGGACGGATCAAAATCCGACTTGAACACGCCGTGAAGGGACTCAGAGAAGTTTGACGCACCACTACGTGTTTAACTCAATGATAAAGTCGTGAGCGGTCGGACCGCTTGCGACTGCGAACAGCGAGGGGAGCCGACATGTAGGGAGTCGAAGGCTGATGCAGCAACACACTGCAGGAACTCGCGCGAAAGTGCTTGGCCCCATTGACCGGGAGTGCCTCGACATCGAGAGGCGCTTCCTGGAGCCATGCCGAATCATCGGCGGTGAAGGTGAGCACTCCGAAACGGATCTCGTGGCTGAGAGCAAAAACACCGCCGGAAGACATGTCGAAGAACAGAAAATGCAACCTCGCCGGAAGTTGCTTAGACGCCTGCCCCACGGTGGGCGCCAACTGTCGTGGGAACGAGCCTGACAGTATATGGTAGGGGTACATAAGGAGAGGGTAGATTCCTAGCTACGGCGAGGGTGTACACATGGATGTATGTGTTCAGGCTCCTCTCGTGGAGGTAACAGCCCTACGTCTCAGTGCTCAGGAACTTATGTCGTGTGGAATATAGAGATTACAATGGTTGCGAACCCTTGTGCTGGAGGCGAGGGGCGGCTTATATAGAGTGCACTGTCCCTCATAATTACCCAGCATCCAAGGGTCCGATCGTGGGGTTAAAGTCTGCCGTTACTGGTAACATACGTAATAAAAGCTATTAATGACGATTGAATGAACGTCTTCCTGTTGGGCTCTTAATGATGGCTCGTGGTCTTCTGGCGTCGAGTGAGAACAAGGTCTTCCGAGTGACACGCGACTGCCGAGTGAAGGAAGGAGTCTCCGAGTGGATCCTGTCGAGTGACCTTGAACGTCTCCTAGAATCCACTCAGAAGTTTATGCTTGATCTTCAAGTCCTCCAATGTAGTGTCCTTAGGTAGGGTATGTAGGCCTTGCCTAGGACCCTACCCTAGGTACATATCCTCATCAAACATCTTGAGTTGGGAGCAATCCTTCTCATTCTAGTACACTTGTTACCTACAAGGGTTAGTCATGCAAGGAAGAACAATGGGTATATCCATTTGACATGATACCAATTGCGATTTTGCAAGAAAGATAAAGTATATATCAAGGATATGTTTTTGTTGTCTTCTTCCTTCCATCATCAAGAGGGGTTGTGGATACTTGGTCAAGACAAGATTGCGTATAATAGGAGTTGGTTGCAATCTCATGGAATGAAGTTCTTCCAAGTACCTACAAACGGTTAGATGCAATGCAAGAGGGCATAGAATTCCATGGTACAATATAACATGTTAGAAATATCATGGAAGTATCAAGAAATCTCATGCCCTTGCAAGCATCCGAGGGAGTCTAGCTCAAGTTTGAAGCATCAATGATGTTGAACTCACTCCTTAAGTGACAAAAAGTTTTATCATCAAGTGGCTTAGTAAAGATGTCGGCCAATTGCTTGTTAGTGCGAACATGCTTAAGATTAATATCTCCTTTAGCAACATGATCACGAATGAAATGATGTCGAACTTGAATATGCTTAGTTCGATAATGTTGCACATGATTATGACCAATCTTAATAGCACTTTCATTGTCACAAAGAAATGGAACATTTTTAACATGGATTCCGTAATCCTTAAGCATTTGTGTCATCCATAGTAACCGCGCACAACAAGATCCAGCAGCAATATACTCAGCTTCGGCAGTAGATAGAGATACCGAGTTTTGTTTCTTAGAGGACCAAGACACAAGATATCTCCCTAAAAATTGACAAGTACTCGAGGAGGATTATCTATCAACCTTGTCTCTAGCATAGTGCGAATCGGAATAGCCAACAAGGTTAAAAGAAGATCCCTTGGGATACCAAATGCCAAAGTTTGGTGTTTGTATCAAGTATCTCACAATAGGTTTCGCGGCCAAAATATTACACTCCTTAGGTGCATATTGACATCTAGCAGACATGCAACCACTAAGCATAATATTGGGATGAGATGCACATAGATATAGTAATGAACCAATCATAGATCAATAAACTTTTTGATCAACCGGTTCATCTTCCTTGGTAAGATCAACATGTCCACTAGTTTGCATGGGAGTTTTCATACCTTTGCACTCTTGCGTTTTGAACTTCTTGATCAAGCCCTTGGTATACTTAGTTTGAGAGATGAAATTCCTACTCTTGATTGCTTGATTTGCAATACAAGAACGAATTTTAGCTCACACATCATGGACATCTCATACTTCTCGGACATCAACCTTCCAAATCTTTCACTAAATTGAGGGTTAGTGGAACCACAGATAATATCATCAACACAGATTTGGCACACAAATAATTCTCCATTAACTCTCTTAGTGAACAAGGTTGCATCAATGATAACCCACAAGTATAGGGGATCACAACAGTTTTCGAGGGTAGTGTATTCAACCCGAATTTATTGATTCGACACAAGGGGAGCCAAAGAATATTCTCAGGTATTAGCAACTGAATTGTCAATTCAACCACACCTGAAAGACTTAATATCTGCAGCAAAGTATTCACAAGCAAAGTAATATGGAAGTAACGGTAACAGTGGGAAAGTGATAGTAGTAGTTTGTAGTGATTGTAACAGTAGCAACGGAAAAGTAACTTAGCAAAGATCAATATATGGAAAGCTCGTAGGCAATGGATTAGTGATGGATAATTATGTCGGATGGCATTCATCATGCAATAGTTATAACATAGGGTGACACAGAACTAGCTCCAATTCATCAATGTAATGTAGGCATGTATTCCATATATAGTCATACGTGCTTATGGAAAAGAACTTGCATGACATCTTTTGTCCTACCCTCCCGTGGCAGTGGGGTCCTATTGGAAACTAAGGGATATTAGGGCCTCCTTTTAATAGAGAACCGGACCAAAGCATTAACACTTAGTGAATACATTAACTCCTCAAACGATGGTAATAACCGGAAAGAATCCCAGTTATTGTCACCCTGGGGGATGCAGATCATAACTCGTAATAGGTGTCTACAGCTAGCAAGATAGGATCAAGAACACACATATATTCATGAAAACATAATAGGTTCAGATCTGAAATCGTGGCACTCGGGCCCTAGTGACAAGCATTAAGCATAGCAAAGTCATAGCAACATCAATCTCAGAACATAATGGATACTAGGGATGAAACCATAGCAAAACTAACTCGATTACATGATAAATCTCATCCAACCCATCACCGTCCAGCAAGCCTACAATGAGATTACTCACGAATGGTGGAGATCATCATGGAATTGGTGGTGAAGGATGGTTGGTGATGACGAAGGCGTCGATTTCCCCTCTTCGGAGCCCAAAATGGACTCCAGATCTGGTCTCCCGAGGAAGAACAGGAGATGGCGGCGGCTCCATATCGTGAAACGCGATGAACTCTTCAACTTGATTTTTTCTCCCTGAATAGGAATATATAGGAGTGGAAACAAGGTCGGAGGAGTAGCAGGGAGCCCACAAGCCTGCCCAGCACGCCTTAGGGGGGTGGGTGCGCCCACCAGGCTTGTGCAAGGTGGTGGGCCCCCTGAAGTTGATTCTTTCGCCAATATTTTTCATTAATTCCAGAAATAATCTCCGTAATCCGAGAACTTTTATTTCTGCACAAAAATAACACTAAGGCAATTCTGCTGAAAACAACGTCAGCCGGGTTAGTTCCATTCAAATCATGCATATTAGAGTCCAAAACAAGGGCAAAAGAGTTTGGAAAATTGGATACATTGGAGACGTATCAACTCCCTCAAGCTTAAACCTTTGCTTGTCCTCAAGAAATTCAGTTGATAAACTGAAAGTGATAAAGATTTTTTTTACAAACTCTGTTTGATCTTGCTGTTGTAAATATGTCTAACTTATGTTGAGATTTTCGGCAAAGATTATAGACTAACCACATTCACAATAACAATTAGTCATATCAATGGCATAACCAACTAGCGAGCAATAATAATAAGTCTTGGATAACAACAATTTTATCAAAACAATCATGATACAATATGACATAATGGTATTTCGCTAGCTCTTTCTGAGACCACAAAACATAAATGCAGAGCACCTCTAGAGAACAACGACTGACTAAACATTGTAATTCACGGTGAGAGAGATCCAGTCATGCTCATACTCAATATCAATTAATAGCAAGACATATAAATGATGGTGGTGCTCTCTAATTCGTGCTTTTTATAAGAGGATGACGAGTCAACAATAAAGTTAAAATATAGGCCCTTCGCAGAGGGAAGCATTGATTTTGCAGAGGTGCTAGAGCTCAAGCTCTTAAAATAGAGATAGGTAATGATCTTGGAGCGGTATGCTTTCATTGCTCACATAACGACCAAGAGGTTTTCAATCTCTTCCATGCTATATACATTATAGGCGATTCCCAAACACAATGGTAAAGTTTTTACTCCCCCTCCACCAATCAGTCACACTCCACGGCGAGCCGAATCCACGGGTACCGTCCATACAAACATAGTCCTGGGGGAGTTTTGTTTAATTATATTTTGCTTTTTTATTTCGAGCATGGAATTGGGCATCCCAATTACCAGCCACTTTCTCGTGAATGTTAGTGAATCAACACATATTGTGAGAATAACCCACCTAGCATGGAAGATACTGACAGCCCCCAGTCGCCACATGAGCGATTTGGGCATTCAAAACGGAATGTTTATTTGAAGATTTAAAGTTTAGCACATGCAAATTTACTCAGAACGATAGGTAAATATCGCATATAGGTAGATATGGTGGAATCGTATGGGACAACTTTGGGTTTATTGAGATGGATGCACAAGCAGTATTCTCGCTTAGTACAAGTGAAGGCTAGCAAAAGACTGGGGAGCGACCAACTAGAGAGCGACACAGTCATCAACATGCTTTGAGATTAACAAATATTGCAAGCATGAGTAGGATATAATTCATTATGAACATAGATATCATGGAGGCTATGCTGACTTCTTTCAACTACATGCGTGAACATGTGCCAAGTCAAGCCACTTGAATCATTCAGAGGAGGATACCATTCTATCATACTACATCACAACCATTTTAATATGCATGTTGACACTCAAAACAAACCATTATTAAATCTTAGCTAATTAAGCATGGCATGAATAACTACAATCTATAATTTTCATTGCAAACATGTTCAACCCATAATGAGCTGAATCCCGAACGATGAGCTAATCATATTTACAAAAGCAAGATAGGTCGAGTTCATACCAGCTTTTCTCCATCTCAGTCAGTTCATCATATATCGTCATTATTGCCTTTCACTTGCACGACCGAATGATGTGAATAATAATAAGAGTGCACGTGCATTGGACAAAGCTGGAATCTACAAACAATAAATCAAAGGAGAAGACAAGGCAATATGGGCTCTATGTAAGATAAACAATAATGCATATGAGAGCCACTCAATATATCATCGTGGTCTTCTCCTTACGACCCAAAGAAAAGAAAGGAAAATTATTTACACGGGAAATCTCCCAACAAGCAAAAAGAAGAACAATAAATCTTTTTGGGTTTTCTCTTTAATGCTACAACTAAGGAACTAGGAAATAAAGCTAGAACTAATTTTTTTGTATTTTCCTCAAAGTTAATCAAACAAACAAGAAGAAAGCAAAGGAGGAAATAAACTACCATGGACAGTACAATGAAAAAGTATGAACGTCGACAACTGAAACAAGTGTGTGATCATGAATGTAATGTCGGTGAGAAATACGTACTCCCCCAAGCTTAGGCTTTTGGCCTAAGTTGGTATAGGGCCATGGCTGCAAATAACCTTCTCCGGGATACTCCGGAGGACACTGAGGGTCCCACTGATTAGCCACCTCCTGTGGCTCCCACTGAAAAACGGGGACCTGATATGGATCAAGGGCCGGGCCTGCTCAGGTACTGGGTGTTGCGTCTGACCCCAATATCGGTAGATGTCATCGGGCATAACAGTGTACTTGCCTGAATGAATATCGAACAGAGAAGAAGCAGGCAGAGTAATAATCTCACAAGTACCCTGACTAAATACTAAATTGTAAAGCAGCCTCCTATCATCATTCTTCTTAATAACATCATGGGCTACCATATAGTCATAATCTAAAAACTTCGTGGGTATCAGACTCTCATCTTTCTCGTGAAGCCTAATGGGTATCTCAAAATGTTTAGCTAAACGAGATGCATAGATACCTCCGAATATGGGCCCCTTCGAACGGTTGGTGTTCAACCGTTGGGCCACCATAGAGCCCAGACTAAAGGTTCTATCAGGAAATAAAGCATGGCGCAAAATAACAAGGTCAGTGGCACTAAGGCTTCCACTCTCCTAGCAACCAACTAAACATCTTCCCGCAAATAGTGGATAATAGCGTAGCAGAGGAAAATGTAAACTGGCTGCTCTTGCCGTTGACATGCCTCTCTCTTCCCCTACAGTGACTGTGGCAATAAAATCTTCCATGTCTTGAGGACGTGGCTCCCTAATGCTGCCCTCATAGGGTATCTTGAAAACTTTGCAAAAATCATAAAGGTTCATTTTCTTCGGCACATCATATAAGCGAAATTCTACTGTAGGAGGGTCTTCCCTAGGATGAAAGTGAAATTTTTTCACAAAGTTATTAGTGAGCAAGAGGTACTGGTCACACTTATCTTTGAGGAAGTTGGTGATGCCTGCATTCTCGGCCAAATAATAGAAATCTTCGTAAATTCCGTCCGCTCTAAAGAATGAGTCACACAACCATTCACATGGTCGGACTTCCGCGACGCGAGGAAGATTATATTTGGATTTCTACTTCATTTCATTTTCACCTTCCTTAGAACCCCGGCTTGAAGAACCTCTTAATAGTCTTCTCAACATCTTTTGTTTCTCGATGAGCAATCCCCTAAAACAGTTTTGCGAATGGAGCTTTGAGCAAGGAGATCAAAAATGGCAGCAAAATGAGCTACAACACGGGTTTGAGCAATGTTGGGATTTTTTTTCTCGAGGAAGATGAAGTGAATGGGTGCTGGAATAAGTGGAGGAGGACCACGTGGGACCCACAAGCCACTAGGGCGCGCCTAGGGAGGGTGAGCGCGCCCTGCAGGCTTGTGGCCCACTGGTGCAGCCCCCTGATGCATACTCAGTGCCAAGAATTCTTAAATATTCCAGAAAAAATCATACTCCATCTTCAGGACATCTTTTATCTTCAGGTCACCTTTTTTATTGCACGGGAAACTCAGAAAACAGGAAAATAATAGCATTTTTACTTAATTTCATCTAGGCACGAGAAAGTAAAAGTTAGGTATAGGAAGTTGTGCTTTCTAAATTCGTCCATCTCATACTCATCAAAAGGAATCCATCAATAAGGTTGATCAAGTCTTATTAACAAACTTCTTTCGAATAACATGAAACCGAAGAATTTTCGAATAACACTAAGTTACCTCAATAGGGATATGCGTTTACCCAACAATAAGTATCTTATATTTCTTCTTGACAGTAGGATGAGGGAACTCAAAGTATCCAATAATAATCGTTGGAATTTTTTCAATAGAGTTGATACTATGAACTTGAGGTTGTTTTTTCGGAAAGTGTACCGTATGCTCATTACCATTAATATGGAAAGTGACATTGCCCTTGTTGCAATCAATAACAGACGCTGTAGTATTCGAAAAGGGTCTACCAAGGATGATCGACCTACTGTCGTCCTCGGGAATATCAAGAATAACAAAGTCCGTCAAGATAGTAGCATTTGCAACTACGACAGGTACATCCTCACAAATACCGATAGGTAGTGTAGTAGATTTCTCACCCATTTGCAAAGAGATCTCAGTAGGTGTCAACTTATTCAAATCAAGTCTACGGTATAAAGAGAAAGGAATAACACTAACACCAGCTCCAAGATCACATAAAGCAGATTTAACATAATTTCCTTTAATAGAGCATGGTACAGTAGGTACTCTAGGATCTCCTAGTTTCTAAGGTATTCCACCTTTAAAAGTATAATTATCAAGCATGGTGGAAATCTCAGCTTCCGGTATCTTTCCTTTATTGGTCACAATATCTTTCATATCTTTAGCGTAAGGAGACATTTTCAAAATATTAGTCAAGCGCATACGTAAAAAGACCGGTCTAAGCATTTCAGCAAAGCGCTCAAAATCCTCATCATCATTTTTCTTGGATGGTTTGGGATGAAAGGGCATGGGTTTCTAAACCCATGGTTCTCTTTCTCTACCATGTTTCCTAGCAATGAAGTCTCTTTTATCGTAACTTTCATTCTTAGGTTGTGGGTTATCAAGATCATCAGCAAGTTCAATCTCCACATGATTATCATCACTAGGTTGAGCATAAGCATGAACATCATTATAAATGTTATCACTAGGCTCATGTTCATCACCAGATTGTGTCTCGGCATCAGAAATAGAAGTATCATTAGGATTATCAGATGTATCTATATCAGGTTCACTAGCAGCATGCAAAGGACTATCATCATTATTTTTCCTACTCTTATTGGAATGAATAGGTGGATGAGTATTAATTCTCTGAGAATCTTTCTCAATTATCTTAGGATGGCCCTCAGGATACAAAGGTTCTGGAGTCATTATAGCTCCTCTAGTCACAACGTTAACAGAATGATCATTGTCTTTACTATTCATCTCATTAAGCAAATCATTCTGAGCCTTAAATACTTGTTCTACTTGAGTGGTTACCATGGAAGCATGTTTAATAATAATCTTAAGATCGTTGACAGTTCTACTCAAATATTCACCCAAGTGATCAAGAATATACGCATTATGTTTCAATATTCTAATAACATAGGCATTGAAATTTTCTTGCTTCACACTAAAATTATCAAATTCATCCATGCATTGGCTAGCAGACTTATTATAGGGAATGTCTCCTTCATCAAATCTACTAAGAGAATTTACCTCTACTGCCTGTGTCGGGGTATCAAGACCATTTATTTCTTCAATAGGTGGTAGATTATTAACATATTCAGCTTTAATACCCTTTTCTTTCATAGATTTCTTTGCCTCCTGCATATCTTCAAGACTGAGGAATAGAATACCTCTTTTCTTCGGAGTTGGCTTTGAAGGTGGTTCGGGAATAGTCCAATCATTATCATTGCTCAATATATTATTCAATAGTAATTCAGCTTGTTCAATATTTTGTTCCCTGAAAACACAACCAGCACAACTATCTAGGTGAAGCATCAGTTAGTCCATTACAAAAGATATCAAGTATTTCATTTTTATTGAGAGTATGATCAGGCAAAGCATTACGTAATTGGAGAAGCCTCACCCAATCTTGTGGGACACTATCTTCTTCAATTTGCAGAAAGTTAAATATTTCCTGTAAGGCAACTTGTTTCTTATTGGCAGGAAAATATTTTTCAGAGAAGTAATAAATCATGTCTTGGGGCTACCCACACAACCAGGAGCAAGAGAGTTAAACCATATGTTAGGATCACCCTTTAATGAGAAAGGAAACAACTTAAGAATATAGTAATAGCGAATTTTTTCCTCGTGAGTAAATAGGGTGGCTATATCATCCAATTTAGTAAGATGTGCCACAAAATTTTCAGATTCATAACCATGGAAAGGATCAGATTCAACCAAAGTAATTAACTCAGGATCGACAGAGAATTCATAATCATTATTAATAAAAAAGATAGGTGAAGTAGTGAACTTAGGATCATATTGCATTTTAGCATTCAAAGATTTTTCCTTCCACTTGCGAAGCAATTTCCTAAGATCATCTCTATCCCTACAAGCAAGAAAGTCCCTAGCTACCTCTCCTTCCATAACATAACCTGCAGGTATATCAAGCAATTCATATCTAGGGGATCTAGGTCTAGCAAGTGTATCATAATGTTCAGTTTCAATAATTTCATCAAATTCGGGAATATTATCAGTTTCAGCATTGGCTCTAGCAATTTGTTCATCAAGAAATTCACCCAGTGGCATTGTATCATCAAGAAAAGTATCATCATAAGCATCATGCATAGCATAAGTAGCATCATCAATTACTTGCAACATATCAGAGTTACTAGGAGGTGGTGGTGTCACAAATTTACTCATTACAGAAGGTGAATCAAGTGTAGAGCTAAATGGCAGTTCCTTACCCGTCCTCGTAGTTGAGGGGTAGATCTTGGTTTTTGGATCTTTAAGATTCCTCATAGTGATCAACAGATATATATCCCAAGTGACTCATAGAATAGAGCTATGCTCCCCGGCAACGGTGCGAGAAAAAGGTCTTGATAACCCACAAGTATAGGGGATTGCAACAGTTTTCGAGGGTAGAGTATTCAACCTGAATTTATTGATTCGACACAAGGGGAGCCAAAGAACATTCTCGAGTATTAGCAGCTGAGTTGTCAATTCAACCACACCTGACAGACTTAATATCTGCATCAAAGTATTCAGTAGCAAAGTAATATGGAAGTAACAGTAACAGTGGCAAAGTGATGGTAGCAGTTTGTAGTGATTGTAATAGTAGAAATGGAAAAGTAACTTAGCAAAGATCAATATATGGAAAGCTCACAGGCAACGGATGAGTGATGGATAATTATGTCGGATGGCATTCATCATGCAATAGTTATAACATAGGGTGACACAGAACAAGCTCCAATTCATCAATGTAATGTAGGCATGTATTCCATATATAGGCATACGTGCTTATGGATAAGAACTTGCATGACATCTTTTGTCCTATGCTCCCATGGCAGCGGGGTCCTATTGGAAACTAAGGTATATTAAGGCCTCCTTTTAATAGAGCACCGGACCAAAGCATTAACACTTAGTGCATACATGAACTCCTCAAACTATGGTAATCACCGGAAAGAATCCCAGTTATTTTCACCCTGGGGGATGCGGATCATAACTCGTAATAGGTGTCTACAACTTGCAAGATAGGATCAATAACACATATATACATGAAAACATAATAGGTTCAGATCTGAAATCATGGCACTCGGGCCCTAGTGACAAGCATTAAGCATAGCAAAGTCCTAGCAACATCAATCTCAGAACATAGTGGATATTAGGGATCAAACCCTAACAAAACTAACTCGATTACATGATAAATCTCATCCAAACCATCATTGTCCAGCGAGCCTACGATGAGATTACTCACGAATGATGTAGGGCATCATGGAATTGGTGATGAAGGATGGTTGGTGATGACGAAGGCGTCGATTTCCCCTCTCCGAAGCCCAAAACGGACTCCAGATCTGGTCTCCCGAGGAAGAACAGGAGATGGCGGTGACTCCGTATCGTGAAACGCGATGAACTCTTCTCCTTGATTTTTTTCTCCCCGAATAGTAATATATAGGAGTGGAAACGGGGTCAGAGGAGCAGCAGGGGGCCCACAAGCCTGCCAGGCGCGCCCTAGGGGATGGGCGCGCCCACCAGGCTTGTGGCCAGGTGGTGGCCCCCTGCAGTTGATTCTTTCGCCAATATATTTCATTAATTCTAGAAATAATCTCCGTAAATTTTCAGGTCAATCCGAGAACTCTTTCTGAACAAAAATAACACCAAGGCAATTCTGCTGAAAACAAATCCAGTCTAGGTTAGTTCCATTCAAATCATGCAAATTAGAGTCCAAAACAAGGACAACAGAGTTTGGAAAAGTGGATACATTGGAGACGTATCAATCAATTTTACCAATTCCAAAACCTAATTCAATGAAAAACTTTGTTAAGCATTTGTACCAAGCACAAGGGGCTTGCTGAAGACCATAAATGGCTTTACGAAGCTTGTAAACATGATTAGGTTTCTTAGGATTTAGAAAACCAGGTGGTTGCTTAACGTAAACCTCTTCTTCAATTTCACCATTTAAAAAGGCAATTTTAATGTCCATTTGATAAAGTGTGATATCATGGTGATTAGCATAGGCAAGAACAATTCAAATAGCTTCTAGTCTAGCAACGGGGGCATAAGTCTCACCGTAGTCCATACCTTCGACTTGAGTATATCCTTGGGCCACGAGATGTGCCTTGCTGCGTATGACTTGACCGTCTTCGTCTTGCTTGTTCCGAAACACCCATTTGGTTCTGATGATGTTGTGCTCATCCTCGGGCTTCTCCATGAGTGTCCACACTTCGTTCCTTTCGAAGTTGTGAAGTTCTTCATGCATAGTGTTCACCCAATCTGCGTCTTCAAGAGCTTGTTCTACCTTCAAAGTCTCAATGCTAGATATGAAAGAATAATGCTTGCAAAAGTTAGCTAGACGAGTTTTAGAGCGAGTGATTATCCTGGTTTGGATGTCACCAAAGATTTGGTTTAGGGGATGGTTCTTGGTCACTTGTGCTCGAACTCGGGTTAGCTTCCGATTGTTGGATGGTGAAGCTTCTTCTTCATCATCATCTCCTTGATCTTTGTTGTTGTCAATGTGATTATTTCCTTGAGGTGGTGGTGAAGGAGGTTGTGGTGGATCTTCGTGATGTACTTCCTCCTCTTCACTATCTTGTCGTGTACCGCTTGTGGATGCCTCCATGTCATGTTGTGGTTCACCTTGTCGTCAAGTAGGGGCTTCCACTTGAGTTGATGAAGTACTTTCCTTCACCTCCATGGGACAAATCTTGCCAATAGACTAGGATAGCTTCTGAGGGGTCCTTATCAGCTACATCATTTGGCAATTGTTTGACTTGCGAACCATTAGATTCACTTGCCAATAGACTTGCGAACCAATAACTTTTTGAGTGAAGTTGTTGTAGACACGGTAAGTGTGAGAATTTGTTTCGTAACCAAGTAGGAATCCTTCATGAGATTTAGGAACAAATTTAGTACGATGATGCTTGTCAAGAATGTAGCACTTGGAGCTAAATACCTGAAAAGTATCCAACTTGGGGTTTGTTATTGGTGAGTAGCTCGTAAGCTATTTTACCGAGAAGCTTGTGCAAGTAAAGTCAGTTTGTGGCATGACATGTTGTTTCCATGGCTTCTGCCCAAAAGTGTCTTGGCGTCTTGTATTCAACAAGCATCGTTCTTGCCATCTCAATAAGAGTTCGGTTCTTCCTCTCAACAACTCCATTTTGTTGAGGTGTGTACGTAGCCGAGAACTCATGTGAGACACCTTCTTCGTCAAGAAAGGTATCCACATGGGTGTTCTTTAACTCCGATCCTTTATCGCTTCGAACATTCTTGATCTTCACTTCAAACTGATTTTGCGCTTTGCGAACGAAGTTCTTGAAGATCTTTTTAACCTGCAACTTATCATCAAGGAAAAATACCCACGTAGATCTAGAAAAATCATCAACTATAACTAGACCATAGGAATTTCCACCGAGGCTCTTGTAAGCATTGGGACCGAAAAGATCCATGTGAAGTAACTCTCGTGGTCTCCTAGTAGTCTTGATATAGTTAATGGGATGACTTCCACCTACTTTCTTTCCAGCTTGACAAGCACTACAAAGTCTATCTTTGTCAAATATAACAACTTTAACACCAAGTATATGATCACCTTTCATAAGTTTGTCTAAATTACGCATGCCAACATGTCCTAATCTTCTATGCCAAAGCCAACCTTTAGAAGATTTAGCAATTAAACAAGTGCGAGGCTTGGATCTCTTGGTGAAATCAACAATGTATAGATCACCTCTACGGATACTAGTAAAGACCATTTTATGATTATCTTAACGAAACACTTGGCAATCTACTTAAGTAAATAGCACATTGAAGCCGAAGTCTACTAGTCTAGATACGGACAGGAGATTGTAGCCAAGGGATTCAACAAGCATCAAATTTTGAGTTGATCTATCATGAGATATGTCCACCTTATCAAGTCCAGGTACCTTACCCTTAGAGTTGTCTCCAAAGGTCACGTACCTTCGACGACCTTGATTAGGCGTGATCTCTTGGAACATGTCTTTATCACCAGTCATGTGACCCGCACATCCACTGTCGAGAATCCACTCTTTTTCTCTCGACATATAATCCTTGAAGTTTGCCATTAGACTTAGATTCTTCATGATCTTTTCATGCTCGATGTCGAACAACTCATCTTCTCCAAGGTAGTCATGTTCCACATTGTCATCATCAAGTGGGAAATCCTCGTCATAAAGAACAAGAGATTCGTTAGAATTGTGATCTTGAGAATGTTCAAGTTTATGAATGCGAATGGCTTCAAAGATGATGTTGTTGATAGTGGTGACATCTCCTTTAGCACGCATAAGATCACGGAGCTCAAATAGGCATTTATCAAAGTCTGGATCACTAGACTTCATTTTGTGAAAAGCACCAGTTTTATGGAGAATTTCATCAAGACTTTCGAATGAAAGATTTGGATATCGTTTCTCCAAATCAGTCCACAAGGTATAGGCACATGCAAAATTCTTCAATTGAGAAAGCACGAATCATGGCAGACCTCTAAATATAAGATTGGCAGTTCTTAGGTTATTGTCGTGGTTTTATCACGGCAGATGTCCGACGACTTATGTTCGAGGCCATCGCTAAAGTGATGGACTCAAAGGGGTTGGTGAAAGCACATTTGCTCCCTTGGTGGTTTTGGTAATTAATAACAACATATAAGTCATTGAACTAATGTTTCCACCAAGTATATTTCAGGAAATGTTCAATGATAGGATTGGCAAAAGGAGATTGTGGAGAAACCCCAAGATTCAAAGAAATAGGTTGTCCAAGCTTCAAGCAAAAGGACTCTACATTTTATATTTGTGAGAAATCACTTTGAGTCCATAGGAAAGCCAATACTAGTAAAAGGGGGTAAGTCTTTGTTGGTGAACAATATGCTCAAACGTGCACAAGTGATAGTCACCAAAAACATCCACAAACTCTCCCACCAAAGTCTGTTCTATACCTACCACTCAAAATTATTGCAACCAACTTTCCCATTCCGGTGCCACCGATTCTAGAACCTAGACCGACTCTGCCAAACCCTAGATACTTCGATGCAACCGATTCCATACTAGTGCCACCGAGTTTAGGTTGCCAACTTTCTGTTACGCAAATTCACACTTTTTGTCCCACCAAGAATGTTGGATCGGTGTCACCGAGATTGGAAATTTGACCGTTGGTCACGTTATCGGTGCAACCGAGTTTCCTATACCGGCTTTACCGAGATTCAAAAGTTGCCACCTTTTGGTCACTTCGGTACCAACGAGATTAACACATTGGTGTCACCGAGTTGGTCATTTTGTGTGTAACGGTTGGATTTTTGGGGATGCCTATATATACCCCTTCACCACCACTTACTCGAAAGAGAAGCACTCAGAACTATTCCATACCTATCCTATCAGATTTTCTGAGAGAGAACCGCCTACCCTTGTGGTGAGGTCAATATCTTCCACTCAAATCATATGGATCTTGATTTCTAGCCTCCCCAAGTAGCTTTCCACCAATCCCATCTCTTCCACCATGTCAAATCTGTGAGAGAGTGATTGGGTGTTGAGGAGTGTATCATCTTGAAGCACAAGAGCAAGGAGTTCATCGTCATTTACGAGCCTATTACCTTTTGGAGGGTGGTGCCTCCTAGATTGGTTAGGTGTCGCTTGGGAGCCTCCTTCTTTGTGTTGTGGAGCGAACCAACAAGTTTGTAAGGGCAAGGAGATAGCCTACTTCGTGAAGATCTACCCATAGTGAGGCTAGTCCTTCGTGGACGGAAGCCGTATGGAATAGTCAAGGTTGCTACTTCGTGGACCCTTTGGGTGGAGCCCTCCGTGGACTCTCGCGACCGTTACCCTCCATGGGTTGAAGACTTCATAAAGTTGGATGCACGATAGCGCCACTTATTGGAACCACGGGAAAAATCATCGTGTCTACAACTGCGTTTGATCTTCCTACCCTATCCCTTCTATACATGCTTGTTGTTACTTTCCGCTGCTATATACTCTTAGACTTGCATTTGTAGGGTGTACTTGACTTGCTATGAAATGCTCAAAACTGTCAACCCTAAAACTTGGTATAGGAAAAACTTTTATTTGGTCAAGTAGTCTAATCACCCCCCTCTAGACATACTTTCGGTCCTACAAGTGGTATCAGAGCTTTGGTCTTCATCGCTTAGGTCTCACAACCTAGGAGAAGTATGGCTTCTAGTGAGGGAAGTTATCACCGTAGAGGTCCGTACTTTGATGGTACTAATTTTGCTAGTTGGAAGCACAAGATGAAAATGCATATTCTTGGTCATAACCTCGCAGTTTGGGCTGTTGTTCGTGTTGGCTTGCAAGGTGAGTTCTTTGCGGATGGACGGGAACCGGATCGTGAAGCGACCGCGGATGAATTGAAAATGTTGCAATTCAATGATCAAGCATGCGACATTGTCTTCAACTATTTATGCCCCGAAGAATTCAACAAAATCAGCCATCTTGAGAATGCAAAAGAGATTTGGGATACTTTGGTTGTTATGCATGAAGGAACCGAGTCCGTGAGAGAATCCAAGTTAGATGTTCTTCAAGGTCAGCATGACAAGTTCAAGATGAAGGATGGTGAAGGAGTCGCAGAGATGTACTCTAGGCTATCTCTCATCACAAATGAGATTGCCGTCTTGGGAAGCGAAGAAATGACCGACAAATTCATCATCAAGAAGATACTTAGAGCTTTCGATAAGAGATACGACACTGTGTGCACATTAATCCAAATGATGCCAAACTACAAAGATGTCAAGCCTATGGAAGTCATTGGAAGGATTGTTCCTCATGATATGACACTCAAAGATAAGGAAGAACTTCATCACTAGTCTAGCGGTGCTTACAAAACAACAAGGATGCTCCCAACTCTTGGTGATCTTCATCAACACTGAGCATCCACAACTACCTCACCAACATGAAGTCCTCAAGACAAAACTCAAGGTTAGTTTATCCCTCTTATGGGGGGATGTCACATTAAGGGGGAGCTTTACTCTAAGACTTGAGTCAAAACATCTCTTAGTGTGTGAAAACATTAAATGCTATATGTAAAAGTGTTAACCCCACTTGTGCTTAAACGATGAGTATGACCTATGATCAATTACTCTTACTTGGCACCTAAGTCAAATACTCATATATATAGATGACTTCGTCATCGCCCAAGTGCTTGTTATATGCTAGTGTGTTTGTGCATGTTTGTCATGATTTCTTTTGACATCTTATTATGTGAGCATGTTGGTCTGCATTTATTTTCTCATTCGAGGACATCCATTATTGCTATTTGGCTTTTGATTTATCTTTTGCCAATTGGATGGACAACAATGCCTAGGACCACTCTTTAGCTATCTATGCTTTCTCACCTCATATTCCATTCATGTTGCATCAAAAAATTCGAACAAGTGCTTTTCGATCCCTCTATGTGTGGAGCACTCGGAGTTTTGTATCGAGAAGGACTGACCATTAAAACCTCCCAAGTGCAACTCGGTGGAACCAATTCCAAAAACTCGGCCTCACCGATTGCGTAGGGTTGATCTGGTTTTCAATCTCGATACTACCGATTTCATATTCTCGGTTACACTGAGTGTCCTTGTTAGCTGACAGTTGTGGAATTCGGTGACACCGAAAACATAAAATCGGTATCACCGGTAGTGAAGGGTATATATGCTGTGGACCCCGATGCTTTGAAATTTAATCTTCAACACCGCGCCTCAGAACGCTAAGTTGCCGCCTCAAGACCCATGGTCATCGCCCTTGTCCTCCCACGCTCCTCCGCCGCTGGGAATCGCCATCGACGACGCAATCTACTCCATCGTCGTGACCGTAGAGGATCCGCACCAAGCTAGGGTACAAATTCGATCTTTAGTGCGCTCCCCATCTGATTCTTGTGCATTAGATACTTTATTATCATCTTTGAACCCTTTGCTAAAATATTCATCCACTTAAAACTCCAAAGACTCGAGTTAGATGGATTTTCTAGGGTTTTGCCATCCGCCTGATATATCTCAGTGGAACCGAAATGAAAATATCGGTCTCACCGATATGCTTTTCTGTGAGGGCGAGAACTGACTCAGTGGAACCGAGTAGCTCTTTTCGGTCCTACCGAAGTGCCAAGTCTCTGTTAACGAGTTGGTTTGTCTCGGTCTTACCAAAAATTTCTTTTTGTCTGCACCGATATGTATTTGACAGATTGCAAAACTTTTGAAAACTCATTGCTCAAATTTCAAAGACCAGCCTCATTTTGTGATAACTCATCTACTTGTGCTCATCTACACTCTATTCATAGGGTTAGAATGTCAGGCTCAGAAGATTCAGACTTTGTTCCAGAAGAGATTCTTGCTAAGAAGCAAGAGAAGTCTGCCAAGAAGGCTACAACTGAAGCTACTTCCTCTCGAAGAGTTGTAAGCAAAATATATGCTCCTGCTTCTACCTTCAAGGCTCATGAGACTGCGAGAGCAACAATATTTGTTGAGGTCCCCAAGAGGGCTATGCCTAAGAAGGCAGGAGAGAAGAAGTCAAGGGAGAGGATCTTTCATGTGACTGGCAGGTCCACTTCCATGTATGAAGATCCAGAGGAAGCAACTGGAGATGCTGCTGAGGAGGAGGTTGAGCCAGCTACAAAGGCTCCTCCCAAGAAGAAGGCAAAGAAACTTATGTCAGATGCTATGCCTAAGACCATCACATCCAAGAAGGCTACTGAGAAGCCTAAGAGGACTACTAGGCAGATTCCAGCTTCAGAGAAGAACAAAGGAACTGCTTCCAGAGTTGATGATGTGGATGACTTGACAACACTGATGAAGCTCAGACCACACCTCCCAGTTCACGATGCCATCTACCCACTAGATGAGGACATGAAGAAGAGGAAGGATTCTGCATTGAGGGCATGGAGAGCTATAGATCCTTGTGCCTAGAGGAAGAAAAGAGTTGTGGACTACAAGTTCTATACCAAGGAGCAACATGACTTCTATGAGAATGTGCTCTTTGACAAGAGTCCAGCTGTCAGTGATATGCGTTACGTTGATTGGAAGTTCATCAAGGAAAATGAGGACTACTTTCCAAGTGTCCAGGACAACTTCCACTGCATAGGTCTAGATGAGTTTGTTGGCAGAGAATTCACAGCATGGAATGACGAGATGATCATGCAGTTCTACTCCACTTCACACTTGTACGGAGATGGTAGAATTGTGTGGATGACTGAAGGTGCGAGATATGAATCAACTGTTGAGGAATGGGCTGATATCTTAGGAGTTCCTGAAGCACAGGATGGTGACTTGGATGTTTACTCAGAATCCAAGGCTAGCCACAATGCTATGGCTAAAATGTATAAGGAGATACCTACTGCAAATGCGAAGTCTCACAGGCTAGGATCAATCTATTTTCTGCAGGCTGGCCTCCACACGATGAACACTATACTGAGGCATACCTTGATGCCCAAGTCAGGAGATGACAATATGATCCGAGGCCACTCCATCAACATGTTGATCCACCTTGACAGGCACACCAGGATCAGAGTCATGGATCTGATTGTTGGGACAATCAAGAGGGTTGCTGCTGACAAGAAGCTCTCCTGGTGTTATGCACCCTACATCCAGATGCTCATCAACTCAAGACTGGAGAAGCACATATTTTCCCTAGATCACCCACATTTGCCCCTACAACCAGATCTTGAAGACAATGTTGTGGTGATGGATGTTGATCATCCCACTTTAGCTGCAGCTCAGGAGGCAGCAGAGGCAGTTAGAGCCACTAGTGCACAAGTCCCTAGATCCAGGAACGAGCAAATGGATCTACTGATATCATCTGTTCAGGGCATGCAGAAGGACAATAAGGGGATTCTGGACAACCAGAACAGTCTTGTCAGGATCTTTGAGACAAGAATCAAGACCCTTACAGATAAGGTGGATAGACTGACAAAGACCGTCACAGAGCGTCAGAAGGAAGTTGACTCCGTGCACATCCCTCGGGTCTCTTCTACTTCAAATGATGATGAGGATGATGATGAGGATGAATCACCTCTAGGTCCAGGCACTCAGTTCCCCACTCAGGCCAGATCAGCCACTGTGCCAACTCCATCAGCTCCATCAGCTCCATCAGCTCCATCAACTTCTGCTCCATCAATGACCACTCCAGCTCCATCAGCTCCATTAGCTCCATCAGGTCCATCAACTTCTGCTCCATCAGTGACCACTCCAGCTCCATCCACGACATCTGTAGAGATATTCGCCGATGCAGTCATCTCAACTCCTTCATCAACAACCGGAGGAGATATGCCCAATAACTCTTAGATGTATGCCTTTGAAATTTTTGGTAACTTGTTGCCAAAGGGGGAGAAGTGTATATAGATATACAGGCTTCGACCGAGAGAACGATTTGGTTTTTATTGCTTTTCAAAACATTTGGTTCTTTTGGTTTGATGTGAGATACTTTTGTGATCATGTGTGTTATGCTACTATTTTACGTTGTTATGTTTGATACAACTATTTCCTATCATCTTAATGCTTATGAGATGGTCATTCACCTTTGCTTGTGTGTGTTGTTCCATGTTATTCATTCTAAATTATTATCGCACACCACCAATTGTATGTGACATGGAAGAAGTGACCCATATACCTAATCGATTATCCATTTGCATTCAAACGCAAATTCAAAATAATGCACAAATTTAGGGGGAGCTCTTGCTTATCACATACCTCTCAAAGCGATGATTGTATTCATTGAATTTATCATATGTCGAAGCTTTTATCTATATGTTGTCATCAATTACCAAAAGGGGGGAGACTGAAAGCACATTTGCTCCCTTGGTGGTTTTGGTAATTAATAACAACATATAAGTCATTGAACTAATGTTTCCACCAAGTATATTTCAGGAAATGTTCAATGATAGTATTGGCAAAAGGAGATTGTGGAGAAACCCCAACATTCAAGGAAATAGGTTGGCCAAGTTTCAAGCAAGAGGACTCTACATTTTACATTTGTGAGAAATCACTTTGAGTCCATAGGAAAGCCAATACTATTAAAAGGGGGTAAGGTTTTGTTGGTGAACAATATTCTCAAAGGTGCACAAGTGATAGTCTCCAAAAACATCCACAAACTCTCCCACCAAAGTCTGTTCTATACCTACCACTCAAAATTGGTGCAATCAACTTTCCCATACCGGTGCCACCGATTCTAGAACCTAGACAGACTCTGCCAAACCCTAGCCACTTCGATGTAACCGATTCCATACCGGTGCCACCGAGTTTAGGTTGCCAACTTTCTGTTATGCAAATCCACATTTTCGGTCTGACCGAGAATGTTGGATCGGCGTCACCGAGATTGGAAATCTGATCGTTGGTCACCTTATCAGCGCAACCGAGTTTCCTATATCGGCTTTACTGAGATTCAAAAGTTGCAACCATTTGTTCACTTCGGTACCACCGAGATTAACACATCGGTGTCACCGAGCTGGTCATTTTGTGTGTAAAGGTTGGATTTTTGGGGATGCCTATATATACCCCTTCACCACCACTTACTCGAAAGGGAAGCACTCATGACTATTCCATACCTATCCTATTAGATTTTCTGAGAGAGAACCACCTACCCTTGTGTTGAGGTCAAGATCTTCCACTCAAACCATATGGATCTTGATTTCCAGTCTCCCCAAGTAGATTTCCAGCAATCACATCTCTTCCACCATGCCAAATCTGTGAGAGAGTGATTGGGTGCCGAGGAGTCTACCATCTTGAAGCACAAGAACAAGGAGTTCATCATCATTTCCGAGCCTATTACCTTTTGGAGCGTGGTGCCTCCTAGATTGGTTAGGTGTCGCTTGGGAGCCTCCTACTACGTGTTGTGGAGTGAACCAAGAAGTTTGTAAGGCAAGGAGATCGTCTACTTCGTGAAGATCTACCCATAGTGAGGCTAGTCCTTCGTGGACGGAAGCCGTATGGAATAGTCAAGGTTGCTACTTCATGGACCCTTTTGTTTGGAGCCCTCTGTGGACTCTCGTGACCGTTACCCTCCGTGGTTGAAGACTCCATAAACATGGATGTATGATAGTGCCACCTATCGGAACCACGGGAAAAATCATTGTGTCTACAACTGCATTTGATCTTCCTACCCTATCCCTTCTATACATGCTTGTTGTTACTTTCCGCTTGGGAGCCTCCTTCTTTGTGTTGTGGAGCGAACCAAGAAGTTTGTAAGGGCAAGGAGATAGCCTACTTCGTGAAGATCTACCCATAGTGAGGCTAGTCCTTCGTGGACGGAAGCCGTATGGAATAGTCAAGGTTGCTACTTCGTGGACCCTTTGGGTGGAGCCCTCCGTGGACTCTCGCGACCGTTACCCTCCATGGGTTGAAGACTTCATAAAGTTGGATGCACGATAGCGCCACTTATTGGAACCACGGGAAAAATCATCGTGTCTACAACTGCGTTTGATCTTCCTACCCTATCCCTTCTATACATGCTTGTTGTTACTTTCCGCTGCTATATACTCTTAGACTTGCATTTGTAGGGTGTACTTGACTTGCTATGAAATGCTCAAAACTGTCAACCCTAAAACTTGGTATAGGCAAAAAATTTATTTGGTCAAGTAGTCTAATCACCCCCCCCTCTAGACATACTTTCGGTCCTACAGTTGGTTGGGACGAAGGACACGAGTTTACCCAGGTTCGGCCCTCAAGATGAGGTAAAAGCCTACGTCTTGCTTGTGTTGTATTGATTGGAGTATTGATTACAAGGGAGCAGATTCGCTTGACCTAGTTCTTGATTGATTCGTTTCTGTCTAAGTCGCCCCGGGTCTCGCCCTTATATAGGAGGCCAAGACCACAGGTTACAAGTCTCATACCGACTCTTACAATGCATCCAATTCTAACTCTATGTCGCCTTGTCTTCCTGGGCAAGCCGTATCCGGGCGGCTTAACCGCCCGGGTCTTCATGGCTTCTTGGTTTGGGCCTTGCCCAGGCCCCTCTTGGTGAAGCGTCATATGTCTCTAGGCCCATCGGCCTTGGTCTGGATTATGAGCCGCCAAGTGTAACCCGGCCCCACCTAGGTGGGCCTCACCACTGGGTTATATCCCCAACATTAGGCCCCAGGTTGATTTGAGCTTGCTCATGTCAATCGTCCATTTTACTTGGCGTCGAGTCTCTTCAACACCTGAAAGTAAAAAAATGTAACCCGCTGTGACGTCATATTGGATATGCCAAAAAGATTCCCTGACGACCACAACAGATCTTTCATAATTAAACCGATGGCCCGAAAATCGAGGCGTCCGTCTCGGTCGGTCAGCTTCGGTCACCTGGATTCCCGCGCCTGTTTCCTTCCTTTAAGCCTCCTAAATAGGACCGTGAACAACCCTTCTCATTTCCTCCACAACTTTCGCCTCTTCTTCTTCCTCTCGATGTCGTCGCCCCCGAGCTCTCTCGCTCCGGTGAATCTCCTGCGTCGTCATCACCCAAGGCTACTGCATCGACCTGAACGGACCAGAGCATCCTTCGTTTCGGATGCATCTCCTCCTATACATCCTTGTTTGTCCCCTAGATCTGTAGTTTAGGGTGGCAAATCCATGGAGCTCTTCCGTCCGCTTAGAACGCAAGCTCTTCATAATGCCAGTCAATATGTAGATCAGCAAACCTGACAAGTATCCCTTTCCACCGTGGTAAATCATAGGACACCAAAACTAGTACAATTCAGATCCGTAGTTGCCCCTCTTTTACTGTCTTCGACCACTTGCCAGTTCCTCCGTTCATCGTTAGGTTTAGAATAAACTTGCTTTTCCTTTGTCTATAGATCCGCACTTATATAGATAGCATGCGAAAACCTGTTTTACAGACATAGTGGTATTTTGCTCCATTGCTCTGCAACATAACCTACCATTAAACTTTCGGCATTCGCCCTAAACTGCACAGGCGGCTCAGCCTCACAGAACTTAGATTTCATCAGCCGTTGTTAGCTTGTCTATCACCTTCTAACTCCCCACACACTATTACTTTCCACATCTTTTTAAGCCGCCATTATGCCTCGTGTGTCCAGTTCCTGCAACTGGGTTGGCTCTACCGTTACCAAAGAATTTCTGAAGGATTACGTAGACACGTGGACCTTGCTGACCAAAAACGTCATTCATTGGAGGGTTCCATGCAATGAGAAGAAACCTATCCCCCAATGGGGTGAAGTGGTTGTATTCGCAAACCACCTCTCACGCGGCTTCAGTCCACACGGCTCAAAATTCTTCTGAGATGTCCTTCACTTCTTCAAGCTGCGTCCTCAAGATATTGCGCTGAATTCCATTTCAAGCATGTGCAACTTTCAAATTCTCTGTGAAGTTTACTTGCAAGAAGAGCCGTCGGTTGACCTCTTCCGTGAGTTCTTCTATGCCACCCACCAGACAGAAGTTGCATTCGGCCCAAGCTTGGAACTCGGCGGTATATCCATCCAAAGAAGGTGGGACATGGCCTTTCCAGTGGTTTGTATGCCAAGTCATCCTAAGGATTGGAACAAGACCTGGTTTTACTGCAAAGATACCTCTCTAGAAGGAGAGCATCCATTACCGGGTTATCGCCCGTCCCGACTCAAGACCATGATCGAGCTCCCTGACCGGATGTCAGTTTCTGAACGGGCAAAGTATGCTCCGGCTTGCGCTAAAATCAAAGCCCTCATGGCCAACGTTCTGACAAGGATTGATCTGACCCGCTGCTAGGTCTCTTGGCGAGTCATGCCTCTAAGCCGTAGGAGCCACCTTGTGTGTGAATACACGGGTGACGCCAATGATCCCCTCTATTTTAATCCTACCATATTGTCAGAAGATGACTTCGTTGCTGCCATCAAAAGCCTTATCCATGAGTCTCAAGATTCTTGCCGCGCCATCGGATTATCACCCTTCTGCACCGCAAACACGACTCCCGATGTAAGGGCGACTCTCAATCTCCTGACTTACGTGTTTAGCTATCCATGCATGTTTTGTAATATCTGACCTCTTTGGGCTGCTTTTACTTCCAGGCTAACTCCAGTTTCTGGAAAAAAATACGTTTCTCCTCCGAAGAAGTTGAAAGAAAAGACCATCAGCCGAAAGAAGAAACCTGCACCTCAAGAGCAGCCTGAAGCTGATGACAAAGAGGTAAAACTTGACTCTCTTGGCCGTCTCTTCATGCACCTTACTGATAATAATAACTTCACAGGACGAGACGGAGACAAGCCACGCCAACGCCCCTGAGGTAACCTATGTGTCATCTGACTCAGAACATCTTGCACCACAAAAGATACGATGGGTCATCCGAAAAGTCCCATTTTCTCATCCTCTTGCTTACTTAGACTCCAACTTTCTTTTGAAAAAGCAACAACAAGTCTCCCGGCGCCAGACCCAGAGCACCTACTCTGAAGATCTCATGGTCGGGTTATCTCACTCACTGGTTCAATGGAAACGGACGGCTGAGGAATTTGTTTCACTTGGCTAAATTTTGTCAATCTTGCCTTACCACTTTATTCTGTCTTTATAATACTTTAACTTCTTTCAGGAATCACCCCCTTCTTCGGGCGATTCTACGGCAACCAAGATGCCGCCTTTGAAGATCAACCCAGATTACGTGCTTCCATATTTGCATTCTATCCTTTGCCATCCTTTGGACTTTATATAATACCTTTCTATGCCATCCAGGGCTCAAGAAGAGCGAAGAAAAACCATCGGCTCTACCTCGGCCCCCACTGCTCAAGAGTCGGAAGCTGCCAAGTCAGACTCTCCGGCTGCACATGCTGAACCTTCTACTACCTCCAAGGGTGCACCTGAATATACTCGTCATTCTGCCGAGCCGGCGGCCCATGAGACGGCCACTGACCTCCGAGGACCAATTCCAAGCCACCGAGCCCTTCAACGGCCGCAAACGATTCAACTAGTCCATATGTCATCATCACCGGGACCGGCTGTCAAACTCCCGAACCTCTAGTGTTGACAAAACACACTGAGAAAACTGAAGCCTCGGACAAGCTGGACGTTGAACTCCCCGTGTTGGAGACGCTAAATGCTGACGAGCTGCATGCCGGTTATCTCAATCGCCTCACCACGAGCTGGAACATGGAACTCAAGCTCGCCAACCTGATGAAGAAAAAATACGAGGTACTCTTTCCTTTCCTTATATCCTTATGTAGCCCCCAAGAGCCGGTTTAGTATTTATAAATAGTAAACTGGGACTTCCAAACCATGCCTTGAGTAGAACCACTTAACCTGTAGCCCCCGAGTATCGGCTTAATATGCAAATAATGAGCTGGTACTCAATCTTAAGTAGTTGATCACCTGTAGCCCCCAAGTTCGGGTTAGTATAGAAATAATGGGCCGAATTTCCTCATGGAAAGAGACAATTGTAGCCCCCAAGTGCCGGATTATGTTTGACAAATATGAGCCGAAACTTACTTTGTGGTCTGCAGTTTGTAGTCTTGGAGAACAAATAGACATTAGCCCCCACGTGTCGGCTTAACTTGATTAAGATAAGCCAGAACATACTTGAAATATTGGAGAGCAAATAGACATTAGCTCCCATGTGCCGGCTTAACTTGATAAAGATGAGCTGGAATGTACTTGACATATTGGAGAGCAAATAGACATTAGCCCCCAAGTGTCAAGTATATTGCTTGCAATCTGCTGGAGACTTGCATTATATTTGCTGATTTAACCATCTAACGATATGTTATCCTCGCGACTTACCTTTCTTGTACCTTTGTTTGTCACAGGAAGCTTTAAATAACGCCGAGTCTGAACTGGCCGTCTTGAAGAGCCATCTGGCCTCCCAACAGGGCGCCAGGAGTGCAGCAGAAGAGAAGTGCCGTCTTGTGGCTGAAGAGCTTGTAAAAGCTAAAGCTGATTTCGCTGCCTTCAAGAAAACTGCCGAGACGGAGAAAACTGCCCTAGCTCAACGTGCAGATAATGCTGCCAGCGGCTCATGGAAGTATCCGATGAACTGCATGCCCTGAAGCGCCATATTGCAAAAATGTCTGCCACTATCTTTGGTAAGTACTTTATCCAATATCCTTGTGTGAAGACTTATATAGGCAGATTATAACAAAAAATCCATCTTATATAGGTCCAAGGAGCCGTCAACTCGCCATGGACAGTCTGTTATCTCTGAAAGCCGTCTATACCCTCTCAAAACAGTTGTACTGCGGAACACTCTATACCATCAAGGCGATGCTTAACAAGGAGAGTATCCCTTAGTCCATGAAGGGAGTTATAGAAATGTTGTCCACTGTGCCCAAGCAAATCTAGGAGCTCAAGAAATCATCCGCCAGAAAGGGAGCCATTGCGGCCATAAGCCGGGATTTAGCCTTTCCCCAGATCTAACTCCCGAGGAGATGATGGACGGGTTTCCATCAAAGAAGGACGATGGCTCAGAGTTCACAGAAGACGACTACGCCCATTGCATGAAGGCCTCCAGAGTCCTTGCATCGGTATTAGCGGAAGAAGTGAACCTGTCAACATATCAGGCGGCTTATAATGCCGAGAACAAGCGAGTGCGCGACCCAACCTTCGAGGCCACGAACTTAATTCCTGCACGTCGTAAGCACTTCTTTGATCCTGAGCTTGACCCGTCTCCCCTCTTTGAAGAGTCAACATTTGAAGCTTTAACCAACTACAACTGGGACGTGGACAATCTCCAGATTGAGGAGGTCAAAGACCCGGCGCAGGGTGACCCGCCGTCCAACTGAACATATTGATAATGTCATGGATAATCCGGCTCTCACAACCCGCCAAACTTTTGGGTGTGTAAAAAACTTTAAGTCATTGCTTTTGAGCTCTGTGGAGAGAATTGTAATAGGCTCTTAGTAAAACTTTGTCTTGCCTGAACTGTGCCACCGTGCACATAGGAAATCACGCTGCTTTAACATATTGTATTTGCCTTTGTGCTCCAATTCATACTAGATGTTATGGCGGCTCTTCTTGAGATAACTAACTTGTGGAAATAGAATATGTTCCATACTGTCTAGTAGGGTGGCTTAGAACCGCACAACCCGAAGATGTTATATCTTTTCGGATTTGTTTTTTGAAAACAAATGAACTCATGTGCCGGTTCTTCTGGGTGGACTCGCTAATTAAAACTCCTAACTAGTATAGGGTCTTTATCGAGATTGGTCGTCCTTACTTAGAACGGCTTAGGGTCTCTAAGCAAGATTAACTGATAGGAAGTGTAGCGTCCCAGAGAGAGACACAACAAGGAATGAGTACCCTAGTAGCTCAAAAACTGCCTCTCATGTGACATAAATCCATCCTTTATACCTTAAACAGTTCAGGGTCTTTCAATGGATTGACTGTCTAAGAGTACGAACGGGCCACATAGCAGAGAGTCGGCGGTAGATGAGAGAGTTTATCCTTGCTTTCCGTAAGCCAGCCCTCACGTGACAAGAACCTCCGGTTTAACCTTAACCAGTACAGGGTCTCTAATGAGATTGGCCATCAATATCTTTGAACCGGCTCAAGGTCTCTAAGCGAGATTAACTGGTAAAAGTTCGGCGAGTCACCTAGTGGAGTGGCAAGTTGCAAACGGGCAGGTTTAACTCTGGCGGCTTAAGAGCCGATCAAGAGGGTATGTAAGCTAAACCCAGTGGGTTGGAAGCCCCCAAATGACCTTTGTTGACGAAATCAACTGTTTGGCTTGAGAGCCGATCGATAGGGTGAGATAAGCTAAACCCAGCAGGTTGGAAGCCCCCTAGACGACCTTTGTTGATGAAATCAACTGTTTTGGCTTGAGAGCCGATCGATAGGGTGTGATAAGCTAAACCTAGCGGGTTGGAAGCCCCCTAGACGACCTTTATTGCACAACTAAGATAGACGGCATAGGACCCGGCTTGCAGGGATGCCAACTTTATTCATATATATATAATATGTACAATGATGGTGTACAATGTCGAGTCTCAACGACTCAGGTGTAGTAAGGCCACAAATGCCCTATGTTCCACGGCCCGTGGGTCTCCTGCCCGGAAGTATTTGAGTCGTCCTGGACGTCAATGAGGCAATATGACCCGTTGTTGAGATTCTTGCTGACCACGAAAGGCCCTTCCCATGGAGGGGACAAATTGTGTGCATTCGTTTGATCTTGAATCAACCGCAACACTAAGTTTCCTTCTTGAAACGTCTGGGTCTTAACCCTGCGGCTATGGTAGCGACGCTGGTCTTACTGATAGATCGTTGATTGAGCTGCCGCGAGATCATGCTTTTCCTCCAAGGCAACCAACGCGTCTTGACGTGCTATTTCGTTATCCTCCTCAATGTAAGCCGCCACTCAGGGCGAGTCATGACGGATATCACTTGGTAATACGGCTTTTGCGCCATAAACCATGAAGAAAGGTGTATAACATGTTGATCTGTTAGGAGTAGTTTTGATGCTCCATAAGACGGAAGGCAACTCCTCCACCCAACAACCCGGCGTGCACTACAAAGGAACCACAAGCCGGGGTTTGATACCTTTCAAGATTTCCTGGTTAGCATGTTCTGCCTCATCATTTGATTGCGGGTGAGCCACCACAGAAACATCAAGTCGGATGTGCTCACTTTCACAGAATGCTTGCATAGCCCCCTTGGATAAGTTCGTGCCATTATCTGTGATGGTATTGTGAGGATAACCGAAGCAGTAGATCAACTTCTTAATAAATTGAACCGTCGTAACCGCATCACACTCGCTGACCGGCTCAACTTCTACCCACTTGGTAAATTTGTCCACCACCACCAAGAGGTGGGTCTTCTTGTCCTTGGATCTCTTGAAAGGCCCGACCATATCAAGCCCCCGGACTGCAAACGGCCAAGTAATTGGAATCATGCACAATTCTTGAGCCGGGACATGAGTATGCCGACCAAACTTCTGACAGCCATCGCACTTGCAAACCAAGTCCTCTACATCTTTATGAGTCGTCAACCAGAAGAAACCATGTTGAAAAGCCTTGGCCACCAGAGATTTTGAGCCAGCATGATGACCACAATCGCTAGCATGAATTTCACTCAAGATTTCCTTGCCCTCTTTAGGTGAAACACAACGTTGGAAGACGCCAGTGACGCTGCACGTATGTAACTCACCATTGATTATAGTCATAGACTTAGACCGCCTGGCGATCTGCCTAGCTAGATTTTCATCATCAGGTAACTCGCCGCGAGTCAAATACGCCAAGTAAAGTATGGTCCAGTCAGGAATAACATGTAGAGCCACCACCAGCTGCTCCTCCGGGTCAAGTACGGCCAAGTCTTCCTCTAAAGGTAACTTAACCGACGGGTGATGTAACACATCTAAGAAAATGTTAGGTGGTACCGGCTTAGGCTGAGAACCCAGCCTTGACAGGGTGTCAGCCGCCCCGTTCTTGCGACGATCAATGTGATCCACCTGATAACCTTTGAAATGACCAGGGATGACATCCACCGCCCGACGATAAGCTGCCATCCGTGGGTCCATGGAATCCCAAGTTCCTGAAACATGCTGAGCCACCAGGTCTGAGTCGCCAAGACACCTAACCCGGCTCAGGTTCATCTCCTTAGCCACCCGGAGGCCATGAGGCAGAGTTTCATACTCAGCTGCATTATTAGTACAAGGAAACGTCAAGCTTAATATATAACAGAATTTGTCACCTTTGGGGGAGGTCAAGACAACACCTGCCCCTGATCCTTCTAGTTGCCTGGATCCAGCAAAGTGGATTGTTGAGTATGTGTTATCCGGCTTTTCCTCGGGCGCTTGACACTCCGTCCAGTCGTCTATGAAGTCCACCAGGGCTTGATACTTGACCACCGTGCATGGCACGTATTTCAGATTAAGAGGTCCAAGCTCCAACGCCCACTTAGCAATCCTGCCGGTGGCTTCTCTGTTTTGAATTATATCTCCTATCGGGGTAGAGCTAACCACTATGATCTGGTGCCCCAGGAAGTAATGCTGCAGTTTAGGATTGGCCATGAACACCCCATATACTAGCTTCTGCCAATGCGGATACCTCTGCTTGGACTCCGTCAGGACTTCGCTGATGTAATAAACCAGCCTCTAAACTTGATATTCCTTTCCTGCCTCCTTACGCTCAACGACGATTGCAGGGCTGACTGCCTTGTTGTTAGCCGCCACGTCCAAGAGCAAAGGTTCCTTCTGAACTGGAGCTACTAAAACCGGCGGCTCTATGAGATGCCTCTTGAGGGCCTCAAATGCTTCACCCACCACCGCACTTTAGACAAAGTTGTTTGTCTTCCTCATCATCTCGTATAAAGGGATGGCCTTCTCACCAAGGCGGCTTATAAACCGGCTTAACTCAGCGATCCGTCCTGCCAGGCGCTGAACATCATTGATGCATGTCGGCTCAGATAGGGAAGTGATAGCCTTGATCTTATCTAGATTAGCCTCAATGCCATGCTCAAAGACTAGGAATCCCAAGAGCTTTCCTGCAGGAACACCGAACACACACTTAGCCAGGTTAAGCATCATCTTGTAGACTCATAAGTTGTCAAAGGTCTCCTTCAGGTCACCAAGCAAAGTCTCCTTCTTCCTGGATTTAATCACAATGTCATCCACGTATGCATGAACGTTGTGTCCAATTTGGCTATGAAGACAGTGTTGGAAATATGCCCTAGAGGTAATAATAAATTAGTTATTATCATATTTCCTTGTTCATGATAATCGTTTATTATCCATGCTATAATTGTATTGATCAGAGTCTTAGATGCATGTGTGGATACATAGACAAAACCATGTCCCTAGTATGCCTCTAAATAGACTAGCTCGTTGATCAAAGATGGCTATGGTTTCCTAGTCATGGACATGATATGTCATTTGGTAATGGGATCACATCATTAGGAGAATGATGTGACGGACAAGACCCAAACTACAAACATAGCATATGATCGTGTCAGTTTATTGCTACTATTTTCTGCATGTCAAGTATCTGTTCCTATGACCATGAGATCATGCAAATCATTGACACCGAAGGAGTACCTTGTGTGTATCAAACGTCGCAACGTAACTGGGTGACTGTAAAGGTGGTGTATAGGTATCTCCAAGGGTCTTTGTTGGGTTGGCATGGATCAAGATTGGGATTTATTACTCCGTGTGACGGAGAGGTATCTCAGGGCCCACTCGGTAATACAACATCACAGTAACGGGATCTTGTATCACGGAATGAGTAAAGAGACTTGCCGGTAACAAGGTTGAACTAGGTATGGAGATACCGACGATCGAATCTCGGGCAAGTAACATACCGAAGAACAAAGGGAACATCATACGGGATTAACTGAATCCTTGATATAAAGGTTCGACCGATAAAGATATTCATAGAATATGTACGAACCAATATGGGCATCCAGGTCCCGCTATTGGTTATTGACCGTAGAGGTGTCTCGGTCATGTCTACATAGTTCTCGAACCCGCAGGGTCTGCACACTTAAGGTTTGGTAGTATAGAGTTATGTATGGTGGTGACGTAAGGTTGTTTGGAGTCCCAGATGAGATCCCTGACATCACAAGGAGCTCCGGAATGGTCTGGAGGTAAATATTGATATATAAGAAGTCCTATTTTGGTCGCTGGAAAGGTTTCGGGCTCATCGGTAGTGTACCGAGAGTGCCGGTAGTGTACCGGAAGACCATCGGGAGGGGTATTTCAACCCAAGAGGCTACATGGGCTGTGGGAGAGTAAATACCGGCCCTTTGTGGGCTGATGGAAGTCCCACACAAGGCCTGTGCAGCTAGGAAGAAAATCCGAAAGAGAAAAAGGTGGAAAAAGGCAAAAAGGCAAAAATAAGGAGGAGTCCTAGTCCTACAAGGATTGGAGGAGGAATCCTCCAATCCTCCTTGGTTCGGCCGACCCAAGGGCTGTCTCCTTGGGAGACAAGCCTCCTCCTCGCTTCCTCCTATATATACTAGAGGTTTTAGGGTTTTTGGCACTAGATTTTCAGCCATGTGCTACCCGTTCCTCAAGTGCATAGTTTCTCCTCTAGATCGGATTTCGGCAATGCTTAGGCAAAGCCCTGCCGGAATAGCTCCACCACCATCGCCGGAGCGTTGTCATACTTCCAAAGAACTCTTCTACCTCTCTGCTCCCTCTTGCTGGATCAAGAAGACGGAGATCGTCATCAAGCTGCACGTGTGCTGAACGGAGGTGCCATCCGTTCGGCGCTAGATCGGAAGGACCGTGATAAAGATCGCGGGACGGATCATGATGAGTTCGTGGGACGGATCATGATGAGATCGCGGGATGGATCGTGATGAGTTCGCGGGACGGATCGTGATTGGATCGCGGGACGGATTATGATGAAATCGTGGGATGCTCGGCGATTTGGATCGCGAAGACGTTCGAGTACACCAACCGTGTTTCTAAATGCTTCCCGCTTAGCGATCTACAGGGTTATGTAGATCCACTCTCCCTCTCGTAGATGCTCATCACCATGGATAGATCTTGCGTGTGCGTAGGAAAAAATTTGTTTCCCATGCAACATTTCCCAACAGTGACATCATGAGCTAGGTCTATGTGTAGATAAGATCTCGAGTAGAACACAAAGAGTTTGTGGGGTTTGATGCTTAGATTGCTTCCTCCCTTGGTTGTTTTTTGGTTCAGTGGTATTGTGAGATGAAGCGGACCGGACCAACATTACTCGTACGCTTACGAGAGACCGGTTCCCTCAACCGCACCTCGTTGCATAGATGGCTTGTGGGTGCCAGTTTCTCACACTTTAGTTGGATCGGATTCGACAAAGGTGGTCCTTGAGAAGGTTCAAAAGCAACTAGTGTATCACCGTTGTGGTTTTTGTGTAGATGAGAATCGTTCTTGCTAGATACCCGTAGCAGCCACGTAAAACATGCAACAACAATTAGAGGATGTCTAACTTGTTTTTGCAGGGTATGTTGTGATGTGATATGGCCAATTATATGATGTGATATATGTGATGTATGAGATGATCATGTGTTGTATAGAATATCACGACTTGCTTGTCGATGAGTACGGCAACCGGCAGGAGCCATAGGGTTGTCTTTAATTATTTTATGACCTGCGTGTCAATCATTAAGAGCTATGTAATGGTTTACTTTATCGCTAAATGGTAGCAATAGTAGTACAAGCATGATGGGCGCGACAACCCTGATGGCGACACGTTGATGGAGATCATGGTGTCGTGCCGGTGACGATGGAGATCATGCCGGTGCTTTCAAGATGGAGATCAAAAGCACAAGTTCATGGCCATATCGTGTCACTTATGATTTGCATGTGATGTTAATCTTTTTATGCACCTTGTTTTGCTTAGAACGACGGTAGCATTATAAGGTGATCCCTCACTTAAATTTCAAGATGAATTGTGTTCTCCCCGAGTGTGCACCGTTGCGAAAGTTCGTCGTGTGGAGACACCACATGATGATCGGGTGTGATAGACTCTATGTTCACATACAACGGTTGCAAGCTAGTGTTGCACATGCAAAACACTCGGGTTAAACTTGACGAGCCTAGCAGATATGATCATACACAAGAGATCGAAAGGTCGAACATGAGTCATATAGCAGATATGATCAACATGATGATGTTCACCATTGAAACCACCTCATCTCACGTGATGATCGGACTTGAGTTGGTGAATTTGGATCATGTATCACTCGAATGACCAAAGGGATGTCAATTTGAGTGGGAGTTCTTAAGTAATATGATTAGTCAAACTCATTATCATGAACATAGTCAGTAGTGTCTTTGCAAAGTGTGTGGTAGATTACTACCTCACGCTGTCGCTCCCTTGAATTTTTATATGTTCCTAGAGAAATAGAGTTGAAAGAAGATGGTACCAATATTGCGGACTGGCTCCGTGATCTGAGGATTGTCCTTGTTGCTGCACACAAGGCTTATGTCCTTAATGCACCGCTCGGTGTACCACCCACTCTAGCGTCGTTCGTAGATGTTGTGAACATCCGACAGGCACGTTTCGATAACTACTTGATAGTTTAGTGTGTCATGCATTACGGCTTAGAATTGAGGCTCCGAAACATTTGGAACGTCACGGGACATGTGAGATGTTCTAAGAGCTGAAATTGGGATCTCAGGCTCATGCCCGTGTTGTGAGATATGAGATCTCCAACAAGATTCTTTGCCTGCAAGATGAAGGAGAATAGCACAATTGTTGAGCATGTGCTCAGATTGTCTAGGTGCTAAAACCGCTTGAATCGAGTGGGAGTTGATCTTCCAAATAATATAGTGATTAATATAGTTCACCAAGTCACTGTCACTAAGCTACTAGAACTTGGTGATGAACTATAAAATGCCAGGGATAGAAATAATGATCCCTGAGCTGTTCGCGATGTTTGACACCACGAAGGTAGAAATCAAGAAGGAGCGTCAAGTGTTGATGGTTAGTAAAACCACTAGTTTCGAGAAGGGCAAGGAGGGAAACTTCATGTATGGCAAGTCAGTTGCTGCTCCAGTGAAGCAACCCAAAGTTGAACCCAAACCAGAGACTAAGTGCTTCTATTATGAGGACAACGGTCGCTGAAGCAAAACAACCCTAGATACTTAGTATATAAGAAGGCTGGCAACGTCGACAGAAGTATATTTGATATACGTGTTATTGATGTGTACCTTGCTAGTACTCCTAGTAGCAGCTGGGTATTGGATACCGGTACGGTTGCTATATGTTGGTAACTCGAAATAAAAGCTATTCAATAAACGGAGAACTAGCTAAGGGTGAGGTGACGATGTGTGTTGGAAATGTTTCCAAGGTTGATGTGATCAACATCGCGTGCTCTATCTACGTTCAGGATTAGTGACGAACCTAAATAAATGTTATTTGGTGTTTTGTGTTGAGCATGAACGTGATTAGATTGTGTTTATTGCAACACGGTTATTCATTTAAGTTAGATAATAATGGTTATTTTGTTTACATGAATGATACCTTCAATGGTCATGCACCCAGTGAGAATGGTTTGTTGAATCCTCATCGTTATAATACACATGTTCATAACATTGATGCCAAAAGATACAAAGTAAATAATGATAGTACCACATACTTGTGGCACTGCCGCTAAATGTCATATTGGTATAAAGCGCATGAAGAAACTCCATGCTGATGGATCTTTGGACTCATTCGATTTTGAATCGGTTGAGACATGCGAACCATGCCTCTTGGGCCTGATGACTAAGGACCCCATTTTCCAGATTGATGGAGCGGGAAGTGATTTATTGGAAATAATACATGTTGATGTATGTAATACAATGAGTCTTGTAGTGTGCGGTGGATATCGTTATTTTCTTACCTTCACTGATGATTTGAGTATATATAATGTATGTTTACTTAATGAAACACAAGTATGAATCGTTTGAAAGGTTTAAGCAAATTCAGAGTGAAGTTTAAAGATCATCGTGACAAGAAGATGTCTGCGATATGATCGTGGAGGTGAATATCTGAGTTACGAGTTTGGCATACAACTTTAGACAATGTGAAAGTTGTTTCACAACTCACGCCACCTGCAACCCCAAAGTGTGATGGTGTGTCCGAATATTATAGTCGTGCTCTATTGGATATGGTGCGTGCTATGATGTCTCTTATCATTTTTCTATTATAATTTTGGGGTTATGCATTAGAGACAACTACATTCACTTTAAATAGGGCACCATCTAAATCTGTTGAGATGACACCGTGTGAATTAGGGTTTGATAGAAACCCAAGCTGTCATTTATTGATGTTTGGGGATGCGACGCTTGTGTGGAAAAATGTTTTCACCTAATGAGCTCGAACCCAAAGCGGACAAATGCATCTTCATAGAGTACCCTAAGAACAGTTGGGTAAACCTTCTATCTCAGATCCGAGCATAAAGTGTTTGTTGCTAAAACGGATCCTTTCTTGAGAAAGAGTTTCTCTCGAAAGAATTGAGTGGGAGGAAGATAGAAATTGATGAGGTTGTTGAACCTTTGTTCAACCAAAGAGTAGCACAACGCAAGAAGATGGTCCTATGAAGCCAATGTTAGTTGAAGAGGAAGTTAATGATGATGATCATGAAGCTTCGGATCAAGTTACTATCGAACCTCGTAGGTCAACAAGGATGTGTACTGCTCCTGAGCGGTATGAGAACCCTATCTTGGAGGTCATGCTGTTGGACAACGATGAACCTACAAGCTGTGGAGAAGCGATGATGGGCCCGGATTCCAACAAGTGGTTAGAGGCCATGAAATCCGAGAAAGGATCCATATATGAAAACGAAGTACAGACTTCGGTGGACTTGCTCATTGGACGGCAGGTCGTTGAGTACAAATGGATCTTTAAAATGAAGACAAGCGCTGATGGTGAATGTCACCATTTATAAAGCTGGACTTGTCGCAAAGAAGTCTCTGGCAAGTTCAAGGAGTTGACTACGATGAGACTTTCGCACTCGTAGCGATGCTAAAGTCTGTTGGAATTATGTTACAGTTGCTGCATTTTTCAATTATGATATTTGGCAGATGGATGCCAAACCATCGTTCCCTTAACGATTTACTTGAGGAAAGGTTGTATGTGATACAACCAGAAGGTTTTGTCAGTCCTAAGGATGCTAAAAGGTGAGCAAGCTTTGGTGATCCTTCAATGGACTGAAGCAAGAATCTCGGAGTTGGAATATACACTTTGATGAGGTGATCAAAGTTTTTGAGTCTATACAAAGTTTATGAGAAACTTTTATTTGCAATAAAGTGAGTGGGAGCACTATAGAGTTTCTAATAAGTATATGTGGATGACATATTGTTGGTCGGAAATAATGTAGAATTTCTGGAAAGCATAAACGGTTGTTTGAAAAGATATTTTCAAAGAAAGACTTGGATAAAGCTACCTAATTGTTGAGCATTAATGATCCATAGAGATAGATCAAGATGTTTGATGAGACTTTCAGTGAGTACATACCTTGACAAGATTTTGAAATAGTTCAAAATGGATCAGTCAGAGAAGGAGTTCTCGCCTGATTTGTAAGGTGTGAAGTTGAGTGAGACTCAAAGCTCGACCACGGCAGAAGAAAGAGAAAGGACGAATGTCGTCCCCTATGCCTTAGCCATAGGCTCTGTATATTATGCCATGTTGTGTACCGCACCTGTGTGTGGCTTGCCATGAGTCCATCAAGGGGTGCAAGAGTGATCCAGGAGTGGATCACTGGACAGCGGTCAAGATTATCCTTAGTAACTAAAAGACTAAGGAGATGTTTCTCCATTATGGAGGTGATAAAGAGTTCATCGTAAAGAGTTACGTCGATGCAAGCTTTAACACCAATCTCGATGACTCGTAGTAGCAATCTGGATACGTATAGTGGAGAAGTCATTTGGAATAGTACCAAGTGGAGTGTGGTAGCAGTGTTTACAGTTTGACATAGAGATTTGCAAAGTACACACGGATCTAAATGTCGTAGACCCATTGACTATAAGACCTCTCTCACATGCAAAGCATGATCGAGCCCCAAAACTCATTGGGTGTTAGAATCATAACAATGCGAATCACATGGTGATGTGAACTAGATTATTGACTCTAGTGAAAGTGGGAGACTATTGGAAATATGCCCTAGAGGCAATAATAAATTAATTATTATCATATTTCCTTGTTCATGATAATCGTTTATTATCCATGCTATAATTGTATTGATCGGAGACTTAAATGCATGTGTGGATACATAGACAAAACCATGTCCCTAGTATGCCTCTAAATAGACTAGCTCGTTGATTAAAGATGGCTATGGTTTCCTAGTCATGGACATGAGATGTCATTTGGTAACGGGGTCACATCATTAGGAGAATGATGTGATGGACAAGAACCAAACTACAAACGTAGCATATGATCGTGTCAGTTTATTGCTATTGTTTTCTGCATGTCAAGTATTTGTTCCTATGACCATGAGATCATGCAACTCACTGACACCGGAGGAGTACCTTGTGTGTATAAAACGTCGCAAAATAACTGGGTGACTATAAAGGTGGTCTACAGGTATCTCCAAGGGTGCCTGTTGGGTTGGCATGGATCAAGACTAGGATTTGTTACTCCGTGTGACGAAGAGGTACCTTAGGGCCCACTCAGTAATACAACATCACAATAAGCCCTTCAAGCAATTTGACTAAGTGTTAGTCATGGGATCTTGTATTACGGAACAAGTAAAGAGACTTGCCAGTAACGAGGTTGAACTAGGTATGGAGATACCGACGATCGAATCTCGAGCAAGTAACATACCGAAGAACAAAGGGAACATCATACGGGATTAACTGAAACCTTGACATAAAGGTTCGACCGATAAAGATCTTCGTAGAATATGTAGGAACAAATATGGGAATCTTGGTCCCGCTATTGGTTATTGACCATAGAGGTGGCTCAATCATGTCTACATAGTTCTCGAACCCGCAGGGTCTGCACACTTAAGGTTTGGTGACGTTTCGGTAGTATAGAGTTATGTATGGTGGTGACCGAAGGTTGTTGGGAGTCCTGGATGAGATCCCTGACGTCGCGAGGAGCTCCGGAATGGTCCGTAGGTAAACATTGATATATAGGAAGTCCTGTTTTGGTCACCAGAAAGGTTTCGGGCTCATCGGTAGTGTACCGGGAGTGCCGGTAGTGTACCGGAAGACCATCGGGAGGGGTATTTCGACCCAAGTGGCTACATGGGCTGTTAGAGAGTAAATACCATCCCTATGTGGTCTGGTGGAAGTCCCACAAAAGGCCCATGCGTTTGGGAAGCAAAGCCCGAAGAGAAAAAGGTGGGAAAAGGCAAAAAAAAGGCAAAAAAAAGGAGGAGTCCTAGTCCTACTAGGATTGGAGGAGGAATCCTCCAATCCTCCCTGGTTCAGCCGACCCAAGGGTTGGATCCTTGGGAGCCAAGCGTCTTACTCTCTTCCTCCTATATATACTAGAGGTTTTAGGGTTTTTGGCACTAGATTTTCAGCCATGTGCTACCCGTTCCTCCAGTGCATAGTTTCTCCTCTAGATCGGATTTCTGCAGTGCTTAGTCGAAGCCCTGCCGGAATAGCTCCACCACCATCGCCGGAGCGTCGCCATGCTATCGGAGAACTCTTCTACCTCTCCGCTCCCTCTTGCTGGATCAATAAGGCGGAGATCATCATCAAGCTGTACGTGTGCTAAACGTGGAGGTGTCGTTCGTTCGGCGCTAGATCGGAAGGACCGTGATCAAGATCACGGGACAGATCGTGATGAGTTCGCGGGAATGATCGTGATGATATCGCGGGACGGGTCGTGATGAGTTTGCGGTACGGATCTTGATTGGATCGTGGGACGGATCATGATGAGATCGCGAGATGCGCGGCAATTTGGATCGCGAAGACGTTCGACTACACCAACCGCGTTTCTTAACGCTTCCCGCTTAGCAATCTACAAGGGTATGTAGATCCACTCTCCCTCTCGTAGATGCTCATCACCATGGATAGGTCTTGCGTGTGCGTAGGAAAATTTGTGTTTCCCATGCAATGTTCCCCAACAGACAATTCTGGACACAACGCTAGTAAGTCGCCTCGGCACTCTTGAGCCCTAAAGGCATAGACACATAGCAAAAGGCACCAAAAGGCACGATGAAAGCCGTCTTCTCTTGGTCCTTGACTGCCATCTTGATCTGATGATACCCAGAATAAGCATCCAGGAAACATAAGCTCTCACAACTCGCCGTTGCATTGATGATCTTGTCGATGCGGGGGAGAGCAAACGGGTCAGCCGGATAGGCTTTGTTAAGATCTGTGTAATCCACACACATACGCCACGTGCCGTTATGCTTAAGCACTAGCACGGGGTTAGCAAACCACTCTGGGTGAAACACTTCAATGATGAAACCCGCCGCCAGGAGTCGGGCCACCTCTTCCCCAATGGCCTTGCGCCTCTCCTTGTTGAACCGCCGCAGAAACTGTTTGACCGGCTTAAACTTGGGATCCACATTAAGGTGGTGCTCAACGAACTCTCTCGGTACACCCGGCATGTCAGAAGGCTTCCATGCAAAGATGTCCCGATTCTCACGGATGAATTCGATGAGCGCGCTTTCCTATTTGGGATCCATATTGGCCCCAATAGAACTGTTGGGATGAGTCGCCTGGAGTAAAATCCACTAGCTTGGTGTCATCCGCCGACAACTTGAGAGGTGGCTCAGATTCCGTGGTGGGCTTTTTGAGCGGAGTCATATCCTCCGGGTCAACATTCTCCTTATAGAACTTGAGCTCTACTTCCACGCAACTTGACTCTGAATAAGCTGATCTCCTTCCTCACACTCAATAACCATCTCACGATCACCATGCACCGTAATCGTTCCTTTTAGACCCGGCATCTTGAGCTACAAGTACACATAACAAGGCCTAGCCATGAACTTGACATAAGCCGGACGTCCAAACAGAGCATGATACGGACTCCTAATCTTGACCACCTCAAAACACAAGGTCACTACCCTGTAGTTGTATTCATCACCGAAGGCGACTTCCAAAGAAATCCTCCCCACTGGATAAGCTGACTTGTCAGGCACCACACCATGAAAAACTATTGAGGAAGGATTAAGATCCTTATCAAGCAACTTCATCCGGCGGAAAGTGTCATAGCACAAAATATTGATGCTGATGCCACCATCCATAAGCACTTTGGTAAACACATACCCTCCAACTTGGGGGGAAACTACCAACGCCAACACGCGGTGGGTGATCCTCTCTGCTCCAGGTTATGTTGTATTCCGACCACTTCAAGTACTATGGGAGAGCCAGTGTGATGGCATTGACCGCCCTCTTGCTCAACATCTGGTCCCGATTGTTAAGGCTGGTTGTGAAAACGTGATACTGACCCGAACTGAGTTGCTTCGGATTACTCTGATACCCAGACTGATTATTTTGCTACTGATTATTGCCATTGGTTTGTTGATGATGCCCTCCTTGGCTGCCCTGGCCCTGGTTGCTGAATCCTGAACCGCCAGACCCCATGCCGGCACCTGAACTGCCTGGCCCGGAACCGCCTGGCGGGCCTCCGCCATTGTTGTTATGCTGCCACACACTATAATCCCGAAACTTGTGCATAATGTGGCAATTTCTCCATGACTGATTCGCCACCTTATCAGGCCGACTGTGCTCTGGGCAAGGTTTATTGAGCATCTCCTCCAAATTAAAAGGAGTTTTACCCTTATTAAAGGGCTGTCTGAAGTTCCCACTGCCTTTAGCACGATTGTTCCCGGTTCTAGCATTGGCCACCAATTTTGACCCGCCGTCCGGATTCTTCGTCTTGCCTTGCTTGCCATTGCCTGCCGGACTCTTGCCATTGTTACCCTTCTTTCCTTGTCCATGCTTCTCTTCGTCAGAACCTGGATCCTTCGTATTATCAAAGTCAACGTACTTTGTGAGAGCCGCCATGAGATCCCCCATGTCCTGACACGTGCACTTGCGCCGGCCAAGCTTCTACTTTAGAGGCGTGAAGTGGCAATTCTTCTCCAGAATCAAAACTGCTTGAGCCACCATAATCTGCTCAAACGAATGGATGACGGTTGAGACCCGTCGGACCCAATGATGAGCCGACTCATTCTCCTGCTGAATGCAATGATCCAAATCCACAATCGTCATGGGATGCTTGCACGTTCCCTGGAAATTTTTGATGAACTTTGCCTTTAACTCGGCCCAGGAATTAATGGTGTTTGGTGGCAAGCCCTTCAACCATGTGTGAGCCGGCCCTTCCAGCATCATGAGAAAATACTTGGCACACACTACGTCACTGACATCTAATATCTCCATCGCTAGCTCATAGCTTTCAATCCACGCCTCCGAAGGCAGTTCAGGAGTATAGTTTGGGACCTTGCAAGGGCCGTTGAAATACTTTGGCAGATGTCCGTTCCGTAAAGCCGACACCAAACACGGCACTCCCACGGCCCTGGTGGTTACACCTGCTCCTACCTGGATAGAAGGTGATCGTTCTTCATGAGCCGCCACCTTCGCCAGAGCCGCTTCCTCGCGCCGCGCCCTTGCCCGGTCCACCAGAGCCTGAGCATCCAGAACTGCTTGATTGTCTCGTGGCGGGTTCCGGTGTTGGTCATTGCTAGAAACCACTGGCGACTCATAACGCTGGCTGAAGCTGCGGCTGGGGATGGGAGTTGAGTGCACACGACTCCGGCTATAAATGTATTTCTCCTGCTAGGCCATCGCCGTGTGCAAGTATCCAATAGCGTTCCTCACTTCTTCTATGAAGGGTGCCTCGTCCGGGATAGGAATCGTACCGAGATGGGTAGCCGCCACCACCATGTTCTCCGCCGGGTTTGAATAGTGACCCGCCGACTATGGAAAAGCCATTGGTGAGGGCTGGTCCCGTCAGGGAAGGTTAGGGCGCTGCTGTTGAGCCGCTGGCCGACTCTCTGGTGCTTTCGCGATCCGTCCTACCTCCAGCGTGTTAAAAAGATTCCTGGCCTCGAACTGTTCTCGCAAGTGGGAGTGATCTCTCATCCGCTGAATCGCCGCCGTGGATTCCTGCTCCAGCTCAAGGCGGTAATTGTTCGCCTTAAGGCGTTCTGCCTCCACATCCATCTGGGCCTTTAGCACGCCGATCCCTTGCTAGAGGCAGTCATCTGGTCCTTTATCCTTGCGATCTCTGCGTTCTGGGTGGCTTGATTCTCTGGTGTGACCTAAGTGGCCATCAGGGCCATGAGCTCATTCATCAGATCCAGGAGAACTTGAGCCGGCGGCGGGTCAGCCCCCGACCTGGCTGCCCTAGCGGCTGTACTGCTCGCGCCTGGTGCTGAACCTGCCATGAAGACGGCTGCATGCATTGGCGGCCCATAGTCCTCTGACTCATGACACTCCGACTTAGGGTAAAGCTCTTCGTAGCCCCTGAGCCTACCATTGTGAAGCGGGTAGATTAATTCCGTCTCTCCGCTCGAAGATCCATCATTTGAACGGACGAGAGTTTCCTGTGACATGGACCCCTCAAGATCTGCACCTTGAGTAAAACCGACGAAGACATGCTTCCTACCCGGGTTAACCCGAACGGGTTGCATGCGCCGAGCGGGTTGCGTGAGCCGAGCCAGCTCGACGATGTTGGTGCAGACGTCCGACCCGGGTGTAGATCCACCAAAATTGCCAATGAAAACATGGATCCCACCGAAGGGGACTTGAAAGCCATACTCGACAGAATCGGCCTCGGGGCCTCAACCGGCGTCGTCGATGTAGAGCCGGCCGTGGTGACTCTTCGTCATCCTACCGACAATGTATCCCTCGATCCCTGGAAGAGAGCCCTTTGAGAACTCAACACCACCGAGCGCTAGCCCCACGGTGGGCGCCAACTGTCGTGGTTTTATCATAGCAGATGTCCGAGGACTTATGTTCGAGGCCATCACTAAGGTGATGGACTCAAAGGGGTTGGTTGGGATGAAGGACACGAGTTTACCCAGGTTCGGCCCCTCGAGAATAGGTAAAAGCCTACGTCCTGCTTGTGTTGTATTGATTGGAGTATCGATTACAAGGGAGCGGATTTGCTTTACCTAGTTCTCGATCGATTCGTTTCTGTCTAAGTCGCCCTGGGTCGCGCCCTTATATATGAGGCCAAGACCACGGGTTACAAGTCACATACCGACTCTTGCAGTGCATCTGATTCTAACTCTATGTCACCTTGCCTTCCTGGGCAAGCCGTCTCTGGGCGGCTTAACCGCCTGGGTCTTCATGCCTTCTTGGTCCAGGCCTTGCCCAAGCCCATCTTGGTAAACTACCATATGTCTCCAAGCCCATCGGCCTTGGTCTGGCTTACGAGCCGCCAAGTGTAACCTGGCCCCACCTGGGCGGGTCTCACCATGGGGTTATCTCCCCAACAGTTACCAAGCATGTTAATTTCCCCTTCGTGTGTGGGATGCAATTCATCAATAGGGAGCACATAGGGGTTTTCAATATATTTTCTCAAATGGCATTCTTCCATTGACTATAGTACTCTCCATCAAGAATGGGCACTCTACAATACAAACTCTCTATACTAGACACATCCATCTTCCTCCTCGGTGATTAACCGAAGCAATGGAGACCAAAGATCTAATACCAATTGAGGAATCACTAGAAGAGTGTCTAGAGGGGGGGGTGAATAGACTACTAGCACAAAATTAAAACCTAACCTTTCCCCAAGTTAATTGGTTGGCAGATTTTAACTGTTTTGGCAAGGCTGGCAAGTCTATATACCCTACACATGCATGTCAACAAATATGGCAGCGGAAATTAAAGACATTGAACATGAAGTAAAGAGTTGAGATATGGAAATCAAACACAATAGGAGACGCAAGGATTTTTCCCATGGTTCCGATAGGTGGTGCTATCGTACATCCATGTTTATGGAGTCTTCAACCCATGGAGGGTAACGGTCGCGAGAGTCCACGGAGGGCTCCATCCATAAGGGTCCACGAAGTAGCAACCTTGACTATTCCATAATGCCTTACGTCCACAAAGGACTAGCCTCACTATGGGTAGATCTTCACGAAGTAGGCGATCTCCTTGCCCTTACAAACTTCTTGGTTCACTCCACAACAGGAAGTAGGAGGCTCCCAAGTGACACCTAACAAATCTAGGAGGCACCACCCTCCAAAAGGTAATAGGCTTCGTAATGTCGATGAATTCCTTGCTCTTGTGCTTCAAGATGATATACTCCTCAACACACAATCACTCTCTCACAGATATGGCTTGGTAGAAAAGATGGGATTGGTGGAAAGCAACTCGGGGAGGCTAGAAATCAAGATCCATATGGTTCGAGTGGAAGATCTTGACCTCAACACAAGGGTAGGTGGTTCTCTCTCAGAAAACTGATAGGATAGGTATGGAACAGTCCTGAGTGCTTCTTTGTCGAGTAGGTGGTGGTGAAGGGGTATATATAGGCATCCCCAAAAATCCAACCCTTACACACAATAAGTCAGACTAGGTGACACCGATGTGTTAATCTCAATGGTACTGAAGTGACCAAAAGGTGGAAAGTTTTGTATCTCAGTGAGACCGATATAGGAATCTTGGTTGCACCGATAAGGTGACCAACGGTCAGAATGCTCAATCTCGGTGATGCTGATTCGACAATCTCGGAGGGACCGAAACTGTGAACTTGTGTAATAGAAAGTTGGCAGCGTTAACTCGGTGGCACCGGCATGGAATCGGTTGCACCGAAGTGGCTAGGGTTTGGCTGAGTCTGTCTAGGGTTCAGAATCGGTGGCACCGAATGTAGAATGTTGGTTGCACCGATTTAGTGTTTGGCTTGGGACAGACTTTGGTGAGACAGTTTGTGGGTGTCTTTGGTAACTATCACTTGTGCATGTATGAGCATTTTGTTCACCAACAAAACCTTACCCCCTTTTAATAGTATCGGCTTTCCTATGGACTCAAAGTGATTTCTCCCAAATATAAAATGTAGAGTTCTCTTGCTTGAAGCTTTGCCAACCTATTTCCTTGCATCTTGGGGTATTCCACAATCTCTTTACCAACCCAACTCTCCATGGACTATTATCTGAAACACACTAGATAAAAGTATGAGTCCAAGAGACAATGTATGTTGTCATGAATTATCAAAACCACCAAGGGAGCATGTTGTGCTTTCAGCCGTCCTCTTGGGATGAGCTGTTCGGTCACCAGTTGTACCTTTTCTTCAAGGGGCGTCGGAGTATTCGGGCAAACTCCTTCGAGCTAGATCGAATAGGGGAACATCCTTGATATAGAACCATTCCGAAGACCATTCTTTGGACTCCTTCTTCGGTGTCCCCACTGGATACCCCATCCCGGCTATGTGGCATATTTTGACTCCTCTGACCTCTAGACTTTTTTTACCCCAAGTGCGAGGGACGAGGAAGAAGTACTTCCTCCACAATTAAAAGTGTTCCTCGTAGCTGAGAAACATCTCGCAAAGAGCGAAGAAGCCTGAGATATGCAGAATGGGCCCAGGGGTGAGATGATGGAGCTGGATCCCATAGAACTCCCATAATCCCCTCAGGAATGGATGAATGGGGAACCCAAGACCCCGCAAGAGGAAGGGCATGAAGCATACTCGCTCTCCCTTTTGAGGATCAAGGAAGTTTTCCAGGGAAGGCTTCGCCATAGAAAGAAGTCAAACCGGTTCGGGTAACCGCTAGATCTGAGGAAGGAAGATACCCTTGGGTCTCGAGGTTGCGCAATCAAAGGAGGGATACATAGCAGCTTGTCCAATCCCCAGGATGGGAGCCATAAGGGCGTGAGGAAGAGATAGGGGCGCTTGCCATGTTATTGTGGTGATCTCTCGTTGAAGGTTTTTTTTATGGGGAGGAAGAAGAAGATGTGGCCTAAACCACAACTCAGCTTGTTTAAATGGGTGGTGCCTCCTTTGTGGGAGGGGCAGTATTGTAAAAAGCCGCTGAACCACTCATCTCCCCTCGGCACACGAGGGTCGAGAAGCGCTGACAGTTATTACAATGGACCCTGCAAGTTCGTGACACTTGGGATTTCGCCGATGATAGGATGGCTGCCGAACAAGAAGGGATAGAGGGACTCGCCTCGCAAGCCGAAGACTTCGACGCGCGAGATTGTTCGGATATTATACCTCAGCATTGGAGGCTAGTCCGGGGGCAACTGAGGGAGTCCTAGTTTAAGGGGTTCTCCGATGGCCGACCTGTTTCTCATGGGCCAGACTATGTGGACCACATGTTGAGCATTGGATGATCAAAGGCCCCATCGCGAGGGTGGAAGCTTCAAGGAGTCGTGGCGTGTCCTCCAAGTTTGAAATAGTATACAGACATGTTTTTCCCTTTGATATTCAACCAACCATGTGTAAACCCTAGGTACCCTCGGCATCTATGTAAGCCGTGGGGCTTTGGATTGTAGGGCAGGAAAACCCGTCTAGGGTTTAGCTATTCGACCTAGAGGTAGATCAACTCTGTAACCTTCATACCATTAATATATTCAAGAAGGATGTAGGGGTTTACCTCTATAGGAGGGCCCAAACATGGGTAAACATCGCCTCATTCGTCGCCTGTTACCATCGATCCAATTGTCACAGGTCGGGACCCCCTACCCGAGATTCGCCGGTTTTGACACCGACAAGGAGAGCGACTCCTCCTGAACAAGGAGGAGGGCGACGCCTGATGACAGTGAGGAGGATCTGGCTCCTGCTGCCCCGAAAAGGCAATGCAGGGACAAGGTTGCCCTGGTCAATGAAAGATCTCACTCCGCCGGGTAGTCTAAGGCTTCAGAAGGGGTTCCTCTAAGGATCCCTAGGGTCAAGCCCTCGGCCCAAAGGTATGCATCCGAAGACTTCCTAGTACATCCATATTAAGGTTCATTTCTATCCTAATGAACTCTTTCCATATTGTAGCCCATCGTGCGAACGCCCCACCGATCGACTCTCAAAAGGGGTCACTCCGCCAGCCGAGCTAGCGGAGAGTGGGACCGAGTCGCGCAATACACCTACTCCAGCCATCAAGGAGACCGGGGAGGTGTTGTCCTGGAAGACTCCTCGAGGATCGAACATGGAGGGCGAGGGCTGTTGGAAATATGCCCTAGAGGCAATAATAAATTAGTTGTTATCATATTTCCTTGTTCATGATAATCGTTTATTATCCATGCTATAATTGTATTGATCGGAAACTTAGATGTATGTGTGGATACATAGACAAAACCATGTCCCTGGTATGCCTCTAATAGACTAGCTAGTTGATAAAAGATGGTTAAGGTTTCCTAGACATTGACATGAGATGTGATTTGATAACAGGATCACATCATTAGGAGAATGATGTGATGGACAAGACCCAACCTACAAATGTAGCATATGATCATGTCAGTTTATTGCTACTGTTTTCTGCATGTTAAAGTATGTGTTCCTATGACCATGAGATCATGCAACTCACTGACATCAGAGGAGTACCTTGTGTGTATCAAATGTCGCAACGTAACTGAGTGACTATAAAGGTGCTCTACAGGTATCTCCGAGGGTGTCTGTTGAGTTGGCATGGATCAAGACTGGGATTTGTTACTCCGTGTGACAGAGAAGGATCTCACGGCCCACACGGTAATACAACATCACAACAAGCCCTGCAAGCAATGTGACTAAGTGTTAGTCACGGGATCTTGTATTATGGAACGAGTAAAGAGACTTGTCGGTAACGAGGTTGAACTAGGTATGGAGATACCGACGATCGAATCTCGGGCAAGTAACACACCGAAGAACAAAGGGAACATCATACGGGATTAACTTGATCCTTGACATAGTGGTTCGACCGATAAAGATCTTCGTAGAATATGTAGGAACCAATTTGGACATCCAGGTCCCGCCATTAGTTATTGACCGTAGAGGTGTCTCGGTCATGTCTACATAGTTCTCGAACCCGCAGGGTCTGCACACTTAAGGTTTGGTGACGTTTTGGTAGTATAGAGTTATGTATGGTGGTGACCGAAGGTTGTTCGGAGTACCGGATGAGATCCCGGACATTACAAGGAGCTCTGGAATGGTCCGGAGGTAAATATTCATATATAGGAAGTCCTATTTTGGCCACCAGAAAAGTTTCGGGCTCATCGGTACTGTACCGCGAGTGCCGGTAGTGTACCGGGGGACCATCGTGTAGCGACCCGACTCAAAACGAGTCAAGCCTCTGTGTTTTCTGTGCCATCCCTGGATCAGTATGCTGGCACACACAGTACATCAATGTATATATCAAAGTGCAATCACATGTAAATAGCGTAAAACTGATATATACCTTAAAATAGCAGCGGATATAGTCAACGGGAGTGGAGTCCCAATAACACCAACGGCAAGTTGAGTGCAGACCGTAACCCTGAATCGTACTCTTACCCGTCGTAGAAGAGAATCTGCAACATAATACGTTGCAGCCATATAGGTCAGTACATTGAATGTACTGGCAAGATCACCATAGTAGAACAGAAGAATAAAGACTATTCTATATGCAAAGGCTTTATGGCTCTGTGTCTAAGTTTTTGCGTAAAAGCTGATTTTATTTTTCTACAACAAAAGGAATATCAGGAATTTCACTATGGAATTACCTATCATGACATGGTACCGCCAACCAATGTCTCAATACCCACAAGTATCTTAAATTGCCCACAATTAAGTTATCAGTCCAGTGTTGAGAGTTCAGAGATAGATCCAAGTCTAGAAGCTCAAATTTTCCGTAACCGGGGACACGGCTAATCGATTAGGTTTAACTCTGCAGAGTGTTGTGTACTTTACCCACAAGATTCTTTCCCTCCTGGTAAGTCCTCGCACTGCCTGGTGTTTGAGAACAGGATGAAAGAAACATGGTCTTTCAGAGTGCTTCCCTGACTGTCCGACAGTGCCCATCCCAATCCTAACGTCGACTACATCTCGTAGCACTGCCCAGCAGAGTCACAACAAAGATCAACCAAGCCAGAGCCCATAATGACTTGTGGCTACACAGGTAAGCTTCCGGGCATGAAGTATTCATCCTTCTCTTTGAGTCTGGGTGAAGCTTTCCGCAAGATGTCATGGCGCTTCTCCATGCATCCCGGCCACTCACTGGTTTCTCCAGGGTGCCCAATCAACCATCCTTCACCCAGTAGTGTGTATTGAAAACTTGTCTTCTCGAGTCTTGAAGTCTTGAGGTCTTGAAGATGCAGGACTTGTAGATGTCTTCATGAAGTCGTCGTTTTGACGTGGAGTCCTTCTTCACACCACTCACGAACACTCATACCAGACCCCGTCTACTTTAGCATAGCATTGCACTAACTAGCGTTCCCGGGCCTTTAGTAACAAGTGGTGGGTTCCTACCTCATGCATTCTACTCAACTACAAGAGTTTCAATAACACTACGGGAGGGATCTGTTGAATGATGTCACTACATGCAATAAAACATAGGTATGAAAAGATGGTCAAAGTGAACTTGCCTGTACTGTTGATGAAGATAAAGATCGCTCTCAGAAATAACTTGATAGAACTATTCTTCACTCTCCGATAAAAATCTATATAGCAAACATTGCATTCATAAGTAATCATACTAGAAATCAATTCTAACAATCACAAGGTAACACAAGAAAACAAGAGCAACAAGGTTGATAAAAGAAATACTTAAGACAAAGTTGAACACCAAAAACTTCAACAAATTCAAAAGTGACACAAAACCCAAAACAAAGTAAAATATAATAAAAGGATTTTAGTAAATATTTTGTTAGCAAAATGAATTACTTTTGAAGAACAAGTATAACTATGAAAACGATATTCTAAACAACATAAGTGTTTGCCTAATGAACTTAACTACAAGCACAACTATAAACTAAAAGAAAACATTTTGTAAAAATAACTAAGTTAACAGAAAATAATTTATAAAAACCTTTATTACAAAACATAATTAGATCATCAAAAGTTTTGTGAAAAGAGTTTCTATTAAACTAAACTGTTTTATAACACATTACCTAATAATAAAGAACATAGTTTTCCTATCATAATAGGGCAAAACTAAAGTATTTTTATTTAAAACATTTATTTACAGAAAAGAATTAGTAAAAAGTTTATTTGAAAACAGAATCTAAATACTTAAAATTTAAGTTAAAAGAATTGTTACTAACAAATTTGCTTTTAAAACAACTATACCTATTTGAAAGAGGGTATAGATCCCTACAACAAAAATTTATAAATAAACAAATTAACTTTTGTTAACAGCAAGTAAATTACTAAGGTTTGGTACAACAACACTAAATGGAATCTGAAACTTAATATAAATCATATTCAGATTTTCAAAAAATAAAACAAAGTAAATCAATCTAAATAAACTAATAGGAAACTAAACAGAATCTGTTTTAGTTGAAAACACTATTTAAAATTATTATAAAAATTCTCAAACTCTACCAAATGATAGCTAAGGTCACTAGTGACAAGTAGGAAAAAGAATCCATCAAAAATTCATTTTAGATCTCAAGATATTCAGAAAACAAAATTTAAATCAAATCTGTCCAAATTCAAATTTAAATGTTCAAACATAGCCAAATTTGGCATCTACAGAAACTAGAATAAAATTGTGATCTAATGCAAAAGAAATCAATTAAAAACATTAATTAGTTTAAAAGATATAAGGAAAATAAAATCAAAACTTATTCTGGAAACAGAAATTAAAACAGAAAAGAAAAAATCTAAACTAACGGTCAGGGGGCTACGTGGCATGCTCTGGTTGGTCCAGGTGTGTGCGTGCGGAGTGTTACGAGCGGACGACCGAGACATAACAGAAAACAGTTCGGTCTATAATTAGAAAAGAAAAAGCCAGCCGGTTCTTTTAAAAGAACCGAAGGGGTACGTCGGTTCTAATCTATGCCGTTGAGACGAGATCGGACGGGGGAGAGTACTCACCGTGGTGGAAGGAGCTCCGGCGAGGTCGACGTCGACGGCAGGGATGGCGAGGTCGTTGGGGACGCACCTCCGGTGGTCCTCTGGCGACAGAGAAAGGCTCCGTTTGACGCAGGCGAAGACGGCGATGAGGATGGTGGTGTCGGAGGGACTCGGGAACAAAGGTGGCGACGACGGCGAGCTCAGAGGCGGCGGTGGTGTTTCGGGTGCCGACGGCGAAGGGGCTCTGGTGGGTCTCCGAAGAAGGCGAGGAGATGGGGAGGTTCGGGCGAGCGAGAGAGGGAGGTTAGTGGGCTCCGGGAGGTTGCGGGGAAGGCAGGGGAAGCAGCACGTCGAAAATGGCGCGGCGGCTACCGGTGTCTCCGGCGAGAGATTCCGGTGAGGGTGATGCACGGAAGAAGGGGAAAACAGGAGGAATTGAGAGAGGAGGGTGAGGGCTATTTATAGGGGCTCAGAGGGGTCGGGGGGGAGTAAGGAGGGAGGGGGTCCGGTGGAAGTTATTGCCGGCGACGAGGTCGTGGGGGGGGGGGAAAGGGATGACCGAGCGAGGCTAACGGTCGGTCGGGTGGGACCCGGTGGCAGCGAGAGGGAGGGCGAGGTTTCCGCGTCGGTCGGCCGGCGCATAATGAATTCGCGAATTAAAGCCTGTGGGCCGGCCCGTTTTAATTCTAAAACCGTTACCGTTTTGCTATTTATGATTTTACCACAGCCATAAAACTGCTTCAATGCATTCGAATAAATTCCAAATATAGTCAAATTTTATATCAAAATTAAAATAATAATAAATGCCATTTAATGGACATTTTTATTCTGGCATTTGAATACTTTAAAAAAATCATTTTTCAGAAAATGCCTTAATTGGCTTTATTTACTTTTGCAAATACTTTTCAAATAACTTTTTGGGTTTGATGATTCAAAAACTTCACAAATTACCCCCTGTCTTGGAGTGTCATGTTACTCCTCTCAAATTTTTGTCAGGGTTTTGAATTCTTTGAAAATTTTGGATAGGGACCAATATGAAATGGATTTTCAAAATAATCCAGAGGTTTTCAAAAGCTCTTTCAATTCCTTCTTTTAACTTCCAACTCATATTTCATATAATTTGAATAAGTCATATTATCTTCTCTCATGAAAATCATTGAGTTGCATAAAGTTTTCTGAATTTGAAATATTTTAAAAATGGAAATTCAAATCATTTTCAAATCCCTTTTCATTTCTTTAAATGGAAGAAGTCATGTCATCTTCACTCTAGGGTTTTGTGATGAAATGAATTTTAATTCCTGGTGATCAAAATGCAGATTGAAAGTTTTGGGAAAGTCATTTCATTCCCTCTCAATAAACTTTCAAAAGTTTCAAATTTCACTCACTTTCAATCACTCAAACAAACAAACAATCATTCTAATAATTATTATAACATTCCAAAGTTTGGGATGTTACACATCGGGAGAGGTATTTCGACCCAAGAGGCTACATGGGCTGTGGGAGGGTGGAAACCAGCCCTTAGTGGGCTGGTGGAAGTCCTCTAAGAGGCCCATGCGGCTCGACTTGAGAAAGAGAGAAAAAAAGCCAAGGTGGAAATAAAATCCAAGTACGAAAGGAGGAATCCTAATCCTACTAGGATTGGAGGAGGATTCCTCTAATCCTCCTTGCGCAAGGGCAGCCTTCGCGCCAGCCCTCCTCCTCCCTCCCTCTTATATATACTGGTGGTATTGGGTGTTTTGCACTAGTTTTTACGGCCACGTTCTACCCGTTCCACCGGTGCTCCTCTAGATCGAATTTTCGCAGTGCTTAGGCGAGGCCCTGCCGGAATTGCTCCACCACCATCGTCGGAGCGCCGTCATGCTGCCGGTGAACTCTTCCTCCTCTCCACTTCCTCTTGCTGGATCAAGATGGTGGAGATCGTCATCAAGCTGCACGTGTGCTGAACGTGGAGGTGTCGTCTATTCGGCGCTAGATCAGAAGGACCGTGATCAAGATCACGAGACAGATTGTGATGAGTTCGCGGGACGGATTGTGAAGAGTTCGCGGGACAGATCATGATCAAGATCGTGATACGGATCATGATAAGTTTGTGGGACGGATCGTGATGAGTTCACGGGACGGATCGCGATTGGATCGCAAGACGGATCGTGATGAGATCGCGGGACGCTCGGCGATTTGGATCGCGAAGACGTTCGACTACACCAACAACGTTTCTTAACGCTTCCCGCTTAGCGATCTACATGGGTACATAGATCCACTCTCCCTCTCGTAGATGCTCATCACCATGGATAGATCTGCGTGTGCGTAGGAAATTTTTTGTTTCCCATGCGACGTTCCCGAACAGGGGCAATGATGCCATGGCCGAGGTTAATACATCGGCCGCAGAAGGCCAGTAGGGAGGATCCCTCCATGCGAACACAGAGGGGGTGCCCGGTCGATCCGAGCTCTCTATGAGGGTGGCCGCGGAGCCCCCGAGCCCCCATGAGTCGTTTATTCCCGCCTCCAGCCAAGGGGGGGCTGGGGTGCCGCCACCAGTATCATCCATAGCAGAGCAGGCCAAAACTGGGTGGCCGGTCGTGATGGAGGACGCCTTGAATAGCTTCTCCATCACTGAAGAAATCGCGCCCTCATGGGCACGAGTTTACAAAGCATTCAGTCCATTTAGACTGGATTGAAGCAAGCTTTCGGAGGCCTCTTGATGGGCTTCAAGGTAAATCATGTAATGCCTTTTCTTAAAGAAAATTTATTTTATAGGTTTATGCAATCCCTGTATATAGTAGCCCCCGAGACTCCGTCGGGATAAGAAACCCTGACAGGGGATCTGACGTGGCTTGAGTCTGCATCGGCATTTCCCCAAAGAGGAAGGGATGATGCAGCATAGCTACAGTAAGTATTCCCCTCAGTTATGAAACCAATGTTATCGAACGAGTAGGAGAACCAAGCAACACTATGTAAACGGTACCTGCACACAGAGAACAAATATTTGCAACCTGACGCGTAAGAGAGGTTGTCAATCTGTCCATGGCAAAAGATAGATTGGTTTGTATGAGATTGGATAAATAGATCACACAAGAACACGAAATGAAAGGTGCAAATAAAAAGTGCAACAACGTATTTTTGGCTTTTTGGAATAATAGATATGAAAACAAATACGGAAAAAGATAGATCGAAAAGCAATATTTCAAAAGGATAGACCCGGGGGTCGTAGATTTCACTAGTGGCTTCTCTCAAAAAAATACACACGATGGCTAAACAAATTACTGTTGGGCAATTGATAGAAGATCAAATAATCATGATGATATCCAAGGCAATTATCAATATATAGGCATCACATCCAACATTAGTAGACCGAAACAATTATGCATCTACTACTATCACTTCACACATTGACCGCTATCCAGCATGCATCTAGTGTATTAAGTTCACTGAGTTATAGAGTAATCCAATGAGAACAATGACATGATGTATACAAGATCTATTCATGTTGGAATAGACCCCATCTTGTCATCCTTAATAGCAATGATACATGCGTGCCTCACTGCCCATTCTTTCACTTGGAGAGGACACCACAAGATCGAACCCATCACAAACCATCTCTTCCCATGGAAAGAAAAATCGATCTAGTTCACATAACTAAACAAAAGATTTGAAGAACAAATACAAGGATATAAATAATCATGCATATAAGAGATCAAAGAATACTCAAATAATATTCATGGATAGAAACTGATTATGAACTCAAACTTCATCGGATCCTAACAAACACACTGCAAAAAGTCATTACATCAAATAGACCTCCAAGAGACCATTGTATTGAGAATCAAAAGAGAGAGAGAGGAAGACATTTAGCTACTGCCTACGGATCCGTAGGTCTACTCACGCATCATCAAAGACGCACCCATGAGGATGATGAACCCCTCTGTGATGGTGTTAGATTGGATCTCATGGTTCTAGAACTTATGGCAGCTGGAATTCTGTTTCGTCTCCTCTTCTAAGGTTTATAGAACTTCTGAGGATTTATAGAGCTTAGAGGCGATGGTGGAGACCCCCGTGGGCCCCACAACTCATCAGGGCACGCCAGGGGCCTCGAGTGTGCCCCATGGGCTTCCCCCAAGTGCTTCCTTGTCTCCCAAGTTGTCTTCTGGTCCAAAAAAATCTCCAAAAAGTTTCACGGCAATTGGACTCCGTTTGGTATTGATGTTGTGTGCAGTAAAAAAACAAGAAAAAAACACCAACTGGCACTGGGCACTATGTCAATAGGTTAGTCCCACAAAATGATATAAAGATGCTATAAAATGATTGTAAAACATCCAAGAATGATAATATAACAACATGGAACAATCAAAAATTATATATACATTGGAGAAGTATCAACATCCCAAGCTTAATACTTGCTCATCCTCGAGTAGGTAAATGATAAAAATAGAACTTTTGATGTGGAATGCTGCCTAACATGTTCATCACATATTCTTTTCTTTTGTAGCATGGACATTTGGACTTTTAGATGGTTGAAAGCATTAGTCTAGTTTTGACACGAAGACTTTAATACTCAAGCTTACCAACAAGCAACCATGTCTTGCAAAATATCAACACTAAAGAAAGTTATCCCTAGCCCATCATGCTCAATCATTGATTCATTCATGAAACGCACTCGAATATTAGCTACACCCAATGCACAAGTATGATCATACTTCCCCCTAGTTGGTGATTTATAAGAGAAGATGGAGACTCAAATAAAAGTAAAATTACATAAAGTAAATTGATAGGCCCTTCGCAGAGTGAAGTAGGGATTTGTGGAGGTGCCAAAGCTCAAAGCTTGAATTGAGACATAAATTTTTTTTGGGTGGCATGCCTTTCCTGTCAACGAAAACGACCAAGAATTTTCAATACTTTCCATGGTACATATATCATAAGGAGTTCCCAAACAGAAAATAAAGTTTATTCCTTTTCCACCATTCTTTCACAATCCATGGCTAGCTATATCTATGGGTACATTCCATACCAACACTTCCAAGGAATTTATTATTTCAAACATAAAGTAAATTTCTTTTTCATTTCGGGACTAGGCATCCCTATTACCGCCATACTCTCGTGCAATGACAAGTGAATAAACACTCATCTTGAGAATAACACATATGGCATGGAAAAATATCGTCCACCCCCTGTCGCTTGAGCGGTACGAGCACAAAAGAGGAAATTCATTTTGAAAATTAGAGATGGCACATACAAATTTGCTTGGAATGACAACGGTGCCAGAAATTCCTTTGACGTGGCTTGGGACTGCGTCGGTATTTCTCCAAAGAGGAAGTGATGATGCAACACAGCTACAGTAAGTATTTCCCTCAGTTATGAAACCAAGGTTATTGAACCAGTAGGAGAACCGAGCAACAGTATGTAAACGGTACCTGCACACAACGAACAAATACTTGCAACCCGAGATGTAAGAGAGGTTGTCAATATCTCCACGATAAACGATAGATTTGTTTGTATGAGATTGTATAAATAGATCAGACAAGAACAAAAAATAAAAGATGCAAATAAAAAGTGCAGCAAGGTATTTTTGGGTTTTTGGAATAAAAGATCTAAAAAATGCGGAAAAAGATAGATCGAAAAGCAATATATTAAAAGCATAGACCCGACAGGCTCGTGCCCCCCCAGCAGGTCTCCTAACCCTATTCTTCATCCTATAAATTCCCAAATATTCCCCCAATACCAAAAAGAGCCAAGCAAATACTTTTTCGCCGCCACAAGTGTTCGTTCCTGAGAGATCCAATCTAGGAGCCTTTTCCGGTAATCTGTCGGAGGGGGTTCGATCAAGGAGGGCATCTACATCAACTCGGTTGCCCCTCCAATGATGCGTGAGTAGTACACCATAGACCTACGGGTCCATAGCTAGTATCTAGATGGCTTCTTGTCTCTCTTTGTGCTTCAATACCATGTTCTTCATGATCTTCATGGAGATCTATCTGATGTAATACTCTTTTGCGGTGTGTTTATCGAGATCCGATGAATTGTGGGTTTATGTTTAACTTATCCATGAATATTATTTGAGTCTTTTCTGAATTCTTATATGCATTATTTCATATCTTTGCAAGTCACTTAAAGTTATTGGTTTGGTTTGGCCAACTAGATTGCTAATTCTTGCAATGGGAGAAGTGCTTAGTTTTGGGTTCAATCTTGCGGTGTCCTCACCCAGTGACATAGTAGGGGTGGCGAGGCACGTATTGTATTGTTGGCATCAAGGATAAAAAGATGGGTTTTCATCATATTTCTTGAGTTTATCCCTCTACATCATGTCATCTTATGTAATGCGTTACTCTCTTCTTCTTGAACTTAATACTCTAGATGCAGGCAGGAGTCGGTCGATGTGTGGAGTAATAATAGTAGATGTAGAATCGTTTTGGTCTACTTGACACAGATGTGATGCATATATGCATAATCATTTGCTTGGATATCTTCATAATTATTCGCTTTTCTATCAATTGCTCGACAATAATTTGTTCACCCATCGTGTTATTTTCCTTCAAGAGAGAAGCCTCTAGTGAAACCTGTGGTCCTCGGGTCTACTTTCCATATTATATTTCCAGATCTATAAATAAAAATACCAAAAATACCTTGATGCAATTTATTTACTTTTTACCTTCCGCAATCTTTCACATCTATCTCTATCAGATCTAATCCTTGCAAATAACCGTGAAGGGGTTGACAACCCCTTTATAGCGTTGGGTGCAAGAGTTTGATTGTTTGCGTAGGTGCATCCATTGGTCACTTGCATGTTCCTCCTAGTGTATTGATACCTTGGTCCTCAATAACTGAGGGAAATACTTATCTACTTTGCTACATCACCCTTTCCTCTCCAAGGGAAAACTAACGCAAGCTCAAGAAGTAGCAAGAAGGATTTCTAGCGCCGTTGCCGGGGAGATCTACATCAAGCCTACCAAGTACCCATCACAAACTCATCTCTTGCATTTACATTATTTGCCATTTTCCTCTCATTTCCACTCGCCCACTTCTAAAAACGATTTTCAAAAAATACTAAAAAGATTTTCCTTTTTATTCGCCCTTCTTCCGTTCGCTTTTTCATTTGCCTTTTGTTTGCTTGTGTGTTAGATTGCTTGAGCACATGGCTAGCCTTACTACTATAGCTAGTACTCCCGAGAATGAAGTTCTTAATTTTAAGCAAAGGGAGGGAGAAAACTTAAAAGATGATTGGCATAGAATTTGCAATCCTGAAAATAGATCTATTTGTAAGCAATCTACTACCGTTCTCCTTCGCAATTTTTATGTCGGTATTTCTCCATGGAATGGATATGTTCTAGATACCTTTATAGGAGGAAATTTCTTGGGAAGTCATTCCTTTGATTCTTATAGCGCTATGATAAATTTGGTAGGTTCACCCCCAATCATGGTTAATGAAACAATCTTAACTTTGGAACATGTGATGCGAAGGCTTGATATTATTGAAAATAAAGTTGCTACTATAGAGCTTATTGAAAACTTGGATAAAAAGATTCATAATCAAGTTACTCAATATGGATCTAAGGTAGGAGTTACCTTAAAAAATCTAAAGGAAAAAGAACCCATATTTAATGAAAAATTGGATCAAGATTCCTCTAGAATTGGCAAGCTAGAGGACATTATTACCAACTTGGGGTCCGCTTTTTCCTTGGTTTAAACCGATCCAAATTATCCTCCTTCTAAGTCTTCCAAGTTTGATTATGTTCCCAAAGATAAGGATGAATCCTCTAGTAAAGGAGATGAAGGTCTTAAGATGATAAGTGTTCACCCTAACTTTATTAATATTGTCCAGGAACCTATTATACAAGTGAATTTATTGATTTCTTTCCTAGGAGTATGACCAAAGAATCTCCTAGGGTTTATAAGTATGCAATTGAGGAGTTGCTTACCAAATATGACAATACCTAGATCTATTCTGTTTTGCCTAGCTAGGGGCGTTAAACAATAGCGCTTGTTGGGAGCCAACCCAATTTTATTTGTATGTTCTGTTTTTTGCTTTTGTTTTTGAGTGTTTCACACATTATTACCTCTGTAGTAATTGTGTTTTAGATTTTTAATTAGTGTTCGGGCCAAGTAAGACCTTTGGGATGGTCTATGGTGATTGTTGATTTGATCTTGCTGAAAAACAAAAACTTTTGTGCCTAGTCTAGGAATTGTATAAATTTATAAGAGCTTCGAATGAGTCTGAAATTTTTACACAAGATTTATATAAAAATTTCCCAAGTTATCCTTATTTTTCAGAATTGTTGGAGTTACAGAAGTATACTAAGTTTCCAGATTGCTAGAGACTATTCTGTTTTTGACAGATTCTGGTTTCTTTGTGTTGTTTACCTATTTTGATGTATCTATGGGTCATATCGGGGGGTATGAAACATGGAGAAGTTAGAATACAGTAGATATTACACCAATATAAATAAAGAATGAGTTCACAACAATACCTAAAGTGGTGATTTATTTTCTTATACTAACGGATCTCGCGAGTTTTCTGTTGAGTTTTGTGTTGTGAAGTTTTCAAGTTTTGGGTAAAGATTTGATGGACTATGGAATAAGTAGTGACAAGAGCCTAAGCTTGGGGATACCCAAGTCACCCCATGTCATCTACAAGGATGCCAAAGATCCTAAGCTTGGGGATTCCCCGGAAGGCATCCCCTCTTTCGTCTTCAATACATCGGTAAATTTACTTGAGGCTATATTTTTATTCACCACATGATATGTGTTTTGCTTGGAGCGTCTGGTATGATATGAGTCTTTGCTTTTTAGTTTGCCACAATCATACTTGCTGCACACATATTTTGAGAGAGACACACATGCATCTTGAATTTATTAGAATACTCTATGAGCTTCACATATATCTTTTGAGTTAGGAAATGTTGCTCTAGTGCTTCACTCATATCTTTTTAGAGCACGGTGATGTTTTGTTTTGTAGAAATAATTGAACTATCGTACCTCACTTATATTACTTTAAGAGTATTTAAACAGCATGGTAATGGGTTTAGGTAACGAATTTAGTCCTAATATAATAGGCATCCAAGAGGGATATAATAAAAACTTCCATATTAAGTGCATTGAATATTATGAGAAGTTTGATTCCTTGCATAAAGTTTTGAGATATAAGGATGCCAATGTTAAGAGTCATGTTAGGAAGTAATTTTGAATTTGTAAAAATACTTGTGTAAAGGTTTGTGATTCCCTTAGCATGCACATATGGTGAACCGTTATGTAAGGAAGTTGGAGCATGATTTGTTTATTGGTTGTCAGCCTTTGTGTGAGGGTCGGGAGCGCGCGATTGTTTACTACTACCAACCTCTCCCCTAGGGGCATGCATATAATACTTTGCTTTGATTAATAATAGAATTTTGCAATAAGTATGTGATATCTTTATGACTAATGTGAGTCCATGATTATACGCATTTTCACCCTTCCACTTTTTCTAGCCTCTCAAGTACCGCGCAACTTTCGCCGGTGCATTAAACCCACCATATATCCTTCCTCAAAACAGCCATCATACCCACCTATTATGGCATTTCCATAGCCATTCCAAGATATATTGCCATGCTACTTCCACCATTTCGTCTATTATGACACGCACCATCATTTTCATATTGCTTTGCATGATCGTAAGATAGCTAGCATGATGTTTCCATGGCTTGTCCGTTTTTGGATGTCATTTGCTATGCTAGATCATTGCACATCTGGTACACCACTTGAGGAATTCATATGGAGTCATATTTTGTTCTAGATATCGAGTTGTAATTCTTGAGTTGTAAGTAAATAAAAGTGTGATGACCATCATTATTAGAGCATTGTCCCATGTCAGGAAAGGATGATGGAAGCTATGATTCCCTCACAAGTTGGGATGAGACTCCAGACTTTATGAAAAATAAAAGAGGCGAGTGAAGCCCGAATAAAAAAATATACCATAGATGCCCACCAAAATAAAAAATGAGATAAGGAGAAAAGGGACAGTGCTACTGTTTTTTTCCCACACTTGTGCTTCAAAGAAGCACCATGATCTTCATGATAGAGAGTCTCCTATTTTGTCACTTTCATATACTAGTGGGAATTTTTCATTATATAACTTGGCTTGTATATTGCAATGATGGGCTTCTTCAAATTTCCCTAGGCCTTCATGAGAAAGCAAGTTGGCTACACACCCACTTAGTTTCTTTTTGAGCTTTCATACACTTATAGATCTAGTGCATCCGTTGCATGGAAAATCCTACTCACTCACATTGATATCGATTAATGGGCATCTCCATAGCCCGTTGATACGACTAGTTGATGTGAGACTAGATTCTCCTTTTCTTCTCACAACCTCCACCATATTATATTCCACCTATAGTGTTATATCCATGGCTCACACTCATGTATTGCGTGAGAGTTAAAAAGTTTGAGAACATAATAGGTGTGAAACAATTGCTTGACTTGTCATTGGGGTTGTGCATGATATAAATACCTTGTGTGGGGAAGATGGAGCATAACTAGACTATATGATATTGTAGGGATAACTTTCTTTTGCTATTATATTTTGAAGAGATACAATTGCTTTGTTAGTGTGCTTGAAATATTATTGTTTTTATGTCAACATTAAGATTTTGTTTTGAGTCTTATGGATCTGATCATTCATGGATAAATAAAGAATATTACATGGATAAATATGTTAGGTAGCATTCCACATAAAATTTTCTGTTGTTATCATTTACCAACTCGAGGACGAGCAGGAATTAATATTGAGGATGCTAATACGTCTCCAACGTATCTATAATTTTTTATTGTTCCACGCTATTATATTATCTGTTTTGGATGTTTTATATGCATTAATATGCTAAATTATATTAGTTTTGGGACTAACCTATTAATCTAGAGCCTAGTGCCAGTTTCTGTTTTTTCCTTGTTTTTGAGCCACACAAATACTTTTCCGCCACCAGAAGCCTCCATTCCCGAGTGATCCAATCTTGGAGCCTCTTCCGATAACCTTCCGAGGGGATCCAATCACGGAGGGTATCTACATCAACTCCATTGCCCCTATGATGATGCGTGAGTAGTCCACCACACACCTACGGGTCCATAGCTAGTAGCTAGATGGCTTCTTCTCTCTCTTTGAGCTTCAATACCATGTTCATGATCATCATGGAGATCTATCTGATGTAATACTCTTTGGTGGTGTATTTGTCAAGATCCGATGAATTGTGGGTTTATGTTCAGATTATCCATGAATATTATTTGAGACTTTTAAGAATTATTATATGCATGATTTCATATCTTTGCAAGTCACTTCGATTTATTGGTTTCGTTTGGCCAACTAGATTGGAGATTCTTGCAATGGGAGAAGTTCTTAGTTTTGGGTTCAATCTTGCAGTGTCCTCACCCAATGACATAGTAGGGGTAGCGAGGCATGTATTATACTGTTGCCATCAAGGATAAAAAGATGGGGTTTTCATCATATTGCATGAGTTTATCCCTCTACATCTTGTCATCTTACCTAATGTGTTACTCTGTTCTTCATGAACTTAATACTCTAGATGGAGGCAGGAGTCGGTCGATGTGTGGAGTAATAGTAGAAGATGTAGAATTGTTTTGGTATATTTGACATGGACATGATGCCTATATGCATAATTATTGCTTTGGATATCTTCACAATTATTTGCTTTTCTATCAATTGCTCGACAGCAATTTGTTCACCCACCGTGTTATTTTCCTTCAAGGGAGAAGCCTCTAGTGAAACCTACGGCCCCGTGTCTACTTTCCATATTATATTTTCATATCTATAAACCAAAAATACCAAAAATAAATTGCTGCAATTTATTTACCTTTTTTACTTTCTGCAATTTTTCCTATCTATCTCTATCAGATCTCATCCTTGCAAATAACCGTGAAGGGATTGTCAACCCCTTATAGCGTTGGGTGCAAGAGTTTGATTGTTTTTCTAGGTGCATCCATTGGTCACTTGCTTGTATCTCCTACTAGATTGATACCTTGGTTCTCAACAACTGAGGGAAATACTTATCTACTTTGCTGCATCACCCTTTCCTCTTCAGGGGAAAACCAATGCAAGCTCAAGAAGTAGCATGGATTCTCTCAAGAAAATAGCACACTGTCGGTAAACAATTACTATTGGGCAATTGATAGAAGATCAAATAATCATGACGATATCCAAGGCAATGATCAATATATAGGCATCATGTCCAATATTAGTAGACCGAAACGATTCTTCCTGTACTACTATTACTCGACACATCGACCGCTAACCAGCATGCATTTATTGTATTAAGTTCATGGAGAAACGGAGTAATGCAATGAGAAGGATGACATGATGTAGAAAAGATCTATTCATGTAGTAATATACCCCATCTTGTTATCCTTAATAGCAATGATACATGTGTGCCTCACTGCCCCTTCTATCACTGGGAGAGGACACCGCAACAGCGAACCCATCACATAGCACCTCTTCCCATGGCAAGAAAAATCGATCTAGTTGGCCTAACTAAACCAAAGATTTGAATAATGAATACGAGGCTATAAATTATCATGCATATAAGAAATAAAAGAAGAGTCAAATAATATTCGTGGATAGAAACTGATCATGAGCTCAAACTTCATCGGATCCCAACAAACACACCGCAAAAAGTCATTACATCAAATAGATATCCAAGAGACCATTGTATTGAGAATCAAAAGAGAGAGAGGAAGCCATCTAGCTAGTGCCTATGGACTCGTAGGTCTATGGTGGACTACTCATGCATTATTGAAGAGGCACCCATGAGCATGATGAACCCCTCCATGATGGTGTTAGTGTTGGAAATATGCCCTAGAGGCAATAATAAAATGGTTATTATTATATTTCCTTTTTCATGATAATCGTTTATTATCCATGGTATAATTTTATTGATTGGAAACTCAAATACATGTGTGGTTAAATAGACAACACAAGGTCCCTAGTATGCCTCTAGTAGACTAGCTCGTTGATCAAAGATGGTCAAGGTTTCCTAGTCATAGGCATGATATGTCATTTGATAACGGGATCACATCATTAGGAGTATGATGTGATGGACAAGACCCAAACTATAAACGTAACATGTGATCGTGTCGGTTTATTGCTATAGTTTTTCTGCATGTCAAGTATCTGTTCCTATGACCATGAGATAATGCAACTCACTCACACCGGAGGAGTGACTTGTGTGTATCAAACTTTGCAACGTAACTGGGTGACTATAAAGGTACTCTACAGGTTTCTCCGAGGGTGTCTGCTGGGTTGGCATGGATCGAGACAGGGATTTGTTACTCCGTGTGACGGAGAGGTATCTCTGGGCCCACTCGGTAATACAACATCATAATGAGCTTGCAAGCTAAGTGACTAAAGAGTTAGACACAGGATCTTATATTACGGAATGAGTAAAGAGACTTGGCAGTAACAAGATTGAATTAGATATGGAGATACCAACGACCGAATCTCAAGCAAGTAACATACCGATGAACAAAGGGAATAGCGTACGGGATTAACTGAATCCTTGACATAGAGGTTCAACCGATAAAGATCTTCGTAGAATTTGTAGGAACCAATATGGGCATCCAGAACCCGCTATTGGTTATTGGCCGTGGAGGTGTCTCGATAATGTCTACATAGTTCCCGAACCCGCAGGGTCTCCACACTTAACATTTGGTGACGTTTTGGTATTATTGAGTTATGTATGTTGGTGACGATTGTTCGGAGTCCCGGATGAGATCCTGGACGTCACGAGGAGCTCCGGAATGGTCCGAAGGTAAAGATTGATGCATAACAAGTTCTGTTTTGTTCACAGGAAAAAGGTTGGGCGCCACCGGTAACGTACCGAGGGTGCCGAAAGTGTTCCGGGGGTCCATTGGGAGGGGCCCACCCACCCCAGGAGCCACATTGGAATAGGAGGTGGTTCACCAACCCATGGTGGGCTGGCCATGCAGCCCCTAAGGGTCCCTTGCACAAGGGGCGGAGGTGGCAAAGTGAGGAGGGAGTCCTCCTAGGACTCCACCTCCCTTGTGGGAGGTGGACGCCTCCCACTTGCGCCGCCAAAGGCCCTAGGGAAATCCTATGGCACCCCATCGACCCCTATTCCTCCTATATATAGTGGAGGTTTTTAGGGAAGCCACCACCTGAAAAGCCATGTGCTGCCCTCTCTCCCTCTAGATTGCTTCTCCTCTAGATCTGTTTGCTATAGCTTAGTGAAGCTTTGCCGGATCAGCTCCACCACAACCGCCACCATGTCGTTGTGCTTCCTGAGAACTCATCTACCTCTCCGCCCTTGCTTGCTGGATCAAGGAGGCAGAGATCGTCATCGAGCTGTACGTGTGCTGAACGCAAAGGTTCCGTCCGTTCGGCATTAGATTGTGATTGGAACGCGGGGCGGCTTGCGATTTGGATCGTGAAGACGTTCGACTACATCAATTGGCATGGTGGAAGAGATGGGTTTGGTGGAAAGCTACTTGGGGAGGCAAGAAATCAAGATCCATATGATTGGATTGGAATATCTTGGTCTCAACACAAGGGTAGGTGGTTCTCTCTCAGAAAACTGATAGGATAGGTATGGAATAGTTCTGAGTGCTTCTCTTTCGAGTGGGTGGTGGTGAAGGGGTATATATAGGCATCCCCAAAAATCCAACTATTACACACAAAATGACCAACTCGGTGACACCGATGTGTTAATCTCGGTGGTACCGAAGCGACCAAAAGGTGGCAACTTTTGAATCTCGGTGAGACCGATATAGGAAACTCAGTTGCACCGATAAGGTGACCAACGGTCAGATTTCCAATCTCGGTGACGCCGATCCAACATTCTCGGTGGTACCGATAATGTGGATTTGCGTAACAGAAAGTTGGCAACCTAAACTCGGTGGCACCGGTGTGGAATCGGTTGCATCGAGGTTGCTAGGGTTTGGCTGAGGCTATCTAGGTTTTGGAATCAGTGGCACCAGTATGGAAAGTTGGTTGCACCGATGTTGAGTGTTAGGTATAGAACAGACTTTGGTGGGAGAGTTTGTGGATGTTTTTGGTGACTATCACTTGTGCACGTTTGAGCATATTGTTCACCAACAAAACCTTACCCCCTTTTAATAGTATTTGCTTTCCTATGGACTCGAAGTGATTTGTCACAAATATAAAATGTAGAGTCCTTTTGCTTGAAGCTTGGCCAACCTATTTCCTTGCATCTTGGGGTATGTCCACAATCTCGTTTTGCCAAACCTCTCTATAGATTGTATCTGAAATACACTAGGTAAAAGTATTAGTCCAAGAGTTAATGTATGTTGTCATGAATTATCAAAACCACCAAGGGAGCATGTTGTGCTTTCAATCTCCCCCTTTTTGGTAATTGATGACAACATACAATCAAATCTTCAAATAAAGATATGCATGGTTATACTAAAGACTTTGAGAGACACATGACTTAGACTTGGTCCCCCTAAATGTGTCCAGTCCTTTAAAGGATAGTTGCTTTTGAATGCATGAACACACATAAGGTAGAAGGGATATAACAGGTCATGTGTATCTTGGCTATATGCATCAAATATATATGAATGAGATGTATCTTTGTTCAAGACACCACTCTTGCAAAAAATATGTGCAAGAAGCAAGAGAACATCTTGACCAAGGATATGATGCATATACTTACCTTGAGTTCTTGAGCATCCTGGTAATAGAAACACACTTGAGAAAACAATGTTAGGAAACACAAGAGTATTCTACCAAACAGCAAGGCAATAGAACTCAAAATTGCCAAGATATGGAGGACATATAGAAAATAGTATTCCTTAGAATTGATATGTCTCCAAGATCATTGAGAATTTTCTCACCGTAGATATGAAAATAGATTATCCTCTCCCCCTGAATCTTAGCATGTAGATATTAGGATTGGATAAGGTGAGAAAGGTAAAAAAATTTCTTCTCCCCCTACTTTGTTATTCTCCCCCTGTTTATAAAGGTATGAGTATCGATATTGGCTCTCCCCCTTGATCATATCTCCCCCTTTGCATAAGCATGTATGTCCCCTTTAGCATGAAGCTTTGGTCTTCTCCCCCTTTGGCATTAATTTCCAAAAAGATCAAAAATACGGATAGATACAAGGATCATTGACTGAGAAGGGATCCTTGAGAACAAGGGTCATCGAAATGTAGGATTCATAGAAATGAAAACTGAGAGAGTCGTTGAGAATGATTTCTCTCCCTTTGAGATGTTGTAGGACTTTGTTTTTCTCCTCCTTTCTTCATTGAACAGAGGGTCCTTGAAAAAAATCCCTCCTCAAGATTAACTTTAATTCTTCTCCCTCTAAGTAATACAAAGTTTTTTTAAAGGATCATCGAAGTAACAGAAGTATTACAAGAAAGATCACAAAGAAAACACAGAATTGCAAAAATGAATTCAAATGAGACAGAATGAAAATCGGTGACGCCGAGATAGATAGATCGGTGGTACCGAGATTTTTTAGTGCAGCTTGTCTGCAATTTTGGTAGAGCCGAGATATCTGAGTCGGCGGCTCCGAAAGAGAAACCAAGTTTCTGTTTCATAGAGTCAAGCGAAAGATTTTCAATGAAATATGAAGTTTTTACAAGGGACATCAACTAGGGAAGATTGGAGCAGTTATGAGAAATCATGCAATAGAGAGAAAACCACACCAGATTCTTAACTAGATGATGGGCGGTGACTAGGTCACCTATATTATCGTATATCGACTTAGGGGCCAAGCAAGAATACTTGATCATAGGTCATACTCTACGTTAAGCTCAAAATGGGGTTACCATTTTTCGATTAAGCGTTTTAATGTCTTCATGTCGCTTGAGTTGCTTTAGCTCATTTCTTGGAGTAAAGCCTTTTCAAGGACATGAGTTCATACCTTTGAGTGATATTGATGACGTAGCTTGTAGATGAATTTGTTGAGGATGGTCAAGGTTGATGAAGATCATCTTGAGTTTTTAGCAATCCTTCTTGTTCTAGTACACTTGTTACCTACAAAGATTAGTCATGCAAGGAAGAACAATAGATATATCCAATTGACATGATACCAATTGAGAGTGTACAATTTTGATCAAGTATAAGTCATGGATATGGTTGAGTGGCCTTCTTCCTTCCATCATCAAGAGGGGTTGTGGATACTTGGTAATGATAAGATTGCTTATGATTGGAGTTGATGGAAATCTTGTGGAATGAATTCTTTCCAAGTACCTACAAGAGATTAGATGCAATACAAGGGAGCATAGAATTCCATGGCATAAGATGAAATATTAAGATACATGGAAATATCAAGAAAGATCATGCCCTTGCATGCAACCGAGTGAGTCTAACTAAAGTTTGAAGCATCGATGATGTTCAACTCACTCCTCAAGTGACACAATGTCTTCTCATCTAGTGGCTTAGTAAATATATCGACCAATTGCTTGTTAGTGTGAACATGCTTAAGATTAATATATCCTTTGGCAACATGATCACGAAGCAATATGATCACGAATGAAATGATGTCGAACTTGAATATGCTTAGTTCGAGAATGTTACACAGGATTATGACCAATTTTAATAGCACTTTCATTGTCACAAAGTAATGGAACATTTTTAACATGAATTCCATAATCCTTAAGTGTTTGTGTTATTCAAAGTAGTTGCGCACAACAAGATCCAAGAGATGTTCCCAAAAATTGACAAGTGCCTGAGGTGGATTTTCTATCAACCTTGTCACCGGCATAGTCCAAATCAGAATAGCCAACAAGGTCAAAATAAGATCCCTTGGGATACCAAATGCCAAAATTTGGCGTTTGTATCAAGTATCTCACAATGCGTTTTACAACCAAAAGATGACATTCTTTCGGTGCAGCTTGATATATAGCACACATGCACACACTAAGCATAATATCAGGACAAGATGCACATAGATATAACAATGAACCAATCATAGATCGATAAAATTTCTGATCAACCGACTCATCCTCTCTGGTAAGATCAATATGTCCGCTAGTGGGCATATGGGTTTTCATACCTTTGCACTCCTGCATCTTGAACTTTTTGATCAAGTCCTTGGTATACTTAGTTTGAGAGATGAAAGTTACTTCTTTTGATTGCTTGATTTGCAAGCCAAGAAATAATTTTAGCTCACACATCATGGACATCTCATACTTCTCGGACATCAACCTTCCAAACCTTTCACTAAATTGAGGGTTAGTGGAACCAAAGATAATATCATCCACATAGATTTGGCACACAAATAATTCACCATTAACTCTCTTAGCGAATAAGGTTTCATCAATTTTACCAATTTCAAAACCTTTTTCGATAAGAAACTTTGTTAAACATTTGTACCAAGCACGAGGGGCTTGCTTAAGACCATAAAGAGCTATATGAAGCTTGTAACAAGATTAGGTTTCTTAGGATTCACAAAGCCAGGTGGTTGCTTAACATAAACCTCTTATTCAACCTAACCATTTAAAAATGCACTTTTAATATCCATTTGATAAAGCGTGATATCATGGTGATTGGCATAAGCAAGAAGAATGCGAACAGCTTCAAGTCTAGCGACGGGGGCGTAGGTCTCACCGTAGTCCATACCTTTTCAACTTGCGTATATCCTTGAGCTATGAGGCGAGCCTTGTTGCGCACGACTTGACCGTCTTCATCTTGCTTGTTCTAAAATACCCATTTGGTTCTGATGATGTTGTGTTCATCCTCGGGTTTCTCCATGAGTGTCCACACTTCGTTCCTTTCGAAGTTGTGAAGCTCTTCATGCATAGTGTTCACCCAATCCGCGTCTACAAGAGCTTGTTCTACCTTCAAGGGCTCAATTCTAGAGATGAAAGAATAATGGTCACAGAAGTTTGCTAGATGAGTTTTAGAGCGAGTGATCCTCCCTATTTGTATATCACCAAAGATTTGGTTTAGGGGATGGTTCTTGGTTACTTGTGCTCGAACTCGAGTCAGCTTTCGATTGTTGGTTGGTGGAGATTCTTCTTCATCATCATCTCCTTCATCTTCGTTGTTGTTGAAGGTGTCGTTCCCTTGAGGTGGTGGTGAAGGAGGTTGTGGTGGATCTTCATGATGCACTTCCTCCTCTTCATCATCTTGTCATGTACCGCTTGTGGATGCCTCCATGTCATGTTGTGGTTCACCTTGTCGTGAGGTAGGGGCTTCCACTTGAGTTGATGAAGTACTTTACTTCACCTCCATGGGACGAATCTTGTCAATGGATAAATCTAGGATAGATTCGAAGGGTTCTTATCACCTACATCATTTGGCAGTTGTTCTACTTGCGAACCATTAGATTCATCAAACTTCACATCTACCGTCTCTTCAACTTTTCGAGTGAAGTTCTTGTAGACACAATAAGTGTGAGAGTTTGATCCATAACCAAGTAGGAACCCTTCATGAGATTTAGGAGAAAATTTAGTACGACGATGCTTATCAAGAATGTAGCACTTGGAGCCGAATACCGAAAAGTATCCAACTTGGGGTTTGTTATCGGTGAGTAGCTCATATGCCATTTTACCGAGAAGCTTGTGCAAGTAAAGTCGGTTTGTAGCATGACATGTTGTTTCCATGGCTTCTTCCCAAAATTGTTTTGGAGTCTTGTATTTGTCAAGCATCGTTCTTGCCATCTCAATGAGTGTCCGGTTCTTCCTCTCAACAACTCCATTTTGTTGAGGCGTGTGCGTGGCCGAGAACTCATGTGAGACACCTTCTTCGTCAAGAAAGGTATCCACATGGGTGTTCTTTAACTCTGATCAGTTATCGCTTCAAACATTCTTAATCTTCACTTCAAACTGATTTTGCGCTTTGCGAGCGAAGTTCTGGAAGATCTTTTGAACCTGCGACTTATAATCAAGAAATAATACCCACGTAAATCTGGAAAAATCATCAACTATAACTAGACCATAGGAATTTCCACCGAGACTCTTGTAAGCTTTGGGACCGAAAAGATGCATGTGAAGTAACTCGAGTGGTCTCCTAGTAGTCATGATATTCTTAAAAGGATGACTTCCACCTACTTGCTTTCCAGCTTGACAAGCAGTACAAAGTCTATCTTTGTCAAAAACAACATATTTAATACCAAGTATATGATCACCTTTGATAAGTTTGTCTAAATTACGCATGCCAACATGTCCTAATCTTCTATGCCAAAGCCAACCGTTAGAAGATTTAGCAATTAAACAAGTGCGAGGTTTGGATCTCTTGGTGAAATCGACAATGTATAGATCACCTCTACGGATACCGGTAAAGACCATTTTATGATTATCTTGACGAAACACTTGGCAATCTATTTTCGTGAATAACACATTGAAACCAAAGTCGGCAAGTCTAGACATGGAAAGAAGATTATAGCCAAGAGATTCACCAAGCATAAAATTTTGAATAGAACTATAGTACTCTCCATCATTAAACAGCTCGAGCATCAAAGATTTCCATTGACTATAGTACTCTCCATCAAGAATGGGCACTCTATAACTCAAACTCCCTATACTAGACATATCCATCTTCCTCCTCGGTTATTAAACCGAAGCAATGGAGACCAATGATTTGATACCAATTGAGGGATCACTAGAAGAGTGTCTAGAGGGGGGTGAATAGACTAATAGTAGGAATTTAAAACCTAACCTTTCCCAAGTTAATTGGTTGCCAGATTTTAACAGTTTTAGCAAAGCTAGCAAGTCTAACAGCCCTACACATGCATGTCAACAAATATGGCAGCGGAAAGTAAAGACATTGCGTATGAAGTAAAGTGTTGAGATAGGTAGAGAAAACATAGTTGGAGACGCATGGATTTTTCCCATGGTTCCGATAGGTGGCGCTATCGTACATCCACGTTTATGGAGTCTTCAACCCACGGAGGGTAACGGTCGCGAGAGTCCACGGAGGACTCCACCCAAAAGGGTCCATGAAGTAGCAACCTTGACTATTCCATAACGGTTTCCGTCCACGAAGGACTAGCCTCACTATGGGTAGATCTTCACGAAGTAGGAGATCTCCTTGCCCTTACAAACTTCTTCGTTCACTCCACAACATGAAGTAGGAGGCTCCCAAGTGACACCTAACCAATCAAGGAGGCACCACCCTCCAAAAGGTAATAGGCTCGGTAATGACGATGAACTCCTTGCTATTGTGCTTCAAGATGATAGACTCCTCAGCATCCAATCACTCTCTCACAGATTTGGCATGGTGGAAGAGATGGGATTGGTGGAAAGCTACTTGGGGAGGCTAGAAATCAAGATCCATATGATTGGAGTGGAATATCTTGATCACAACACAAGGGTAGGTGGTTCTCCCTCAGAAAACTGATAGGATAGGTATGGAATAGTTCTGAGTTCTTCTCTGTCGAGTGGGTAGTGGTGAAGGCGTATATATAGGCATCCCCAAAAATACAACCGTTATAGACAAAATGACCAACTCGGTGACACCGATGTGTTAATCTCAATGGTACCGAAGTGACCAAAAGGTGGCAACTTTTGAATCTCAGTGAGGCCGATATAGGAAACTCGGTTGCACCGATAAGGTGACCAATGGTCAGATTTCCAATCTCGGTGACGCCGATCCAACATTCTCGGTGGTACCGATAATGTCGATTTGCGTAATAGAAAGTTGGCAACCTAAACTCGGTGGCACCGGTATGGAATCGGTTGCACCGAAGTGGCTAGGGTTTGGCTGAGTCTGTCTAGGTTCTGGAATCGGTGGCACCGGTATGGGAAAGTTGGTTGCACCGATTTTGAGTGTTAGGTATAGAACAGACTTTGGTGGGAGAGTTTGTGGATGTTTCTGGCGATTATCACTTGTGCACGTTTGAGCATATTGTTCACCAACAAAACCTTACCCCCTTTTAATAGTATTGGCTTGCCTATGGACTCAAAGTGATTTCTCACAAATATAAAATGTAGAGTCCTTTTGCTTGAAGCTTGGCTAACCTATTTCCTTGCACCTTGGGGTATGTCCACAATCTCCTTTTACCAAACCTCTCTATAGACTGTATCTGAAATACACTACGTAAAAGTATCAGTCCAAGAGATAATGTATGTTGTGATGAATTATCAAAACCACCAAGGGAGCATGTTGTGCTTTCAGAGACCCCTGTGGGCCCCATAACCCATCAGGGCGTGCCAGGGGCCTCCAGCGTGCCCTGGTGTCTTGTGGTCCCCACGTGCTTCCCTAGGTGCTTCCTTGGCTCCCAAGTTATCTTCTGGGCCAAAAAATCTCCAAAAAGTTTCGTTGCAATTGGACTCCGTTTAGTACTGTTATTCTGCAAAGTAAAAAAAACAAGAAAAAAACAGCAACTGTCATTGGGCACTATGTCAATAGGTTAGTCCTAAAAATGATGTAAAGTTGCTATAAGATGATTGTAAAACATCCAAGAATGATAGTATAACAACATGGAACAATAAAAAATTATAGATACGTTGGAGACGTATCAGGATCGAAAATCATCAATTTAGGAGTCTTACATGCGCGAGTTGTTGTGCAGGCCTCGTCTTCTGCAGCGGTCGCTATCGCTGTGGAGCTGGCCGAGGTGAATCGGAAGCTCAAGAGCTCCTATGAGGAGGTCGACCGTATCAACAAGGGGTTTGATGAAGCGCAAGGTTAGTCCGGATTAGACTATTTAATGTCGTGGTTATTCTAGCAAATTATGAGGAAGGTGTGTCTCTCTCAAATAGGTGTGTCCAGCAAATGCTGATTGTGACAAATTGGAAGTAAAAGTAAACAAAATCAAATGACACTCCAAGAAAAACACATATAATGTGATGAATACAAATGTAGCACCAAGTGACATACCGATGGATTGAGACGAAAGAGGGGATGCCTTCCAGGGCATCCCGAAGATTAGACACTTGAGTCTTCCTTTGAATATTACCTCGGGGTGCCTTGGGCTTCCCAAGCTTAGGCTCTTGCTACTCCTTATTCCATGTTCCATCGTGATCGCACCCAAAACTTGAAAACTTCAATCACACAAAGCTCAACAAAACTTCGTGAGATACGTTAGTATAAGCAACATATTGAATACTTTAGATACAGTTATAAATTGATTATTATTTCATTTTTTCATAATAGGTATTGTATTCAAACTTCTTCAGGGATTATATCCCCCGATACAATCCATAGCATAATCAAAACAAACAAACTATGCAAGCAAAACAGAATGTGTTTAAAATAGAACAGTTTGTAGCAATCTGTAAAGGGCCTATACTTATGCAACTCTAAGAATTCCGAACAATTATGACAATGTGGAGAATTCGTATAGAAATATTGTGTCAAAATTACAACTCATTATCACAATCCAGTAAAAAACTAAAATTCATGTACTTGAGTCAAAAGTTTATGTTTTGTTACAACATCGTTTCTACTCATATTGTCAGTTATCCCAAAGGCTTTACTTGGCACAAACACTAATTAAAACATAAAAACATAATCATTATAGAGGCAATAATGATGTTATCAGAAAATAACATAAAGTAAAAAACAAAATTGAAGATAAATATTGGGTTGCATCCCAACAAGTGTTATTGTTTTATGCCCCTAGCTAGGCATAATGCATTGTTTCAAGTGTTTTCATCTTTGACATCTCCTTGATAAGAAGTTTTTTCAAATACAATAGGGGACACATCATCAAGTACTATCTTAGCATTTTTAATGGCGCTCTCCTTAAATCCTTCCGGATTCTCTCTAACTATCCAGGAATATTATTTGTTGATGTTATTGAAAACTTGTTGGATAATATGGATAGGAGGAACTTCTTTAATTGTGTTTTCATCATAAGTGTTATTATGTTTTACCACATATCTCCTCATATAATCTTTGTATATAAGATTTCATCTATGACAGGATGCTCCCTACGCATATTATAATGCTCAAAGATCTCCCAAGCTTCCCGTACTATATAGTCAAATTCTTGCATGAGGATAAGAGTGGCTATCTTCTTAGCCCTAGGGTCTTTTATGACCGGCAACTCATAGAAAATATTTTGCAAGATAGGATGAGTTTGCATAAATCTTCTTTCTAGTTTTAGAACAAGATCAGCGATAGCATCGGCGTAGCTTTTAGTTCTTTTAAGCATTGTCGTATCCTTGGAAGTTAAAGCACACATACAATTAAAGAATTATTGGATAACACTTATCCCTATAATATTCCCCTTCCCCACAATGAAGACCTTTACGTCTCTCTATGGGGGAGTTTAGTCATTGGGGAGTTTACCCTTATCATCTTGTTCAATGATAGAGTGAGACACGATAACAACCTTCAAGCAAGCAAAACAAGCAAAGGAGTAATCTAGTACTAGAAAATATAAGTATTTTTGTATTTTTGATTTTTATGAGACAAACTAAATATAACAGCAAATTAAGATAAGAACAAGTGAAGGAAAATTTGTGGGAAGTTACTTGATAGTTGGTGATGGTACTCCCCGGCAACGGCACCACAAATCCTTCCTGATACTTGTGATCTGCATTGGGTTTTCCGTGAAAAGGAACGGGTTATCTGACGGGGTTATTACCCTTGGGTAGGACAAAGCAATGGGGTTTCCCTCCCCGCTTCGAAGAAAAAGTATGCGGCCAGCTGTCCACGACCAGCTGGGGCGCAACCGGTCATAGCGATCGCCGACTAGCCTACGGGCGGCTTGTCAAGGAGCCGGCTTGACCCCCGGCCGGCTGGGCGCGGCCGGCTGCTTCCGGGCCGCCTCCTCCATTGACCCCAGGACGGACATGCAACGTCTCGTCCCTCTACACATGGGTACGGCGACATGACATGACCGCCACGACGAGTGACATTATAGCCACACTGGCCGCTGACGGACTGGTGCGCATGGCTATAGTCCGGCCGTCCGGGCCGCTGACCTTGGCAAGCACGACCAGGCAGGGAAACAATGCCGGCACGCCCTCGCCCACTCGATTACCTACCCCGTCATGTCTACAGTGCAGCCGGCCGTACCGAAGACTTCGGCCGGCTGGCACTAGAAGATGCCTCCCGGGCGACCCGTGCCGCGGCAGGTGGGCGAGGGCCAATCGTAGAACCGAATGGCGGGCCCCAGCAGGAGACGAGACCGCACAGCTGGTGGACCCTACAGACGACAAGACGTCTTGAAGGGCGGGACCTCCTGGTCAGCCGGAGAGGCTGCCAGCTGGGTCCCTCCACTAATGTACCTCAGGAATTTTGTATGTTGGGGGGTTGGCCTATAAAAACCCCTGATCCCCCCATGCAATGGGGATGGACTACTCACACGCACACACCTACGGGACACTTCCCTCTTTATCACACTTGATAGCGGAGGAAGGCGAACCGTCTGCTCCCTCTTCCTCCTCTAAACTCAGCTCCAGGAGCAACCCTGTAAACACACCCATCCATCAAACTAGACCACGCAGGACTAGGGGCATTACCTCCCACGGAGGGCCCTGAACCTGGGTACATCGTGTGTCATCGCCACTTGTACCTAATCTCGAACCCAGAGCCCGTCGGCATCCTCCAGCCCTAACCACCTACGATAAGCCTACCCATGGCATCTATCGTGAGAAAATGACAACACGTGGCGCCCACCGTGGGGCCCTACTCACCGCCGGCCGGATTCATGCTCCGGGCAGGACCCCTCGCCATTCCCCGCCATTGCCGCACGTCCAGGCAAAACCGTGGGCTCTTGGGGCTTGATGCGGCACGCCCTGTAGGTAGCTTCATCGACCTCACGCTCGACATCCACACACTCACCAAGCGTTTTAGCAGGCTTAGCCTCGTCGAAGCTCCGGCCGCTGACAAGTACCCCAGCCAGGTGCTTGTCTGTGCCGGTTCGCCCACGGCTGTGGGCGCACTTGCTGCGACCCAGTCCAGCAGCTCCCACGATCGCGTGCGGGCAATGGCCATCATCTCCTCCACCTCCTCCGGATGTGCGCGGGCCAGGGATGACACCGCCGCGGCCCGCGGCGGCACCTCCAACCCGCTTGGTGTGGCCCTTCGGGACTTGAGAACCCCTATCGCCCCGACGGCAAACCCCGACGCCACCGAGGCCGAGCTTGAGGCTGCTCGCCCCGTCCTGTTCGAGGACGCCACCGCCCTCACGGCCACGCGCCACCACATGGAGGCCGCCCAGCGGAAATACGCTTCCGCCTACGGTCTCACCCAGGCTGGCACTGAGCCCAGCCGGCGTGGGGCTGTGCATGACCGCGGTCGCGTGGTCGCCAAAATCCTGGGCAGCAAGATGCCCGTCTACGACACCCCTACAGACAACCCGCGGGCCCTCAAAGTGTCCTACGAGGATTTGGCCACCTTGAAGGGTGAAGAACATGCCGCCCACGAGCGTCACATCAAGGAGCTCATTGATGCTGCCGATGCACAGCAGCATCTGCTCGCGATGGGCGGCACCGCCTTCGAAGGCACCTGGCTCGAGCGCGAGGGTATGGGGACCGCTGGCCATCAGCCGGCTCAGCACTCCTGCTCCCCTCGCGTCTGCGGCCACTAGGTCGAAGCAAAGAACCCCCAGCCTTCTCAGCTGCCGGGAAGCAAGCAGCCGGCTGCTAACATCTGGCGCACCAACAACCCAACTCGCAGCAGCCGCCACCATGAAGCGTTGACAGCCGGCAGCCGGCGCAACCGTGGGCACACTCTGCCCCCGCAGCGAGAGCCGGAACGGTCGGTTCCGCCAATCATACGCCCCGAGCTCTTGGCCTGGATCGGGCCACGTGCCCCCACAGCGAGAATGATGCCCACAACCGTAGCGACCAGCTTGCGCAGTCAGCCCTGCTCGAAGAGGAGGGCTCGGTTGGCCCGGCCTGTTTCGGCCCTCGAATCTGCAACGAGCCGTTCCCGACCGGCTTCAGGCTCCCCAAGACACCCCAAAGTACAATGGGGCCGCCAAGCCCGAGGACTGGCTGATCGACTACACCACTGCGGTCGGTATCGCCAGGGGGAACAAGCGCGTAGCCGTTTGCTATGCTCCCCTCATGTTGATCGGCTCGGCCTGCACCTGGCTCAATAGCCTGGCGGCCGGTAGCATCAACACTTGGACGGACTTCGAAGAAGCCTTCGTCCGCAACTTCACCGGCACCTACAAGTGGCCTGGCCGCCCCCGTGAACTCGCCATGTGCGTTTAGGGGCCAGACGAGTCCCTCCGCGACTATCTCATTTGGTGGACCGAGCTCCGTAACTCCTGCGGGGGGGTGCACGAGGTACAATCCATACAATACTTCATCGAAGGCTGTCTTGACGGCACCCCCCTCAAGCACAAGCTTCTGTGCTTCGAGCCGACCACACTTGCCGAGCTCATAACCAAGGCAGACAAATATGCCATAGCTGATTCAGCCATCCGGGTCAAGATGACCCCGCCCGCCAAGGCGACGACGACACAGACAACGTCCCTGCCGGCTGCTGACAACTGGCAGTCACAGAACAACAAACGCAAGAACGACCAGCCGGATCCCCGCTATGGGAGCCGGCAGGTCACCACCATCGAGGAGTAGGAGCCGGCTGCCCAATCTTCCAGCCAGCACCAACGCACTGGCAGCCGAAGAACACTTTCGAGGAGATGCTCGACCTCCCCTGCAAGAACCACTCAGGAGCCAAACCCTCTACGCACACGCTCCGGCAGTGCAGCTTCTCACAACGATTGCCCCGGGGGACGGCCTTCCAGCTCCTCCCGCGCCACCTGCCCGCGCGCCGGCCCCGGCCCCAGCTACCGCCCTGGTGCCAGCTCCGGCTCTGGCCCAAAACGACGGTCATCTTCACAACCAGTTCCCCAACGAGGACGGTTGCTACATCGTCTTCACCAGTGAAGAGACGAGCAAACATGCTCAACATCGTGTCCATCGTGAGGTAAACGCCACCATGCCGGCAACTCCCCAATTCAAGCACTGGTCGGAGAAGCCGGTCACCTAGAGCCGGGTAGATCATCCCGCCGTGTTGCCGATTCCCGACAGCTATGCCTTGGTCCTCGACCCCACCATCACAACCGAGAAGTGCACCTGCTGCTTCTCACGGGTGCTGGTAGATGGTGGCAGCAAAATCAACATCCTGCACCTCGACACGATGGGCAAGCTAGGAATGAAGATAGAAGACCTACAAGTGAGTCGGACGGTCTTCCATGGCATCGTGACAGGGAAGTCCTGCTCCCCTGTCGGCAAGATCACGCTGGACGTCCTCTTCGGCGGACCCGGCCACTTCTGCCGCGAGACGGTGTTGTTAAAGGTCATGGACCTCGCAAGTCCCTACCACGCGTTGTTGGGCCGGCCGGCCCTTGTCAAGTTCATGCCATGTGAAAAGTGCTGTGACAGCCCAAGTGCTGTCCCTACCATTTTGGCATGTAACCCCAATGTATGAACCTTGTGTCATGAGCTATGTATGATTTGCACCTTGTCATTCATGTGTTGTTTGCATTCATGCATCATATCATCCATCATACCATTCATTTTGCATGCTTGCTATTCTCATGTGTCTTGGCTTGGTGTTGGTGTGAAGTGATGTGGGTGTGCCTTTGTGTTATGTTGGTGTTGAGTGTGGTAGGAGTCATGTCTACAACTCCTCTTCTTCTTCCCTCTCTTTTCTCTGTCAACATCACCTTCCATCTCCCCCCTCTCTACATATTAATGTTATGAGCATAATTAACTTGCTGTTTAAATTATTTAAAAATGTTCAAGAGGTGGCCCTAATATTCTTAATAATTTAGGGAGTGATGCTTTTGTTGTTTGGGGGTGTTTGGGTTTGGGGTTTTATTAAACAGGAGCTGCCCTTTATTCAAGTATTAAAATAACTTGCTAAATAAATCAACCTGCTAATTTATTAAAATAGTGCACATTATCTTCTTCTCAAATATATTTTTGTTTGGCACTTAAGTCTTTTATTTGTCTCTGAGGATTTATTTGTTTGTGGCTGCATTTTAAAATGAGAACCCCCCTTTTTTCAGTTTTTTGGTTTTGAGAGAGATGAGCAGGTGGGCTTTTCCCTCTAGCCGGCCCAGCCCGAGCGCTAACGCTCACCTGCTCCCGTCTCCCTCCTCCGTCAGTGCACTGAGAGAGAGCAGAGCGCAGAGAGAGAGAGCGCCGACGTCGTCGCCGTCAGGGCTCACGGACGCCAAGGCCGGTCCCCCCCTTTATAAGAGCGCCTTACCTAGGGTTCCTTCCCCCTCGCTACCGCTGCTCTTTCCCTTCTTCCTCCTCCTCCTTCTCCGTATTGCTTCTTCTTCCTTCTCGGGTTCAGAGAGGTAAGTGCGTTCAGAGAGTGCGGGGATCGACGGGTTCGTCGCCGGCATCGCCTCCGGTGGTGCGCGTCGCCGTCAAGATGGCCTGCAGCGTCCCGGTGCCGTCCGCCTCCCGTTCCCGGTGCTAGGGGGTGAGGAGCACCCCTGCAGCGCCGTGCCCCACTCCGCCGTCTTCTTCCCCTACATCGTCTCCGTCCATCTTCTTCCCCTTCGTCGACTCCATCGTGACCGGCTCGTCGACGCCTTTCCCCAAGGTGAGCTGCCAGTCCCCGTACCCCTTTCCTCTGCGCGTAGCTCATTAGGTGGTCGCCATCGAGTCCTATCACCGCCGGTAGCAGGGCGAGCTCCTGTCGCTTGCCTCCGTCCTCCTCACCGCAAGGTAAGTAGGGGAATGGATTCCCTAGCTATTCCCGTGCGCGTGTGAGTAGTTGGGGTCTCCAGATTCGCCATAGTTCGCCGCCATTGTTGCCGCCGTTTCCTGTTGCCGTTGCTTTGTTTCGCTTCAGTTTCGTCAGAGAAGTTCCTGCATGTGTGTGTATTAGAGCAGCAGAGGACCCCTTTGGTAACATTCGGCATCGTAGCGTACTGGTTGGGCTCGGGGGAGGTGAGCAGGAGAACGTGGGTTCGAGCCCAGCCTCCCCCTTTTGTTGTTTTCCTTTTTTTTCTTTTTCTTTTGTTAACCTGCTATGTATGTGTGTGTGTGTATACAACATGTATGTGTGTGTTTTGTTATTTTTGCCATGATCAGTGTAGTGTGGGTGTGCCTGTGTGGTGCATTGCACCTATGTATGTTGTGTGTGTGTGTATGTACCCTAGTGTACAAATACTTGTGTGTGTGTGCATGTGAGTTGTGTATGTGTGTTGTATGCTTGGCATATGTGTTTGTGCTCCTTGCACACCCACATATGTGAGAGTTAGGTGTAGCTGCATGTGTTCATGCACTTATGCTTGTAGGTGCATGTGTGGTTTTTGTAGGTGTATATGTGATGAGTGAGGTGCCTAGTGCACCTGTGTGTGGTCTGTGTAGGGGGCAAGTGGGATTCCACTTGACTCATCCCTTGTTGATATGTGCTTGTCCTCTAGGTGATGCCACTTATTTTCCATCCTCTTAGCTATTGCCAATGTGCTCATGCCCACTTAAGTGCATTTCCTAACTAGAGTAATTATGTCATGAGTAGTAGTGGATAGATGTCGCTTTGTTTGTGCCTAGTTCTTTTACATGATCATATATGTATGACCCATGGTTTTGGGGTTGGAAGAGCCAATGAACTCAATGGGACTCTCAGATTTCACTTTTGAGCAAGTTCATAAATCTGTCATTTTAGCTGAGATGCCATTTTATCATTTTTTGCTTGAATTAATCCATGCTTGCTTTGGGAGATGTGTCAACTAGGAAGTGCTAGTGTTTTGTATCTAGTATGCCATGGTATTTTTGTTTAATATAAGAACCACCCATATAAGTGGGGAACATGCTGTTAAGTTGCCTACTTAATGTTTCTGTTTCAGCATGCTAAAAACTACCAAGTCTGGGAATCTGTTGTTATTTTTATGCCATGAAGAGTGGGTGGTATCTAGTGACATGTTTGGAATTTGCTCATGCTCAGTGCTAGCTAATTGGAGTAGATATTTCCATATACCATCGTGTTAATTTTCATGCCAATAGGAGCTCTGTAGCATATCTAATTACTGCTGTCAACTTGCTACTTTATAATCTCAGATTCCAGAAAAACTGGAATTTTTACCAAGTCCCAGAAAACTGTTCCATCATGCCAACTTGATTGATTCATGCTTATTGATGTGTGGCTCCTTTGCTGTTTGTGTAGTTGGATAAGTTGATTTATATGTTGAGTAGATTCTTTCAATATCTTGTTTGTGGTTGTAGGGTTCCTGTAGCTCAAGTTGTGAGCTGTAGAAGTTGCTATGTTGCTGTTTTGTGGCAAATTGTGGGTTTTATTGTTTTGCGACTTGTGGGAGCTATGCTCCATGGAATTGTTTGATTCTTGAGCCTATTGTGATTGTTATTTCATCAACGATCTAGTGGATACCTTGGAATGCCAAGAATTAGCCTATGGCTTGGTGGTCTTGTGATTTTGCCTCCGCACCTTGTCGTGAGCGTATCGTGAGAACTGTAACTCCGTTTTTTGCATTCTTTATATGAATTTCTATCGATTTCGCATGATGCATCAATATTTGACATGATCATGCATGTTCAAATAACTTAACATGAGGTTCTATCCAGATTCATTAATAAACAAACATTGCATGTGAAACATGACTAGTTTTGGATTGCCATGTTTAATTCTTCATAAATGAATCATGAATCATCTTGGTTGTGCATTGCACTTTGTTGGATGTTTATTGTTGATGTTTCTCTTGGGTAGACGCGAGTGTCGATACTGAGTTCGAGGACCCTGGAGAGTACCACTACGAGGACCCCGCTACTTGTTCCGCTGAAGAACCAACAGGCAAGATGATCATACCCGGATCTCGATACTATTTTTGCTTGCTAGTTTCTCGCTCTTACCGTTACAATTGTGCTACCTACCACTTGATATCAGCCCCCATGTTGCCATGATAGCCTCTAACCTCCACATCCCATCAAACCTTTGATTGGCTAAGATACCGCTGCTCAGCCCCTCTTATAGCATTTTAGTTGCAGGTGCAGGTTGTTCCATGTGATAACATGGATTTGGATATCACAATTAATTCTCTTATTTAATTTAATGCACATATATATCTTGGTATTGGTGGAAGGCTTGGCCTTTTGCTAAGTGATATGTTCCGCTGTTACTGCCAATAGTTCCTTGTTACCGGTGTTATGTTTCCATATTTTGCGCTCCTAACATGCTCGGGGTTGTTATGGGGACCACCTTGGTTATTCGGTTGAGAATAAAACTTGTCTGGCAAGACCTAACCTTGATACTACATTTGTTTATCAACTTAATAAAATTTGAATAGGGTCTTGCAAACCCGTGGATAATTTAATCAACCCCCGGGCCAGTGCTCCTCGTGAGTGTTGGTCCAAACTAGAGCCGTGTGCACGGCCAACCCGGGGCAACTAGGGAGATTTCTATCAGGCCACTGTACGCTGTGCTCATCCGGTCGTGTCCTAAGAACGAGATACGCGGCTCTTATCGGGTTCGTTAACATGTCGGGAGGTCTTGCTGGATTTGTTTTACCTTTATCGAATGTCTTGCGTGTGGAGTCTGACTTTCTTCGGGTTTTCTCGAGGTGTTGGAATTCCTTTGGAATTTTCTATGATGACCGCGAGATCCGTGGTGGAGGTTATTCCCGCGGAGTGTGGTTAATTTTGTAATGGATTAGTTGGAGAACTCCTGCAGGGTTAAATCTTTCGGAACGCCGTGCCTGCGGTTATGTGGCAACTTGGATATTTGTTTAACACCCGGTTATAGTTAACTTGAAGTAAACTCTAATTAAAATTCACCAACTGTCTGAGTAAACGTGATCCTCTCTGCTCGTGAACATGATCCAAGAGAGAACACGGTGGGGTTATGATTGACGTAAGTAAGTGTTCAGGATCTCTTAGAGATCATTCTAGATTCGATCGCTCCTCGTAGGCCACTCATATTATTTTCATGATGCGTAAGTTAGCCACCATAAATGCTTAGTGCTGCTGCAAACTAAACACTTACCACATCCCAACCTTTAAGTTTGAATAGTCTCGGTACCCGGGCACATGATTGCTGAGTCCTCTGTGGCTCACAATTTACTACAACACTCCAGGTGCAGGTTTAGATGAGTTCGTGCAGGATGATCTTACCCAGCTCCAGTGGGAATATAATGAGGAAAGAGGCAGGATGTATGTGACGTATCCGGATGAGTAGGGGACCTGGTCGTGATCTTTGGGATAGCTTGATAGTATCTTTGAAACTGCTTTTATCGTTTGATTTCGTCCGTAGTCGGACCCTATGTTAAACTTGATGATATGAATTTGAGTGATATTGTAAGTTAGCATGTGGCAAGTGTAAGCCAATCTTGTATACTCATCTCTTTCAGTACTGTATGTTGTGATGACACTATTCTTGCTAATGTCAAGATGCACTTCTATCCCTTGCGAGACCCTCATGCCTTAAAATGGATAGGCGCGCATCTTGGGCGTGACAAGTTGGTATTCAGAGCCATACGACCATAGGAGCCTTTGCTTGTTCGAATTTGGCCGAGTCGTGTCTAGTAAAAACTATTTTGAGTCTAGTTATATCGGAGAGTAGGATTCTATTTACTCTTCTTCTATGCTCTGGTGAGGTTTCTGACTTAGGAATTTTGTTTCTACTCCTCTTCTAGCTCAAAAAAATTTGGATCACACGGTTATTTTCGAGTCTATATGATGCCGATGTGACAGGGTTCTTTCTTGGTGCCTCCTATCTGACTTGATTTCTTCCGGGGAGTCGAGCTCCTGGGAATGTTGGCACATCGTTATCATTCAGCTTCTTTGATACTCAGGATGGAGAATGTTCGGAATTACTTCAATACTTATCGTGGTGAGATAAGGTCGGAGTCACCCAGTACTGGGGAGGCGTCCGGGGTACCACCATGGTTTAGTATCATTGTGAGTTCGAGGATTCAAGATTAGATGAGTTTGCGAAAGTCTCTGGTTATTTGTTGAAGGATGGATACAGTTGGGGTGTAGGATTGTTAGTTGTGTGAGATATTTCCTCCTTGTATCCACCACACCGGATTGCATAACCAGAGAGTTTTCGGAAGTTCATGGGTGGGAAATCTTGTAGTCATCTAGGATCATCTTCTTCAGATGTATATGGGCATGTACATTTGTTTCGAGCGCTTAGCTCAATACTTTTGTGTTATTGCAAGTGGCTTCTAATTTCTGATGATGTTAACATAAACCGAAGAAGCGATCTTACTAATTTTTCAGTGGGAAGGCTGTTTGTTATTTGTTCAATTTCTTTCAAGCATTTGATTTAGCTTTGAATTCAGCTTATCAATGAGGTTCTAATGCGTGTTGTCCATCTTCAGGATGGCTCCACCAACTCGCAAATATCCGGGTCGTGGTGAGGAGCATACTAATGTTCCACCATCGCCACCGCCTCCTCCTCCAGAAGCTTGGCAAGCTGTGATGGCCGCAAGCAATGCGAACACTCAGATGGTGCTCAGACTGTTGCAAGAAAGGGAACAAGGTCAGCAAGGTTTTCAAGGGAATTTTCAGAATCAGCTTCAATTTGCGACACTCAATCAGTTCCTTGCCAACCAGCCCAAGACTTTCACCTGTTGTGAGCAGCCTCTTGATGCTGATGATTGGCTTCATGATATGAGTAAGCATTTCGAGTGCAGAAATGTCAGGCAAGAGGACTTTGTCAGATTTGCATCGTTCCAGCTCAAGGGTCAAGCAGCTGATTGGTGGCAGCAGTACAAGGATTCCAGGGGCGATCGTGTTGTTACTTGGGACGATTTTCGTCGTGACTTCAAGGCTCATTACATTCTGACAAGATTTGTCGAGGAGATGCATGAGAAGTTCAGGCACCTGAAGCAGGGAAGCAAGTCTGTCTACCAGTACAATGTCGAGTTCCAGAATCTAGCCCGTTATGCCAAGCAAGATGTTCCAGATGACAAGTCTATGATCTATCAGTTTAGAGGTGGTCTCAAGGTTGAGCTTCTGCCAAGCCTAGTTCTTCAAGAGCCTCGTGAGCTTGATCAGTTCTACAACATGGCTTTGAAGGTCGAAGCAGCTCAGCTCAAGTTGGAGAACTCCAAGAAGAGTTCAAGGGATTCATATTCTTCTTCTTTGGGCTCTCAGATGGTTGCTAAGCAGCAGAAGTATTGGGCGCCAAATCCTCTTCCGTTTCGTCCTCAGTAGCAGAAGCAGTTTGGTGGTCGTGGTTCTTCCCGCCACCCAACCCAGGATTTCAGCAGAAAACCCAGGCGTCCAAGGCTGTTCTTGTTCCTCCTCCAGACAATGTTTGTCCACTTTCTGAGGTGACTTGTCACAAGTGTGTCCAGAAGGGTCACTATGCAAACAAGTGCAACCGGCGGCGTCTTCTGCCTCCTCCTCCTGTCAAGCCTCTAGGCAATGCTATGGTGAAGCATAATCCCAAGTCAGTCAGAGTGAATATGGTGAATGCAGCAGAGGTAGAGGATTCTTCTCAAGTGATCATGGGTAATCTCTCAGTTATTCTATTCCAGCAAAAGTTTTGTTTTATACTGGTGCATCGCATTGTTTCATGTCCCGTTCATTCTTTGCAATGCATTTTTTTCTTGTCAAGATCTCCTTAGACCTGTGTCAGTGGTGTCCCCTGGGAACTTAATGAATTCCAATTGCTTGGTACCGGAAGTTTCTTTCAAGATGGGGAATCATTCTTTTCTGGACTCTCCAATTGTTCTTGGTAATTCCTACATTGATCTCATTTTGGGCATGGACTTCCTGGCTATGAATAAGGCTCATATTGATTGCAAAGCTAAAGAAGTCAAGCTGACTCATCCTTCAGAAGACGTGATTATTTTCGCGGCTCGCGATGACACAATTCGTCTCTTTGCTCTTAATGAGAAGGGTGAAATCTCGGCGATTTCTCAAATTCCGGTGGTTTGTGAGTATGAATATGTCTTTCCAGAAGAATTGCTAGGAATGCCTCCACACTGGCCAGTCGAGTTTGTGGTTAATCTCGAGCCCGGAACTAAAGCGGTCTGCAAGCGCCCGTATAAACTTGGCCCCGAAGAGTTGAAAGAGTTGAAGAAGCAGCTAGATGAGCAAGAACGTCTGGGTCTGATCAGACCAAGCTCTTCTCCGTGGGGTTGTGGAGTTTTGTTTGTCAAGAAGAAAGATGGCACGAATCGTCTTTGTGTTGATTAACCGCCATTGAATAAGAAGACAATAAGAAACAAATACCCACTCCCTAACATCAATGAGTTGTTTGAACAACTGAAAGGTGCCAAGGTTTTCTCCAAGTTGGATCTTCATATGGGTTATCATCAGATTCGCATTCGCGAAGAAGACATTCACAAGACCGCTTTCAAGACGAGTTTTGGCTCTTATGAGTACACCGTCATGTCATTTGGTCTCGCTAATGCTCCTCCAACCTTTTCAAGAATGATAAATTTCATTTTCTCTCCTTTCAAGAATGAATTCGTCTTGGTCTATCTGGATGATATCCTTGTTTTCTCGGAGACAGAAGAAGATCATGCAGAGCATCTCCGCCTTGTGCTTGACAAGTTAAGAGAGCATCAGTTCTATGCCAAGTTTTCCAAGTGTGAGTTTTGGCTCAATGAAGTGGTATACCTTGGGCATGTCATCTCTACCGAGGGAATTAAAGTGCACCCTGAGAAAGTTGAAGCTATTTTGAAGTGGGAACCTCCTCAGAATGTGAAGCAGCTTTGGAGTTTCGTCGGGCTTGCTAGCTGTTGCAGAAGGTTCGTGGAGAACTTCTCTCAAATTGCCAAGCCTCTGTCCAATCTCCTCCAGAAGAGTGTCAAGTATGTTTGGTCTCCTGAGTGTGATGCAGCGTTCAATATGCTCAAGCAGAGACTGACTTCAGCTCCAGTTCTTGTTCCTCCTGAGCAGTCTAAGCCTTTTCAAGTTTTCTGTGATGCTTCTCTCCAAGGTCTTGGTGGTGTTCTCATGCAAGACAAGAAGATTGTTTCTTATACCTTGCATCAGTTGAAGCCTGCCAAGAAGAACTACCCCACTCATGTTCTTGAGTTGGCGGCAGTTGTGCGTGCTCTAATGACTTGGAGGCATTGGTTGTTGGGTAGGCCAGTTGAGGTGTACACCGATCACAAGAGCTTGAAGTATATTTTCACTCAACCTAATCTCAATCTTCGGCAATCTCGTTGGGTGGAAATGCTTGAAGACTTCAACCCAAGCATTGAGTATACTCTGGGGAAAGCAAATGTCATTGTAGACGTGCTCAACCGTAAGGCGTACTGCAATAGTCTCGTCTTGAAGCCCCTTCAACCCGAGCTTTGTGAAGCCTTCCGCAAGCTCAACCTTCAAATGATTCCGCAAGAATTTCTTGCAAATCTTCAAGTCTCTCCGACTCTGGAAGATCAGATTCGCCAAGCGCAGTTTCTTGACGCTATGGTGAAGAAAGTGAACAAAGGTGTGGCAAAGAGCATTCTGAAGTATAAGTGCTTTCGTTTTGATGACAAAGATACCTTGTTCTTTGAGGACCGTCTTGTGGTTCCAAAAGGTGATCTCAGAAAGGTTATCATTGACGAAGCACACAATTCTCTCCTATCCATTCATCCAGGCAGTTCAAAGATGTATCAGGATCTCAAGCAAACCTTCTAGTGGACTCGCATGAAACGCGAAATTGCTCAGTTCGTCAATGAGTGTGATGTTTGCCGCAGAGTGAAGTCGAAGCATCAACGTCCAGCAGGTCTTCTTCAGCCTTTGCCTATCCCAGAGTGGAAATTCGATCATGTGGAGATGGATTTCGTCACTGGGTTTCCCAAGTCCAAGAGAGGCAACGATGTCATCTTTATGGTTATCGACAAGCTGTCAAAAGTTGCTCATTTTCTGCCAGTCAAAGAATCTATCTCGGTAGCTCAGCTTACAGAGTTGTATATGTCAAGGATAGTGTCTTTGCATGGTATTCCTCAGCTCATCTCTTCTGACCGTGGAAGCCTCTTTACTTCCAAGTTTTGGGAGTCCTTCCAGACTGCTATGGGTACCAAGATCTGTTTTAGCACTGCGTTCCATCCGCAGACAAGCGGTCAAGTTGAGAGAGTCAATCAGATCATTGAAGATATGCTCAGAGCTTGTGTGATTTCGTTCGGCATGAAGTGGGAAGACTGCCTTCCATATGCTGAATTCTCATACAACAATAGCTTCCAAGCTAGTTCAGGCAAGGCCCCTTTCGAGATTCTCTACGGCAGAAAGTGTCGTACCCCGCTTAACTGGTTTGAAACTGGTGAGCGTCAGATATTGGGCAATGACATGATCACTGAATCAGAAGAAATGTGCAATGTCATTCGTGAGAACCTCAAAGCAGCTCAGTCCTGACAGAAGAGTTATTACGATAACAAACATCGGGATGTTTCTTTCCAAGTGGATGATCTTGTCTATCTCAGAGTCTCTCCCATGAAGGGCACTCAACAGTTTTGAATAAAAGGGAAGCTAGCTCCTCGTTTTATGGGTCCTTTCAAAGTTGTTGGCAAGATGGGTGTTCTTGCATATCAACTAGAGATTCCTCCAAATTTCATGAATGTGCACAATGTCTTCCATGTTTCTCAGCTCCGGAAATGCTTCAAGACTCCTGAGCGGACCATTGACCTCCAAGACATCGATCTACAATAAGATCTTTCTTATCGTTAGCACCCAGTTGCAATTCTTGAAGAAACTAAGCGTAAGACTCGCAACAAGTCTATCAAGTTCCTCAAGGTGAAGTGGTCTCATCATTCCGACAAAGAATACTTGGGAACGCGAGGACCTTCTCCGTTTGGAATTTCCAGATTTCTTTCGTCCCTAGATCTCGGGTCGAGATCCTCTTGTAGTGTGGGAGAATTGTGATAGCCCAAGTGTTGTCCCTACCATTTTGGCATGTAACCCCAATGTATGAACCTTGTGTCATGAGCTATGTATGATTTGAACCTTGTCATTCATGTGTTGTTTGCATTCATGCATCATATCATCCATCATACCATTCATTTTGCATGCCTGCTATTCTCATGTGTCTTGGCTTGGTGTTGGTGTGAAGTGATGTGGGTGTGCCTTTGTGTTATGTTGGTGTTGAGTGTGGTAGGAGTCATATTTGCAACTCCTCTTCTTCTTCCCTCTCTTTTCTCTGTCAACATCACCTTCCATCTCCCCCCTCTCTTCATATTAATGTTATGAGCATAATTAACTTGCTATTTAAATTATTTAAAAATGTTCAAGAGGTGGCCCTAATATTCTTATTAATTTAGGGAGTGACACTTTTGTTGTTTGGGGGTGTTTGGGATTGGGGTTTTATTAAACAAGAGCTGCCCTTTTATTCAAGTATTAAAATAACTTGCTAAATAAATCAACCTGCTAATTTATTCAAATAGTGCACATTATCTTCTTCTCAAATATATTTTTGTTTTGCACTTAAGTCTTTTATTTGTCTCTGAGGATTTATTTGTTTGTGGCTGCATTTTAAAATGAGAATCCTCCTTTTTCAGTTTTTGGTTTTGAGAGAGATGAGCAGGTGGGCTTTTCCCTCCAGCCGGCCCAGCCCGAGCGCTAACGCTCACCTGCTCCCGTCTCCCTCCTCCAGAAATGGCAGGTGCGCTGAGAGAGAGCAGAGTGCAGAGGGAGCACTGACGCCGTTGCCGTTAGGGCTCACGGACGCCGAGGCCGGGCCCCCCTTTATAAGAGCACCTTCCCTAGGGTTCCTTCCCCCTCGCCGCCACCGGTCTTTCCCTTCTTCCTCCTCCTCCTTATCCCTATTGCTTCTTCTTCCTTCTTGGGTTCAGAGCGGTAAGTGGGTTCAAAGAGTGCGGGGATCGACGGGCTCGTCGCCGGCGTCGCCTCCGGTGGTGCGCGTCATCATCAAGATGGCCTGCAACGTCCCGGTGTCGTCCGCGTCCCGTTCCCGGTGCTAGGGGTGCGGAGCACCCCTGCAGCGCCGTGCCCTGCTCCGCCGTCTTCTTCCCCTGCGTCGTCTCTGTCCATCTTCTTCCCCTTCGTCGACTCCATCGTGACCGGCTCGTCGTCGCCATTCCCCAAGGTGAGCTGTCGGTCCCCGTATCCCTTTCCTCCGCACGTAGCTCGCTAGGTGGTCGCTGCCGAGTCCTGTCGCCGCCGGTAGCAGGGCGATCTCCCGTCGCTCGCCTCCATCCTCCTCACCGCAAGGTGAGTGGGGGAATGGATTTCTTGGTTGTTCCCGTGCGCATGTGAGTAGTTGGGGTCGCCAGATTCGCCGTAGTTCGCCGCCGTTTCTTGTCGCCGTTGCTCTGTTTCGCTTCAGTTTCGTTAGAGAAGTTCCTATGTGTGTGTGTATTAGAGCAGCAGAGGACCCCCTGTGTTAACATTCGGCACCGTAGCGTAGTGGTTGGGCTCGGGGGAGGTGAGCAAGAGATCGTGGGTTCGAGCCCAGCCTCCCCCTTTTGTTGTTTTCCTTTTTTTCTTTTTGTTTTTCTTTTGTTAACCTGCTATGTGTGTGTGTGTGTGTGTACATACAACATGTATGTGTGTGTTTTGTTATTTTTGCCATGATCAGTGTAGTGTGGGTGTGCCTGTGAGGTGCATTGCACCTATGTATGTTGTGTGTGTGTATGTACCCTAGTGTACATATACTTGTGTGTGTGCATGTGAGTTGTGTATGTGTGGTGTATGCTTGGCATATGTGTGTGTGTGCTCCTTGCACACCCACATATGTGAGAGTGAGGTGTAGGTGCATGTGTTCATGCACTTATGCTTGTAGGTTCATGTGTGGTGTGTGTAGGTGTATATGTGATGAGTGAGGTGCCTAGTGCACCTGTGTGTGGTCTGTGTAGGGGACAAGTGGGATTCCACTTGACTCAACCCTTGTTGATATGTGCTTGTCCTATAGGTGATGCCACTTATTTTCCATCCTCTTAGCTATTGCCAATGTGCTCATGCCCACTTAAGTGCATTTCCTAACTAGAGTAATTATGTCATGAGTAGTAGTGGATAGATGTCACTTTGTTTGTGCCTAGTTGTTTTACATGATCATATATGTATGACCCATGGTTTTGGGGTAGGAGGATCCAATGAACTCATTGGGACTCTCAGATTTCACTTTTGAGATAGTTCATAAATCTGTCATTTTAGCTGAGATGCCATTTGTCATTTTTTGCTTGAATTAATCCATGCTTGCTTTGGGAGATGTGTCAACTAGGAAGTGTGTATCTAGTATGCCATGGTATTTTTGTTTAATACGAGAACCACGCATATAAGTGGGGAACATGCTGTTAAGTTGCCTACTTAATGTTTCTGTTTCAGCATGCTAAAAACTACCAAGTCTGGGAATCTGTTGTTATTTTTATGCCATGAAGGGTGGGTGGTATCTAGTGACACGTTTGGAATTTGCTCATGCTCAGTGCTAGCTAATTGTAGTAGATATTGCCATCTACTACCCTGTTAATTTTCATGCCAATAGGATCTCTCTAGCATATTTAATTACTGCTGTCAACTTGCTACTTTATAATCTCAGATTCCAGAAAAACTGGAATTTTCACCAGTCCCAGAAAACTGTTCCATCATGCCAACTTGATTGATTCATGTTTATTGATGTGTGGATCCTTTGCTGTTTGTGTAGTTGGATAAGTTGATGTATATGTTGAGTAGATTCTGTCAATATCTTGTTTGTGGTTGTAGGGTTCCTGTAGCTCAAGTTGTGAGCTATAGAAGTTGCTATGTTGCTGTTTTGTGGCAGATTGTGGGTTTTATTGTTTTGCGACTTGTGGGAGCTATGCTCCATGGAATTGATTGATTCTTGAGCCTGTTGTGATTGGTTTTTCATCGCCTATCCAGTGGCTACCTTGGAATGCCAAGAATTAGCCTATGGCTTGGTGGTCTTGTGATTTTGCCTCCGCACTTTATCGTGAGCGTATCGTGAGAACCGTAACTCCGTTTCTTGCGTTGTTTGTATGTATTTCTATCGATTTCGCATGATGCATCCATATTTTCCATGATCCTGCATGTTTAAATAACTTAACATGAGGTTCTGTATAGATTCATTAATAAACAAACTTTGCATGTGAAACATGACTAGTTTTGGATTGCCATGTTTAATTCTTCATAAATGAATCATGCATCATCTTGGTTGTGCATTGCACCTTGGTTGGATGTTTATTGTTTATGTTTCTCTTCGGTAGACTCGAGTGTCGATACTGAGTTCGAGGACCCTAGAGAGTACCACTACAAGGACCCCGCTACTTGTTCCGCTGAAGAACCAACAGGCAAGACGATCGTACCCGGATCCCGATACTATTTTTGCTTGCTAGTTTCTTGCTCTTAACATTACAATTGAGCTACCTACCACTTGATATCAGCCCCCATGTTGCCACGACAGCCTCTAACCTCCACATCCTAGCAAACATTTGATTGGCTAAGATACCGCTGCTCAGCCCCTCTTATAGCATTTTAGTTGCAGGTGCAGGTGTTCCATGTGATAACATGGATTTGGATATCACAATAAATTCTATTATTTAATTTAATGCACATATATATCTTGGTATTGGTGGAAGGCTTGGCCTTTTGCTAAGAGATTTGTTCCGCTTTTACCGCCATTAGTACCTTGTTACCGGTGTTATGTTTTCCATATTTTGCGCTCCTAACATGCTCGGGGTTGTTATGGGGACCCCCTTGGTTATTCGGTTGAGAATAAAACTTGTCTGATAAGACCCAACCTTGGTACTACATTTGCTTAACAACTTAATAAAATTTGCATACTGTCTTGCAAACCCATGGATAATTTAATCAACCCCCGGGCCAGTGCTCCTCATGAGTGTTGGTCTAAACTAGAGCCGTGTGCAGGGCCAACCCGGGGCAACTCAGGAGATTTCTATCAGGCCACTATACACTAGCTCATCCGGTCGTGTACTGAGAACAAGATATGCGGATCTTATCGGGTTCGTCGACACGTCGGGAGGTCTTGCTGGATTTGTTTTACCTTTATCGAATGTCTTGCGTGTGGAGTGTGACTTTCTTCGAGTTTTCTCGAGGTGTTGGAATTCTTAGAGATCATTCTAGATTCGATCGCTCCTCGTAGGCCACTCATATTATTTTCATGCTGCGTAAGTTAGCCACCATAAATGCTTAGTGCTGCTGCAAATTAAACACTTACCACATCCCAACCTTTAAGCTTGAATAGTCTCAGTGCCCGGGCACATGATAACTGAGTCCTCTATGGCTCGCAGTTTACTACAACACTCCAGGTGCAGGTTCAGATGAGTTCGTGCAGGATGATCTTAAAAAACTCCAGTGGGAATATGATGAGGAAAGAGGTAGGATGTACGTGACGTATCCGGATGAGTAGAGGACCTGTCGTGCTCTTTGGGATAGCTTGATCGTATCATTTGCAACTGCTTTTATCGTTTGATTTCGTCCGTAGTCGGACCCTATGTTCCACTTAATGATATGAATTTGAGTGATATTGTAAGTTAGCATGTGGCGAGTGTAAGCCAATCTTGTATACTCATCTCTTTCAGTATTGTATGTTGTGATGATACTATTCTTGCTAATGGCAAGACGTGCTTCTATCCCTTGCGAGCCCCTCGTGCCTTAAAATGGATAGGCGTGCATCTTGGGCGTGACAAGTGCCCAAAACTATTTTTATCAAATTTTGTCTTAACCAAAAATGATTTTTTCAAATTAGGTTTTCAAAAACCCCTGAAATGAGGTTTGCACTGCAAGTCCTCAAATTGGGTGGAATCTTCTTCCCCAAAGACTTTATTTCAAACCTACTATATATAAGACTTTCCCAAACCACCAAATATTAATTTTAAAGATTATTTTATATTTTATTTAAAGGCTTTTTCTTAAGACCAGAAATGGTCTTTCATAGAGAAAAATTATTTAAATGCTTTTAAAATATTTGTGAAAATTTAGGGAAACTCAGTAAACATATATTTTCCATATATATGAGTTTAAACACAAGGGCATGTTGAAATCATTGACAAAACCCCTCAAAACCCTTTCTGTTCAAATCAAACTTTTGTATTATTTCTATAAGAAATATTCTCAATAAATTCCAAGAAAATTCCAGCAAGTTGACACTATCATAGGTGATGATCTTGCAAAGTTTAATCTCACTCAAAGTTGATTAGGTTCATCAAACCATCCCCAAACCCTTCATGTCCAGATTAAAATTTGAGCAACTTTACAGTGTGAAGTTTCTCCCCTTGGCCCCAAACTTTGTGGGCATGCTCTAATGACCAAATAGTGATGCCACACTAAGTTGTGCATCAAGGCTAAAAGCCTAGCATCACTAGATCTACAGAAACCCGATTCAATTAGTTTATAGGGTTTACCAATTTCCATTGTCAACTTTTCCCCCTTGAGCTCAAACTTGGTGATCCATCTCATTTTTACCTAACATTTGACCCTGGTAAATATCTCAGTAAGTTGGTGGATTCTTATTGCCCAAAACTCCATCAAACACCTTCTGGTCCATTCTTAAAACCATCATTTCCACCCCTTCCTCATTTACCCATGCCCCCAAAAATTTACCACACCTCCTGGCAATGCCCAAGCACCCTCAATAAGAATTCCAAGTCATCAAGCCACTTGGAGGTGGGGTAAACCCCTCCCCCCCCATTTACCTCCCGGCAGCATCTTTTTCTACCTTTTCTTCTACCCTAAGGCACCTCCAGCTGCCTCCCTAGCCTCTGTGCATTGTTTAACCCCCCCCCCCCTAGACACCCAGGACACAAGTGGACGTGCCCATAGTGCCAAGGGCATGCCCTGGCATGCAGAGCTCGCGCTCTGGAGTGCGCTACAGTGCGCACCCGCACTATAGCCGCTGCCCAATAAGCGCTCCCGATAGCCTCGGGCCTCCCCAACGTGTCCCCCTGTCCCCCTCGACGTTGGCAAGGCTCCACGCGGTCGGCCCCCTCCTCCCTCTCTCTCCGGCGACCCCCGCGCTTGTGCCCAGTGCCGTGCAGCTCAGACAACTAGAGGGCTCGCAGGCATGCGCAACCCCACCTCTCTCTTCTCTCCCCTGACCTAGACCGCACCCACAAGAACCCTGGACACGCTCTTTTCCTCCCCGTGGCCTATGGCGAGCACCCCATGCTCACCGGCACACCGTGTCCACGGTGAGCCGGCGCCTGCCTATATGAGGGCCTCCCCGAGCCCCTACCCCTCTCTCCTCGCTCTCTCCTCCCCTCTAAAGCTCCCCTATGCCCAGCCCCTTCGACCCCGTGGACGGGAACCCGCGGGCGGACCAAACCCCCGCCGCCTTCGGGTACCTCCCCTCGCTGGTGATTCCCTTCACCCCGGTGACCCCCTCGGCCACCCACCGACGTGTAGGAGCCCCCTAAGAGCGTCGGTGCCCTCCGCTTGGACCACCGTCGCCGGAGACGCCGCCAGTGAGCCCTCCCCCGCTCCTGACGCGAGGAGAGGGATGATAGGTGGGGACCACCTGTCATCCCCTCACTCCTCTCCTCTCTCTCTGCCTAGTAGGGCCCATGGGTAGGTTTAAAAATAAACCTGTCGTGCGCGACGCCTCGCCTGGGCATGTTTCCCCCTGTGGGTCGGTTCGGTTGAAGTGTTTTGGCCCAAAGGGCACAATAGCTCTTTTCCTTTTTTTCTTTTTTCTGCAAACTTCCAAAAATTCCACAGATCCCAAATTAATTCGAAATCCAAATATTCTTCCACCTTAAATCTTGAAATAATCCATAGAATTTATTAATGCCATTTGTAAAAATGTTTGAAAACATTTTATGTACTGTTTTAATTTAGAACCCCCATTTAGCGCTATAAGCTCATGTTTTAAATAGTTTTAAATATCTTTTTAAGTTCAAAAACCTAGACAAATATTTTTAGTATAGCTTGTGGTATTTATCAGAGTAGGGTAGCATTTTTGATAGTAGTTTGTGTGCTCTATTTTTGTGTGTTGCTTATTTTATCGCTTTTATTCGCGACGATAGATTGCGCGGTTGACGAAGAAGTTGGACCCGAAGACTTCAAAGACCCCGGAGACTTTGTTGAGCCAGGCAAGCAGCCCTTTGACCATGTCAAGAAACCATTTTCATTGCATGACATATAGCACTTTACTTTTGTCATATTTGATCATGCGGAGTAGTGACCCCTCCGATGGGTTACTTCCGAAACTTTTACCATTGACACTTGTATCATGCATGACCCTACCACCTTATCAGGGTTATGCGGGTGGGTGTAGATAGGAGGCTAGTAGATGCTATGCAAGTGGGATGGGATTTATGCATAGTGATTGAAAGGAAGTGACTCTTCCAAAAGGCTTTTTGAAAACCCCGTCGGGTGCCACCAATGCCCATGGGAGATGATGATAAGTTGGGTGACCACTTGAGAAAGAAGTGATGTGCCGGAACATGTTGAGGATGTATTTTCAAAAATGGAGGGTTTAAGATTTGTCGACCGTCCCAACCTTACATGCGCAACCATGATACCCCTTATGGGACGAGGCTTTGTTGATTACCTTGGTGGGTACTGGCAAGGATCCTGTATTACTAGTGGCGGGAGTGGAGTGGTCACTCTCGATACGGGGTCGTACTGGTATGTACGATCATGCATTTTCTTCACAGGCACCGGGCACACCGTTGGTCCCCTCATGGATGGTACGATTTAGAGCGAGGCACGTGTGATGTACATCATGAGGGCTAGGTACCAATCGAGTGGACTCTTTGTCTAGTATTGCTAGGGGAAAGGCATTGTTCGGGTGCTTACCTCGGGTATGTTATATACCGCGAGTTGTGGATGACACGGAATTTCCACGAGTCTTGTGGGTAAAGTGTGCAACCTTTGCAGAGTGTAAAACTATTCGAATAGCCATGTCCACGGTCAAGGACAGTTGGGTGGCGCTGCTTATGCCACGTCTGGTTGTTTTCATGAAACTTGGTGTGAGTATGGATGTGATGGGCAAAGAGGTCACACGAGCTAAGTCTGATGACTTAGCGTGGGAATTGAACTAAGTCCGATGACTTAGCATGATGAATGAACATGAGGTGTTCAACCCCTCCTTATGATGATATCTGTATCTTGTTCATATGGATATCTGCCTATTGTTGATGAATGCTTACTAGTTACTCGATCATATCATTGCATTTAAAATTAGCTTTCCGCAAAATTACCTACTTAGTGCTATATCATGCATCATTGTTACCTTGTTCCACAACTTGGGTTGCTTGCGAGTACATTCAAAGTACTCGTTGTCTTGCCACTGGTTATTTAATTGGCCAGGCATGGAAGAACAAGAGTATGTTGAAGAGTTCGTTGGTGACGAACATGCGAACTAGGATGCTTCCCAGTCAGAATGCCTGTAGGTTAAGGCAGGTGGCATGGGTTCACGCTTTCGACCAAGATTTCTGCTGCTTGTTCTATTCAAGTGTTTGGCCCTTGTGTCCCTATCTATGTAAGACCAGACCTTCATGGTCTTTGTTTGTGTAATACGCTAAATGTGGATGTAAGACTCTTGTCATTCAGCTTTTGTGTGTTCAGTGAGCATTGATCTCTGGGATCACTGTACACGTGCATTCGGTGATCACGACTTATGAGTCGGGGTCCTCACATAGCTGGTATCAGAGCCATCCTGACTGTAGGAAGCCCTTAGATAGCATGGACTTTAGTTAGGATAAAACCGTTTTCAACACTACACCTAGCATTTGTACTTAGGAATTCTGCACTATTTACCTCTTCTATTCTTCACACAACACTTTGCTGACTCTCCTCCCTTCAAACCTTGTAGATGGCCGTCGTACCCGAAGACTTCCTGACATCCGCCTTTCCCTTACTCCTTGGGGATAGCCTGGAGAAGTGTTAGTTTCGCCAGCCACCCATTTTACTCTACCACGTGCACTGGGTCGATGCCATCACGAAGGAGTACCACGTGAATGTGGTCGTAAAGGCAAATGACTCCCAGGCCAGTTAGTTCTTTGAAGGACCGTGGATGGAGACCATGATACTCGCGGTCGAGTTAGCCACAGGCAAGGCACTTTTGCACCTTTGAGATATCATTCAAGAGATGGTTGAGGAGCTGGCTACTCGCTACCTTCCCTTCAGGAAGGATGATCTTGGCGAGAGTTGGACGCTGATTCCAACCAAGGAGGATGGCGCAGCACTCAGGTTCCAGAGCTACTTCAGCCTCTCTGCCGATAGTCTAGTTCATAACCTGATGAAGGAGTCCGTGAAGCTCCGTGAGGAACTTCACCACACCCGAGAGCTACTTTGGCAAGCCAAGACGAAGCCAGACAAGATCAAGAAGGATGGATCCCCCGAGGGATGACCAGTTGTCGCTTATCGAGGAGGAGTACCCCCAGCTAGTGATGCACCTACAGGTCGTCATCGCATGAGTGCGAAGGAGTACCGTGAGCTCTTCACCGACCCGCCTGCAAAGCGTCGTCGGGATGGACCTCCTCATTCCCCGACCCCTTCAATCGGGAATGATGCCCATTCAAATGTTGAACAGGAGGAAGACCTAGAGGAGCGTGACTACGAGACCGAGCACTCCACCACCTGAGTCCGAGAACCCCTAGGGTAGGATCAGTCATGTATCCCTCATGCAAAGTCGAGTCCGTGTAATGGTTCATATGACACCATGTGTGCTTGTTGTTTGTTTTGTTGTTTGTGTTCCGATGCACGTTGCGCTTTTGCCTTAGGCAACATGTAAGAGACTCCATCGTCTATCTTAATATATGTTGGTCTTTCGACCTTTGTTTTAACACACTTGCACTTGACCAACCCCCTTAGGCACAATTTTCCATTGTTGCTTTTCCTCTCGTCCATCCTAGTTGTTTGACTTGGCTGCTCCAAACAGGATGGTGACTGCTACCCGCAATAGCTCCTTCACCAACCCTGAAGCCGGCAACTCAAGCCAGCAACAGGGAGATGGTGGGGCTGCTCACGCTGGAGGACACCAGGAGCAGCCACAAGGCAACATTCCCCCACCACCACCTCCACCGGAGAACATGACCATATCTCAGTTTCTCCAAGTTCTCTAGGAGGAACGTCAAGCCAACAATGCTGCTATCCAGCAGATGGTTCAGGCCTTTGTGAACAACAAGCAACAAGGCAGGAACGGGAATGACCGCTCCACCCTGTGTGAGTTCATGAGGAATTCGCCCCCAACCTTCATCGAGACTACTGAACCATTGGATGCTGATGACTGGATCCACACCATTGAGGACCTCCTTGCACTGGACAATTGCAATGAGGACCATGAGAAGGTGCTTTATGCCTCTCACTGCCTCGAAGGTACCGCCCGAGCTTGGTGGGACGGATTCAAGGTCATGCAAGGTGAGCGTGTGATCACCTGGAATGACTTCAAGGAAGGATTCCACACTACCCATATTCCTTCTGGGATCATAGCTATTAAGAAGAGAGAATTATGAACGCTGAAGCAAGGAAGTGGCTCTGTCAAGGAGTACCTGCAGAAGTTCAATCTGCTGTCAAGGTATGCACCTGAAGATGTCAACAGGGAAGCTGCCAAGAAGGAACGCTTCATGGAAGGACTTCAACAGACCTTGTAGTATCAGGTCATCGTCTGCGACTGTCGTACCTTCTTCGACCTGGTGAACAAGGCCCTCATGATGGAAGACGAGCGTCATGCCATAGACGACACTCGCAAGCGCAAGATGATCACCAAGGGTAGCTCCAACAACCGGAAGCCTCGCCCCTGGCAGCTAGCCCCAGCCAAGCCAACCTATCATCCACAGCAGGCTAGACCTCCTGCACCTCGTGCGAGCTACCAGCCTCAGCAGTATGCCAATCCCAGGCCAGCTTACAAAAACAACCCCAATAACAACAACGGTGGTAGAAACTTCAACAACAACCCTGGACAAGTCGCTTGCTTTGGATGTGGTCAGCCAGGACACATCTCTAGGCTATGTCCCAACAAGAAGCCAGATGCATCGTGCCACAATGCGCCAAATCAAGGTCAAGGCCGTGGAGCACACCCAAGGAACCTCGCTCCCCGCAACCAGCCCAACAATGGCAAGGGTCGTGTGAATCACATCACCGCACAAGAAGCCCAGGAAGACCCGGACATCATACTATCTACGTTCCTCGTCAACTCAACCCTAGCAACAGTATTGTTTGATTGTGGAGCTTCGCATTCTTTTTTCACCCAAAGGTTTGCACTATAGAGTGGCATGGAGCCTACACCCCTGGGTAGTCATATGTTGATACAAACCCCGGGATCGGTTATGAAGTCTGGGATAGGTTGTAAGGGAGTTGAGATTAACATCAATGGGGTAGATTTCCTAGAAGACCTTATCATCCTAAAGTCAGAAGGCTTGGATGTGATCCTAGGCATGGATTGGTTGATCAAGCACCAAGGCCTGTTAGACTATGCCAAGAGGTGTGTCACCATGACCAATAGCCAAGGAGTGGAAGTCAAGTATGTTCCCAACCCTGCCTCCACTCAAGCCCCTCAGGCAAACTATCTGTCAGGAGTTGAGTTGGATCAAGTGTCAGTGGTATGTGAATACCCGGATGTGTTTCCTGATTGGCTGCCCAGAATGCCTCCTGACCGTGACATTGAGTTCATCGTTGAGATTATGCTAGGATGAAGGCCTACAGGATGGGATCCGAAGAGTTGGTTGAGTTGAAGTAGCAACTGGCAGAGCAGCTCAGAGAAGGATTCATTCGCCCTAGTGCATGTCCTTGGGGATCGCCTATTCTATTTGTGTCAAAGAGGGAGGGAACTATCAGACTCTGTGTCAATTACTGTTCTCTCAATGAAGTCACATTAAAGAACAAGTACCCACTCCCCAAGATTGAAGACCTATTTGATCAGTTGAATGGAGCCAAGGTGTTTTCCATGATTGACCTCAGGTATGGGTACTATCAGCTGAAGATCAGGCCCCAAGGCATTCCAAAGACGGCATTTGTAACCCGGTATGGCCTGTATGAATACACGGTCATGTCGTTTGGTTTAACCAATGCCCCTTCCTACTTCATGTACCTCATGAATAATGTCTTCATGAAGTACTTGAAAAAGTTCGTTGTCGTCTTCATTGATGACTTACTCGTCTTCTCCAAGTCTGAAGAGGAGCATGAGGAACACTTGAGATTGGTCCTAGAGAAGCTTCGAGAGCACCAGCTTTATGCCAAGTTCAGCAAGTGTGAATTTTGGCTTCATGAAGTTGGATTCTTGGGTCATGTGTTGACTGCAGAAGGATTATCAGTGGATCCTGCCAAGATTGAAGTTGTGACTGAATGGCAAACCCCAACCACCATGAAGGAAGTCAGGAGCTTCCTCGGACTGGTGGGATATTACTGCAAGTTCGTGGAAGGGTTCTCGAGCATTGCCCGACCCATGACCCATCTTTTGAAGAAGGACAAGAAGTTCGAATGGACAGCTAAGTGCGAGGAAAGCTTCCAGGAGATCAAGAAGAGATTGACCATAGCCCCAGTTTTGGCCACCCCCAATATTCACAAGGAGTTTGTGATATATTTTGATGCATCAAGAACCGGGCTTGGAGGTGTTCTAATGCAAGAAGGTAGAGTTGTAGCATATCTATCCAGACAGCTACGACCTCATGAAGAGAACTACGCAACTCATGATCTTGAGTTGGCAGGCGTGGTTCATGCCTTAAAGACATGGCGACATTACCTTATGGGGAAGCGATGTGAGATATTCATAGACCACAAGAGTTTGAAGTATATATTCACTCAAAGGGAATTGAACATGAGGAAGTGAAGATGGTTGGAATTGATCAAGGATTATTACCACCCCGGAAAGGCCAGCGTGGTAGCAGACGCCTTGAGCAGAATGGCTTGTTCCTTGAACGCCATGATTAAGGAAAGGCTATCCGCCCTGTATGAAGAACTTAAAAGTTTCGGCTTGGAACTGGTTGCACCAGGATTCCTCGCCAACCTCGAAGCAAAGCCTACCTTGATGGTTGATATCAAAGAAGCCTAGAAGGGACATGAGAGCATTGTAGGCATCAAGAGGCAGACCAAGGCGAGCAAGGCCCCAGGATTCTCAGTGGATGAACAAGGAGTAGTATGGTTCGGTAATCGCATCTCTGTACCTAACAAAGAAGAGCTCAAGAACATGATCTTGCGAGAAGCTCATGACACTACATACTCCATCCATCCTGGAGGAACCAAGATGTACCAAGACCTCAAGGCAAGATTCTAGTGTCATGGCATGAAACGGGAGATAGGCACGTTCGTTACCAAGTGTGACATATGCCAGAGAATCAAGGTTGAGCATCAGCAACCCGATGGGCTATTGCGGCCTCTCAAAGTGCCTCAATGGAAGTGGGACAAGGTCGGGATGGACTTCATCACCGGTTTACCAAGGTCGAGTAAGGGACATGATTCCATTTGGGTCATTGTCGACCACTTGACCATGGTATCCTATTTCATTCCTGTCTGGACTACCTATGATGGAAGCCAACTCGCAAACCTCTACATCAACTACATCGTGAGTCTTCACGGAGTTCCAAGGGAGATTGGGTCCGATCGAGGAACCCAATTCAGCTCAAGATTCTGGAAGAAGTTTCAAGAAGCTATGGGAACCAAGCTCTCCTTCAGCACTGCTTTTCACCCCCAGACCGGTGGACAAACTGAACAAGTAAACCAAATACTCGAAGGTATGCTCCGTGCTTGTGTCTTGGCTTATGGAGCCAAGTGGGAAGACTGCCAACCGTTCGCCGAGTTTTCCTACAACAACAGCTACCAGGCGAGTCTTCAGATGACACCATTTGAGGTGTTGTATGGACGCAAGTGTCGTACTCCCCTCAACTGGTCAGAGACCGGAGAAGGATTGGTCTTTGGACCAGATATCCTCCGCGAGGAGAAGAGCAAGTCCAAATCATCCGAGAGCGTGTGGAAGCCGCCAAATCAACACAGGAGCCACGTCGACTCTCACCGCTAAGAAGTGAACTTCTGTGTCGAAGATCATGTCTACCTCTGAGTCACGCCTCTCAAAGGGACCAAGCGTTTCCACGTCAAGGGGAAGCTTGCACCAAGATATATCGGCCCCTTCAAGATCACCGCAATGCGAGGAGAAGTTGCCTATTAGCTAGAGCTACCTTCCGAGATGTCGGATGTGCAGAACGTCTTTCATGTGTCACAACTTCGAAAATGTCTGCAAGTTCCCAACCGCCCCGACCTCTACAAGGACATCGACCATCAAGCCATCGATCTTCAGCAAGACTTCACTTATCATGAGAGGCCAGTTCACATTTTGGATAAAGCCGAGCACTGCACCCGAAGCCGCACCATCAAGTACTTCAAGGTCAAGTGGAGCAACCACACTGAAGCTGAAGCAACCTGGGAGCGTGAAGACTATCTTAGATCAGAGTTCCCTTATATTTTTAGCGCTTAGCTTAGGAATCTCAGGGATGAGATTATTGTAAGGGGGGTAGGTCCGTCACACCCTGTGTTTGTATCACCTTGATATGATTGGGTTTATAAAATTTGGAGCCAACTAAAGCTTTTTCTAAGTGCTTGTGCTTCTTTGCAATAATGTTTGTTTGCTTGATGATTATGATATATGGAAATCCTAGATTCTATTCCACTTATATTCATCTTCCTTGACCCAAACTTCTTGCCCAAAGATCATGCCATGTGAATAGTGCCCAAAACTATTTTTATCAAATTTTGTCTTAACCAAAAATGATTTTTTTTCAAATTAGGTTTTCAAAACCCCCTGAAATGAGGTTTGCACTTCAAGTCCTCAAATTGGGTGGAATATTCTGCCCCAAAGACTTTATTTCAAACCTACTATATATAAGACTTTCCAAAACCCCAAAATATTAATTTTAAAGATTATTTATATATTTTATTTAAAGGCTTTTTCTTAAGACAAGAAATGGTGTTTCATAGGGAAAATTTATTTAAATGTTTTTAAAATATTTGAGAAAATTTAGGGAAACTCAGTAGACATATATTTTCCATATATATGAGTTTCAACACAAGGGCATGTTCAAATCATGGGCAGAACCCCTCAAAACCCTTCCTATACAAATCAAACTTTTGGATTATTTCTATAAGAAATATTCTCAATAAACTCCAGGAAAATTCCAGCAAGTCAACTCTATCATAGGTGATGATCTTGCAAAGTTTCATCTCACTCCAAGTTGATTAGGTTCATCAAACCATCCCAAAACCCTTCCTGTCCAGATTCAAATTTTTGCAACTTTACATTGTGAAGTTTCTCCCATTGGCCCCAAACTTTGTGGGCATGCTCTAATGACCAAATAGTGATGCCACACTAAGTGATGCATCAAGGGTAAAATCCTAGCATCACTAGATCTACCGAAACCTGATTCTGTTAGTTTCTAGGGTTTACCAAGTTTCCATTGTCGACTTTTCCCCCTTGAGCTCAAACTTGGTGATCCATCTCATTTTTACCTAACATTTGACCCTAGTAAATATCTCAGTAATGGTAGATTCTTCTTGCCCAAAACTCCATCAAACACCTTCTGGTCCATTCTTAAAACCATCATTTCCACCCCTTCCTCTTTTACCCTTGCCCCCAAATTTTTACCACACATCCTGGCAATGCCCAAGCACCATCAATAAGAATCCCAAGTCATCAAGCCACTAGGAGGTGAGGTAAACCCCCCATTTACCCCCTGGCAGCATCTTTTTCTACCTTTTCTTATACCCTAAGGCACCTCCAGATGCCTCCCTAGCCTCTGTGCATTGTTTAAACCCCACCTAGATCCCAAGGACACAAGTGGACGCGCCCATAGTGCCAAGGGCATGCCCTGGCATGGAGAGCTCACGCTCTGGAGCGTGCTACAGTGCGCACCTGCACTATAGCCGCTGCCCAATGAGTGCTCCCGACAGCCTTGGGCCTCCCCAACGTGTCCCTCCTGTCCCCCTTGATGTCCGCAAGGCTCCACGCGGTCAGCCCCCTCCTCCCTCTCTCTCCGGCGACCCCCACGCGCGTGCCCGGCGTCGCGCAGCTCGGTCAACCAGAGGGCTCGCATGCACGCGTGCCCCCGCCTTTCTCTTCTCTCCCCCTGACCTAGACCGCACCCACAAGCACCCTGGACACGCTCTCCTCCCCCCACCCCATGGCCTGTGGCGAGCACCCCGTGCTCCCCAGCGCACCGCGTCCACGGTGAGCCGGCTCCCTCCTATATGAGGGCCTCCCCGAGCCCTTGCTCCTGTCTCCTCACTCTCTCCTCCCTGTTGAAGCTCCCCTGTGCCCAGCCCCTTCGCCCTCATGGACGGGAACCAGCGGCCAGACCAAACCCATGTCGTCGTCGAGTACCTCCCCTAGCTGGCGATTCCCTTCTTCTCGGTGACCCCCTAGGCCACCCACCGACGCACGAGAGCCCCCTAAGCGCGCCGGTGCCCTCCGCTCGCTGTGGCCGGAGACGCCGTCGGTGAGCTCTCCTCTGCTCTTGTAGTGAGGAGACGGATAACAGGTGGGGACCACCTGTCATCCCCTCACTCCCCTCCTCTCTATCTCTACCTAGTAGGGCCGCTGGCAGGTTTAAAAATAAACCTGCCGCGCACGGTGCCTCGCCTGGGCCGGTTTCCCCCTACGGGCCGGTTCGGTTGCTGTGGCCCAAAGGGCACAGTAGCTCTTTTCCTTTTTTTTCTTTTTTCTGCAAACTTCCAAAAATCCCAGAGATCCTAAATTAATTCCAAATCCAAATATTCTTCCACCTTAAATCTTGAAATAATCCATAGAATTTATTAGTGCCATTTGTAAAAATGTTTGAAAACATTTTATGTACTGTTTTAATTTAGAACCCTTATTTAGACCTATAAGCTCATGTTTTAAATAGTTTTAAAAATCTTTCTAAGTTCAAAAACCTAGACAAATATTTTTAGTATAGCTTGTGGTATTTATCAGAGTAGGGTAGCATTTTTGATAGTAGTTTGTGTGCTCTGTTTTTGTGTGTTGCTTATTTTATCGCTTTTATTCGTGACGATAGATTGCGCGGTTGAGAAAGAAGTTGGACCCGAAGACTTCGAAGACCCCGAAGACTTTGTTGAGCGAGGAAAGCAGTCCTTTGACCATGTCAAGAAACCATTTTCATTGCATGACATATAGCACTTTACTTTTGTCATATTTGATCATGCGGAGTAGTGACCCCTCCGGTGGGTTACTTCCGAAACTTTTACCATTGACACTTGTATCATGCATGACCCCGCCAACTTATGAGGGTTATGGAGGTGGGTGTAGATAGGAGGCTAGTAGATGCTACGCAAGTGGGATGGGATTTATGCATGGTGATGTAAAGGAAGTGACTCTTTCAAAAGATTTTTCGAAAACCCCGCTGGGTGCCACTAATGCCCGAGGGAGATGATGATAAGTTGGGTGACCACTTGAGAAAGAAGTGTTGTGTCGGAACAAGTTGAGGATGTATTTTAAAAAATGGAGGGTTTAAGATTTGTCGACCGTCCCAACTTTACATGCTCAACCACGATACCCCTTATGGGACGGGGCTTTGTTAATTACCTTGGTGGGTACTAGCAAGGAGCCTACATTACTAGTGGAGGGAGTGGCATGGTCACTCTCGATAAGAGGTCGTACCGGTATGTACGATCATGCGCTATCTTCACAGGCACCGGGCACACCGTTGGTCCCCTCATGGATGGTACGATTTAGAGCGAGGCTCGTGTGATGTACATCATGAGGGCTGGGTACCAATCGAGTGGACTCTTCGTCTAGTATCACTAGGGGAAAGGCATTGTTCGGGTGCTTACCTCGGGTATGTTATATACCGCGAGTCGTGGATGACACGGAAGTTCCCTGAGTCTTGTGGGTAAAGTGTGCAACCTCTGCAGAGTGTAAAACTATTCGAATAGCCATGTCCATGGTTAAGGACAGTTGGGTGGTGCTGCTTATTCCACGTCCGGTTGTTTTCATGAAACTTGGTGTGAGTATGGATGTGATGGTGGCAAAGAGGTCACACGAGCTAAGTCCAATGACTTAGTATGGGAATTGAACTAAGTCCGATGACTTAGCATGATGAATGAACATGAGGTGTTCAACCCCTCCTTATGATGGTATATGTATCTTGTTCATATGGATATCTGCCTATTATTGATGCATGCTTACTAGTTACTCAATCATATCATTGCATTTAAAATTAGCTTTCCACAAAATTACCTACTTAGTGCTATATCATGCATCATTGTTACCTTGTTCCACAACTTGGGTTGCTTGCGAGTAACGTTCAAAGTACTGATTGGCTTGCCACTGGTTATTTAATTGGCCAGGCATGGAAGAATAGGAGTATGTTGAAGAGCTCGTTGGTGATGAACATGCGAACTAGGACGCTTCCCAGTCAGAGTGCCTATAGGTTAAGGCAGATGGCATGGGTTCACGCTTTCGACCAAGATTTCCGCTGCTTGTTCTATTCAAGTGTTTGGCCCTTGTGTCCCTATCTATGTAAGACCAGACCTTCATGGTATTTATTTGTGTAAGATGCTAAATGTGGATATAAAACTCTTGTTATTCAGCTTCTGTGTGTTCAGTGAGCATTGATCTCTGGGATCACTCTACACGTGCATTCGATGATCACGACTTATGAGTCCAGGTCCCCACACCCAGCCAACCCCGCTCAGTGCGTCACCATCGGCTCCCGCCTCGATAGCAAATAGGAAGGCGAGCTTGTCGACTTCCTCCATGAGAATCGAGATATCTTTGCGCGGTCCCCCAAGGACATGCCGGGTGTTCCGAGGAAGTTCGTCGAGCACAAACTACACGTCCGGCCGGACGTCAAGCCGGTCAAGCAACCCCTACGCTGTTTCTTCGAGGAGAAGCGGCATACTATAGGAGAAGAGATCGCCCGGCTGCTTGCAGCCGGGTTCATCATGGAAGTTTTCCACCCGAACTGGTTGGCTAACCCAGTCCTGGTGCTGAAGAAGAACAAGACCTGGAGCATGTGCATCGACTACACCAGCCTAAACAAGGCGGGTCCCAAGGACCCATTTGCCCTGCCACGGATCAATCAATTCATCGAACGCACGGCCGACTGCGACTTGCGGTCCTTCCTGGACGCCTACTCTGGCTACCACCAGATCAAGCTGGATCTGAAGGACCGGCTCAAGACCTCCTTCATCACGCCCTTCGGGGCCTATTGCTACATCACCATGTACTTCGGACTGAAGAACGCAGGCGCCACCTTCCAGCAGTGCATGCAGAAGTGCCTCTTGCCTCAGCTAGGCAGGAACGTCCACATCTACATCAATGACATCGTTGTCAAAATCAAGAAGCACTTCAGCCTCCTCGACAACCTCTGAGAGACCTTCGCAAATCTTCACGAATACAAGATCAAGCTCAACCCGGAGAAATGCATCTTTGGCGTCCCCGCCGGCCAGCTCCTTGGTTTCTTCGTGTTCGCCCGCAGCATCGAAGCTAACCTAGAGAAGATCAGCGCAATCGAGCGCATGCCCAAGCCGACCCGGCTCTGTGACGTCAAGAAGTTCACCGGCCGTCTCGCCTTGCTCAGCTGGTTCATCAGCTGTCTGGGGGAGAAAGCCTTGCCCCTCTACGGGCTCCTTGGCAAGATGGCTCGGGTCGAGCCGGGTCACACGAAGAAGCCGGGTATGTTCGATTGGCCCGACGAGGCGGACGAAGCATTCCGTGGCCTCAAAAAGGCTCTCACCGTGTGCCCATCCTGGCCATGCCGGCTGAGAAGGAACTCTTGCTCGCCTACATCACGGCGACCACCCGCGTCATCAGCGTTGTCCTGGTGGTCGAGCGGCCGGAGGAGGGCAAGTCCCTGCTGGTCCAGCGCCCCGTCTACTACCTCAATGAGGTCCTTTCCGCCTCCAGGCAGAACTACCCCCACTACGAGAAGATGTGCTATGGCATATACTTCACCGCCAAAAAGGTCAAGCAGTACTTCTACGAGCACACCATCACTGTGGTGTGCACGGCCCCGCTCGGCGAGATCATGAGTGGCCGAGACTCCACCGGTCGAATCGCCAATTGGGTCATCGCCCTCGCCGACCACGAGATCCGGTACGAGCCTCATACCACCATCAAGTCGCTGGTGTTAGGTGACTTCCTCATTGACTGGGCGGAGACCGAGTTCATGTCACCTCCCCCAGACTCCACACATTGGCGCATGCATTTCGACGGCTCCAAAATGAGGACCGGCCTAGGTGCCGGCATAGTCCTCTCCTCCCCAAAAGGTGACCAGCTCAAGTACACCCTTCAGATCCACTTCGCCGCCTCCAACAACGTGGCCAAGTACGAGGCCATCGTCGATGGCCTCTGGCTCGCCAAGGAGATCGGCATCTGGCATATCCTATGCTTCAGCGACTCCGACCTCGTGGTGCAGTAGGTCTCTGGCGAATGGGACGCCAGGGACGCCAACATGGCGAGCTACCGCTTCCTTGTACAATACCTCACCGGCTCCTTCGAGGGCTGTGAGTTCCATCACGTCCCACGGGCGTACAACGAGGTGGTCGACGCGCTGGCAAAGATCGGCTCCAACTGGCAGGCCATCCCAGCCGGCGTCTCCCTCAAGCGGCTGCTCAAGCCATCGATCAAGCCTTCCCTAGAATCAGAATCCATCTTCGTGCCGGCAGAAGCCGCCGGCCCATCGGCGGCTCCGGCTTCCCCTTCGGCATCTTCGTCACTGACTCCCTCAACCTTGGCTGCCTTGCCAGCACCAGTTGAGCCGGATGCGTCCAAGGCCACCGGCTCCAACGACGCAGTCGCCATGATGATAATCGACAAGCCGGACTCGGGGACCGGCAAACTGGCCCCGAGGGCTGGCGAGCGGGCCCCGGGGGCTAGCGAGACGGTTCCGGGGACTGATCATCCAGGCCCGGGGGCTCCCGAACCGGCCCCGTCTCAGCTCCCTCGTGGGCCCAGCCTATCTTGGCATTCCTCCTACGTGGCGAACTCCCCCCGGATGAGGCCATGGCAAGGCAAATCCAGCGTCAGGCCTTGGCATATAGCATCATCAACAACAAGCTCGTCCATCGCAGCACCACCGGCAACTTCCAGCGGGGCGTCGAGCCGGAAAAGGGTCTAGAGATCCTCCTTGACATCCACCAGGGCAAGTGTAGGCACCACGCCGCCTCCGGGACCCTGTTAGCCAAGGCTTCCCGCCACGGTTTCTACTTGCCCACTGCTCTCGAGGCGGCCAAGAAATTGGTCGAAGAGTGCGAGGGCTGCCAGTGCTTCAGCACGCAGAGCCACCTACCGTCATCGGCCCTCCAGACCATCCCCCTCTAGTGGCCCTTTTTCATTTGGGGGCTAGACATGGTGGGTCCCTTCAAGACTGCACGAGGTGACATGACACATTTGCTAGTGGCTGTCGACAAATTCACCAAGTGGATCGAAGCACGACCAATCAAGAAGCAGGACGGCCCACGGCCATCTAGTTCATTGATGACATCACGGTTCGCTACGACGTCCCCGACAGCATCATCACCGACAACGGCACGAACTTTGCCAAAGGCGCGCTCGCGTGTTTCATCTCCATGTAAGGAATCCGGCTTGACCTAGACTCCGTCGCTCATCCATAGTCAAATGGCCAGATCGAGAGGGCAAACGGCCTCATCCTGTCTGGCATCAAACCCCGGCTCGTGACACCGCTGGTAAGGTCACTCGGATGCTGGGTCGACGAGCTACCGACTATCCTTTGGAGTCTCGGGACTACCCCCAACCGATCAACTGGCTACATGCCCTTCTTCCTTGTGTACGGGTCCGAGGCGATCATCTCCACCGACATCGAGTTTGACTCGCCTCGGGTCGCCCTATACACGGAGGACACAAAGGAGGCAAGAGAAGACGGCATCGATTTACTCGAAGAAGCCCGCGAGCTAGCCTTGAGCCGGATGGCAATCTACCAGCAGAAGCTCCGACACTACCACAGCAAGCGGATCTGGCCGCTCTCCTTTTGTGAAGGGGTCCTGGTGCTCAGGCGGGTCCACCGGACATCTGGACAACACAAGCTGTCCTCCCCATGGGAGGGCCCGTTCATTGTCAGCAAGGCGTTGCACAACAATGTGTACTACCTGATAGATGCCCAGAAGCCATAGAAGCGCAAAAGAGACGCCTCCGGCGAAGAGACCGAGCGCCCATGGAACGCGGTGCTCGTCCGTCCGTTTTACTGCTGAAAAGACAAGTGTATGTATGTATCCCCCCCATTTTGGGCTTATGAATGCAATGGGTGCCCCAGGCCGGCTCTTGAGGCACGCCCTTTTCTCTTCCCTCGAAGGTCTCCTCACTGACCGGCTCCGCGACCTGGCTCCCGGCCCTGGGGGCTCGCCGGTTGGTCCTAGGTCGCCTCTCCCAAAAATTGACAAAGTAGTGTGAGCCGAGCAAGCCCTCCCACCCCTCCCAGGTACAGATCCGGCTCCCGGCTGTCTGGCTGACAAGGCCTTGGGGCGGCAAAGCTTAGCACACATGAAGGATCAATCGCAAAGGGGATGCCGGCTAGGTCCAGCCGGACCACCGCCTCGCCTCTGCCACTCTACTTACCCTAAAAAGCTCTCGCGGTTCCTAAGTTCAAAACCGGCTCCCTCGAGGCGGATGTCCTACCTAGACACAGACCGGCTCCCGGCTAGCGGGGCCGAAACCAAAGGGCAGAGGGCAAAATAGACGGAACCAAAGGGGCAAAAAAGGGTAAGGACGAGCTGGCACGCGCAATAAGGCAAACACATCAAATATTCACAATACGAATTTTAAGACAAAATAGGCCCACGCCCGTCATGGTTCATTACATTACACCCCGAGTGGGTGGACTTGAGCCTAACATGCAGGAAAGAGAAAGAAATATAAAACGCCCGGGGGCTCAGGCCACCGGTGCATCGCCAGTCGGCGCACCTCCAACCGGTGCGTCGCTAGGCGGCTTGACCCCCGTCCCGGAGGTGGTTGCGGCCTTCGTAGTCCTAGTCGTCTTGCCGCTAGAGTCGGTACTCTCATCGGCAACCACCTTGTCCTCCGGACCTTGGGGGATGCCGAAGGAGTCTTCGGCCACAGGCTCGCCGTCCTCGCCAAGGGCCGACAGGAGCTCATCCGGGTCGACGTACGACGCAAGCTCGTTGGCACGGCGAATAAGGACCGGCTCACGAGCCGCCCGCTACTCGGCTGGCTCGTCCCGCATGGTAGCTAGCCAGTCCAAGTCCACGCCGCGGTACCACAAAGTTACGAACTGAAGCGCCATCTGCGCTCTGGCTCGTGCCGCCAACGCCTTCTAGACCTCGAGCCGGGCCACGGCATGCTCTAGCCACAAGGCCATGTAGTTCTCCGGAGCTCCTCTGTGGGTCGGCCACAAGGCGGCGATGATCTCCTTGCTAGCCGTCTTCAGCCGCTCCATGCTCCGCTCGAGGTGGATCAGCTGGTTTTCAATGTCGAGCCCAAGCTCCGCCACATCCCACATGGTGTCCCCCTCGATGGAGTGCCTACGCTCCCGAAGACACTCCCGGTGCTCCTTGACGGCACGCTCAGCGCGGTGCTGAGTTTTCGGGAAACACCCTAAAGGAGAAAGGCAAGAAGGGGAGAAAGGCGAATCAGAAACAAGAACCAGCAAGGAAAAAAGGGCAACCGACTGAAAAAAGGAAAATCGGACACTTACGTTCAATGGAGTCGTCCACCTCCATGGAAAAGTGGAGCGACGAGTTCTTCTCCGATGCCAATGCTGCCTCCGCCTCGGTGAGGGAACCCTTAAGCTCCTCAAGCATCCTCTCGAGGCGGGTCACCTCGTCTTGGAGGGAAGTTGTCCACCGGGTGTCAGCCGCCTCCTTGATGGCCTTCTCCTTTTCCGCCACCTCCTACGCCATGTCGGCCTTGAGGCGGTCCTGGGCCGCCTCCCCGTCGACCACCAGCATGGCCAGCCGGTCCTTATCTTGAGTGACCGCCTGGATGCTTTGCGCCAGACGGTCCCGCTCGAAGACGGCCCCGGTCTTCTCTGCCCGAAGGGCGGTTAGCTCATCTACAAGGCAAAGCAGGCATCCGTCGGTCCTTCTACGCCCGCTCCGGCTGTTAGGCAGCCGGCCCGGCTCCTCGGAGCTAAGTGCCCCTCTCGCAAGACATAACGCACCAGCTCCTCCTCCAGCCGGTAGAAGCCGTGCTTGCCGCGGTGGTGAATGGAGACCGCCTCCTTCAACAGCTTCTGCAGCTGGGAGTTCCCCTCCTGCCACACGAAACTAGAGTTGAAATACGCTCAAGGAGATCCGGCCCGGCTGCCCGTCAGCCAGTCAGCCGGCCTGCATCTCGGGGGCTACACCCAGTGGGAGCGCTTACGTGCCCCCACTGAAAAGTTCGATAAGGACGAAAACTCTTACCTCCACGTGCCGTAGGGTGGCGTCGACCACCTCTGCGAATTGGGACAGCTCCTGGTGGCATTGGTCCAGGATGCTCCCCAGCTTCCCAAGTACGGGGACCGGGCCGCCTGCCGGGGGAGCCGAAAGGATCAGGATGCGGGCCAGCGCTTCCTAGTCCTGGAGTACGTCCTGCATGGACCTTCGAGCCCGGTCGCCGCTGCCTCCCATCCCGGTGCTCGCCACGGTCCCGGCCGCTGGGGAAGGAGTGATGATGGCGAGGTCCCGAGAACCAGTCCCCACTGGCCCCTCACGCGACACCAGCACTGCGTCCTCCTCCTGCCGGTCGACGCGGCGGCCGCGACGGACGGCGCTTCCGTCTCCATGGTCGGCGCCTCCGGCGCTGCCTATGATGCCGCCTTCGGCACCGCCTCCGGGGCCGCCGGAGCCTCCGTCACGTCGGCCCAGGCCGGCTTAGTCATGGGTTGTGTTACGTCCGGATCCTCCAGCCGGGTCGCCTCGGGGGCCGGCTCCATAGCCGTCGCCCCCGCTTGGGTCGCCTCCTCCGCGGATGGGAGCGCGGGCTGCTCCATGGCCGCCCCTTGCGGCTCGCTCGAAGGGGGCCTCGACAGACAGGTCAACTCCATCGCCGAGTCCGACGTCCGCACGGGGTCCGTGGACCTCCTCCATCTCGCACCGCTTGAAGTCCCGAAATGCAAGGCCATGCCTCCCATTCCGGACTTTGAGGCTCGCAGCTCCGTGAGCCTCCTCTACTTCTCCTGTTCCGTGGCCGCGTGCTCGCAGGCCAGCCGGCCGGCGGCGTCCGCCGGGTCCATCGCCGACTCCCCTTCTTGGAGCTCGATGGTGTCTTGTGGCACATAAGGATTAGACACCCACCAGCTTGCGACTCGGAAGGAAACACGCGCAAGAAAAAGAAAATGCTTACCCAGTGGCGACGGGCAAAACCCGCTTGGCGCGCGCCGGCGGCTTTTGTGCGGCCACCTTTACCCGCTTATGGACGGGCGATGGGGCCACCCGCTCCCCTTGAGCCGGCCTCTTCGCCTGGCTGGCGGCTCCGACCGTCAGGGCTTGAGCCGGCCACTCCTTGCTCCGCCCATGCAGCCCTGCTGAACTGAGGGGGAGGCACGTTCAGGATCATCACATCGTCATCGTCATCTGTCCAGTCGCTGATCGTGCAACCAATAGGGAACTCACCAGCTCCGCTGGGCTCCCCGGCTGCGCCGGACCCTTTGGCTCCACTGGGCCCGCTGGCTCGCAGGTCTGTCGGCTCCTCGACCCCTCCAGAGGAGTCCACCCCCTCTTTAGGTAGGCCTTCCTGCTCGTAGTCTTTAGTCGGAGTGGTCGCGCTCTGCCTCGAAGATTTCGGGGTGCGGGCCGTCCAGCGTGTTCTGTAGCACCAGCAGCTGCGGTCAGTGTGGCAAAGTAAGGTCCATTGCCGGTTGACGGCTGGAAAGAATCAAATAAAAAGAAGCCCCCTCGACAAGAACGTACCAGGGGCGGTTGAAGTGGTCGTACGGCTACTTGCCGAACGTCCACGATGTTGGCGCCAGCTTGAACATCGTGATGGCGTTCACCTACGTCACCACCTGAACCGGCGCCAGGTCAACGGTCGTAAGTCGGCAGGGGTCCTGGCGGCCGGACATGTCGCAGATCCGGCGCGGCCTCATCTGGAGAGACAACACTCGGCGTGAGATGAAGGCCGCCACCAGATCGGAGGTGACCAACCCCTCAGCACTCTTCCGCTGCGTGAGCCGACCGAGCTCCGCCAGAGCCACTCTACGCGGGGCAGCTCCCGGTCAGTTCGCCCCGCAGGACTGCATGCTGATGAATGCCGGCAGCGGGATGTAGTCCAGGTTTGGGTCGGTGTTCTTCACGTAGAAGAACGTCTGGTGCCACCCCTTGACCAAATGAATGAGAGAGAAGGGCGAGAAGCGCGCGATGCTGCGGCAGCACACCGTCGTGCCCCCGCAGGCACTGCTCTTAAGAGCCTTGAGATAGAAGAGGGCATTGAAGAAGTCGAGAAAGGGGAGGACCCCCAGGTACCCCTCACACAACTTCACGAAGCCGACGAGGTAGAGGATTGCATTGGGGCTGAGGTGGTGCGGCTGAAGGTCGAAGGTGTCCATGAGCAACCGGAAGAAGTGGCTCACCGGGTGCCCGAAACCACGGGAGAAGTGCCAGCAGAAGACGACGTGCTCCCCTTGCTGTGGCGCCGGTAGCACCTCGTCGCCGAGCGTGTGGGCGATCACACGCTCTGCCGGAGGCAGCATCTGCGTGCAGCGGAGGTCTGCGATGGCCTCTTTGGTGATGACAGATCCGACCTAGCTTCCTCCGTGCCCATCGGCCATTGCGATGCAAGGGCGGCATATGGGCACTCTTGCAAGCTCGGGAGTGGTGTTGCGCGAGGGGGCGAGGAAGGCAAAGAGAAAGGAAGCAAGGAGGCAAAGGGGGTGCGGGTATCTCCGCCCCTACCCTTCCTCCCCTTTTAAATGGGGAGGCCCCGACCGGGGGACATGGGGATTAACTGCGCCCACTCCCCCGAAAACTCTGCGCACGAGTGGGTGGCTCGGGCCGTAACGGCCACTTCGGGGCGCAGAGGATCCTCGCATGCACCTCGAGGCCTACCGGGCTACGCCCGAGGCCTACCGGGCTAGGCCCAGGGCGATGTCCCGTCTGCCCGCATGCACGAGGCCCGCAACATCATTACCCGTTGCGTGGTGTGTGGCGGGCCGGCTTGGGTCCCAGGGCGAAGCATCGGAACCCGAGGCGTTGGGTATAACTACCGACCCGGCTAGCTTTTCGGCTTCACACCAGAGACGGGCACTGCTAGGGGGAAGCCGCTAGCTCCCCTCCGTTTGCCAGACGCGGGCCCCCGCTGGCTTCGGGGACTACTGACGGGGTTATTACCCCTGGGTAGGCCAAAGCAACGAGGTTCCCCTTCCCACTTCGAAGAAAAAGTATGCGGCCAGCTGTCCATGACCGACTGGGGCGCAGCTGGCCTAGCGATCGCCGGTTGGCCCACGGGCAGCTGGTCGAGGAGCCGGCTCGACCCTCGGCCGGTTGGGCACAGCTGGCTGCTTCCGGGCAACTCCTTCGTTGACCCCAAGGCAGACATGCAACGTCCCGTCCCTCTGTGCACGGGTACGGAGACACGACGTGACCCCCACGACGGGCGACATTGTAGCCATAGTGGCCGCTGACGGACTGGTGCGCATGCCTACAGTCCGGCCGTCCGGGACGCTGACCTTGGCAAGCACGACTAGGCGTTGAAACAGTGTCGGGACGCCCTCGCCCACTCGATTACCTGCCCCGGCGTGGCTACAGTGCAGCCTGCCGTTTCGAAGACTTTGGCCGGCTGGCACTAGACGATGCCTCCTGGACGACCCGTGTCATGGCAGGCGGGCGAGGGCCAATCGCAGAACCGTCTTGGTGGACCCAGCAGGAGACAGGACAAGACGGCTCGAAGGGCAGGACCGTCTGGTCAGCCGGAGAGGCTGCCAGCCGGGTCCCTCCAATGATGTACCTCAGGAATATAGTAAGCTGGGGGTTGGCCTATAAAAACCCCCGAGCCCCCATTCAACGGGGACGGGCTACTCACACGCACACACCTACGGGACACTTCCCTCATTCTCACACTTGATAGCGGAGGAAGGCGAGTCGGCTGCTCCCTCTTCCTCCTCTAGACTCAGCTCCAGGAGCAACCTTGTAAACACATCCATCCATCAAACTAGACCAAGCAGGACTAGAGGTATTACCTCCCACGGAGGGCCCTGAACCTGGGTACATCGTATGTCATTGCCGCGTGTACCTAATCTCACACCCGAAGCCCGTCGGCTTCCTCCGGCCCTAACCACCTACGATAAGCCTACCCATGGCATCTGTCATGAGAAAACGACGATATTATCGCAGCACAATGTGGGTAAGTATTTCCCTCAATTATGAAACCAAGATTTATTGAACTAATAGGAATATCTATCCTCAACAGTCTTCAGCGACTGCACACAATTGAACAAACAACTTGCACCCAGCGTCGGCAAGAGGGTTGTCAATCCCCTTGATCTCGTTATTTGCAAGCAAATGAGTTGTGTAGATAATTGTTAATTGAAAAAAATAAAAGCAAATGAATAATAGCAAGGTAGTATTAGGGTTTGTGAATATATGAGTGAATAGACCCGGGGGTCATAGAGTTCTCTAGTGGCATCTCTCATAGGAATAGCATACGGTGGGTAGAAAAATTACTGTTGGACAATTGATAGAAAAGCGAATAGTTATGCGATTTTCATGGCAATGATCATGTCTATATAGGCATCACGTACATAAGAAAATAGGCTAACTCTTGCCTGCACCTATTACTATTACTCCACTCATCGACCGCTATCCATCATGCATCTAGAGTTTTAAGTAAAACAGACTAATGCTTGGAGAATGATGACAAGATGTAGACAAAGTAAACTCAATCAATATGCATAAACCCCGTTGTTTTATCCTTAGTAGAAGCAACACAAAGACGCAACTTCTCCCTTTCTATCACTAGGATATAGAAACCCGTCAGGTCGAACCTACCACAATGCACCACTCCCACCGAAGAAATATCAATCTAGTTGGCCAAACTATCTCAATAGATCGGAGAGAATTACGAAGCTATAATGATCATGCAAATAAGAATCTTAGTATTCAGGTTTGAATCAAATACTTTTCATGAATAATCTGAACATAAAATCACAATTCTTCGGATCCCAACAAACACAGATCAAGGAAAAGATGCGATGAACATTGTATTGAAGATCAAGAGAGAGAGAGAGAGATTGCCATCTGGGTACTACTTACGGACCTGTAGGTCTATGGTGAACTACTCACACATCAGCATGAGGGCAGTAAGGTTGATGAAGAGGCCCTCCGTGGTTGATCCCCCCCTCCAACAAGGTGCCGGAACAGAGTTGTAGATGGGCCCCCATCGTAATAGGGACTTCCGGTGGTGGAAAAAGTATTTCGGCAGCTTCTGTGATGTTTTAGGGTTTATGGGAATTTATAGGCCATAGAATGGTGTCGGGAGAGCCACCAGGGGACCATAAGCCATAAGGGAGCCCCCTAGGGGCGTGCGCTGATGGCCTGTGGAGCTCTGGTGTGGCTCCCAGCTATCCTTCGAAGCTTCTAGGTCTTGTTTTTGTGCAAAAAATAGTCGAAAAGTTTCGTGGAAATTGGACTTCGTGTGGTACTGTAAACCCGTAAAGTCAAAAACATGCAAAAAACATCAACTGGCATTGAGCACTTGGTCAATAGGTTAGTGCTCAAATATATATAAATTTGTAAATAATGACGCCAAAAATATCCTAGAATGATAATATATCAGCATGGAATAATCAAAAATTATAGATACGTTGGTGACATATCACACCCAAGTACAAGCTAGTGAGTGCACATCCTTCAAAATAAAGCCTGTGTGCGCAGGATCCATCGCCGATCTTTTTCCTCATGCGGGCCACTTGCGCGTCAAGGAGGGACTCTTGAGCATCGCGCCTCAAGGGCCTTCACTAGCTCCCGGAGCCCCGCACCTCCTAGTTTTGTCCCTGGCATACCAGCGATGACTAAGGTATGCACGGGGATAGGCCCTGCCGATGTAGAGCACAAAGGAGAGAAGGGGAAGGAAGGAGAACCCCGTGAGGGGACCTCAGAAGTGGACATTGGGTTCTAGATGTACGGTAGTTGGTTGTAAAGGCCAACAATTTCTCACACACCCCTCGCAGGGATTACGTTGACCCATCGCAGGATAGAAGATGTGACAAGGAAGTGAGCTTCAGGAGGACACACCCTCACGCAACATGAATCTCTACAGGCCGCTACCATTGTGCTACGTGTCCGACAACATAAGTTGATTGCCCCGCATGGCATCGTGATTTTCGATGGTGTTCCTTCTTCCACTAGCCTTCTCCGGCCGGAATCCTCTTTCTCGTGCGGGACACTTGTACGTCAAGGGGGACCTCCCGAGCACCGCGCCTTGGGGGATCCTACCGGACTTTGAGCCCCTCACTTCCTGGCCTTGTCCTTGACATGCCAGCGATGGCTAAGTTCTGCTCGGGGGCTGGGTCCAAGCGATGTAGAGCAGTATGGCGATCATAGAGAAGGGGACAATCTTAATGAGGAACGCTAAGAACGAAGTCATTTTCAAACAGAATTGCATTTAACTTAAGGCGTGAAGGCCACAATATTTCTTACACGCCCTCGTGGGGCTAGCATGATTCATTATAGGAAATAAAACAAAAGAGGGAAGACCGGGCCCGAGTAGCACCGCCCCCAAGAGTCCAACTCTGACGCTGCTTGTGCCTAGTCAGAGTGTTCCTCCTTGATGTGGACGTCCGGGGAGCACTTGGAGTCGTCGTTGCTCCTGCTTCCCCTAGAGGAAGAGCTGCAGTTGCTGTTGTCGATGGAGGAACCGGCCCCGCCGCTGTTGTGGGTCTCCATGCAACAGTCCAGGCGATCGTCGGCTTCCCCAAAGATCTTCATAAAGAGCGTGGTGGCCCCGTCGAACTTCAAGTGGATGATGTGCCCTTCCTTTAAGCCGTGAGCGAGGGAAAATGACTTCCACCCCCACTTCAAAAACATGAATTCGTAGGGAGTGAACTCCGTCGCCACCCAGGAAGACCCATTGCAGCAGCCATCTGGTTGTAGCCATAGACCTAGGGCGCACTCTCCGCCATCTCTTCCATGAAGGAGTCTGGGAGATAGAGCCAAGTGCGGGGAGGTCTGTCCATCCCCATGATGAACTCACGGGCCATGTCGGCAGAGTGGCTCGATGGCTGGGGAGGCCAGGTGGTTGCATTCCTTCTACCTCGCCCACGACCGCCTCGCCCCTCGCGCCCGCGTCTGCGGGCTGAGGGCCCTCCACGGCTACATGAGTCAGCATGCGCCGCTAGCGGAGGCCGCCCATGCCCCCTTGGAGGCGTCCCGATCGCGGCGGTAGGTGTGCAGAGGCGGCCTCGTCCCCTCATCGGCGTCGGTGCTCCCGCTTCTTCCACCGTTGCCTTCCCTTCCTCGGAAGTGGAGAACCTCGTTATAGCGCTATTGCTGCTACACCGTCGAGTGGGAATGGAGAACGAGAGCGAGGAAGATGAGCCAAAGGAACCTTCCCCTCACCTCTATATAGCATTTAGCGAATTGCCGGCCTGCACCCCTTCGCCTTTGCTAGGAAAACGCAGAGGACGAGCAATGATGACCCCATGCCACACGCAAGCTTTACTTCAGCTTGGGCAGTTGCTAAGGCATCATGGGGAAGTGGGGTGTCTAGCGCCTAGTCGTGCACCAAGCGTTGTGCCTGACCCGCAGGCGGTTGGGGCCCACACTAGTTTGCCCCGCTAACTGGAGTATTCATGCACGCCGCGGGCCCGGGGGATACCTGTGGGCCCATGGGAGTAGGGGTACCCAGGCCCGTCTTCTCGCGGCCCAAAACGCGGAGCATGTCATGGGCCCAGCATGGCCCATCACTGGACTACTCGAGCAAGACCCTCGTGAGGCCCCCTGCCTCCCGAGTCTTCCTTTCAAGGCCTTCACGGAGTGGACAAATCAGGGGCAATCCAATGGAGTCATGCAACCCTGCATCCTCACATGGATTATGCGCACCACACTAAACAGCGCCAAGAACCATGCCAGCGAGCGTGGATAAGGATGCTTTACTCTTCTATGCTGGAGAAGCGGGGCCAGTCATCGGGCCCCCAAAGCAACTCCCAAAGGTTTCCTATTTGGTGCAAGAGGACCAAGGCAGGGGCTCGCCAGGACGGAGGTCATCACCGACCCATCAGCACGTCATGGCAGGAAGCTTTAGTAGGCGAAGACTACTTTTGCCAGGATAAGCTATAGTCATGTACCCCTTCAAACTGGCTGTTATGGCAACCCTTCTCGCGACATGTTTTTAGGGGAAGAGGACCGAGGCTAGTATAAGATAGGGCTGGATGCCGCCGTATAGGGGGATCGACCCGAAAACTAGCCACAACACACCCTTGTATTTCTCCTCACCCCGAGCAATCCAAACAAGCAGGAGTAGGGTTTTACACTGCGACGTGGCCCGAACCTAGGTAAACTGTCGTGTCTACTGTTCTTCCTCCTTAACTCAAGCATGTCAGAGCATCATGGTGAGGTTGCGAGGTAGAGTAGGGAACAAGAACAAGCGCACTCCAGAGTCCGAACCTTCTTGGGTCCCCAGATCCCCGATTCTGAGACGGTATAACTGAGCTTCGAGAACTAAATCATAGGCATGCCCAATCACAAGGTACTCACAACATTTTCTAAATCGCCACATAAATAACGTCATGCATATTGGTCATAACTTACGCGAGTCATGGTTCGAGGCAACCCTTGAAATGTCGTATCAAAACAAAGATCATGCCCCACATTTTAGGTGATATCATCAATCAAGTGCTTCACCTGACGCGTCCACAATGGCTCGATCCAGTCGAAACATGGCGATTTTACTAGCACGGTTAAATGGAACTTCATCTTTTAACGGCCCTATAATGGCACGGGGTGGTTAATATTTTTTTCCATGTTGCCTTACTGCTCCTGCATGGAAATCTCCTCAGCTTCCAGCGCCCACAAACCTCCCTGTTCAATCTCTTCCACCATAATTGTAGACACATATCTAAATGGGTAGTGGGTCCTTGGTCGACCAAACCTTACTCTAGTATTATCAGTAACGCAATTGATTTCAGCATTGAAGGTGCTTAAGAAAGGTCTACCAAATACAATAGGGCAAAAGTTATCTTGTTTTGAACCAAGTACTAAGAAATCAGAGGGGTACTTGACCTTTCCACATAGAACCTCGACATCTCTAACGATCCCAAGTGGCAAAATAGTGTCTCAGTTTGCAAGTTTAACAGTAACATCAAAATCTTCCATAGTATAAGGTGCTATGTCATTCATAATTTCTTGATATAAAGTGAAAGGTATAGCATTAACACTAGCACCGAGGTCACATAAACCATGATAACACCGTTCTCCAATTTTAACTGAAACAACAGGCATGCCAACCTGAGGTTTATTTTTTACTAACTTATCATGTTTGTCTGGAGAAGGTTTCACAATCCTAGCAACTTCCCCACAGAAATAAAGAACCTGACCCTCGACGTTATTATCTAGAAGATCTTTAACCATGGCAACATTAGGTTCAATCATAGTCTTAGCATGTTCCCTATTTTCTAACGGGAAAAGGAGCTTTCTAAATGTAAGCAGAGGGAACAATTGGATCAGCATGACTAACAATTATTTCTTCCTTCTCAATTTTAATTGGTTCCTCTAATGGTGGTTAGATGGGAGGATGATATTTAAACCAGTTTTATTTTCGAAGATAAACATGAGTAGAAAATGATTCACAGAAAGTAGCTACTATTTGAGGATCAATACCATATTTATTGATAAACTCATGGAAGGCATTGGTTTCCATAAAAGATTTAACAGAATAAAAATTAAGTTTTATACCTAACTCTTTACCTTTGTCGAGTTCCCAATCTTCAGACTTGCTGATACGTCTCCAACGTATCTTTAATTTTTGCTTGTTACTTGTTGTTATATTATCATTTTTAGATGTTTTACCATCATTTTATTACCACTTTATATAACTTTTTGGGACTAACCTATTGACATGGTGCCAAAGTGCCGGTTGTTGTTTTTGCTTGTTTTTTACTTCGCGGAATATAAATATCAAATGGAGTCCAACCGTGACGAAACTTTTTCAAGATTTTTTCTGGACCAGAAGACACCCAGTGGACCAAAGAAGTTCTGGGGGAGTGGGCCGAGGAGACCACAACATATCAAGCCTCCCCAGGGGGCCTACCCGCGCCCTGATGGGTTGTGCCCTACTCGGGTCCCCTCTCCACCGCCTATGATGCCTATAAATTCCCAAATATTCAAAAAACCCTAGGGGAGTTGACGAAACACAATTCCAGCCGCCGCATGTTCCAGAACCTCGAGATCCAATCTAGACACCATCACGAAAGGGTTGAACTTCATCATAGGTGCCTCTCCGATGATGCGTGAGTAGTCCACCATAGACCTATGGGTCCATAGGCAGTAGCTAGATGGCTTCCTCTCTCTCTTATGATTTTCAGTACAATGGTCTCTTGGAGATCTATTTGATGTAAACTTTTGCGGCGTGTTTGTTGGGATCCGATGAATTTTGAGTTCATGATTAGTTTCTATCCATGAATATTATTTGAGTCTTCTTTGATCTCTTATATGCATGATTGCTTATAGCCTCGTATTTATTCTTTGAATCTTTGGTTTAGTTAGGCCAACTAGATCGATTTTTCTTGCCATGGGAAGAGGTGCTTTGTGATGGGTTCGATCTTGCGGTATTCTTTCCCAGTAATAGAAGAGGCAACAAGACACGCATGTATTGTTGCTATTAAGGGTAACAAGATGGGGTCTATTCCTACATTAATAGATCTTGTCTACATCATGTCATCGTTCTTATTGCATTGCCCCATTTTCCATGAACTTAATACACTAGATGCATGCTGGATAGCGGTCGATGTGTGGGTAATGGTGCTAGATGCAGGCAGGAGTCGGTCTACTTATCTTGGACGTGATGCCTATATAATGATCATTGCCTTGGATATCATCATGACTATTCAATTTTCTATCAATTTCCCAATAGTAATTTGTCCACCCATCGTGCGCTATACTCATGAGAGAAGCCACTAGTGAACCCTACGGCCCCGGGTCTACTTTTCCATCATATTGCTTTCTGATATATATTTTTGCAATCTTTGTTTTCAAATCTACAAAACCAAAAACCCAAAAACATTTTGCTGCATATTTCCTCTTTTTATTTTTTGTTCTTGCGAGATCTATCTCTCCTATCTATCATTATCTAATCTATGTTATTACCGTATAGAGTGTGACAGCCTCTCTTTCACGTCGGGTTGCAAGTATTTGTTGATTGTGTGAAGGCGCTGTTTACGTGGGTGTGTGATCTTCCTCTACGGTTTGATACCTTGGCATCACAACCAAGGAAAATAATTAGCGTCGCTGTGTTGCATCATTCCTTCCTCTTTGGGGAAATACCGACGCAGTCTCAAGCCACATCAAAGGAATTTCTGGCGCCGTTGCCAGGGAGGAAGCAATCTCATCTACCAGGTTCCGACTCACAAATCTCATCTCCTTGCAATTACATTATTTTCCATTTGCCTCTCGTTTTCCTCTCCCCCACTTCACCAATTTGCCATCTTTATTCACCCTCTTTTTTGTTTGCCTTTTTCTCATCAGATATCTTGTTCGCCAATATCTTCACTATGGCTAGTTCCTATGTTATTGCGTTTACTCCCAAGAATGAGGTTCTTAATTTAAAACAAAGGGGAGGGGAGAATATTAAATATGATTGGTATAGGATTTGTAATGCTCATAATAGATGTACCTGCAAAGAATCTACCATTGTTCTTCTTTGTTGTTTTTATGTGGGCATCACCACTTGGTATAGATTCGTCCTTGATACAACCACCAGTGGAAACTTCTTGATGTGCCCCACTTTGTATGCTTATAATGCTTTGGGAAATTTAGTGGGATTTCCACCTATCATTGTCAATGAAACAATTTTAACTGTTGAGCATGTTATGAAAAGGTTAGATGCTATTGAAAAGAAAATGCTCACCGAGGAAAATATTGAGAACTTGGATAAAAGGATGCATAATCTTGCTAATAAAATTGGGTCAAAAGTGGGCGACACTCTTAAAATATTAAAGGAAAAGGAACACGTAGTCGGTAAAAGAATTGAAGATAGCCCCACTAGAATTGATAAGTTGGAAGAAAGTTTTTGTAACTTAAGTTTGGCTTTCCCTATCGATAAAACTATTGAAAAAACTCTGATTGGAAAGGATTAAAAATCCATGCAAATTCCTAAGAACAAGGGTACCGCGTCTAGTATAAACAAAGAGGATCTTAAAATGATTAGTATCCATCCAAATTTTGTTGAAGTGGTAACCAACCTTCATGACAAGAATGAATTTTTCAATCTTATTCCTAGAAGTATTGTCATTGAAAATATGCATGATAGATCCTAGAAAAATTCTCGTTGTGTTCTTAAGGACTTGGAAACTAAGGATGACAATACTTGAATATATATGGTATGCCTACCTAGGGGCGTTAAACAATATCGCTTGTTGGGAGGCAACCCAAGGAACAAATAAAATTTTCCTTTTTTCCTCTTTCTTTTTGTGTGTTAACACCATTATGCCTATGTTATGATTGTGTTTTTCTGGTTTATTTAGTGTTTGTGCCAAGTAAAGCCTTTAGGATGATTCCTAGGATGAGTAGAACTGATGCTGAATCTGAAACAGAAACTTTGTGCCCAGTATACGAATTTACTTTTTTAGTGGAACATGATATTGAGCTGAAATTTTAACAAAAGTGTTGCTATACAAAAATTTTACGTTGTCCTTAATTTTTAGAATTTTTAGAGTTCCAGAAGTATGGGTAGAGTACAGATTACTACATATTGTTCTGTTTAAGATAGATTCTATTTCCGTTGCATCGTGTGCTTGTTTTGATGAATCTATGGTTTGTATTGGGGGGGTATAAGCCATGGAAAAGTTAAAATACAGTAGTTATAATGCAATAAAAATATGATTTGCTTTCTTATACTAACGGATCTCATGAAGATTTTGTTGAGTTTTGTGTGATTGAAGTTTTCAAGTTTTGGGTGAGATCACGATGGATGAAGGAATAAGGAGTAGCAAAAGCCTAAGCTTGGGGATGCTCCTGCAGCCACCAAGATATATCCAAAGAGAAACAAGCAACTAAGCTTAGGAATGCCCCCCCCAGTGGCATCCCCTCTTTCTTTTAACAAAAATCGGTATTTTACTTGGAGCTATATTTTTATTCGTCACATATCATGTGTTTTTTTTGGAGCGTCCTGTATCTTTGATTTCTATGTTTGTTAGTTTTTCCCTTTGTATCGTTTCTATACACACCTATTTGAGAGAGCCAAAATTATGCTATCATTTGTTAGAATTGCTCTGTGTGCTTCACTTAAACTTTTTGAGCTATAGAAATTGCTTTAGTGCTTCACTCATATCTTTTTGAGCACGGTGTGCTTGGAAACTTTTGTAGAAATACTCTCATGCTTCACTTATATTAATTTGAGAGTTCGTAAATTTTGAAGAAATCCTCTCGTGCTTCACTTATACCTTTATGAGAGATGAAATCTTTATGCTCATGTACTTCACTTAAATTTGTTTGAGCTTGCCAAAAAGCACTGTCAATATATGAAACTAGTCCCGAAGTGATAGATATCCAAGGAGGATATAATAAAAACTTTCATGAAGATCATTGGACAAATTAAACTTGATTCCTTGTAATAGTTTTGAAAAATAATGATAGTAATATGTGAGTCATGTTGATGAGTATTTATGCTTAGTAGGAATATTGGTGTTAAGGTTTGCGATTGCCTATGCATGCACAAAAGTGAATAGTTAGCTATGAAGTTACATCCTACTTGTGGTGCATTATTCGGTGTTAGTTATGTTCAATGCTCACTTATGTGAATTTTAGTTTCTTGGTTTGGTCTCTTCCCAATCTATTTGCTAGCCTTCATTTGTACTAAGTAGAAATACTACTTGTGCATCCAAAATCCTTAAAACAAGTTTTTCCTTATGAGTCCACCATACCTACCTATATGCGGTATTTCCATGCCGTTCCAAGCAAATTTGTATGTGACATCTCTAAATTTTCCGAAATAATTTTTCTCTTTTGTGTGCCCATACTGCTCATGAAACGGTAGGGAGTATCCAATATTTTTCATGCTAGATGTGTTATTCTAAAGATGAGTGTTTATTCACTTGTCATTGCATGAGAGTGCAGCAATAATAGGGATGCCCATTCCGTAAATGAAAAAGAAAAACTATTTACTTTATGTTGTCAAATAATAAAGTCCTTGGGAAGTGTTGGTATTGAAGGAAACCGTGGATACGGCCCGCCATGGAAAGTGAAAGTTTGGTGGAAAAAGGAATAAACTTTATTTTCTGTTTGGGAGCCGCCTATGATATATCTAGCATGTAAAGTATTGTGAGCTACTTTGTTGCTTTCGTTGACTGGAAAATCGTGCCACCCAAAATATTTTTTCTCTCTCAATTTAAACACTTGAGCTCTAGCACCTCTACAAATCCCTACTTCCCTCTATGAAGGGCCTATCTATTTACTTTATGCAATTTTTATTTTTGCTTTGAGTCTCGATCTTCTCTTATAAGCACCAACTAGGGGGGCACTATGTTCGTACTTGAGCATTGGTCATAGCTAATATTTGAGTGTATTTCATGAATGGATCAATGATTTAGCATGATGGGCTAGGATAACTTTCTTTAGTATTGATATTTTGAAAGACATGGTTGTTTGTTGACATGCTTAAGTATTGAAGTCATTATGTTAAAAATATACTATTGCTTTGAATCATTATAAGTCCAAATGTCCATGCTATGTAAAAGAAAAGAATGTGATGAACATGTTAGGCAGCATTCCACATCAAAAATTATGTTTTTATCATTTACCTACTCAAGGACGAGAAGGAATTAAGGTTGGGGATGCTAATACGTCTCCAATGTATCTATAAGTTTTGCTTGTTACATGTTGTTCTATTATAATTCTTGGATGTTTTACCATCATTTTATTACCACTTTATATCATTTTGTGGGACTAACCGATTGACATAGTGCCAAAGTGCCAGTTGTTGTTTTTGCTTGTTTTTTACTTCGCAAAAAAACAATGTCAAATGGAGTCCAGTTGCAATGAAACTTTTTGGAGATTTTTTCTGGACAAGGAGACACCCAATGGACGAAAGAAGTGTCAGGGGAGTGGGTCGAGGAGACCACAACCCACCAGGCCGCTCTAGGGGGCCTGCCCACGCCCTGGTGGTTTATGCCCTCCTTGGGACCCCTCTCCACTTCTTGTGATTCCTATAAATTACCAAATATTCCAAAAACCCTAGGGGAGTTGACGAAACACAATTCCAGACACCGCAAGTTCCAAAACCTCGAGATCTAATCTAGACACCATCACGGAGTGGTTCATCTTCATCATAGGTTCCTCTACAATGATGCATGAGTTGTCCACCATAGACCTACGGGTCCGTAGGCAGTAGCTAGATGGCTTCCTCTCTCTCTCTCTCTCTTATGATTCTCAATACAATGGTCTCTTGGAGATCTATTTGATGTAAAATTTTGCGGTGTGTTTGTTGGGATTCGATGAATGTTGATTTCATGATCAGTTTATATCCATGAATATTATTTGAGTCTTCTTTGATCTCTTATATGCATGATTGCTTATAGCCTCGTATTTATTCTTAGAATCTTTTTTTTAGTTAGGACAACTAGATCGATTTTTCTTGCCATGGGAAGAGGTGCTTTGTGATGGGTTCGATCTTGCAGTATTCTTTCCCAGTAACAGAAGGGGCAGCAAGACATGCATGTATCATTGCTATTAAGGATAACAAGATGGGGTCTATTCCTACATGAATAGATCTTGTCTCCATGATGTCATCGTTCTTATTGCATCACTCTATTTTTCCATGAACTTAAGACACTAGATGCATGCTGGATAGCGGTCGGTGTGTGGAGTAATAGTGGTAGATGCAGGCAGGAGTTGATCTACTTATCTTGGACGTGATGTCTATATAATGATCATTGCCTTGGATATCATCATGACTATTCAATTTTCCATTAATTTCCCAATAGTAATTTGTTCACCCACCATGCGCTATACTCATGAGAGAAGACACTAGTGAACCTACGGTCCCCGGGTCTACTTTTCCATCATATTGCTTTCCGATCTATGTTTTTGTAATCTTTGTTTTCAGATCTACAAAACCAAAACCCAAAAAAATATTGCTGCATATTTACTCTTTTTATTTTGTGTTCTTGCAAGATCTATCGCTTCTATCTATCATTACCTAATCAATCTTATTACCATAGAGAGCGTGACAACCTCTCTTTCACGTTGGGTTGCTAGTATTCGTTGTTTGTGTGCAGGTGTTGTTTACGTGGGTGCATGATCTTCCTCTACAGATTGATACCTTCGTTTCATAACTAGGGGAAATACTTACCGTCGCTGTGTTGCATCATTCCTTCCTCTCTGGGGAAATACCGATGCAGTCTCAAGCCATGTTAGTTGCATTTAATTCTTTCCAAAAGATCCCATATGAATTCAATATTTTAATTCATATATGATCCCAAGGAAGAAGAATCAAATAATAATCGATCATTATGAGAAAGTCGAGCATACATTTTTTGTATAATCATTTCTCTTGAGAGCTCATGGTTGGGGCAAGTGTGTATCTTAGATTTAAGCCTCCCCAAGCTTGAGCGCTGCTTTCTCCTTTACGAGGCCAGAGATTATATATATAGTTTCGATCACGGTGAACTAGATGCATTGGATAAAACTTTTGATGGAATTCCAGCTTCAAGTGATTGCAGTTCTATGATTCAATATTATCCAATAACCTATACCACAATAATGTTTTTCCCTCCAAATATAAATGGAAAACTTTCTTAAATTTTTCCCTAGACAAACCTACAAGCTGAAATAATCCACAAACCTCATCGACGAATATCAAATGAAAATCAGAATGAGTCATACCATCATAAGGATTAGATAATAGTTTTTCAAGCATCCCCAACGGAATCTCATAATAAACATTTTCAGTACATCCAGTAGGTTGAGGAACAATTTCCTCATCTTCCGTTCGGGGCAAAGATGCCCCCAACAAGCCACTCAAAGGGTGACTATTCATAGTGACAAGCAACAGTAAACTTCAACACGTATAGAAAATGTTTCCTTTCCAATTTCCACTTACCAAAGATGCTTCACTCCCTGGCAACGGCGCTAGAAAATAGTCTTGATGACCCACCAGTATAGGGTATCAATCGTAGTCCTTGCAATAAGTAAGAGTGTCGAACCAAACAAGGAGCGGAAGGAAATTATATGCAGTTTTCAATAAGGTATTCTCTGTAAGTATTGTGAGTAACAATACTAGATAGTTTTGTAGCAAGATAATTCATAACAAGTAAAAAGTAACAATAGTAACAAGGGTGTAGGAAGGTATCCCAATCCTTTTTGTAGCAAAGGACAGGCCTGAAAGTACTCTTATATTAAGCAAGTGCTCCCAAGGACACATGGGAATTTCTGTCTAGTGATTTTCATCATCTTTGGTTGACTCACATTCGCTACAATGATAATTTGATATGTGGATGGACTGGTGCTAAGGTGTTGTTCTTACTTGAACTAACAACCTACTTATGATTAAACCCTCTCGCAAGCATCCACAACTACGAAAGAAGAATTAAGATTAATCTAACCATAGCATGAAACATGTGGATCCAAATCAACCAATTATGATGGAACGCATAAACTGGGATTTAAGATTCTATCACTCTCGCAACCCATCATCTACTTGTTACTCCACAATGACTTTCCTTAGGGCCATAGCATGGTGAAGTGTCATGTAGTCGATGTTCACATGACACCACTAAGAGAAGTAAAAACATACATATCATCAAAATATTGAACGCATGCCAACTTCACAAGATTACTTATAAAAAGGCTTCTCCCATGTCCTCAGAAACAATCGTAACTACTCACACATCATCAACATGTTCAAGATCATAGGTGTAATAGTGATAATTAAGGATCTGAACATAATATCGTCCACCATGTAATCCAACAAGCATCAACTACGAGATGTAATCAACACAACTAGTAAACCACAGGTACCAATCTGAGGTTTTGGGACAGAGATTGAATACAAGAGATGAACTAGGATTGGAGATGTGATGGTGATGGTGAAGATGTTGATGAAGATTGGGCCTTCTATGAAGGAGGAAGCGTTGGTGATGACGATGGCTTCGATCTCCCCCTCCCGGAGAGGGATTTCCCCGGTAGAATCTGACTGCCAGAGTGCAAAACGGCCTCTACCTAGGTTTCCGCCTCGAGACGACAACACTTCACCCCGAAAGGTTGCATAAGATTTTTTCTAGGGTAAAACACACCATATAGGAGAAGAGGGGTGTCGGAGGGCCAACAAGGGGCCCACAAGCCATTAGGGCGTGCCCCTGGGGGTGCCCTGTTGCCTTGTGCCCTGCTCGTAGTCCCCTCTTTAGTATATTTTTGCTCCAGAGATTCTTAAAAATATTCCAAAAATATTCTCCGTGAAGTTTTAGGTCATTCTGTGTCTGGTGATTTTTCTGCCTTTTTCTCGAATTCCGGTCTAGAATTCCAGTTTCTAGATATTTCCCTCCTTATGATGTACCTTGCATATTCAGAGAGAAAAGACATAAGAATTGTGTTATAATGTGGAATAATGGACATGAATAAAGTAAATAGTAGTAAGAATTCATGATGCAAATTGAACGTATCAGGGGGGTTCTTTTCTTCTACGGGATCGATCTCTACAACCTCGCCCCCAAATCCATCCTCCACCTCGCTGCATTCATCATGATATGTGAGTCCTTATTGAGGATCCCACCAAAATTCGGCTTATGGATGAAGACATTCTGGTGCAAGCCGAAGAGCGGCGCCGGACGCAGTGGCTTTGCCAAATGCGGCGGGGCGATGATTAGCATACGCCAGAAAGCGGAGTGGCTGGAGAGGACATACGTGGAGACGTTGAAGATGTGGCAACATGAATGGTTCTACATCACTAAGCCCCACACCGAGAATCTGGCTACACTTCCAGCCTTCATAGGGCTGCCTCCGAGGCAGCTAAACTCCTCGCAACCAAAGATGCTGGAGTGGAGCAATCCCGAGGAGGTCCCTATCCTCCGATCAAAGATCCGTAACCTTGGCAAAGCCAAGATAGTGGACTTCATCGAAGTGTTGCTGCATCACCACATCCTACAACTCCAACTTCGTGGCAGCTCAATGTGGCTCTACAAGCCCGAAGACCCCCGGACTATCCACCACTTCTTCTGCACTGACCTGAAAGGTATGTGACCGTCCCTCTTCAAGCCGAAGAAGAAAAAGTTCCTTGTAGCGAGACCTGATAATGTCTATTCAGAGACACATGCTCCGAAGAAGGTAATGTGTCCTTCCACCAACCCTTTGAATTCAAATATTGTTCGTTTATATATGAGACATTTTTCCATGTGAAGAAGTGCTTGGATCAGGCTATAAACATAAACTATCATGCCCCTCTACCAATAAGTCATCTCCCTTGATCTCCAGGCGCTACTGCCTATGACGCCCCTAAAGGGCCCAACCAAAGCAGTTGGGGAGGAAGTGAAAGAGGACTAAAGGTCCTCAAGAAGTGAGGCCCTCGTATTCCAAATCCGAGGACCTCAAGTATGTCTCCTCAGAAGGAGGGGCAAGGAGGCATAGGAGGAGAGCAAGGAGAACTCCTCCCCTCCGAGGAAGGATGCGACATCCGAGGACGTCTTGGGGGTGGAGACCTAGGGTAGTCTAAAGCACCTAAGGAAGGCGTCCGACGCCGCAGGCCATAAGTCCTCGGCTAAGCCTAGGGTCGTCCATTCCTCCTCAGGCCATTTATCCCTTTCACCAAAGAGCGTTTTATCTTCCCTCACTCTCAGCATATATGGCAATCTATCCATCACTACAGGAATCAGACACTTTGCCGTCAGCCATCCCGGACGGCAAAGGCATGCATGCCGGACGACAAAGGCTTTGCTGTCCACTAGCAGACGGATAACCGTCCAGCTGAATAAGCCACGGTAAAGGGTGATTTGCCGTCTACTGGCAGACGCAAAGACCTTCGCATCTTTGTCATCTGCCAGCGGATGGCAAAGGGCATGGACGGCACACCTGGCAACTTAGGTCTGTTAAGGGCTTAACGGCGTGCTTTGTCGTCTGCTGGCAGACGGCAAAGACCTTAGTTCTTTGCCATCTACCAGCGGACGACAAAGCACCTATTTCTTTGCCGGCCTAGGTGGGTTCTTTGCCGTCCGCTGGCAGACGGCGAAGAACCTTAGGTCGTTGTCGTCTGCCAGTGGATGGCAAAGAACCTACCTAGGCCAGCCTAGTGCTACCCCAGGTTGCACAGGTAGCTGCCACATGGCAGCTTTGCCGTCTGCTAGCTGACGGCAAAGACCTTTGCCATCTGCCACCAGATGGCAAAGTGGCTATATAGCCCCTGTTTTTTCTTAAAATCATTCAATTTGATAGAATTTCACATATATATCCAACATATCAACAATACAAGTTTCCAACAAGCATACCAACAATAAGTTTCAACAAGCATATCAACAATAAGTTCCAACAACATATCCAACATACAAGTTTCCAACAACATATCCAACACACAATGGTTTCCATCAACATATCCATACATACATATCCAAAACAAGTTTCCATAAACAAAAAGGAAGCACAAGTAGAAGAGTACACTCCATCAATGCAAGCTTCCTCATCTATAGGAAATCTGCAAATTAGGAAAGATGAAAGTTAGAAGAAGAAGAAGACTAGCTAGAAGAAAAAGAAGAAAAAGAAGAAGAAAATAAGAAGAAGAAGAAGAATTTATCTTCTCTTTCTTTTTCTCCTCTCCTCTCCTCTTCTCCAAGGTAGTAATGCCATTTTATAGCTAACTAAGCATATCAAGTCATTTTGGAGGAAAAAAATGCTAAGTATAGGTCATTTATAGCTATCCTAGGTAGAATATATCATTTTGGAGGTAAGTAAGGTTATTATGTCATTTTTGAGGAAAATAAGCTAAGTATAGGTCATTTTGGAGCTAAACCAAGGTTATTATGCCATTTTTTTTACCTAAGTGAGCTAATTATGTCATAAATGAACTAGCTAAGCTAATTATAGATCATTATTGAGCTATCCTAGGTAGTTATGCCATTTTGTACCTAAGTGAGCTAATTATGTCATAAATGAACTAGCTAAGCTAGCTATAGATCATTACTGAGCTATCCTAGGTAGTTATGCCATTTTCTAGCTAACTAAGCATATCAAGTCATTTTGGAGGAAAAAATGCTAAGTATAGGTCATTTTATAGCTATCCTTGGTAGAATATATCATTTTGGAGGTAAGTAAGGTTATTATGTCATTTTTGAGAAAAATAAGCTAAGTATATGTCACTTTGGAGCTAAGTAGGTCATTTCTTAATCTAAGTATGCATTTGTTAATGAAAACACTTGGGAAAACTTACCATCATCACGGGGGTGAAGGACCGGTAGGGTTTGTGCCAGGGTGAGACGTAGAAGGACCGGTCGGGGTTGCAGTAGACGCAGAAGGATCGGTCGATGCTTGTCGGGAGGCACGCTGCACCAAAGATCATTTGCAATGTCTCCTTAGCATGATGCAACTCAAATGTGAATACTAGTAACTAATGACCATTCAAATGAAACGCACCATGGGTGCTATAGCAATATGGGGCATCGACGGAGGGGTCTGACCATTGTTCTGGCACACGGTCTGCACATTTTGTTTTCACGAGTCATTCATATTAGTTAGTGATGAAACGAACATTACGTGCATGATTTGGCTAATATGGAGGAGAAACTTACCATGAGGAGCTCGTATAGGGCCCGGTGAGACGCGTCGTTCTGGTTCCTCTCCTCCTCCAATAGCCTAGCTGTCCTCTCCTCCATGTCCCTCTCCCTCTGCACCGCCTGCCTGTTTGCCTCCGCCAGAAGCTCCTGGGCCATAGCCTCAACGGCGAGCTCCATTGGCCATGGACGAGGCCTTATCTCAGGATCAGACCTCATCTGGCACTTCTTGATCTCCGGGAGAGTTCTAGGACAACGTATCAGTCCATCCCCAATGGCTATCGAGCCATGGGGCCTCCCGCCACCAGATATCATCACGAGCTCTGGATCAAAAGGACTCTGGCTCGGGTTGAAGTCCTCCCCTTTCCTTGCCTTCCCCTCATCTCTATACCTCACGAGCTTGTTGTGGGAGGAGATGTTGCTGAAGCCCTCTGGATGATCGAGGTCATCCTTAGAGAATGCCTTGGCCTTCTTGTACGAGGCAGTATGGGCCATGGCATAGAGGTCAAACAGAGGTGGCACCTCCTTCCTGTTTTCTCGCGCCTAAAAGAGACGAACAAAATATTAGTTAAGGGCTCAAGCTAGCATGAAGAATGAAATTGCATGAATCATGAAGCAAACCACATACCTAGTTATCCCCGTACTCAAACATGTTGGAGCTCCCTTGATGGTGTGCCACACCTCTCATTTGGGCACGCTTATCCATGGCCTTGTTGTGTTCGGCTAGCCATTTGGGAGAGCACCACTCATCCACCAATGCCTCCCAATAGTCCATCCTATCCGCACACCATCTCGGGGGCACCTAAGTTAGACAAGAGAAATTTCAGTGCCACGCCTATGAATCAGATCAAAGTAACTAAGTGCAAGGCCTTACCAATAGATAATTACCTTCATTAACTTCTCCTTACTCAGATAATATTTGAGGCACTTCTTCTTGGCCCTCTTAATGTTAGTCGAGGCATAGTAGTCTCGAATAGCCTGCACCCGAGCCTCGTGCCGTAAGTTCTGAAGTAGGCGCTTGCACTCGGCTTCGAGAACAACAACCGCTTTCGCCTTGTGTTCCTCAAGACACCTGTAGAAGGTCTGCAATCAAACAAGACAACACTGATTAGTACAATCACTAGGTGTTGTTGATTTTTAATAATGCAAAGGAGAAATTACCCAAAAGCGACGGATCACAATGTCAGCCACCATCTCGCACAAGACACCATCGACCATCTCCTCTGGTGGGGCCGGTGCAGGCATGTACAGCTCCCAGGTCAGTGCTACCTGTGGAGCCTCACCCTCTTTGGGAAACTGGACCTTCCCCAGGAAGTGGTGCCGGAGAAGCACACCAAGGACCTGGTTGGACCTGCAGACACCACGCTCGTGTTTCCAACCCCTGCAGTATGACAAGTCCAACACATTAGATATTAATTTGAAGAACCATGAAGGCAAAAGGTTAAAAAAGAGTAAATGCACTTACTTCTCCGCATTAGGCGCCATCAACCACCTCTACTCGCGGGTCATCGGCACGGGCAGGAGCTTTGTACAACCACGCTGGTAGACCTTCTTGCCCTCCTCAACCAGCTCACCCTCGCTATAGGTGTCCTCAGACAAGTTGTCCTCGCCACCATCAGCATGGCCACTAGCCTTTGGAGTCACATGGGACGAAGACTCTAGGATCCGAGTCTCTTGGGACGAAGACTCTGGGACCGGAGTCTCCTGGGACGAAGGCTCGGTGACCCGAGGCTCGTCGACCCGAGGCTCGTGTACCGGAGTCCGAGATGGGTCCAAGTCAGACGGGTCCACCTGAGATGGAGCACTCCTGTGGTCGGGAGAATCAGCTAGGGGTGGCGGCAAGGAAGGCGCAGCAGCCTTCCTACCTCTAGCACCTCTCTTCGTCTTCCCCCGACCTCTCCCGGTCGAAGAAGAAGCGCCCGCCGGTGTCTGCATGTAGTGTACCAGCGCTCTCCGGAGTTGCTGGGGTGGAATAATAGCACCCCTCCCAGCATGCACCGAGGAAGGAGGCTCAGAGCGCTCTCGACCCGAGCCCACCATCTGTCAACACCTGCAATGACAAAGTGAACGAAATTAGTTCAACATAAAAAAATTGAATACCTAATAACATGAACTAATTAATAATATTATGTATATAATAATAATTGAATACCTCACATTACTAATATTAATCTTCATCGTCTATATATGCTCCGGGATCAATAAATGCATAATATTCATCACTATCAGTAATGACGTGCTCATCAGCATCATCAATAAATGCATCAACATATGGAAGGCCTCTATGTAATCGGTCAAGCATTGTCAGGTCATCCGCAGCAGTAACCTCTTCTTCTTCCGGCTCTTCTTGTTGTGGCTCAGGGGTGAAGTCGGGTTCATTGTCGCTATCCACCTCAATGTTCTGGGGTGAAGTAGAGCGGTTCTTGAAACAATTTTTGGAAACACGTGTTTCTTGGAAGAATTCTCCTTCATATGTGTCTGGGTTAATGTGAGGTTCATAATCATCTTCATTGAGGGGAGGTGGTCTAAAATGTGGCGGCACATCATAAACGACATCCCAACCTGTAGTGACCCGACCTGAAAGGCCCAGTCTCCGGTGTTTCCGTACCATCCCAAGATCATGCTGGTACACACACGGTACATCAATGTATATATCAAAGGGACATCACACAGCATTATATTAATCGAAATCTCATATCGAGTCCTTTATTACAATAAAGATTACAATAAAGTGGCCAAAGGCCAACTCATGAGAATATCTAAATCTTGCGGAAGCGTCGAAGGTAGATGAGTCCATCCGACTCCAAGGGCATCTCACTGAGCATAGAACGCTTCCTCACTCCTGGTCGGAAAAGTACTCTGCAACATGATACGTTGCAGCCGTGTAGGTCAGCATATGGAATATGCCGGCAAAGTCACAGTAGAGGTGTGAAATAATCAGCTAGTCTATATGCATATATGGCAGGTGGGGTGGTAAGTTTTTGCGTAAAGCCAAGTTTTTCCTACATCAAGAGAGGGGCTAAGCAAAATATTACTAAGTTGGTTGATTAATGAGATGGTTCCACCAACCAATTCTCATACCCAAAATTATTAAATACCCACATCATCATATTAATTGTGTCGAGAGTTCCGGAAGTTCCAATTCCTTTGGCTCAAGTCGTCCATGACCGTGGACACGGCTAATCGATTAGGTTTGAGTACTCTGCAGAGTTTTGCACACGTTCCCCACAAGATTTGGTCGCCTCCATTTGATTTCTCGCACTTCAGGGTGTTTGAGAAACGGATGACCAAAACATGGTATTCCAAAGGGTTTCCCCGCGACTCTGTCGGTGCCCATCCATTCCTACCGTTCTTCTACCTCTCGTAGCACCGCCTGTCCAGGATCACCACGATTTCCAACCAAGCCAGAGCCCATAATGACTTGTGGCTGTGCAGGTAAGCCTTGGGTTTTAAAGCATCCATCCATCTCTTTGTGCCTGGGTGGACCTTTCCGCGTGAATACTGGCCATCTCCAGCATCACCTAGGCAAATCCACTGGTTTCTCCAGGGTGCCGTTCAACCATCATCCACCCAGAGGTATGTTGAAAACTCGGAGTCTTAAATCTTGATCATTATGTAGGTCTTGAAATTATTAACTCTCTCAACTCTCATGAATCACACAACCAACCCCGTCTACTATTAGCATAGCAAAAGGTAAAACAACGTTTCCCGGGGCCAATGTGTCAAAGAGGTTGAGGGGGGGTACCTACCACATGATACTATTACAATGTAACCAAGTTTCCAACTAACCTATCTTGCATGCAATTGGGGATATGGTAGAACTAATGCATATAAAACATGGGTAAAAATATGATCAAAGTGACTTGCCTGATTGATGATCTTCGTACGTGAGTGACTCTAAGTAACAAGCTTCGCACTCCGGATAATCTAACGAAGCAGACAAGCACTCAATAAGCATACAACAAAATATTGTAACTCACAAACATCAACCAAGAACTAGTAAACAATCAAGACAAAACAATGCACAAATCTCAAGTAAGAAAACACACAAAGTTTTGTTTTAAAAAAAAGGTGAGGAATGAAAACACTACTGACATAATGAAACCATTTGTAATAACAAAACAATTGTTGTCAGCAAGGAAACAATAGAATATTTTATTAATAAACAGAATATAATCAATTTAAGTTTTGTTGGGAAAACTTTTGTAAAGTTTATACAAGTTTGTGATAAACACTATATGAATCAACTATAGTTATATTAACAAAAGAATGAAAAACTAAACTTATTATTTATTTGCAAAACATGTTCTTAACAGAAAATAATTTACAATTAAATCTGTCTTAAAAAACAGAATTAAAATATACAAAACTTTGTTTGAAAACAAAACTATTACTAGTTAGTTGTTTTAATCAAATTATGCCTATTTGAAAAGAAGTTGTGATTCCTATGTTAAATAAAATTAAACTAAGCAAATTTATATTTTTATTAACAGTAAGTGAAAACACTAAATGTTTACTAACAGAACCTAATAAACAAATAAAACCAAATTCTAAAATCAAACTAATTAAAATTAAGTATATAAAACTATATTGTAATACTAAGCAGATTCTGTTTTTGGTTAAAACATTAATCAAATATATCCTAAATATCTTCAAACTAAGCATGAAGGTAGTCCTAACTAATACCAAACAGTAGCAAAAAGATTCATGTCAAAATCTATTTTCAAACTCTAGTTATTCAGATTTGAAGATTTTAAGAAAATTTGTTTAAATTCAAATTTTATAGTTCAAATTTGAAATTTAAAAGTACAGGGTGAAACTACATGAAAATTGTGAGCTATTGCAAAAAGAATCAACTCCAAACACTAAATAGATTAAAATATATAAGCAAAACAATTTTTTTTAAAACATTATGTTAATTAAAACAAAAACTGAAAAAGGAAAATGATTTGCGACGGTCAGGGGGCTACGTGGCGCTGTCCGATTGGCTAAGGGGTGTGTGTGCTCGAGGATTTCGGGCAGGCGACCGATCAGAAGAAGAAAACGGTTCGGAATAAATCCGATCTAATCACGGTCGTTGATTCGGGATTCGATGGTCGAGGGAGCTTACGGGGGGAGAGGTTGTCGGCGTCGGGGTTTCTCCGGTGATCCGAAGGCGGCGAGGACGACGGCGAGGCGTTCCGGTGGTCGGGGAAGACGGGGAGGTGGTCCGGGCGACGGCGACGGTTCTCCGGAGTCGATTGGTGGCAATGGTGGGGCGAACGGTGGACGAAGTCGGTGGCTACGCTCGACGGGAGGTCCGGTGGTGGCGCTACTCCGGCGAGCAATTGACAGCGTCTCGGCGAGAGAGAAAGGGGGCTCGGGGGGGGGAATGGATGCGGGGAGTGTCCGGTTTATATAGGGGCGTTGAGAGTGCGGGGAGTTAAGAGGGGAGAGAGATCCGGTGAGGGGAGAAACGGCCGGCGAGTCGGGTCCGGCGCTCGCGGGTGCGGGGAAGACGACCGTTTCGGGGCAACGGTCGGTCGGGTGGGGTCCGGTTGTAGTGAGAGAGAGGGAAGTGAATGCGCTCGGTCGGCCGACCGGTAACGGTCTCGGCTTTTAAAGCCAGTGGGCCGGCCCGTTTAATACCGGAAACGGTTACCGTTTCTTTTTAATAATATTCCAGAGATATTCAAAAGCTTTTAAAGCTTTCAAATCGTCTCTAAATATAGGGGTATTATATATCAAAATTAACATAATAATAAATTCTATTTAATGAACATTTCTATTCTGTCATTTGAACACTTTGAAAAAATAATATTTTCAAAAATTGCCTAATTGTTTTTAAACCCTTTTTGCAAATATTTTCAAAATAACCCCTGGTTATTTTTGGTCAAATAAACCACCAATTAGTCCCTGGTGTGGAGTGTCATGTTCCTCCTCTCTTATTTGAACTTTTAACCAAAATTTCAAATAGGTGAAAGCAACTTAGTGAAAAGTAGAAAGGTCTTTCAGAAAGTCAGAAAAGGCATTTCAACTATTTCATAAAATCAAGCAATGATGATGATGGATGCATAGCTATATTCATAACATTCCAAAATGAAATTTTGGGATGTTACACAACCTTCCAAATTTGGACCCGTTTCGCACGCCCACGGTAGATAGAAAACTTGGGTCGCCTGTTGAGCCATAATATAGACATCGAGAACATCTAAATGGGTGCTTTGTTTGATTTCGACTAGCCCTAGTTCATGAGTCCTTCTAGTCTCCTTCGGCTAGAACCAATAACATTTGAAGACTACGACGTTTGGTGGGTTTTCACCAAAGAATGTAAGTTCATGAATTGCTTCAACTCTTCCATAATACTTGACCCCTCCTTCGCCGACAACGGAGACACAATAATTTGTAGACTTTCGGTCGGCCATAGATAGCTCTTTGCCAAAGTACGAAAGCGAAACCCGTTAATGTCGTATTTGTCAAATGAACGGACCTTATAGTCAAAACCATTAGCGACTTGTCTCAATTCGGAGACCATAGACTCTGCATTAGCCTACAAGTTTAATACGAAAGGATTGTTGCATTAGCCGCAAACTAGGCGAAGAAATGAAATCGTCTAATTAATGGAAATTACTGTTTGCTTGAACCAAGAGATGAAACCGGGATAGCCGCCTCCATGCTTTGCCAGAAGCTCATACTCTTCGATGGAATCCTTTTGGATCACCGCTCCATCCGAGAATTTGGCGACGTATCGACTATATCACATATCCGGGAATATGAGCATTTCAAAGGAATTAAAATTTGCGAAACAATGTAGCGAGAACTTACTCGATGTACGGCCGCACTTCTGTTAGGTTGTTGAAGATATACAATGAAATGGTCCACCATTCTTTGACATCCAACGCTATTGATTTCGAAGCACCGGCTGGTGCGAGCTTCCCTTTGAATAGGCTGAGGTTGGATCGACCTTTTTCACGACCGCCATCATTGTACCGAGGCTTCGGATTATGCAAATGACGATTCTTGGCTTTGTAGTGTGCTGTCATGAAGTTTTCCGTCTCCTCAGTAATGAATGCCTCGGCCATCGATGCTTCAACTCTACATTTATTTTCACATTTTGCTCGAAGCGTCTTCTGCATCCTCTCAGTTGCGAAGCACCAACGATTTTGCACGCCCCCCCAATCTTGCCTCGGTCGGAAGATGCAAAATCAAATGTTGCATTGGATTAAAGAAGTCCGGTGGAAAGATCTTTTCTAACTTGTAGATCAACTCTGGCGCCAACTCTTCTAGTTCGTCTAGCACGTCAGGTGATAGTTCTTTTGCACAAAGAGCACGGAAGAAATAGCTCAGCTCTGCCAGTACTAGCCATTCATCCTCAGGGATAAAGCCACGCAACATCACCGGCATTACCCTCTCAAGCCATATGTGCCGATCATGACTCTTGAGACTAAATATTTTCAATTTGCCAAGACTTGCTCCCCTCTTTAGATTCGCTGCATACCCATCGGGGAACATCAACTGCATTTTCACCCACAAGATCATTTCCCTCATAGCTAGCCTTCTAAGATTGAACCATGCCTTTGGCTTCCTCTAGTTCTTCTTTCCTTTTGGTTGTCCAATGTTTTGTAACGGTCTATCACATAGAGCCTCCTGGTCGACTCTAGCCTTAGGATTATCCTTCGACTTCCCCTTTATGCCAAACAATGTACCAAAAAGGGCCTCCACGATATTCTTTTCAGTGTGCATCACGCCGATGTTGTGTGGGCAAAGGAGGTCTTTAAAGTAAGGCAGATCCCACAAACATATCTTGTGAGTCCATGCGTGTTCCGTATTATATCCTTTGAAATAACCTGGACAATCTGGATCCAGCTCTAGAGCGTTTATCTGATCCGGGATCTGTTGGCCTATCAACGCAGGTGGTGCACTGTTTTCGACAACTCTACCTTTGATGAAATTCTTCTTGTCTTTTCTGAACTTATGGTCAGGATCCAGGAACTGTCTATGCATGTCAAAGCAAGAAAACTTGCGACCCGCCTCTAGCCAACAGAACTGAAGGGCTGCCTTGCATGTGGGGCATGGAAACCTTCCATGCACACACCAGCCAACGAATAGCGCATACGCCGGCAAGTCATGCATCGAGTACATGTACCACACATGCATTTTGAAGTTCTTTTTTGTAGCGGCATTGTATGTCTTGATCCCATTATCCCAGGCTTCTTGCAATTCATCCTTAAGCGGTTGCATGTACACATTCATATTCTTCCTCGGATATTTGGGCCCTGGAATTATCAACGTCAGGAAAATGTTCTTTCTTTTCATAATCTCTCCGGGGGAGATTGAGTGGAATGACAAATCCAGGCCAACAACTATATTGTGCTGCCGTCATACCATACACATTGAACCCATCCGTGCTGATGGCAACTCGAGGATGCCTTGGGTCTGCCGCTTTATCGTTATGTAATGCATCGAAGTGCTTCCACCCAAAAGCGTCTGAAGCGTGTCCCAACATTGGATTCCCATCTGCATCTAGTTCTGTTCTTTTGCCCAATTTATGCCACGTCATCTGTTTGGTTCGACCATGAAAAGACGTTGAAGTCTTGGTATGATTGGTAGATACCAAAGAAAATTAATGGGAATTTTGGTCTGACTCCTCTCATCCATACCGTTGTCTACCAGAACATACCTGGAAGCATTGCAAATGGGGCAATAGTTCAAGCCCGCATACTCAAGCCTAAATATGGCACATCCATTCTCACAGGCATCTATCTTCTCATCGGGCATCTTCAGCGCACGTAGGATTTTTGTCCTATTGGTACAGGTTTGGTGGCAATACATGGCCTTTGGGTAGAAAGCATCCAAATATCTTCATCATCGCATCATAGCATTCTCTGCCCAGGTTGAATTGAACCTTCAGAGCCATTACATGCGCGATGGCATCCAGCTGACAAAGCTCAGTGTGCTCGTGGAGAGTACGTTTTGAAGACTCCAATATTTCATAAAAGGCCTTTGCAGATTCCTCCATTTCATCGTCCGAATCCCGAGCATCATCAAAGTCTTGCACCATGTCTTCTATCCCGGTACCATGCTCGTCGGTGCGACGACAAACCACCTCAGCTTTGGCATGTTGGGCACACTCACCATAAAATGTTCAGACTCTATAATTAGGCGTCAAACCCCACTTCTGTAGGTGTTTGACCATTTCAAACTCCAACTTCTTCTTACAGTTGTCTCAATCGACATAAGGGCATCAGGTTGTTTTCTATCCATTTGCAAATGCGACTCTCACAAACTCCTTGGTTTTTGTTATCCATTCACGGGTCATGTCTTTCTGACTAGTGTGATCGGTGTACATCCACCCATGATCACTCATCTTGCCTAGCTACTGGACACACACAAAATATATACATACTTCAGCAAACCATATTCATTAGTTAATAGAGTTTGTTAGTTTCATTACGTCGATGCAACCCAGACGCTAGTAGGTAAAGATAGGTCCTAATCTCACCCGACTATGTGTAGATTGGGTTCGTTTTCCCATGCTCCGCTCCGGATCCGACGCACAATTTTGGCAGCACCTCCCCGTTGTTCTCCTGATACACGTCTCGGCAATAAGCAGAGAGGATGTGTACCCGGAGAACAACAGGGAGGCACTAAAGAAATTCTGCATCAGATCCGGAGCAGAGTATATGGGAAAACGAACCCAATCTACACATACTCGGGTTGTCCATGGATAACGTTGGACAATTCGAAAGAATCACGGTTATAAATATGCTAATTAATGCATATTTATAGATGTAACCCTTTCGAACGGAAGACACATAGTGGTCACGCATACTGATGATTGAAGACACCTATAGCTAGCAAGTTTCATCGGCACGAAGACCGAAACAGAGCAAAAAAATTTAAGGGTGCCGGGGGAGAAGATGTCATTTGTGCTCGCCAACGAATGCAGCAGGGGAGCCCGTCGAACGCATGGGGAGATCGTTGAATAACTACACATTGAAATTCACATGATCAACACAAAATATGACGTTTTTATAACAAAATAGGAAAATATGTGACATAGCTCATAATTTACAAAACTATGACCTCCTCGGACTCACGAAGGCCGAAGAGCACCTTTTTGGTCAATATGAGGCAGAATAGGTGTCAGGGGTCGGGGGTCAGTGGCATCGGGAGACAGTGGCATCAGGGTCAGTGGTGTTGGCAGTCGGGGGTCAGTGGTGTCGGGAGTCGGGGGTCGGTGGCGTTGGTGGTCGGGGGTCGATGGCGTCGGTGGTCGGGGGTCCGGGGCGTCGGGGGTAAACCTAAAACTCCTTCTTCTTCTTCTTCTTCTTCTTCTTCCTCTTTTTCTAATTATTCTTATTTTCTTCATCTTTTTTCACAACTAAACCTAAAACTCCTCCTCTTCTTCTTCCTCTTCTTCTTCTTCTTCTTCTTCTTCTTCTTCTTCTTCCTCATTTTCTAATTATTCTTATTTTCTTCTTCTTTTTTCAGAACTAAACCTAAAACTAAAACTAAACTAAACTAAACTAAATGTAAACCTAAAACTAAATCTAAATCTAAACTAAGCATAAACCTAAAACTAAAAAACAGAAAAAATAAGATGAGGAGGAGGATCTCACCGCAGGGTAGGGGGCTGCCGGTGGAGGAGGGGGTGATGGAGGAGGGGGAGGCCTGCCGCAGGGGAGGGGCGGCGCCACGGCCTTCCTCATGGCGGTGCTCGGGCGGTCGCAGCAGGGGAGGGGCGTCGTGGCCGGGGCAACGGGGGCACGGTGGGGGTCGGGAGCAGGGCGGCGAGGGCGGAGGGTCGGCGCGGCGGGGGCGGGGGCGCGATTGGGGCGGGTGCAGGGCGGCGGAGGCGCGGTGGGGGTTGGGGTTGGGCGGCAGGGGGCGCGACAGGGACCGGGTGTGGGGCGGCGGGGGCGCGGTGGGGGTTGGGGTGGGGCGGCGGGGGGTCAGCGACGGCGGGGGCGCAGTGGGGGCTGGGGGCTGGGCGGTGGTCGGCGGCGGCGTGCGTGCGGTTGGGTCGGGGAATCATATGAGAGAGAGAAGAGAGAGAGGTGTGGGGGTGCACCGTTAGTAGCGGTTAGGTATTAACCTCTTTGCCGTCCGCTAACGGACGACAAAGATTCTTTGCCGTCAGCTAGCAGACGGCAAAGAGGTGGGGTGGTGGGCCGTTACAGTAGTGTCGTCGACTAGACCCCACTCACCTCTTTACCGTCCGCTAGCTGACGGCAAAGAATCTATGCCGTCAGCTAGCAGACGGTAAAGAGCTGGCTGATGGCAAAGCCACCCTTTGCTGTCTGCTAGCTCTTTGCCGTCTCTTTTCTGCTAGCTGATGGCAAAGCTACTCTTTGTCGTCAGCTAGCAAACGGCAAAGATACGACAGACGGCAAATCTTCTTATTTTAGTAGTGCATAAAGAGCGACCGGATTAGCTTGATTGCATCCACACAGTCCATTTCAACATCCACAGCAAAGTGTAGAACATTGGAGAGCGATGGTTAAACCCTCTTGGCATGCGAAGAGCTCAACTTTAGGTGCCCGCAAGCAGTGCAGAATGGAGCGACGTGTGGAGAAGAAGATGTTGCCTTCATTATAACAAAGGATTGTGCATTCTCCCGCCACGTCTTCATAGGCTTACAAAATCCAGCATATGTGCATACGATAGACCTAAAGATAGAATACATCACCTTAATTAGAAAAAAGATAGAACATGTCATATTTATCTGAAAAAGATAGAAAGCATCACATAGTTAAGGTAACACGTCTACTGGACGTAGTGCAACACCACTCCACGTAAGGGAATCCAACCACTGGGATTTCCTATGCCTTCGGTAGGCACTACTATTCGCCCGCCTCGTCTCTTGTAGCCTTAGGGTCATGGAGGCGTGGTGGATCTCGGCACCTTCCTATGGAAGGATTTGTTTTTTAATGTATTTTAAGGTTTTATTAGGGTTTTTTGTCGTGTTTCTGTCGGTGCTTCTAGCGTCATCGGAGGGCCTGTTGAGGTTTGTAACGCTTCGGACACACCCGTCGATTATTGGTGTTTACTCCTTACAGGATCTAGACTAACCTCACAGATCAACACTAGTTTGTTCTGCACACTTTTGTCCCCATTCGTATGCACCCGGGACAAACTTCCTGTCGGTCGCCTATTCTCAAATTGCTCCAAGCTAAGGACACTTAACATTAAAGTTCTCTCCGAATGGGCTCCTGAAATGGAAGGAATTCCTTATTGATATGAATAGTCTACAATCCCTATTAAGTCAGGCTCTCACGGGTTCGTCTCTGGCAGATCTTGTGGGATTCAGTCAACGTTTGTCTTCGGCGGATCCATGTGGATTTGGTCTTTGTTTATGTACACTTTTGTGTCTACATGTTGGATCCTTTCGATCTACACTTCTCTTTATCGACAGTGATTGTTGTTCTGTTGTGCTAGTCTTATATGCCCTTAGTACCACGAATTTCCGGCTATTTATTACAACAAAGGTTTGCCTAGCTCCGATGAGGGAGGAGCGATGACAGCGCTGCACCTTCTACACACTTAAATGCTTGTAGTCATCGCTAGGTGGTCTACGGACATAGATATAATTTTTAATTCTCGTGTTCTTTTTTACTTGACAGATGATAAATAGATTGAAAGTTTTTTCTTAAAAGACGCGGTGCACTGCAAAGATACAAGCGTTGGTAAAAAAAAGGTCAAATATTTTACTTTTTTTTGAGCAACTGGTCAAATATTTTACCTAGCAGCCCGGCTTAACCAATCACAAGCAGGCCCAGTGTTTAAGTGGATTTGCCTACCTGAGAGAGAGAAGCAGCTCGGCCCAATCTAACCGCAAGAAACAGAAACCCGGCCCATGCAGGCGGCGACCACCAAACGCCACGGCCAGCGCGGGCCACCGGGCTTACGGGCTGCGCCCCGCGCGCTCGGCAGCGAGATCGCGGGCACCTCTTGTCACGAGATCCGCGGCCCCGTGGCCGTGGGAAGCGGATGGATACATCTCGCTGCTGCAACCTGTTGCCGTGCCGAGCGGCTGATCGAGACGGCTTGTTCGATCGCGGCCGTCGTTTCCCCTCGGCCTGGCCGTTCCATCCGTCCCGTACGTGCTGCCATCCGCTGCCCGCGTGATCGAGACGTTGGCGTTGCTGTATCGTTCGAGTACGCCGCGCATGCGCATCCATCCGGCGCGAGAAACAGCCGATTTTTCCACGCTGCAAGCAAAAAAATTGCGCGCCGGTGCCGGCACCCCGTACACCACAGTAGAGTTCTGGCGCCAATTTAATCCAGGTTAGTACTGCAACACAGGAGAGGGCATGGTTTTCCGGCCCCCATGCACGACTAGTCAATGGTGGTGCATCCGCGGAACAGATGATGCGATTAAGCGCTACGGTACAGAACGTACGGCGCGATAGTAACCGTGGCTGGACGCCAGGTACAGAGTACAGTAAAAAAACAGTATAAACACAAGGCGCCAGCCGCTAGGTACAGAGATTACTTTTGTTTTTGCGGGAACGGCAGAGTGCACTTCTTGACCAGTGATGGGCCGGCTTGGCGAACAATTCCTGTATCCGGGCTGAAGAACAACAGAATCAAATCGACATTCCATTCCATTCACGAACACAAAGTTCGCAGTGGGGGCCTTCCATCGGCCCAAACCGCAACACATTATTCTGCAAAAAAGTTGTTACTACTACTACTACAAAGGCCACGGCCCGGCCACAAACAATCTCGCTGGATGCTGCACTTCTTCATAGGTGGGCGGAAAAGGAGCGGCCACTGGCCTAGTGACCATATGAGTTCGCGGTGGTGCCGTTTGTCAAGTGCTCCAACTTGACAGTGCCTGACAGGATTTCCTCCACGGCTTTCTGAAAACAGAGCAACAAATCAGCGATATCCACACACACCAAACGGAGAGTGTCGGTGATGGGTGTTCAAAGGAATCCATAGCAAGTTTTTTTGTACCTCGATACATGTCAAAGTATACTGGACGTCACTGTCTGAAATTTGGTGGTGAGTGACAAGTCTGACCCTGCAAATTAAGGGAGTTCAAAATGGAGGGTTAAAAGTTAGTAGTATGAAGATACATAATACTCCGTCTGGAATAAGAGTGTATTTATTTTACATACAGCCTGAAGGTTTAGTTAGAGGCCAATACAGGCACAAGGATGCTTATACTGAGCAGCTCAGGTTGACAATACTAATAAGCAGATAAGAAGAAGCAGTTGAGCGAACTGAATCGAACCTCTTGGAGCTTGCTGGCATTGCAAGCACATTGCGCTGTTCCAGGACTTGGCACAGTTTGTCAGGTGTTACGCGTGGGTCCGCGATATCAAAGAATACCTAGGGAATACACCTCCAAAGGTTACGAATATGATATTTAAAGGTAACATATTCAAACTCAATGGATGCACTAGCAGACTAACCATATTGGTCTGCACTGAAGTTAAATCAACTGTAAACTGTTTAATTTTCTTCAGTCCATCTGAACAATTGGACAAGACAAGCAAATTCAGGGTTGTATGATTAGTGTTATAAATAGAACAAGTGTGAATCCTCAAGGAAAAGATCATATGAAACCTGCTAAAACTTTAGCCTTCCTATGGTCATCGGCGAGCTTGCCTACGGTGTCGCGAACCGCGACATTGGCAGCAGCACAGAGAATTCCTACCTGCCTCATTCCACCACCTAGCGTCTTCCTAAGAATCTTAGCCTGAAAGTATTCTTCAGATTTTCATTACTTATTCTCTTATATAAGCAGCTTAAACTTAGTAGCAGAATATCGATCATCACCTTGTATATGAAGTCCTTTGAACCAACAATAACTGATCCCACAGGAGCACCTAAACCTTTCGACAGGCATACCTGCACTTCGACGTTCAACAGAGAAGTACAGTCACACACCCTATATCAATATAGCCCATTCTTAGGTTATGTGGGCTGCATAATAATCTACTCCAATGTAGCAAGGAAATTGACGCGTACCGAAACTGAATCAGCAGCTCTCACAAGTCTATCAACAGGAACTCCAAGTGCCTGGCGCGACGACGGCGATGGAAAATGTCAGGAGAAGATATGCATGATATTGTCCCTACTTAGTCATGCCGGTTTATTGACCACATGCTGTGCTACTTACCACGGAAGCGTTAAAAATGCGAGCTCCGTCGATATGAAGCTTCAAGCCATGGGTTTTAGCAACTTCACCAACCTTGTCGGTGTACTCTACAGATATACACTTTCCACCAGAGCTGCAGCAGCAACAAGAAGAAAATCATCAACCAGAGTCAGGCAAACACTGGTACCATTCTGACCAGTAATAAAATCAGCAACATGCATCAGAGAGCAACTCACTTTCCATGCGTGTTCTCCAAGCAGATGAGCCTGGTGGTGGGATAATACATGGCCCCGTCCCGATGTCTGATGGCAGCGACGATCTTGTCGACGTCCATGGTGCCGTCGGGGTTGTTGGGCACGGTCTTGGGGTGGACGCCGCCGAGGGTGGAGATGCCGCCGTTCTCGTAGATGTGGATGTGGGAGTTGTCCCCGAGGATGACCTCGCTGCCCCTGGTGTCGCAGTGCGCGAGGACGGAGACGAGGTTGCCCATGGTGCCCGAAGGCACGAACAGGGCCGCCTCCTTGCCCATGATCCTGGCCATCTCCGCCTCGAAGCGCTGCGCGGTCGGGTCCGCGCCCAGCACGTCGTCGTCCACCTCCGCCGCGGCCATGGCGGCCCGCATGGCCTCGGACGGCTTGGTGACCGTGTCGGAGCGGAGGTCCACCGCCTTGGTCACCATCTTGATTCCTGCCTGCGTGGCTGTGGCTCGAGCTCACGCTTCAGCGGGGTCACGTACGACTCGGGAACTAGAATGGTCCATGTGTTAGCTGTCGACTGATCAATTCCCGCACGGAAAAACAAAAAATGAGACGTCACTTTTTTACGTTGCACAGGAGTGCCCGGAACCTAGCACGCAACGGACGGACACACACGCACACACGCCAAATGTGTGCAGGTGCAACCAGGAAGGATACATACAACTCTATCCGTCCAACAACCACAGACTTTGGTGCCTTCCGGGGGACCATGCATGCATGGTCACGCATCTCCTCTTTGTGATTTTTGAAAAGCGGCGAAAGGATGATGAACACCCACTCGGCGGCTCCAAGAACAATGGAGCTATGGTGGATTGGTGGGTTGGAGGGGGAGGGGCAAATTAACGTAGCACCGCGCATCGCAGGATGTCATTCAGGAACAGCAGATGTTTTTCGCAATCTACTGTCTAGTAGTACATGGTAAGAAACGAGGAGGAGAGGAGACGAGTGCACGTTAGCACGTACGCGTTCATCACCAATTTCGTAAAATAGTAAATAGAAGTTGATAAGAGAGGATGCAGAGGGGGATCTGAGGAAGTACGCACCAGAATCGGTGGATCAGATGGAGCCCGAGACGCCGAGGCGGATGGCAATGGAGGGGCGCCGGTCTGCGCGAGGGAAGAGGAGTGGAGTGGAGTGGAGACTAGCTGGGCGTCGTTGCCACTGCGGCGCGGAGTCGCGCTTTATAGGCGACGAAGATTAGGTTCCGCTGCCGCCGCCGCCTGGCCTGAGGAAGAGGAGCTGGACGAGAGCGAGACGACGCAACCTCCTCACCTAGGCGCTCTCGCCTACGCCCGTTTCTTGACCACTCGTCGTCACGTGCGCGCTTGCGCCTCCACGTAGGACAGCGCTGGGCCGTTGCTTTTCTGGCCGCCTCCTTCCATCCAGCTGTGGGTGGATGTACACTCGACCTAGAATCCTAGACGCGTCACGTCCTCCAAATCTCCAATGGTACCGGAAAAGGCAAGAGAGCGAACGAAATCAGCCTAGTCCCGGGGCAATGCAAGTTAGCCAAATGCCTCGCTCGTCAGGCTGGACTCACCGTGATGTGAAGCTGGCACGTGTACAGAATCGTCTAGGTCTACTCGGCTCGCACAAAGATACCAAGTGGCAGAATAAGAATATTCACTCCGCAAACGCCTCCAACCAGACCCCGTCTCCCGTTGGAGTTTGTACACTTGCACTGTGGACATGCTCACTGAAAGAGGCACGCACTTGATTCTTGTGCCCGTTTCGTTCTTCGTGCGGTCTATCAGCGACACATGTTACGTGTGTGGCGCGTTGCAAGTATGGCTGGCCTCGCTGGGGGCCATCTTCCACGGATCGTCCATGTGTGTCAAGACAGAATTCTGCAAGACTCTCTCACTTGGCCCGTAGCACTGTAGGGAGCGCATAGCCCCTGAATACAGGTTGGTCTTGGCGGCCTCGCTTGCGACCGGGGTACTGGCTAGGCCGCCAGATATTTATCTGCCTTGCACTTCAGAGAGTGGCCGTCGAGAATGCAAAAGGTATTCCCTCCGTATCATGTAGTGTTTATAGTTTTTTTAAAAATCAAATATTACAAATTTTGATCATATTTATAGAGAAAAATAGATACATCTAGAATACCAAATCCACATCATTGAAAACATCAAAATTTATATTTTCATAATATACATATTTAGTAGTGTAGATGTAGACAGTTTTTTGTATAAACTTGATCGAGGTTGGTAAAGTTTGACTTTCAGAAAAATCTATATGCACTACATTATGAAATGAAGGAAGTATGTAACTAACAGCGTACGGTGTAGCTGATGAACCCTGACCAAGTAGACGTATGTTTTGCTTTCTCCTCTTGCTACTGCCGATGAATCATGATGCTGATGTGCGGCTCAATCGCTGGTGCTGAGTAGCTTCACTGCTGGCGGATAGAGTTGGGCGACCCGTGCGCAGCCGCCTCCTGCAAGTCTAGTGCGAAATGAGCCTTTTGAACCAGCATGATAAGCCCCCGCGTGCTTGTTTTGCTTGGATGGTTCCTCGTTTCTGCGAAACACTCGTGAATCGTCGTGGTACCTGCCTGAGATAAGCGTCGTGGTAGGTCCATTGGTACACGCGGACTCTCCATCCAACCACATCTAGTCTTTCTTTTTTTTCTTCGATTTAGCCGGAGGTAAGTCGCGTGAATTATTTGTTTTTCAATCAAATCTGTAAATGTCCTCTTGCATCTTTATGTGTGGACGGTGTGTGACCAAATTTCATATAAACACTATGGATTTTATATAAACACGACGAATTTTATTACATTTACATTCTCATCTAAAATTTGACGCATGCCACATTTCCCGTGAAACGTTAAACTATCACAGAACATGCACATGCCAAGTGACAACCAAATGCGTCATCTAAAATCAGATCCGAGGGGGTTGCCTTGGGCGACCATCAGCTTGTGACGGTTGTCATCATGCAAAAGGTTTTTAGGTGATGGTTCTTTCTCTGTGACGAGGTTCTTTTTTCCGTCACGAGGTTCTTCGTCACTAAGAATCGTCCGTTCGATCCTCGAAAATGATGTGAAGACAATAGTAATTCCCCCTCACTCCCGAGGCGCTCCCGCGAGCGCCCCGGGGAGGCAACCCTAGATCCGTCGCCTCCCCTCCCCTCCTCCTCCCCCTTCCCTCGCCGCCGCTAGGGAGCATGTGCGAGCGAAGCCCGTACGTCACCGTCGGCGACGGGCTTCTTCGTCTCCTCGCTTGGGGGTGCGGCGCGGGCCGATCCTTGCGGACGGGGTGCTGCGGTGGTGGCCGGGCGTGGCAACACATCGGCGCTCCGGCGGGCCGGCGTCGGGGGCATGGCTATGGTGCGGCGGGCGGCTTGGTGGTGGTGCAGGCCAATTGGTGGTGATGATGGCGGCGGCTCCATGCATCGAGATCCGCCTCTGATGTTGCGGGTCGCGGGCGGCCTGGGCCGCGGGCGCATTCTCTTGTCGTGGCGTGCTGGTGTGGGGGCAGCACGACAGCGGTGGATGTGGGCGTTCCCGTTCAGTCGGGCCCTTGTGGCTGGACGGCGGCGCTCAGCGCGGGAGGGCCTCGCTGATGCGCTACCTCGGTTGTGGCTACAGGTCGTTCTGGTCTCCCTTGTCGGCGGGCGCACATTTGCGGATGGCCTCGCGGAGAGCTGCGCTGCTACCATGGTGGGGCGACACGAGGGTGCTCCTTCCCCCTCCCTTTTCCCTCGTGCTCGGCGGGGAGTTCAGCTGGAGGGTGTGGGATTGCAAGAAGAGTAGGTCTAGAGGGGGGTGAATAGATTACTAGCACAAATTAAAATCTACACAATATCCAAAGTTAAGTGTTGACAGATTTTAGGAATTATAGCAAGTCTAGTACACCCTACACATGCAAGTCATCAAGTATAGCAGCGAAAAGTAAAGACATCGCACATGGAAGTAAGGAGTTGAGATAAGGAGATCAAACGCATGAGGTACACGAAGATTTTTTCCGTGGTTTCGATAGGTGGTGTGATATCCCACAAGTATTGGGGATCGCAACAGTTTTCGAGGATAGAGTATTCGACCCAAATTTATTGATTCGACACAAGGGGAGCCAAACAATATTCTCGAGTATTCGCAGCTAAGTTGTCAATTCAACCACACCCGTAAGACTTAATATCTGCAACAAAGTATTCAGTAGCAAAGTAGTATCGAAGTAACAGTAAGATAGCAAAAGTAATAGTAGCAGTTTTTGTAGTGATTGTAACAGTAGCAACGGAGAAGTAACTTAGCAGAGATCAATATGTGAAAAGCTCGTAGGCAATGGATCAGTGATGGATAATTATGATGGGGTCATTAATCATGCAACAGTTATAACATAGGGTGACACAGAACTAACTCCAATTCATCAATGTAATGTAGGCATGTATTCCATATATAGTCATACGTACTTATGAAAAAGAACTTGCATGACATGTTTTGTCCTACCCTCCCGTGGCAGCGGGGTCCTAATGGAAACTAAGGGATATTAAGGCCTCCTTTTAATAGAGAACCGGACCAAAGCATTAGCACTTAGTGAATACATGAACTCCTCAAACTACGGTAATCACTGGAAAGAATCCCAGTTATTATCACCCTGGGGGATGCGGATCATAACTCGTAACAGGTGTCTACAACTTGCAAGATAGGATCAAGAACACATATATATTCATGAAAACATAATAGGTTCAGATCTGAAATCATGGCACTCGGGCCCTAGTGACAAGCATTAAGCATAGCAAAGTCATGGCAACATCAATCTCAGAAGATAGTGGATACTAGGGATCAAACCCTAACAAAACTAACTCGATTACATGATAAATCTCATCCAACCCATCACCGTCCAGCAAGCCTACGATGGAATTACTCACGAACGGCGGAGAGCATCATGGAATTGGTGATGAAGGATGGTTGGTGATGAAGATGGCGTCGATTTCCCCTCTCCGGAGCCCAAAACAGACTCCAGATCTGGTCTCGCGAGGAAGAACAGGAGGTGACGGCGGCTCCGTATCATGAACTCTTCTCTCTGATTTTTTTCTTCGCTAATAGGGTTATATGAAGAAGGAGAGGAGGTCGGAGGAGCCACGAGGGCCCCAAAATCCTGCTAGGCGCGGCCAGGGGGGTGGTCGTGCCTAGCAGGCTTGTGGCCTACAGGTGGCCCCCCTCTGGTTGATTCTTGCGCCAGTATTTTTTATTAAATCCAAAAATATTCTCCTTAAATTTTCAGGACAATCCGAGAACTTTTTTCTGCACAAAAATAACACCAAGGCAATTCTGGTGAAAACAACGTCAGTCCAGGTTAATTCCATTCAAATCATGCAAATTAGAGTCCAAAACAAGGGCAAAAGAGTTTGGAAAAGTGGATAAGATGGAGCCGTATCATGGTGCTATCGTACATCCACGTTTATGGAGTCTTCTACCCACGGAGGGTAACGATCGCGAGAGTCCACGGAGGGTTCCACGAAGAAGCAACCTTGACTATACCATGATGGCCTACGTCCACGGAGGAGTAGCCTAACTCGGGGTAGATATTCATGAAGTAAGCGATCTCCTTGCCCCTACAAACTTCTTGGTTCACTCCACAACACGAAGTAGGAGGCTCCCAAGCGACACATAACCAATCTAGTAGGCACCACCCTCCAAAAGGTAATAGGCTTGATAGTGTCGATGAAATCCTTGCTCTTGTGCTTCAAGATGATAGACTCCTCAACACCCAATCACTCTCTCACAAATTTGGATTTGGTGGAAGAGATTGATTGGGTGGAAAGCAACTTGAGGAGGCTAGAGATCAAGATTCATATGGTTGGAATGGAATGGCATGATCTCAACACATGAGTAGGTGGCTCTCTCTCATAAAATCTGATGGGATAAGTGGGGATCTCTTCTGAGTGCTTCTCTTGCGAGTGAGTGGTGGTGGATGGGTATATATAAGCTGTTGGAAATATGCCATAAAGGCAATAAATAAAGTGTTTATTATTATATTTCCTTGTTCATGATAATTTTTTATTATCCATTCTATAATTTTATTGATTGGAAACACATTGCATGTGTGGATATTAGACAACACTTTGTCCCTAGTGTGCCTCTAGTAAACTAGCTCGTTGATCAACGATGGTCAAGGTTTCCTAGCCATTGACATGAGATGTCATTTGATAACGGGATCACATCATTAGGAGAATGACAGGATAACGGAAGACCCAAACTATAAACGTAGCATATGATCGTGTAAGTTTATTGCTACAATTATCTACATGTCAAGTATATGTTCCTATGACCATGAGATCATGCCACTCACGGACACCATAGGAGTGCCTTGTGTATCAAACATCACAACGTAATTGGGTGACTGTAAAGGTGCTCTACAGGTATCTCCGAGGGTGTCTGCTGGGCTAACATGGATCAACACTGGGACTTGTTACTCTGTGTGACGGAGAGGTATCTCAGGGCCCACTCGGTAATACAACATCACAATAAGCCTTGCAAGCAATGTGACTAAGTGTTAGCCACAGGATCTTATGTTACGGAATGAGTAAAGAGACTTGCCGACAATGATATTGAACTAGGTATGGAGATACCAACGGTCGAATCTCGGGCAAGTAACATATCGAAGAACAAAGGGAACATCATACGAGATTAACTGAATCCTTGACATAGAAGTTCGACCGATGAAGATCTTCGTAGAATATGTAGGAATAAATATGGCAACCAGGTCCCTACATAGCTATTGGTTATTGACCGTAGAGGTGTCTCGGTCATGTCTACACAGTTCTCGAACCCACAGGGTCTGCACACTTAAGGTTCAGTGACGTTTCGGTAGTATAGAGTTATGTATGGTGGTGAACGAAGGTTGTTTGGAGTCCCGGATGAGACCCTGGATGTCACGAGGAGCTCCGGAATGGTCTGGAGGTAAAGATTGATATATAGGAAGTCCTGTTTTGGTCACCGGAAAAGTTTCGGGCTCATCGGTAGTGTACCGGGAGTGCCGGGAGGGTATCGGGGGACCATCGGGAGGGGTATTTCGACCCAAGAGACTACATTGGCTGTGGGAGAAGGAATAGCATCCCTTAGTGGGCTGGCCGAAGGCCCACAGGAAGTCTATGCGGTTGGGGAAGGAAACCTAAGGGTGGAAGGAAGGCAAAAGTGGGAAAGGAGGAGTCCTAGTCCAAATAGGATTGGAGAAGGACTCCTCCTCCCCACCTTCGGCCGAAGCAAAGTGCTGGACCCTCGAGGGACAAGCCTCCTCCTCCCCTCCTCCTATATATACTAGAGGTTTGAGGGCTTTTTGGACACAGAAAAACAGCCACGTGCTACCTCTCCTCTAGATCGCAGTTTCTCCTCTAGATCGGTTTTCAGCGGTGCTTAGGCGAAGCCCTGCTGGAATAACTCCACCACCATCGCCGTAACGCTTTTGCACTACCGGAGAACTCGTCTACCTCTCTACTCCCTCTTGCTGGATCAAGAAGGCGGAGATCGACATCAAGTCGTACGTGTGCTGAACGCGGAGGTGCCGTCCGTTCGGCGCTAGATCAGGACGTCATGATTGGATCGCGGGACGCTTGACGATTTGGATCGCAAAGACGTTCGACTACATCAATCGCGTTTCTTAATGCTTCCCACTTAGCAATCTACAAGGGTATGTAGATCCACTCTCCCCTCTCATAGATGCTCATCTCCTAGATTGATCTTGGTGAAGCGTAGGAATTTTTTTGTTTCCCATGCAATGTTCCCAACAATGGCATCACGAGCTAGGTCTATGTGTAGATGAGATCTCGAGTAGAACACAAAGAGTTTGCGGGTGTTGATGCTTAGATTGCTTCCACCCTTTTTCGTGTTTTGGTTCAGCGGTATTGTGGGATGAAGCGGCCCGGACCAACCTTACTCGTACGCTTACGAGAGACCGGTTCCATCGACTGACGTGTAACTTCGTTGCACAAAGATGGCTAGCGGGTGTCTGTTTCTCCTACTCTAGTTGGATTGGATTCGACAAAGGCGGTCCTTGAGAAGGTTGAAAAGCAATTTATGTATCACCGTTGTGGTTTTGCGTAGGTGAGAATTGTTCTTGCTAGATACCCGTAGCAGCCACGTAAAACTTGCAACAACAATTAGAGGACGTCTAACTTGTTTTTGCAGGGTATGTTGTGATGTGATATGGCCAATTACATGATGAGATATATGTGATGTATGAGATGATCATGTGTTGTATAGAATATCACGACTTGCATGTCGATGAGTACGGCAACCAGTAGGAGCCATAGGGTTGTCTTTAATTATTGTATGACCTGTGTGTCAATCATTAAGTGCTATGTAATGCTTTACTTTATCGCTAGGCGGTAGCAATAGTAGTAGAAACATGGTGGGCGTGACAAGCCCGATGGCGACACAATGATGGAGATCATGGTGTTATGACGGTGACGATGGAGATCATGCCGGTGCTTTGGACATGGAGATCAAAAGCACAAGTTCATGGCCATATCATGTCACTTATGATTTGCATTTGATGTTAATCCTTTTATGCATCTTATTTTTCTTAGGACGACGGTAGAATTATAAGGTGACCCCTCACTACAATTTCAAGATAAGATTGTGTTCTCCCCGAGTGTGCACCATTGTGAAAGATCGTCGTTTTGAAGCACCACATGATGATGGGTGTGATAGACTCTACGTTCACATACAACGGTTGCAAGTCAGTGTTGCAGGTGCGGAACACTCGGGTTAAACTTGGCTAGCCTAGCATGTACAGACATGGGCTCAGAACACAAGAGACCGAAAGGTCGAACATGAGTCATATAGTAGATATTTTCAACATGGAGGTGTTCACCATTGAAACTACCTCATATCACATGATGATCGGACTTGGGTTGGTGAATTTGGTTCATGTATCATTCGGATGACCGGAGGGATGTCAATATGAGTGGTAGCTCTAGTAATTTGATTAACTAAACTCATTATCTTGAATAATAGTCTTAGTAACCTTTGCTTATTTATGTTGTAGATCAATGGCTCGCGCAGTAGCACCCCTGAATTTTAATGCGTTCCTAGAGAAAGCTAAGTTGAAAGATGATGGAAGTAACTTTGTGGACTGGGCCCGTAATCTCAGGATTATCCTCATGGCTTCCCAGAAGGCATATGTCCTTGATGCACCGCTTGGTAACCAACTCGCAGACATGTCATCCGAAGATGTTAAGAACGCATGGGAGGCACGTTCTGTAGATTACTCAATAGTTCAGTGTGCAATATTGTATGGCTTAGAATCGGGACTTCAAAGAGGTTTTGAACGTCATGGAGCATATGAGATGTTCCAGGAGTTGGAGTTTAGCTTTAAGAAGAATGCCCGGATCGAGAGGTATGAGATCTCTGATAAGTTCTACGCTTGCAAAATGGAGGAGAACGGGTCTATCAGTGAACATATACTCAGAATGTCTGGGTATTCGACCCGTCTGGCGGAGTTAGGGATGCCCCTTCTGCCAGAGGCGATCACCGATAGAGTTCTCCAATCATTGCCACCAAGCTACAAGAGCTTCGTGCTGAAATATAACATGCACGGGAAGAACAAGTCAGTCGCCGACCTGTTTGCGATGCCAAAAGTCGCTGAGTCTGAAATCCAGAAAGAACATCAAGTGTTGATGGTCAATAAAACCACTAGTTTCAAGAAGAATGGCAAGGGAAATAAGGGTAACTCCAAGAAGGGTGGCAAAGCAGTTGCTCCTCCCATGAAGAAACCCAAGGCTGGACCCAAGCCAGAAACTGAGTGCTTTCATTGCAAGGGAACTGGTCATTGGAAGTGGAACTGCCCCAAGTATCTGGCTGACAAGAAGGCGGCCAACAAGAAACAAGAAGGCGGAGCATTCATCCACGTCGGGGACCACCGGAGGACGAGCAGGCGGCTCTAGATGCACAAGCCCTCGTGGACCAAGCGAGGAACAGGCGAGAGGCGGAGATAGCGGCAACCCGTCCAGAGCCGGCGCTTTCCGTCTCAATGGGAGTAGTTAGTACCAGAGCCGTAGGGGGGCCATGTTTAACTCCGGATCTGAGAAGTGAACGACTACCGAAAGATTTTAAGGGGCCACGAAAAGTTCCGAATTACACAGCCGATCTACCCCCTGAGGCTTGGATTGAGAGTCATGAGCTGGCCATGGAGATGCTGGACGTCAGTGAAGCGGTATGTGCAAAATATTTCATCATGATGCTCGAGGGTCCGGCTCGCACATGGTTGAAAGGTCTACCGCTTAACACGATAAGTTCATGGGCGGAGCTGAGAGCGAAGTTTATTAAGAATTTTCAGGGGACCTGTAAGCAGCCTATGACCATTGTAGACTTGGACCATTGTGTTCAACAGGAGAATGAGTCGGCCCACCATTGGGTCCGGCGGGTGTCGACCATTATTCACTCTTCAGAGCAGATCACGGCGGCTCAAGCAGTGCTTATTATGGAGAAGAACTGTCATTTTGTTCCACTAAAACAGAAGCTCGGCCAGCTCAAGCGCACGTGTCAGGATATGGGAGAGCTCATGACATCCCTGACAAAGTATGCCGACTCAGATAACACCAAGGATCCAGGCTCGGATGATGAGAAGGCCAATCAAGGGAAGAAGAACAATCAAGGCAAAGGCTTTGTGAACAATGGGAATCAGAATAAACGGAAGAACGCTGATGGCGGGTCAGAGCTAGTAGCAAACACCAACACATAACAGAACCATCCCAAGGGGAACAGAAAATTCAGGTCGTTTCGGCAAAGGAACAGAGGTCCTTTCAATTTAGAAGAAGTGCTTAAGAAGCCTTGTCTGGAGCACGTCACGCCTAATAGGCCGGCGTTACATGCGTGGGATGATTGCTTTATCATGCAGAGATTCAAAAACCAGCATTCCCAACCACGCAATAACCAGGGTGGTGGCCCGCCTGGCGGCTCAAGGCACGGTGGATCAGGGGCTGGATTCGGTGCTGGCGGTTCAGGAGCCGGGCATCCGGGTCAGAATAACCAAGGGGGGCACCAGAAGCATCCTGGCAACAACAACAATAACAACAATCAACAGCAGCGCAATCAATCTGGGTTTCAGAGTAACCCGAAGCAGCTCAGTTCTGGACAGTATCACGTGTTCACGACCGGTCATAGTAAACGAGACGAGAAGTTGTGGAGGCGAGCGGTTAATGCAGTTGCTCTGGCTCTCCCACGGTACTTACCATGGTCTGAGTATGACATAATGTGGAGTCGGGAGGATCACCCGCCGTGGGTAGATGATCCGGGCCGACTGGCGTTAGTTGTGGCCCCTCAGGTGAATGGCTATATGGTGAACAAGGTGCTCATGGACGGAGGCAGCAGTATCAACATCCTTTATTATGACACTTTCCGGCGGATGAAATTGCTTGACAAAGACCTTACACCTTCCTCCACCGTCTTTCATGGTGTGGTCCCAGGTAAGTCGGCATACCTGGTGGGCCGGATTTCTTTGGAAGTGGCTTTTGGCGATGAGTATAATTACAGGGTGGAGTCCTTGTGGTTTGGGTTGGTTAAAATCAAAAGTCTCTATAATGCACTGTTTGGGAGGCCGGCTTATGCCAAATTTATGGCTAGGCCTTGCTATGTTTATTTACAACTCAAAATTCCCGGCTTAAATGGGACAATTACCGTTCACGGTAATTGGAAAACGGCTCTTGAGTGTGAGGAAGGAGATGCGGCGTATGCAGAGTCTAGTTGTGCCCAGGAGGAGCTGAAGTTCTACAAGGAGAACGTTGACCCGGAGGATATGACCCCGCTGAATAAGCCTACTACGGAAGTTGAGCTGCCACTCAAGTTTTCAGCGGATGATACCAAGGCAGTAGATTTCAATCCGGGCGACTCATCCAAGCAGTTCATCACTGGGTCTCACATGGATCCCAAATAGCAAAGCGCGCTCATCGAATTCATCCGTGAGAATCGGGACATCTTTGCATGGAAGCCTTTTGACATGCCGGGTGTACCGAGAGAGTTCGCTGAGCACAACCTTAATGTGGATCCGAAGTTTAAACCGATTAAACAGTTTCTACGACGGTTCAACGAAGAGAGATGTAAAGCTATTAGTTAGGAAGTTGCCCGGCTCTTGGGTGCAGGCTTTATAGTGGAAGTTTTTCACCCGGAGTGGTTGGCTAACCCGGTGCTAGTGCTCAAAATGAACGACACCTAGCGTATGTGTATGGATTACACGGACCTTAACAAGGCTTGCCTGGCTGACCCTTTTGCACTCCCTCGTATCGATCAGATTATTGATGCTACACCCGGGTGTGAAAGTTTATGCTTCCTGGATGCATATTCAGGTTATCATCAGATTAAGATGGCAATAAAATATCAAGAGAAGACGGCGTTTATTACACCCTTTGGGGCGTTTTGCTACGTCTCCATGCCTTTCGGGCTCAAGAGTGCCCAGGCGACTTACCAACGATGTGTGCAGAACTACCTTCACAGTCAGATTGGCCAAAATGTTCATGCTTACGTAGACGACATCGTGGTTAAATCCAGAAAGAAAGAAACTCTCCTAGAGGATCTGAAGGAAAATTTTGACAATCTCTGGGTCTACAAGATGATGCTTAACCCGACGAAGTGTGTTTTTGGTGTTCCAGCAGGAAAGCTTTTGGGTTTCTTGGTCTCTGAGCGGGGCATCGAGGCTAACCCAGATAAAATTAAGGCTATCACTTCTTTAGGAGAGCCGACGTGCATTAATGACGTTCAGTGCCTTGCAGGACGGATTGCTGCGTTGAGCCGGTTCATAAGCCGGCTTGAGGAGAAGGCCATTCCCTTATACCAGATGATGAAGAAGACAGACAAGTTTAAGTGGAGCAAGGCAGCGGCTGAAGCACTTGAAGCTCTTAAAAAACAGTTGACTGAGCCGCCAGTGTTAGCCACTCCGGTTGAGAAAGAGTCGTTACTCCTTTATGTGGCGGCTAACAACAGAGCGGTTAGTGTAGCAATTGTGGTTGAGCGCAAGGAGGCAGGGAAGGAGTATCCTATGAAAAGGCCGGTTTATTACATCAGTGAAGTTTTGGCAGAGTCTAAGCAGAGGTATCCGCATTGGCAGAAGCTGGTATATGGAGTTTTCATGGCTAACCACAAGTTAAAACACTACTTTTTGGGGCACCAGATAACCGTGGTCAGTTCTGCCCCGTTGGGAGATATCATCCAAAATAGAGAAGCCATAGGGAGGATTGCCAAGTGGGCCTTAGAGCTGGGTCCTCTTAACATCAAATATGTTCCTCGTACAGCAATAAAGTCTCAAGCTTTGGTGGATTTCATAAATGATTGGACAGAATGTCAAGCACCCGAAGAGAAGCTGGATAACACATATTGGACTATACACTTTGATGGGTCCAAGCAGCTAGAGGGGTCCGGTGCAGGGGTTGTTCTCACCTCCCCGAAGGGTGACAAGTTTTGTTATGTGCTCCGGTTAATGTTTCCTTGTACTAATAATGCAGCTGACTATGAGGCACTGCTCCATGGTCTCAGAGTCGCTAAAGAGATGAACTTAAGCCGGGTCAGATGTTTAGGCGACTCAGATCTTGTGGCTCAGCAAGTTTCAGGTACTTGGGACTCCAAGGATCCGCGGGTGGCGGCTTATCGACAGGCGGTTGATATCATTGCCGGTCACTTCAAGGGGTACCAGGTGGATCATATTGATCGTCGCAGGAATGAGGCGGCTGATGCCTTATCACGGTTAGGTTCTCAACGAAAGCCGGTACCACCTAATGTTTTTCTGGAAGTATTGCATCATCCGACTGTCAAGATACCCTCTAAGGAGGATCTGGCTATTCCTGACCCGGAGGCGGAATTGGTGGCGGCTCTGCATGCTATCCCAGACTGGACTATTCCTTATTCGGTGTATCTGACACGCGGCGAGTTGCCTCAGGAGGAGGATCTGGCCAGGAAGATCACCCGGCATTCTAAGTCTATGACGATTATCAATGGTGAGTTACATAAGTGTAGTGTGACGGGTGTCTTTCAGCGCTGCGTCTCACCAGAGGAGGGTCAACAGATCTTGAGTGAAATTCATGCTGGCGACTGTGGACATCATGCCGGGTCAAAATATTTAGTGGCCAAGCCTTTTCGACATGGATTTTTCTGGTTGACGGCTCACAAGGATGCAGAAGACTTAGTATGTAAGTGTGACGGCTGTCAGAAGTTTGGCCAGCGTGCTCACGTTCCGGCTCAAGAGTTGAGGATGATACCAATCACTTGGCCATTTGCGGTCTGGGGGCTTGATATGGTAGGACCTTTCAAGAGATCCAAGGATAAGAAAACACACCTTCTGGTGGCAATTGATAAATTTACTAAGTGGGTAGAGGTAGAGTCGGTTAGTAAATGTGACGCGGCTACATCGGTTCAATTTATTAAGAAGCTGATCTATCTCTTTGGTTACCCACACAGTATCATTACGGACAATGGAACAAATCTATCCAAAGGAGCTATGAAAACATTCTGTGAGAAGAGGCATATCCGGCTTGATGTTTCAGCCGTGGCACATCCACAGTCTAATGGTCAGGTGGAGCGAGCCAATTAGGAAATTTTAAGAGGAGTTAAACCACGGCTCATGGTTCCTTTGAAGCGGACACCCGGATGTTGGGTTGAGGAGTTGCCTTTCGTCTTATGGAGCATCAGAACTACCCCTAACAGATCTACAGGTTTCACGCCTTTCTTCATGGTGTATGGTGCTGAGGCGGTTCTACCTAGCGATATCCGGCACGACTCACCAAGGGTGGCGGCTTATGTTGAGACGGACAATGAGGTAGCACGCCAAGATGCATTGGACGCCTTGGATGAAGCACGAGAGTTAGCAGCAGCCAGGTCGGCAATTTATCAACAAGACCTGCGATGCTATCATAGCCGCAGGGTGAAGACCCAGACGTTCCAGGAAGGTGACCTGGTGCTCTGGCTGATTCAAGACCAATCTGGAATGCATAAGTTATTTCCACCATGGGAGGGGACTTTTGTGATCAACAGAAACCTTAACAATGGGTCATATTACCTCATTGATATCCGAGATGAGTCGGAAACCACGGGTCAAGAGACGTTGCGGCCATGGAATATCGCACATCTGCGACCATACTTTACTTATCAGGCATCGAAAGCCGCTATCATTGTATATATCATGTTTACATGAGTAAAGCTAGCATCCCCGCAAAGACTGGGGCCTCTGCTCTTATGTATGTCTTTGTGCAATCAAGATAAAAATTTCTCCGGCTCAAAAATTTGAGTTGAAGTGCTTTGTTCACCATCAAAATGGCTGATCTATCATCCGGCGTTATGCCCAATTAAGCACTGTTGCAAAGAGGCTTCTTGACTTCGGGTATAGCTTACATCTCCTTTGCACAGTCATCTATTATCAAACTGTTGCAAGGAGGCTTCTTGCCTTTGGGTATAGCTCACATCTCCCTTGCACAACCGGCGTTATGCCCAATCAAGCATTGTTGCAAAGAGGCTTCTTGCCTCTAGGTATAGCTTACATCTCCTTTGCACAGTCAGCTATTATTAAATTGTTACAAGGAGGCTTCTTGCCTTCGGGTATAGCTTACATCTCCCTTGCACAGTTGGCTTTATGCCTAGTTTGGTTACATTAAGCGTTGTTGTTGATGGAGGCTTCTTACCTTTGGTATAGCTTACATTATCCTAAGACAACAGCGTGTACACTAAATTCCAGTTGTTTATCAACTGCGGCCATCGAAGGGGGCTTCTTACCGACGGGTTCGCTTATCTCACCCTAATGTCTGACTTTATGCCACTTTCGGTTACTTACTAACCACGGTTGTTGAAGGGGGCTTCTTATCGACGGGTTCGCTTACCTCACCCTAACAACTGGCGTTTACGCCAAAACTCAGTTGCTTATCAACTATAGCTGTTGAAAGAGGCTTCTTGCCTTCGGGTATAGCTTACATCTCCTTTCAACAGCCGGCTTTATGCCACTTCCGGTTACTTATTAACCGCGGTTGTCGAAGGGGGCTTCTTACCGACGGGTTCGCTTATCTCACCCTAACAACTTGCGTTTACGCCAAAACTCAGTTGCTTATCAACTGTAGCTGTTGAAAGAGGCTTCTTGCCTTCGGGTATAGCTTACATCTCCTTTCAACAGCCGGCTTTATGCCGTCTCAGGCTAGTTATCAGCCGCGGCTATCGATGGAGGCTTCTTGCCTTGGGGTATAGCTTACATCTCCCATCGATAGCTGGCGTTCGCGCATACAACATTTGCTGTTAAAAGGAGGCTTCTTATCGTCAGGTATAGCTTACATTACCCTTCATACAACCGACTTTAGGCCACTTCCGGTTCATCAATAGCCGTAGTTGTCGATAGAGGCTTCTTACCATCAGGTATAGCTTACATTATCCTAATACAACCGACTCCTTAATGGATTCATCCGACAAGAGCCGGAGCCATGATGCTCTGGTTGACAAAATTCAAGTTGTCAAAGATATTATCCGACTCTAATCTTCTGGAGAAGGAATGACGTCTTCAAAGACAAACACCCCTCATCAGAAAAGCTCAAAGTATATTTATGCAAAGGAGCGAGCAATCAATGGAGAGCCAGCAATACATAAAGTTGAAACAGAGAGATGAAAATATATACAGCCGGCAACGGCAGGGTCATCCTTACTCTATTACAAAAACTACTCTTAGAAGGAGCAAAAGGCATTGCCAAGTTTCAACCGCTCACGGCAGGTCATTACATGAGTCAGTACATGAGTTTGTGCTCAAAAAGATTAAAAGAACAAATTTCAGTTATTGGTCGGCTCATCCCGCTCCGGTTCTTCCGCTGGCTTTATCTGGAGATTTCCCAATTCCCAATTACAGTCAACCAGAGTAGTGAAAGACCCTTCAAGGAAAGGGGACGCGTCAAGCTCACAAGGGAAGAGGTCCTTACTACGGGCGGGTGTCAGATCCTTCCACTCGTAGAGAGGCCCGCGGATCCTCTTCTCCTCTGCGTCGTAAGCCGCCTGATAGGTGTTCAAGTTAGCTTCATCCGCCAGCACAGAGGCCAGATAACGCGACTCTTTGACACACCGGATGTAATCTTCTTCGGTGAACTCTGATCCGTCATCTTTTTTGGACGGATAACCATCCATCATTTCGGCCGACATTAGCTTGGGGGCGAAGGACAGAGCCCGGCTCAATCCAGCGACGGCTCCTTGGCGGAAGGCAGACTTCTTCAGCTCCTCTATTTGCTTGGGTATTGTGGAGAAGAGTTCCAAGACACCTTTCAGAGCGGTGGGGATCTTCTCCTTGTATTGAACCGTCTTAATCGTGAAAATAGCGCCGCAATAAAGCTGTTCTGCAAAGGTGTAAATAGTCTTTAGGGGTAAAAGGCTATCTGAAACCAATTGCCGGCTTCTGGGGCCTGTATAGGTCAAACAAAGCAAGATGAGTCGCCATCACAACAGATAAATGAGACATGCTGGAAACATGAAGTGAGTAAGAACTTACCAAAGAGAGCGGCTGCCATCTTGGTTATATGACGCTTTAGGCCTTGAAGCTCATCCGCCACGGCTATAAGCCGCTGGTCGGTGTCATCTGCTCGCTTGGTCAACGCAGCTTTCTCCAACTCAGTAGATTCCTTTAGAGAAGCAAGCTCCGCCTTAATATGGACCAGCTCTTCAGACAGCAGCCGACACTTTTCGTCAAAGATGCTGCGGGCCTCTTGTTGAGCCGCTAGGTTTGCCTTCATATCAGACAATTGAGAGCCGGCTTCATTTAAAGCTTCCTACAATACATCAAAAATAGGATAAGTCGCCAAAATACAGGACGAGTGTTAAAAGAAAATTTATGCAAGTCTCAAACAGATTGCAAGCAATATATTTGACACTTGGGGGCTAATGTATATTTGATCTTTCAGCATGCAGCGCAGTTCCGGCTCATCTTCTTCGAAGTTAAACCGGAACTTGGGGGCTACACTATGGCTCTTCAATTTACTTCTAATAGAAGATCCGACTCAACTTCATCAAGCTTGAGCCGGCCCTTGGGGCTACGACTGGCGGTTTAAGTTATCTAAAGGAAGATCCTACTCAATTTTGGCAAATTAAGCCGACTCTAGGGGACGATGGCTATGAATTTTTTCTAACAGAAAGTTAAACAAAGACCCGGCTCAACGATTGAGTACATTGAACCGGCCCTTGGGGGCTAAGCAAGGGTATGGCAATAAGAAGAGTACCTCGTATTTTGTCTTCATTAAAGAGACCAGCCGAAGTTCCAGATCCCGACTGGTGGTAACCCGGTTTATATACCCGGCGTGGAGCTCCTCGGCTGTCATATTTTCATAGGAAGAGTCAAAGTTCAGCTTCTTCGAGGTCTCGGCCAGCTCTGTATGTTTAGTCAGCACATGAGTTGGAGGAGTTTGATGACTAGACCCGGTGATAACAACATCTAGAGTTTCAGGAGTCTTGGCAGGAGTCACCGGTTTTGAAGGAGCCTTTGGAGGGCTCTCCATGATGACATCAACAGCAGCCGGTTCTGTGGAGGCAGCTGGTCGATTCTCTTCTGCTTCAGCCTCCTCCAGTTGTTCGAGATCCTTGGATAACAGGGCCCAGGGCGGGCTTGTTGGTCTTGCGATGCTTGGCTTGAGCACTGCAAAATAGAAGGATCAGCAGTCGAAGATGTTGCTATCATATTAAAGAGCCGGATGTCCGGATATCATAGTAAGGAATGCTTACAGCGGATTGGTCTTGGGCGGTGGTAGAACTGATGCCGAAGAGTTGCCGAAGGAAGGGGATTTCTAAAAAGAATAAAACAGAAAGATGAGAAAGTGTCAAGTTTACAAAGGAAAGTCAAAGGAAAAGTAGAGACATAAACCTCTGCGGGGCGTTTCTTTGGAGCCGGAGAATTTGGTAACCCGGGCACGAGCTCAGTAGAGCCGGTGCTTCGAGTCTGTCGACGCTCAGCCTGCTATTGCTTTTTTAAGAGAAAATCGGGAGCCAGGTAAGCAAGAGGGTGAGAAAGAGGAACTTTTCTGATAACCCGCCACGACTTTCGGGGGACGAAACATTCTGAGCCAGAAGAAACATAATTTACCTCAGGAGCATTGGCGCGGCTGGTTTCCACTTCATCCTGCGAGTAAAACAAGCATTAATAAAGCAGGAAGGTAAAAGATCAAACAAAGCAATTAAAATATTACCTCTGAGCTGTATGATGGTGGCGGGTCAAACAAATTCTCTTGCGGGGCATCTTTTTTAGCCCTCTTGGTCGCGACCTTCTTCCTAGATTTCTTTGGAGGGGCAACATATTCCTTCTTCCAGAAGTCTGAGTCGGCCTACAGGAATGACCGGGAGAATGAATAGAAAATCAACAAAGTACAAGCAACATCTAAGAGATGGATGGGAAGAGATTAACTTACACCGGGAGCCGGATTATTGACGCAGAAAGGCGCCAGGCCGATGGCGCTGCATGAGCCGGAGGCTTCGTGGACAAGGCTCTGAATGGTAGTGGTAATATCATCCTCTGTCAGTGTTGACTCGCTGAAGCACAACGAGCTGTCATATTTGCCTTCATACTCGCACATAAGCCGACCTCTGCGGCTTAAAGGCATGATCCGCCAGGAAATCCAGCAGCGGATCAAATCCAATCCTATTAAACCATTGGCCAGGAGCGCTTTGATCTTGGCGTGGAACGGCTCGTATCTGGCATGCTCCAAGGCTGAGAGCCGGCCGGGAAGCTCTGTGTCTATCCTAAGCCGGGAGGGGCGGTAACCCGCCAACGAGTGCTCTTTCTCAGGAGAGGTCTCTTGGCAGTAGAACCATGTTTTATTCCAATCCTTTGGGTGACTCGGCATTGGAGTGGCAGGAAAGATGATGTCTCGGCAGCGTAGAATAGAAATGCCGCCCAACTCCAGACTCGGACCACCCTTCATTTCAGTTTGGCGGTTGGCATAGAAGAACTCTCGAAAGAACCCCACGGATGGCTTAGTTTGTAGATAAGCCTCGCAGAGAACTTGCAAGTTGCAGATGTTTGAGACGGAGTTGGGTGCCAAGACTTGAGGATGCAGCTTGTAAAAATGAAGAACATCCCGGAAAAACTTAGAGCCGGGCGGCACGAACCCTCGCTCGATGTGATTAGTGAAGACGAATCTCTCCTTTTTGGGGAGAAGGCCGGGTCTCTTTACCCGGAACCCGCCAATTGAGGACCTCTTTGGGAGAGAGAGAGTACCCGCTTCAACATAACCTGCTAGGTACTCCTCCGTAATGCAAGAACCAACCCAGTTGCATGAGTTGGACGCACGAGACATATTGGCAGCTTAAATACTGTGCAAGGTAAAGGACGTGATGAGTCAAGCGCAAGCAAATATTTATGACAGCTTACAGGTTGAATGGTTCTACGGATAATGTGGAAAGACCCGGTTGATGAGAACGTGAGAAGCTTAGCGACTCAAGAGAGGAAAGGAAGATTGAAAATCGGCGAAGTCCAAAAAATAGATTCCGCAAACTACTACTATGGCTAGGGATCTACAAAAGCGGAGAAAACAGATTTTAATCCTGACCTAGCAATGAACAGTGGAAGGAAAGAAAATGGAGCGGAGCCATCGCGGTCCACGCATTACGCGCGGACGGCCCACGCGCGGCGGCGAGGCGATATCGCAATCTAAAGGCGCCAACGGCATCGAGATATACTCGCGGTGGCGGTGCCGGAGCCCGAGCGGCGGCGGCGGAGCCCCCGGTGAAAACCCTACTACGGTGGTGGGCGATCTAAGAAGAAGAAGAACTCACCAGAGATGTCGCGGTGGCGGCGGAAGGTTTCTGGTACGAATCAGGATGATGCAGCGGCCCGGTTGGTGTAGCTGCAAAGACGGCGCCGGACGACGAGGACGCTGGAGCGGCGGCGACAGGAAGAAGAAGAAGAGGCACGAGAAGGAGGATGAAAAGCTTCGACCCACACGGGTCGTATTTAAATAGGGAATAAGGAAGGCACGAAAATCCAAGCGACAACACCGTTTGACCGAGGCGGACGCCTCGATTCTCAGGATGACTGTTTAATGAAAGATTCGGTGATGCGAATCTCATGACGTCACGCCGGGTCATTTCTGGGCGACTCGCCAAAATCAGAAGAGGAGGATGAAGTGAGCAAGCTCAATTCAACCTGGGGCCTAATGTTGGGGATATAACCCCACGATATGACCCGCCCTGGAGGCTCCGGGTCATGTTGCTGGCTCATGAGCCGGCCCAAGGGTGAGCCGTAAGACTGGTGGCCCAGGAAGATAGGCGGCTCAAGGTGTGGGCCGCACGACGGCCCGGACGGAGAAGACCCGGGCGTGTAAGCCGTATCAAAGACAGCTTGGACAAGAAGATAGAGAGAGACTAGGACATACAATTAGACTCGGTTAACAATTGTAACGACCCGGTGTTCCTGACCTCCTATATAAAGGCAGACCCGGGGAAACTTAGAGAACAGGTGATCAAGAACTAGGTCAAGATTCTAGCTCCTTGTAATCGATACACAAGCAATACAAAACACAAGCAGGACGTAGGCTATTACCTCGACTTGAGGGGCCAAACCTGGGTAAATCCATGTCTTTCGTCCCGATCAACCCCTTTGAGTCCACCCCATTAGCGATGGCCTCAAATCCAAGTCCCTTCACCCGGACATCTGCTATGACAAATCCACGACATGTACCTTACTAGATCTCATTGTAGTGCCTAGGTATTTGATACTGGTTCGGTTGCTCACATTTGCAACTCAAAACAGGAACTACAGAATAGACGAAGGCTGGCAAAGGACGAAGTGACGATGCACATGGGAAATGGTTCCATGGTTGATGTGATCGCCGTCAGCATGCTCTCTCTTAGATTACCATCGGGATTAGTGATGAACCTGAATAATTGTTATTTAGTGCCTGCACTAAGCATGAACATTATATCTTGATCTTGTTTATTGCGAGACGGTTACTCATTTAAATCACAGAATAATGGTTGTTCTTTTTATATGGGTAATATATTTTATGGTCATGCACCCAATGTGAGGGGTTTATTCATATTAAATCTTGATAGTGATGATACACATGTTCATAACATTGATGCCAAAAGATGTAGAGTTGATAGTGATAGTACCACTTTCTTGTGGCACTGTCGTTTAGGTCATAAAGCATGAAGAAGCTCCATGCTGATGGACTTTTGGAGTCACTTGATTTCGAATCACTTGGCACATGTGAACCATGCCTCATGGGCAAGATGACTAAAACGCCGTTGTCTAGAACAATGGAACGGGCAAGTGACTTGTTGGTAATCATACATACTGATGTGTGCGGTCCAATGAATGTTGCGACACACGGTGGTTATCATTATTTTCTCACCTTCACTGATGACTTAAGTAGATATGAGTATATTTACTTAATGAAACACAAGTCTGAAACATTTGAAAAGTTCAATGAATTTGAGAGTGAAGTTGAGAATCATCGTAACAAGAGGATTAAATTCCTGAGATCTGATCGAGGAGGAGAATATATGAGTTATGAGTTTGGTAGTCACTTAAGATAGTGTGGAATTGTTTCACAATTGACACCACCTGGAACACCACAACGTAATGGTGTGTCCGAACGTCGTAATCGAACCTTATTAGATATGGTGCGTTCTATGATGTCTCTTGCCAATTTGCCACTATCGTTTTGGGGTTATGCATTAGAGACAGCTGCATTCACTTTAAATAGGGCACCATCAAAATCAGTTGAGATGACGCCACATGAACTGTGGTTTGGCAAGAAGCCAAAGTTGTCGTTTCTTAAAGTTTGGGGATGTGATGCTTATGTCAAAAAGCTTCAGCCTGAAAAGCTAGAACCCAAAGCAGAGAAATGTGGCTTCATAGGATACCCAAAAGAGACAGTTGGGTATGCCCTTCTATCTCATATCTGAAGGAAAAGTGTTTATCGCTAAGAATGGAACATTTCTTGAGAAAGAGTTTCTCTCGAAAGAATTGAGTGGGAGGAAAATAGAGCTTGATGAGGTTAGTGAACCTTTACTTCAACCAAAGAGTAGCACAACATAGAAAGATGTTTCTATGGAGCCTACGACAGTTGAAGAGGAAGTTAATGATGATGATCATGAAGCTTCGGATCAAGTTACTATTGAACCTCGTAGGTTGACAAGGGCGCGTACTACTCCTGAGTGGTATGGCAACCCTATCTTCGAGGTCATGTTGTTGGAAAACAATGAACCTACGAGCTATGGAGGAGCGATGATGGGCCCCGGATTTCGAGAAATGGTTAGAGGCCATGAAATCCGAGATGGGATCCATGTATGAAAACAAAGTATGGACTTTGGAAGTATTACCTGAAGGGCGAAAGGCCATTCAGAACAAATGGATCTTTAAGAAGAAGACAGACGTGGACGGTAATATCACCGTCTATAAAGCTCGACTTGTGGCAAAGGGTTTTTAACAAGTTCAGGGAGTTGACTATGATGAGACCTTCTCACCCATAGCGATGCTTAAGTCCGTCAGAATCATGTTAGCAATAGCTGCATATTTCAACTATGAAATTTGGCAAATAGATGTCAAAACAACATTCCTCAACGGTTTCCTTGAGGAAGAGTTGTATATGATGCAACCAGAAGGTTTTGTCGATCCAGAGAATGCTGACAAAGTTTGCAAACTCCAGCAATCCATTTATGGACTGGTGTAAGTGTCTCGGAGTTGGAATAAGCGCTTTGATGAGGTGATCAATGCGTTTGGGTTTATACAAGTTTATGGAGAAGCTTGTATTTACAAGAAAGTGAGTGGGAGCTCTATAGCGTTTTTAATATTAAAAGGTGGATGACATATTGCTGATTGGAAACAATATACAAATGCTGGAAAGCGTGAAGGAATATTTGAACAAGAGTTTTTCAATGAAGGACCTAGGAGAAGCTGCTTTCATATTAGGCATTAAGATCTATAGAGATAGATCAAGACACTTGATAACACTTTTACAAAGCACATACCTTGATAAAGTTTTGAAGAAGTTCAAAATGGATCAGTCCAAGAAGGGGTTCTTGCATGTGTTACAAGGTGTGAAGTTGAGTAAGACTCAATGCCCAGTGACTGCAGAAGATAGAGAGAAGATGAGTGTCATCCCCTATGCTTCAGCCATAGGCTCTATCATGTATGCAATGCTGTGCACAAGACCCGATGTCAGCCTTGCCATAAGTATGGCCGAAACGTTTCAATGTGATCCTTGAATGGAGCACTGGACGACGGTCAAGAATATCCTTAAGTACCTGAAAAGGATTAAGGAAATGTTTCTCGTTTATGGAGGTGATCAAGAGCTCGTCGTAAAGGGTTACATTGATGTAAGCTTTGACACTGATCCAGATGACTCTAAGTCGCAAACTAGATACGTATTTTTTCTCAACGGGGGAGCGGTAAGCTGGTGCAGTTACAAGCAAAGCGTGGTAGCCGATTCTACATGCGAAGCAGAGTACATCACAGCCTCGAAGGCAGCAAAGGAAGGTGTCTGGATGAAGCAGTTCATGACAAATCTTGGAGTAGTGCCTAGTGCACTAAATCCAATGACTCTGTTCTGTGACAGCACTGGTGCCATTGCTCTTGCCAAGGAACCAAGGTTTCACAAGAGGACCAGCCACATAAAGCAACACTTCAATTCCATCCGTGATTACATCAAGGAGAAGGATATAAATATTTGCAAAGTGCACACGGATCTAAATATTGCAGACCCGTTGACTAAACCTCTTCCAAGGGCTAAACATGATCAACACCAGAACTGCATGGGCGTTCGATTCATTACAATGTAAATCACATAGTGATGTGAACCTGATTATTGACTCTAGTGCAAGTGGGAGACTGTTGGAAATATGCTCTAGAGGCAAAAAATAAAGTGTTTATTATTATATTTCCTTGTTCATGATAATTGTTTATTATCCATGCTATAATTGTATTGATTTGAAACACATTGCATGTGTGGATATATAGACAACACTTTGTCCCTAGTGTGCCTCTAGTAAACTAGCTTGTTTATCAAAGATGGTCAAGGTTTCCTAGCCATTGACATGAGATCTCATTTTATAACGGGATCACATCATTAGGAGAATGATGGGATGGACAAGACCCAAACTATAAAAGTAGCATATGATCGTGTAAGTTTATTGCTACAGTTTTATGCATGTCAAGTATATGTTCCTATGACCATGAGATCATCCAACTGACGAACACCGGAGGAGTGCCTTGTGTGTATCAAACATCACAACGTAACTGGGTGACTATAAAGTTGCTCTACAGGTATCTCCGAGGGTGTCTGTTGGGTTGGCATGGATCAACACTGGGACTTGTTACTCCGTGTGACGGAGAGGTATTTTAGGGCCCACTTGCTAATACAACATCACAATAAGCCTTGCAAGCAATGTGACTAAGTGTTATCCATGGTATCTTGTGTTATGGAACGAGTAAAGAGACTTGCCGGCAATGAGATTGAACTAGGTATGGAGATACCGATGGTCGAATCTCGGGCAAGTAACATACCGAAGAACAAAGGGAACATCATACGGGATTAACTGAATCCTTGACATAGAGGTTTGACCGATAAAGATCTTCATAGAATGTGTAGGAATAAATATGGGCATCCAGGTCCCGCTATTGGTTATTGACCGTAGAGGAGTCTCGGTCATGTCTACATAGTTCTCGAACCCGCAGGGTCTGCACACTTAAGGTTCAGTGACGTTTCAGTAGTATAGAGTTATGTATGCCGGTGACCGAAGGTCGTTCGGAGTCCCAGATGAGATCCTGGACGTCATGAGGAGCTCCGAAATGGTCCGGAGGTAATGATTAATATATAGGAAGTCCTGTTTTGGTTACCGGAAAAGTTTCGGGCTCATCGGTAGTGTATCGGGAGTGCCGGGAGGGTACTGGGGGACCATCGGGAGGGGTATTTCGACTGAAGATACTACATGGACTGCTGGAGAAGGAATACAAGCCCTTAGTGGGCTGGCCGAAGGCCTAGAGGAAGCCCATGTGTCTGGGGAAGGAAACCTAAGGGTGGAAGGAAGGCAAAAGTGGGAAAGGAGGAGTCCTAGTCCTAATAGGATGGAGGAGGAGGACTCCTCCCCACCTTCGGCCGAAGCAAACTGCTGGCCCCTCAAGGGCCAAGCCTCCTCTTCCCCTCCTCCTATATATACTAGAGGTTTCAGGGTTTTTTGGACACAAAAAAAGAGCCACGTGCTACCTCTCCTCTAGATCGCAGTGTCTCCTCTAGATCGGTTTTCAGCGGTGCTTAGTCAAAGCCCTGCTGGAATAACTCCACCACCATCGCCGCAACGCTGTCACGCTTCCAGAGAACTCGTCTACCTCTCTGCTCCCTCTTGCTGGATCAACAAGGCGGATATCGTCATCAAGCCGTACGTGTGCTGAACGCGGAGGTGCCGTCCGTTCGGCGCTTGATCGGGACGGATCGTGATTGGATCGCGGGATGCTCGGCGATTTGGATCGCGAAGACGTTCGATTACATCAACCGCGTTTCTTAACGCTTCCCGCTTAGCGATCTACAAGGGTATGTAGATCCACTCTCCCCTCTCGTAGATGCTCATCTCCTAGATTGATCTTGGTGCAGCGTAGGAATTTTTTTGTTTCCCATGCAACGTTCCTCAACATAGGCATCTCAAAAAATACAACCGTTACACCTTAAGTGACCAACTCGGTGACACCGATGTGTGAATCTTGGTGGTACCGAGTTGCTCCAAAGTAGCAACTTTTGAATCTCGTTGATCCAATATAATAATCTCGGCGGTTCCGATCAGGTGTCCAATGGCCAGAATCCAAATCTCGGTGACGTCGATCCAAAAACTCAGAGCTTCCGATTTTGTGAATCGAGGTAACCAAAAGTTGGCAAGCTGAACTCGGTGGCACCAAAGTGGGATCGGTTGCACCGATGTGCTATGGTTTGGCATGGTTCTGGGAATTAGTGGGACCGAGTGGATAGTGTTGGTTCCACCGATTTGCATGAATGGCTTAGACAGAATTTGTGGGAGAGTTTGTGGGTGTTTTTGGTGACTATCACTTGTGCACATGGAGCATCATGTTCACCAACAATACCTTGCCCTCTTTTTATAGTATTGGCTTTTCCTATGGACTCATAGTGATTTATCACAAAGTAAAATGCAGAGTCCTCTTTGCTTGAAGCTTTTGCAAATTCAAATCCTTCTCCTTCTTCTTCTTGGGGATACTCTCCACACTCCTTAGCCAACCTTCTTTGTGGACTTTATCTGAAACATACTAGTTGAAAGTGTTAGTCCAAGAGACAATGTATGTTGTCATGAAATATCAAAACCACCAAGGGAGCATATTGTGCTTTCAGTCTCCCCCTTTTTGGTAATTGATGACAACATACAATCAAATCTTCAATTTAAGATATGCAAAAATACATGAATACTTTGAAGGATACATGACTAATACAAGCTCCCCTGGATGTGTGGAATCCATTTTAAGGATAGTTGCTTTTGAATGCATGAACACACACATGGTAGGAAGGACATGACAAGTCATGTATGTCTTGGCAATATGCATCAAATATATGCGAATGAGATGAGTTCATTTTCAAGACTCACTCTTGCAAACTATATGTGCAAGAAGCAAGAGATCATCTTGAACAAGAATATGATGCATATACTTACCTTGGGGTCCTTGAGCTTTAACAGTAGGAACACACTTGAGAAAACAATGTTAGGAAACACAAGTGTATTTGATAGTGAAAATGCAAATGGAACCAAGAGTACCAAGATATGGAGGACATATAAGAAATGATTTCTTGAGAATGATATGTCTCCAAATAAGTTTAGAGTTTTCTCCCCTAGACACCAATTGTGATACTAATTATGAAAGTTTTCCTCTCTCCTTGAATCATAATACGTAGATATTGAGAGTAGGTAGGGCTTAGAAAAATCTAAAGCATATGAGAATTAAATTTCGAATTCATTCTGCTCTCTCTCCTTAGGAGGTGTTTGTGTGATAAGGGATCCTTGATATTTCTCCCCCTTTATATGATAAGGTTACAGTTCTTCTTTTCATGATCATCTCTCCCCCTGAAGCATGAATGCTTAGATAGTTTCCCCTTTAGTATTATATCTCCCCCTTTGCTATGAGTATCTCCGCCTTTGGTATGAGCATAAGCTTTGAAGATTTGATATTTCTCCCCCTTTGGCATTAATTTCCATAAAGGTCACACAAGGGGCATATAAAAGGAATCATAGAGTGGGAAAGGGGTCCTAGAGATTTGGGGTCATTGAGAGTATTGAGACATGGGTTCCTTGAAAACAGTTTTCTCCCCCTTAAGATCTGAAAAACCTTTAAAATTTCTCCACCTTTGATGTGAGGATCCTTGATTATTTGAGATTATATATCTTGAAGTTTCTCCCCCAACATCATTGGAATCATTGAAGTGATCATAAAGCAAAACAGACAAAGTGCATAGAGGTCGGTATCTCCGAGGCAAAAGGATTCGGTAGCACCGATATGTGTTTCTACAGTAGGCCTACAATATAGGTAAGACCGATACGTCTTGATCGCAGGCTCCAAGTTGGAAAATAGAAACTTGGCAACTTTGTCAAATGCGATTTTTCAGAATGTCTCAAATGTGTCTCAAAGATTTGCAATGATTTTTACGAAAGATTTGCAATGAATTTTCATCTAGGTTAGAGTTGAATGGAAATGTCAAAGAGCAACACAAGAAGGGTTATCCATTCAATTCATATAACTAGATGATGGGCGGTGACTAGGTCACCTATATTAGAGTATATTGACTTAAGGAGTCAAGCAAGAATACTTGATCATAGGTCATACTCATCGTTAAGCTCAAAATGGGGTTACCATTTTTTGATTAAGCATTTTAATGTCTTCATATCACTTGAGTTGCTTTATCTCATGACTTGGAGTAAAGCTATATAAAGGATATGAGTACATACCTTTGAGTGATGTTGATGACGTAGCTTGTAGGTGAACTTGATGAGGATGCTCGAAGTTGATGAATTTCATCTTGAGTTGGGAGATATCCTTTTCTTTTCGTTCACTTTTCACCTACATAGGTTAGTCACGCAAGGAAGAACATGATATATCCAAATGACTTGATATCAATTGAGAATAAGTAATCGTGATCACATCAAATATATGTCAAGGATATGTTTTGTTGTCTTCTTCCTTTCATCATCAAAGAGAGGTTTGGATACTTGGTCATGACAAGATTGCTTAAGATATGAGTGGTTGGAAATCTTGTGGAGTGTTATTATTCCAAGTACCTACAAAAGGGTTAATTAGATGCAAGACAAGGGAGCATATATCCAAGATACATGATATTCATGATAATAATAGCATGGAATCGTTAATAAAGCTCATCCCTAGCATGCATCCGAGTGATCTTGGCTCAAGTTTGAAACATCAACGATGTTAAACTCACTCCTCAAGTGACAAAACACGTTTTCATCAAGTGGCTTAGAAAAGATATCAGTCAATTGCTTGTTGGTATGAACATGCTTAAGATTAATGTCTCCTTTGGCAACATGATCACGAATGAAATGATGTCGAACTTGAATATGCTTGGTTTGAGAATGCTGCACGGGGTTATGACCAATCGTAATAACACTTTCATTGTCACAAAGTAATGGACCATTTTTCACTTGTATTCCATAATCCTTAAGCATTTGTGTCATCCATAATAATTGCGCACAACATGATCCGGCAGCAATATACTCAGCTTCGGCGGTAGATAGAGATACCGAGTTTTGTTTCTTGGAGGACAAAGACACAAGGGATATACGAACAAATTGACATGTACCCAAGGTGTATTTTCTATCAACCTTGTCACCGACATAGTCTGAGTAAGAGTAGTCAACAAGATTAAAAGAAGATCCCTTGGGATACCAAATGCCAAAGTTTGGTGTATGTATCAAGTATCTCATAGTGCGTTTCACACCCTTAAGATGACATTCCTTAGGTGCAGCTTGATATTAGGCACACATGCACACACTAAGCATAATATCGGGACGAGAGGCACATAGATATAGCAATGAACCAATCATTGATCGATAAACCTTTTGATCAACCGGTTTGTCCTCCTTAATGAGGTCAACATGTCCACTAGTGGGCATAGGAGTTTTCATACCTTTGAAATCTTGCATGTTGAACTTGTTAATCAAGTCCTTGGTATACTTTCTTTGAGAGATGAATGTATCTTATCTTGTTTGCTTGATTTGTAGACCAAGGAAGAATTTCAGCTCACACATCATAGACATCTCATACTTATCTGACATCAACCTTCCAAATTTCTCACTAAATTGTGGGTTAGTATATCCAAATATAATATCATCCACATAAATTTGGCACACAAATAGTTCACCATTAACTCTCTTTGTGAATAAGGTTGCGTAAAGTTTACCAATTTCAATAACAAACTTCGTTAGGCATTTATACCAAGCACGAGGAGCTTGCTTAAGACCATATAAAGCTTTGCCAAGTTTGTACATGTGGTCAGGTTTCTTAGGGTTCACAAATCCGGGAGGTTGTTTAACATAGACTTCCTCCTCTATTTCTCCATATAAAAAGGCACTTTCAATATCCATTTGGTAAAGAGTGATGTCGTGGTGATTGGCATAAGCAGGAAGAGTTCAAATAGCTTCAAGTCTAGCAACGGGGGCATAGGTCTCACCGTACTCCATTCCTTCGACTTGCGTATATCCTTGGGCTACGAGACGCGCCTTGTTGTGCACAACTTGACCGTCTTAATCTTGCTTGTTCTGAAACACTCATTTCGTGCTGATGATGTTTTGCTCGTCCTTAGGCTTCTCCACGAGTGTCCACACTTCATTCCTCTCGAAGTTGTGAAGCTCTTCATGCATAGCGTTCAACCAATTCGAGTCTTTAAGAGATTGTTCAACCTTCAAGGGTTCAGTGCTAGAGATGAAAGAATAATGCTCACAAAAGTTAGCTAAGCGAGTTTTGGAGCGAGTGATCCTCCCTGTTTGTATATCACCAAAGATTTGGTTTAGGGGATGGTTCTTGGTCACTTGTGCTCTAACTCGGGGTAGCTTTGTGTTTGATTTGAGCTAGAGGATTGTTCTTACCACGGGGTTATATCCCCAACATTAGGCCCCAGGTTGATTTGAGCTTGCTCATGTTAATCTTCCATCTTACTTGGCGGCGAGTCTCACTCTTCATTACTTGAAAGTAAGATATGTAACCCTGTAACATCCCAAACTTTGGAATGTTATAATAAATATTAGAATGAATGTTTGTGTGTTTGAGTGATTGAAAGTGAGTGAAATTTGAAACTTTTTGAAAATTTTGAAAGTTTGATGAGAGGGAATGAAATGACTTTCCCAAAACATTCACTCTGCATTTTGATCACCAGGAATTCAAATTCATTTCATCACAAAACCCCAGAGTGAAGATGACATGACTTCTTCCATTTAAAGAAATGAAAAGGGATTTGAAAATGGTTTGAATTCCATTTGAAAATATTTCAAATTCAGAAACTCTATGCAACTCAATGATTTTCATGAGAGAGGATAATATGACTTCTTCAATTTATATGAAATATGAGTTGGGAGTTTAAAAGGATTTGAAAGTGCCTCTGAATTATTTTGGAATCCATTTCATATTTGGTTCCTATTCAAGTTTTCAAAGTATTCAAACCCCTTGTCAAAAATTTGAGAGGAGTAAATATGACACTCCAAACCAGGGGTATTTTGTGAAGTTTTTGAACCATAAAACCCATGGGGTTATTTGAAAATATTTGCAAATAGGATTTAAAAGCAAATAGGCCATTTCTAAAAATAATATTTTTTTCAGATTGTTCAAATAACATAATAAAAATGTTCATTAAATATCATTTATTATTCTGTTAATTTTGATATAAAATTTGACTACATTTGGAATTGAATCAATAGCATTAAAGTAGTTTTACTGCACTGTTTTTGAAAAATAGGAAAGACTTTTAAAACCAGATCGAGCCGGCCCACCACAGTTAATGCCGACTCGCTTAAATTCCGGCCGACCGACGCGCCCGCTTCCTCTCTCCCTCGCTGACAGCCTGGCCCCACCCGACCGCCGCTATTTTCGCCGCGGCCACCACCTACCTCGCGCGCGCGCTGCCGCCGGGAATCTCTCCCTCGCCGGAATCCCATCCCTTTCCTTCCCGGTCCCCTCTCCGGCCCTATAAGTAGCGGCCCTCTCCGCACTCCGTTCCCCCCGAACCCCTCTCTCTCCCTCGCCAGAGACCTGCCACGAGCTCGCCGGAGTTACCCCAACGACCGAACCCCTCCAAGCATCGGGACGTCACCTCCCTCGTCCTCAGCACCGTCTGACGCCGCCGTTCATCGGCGGAGGGTCACCGTCGTCGATTGGAGTTTTCGGACGTTGCCCTCGACCATTGGAGCACCTCCCCCGACCATCTCCCGCTTCCGGCCACCGTCAACGTCACCGGCAACCTTCCCCGACCACCGCTGTAAGCCCTCCCCTCCCTGGACCGTCCGATCGTAGATCAACGCATAGGATTAGATCCAACTTAAAACGCGAAGCGTTTTCCTTTTCGGTTTGGTTGACCACCCGTAGCACCTGCACGCACGCGCTAGCCAGCCACTCACAGGTCGCCACGTCACCCTGGCCGACTGTTAGTTAGTTTTTATTTTTGGTTTTGTTTTTCAGAAACAGAATGTATTCCAAATTTGTTTTGTTTATATCTTTTAATCTGTTTAATGTTTTGAGTTTATTCTTTTTGCAATACATCACATTTTTCATGTAGTTTCACCCTGTGGTTTTAGATTTTAAATTTGAATACTAAAATTTGAATTGAACCAAATTTGCTCAAATCACTCAAATTTGAATAACTAGAGTTTAAAAATAGATTTTGATATGAATCTTTTTTGCTACTGCTTGGTATTAGTTAGGACTATCAGATTGCTTAGTTTGATAATTAATTGGATAAATTTGATCAGTGTTCTTAATCAAAACAGAATCTGTTTTAATTTCCTATTTGTTTAATTAGTTTGATTTCTTTTGGTTTAATTTGAAATCTGATTTGATTTTAACTTATGTTTTAGATTTCATTTAGTTCTGTTGTTCTAAACTTTAGTGATTTACTTGCTGTTAACAAAAGATAAATTGTTTAGTTTATAAAATTTTATTGTAGGGACCTATACCCCTTTTCAAATAGGTATAGTTGATTACAAACAAATTAGTTAGAAATAATTCTTTTAACTAAATTTTGAAGTAATTAGATTCTATTTACAAAGAAAGTTTTAGTAAATCTTTTCTGTTAAGAAATGTTTTGTTAATAAAAATGGTTTAGTTTTAGTCTATTATAGGAAACTATATTATTATTCATTAGGTAATGTGTTATAAAACAATTTAGTTTTAATAGAAACTCTTTTCACAAAAGTTTTAGATGATTTAAATCTGTTTTATAATAAAGATTTTATTATTTAACTCCTGTTAACTTAGTTGTTTTATAAGTTGTCTTCTCTTATTTTATGGTTTTACTTGTTGTTAAGTTTATTAGACCAAAACCTATGTTGTTTAGAGTTTTGTTTTCATAAGGCTTACTTGTTCTTCAAAAGTAATTCTTTTACTAAAATATTTTTGTTATATTTTACCTTGTTTTTATTTTGTTACTATTTGAAAATAGTTGTTGTAGAGGAGAACTACCTTAGTTGTGAGCATGAAAACTTTGCTGATTTTTGAGATTTGTCTTAAGTATTTCCTTCATGAACCTGGTTACTTTTGGTTCTTGTGTTACCTTGTGATTGTTAGTATTGATTGCTAGAAGTGTTTGCTTATGAATGCAATGTTTGATATTATATAGATTTCATCGGAGAGTGACGTATAGTTCTATCAAGTATTTTCTGAGAGCGATACTTATCTCCATGAACAGTACAGGCAAGTTCACTTTGACCATCTTTTCATACCTATGTTTTATTGAATGTAGAGACATCATTCAACCAATCCCTCCCGTAGTGTTATTGAAATTCTTGTAGTTGAGTAGAATGCATGAGGTAGGAACCCACCACTTGTTACTAAAGCCCCAGGAACGCTAGTTAGTGCAATGCTATGCTAAAGTAGACGGGGTCTGGTATGAGTGTTCGTGAGTGGTGTGAAGAAGGACTCCACGTCAAAACGACGACTTCATGAAGGCTTCTTCAAGATCTGCAAATTCAAGACCTCAAGACTTCGAGACTCGAGAAACAAGTTTTTTCAATACACACTACTGGGTGAGGGATGGTTGGAACGGTACCCTGGAGAAGCCAGTGGATTTGCCTAGGTGTTGCTGGAGATGGCCAGTATTCACGCAGAAAGCCTCACCCAGACTCAAAGGGAAGGATGAATACTTCATGCCCAGAAGCTTACCTGCACAGCCACAAGTCATTATGGGCTCTGGCTTGGTTGGATATCGTGGTGACCCTGGACAGGCGGTGCTACGAGATGTAGAAGAACGGTAGGAAAGTATGGGCACCGACAGAGTTGTAGGGAAACCCTTTGGAAGACCATGTTTTGGTCATCTGTTTCTCAAACACCCTGAAGTGCGAGAAATCAAACGGAGGCAACCAAATCTTGTGGGGAACATGTGCAACACTCTGCAGAGTTAAACCTAATCGATTAGCCGTGTCCCCGGTTACGGACAAATTGAGCTTCTAGACTTGGATCTATCTCTGAACTCTGAACACTGGACTGATAACTAATTGTGGGCAACTTATGATACTTATGGGCTTTGAGACATTGGTTGGCGGAACCATGTCATGATAGGTAACTCCATAGTGAAATTCCTGATATTCCTTTGTTGTAGGAAAAATAAAATCAGCTTTTACGCAAAAACTTAGACACAGAGCCACAAAGCCTTTGCATATAGAATAGCCTTTATTTTTCTGTTCTACTATGGTGATCTTGCCAGTACATTCAATGTACTGACCTACACAGCTGCAACGTCTTATGTTGCAGATACTCTTCTACGACGGGTAAGAGTACGATTCAGGGTTATGGTCCGCACTCAACTTGCCGTTGGTGTTATTGGGACTCCACTCCTGTTGACTGTATCCGCTGCTATTTTAAGGTATATATCAGTTTTACGTTAATTACATGTGATTGCACTTTGATATATACATTGATGTACTGTGTGTGCCAGCATACTGATCCAGGGATGGCACAGAACACACAGAGGCTTGACTCGTTTTGAGTCGGGTCGCTACAAACCCGCCGTGACGTCATACCGGATATGCCCAAAAGATTCCTTGAAGACCACAACGGATCTTTTCATCATTTAACTGGCAGCACGAAAATCGAGGCGTCCATCTCAGTCGGTCAATTTCGGTCGCCTTGATTCCTGCACCTGTTTCCACTTTCCAGCCTCTTAAATAGGACCGCGAAGGGTGCTTCTCATTCCCTCCACCTCCTATGCCTCTTGTTCTTCCTCTCGACACCGTCGCCCTTGAGCTCCCTCGTTCCGGTGAAGCTCCATCGCCGTCGTCGCCCTAGGTCGCTGCATCAACCTGAATGGACGAGAGCATTGCCCGCGACCGCCGCATCACTTTTGATACGTCTTTCTCCATCCCCTAGATTTGTAGCTTAGGGTGACAAATCCATGGAGTTCTTCGGTCCGTTAGAGCGCAAGTTCTTCATAATGCCAAACGACATATAGCCCAGTAAATCTTATAATGATCCCCTTCCCGTTGTGGTAATCCGTAGGAAATCACCAATAACCTAATACAGATCTGTAGTTGCTTCCTGTTACTGCCCTCAAACTTTGCCAGTTCTTCCCTCTGTTCGTCACTAGGTCTGAAATAAATCTGCTTTTCCTCTGTCCGTAGATCTGTCACTGCAAAGACAATATGTGAATCCTGTTTTCCACGCTTAGCTGTATTTTGCTTCGTTGCCTTGCAAACTTAACCCGCCATTAAACTTCCGGCTCTCGCCATGTACTGCACCGGTGGCTTGGCTTCGTAGAGCTTAGATTTCACCAGCCGCCCTTAGTTGTCTGTCACCTTCTAACTCGCCGCGCATTGTCTTTCCACAGTTTTAAGACGCCATTATGCCTCGTGCGTCCTCTTCCTATAACTTGGTTGGCTCTGCAGTCTCTGAGGAGTTTTTGGAGGATTTTGTAGACACAGGGACCTTGCCAGCCAAAAATGTCATTCATTGGCGGGTTCCAGGCAATGAGAAGAAACCCATCCCCCAAGAGGGCGAAGTAGTCATATTCGCGGACCACCTTGTACGCGGTTTCAGCCCGCCCGACTCTAATTATTTTCGAGATGTCCTTCATTTCTTCAAGCTGCATCCTCAAGATATTGCACCCAACTCCGTCTCAAATATGTGCAACTTCCAAATCCTTTGTGAAGTGTACTTACAAGAAGAGCCGTCGTTTGACCTCTTCCGTGAGTTCTTCTATGCAAACCGCCAGACTGAAGTGGCAGCCGGCCCAACCTTGGAGCTCGATGGAATCTCCATTCAAAGAAGATGAGATATGCCCTTTTCGGATGTTCGAATGCCGAGTCACCCTAAGGACTGGAACAAAACCTGGTTTTATTGCAAAGACACCTTTCTAGGGGGAGAACGTCCATTGTCGGGTTATCGTCTGACCCGACTCTACACCAATACTGAACTCCCTGATCAGATGTCGGCCTCTGAACGGGCGAAGTATGCTCCGTATTATGCCAAAATTAGAGCCCTCATGGACAATGGTCTGACATGGATTGATCTGACCCGCTGCTGGATCTCTTGGAGAGTTATGCCTCTGAGCCGGAGAAACGGTCTCATGTGTGAATATATGGGTGATGCCAGTGACCCCCTTTGCTTTTATTCTACTACATTGTCAGAAGACAACATCATTGCCGCCATCAAAAGCCTTGTCTATGAGTCTCAAGGATCTTGCCGCACCATTGGAGTATCACCCTTCTGTGGCGCAAACCCGGCCCCAGACGTAAGGGTGACTCTCAATCTCCTTACTTCCGCGTTAACTATTCATGTATGTTTGCAACCTTTAACCTCTTTCGGCGGCTTTTACTTTCAGGCTAACTCCAGCTTCTGGAAAAAGAAATACGTCCCTCCTCCAAAAAAGTCTAAGGAGAAGGCGGGCGGCTGAAAGAAGAAGACTGTACCTCAAGAGCAACCCGAGGTTGACGATTCAGAGGTAGAATTTGACTCTCTTGACCGTCTTACTATGCACCTTACTGATAGTAATAACCTCACAGGACGAGACGGAGACAAGCCACGCCAATGCTCCAGAGGTAACCTATGTCTCATCTGACTCAAAACATCTTGCACCACATAAGATATGGCGGGTCGTCCGAAAAGTCCCATTTTCTCATCCTCTTGCTTACTTAGACCCGGACTTTCTTTTGAAAAAGCAACAACACTTTTCCTGACGCCAGACCCGGAGCGCCGACTCTGAAGATCTTATGGCCGGGTTGTCCCATTCTCTGGTTCAGTAGAAACGGCCGGCTAAGGTATTTGTTTAACTTGGCTTAATTTTGTCAACCTTGCCTTACAATTTTACTCTGTCTTCATATTACCTTAACTGCTTTCAGGAATCGCCCCCTTCATCCGGCGACTCTACGACAACTAAGCTGCCGCCTCTGAAGATCAACCCAGAGTACGTGCTTTCATGCTTGCATCATATCCTTTGCCATCCTTGAACTGTACATAATAAATATCTATGATTTCCAGGGCTCAAGCGAAACGAAGAAAGACCGGCGGGTCTACCTCTGCCCCCACTGCTCAAGAGCCCGAACCTGCCAGGCCGGACTCTCCTACTGTACATGTTGATCCCTCTACCTTTTCAAAGGACACGCCTGAAGACGCGCGTCATTCTGTCGAGCCGGCGGCCCATGAGACGGCAACTGAGAGTCCTCCAAGGACCAATTCTAAGTCGCCAAGCCCTTCAATGGTCGTCGACGATCCAGCTCTTCCGGATGTCCTCGTTACTGTCACCGGCTTTCAGACTCCTCAACCTCATGTGTTAACCAAGCACATTGAGAAAACTGAAGCTTCTGACAAGCTGGACATTGAGCTCCCCGTGCTAGAGAAGCTAATTGCTGATGAGCTACATGCTGGTTATCTGAACCGCCTGTCCACAAGCCGGAACATGGAGCTCAAACTTGTTAACCCGATGAAGAAAAAATATGAGGTATTCCTTCCTTTCCTTATACCCTTATGTAGGCCCCAAGAGTCGGTTTAATATTTGCTAATGGTAAGCCGGGTCTTCCAATCCATGTCATAAGTAGAACCACTTAGCCTGTAGCCCCCAAGTATTAACTTAATATGTAAATATTGAGCTGGTACTCAGTGTTACGTAGTTGATCAAATGTAGCCCCCAAGTATCGGCTTAATATGTGAATATTGAGCCGGTACTCAGTGTTAAGTAGTTGATCAAATGTAGCCCCCAAGTTCGGGACATTATAGAAATAATGGGTCGGAACTTCCCTGTAGATTTGAACAAAGAGCCATATGTAGCCCCCAAGTGCCGGCTTATCTTTGACAAATATGAGCTGGAACTTCATTGTATACTTAGAGAACATCGCTGTAGCCCCCAAGTGCCGGCTTAACTTGATGAAGACAAGCCGGAACTTACTTGTAGTCTTGGAGAACAAACAAACATTAACCCCCCTATGTCGAGTATATTGCTTGCAATCTGCTTGAGACTTGCATTATATGTTGTTGACTTAACCATCTGGCAATATGTTATCCTGGCGACTTACCCCTCATTTTCATTTTGTATGTCACAGAAAGCTTTAAGCAATGCCGAGTCTGAACTGACTAGCTTAAAAAGCAATCTGGCCTCCCAGCAAGCCGCTCGAAGTGAAGCAGAGGAAAAGTGCCAGCTTGCCCAATGTGCTGCTTTGAAAAAAGCTACTGAGGCGGAGCAAACAACTCTGGCCCAATGTGCGGACGATGCTGATGAGCGACTCAAGGTCATATCAGATGAGTTGCAATCCCTGAAGCGCCATATCTTAAAGATGACTGTTGCTATCTTTGGTAAGTACTAAAACTCAGCCAATATTCTTACTTAGAAAGTTGTACCAACGGATTATCGCTCAGAACTCATCCTTTGTATGTCAAAGGAGCCGCCAGCTTGGTGCTGACAGCTTGCTGCAGGTTAAAGCTGTCTACACCTTGTCAGAACAGCTGTACTGTGGGACCCTTTGCACCATCAGGGCTATGCTGAACAAACAAAGCATCCCCAAGTTCATGAAAGGAGTCATAGAAGTGCTGTCAACTCTGCCAAGGCAAATCGAAGAACTCAAAAAGTCAGCAGCACGGAAGGGAGCCATTGCAGCAATAAGCCGGTCTTTGGCCTTTGCCCCGGAGCTAACTCCTGAAGAGATGATGGATGGCTTCCATCAAAGAAGGACAACGGCTCAGAATTCACAAAAGCCGACTATCCTCATTGTATGAAGGACTCCAGGGTCCTTATATCAGTGTTAGCGGATGAAGTGAATCTGTCAACATATCAGGCGGCTTACAACACTGAGAACAAGCGAGTGCGTGGCCCAACCTTCGAGTCCAGGGATTTAACTCCTACACGCTGTAAGCATCTCTTTGCTCCTGACATTGACCTGTATCCCCTCTTTGAAGAGGCAAACTTTGAAGCTTTAACCAACTGCAACTGGGACATGGACAATCTCCAGATCGAGGAGGTCGAAGACCCACTGCAGGATGAAACACTGTCGAGCTGATCAACTTGATAATGCCATGGTATAACCCGGCTTCGTGACCCGCCAAAATTTGGGGTGGTGTAAAAAACTTTAAGTCATGTCTATTAAGCTCTGCGGAGAGCGTTCTAATAGGCCTTTAGGAAAAACCTTGTCTTGCCTGAACTGTGCCATCGTGCACATAGGAAATCGCATGGCTTTAACATATTATGTCCACCTTGTGCTTCAATTCATACCAGATGTCGTGGCGGCTCTTCTTAAGAAAAACAGCCCGTGAGAGCAAAATACCATTCGTACTGTTGGGAGGGCGGCTTAGAATAACACAATCCGGAGATGTTATATCTTTCCTGACTTGCTTTTTCAATAACTCATGTGCCGGTTCTCCTGGGTGGACTCGCTAATTAAAACTCCTTATCAGTACAGGGTCTCTATCGAGATTGGCCATCAATTTCTTAGAACAGCTCAGGGTCTCTAAGCAATATTAACTGATAGGAAGTGTAACGTCCCATAAAGAGACACGACAGGGCATGAGTACCCTGATAGCCCATAAACTGCCTCTCACGTGACATAAATCCGTTGTTTTAACCTTAAACAGTGCAGGGTCTTTAAAATATTAACTGTCTAAGAGTACGAACGGGCCACATAGCAGAGAGTCGGCAGTAGATGAGAGAGTTTATCCTTGCTTTCCGTAAGCCGACCCTCACGTGACAAGAATCGCCGGTTTAACCTTAACCAGTACAGGGTCTCTATCGAGATTGGCCGTCAATTTCTTTGAACCGGCTCAGGGTCTCTAAGCGAGATTAACTGGTAAGAGTTCGGCGGGTCACATAGCGGAGCAACATCAACTTACAGGCAGGTTTAACCCGAGCTTGCGGTGTCTTAAGAGCCGATCAAGAGGGTATGTAAGCTAAAACCGGTGGGTTGGAAGCCCCCAAATGACCTTGTTGATGGAGTCAACTGTTTGGCTTAAGAGCCGATCAATAGGGTCTGATAAGGTAAACCCGACGGGTTAGAAGCCCCCTAGATGACCTGTTGACGGAGTCAACTTTTTGGCTTAAGAGCCGATCAATAGGGTCTAATAAGCTAAACCCAACGGGTTAGGAGCCACCTAGATGACCAGTTGACGGACTCAACTTTTTGGCTTAAGAGCCAATCAATAGGGTTTGATAAGCTAAACCCGGCGGGTTAGAAGCCCCCTAGATGACCTGTTGACAGAGTCAACTTTTTGGCTTAAGAGCCGATCAATAGGGTCTGATAAGCTAAACCTGGCGGGTTAGAAGCCCCCTAAATGACTGTTGACGGAGTCAACTTTTTGGCTTGAGAGCCGATCAATAGGGTCTGATAAGCTAAACCCGGCAGGTTAGAAGCCCCCTAAATGACCTGTTGATGGAGTCAAATTTTTTGGCTTACGAGCCGATCAGTAGGGTCTGATAAGCTAAACCCGGCGGGTTAGAAGCCCCCTAAATGACCTGTTGATGGAGCCAACTTTTTGGCTTAAGAGCCGATTAATAGGATATGATAAGCTAAACCCGGTGGGTTAGAATCCCCCTAGTTGACCTTGTTGAGCAAACTGAGATATGCAAAACGGCAAAGGCCCCGGCTTGCAGCGATGCCAACTTTATTCATATATATATATATATATATATATGATATGTACAATGATGGTGTACAATGTCAAGTCTCGATGACTCAGGTATAGTAAGGCCGCAGATGAGCTATGTTCCACGGTCGGCGGGTCTCCTACCCAGAAGTGCTTGATTCGTCTCGTATGTCAATGAGGTAATACGACCCATTGTTGAGATTTCTGCTGACCACGAAAGGTCCTTACCATGGAGGGGATAACTTGTGTGCATCTGTCTGATCTTGAATCAACCACAACACTAAGTCGCCTTCTTGGAACGTCCGGGTCTTAACTCTACGGCTATGATAACGACGCAGGTCTTGCTGATAAATCGCCGATCGAGCCACCGCCAGATCATGCTTTTCCTCCAAGGCATCCAACGCGTCTTGATGTGTTGTTTCATTATCCGCCTCAATGTAAGCTGCCACCCGTGGAGAGTCATGACATATATTGCTTGGTAACACGGCTTCCGCGCCATAAACCATGAATAAAGGTGTATAGCCTGTTGATCTGTTGGGAGTAGTTCTGATGCTCCATAAGACGGACGACAACTCCTCTACCCAACAACCCGGCGTTCGCTGCAAAGGAACCATAAGCCGGGGTTTGATACCTTGCAAGATTTCCTGGTTCGCACGCTCTGCCTGACCATTTGATTGCGGATGAGCAACTGCAGAAACGTCAAGTCGGATGTGCTCACTTTCACAGAACGCTTGCATAGCCCCCTTGGATAAGTTTGTACCATTATCTGTGATGATACTATGAGGGTAACCAAAGTGGTAGATCAACTTTTTAACAAACTGAACCGCCGTAGCCGCGTCACACTTGCTGAGCGGCTCAGCTTCCACCCACTTGGTAAATTTGTCCACAACCACCAAGAGGTGGGTCTTCTTGTCCTTGGATCTCTTGAAAGGCCCGACCATATCAAGCCCCTAGACTGCAAACGGCTAGGTAATTGGAATCATGCACAACTCTTGAGCCAGGACATGAGCACACTGGGCAAACTTCTGACATCCTTCGTACTTGCGAACCAAGTCTTCCGCATCCTTATGAGCCGTCAGCCAGAAGAAGCCATGTCGAAAAGCCTTGGCCACCAGAGGTTTTGAGCCGGCATGATGACCACAATCGCTAGCATGAATCTCATTCAAAACTACCTTGCCTTCTTTAGGTGAGACACAACGTTGAAAGACGCCAGTGACGCTACACTTATGTAACTCACCATTGATGATTGTCATAGAGTTAGACCGCCTGATGATTTGCCTTGCCAGGTTTTCATCCTTAGGTAACTCGCCACGAGTCAAGTACGCCAGGTAAGGCACGGCCCAGTCAGGAATAGCATGCAGAGTCGCCACCAGCTGCCCCTCTAGGTCAGGTATAGCTTGTTCTTCCTCTGAAGGTAACTTAACTAACGGGTGATGTAGTACGTCTAAGAAAATGTTAGGCGGTACCGGCTTACATTGAGAACCCAGCCTTGATAGGGCGTCAGCCGCCTCATTTATGCGACAATCAACATGATCCACCCTACAACCCTTGAAATGACCAGCAATAACATCCACCTCCTGACGATAAGCCACCATCCGCGGATCCTTTGAATCCCAAGTGCCTGAAACTTGCTGTGCTACAAGGTCTGAGTCGCCGAGACATCTAACCCGGCTCAAGTTCATCTCCTTAGCCACCCAGAGGCCATGAAGCAGAGCTTCATACTCAGCTGCATTGTTAGTACAAGGAAACATTAACCTCATCACATAATAGAACTTGTCACCTTTAGGGGAAGTTAAGACAACCCCTGCCCCTGATCCTTCTAGTTGTCGGGATCCATCAAAGTGGATCGTCCAATATGTGTTATCCGGCTTTTCCTTAGGCGCCTGACACTCCATCCAATCGTTTATGAAATCCACCAAGGCTCGAGACTTGACCGCCGTGCGAGGCACGTATTTCAGATTAAGAGGTCCAAGCTCCAATGCCCACTTAGCAATCCTAGCGGTGGCTTCTCTATTTTGATTTATATCTCCCAACGGGGCAGAGGTAATCATTGTGATCTGGTGCCCCACGAAATAATGCTTTAGCTTACGATTGGCCATGAATACCCCATACATCAGCTTCTGCCAATGTGAATACCTCTGCCTCTTTACGCTCAACGATGATCGCGGCACTGACTGCCCTATTATTAGCCTCCATGTATAAGAGCAAAGGTACCTTCTCAGCCGGAGCCGCTAAGACTGGCGGCTTAGTGAGCTGTCTCTTGAGTGCCTCAAACGCCTCACCCGCCGGCGTACTCCAGACAAAGTTGTCTGTCTTCTTCATCATTTGGTACAAGGGGATGGCCTTCTCACCAAGGCGGCTTATGAACAGGCTTAACGCAGCGAACAGCCCTGCCAGGCGTTGAAAATCATTGATGCACGCCGACTCAGACAGGGAAGTGATAGCTTTGATTTTATCTAGATTAGCCTCAATGCCACGCTTAGAGACTAGAAATCCCAAGAGCATGTCTACAGGAACGCCAAAAACACACTTAGCCGGGTTAAGCATCATCTTGTAGACCCATAAGTTGTCAAAGGTCTCCTTCAGGACGTCAAGCAGAGTCTCCTTGTTCCTTGACTTAATCACAATATCATCCACATATGCATGAACGTTGCGCCTGATTTGACTGTAAAGACAGTTTTGTACACAACGCTGGTAAGTCGCCTGGGCACTCTTGAGCCTGAAAGGCATGGACACATAACATGAGGCACCAAAAGGTGTGATGAAAGCCGTCTTCTCTTGGTCCTTGACTGCCATCTTGATCTGATGATAACCAGAATAAGCATCCAGGAAGCATAAACTCTCACAACCTGCTGTTGCATCGATGATCTGGTCGATACGGGGGAGAGCAAACGGGTCAACCGGACAGGCCTTGTTAAGATCCATGTAATCCACACACATATGCCACATGCCATTCTTCTTAATCACTAGCACCGGGTTAGCAAGCCACTCTGGGTGAAACACTTCAATGATGAAACCAGCCGCCAGGAGCCGAGCCACCTCTTCTCCAATGGCCTTGCGCCTCTCTTCATTGAACCGCTGTAGGAACCGTTTGTCTGACTTAAATTTAAGATCCACATTAAGGTGCTGCTCAGTGAACTCTCTTGGTACAACCGGCATGTCAGAAGGCTTCCATGCAAAGATGTCCGGATTCTCATGGATGATGGGGTTATTGCCCCTAGGTAGGCCAAAGCAGCGGGGTCTTCCTCCTTTCGCTTCGAAGAAAAACTACGTGGCCGGCTGGAGGAAGTCCGGCACAAGCCGGTGCCGGCTAGCGCTCCGGACGGTTGGTCGAGGAGTCGGCTGGACCCTCGGCCGGCTGGGCGTGGCCATGGTTATTACCCCTAGGTAGGCCAAAGCAACGAGGTCTTTCTCCTTTAGCTTCAAAGAAAAACTACGTGGGCGGCTGGCCGTGGGCGGCTGGAGGACGTCCGGGACAAGCCGGTGCCGGCTGGCACTCCTGACGGTTGGTCGAGGAGCCGGCTGGACCCTCGGCCGGCTGGGCGTGGCCGACTCTTCCGTTGACCTTGGGACGGACATGCGATGTCCCGTCCCTCTGCGTGCGGGTACGATGACATGACGCGACCGACACGACGGGCGGCCCTGTGGCTATAGTGGCCAATGATGCACTGCAGCGTGTGGCTACAGTCCAACCGTCCCGGCCGCTGACCTCAGCGAGTGCGACCGGGCGTGGGAACAGTGCTGACACGCCCTCGCCACTTGATTGCTTACCTCGGCGTGGCTACAGCATGTCCGGACGTACCGGAGACTTCGGCTGGCTGGCGCTAGACGACACCCTCGGGCGACCCGTGCCGCGGCAGGTGGGCGAGGGCCAATCGCAGGGCCGGCTGGCGGGCCCCAATAGGAGATGGGACCATTCAGCCGGCAAACCCCACCAACAATGAGACGACGCGAATGGCAGGACCCTCTGGCCAGCCGGAGAGACTGCCAGTCGGGTCCCCCCACCTTTGTTCTTAGGACATATTATAAGAGCCAGGGGGTTGGCCTATAAAACCCCCCGAGCCCCCCATGCAACGGGGACGGACGGACGATCATCTTCACACACACACGCGAGCCCTTCTAGCAGTGGAGGAAGAGGAGCCGACTACCCCTTCTTCCTCCTCTAGACACAGCTCCAGGAGCACCATTGTATCTATACCCATCCATCCAACTAAAGCAAGAAGGACTAGGGGTATTACCTCCTCCGGAGGGCCCTGAACCCGGGTAGATCGTGTGTCATCACCGCTTGTGCCCAATCTCGCACCCGGAGCCCGTCGGCGTCCTTCGGCCCCAACCACCTATGATAAGCCACCCTATGGCATCTACCATAAGAAAACAACGACAGTTGGTGCCCACCGTGAGGCGATAAAGGTGCCGGCAGGATTCATGCTCTAGGTAGGACCCCTCGCCATTCCTCGCCGTCGCCGCACGTCCAGGCGAAACCGCGAGCTCGTGGGGCTTGCTCCGGCACGCCCTCCGCGCAACTCCGTTGGCCTCATGGCCAACATTGATGCGCTCACCGAGCGATTCGGCAGGCTCAGCCTCACCGAGACCCCGGCCGCTGACGAGTACCCCACGAGGGTGCTCGTCTGCGCTGGTCCGCCCACGGCAGTGGGCGCACTCGCTGTGACTCAGTCCAGCAGCTCCCACGATCGCGTGGTCATAATGGCCATCACTTTCTCCACCGCTTCCGGACGGGCGTGGGTCGCGGCTAACGTTGCCGCTGCCCGCGTCGGCACGTCTGACCCGCTCGGCATGGCGCTCTGGGGCTTGAGCACTCCGATCGCCCCAATGGCAAACCCCGACACCACTGCGACCGATCTCGAGGCGGCTCGTCACGTCCTGTTTGAGGACGCCACCGCCCTCACGGCCATGCGGCGCCGCATGGAGGCGGCCCAGCGGGAGTACGCTTCTGCCTACGGACTCACCCCGACTGGCACCGAGCCCAGCCGGCGTGGGGCTGTACGCGACTCCGGTCGCGTGGTCACCGAAATCCTTGATGGCAAGATGCCCGTCTATGACACCCCCGCAGCCAACCTGCGGGCTCTCAAGGTGGCCTACGAGGAATTGGCCACCTTGGAGGGCGAAGAGCGTGCCACCCACGAGCGCCACATCAAGGAGCTCATAAATGCTGCTGATGCGCAGCAGCATCTGCTCACGATGGGTGGTGCTACCATTGAAGGCCCCCGGCCCGAGCATGAGGGCACGGGAACTGCCGGCTGCGAGTCGGCCCAGTACTCCTGCTCCCCTCGCGTCTCCGGACGCCGAACTGGAGCAAACAACCCTCGGCCCTCTCAGACGCCGGGGAGCGAGCAGCCGGCTGTCACCAGCCGGCGCACCAACGATCCGCCTCAAAGTGGCTGCCACCATGAAGCGTCGGCATCCGGCAGCCAGCGCAACCATGGGCACAGGCTACCCCCACACGCGAGTCGGGGCAGTCGGTGCGACCCACCGTCCGCCCCGAGCTCTCGGCTCGGCTCGGACCACGCGTCCCCCATAGCGAGAATGACGCTTGCAACCGCCTCGACACACTCACACAATCTGCCCTCCTCGAGGAGGAGGGCTCGATTGGTTCGGCTTGCTTTGGCCCTCGGATCCGCACCAAGCCGTTCCGAACCGGCTTCATGCTCCATAGGGACACCCCGAAATACAACGGGGCCGCCAAGCCCGAAGACTGGCTGATCGACTACACCATCGCGGTTGGCATTCGCTATGCCCCCCCTCATGTTGATCGGCTCGGCCCACACCTGGCTCAACAGCCTGGCGGTCGACATCATCAACACCTGGACGGATTTCGAGGAGGCCTTCGTCTGTAACTTCATCGACACATACAAGCGGCCTGGCCGTCCCCGTGAACTCGCCATGTGCGTTCAAGGGCCGGACGAATCTCTCCGCGACTACCTTACTCGGTGGACCGAGCTCTGCAATTCCTGCGAGGGGGTGCACAAGGTGCAAGCTGTCCAGTACTTCATCGAGGGCTGCCGGGACGGCACCCCTCTTAAACATAAGCTTCTGTGCTCTGACCCAGCCACGCTTGCCGATCTCATGACCAAGGCGGACAAGTACGCCACGACCGATTCGGCCATCCAGGTCAAGACAACCCCGCCTGCTGAGGCGATGACGACACCGGCCACGACCTGGGCGGCTGCCGACAACCGGCAGGCGCAGAGCAACAAACGCTAGAACGACCAGCCGGATCCCCACTACGGGAGCCGACAGGTCAATACCGTCGAGGATCAGGAGCCGGCCGCCCAGCCTTCCGGCCAACGCCAGCGTACCAGCAAGGCTGCCTGGCAGCCGAAGCTCACCTTTGAGCAAATGCTCGATCTCCCTTGTAAGAACCACTCAGGGGCCAAACCCTCTACGCAAACGCTCCGGTAGTGCAGCTTCTTGCAGCGATTGGCCCAGGGGGACGGCCTTCCGGCTCCTCCAATGCCGCCAGCCCGTGCACCGGCCCCGGCCCAAGCCGTCGCCCCGACGCCGGCTCCGGCTCCGACCCAGAATGACGGTCATCTAATCAACCAGTTCCCCAACCAGGATGGTTGCTACGTCATCTTCATCAATGAAGAGACGGGCAAACACGCTCAGCGCCAGCTCCACCGTGAGGTGAACGCCACCATGCCGGCGACTCCCTAGTTCATGCACTAGTCGGAGAGGCCGGTCACTTGGAGCCAGGCCGATCACCCTGCCATGATTCCGAATCTCCGCAGGTTTGCTTTGGTCCTCGACCCGACCATCGCCACCAAGGAGCGAACTTTCCGCTTCTCTCAGGTGCTGATAGAAGGTGGCAGCAGCATCAACATTCTCTACCTCGACACGATGCACAAGCTCGGGCTAAAAATAGAAGACCTACATGCAAGTCGGACGGTCTTCCACGGAATCGTGCCTGGGAAGCCCTGCTCCCATGTCGGCAAGATCACGCTTGACGTCCTCTTCAGTGGACCCTCCGCCGCGAGCCGGTGCTGTTTGAGGTCGTGGACCTTGCGAGCCCCTATCACACATTGTTAGGCCGGCCCTCCCTCGTCAGCTTCATGGCGGTCCCCCACTACGCCGACCACAAACTCAAGATGCCGGGCCACAAGGGAATCATCACCATCACGGGTGACTACAAAATGTCGCTCGAGTTCGCTCGAGACGGCAGCCGACTGGCTGAGCCCCTGGAAATCACCGAAGAGAAACGACAGCTCGACCAACTCTTGGCCCTTGCCGCCAGTCAGCCAGCCGTGCCGGCTCCTCCCTCGATATCCGTCGGCGAGGCCTCCTTCCAACCGTACAAGGACACTAAGCAAATTCCACTCGACCCAGCCAACCCGGCTCAATGCGTCACTATCCGCTCCCGCCTCAACAACAAATAGGAAGGCGAGCTCGTCGACTTCCTCCGTCAGAATCGGGACATCTTCGCATGGTCCCCCAAGGACATGCTGGGTGTTTTGAGGAAGTTCGCCGACCACAAACTACACGTCCGACCGGACATCAAGCCAGTCAAGCAACCCTTGCGCTGCTTCTCTGAGGAGAAGCGGCATACTATAGGCGAAGAGATCGCCCGATTGCTCGCAGCCGGGTTCATCATGGAAGTGTTCCACCTGGACTGGCTGGGCAACCCAGTCCTGGTGCTGAAAAAGAACAAGACTAGGCGCATGTGCATCGACTACACTAGCCTAAACAAGGTGTGTCCCGAGGAGCCATTCACTCTGCCGCGGATCGATCAAGTCATCGACTCCACGACCAGCTGCGACTTGCCGTCTTTCTTGGATGCCTATTTCGGCTACCACCAGATCAAGCTGGACCCGGGAGAACAGCTCAAGACCTCCTTCGTCACACCCTTTGGGGCATACTACTACATCACCATGTCCTTCGGCCTGAAGAACGCAGGCGCCACCTTCTGACGGTGCATGCAGAAATGCCTCCTGCCTCAGATAGGCAGGAATGTCCACATCTACATCGACAACATCATCGTCAAAACCAAGAAGCATTACAGCCTCCTCGACGACCTCCGGGAGACCTTCACGAACTTGCATGAATACAAGATCAAGCTCAACCCAGAGAAATGTGTCTTCGGCGTCCCCGTCGGCCAACTCTTGGGTTTCTTCGTGTCCGCTCGTGGCATCGAAGCTAACCCCGAGAAGATCAGCGCGATCAAGCGCATGCCGAAGCCGACTCGGCTTCACGACGTCCAAAAGTTCACCGGCTGCTTCGCTTCGCTCAGCCGGTTCATCAACCGGCTGGGGGAGAAGGCCCTGCCCCTCTACAGGCTCCTTCACAAGACGGCTCTGATTGAGCCGGGCCAAACCAAGAAATTGGGTGTGTTCGATTGGCCTCACGAGGCAGACGAGGCCTTCCACGGCCTTAAGAAGGCGCTCACCTATGTGCCCGTCCTGGCCGCGCCGACTGAGAAGGAACCGCTACTCGCCTACATCGCGGCGACCACCCACGTCATCAGCGTCGTCCTGGTGGTCAAGCGACCGGAGGAGGGCAAGTCGCTACCGGTCCAACGGCCCGTCTACTACCTCAGCGAGGTGCTCTCCGCATCCAAGCGAAACTACCCCCACTACCAAAATATGTCTTACGACATATACTTTGCCGCCAAGAAGGTCAAGCTGTACTTCCATCAGCATACCATTACTGTGGTGAGCACGGCCTCGCTCGGTGAGTTCATGAGCGACCGGGACTCCACCGGCCGGATCGCCAAATGGGTCATCGCCCTCGCCGATCATGAGATCCGGTACAAGCCAAGAACCGCCATCAAGTCACATGCGTTGGCTGACTTCCTCGTCGACTGGGCTGAGACGGAGTTCGTCCCGCCTCCTGTAGACTCCACGCATTGGCGCATGCACTTCGACGGCTCGAAAATGAGGACCGGCCTTGGTGCCGGCATAGTCCTCTCCTCCCTGAAGGGCGACCAGCTCAAATACACCCGACAAATCCACTTCGCCGCCTCCAACAACATGGCCGACTACGAGGCCATCGTCCACGGCCTCCGGCTTGCCAAGGAAATCGGCATCAGGCGCATTCTATGCTTCGGGGACTCCGACCTCGTGGTGCAGCAAGTCTCTGGTGAATGGGACGCCAGGAACGCCAACATGGCCAGCTACCGCTTCCTCGTAAACCAGCTCACCGGCTCCTTCGAGGGCTGTGAGTTTCATCACATCCCACGAGTGGACAACAAGGCGGCCGACGCGCTGGCAAAGATCGGCTCCACCCGGGAGACCATCCCAGCTGGTGTCTCCCGCGAGCGGCTGCTCAAGCCACCGATCAAGCCTTCCTCGGAGTCGGAGTCAATCTTCGTGCCGGCGGGTCTCACCGGCCCATCGACGGCCTTGGACGCCTCTCTAGCACCTTCACCCCGGCTCCCGAACCGTCGGCCGCCCAACCGGCACCGATCGAGCCGGCGGTGTCCAAGGCGGCCGGCCCCGGCGGCACGACCGTCATGATGATCATCGACCAGCCTGCCCTGGGGGCGGGTGAGCCGGGCCCGGGGGCTGATCAACCAGTCATGGGGGCTAGCGAGCCGGTCCCGGGGGCTGGAGGCCTCGACATATAGCATCATTAACAACGAGCTCGATCGTCGCCGCACCACCGGCGTCTTTGAGCTATGCGTCGAGCAGGAAAAGGGCTTGGAAATCCTCCTCGACATCCACTAGGGTGAGTGCGGGCATCATGCCGCCTCCAGAACCCTAGTGGCCAAGTCCTTCCGGTATGGTTTTTTCTGGCCCACAGCCCTAGAGGTGGCCAAGAAATTGGTCGACGAGTGCGAGGGCTGCCAACGTTTTAGCACGCAGAGCCACCTGCCGGCGTCGGCCCTCCAGACCATCCCCCTCTCATGGCCATTTACTATCTAGGGGCTGGACATGGTGGGCCCCTTCAAAACCGCTCAAGGCGGCATGACGCACTTACTGGTGGCTGTCGACAAGTTCATCAAGTTGATTGAGGCGCGACCAATCAAGAAGCTGGATGGCCCTAGGGCCGTCCGGTTCATCGACGACATCACAGTCCACTACGGCGTCCCCCATAGCATCAGCACCGACAACGGCACGAACTTCGCCAAGGGTGCACTCGCACGCTTCTGCTCCAAGCAGGGAATCTAGCTCGATCTGGCCTCCGTCGTTCATCCGCAATCAAACGGCCAGGTCGAGAGGGCAAACGGCCTTATCCTGTCCGGCATCAAGCCCCGGCTCATGACGCCGCTGGTGAGGTCAGCCGGATGCTGGATCGACGAGCTGCCGACCGTTGATTGGAGTCTTAGGACCACCCCGAACTGTTCAACCGGCTACACTCCCTTCTTCCTTGTGTACGGGTCCGAGGCAATCATCCCCACCGACATCAAGTTCGATTCGCCTCGGGTTGCCCTATACACGGAGAAGGATGCAAAGGAGGCAAGAGAAGACGGCATCAGCCTACTCGAGGAAGCTCGTGAACCGGCCTTAATCCGGACGACAATCTACCAGCAGAAGCTCCGGCACTACCATAGCAAGCGAATCCTGCCACTCTCGTTCCGCGAGGGGGACCTAGTCCTCAGGCGGATCCAGCGAGCGGTCGGACAACACAAGCTGTCCTCCCCATGGGAGGGCCCATTTATCATCAACACTGCACTGCACAACAATGCATACTATCTAATAGATGCCTAGAAGCCGCAGAAGCGCAAAAGAGATGCCTCCGGAGAGGAGACGGAGCGCCCATGGAACGTGGCCCTCCTGCGCCCGTTTTACTGCTGAAGAAACCAGTGTATGTATGAATCCCCACCCTTTTGGGCTTATGAATGCAATGGGCCCCCAAGCCGGCTCTTGGGGCATGCCCCGTTTCGTTTCCCTCAAAAGTGTTCCTCACTCACCGGCTCCCGGACCCGGCGGCTAGCCGACTGGACCAAGAGCGCTTCTCCCAGAAGTTGGCTAAGTAATGTGAGCCGGCCAAAACTCCCCACCCATACAAGCTACAGAACCGGCTCCCTACTGTCCGGCTAACGGGGTGTCAGGGTGGCAAAGTTGGGCTCACACAAAAGGTCAAAACAAAGGGAAACCCCTTCTAGGCCCAGCCGGACCATCGCCGCGTCTCTACCACTCTACTTATGCTGAAAAGCCCTCGCGATCCTAAGTTTTGAATCGGCTCCCTTGTGGCGGATGGCCCGACCCAGCCACAGACCGGTTCCCGGCTGTCGGGCTGGCGGGGCCGAAACCGAAGGGGAAAAGGAGAAGAACCGAAAAGAGTCGGGCAGGCAAAAAAGGATTAGGATGAGGCGGCATGAGTAACAAGGCAAACTATTCATGGGATAAATGTTAACGCAAAAGCGGTCCATGGCCAGCATTAGTTCATTACATAAATACCCCAAGGTGGGTGGATTCAAGCTTAACATGCACGGAGAAAAAAGGGAAAGGTAAAACAACACCCAGGGGCTCAGGCCGCCGGCGCGTTGCCAGCCGACGCTTCGCTTGGCGGCTAGGCTCTTGCCTCGGAGGTAGTTGCGGCCTTCGGGTTGGCCTCCTTGGCCTTCGAGATGGGCTCCTTGGTCTCGGCCGTCTCGCCGCTCGAGTCGGTGCTCTCTTCGGCAACTTCATCATCCATCGGGCCTTGGGGGATGCCGAAGGAGTCCTCGGGCAACGGCTCGCCGTCCTCACCAAGGGCTGACAGGAACTCGTCCGCGTCGACGTACGACGCAAGCTCGTTGGCCCGGAGGACAAGGGATGGCTCACGACTCGTTCCACAGGCGGCACGTCCCGCATGGTCGCCAGCCTGCCCAGGTCCACGCCGCAATACCACGACGTGATGAACCGGCGCGCCATCTGCGCCCTGGCCCGGGTGGCCGACGCCTTCCACGCCTCGAGGCGGGGGACGGAGTGCACTAGCCACTGGGCCACGCGCTTCATCGGAGCTCCCTCATGGCCCGGCCACAGCACGGCAACGACCTCTTTGCTGGCTTTCTTCAGCCGCTCCATGCTCCGCTCGAGATGGGTCATCCGCATCTCAATGGCGAGTCCGATCTCGTCCACTTCCCACACGGCCTCCTCCTCGATGGAGCGACTGCACTCCCGAAGGTACTCTCGGTGCTCCTCAACGGCGCGTGTAGCGCGGCGCTGAGTTTCCGAGAAGTGCCCTGGAAGAAATAAGAAGAGAAGGCAAGAAAGGCAAGTTGAAACACAAGAAACGGCAAAGGGAAAAGCAACCGGACGGGGAAGAAAAAAACTAGCACCTACCTTCAATCGCGTCATCCACCCTAAGGGCAAAGTTGAGTGCCGCCTCGTGCTCCGACTCTCGAGCCGCCTCTGACACGGCGAGGGAACCCCTAAGCTCCTCGAGAATCCTCTCGACCCGGGTGTAGTCCATCCTTGGGTCGGCGTTCTTCACGTAGAAGAACGTTTGGTGCCACCCCTTGACGGAGTCAATAAGAGAGAGGGGGGGAAGCGAGTGATGCCGCGATAGCACACCACCGTGCCCCCGCACAAGTCGCTTTTCAAAGGTTTGAGGTAGAAAAGAGCATTAAAGAGTTAGTTGAAGGGAAGAATGCCGAGGTACCCCTCGCACAACGTCACGAAGGCAGAGAGGTATAGAATCGAGTTTGCGCCGAGGTTGTGCGGCTGGAGGTCGAAGGTATCAAGGAGGAGGCGAAAGAAGATACTAACAGGCAGCCCGAAGCCCCGAGAGAAGTGCTAGAGGAACACGACGTGTTCCCCTGGTTGTGGCGCCGGTGCTATCGAGTCGCCTAGTGCACGTGCGACCACCCGCTCCTCGGGCGGCAACATGCGCGCGGCGAAGCTCGGCGATGTCCGCCTTGACCATGATGGAGCCAGGCCAACTTCCACCGCGTCCATCGGCCATCGTGGCAGCGGTACGGCGTGCGGGCGTGGTTGCGTGCTCGAGTGCGGTGGCGCGCAAGGAAGGCAGGGAGGCAACAAAGACGGGCAGCAAAGGGGCAAGTGAGGCCCCGATACCTCCGCCTCCTGCCCTTCCTCCCCTTTTATAGGGGAGGCCATGACCGGGGGACGTGGGATTGATTGCGTCCACTCCCCCGAAAACTCTGCGCGTGCGTGGATGGCCCCGGGCCATAACGGCCGCTTCGGGGTGTGGAGGATCCTAGCCTGCGCCCCGAGGCCTACTGGGCTACACCTGGGTCCTAGCGGGCTAGGCCCATGCGACGTCCCGTCTCCCCACGTGCACGTGACCCATCGCATCATTACTCTCTACGAGGCATGCCGCGTGCGGGTCCCGGGGCGATGCGCCGGTACCCGAGGCATCGGGTCCGATGACTGACCCGACTAGCCTTTCGCCTTCGAGCCGGAGGCGGGTATCGCTGAGGAGAAGCCGCCGACTCCCCACCGTCTGCCAGACGTAGGCCCCTGCTTGGCTTTGGGGACTACTGACGGGGTTATTACCCCTAGGTAGGCCAAAGCAACGGGGTCTTCCTCCTTTTGTTCGAAGAAAAACTACGCGGCCGACTGGCCGTGGCCGGCTGGAGGACGTCCGGCACAAGCCGGTGCCGGCTGGCGCTCCAGATGATTAGTTGAGGAGCCGGCTGGACCCTCAACCGGCTGCCTCCGGGCCGGATCTTCCATTGACCTTGGGACGGACATGTGACGTCCCGTCCCTCTGCGCACGGGTACGATGACACGACGCGACTGACACGATGGGCGGCCCTATGGCTATAGTGGCCGCTGACGCACTGCAGCGCATGCTACAGTCCAACCGTCCCGGCCGCTGACCTCGGCGAGCGCAACCGGTCATGGGAACAGTGCCGGCACGCCCTCACCACTCGATTGCTTACCTCGGCGTGCCTACAGCACGACCGGCCGTATCGTAGACTTCGGCCGGCTGGCGCTAGATGACGCCCCCCCGGGCAACCCGTGCCGCAACAGGTGGGCGAGGGCCAATCACAGGGCCGGCTAGCGGGCCCCAATAGGAGATGGGACCGTTCGGCCGGCAGACCCCACCAACGACGAGACGACACGAATGGCGGGACCCTCTGGCCAGCCGAAGAGACTGCCAGCCGGGTCGCCCACCTTTGTACTTAGGACATATTATAAGAGCCAGGGGTTGGCCTATAAAATCCCCCGAGCCCCCCATGCAACAGGAACGGACGGACGATCAACTTCACACACACACGCGACCCCTTCTAGCAGTGGAGGAAGAGGAGCCGGCTGCCCCTTCTTCCTCCTCTAGACACAGCTCCAGGAGCACCATTATATCTATACCCATCCATCCAACTAAACCAAGCAGGACTAGGGGTATTACCTCCTCCGGAGGGCCTTGAACCTGGGTACATCGTGTGTCATCACTGCTTGTGCCCAATCTCACACATAGAGCCCGTCGGCATCCTTCGGCCCCAACCTCCTAAGATAAGCCACCCTATGCCATCTGTCGTGAGAAAACGACGGCAACAGATGAATTCGATGAGCGCGCTTTCCTATTTGGGATCCATATTGGCCCCTATAGTAAACTGTTGAGATGAATCGCCCGAAGTAAAATCTACCAGCTTGGTATCATACGCCGAAAACTTGAGGGGCGGCTTAGATTCTGTGTTGGGATTCTTGAGTGGAGTCATGTCCTCCGGGTCAACATTTTCCTTATAGAACTTGAGCTCTGCTTCAGCGCAACTTGACTCTGCATAAGCTGCGTCACCTTCCTCACACGCAATAGCCGTCTCCCAATCACCATGCATGATAATCGTCCCGTTCAAACCCGACATCTTGAGCTGTAAGTAGACATAGCAAGGCCTAGCCATGAACTTGGCATAAGCCGGACGTCCAAATAGGGCATGATATGGACTTTTGATCTTGACCACCTCAAAACACAAGGTCTCTACCCTGTAGTTGTATTCGTCACCAAAGGTAACTTCGAAAGAGATCTTACCCACTAGATAAGCTGACTTGCTAGGCACCACACCATGAAAGACTGCCGAGGAAGGCCTAAGATCCTTATCAAGCAACTTCATCCGGCGGAAAGTGTTGTAGTACAGAATATTAATGCTGCTGCCACCGTCCATAAGCACCTTAGTAAACACATATCCTCCCACTTGGGGGGCAACTACCAAAGCCAGCTGTCCCGGGTCGTCCACACACGGCGGGTGATCCTCTCTGCTCCAAGTTAAGTCATACTCAGACAACTTCAAGTATTGTGGGAGAGTCGGTGCGATCACATTAACCGCCCGCTTGCACAACTTCTGCTCTCGCCTGTCAAGACTGGTTGTAAAAACATGATACTAACCCGAGCTGAGCTACTTTGGATTACTCTGATACCCACATTGGTTACTTTGCTGCTGATTATTGCCACCAGATTACTGATGATGCCCTCCTTGATTGCCCTGGCCCTGGTAGCCGGATCCTGAGCCGCCTGAACCAAGGCTAGCTCCTATCCCGCCTGCTCCTGAGCCACCTAGCGGGCCACCACCATTGTTGTTATGCTGTCGCAAGCTGTAGTCCTAAAACTTCTGCATAATGTGGCAATTCCTCCATGTGTGACCCACCACCCTGTAGGGCCAGCTGTGCTCTGGACAAGGTTTATTGAGCATCTTCTCCAAATTAAAAGGAGTTCTACCCTGATTAAAGTGTTATTTGAAGTTCCTAGCACGGTTGTTCCCGGCGCTGGCGTTGGCCACCAATTCTGACCCGCCATCTGGATTCTTCCTCTTGCCTTGGTTGCCACTGCCTGCCGCACCCTTGCCATTCTTATTCTTCTTGCCTTGACTAGGCTTCTCCTCATCAGAGCCCGGATCCTTCATATTGTTAGAGTCGGCGTACTTTGTGAGAGCCGCCATTAGCTCCCCCATGTCCTGACATGAACGGTTGAGCCAGCCAAGCTTCTGCTTCAAAGGTGTAAAGTGGCAATTCTTCTCCAGAATCAAAACTGCTTGAGCCGCCGTAATCTGTTCAGATGAGTGGATGATGGTTGAGACCCGCCGGACCCAATGATGAGCCGACTCATCCTCGTGTTGCACACAATGATCCAAATCACAATCGTCATGGGCTGCTTGCACGTTCCTTGGAATTTTTTGATGAACTTCACCTTTAACCCGACCCAGCAATTAATGGTGTTGGGTGGCAAGCCCTTCAACCACGTGCAAGACGGCCCTTCCAGCATCATGATGAAATATTTGGCACATACTGCATCGTTGACATCTAACATCTCCATTGTCAGCTCATAGCTTTCAATCCATGCTTTCGAAAGGCAGGTCAGCAGCGTAATTTGGGACCTTGCAAGGGCCCTTGAAATCTGTCGGCAGACGCTCGTTCCGCAAAGACGACACTAAGCACGGCACTCCCACTACCCTGGTGGTTACTCCTGCACCTACCGAGATGGAAGGTGTAGGTTCTTGATGAGCCGCCGCCATCGCCAGAGTCGTCGCATTGTGTTGTGCCCTCGCCCGGTCCATTAGCGCCTGAGCATATAGAACCGCCTGATCATCTTGTGGCAGGTCCCAGTGCCGATCACCGTTAGAAACTGCCGGCGACTCATACTGCCGACTGAAGCTGCGGCTGGGGATGGGGGCTGAATGCACGCGACTTCGGCTGTAGGTATATTTCTCCTGCTAGGCCATCGCCGTCTACAGGTATCCAATAGCGTTCCGCACCTCTTTTACGAAGGGCACCTCGTCCAGGATAGGGATTGTTCCAAGTTGGGTCGCTGCCGCCACCATGTTCTCCATCGGGTTTGAATAATGACCCGCCGGCACTGGGAAAGCCACCGGTGAGGCCTGGTTCCGTCGGGGCGGGTTAAGATGCTATTGTCGAGCTGCCGACCGACTCCTAGGTGCTTCCATTGTTCATCCCATTCCTGGCATGTTAAAAAGATTCCTGGCCTCATACTGTTCCGACAAGCAGGACTGATGCCTCATCCGCTGAACCGCCGCTGCAGATTGCTGCTCCAGCTCAAGGCGGAAAGTGTTCATCCTAAGGCGTTCTGCCTCCGCATCCATCTTAGCCTTCAGCATGCTGATCCTTTGTTGGACTTCACTCATCCGATCCTTTATCCTTGCGATCTCTGTGTTCCGGGCGACTTGATTCTCTACCGTGACTTCAGTTGCCATCAAGGCCGTAAGCTCATTCATCAAATCCAGAAGAACTTGAGCAATCGGGGTCGGCCTCCGACCCAGCTGCCCTAGCGGCTATACTGCTCGGGCCTGGTGCTGAACCCGTCATGAAGATGGCCGCATGCATCGGCGGCCCATGGTCCTCCGGCTCATGATACTCCGACTCGGGGTAAGGCTCGTCGTAGCCCCCAAGCCTGCCATCATGAAGCTGGTAGATTGATCCCGTCTCTCCGCTCGAGGATCCATCCTCCGAACAGACGAGAGTTTCCTGTGACATGGAATCCTCAAGATCCATGCCCTGAGTGAAGCCGACGAAGACACGCTTCCTTCTCGGGTTAACACGGGCAGGTCGCACGTGTCGGGCGGGCTGCATGCATCGAGCCAGCTCGATGATGTTGGTGCAGACGTCTGGCCCGGGTGTAGATCCACCGACTTTGCTGATGAAGACGTGGATTCCGCCAAAGGGAACCCGAAAACCTTACTCGACAGAGTCGGCCTCGTGGCCCCAGCCGTCGTCGTCGATGTAGAGCCGGCGGTGGCAACTCTTGTTCATCCTGCTAACAACGTACCCGTCGAACGCTCAGAGAGATCCCTTTGATAACTCAACACCACCGAGCGCTAGCCCCATGGTGGGTGCCAACTGTCGTGGTTTTGTCATAGCAGATGTCCGAGGACTTAGGTTCGAGGCCATCGCTAAGTCATGGACTCAAAGGGGTTGGTTCGGACGAAGGACACGAGTTTACCTAGGTTCGGCCCCTCAAGAAGAGGTAAAAGCCTATGTCCTGCTTGTGTTGTATTGATTGGAGTATTGATTACAAGGGATGAAATTCTCTTGACCTAGTTCTCGATTAGTTGGTTTCTGTCTAAGTCACCCCAGGTCTCGACTTTATATAGGAGGTCAAGACCACGGGTTACACAAGTCTCATAACGACTCTTACAATGTATCTGAGTCTATCTCTATGTCACCTTACCGTCTTGCACAAGCTGCCTCCGGGTGGCTTAACCACCCAGGTCTTCATGCCACCTTCCATCTGGGCCTTGTCTTGGCCCATCTTGGTAAGCAGCCATACGGCTAGGCTTACGTCTCTTGGCCCATCTGCCTTGGTTTTGATTATGAGCCGCCAGGTATGACCCGGCCCCACCTGAGCGGCTCTTACCATGGGGTTATATCCCCAACAGCTGGCGTTATGAGTCGACGGCAGTTTCTAGCAGTGATCGACACCGAGGCCTGACGCAAGATGATCATGCGGTTCTAGATCCTTAGGTGCTCGTGGACCGGGCGAGAGCCCAGCAAGAGGCGGTGGTGGCTAATCAAAAACCTGCACCTTCCATCTCGGTGGGAGCAGGAGTAACCACCAGGGCCGTGGGAGTGCTGTGCTTAGTGCTGGCTTTGCGAAACGAGCGTCTGCCGAAAGATTTCAAGGGCCCTAGCAAGGTCCCAAATTACACTGGTGACCTGCCTTCGGAAGCCTGGATTGAAAGCTATGAGCTGGTGATGGAGATGTTAGACGTCAACGACGCAGTATGTGCCAAGTATTTTATCATGATGCTGGAAGGGCCGGCTCGCACGTGGTTGAATGGCTTGCCACCCAATACCATTAATTCTTGGGCTGAGTTAAAGGCAAAGTTCATCAAAAACTTCCAAGGATCGTGCAAGCAGCCCATGAAGATTGTGGATTTGGATCATTGTGTGCAATAGGAGGATGAGTCGGCCCATCATTGGGTCCGACGGGTCTCAACTATCATCCACTCGTCTGAAAAGATGACGGCGGCTCAAGCACTTTTGATTCTGGAGAAAAATTGCCATTTTACGCCTCTGAAGCAGAAGCTTGGCCGGCTCAAGTGCTCGTGTCAGGACATGGGGGAGCTCATGGCGGCTCTCACGAAGTACGCAGACCCTAACAATTCGAAGGATTCAGGCTCTGATGAGGAGAAGCCCAGTCAGGGCAAGAAGAATAACAATGGCAAGGGTGCGGCAAGCAATAGCAACCAGAGCAAAAGGAAGAATCCAGATGGCGGGTCAGAATTGGTGGGCAACGCCAGCACCGGGAAGAATCGTGCTAAAGGCAACGGGAATTTCAGGCAACCCTTTAATAAGGGTAGAACTCCTTTCAACTCGGAAGAGATGCTCAATAAGCCTTGTCCGGAGCACAGTCGGCCTGATAGGGTGGAGGGTCACACGTGGAGGAATTGCCACATTATGCGACAGTTTTGGGACTACATCTTGCGGCAGCATAACAACAATGGTGGTGGCCTGCCAGGCGGCTCAGGACCAGGTGGGTCAGGAGCTGGCCTGGGTTCTGGCGGTTCAAGATCCGGCTACCAGGGCCAGAGCAACCAAGGAGGGCATCATCAGCAATCTGGTGGCAATAATCAGCAGCAAAGTATCCAATCTGGGTATCAGAGTAATCCGAAGTAGCTCAGCTCGGGTCAATATCATGTTTTTACAACCTGCCTTGATAGGCGAGATCAGAAGTTGCGCAAGCGGGCGGTTAATGCAATCACACCGGCTCTCCCACAATACTTGAATTGGTCTGTGTCGTGGTTTTGTGATGGTAAATGTCCGAGGACTTAGATTCAAGGCCATCTCTAAGGTGATGGACTCAAAGGGGTTGATTGGGACGAAGGACACGAGTTTACCCAGGTTCGGCCCCTCAAGAAGAGGTAAAGGCCTACGTCCTGCTTGTGTTGTATTGATTGGAGTATCGATTACAAGGGAGCGTATTCTCTTGACCTAGTTCTCGATTGATTGGTTTCTGTCTAAGTCGCCCCGGGTCACGCCCTTATAAAGGAGATCAAGACCACGGGTTACACAAGTCTCATACCAACTCTTACTATGTGTCCAACTCTATCGCTATATCGTCTTGCCTTCCTGAGAAAGCCGTCTCCAGGCAGCTTATCCGCCCGGGTCTTCATGTCTTCCTCGTCTAGGCCTCGCCTTCGCCCATCTTGGTGAACCGCTATACGTCTAGGCTTATGTCTTGAGGCCCATCCTTGGTCTAGCTTATGAGCCGCCAGGTATGGCCCGGCCCCACCTGGGCGGGTTTTACCACGGGGTTATCTCCCCAACATTAGGCCCCAGGTTACTTTGAGCTTGCTCATTTCAACCTTCCGTCTCACTTGGCGCCGAGTCTTGCTCAACCTTTTGGCTCGCTTGGCGGCGAGTCTTGCTCAACCTTCCACCTCACTTGGCGGCGAGTCTTGCTCATTATCACCTGAAAGTAAGACAAGGTAACCTGCCATGACGTCATACCGGAGATATCAAAAAGATTACCTGACGACCACAACGGATCTTTCCACTATAAAACCAACGGCCCAAAAATCGAGGTGTCCATCTCGGTTAATCAACTTCCGTTGCCTGGATTCTCATGCCCGTTTCCACCTTTTGCCTATTAAATAGGACTGCGAAAGGTGGTCTTCATTTCCTTCTCCGCTTGCCCTTCTTCTTCTTCCTCCCGACGTCGTCGCTCCAGAGCCTTCCTGCTCCGGCAAAGCTTTCGTGCCGTCGTCATGCCAGGCCGCTGCATCAACCTGATCAGACCAGAGAATCGCCAGCGTCCGTCGCATTATCTTTGGTAAGTTCTTCTCCACCCCTAGTTCTGTAGCTTTAGGTGGGGTTTTCATGGAGTTCCTCCACCGTTAGAACACAAGCTCTTCGCAATATCCGATAGTATGTAGACCAATGAGCTTGATAATACCCCTTTTTCTTGTGCGGTAGATCGTAGGAAGTAGATAATAGCACAACGCAGATCTGTGGTTGCCCCCTGTACTATCTTCAAATACTGCTAGTTTTTCTGTTCTTCACTAGGTTAGAATAAACCTGCTTTTTCCTTTGTTTTGTAGATCTATAAATATGTAGATAGTCTGTGAAACTTGTTTTCCACACATAGTAATATTTGCTCTGTTCCTTGCAAATTGACTCGCCATCAGACTTCCGACTCGTGGCTAAACTGCTCCGACGACTTAGCCTTAGAGAACTTAAATTTCATCAGCCGTCTGTAGTCATCTGTCACCTTCTGACTCGCCACACATTATTACTTTGCTCAGCTTTAAGACGCCACCATGCATTGTGCGTCCAATTCTTGTAACTGGGTGGGCTCTGCCATTACTGAAGAGTTCTTGAAGGACTTCATAGACACAAGGTCATTACCAGCCAAAGATGTCATCCATTGGCGAGTTCTAGGCAATGAAAAGAAACCCCTTCCACAAGAGGGCGAAGTAGTTGTCTTCGCGGATCACCTTGTATGCGGTTTCAGCCCGCCTGGCTCAAAATGCTTCCGAGACGTTCTTCATTTCTTTAAGCTGCGCCCCCAAGACATCGCCCCAAACTCCGTCTCAAACATATGCAACTTCCAAATCCTCAGTGAAGTTTACTTACAAGAAGAGCCGTTCGTTGGCCTTTTCCGTGAGTTCTTCTACACGAACCGCCAGACAGAAGTAAAATTTGGTCCAAGCTTAGAGCTCGGCGGGATCTCAATTCAAAGGAGACGGGACGTGACCTTTTCGGTTGTTCAGATGCCAAGTCATCCCAATGACTGGAATAAAACCCGGTTTTACTGCAAAGACACTTCTCCAGAAAGAGAGCATCCCTTGCCGGGTTATCGTCCAACTCGGCTCAAGACTTCAACCGAGCTCCCTGACCGGCTGTCAGCCACGGAACAAGCGAACTATGATCCGGCTCATGCAAGAATCAAGGCCCTTATGGCCAATGGTCTGACTGGGATGGATCTGACCCACTGTTGGGTTTCTTGGAAAGTCCTTCTTCTAAGCCGGCAAAGCCGCCTCATGTGCGAGTGTACAGGCGATGATAATGACCCCCTCTGCTTTAACTCTACCACGTTGTCTGAGGATAACATCGTGGCCTCCATCAAGAGCCTGGTTCATGAATCTGAAGGGTCTTGCTATGCCATCGGATTAGCACCTTTCCGCACCACAAAGCCGCCCCTAGACATAAGGGCGACTCTCGATCTCCTTACTTCCGCATTAGTTATATATGCTTTGCAGTCTTTTGACCTCTTTCGACGGCTTACACTCTCAGGCCAATTCCAGCTTCTGGAAAAAGAAATACGTTCCTCCTCCGAAGAAATCAAAGGAGAAAACTGACGGCCGAAAGAAGAAAACCGCACCTCAAGAACAACCGGAATCTGACTACTCATAGGTATAACTTTACTCTCTTGGCCGTCTCTTCATGCACCTTATTGACAATGATAATTCTCAGGACGAAATGGAGACAAGCCATGCCAATGTTCCTGAGGTAACTTATGTTTCATCTGACTCAGAACATCTTGCACCACACAAGATACGGCGGGTCGTCCGAAAGGTACCACTTTCTCATCCTCTTGCTTACGTAGACCCCCACTTTTCTTTGAAAAAGCAACAACAAATCTCCCGACGCCAGACCCGGAGCACCGGCTCTAACGACCTCATGGCCGGGTTATGTCATTCTTTGGCTCAACGGAAACGGCAAGCTGAGGTATTTGTTTCACTTGGCTTTAAGTTTGCCAACCTTGCCTATATGATTTGAACCTATCTTATATTGCCTTAACTGTTTTCAGGAATCACCCCCTTCCTCGGGCGACTCTACAGTTACTGCTCTTTTGCCTCTGAAGATTAACCCAGAGTACGTGCCTTTCATGCTTGCATTCCAACCTTTGTTAGCCGTAAAGTTTATACCATGACCTTCTATGCTTTCCAGGGCTCAAGCGAAACGAAGGAAGACCGGCGGGTCTAATCCTGCTCCCAAGGCTCAAGAGTCGGAGCCTGCCAAGCTGGATTCTCCTGCACCGCATGTTGATCCCTCTGCAGCCTCCAAGGACACACCTGAAGAAGCTCGTCTCTCTACCGAGCTGGAGGCCAATGACATGACTCCTGAGAGTCCTTCGAGGGCCAATTCTAAGCCGCCAAACCATGCACCGGCTGCTAACGATTCGGTTACTCCGGATGTCATCATTACTAGCGTCGGCTGTAACTCTCCTCAACCTCATGTGGTAACAAAGCACATTGAGAAGACTGAAGCTTCCGAGAAGCTGGACTTTGAGCTCACCGTGCTAGAAAAGCTAACAGCTGACGAGCTTCACGCTGGTTATCTGAACCGCCTTTCCACAAGCCGGAATATGGAGCTCAAGCTTGTTTACTTGATGAAGAAGAAATATGAGGTACTCTTGCTTTCTTTCCCTTATATCATTACGTATCCCCCAAGGGCTGGTTTAGTATTTGCCAATGATAAGCCGGGTCTTTGAATCTCTGTTATAAGTAAAAACACTTAGCCTGTAGGCCTCAATAATCATCTTAAGACTTAAATGTTGAGCCGATGCTTTAGTGCGTAAGTATTTGTTCAAAGAACCATCTGTAGCCCCCAAGGGCCAGCTTGACTTGATAAAAGATGGTGTAAATAGATTGGAGAGCCAGATGTAGCCCCCAAGGGCCGGCTTAACTTCGATGAAGATGAGCCGGGACTTTGGTATAGATAGACCAGAGAGCCAGATGTAGCCCCCAAGGGCCGGATTAACTTTGATGAAGATGAGCCAGGACTTTGGTATAGATAGACCAGAGAGCCAGATGTAGCCCCCAAGGGCCATCTTAACTTCGATGAAGATGAGTCGGGACTTTCTTGTATCCTTGGAGAACAAACAGACATTAGCCCCCAAGTGTCGAGCATATTGCTTACAATCTACTTGAAACTTGCCTTATATTGTCCTACTCTTGATCATCTGATAATATACCATCCTGGCGACTTAGCCTTCCTTTTGCTTTGTTATATGTCACAGGAAGCTTTAAACGAGGCTGAGTCTGAATTAACCGGCTTAAGGAGCAATCTGGCCACCCAGCAAGCCGCTCGAAGCGAAGCAGATGACAAGTGCTGGCTCATCACCAAGGAACTCACAAAAGTTAAAGTTGACTTCGCTGCTTTCAAGAAAACTATTGAGACGGAACAAACCGCCCTGGCTCAACGAGCAGATGATGATGACCAGTGGCTCATGGTTGTGTCCGATGAGCTACATGCCTTGAAGCGTCCCATTGCGAAGATGTCTGCCACCATCTTTGGTAAGTACGAAATACTTAGCCAATACTCTTGTGTGAATACTTACATTGGCGACTTATAACCGAACATCTGTCTTATGCAGCTCCAAGGAGCCGGCAACTTGCTAATGACAGCTTGTTGCCTTTGAAAGCCATCTATACTTTAACAGAGCAACTGTATTGCAGCGCTCTCTGCACAATCAAGGCGGTGCTCTATAAGGATAACATCCCTTCAACTATGAAGGGAGTCATAGAATTTCTTTCCACCCTGCCGAAACAAATCCAGGAGCTCAAGAGATCAGCCGCCAGGAAAGGAGCCATCGTAGCCATAAGCCGGGCATTAGCTTTCGCCCCAGAGCTGACTCCCGAAGACATGATGGAAGGGTTTCCATCAAAGAAGGATGACGGCTCAGAGTTCATGGAGACTGACTATGCCCGTTGCATGAAGTCTTCCAGAGTCCTCGGATCAGTGTTAGCAGAAGAAGTGGACTTCTCAACATACCAGGCGGCTTACAATGCCGAGCAGAAGAGAGTATGTGGCCCAACCTTTGAAGCCAAGGACTTAACTCCTGCACGTCGTAAGCACCTCTTTGCTCTTGATCTTGACCCGGCCCCCTCTTTGAAGATGCAAACTTTGCGGCTTTAACCAACTTCAACTGGGACGTGGACAATCTCCAGATCATAGAAGCCGAAGACCCACCGCAGAGTGACCCGCCATCCAACTGACGACCCTGGTAACACCGTGGATTAGCCGGCCTTGTGACCCGCCGTAGGTCAGTGTAAAAAACTTTGAGTCCTCAATTTTGAGCTTCCTAGTGAGCATTGTAATAGGCTTGTAGTAAACTTTGTCTCGCTTGAACTGTGCCATCATGCACATATGAAATAGCCCGGCTTAACATATTACATCTGCCTTGTGCCTTCAACTCATACTAGATGTTGTGGCAGCTCTTGGTAATTAACCAACCCGCGAGAATAGATTAATCTCACATTGTCAGGAAGACGGCTCAAGATAGCGCTACCCAAAGATGCTATATCTTTCCTGACTTGCTTTTTGTTTTAACTCATGTGTCGGTTCTTCTGAGCTGACTCGCCACTTAAAACTCCTTAGCAGTACAGGGTCTCTATCGAGATTGGCCGTCAATTCCTTTGACCGGCTCAGGGTCTCTAAGCGAGATTAACTGACAGGAAGTGTGACGTCCCAGAAGAGACTCGGCAGGGTATTAGTACCCTGGTAGCCCATAAACTGCCTCTCACGTGACATAAATCCCTCGTTTTAACCTTAAACAGTGCAGGGTCCTTAAGGATTAACTGCCTAAGAGTACGAACAGGCCACATAGCGGAGAGTCTATAGTAGATGGGAGAGTTTATCCTTGCTTTCCATAAGCCGACCCTCATGTGACAAGAGCCACCGTTTTAACCTTAAACCAGTACAGGGTCTCTATCGAGATTGGCCATCAATTTCTTTCAGCCGGCTCAGGGTCTCCAGGCAAGATTAACTAGTAAGAGTTCAGTGGGTCACCTAGCGGAGCAGCATCAACTTACAGGCAGGTTTAACCTTGTTTGGCTTAAGAGCCGATCAAGAGGGTGTGTAAGCTAAACCCGGTGGGTTGGAAGACCCCCAAGTGACCTTTGTTAATGGAGTCTACTATTTAGCTTAAGAGCCGACCAATAGGGTTTGATAAGCTAAACCGGGTGGGTTGGAAGCCCCCTGGACAATCATGTTGGCGGTGTAAACTATTTGGGTTGAGAGCCGATCAATACGATTTGATAAGCTAAACCCGGTGGGTTGGAAGCCCCCTGATTGACCTTTTTGCACAGACTGAGATGTGTGAAACGGCAGAGGCCCCGGCTTGCAGGGATGCCAAGTTTATTCATATATATATATATATATGATATGTACAATGAAGGTGTACAATGTCAAATCTTGACAACTTAAGTATAATAAGGCCGTAGATGCGCTATGTTCCATGGTCGGTGGGTCTCCTGCCCAGAAGTGTGTGAGTCGTCTCGGATGTCAATGAGGTAATATGACCGGTTGCTGAGATTTCTGCTGACCACGAAAGGCCCTTCCCATGGAGGGGATAACTTGTGTGCATCAATCTGATCTTGAATCAACCAAAGCACTAAGTCGCCTTCTTGAAACATCCGGGTCTTGACTCTGCGGCTATGATAGCAACGTAGGTTTTGCTGATAAATCGCCGAACAAGCCGTCGCCAGGTCACATTATTCCTCCAAGGCATCCAACGCGTCTTGACGTGTTGCTTCATTGTCCGCCTCAACGTAAGCCGACACTCGTGGCGAGTCATGATAGATATCGCTTGGTAACACGGCTTCTGCACTATAAACCATGAAGAAAGGTGTATAACCTGTTGATCTGTTGGGAGTGGTTCTGATGCTCCATAAGACGGACGACAACTCCTCCACCCAACAACCCGGCATTTGTTGTAAAGGAACCATAAGCCGAGCTTTGATGCCTCTCAAGATTTCTTGGTGCACGCTCTGCCTGATCGTTTGAGTGTGGATGAGCAATTGCAGAAACATCAAGTCTGATGTGTTCACTTTCACAGAACGCTTTCATAGCCCCCTTGGATAGGTTTGTACCATTATCTGTGATGATACTATGATGGTAATCAAAATGGTAGATCAGCTTCTTAATAAACTAAACCGCCATAGCCACATCACACTTGCCATCCGGCTCAGCTTCTACCTACTTGGTCAATTTGTCAACCGCCACCAAGAGGTGGGTCTTCTTGTCCTTGGATACCTTGAAAGGCCTGACCATATCAAGCCCCCAGACCGCAAATGACCAAGTAATTGGAATCATGCGCAACTCTTGAGCCGGGACATGAGCACGCCGACCAAACTTTTGACATCCATTGCACTTGCAGACCAAGTCTTTAGCATCCTTATGAGCCGTCATCCAAAAGAAACCATGTCGAAAGGCCTTGGCCACCAGCGATTTTGAGCCGGCGTGATGACCACAATCCCCAGCATGAATTTCATTCAAGATTTCCTTGCCCTCTTCAGGTGAAACACAACGCTGAAACACGCCGGTGATGCTGCACTTATGTAACTCGCCATTGACTATCGTCATAGACTTAGACCGCCTGGTGATCTGTCGGGCGAGATTTTCATCATCGGGTAACTCGCTGCGAGTCAAGTATGCCAAATAAGGCATAGTCCAGTCAGGAATTGCATGTAGAGCCGCCACCAGCTGTCCTTTCGGATCGGGAATAGCCAAGTCTTCCTTTGAAGGTAACTTAACTGATGGGTGATGTAGTACGTCTAAGAAAACGTTAGGTGGCAGTGGCTTACGTTGAGAACCCAGCCTTGACAGGGTGTCCGCCGCCTCATTCCTGCGACGATCAATATGATCCACCTAATAACCCTTGAAGTGACCAGCGATGATATCCATCGCCTGACGATAAGCCCCCATCCGCGGGTCCATGGAATCCCAAGTTCCTGAAACTTGTTGGGTTACAAGATCTGAGTCGCCGAAGCATCTAACCCAGCTCAGGGGAATCTCCTTAGCCACCCATAGGCCATGAAGCAGAGCTTCGTACTCAGCTGCATTGTTAGTACAAGGAAACATAAACCTTAGCACATAACAGAACTTATCACCTTTGGTGGAAGTTAAGACAACCCCTTCCCCTGATCCTTCTAGTTGCCTAGATCCATCAAAGTGGATTGTCCAATATGTGTTATCCGGCTTTTCCTTGTGCACCTGACACTCAGTCCAGTCGTTGATGAAATCCACCAAGGCTTGTGACTTAACTGCCGTGTGAGGCACATATTTCAAACTGAGAGGTCCAAGCTCCAATGCCCACTTAGGGATCCTACTAGTGGCTTCTCTGTTTTGAATTATATCTCCCAATGGGGCAGAGCTAACCACTGTAATCTGATGCCCCAGGAAGTAGTGCTTTACCTTGCGATTGGCCATGAACACCCCATACACCAGCTTCTGCCAATGTGAATATCTCTGCTTGGATTCTGTCAGGACCTCACTGATATAGTAAGCCGGCCTCTGAACCGGATATTCCTTCCAAGACTCCTTACCCTCAACAACGATTGCGGCGCTGACAACCCTATTATTAGCCGCCATGTATAAGAGCAAAGGTTCTTTCTCAACCGGAGCAGCTAAGACCGGTGGCTCAGTGAGCTGCCTCTTGAGTGCCTCAAATGCTTCACCCACCGTCGTACTCCAGACAAAGTTGTCCATACTTTTCATCATCTGATACAAAGGGATAGCCTTCTCACCAAGGCGGCTTATAAACTGGCTTAACGCAGCAATCCGTCCCGCCAGGCGTTGAACATCATTTGCATGCCGGCTCAGACAGGGATGTGATAGCCTTGAGTTTACCCGGGTTAGCCTCAATGCTACGCTTAGATACCAAAAATCCCAAGAGCTTGCCTACCGGAACGCCAAAGACACACTTAGTCGGGTTAAGCATCATCTTGTAGAACCGTAAGTTGTCGAGAGTCTCCTTCAGGTCGTCAAGCAGAGTCTCCTTCTTTCTTGACTTGATCACAATATCATCCACATATGCATGAACGTTGCACCCAATTTGGTTGTGAAGACAGTTCTGTACGCAATGCTGGTAATTCGCCTGGGCACTCTTGAGCCCGAAAGGCATAGACACATAGCAGAAAGCACCAAAAGGCGTGATGAAAGTTGTCTTCTCTTGGTCCTTGACTGCCATCTTGATCTGATGATAACCAGAATAAGCATCTAGGAAGCATAAACTCTCACAACCCACCGTTGCATCAATGATCTGGTCAATACGAGGGAAAGCAAACGGGTTAGCCCAACGGGCCTTGTTAAGATCCATGTAATCCATGCACATACGCCACGCGCCGTTTTTCTTGAGTACTAGCACCGGGTTAGCAAGCCACTCCGGATGAAAGACCTCGAGGATGAAAGCCACCGCCAGGAGCCAGGCTACCTCTTCCCCACTGGCCTTGCGTCTCTCCTCATTGAACTGCCATAGAAACTGTTTGACTGGTTTAAAGTTAGGATCCACATTAAGGTGGTGCTCAGCAAACTCTGTCGGTACACCCGACATGTTAGAAGGTTTCCACACGAACATGTCCCGATTCTCATGGATGAATTCGATGAGCACGCTTTCCTATTTGGGATCTATATTAGCTCCGATAATGAACTGTTGAGATGAGTCGCCCGGATTGAAGTCCACCAATTTAGTATCATCCGCCGAAAATTTGAGGGGCGGCTCAACCTCTGTGGTAGGATTTTTCAGCGGAGTCATGTCCTCCGGTTCGACGTTTTCCCTATAAAACTTGAGCTCCTCCTCAGCACAACTGGACTCTGCATAAGCCGCATCTCCTTCCTCGCACACAATAGCCGTCTCTCGATCACCATGCACCATAATCGTACCTTTGAGGCCCGGCATCTTGAGCTGCAAGTACACATAACAAGGCCTAGCCATGAATTTGGCGTAAGCCAGACATCCAAACAGAGCATGATACGGACTTTTGATCTTGACCACCTCAGAACACAAGGTCTCCACCCTGTAATTGTATTTGTTGCCAAAGGAGACTTCCAAAGAGATCCCCCCACTGGATAAGCTGACCTGCCAGGCACCACGCCGTGAAAAACTATTGAGGATGGCTTAAGATCCTTATCAAGCAACTTCATCCGTCGGAAAGTGTCGTAGTACAAGATATTGATGCTACTGCCACCGTCCATAAGCACCTTAGTGAACACGTAGCCTCCAACTTGGGGAGCAACTACTAACACCAGCCATCCTGGGTCATCAACACGCGGCGGTTGATCCTCCCAGCTCCAAGTTATATCATACTCATACCACTTCAAATATTGTGGTAGAGCCGGCCTGATCGCATTAACCGCCCGCTTGCGCAACTTCTGATCTCGCCTGTCAAGGGTGGTCGTAAATACATGATACTGACCCGAGCTTAGCTGCTTGGGATTACACTAATATCCAGACTGGTTATTCTATAGCTGATTGTTGCCACCAGAGAGCTGATGATGTCCTCCTCGGTTGCCCTGGCCGTGATGACCGGATCCTGAGCTGCCAGACCCAAACCCGGCTCCTGCCCCGCCTGGTCCAGAGCCGCCGGGCGGGCCACCATCATTGTTATGCTGTCGTAAGCTGTAGTCCTTGAACTTTTGCATAACGTGGAAATTACCAAATTTGTGACCCACCAGTCTGTCAGGCCGACTGTGCTCCGTACAAGGTTTATTGAGCATCTCCTCCAAGTTAAAAGAAGTCTTACCCTTATTTAAAGGCTGCTTGAACTTCTTGTTGCCCTTAGCACGATTATTGTCGGTGCTGGCATTGGCCACCAGTTCTGACCCGCCATCCGGGTTCTTCCTCTTGCCTTGGTTACCATTACCTGCCGCACCCTTGCCATTGCTATTCTTGTTACTCTGACCAGGCTTTTCTACATCAGAGCCCGGATCCTTCGTATTATCAGAGTCGGCGTATTTCGTGAGAGCCGCCATGAGCTCCCCCATGTCTTGACACGTGCGCTTGAGCCAGCCAAGCTTTTGCTTGAAAGGCGTAAAGTGGCAATTCTTTTCCAGAATCAAGACCGCTTGAGCCGCCGTAATCTGATCAGACGAGTGGATGATAGTCGAAACCCGCCAGACCCAGTGATGAGCGACTCATTTTCCTACTGTACACAGTGATCCAAGTCCACAATCGTCATGGGCTGCTTGCACGTTCCTTGAAATTTTTTGATGAACCTTGATTTTAACTAAGCCCAAGAATTGATGGTATTGGGTGGCAAACCCTTTAACCACATGCGATCCAGCCCTTCTAGCATCATGATAAAATACTTCACGCACACCGCATCGTTGACATCCAAGCCTCCGGGGGTAGATCAGCGGTGTAATTTGGGACGTTGCAAAGGCCTTTGAAATATTTCGGCAGACGCTCATTCCGCAAAGTCGGCACCAAGCACGGTACTCCCACGGACCTGGTGGGTACTCCCGCTCCAACTAAGATGGAAGGCGCACGCTCTTGATGAGCCACCGCTGCCAGAGCCACCGCCTCACGCTATGCCCTCGCCCGATCTACGAGTGCCTGAGCATCCAAAGCCGCCTCGTCGTCTCGCGGCAGGCCTCGGTGCCGATCACTGCTAGAGACCACCGGCGACTCATAACACCGGCTGAAGCTGTGGCTGGTGATGGGGGTTGAATGCACGCGACTCCGGCTATAGGTATACTTCTCTTGCTGGGCCATCGTTGTTCGCAGGTACCCAATAGCATCCCGTACCTCTTCTACGAAAGGCGCCTCGTCAGGAATAGGGATTGTTCCAAGCCGGGTTGCCGCTGCCACCATGTTCTCCGTCGGGTTTGAATAGTGACCCGCTGGCGTCGGAAAAGCCATCGGTGAGGTCTGGTTCCGTCAGGGCGGGTTAAGCTGCTACCGAGCCACCAGCTAACTTCTAGGTTCTTCCGTTGTCCGACCTGTTCCTGGCGTGTTAAAAAGGTTTCGGGCCTCATATTGCTCGGGCAGGCGGCACTAATGCCTCATCCGCCACACCGCGGCCGCCGACTATTGTTCTAGCTCAAGGCAAAAAGCATCGGTCTTAAGGCGCTCTGCCTCCGCGTCCATTTGAGCTTTTAATGCGCCGATCCTCTGCTAGACTTCCGCCATCTGGTCCTTTAGTCTTGTGATCTTCGGGTTCTGGGCGGCTTGATTGTCAGGTGTGACTTCAGTTGCCATCAGGGCCGTGAGCTTGTTCATCAGATCCAGAAGAACCTGGGCCGATGGTGGGTCAGCCCCCGTGTCTGCCGCCCCGGCGGCCGCACTGCTTGGGCCCGGCTCTGTTCCTGTCATGAACACGGCCGCATGAGTCGGCAACCCATGATCGTTCGGCTCCGACCACTCCGACTCGGGGTAAAGCTTGTCGTAGCCCCTGAGCCCGCCATTGCGATGTTGATAGATTGATTCCGCTTCTCCGCTCGAAGATCCATCCTTTGAACATATGAGGGTCTGCTGCGACTTAGAAGCCTCAAGATCCATACCTTGAGTGGAGCCAACGAAGACATGCTTCCTATCCGGGTCAGCACGGGCGGGTTGCATGTGTCAGATGGGTTGCGTGTGCCGAGCCGGCTCAAAGATGTCGGTGCAGACGTTCGGCTCGGTTGTAGATCCAGCAATTTTGCCGATGAAGACCTGGATTCCGCCGAAGGGAACCCGGAACCCGTACTCCACAGAGTCGGCGTCGGGACCCCAGCCGGCGTTGTCGATGTAGAGCCGGCCGCGGCGACTTTTGTTCATCCTCCCGATCAAGTATCCCTTGATCCCCGGAAGAGATCCCTTTGAGAACTCAACGCCACCGAGCGCTAGCCCCAGGGTGGGCACCAACTGTTGTGGTTTTGTCATGACAGATGTCCAAGGACTTAGATTTGAGGCCATCGCTAAGGTGATGGACTCAAAGGGGTTGATTGGGACGAAGGTCACGAGTTTACCCAGGTTCGGCCCCTCAAGAAGAGGTAAAGGCCACGTCCTGCTTGTGTTGTATTGATTGGAGTATCGATTACAAGGGAGTGGATTAGCTTGACCTAGTTCTCGATTGATTGGTTTCTTTCTAAGTCTCCTCGGGTCTCTCCCTTACAAAGGAGGTCAATACCATGGGTTACACAAGTCTCATACCGACTCTAACTCTATATCGTCTTGCCTTCCTGAGCAAGCCATCTCCGGGCGGCTTATCCCCCGGGGTCTTCATGCCTTCCTTGTCTGGACCTCGCCTTGGCCCATCTTGGTGAACCGCTATACGTCTAGGCTTATGTCTCAAGGCCCATCCTTGGTCTAGCTTATGAGCTGCCAGGTATGACACGGCTCCACCTGGGCGGGTCTTACCATGGGGTTATATCCCCAACAGTCTGAGTATGACATAACTTGGAGTAGAGAGGATCACCCTCCGCGTGTTGACAACCCAGGATGGCTGGCTTTGGTAGTTGCCCCCCAAATGGGAGGATATGTGTTTACTAAGGTGCTTATGGATGGTGGCAGCAACATTAATATTTTGTTCTATGACACTTTTCGCCAGATGAAGTTGCTTGATAAGGATCTTAGGCCTTCCTCGAGACTCTTGCATGGTGTGGTGCCTGGCAAGTCAGCTCATCCAGTGGGTAAGATCTCTTTGGAAGTCGCCTTTGGTGACGAATACAACTACAGGGTGGAGACCTTGTGCTTTGAGGTGGTCAAGATTAAAAGTCCATATCATGCCCTATTTGGACGTCCAGCTTACGCCAACTTCATGGCTAGGCCTTGCTATGTCTACTTACAGCTAAAGATCTCGGGTTTAAACGGGACGATTACAGTGCATGGTGATCGGGAGATGGCTATTGAGTGTGAGGAAGGAGACGCAGCTTATGCAGAGTCAAGCTACGCTATAGCAGAGCTCAAGTTTTATAAGGAAAATGTTGACCCGGAAGACATGACTCCGCTCAAAAATCCCACACAGAATCTGAGCCGCCCCTCAAGTTTTTGCGAATGATACCAAGTTGGTGGATTTTACTCCGGGCGACTCATCTCAACAGTTTACTATTGGGGCCAATATGGATCCCAAATAGGAAAGCGCGCTCATCGAATTCATCCATTTGAATCGGGACATCTTTGCATGGAAGCCTTCTGACATGCCGGGTGTACCAAGAGAGTTCACTGAGCACCACCTTAATGTGGATCCTAAATTTAAGCCGGTCAAACAGTTCCTATGGCGGTTCAATGAAGAGAGGAGAAAGGCCATTGGAGAAGAGGTGGCCCTGCTCCTGGCGGCGGGTTTCATCGTTGAAGTGTTTCACCTAGAGTGGCTTGCTAACCCGGTGCTAGTGCTTACTAAGAATGGCACGTGGTGTATGTGCATGGATTACACGGATCTTAACAAGGCCTGTCCGGTTGACCCGTTTGCTCTCCCCCGTATTGACCAGATCATCGATGCAACAACGGGTTGTGAGAGTTTATGCTTCCTAGTTGCTTATTCTGGTTATCATCAAATCAAGATGGCAGTCAACGAGCAAGAGAAGACGGTTTTCATCGCGCCTTTTGGTGCTTTCTGCTATGTGTCCATGCCTTTCGGGCTGAAGAGTGCCCAGGCGAGTTACCAGCATTGTGTACAAAACTGTCTTCACAGTCAAATTGGGCGCGACGTTCATACATATGTGGATGATATTATGATTAAGTCAAGGGAGAAGGAGACTCTGCTTGACGACCTGAAGGAGACCTTTGCCAACTTACGTTTCTACAAGATGGTGCTTAACCTGGCTAAGTGTGTTTTAGCATTCCTGCAGGCAAGCTCTTGGGATTTCTTGTCTCTGGGCGTCGCATTGAGGCTAATCCAGATAAAATCAAGGCTATCACTTCCCTGTCTGAGCCGGCATGCATCAATGATGTTCAGCGCCTGGCGGGGTGGATCGCTGCATTAAGCCGGTTCATAAACCGCCTCGGTGAGAAAGCCATCCCTTTGTATCAGATGATAAAGAAGACAGACAACTTTGTCTGGAGTACGGCAGCGGGTGAGGCGTTTGAGGCACTCAAGAGACAGTGCACTGAGCCACCCGTCTTAGCGGCTCCGGCTGAGAAGGAACCTTTGATCTTATAAGTGGCGGCTAATAACAGGGTAGTCAGTGCCGTGATCGTCGTTGAGCCTAAGGAGGTAGGGAAGGAATATCCGGTTTAGAGGCCGGTTTATTACATCAGTAAAGTCCTGACAGAGTCCAAGCAGAGGTATCCAGATTGGCAGAAGCTGGTATATGGGGTATTCATGGCCAATCCTAGGCTAAAGCATTACTTCCTGGGACACAAGATCATAGTGGTTAGCTCTGCCCCATTGGGAGACATAATTCAAAACAGAGAAGCCACCGACGGGATTGCTAAGTGGGCATTGGAACTTGGACCTCTTAATCTGAAATACGTGCCTCGCACGATGGTCAATTCTCAAGCCTTGGTGGATTTCATAAATGACTGGATGGAGTGTTAGGCACCTAAGGAAAAGCCGGATAACACGTATTCGACGAACCACTTTGATGGATCCAGGCAACTGGAAGGATCAGGGCCAGGGGTTGTCTTAACTTCCCCTAAAGGTGACAAGTTCCGTTATGTGCTAAGGTTAATGTTTCCTTGTACTAACAATGCAGCTGAGTATGAAGCTCTACTTCATGGCCTCCGGGTGATTAAGGAGATGAACCTGAGCCGGGTTAGATGTCTCGGCGACTTAGACCTCGTAGCCCAGCAAGTTTCAGGCACTTGGGATTCCAAGGACACGCGGATGGCGGCTTATCGTTAGGCGGTGGATGTTATTGCTGGTCATTTCAAGGGTTATTAGGTGGATCATGTTGATCGTTGCAGAAACGAGGCAACTGACGCCCTATCAAGGCTGGGTTCTCAGCGTAAGCCGATACCGCCTAACATTTTGTTAGACATACTACATCACCCGTGAGTTAAGTTACCTTCAAAGGAAGACTTGGCCATACCTGACCCGGAGGGGCAGCTGGTGGCGGCTCTGCATGCTATTCCTGACTGGACCGTGCCTTACCTGGCATACTTGACTCGCGGTGAGTTACCTGAGGATGAAAACCTGGCAAGGCAAATCATCAGGCAATCTAAGTCTATGACAATCACCAATGGTGAGTTACATAAGTGCAGCGTCACTGGCGTCTTTCAACGTTGTGTTTCACTTGAAGAAGGCAAGGAAATCTTGAATGAAATTCATGCTATTGATTGTGGTCAGCATGCCGGCTCAAATCTCTGGTGGCCAAGGCTTTTCGACATGGCTTCTTTTGGCCGACGGCTCATAAAGATGTCCCGGCTCAGGAATTGCACATGATCCCAATTACCTGGTCGTTTGCAATCTGGGGGCTTGATATGGTTGGGCCTTCCAGGAGATCCAAGGACAAGAAGACCCACCTCTTGGTAGCCGTGGACAAATTTACCAAGTGGGTAGAAGTTGAGCCAGTCAGCAAGTGTGACGCGACCACGACAGTTCAGTTTGTTAAAAAGCTGATGTACCACTTTGGTTACCCTCATAGTATCATGACAGATAATGGTACGAACTTATCCAAGGGGGCTATGCAAGCGTTCTGTGAATGTGAGCACATCCGACTTGACATTTCCGCGGTTGCTCATCCACAATCAAATGGTCAGGCAGAGTGTGCTAACCAGGAAATCTTGCGAGGTATAAAACCCCGGCTTATGGTTCCTTTGCAGCGAACGCTGGGCTGTTGGGTAGAGGAGTTGTCGTCCGTCTTATGGAGCATCAGAACTACTCCCAATAGATCAACATGCTATACGCCTTTCTTCATGGTTTATGGCGCAGAAGGCATGTTACCAAGCGATACACGTCATGACTCTCCACGGGTGGCGGCTTACATTGAGGCGGATAATGAAACAACACGTCAAGACACGTTGGATGCCTTAGAGGAAGAGCATGATCTGGCGGCAGCTCGATCGGCGATTTACCAGCAAGACCTGTGTCCCTATCATAGCTGCAAAGTTAAGACTCGGACATTTCAAGAAGGCGACTTAGTGTTGCGGTTGATTCAAGATCAGAAAGATGCACACAAGTTATCCCCTCCATGGGAAGGACCTTTTGTGGTCAGCAGAAATCTCAACAACGGGTCGTATTACCTCATTGACATACGAGACGAATCAAGCACTTCGGGGCAGGAGACCCGCCGGTCATGGAACATAGATCATCTGCGGCCTTACTATACTTGAGTCGTCAAGACTTGACATTGTACAACATCATTGTACATATCATATATATATATATGAATAAAGTTGGCATCCCTGCAAGCCGAGGCCTCTGCCGTTTCGCGTATCTCAGTTTGCGCAACAAGGTCATCTAGGGGGCATCTAACCCGCCGGGTTTAGCTTATCAGACCCTATTGATCGGCTCTCAAGCCAAAAAGTTGACTCCGTCAACAGGTCATCTAGGGGGCTTCTAACCCGCTGGGTTTAGCTTATCAGACCCTATTGATCGGCTCTCAAGCCAAAAAGTTGACTCCCTCAACAGGTCATCTAGGGGGCTTCTAACCTGTCGAGTTTAGCTTATCAGACCCTATTGATCGGCTCTCAAGCCAAAAATTTAACTTCGTCAACAGGTCATCCAGGGGGCTTCTAACCAGCCGGGTTTAGCTTATCAGACCCTATTGATCGGCTCTTAAGCCAAAAAGTTGACTCCGTCAATAGGTCATCTAGGGGACTTCTGACCCACTGGGTTTAGCTTATCAGACCCTATTGATCGGCTCTTAAGCCAAAGTCAGGCGGGTTATACACCCAAAAAGTTGACTCCGTCAACAAGGTCATTTGGGGGCTTCCAACCCACCGGGGTTAGCTTACATACCCTCTTGATCTGCTCTTAAGCCACCGCAAACTCGGGTTAAACCTGCCTGTAAGCTGACGCTGCTCCGCTATGTGTGTCACGCCCAAGATGTGCGCCTATCCATAATAAGGCAGGGGGCTCGACAGGGATAGAGGCGCATCTTGCCGTTCGCAAGTACAGTATCATTACATACATTTATGAATAGAAGAGTATATGAGTTGGCTTACACTCACCACATGCTAAATTACAATTCCACACAATTTATTCAAACATCAATACAAAGGCAGGGTCCGGCTACGGACGAAAACAAACGATAAAATGATGCAATGACACTAGCTTGCTGGCCTAAAGATCTCGACCACAGCCACTCTACTCGTCTGGATATGTGACGTACATCCTGCCACGCTCCTCGTCATACTCCCACTGGAGCTGCGTCACATCATCTCGCACGATCTCATCTGTACCTGCACCTAGATTGTTGTAGTAATCTATGAGCCACGAGGACTCGGCAATCTCATGCCCGGGTACCAAGACTATTCAAGCTTATAGGTTGGAAGGGGTATGTGTTTAGTTTGCAGCAACACTAAGCATTTGTGGTGGCTAATCTTACGAAACATGAAAGTAAATATGTGGTCTACGATAGACGATCGAGAACTAGAATGACCTCTAAGAGATCTTGAACACCTACTTACGTCAAACATAACCCCGCTGTGTTCTCTCTCGGTTCATGTTCACGAGCAGAGACGATCACGGTTACTCACACAGTTGGTGCATTTTATTAGAGTTTACTTCAAGTTAACTATAACCAGGTGTTAAACAAATATCCAAGTTGCCACATATCCGCGGGCATGGCTTTCCGAAAGTTTTAACCCTACATAGGTGTTCCAACTAGTCCATCATAAGTTAACCACACTCCGCGGGAATAGCCTCGACCACGGATCTCATGATCATCCTAGGCAACTCCAAAGGAATTTAGACACCTCGGGATAGCCCAAAGAAAATCAGAGTCCCTCGCGCAAGCCACTCGAGAAAGGTAAAACAAGTCTAGCAAGACCACCCGACGTGTCGACGACCCCGATAAGAGCCGCGTATCTCGTTCTCAGGACACGATAGATAAGCACAACATACAGTGGCCTTTTAGAAATTTCCCGAGTTGCCTCGGGTTGGCCCCGCACACGGCTCTAGTTTGTACCAACACTCATGAGGAGCACTGGCCTGGGGGTTGATTAATTATCCACGGGGTTGCAAAGCCCTATGCAACTTTATTAAGTTGTTTAAGCTAATAGTACCAATGTTGGGTCTTGCGAGACAAGTTTTAATCTCAACATAATAATCAAGGGGGTCCCCATAACAACCCCGAGCATGTTAGGAGCGCAAAATATGGAAACATAACACCTGTAACAATAAGCTATGGCGGTAAAAGTTGAACAAACCACCAAGCAAAAGGCCAAGCCTTCCACCATAACAACATATATATGTGCATTAAATTAAATAGTAGTTAATATTGTGATATGCCAGATATCCATGTTATCACATGGAAACAACCTGCACCTGCAACTAAGAACGCTATAAGAGGGGCTGAGCAGCGGTAACTTAGCCAAACAAGGTTTGCTAGGATGTGGATGGGTTAGAAGCACTCATGCAATGTAGGAGGCTTGACATTCAAGTGGTAGGTAGCGCATATGTAATGATAAGAATGAGACATCTAGCAAAGCAAAAATAGTGTCGGGATCCGGGTACTATCATCTTGCCTGTTGGTTCTTCAGAGGGACAAAGAGCGGGGTCCTAGTAGTGGTACTCTCCTGGATCCTTGTACTCAGCTTCAACACTTGCGTCTACCCAATAGAAACAGCAGTAATAAACAACCAACCAAGGTGCAATGCACAAACAAGATGATGCATGATTCATTTGAAGTATTTAACATGGCAATCCTAAACTAGTCATGTTTCTCATGCGATAGTTTAGTTATTTACAATTCTGGACAGAACCACATGTTAAGTTATTTAAACATGCGTGATCATGGAAAATATGGATGCTTCATGCAAAATCGATATAAATGCATATGTAGAACGTAGGAAACGAAGTTACGGTTCTCACGCTACGCTCACGGCAAGTTACGAAGGCAAAACACAAGACAATGATGTCCATGGGCTATTCCTTGGCATTCCAAGGTATCCACTGGATAGGCAATCAAAAACCAACCACAATAGAGTCAAATATCAAGAAATTCCATGGAGCATAGCTCCCACAAGCCACAATATACTAAAACAAACAATCTGCCATAAAACAGCAACATAGCAACTGTCACAGCAAATAACCAAAGCTACATGAAATCTCCAACCACAAACAAGGCATTTACAGAAACTACTTAGCATGCTTATCAAATCATCCAACTACACAAACTGTAAAGGAAGCACATATCAATAAGCATGAAGCTCACAAGTTGGCATGATGAAACAAATTTCTAGGGACTTAGAGAGAATAACAGTTTTTTGGAATCTGAGTTAAGTTGATAGCAAGTTGACGACAGAAACTAATGGTAATACAGACCACCTATTGGCATGAAAATTAACAGGATGTTATAGGGCAACATCTACTTCAAAACACTAGCAATGAGCTTGAGCTAATTCACAACATATCACTTGGTAGCATCCACTCTTCATGGCATAAAAATATTAACAGACTCTCAGACTTAGAAATATTTAGCATGTTTGAAAACATCAACATTTTAGTAGTCACTTTAGATCATGGTTCCCACTTATATACAAGTTTAACATGACAAAAGTAAATACCATGGCATTCTACTCATCATAGGCTACCACTTTCATGTTGACACAATTATCATAGCATGCATGGATTAAATATAACTAAAATTACAAAATGGCACTTTGAGACAAAATGACATTTTGTCAAACTTGCTCCAATGACCAAACAAGTTACACCAATGAATTCCTTGGGTGATTCTACCCCAAAATCATATATCACACTCATATGTTTGTATGAAGCATCATGGCAAAACACTAGATAGAAAAATGTCATCAATTCCTATAAGTGAAAACCTACTAGAAATGCTCATGCCATATAAGTTCATATCCAGATTTAGCAAAATTACCATAAATAGAAATAACCTATTTATAACAATTAAAACAATAAAACAATACAAGAAAACAAACAATAAGCAGGGGGAGCACCTGGCATAGACACTAGGGCCCCCTAGTGGATGACAAGTGGGGACAGGCCCACTTGTCACACACACACATACCACCTGCCACACACACACACACACTCTAAGCCAAACTAGATCGCTGCTAGCCACAGGAGATCCTGCACACACTAGGCACACATGGGCACACACGCACGCAGCACACGGCCACACCAGATCTGGCAGGCCGCACGAGAACCGAACACACGCAACACAACACACAGGATCCGGCGTTGGCACACCAGATCCGCACAACACACACGCACACCACCCAATCAATAAAATAAGCAAAAGAAGGGGGAGCTGGGATCGAACCTGTGACCTCGCGGTCGTTCCCCGAGCGCGCTACCACTACGCTGTGACGCGGCTGCTGACCAAGGGGAGGCCTTGCCCCACTACTACTAACAGGCCACGAGATATCTGACGAAACTAAATATGCGCATGCACACATGACAGAGAAGGGCGACGGTGAAATTCCGGCAATCTCGGGGAGCTAGCGGTGCAATTGGTTCTACGCGGCATGCGGGGACTACAGACGAACTCATTCCCGTGCTAAAACATGAAGGCAACGACACCAAAGCCTCTCGAGCTCGAGCAGAGATCTCTGCCCAACCATGGCGATGGCATGGCGACGACTGACGGCAGCACTCGGTGATGCAGGGCTACGCGCTACGCGACGAGAGATGTAGAGAGGAGGGGATGCGTAGATGCGCATGGGAGTGCGACGACTGTGCTCGGAGCAAGGCGGTGCAGAGGAAGAAGACAACACGAGCTGTGGCGACGCGGGGAAGACGAAGAAGAAGGCGACGGCATAGGGCCTCCCTCCGCGCCCTAGCACCAGGAACGGGGCACGGACAGCACCGGTGCGCACCAGGCCATCTCTAATGAGGAAAAGCAGCACCGGAGGCGACGACGGCGACCGAAGACCGACGGCGCTCTGCTCTCTGAACCTCACCTCTCTGAAATCTTACCTGACAGAGAAGAAGGGGAAGGGGAGAAAGAGGGAGATGGGGAGCGGCGGCAGCAAGAAGGGAGAGGAGGAAAACCATAGGGATCCGCGCCCTTTTAAAGGAAAAGCCTCGACATCCGTGAGCCACTCACGGCGACGGTGTCAGCTCTCTCACATGCTCTCTCTCTGACGAAGCACATTGAACCTGACGGAGGAAGACGGGAGCAGGTTGGCACTAGAGGCTGGCTAGGCCGCGCGAGGGAAGGCTTCGTGGGACGGGGAAAAGGCCCAGTGCCCACTTCTCTCTCTCTGTGTGAAACAGAGAGGTTTTCTATTTATAAATAACAGAAAACAAAACAAAAGCCCCAGAGAAAAGAAAAGGATTTTTGACCAAACAAAACTACTTTGACACAAAAGGAATAATGCCCTATTTAAATAAAATACCAAGATGATTTTTAAAGCAAGTAAATTAAATACTTTTATAAAACTACAGCCCTTGTTTAATTCAAAACCCCATGAGCACAAAGCTCCAACACAAATAGAGCAACTCATATGATCTCAAAATAGATTTTTTTAGCAAGTTAATTCTGTTGAAGAAAAACAAAAGGAATAAAAGGCCTAGGTTTAGTTTTGAAAAGAAGGGAGAGGGGAGGAGTTTTAGCCCACACATGCACACATCCACAAACACAAAAGATCCACTATCACCTCACAACAAAGATCACATGGAAGCACACCACAAAACTAATTAAGCACGACATGATGATGAGATGACATGATGCATGATGCATGAGACAATGAGCAAATGGCAAGAAGCAAACTCAATTCATTCAACACATGGCACAAGGTTCACATAGGTTACATGACCAAAATGGCAAGGGCGGCACTTGGGCTGTCACAATGTGACCCGTCGAACTCTTACCAGTTAATCTCGCTTAGAGACCCTGAGCCGGTTCAAGGAAGTGGACGGCCAATCTCGATAGAGACACTGTACTGGTTAAGGTTAAACTGGCGGTTCTTGTCACATGAGGGCCGGCTTACGGAAAGTGAGGATGAACTCTCTCATCTACTGCCGACTCTTCGCTATGTGGCCCGTTTCGTACTCATATACAGTTAATCTTTTAAAGACTCTGCACTGTTTAAGGTTAAAACGACAGATTTATGTCACGTGAGAGGCAGTTTATGGGCTACCAAGGTGTTCATGCCCTGTCACGCCTCTTTCTAGGACGTTACACTTCTTGACAGTTAATCTCGCTTAGATACCCTGAGCCGTTCAAAGAAATTGACGGCCAATCTCGATAGAAACCCTGTACTAATAAGGAGTTTTAAGTAGCGCGTCCACCCAGAAGAAATGGCACATGAGTTATTGAAAAAGCAAGTTAGGAAAGATATAACATCTCCGGGTTGTGCTATGCTAAGATACCCTCCGAACAGTGTGGAAACTGTTCTGCTCTCACATGTTGTTTTTCATAAGAAGAGCCGCCACGACATCTGGTATGAATTGAAGCACAAGGCGAACATAATAAGCTAAAACCATGCGATTTCCTATGTGCATGATGGCACAGTTGAGGCAACACAAGGTTTTCCCTAAATTCCTATTACAACGCTCTCCACAGATCTCAAAAAGCATGACTTAAAGTTTTTTACACCGCCCCAAATTTCGGCGGGTCACGAATCCGGGTTATACCATGGCACTATCAAGTTGATCAGCTGGATGGCGGGTCATCCTGTGGCGGGTCTTCAACCTCCTTGATCTGGAGATTGTCCACACCCCAGTTGCAGTTGGTTAAAGCTTCAAAGTTTGCCTCTTCAAAGAGGGGAGACGGGTCAATGTCAGGAGCAAAGAGATGCTTACGGCGTGCAGGAGTCAAATCCCTGGCCTCGAAGGTTGGGCCGCCCACTCGCTTGTTCTCAGCATTTTAAGCCGCCTGATATGTGTACAGATTCACTTCTTCCGCTAACACTGATGCAAGGACCCCAGAGGCCTTCATACAATGAGCATAGTTAGCTTCTGTGAATTCTGAGTCGTCGTCCTTCTTTGACGGAAAGCCGTCCATCATCTCTTCAGGAGTTAGCTCTGAGGCAAAGGCCAAAGCCCGGCTTATTGCTGCAATGGCTCCCTTCCGGGCGGCTGATTTTTTGAGTTCTTCGATTTGCTTTGGCAGAGTTGACAGCACCTCTATGACTCCTTTCATGAACTTGGGGATGCTTTCTTTGTTTAGCATAGCTCTAATAGTGTAGAGAGTCCCACAGTACAATTGCTCTGACAGAGTGTAGATGGCTTTCAGCTGCAATAGGCTGTCAGCACCAAGTTGATGGCTTCTTTGACCTACACAAGACAGATTTTATGTTATAAGCTGCCTGTGCAACTTTTCATGCAAGAAGATTGGTTGTGTCTTTAGTACTTACGAAAGATAACGGTTGTCATCTTGGAGATATGGCGATTCAAGGATTGCAACTCGTCTGATACGACCATGAGTCGCTCATCAGCATCGTCGACACGTTTGGCCAGAGCAGCTTGCTCCGCCTCAACAGCTTTTTTGAAAGCAGCAAATTCATACTTAGCTTTTGTAAGCTCTTCGGCGACAAGCCGACACTTCTCCTCTGCTTCACTTCGAGCGGCTTGTTGGGAGGCCAGATTTCTCTTTAAGCCGGCTAGTTTAGACTCGGCATTGCTTAAAGCTTCCTGTGACATACAAAAAGTAAATGAGGGGTAAGTCGCCAGGATAACATATTGCCAGATGGTTAAGTTAACAAAATATAATGCAAGTCTCAAGCAGATTGCAAGCAATATACTTGACACTTGGGGGCTAATATCTGTTTGTTCTCCAAGACTACAAGTAAGTTCCGGCTCATCTTCATCGAGTTAAGCCGGCACTTGGGGGCTACATATGGCTCAGGTGCACTATCATCATCACACTCAGACTCTAAGGAGGTGCGATGGGTACGGGCTTCATCTACCTTCTTCTTAAGATCATTGACTGTCTTAGTCATCCTATCTACCTTGTCATTAAGAGTTTTCACTCTATACTCAATAATGTTGGCAAGGCTCTCCTGAGTGTCCATGATGGTTTTGATGTCCTTCTTCATGTCCATGACAGTGGAGATCAAGAGATCCATCTGCTTCTTCCTAGATCTGGGGACCTAAGCACTAGTGGCTCGAGTTGCCTCTGCCTCTGCCTGAGCTGCAGCCGATGTGCGATGGTCTGGGTCCATCACCACAACGTTGTCCTCAAAATCTGGCTGAAGTGGCAAGTGGGGTCTATCTAGAGCAAAGATGTGCTTCTCAAGTTTGGAGTTGATAAGCATCTGAATATAGGGTGCATAGCAGCATGAGCGCTTTTGGTCAGCAGCAACCCTCTTCACTGTCTCTACGATCAAATCCATCACTCGAATCCTGGTGTGACTGTGAAGATGGATAAGCATGATGATGGAGTATCCATGAATCATCTTCTCATCTCCAGACTTAGGCATCAAGGTATGCCTTAGGATAGTGTTCATGGTACGGAGGCCTGCTTGAAGGAAGTAAATGGATCCTAACTTGTGAGATTGCAAGTTAGCAGCTGGAATAGCAGTGTGCATGTCCTTCATAGCATTGTGGCTTTCCTTGGATTCTGAGTAGACATCCAAGTCACCATCCTCAACCTCTGGGACTCCTAAGATGGTAGCCCACTCATCAATTGTAGATTCATATCTTGCTCCTTTCGTCATCTAGACAACCCTACCATCTCCATAAAAATGAGCAGTGGAATAGAACTGCATGATCATCTCATCATTCCAAGCAGTGAAGTCTCTGCCAACAAACTTGTCTAGGTAAATGCAGTGGAAGTTGTCTTGCACACTCGGGAAATAGTCTTCATTGGCCTTGATATACTTCCAGTCAACATATCTCATATCACTAACTACAGGACTCTTATCAAGCAAGATAGTCTCATAGAAGTCTTTCTGCTCCTTGGTGTAGATTCTATAGTCCACAGCAGTCTTTCTCCTTTGGGCATATGGATCAATAGCTCTCCATGACCTCAAACCTAAATCCTTCCTCTTCTTCATATCCTCAGCAACTGGATGGCTCACATTGTGTTCAGGAAGGTGAGGTCTCAGCTTCATCAAAACTGACATAGCATCATCATCATAATCATCTGCTTCTTAGGCAAGGATTTCTTGGGGATCTCAACAGACATAGTTGCCCTAGCACTCTCATGTGCTTTGAAAGTCTCTGGAGGTGCATAAATTTTGCTGACTACCCTCCTAGATGAGGTAGCCTTAGTAGCAGACTTCCTTGCAGCCTTCTCTTGCTTTTTAGCAAGGATCTCTTGTGGAACAAAATCAGAATCTTCTTCATCTGAATTGAGTCTCTTCCTTGTCCTATTTGCAGCTTTAGGCAACCCATGAGAACTAGGAATGCTTGGATCTGAGGAAGAGTTGGACTCAGGACTAGTGCGTGAACTCATGTCAACATTCTACTCCTGCAGATTCTGACTATGTTCAGCATCTGACATGTCTGACCCTCTGAATTGAGTATAGAAGAGTGGAATAGGATAAGTCATCACAAAATGCGGGGTTTTGAAAGTTTGAACAAAAGATTCTCAAGGTTCACATGCTGTCACATGAAAATCAGTACAGTCAAAGCAAACATATCGGTGCTACCGACACTGACTCTCTCACAATCCGAAACTTGGCACCCCTTTTGGTGGGACCGAAAAGGAGTACTCGGTTTCACCAAGAGAGTTCTCAACAGCACAGACAGCAAACCGGTGACACCGATTTGTTCACTTCATTTCCACCCAGTTTCATCGGGCGGAAGGCAAAACCCTAGAAAATCAAACGTTCGCTATCTAATGGAGGTTTCTTTTGGATGAAATGATCTCAAACAGTGGTGCACTAGGAAAAATCCCTAATGCGCATGAATCGGAAAGTGGAGCACGAAAGCGGCTGAATCCATACCCTAATTTGGTGATGGATCCACTACGGCGGCAACGATGGAGTTAAATACGCCGACGACGATGTTTCCAAGCGGTGGAGATGCTCCGGGAAGCAAGGTGATGACCAGGAGTCTTTGGAACGATAGCTTAGGGTTTTGGAGCATGACGTTTGAAGATAGAAATTCAAAGCATCGGGGTCCACAGATTATATACCCTCACTTTCGGTGACATTGATTCTACATTTTCGGTGTCACCGAGTTTCTCAACTGTCAGCTGACAGGGAAACTCGGTGTAACCAAGAATATGGAACCGGCAGTAACGAGATTGAAAAACCAGATCAACCCTAGGCATTCGGTGAGATCGGGATTTTGGTGTTGGTTCCACCGAGATGCACTTGGGAGGTTTTAATGGTCAGTCCTTTATCGATACAAAACTCTGAGTGCTCCTCACATAGAGAGATCAAAAAGTACTTGTTCAATTTTGTGATGCAGCATGAATATAATATGAGGTGATAAAGCATAGATATCTAGGGGAGTGGTCCTAGGCATTGTTGTATATCAAATTGGCAAATGAAAAAGGAAAAGCCAAATAGTAACAATTGGATATCCTCGAATGAGTAAATAAATGCAGACCAACATGCTCACACAATAAGATGTCAAATGAAATCATGGCAAACATGCACAAACACACTAGCATCTAACAAGAACTTTGATGACTATGGAGTCATCTATATATGAGTATATTGACTTAGGAGCCAAGTAAGAATACTTGATCATAGGTCATACTCATCGTTTAAGCACAAGTGGGATTACCACTTTTACATAAAGCATTTAATGTTGTCATATTCTATGAGATGCTTTGACTCAAGTCTAGAGTAAAGCTCCCCCTTGATGTGACATCCCCCCATAGGAGGGATAAACTAACCTTGGGTTTTGTCAATGAAGACTTCATGTAGGTGAAGTAGTGGTGGATGCTCAAAGTTGATGAAGATCACCAAGAGTTGGGAGCATTCTCATTGTTTCATTACTCTTCTCACCTACAAGGGTTAGTCCCAACACACAAGAGACAAATACAAGGATATATGTGGACATGGAGTGCAATGCATATGTGATGATGTCCACTAATTTGTTGAATACCTTTTCCTTGCTTACCTTTGAGGGAATGTGTGACTCCTTTAACTATTGCATGATGTTGATGTTGATTGCAACTAGTTCTTGCCAATAATGAATATGACTGAATTTCATTGGTGGAGTCACCCCTCAAGAAATTCTCTAGTTCTTCTTCTTGGGGATCCACATCAATTTGATGGGGATCCTTGGTGTTGAAGTAGCACTTGTATAAGTTGAGCTTGTAGTAGCCTTGAAGCTTGTTCTCACTTCACCAAAGCTTGGGATTCATGTTCATATGAGTCAATGTCCTCTTGAAGCTTGTTCTTGACCTTGAGCTTGGGGTCTTGTGGTAGAAGGTCATCTTGAGCTTTTGTTCTGTTGTGGAGATTATTTTCATACTTCTCCTTTTGAGGAACAAACTTGGGATTGGGATATTGACCTTCTTCCCATTTAACTCCATTAGCGTTGAAGTAGCCAACACCATGATTCTTCCGGTATCCTCCGTTCTTGCGTAGAATCTCCTAAAATTGTTTGCAACCTTGAAGACTCTTGTAGATACCTTTCTCTATAATCCCTTTCAAGAGTTCATTTTCTTGCTCAAGTGTAACTTGGCTAAGAGAAGAGTTAGTGGGAACAGTAGAACTACTAGAAGCAGTATCATTAGATTTATCGTTTTTATTGTTACTAGTTAAAGAACCTTTCTTGCCTTTGATACTAGCTTCCTTAGTCTTAACTTGTGGCATGAACGTAGATAAGAGAAGTCGCTTGTCTAGATAATAGGAAGTCTTCTTTCGAAGATCGGCATTGATAGCTTTATGGAACTCATGCTCTTGCTATAAATTGAGCTTCTCGAAGTGGAGCTTCTCATGTGTCCTTACAAGTTCTCTATGATCTTCTAGAGTTGACTCGTGAGCTAACTTAAGAGTTTTTAGTTCTCGAGTTAGTCGTTCTATTTCGAACTTATCATCATCGCACAACTTATTTAGACTAGAGTGAGTACTAGCAAGTTCATTTTGACTAGCATTACTAGATTTGTCAAAAAACAAGTCATCTTCATCACTATTGAAATCAAGATACTCAGGGTGTGATACCTTGGGGCCTTTAGCCATGAAGCAACATCCACTCCCTTCATTTGGTGAATCAAATATGCCATAGGAGTCACTTGTCACTAGTGCAAGTCCAGCAACACCTTCATCTTGACTATATTCGGAGTTGGAGTGATAGCTTCTCTCCGAGCGGTTTTTGGATTCGGTGCCAGAAACCCATTCACCAACATGAGCTTGATGTCTTCTTCATGAGTAGCTCTTGGTGTGCTTGTCCTTCTTCTCTGAGTCCTTACTTCTCCTTGAGGGTCTTCATTCATAATGATCATCCCTATTCCTTCTCTCTCTTCGTGGTGACTCATCTCTTGAGCTTCGTCTTCTTGGTGACACTTCTTTCCTTTTGTAAGGAGTCATGCACTCATTGGAGTAGTGTCCGGGCTTCCGAAGTTGTAGCAGTTTCGGTCATGACTTGATGAATGCTTCTCTTCATATCTTGAGTTGGAGCTTTGATCTTTGCTTCTATTCTTGTAGAACTTGTTGAATTTCTTGACCATGAGGCTTATCTCTTCATTTGTGACAAGGTTGTCGCTTGAGGTAGCGGTAGCATCACTTGTGGATTTGTAAGCACCGCTAGACTTGTGGTGAAGCTCTTCTGTTTCTTTGAGTGTCATCTCATGAGCAAGAATTCTACCAGTCACTTCCGTTGGCTTGAGATCTTCGTACTTGGGCTTAATTTGGATCAATGTGCATATGGTGTCATATCGATCATCCAAAGCTCCAAGTATCTTATTTATGATGAATTTGTCCATCATTTCTTCGCTTCCTAAGCTTGCAATCTCATCGGTGATGAGAGCTAGCCTATAGTACATCTTAGAAACTCCTTCACCATCCTTCATCTTGAACTTGTGTAACATCCCAAAATTTCATTTTTGGAATGTTATGAAATATAGCTATGCATCATCATCATGTTGTTTGAGTGAAATGAATTGTTGAAGTTTCCCTTTTGGATTTCTGAAAGGCCATCTCTATTTTCCCTCACTTGCTCTTTCTATTTTTCAAAACCCTGAAAATATTTCAAATATGAGAGGAGGAACATGACACTCCATATCAGGGGTATTTTTGTGAAGTATTTGAACCATAAAACCCAGGGGGTTATGTGAAAATTTATTTGCAAAAAGAATTAAAATCAATTTAGGCATTTTCTGAAAATAATTTTTTTAAAGTATTTATTTTGGCCGTGGAAAAATGTTCATTAAATTGCATCTATTCCCCTAGTCAATTTAATATATAAACCTTCATTTTTTGGAAATGGATTGATGGCCATAAAGGAGTTTTCCTTTCTTTGTAAATTAATAAAAGGAAATTTTTTGCGTAATAGGAAAGTCCACCGGCCCACCACACCCACGCCAGATCTGAATTTAATTCGGATCGGCCACCGATGCCGCTAACGCCGCTCCCCTCTCTCTGACATGCCAACCCCACCGACCGACCGCGCCATCCCCACGGTCATCCCCTCCATCCCGCCCCGAACCTCGCCGGCGAGATCCCACCACGCCGAATCTCCCTCCCCCTTCCTTTTCCCGACCCCGCGAGACCCCTATATAAAGCCCCTACCTCACCGCACTCCATTCCCCCCCGAAACCCCACTCCCCTCGCCAGAACGTCGCCCCCGCACCTCGCCGGAGTTCGGCACCCCACCGAAGCTCTCCGAGCTCATGGTCGTTGCCCCCTTCACCCCCGCACCCCACCGTCGCCACAAGTCGTCGCCGAAGGCTCGCCATCGTCGTTTGGACCCTTCGGATGCCTCCCTCAACCACCGCAACGCCATCCCCGACCACCTCTGATGCTCCGCCGCCGTCGTCCGTCACCGGAGACACCCCGACCCCCTTTGTAAGGGACGCCCCCTCCTTAGCCTTCGGATCTGGATCCAACGATCCAGATTAGAACATTTAAAATGCCAAACCGTTTTCCTCTAACGTTCGGCCGTCCCCTCGCTAGCTCCCGCACGCACACGGCCTCGATCAATCACAGCATGCCACGTCACCCACTGTCCATTAGTTTATTTTTTTTCTTTTGTGTTTTTGTTTTAGAAAACAGAATGGTTTCTGTTTTGTTTTTGTTATATCTTTTGGGATATTTAGTATTTTTGATTGATTCCTTTTGCAACATGTCACAAATTTCATGTAGTTTCTGTCTGTAGTTTTAGTTTTCAAATTTGAACTTCTAAATTTGAATTTTTTTAAATTTGATCAAATCACTAAAACTTGAATAACTTGAGTTTAAAAAACTTATTTTTGAGTGATTCTTTTTGCCGCTGTTTTGTATTAGTTAGGTTTATCATCCTGCTTTGTTTGAGAATTTTTAGGATATTTTAGATTACAGTTTTTAGCAAAAACAGATTCTGTTTAGTTCTTCTTAGGGTTTAATTAAATTGTTTTTATTTTAGTTTATTTTGATTCTATTTTAGTTTAACTTTTTGTTGTAGTTCTTTTAGTTTTCTATGGTTCAACATTAGGAGATTTATTTTCTGTTAAAAAATATTTTGTTTTGTTTTGTGTTCTATTTGAATAGGTAAACATTGTTTTCACCATAAGTATTGTTTAGTAAAAAGTTTTTGTAGTAATTCTTTTGCACAAAAGTTTTATGATAAAATACTTCATGTTTTCTAATAAAATTTTAGTATTTATTTTATGTTATGTATTTATTAGTTTCTGAAAACAATTTTTGTATTGTTATGTCTTAGTAGAAGTCTTGCCACAAAAAGTTGAGAGGTTTTCTACTTTGTTTGATTTCTTTCTTTTGATGGTGTTATTGATTGTTGTAGTATTATTAGTTTACTTGCTGTTGTGTAAATCGTATTGTGGTTATGCTTATTGTGTGCTTTGTTTGTTTTGCTAGATCATCCAGAGTGCGAAGCTTGTTATCTAGAGTCACTCGAGTACGAAGATCGTCAGCAAGGCAAGTCACAGTGATCATGTTTACCCATGTTTTTATTGCATTAGTTCTACCATCTCCCCATTTGCATGCAAAGTAGGTAATTTGGAAATTTGGTTACTTGATGTAGTATCATGTGGTAAGCACCCCTCAACCCTTTGACACTTTGGCCCCGGGAAACGTTCATTTAATTTTTGCTATGCTATTAGTAGACGGGGTTGGTTGTGTGATTCATGAGAGTTGTGAGATAATAATTACAAGACCTACATGATGATCAAGACTTCAAGACTCCAAGTTTTCAACATACCTCTGGGTGGAAGATGGTTGAACGGCGCCCTGGAGAAGCCAGTGGTTAGCCTAGGTGTTGCTGGAGAAGTGCCAGTATTCACGTGGAAAGGTACACCCAGGAACAAAGAGATGGATGGATGCTTCAAGACCCAAGGCTTACCTAAACAGCCACAAGCCATTATGGGCTTTGGCTTGGTTGGATATTGTGGTGACCCTGGACAGGCGGTGCTACGAGATGTAGAAGAACAGTAGGAAAGGATGGGCACCGACAGAGTCTCAAAGGAACCCCTTAGAAGACCATGTTTTGATCATCCGTTCCTCAAACACCCTGAAGTGCGAGGAATCCAACGGAGGCAATCAAATCTTGTGCGGAACGTGTGCAAAACTCTACCGAGTACACAAACCTAATCGATTAGCCGTGTCCACGGTCATGGACAAATTGAGCCAAAGGAACTGAAACTATCTGGAATTCTCAACACAAAGAATTATAATGATGTGGGTATATTAATGACAACTTGGGTATGAGAATTGGTTGGTGGAACCATCTCATTAATCAACCAACATTTTAGTAAAAACTTCTGTTTTGTCCCTCTCTTGTTGTAGGAAAAATTAGCTTTACGCAAAACTTACTACCCCCACTTGCCATATATGCATATAGAATAGATGATTATTTTCACCCCTCTCTTTTGTGAGATTGCCGGAATATTCAATATGCTGACCTACACGGCTGCAACGTATCATGTTGCAAAGTACTTTTCCGACCAGGAGTGAGGATACGCTCTATGCTCGGTGAGATGCCCTTGGAGTTAGATGGACTCGACTACCTTTGAAGCTTCCGCAAGTTTTTGATTTAGGTTATCTCATAAGTTGGCCTTGAGCCACTTTATTGTAATTCTTATTGTAATAAAGGACTCGATATGAGATTTCACTTAATAAAGTTGTGTGATTTTCCCTTTTATATATACATGGATGTACCGTCTGTGTACCAGCAAGATCTTGGGATGGTACGGAAACACCGGAGATTTGACCGTTTTAGGTCAGGTCGCTACAACTTGTCAGGTGACTTTGCAGAACATCCCACTTGGATTCTCTCACAGATTTTGTACCTTCATGCATATAAATCAAAGTGTCCCAAATCTCTTTTGCATTCTCAAGATGGCTGATTTTGTTGAATTCTTCAAGGCATAGGTAGTTGAAGAGAATGTCACATGCGTGAGCATTGAGTAGCAAATTCTTCAATTCATCCGCAATCACTTGATGATTTGTTTCCCTTCCTTCCGCAAAGAATTCACTTTGCATTCCAACACGAACAATAGCCCAAACGGCAGGGTTATGACCAAGAAAATGCATTTTCATTTTGTGCTTCCAACTAGCAAAATTTGTGCCATAAAAGTACGGACCTCTACGGTGATAATTTCCCTCACTAGACGCCATACTCTCCTAGGTTCTCCTAGGTTATGAGATCAATGCAATGGAGACCAATGCTCTAATACCACTTGTAGTATCGAAAGTAGTGCTAGAGGGGGGTGATTAGACTACTTGACCAAATAATATCTACGTTTTCCGAATTTTAATTCTTGGAAGATTTTAGCAGTCATAGTATGTCAAGTACACCCTACACATGCATGTCTATGAGTATTGCAGCAGAAAATAAAGACAAACATGTAAGTAAAGAGAGGGTAGGAAGATCAAACACAATTGGTGACACGATGATTTTTCCCGTGGTTCCGATAGGTGGTGCTATCGTACATCCACGTTCATGGAGTCTTCAACCCACGAAGGATAATGGTCACGAGACATGGAGGGCTCTACCCATGGAGGGTTCCACGAAGAAGCAACCTTGACTATACCATGACAGCCTACGTACACGAAGGACGAGCCTAACTCAGGGTAGATCTTGACGAAGTAGGCGATCTCCTTGCCCTTAAAAACTTCTTGGTTCACTCCACAACACAAATTAGGAGGCTCCCAAGTGACACCTAACCAATCTAGGAGGCACCACCCTCCAAAAGGAAATAGGCTCGATAATGTCGATGAACTCCTTGCTCTTTTTCTTCAAGATGATAGACTCCTCAACACACAATCACTCTCTGACATATTTGATTTGGTGAAAGAGGTTGATTGGGTGGAAAGCAAGTTGGGGAGGCTAGAGATCAAGATTCATATGGTAGGAATGGAATGGCATGATCTCAACACATGAGTAGGTGGCTCTCTCTCAAAAAATCAGTAGGTATGAGTGGGGAACTGTTTTGAGTGCTTCTCTTGCGAGTGAGTGGTCGTGGACGGGTATATATAGGCATCTCCAAAAATCCAACCGTTATACCTAATAAGTCAGAATCGGTGAGACTGATGTGTAAATCCTCGGTGGTACTGAGTTTCCTCAAAGGAAGCAACTTTTGAATCTCGGTGAGACCGATAAATAAATCTCGGTTGCACCGATAAGGTGACCAACGGTTAGATGCCAATCTCGTTGACGCCGATTCACAAAACTCGGTCGGACCTATTTTGTAAACTTGCGTAACAAGAAGTTGGCAACCCAAACTCGGTGGCACCGAAGTGGAATCGGTTGCACCGAAATGCTAGGGTTTGCCTAAGTCTATCTGAGGTTTGGGAATCGGTGGCACCGAATGGAAAGTGTTGGTTGCACCAAATTCGCGTATTTGGTTTTGTACAGACTTTTGTGGAAGAGCTTGTGGGTGTATGTGGTGACTATCACTTGTGCACGTATGAGCATTTTGTTCACCAACAAAACCTTACCCCCTTTTAATAGTATTGGCTTTCCTATGGACTCAAAGTGATTTCTCACAAAAGTTAAAATGTAGAGTCCTTTGCTTGAAGCTTTGCCAATCTATTTCCTTGCATATTGGGGTATTCCACAATCCTTTTGCCAACCCATCATTGAACTTTTCCTGAAGTATCCTTAGTGGAAACATTAGTTCAATGACATATATGCTGTTATTAATTACCAAAACCACCAAGGGAGCAAATGTGCTTTCATCTTGTCGTGTACCACTTGTGGATGCTTCCATGTCGTTTTCTCGGTAGCCTTGATCCGAAGTTGGAGCTTCCACTTGGATTGATGAAGTACTTTCCTTCACCTCCTTGGGACGGATGTTGCCGATAGGAAAATCTTGGATAGCTTCCAAAGGATACTTATGTCCTACATCATTTGGCAATTGTTCTACTTGGGAACCATTAGATTCATCAAACTTCACATCTACCATTTCTTCAACTTTTCAAGTGAAGTTGTTGTAGACACGGTAGGTGTGAGAGTTCGATTTGTAACCAAGTTGGAAACCTTCATGAGATTTGGGAGCAAATTTAGCACGATGATGCTTAGAATGTAGCACTTAGAGCCAAATACCCGAAAGTATCCAACTTGGGGTTTGTTACCGGTGAGTATCTTGTATGTCATTTTAGTGAGAAGCTTGTGCAAGTAGAATCGGTTTGTGGCATGACATGTTGTTTCCATGGCTTCTGCTCAAAAGTGTCTTGGCGTCTTGTATTCCACTAGTATCATTCTCGCCATCTCAATGAGGGTTCAGTTCTTCCTCTCAACAACTCCATTTTGTTGAGGCGTGTACGTAGCCGAGAACTCATGTGAAATACCCTCTTCGTCAAGAAAAGTATCCACATGGGTGTTCTTGAACTCTGACCCGTTATAGCTTCGAACCTTCTTGATCTTCACTTCAAATTGATTTTGCGCTTTGCATGCAAAGTTCTTGAAGATCTTTTGTACCTGTGGCTTATCATCAAGAAAGAATACCCACGTAAATCTAGAACAATCATCAACTATAACTAGACCATAAGAGTTTCCACCGAGACTCTTATAAGCATTGGGACCAAAAAGATCTGTATGAAGTAACTCGAGTGGTCTCCTAGTGGTCATAATGTTCTTGACCGGATGACATCCACCTACTTGATTTCCTACTTGACTAGCGCTACAAAGCCTATCTTTGTCAAAGATAACATCTTTAACACCAAGAATGTGATCGCCCTTGATAAGCTTATCTAGAGTGCGCATGCCTACATGCCCTAGCCTTCTATGTCATAGTCAACCTTTAGATGATTTTGCAATAAGAAAAGTACGAGGTTCTTAGTGAGATCAACAATGTATAGATCTCCTCTATGAATACCGGTAAAGACAGTTTTACGATTATCATGACAAAACACTTGGTAATCTACTTTAGTAAATAGCACATTGAAACCGAAGTCCGCTAGTCTAGATATGGAAAGAAGATTGTATCCAAGGAATTGACCGAGCATGATATTTTGAATAGAACTATCATGAGATATGGCCACCTTACCAAGGCCAAGTACCTTACCATTAGAGTTGTCTCCAAAGGTCGCATACCTCCGAGGACCTTGATTAGGTGTGATCTCTTGGAACATGTCTTTATCGCCAGTCATATGATCGGTGCATCCACTCTTGAGAATACACTCTTTTCCACCGGACATGTAATCTTTGAAGTTTGCCATGAGATTGACGCACTTCATTGTCTTGGCACATTCGATGTCAAACAACTCATCCTCATCATAGTAGCCATGTTCTTCATTGCCATCTTTAGGTAGAATCTCCTCGTCGTGGAAACCAAGAGACTCGTTATAATTTTGACTAAGATAATTTTCAGGCTTATGTATGTGAATGGCTTCTACAACAATGTTTCTAATGGTAGTCACATATCCTTTAGCACGCATAAGATCACGAAGCTCAAATAAGCATTTATCAAAGTTTGGATCACTAGGCTTCATTCCATGAAAGGCAATAGTTTTATGCAGAATTTCATCAAGATTACTTAATGAATAATTTGGATATCGTTTCTCCAAATCATTCCACAAAGTATAAGCACATTCAAAATTCTTCAATTGAGTAAGCATACATCTTGGTAAACCTCTAACGATAAGATTGACAATTCTAAGGTTTCCAATCATGTCAATTTCCTCTTCGTATGTGGGATGTAATTCATCGATGGGTAACACATAGGGACTTTAATTATCCTTTGTCAATTGGAATTTGTAAAATAGATCAACCATAGCATATTTGCATTGACTATAGTACTCTACATAAAGAATGGGCACTCTAGAACTCAAACTCTTCAAACTAGGCATATTCATCTTCCTCAAAAGGTGATTAAACCAAGGTTATGGTGACCTTCCTCTGATACCAATTGTGGGATCGAAAGAAGAGTATGTCTAGAGGGGGTGAATAGACTTCTAGCACAAATTAAATCTACACAATATCCAAAGTTAAGTGTTGGAAGATTTTAGTAATTATAGCAAGTCTAGTACACCCTACACATGCAAGTCATCAAGTATAGCAATGGAAAGTAAAGACATTCACATCGAAGTAAGGAGTTGAGATAGGGAGATCAAACGCATGAGGGACACGAAGATTTTTCACGTGGTTGTGACAGGTGGTGCTATCGTACATCCATGTGTATGGAGTCTTCAACCCATGGAGGGTAAAGGTCGCAAGAGTCCATGAAGGGCTCTACCCAGGGAGGGTTCCACAAAGAAGCAACCTTGACTATACCATGATGGCCTACGTCCACGGAGGACTAGCCTAACTCAGGGTAGATCTTCACGAAGTAGGCAATCACCTTGCCCGTGCAAGCTTCTTGGTTCACTCCACAACACGAAATAGGAGGCTCCCAAGCGACACCTAACCAATCTATGAGGCACCAACCTCCAAAAGGTAATAGGCTCGATAGTGTCGATTAACTCCTTGCTCTTGTGCTTCATGATGATAGACTCCTCAACACTCAATCACTCTCTCGCAGATATGGCTTTGGTGGAAGTGATTGATTGGGTGGAAAGGAACTTGGGGACGCTAGAGATCAAGATTCATATGGTTGGAATGGAATGGCATGAACTCAACACATGAGTAGGTGGATCTCTATTAGAAAGTCTAATGGGATAAGTGGGGATCTGTTCTGGGTGCTTCTCTTGCGAGTGAGTGATGGTGGAGGGGTATATATAGGCATCTCCCAAAATCCAACAGTTACACCTTAAGTGACAAACTCGGTGACACCGATGTGTGAATCTCAGTGGTACCGAGTTGCTCCAAAGGTAGCAACTGTTGGATCTCGATGAGACCGATATAGGAATCATGGCGGTACCGATCAGGTATCCAACGGTCAGAATCCAAATCTTTGTGACGCTGATCCAAAAACTCGGAGCTTCCGATTCTGTGAATTGAGGTAATCGAAAGTTGGCAAGCTGAACTCGGTGGCACCGAAGTGGGATCGGTTGCATCGATGTACTAGGAATCGGTGGGACCGAGTGGATAGTGTTTGTTGCACCGATTTGCACGAATGGCTTAGATAGAATTTGTGGGAGAGTTTGTGGGTGTTTTTGGTGACTATCACTAGTGCACGTGGAGCATCTTGTTCACCAACAGTACCTTACCCTCTTTTGATAGTATTGGCTTTTTCTATGGACTCAATGTGATTTCTCACAAAGTAAAATATAGAGTCCTCTTTGCTTGAAGCTTTTGCCAATCCAAATCCTTCTCCTTCTTCTTCTTGGGGATACTCTCCACACTCCTAAGCCAGCCTTCTCTATGGACTTTATATGAAATACACTAGTTGAAAGTGTTAGTGTAAGAACACATTTCTCCATGTGTGGTTTTGGTAATTGATGACACCCCTATGTACTAATCGTTGCCTTGAGTTATATTCGAAGGATTTGTCCATATGCACTTCTTGAAGTCCATCTGTTGGGTTTCAAGGAGTTTATATGATGGCCAAGGTGGTATTCAAGGTTTATCCAAAGATTGGTCATGTGAGGGTGGAGCTTATTGCAAGCATGTCTTGAAGAAGGAAATTGTGTGAGCATTCATGATTACCTTCAAGACGTCATCTTTATGAAGAGAGAAGATAAGATACAAGGTTGATCAAGACTAAGTCAAAGAGTGAATCAAGTGATCAACACACAAAGCGTGCAAGATGTACCGAGAGGGATCAAGTGATCCCATGGTATGGTAAGCATTGTCCATTACACTTTGTGTACTAACCCATGTTCCTTGTGAGAGTTCTTTGTGGGGTTAGGCATATTTCCATGGGATTGCATCAAGAGGAAGATCCCATACAACCCATGGAAGATGACATCAAGTGGTGATCGTTATCAAGGTTGCGGTGTGCAAGCTCAAGTGAAGCATCACAGAGAGATCATGATTGAGGCTCGCCGTTCATTGTGGTGACAATGGACTTTTGAAGATGTGCCAAAGAGTGGATCGCCCCTAATGGAGTATGGGGGAGCACTCATCTAGCCTTCATCAAGCCAAAGCAATCAAGAAAGGTGGTCCATCCTGAGGAAGTCAAGATCATCATCATCTAGCTCAAGTGGACTATGCACAAGGCTAAGGTTTGACCTTGATAGGGTTTTCTATTTTACCGGTCTCATGGTGGTAGTTGAGAGACCGGGTTATAGGATCGATTGTCGTACTATCAAAGGGGCTCTCAAGTGAGTAGCTTGATCGTATTGTTCGTTGAGAGCTCAAACCATTGCATTCTTGGCATCATAATCTTTATTGGTTCTTGGTTGGCTTTGCTCTATGTTGGTTCTTGAGCTTGTGGTTATCTACATGACAAGCTCTAGTACATTGAAAACGGATTTCATATGCTTCGTCTATTGCGTTTTCGGTGTTGGAAGTTTTACCGGTCTTATTCGAGGAAGGGTTCTCACCATTTTCTTATGGGCATTTTCTAATTTGCTTATTTTTGATATTTCAATCAATATTGTGTTAGCCCATGTCGCTAGCTTTCCAACAGACTTTGTTTCTTTGAATTCGGAGTCCGTTTGCAAAAGTTGTGGCAGTTTTGGTGTTCTTAAAAGGCTGCAGCGGTACTACCGCGGCTAGAGCGGATGTAATTTTTTACTACCGGTCCGGAGTGGTACTACCGCGGCTCCAAGAGCGGTACTAATGCTCTGGACCAAAATCTTGTGTTAAGTCCAGCCGTGGTAGGCACGGACATGATTTTTTAGTACCGCTCGCAAGCAGTAGTACTGCTACCAGTAGCGGTAGTACCGCTATCCATAGCGGTAGTACCGTGAGGACAAGCGGTAGTACCGTGAGGACAAGCGGTAGTACTGCTTTGGCTGTTCTACTGGCCTTTTGCCTCCTCGGTGTTGTTTTTCAAAGGGGTACTACCGCCCTAGCGGTAGTACCGCTCTGTGCGGGCTATGAGGATAACGGTTGGATTTTCCCCCACCTATAAAAGGGGGTCTTCTTCTCCAATGGACCTCATCTTTTGAGCTCGTGTTCTTCCCCCATTGTTGACCTTCTTCGAGCTTGCTAACTCTCCATCCCTCCAATGATTCTTGCTAGTTCTTGAGGGGAAAGATAGAGGAGATCTAGATCCACATTTCCACCAATCACTTTCTCCTCTAAGTGAGAGGAACCCCTTGGATCTAGATCTTGGAGTTCTTCATGTTCTTCTTTGTTCTTCCTCTCATTTCCCTCCCTAGCATTAGTTGTTTTGGTGCATAAGTTTGAGTTCTCCACAGTGATACGTGGAAGTGAGAAGTTGAGAAGCTATTACTCTTGGGTGTTTGAGCACCCTAGAGCTTGTTCCTCTTGGGTGCTTTGGCGCCCTAGACGGTTGGTGGTGCCTTGGAGCTCAATCATTGTGGTGCAAAGCTCCAGTCAAGCTTCGAGGTCTCCAATTCGGTTGTGGACATTGCCCCGAGCATTTGAGATCACCTCAAATCCACAATCCATTGTGGTGAAGCTTCATGGTGTCGTTGGGAGCCTCCAATCAAGTTGTGGAGATTGCCCCAACCTTGTTTGTATGGGTTCGGTGACCACCCTCAAGGGTCCCTTAGTGGAATTCCGGCATCTTGCATTGTGAGAGGGCGTGAGGAGATTACGGTGGCCCTAGTGGTTTCTTGGGGAGCATTGTGCCTCCACACTGCTCCGAACGGAGATTAGTATCCGCAAGGGTGTGAACTTTGGGATACATTGTCATCTTTGTGTGCCTTGGGTATCTCTTACCCGAGCCCTTTTACTTATGCACTTTACTTTGTGATAGCCATATTGTTTCTTGTTATATATCTTGCTATCACTTAGTTGTCTATCTGGCTTAGCATAAGTTGTTGGTGCACATAGGTGAGCCTAGTTGTTTTAGGTTTTGTGCTTGTCTAATTAAACGATAGTTTTATTCCGCATTTGTTCAAGCCTAAACCGTAATTATTTTAAAGCACCTATTCACCCCCCCCCTCTAGGCGACATCCACGTCCTTTCAACTAGTATCAGAGCTAGGTCTCTCATTATTAGGTTTAACAACCTAGAGAGTAAGGATGTCGACTAGGGGATTAGGATTCTCTAACACTCTTAGTTTCAATGGCACAAATTTTGATGTTTGGGTAATTCGCATGCTTAATCTCTTTAGGGACATGGACCCAAATTTAGAGCGAATTGTAGATATGGGTTTTTCTCCTCCAAAGGATTCTCAACACATATCTTTAGAGTATGAGAAAAACTCTTATCTCAATGCTCAATCTTCTAATGTGCTTTTTGATGCTTTGAGCAATGTAGTTATATTTGAACTCATGCCATTCCGGGATGCTCATGAGTTGTGGACAAAGCTTCAAGATAGATTTGGTGAGTCCAAGATTTGTAGGGATGATTTTTCTCCCTCCACCTCTGGTCGTGTTGTCTTCTCAACTTCATCTACTTCACCTACATGTGTATTGCCACAAGGTAATTATATGGTGAGTAGTGATGATCATTGTAATGATGATAGTGGGCTTATTGTTGATAATTCTTCTTCACTATCTTATTGCAGTGCTTCATCTTTGGACTTTAACACCTCGAGCACTTTAAATGTTTCACATGCTTGTGTTGATAGTCCATGCATATCATGCACAAATTGCTTGACTAAATCTCATGATGATATGCTTGCTATATCTTGTTGCCATGATAAAAATGTATCTATGTCCTCGAGTTGTTGTGCTAACAATGTAGAGGATACCCAACACTCCATGGAACAAGATGTGGTCTTAAATGGTGCTTCTAGGGATCCTACATCATCATTGTTGTTTCTCACTTTTGCCTTATGGCTAAGGCTTCAAAGGTATCTCCTACTTTGAATCCCAATATATCTCACGATGATGATGTTGATTATAATGAGGAAGAGAGTGATAATATTTCTTCCTTAAAACTTAAGGGAGAAATGGTTTTTAAAGCTCTTCATAAGAATAATATTGCTCGTTCCAACTTCATGGAAATCATGTCTATTTCCATTGAGGGCAAGAAATATATTGAGGAGTTGGAAGCTCATCTCGAGGAGCATGAGCCCACCATTGAGAAAATGGAAAGTCATGAACGTGATTACGCTAATGAGATTGCAGAGCTATCTCAAGCTCTTGAAAATGAACAAACCACCAAGGAATCTCTTGAGGAGACCTTTGCTCTAGAATTACCTAGATTAAAGGAATCCCATGAAAGAGCTCTCAAGGTGGCTAATGATTTTAGAACTAAAAATGATAAGCTTGAAGTTGCACATGCTAAACTCCTTGAGGACTTTGAGCACCTCAAAAATGGCTCAAGGGTCTTTAAGAGTTCGCTCATTGAACTCACCAAGTCTCATGCTCTACTTAAAGTTTCTTATGCTAAAGAGCTTGCCAAGTTGCCTTCTCCTCTTGTTGTTAATGATGATGCTTGTGCTACTAACTCTATTTCTTCTCAAGCATCCATATTAAAGGAGAATGTTGAGCTAAGGGCTCAACTTGAGTTCCTATCTAGCAATTATGGGAAATTGGAAGAAAGACATGAAAAGCTTTATATCTCTCATGGTGATCGTCTAGTATCTCATAATGTGCTAATGATATCTCATGAGGCTAGTACTACTAAGGTAACATCTAGTGAGCCTCATGTGGAAATTAGCACTACATCTAGTAGAAATGCTTTATTGCCATGTGCTAGTCCTCGTAGTTCATCTACTAATAATGTTGGTACATCTTGTGATGAATTACTTTCCTTGCCTTGTTGCTCTAAGGATGAAGCTTATACTTCCTCTAGCACTTGTGTTGATTCTAACCATGTAGAGGAAATCAATGAGCTCAAGGCCCAAGTCACTTCTTTGAAGAAAGACTTGGAAAAGAGTCATGAAGGGAAGTCCACACTCAACAATATCTTGAGTGTGCAAAAACTCCCAAATGACAAAGGTGGACTTGGATTCAACTCCACGAAGAAGAACAAGAAGAAGAAGCTGTTCACGAACTGCAAGAAGAAGGGCCAAGAACAAGTCAAGAATTCGGCCAAGATTGTTTGCTTCAAGTGCAAAATAGAAGGGCATCATGTTAGATCTCGCCCATTGAAGAAGAAGCCCCATAGTGACAAGCAACAAGGGAAGCAGCCACAAGTTCAATCTCATGCTCAACTTCGAGTTGAAGAAAGGCCACTTCCCGAGAAGATCCAAGTCAATGCTCCTCAAGTTGAGAAATCAATTGAGAAGAAAGTAAAGGGTAAATGTTGCTACGTGTGTCGTCAGAAGGGTCACTTTTCTTCTTCATGCACTAATGGTAACTTATCCAACCCAATCATTATTGATGGTATCTATTCTCTTGGGAAGTATAAGGTTGGCAATGTGTTTGCCAAGTCTTTTGGTACTCAAAGTGGTGTCAAGAAAAGAACCATTTGGGTATCCAAGCCTATTGTGACTAACCTCTTAGGACCCAACTTGGTTGGGGACCAACAAGCTCAAACTTGATCAATAGGTATTGTTGGAGGGCATTGGTGATGTGGCTACATTATGAATAATTGAGGGTTCTTCATCATTCATATTGTCTCAAGCCATGTCATGTGGATCATCAAGTGCCTATCATATACCAATGTTCCTCCTTGCGATAACTTGTACTTAAATTGAATACATTGTTAGTTACTTGCCCTTTTGCATGTTGTGGTTTTGTACCTTGCATGTGTTTGTATATGTTGTGCTTCCTATTTGTTTATCTTCAGAAATAAAGTATGTATGATGGGTTGCACATCATGTATGTGTTAGTCTTGTGTAGAGCCTTTTTGCATCATGTTCATATCTTAGTTGGCTCTTTGTGAGAGATTAATGGATTATCCCATTTTCGGGGAGTGATGTGCCTTATGCACTTCATGACCCTAAAAAATGTGTGTTCATGAGGAATACCACTTAGTATTGATATTACAAGATTATCTAGCTTCTATTTGGGTATGTCTTCTCATGAGAAATTCAAATTATAAACGGTCCATTAATTATCTCTTGTTGGATTTCATTTGCCACTTGTTATTAACGTTGGGTTACCACATTGTGGGGGAGTACTATGCTATGTGCATATTACAAGCCCAGAGAATGTGTACATTTGAGATATTGCCATTTAGATTTGATATTAAAATTTATCTTGTTCCTAGGTGGCATGCTAGCTCTACAAGTGTCATTTGCTTATGATTGAGGTGTAAATATGATGTTGGATCTATCTGCAATCTACCAATGGGAATTATTTCCAAATACTTCTTGTCCTTGACAATTGGTATTCCTTTTAAGTGGTAGAGATTGCTAATCATCTTTACATAGGATTTTATTTATCATTTGTCTGCCTTGCCTCTTGTCGATCTTTTTGAGCATGCCTAGTGTTTCTATAGATATAGGGAAAGTGGTGATCCCATCATGTGCATTTTGTATTCAAATGCAAATTCTATATAATGCACATCTTTGGGGGGAGATATCCTATTTTCTGTATAACACTCTCTTTATGTGTTCATCATAAAATCTTGTGATCTTCATCAAGTGTGTGTTGGTGGGAGGCAAGCCTTCTCTCTATGGTGCTTTGTGCCATCATGAAAATTTGTGGAGGTTTTGGTTTGTTTGGAACCTAGCTCACTTTTGGGAACTTGATACCTCTTGTTTTCCTTCAATTGGTATCTTGTTTTCTTCTATTTGGCATGTGTCAATGGATATCTCATTCCTTGATGTATCTTTTAGTTGGTATTCATCAAGTGATATTTTTTCGTTTGGTATCTTATTTTCACTTGATACCTTTTCTTTTGGTATCTTATCAACTGTGTGTTGAGTTGATTCTTGAAAGCTTTGAGCATGCATATTTACCACATGTACTTTTGTTGGCATGTTCTGTTTCCTTGACCCTATATATAGGGGAAACTCCACTATGACATAAATTGGCTAAAGTGTGCATGAAATTCAATTTCGTATCTATATGCACATATTTATGTGGAGATTGTCCTATATATATTGTTGGTCCACTAACTTTTTGGTCCCTATAAGTTGGGGTACCACTTTGTTTGTGGTGTTGTTCTAGGAACAATTGGAGATACATTGGACACTCGGCTCACATACAAGGAAGGTGTTGACACCATGTGCTTATTGGACCATGCTAGGATGATCGAAGAACCACTATCTACTACATCAATCCAATGCTATCTCGGTAACAAGTATCTTCTCCATGCATACATTTCTCACATTCAACCTTGGATAGGTTGCATCATGGCATGAATTTCTTGATTCATTCTTGTGGTACTTTTTTCCTTTCTCAAAGCGTCTCAATGATGATGTCATATTGCTAGTTGTGATGTCTTTGATGTTCATGTATTGGGAGTTCATTTATGTACAATTAAAGAATATTAGGCTATGTGCTATGCTTTCAAGTGAAGATCTTATTGTTATATTTATGACTTCCTTTTGGATATCTTGTTTGTTACTTCTTGTAACTATTTCGTGTGTATATTATTCTTTGTGGATATATCATCATGATTGCCCTCTACCTAGAATCTTATACACATGAGAGAAGTTACATCTCTAGTTGATATCTTGTTTTCTTTCACATCCACCGTTGCATTTCCTTTTTATTTACTTGGTGGTTTCATGAAAGAATCTTTCTTGAGTGTGGATCCTATATCCTTGCATTTTGATGCACTCCTTGGTGGTGAAAATTCTTTTCCTCATGCTTGTCCTCACAAGGGTTTTGCCATCTCGATTGGTATCCCTCCTCTTGACAAGGCTATTATTTCCTATATTCACCAGGTGTTGTCCCAAGCCTTGGTTTTTAATTTTCTTATTAGTAAGCTTGTGAACCCAGTTGCTAGTGGTTTGTGTGTGGGAAGGATATCGTTTGCACTTTGTGTCTCATTTCATCAAGACTATGTTGATGCTTAATGCTCATCCTTATACTAAGTCTTGTAAAGTGCTTTGCCATGACTCACACACATCATTTTGGTTGAGCCTATTCTTAAGATTGCTTCTTATACATGTTGCTCAAGCATATATTTAGTGCAAGTACTATGCTCATTGTCTTATCTACTTCCTTGTACTTGTTGTGTGTTTATATTGATTTTGGGGGAGTCATGATCCTATTTTGTGCACTTGTATTCAAATACAAAAAACAAATTCTTATATGTGCACAAATCATGGGGAGCTCCTCTAGTTTCTTTATAAACACTCTTTTGCCCATATCATAATATCTTTTATTCATGTGGCTCCTAGATCCATGTGATTGATTGTTCCAATTAGTATCTTTTGGTTGCTTGCTTCACTCCTGTGTATGTCTTTGTGCCATATGATTCTTTGTGCAATCTTTGGGTTCTCAATATAGTTTGTCTTACTCTAACTAATTATCATTGGATATGTGGATTTCTTTGCACATGTATTTTGAGGTATACAAACTTTTTGGATGAACACCTATTATATTGGCTTTCTAAACTTTTGGTCCATTTTGGCAATCGATGCCAATGGGGGAGAAGTTTAGAGAGTTTATTTTGGAATGCTTTGAGAGTTTTGCTTTTGTTGTTTAAGTATTTGCATCTCACATTCATGCATTGCATTTGTGTGTGCTTGGTTATGCTTATTTCCTTATATAAACTCTCTTGAAAGTGGTTGTCATCAATTACCAAAATGTGGGAGATTGTAAGAACACATTTCTCCATGTGTGGTTTTGGTAATTGATGACACCCCTATGGACTAATGGTTGACTTGAGTTATATTCGAAGGATTTGTCCATAGGCACTTCTTGAAGTCCATCTGTTGGGTTTCAAGGAGTTTATATGATGACCAAGGTGGTATTCAAGGTTTATCCAAAGATTGGTCATGTGAGGGTTCAGCTTATTGCAAGCATGTCTTGAAGAAGGAGATTGTGTGAGCATTCATGATTACCTTCAATACATCATGTTTATGAAGAGAGAAGATAAGATACAAGGTTTATCAAGACTAAGTCAAAGAGTGAATCAAGTGATCAACACACAAAGCGTGCAAGATGTACCGAGAGGGATCAAGTGATCCCATGGTATGCTAAGCATTGTCCATTACTCTTTGTGTACTAACCCATGTTCCTTGTGAGAGTTCTTTGTGGGGTTAGGCATATTTCCATGGGATTGCATCAAGAGGAAGATCCCATACAACCAATGGAAGATGACATCAAGTGGTGATCATTATCAAGGTTGCGGTGTGCACGTTCAAGTGAAGCATCACGGATAGATCATGCTTGAGGCTCGCCGTTCATTGTGGTGACAATGGACTTTTGAAGATGTGCCGAAGAGTGGCTCACCCCTAATGGAGTATGGGGAGCAATCATCTAGCCTTCATCAAGCCAACGCAATCAAAGAAAGGTGGTCCATCTTGAGGAATTCAAGATCGTCATCATCTTCAAGTGGACTATGCGCAAGGCTAAGGTTTGACCTTGATAGGGTTTTCTATTTTACCGGTCTCATGGTGGTAGTGGAGAGACCGGGTTATAGGATCGATTGCCATACTATCAAGAGGACTCTCAAGTGAGTAGCTTGATCTTATCGTTTGTTGAGAGCTCAATCCATTGCATTCTTGGCATCATCATCTTTCTTGGTTCTTGGTTGGCTTTTCCCTATGTTGGTTCTTGACATTGTGGTTATCTTTGTGACAAGCTCTAGTACATCGAAAACGGATTTCATATGCTTCGTCTATTGCGTTTTCGGTGTTGGAAGTTTTACCAATCTTATTCGAGGAAGGGTTCTCACCATTTTCTTATGGTCCTCTTCTCATTTGCTTCTTATTGATATTTCAATCAAGATTGTATTATACCATGTCGCTAGCTTTCCAACAAACTTTGTTTCGTTGAATTCGGAGTCCGTTTGCAAAAGTTGTGGCAGTTTTGGTGTTCTTAAAAGGCTCCAGTGGTACTCCAGCGGTACTTTCACGGATCCAAGAGCGGTACTACCGCCCCGGACCAAAATCTCGTGTTAAGTCCAGCTGTGGTAGGCACAGACGTAATTTTTTAGTACTGCTCGCAAGCAGTAGTACCGCTACCCGTAGCGGTAGTACCGCTATCCATAGCGGCAGTACCGTGAGGAAGAGCGGTACTACCGCTCCGACGGTTCTATTGTACTTTTACCTCCTCGGTGTTGTTTTTCAAAGGGGTACTACCGCCCTAGCAGTAGTACCGCTCCTTGGAGCGGTACTACCGCTCTGTGCGGGCTGTGAGGATAACGGTTGGATTTTCCCCACCTATAAAAGGGGGTCTTCTTCTCCAATGGACCTCGTCTTTTGAGCTCGTGTTCTTCCCCCATTGTTGACCTTCTTCGATCTTGCTAACTCTCAATCCCTCCAATGATTCTTGTTAGTTCTAGTGGGAAAAGAGAGAGGAGATCTAGATCCACATTTCCACCAATCACTTTCTCCTCTAAGTGAGGGGAACCCCTTTGTATCTAGATCTTGGAGTTCTTCGTGTTCTTCTTCGTTCTTCCTCTCATTTCCCACCCTAGCATTAGTTGTTTTGGTGGGATTTGGGAGAGAAGGACTTGGGCACTCCATGTGCCCTTGCCATTGTATTTGGTGAATAGGTTTGAGTTCTCCACGGTAATACGTGGAAGTGAGAAGTTGAGAAGCTATTACTCTTGGGTGTTTGATAACCCTAGATCTTGTTCCTCTTTGGTGCTTTGGCGCCCTAGTTTGTTGGTGGCGCCTCGGAGCTCAATCATTGTGGTGCAAAGTTCCGGGCAAGCTTCGGGGTCTCCCATTCGGTTGTGGATATTGCCCCAAGCATTTGAGGTCACCTCGAAGCCACAATCCATTGTGGTGAAGCTTCGTGGTGTCGTTGGGAGCCTCCAATCAAGTTGTGGAGATTGCCCCAACCTTGTTTGTACAGGTTCGGTGACCACCCTCAAGGGTCCCTTAGTGGAATCACGGCATCTTGCATTGTGAGAGGGCGTGAGGAGATTACGGTGGCCCTAGTGGCTTCTTGGGGAGCATTGTGCCTCCACACCGGTCCGAACGGAGATTAGCATCCGCAAGGGTGTGAACTTTGGGATACATCATCGTCTCTGTGTGCCTTGGTTATCTCTTACCCGAGCCCCTTTACTTATGCACTTTACTCTGTGATAGCCATATTGTTTCTTGTTATACATCTTGCTATCACTTAGTTGTCTATCTTTCTTAGCATAAGTTGTTGGTGCACATAGGTGAGCCTAGTTGTTTTAGGTTTTGTTCTTGTCTAATTAAATGATAGTTTTATTCCGCATTTGTTCAAGCCTAAACCGTAATAAAGCGCTTATTCACCCCCCTCTAGGCGACATCCACGTCCTTTCAGTTAGTCCAAGAGACAATGTATGTTGTCATGAATTATCAAAACCACCAAGGGAGCATATTGTGCTTTCAAAGGGATGGGTGGCCTCGACGTGGTCGCGCCACCTGTCGTCGGCGTGGTGCCGGTCCGGATTCGTCCGCTCCCCTTTCTTCCCCACTCCTCAGCCACGGGCGCGTTGGTGCAGCTCTTCCAGCGAAGCATTTGCGGATGGCTCTATCGGTCGAGGGACATCAGTTGGTCCAAAGTCGCGACCTTTGTGTAGGTCTCGTGGATGTCTGGTTGTAGGGCAACGGCCCTAGCGGTTGGAGGCATGGCGTTTGTGGGTGTAGCATGCGTCTCAGGTGTGGGCAGACAACCATGGCCTCATGGGTGGTGTGGTTGTGGGTGGTTGATGGATTTAGGGTGCGACGGTGAGTTGCGAGTGCCGGGGTACACGACTTGATCAGTCCCTTGATTGGCCGACGGTGGCGGCAACCATGGTCGTCATACCCTTCCTGAAGGCTCCTTCGTGGCGCTCCCCCTCATGTCGTCTTGCTTCGGGTGAAAACCTGATCTTCGCGGATTGGGTGGTGGAGGCTATATTGGTCATACCTTTCTTGAAGGCACCACTTTGGAGGCCTGGCTGCTATGGGTATCTAGCAAGAACAATTCTCATCTACGCAAAAACCACAACGGTGATACACTAGTTGCTTTTCAACCTTCTCAAGGACCGCCTTTGTCGAATCCGATCCAACTAAAGTGAGAGAAACTGGCACCCGCAAGCCATCTATGCAACAAGTTGTGGTCGAGGGAACCGGTCTCTCGTAAGTGTACGAGCAATGTTGGTCCGGGCCACTTCATCTCACAATACCGCTGAACCAAAATCCGACCAAGGGAGGAAGCAATCTAAGCATCAACGCCCACAAACCTTTTGTGTTCTACTCGAGATCTCATCTACACATAGACCTAGCTCATGATGCCACTGTTGGGGAACGTCGCATGGGAAACAAAACTTTTCCTATGCACACGCAGATCTATCCATGGTGATGAGCATCTATGAGAGGGAGAGTGGATCTACGTACCCTTGTAGATCGCTAAGCGGGAAGCGTTAAGAAACGTGGTTGGTGTAGTCGAACGTCTTCACGATCCAAATTGACGTGCGTCCCGTGATCCAATCACGATCCGTCCCGCGACCCAAGCACGATCCGTCCCGCGAACTTGATCACGATCCGTCCCACGAACTTGATCACGATCCTTCCGATCTAGTGCCCAACGGACGGCACCTCCTCGTTCAGCACACGTACAGCTTGATGATGATCTCTGTCGTCTTGATCCAGCAAGAAGGAGCGGAGAGGAAGAAGAGTTCTCCGGCAGCGTGACGGTGCTCCGTCGATGGTGGTGGAGGTATTCTGGCAAGGCTTCGCCTAAGCACTTTAGAAATCCGATCTAGAGGAGAAACTATGGACTAGAGGGTAGGGTTGCACGTGGCTGAAAATCTTGTGCAAAAACCCTAAAACCCTTTAGTATATATAGGAGGAGAGGAGGAGAGGAGGCCTCCTTGGTATTCCAGGAGGGAGGAATCCTCCTCCTCCACTCCTAATAGGATTAGGACTCCTTCCTAATTTAGCCTTTTTTTGCCTTTTTCCACCTTTTTTCCTTTTGGGATTTTCTTCCCAACTGCATGGGCATTGTGTGGGACTTCCACCAGCCCACTAGGGGCTGGTATTCATCCTCCCACAGCCCATGTAGTCTCTTGGGTCGAAATACCCCTCCCGATGGTCTCCCGGTACACTACCGGCACTCCCGGTACTCTACCGATGAGCCCGAAACTTTTCCGGTGACCAAAATAGGACTTCCTATATATCAATATTTACCTCCAGACAATTCCGGAGCTCCTCGTGACGTCCAGGATCTCATTCGGGACTCCGAACAACCTTCGGTCACCACCATACATAACTCTATACTACCAAAACGTCACCAAACCTTAAGTGTGCAGACCCTGTGGGTTCGAGAACTATGTAGACATGACCGAGACACTTCTACGGTCAATAACCAATAGCGGGACCTGGAGGCCATATTGGTTCCAACATATTCTACGAAGATCTTTATCGGTCGAACCTCTATGTCAAGGATTCGGTTAATCCCGTATGATGTTCCCTTTGTTCTTCGGTATGTTACTTGCCCGGGATTCGATCGTCGGTATCTCCATACCTAGTTCAACCTCGTTATCGGCAAGTCTCTTTACTCGTTTCGTAATATAAGATCCCGCAACTAACACTTAGTCACATTGCTTGCAAGGCTTATTGTGATGTTGTATTATCGAGTGGGCCTTGAGATACCTATCCGTTCACACGGAGTAACAAATCCTAGTCTTGATCCATGCCAACTCAACAAACACCCTCGGAGATACCTGTAGAGCACCTTTATAGTCACCCAGTTACGTTGCGATATTTGATACACACAAGGCACTCCTCCGATGTTCGTGAGTTGCATGATCTCATGGTCATAGGAACACATACTTGACATGCAGAAAACAGTAGCAATAAACTGGCACGATCATATGCTACATTTGTAGTTTGGGTCTTGTCCATCACATCATTCTCCTAATGATGTGATCCCGTTATCAAATGACATCACATGTCGATGGCCAGGAAACCTTGACCATCTTCGATGAACGAGCTAGTTCACTAGAGGCATAATAGGGACAAAGTGTTGTCTGTTTACCCACACATGTAATGTGTTTCCAATTAATACAATTATAGCATGGATAATAAACGATTATCATGAACAAGGAAATATAATAATAAACACTTTATTTATTGCCTCTAGGGCATATTTCCAACAAAAAGGGGGTCTTCTTCCCCAATGGATCTTATCCTTTGAGCCCAAATTCTCCCCCATTATGGACCTTCTTTGAACTTGCTATCTTTCAATCCCTCCAATGATTTTTGCTAGTTGCTGAGGGAACAGAGAGAGGAGATCTAGATCTATGTTTCCACCAACCACTTTATCCTCTATTTGAGGGGAACCCCTTGGATCTAGATCTTGGAGTTCTTTGTAAGCTCCTTGTTCTTCCTCTCATATTCCTCCATAGATTTTGTTGTTGTGGTGGAATTTGGGAATAAGGGACTTGACCATTTCGTGTGCTCTTGCCATTGCATTAGTTGCGTCAGTTTGAGTTCTCCATGATAATATGTGGATGTGAAGTTTGAGAAGTGCTACCTCTTGAGCTTGCGTTGGTTTTACCTTGAAGAGGGAAGGGTGATGCAGTGGAGTAGATAAGTATTTCCCTCAGTTTTTGAGAACCAAGGTATCAATCCAGTAGGAGGAACAAGCAACTCACCAATGGATGCACCTACACAAACAATCAAACTCTTGAACCCAACGCTATAAAGGGGTTGTCAATCCCTTCACGGTTATTTCCAAGGATTAGATTTGAACGAGATAGATGTAAATGAGTGTGGAAAGTAAAAGATAAATAAATTGTAGCAAGGTATTTTTGGTATTTTTGATTTATATATCTGAAAGTATATGATGGAAAGTAGACCCGGGGGCCATAGATTTACTAGAGGCTTCTCTCTTGAAGGCAAATATCATGGTGGGTAAACAAATTAGTATCAAGAAATTGATAGAAAAGCGAATAATTATGTAGTTATCCAAGGCAATGATCATGCACATAGGCATCACGTCCGTGTCAAGTAGACCAAAATGATTCTGCATCTACTACTATTACTCCACACATCGACCGACTCCTGCTTGCATCTAGAGTATTAAGTGCATGAAGAACAGAGTAATGCATTAAGAAAGATGACATGATGTAGAGGGATAAACTCAAGCAATATGATAAAAAAACATATTGTTACCCTTGATGGCAACAATACAATATGTGCCTCGCTACCCCTACTATGTCACTGGGTGAGGACACTGCAAGATTGAACCCAAAACCAAGCACTTCTCTCATTGCAAGCATTACCAATCTAGTTGGCCAAACCAAACAAATAACTCGAAGAGATTTGCAAGGATATGAAATCATGCAAATAAGAATTCAGAGGAGATTCAGATAAGACATGGATAATCTGAACATAAACTCACAATTCATTGGATCTTGACAAACACACCACAAAAGAGGATTGCATCGGATAGATCTCCATGAAGATCATGAAGAACATGGTATTGAAGATCAAAGAGAGAGAAGAAGCCATCTAGCTACTAGCTATGGACCCGTAGGTCTGTGGTGGACTACTCACGCATCATCGGAGGGGCAATTGAGTAGATGTAGATTCCCTCCGTGATCGATTCCCCCTCCTGCAGATTACCGGAGAAGACCCCAAGATTGGATCTCTCGGGAACAAAGGCTTTCGGCAGTGGAAAAGTATTTGCGTGGCTGTCTGTGATGTTGGGGGAATATTTGCGTATTTATAGGCCAAGAATTAGGGTTAGGAGACCTGCCAAGGAGCGACAAGCCTGGGGGCCGCGCCTAGCAGGCTTGTGGCGCCCTGGCTCCTCCCCTGTCGTGCACTCCGAGCCTGGGTGACTTGTTTCCTTCCAAAAAATTGCTTCCAAATTTTTTATTCCGTTTGGACTCCGTTTAATATCCCATATCTGCAAAACTCAAAAACAAGGAAAAAAACAGAAACTGGCACTTCGCTCTAGATTAATAGGTTAGTCCCAAAAAGAATATAAAATAGCATAATAATGCATATAAAACATCCAAAATAGATAATATAATAGCATGCCATCATCAAATATTATAGATACATTGGAGACGTATCAACATCCCCAAGCATAATTCCTGCTCGTCCTCGAGTAGGTAAATGATAAAAATAGAATTTTTGATGTGGAGTGCTACCTAACGTATTTATCCATGTAATATTATTTATTGTGGCATGAATATTCAGATCCGTAAGACTCAAAACAAAAGCTTAATATTGATATAGAAATAGTAATATTTCAAGAATACTAGCAAAGCAATTGTATCTCTTCAAAATATAATGGCAAAAGAAAGTTATCCCTACAATATCATATGTTCTGGCTATGCTCCATCTTCCCCACACGAAGTATTTATATCATGCACAACCCCGATGAAAAGTCAAGCAGTTGTTTTCACACCTTTATTTTCTAAAACTTTTTCAACTCTCACGCAATAGATGAGTACAAGCCATGGATATAGAACTATAGATGAAATAGAGTATCACTACAGGAATCAGCTGGTTTTCCGTCTGCCATAGCACATGGCAAAGGCATGCTCGACGGACGGCAAAGGCTTTGCCGCTTGCCGGCAGACGGCCAATAGTCCGGCTGAATAAGCTACAGTAAAGGGAGCTTTGCCGTCTGCTGGTTGACGGCAAAGATGCAAAGGTCTTTGCCATCAGCGAGCTGATGACAAAGGGCGTGGACGGCACACGTGGCAGCTTCAGTCCGTTAAGGGGTTAACAGCGTGCTTTGTCGTCTGCTAGCAGGCGGCAAAGATGCAAAGTTCCTTGTCGTTTGCCAGCGGACGGCAAAATAACGGTTGCTTTGTCGTCTGCTAGCGGACCGCAAAGATGAAAAGTTCTTTGCCATCTACCAGCAGACAACAAAGCAACCACATAGGCCAGCCAAGTGCCACACCAGGTTGCATAGGTAGCTACCACGTGGCAGCTTTGCCGTCTGCTGGCTGACGGCAAAGTGCCTGTACTGCCCCTATTTTTTCTGTTTATTCTTAAATTCAATCAATTTCACAGATATATATATATATATATTTTTGAAAATACTTTCAACAAGCATGCATATCCCTGGCATATGGATATGATCATCCAACACATATACATACCAACTCAAAAGTCCATATCCAACATATATATATATAGCCAACATATATCCAACAACAAGCATACAATGGTTTCATCCATACATACATATATAGGTAGCAAGTTTCACATTGTTCATCCTACAAAACCAAAACAAAAAGGAAGGACAAGGAGAAGAGTAGACTCCATGAACGCAAGCTTTCGTGATATAAAGCAAATCTGCAAATTGGGAAAGAAGAAGGTTAGAAGAAGAAGAAGAAGAAGAATATTTCTTCACTTCCTTTTTCTCCTCTTCTTTATCTTCTTCTTCTTCTAATGAATGTAACTTCGGTAATTATGCCATTTTTAGCTAAGCTATGTAAAAATGCTAAGTGTAGGTCATTTTAGAGCTAAGCTTGGTAAATAGGTCATTTTGGAGGTTAGTAAGGTTATTATGTCATTTTCGAGGAAAATAAGCTAAGTCAATGTCATTTTGGAGGTAACCAAGATTATTATGCCATTTTTGACCTAAGTATGCTAAGTATGTCATAAATGAACTAAAGAAGCTAAGTATAGGTCATTTTTGAGCGAACCTAGGTAGTTAGGCCATTTTTGAGCTAACTAAGCATATTTATTCATTTTGGAGAAGAAAATGGTAAGTGTAGGTCATTTTTGAGCTATCCTAGTTAAAATCGATCATTTTGGAGCTAGGTAAGGTTATTTTGTCATTTTGGAGGAAAATAAACTAATGATATGACAGTTTGGAGCTAAACCTAGGTTATTATGCCATTTTTTTACCTAAGTAAGCTAATTATGTCATAAATGAACTAGCTAAGCTAAGTATAGATCATTATTGAGCTATCCTAGGTAGTTAGGCCGTTTTTGAGCTAACTAAGCATATTTATTCATTTTCGAGGACAAAATGGTAAGTGTAGGTTATTTTTGAGCTATCGTAGTTAAAATCTGTCATTTTGGAGCTAGGTAAGGTTATTTTGTCATTTTGGAGGAAAACAAACTAATGATATGACAGTTTGGTGCTAAACCAAGGTTATTATGCCATTTTTTACCTAAGAAAGCTAATTATGTCATAAATGAACTAGCTAAGCTAAGGATAGATCATTATTGAGCTATCCTAGGTAGCTATGCCATTTTTAGCTAACTAAGCATATTAAGTCATTTTGGAGGAAAAATGCTAAGTATAGGTCATTTTATAGCTATCCTAGGTAAAATATGTCATTTTGGAGCTAAGTAAGCTTATTATGTCATTTTCGAGGAAAATAAGCGAAGTATAGAATTTTGGAGCTAAATAGATCATTTCTTAAGCTAAGTATGCATTTGTTATGCAAAACACTTGGGAAAACTTACCATCATCACGGAGGTGAAGGACCGGTCGGGTTTGCGCCAATGTGAGACGGAGAGGACCGGTCGGGGTTGTGGCAGACGTAGAAGGATCGGTCGATGCTTGTCGGGAGGCACGCTACACCAAAGATCATTTGCAATGTCTCGTTAGCATGATGCAACTCAAATGTGGATACTAGTAACTAATGACCAGTCAAACGAAACTCAACGTGGGTGCTATACCAATCTGGGGCATCGACGGAGGGGTCTGACCATTGTTCCGGCACACGGTCTGCACATTTTGTTTTCACAAGTCAATCATATTAGCTAGTGATGAAACGAACATTACGTGCATGATTTGTCTAATATGTAGGAGAAACTTACCATGAGGAGCTCATATAGGTCCCGGTGAGACGCGTCGTTCCGGTTCCTCTCCTCCTCCAACAGCCTAGCCGTCCTCTCCTCCATGTCCCTCTCCCTCTGCGCCACCTGCCTGTTTACCTCCACTAGAAGCTCCTGGGCCCTAGCCTCAATGGCAATCTCCACTGGCCATGGACGAGGCCTTATATCAGAATCGGAGCTCGTCTGGCGCTTGTTGATCTCCGGGAGAGTTCTAGGACAACGTATCAGTCCATCCCCAATGGCTATCGAGCCATGGGGCCTCCCGCCACCAGATATCATCACGAGCTCTGGATCAAAAGGACTCTGGCTCGGGTTAAAGTCCTCCCCTTTCCTCGCCTTCCCCTCATCTCTATACCTCACGAGCTTGTTGTGGGAGGAGATGTTGCTGAAGCTCTCTGGATGATCGAGGTCATCCTCAGAGAATGCCTTGGCCTTCTTGTATGGGGTTGTATGGGCCATGGCATAGAGGTCGAACAACGGTGACACCTCCTTCTTGTTGTCTCGTGCCTAAAAGAGAGGAACAAAATATTACTTAAGGGCTCAAGCTAGCATGAAGAATGAAATTGCATGAATCATGAAGCAAACCACATACCCAGTGATCCCCATACTCAAACAGGTTGGAGCTCCCTTGATGGTGTGGCACACCTTTCATTTGGGCACGCTTATCCTTGGCCTTGTTTTGGTCGGCTAGCCATTTGGGAGAGCACCACTCATCCACCAATGCCTCCCAACAGTCCATCCTATCTGCACACCATCTCGGGGGCACCTAAGTTAGACAAGAGAAATTTCAGCGCTATGCCTACGAATCAAATCAAGGAAACTATGTACAAGGCCTTAAGAATAGGTAATTACCTTCATGTACTTCTCCTTACTCAGAAAATTTTTGTGGCACTTCTTCTTGGCCCTCTTAATGTTAGTCGAGGCATAGTAGTCTCGAATAGCTTGCACCCGAGCCTCATGTCGTAAGTTCTGAAGTAGGCACTTGCACTCGGCTATGAGAACAATAGCCGTGTCTGCCTCGTGTTCCTCAAGACACATGTAGAAGGTCTGCAATCAAACAAGACAACACTTATTAGTACAATCACTAGGTGCTATTGGTTTTTAATTCTATAAAGGGGAAATTACCCAAAACTGTCGGATCACAATGTCGGCCACCGTCTCGCACAAGACATCGTCGACCCTCTCCTCCAACGGGGTCGGGGCAGCCATGTACAGCTCCCAGCTCAGTGCTACCTGTGGAACCTCACCCTCACCGGGAAACATGGCCTTTCCCGGGAAGTGGTGCCGGATAAGCACACGAAGGACCTGGTTGGGCCTGTGCCCGACAAGGCCAACACATTAGATATTAATTTGAAGAAACATGAAGGCAAAAGGTTAAAAAAGAGTAAATGCACTTACTTCTCCGCATTAGGCACAATCAACCACCTCTGATCGCGGGTCGCCGGCACGAGCGGGAGCTTTGTACAACCATGCTGGTAGACCTTCTCGCCCTCCTCAATCAGCCACTAGCCTCCAGAGTCATGTGGGACGAAGACTCTGGGACCGGAGTCTCCTGGGACGAAGACTCTGGGACCGGAGTCTCCTGGGACGAAGGCTTGGTGACCCGAGGCTCGTCGGCTCGAGGCTCGGAGACCAGAGTCCGAGAAGGGTCCAAGTCAGACGGGTCCACCTGAGACGGAGCACTCTTGTGGTTAGGAGAATCAGCTGGGGGTGGCAGCAAAGAAGGCGCAGCAGCCTTCCTACCTCTAGCACCTCTCTTCGTCTTCCCCCGACCTCTCCCGGTCGAAGAAGAAGCGCCAGCCGGTGTCTGCATACTGTGTACCAGCGCTCTCGGAGTTGCTGGGGTGGAATAATAGCACCCCTCTCACCACGCACCGAGGAAGGAGGCTCAGGGAGCTCTCGACCTGCGCCCACCATTTGTCAACACCTGCAATGACAAAGAGTGAACGAAATTAGTTCAACATAAAAAATTACATACCTAATAACATGAACTAATTAATAATATATATGTACATAATAATAATTGAATACCTGACATTAGTAATATTAATCTTCATCGTCTATATATGCTCCGGGAACAATAAATGCATAATCATCATCACTATCAGTAATGACGTGCTCATCAGCATCATCAATAAATGCATCAACATGTGGAAGGCCTCCTTTATGTAATCAGTCAAGCATTGACAGGTCATCCACAGCAGTAACCTCTTATTCTTCCGTCTCTTCTTGTTCCGGCTCAGGGGTGAAGTTGGATTCACTGTCGCTGTCTATCTCAATGTTCTGGGGTGAAGTAGAGCGGTTCTTGAAACGATTTTTGGAAACACGTGTCTCTTGGAAGAATTCTCCTTCATATGTGTCTGGGTTAATGTGAGGTTCATAATCATCTTCATTGAGGGGAGGTGGTCTAAAATGTGGTGGCACATCATAAATGACATCCCAACCATTCAGATTTGGATCAGTTTGGCAGGCCCACAGTAGATAGGAAACTTGGGTCGCCTGTTGAGCCGTAATGTAGACATCGGGAACATCTAAATGGGTGCTTTGTTTGATTTCGACTAGCCCTATATGTTCATGAGTCCTTCTAGTTTCCTTCGGCTGGAACCAATAACATTTGAAGACTACGAAGTTTGGTGGGTTTTCGCCAAAGAATGTAAGTTCATAAATTGCTTCAACTCTTCCATAATACTCGACCCCTCCTTCGCCGACAGCGGAGACACAACAATTTGTAGACTTTCGGTCGGCCATAGATAGCTCTTTGCCAAAAGTACGAAAGTGATACCCGTTGATGTCGTATTTGTCAAATGAACGGACCTTATAGTCAAAACCATTAGCTACTTGTTTCAATTCAGAGTCCATAGACTCTGCATTAGCCTACAAGTTTAATACGAAAGGATTGTTGCATTAGCCGCAAACTAGACGAAGAAATGAAATCGTCTAATGGAAATTACCGTTTGCTTGAACCAAGAGATGAAACTGGGATAGCCGCTTCCATGCTTTGCCAGAAGCTCATACTCTTTGATGGAATCCTTTTGGATCACCGCTCCATCCGAGAATTTGGCAACGTATTGGTTGTATCACATATCCAGGAATAAGAGCATTTCACAGGAATTAGAAGTTGCAAAACAATGTACCGAGAACTTACTCGATGTACGGCCGCACTTATGTTAGGTTGTTGAAGATATACAACAAAATGGTCCGCCATTCTTCGACATCCGACGCTATTACTTTCGAAGCACCGGCTGGTGCGAGTTTCCCTTTGAATAGGCTGAGGTTGGATCGACCTTTTCGCGGTCGCCATCATTGTACCGAGGCTTCAGATTATGCAAATGACGATTCTTGGATTTGTAGTGTGTTATCACGAAGTTTGCCGCCTCCTCAGTAATGAATGCCTCGGCCATCGATGCTTCAACTCTATGTTTATTTTTACATTTTGCTCGAAGCGTGTTCTGCATCCTCTCAGTTGCGAAGCACCAATGATTTTGCAGCCCCCCAGCCCAATATTGCCCTGGTCGGGAGTTGCAAGATCACATGTTGCATTGGATTAAAGAAACTTGGTGAAAAGATCTTTTCTAACTTGCAGATCAACTCCGGCACCAACTCTTCCAGTTCGTCTAGCACGTCACGCGATAGTTCTTTTGCACAAAGAGCACGAAAGAAATAGGTCAGCTCTGCCAGTACTAGCCATTCATCCTCAGGGATTAAGCCATGCAACATCACCGGCATTACCCGCTCAAGCCATATGTGCCAATCATGACTCTTGAGACCAAATATTTTCAATTTGTCAAGACTCGCTCCCCTTTTTAGATTCGCTGTATACCCATCGGGGAACATCAACTGCATTTTCACCCACAAGATCATTTCCCTCATAGTTGGCCTTCCAAGATTGAACCATGCCTTTGGCTTCCTCCAATTCTTCTTTCCATTCGGTTGTCGCATGTTTTGTAATGGTCTATCACATAGAGCCTCCTGATCGACTATAGCCTTAGGATTATCCTTCGACTTCCCCTCTTTGCCGAACAATGTACCAAAAAGGGCCTCGGAGATTTTTTTTCAGTGTGCATCACGTCGATGTTGTGTGGGCAAAGGTGGTCTTTGAAGTAAGGTAGATCCCACAAACATATCTCATGAGTCCAGACGTGTTCCGTATTATATCCTTTGAAATACCTTGGACGATTTGGATTCGGCTCGAGAGCATTTATCTGATCCAGGGTATGTTAAACTCTCAACGCAGGTGGTGCAGTGTTTTTGATGAAATTCTTCTTGTCTTTTCTGAACTTATGGTCAGGATCGAGGAACTGTCTATGCATGTCGAAGCAATAAAACTTGTGACCCGCCTGCAGCCAATGGAACTCAAGAGTTGTCTTGCATGTGGGGCACGGGAACCTTCCATGCACACACCAGCCAATGAGTTGTCTTCTTCTCCTTCTCCTCCTTCTTCTTCTTATCCTCTTCTCCTCTTCTTCTTCTTCTTCTTCTTCTTCTTCTTCTTCTCTTTTATTATTATTATTATTATTATTATTATTATTATTATTATATTATTATTATTATTATATTATTATTATTATTATTTTCTTCTCCTCCTCCTCCTCTTCTTCTTCTTTTTTTCTTCTCCTCCTCCTCTTCTTCTTCTTCCTCTTCTTCTTCTTCTTCTTCTTCTTCCTCATCCTCCCCTTCTTCCTTCTTTTCCTTTTTCCTCTACTTCTTCTCCTCTTCTCCTCCTTTTATTCTTCTTCTTCTTCTTCTTCTCCACCTCCTCTTCTTCTTCTTCTTATTCTTCTTCTCTTGTCTCTTCTTCTCACCCCTCCTTTCTGCCCCCCACGGGTCTTCTTCCTCTTCTTCGCTTATTCTTATTTTCGTTTTTTCATATTCTTCTTCTTCTTCTAATTATGTAAATCTAATCTAAACTAACTAAACTAAAACCTAAAACTAAACCTAAACAGTAAACTAAATATAAATAAACCTAAACCTAAAAACAAAGAGGAGAAGAGAATCTCACCTTGGCGGGGAGAGGGGGACGCGGGAAGGAGTGGGACCTAGAGGAGGGTCACCATTTGGAGGGGCCATCGCGGGCTGCCTCACGGTGGGGCTTCGGGCGGCGCCGCAGGGGAGAGGTCGGGCGGCAGGGGCGATGGCCGTCGGGGTGCGGCAAGTGGCCTGCGTAGGGGTGTGGGGGGTCGGGGGCGGGGGCGGCACGCGGTTGCGGTGTGGGGCTGCAGGAGGCGGCGGCAAGGGCGGTGGGGGTCAGGCGGCGGTTGGGCGGGTGCGGTGTGGGCGGCAGGGGCGGCGGCCGGTGGGTGTGGGGGTCGGGGGCTGCGGCCGACGGGTGCGGTGGGGGCGGCAGGGGTGACGGCCGGCGGATGAGGGGGTCTGTGGTGGCAGGGGCGGCGGCAGGCGGCGGTGGGGGTCGGGTGCGGTGGAGGTCGGGTGTGGTGGGGGTCGGGGGAGGAGAGAGAGGAAGAGAGAGAAGAGAGAGAGGAGGTCACGTCGTTTGCTAGCGTTAGGTAGCATTTTCTTTGCCGTCTGCTAGCAGACAGCAAAGAGGTGGGGTGAGTCGTTATAGTTTTCAGGCCTCCACTGGACTGCACCCCCACCTCTTTGTCGTCTGCTAGCTGACGGCAAAGCCGGCAAATCTTCTTTGCCATCTGCTAGCAGACGGCAATGAGATGGCTAACGGCAGTGTGGATCTTTGCCGTCAGCCCTTTGTTTGCCGTCAATTTTACTTAAGCTGATGGCAAAGACCTTCTTTGCCATCAGCTAGCAGAAGGCAAAGAGCTGGCTGACGGCAAAGATCCTGATTCCAGTAGTGTGGTGGAGGTTGTCAAGGAAAGGGAGAAGATAGTCTCACATCAACTAGGCGTATCAACGGGCTATGGAGATGCCCATCAATAGATATCAATATGAGTGAGTAGGGATTGACATGCAACGGATGCACTGGAGCTATAAGTGTATGAAAGCTCAAAAAGGAACTAAGTGGACATGCATCGTGAAGAAAAATTCCACTACCTATATGAAAGTGACAAAATAGGAGACTCTCTATCATGAAGATCATGGTGCTACTTTGAAGCAGAAGTGTGGAAAAAGGTAGTAGCAATGTCCCTTCTCTCTTTTCTCTCATTTTTTTCATTTTTTGTGTTTGGGCATCTAAGGCCTCTTTTATTCTTTTTCATTATTATTTAGTCTAGAATCTCATCCCCATTTGTGAGGGAATCATCGCTTCCATCATCCTTTCCTCACATGGGACATGCTAATGAAAATCATCACACTTTTATTTACTTACAACTCAAAAGAAAATTACGACTCGATACCTATGACAAAATATGACTCTATATGCAATATGGAAGTGATGGTGCATGTCATAAAAGGAAATGGTGGAAGTTGCATGGCAATATATCTCGGAATGGCTATGGAAATACCATAATAGGTAGGTATGGTGGCTGTTTTGAGGAAGGTATATGGTGGCTGTTTAGAGGAAGGTATATGGTGGCTGTTTTGAGGAAGGTATATGGTGGCTGTTTTGAGGAAGGTATATGGTATACCGGCAAAAGTTGCGCGGTAATAGAGAGTCTAGCAAAGATGAAAGGGTGAGAGTGCATATAATCCATGGACTCAACATTAGACATAAAGAACTCACATACTTATTGCAAAAGTCTATTAGTCATTTAAGCAAACCATTAAATGCATGCTCCTAGGGGGGAGGTTGGTAGGAGTTAACCATCGCGCGCCCCCGACCCTCACACAAAGGTCGACAATCTATAAACAAGTCATGCTCTGACTTCCTTACATAACGGTTCACCATACGTGCATGCTACGGGAATCACAAACCTTTACACAAGTATTTTCACCAAATCACAATTTGCCTCCTAACATGTCTCTTAACATTACCATCTTTATATCTCAAAACTTTACACATGGAATCAAACTTCTCATAAATACTCAATGCACTTAATATGGAAGTTTTTATTATATCCCTTTTGGATGCCAATCATATTAGGACTAAAGTCATAACCTAGACCAATTACCATGCTGTTTTAGAAACTCTCAAAATAATATAAGTGAGATACAATAGTTCAAGTATTTCTATAAAACGCAAACACCACCATGCTCTAACAGATATAAGTGAAGCACATAGAGATGAACGAGAGACCCAAGGGTATGCACTCGGAACTCTTCCTCCAAACTTTTTTCCACCTATCATTCTTCCGTCCTGGATTCTCTTTCTCGAATGCTCGTTAGACCTGTGTTTGGACTTGGAGGAAGAGATCTCCAAGATTGCGAAGGAGTTGGACCCGACTGCTGGGATCATCCGAGATAGCACAGCGCTCGCGCTGCTTCGACTCGCTGAGCGCACTCAGGAGGCGGCCCACTTCCTCCAAAAGCTACGGCAAGCGACCCAGGAGATCGACAAGGAAACTGCCCTAGAGGAGGAGGTTCCGAGGGACTTAGAAGTCCTCATGAACTGACTGAGGGATATGTCGCGCTGAGTCCAATCATGGAAGAAATCAGCGGCTTGAGCAGGAGGGGATATCGCCCTTTCCCTCGTCCGAGTGCACTACAGGGGCGTGAACGAGGAAAAGTTGAAGTCACCGAAGGTTGTCAACAGTAAGAACGCCAAGATCGATGACTTCATGGAGACTCTCATCCCCGTGGCTACTCGGATCGCAGACGTCATCGACTTGGAGACCTTCATCGATGTAGCGTCTCCGCCATCAGCCGATTGATCAGACAAAAACTATTAATTATATTTGCCTCGGTACGCCGAGTGGTTCCTGTATTGAAACAATCACCGCAACTTTGTAGTTCTGGTTATCTGTACTTTTGCTTCAAATTTTCTAATATTTGAATGTCCTTGATGGTTCCAAATGTTTGCTTGCTCGCTTGTTTGCTTGAAGTTCTTATTCGACGTAGACTTTGACTTAGGCGACATAGAGTCGCGACTAAGTCCTAGAGTGTGGATGAAATCCTTGCTCTAAGTAGTTTTCAACTTACACAATGCGGGATTGTAGCTAAGTCCCTGAGTGTGGATGAAATCCTCACTCGGAGTTCATCCTCACTCGGAGTATTTTTTTAACTTAGGTAATGCGGGACTGCGGCTAAGCCCCTGAGTGTGGATAATGTCCTCACTCAAGCAGTTTTGAACCTAGGCAATGCGGGACTGCGGCTAAGCTCCTGAGTGGGGATAATGTCCTCACTCGGAGCAGTTTTGAACATAGGCAATGCGGGACTGCGGCTAAGCACCCGAGTGTGGATGATGTCCTCACTCGGAGTATTTTTAACTTAGGAAATGTGGGATTTCGGCTAAGCCCACGAGTGTGGATGAAATCCTCACTTGGAATAGTTTTTAACATAGGCAATGTGAGACTGTGGCTAAGCCCCGAGTGTGGATGATGTCCTCACTCGGAGTATTTCTAACTTAGGCAATGCGGGATTTCAGCTAATCCCCCGAGTGTGGATGATGTCCTCACTCGGAGTAGTTTTTTAACTTAGGCAATGCGGGATTGCAGCTAAGCCCCCGAGTGTGGATGAAATCCTCACTCGGAGTAGTTTTAACTTATGCAACGCGGGATTGCAGCTAAGACCCCGAGTGTGGATGATGTCCTCACTCAGAGTAGTTTTTTAACTTAGGCAATGCAAGATTGCGGATAAGTGAATCCACTCACCCACTCAGGGTAGTGAAAACGAATGGAGAATGACAAAAAGTTTCAACAAAGAGCTTGAAAAATTAAAGACATTATTCATCAAATTAACTCGAAATGTATTACATATAGTAGAGTGTCCTAGCACTAGGTGTAGAACTTGCGGAGCAGATCCACATTCCATGCTCGGGGCTCTTCCTTATTGTCATCAATTATGTACAACTAATAAGCTCCATTTTTAAGAAATTTGGAGATCACAAAGGACCCCTACCACGGAGGCGCGAGCTTGTGCGGCTTCTGCTGATCCAATCGGAGAACGAGGTCACCTTCCTGGAAGGCACGTCTTCTGACTTGTTTGTCATAAAGACGCCTCAAGTCTTGTTGATAAATCGTGGACCTGATTAGAGCTTGATCTCTTTCTTCCTCCAAAAGGTCAAGGCCGTCTTGATGCGCCACTTTCGCTTCGTCTTAGTCATAGAGCTCCACTCGGGGAGCGTTGTGGCGAATATCACTCGGTAAAACAGCTTCAGATTCGTATACCATGAAGAAAGGAGTGGGCTTAGTGGAACAATTCGAGGTCGTTCGAATGCCCCACAAGACGGAGGGTAATTCTTCAACCCACGCACCAGCAACAACCTTCAATTCTGTCATTAGTCGGGGCTTCAATCCTTGAAGAATCATCCCGTTTGCTTGTTCTGCTTGTCCATTCGACTGTGGGTGAGCTACAAAAGCATAATTGACCCGAGCGCCTTGAGAATAACAAAGCTCACGGAATTCATCCGAATCAATGTTATTCCCATTATCTATGATAATGTCGTGAGGGACTTCAAATCTGAATATTATCTGCCGAATGAAGCTAATGGCAGTAGCTGAATCCAAGCTTTTGATGGGCTTCGCCTCGACCCACATGGTGAACTTGTCCACAGCAACCTGGAGATGGGTAAAACCACTCGACCATGTGCGCAAAAGCCCGACCATGTCGAGACCCCAAACCATGAATGGCCAAGTGAGGGGGATAGTCTTCAGAGCGGATGTCGGCTTGTGTGTATGATTCTTGTAGAACTAGCATCCAAAACAAGGATCTACCATGTCTTTAGTTGCAGCGTTGGCTTGGGGCCAATAGAAGCCTGAACAGAATGCCTTTGTGACTAAAGTCCGAGAGGATGCATGATGGCCACATGTTCCCGAGTGAATGTCGTGCAGGATCTGTAAGCCTTCCTCTGGAAATATGCATTTCTGAGTAACACCAGTAGTGCTTTTCTTGTATAACTGATCTCCCATCACCTCAAAGGATTTAAACCGTCAGACGATCCTGCGTGCTTCCTCTTCGCCTTTAGGGATCTCTTGCTGGAGCAAGTATGCCAAATACGGTTGGGTCCACTCGGGAGTGATCACCAACATCTCTTGGACAAGATCCACTACGGCTGGGATGTCTACCTTAATCTTATTTTAGGGATCGGCTGCTTGCGAAGGCTCTTCGGTGAAAGGGTCTTCTTTGGCGGAAGGGGAATGAAGGTGTTCAAGCAATACGTCTTTCGGCATGACTTTCCGAGTGGAGCCAATTTTGGCCAGGTCGTCACCTGCCTGATTATTTGCTCGATTAATATGATGCAGTTATAAGCCTTCAAAAAATTTCTCCAGCTTTCGGACCATGTTGCAATATCCAATCATAGCAGGACTTCTTATGTCCCGTTTCTTGATCACTTGGTTGACGACGAGGTCCGAGTCACCGAATATCATCAGGCGTCGGATTCCGAGCGCTATAGCCATTCGCAGCCCATAGAGAAGGGCTTTGTACTTGGCCTCGTTATTGGACAAGTCAAAATGGATTTGAAGGACGTAGCTTAGTCGGTCTCCCCTGGGGGAAACAAGAAATACTCCAGCTCCGCACCCTTGAAGCATCTTAGATCCATCGAAGAACATGGTCGAGTGTTCAGGGACACTCGGCTCTAGATGTTCCTGTTCGATCCATTCGGCAAGAAAATCAACAAGAGCTCGCGACTTCATTGCCTTCTTTGCCTCAAACTTGATCTCAAACGGGAGGAGTTCAATCGCCCACTTCGCCACTCGTCCCGTGGCGTCTCTGTTATTTAGGATTTCTGAAAGAGGGGCATTGGAAATAACTATGACCGAATGTTCTTGGAAGTAATGAGCGACCTTCTTGATAGTGAGGTAAATGCCATAAACCAACTTCTGGTAATGCGGATACCTTTGCTTTGAGGGTGTCAAGACTTTCGAAATATAATACACAGGCCTTTGCACCTTGAAAGTTTTTTCCGATTCCTCACGCTCCATGGTGAGGACAGTGCTGACCACTTGACTAGTAGTGGTGATGTACAAGAGCAAAGTCTCTTGGCTACCCGAAGCAGCTAACATCGGCTTAGTGGAAAGCAACGCCTTGAGCTGATCGAATGCGGCTTGAGCTTCAAAGTTCCACTCGAACGTGTCAAACTTCTTCATCAATCCATAAAGAGGTAAGGCCTTCTCATCGAGACGAGATATGAATCTTCTCAAGGCAGCGAGGCATCCCGTGAGCTTCTGTACGTCGTGCAAGTGGACATGTTTCGTCATTCGGATGATTGCTCCAATCTTATCGCTATTTGCATCGATCCCTCGTTTGGAAATGAGGAAACCGAGTAGCTTACCTGAAGGGACTCCAAAGGTGCACTTTGCAGGGTTGCGTTTTATTTGGTAGTGTTAGAGGTTTGCGAAGGTCTCGACGAGGTCAGCTAGGAGGTCAGAACCTTTCCTAGACTAAACCATGATGTCATCCATGTAGGCTTCGATGTTCCGATTGATTTGTTCCTGTAAGCATTTCTGAACCATCCGCATGAATGTTGCCCCAGCATTTTTCAGACAAAATGGCATCGTGATGTAGCAGAAACACCCAAATGGGGTGATGAAAGTTGTTTTTATTTCATGTGGTCCATACATTCGGATTTGATGGTACCCGTAGTACGCATCTAAGAACGACAAGCGTTCACGTCCGGCAGTGGAATCTCCTATCTGATCTATGCGAGGAAGGGGAAAATGATCTTTCTGGCAGGCCCGATTGAGGTGCTTGAAGTCATTACACATTCGGAGGGACTTGTCCTTCTTAGGTACCAACACTGGGTTGGCAAGCCACTCGGAATAGAACACTTCCCGAATGAATTCAGCAGCTAGGAGCCGAATGATCTATTCACCAATCTCCTTGCGCTACTCGACGGAGGATCAACGCAGGTGTTCTTTGACTGGCTTGATCTTCGGGTCCACTCAAAGTTGATGCTCAGCCAGTCCCTTGGGAACCCCTGGCATGTCAGATGGCTTCCATGCGAAGATATCCCGGTTCTCACGGAGGAACTGGATGAGCTCGGCTTCCTAGTTTTCATTGAGTGACGTCGAGATGTTGGTCGGAGCCGCACTTGGATTGTTGGGGTGAATGTGAACCTGCTTGGTCTCGTTGGCCCACTGGAAGGCTGACTCCGTTGTCGGGCGCTTTGACTTGAGCAAGTCTACAACATCCACCGCTTTCTTGTAACCATCAAGTCCTACTGCGACGACTTGTTCGTTCGCAATCTTGGAGCCCTGTTGGAGGCACTCCTCGGCGATTTTCCGATCGCTGGTCTCCGTGAGCACGCCATTCGGACCTGCCATCTTAAGTTTAAGATACACGTAACATGGGCGGGCCATGAAATGTGCGTAGGCAGGCCTACCCAGGATGGCGTGGTAGGCGCTCCGAAAGTCCATGTGACGCCCCCAATTTCGACCGTACGCTAAACATACACGCAATGCGTACGACCAAGATTAGGGACTCACTAATCAATATCACAACACAACTCTAGACACAAATTAAAGTCATATAGCTTCATATTACAAGCGAGGGGCCTCGAGGGCTCGAATACAAAGCTCGACAAGCACGAGTTAGCGGAAGCAAATAATATCTGAGTACAGACATAAGTTAAACAAGTTATGCCTTAAGAAGGTTAGCACAAACATAAGCAGCGGATCAAAAGAGGCGAGGCCTCCTGCCTAGGAACCTCCTAACTAGTCCTAAGCATCGGCACTCTCCACATAGTAGTAGGCTCCAGCGGTCATGTAGAAGTAGTCTCCGACGTACTCCATCTCCTGGGCTCCATCGCCTGAACGCAAAATCGTATCGAGGGGGAAAGAGAAAGCAAAGCAGAGGTGGGTACTCATCCAAAGTACTCACAAGACTGACATCAGAAGTATGCTAAGTATGCATCATTATCAAGGAATGGGGTATATTTGGTCTGACTGTAGAAAGCAAGAATAGGAGGAAGGCCTAGTCCTATTGAAGACTAGCATCTTCAGCATCTTGCAGCATTAGAAGAGAGTAGACTGGTAACTCATATATAGTCATATTATTGTAGCAATTTTATTAAGTAACCATGCCCAGAGATTCTTCCTTGACTCCCTGCAAGGAAGCAATCTCAAAGCCAACATTCATTTTAATTCAAAATCACAATTTTAGTTGTAGTAGGTCAAGGTACAACTCCAAGTCGTCCTGTTACCGTGGACATGGCTATTCAAATAGATGAATTCATCCCTGTAGGGGTGCACCGCATTTCCAACATGCTTGATCACCTTCGGTCGGACACACTTTCCTGGGTAATGCCCGGCCTTGGGATCCAAAACATCGTTGCCCCACCTAGGCTCAACGAAGAGGCCAGCCCGCCGGTCTAAATCCTAAGCACAAAGGGGTCGTGGGCCCACTTGCCCTCCGTGCTCCTGCACGATGCGCACGCGGCCGGAAGCAGACCTAGCAGACTCCAGTCTAAGAGCTCTACCATCCAGTCCAATTCGGCATGCGCTCTCCATTGCTGACGTCCGAAGAGCTTCGTCTAAGACAACGACGCTGAGTACCCATAACTTCTCCCACGTGAAGGTTTGGTAAGTAAAAGGTCAAATGATCAACTCAGATCAAATACCCAACCCATTAGCATTTTATTAATGTGGGGCAAGCGCGACCCATGAAGTGTGGCCCCGTCACCCCGTCTCGAGGATGTGCGGCAAGGGCCTCTCCTACCCGTGCACACCTCATATTAACCCTTTGGATGCCTTACCGGCGTATCCCACCATATCTTACACACACAGGGTACCCTTGGGGCCGACCCATCTCAAGACTGTTGGGAGCTTAGGTCCACCTCAACAGAGTGGTACCGCCCGTCCTTTCAGTCTCGTCACGTTAGTACAGTGTCAAGTCAATAGTAGCCGTTTGGTTATACGCCAAGGAGATATCCGAGGAATCACCCTCGATGAATCCAACTCGAGTTATGGGTATGACAAGAGACGCTATCGATAGTTGGGAATGGGGAATCACCCTCGATACCCACGATCGAGTAGCTACGCTACAGAATTAACATCGGGAGTGCGAAGTGAGGTATCACCCTCGGGACTCGATAGTAGCTTTGCAGTGCCATACTTAAGGGGTGTGAGGTGATGAGTTAGTAAGGGTTTGTCAGTCAGTCATGATGACCGATTTTTCTGTCTTCAAGTCCTCGATGATGTCGAAGGTGAAAGCAGGGGCAATTGGACAATGTTGGGGTCCTTGGCGTATCACTGTCCATAGATATACTAAGAATTTTAGGATAGCAGGTAACATAATAGTAGTAGTCAAAAACAGTCTATGCATCAGAATAGGTGCTAACTAATACAATAGCAAAAATCTAATGCGAAAATAAGAGGGAAGAATGGGCGATATCGGAATGCTTAAGGGGGGTGCTTGCCTTGCTGCTCTGCTGGAAAGGCCTGATCGTCAGTTAGTCGTACCCGGCAGCACCATCAAGCTCGGGGTCTACCGATAAGAAGAGAGGGAGAAACAATAAATATAAAGCAAAGAGATGCACACAATGCATGACATGGCAATATGTAGGGCTAGGCATGCACTAACGTAGTACTACACGTCGCAGACGGGTCGGAAGAATACATGACGATATTTTCCAGGTCTCGGGCTACTACCGGACATATGAAACTGATGGAAAATGTTTCACGTTCGTTATGATAGGAGAACGTGACACACGAACGAAGCGGGTATTCAGATTTGTGGGATTTTTCTAAACAACTTTCATGTACAAATATTTTCATCTGACTTACAATTTATTTATACTAATTTATAAAGTTTTATTAATATTTAGAAATTAAAATACATTATTTTAATTCAATAATTGCATTTATGACATCGGCATGATGCCATGCTGACATCAGCAGTCAACAGTCCCGTTGACTGGTCAAACTAACCAGTGGGTCCCACATGTCATTCTCACAATGTTATTTAAGTTTAAATTTAATTAAGACAAATTAATTAAGGGGTGGGAACCACCTGTCATTCTTTGGTTAGAATAATTAATTAACAGAATTAATTAATTGTTTTATTTAATTATCAGAGTGGTTAATTATAATTAACCTTAGTTAAGTTAATTAACTAATTACTTACTTAATTAATTAAACTAATTATCTATTTAATTAGTTAATCAATATACTAATTAACTATTTTATTAAAATCATTTTTATTTCTTCTTTTTGAAACGTCATTAGGGGGCGGTGGGCCCCTCTGTCATAGAGAGCGGGGGGGGGTTAGTGGGTGGTTAACCCCACTAACCTAATCGGTTTAGGGGGGCGAGGCAGGGCCTCGGTGGCTAGCGACCGGCGGTTAGGGCGCCGACCTGGGCGGCGAGTGCGCGTGCGGTGCACGCGCAGTGCTGGTGTGACCGCGGCCAGATTGAGGCGGCCGGCGCGCATGGGGGGACAGGAGGGAGACAGCGCGGCGAGGGGCGACAGGGCGCGCGTGGTTCGCGTCCATGGCAGCAGTAGCATTGTAGCAGCAACGCCGCTATGGGGCCGAGGCGGCGAGCGCGGGCCGCGAGGAGCGGGGACCGGTGCAGCGGCGGTGATGGCGGCGCGGTGTGAGTGGCCGCGGAGGCCGGAGGGGAAGAGGAGAAGGGGAGGAGGAGGGCTCACATCTCTAGTAAAAGGGGGGCAATGGGCTCAGGGGAGAGGGGCGGCCTAGGGAGAAGGCTGAAGAGGCATCGACGTGGTGGCGGGGAGGCGCCGGTGGGGAAGGAGGGCGGCGTAACGGCAGGGCGACGGCAGGGCGACGGCGGGGCGATGAGGCGGCAGCGTCGGCGGTTCTACCTCGATCCAGTTGGATCGGGAGGAGAGGGAGAGAGGTGGGTTAACGAGTGGGAGGAGTGGGGAAGGCTATCGATGGGGTGGCTGACCTAGTATTGCCCCGGGTGGGCCGGCCAGCTGGGCCGGGAGCTAGTTGGGCTGGTCTGGGGGGGCTTTGTTTTAGTTTTTTTAATTGTTTTTGTTTTATTAGTTTTAGGACTAAAACGAACCTGTCAAAGAAATATGGGATAGGCCCCAATATTCCCAACGGAAAATATGGTATTGTCACGAAATGTTTGGGGCTGATTTGAAAAGTTTAGGAATTTTTATAATTCAAAAGGCATTTAATTTATTGTTTTTGGCCACCCATAAATAGATTTGAGGCATCAAAACATTTGCATAATTGTGGGTGATAATTTTAATATTACTAGGGAATTATTTGAAACCCATTCATGATTTTTTAATTTTGAGGTTTTGCAAAACTTTTAATTCCACTTTTCAAAAGATTTTGAATTGCAAAGGAATTTGAATCAGGTTTGATTCCAATAGTGATCATAACTAGATTAGCAAAAATGGATTAGCATAATCCACACGTTACTGTAGCTTGATTACACGGACTAGTATAGCTGCAAATCTAGGGCGTCATGGTCCACCACTTCAAACGTCAGGCGTTCCTTCCGGTAGTTCTTCTCTCCTCCAAATACCACATCCAGAGCGATCTAACCGAGTGACTCGGCTTTCTTCCCAGGAAAGACTCCATGGAAATGCATGTTAGTTTTGCTCAGTCGGGACATCGGAATGCCCATCACACTGAGTGTATCCACGTAGATTATGCTGAGTCCACTGCCACCGTCCATCAAGACCTTACGCAGTCGGACCCCGTTCATAGCTGGATCGATGACCAACGCCTGCCTCCCAGGGGTGGCTATGTGGGCTGGGTGATCAGATTGATCGAACTGTAGGAGATATGCCCTAGAGGCAGTAATAACAGTTATTTTGTATCTCCAAAGTTTGTAATGAAAGTTTATGTTCCATGCTATAACTGCAATGATTTTCGAGTCTACAATAACCACGAGGCTTGGAGGGAAACTCATGTGCACGTGTGGTATAATAAACGGTAAATTGAATTCCTAGTCTAGCCTCTAAGACTGGCTCAAGTATTGCATAATGATCATGTTTTCCTGATCATGGGCATGGCTATGCCGGCAATTTTGAGGACGCGATGTTGGTAGAACACTCGTGTTGAATCGATCCGAATTGATGTTATGCTATGAGATACATTCATCACAAGTTAATGGTTAATAGCACAGAGATGGTTAATGTTTGCATAATTCCTTAGACCATGAGAGTATCGAGTTTCTTCATGCTTGCTTCATGAACTTTGGGGTTTGTTAAACGTCATCCGTAAATGGGTGGCTATTACGGTGGCTTACGGGTTCATGGAAAAGTATGTCAAATAACTTGATAGCTCAAGATTGGGATTTTCTCCTCCAACGATGGAGAGATATCTCTAGGCCCTCCCGATGTTACGGTATCCATCATCATCTGGCCAGACACTTTGAGATTTGATCATAGGGATGCCGGAACACGAGAACGAGAAAAGAGAACAATACCGGCAACGAGGTAACTGGCATAGTGGACAAGTTATTAATCCACGAGGATACCTACATGTCTCACCTCGGGTAATTGTAACATATCGCGAAGCAACAGGAATGTACCGGAAATCCTTGTATGCAGTCTCCATAATGGTCCTGGGCATGCTCGCTATACCGGAAATTTTTGTTTTCTGTCGCGTTCCCATAAGTGGCATCAAGAGCCAGACTATGAGTAGATGCATGTTATGATCTAGAATACATGAGATGTATGGGTATTGCATAGTATAATTTTGTAGTAGATGAGATCTATTGCTGAAAATTATTTGTGCGGGTAGCATATGAAATCTGTTACCCGATGTTCCTGTTGCTTCCCATGAATTTACGTAGTCCTGATCTTGACGGAATGGTGGAAACTTACAAAGTTCTGGCAATCTGCGATCCTTTCATGCTGCTCCTGAGTATGCTGATTGACAGATCAACGAAGTGCTAACAGTTCTTTGGGTTCCACCATAGTTAAAGAAAGATGGATGTTTCGCAGACGAAAGGGCAATGCAGATATGATCTGCACGGGGGTGACGTGTATGACGAAGTTTAGTATGGGGCTCGAGATTTTATTATCTCGTGTTTCATACACCCTGGAAAGTTAATCTAGCAACTTGAATTATCATACTTGATGATAAACGTTGGTAGCTGCGGTTTGAGTCAAAACCTTAGAAGCCACGTAAAATAAATTTTTGTATAAACCGATTAGAGGCGTCTAACTTGGTTTTGCAGGATGGTTTGCATGTGATGTGGTATAGCAATGATCATATTCAATTTGATTATGTATGAGATGGCTATATGATGTAATTAACATGACCTGTGTGTCATGATTCGGCATGATGGCTGGAGCCATATGATTGCACTTTAATGACCTGCGTGTCAACCTTATGTAATGCACTTGTTTTATTAGCTATAGAGATAGCAATATTATCTGGTGCATCGACAACGTGGTGGCAATCTTCGCAAAGGTGAACACCGATGTGAATGCCGAAGACGAAGAAATACTTGACTTCTCCGTCAGAAGGGGCTATACCATATCATGCTAATTATGAATTGCCTGAGATGTTTATCCCTTATGTTTCACCCTTCTTGATTGCGCAGTAGTCGCTTTTTATTAGGGTGATCTCTCACAAAAATATCAAGTAGTTAGTGTTCAACCAAGTGTAGCACCGTCACGGCACCTATCTTTTCAAGGTGCGCCGTGTCACACGGGTACGAACGATTAGAGAAGTGTAAGGCGGGTGAGTTGAGATCTCGCGGCAAGATCACTTGGTTGTCTTGACGTTCAGGCATGACCGTCATGAGCTCGGAACACACGCATCGAAAGATGAACAAGAGTCACATAGAGATGTGATTGGCAAGTTGGCCTACCCATTAAGATTTTTGTCATCAGTGGTGTTACACCAATGGCAAACAATCAAGACACGGGTCTTGAATCACTTACAATAAATTTTGAGAGATATTGATTTGAGTGGGAGCACACTTTAGAATAAAATTGTTTATTCACTAGTGCCAAAAATCATTATGAACAAAGTCTAAGTAAACTTGTGTTTTCCGTTGTAGATCAAATGGCTCGCAACACCGCGTTCAACTTAGGCCCTATGTTAGAGAAAGAGAAGTTAGCTGCGAATGGAAACAACTATGCGGACTGAGTCCGTACCCTGAGGATTGTCCTCCGGGGTGCTAAGAAAGTGTACGTGCTTGACGGACCTCTTCCTCCTAAATGGGCGGCAATAGCCGCGGCAGACATAGAAAATGTCTGGGCCACTAAGGATGATGATTACAACTTAGTGCAGTGCCTCATGTTATCTTGCATGAGTTCAGAGCTTCAAAAACATTTTGAATTCCATAACTCCTTTGATATGATCAAGGATCTGGATCTTCTTTACAAGTTTAATGCACGGTCTGAACGTTTTGACATCATGAAAATGATGGCGGAGACCAAGATGGCTGAGGGCAGTTCAGTTGGCGAGCACGTAGTCAATATGATTGGCTACGCTAAAAGGCTTAAAATCCTGGAATTCCCACTTCTAGAAGAGCATGTTATGGACTTGTTGCTAGGTTCACTCCCCCCGTCTTATGGCGGTTTCATCATGAACTACAACATGAATGGGATGGACAAAATAGCTAATGAGGTGCTTGCCATGCTGAAAACTGCTGAAGGAGGACTGCAGAAAAATTGCAAGCAAGTGTTGCTTGTGAATAAATCTGCCAGTTTCAAAAAGAAAGGCAAGCCAAAGAAGGGCAAGGGCGCTGGTAAGACTGGTTTCCAACGCAAATCTAAGGGCGGAGCCAAGAATGAAACTGAGTGCTTCTACTGCAAGGGCACAGGTCACTGGAAGAGAAACTGCAAGAAGTATCTGGAAGATAAGAAGTCCGGGAAAACCGGAAAAGGTATAATTGTTATACAAATTAATGTCATTGACATTTTGCTTGCTAGCGAAAATTCTAAGTCTTGGGTATTTGATACCGGATCGGTTGCTCACATTTGCAACTCAATACAGGGGCTTCAGAAGGTGCGCAAGCTGGCAAAGAATGAAGTCGTGATGCGTGTCAGGAATGGAGCTGGGATCGCCGCTCAAGCCATCGGCATTATGCCTCTACGTCTCCCTTCTGGATTTATTTTGGAACTTAGTAACTGTTATTTTGTTCCGTTGTTGTGTAGAAACATTATCTCTAGATCATGTTTAGTACACGATGGGTACTCCTACAAGTCTGAGAACAATGGTTGTTCACTTTATTGTAAGGATATGTTTTATGGATTTGCACCCATTATTTGGGGCCTTTTCATACTGAATCTTGAATGTGAAAATGATGTCTTTAACGTGAATGCTAAATGCCTTAGGAAGGCTGATACCACCACAACTTTCATGTGGCACTGTCGACTTGGCCACATCGGAAAGAAACGCATGCAAAGACTCCATAAAGATGGAGTTTTACCGTCCCTTGATTTTGAATCATTTGACACATGTGAAGCTTTCTTGATGGGAAAAATGACCAAGACGCCGTTCACGGGTCATCTTGAATGGGCAAGTGAATTATTGGAAATAATACATAGTGGTATATGTGGTCCAATGAGCACAGTCGCACGGGGTGTGTATTTCTACTTCGTAACTTTTACTGGCGATTTAAGTAGGTATGGATATATCTACTTGATGAAGCATAAGTCGGAAACCTTTGAAAAGTTCAAAGAATTTCAGAATGAGGTAAAAAATCATCGTAACAAAAAGATTAAGTTTCTGAGGTCTGATCGCGGAGGCAAATATCTTAGTCACGAGTTTGGCCAACATCTAAGTGACTGTGGAATCGTTTCATAGCTTACGCCTCCCGAAACTCCACAGAGAAATGGAGTATCAGAAAGACGTAACCGAACCCTGTTGGACATGGTAAGGTCGATGATGTCCTTTTCAGATCTACCGATATCTTTTTGGGGTCACGCACTACTCACTGCCGCTCACACACTTAACAGAGCACCGTCAAAGTCTGTGGAGACGACGCCATATGAGATATGGCACGGGAAGAAACCCGACCTGTCGTTTCTCAAAATTTGGGGTTGTGAGGCATACGTAAAGCATTTACAGCCAAGCAAACTTGATCCCAGATCAGACAAATGTTACTTTGTAGGTTATTCAAAGGAGACAGTTGGGTATTCTTTCTATCACATCTCCGAGAGCAAAGTGTTTGTTGCAAAACATCGAGTCTTTCTTGAGAAAGAGTTTCTTGCTAAAGAAGTGAGTGGGAGGACGGTACAACTTAATGAGATTAGTGAATCTTTGGCAACCATTGATATGGCTAAGGAACCGGAAGTAATTCCGCAAATTATCCCTACAACCGAGTCGGAAGTTGTCACATGTGATGCAGAAACTTCAGACAATGTTGTAACTGAACCGAGCAGATCAGGTAGGGCTATCCAGCCACCTAAGTATTTTCATAACGAAATCTTCATTCTTGAAGATGATGAACCTGCGCACTACAAGGAACTGATGGCGGGGCCTAGCTCAAGGGAATGGCACAAAGCCATGAGGTCCGAAATGGAATCCATGTACGAAAACCAAGTTTGGAACTTGGAAGAACTTCCAGATGGCGTAAAACCCATTGGTTGTAAATGGATTTTCAAAATAAAGACGGACATGGATGGTAACATTACTATCCACAAAGCTAAACTTGTCGCGAAAGGGTTCACGCAAGTTCCAGGAGTGGACTACGACGAGACTTTCTCGCCCGTAGCTATGCTTAGGTCTGTTCGGATATTACTAGCAATTGCTGCTTATTTCGATTATGAAATATGGTAGATGGATGTCAAAACGGCTTTCCTAAATGGAAACCTTGAACAGGATGTATACATGATACAGCCAGAAGGTTTTGTCAATCCTAAGAATGCTGGAAAAGTATGTAAGCTTCAGAAAGCCATTTATGGTCTGAAGCAAGCATCAAGGAGCTAGAACATTCGTTTTGATGAAGTGGTAAAAGAGTTTGGCTTCATCAAGAACGATGAAGAATCTTGTGTTTACAAGAAGTTTAGTGGGAGCGCAAAAGCATTTCTAATCTTGTATGTGGATGACATATTGTTGATTGGAAATGATGTGAATTTTCTAAGCGAAATAAAAGACTCATTGAAAAGGAGTTTTTCAATGAAAGACTTAGGTGAAGCGGCATATGTATTGGGCATCAGGATCTATAGAGATAGATCAAGACGCCTAATAGCGCTTAGCCAAAGCACGTACATTGACAAGGTGTTGAAAAGGATCAACATGGAGAACTCCAAGAAAGGCCTACTCCCCATGTCACCTGGCATAGTGCTTTGCAAGAATTAGAGTCCTTGGACCCTCGATGAGAGAGTACAAATGAATGATATTCCATATGCTTCGGCAGTTGGTTCTATTATGTATGCCATGCTATGTACAAGACCGGATGTTTCCTATGCGCTAAGTGTTAGCAGCCGGTACCAAGGTGATCCAGGATTGGAACACTGGGCCGTAGTCAAGGGTATTCTTAAGTACCTCAGAAGGACCAGGGATTTACTCCTTGTGTATGGAGGTGATGAAGAGCTTATTGTAAGTTGTTACAGTGATGCAGGCTTCATGACTGACCCAGATGACTTCAAATCTCAATCTGGCTATGTTTTCATATTGAACGGCGACGCAGTTGATTGGAAAAGTTCCAAACAAAAGACTGTGGCGGATTCTACGACGGAGGCGGAATATGTTGCTGCTTCTGAAGCCTCCAAGCAAGCTGTCGGTATCAAGCAATTTCTTGAAGACCTTGGTGTGGTTCCAAGTGCTCTGGACCTGGTGGAGATCTATTGTGATAATAGTGGCGTCGTGGCTCAGGCAAGGGAGCCATGTTCGCACCATAAGACAATGCATATTCAATGCAAATATAAACTCATTCGACATCATGTCGAAGAAGGTTTAGTGATAGTACGCAAAGTTCACACGGATCTGAATGTGTCAGACCCGATGACAAAGCCTCTACCACGAGCAAAGCATGAGCAACACCGGATAGCCATTGGTGTTAGGGAAGCCATGTAACTGGATTATGACTCTAGTGCAAGTGGGAGTCTGTAGGAGATATGCCCTAGAGGTAGTAATAACAGTTATTTTGTATCTCCAAAGTTTGTAATGAAAGTTTATGTTCCATGCTATAACTGCAATGATTCTCGAGTCTACAATAACCATGAGGCTTGGAGGGAAACTCATGTGCACGTGTGGTATAATAAACGGTAAATTGAATTCCTAGTCTAGCCTCTAAGACTGGCTCAAGTATTGCATGATGATCCTGTTTTCCTGATCATGGGCATGGCTATGCCGGCACTTTTGAGGACGCGATGTTGGTAGAACACTCGTGTTGAATCGATCCGAATTGATGTTATGCTATGAGTGTAACAGCCCGGGACCGACGTTCCAGAAGATTCCAGAAGATTCCCCTTTTATTTCCGTTCTCGTCATGTGTTCGTCTGGTTGTCGCATTCATCATCGGATCATTCGCATCATCTGCATAGCATCGTCACCCATTTTCGAAAACTCGCATCCGTTCGTAGTCGTCGGTTCTCTTCGTTCTTGTCGTTGCCCGTTTCGAGTACGACCACACACGCGCGCCCGCGGCATCATTTAAATAAAACCGTTTTTTAAGTGCGTGCAAAAATATTCTCGGATTGAGTTGAAACTTTTCGTGCGGTCTTGTTATAGCATAGGTAGACTGTCTGTCGAATTTCGTCGCGATCCGAGTTCGTTAGATACCGCGTCGGTCATCCGTAGCAGTGCAGTCATCGGTTATCGCCGGACGTTTTCGGTATTTTAAAACCTCTATGCCACGGGCCACCATTCTCTCTCTCCTCCCCTCCTAGCCCCTCTGCACATCCACCGTAACCCCCCTCCCCGCTTCCGGTCCGTCGAGTCGACACCCGACGGTCCGAAAAGGGACAGCGTCAGCTAACCCCGGCTCGAAAACCTATATATAGCCCCTCTCCCCTTCCTAATTGGGGAGCCTACCCTAATCCCCTCGTTCCCCATACAAACCCTAGCTTCTCCCTCCTCCAGCCAGCCTGCCCGAGCCCAGATCTGAGCCCGGGAAGCCCATCTGGGCCCGTTCCCGAGCACCTGCCCGAGCTCCCATGGCAGCCCCGATCCCGAGCTCCCCCCGGCCGCAGCCCCTCTAGCCGGTCGCCGGAGCCGCCCCACACCGCCGCCGGTCGCCGGACCGTCGCCGCTTCTCCTCCTTCCTTCTTCTTCCTCTCCCTCTCTCCTCTAACCTCTGCCTCGCCTCTGTCCCGCAGGAGCTCTAGCCGCCGTCGCCGCCGTTCCCAGCCACCGCCGGCCAGCCGTCGCCCGGTCTCGGCCGCCCTTGGCCTCCTCCATGCGGATCCCCTGTCGCCCCTCGCCGTGGTCGCGCAGGTGCGCCGCCGCCTCCCCGTTCCCGAGCGGGATCGGGAGGAGCACGACGAGGCTCGCCCGTTGACCGCTCCCAGCGACCCCGCATGGGCCTCCCAGCGGCCAGCCAGCCCAGTGCCGCCTCCTGCTAGCGAACTGGCCCAAGTGGCCTGGTGAGCAGCCCCAGCCCCCCTTTTTTGCGTTTTTATTTTTTATTCCGTGTATAACCATTGCAAGTTTTTAAAATCGTATAAAATTAACCATGCGCCGGTTTAAAATAATTTTAACATGTAAGATGCTTAGAATAATGGGTAGATTAATAATATGTCATTTTCACCCATGCCTAAAATACTTAACATGTCATTTCCTGCCATTTTGCATATATGCCATATTTTTGCATTTTTGCATAATTATTTAACCGTGCAACGAAATTAACAAAATCACATATTAAAAATGTCCATCTCGTTTGCACCGCATTTCCATTCATGAGATAAATGTTGGCATGATGTTTGCATTTGTTTTTCATTAATGAATTGCTATAACGTGATTAGGCCTAATACTCGCATATTTAATTGTGATTAATTTTCCACATGAACCCATGCATATTATATATGTTTTCGGGATAAAAAAATCCATAGGAATTATCTGTGCATTTAGTTTTTCTATTTGAGCATTTTGTGTGCATGTCATTTATACCGCCATGCCTTTTTGTCGTTTTCGTGTGATTTAATCCGTGCATGATATGAATTAATTTTGAACGTGAGAAATGCCCTTTGATATGTCTCCTAGCCCTTGGACATTTTGCTCGTCTTAGAAAAGCATGTTTAGGTGTTATTTTGTTGTTGTCAACTTGCTATAAAATTGTCTGAAACTATTTTCAAGTAGCCTTCTTGTGAGCTTCCTACCAAGTGATCCATGCATGTTTTGATTATGAGTTGTGAAGATGAAATGATGTGGGTGTTATATAATACTGCCCCATGCTTAGTTTGTGCATTTTAGAATAGTGTAACTTGTTGTTTTCATGAGTGCAAAAGGCTATGTTGCTGTTTTTGGCAAATTTCAACTAAAACTTGTTTTGTTGATTGTGGTTGAACCGTAGCTCCGTTTCGGTCATTCCATATATGAAACTTGCTTAGAATCTCATGTAGTTTCATAATAACTTGCTGCATTCATGATTTGAAATGTTTGTGATTGTATTTCACATGCATTTGCATTCATGACATGTGCATCTTGTGTTGCTCATATCTTTTAGACCGTAGCTCCGTTTGGGATGTTCTATATATGTAAATCGACTAGAATGACGTGTAGAATAACATGGTATGCTTTATTCTGATGTTTAACAAATATAAAATATGTTTAGATCAGATCTGGAACAATTTCGAAATTAACATATGAGGTCATACCGAAAATACTATAAGTTGTTTCCGGCCTCATTTAAGATGCCTAGATAGATAGTTTACTTATGCTTCACCTCTTGCCATGTTTAAAAACATTTAATATTGTCATGTACCTAACAAGAGTGAACTAAATAATTCAAACGTGGAGCGTCGTCTCGTTGCATATTGAGCTTCACTTAATGTGTAGTATTGATTGTCGTGAATTGTCATGCATTGCATATTAAACCGGACATGCATCATATTTGTTTGTGCATCGTGTTTGCATATGTTGTGGTGTATCTTGTGTTAATTGTTATTTTCGGATTGTTCCTCCTCGATAGAGTTCCGAAAGCGTTCGGAGTGTGAGGATTCGTTCGACTTCGTTGGTTCGTCTTCTTCATGGACTCGTTCTTCTTCCGAGCAGGATCTCAGGCAAGATGACTCATTTCCTTGGATACCATTAATATCATTGCCATGCTAGAAGTCTCGTTTTCTATTGCTATGTCTCGCTACCTACCACTGGTTTGATAAGCCTCCCAACATTGCCATGAAAAGCCTCTAACCCTCCACCGTCCCAGCAAACCGTTGTTTGGCTATGTTACCGCTTGCTCAGCCCTTCTTATAGTGTTGCTAGCTGCAGGTGTGATTACTTCCATGTGTCAACATGGACTTTATTTTGTTATATCACGATATTACTGCTATTTAATTTAATGCACATATATAGTTGGTAAAGGGTGGAAGGCTTGGCCTTTTGCTCGGTGTTTTGTTCCACTCTTGCCACTCCTAGTTACTTGTGAACCGGTGTTATGTTCCATAACTGAACGCTCCTAACATGCTCGGGGTTGTTATGGGGACCCCCTTGATTTTTGGGCGAGAATAAAACTTGTCTGGCAAGGCCCAACATTGGTACTACATTTGCCTAATAATTAATGAACTTGCATAGGGGATTTTCCGGACCCCGTGGATAATTAATCAACAACCTGGGCCAGTGCTCCTCATGAGTGTTGGTCCAAACTAGAGCATCGTGCGGGCTATCTGGGCCAACTCAGGACGTCAGTTACCGTACGCTTCGCTTATCTGGTTGTGTCCTGAGAACGAGATACGCGGCTCCTATCGGGTTCGTCGACACGCCAAGCGGCCTTGCTGGATTTGTTTTACCTTTCTCGAATGTCTTGAGTGAGGAATTCTGATTATTCTTTGGGCTATCTCGAGGTGTTGGATTTCCTTGGAATTGCCTAGGAAGATCACGAGATCCGTGGTTGAGGTTATTCCCACTGCGTGTGGTTAATTTATGATGGATGAGTTGGAGCACCCCTGCAGGGTTAAATCTTTTCGAGAAGCCGTGCCCGCGGTTCTGTGGCAAACTTGGATACTTTGTTTAACACCCGGTCATAGAAAACTTGAAGTAAACTCAAATAAAATACACCAACTGTGTGCATAACCGTGACTGTCTCTTCTAGTGAGTTCTTATCCGAAAGAGAACATGGTGGGGTTATGTTTGATGTAAGTAAGTGATCAGGATCAGTTAGTGATCATTACTAGTTCACATCCGTTATGCGTAGACCACCATACTTTACTTTCTGTGCTCGTAAGTTAGCCACTCATATAAATGCTTAGTCGCTTGTTGCAGCCTCAACACTTAACCATACCTTACCTATCAAGCTTTAATAGTCTTGATACCCTTGGAAATGAGATTGTTGAGTCCCTGTGGCTCACAGTTACTACAACAATAGTTGCAGGTACAGGTAATGTGATGATTTGGCGTGAGCGCGTTGCTTGATTTGATTTGGAGTTCTTCTTCTTCATCATCATCAATCTTGGATGGGTTCCAGGCGGCAGCGTGGGATTGCAAGGATGGATGTCATTTTGTCGTTTGATTTCGTCCGTAGTCGGACTCTGCTCTTATGTATGATGTTTGAGTATGTTATTGTATTGATGTGACTCTGATGTAGCTTGTGACGAGTGTAAGCCAATTCCATATACTCATCTCTTATGTACATGTACTTGTAATGATATCCATTCTTGCGAACGCATCGAGATGCGCTTCTATCCCTGTCGAGGCCCTCGTGCCAAAATAAGGATAGGACTGCATCTTGGGCATGACAAGTTGGTATCAGAGCCAGGTTCCGACCTAGGAGCCCCCTTGATTGATCGAACATGGCCGAGTCGAGTCTAGAGAAAAACTATTTTGAGTCTAGTTATATCAGAGAGTAGGATTCTTTTTACTCTTCTATGCTCTGGTGAGGTATTCGACTTAGGAATTTTGTTTCTACTCCCCTTCTCGCTCAAAAAAATTTTTAGGATCATGCGGGTATTTTGGAGACTATATGATGCCGATGTGACGGAGTTCTGTCTTGGTGCCTCCTGTCTGACTTGATTTCTTCCAGAGAGTTGAGCTCCGAGGGATTCTTGACACATCGTTATCATTCAGTTTTCTTGATATCTCAGGACGGAGGATGTTCGAAATTGCTTCAATACTTATCGTGGTGAGATAAGGTCGGAGTCACCCAGTACTAGGGAGGCGTCCGGGGTACCACCATGGTTTAGTATCGTTGTGAGTTCGAGGATTCGAGTTTAGACGAATTTGCCAAATTTCATGAATTATGGTGTGGAAGGTTGCGGATGCAGTTGCAGCTGATTGCCTAGGGCAGGTTCCTGATTCCGCAACCCGAATCGGACAAACAAGAAAGTTTCGGAAATTCTTAGGTGGGAATTCAAGAAGTTACCTAGGATTATCTTTAAAAAAAGTACATAGTGGTATGTATTTGTTCTGGCTTGTTTCGTAAGCCTCATCCTTTGTTTTGTTTTGAATATGGTAATTCGAGTTGCTTCGATGTCAAGTGGTGATCTCATATCTTTCCTAAGTAGTGTTCTCATATTTCTGTGGGATTGCTAATTCTTGTGCTCAATCAAGTTATCATATCAATTCTTTGCCTACCGGTGTGCTCTTTTCAGATAATTCTATCCTCTTCAATATTTGCAAGATCATCTTCATATTTCGTTCTGGAGTTTGTCTTATCTGTTCCAAGTTTTCTTTGTTTTTCCCACCCTCCCACCCTTTTTCTTCAATGATTAAATTCTCATCCAAGTGTCTTTTCTATTCATGTATTGCTTCCGCTATCTTTTCTTCTATCTTGTTTCCGGTGATTCTTTGTGAATATTCTCAGGAGTTTCAATTTCAAGATCTATCTTCATTTTCTTTGTTCTTGTTGTATCCTTCTCCGGTGATTCTTTATGAAGATGCTCAGTGCTCAAGTTGTCATTTATTTGTATTCATCTTTTGTTTTCTTTTCCGGTGGATTCAATTCAAGTTCTTGGTGTTCATCATATCATTTTCATTCTCTATTTGCTCTCCCATGTTGGAATTCTTACCAAGCCTCTCTTGTTATTCATCCCTCTCTTTTCTAGCTGGAGTGTTGAAGATATCTCAGAAGACATTCATTTTCATTCGTGTCCTTTAAATTATTCAAGGGTCTCATATCATCAAGTTCTTAATTTATACCGGTGCAATCTCTCTTTTAATCAATTGTCTCAACAGTGGTTTCTTTTGAGTGGGCCCATAACCCACACGTATTTTCCCAGGATCATACTTGACTCTTCTATTCTTTCTAGAGATGTTCTCAAGTTCTTTTAATATGACGTAAGAATGAATTTCATTAGTCATATGCCTTCTTGAAGATTACTTCTAAATCATTTTCATTGTTGGCTCAACCCATCCTTATTCATTGTTCCGAAGTGTCTCAGTAATTCGTGGTGGTATTTCTCGTCATCATTCTCTGTGTTGAAGATCGAAGGAGTGGTTCTCTTAAATATTTGCTCATTCTCTTAAAGATTCATGGTCTCAGCTTTGTGCTGTTATCTCAAATTGTTTTTTATCATGAGTAATTTCTCCCATATCTATCTGGTGCATTCAGAATTGTTTTCATTTCTTGATCCTCCGAAGGCCATCATTTCAGAAGATTTCTTCATTCTCAGCTTTCAGCTTTCGTTCTCAAATTCTTCTCAATTGTTATCCTTCATTCGTATCAATTATTCCGGTGCCTTTTTCAGTTTCTATTAGGCAAATCTGATCTCTTCATTCTCATGTTTCCTCTTTAGTTTCTAATTCTTTCCGGTGCTTCTTTCAAGTTTTCCATTAGGTGGATCATACACTCTTCGTTCTCATGTTATTTCATTCATTTGTTTCAACCTCATTCATTTGTGAATTCTAACCGGTCTTCTCGTGCAAGACTTCTTCAAGTTTGTGATCTCTCTCTCTCTCTTTAATTCTTTGCAAGAAGACTAAGTGATGTGTGAAATCTGTTACTTGTCATCAATTTAACTTGATGAAGGATAGTCATATCATAATTCTTATTCGTGTTTCATCAAGTGATTTCAATCCGTCTTTCGGAGTTTTTCATGATATCAATTCTTGATTTCAAGTGTTCTCATCTTTTTCCGGAGTTCAGGTTGCTCAAATATCTCTTTTTGAAGCATCATCTAATTCATTGGAAGGCCCAATCTTGCTCTTTTTGCATTCTTCAATTCTTTTCTATCATCCTTTCGTTTCAGAGTTCTCCCAGAGGTTCTTCATGGTGGTTCATCTAGATTTCTTTCATTTTCAAGTGTTCTTCAAGATTCTTGTTGGGGGTGCTTAAGTGTTCTTTTCCTGGATTTCTAAGTTCAATTCCTTCTCCATTGTCTTTTGAGATGGTGTTATTAAATTCTTGATCGTGAAGAGTCTCGAAGGAATTTGTCAAGAATAAGATAAGTAAACCCATCTTGTCTTCTCGGAGTTATCTTGGGTTGGATTTCACCTAAAGAATTTCCTAAGGATTGTTGCTATCATGGTGTCATAAATGATTCAACTTTTCTCCTCCTCTTCTTGGTGAAAGAAGTTTTGCATATCTTGTTGCTCTCAATCAATCAATTGTTTCTGTTGTGGTAGGGTGTCACCTCATAATTTTGAGATGTTTTCCATAAGTCCACAATAACCTTGTTCTTTTCGTTGTTGATTCTTCATCAACTCCGTTCAATATCTTCTTCCTAAATATGCTTTCAAACCCATTTGTGCTGGAAGTTGTCATTTTCTTCTTAGTTCTCTTCTCTTCAAAGATATAGCTTCTATTCTTTTGTTTCGGAGTGCTGTCATTTTTTTTTCATGATCCTCCCATCTTATGAAGTTTGATTCTATTCTAACCAAAGTTTGGTACCTCTCTTTCAATTTGCTTCCATCATATCTAATTTTGCCTCTCTTTCCTACCGAAGTGCTGCCGAAATTTCTCGTGAATTCTTACTTGTTCTTCATTCTTCATCTCTTTGCATCCTTCAAAACTCATTGGTTTCACTCGTTTGTCAAAGAAGCAACTAAGTTTAACTTTTGCTCTTTCTCTTCCCCTTTTTCATTCTAGATCTCGGGACGAAATTCTCGTGTAGTGGCGGAGAGTTGTAACAGCCCGGGACCGACGTTCCAGAAGATTCCCCTTTTATTTCCGTTCTCATCATGTGTTCGTCTGGTTGTCGCATTCATCATCGCATCATTCGCATCATCTGCATAGCATCGTCACCCGTTTTCGAAAACTCGCATCCGTTCGTAGTTGCCGGTTCTCTTCGTTCTTGCCGTTGCCCGTTTCAAGTCCGACCACACACACACGCCCGCGGATCATTTAAATAAAACTGTTTTTTAAGTTCGCGCAAAAATATTCTTGGATTGAGTTGAAACTTGTCGTGCGGTCTTGTTAGAGCATAGGTAGACCGCCTGTCGAATTTCGTCGCGATCCGAGTTCATTAGATACCCCGTCATTCGTAGCACTGCGGTCATCGGTTATCGCGGGACGTTTTCGGTAATTTAAAACCTCTATGCCACGGGCCACCATTCTCTCTCTCTTCCCCTCCTAGCCCCTCTGCACATCCACCGTAACCCCTCTCTCCGCTTTCGGTCCGTCGAGTCGACACCCGACGGTCCGAAAACGGACAGTGTCAGCTAACCCCGGCCCGAAAACCTATATATAGCCCCTCTCCCCTTCCTAATTGGGCAGCCTACCCTAATCCCCTCGTTCCCCGTGCAAACCCTAGCTTCTCCCTCCTCCAGCCAGCCCGCACGAGCCCAGATCTGAGCTCGGGAAGCCCATCTGGGCCCGTTCCTGAGCTCCTGCCCGAGCTCCCATGGCAGCCTCGATCCCGAGCTCCCCCCGAGTCGCAGCCCCTCCAGCCGGTCGTCGGAGCCGCCCCTCGTCGCCGCCAGTCACCGGACCGCCGCCGCTTCTCCTCCTTCCTTCTTCTTCCTCTCCCTCTCTCTTCTAACCTCCGCCTCGCCTCTGTCCCGCAGGAGCTCTAGCCGCCGTCGCCGCCGTTCCCAGCCGTCGCCGGCCAGCCACCGCCCGGATCCGGCCTCCTAAGCCCGGTCTCGGTCGCCCTTGGCCTCCTCCGCGTGGATCCCTTGCTGCCCCTCGCCGTGGTCGCGCAGGTGTGCCGTCGCCTCCTCGTTCCCGAGCAGGATCGGGAGGAGCATGACGACGCTCGCCCGTTGACCGCTCCCAGCGACCCCGCATGGGCCTGCCAGCGCCCGGCCGACCCAGTGCCGCCTCCTGCCAGCGAACTGGCCCAAGTGGCCTGGTGAGCAGCCCCAGCCCCCCTTTTTTGCGTTTTTATTTTTTATTCCGTATATAACCATTGCATGTTTTAAAAATCATATAAAATTAACCGTGTGCCGGTTTAAAATAATTTTAACGTGTAAGATGCTTAGAATAATGGGTAGATTAATAATATGTCATTTTCACCCATGCCTAAAATACTTAACATGTCATTTCCTTCCATTTTGCACATATGCCATATTTTTGCATTTTTGCATAATTATTTAACCGTGCAACAAAATTAACAAAATCACATATTAAAAATGTCCATCTCATTTTCACCGCATTTTCATGAACGAGATAAATGTTGGCATGATGTTTGCATTTGTTTTGCATTAATGAATTGCTATAATGTGATTAGGCCTAATACTCGCATATTTAATTGTGATTAATTTTTCACATGAACCCATGCATATTATATATGTTTTCGGGGTAGAAAAATCCATAGGAATTATCTGTGCATTTAGTTTTGCCTTGGAGCATTTTGTGTGCATGTCATTTATACCACAATGCCTTTTTGTCATTTTTGTGTGATTTAATCCGTGCATGATATGAATTAATTTTCAACATGAGAAATGCCCTTTGATATGTGTCCTAGCCCTTGGACATTTTGCTTGTCTTAGAAAAGCATATTTAGGTGTTATTTTGTTGTTGTCAACTTGCTATAAAATTCTGTTGTTTTGAGGGTCCAAAATATTTCTAAGTCTGGAATCTGTTATATTTTGTTGCTGTCTTGCCATGTGATTTGTTAGTGATCTAGAACTCTTTTGTGGTAGGTGTAATAGAGTTATTTGTAGTTGATATTGTCCTTAAGTATTCTGTTAAGTTTCATGCCAAAATATGCTCTGTAGCATATAGTTTCTCTGCTGTCAATATGCCTTCGTGATAAAAACTGCACTGTCAAAAACTGCTATTTTCACAAAGTCTGAAACTATTTTCAAGTAGCCTTCTTGTGAACTTCCTACCAAGTGATCCATGCATGTTTTGATTATGTGTTGTGAAGATGAAATGATGTGGGTGTTATATAATACTGTCCCATGCTTAGTTTGTGCATTTTAGAATAGTGTAACTTGTTGTTTTCATGAGTGCAAAAGGCTATGTTGCTGTTTTTGGCAGATTTCAACTAAAACTTGTTTTGTTGATTGTGGTTGAACCGTAGCTCCGTTTCGGTCATTCCATGTATGAAACTTGATTAGAATGTCATGTAGTTTCAGAATAACTTGCTGCATTCATGATTTGAAATGTTTGTGATTGTATTTCCCATGCATTTGCATTCATGACATGTGCATCTTGTGTTGCTCATATCTTTTAGACCGTAGCTCCGTTTGGGATGTTCTATATATGTAAATCGACTAGAATGACGTATAGAATAACATGGTATGCTTTATTCTTCTGTTTAACAAATATAAAATATATTTAGATCGGATCTGGACCAATTTCGAAATTAACATATGAGGTCAGACCGGAAATACTATAAGTTGTTTCCGGCCTCATTTAAGATGCCTAGATAGATAGTTTACTTATGCTTCACCTCTTGCCATGTTTAACAACATTTAATATTGTCGTGTACCTAACAAGAGTGAACTAAATAATTCGAACGTGGAGTTTCGTCAATATGCAACTCGTTGCATATTGAGCTTCACTTAATGTGTAGTATTGATTATCGTGAATTGTCATGCATTACATATTAAACCGGACATGCATCATATTTGTTTGTGCATCGTGTTTGCATATGTTGTGGTGTATCTTGTGTTGATTGTTGTTTTCGGATTGTTCCTTCTCGATAGAGTTCCGAAAGCGTTCCGAGTGTGAGGATTCGTTCGACTTCGTTGGTTCGTCTTCTTCATGGACTCGTTCTTCTTCCAAGCGGGATCTCAGGCAAGATGACTCATTTTCTTGGATACCATTACTATCATTGCCATGCTAGAAGTCTCGTTTTCTATCGCTATGTATCACTACCTACCACTTGTTTGATAAGCCTCCCAACATTGCCATGAAAAGCCTCTAACCCTCCATCGTCCCAGCAAACCGTTGTTTGGCTATGTTATCGCTTGCTCAGCCCTTCTTATAGCGTTGCTAGTTGCAGGTGTGATTGCTTCCATGTGTCAACATGGACTTTCTTTTGATATATCACAATATTGCTGCTATTTAATTTAATGCACATATATACTTGGTAAAGGGTGGAAGGCTTGGCCTTTTGCTCGGTGTTTTGTTCCACTCTTGCCGCTCCTAGTTACTTGTCAACCGGTGTTATGTTCCATAAATGAGCACTCCTAACATGCTCGGGGTTGTTATGAGGACCCCCTTGATTTTCGGGTGAGAATAAAACTTGTCTGGCAAGGCCCAAATTGGTACTACATTTGCCTAATAATTAATGAACTTGCATAGGGGATTTTCCGGACCCCGTGGATAATTAATCAACAACTCGGGCCAGTGCTCCTCATGAGTGTTGGTCCAAACTAGAGCACCGTGCTTCTGTACATGTACTTGTAATGATATCCATTCTTGCGAACGCATCGAGATGCGCTTCTATCCCTGTCGAGGCCCTCGTGCCAAAATAAGGATAGGACTGCATCTTGGGCGTGACAATGAGATACATTCATCACAAGTTAATGCTTAATAACACAAAGATGATTAACGTTTGCATAATTCCTTAGAGCATGAGAGTATCGAGTTTCTTCATGCTTGCTTCATAAACTTTGGGGTTTGTTAAATGTCATCCGTAAATGGGTGGCTATTACGGCGGCTTACGGGTTCATGGAAAAGTATGTCAAGTAACTTGATAGCTCAAGATTGGGATTTGCTCCTCCGATGATGGAGATATGTCTCTGGTCCCTCTCGGTGTTACGGTATCCATCATCGTCTGGCCAGACACTTTGTGATTTGATCACGGGGATGTCGAAACACGGGAACGAGAAAAGAGAACAATACCGGCAATGAGGTAACTGCCATAGTGGACAAGTTGTTGATCCACGAGGATGGCAACATGTCTCACCTCGGGTAATTGTAACATATCGCGAAGCAACAGGAATAGCTCACGACAACTAGAGGTTCACTCGAATATTCATTCGTTTGGGTATAGGGGTCAATATGGGTGTCCACGGCTCCGATGTTGATCATTGATCGGAAGGGGTTCCGGGTCATGTCTACGCTTCACCGAACCTATAGGGTCACACGCTTAAGGGTCATCTATCTGTTGAATACTAGACAGAGAGTCTGAGAGAAAATCACCGAAAAGTTTCGGACACCGGAAAAGTTTCGGACACCGGAAAAGTTTCGCAGACAGGACACCGGAAAAGTTTGATAAAACTAAAAAGTAGTTTCAGGGGATACCATTAAGTCAAATTGGTTTCGGCACATGCCTGATAATTCTTGGAGGGTGCCAGAATCATTCTGGAAACTTCTGGGAATTTTCCGGAAGAAAAACCAAAAATGTTTCGGAGCTGCCGGAACCGCTTCAGATGCTTTTCGCAGATGAAAATCACTATTCCGGAATTGTTCCGGATCGCATTAAAATTTATTTTAGTGGGGTATTAGAATTGTTCTAAGCCCACATAAATATTTTCAGTTCGATCAGACGCTAAAAAATGTCGTCGTGAATAGTGAAAGTGCTTTTTGGATATTTATGGAAAAGCACCTTTTTGGATATTTCCAAAAAGGCTTCTAGAAGGGATTGGGGAGAAAGGTAGCTCCTCATGGGGGCCCCCAAGGGTTGGCCGGCCAAGGGTGGAGCTCCTCCATGGAGCTCCACATGGCACCCATTTTCCTTCTTATGATTTTTTATGTGTGACATAAAGTGGGGGTAGTTTGGTATTTTCAAGTCCCAACCCTACCCCTTGGTTTTCCTATAAATAGAGAAGATGTGGGCTGCCATCTCTTCATACTTGTTCTCTCATACACATGCTTTGCTTTGCAAGCTCTCTCTCTCCCTCCCACGAAAAGAGTCTTTCGTAGAGCCAAAAGGTTGTTTGGGTTCTGGCAGGAACTAGTTCTGGATGGCGAAGCCCTGCCGGATAGATGACGCCGTATGTGTGCAACCCCGTAGAGCGGTCGTAGTTTCGATCTTTTGCCCGAGGGGCTATTCGTGTGTCCTCCCGTAGGGCTGTTCGAGTCTCCGTTCGAGTTTCAAGGGTCCTCCCGAAGGGCTGTCTACGACATCGTCCAGGGGACTGTCCAACCGCCTCCCGAAGGGCTGTCCGACAAGGGAGTACATCCTCGCGGTTGGGAGGTTGTAAAATCCTAGCTGCGAGGATCTGCACCAATGATCTCCATCGACTCTTCTTCCGCTGCGCTTTGAGTCGATACGGATCAGATCAAACCTTGTATGTAGTCTCCATAGTGGTCCTGGGCATGCTCGCTATACCGGAAATTTTTGTTTTCTATCGCGTTCCCCATAACGAACGTGATTGGAGTCTTAGTCCAGTTGAGGTGCTTCACGACAGTCGGAGCTACCATGTTTACCTCCTGATTGATGACATTCAATCAGCTCTTGCTCTCAACGTCTACAAAGATCATGTTCAGGACCTTGTCGATGGGAGGGTATTCGGTTTGACCCTCGTCCTCTTTGTCGGTGTCCTTCTCTACTGATGTTTCTTTTCCCATCTCATGTTTGAGCAATCAACATTCTCGAGTGGTGAGCTTCGGGTAAATGATGTTGCCCTCTTCATCTTTCTTTGTGTTGATTGCACAAGGCTGATCCATCACCTCGGAGTTGTACTCAGGCTTCTTCTTGTTGGCCCATTCTTTTTTCTTGTTTTTCTTGGGCTTCGGCTTCCCTTGACCAGGAAAAATAGCCACTTCGGCCTTTCCCGGAGGATTGACCTTTTGTTTCTGCTTCTTGTCAGCGTTCCCAGCCAACTGACGGGCGTCGCCTACTCGCTCCTTGCCACTTCGGAAGCGGTCTTCATCTTCGCCATTGGCATACTTGTTGGCGATTTCTATGGGCCGACTGAGAGAGAAATCTCCGGACCGGCCAAACTTCAAGACGAGATCACGGTATGACGTTCCAGCCTTGAAGGCATAGATAGCCTGGTGTTCAGTGACGTTCTCTACCGTGTTGTGTAGCGTGGTCCATCGCTGAATGTACTCTCGGAGAGTCTTGTTGTTGTTTTGGACGCAATGATGCAGCTCAGTCAGACCACCCAGGCGCTTGTACATGCCCTCAAAGGTCTTCATGAACACTCGGGACAGATCCTCCCAGCATTAGATGCTGCTGGGAGGTAACTGGTTCAACCAAGCCCGAGCGGACCCTACCAGCATGAGGGGAAGATGCTTCATAGCCACGAAGTCATCACCTCCAACAATATGAACTACCACTCGGTAATCTTCGAGCCAAGTCTTTGGCTTGAACTCACAGTTGAATTTCCCGATTCCGGTCGCCAAGCGATAGATAGGGGGTATCTAGGCTTCTCGGATGTACATGCAGAAGCACTCGAGACCCGATGTTCCCCAACTCACTCAGTCTCTGATCACATGGTTTCTATCCACCATCTTCTGGGTGATGGTAGATCTGGTGTTGAGAAATGAGGACCGTCGGCTAGCTTCCTCGTAACCGCGGGGTCGAGGGGGAGTCTGGTTGCGATCTTCTCCATCATGACGTGCATCATCAAACGGCCGCTTGTCGTACGAACCACCTCTCGGAGGAGGAGTCTGACTGATATCGCACTCGTCACGCCAGCCCCCTCCATACGGGCCTCTCAGAGGAGGAGGAGAGTGTGTGTGTTTCCTATACACGTGAGGGCTGTGAGCTGACTGTATTGTGCCTGCTTGCACAGACCAACCGTGTGTCCGCAGTGACGACTGCGAAACCTCCGAATTCTACTTCGGCACAGTCTTTAGCAGAGCTTGGATCTGCCGAATGCCTTCACCAGTTGTCGACCCAGACGGCTCAATAGATTCAGTGATCCGAGTGGCTGCAGGTAGGTTATCTATCGGCATGCACATCACCGAGACTCTGGGCGGTTAGCTGCTTTGGAATAGCGGACGCCTCAAGATGCTGGAACTTGATCTGTCCCGAGCTGCGCGTTCATCGAGCGACTGCTGGAGACGCTCTAGTCGTTCGCGCTCGGCCAAAGTGGCTTGGCGCGTGGCCTTCAAGGCCAATTCTTCCGAGGTGGTCCCCATAATGGGAGTAAGGAGGACTTTGTCATCCCTCCTCCTCCTTTCTTCCTGCTGCTCCCGAGTGAGAGACCGGGGTACGAAGACGCTTGTGTCGCCACCGTGGCGATCGTCGTCGCGACCGTGAGGACCACCGCACGAGTACCCGGGAGGCCCGTTGCTGGTGGTGTTGGCCATCACGACCTCAGCGGCATCCCCGCTACTCCCGAACTCCGACTCATCGGACAGATCGTCGTCCGAGGAGGGGAATAAGTCGACAGTGGGCTCGTCAGAGTGGAGTACGGCCACCTGAGCGATCGATGACTAGCGAGCCATGGCATGCCTTACCCACTGTTGCCACCGAGAGCGCCCAGAGCGCTTGCGGTGACCCCCGAAGCTGAGAACGGTCAGGGAGTCGTAAGGCTCCGACGGCTGCGTGAGAAGGACGACGTGCGCCGCAGCGCTGAAATGCACCGCTCCTCGTGCGAGGAACGAGTCGGGATCCAGTGGTGTCTCGTGCAACCAAGTGGAGCCGTCGGCGACGAAACGCAAGGTGCCGAAGAGGATCTCACCGCCGAGTGCCAACAAGATGAATTGAAAAAAAAGGTTTGGATCCACTTATGCTGGAATTCGCTAGACCCTCCGCCCCACGATGGGCGCCAACTGTCGTGGGAGTAATCGTGACAATAGTACGAGGGTACGAATGAGTAGGGGAAGCCTAGCTACAGAGTAAGTGTCACACTCGGAATTTACGAGTTCAGACCCCACTCAGAAGTGGTAACAATCCTACGTCGAGCCCTGGGGCTGTGTGTTTTCCTTGTATGGGTATCTGATTACAGAGAGTTCGTAACCCTTGCTCCAGCGTCGGGGGACGGCTTATATAGAGAGCTCCTCCACCAACCGAGGGTCATCATTAGGGTCATTAATGCTAATAACTGTGGGAGTTACTAGAAACTGTGAAGTTAACTAAGCCATTACACGTAACATGGTCTTTACAACACTTAAGGCGTATTAAGTCCCTCGAACGTTGCTACTCCCACGACGGTCCTGTTCCTGTCCACCCGAGTGTTAGAGGAGGGACCTAGTGGTTGGTAACATCCGAGTGACTTCCAAGGAGTCGAGTGCAGTTTACATGTTCATCCGAGTGTCGAGGTAGACTAAGGACTCTCATGAACTTGTAGGACCCCTGAGGTGTCCTAGAATAGAGGTATGTGACCCTACCTAGGGTAGATGATCTCGTGAGTGCTTGATAAATTAAATGCTAGTTTTATTTCGCATTTGTTCAAGCCTAAATTATAACTATTTTGAAGAACATATTCATCCTCCCACCCCCCAATAGGCGACATCCACGTGCTTTCTGCGGCGGCCGCTGCTCCTGGGCTCCTGGCAGCCAGTGGAACTCATGAGCCATTCCCGCCCTCTGCGCGTGCCTCGCTAGGTATGACTAGGTGCGAGTGCACAGGCTCGTAGAGACTGCCTTGAGCCCTAGCTGTGTTTTGGACAAAGCCACGGGTCCATTGGAAATTGTACCCAGCTTTCAACTAAAAAATGCCACATCCCGGCCTAGCCCTAGGGTCCAGGGGCCAGATTCGTCCCTGATTGCGAGGCACGAGGATAAAGCACACCACAGGGCATTGGCTACAAAAACCTGTTACGACGTTCGCTCGTTATCATTTTCGTTTGTGTTTTGAAAAATCATTCTTTTCAATTGGGTAATTGTTTTTGTTTTTTTAACACAGTACACGCAAACGCTCATATACATGCACATACACTCATTTCTATGAACACACACGCAGATCCTATCCTATGAACACCACCGAGAGACTGAGTCGACATATCATCTTGAAATTTACGAAGTTACCGTGGGCACCTCGTCGTCAACGGAAACGTCTCCTCCCACTAAATACACATCGCTAAGCAGCAGGATTCGAACCCTGATAGGCTGTGAATACCAAAGTCACTCTAACCTCCAACCACACATGAACTTGGAATAAATCATTTTTGCTTGGTCTGTAGTAGACCTGGCCATGGGCAGCCCGGCCCGGTCGGCCCGGCCCGAAAAAGCCTGACCCGGCCCGGCCCGATCTCGTCCACGGGCCGGGCTCGGGCCTAGATTTTAAGCCCGGTGGTCGGGCCGGACCGGGCTCGGTCGTGATAAAACTGGAAATTACGCCTAGTCGGGCCGGGCTTTTTTGGGCTCGGGCCCAAAAACTAGGCCCGGTGGCCGGGCCGGGCCGGGCTCGGGACTAGGTTTTTAGCACCGGGCTTTTTTCGACCCGATCCGGCCCGAGATCTGCCCAGGTATAGTGCCGTAGCCACTCTGAACGTAACTTTTGGTCGATGTACGGATACGGATTTACGTGGAGCCAAATCGCAAATCCAAGAGAAGAAGATTACGTTTCCTTGTGGAAGAAGAATTCAGCGGTTCGTCCAGTAAGATTGTTTCATGTCGTTTCCCGATACCTCGGAGAGTTGGATACCAACTCGCAGAACCCTCCGTCCAATATATGCACGCAAAACCGCTTCCTTTATTCACCGTAAAACACCGGTGCGCAACAGCGATCGATATCGCGCGACTCGCCGTGATCGATCTCATCGCGCGCACCATGCTGGTCCCGGTGTCGCTCCTCGTCTCGTCGGGCCTCTGCGTCGGCGTGTCGGCGTGCGTGTCCACGGGCCTCGCCTTCCACGCCTCGTTCGCCCTCTCCCTCGTCTACCTCGTGCGCGTCCTGTCGCCGGAGCTCGTCGACGGCTTCTTCGGTCAGGTGGACGCCCTCGTCCAGGAAGACCTGCGCCACGCCCGCGCCGCCATCAGAGACGACCCCTTGATCGCACCCATCTATGCTTGCGCCGAGGAACGCGCGCGCCGCGCCCACGCGTTCTTCGCGGAGGCGATCGACGGCCTGGAGGTGAAGGCGAGGGCGAAGCTGAGCGGCCTCACGGACGCGGCAGTCACGGCGTTCCTCTGGCTCCGTCTGGCCGCCGGCGTAACCAATCTTCTGGCGACCGTCCTGATCACCGCTGCGCTCAACGAGGCGAAAAGCCAAGCGCCGTCGGTTCTGAGGTGGAGGGGCGTGAAGGGGCTCAGAACGCCGCCGAGAAAGGAGGCGGAGGCCGAGTCCGAGGCGGCGTACCCGCGCTCCGGTCGTGGCACCACGGTGCTCGTCGCATGGATCTCGGCGATCGTCGCGTACTGCACGCTAGTGCTCACCATCAACGGCATCTGCAACGGCATCACATCGTTTGCGATGTGCTTCCCGTGCTTCGTCGCGCTCTGCGGCTTCGCGCTCATGGAGGCCGAGAGGGTTTACCTGTGGGATTCCTACATCATCGATAGCAGGCGCAGCAGCAACACAGCTAATCCAAGACGGCGAGTCAACAATGCGGCGGGAGGGATCACGGAGAAGGACATGCGGGGCGCATGGGAGTGCCTCTGGTTCGTCATCATCATGATGCACTGCATCGACGCCTGCTTCCTCGGCCTCATGCTGGGGAAGCGGCCGTTTGTGCTCGCGTCCTTGGCCATCTACAACGTCGCCGCCCTTGCGTCGGCCAGGAAGGCTTACCTGACGACGGACGAAGGCGAGGACGCCGACAGTGCGCGCGTGAACGTGAACAAGTGGCACAGCGCTGCCATGACGGTGCTGGCAATAGACGTCGCCAAGGTCGTTGCCACCTACGTCGTGCTCGACTTTTACCTGGGCGAGCTGTTGTTCGTGTCTCTTGGTGCCAAGGCGGCGTTCCTGCTGGACAGAGCGATTTACTTGTCGGATGAGGGTGCCTCGGGGGACGACGACGACAGCAATCAGGTGGGTGCTGGCCTTGCCGGCGACGCCGCTGGAGATGCCGAAGGTTCTCACCAAGGTAATCAGGAGGGTGCTGGTCTCGCTGGGGACGTCGCGGGAGATACGGAAGGTTCTGACGACGATAATCAGGAGGTTGCTGATCTGGATGAGGACGTTGACGGATATACCGAAGGTTCCGACGACATTGGCGCAGAGAATTCGAGTGACGTTGCTCTTGAAGAGGAGGAAGGCTCGGCCATCGAGGAGCACTCCGATGTGTCGGATCCAGAGGAGCAGCGTCGTCAAGAATCAGACTACAGCAGTAGCAGCAGTGTGGACGACTGGACTTTCGTAGGCGCCGACCCGATGATGCCGGCCAATGTTAACGGTGGCGCCAATCGGAGGTTCGGGTTTTTGCCGTAGAACGTGCCTAGGATGCGATTCAGTGATTCACTAAGCATCTGCGAAGAGTTCTGAGTTGAGTTTATTCTTTTGACTAAAAATATTAAGAATTTTGTATTTTATAGAATTTTTGTTACAGATGATTTTGTAATGCTAGAAAAACGAAATCTTCTGGTGGCAGGATGGGAACCCTTCTCATGGACCATACTTCACTCAATTTTGAAGGAAAGTTTATTTCTATTTCTCTACAGAAAAAAGTATATTTTGTTAAAAACTGAAGAGAGGTTTATGTTAAAAATAGTGTCTCGGGAAAACGGGGTTCTTCTGTTCATTATTATACCAAAACAAGCTTCCTGTTAATTGCTATGGTTTCGATTTGGTTTTTGCCTAGTTTTCTTAAACTAGGTCATTCTATATTTTTGCCATTTGTTTTCTATATATACATCCCCACATCCCACCAACATGGTTCTCCAACAAAAAAAAGACATGTCGGATTGAAGAAGACAAACCATTGCACTCACGCAATGAGAACATTTAATTTAGTTTGTACCAGGGATCTCAATCTGGCTTTGTAAGAGCAACTCCAGCAGATTCGCAAAAATCGTGGACCCGTAAAATTCTGACGAGTATGCGGGCTCGGTCCAATTTTCCGATCAGAACTCTTATAGTCGCCCGACGCGTAATTTTTTTTGTCGCAGCCCGCAAACCGCACGCCCCGATCATTATATCTGCGGGTTCGCGGCGCGTTTGCAGGTTGAAACCCTATCCCCGTCGCCGCCGAGCTACGCAATTCCCCACTCCCACCCCCCTCTCTCCACATTTCTCGCTGCCGGCGACCCCCTTCCGCCTCCAACCGCGATGTGGGGCCGCATGTGGAGCTCCGGACGCGGCTCCGGCAGCAGATCCGATGGCGGCAGGGACCCCGAGTGCGAGCGGCGCGTCCGGTTGGATGGCGCGAGGAAGCACGAGGCGAGGAAGTGGACCAACCGCGGCCTCTTGCCGCCGCCGAGCTTCCGCGTCCGCGAGACGGACGAGTACGACCGTCGGCATGGCCGTACCCCGTCCTCTGCTGGGTCCTTCTCCTCCGCGGCGAGATCTTCCTACGTCGGGAGCTCCTCCTCTTCCGGCACGGGCCTTCTCCCCATGAAGAGGGAATGGTCGGAGGAGCCAGAGGACGTCAAGTTTGTCCCTGTCAAGGAGGAGCCCGAGGAGCCCGAGGTGCTCGGTCGCTGCGGAGTCGTCGGGCCGGAGGACTTCGTCGCCGACGTCGACGCTGTTGCGGCCGCCATTGCCAAGCAGAGCGTGCGCGAGGAGGCGGAGCGATGGCGCCACCACGAGGAGCTCGAAGACCTCGAGTTCCGGCAGGCGGTCGCGGCCAACCTCGCCATCAAGGAGAAGGAAGACGAGTGGCGGCGCATCCGCGAGGAGCAGAGGGCGAAGTACATCAACCTCGGCAGCTCTGGCGAGGAGGATTGAGCTCCTCCACGGCGTCGTCCATGGCCGCGAGCTCGCCGCCGTGAGATCCCCACCCCTCTAGTACTAGTACTGATGTAGTATGTAGTATGACCTAGTGTTTGTAGTGTTTGATCATGTAAAATATATGTAGTACGTGATGAACTACGAGATACAATTTCTTCCGTGAAACTGTCTTCTAAAATTATGTAGTTTCATCTACGGTTTCTGTTCGGCCGCGCTCGTTCTTGACCCACAAACGAGATCTTCGTCGAACCGCAAACGCGTTTTGCGGATTGAAATTTTACGGGGTCTGCTAGAGTTGCTCTAAATGAAATACAAGCCGTGTTGTGTTCATTCCTTAACACGAGCTTAAATTCAGTATGCCCTTTTTGCAATATGCTTACAGTTATAACTTAATACTTATCACGTAATAGTTACATAATCAAGTTTAATACTCTTTGATTGTATACGAACACAGCACCATTGAAACATATCCCCATGAGATATTACTAACGATGTATGTGTGAATATGCGGAATTAAGTTACACACGGTAAGAGGTTAAGATCCGTTATATACATCTGTAATCCATTGTACATATCTAAATGATTTTAATCAGGCCGCCGATCCGCCTCTGTGTCGATCACCACACACGGTCGCCAAGTGCCCCGATGGCCCCCATGAGAATGCTCCCCATGCCTTCTCTCTCTCTCTCTCTCTCAACGCCCATGGATGACGTTGCAAAGTGTGTGCTGCTTGGACGATGATACAAGGCGACGACGAGGATGCAACGATGGTGGACAATAATGACGCGGTTGGCTATTTACAATGCTACGAGCCCAAGTGCGTGTTGCTGTTACTATGTTGCAAGGCGAACACCACTACTTCTAGCTAGGCAGCGACTAGGGTGCTACGATGGTGGACAACAATGTTGCATCTGGTTATGCACAATGCTAAAAGCCCAATCCATGATACTATGACTATGCTGCAAGACGAACGATGCTACTCCTAAGTAGGTGGTGATGCTACGTGTGACACCATTGACACCATCGATGCTGCGACATAGTCATCAACACTGCAAAAGTGTATGGAGCGGTGCTTTAGGGCAGGGCGGTACTGGTGTCGAGTATCCCCCCTCATGAGTCGTCGGTTGTGAGCCGTTGGTGGTTGCTGACCCTTCGAAGAGTTGGGTGTTGCATAGTAGTGGGGTCGAGCTAAGTGTCACATGGTGACGATGGGAGGAGTCGTGTGCTTCGTGCGATGGTGAGCACGCATGAGGTAATTTTTCATGCATTCATTATGATATGAGGAGACCGGGATGAGAAAGTCACAGATCCAACGGTATTAGGCTGCTTGATCCAACGTCGCGCGAGACAACCAATCGAGTGACTAGATCGGCCGACCAACGTCTAGCATTGTCATAGGACACAGAACTAAAAACTATGCACATGGATGATGAAATGGGGACGGATTTCCTTTCAATAAAGTAGTACAAGGGCAATGGGCCACTTTAGAGGATGATGAACACGAACAGTGGTTGCCAAGAATATGTTTCTTTATATTTAAAACTTCTGAAAATTATTTATTATTATCATTATTTTGAGGCTATTTTTCTTTCTTGTAGGTCATAATTTTTAGGAAAAAGCTTAGAAACAACCGGCTGATCCGGCACGGGGCGTCCGCCGCCTCCAATGCGTGACACGTGTCATGTGTATGACCCCGTGCATCATACTATTTTAAGTACATCTTTGTAGTACTCCTTTCGTTCTAAATTTTTTGTCTTAGGTTTGTTTAGAAATAGATGTATCTAAATACTAAAACATGACTAGATACATTCATATCTAGACAAATTTAAGACAAGAATTTTGGGACAGAGAACATCATCTCTGTTGTAAAAAAAAAATCTGCAACAACACATTTGTTGCAAAAAAATGAGAGTCAAAAAAAAGTTCTACAACAAGATCTATGTTACAAGAAAATACAACAAGATCTATGTTGCAAAAATAAAATCTGCAGCACAATTTTTATTGCAAATGTTTTTACAATAAGACTTGTGTTCTAAAAGAAAACTTGCAACACAACTTCTGTTCCAAAAAGTAAGGACAAGCTCAACCACAAGTTACGTCGATATGACGGCTCGCAGCCAAGCGAATATTTTAAAAAAGATCCGTCATATCGACTCGCAGCCAAGTGAATATTGTAAAAAAGATCCGTCGACCGACCCGTAGCACGTTCGTAATTTTTATTGCTGGTTTATATTTGTATAAAACCATAAATATGCATGGTGCTATAGCAAGTGATCATTTAAGATTCTGGTTCAAAAATACTCCATGACAATATGCAGCCTGGAAAAGCGAAAAAAGTTGGCACGCCTTCATAAGTAATAGTGCAGATGTCGAGGCAGTTCGTCCATGATTCAATCGATGCGAGAGCTGGCCAGTGCAGCAGAGCCAAACCACTGCATCTGCAAGCTATCGCTTGGCGCCAGCATTTCATAGCAGTTGGCAACTACTCCCACAAGCCCAAACCCAAACCACAATTCTCCCAACCTCTACAGAAACTTCTCCACTCCATGATAGTCTCTCATTTAATAGCAGGCAGCAGGACATCTCGGCCTCTATAAAATCCGCCCATGCCACTGGAAACCAATCAAAACAAGCGCCTCTCATCTCATAAACCCCATCCCATCAACCCCCCACCTTCTCTCCTCCTCCTCCCCCCGTCCCCAAACATGAGCACCAGCGAGGCCGCCACCGTCATCCCTGTTTACGACGTCGCCCCCGGCCAGGGCGTGCCCTCCAAGGCCCCTGCGGCGGCGCCTCCCGCGCCTCCGGCCGCCGCCCCGGCCGCGGCCACGACGACCGCGCCGCGCAAGTTCCCCATGCCGTTCTTCCGGCGGAGCGACCGCGGAAGCCGGTGCATGGCGTTCCTCGACTTCCTGCTGAGGATCGCGGCGTTCGGGCCCGTGCTCGCGGCCGCCATCGCCACCGGCACGTCCGACGAGACGCTCTCCGTCTTCACCGAGTTCTTCCAGTTCCGCGCCCGTTTCGACGACTTCCCGGCCTTCCTGTCAGTGCCCCTCATCGACCGCTCGCCGCATTTCGAATTAAGGTGATGGAGAATGCCGCGCCTCATGTATGTACTCTTGCAGGTTCCTCATGGTGGCGAGCGCGATCGCCGCGGGGTACCTGCTGCTGTCCCTCCCGTTCTCCGCCGTCGTCGTGCTGCGGCCTCAAACCACCGTCCTGAGGCTTCTCCTGCTCGTCTGCGACACGGTAACAGCTAACAACCACTTCTCTTTCCTGACTCGCTCGAACGGTGCCACGCACATCATCATCATGTACGTGACGGGCGGTTAACCGTATGCAGATCATGCTCGGGCTGCTGACGGCGGCGGGAGCGGCCGCGGCAGCCATCGTGGACCTGGCGCACAGCGGGAACGAGCGCGCCAACTGGGTGCCCATCTGCATGCAGTTCCACGGCTTCTGCCGGCGCACGAGCGGCGCTGTCGTGGCCTCCTTCCTCTCCGTCTTCATCTTCGTGCTGCTCGTCATCCTCGCCGCCTTCTCCATCAGGAAGCGCTGAAACCAGCCTTGCTGCGGCCGGCAATCCAGCTGGTGCAACCCCGGGATTTGTTTACTTAACCGTGCCTGTGTTTTTCAATGTTGTATGCATCCTCATTCCTCAGTTTCCTTTCTGCATATGTGTAATTGTGCGCATTGTCGAGTAAGTGGCAGTGCATTGTTAATCCCCGTATATAATCTGTACAACTCCTACTTGTGTTTTTTTCTAAACAGAACTCCTACTTGTGTTGCTTGGTAATACAAAGTCGTGATCGATCAAGTGTTCCGAAAATGCCCGAGATTAAGTGGCAGTGCATTGTTAATCCCCGTATATCATCTGTACTACTCCTACTTGTGTTGCTTGGTAATACAAAGTCGTGACCGATCAAGATGTTCTGAAAATGCCCGAGAGGGGAGTAAGCCCTCGTGTTGTATTTCCTTTTTAGTATTCTATATTTCTGTATCACGTGAAAAACATGACATATATATGTGGTATAAACTCCCATCATTTCTAAATTTTTTTTAAGATTTCACTATGGACTACATAGTGATGTATATCGACATAATTTAAAGTATAGATTCATTCATTTTGCTTTGTATGTAATTCATAGTTGAATCTCTATAAAGACCAATATTTAGGAACGGAGGAAGTATTAAACACGTTTTTTATTTTTGACGTTTGCGGTAAGTTTTAGCTTGCGGCTCATTATTCACGCGTCTAGAGGCGGCGTTGTGGCGCGGCAAACGCGTTCTGAAAGGGGTCGAAACCATGATAAAACTCGTGTCGGTGCGGTATAGAGGGAGGGATGGAAACAGTGGTAAACTCGTCTCCGTTGTTGAGGGGGAGAGTAAGTAGTATAGAGCAGTACCCGTTATAGCCGGACCCCTCATACCCGTCTCAAATACCCGGGCAGGTCGCCTGGTCACTGACAGGTTACAAAAAATGACCCAGTCAGGCCCCTCAAACGAGCCTCAAACGCTCAGGCTGACCGGCACCCCTCATCTCCAGTCCAAATATGAGGAAGATATGGGGAAGCTCGGGCACGCCCGCCACATCGGCCTAACGATGAGGCCCCACGCGAACTCGCCCAGAAACCCGATGGACCGACGGGCGCCTCGACCGTCGCCGCGATGTGAACACCGTGTGGCGCCGCTCCGGCTTGCCGCCCGAGACCATAGCCGGCTATTTAAGCTGGCCGACGTCCTCCAGCCCTAGCACATCCACCTCCTCCCTCCCTCCGTCGCCACCCGAGCCCGTCAGCCATGCTCCCACACCGCAGCCACTACACGATCCAGCATCGTCTCTGGCTCCTTGTGTAGGTCCGGATCTGAAGGGCTGTGGGGCTACCTCTGGATCCGAAGGAGGATTTCGAGGAGGAGGAGGAGGTGAAGCAGGAGCCGACGGAGGAGGCACACCCGCTGGGTGTGGGGGAGGACGAGCAGGAGCCGGAGGAGGAGGCGTCGCCGCTGGTTGTGGGGAAGAAGGAGGCGCCGATGATGGAGGAGGACGTGGATCTGTGGGCGGTGCGGCAGGACATCTTGAACTCCATCCCACTCAGAGTCGGCTGTGGAGGCTAGGCGTCTTTGTCGCCAGCAGATGGAGGCGGCGCAACAGCTCAGGCTGAGCAAGAGGACATCTCCGATGAGGATCAAGAGTAGGATAGTGCGTAGTGCGTAGGATATCTATTATGCATGACTTTGTATGAATCTAGGAGATGAAATATGATAGAGTTGAATGTGGACGAGTAGATTTAAGACCTGATCGGTCAGTGTCCGCGGACGTGTCCGAGCGCGTCCGCGAGCGTTTGAGGGGCTGAATTTGCAAGTTTCGACTGTAGATGCTCTGACCCCTCACCAGCATGGGAGGCGACAACTCCTTTTTTTCGTTTTTCTTGCGTTTTCTGTTTCATTTTTGCTTTTTTACTGTTGTTTATACTTTAAAATATTCTAAATGTATATATAATAAAAATAACTTTATTGAAACATTAAAAATTGATGAGCAATTATCTGAAAAATATTGAATAGGTATTTAAAAAATGTTGAAGAAGTATTTTTTAAAATGTTGATCATATATATGTATATACGTGTGTGTGTATATATATTACGACAGTTTCAGGCACCTAGCACCTTGCCTATCCGCTGTTGGATGGTGTTTGCGGACTGATATGGAAACCAATATAAATGCCTCAACTACTAGTTAATTAGGCAAGCTTTAATTCTTTGACCATCTTATACATGCATGTCACGTGATAGAAAGGCATATGATTAAATATATACCATAAGGAATAAATATCAACATTTATTACCTTCTTATATAGCATTTATTGATTCGTAGAATAAAATACTAAGTATGTACATATCCGTGCATATACGTAATTTTATTTGTAGGTATATACATACTCCGCATATGTACATTATTGGGTATATAAATATGCCTATGTGAACATTTTTATTTGCATCATACATGCATATGTACATAATTTGTTTAGTAGGTATATGCATACCCATGTATGTATATAATTTTGCTAGTAGATATGTACAAATCTACGTATGTACATAATTTCTTTACTAGCTACAACCTAGAATAATCATTGATTATATATACCCGTACATATTTTCGTTAGTTGGTATTATATACCACGGGTACGTCTTGACGATTTGAAGTCAGTGCATAATTTGTTGACTTAAATAATAATAATAATAATAATTCATGAAAACCTTATGAAATTATCAATTTTTATGTATATGTGTATTCATCTCTGCGTAGAACATTTGTCAGCCGGCGAGTCATAGTGTGCGTATATGCATATATACCTAGACATAAAAAAATTGCTAGATATCTCTTTCCTTGTACTATTCTGTTATACTCTCTCCATCCATTAATGTGTGGTTTAATTCTTTTCAAATCAACAAATGTTAATGAGTTGGCATGCAAACTATTAAATGCTAGGTGCCCAGGCACGTGCCTCGAATATACACATATTTGTGCCCACACACATACATAAATGTTAATTAAGCACGTGCCTCAAATAATCCAGGAGTATTTTAAAATGTTGAATAACTATTTGAAAAATATTGAACAGGTATTTGGAAAATATTGAACAAGTATCTAAATAATTTTGAACAAGTATTTAAATAATTTTGAACAAGTACTTGAAAACACTGTTGATCATGTATATAAAAATGTTGAATGAGTATTTGAATAATGTTGAACAAGTATTTAAACAAATAAAAAATGAACGAACAAAATGCAAAAAAGAATGAAAGAAAAATGGAGAAGAAGAAAGGAAGAAAAAAACAAAAAATCCCAAAGAAAACCACTCGTGTAGTTTTAAGTACAGCGTGTCCCTAATAATTTTCACGAAACGAACTTGGGCGAGGTATCTAGCTCAGCGCCCGATCCCATTGGAGACCAGGGTTCGACTACTCCTCGCATTTGCCTGTTTCTTTTTACGACCACGGGCGCATGAATGGGTCGGCCCAATACCATGCGAGAGGGTGAAAAGCTTGAGCGAGCGTTGCAACTTACATCGCTTGAGGCGATAAATAGTTTTCGCGTGCTTCCCCTCACTGATGAGGAAATTGAGGATGTTGCGTTCTTTTCTAAACCTAGATTTGCGTCTGGTCCAGATGGCTTCTCAATACCTTTCTTAACACAGTTTTGGGGAATCCTTAAATCTCTGGTCCTTAGTATTTGCAAAGTTTTTTTTTGCTTAGACCTCTTCCAATGTAAAGGTGTTTAGATGAGGTGCTAAGCACATTAAATACTTTAGCAACTATAGTCCCGAATGCGTAGGTGCTTAGTTAACTATTGTAGCTAAGCTCCCTTCATTTAATGACTTGTCTACTAAACTATTCCATGCATTGGTGAGCTTGCTTCATTTAAATGTTTTGTTTAGATTCGCACACTTCGCATTGGTTCTTCCTGGGGTCATCAAATGCACCCCTCTCCTCTTAATTGTCTTGCCACATCATATTCTTTGCCTACGCGACAGGCTTACCACCTGTACAATGTCCCTAGTGTGCCTCTAGTAAACTAGCTCGTTGATCAAAGATGGTTAAGGTTTCCTAGCCATTGACATGAGATGCCATTTAATAACGGGATCACATCATTAGGAGAATGATGGGATGGTCAAGACCCAAACTATAAACGTAGCATATGATCATGTCAGTTTATTGCTACAGTTTTCTGCATGTCAAGTATATGTTCCTATGACCATGAGATCATGCAACTCACGGACATCGGAGGAGTTCCTTGTGTGTATCAAATGTCGCAATGTAACTGGGTGACTATAAAGGTGCTCTACAGGTATCTTTGAGGGTGTCTGTTGGGTTGGCATGGATCAACATAGGGATTTGTTACTCCGTGTGACGGATAGGTATCTCAGGGCCCACTCGGTAATACAACATCACAATAAGCCTTGCAAGTAATGTGACTAAGTGTTAGCCATGGGATCTTGTGTTACGGAACGAGTAAAGAGACTTGCCGGCAACGAGATTGAACTAGGTATGGAGATACCGACGATCAAATCTCGGGCAAGTAACATACCTAAGAACAAAGGGAACATCATACGAGATTAACTGAATCCTTGACATAGAGGTTCGACCGATAAAGATCTTCATAGAATATGTAGGAATCAATATGGGTATCCAGGTCCCGCTATTGGTTATTGACCGTAGAGGTGTCTCGGTCATGTCTACATAGTTCTCGAACCCACAGGGTCTGCACACTTAAGGTTCGGTGATGTTTCAGTAGTATAGAGTTATGTATGGTGGTGACAGAAGGTTTTTCGGAGTCCCGGATGAGATCCCGGATGTCACGAGGAGCTCCGGAATGGTCCGGAGGTAAATATTGATATATGGGAAGTCCTGTTTTGGTCACCGGAAAAGTTTCGGGCTCATCGGTAATGTACCGGGAGTGCCGGGATGGTACCGGGGACCATCGGGAGGGGTATTTTGACCCAAGAGACTACATGGTCTGTGGGAGAAGGAATACCAGCCCTTAGTGGGCTGGCCGAAGGCCCACAGGAATCCCATGCGTCTGGGGAAGGAAACCTAAGGGTGGACGGAAGGCAAAAGTGGGAAAGGAGGAGTCCTAGTCCTAATAGGATTGGAGGAGGACTCCTCCTCCCCACCTTCGGCTGAAGCAAAGGGCTGGCCCCTCGAGGTCCAAGCCTCCTCCTCCCCTCCTCCTATATATACTAGAGGTTTGAGGGTTTTTTGGACACAGAAAAACAGCCACGTGCTACCTCTCCTCTAGATCGCAGTATCTCCTCTAGATCGGTTTTCAGCGGTGCTTAGGCGAAGCCCTGCTGGAATAACTCCACCACCATCGCCGCAACGATGTCACGCTGTCGGAGAACTCGTCTACCTCTTTGCTCCCTCTTGTTGGATCAAGAAGGCGGATATCGTCATCAAGGCGTACGTGTGCTGAACGTGGAGGTGTCGTTCGTTCGGTGCTAGATCGGGACGGATCGTGATTGGATCGCGGGACGCTCGGCGATTTGGATCGCGAAGACGTTCAACTACATCAATCGCATTTATTAACGCTTCCCGCTTAGCGATCTACAAGGGTATGTAGATCCACTCTCCCCTATCGTAGATGCTCATCTCCTAGATTGATCTTGGTGAAGCGTAGGAATTTTTTTTGTTTCCCATGCACACGTTCCCCAATAGTGGCATCATGTGCTAGGCCTATGTGTAGATGAGATCTCGAGTAGAACACAAAGAGTTTGTGGGTGTTGATGCTTAGATTGCTTCCTCCCTTGGTCGTGCTTTGGTTTAGAGGTATTGTGGGATGAAGCGGCCCAGACCAACCTTACTCGTGCGCTTACGAGAGACCGGTTCCATCGACTGACGTGTAACTTCGTTGCACAAAGATGGCTGGTGGGTGTATGTTTCTTCTACTCTAGTTGGATCAGATTCGACAAAGGCGGTCCTTTAGAATGTTGAAAAGCAATTTATGTATCACCGTTTTGGTTTTGCGTAGGTGAGAATTGTTCTTGATAGATACCCGTAGCATCCACGTAAAACTTGCAACAACAATTAGAGGACGTCTAACTTGTTTTTGCAGGGTATGTTGTGATGTGATATGGCCAATTATATGATGAGATATATGTGATTTATGAGATGATCATGTGTTGTATAGAATATCACGACTTGCATGTCGATGAGTACGGCAACCGGCAGGAGCCATAGGGTTGTCTTTAATTATTGTATGACCTGTGTGTCAATCATTAAGCGCTATGTAATGCTTTACTTTATCGCTAAACGGGAGCTATAGTAGTATGAGCATGGTGGGTGCGAAAACCCCGATGGCGACACAATGATGGAGATCATGGTGTTGTGTCGGTGACGATGGAGATCATGCCGGTGCTTTCAAGATGGAGATCAAAAGCACAAGTTCATGGACATATCATGTCACTTATGATTTGCATGTTATGTTAATCTTTTTATGCACCTTGTTTTGCTTAGGACAACAGTACCATTATAAGGTGATCCCTCACTTAAATTTAAAGGTAAAATTGTGTTCTCCCCGAGTGTGCACCATTGCGAAAGTTCGTCGTGTCGAGACACCACATGATGATCGGGTGTGATAGACTCTACGTTCACATACAACGGTTGCAAGCCAGTGTTGCATGTGCAGAACACTCGGGTTAAACTTGACGATCCTAGCATGTACAGACTTGGCCTCGAAACACAAGAGACCGAAAGGTCGAACATGAGTCATATAGTCACACTAGGGAAAATCGTAGTAGTAGCGCGGGTTTAGTGCCTACTAGTAGCGCGGGTTACCATGCTACTAATAAGGCGCTACAACTATTACTTACCAGCAACGCGTGTAAGACGCGCTACTGCTAAGACATATACTTGTAGCGTGTATCATACAAGCGCTACTGATAAGACAACTATTAGTAGCGTTCTTGCAAACCCGCGCTACTAGTAATCTGTTTTTCATTATTTTTTATTTTTAGTGTATTTATACGCCGTTATACAAATTTTGATACAGTACCAATTAAGAGGTTGTTATATGATTATGTTCATGATGAATTATTATATCATTGTGAGTAAGAAACATGGATTTTATTCATCCAAATGAATCAAAAGTGATCAAAAGTTGAATTAGTAGGACGAAGATCTGACTAATTCAACTTTTGGTCACTTTTGATCCATCCACATGAATCTAATCCGCTTTCCTTCCCCCAATGATATAACAAATCATCATGATAATCATGACCAACATCATCATCATATTAATATAAAAACTCTTGCATCATATCATCACCAACAACACTATAGCTAATAATCATCATAGTCATTACCACCAACACTATTTAATCATCATTTTCGTTAATGAGACATCATATAACAAGTTGGTCACTAGTCATAATCACAACTCCTCCTCCTCATCATCATCATCAACTCTAACACATTGTAGCACATAATAACACATTGTACGTAGGACCTACTCCTCTCTCATAGGACCTACTCTACCCTCTCTTAGGTACAATATCATAAAACAAGATAGGCCCTGACTCTCCATTATGGAGAATGGAGATCATCCTGTGTCCAATTCTTGGCCTACGCACAATGTTGCTTCCAAGTAGCTCTCTACGATTAACCATACATTTTTTCCAATCTTTGATTGTCATGTCTTCATCGGTTTTAGAAATCCGGTATGGACAGGAGTGATGCATTGGCTGACCTGGCCGTGCTGGCTGTAAGCTCATAACATCAACGCGACCTCTTAGAAACATTAGAGAAGGCACACAATCCTTCGGAATTTTTTGTTGAAAAACATAGTAATAACTTTGTAGTTAGCAATGTAGTTTAGTTTTAGAAGAATTATGCAAAAGATCCACGAATGTCGTAATAGTAGAAAATCTTACTATGCAATCTCCATGGATGTTACCATTGTTCACCACGTGCACTAGTGGCACGCATTGACCATAATGTGGAGGAGTTTGATAATAGCTATTGTAATTCTCCAGATCCTTAAGAAATGCGATAAGATGATCTTTATCCTTATAAGTTAATTCTGCTTCATCTTTGTAATAGTAGGTTTTGTTTACCATCTTCCATACATTTTTTGAAGAATGAAAATAAGCTGTTGATGGAAATAAGTTGTCAACTATTTTTAAATAAACAATATAAATTACTTAATAAATATGGTTGAGAAACTCACATAATGGTAGAACTGGAGGCGTGTGCACATCGACCCAGATGTCGATATTACCTTCAATTTCATCTTCCGGACGAATATCAAAGGTGATAAGCATATTAGGCTCAAATGCATAAGCCTTGCATTGTGCTCTCCAACTTCTGCATTCAAAATAGGAGTAGGTGTATGCATTATACAATTTTACGGCAAAAGTATAACCATGCTCGGTCCTCAAGTGAACTCTCTTTACCTCCATACTTTTTTAGTATTGAAACCAATCTTATCCAAGACATAAATTCTTGCATGGCAAGGGATACGCTAGTAGAACAGTAAAAATTTAAAATTATAAGTTGAAGCAAAAGAAGCAGAAGTCATGCTTAATTACGAAAAAAGACTTGTCGTTGTGACTTACTGTATCCACTTCGAAGGTCTCATCCAGCATGATGCTGAAGCGCCTACCATCAACTAGGTAAGGCTTGTCACACAGGCCGCACTCGTCTTCGCAGTATTCGCACATAGTGAATTCCCTTTCGTCGTCAGACATTTCCTATGTTCATAGTTGAAACATTTAAAATCGATCGGAGGAAACGACGAGAAAACTAATCAACACACAGATCACTATTACTCAATATGCAACAGGTTGACTTTAGGTCTGTCGAGTCTTTCCTTCCTAAACTCTCATCTCACGTATATGGTGTACACTCCTTCTGATATTGCGACCGTCGGTGATGGTGGATCCTCCATTCGTCCCCGAGTGCATTACACCAAAATGTATAGCACACAGGAACGAAGGAGAAGCGACCCCCACGACAACAGTCGGGATTCTTCCTCTCTCATATATATATATATGATGGACACTCTCCCTCACTGAAATACACACAAGGAGCCGAAACAGACCTAAAGTCAACTCATTCCATATATCGAGCAATGACATAGAAAAAATGCCCTACGTTTTGCCAGAATGACTGGCAAATCACAAGCACTCGATATGTCCTACATTGTAGCACAAGACATTTTCTAAGTTCATAGTTGAAACAGACGTGCATTCAATAAGCAAAACTAAATCATAAAAACAAATTAGTATTCAAATTAGCATGCATTCAATAAGCAAAACTAAATCATCTCTTGCGTCTGTACATCATCGAATAGTATCACTAATACATCTCGAATAGTATCATACATATAACATCACTAATACAATTAGAACCATAGCGAACGACGGGTATCGGCGCGGGCGGTGGACACCCAAAGAGAAGGAACCCTCACAGGATCATAGCTCGGGTGAGATCCCTGAAGAACCAGCCAGGTATTAGAGAACCTGGCGTCCAACGCAGCAATATAGCGTCAGACGTGCTCGTCCTCCTCCCTAACACGGCGACGTATCACCTCCGCGGGGGCCGGCTCCCTTTGCACCGACAGTGGCCCACGCGATCACCACCAAATAACCTCCGGGTTGACGATGGGCTACCTCCTCAGCAAGTTGCCTGCCTTGGAAGGTAGGACCTCCCAGTACCAGCCCAGCGGAGCCCAGTCCCGGACATGGCACTATAATCAAGCTGGACTCCTCTACCGAATCGACGACAAGGATGCAGGCCAGGCATCGTCGACGTCGAGAACAAATGCTTAATTATGAAAACAAAATTAATAAACACTTAGCAGAGCTAAAGTCAACATGTTCCATATATCGAGCAATGACATAGAAAAAATGCCTTATGTTTTATCGGAATATCATTGAATTCCCATTGTGGCAAATCAGAAGCACCCGATATGTCCTACATTGTATCACAAGTCATGCTAAAATTCATGAAAAAAAATTGGCATGACCTTTGCTACAAACTGGACAAATAGAGTGCCTGAAATTTGCCAGAACGGAAATGAATCAACATTCCGACAAAACATAGGCCACCTGGAATCATTCCCTATAAACAACAAAAGGCCACTTGGGCACAATTGAACCACTTCAATGTTGCATATAACATGAGCAAACACTATTGAGGAACTATTATTTTCTTTTCATCCAAATTGTTTTGGAGCAAATATTCCAACAATACTTGACCTTATTAGAAATTGCAAAGGAACTCCATTTTCTCTAACCCTTCTGACCTCACCAAAATTGCTAATATTTTTTTCCTAAATGCTAAAAAATGCCTACTGCCCTAAACAAAACTATGGTTCATATAAACACCTAGGGTTCATATGAACACCTAGGGTTCATATGAACATCATCACAGCAGAGAGAGAGGAGGGCAGGGGAGAGGAGAGGGAGAGCCTTACGGTCGACGGCTCGGGCGGGCTCGGGCTCGGGCGGCGGTGGTCCTAGGCGGGCTCGGGCGGCGGTGGTGAGATCGAGGGCGGCGGCGGTGAGGTCGAGGGCGGCTGCGGTGAGGTCGAGAGCGGCCTCGGGTGGCGGCGGTGAGGTTGAGGGCGTGCTTGATCAGGCAGGGCGATTGACGGCGGTGACAGAGGAGTTTGGGGAGAGGGGTGAAAGGACTTAGCAAAATTTTGATGTGAGGACTATAGTGCTTTCTACCAAAACTTAGCGGTAGTCCTTGTGAGGAAAACATGCTACTGCTATTTTCTTAGCAGTGGCGCTTGTCAAAATAGGGCGCTACTACTATACCTAGCCTGTTGGCAACGATGTGGCAGTTATAGCAATAGCGCTTTTTTCTGGGACGCGCTACTGCTATTTTCTTAGCAGTAGCGCTTGTCAAAATAGGGCGCTACTACTATACCTAGCCTGTTGGCAATGATGTGGCAATTATAGTAGTAGCGCTTTTTTTCTCGGACGTGCTACTGCTATTTTCATAGCAATAGCGATCTTTGTCTCCCACGCTACTGTTAGATAGTAGTAGCGCCCTATTTTCACAAGCACTACTAATAAACCTCTGTGTATAAAGTTTTCCCTAGTAGTGAGTAGATATGATCAACATGATGATGTTCACCATTGAAACCACCTCAACTCACGTGATGATCGGACTTGAGTTGGTGAATTTGGATCATGTATCACTCATATGACCTGAGGGATGTCAATTTGAGTGGGAGCTTTAGTAATTTGATTAACTAAACTCATTATCTTGAACAATAGTCTTAGTAACCTTTGCTTATTTATGTTGTAGATAAATGGCTAGCGCAGTAGCACCCCTGAATTTTAATGCGTTCCTAGAGAAAGCTAAGTTGAAAGATGATGGAAGTAACTTTTTGCACTGGGCTCGTAATCTGAGGGTTATCCTCATGGCTTCCCAGAAGGCATATGTCCTTGATGCACCGCTTGGTAACCAACCCACAGACATGTCATTCGAAGACGTTAAGAACGCTTGGGAGGCACGTTCTGGAGATTACTCAATAGTTCAGTCTGCAATATTGTATGGCTCGGAACCGAGACTTCAAAGATGTTTTGAACGTAATGGAGCACATGATATGTTCAAAGAGCTGGAGTTTATCTTTAAGAAGAATGCCCGGATCGAGAGGTATGAGACCTCCAATAAGTTCTACGCTTGCAAAATGGAGGAGAACGGGTCTATTAGTGAACATATACTCAGAATGTCTGGGTATTCGACTCGTCTGGCAGAGTTAGGGATGCCCCTTCCACCAGAGGCGATCACTATCAGAGTTCTTCAATCATTGCCACCAAGCTACAAGAGATTCGTGCTGAACTATAACATGCACGGGATGAACAAGTTAGTCGCTGAGCTGTTTGCGATGCTAAAAGTCGCTGAGTCTGAAATCCAGAAAGAACATTAAGTGTTGATGGTCAATAAAACCACTAGTTTCAAGAAGAATGGCAAGGGCAAGAAGGGTGGCAAAGCAGTTGCTCCTCCCGTGAAGAAACCCAAGGCTGGACCCAAGCCAGAAATTGAGTGCTTTCATTGCAAGTGAACTGGTCACTGGAAGCGGAACTACCCCAAGTATTTAGCTAACAAGAATGCGGCAGACAACAAACAAGGTATATATGATATACATGTTATTGATGTGTACCTTACTAGGTCTTGTTGTAGTGCCTCGTATTTGATACCGGTTCGGTTGCTCACATTTGCAACTCAAAACAGGAACTACGGAATAGAAGAAGGCTGGCGAAGGACGAAGTGACGATGCGCGTGGGAAATGGTTCCAAGGTTAATGTGATCGCCGTCGACACGCTCTCTCTTCGATTACCATCAGGATTAGTGATAAACCTGAATAATAATTATTTAGTGCCTGCGTTAAGCATGAACATTGTATCTGGATCTTGTTTATTACGAGACGGTTACTCATTTAAATCAGAGAATAATGGTTGTTCTATTTATATGAGTAATATCTTTTATGGTCATGCACCCAATGTGAGGGGTTTATTCATATTGAATCTTGATAGTGATAATACACATGTTCATAACATTGATGCCAAAAGATGTAGAGTTGATAGTGATAGTACCACTTTCTTTTGGCACTGTCGTTTAGGTCATATTGGTGTAAAACGCATGAAGAAGCTCCATGCTAATTTTTGAGTCACTTGATTTTGAATCACTTGGCACATGTGAACCATGCCTCATGGGCAAGATGACTAAAATGCCGTTCTCTGGAACAATGGAACGGGCAAGTGACTTGTTGGAAATCATACATACTGATGTTGCGGTCCAATGAATGTTGCGGTGCACGGTAGATATTGTTATTTTCTCACCTTCACTGATGACTTAGGTAGATATGGGTATATTTACTTAATGAAACACAAGTCTGAAACGTTTAAAAAGTTCAACAATTTCAGAGTGAAGTTGAGAATCATCGTAACAAGAAGATTAAATTCCTGAGATCTGATCGAGGAGGAGAATATCTGAGTTATGAGTTTGGCAGTCACTTAAGACAGTGTGGAACTGTTTCACAATTGACACCACCTGGAACACCACAGCGTAATGGTGTGTCCGAACGTCGTAATCGAACCTTATTAGATATGGTGAGTTCTATGATGTCTCTTGAAGATTTGCCACTATCATTTTGGGGTTATGCATTAGAGACAGCTGCATTCACTTTAAATAGGGAACCATCAAAATCCACTGAGACGGTGCCATATGAATTGTGGTTTGGCAAGAAGCCAAAGTTGTCGTTTCTTAAAGTTTGGGGATGTGATGCTTCTGTCAAAAAGCTTCAGCCTGAAAAGCTAGAACCCAAAGCGGAGAAATGCGTCTTCATAGGAAACCCAAAAGAGACAGTTGGGTATGCCTTCTATCTCAGATCCGAAGGTAAAGTGTTTGTCCCTAAGAACGGGACATTTCTTGAGAAAGAGTTTCTCTCGAAAGAATTGAGTGGGAGGAAAATAGAGCTTGATGAGGTTATTGAACCTTTACTTAAACCAGAGAATAGTGCAGCACAGAAAGATGTTTCTGTGGAGCTTACGACAGTCAAAGAGGAAGTTAATGATGATGATCATGAAGCTTCGGATCAAGTTACTATTGAACCTCGTAGGTCTACAAGGGTGCGTACTGCTCCTGAGTGGTACGACAACCCTGTCTTAGAGGTCATGTTGTTGGACAACAATGAACCTACGAGCTATGGAGGAGCGATGATGAGCCCGGATTCCGAGAAATGGTTAGAGGCCATGAAATCCGAGATGGGATCCATGTATGAAAACAAAGTATGGACTTTGGAAGTATTACCTGAAGGGCGAAAGGCCATTCAGAACAAATGGATCTTTAAGAAGAAGACGGACGTGGATGGTAATATCACCGTCTATAAAGCTCGATTGTGGCAAAGGGTTTTCCACAAGTTCAAGGAGTTGACTACGATGAGACCTTCTCACCTGTAGCGATGCTTAAGTCCATCAGAATCATGTTAGCAATAGTTGCATATTTCGACTATGAAATTTCGCAGATGGATGTCAAAACAGCGTTCCTCAACGGTTTCCTTGAGGAAGAGTTGTATATGATGCAACCAGAAGGTTTTGTCGATCCAGAGAATGCTGACAAAGTTTGCAAACTCTAACGATCCATTTATGGACTGGTACAAGCATCTCGGAGTTGGAATAAGCGCTTTGATGAGGTGATCAAAGCGTTTGGGTTTATACAAGTTTATGGAGAAGCTTGTATTTACAAGTGAGTGGGAGCTCTATAGCGTTTCTAATATTATATGTGGATGACATATTGCTGATTGGAAACAATATAGAAATGCTGGAAAGCGTGAAGGAATATTTGAACAAGAGTTTTTCAATGAAGGACCTGGGAGAAGCTGCTTTCATATTATGCATTAAGATCTATAGAGATAGATCGAGACGCTTGATAGCACTTTCACAAAGCACATACCTTGATAAATTTTTGAAGAAGTTCAAAATGGATCAGTCCAAGAAGGGGTTCTCGCCTGTGTTACAAGGTGTGAAGTTGAGTAAGACTCAATGCCTAGTGACTGCAGAAGATAGAGAGAAGATGAGTGTCATCCCCTATTCTTCAACCATAGGCTCTATCATGTATGAAATGTTGTGCACAAGACCCGATGTCAGCCTTGCCATAAGTATGGCCGGAAGGTTTCAAAGTGATCCTGGAATGGAGCACTAGAAGGCGCTCTAGAATATCCTTAAGTACCTGAAAAGGACTAAGGAAATGTTTCTCATTTATGGAGGTGATCAAGAGCTCGTTGTAAAGGGTTATGTCGATGAAAGCTTTGACACTGATTCGGATGACTCTAAGTCGCAAACCGGATATGTATTTATTCTCAACGGGGGAGCGGTAAGCTGGTTCAGTTCCAAGCAAAGCGTGGTAGCCGATTCTACATGTGAAGCAGAGTACATCGCAGCCTTGGAGTGTGACGCCCCCAATTTCGTCCGTACGCTAAACATACACGCAATGCGTACGGCCAAGATTAGGGACTCACTGATTAATATCACAACACAACTCTAGACACAAATTAAAGTCATACAGCTTCATATTACAAGCCAGGGGCCTCGAGGGCTCGAATACAAAGCTCGACAAACACGAGTCAACGGAAGCCAAATAATATCTGAGTATAGACATAAGTTAACCAAGTTCTACCTTAAGAAGGCTAGCACAAACATAACACGGATCGAAAGAGGCGAGGCCTCCTGCCTGGGAACCTCCTATCCTAGTGCTGGTCAGGGGCCGCCTCCACGTAGTAGAAGGCTCCTGCGGAGGGGTAGTAGTCGTCTCCGGCATACTCCATCTCCTAGGCTCCATCATCTGAACGCGGAATCGCATCGAGGGGGGAAGAGAAAGCAAAGCAGCGGTGAGTACTCATCCAAAGTACTCTCAAGACTGACATCAGAACTATGCTAAGTATGCATCATTATCAAGGGGTGGGGTCATATCTGGACTGACTGCAGAAAGCAAGAATAGGAGAAGGCCTAGTCCTATCGAAGACTAGCATCTTCAACATCTTGCAGCATGAGAAGAGAATAGACTGGTATCTCATATATAGTCATATTATTGTAGCAATTTTATTAAGTAACCACGCCCAGAGATTCTTCCTCGACTCCCTACGAGGAACCAATCCCGGAGCCACAATTCAGTTCAATTCAAATCACATTTATAGTTGTATAAGGTCAAGGTACAACTCCAAGTCGTCCTGTTACCGTGGACACGTCTATTCGAATAGATAAGTTCTTCCTTGCAGGGGTGCACCGCATTTCCAACACGCTTGATCACCTCCGGCCGGACACACTTTCCGGGGTAATGCCCGGCCTCGGGATCCAAAACGTCGTCGCCCCACCTAGGATCAACGAAGAGGCCAGCCCGTCGGTCTACTCCTAAGAGCGCAGGTTTGTGGGCCCACTTGCCCTTGCACTCCTGCATGATGCATGGGCGGCCGAAAACAGTCCTAGAATGCCTTAATGCAAGCGCCATGTGTTCCAGACCAATCCAGCGTGAGCCGCTCCGATTGTTGACGTCCGAAGAGCTTCGGCTGATACAACGACGCTGAGTACCCATAACTTCTCCCATGTGAAGGTTTTGTGCGTAAAAGGTCAACGACCAACTCGGATCAAATACCCAACCCATTAGCATTTTATTTGTGCGGGGCAAGCTCGAACCATATTGCAGGCCGTCGCCCCGCCAATAACACTCGGGTGCCTTACCGGTGCACCCCACCAAGTCTTCGGATGCCTTACGGCGCATCCCACCAAATCTTTCTCACACGGGTACCCTTGGGGCCAACCCGTCTCAGAACTGTCGGGAACTCCGGTCCACCTCAATAGAGTGGTATCGCCAGTCCCTTCAGTCCCGTCATGTTAGTACAGTGCCAAGTCAATAGTACGGTGCGGTTATAACATCAATACAGGAACTGAGGAATCACCCTCAATGGTCCCCGCTCGATGTAACCGTCAAGGTGGACTTTAGAGGAATCACCCTCGAGGGTCCCACACTTGAGGGGTTGCACGACAGAGACATCGTCGGGAATGATGAAGGAGGAATCACCCTTGATAACCACGACCGACTAGCTGCACTACAGGGCTAGCATCATGAGTACTTAACGAGGTGTCACCCTTGGTACTCGATAGTAGCACTGCAGAGTCATACAATTAAGGGGAGTGCGATGATGTGAGGGAGGGTTGGCTTGTCGGTCAGTTGACCGAGTCTTCGAGTCATCGAGTCGTCGATGGAGAAGCAGGGGCATCTGAGACTAAGGGAGGTCACTGGGGATTCACTAACCATCCTATACTAAGCAGTTGGTATGATTGCAGGAATAGTAACAATTCATCAAAAACAGGCTATGCATCAGAATAGGAACTAACTAATACAGTAGCAAAATTCTAATGCAAGAATAAGAGGGAAGGGAATGGGCGATACCAGAATGCTCAAGGGGGTTTTGCTTGCCTTGCTGCTCTGCTGCAAAAGGCTGGTCGTCAGGGGCGTAGTCGTACTCGGCAGCAACGTCAGTCTCGGGGTCTACCAGAGAGAAGAGGGGGAAGAAACAATAAATATAAAGCACAGATGCCACACAATGCATGACATGGCAATATGCAGGGCTAGGTATGCACTAACGTAATACTACACGTCGCAGACATAGCGGGAGAATATCTGACGATATTTCTCGGGTCTTTGGATTTATCGGACAAACGAATCGGAGGGGAAAGTTCCATGTTCATCATGCTAGGATCATGTGACATATGAATGGATGGTGTATTTGGATTCGTGGGATTTTTCTGATCAACTTTCATGTATAAATTATTTTCATCTGAGCTACGGATTATTTTATACGATTTTTGGAAGTTTTAATCATTTTCTGAAATTTCTTTTAATAATAATTTCGAATTATCCAGAACTGAAAATGCTAAATGCACCCAGATTTGTACCCAGTCTTTACACACAGTGGCTGACTGGTGGGCCACATTGACCTGGGTCAACACCTAATCAGCACAGGCTGACTGGTGGGCCAGTTGCCCAGTTAGCTGGCTGACTGGGCCGGCCAGATCCATTTGCACAGTGGGCCGGCCCCACCTGTCATAGGTAGAGGACTAAAAAGGATCTTGCTTAATTTAAGCAGATATAGTTAGCACCTATGCCCCACATGTCAGTAAGTTATTAGACTAACTAATTAACTAATTAATTGACAAATTCTAATTAGCACTTTTAGATAATTATAAAAAATGTTTTATGGGGCGGGGCCCGCTGGTCAGTGGCACATTGTGCCACGTTAGCGGTGTTGACTATGGTCAATGGGCTAGTTGGAGCCCCTGGGCCCATCACCAGCGACCCAGGGGGGTGGGACCCGCGGTGACACGTCGGACGTTGGCACCGGAGCACTCCGGCGAGCACCGGACGCGACAGTGAGCTCCGGCGAGCTCGGACTTCACCTGTGTTGCACCAAAACGGCTGCGGTTTCTTGCTTTCGATCGGCCTCTTCACGCCGCATCGAACGGCGGTGGCCATGCGAGCTATGGTAGCCAGAATTGGGCGGTGTGGCGTCGCCAGCGGCGAGGCATTCGGGTGAGCTGCGGGATCGGAGAAGCGGTGCGCAAATGAACAAAAGAAGGGGCTTACGAGGGCCGCGGTGGGTGGCGTCGGTGAGTGCGCGGCGACGGCGCGACGCGCGCTATGGTGGGGGGCTCCGGCTGGGAGGGGAGGGAAATGAAGAGAGGGGGCAGTCCAGGGGCTCACATGGCGCGCGGGAGGGGAGGCAAGCTGCTCGGGGAGGGGCGACGTTTGCGTGGGGCGATGGGGCGGCACGCCGGCGGGCATCGCACGCGAGGGTTAGGGGTGGACGGATCCGGCGAGGTGTCGGCCGCGCGCGTGCTCGGGGCGCGGGCGGAGCGGACCGCCGGCGGCGGGGGGAGGGGGGCGGAGCAGCCGGTCGGTCGGGGCCGGCGCCACGCGGCTCGGGCACCGGTGGGGAGGCGGCAGCGGCACGGAGCCTCCTCCCCTATCTGATCTGGATCAGGAGGAGAGGGGGCAAGAGAGGAGATCGGGGGGTGGAATGGCACTAGGGTGTCGGTGGGGGGTCGGGGTTATCCCCAAGGGCATTAGGAGTGGGCCGGTTAGGGGGATTTTGGTCAGACCCAGTTGGGCTGGCCCATGTGGGGGGTGGGTCTTCTTTTTCTTTTGGTTTTGTTTTTGCTTTTCTTTTTAAACTTTCCATTTCTTTTTTATTTTAGCTTTATTTTCCTATAGTAAAAATGAGTGACAAGGTCCAATCAATATCTTGCGATATTTTGCATGGCCACACCAAGTATGAGGAATTTTGGAAACTTTTTGCATTTTTCATTCTAATTTAATAGAATTTTAAATTGCTTTAAGCCGTTGTTATTTACCGGTGGGGTCCACACCGGTATTGAGGGTGATGTTGTTTTCCTTAACAACATTAGTTTTGAGATTTCTAACAAGTGTGAAACATTTTTCGTATGCCTTCTGCAACTTTATTGATTCACATAAAAATTCCATGGGCCTTTTGAAGTGGAATTTGAATTGAGCTTTTATTCAGGAGTGATCACAGATGGATTAGCGAAAGCATTAGCATAATCCTGGCCATCACTGTAGCTTAATTACAATGATCACTATAGCAGAAAACCAGGGTGTCACATGGAGGCAGCGAAGGAAGGTGCCTGGATGAAGCAGTTCATGACAGATCTTGGAGAAGTGTCGAGTGCACTAAATCCAGTGACTCTGTTCTGTGACAACACTGGTGCCATTGCTATGGCCAAGGAATCAAGGTTTCACAAGAGGACCAGACACATCAAGCGATGCTTCAATTCTATCCACGATTACATCGAGGAGAAGGACATAAATATTTGCAAAGTGCACATGGATCTGAATGTTGCAGACCCATTGACTAAACCTCTTCCAAGGGCTAAACATGATCAACACCAGAATTGCATGGGTGTTCGATTCATTACAATGTAAATCACATAGTGATGTGAACTAGATTATTGACTCTAGTGCAACTGGGAGACTGTTGGAAATATGCCCTAGAGGCAATAAATAAAGTGTTTATTATTATATTTCATTGTTCATGATAATTCTTTCTTATCCATGCTATAATTGTACTGATTGGAAACACATTCCATGTGTGGATATATATACAACACTTTGTCCCTAGTCTGCCTCTAGTAAACTAGCTCGTTGATCAAAGATGGTCAAGGTTTCCTAGCCATTGACATGAGATGTCATTTGATAATGGTATCACATCATTAGGAGAATGATGGGATGGACAAGACCCAAACTATAAACGTAGCATATGGTCGTGTCAGTTTATTGCTACAATTTTCTGCATGTCAAGTATATGTTCCTATGACCATGAGATCATGCAACTCACGGACACCGGAGGAGTGCCTTGTGTGTTTCAAATGTCGCAACGTAACTGGGTGACTATAAAGGTGCTCTACAGGTATCTCCGAGGGTGTCTGCTGGGTTGGCATGGATCAACACTGGGATTTGTTACTCTGTGTGACAGAGAGGTATCTTAGGGCCCACTTAGTAATACAACATCACAATAAGCCTTGCAAGCAATGTGACTAAGTGTTAGCCACGGGATCTTGTGTTATAGAACGAGTAAAGATACTTGCCGGCAACTAGATTGAACTAGGTATGGAGATACCGACGATCGAATCTCGGGCAAGTAACATATCGAAGAAGAAAGGGAACATCATACGGGATTAACTGAATCCTTGACACAGAGGTTCGACCGGTAAAGATCTTCGTAGAATATGTAGGAATTAATATGGGCATCCAGGTCATGTCTACATAGTTCTCGAACCCGCAGGGTCTGCACACTTAAGGTTCGGTGACGTTTCGGTAGTATAGAGTTATGTATGGTGGTGACCGAAGGTTGTTTGGAGTCCCATATGAGATCCCGGATGTCACGAGGAGCTCCGGAATGGTCCAGAGGTAAAGATTGATATATAGGAAGTCCTGTTTTGGTTACCGGGAAAGTTTCGGGCTCATCGGTAGTGTACCGGGAGTGCCGAGAGGGTACCGGGGGACCATCGGGAGGGTTATTTCGACCCAAAAGACTACATGGGTTGTGGGAGAAGGAATACCAGCCCTTAGTGGGCTGGCCTAAGGCCCATAGGAAGCCCATGCGGCTGGGGAAGGAAACCTAAGGGTGGAAGGAAGGCAAAAGTGGGAAAGGAGGAGTCCTAGTCCTAATAGGATTGGAGGAGGACTCCTCCTCCCCACCTTCGGCCAAAGCAAAGGGCTGGCCCCTCGAGGGAAAAGCCTCCTCCGCCCCTCCTCCTAGATATACTAGAGTTTTGAGGGCTTTTTGGACACAGAAAAAGAGCCACGTGCTACCTCTCCTTTAGATCGCAGTTTCTCCTCTAGATCGGTTTTCGGCGGTGCTTACGCGAAGCCCTGCTGGAATAACTCCACCACCATCGCCACAATGCCGTCGCACTGCTGGAGAACTCTTCTACCTCTCTGCTCCCTCTTGTTGGATCAAGAAGGCGGAGATCGTCATCAAGCCGTACATGTGCTGAATGCGGAGGTGCCGTCCGTTCGGCGCTAGATCGGGACGGATCGTGATTGGATCGCGGGACCCTCGGTGATTTGGATCGTGAAGACGTTTGACTACATCAACCGCGTTTCTTAACGCTTCCTGCTTAGCGATCTACAAGGGTATGTAGATCCACTCTCCCCTCTCGTAGATGCTCATCTCCTAGATTGATCTTGTTGAGGCATAGGAATTTTTTTGTTTCCTATGCAATATTCCCCAACAAGTCTTTCCTACGGAATTTCCTACTAGCCAAGGGATTTGACCAAGCTTACGTCTATCGGATTATGCAGTTGTTGGAGGGAGGACACACTACCATTAGCATTAATGGGGCAGTAGGCCCCTTATTTAAGAATGGTAGGGGGCTTCGGCAAGGTAAGCTGATTTCCCCCTCCTCTTTAACTTCGTTGTAGAGACACTCTATCCAACTACATATCATCAACAGTGGCGTCTGGACAGATCAATGGGGTGTGTTCCAACCTTTATCCAAATGATATTTCTCATCTCCAATATGTTGATGACACGTTCATCTTGGTAGAGAAACATAATGATCAGTTAGCAAACCTTAAGTTCATGCTTCTTTTCTTTGAGGCCATGTCTGGTCTTAAGATCATCCTTAATAGAAGTGAAGTCTTAGTCACTGGGTGTGAATTGGCAGAGCAGAGACGTGTAGCCAACCTTCCTAATTGCACGTTAGGTTCTTTCCTCCTCAAATATCTGAGGATGCACATCTCCCCCTCTAAGCTTTTAGCGACTGACTTCATCTTCCTAGCCCAAAAAATTGGCGCTAGAGTTTCCCCTTGGCACTCTAGGAACAATAATGAGGTTGGGAAAGTTGCCCTTATCAATGCATGCCTCTGGAGTCTTCCCCTGTTTATCATGGGGTTCTACCGACTTACGGCAGGTAACCATGTCGACTTTGATAAGCACTGTATAGTGCTTTCTTTTGCAAAAGAATGGAAAACAAAAATAAATACCGTTTAGTTAAGTGGAAAAGCATTTGCAAACCTCAGAGCCTTGGGGGCTGGTAATTATTAACACCTCATCATGAACAAATGCCTCATTATTAAATGGTGGTGGAAAATCTCCACCACCATTAAGAAATGGTCATCGAACCCGTACAGACAAGTTTGGGGTAATCTCCATAACTTAATTGGAGGCTCCCAACAACAACACGAAGCTTGACCACAATGTATTGTGGCTCCAAGTTGACCCCAAATGCTCGGGGAAATCTCCACAACCTAATTGGAGACCCTGACGCTTGCCTGGAGCTTTACACCACAATGATTGAGCTCTGAGGCACCACCAACCGTCTAGGGCGCCAAAGCACCCAAGAGGAACAAGCTCTAGGGTACCAAGCACCCAAGAGTAATAAGCTTCTCAACTTTCCACTTCCACATATCACTATGGAGGACTCAAACCTATGCAACTAATGCAATGGAAGAACACACGAAGTGGTCAAGTCCCGCACACTCAAATCCCACCGCAACAACAAAAGCTATGGAGGAATATGAGAGGAAGAACAAGGAGCCCACAAAGAACTCCAAGATCTAGATCAAAGGGGTTCCCCTCAAAAAGAGGAGAAAGTGATTCGTGGAAATGTGGATCTAGATCTCCTCTATCTTTTCCCTCAAGAACTAACAAGAATCATTGGAGGGATTGAGAGATAGCAAGCTCAAAGAAGGTCAACAATGGGGGGCAAACACGATCTCAAAGGATAAGGTCCAATGGGGGAGAAGACCCCCTTTTATAGGTGGGACAAATCCAACAGTTACCACCTCAACTCGCACACAAGCGTTACTACCACTAGGGTGAGCAGTACAACCACTAGGGCGAGCGGTACAACCGCTCAGGTGGTAGTGCTCCACCGAGCAGTTCAATGGCACGAAGTCAAGAGGTGGTAGTGCCGCCGAAGCGATAGTACCGCTCGCCCTAGCGGTACTATAACTTATAAGCGGAAGTGGAGCGGTAGTGACAGGCGGTACTACCGCTTCATACTACCGTTCTACTACCACCCAGTCCGACACGAAAAGTCGAGACTACGCATAGGCAGCGGTAGTACCAGCGGAATTGGATGCTACTTCTCGAGCATGCGTTGGTTTCCGTGAAGAGGAACGGGTGATGCAGCAAACTAGGTAAGTATTTACCTTATTTATTGAGAACCAAGGTATCAATCCATTAGTAGATACAAGAAATTCCCCAATAGGTGTACCTACACAAAGAATCAAACTCTTGCACCCAACGCTATAAAGGGGTTGTCAATCCCTTCACGGTTACTTGCAAGGATGAGATATAATAGAGATAGATTGCTTGAACGGAAAGTGAAACAAAAGGAAAAAATAATGCAGCAAAGTATTTTTGGTATTTCTGGTTTTAGATCTGAAAGTAGAAGATGGAAAATAGACCCCGGGGCCATAGGTTTCACTAGAGGCTTCTCTCATGATGGCAAGTATTACGGTGGGTGAACAAATTACTATCAGAAATTGATAAAAAGCGAATAATTATGAAGATATCCAAGGCAATGATTATTCATATAGGCATCACGTCCATGTCAAGTAGACCGAAACGAATCTGCATCTACTACTATTACTCCACACATCGACCGACTCCTGCCTGCATCTAGAGTATTAAGTTCATGAAGAACAGAGTAACCCATTAGGTAAGATGACATGATGTAGAGGGATAAACTCAAGCAATATGATGAAAACCCCATCTTTTTATCCTTCATGACAACAATACAATACGTGCCTCGCTACCCCTACTTTGTCACTGGGCGAGTACACCGCAAGATTGAACCCAAAACTAAGCACTTCCCCCATTGCAAGAATTGCCAATCTAGTTGGCCAAACCAAACCAATAACTCGAAGAGACTTGCAAAGATATGAAATCATGCACATAAGAATTTAGAAAGGACTCAAATAATATTCATGGATAATCTGAACATAAATCCACAATTCATCGGATCACGACAAACACACCGCAAAAGAGTATTACATCAGATAGATCTCCATGAAGATCATGAAGAACATGGTATTGAAGAGCAAAGAGAGAGAACAAACCATCTAGCTACTATCTATGGACCCGAAGGTCTGTGGTGAACTACTCACGCATCATCGGAGGGGCAATGGAGTTGATGTAGATGCCCTCCGTGATCGAATCCCCCTCCCGCAGATTACCGGAAAAGGCTCCAAGATTGGATCTCTCGGGAATGGAGGCTTCTAGTGGCAAAAAGTGTTTTCATGGCTCGTTCTGATATACAGGGAATATTTGGGAATTTATAGGCTAAAGATTAGGGTTAGGAGGGATGTCGTGGGCCCACAAGCCTGCAGGGCGTGCCCTACCCCCTGGGCGCGCCCCTAGGTCTTGTGACCCCATGGTGGCTCTCCTGCCTTGGTCTCCAAGCTTAGTGGTTTCCTTCTGGTCCAGAAAAAATCATTCCGAAGGTTTTATTCCGTTTGGACTCCGTTTAATATTCCTTATCTTCAATTCTCAAAAACAAGGAAAAAAAACAGAAACTGGCACTAGGCTCTAGATTAATAGGTTAGTCCCAAAAATAATATAAAATATCATATTACTGCATATAAAACGTCCAAAACAAATAATATAATAGCATTGAACAATTAAAAATTATAGATACGTTGGAGACGTATCAGCATCCCCAAGCTTAATTCCTGCTCGTCCTCGAGTAGGTATATGATAAAAACAGAATTTTTGATGTGGAATGCTACCTAACATATTTATCCATTTAATATTCGTTATTGTGGCATAAATATTCAGATCCGTAAGATTCAAAACAATAGTCTAATATTGACATAAAAATAGTAATACTTTAAGCACACCAACAAGGCAGTCGTGTCCTTTTGAAATAACATGGCCTTAGAAAGTTATCCCTACAAAATCATATGGTCTGGCTATGCTCCATCTTCCCCACACAAAGTATCTAAATCATGCACAACCCCGATGAACAAGTCAAGCAATTTTTTCACACTTTTGGTGTTCTCAAACCTTTTCAACTCTCATGCAATACATGAGCATGAGCCATGGATATAGCACTATAGGTGGAATAGAATATGGAGGAGGTGCAAGGAAAAAGGGAGAAGATAGTCTCACATCAACTAGGCATATCAACGGCTATGGAGATGCCCATCAATAGATATCAATGTGAGTGAGTAGGGATTGCCATGCAACAAATGCACTTAGAGCTATAAGTGTATGAAAGCTCAAAAAGAAAACTAAGTGGTCGTGCAAGATGAATATCCACTAGTTATATGAAAGTGACAAAATAGGAGACTCTCTATCATGAAGATCATGGTGCTATTTTGAAGCACAAGTGTGGAAAAGATAGTAGCAATTGTCCCTTATCTCTTTCTCTCATTTTTTTATTTTTTATTTTTTTATTTTGGTGGGCATCTTTGGCCTCTCTTTTTTGCGCTTCGTCGGCCTCTTTTATTATTTGTAAAGTCCGGATACTCATCCCAACTTGTGAGGGAGTCATGGCTTCCATCATCCTTTTATCTCACAGGACAATGTTGTATTAATGAAAAATCATCACAATTTTATTTACTTATAACTTAAAAAGAAAATTACAACTCGATACCTATGACAAAGTATGACTCTATATGCAAGATGAAAGTGATGGTGCATGTCATGAAAAACTACATGGTGGAAGTTGCATGGCAATATATCTCGGAATGGCTATGGAAATGCCATAATAGGTAGGTATGGTGGCCATTTTGAGGAAAATATATGGTGGCTGTTTTGAGGAAGGAGGGTTTGATGTACCGGCAAAATTTGCATGGTACTAGAGAGGCTAGCAAAGGTGGAAGGGTGAGAGTGCGTATAATCCATGGACACAACATTACTCACAAAGAACTCACACACTTATTGCAAAGGTATATTAGTTATAAAACAAAGCATTAGACTCATGCTCCTAGGGGAGAGGTTGGTAGGATTTAACCATCGCGCGCTCCCGACCCTCACACAAAGGTTGACAATCATTAAACAAATCATGCTCCGACTTCGTTACATAATGGTTCACCATACGTGCATGCTACGGGAATCACAAACTTTAACACAAGTATCTCTTCCAATTCACAACTACTCACTAGAATGACTCTCATATTACCATCTCTTCTATCTCAAAACTATATGCAAGGAATCAAACTTCTCATAGTATTCAATGCACTTAATATGAAATTTTTTATTATATCCCTCTTGGATGCCCATTATATTAGGACTAAGTTCATAACCTAAACAAATTACCATGTTGTTTTAAGAAACTCTCAAAATAATATAAGTGAGGAACGAGAGTTCAATAATTTCTATAAAATATAACATCACCATGCTCTAAAAAGATATAATTGAAGCACTAGAGCAACATTGCCTAGATCAAAAGATATAAGTGAAGCGCATAGAGTATTCTAATAAATTCATGATTCAGCGTTCTCTCTCAAAAGATGTCTGCAGCAAGGATGATTGTGGAAAACTAAAAAAGCAAAGACTCATATCATACAAGACGTTCCAAGCAAAACACATATCATGTGGTGAATAAAAATATAGCCTCAAGTGAATTTACCGATGGATTGAAGATGAAAGAGGGGATGCCTTCTGGGGCATCCCCAAGCTTAGGCTTTTTGGTATCCTTGAATATGGCTTGGGGTGCCTTGGTCATCCCAAAGCTTAGGCTCTTGCCATTCTTTATTTCATAGTCCATCAAATCAACAACTACCATAGATCACCCCAAATGTTTTACTTGTCTCAAACACTAATTAAAACACCAAAACACAATTACTACAGAAATAATAATGTGCAAAACAAAATAAAATTGGTTTGCCTCCCAAAAAGCGCTATTGTTTAACGCCCCTAGCTAGGCAAAACGCAAAAGATCTAGGTATTGTCATCTTTGGTATGCAATCCATAAGTAGCTCTCATGATATATTCATAAGGTAATTTTATTTTCTTTCTAGGAAAGTGTTCCATGCCTTTCCTTAATGGAAATTGGAATCTAATATTCCCTTCCTTCATATCAATAATTGCACCAATCCTTCTAAGGAAAGGTCTACCAAGAATAATAGGACATGTAGGATTGCAATCTATATCAAAAACAATGCAATCTATAGGCACATAATTCCTATTTGCAACAATAAGAACAACATTAATCCTTCCCATAGGTTTCTTTATAGTGGAATCCGCAAGATGCAAATTTAAGGAACAATCATCAAATTCATGGAAACCTAGCACATCACATAAAGTTTTTGGAATCGTGGAAATGCGAGCCCCCAAATCACACAAATCATGGCACTAATAATCTTTAACATTAATCTTAATAGTAGGTTCCCACTCATCATATAGCTTTGTAGGTATAGAAACTTCCAACTCAAGTTTTTCTTCAAAAGCTTTCATCATAGCATCAACAATATGTTTAGTAAAAGCTTTGTTTTGATTATAAGCACGAGGATAATTCAACATGGATTGCAACAAGGAAATTCAATCAATCAAAGAGAATCTATCATGATTAAAGTCCTTGAAATCCAAAAGAGTGGGTTCATTGCTCTTTAAAGTTTTGACCTCTTCAATCACACTTTTATTAGCAAGATCTATAAACTCTGAATCATTGGGATTTCTTTTAACTAAAGTTGACTCATCTCAATTCCCATCTTTATCAAGATTAACATTGGAAAACAAAGATTCAATAGTATTCACATCAATCACTTTAAGATCTTCATCAATATTATCACGAGAACACACTTTTTCAAGCCATTCACACTTAGCACGTATTCTAGCGGTTCTTTCCTTACACTCATAAATATAAATTCTCATATATTTTAAAGACTCATTAATATCATGCTTGGGTGGAATAGATCTAATTTTTAAACAATCAATCTCAAGACAAATTCTGTCAACGTTCCTAGCCAAATCATCAATCTTGAGTATTTTTTCTTCAATCATAGCATTGAAACCTTTTTGCGTACTAATGAATTCCTTAATATTATTCTCAAGATCAGAGGGCATATTATTATAATTTCCATAAGAATTGCTGTAGGGATTACCATAATTATTAGAGGAATTACTAGGAGACGGTCTAGCATTGAAATTACCTCTATAAGCGTTATTACCAAAATTGTTCCTACCAACAAAATTCACATCCATAAATTCATTATTATTTCCAATCAAAGAATAAAAAGGCATATCATTAGGATCAATAGGATCAATCTTACTAGCAAACAATTTCATCAACTCATCCATCTTTTCACTCAAAGTATTAATCTCTTCAATAGCATGCACCTTTTTACTAGTAGGAGATCTTTCGGTGTGCCATTGAGAGTAATTTGTCATAATATTATCTAGGATTTTAGTAGCTTCTCCTAATGTGATTTCCATAAAAGTACCACCTGCAGAGGAATCTAAGATATTCCTAGAAGAAAAATTCAATCCAACATAGAAAATTTGTATAATCATCCATAAACTCAAACCATGCGTGGGGCAATTCCTAATCATAAGTTTCATCCTTTCCCAAGATTGTGCAACATGCTCATGGTCAAGTTGCTTAAAGTTCATTATATCGTTCCTAAGGGAGATGATTTTAGCGGGCGAAAATTACTTGGAAATAAAAGCATCTTTACACTTATTCCATGAATCAATACTATTTTTAGGCAAAGATGAAAACCAAGTTTTAGCACGATCTCGTAGTGAGAATGGGAATAGATTCAATTTAATAATATCATTATCCACATCTTTCTTATTTTGCATATCACCACAACTCTATGAACGTATTTATATGGGATGCGGCATTTTCATTAGCAAGGCCGGAAAATTGTTCTTTCACAACAAGATTGAGCAAAGCAGCATTAATTTCATAATATTGCGCACTAGTGGCGGGAGCAATCGGAGTACTAATAAAATCATTATTATTAGTATTGGAAAAATCACACAACTTGGTATTCTCTTTAGTCATCGTGACAAAGCAAGCAATCTAGCACACAAGAAAACAAAAATCAAACGAAAAGACGAACAAAAAAGGGCAAATAAAACGGCAAATTTTTTTGGTATTTTTTGAAAACCGTTTTAGAAGTGGGGGAGAGGAAAACGAGAGGCAAATGGCAAATAAAGTAAATGCAAGAGATGAGTTTGTGATAGGTACTTGGTAGGCTTGATGTAGATCTCCCCGGCAACGGCGCCAGAAATCCTTCTTGCTACTTCTCGAGCATGTGTTGGTTTCCGTGAAGAGGAACGGGTGATGCAGCAAAGTAGATAAGTATTTCCCTCAGTTATTGAGAACCAAGGTATCAATCCAGTAGGAGATACACGCAAGTCCCCAATAGGTGTACCTAAACAAAGAATCAATCTCTTGCACCCAACGCTATAAAAGGGTTATCAATCCCTTCACGGTTACTTGCAAGGATGAGATCTAATAGAGATAGCTTTCTTGAACGAAAAGTAAAACAAAAGGTAAAAATAATGCATCAAAGTATTTTTGGTATTTTTGGTTTTAGATCTCAAAGTATAAGATGGAAAATAGACCTAGGGGCCATAGGTTTCACTAGAGGCTTTTCTCATGATGGCAAGTATTACGGTGGGTGAACAAATTACTGTCGAGGAATTGATAGAAAAGCGAATAATTATGAAGACACCCAAGGCAATGATTATGCATATAGGAATCACGTCCGTGTCAAGTAGACCGAAACGATTCTGCATCTACTACTATTACTCCACACATCGACCGACTCCTGCCCGCATCTAGAGTATTAAGTTCATGAAGAACAGAGTAACCCATTAGGTAAGATGACATGATGTAGAGGGATAAACTCAAGCAATATGATGAAAACCCCATCTTTTTATCCTTGATGGAAACTTTACAATACATGCCTCGCTACCCCTACTTTGCCACTGGGTGAGGGCACCACAAGATTGAACCCAAAACTAAGCACTTCTCCCATTGCAAGAATTAACAATCTAGTTGGCCAAACCAAACCAATAATTCGAAGAGACTTGCAAAGATATGAAATCATGCATATAAGAATTCAGAAAAGACTCAAATAATATTCATGGATAATCTGAACATAAACCCACAATTCATCGGATCTCGACAAACACACCGCAAAAGAGTATTACATCGGATAGATCTCCATGAATATCATGAAGAACATGGTATTGAAGAGCAAAGAGAGAGAAGAAGCCATCTAGCTACTAGATATGGACCCGAAGGTCTATGGTGAACTACTCACGCATCAACGGAGGGGCAATGGAGTTGATATAGATGCCCTCCGTGATCGAATCCCCCTCCGGCAGATTACCGAAAAAGGCTCCAAGATTGGATCTCTCAGGAACAGAGGCTTCTGGCGGCGGAAAAGTGTTTCCTTGGCTTGTTCTGATATACAGGGAATATTTGGGAATTTATAGGCCAAAGATTAGGGTTAGGAGGGTTGCCGTGGGCCCACAAGCCTACAGGGCGTGCCCTACCTCCTTGGGCGCGCCCCTAGGGCTTGTGCCCCCATGGTGGCTCTCTTGCCTTGGTCTCCAAGCTTGGTGGTTTCCTTCCGGTCCAGAAAAATCATTCCGAAGGTTTTATTCCGTTTGGACTCCGTTTAATATTCCTTATCTGCAATTCTCAAAAACAAGGAAAAAACAAAAACTAGCACTAGGCTCTAGATTAATAGGTTAGTCCCAAAAATAATATAAAATAGCATATTACTGCATGTAAAATATCCAAAGCAGGTAATATAATAGCATGGAACAATCAAAAATTATAGATACGTTGGAGACGTATCACTAGACAGGGATACTACCCCCTATAAGCGGTACTACCGCTTGCTCGGAGCGGTACTAACGCTAATAGGCGGTACTAACGCTTGCCCAGAGCGGTACTACTACGGGATAGCAACAAAGAAGCACAAGCAAACAGATGGATACAATAAAACCTGAACTGCCATAGTTTTCGAATGCGAGCTCCGAATTGAGCAAACTCAAGCTTGTTGGATAGAGGACGACAAGAGCTACCCAACAGCGATATAGAGATGATATAGAAGAGGCAGTATAAAAATGCCAATGATATAGAGATGTGAAACCTATATGAATGAAGAGCTAGCAAAAACTCCAACATCGAAAACATCATAGAAGATGCATATGGACTCCGTTTTCGATGAACTTGAGAAACATCAAACAAGGACCAACAGACATGATGATGCCAAGAATGCAATGGTTTGAACTATCAACGAACGATACGATAAAGCTACTCACTCTAGATCCCCCTTGATAATATGGCTATCGATCATATAACCCGGCCTCCCAACTACCACCGGAGACCAGTAAAATAGAAAAACCTATCAAAGTCAAACATTTGCCTTTGGCATAGTTCACTTGAACTAGATGATGATGATGATGATGATCTTGTCCTCCTCAAGATGGACCACCTTTTTTTATTGCGCTGCCTTGATCAAGACTACTTGATTGCTCCCCCATACTCCACTATGTGTGAGCCTCTCTTTGGCACTTCTTCACATGTCCATTATCACCATAATGGACGGAAATATTCAAGCATGATCTCTTCGATGCTCCACTTGAACTTGCACAACGCACACTTGATGACGATCACCACTTGATTTCATCCTCCATGGGTTCTATGAGATCTTCCTCTTGATGCAACCCCATGAAAACATACCTAATGCCACATAGAACTCTCACAAAGATCATGGTTGGTACACAAAGCGCAATGGACAGTACTTACCATATCATGAGATCACTTCATCCCACTTAGTACATCTTCTACGCTTTGTGTGTTGATCAACTTGAATCACTCTTTGAACTAAGTCTTGATCAACCTTTATTATGAAAAATCTTCGAATTAATCCTTGAATACAACCTTGGTCATCACATAAACTCCTTGAAACCAACAAATGGACTCCAAGAAGTGCCTATGGACAAATCCTTAGAATATAAATCAAGGCAACCATTAGTCCATAGAGAATGTCATCAATTACCAAAACCACACATGGGGGCACCATGCTCTTTCACTCCATCGCTGATATGCAGCTTTGCGGACCTCCAAGGTGGCTCACTAAATGTAACATCCCAAATTTAATTTTTTGGCATGTTAGAATCATAGCTATGCATCACATCATATCGTTTGCAGTTCAATTATGAGTGAAATGATGGGTGAAAGTTTCTGGTAAGATTATTGAAAGCCATTAAAATTTTTGCTTTGCACTAATTTCAAATACCAGTGGAACCTCTGAAGAATTTGAAAATGAGAGGAGGAACATGACCCTCCATGTCAGGAGTATTTTTTGATTCTATTTGACCATTTGAACCAGGGGTTTATTTGAAAAATATTTGAAATAGAAATAAAAATCATTTTGGGCAATTTCTGAAGAACATTTTTTAAGTATTTATTTTGGCCGTGGGAAAATGTTCATCCGATTGGATTTATCTTTATAATAATTTTGGTATATAACACTTCTATATTTGAGTTTGATTTAATTTTCAAAAAAAAATTACTTTCCTGTTTTTAATAAAAGGAAAATTCCGCTTTAAAAGGAAAACCAACCGAGTCTCATTTGAAAAATACCAGCCCAAATCCTTTTCGGACCGGACCGAATCATTTCTGATCAGACACCGATCCTTTTCACCTCCCTCTTTCTCTCTCTGCACCCCAGGCACACCGATCGCCCCTTGCTTCCCCGCGCTCTTCTTCCTCCTTTCCTTTCCTGCATTTTCCTTTGCCGCAACCGGCTCAGATCCGCGACGATCTCCCGATTCCCTTGCCGTTCTAGCCACCCGACCCCCTCTACAAAACCCCCGCTCTCCCCGCACTCCGCCCCCCTAATCCCCATCTCCCAAGCCCTGCCATGCTACCTCCACACCTCACTAGAGCCCCGGCCATAACCGAAGCTCTCCCAGCTCATAGCGCTCGCCATCATCGCCCCCGAGCCACACTGACGCCATTTATCGACATCGGTGACTCGTCGCCATCAACTGGAGCCTTCCGCCGTCGTCCCTAGCCATCGAAGCCACCTGCCCAACCCCCTACTTGCTTCGGTCGCCGACGACCTCACCGGACTTTGCTAACCACCGCCATAAGCACCTCTCCCTCACTCCCCACCGTCGGATCTGGATCAACGATCCAAATTAGAAGATTGGAAACAGCTGAACCATTTTTTATACTATGGACGTTCACTCGATAGTACCAGCGTGTGCACGCCTCTGTCCAGTCTTAGCTCGCCATGTAGCCCGTTTGTAGTATAGGGTTTTTTCTTTTTTTGGTTTTGTTTCTGAAAACGGAATAGATCCTAATCTTAGAATTTGAATATATTTTAGCATTTTAAGTATGTTTAGTTGGTTCTTTTTGCAGTAGCTCACAAATATTGTGAAGATTCTGTCTGTGCCTTTAGTTGGTTCTTAGAATTTAAATTTGAATTCTTTGAAATTTGCTCAAATCACTAGAATTTGAATAACTTGAGTTTAAAAACATGTTTTTGAGTGATTCTTTTTGCCACTAGTTTGTATTAGTTAGTTTTATCACCCTGTTAAATTTTATAATTTATAGTATATTTTAAATTAGGGTTTTTAGCAAAACATATTCTGTTTTAGTTCTTTTAGGTTTAATTAGTTTTCTTTTGTTATAATTTTGTTTTGGTTCTGCTTTCTTTTAACTTTCTGTTATATTCTTTTTAGTTTATGTTGGTTAGCATTAGATGATATATTTTCTATTAATAAAAAAAATATTTTATTGTTTTGTTCTTTGTTTTAGAAGGACAACGTCGTTTTCATTATATGTAGTGTTTTATAATAGGTTTTACAGTAGTTCTTTTTGCATAAAATATTTTGGTGAAATACTTTTTGTTATGTTGATAAAACTTATTTTTCTTTGATGTTATTTATTTATTAGTTGCTGAAAACTATTCTTATCTTGTTTTACCTTATTAAAAGCTTTACCACAAACTTTGATAGACTTTTTATTTACTTTTATTCTCTTTTCTTTGTTTGTGCTATTGATTGCCTTAGTATTACTAGTTTTACTTGTTGTTGTTATATGTTGTGTTATGGTTATGCTTATCATGGGTATTATTTGATTCCTTAGATCATCCGGAGTGCGAGGCCTTCTATTTAGAGTCACTCGAGTTCGAAGATCGTCAGCAAAGCAAGTTCACATTGATCATGTTTTTACCTATGGTTTTTATTGCATTAGTTCAACCTTCTCCACCATTGCATACAAAGTAGGTACATGGAAATTTTGGTTCTTGAGTAGTATCATGTGGTAGGCACCCATAAACCCTTGTTACTTTGGCCCCGGAAAACGTTATTTTATTTTGCTATGCTTTTAGTAGACGGGGTTTGGTTTAGTGTTTATCATGAGAGTTATGAGAAATTAATTTATGACTAAGACCTCAAGACTCCAAGACTTTCAAGACTTAATGATGCAATATACCTCTTGGTGGATGTTGGTTGAACGGCACCCTAGAGAAACCAGTGGTAGCCTAGGTGATGTTGGAGAAGTGCAAGTATTCACGCGGAAAGGTCCACCCAGGCACGAAGAGATGGATGGATACCTGAAGACCCAAGGCTTACCTCCACAGCCACAAGCCATTATGGGCTCTGGCTTGGTTGGACATCGAGGCGACTCTGTACGGACGGTGCTACAAGATGTAGAAGAACGATAGGATTGGATGGGCACCGACAGTGGATCAGAGGAACCCTTTGGAAGACCATGTTTTGATCATCCGGTTCTCAAAAACCCTGAAGTGCGAGGAATTCAACGGAGGTGATCAAATCTTGTGGGGAATGTGTGAAAAACTCCACGGAGTACCAAACCTAATCAATTAGCCATGTCCACGGTTACAGATAACTTGAGCAAAGGAACTGAAACTATCTAGAACTCTCAACATAAATAGTTATACTAATGTGGGTATTATTGTTAACTTGGGTATGAGAAATGGTTGGTGGAACCTTCTCATTAAACAACCAACAATGTAGTAATAATTTTTCTTTGCCCCCTCTCTTGTTGTAGTAAAAACTTGCTTTAAGCTAAACTCAAACATACAGCCCCACCTGCCATATATACATATAGTATAGATGATATTTTTCACCCCTCTCTTTTGTGACTTGTCGGCATATTCAATATGGCTGCAACGTGCCATGTTGTAGAGTACTTTTCTGACCAGGATTGAGGATACGCTCTATGCTCGGTGAGATGCCCTTGGAGTGAGATGGACTCAACTACCTTTGAAGCTTCCGCTAGTTTTGGACTAGTTTTATCTCATGAGTTGGCCTTCAGCCACTTTATTGTAATATTTATTGTAATCAAGGACTCAATATGAGATTTTGATTAATAAAGCAGTGTGATTTCCCTTTGATATAAACGTTGATGTGTTGTGTGTGTACCAGCATGATCTTCGGATGGTATGGAAACACGACAGTAGATATTTGACCGTTTCAGGTCGGTTGCTACAGATATGGTATCAGAGCACACGCTGACCATAGGACATAACCTCTAGGATTGGAAAAGACTTAGTAAGAAAAACAATTTACTTATGTCTTTAAAATTCATATATTCTCATCTGCTCATTTCTAATTTCTCTCCGATTTCCAATAATTCTACATGGCCACCTTCGACCTAGTTTTGTTCATGGAGTTTTGCCAGCCTGACGCAATAATGCCCATCAGCAAGGAGCTAGTGCAGATCGTCAAGGACGTAAGGATTGGTCTGCCAACCATCACTGGGACTCCTATCGTGTCTTTCCCAGCAGACGCTTGCTACAGGATTGAGGTGCACATCCCCGGAAAGAGCTTCGGATATCTCATAGAGCCAATTGACTTCAAGTTTATTGCACCCAGCTAGATTCTCAGGAGGGACATGGCGATTCACTCTGCCTTAGATGTATCAAGGAGGTATACAGGGGCAGTCCCATTTCATCGAGCCTCAAAATGGTCTGCCGCAAAGGTGCAGATGAAGGAATCATAAGCACCGTGACTGAAGACCCCGTTCATGCATATGTACAAACATTGGAGACACACATCAGGACCCTGGAGCTCCGTGTACGCAAAGACACAAAGAAGATCAAGTAGCTGATGATCCATTAACTTGACCTCGAAGCTAATGCACGAGAAGCCAACTACGAGCACGAGGATGAAGTGAAGGACTTCTTGGAGAGGATCAAGAATCTGAAGACTCATGTTGCAAATCTAGAGGAGCAACTGGACATGGGGGAAAACCTTCACCCGGAAGGCGATAAAGCCCCCTTGATCACTAACGAGGACACTACGAGGAGAGTACAACCAGAGGAGGATGCACCACTATGGAATTTTGAGGAGAACTTTAGTCATGACTGCCATGTATCTTTTATTTTCTCATTAAATCGTAAGTCGTTGTTTCATTTGCAAGACTTATATCTCGATGTTTGAACCTTTTGATTTGAATAAATAAATGAGTTTTTGGTGTGATAATGTTTGTGCATTGCATATGGGTAGTGAATTTTCTCTTAGACCCTTGCTCTATTCTAATTCTCATCACTCAAAAGACACCAGATGCCTCCGAGACGTGACCCCGGCTCCAACGTCCCAGTGGAACTCACCCAAATCATCCAACAGAAGAATGCCTTGATGCAGATGTTGATCCAGAACCAGGCCAACAACAACAACCCTCCACCCCAAGCCGACAACCTCACCCGTTTTTGAGGCTGAATCCACCGACCTTCTCCAACAGCTGAATGGCCTCACAATATGGGGAGGGAACTCATCAACGTTGGATGAACTGAAGCTGAGAAAGTGCATTTTTCCGCACACCAACTTGAGGGGCCAGTAGCATCATGGTGGGAGAACTACACCACAACATACCCCATTGCTGTTGTGACTTGAGAACAGTTCAAGCTGGCTTTCCGCACCGCTCATGTCTCAACTAGAGCCATGAGTCTGAAGAAGCATGAGTTTCGCAACTTGAGCCAGGGGAATTGCTCAGTGGCCTGGCATGTGGATAAATCCAGCATGTTGGCACGTTATGCACCAAGAGATGTGGCTGATGATGCAGCCAAGCAGGAGAAATTCCTGGAGGGACTCAATGATAAGTTGAGGATACAGCTGATGGTGGCTACTTTCAATAACTACTAGGAGCTGGTTGGCAAGGCCCTCATCTTGGAGGGAAAGCAGTAGAAAACTGAGAACCGCAAGAGGAAATATGGACAGGGGAAGTCCAACTTTGGAGCTCAGTAGAAGCCCCGCTACTCCCCGTACTCAGGGAATACCGGACCAGGGACTGGTAGGTATGGAGGACACACCCATGACGTGCATAACCATGGAGGAAACAGGAATAATCGTCCTAACAACAACAACTTCACGAACGGCAATGGAGGAAATGACAACCAACACCGTCCTGCTCCAGCTCAGAAGGATCTGAGCCATATCACCTGCTTTAGGTGCCAGAAGACAGGGCACTATGCCACTAAATATCCCTAGAACAAGCAGGGAAATGGATACGGCAACGGCAACTCATCAGCTAAGAAGCCAAATCCTTTTCCCCGTGCTCATGTGAGCCACATTGATGTGGAGGAAGTCTATGATCATCCCGAGACTGTGGTTGGTAAGTTTTTGTTACATACTTACATTCGCATCCGGTATTCGTACTTTTTGATTCTGGTGCAACTCATTCATTCATATCAAGGGTAGTTGTGGAAAAGTACAGTTTGCCCACTAGAACCCTTAGTCAACCCATTAAGGTCAGTTCCCCAGGAGGCATGATGATGGCAGGGATAGTATGCCATGCATTGAACCTCAACATTTAAAACCATGTATTTCCCACTGACCTCATCGCCTTTGCAGGGATTGGATGTAATCCTAGGCATGGATTGGATGACCAAGTATGAAGGGAACCTTGATTGTCCCAGCAAGTCTATTTTGTTCACCACCCCAGATCAGAAGAGGATTAAGTATGTGTTGTGACACACCCCAAAGAGTACTCGATTGAATTCCCTGACAGGAGTTGTTCAGGAGGAAGTGTCAGTTGTACAAGACTTCCCAGATGTATTTCTGGAGGAATTGCGAGGCATGCCACCGGATAGAGAGATTAAGTTCCTGATTGAGCTATTGCCAGGAACAGCCCCAATATCCAAGAGACCCTATCAGATGCCCGCAAATGATTTAGAAGAAATTGAGAAGCAGAATAAGGATTTATTGGACGAGGGGTATATTCGCCCAAGTTCTTCACCTTGGGGAGCTCCAGATCTTTTGGTGGAGAAGAAGGATAAAACGTTGAGAATGGTAGTCGACTACCGTGCCTTGAATGAGGTGACTATCAAGAACAAGTACCCACTGCCGATGATTAACGACTTGTTTTATCATCTAGTGGGAGCCAGAGTGTTCTCTAAGACCGATATTCAATCAGGGTATCAACAGTTGAAAAACCATGAACAAGATATACCCAAAACAGCCTTCACCATGAGGTATGCTTATATGAGTATACAGTCATGTCTTTTGGTTTGACTAATGCCCCTGTCTATTTTGTGAGTATGATGAACAAGGTATTTATGGAATATTTAGACAAGCTTGTCGTAGTGTTCATCGATGATATATTGATATTCTCCAAGAGCGAGGAAGAACACAAGGAACACTTGTGTTTAGTTCTAAGAAGCTCAGAGAGCATCAGTTATATGCCAAGTTCAGCAAATGTAAATTTTGGTTGAAGGAAGTCGGATTTCTTGGACACATCATTTCCGGAGATGAAATAGCAGTGGACCCCGCTAAGGTTGCAGCAGTCACTGAGTGGAAGTCACTCACCTCAATTAAGGAGATCCGCGGTATTCTCGGACTTGCCGGATATTACTGGAGGTTTATTGAGAACTTCTCGAAAATTGCCAAGCCCATGATGGAGTTATTGAAGAAAGAGTCTAAGTATATTTGGACTAAGGAATGTGAAGCCAGTTTCCAGGAGTTGAAGAAATATGTAGTCACAACCTCAGTGTTGATTTTGCCGAATATTCAGAAGGACTTCCAGGTTTATTGTGACGCCTCACGTCAAGGACATGGGGGAGTGCTCATGCAGGAGGGAAAAGTTGTAGCCTATGCATCCAGACAGCTATGACCTCACGAGTTGAACTATGATACACATGATTTGGAGTTAGCAACCGTAGTTCATGCACTCAAGACCTGGAGACATTTACTTATCAAAAATAGTTGTGATATTTACACTGATCACAAGAGCCTGAAGTATATATTCACACAGAAGGAGTTGAACCTCAGACAGAGGAGATGGCTAGAGTTGATCAAGGACTATGACATGAAATTGCATTATCGTCTAGGGAAGGCAAATATTGTAGAAAATGCTTTGAGCCGTAAGAGTTATGTAAACACACTCATAGCAGGAGGATTACCCCAGGATTTAGGCGACGATCTCAGAGAGCTCAAATTGGAGATAGTTCCAAGAGCATATGTTGCCACACTAGAGATTCAGTCCACCTTGACCGGAAAAATCCGTGAAGCCTAGAAGTAGGACAGGGAAATAGCTGAGATAAAGCAAAAAAGGGAGGATAGGAAGGCTAAAGGTTTTCGTGAGGATGAATAAGCAACTCTATAGTTTGAGGACCGTATCTATGCGCCCAGTGACCTAGAGCTTAGGAATTTGATACTTCAAGAAGCCCACGATTCACCATAATCGATACATCCAGGCAACACCAAGATGTATTTGGACTTGAAGGAAAGTTTCTGGTGGATAGGTATGAAGAAGGATATTGTCGAACATGTTGCAGTATGCGATGTTTGTTAGCGAGTAAAGGCAGAACATCAGAAGCCAGCATGGTTACTTCAACCTTTGCCGATACCCAAGTGGAAATGGGAGAAACTTGGTATGGACTTCATCACAGGTTTACCCAGGACCCATTTAGGTTATGATGCCATCTGGGTAGTGGTCGATCGCTTGACCAAGGTGGATCACTTCATTCCTGTGAAGACCACCTATACCAGTGCTAAGTTAGCCAAGATATATATGAACAGGATCATATGTCTACATGGAGTTCCGAGGAGTATTTTGTTAGATAGAGGAACACAATTTACCTCAAAGTTTTGGCATAAGTTACATGAAACTTTAGGTACGAGGCCGGAGTTCAATACAGGTTTTCATCCGTAGACAGATGGACAGACCAAGAGAGTCAACCAGATTCTGTAGGACATGTTGAGAGCTTGTGCGCTAGACTATGGGTCTAGTTGGGACGATAACTTGCCTTACACAGAGTTCTCATACAACAACAGTTATCAGACCAGTCCGAAGATGGCCCCTTTCGAAGCTTCATACGGAAGGAGGTGCAGAACATGATTGATGTGGGATGGTGTTGGAGACCAAATTTTTTTTTTTGGTCATGATCTTATTCGAGATTCTGAAGAGAAGGTCAAGCTGATCCTTGACCGACTCAAGATAGCCCAGTCCAGACAGAAGAGCTATGTTGATAGCAAACGCAAGAAGGTGACATACGAAGTAGGAGACCGAGCATATCTCCATATGTCCCCACTTAGAGGAATCAAGAGGTTTGGTGTTAAAGGAAAGTTAGCACCCAGATTCATAGGCCCCTACAAAATTGTGGAACATAGAGGCAAAGTTGCGTATAAGCTAGAACTGTTGGTAGGATTGTCCCGAGTTCACGATGTCTTCCATGTTTCCCAGCTAAATAAATGACATGCTGAGATGGTCGATATTCCCTTGAGAGACACAGTGCCCCTAGAGGCCATACAGCTTGACGGTGATCTAATTTTTGAGGAGAAGCCCATCAGAATCCTCGAGACTAGCAACAGAGTTACTCGCAGCAAGATCATCAAGTTTTGCAAGGTTCTGTGGAGTCATTACACTAAGGAAGAAGCCACGTGGGAACGAGAAGAAGATCTTCAACGAGACCACCCGCACCTATTTTCTAGCCAACCCGAATCTCGAGGGCAAGATTCATCTTAAGGTGGGTAGGTTTGTAACATCCGAAAATTTCATTTTTTGGCATGTTATAACAATAGCTATGCATCACATCATATTGCTTGCAATTGAATTGTGAGTGAGATGATGGCTGAAAGTTTCTGGTTTGATTATTGAAAGTCATTTAAATTGTTGCTTTGCATTGATTTCAAATACTAGTGGAACCTCTAAAGAATTTGAAGATGAGAGGAGGAACATGACCCTCCATGTCAAGGGTATTTTTGTGATTCTTTTTGACCATTTGAACCAGGAGTTTATTTCAAAAATATTTGAAATAGAAATAAAAATAATTTTGGGCAATTTGTGCAAAAATATTTTTTTAAGTATTTATGTTGGCCGTGGGAAAATTTTCATCAGATTGGATTTATTTTTCTAATAATTTTGGTATATAAAACTTCTATATTTGAATTTGATTTCATTTTCCAAAACTGGTTTTACTTTCCTATTTTCAATAGAAGGAAAATTTCGCTTTAAAAGGAAAACCAACCAAGGCCCATTTGGAAAATATCAGCCCAAATCCTTTTCAGACCGGAATGAATCGCTTCCGATCGGCCATGGATCCTTTTCGTCGCCCTCTTTCTCACTCTGCACCCCGGTCCCATCGATCTCCACTTCATTCCCCATGCTCTTCTTCCTCATTTCCTTCCTCGCGCTTTCCTTCGCTGGAGCCGGCTCGGATCCACGACGATCTCCCGATTCCCTTGCCGTTCGAGCCACCCGACCCCCTCTCTAAAACCCCTGCTCTCCCAACACTTCGTTTCCCCTAATCCCCATCTCCCACACCCTGCCACGCCACCTCCACACCTCATAGGAACTCCGGCCATAACCAAAGCTCTCCGAGCTCATAGCGCTCGCCACCATCGCCACCGAGCCACGCTGACGCCATAGATCGACGTCGGTGACTCACCGCCATCGACTAGAGCCTTCCGCCATCCTCCCCGACCATCGGAGCCACCTCCCTGACCCCTACTCGCTTCAGTCGACGACGACCTCACCAGACTTCGCTAACCACCGTCATGAGCACGTCTCCCCCACTCCCCACCGTCGGATCTGGATCAATGATCCAGATTAGAAGATTGAAAACGGCCGAACCATTTTCTTATAATGTGGCCGTTCACTCGATAGTACCCACGGGCGCACACCTCTATCCACTCTTAGCTCGCCACGCAGCCCGTTCGTAGTATAGGGTTTTTCTTTTTTCTGCTTTGTTTGTGAAAACAGAATAGATCCTGATCTTAGAATTTGAATATCTTTTAGGTTTTAAGTATTTTTAGTTGGTTCTTTTTGCAGTAGCTCACAAATATTATGAAGTTTCTGACTATGCCTTTAGTTTTCAAATTTGATCTGTTTAAATTTTAATTATTTGAAATTTGCTCAAATCACTAGAATTTGAATAACTTGAGTTTTAAAACATATTTTTGAGTGATTTTTGTTGCTAGTGGTTTGTATTAGTTAGTTTTATCACCCTGTTGAATTTGAGAAATTTTTGTATATTTGAAATTAGGGTTTTTAGTAAAACAGAGTCTATTTTTGTTCTTTTAGGTTTAATTAGTTTCCTTTTGTTTTAGTTTTGTTTTGATTCTGCTTTCTTTTAACTTTCTGTTATATTCTTTTTAGTTTCTGTTGGCTAGCATTAGATGATATATTTTCTATTAATCAAAAATATTTTTTTGTTTTGTTCATTGTTTTTGTAGGAAAACATTGTTTTCATAATATGTAGTGTTTTATAATAGGTTTTATAGTAGTTCTTTTTGCATAAAAGATTTTGGTGAAATACTTTCTATTATGTTGATAAAACTTAATTTTCTTTGATGTTATTTATTTATTAGTTGCTGAAAACTATTCTTATCTTGTTTTACCTTAGTAAAAGCTTTGCCACAAACTTTGATAGACTTTTTATTTACTTTTGTTCTCTTTTCTTTATTTGTGCTATTGATTGCCTTAGTATGACTAGTTTACTTGTTGTTGTTATATGATGTGTTATGGTTATGCTTATTGTGGGTATTGTTTGATCCGTTAGATCATCCGGAGTGAGGGGCTTGCTATTTAGAGTCACTCGAGTTCAAAGATCATCAGTAAGGCGAGTTCACATTGATCATGTTTTTACCTATTGTTTTTATTGCATTAGTTCAACCTTCTCCACCATTGCATGCAAAGTAGGTACTTGGAAATTGTGGTTCTTGAGTAGTATCATATGGTAGGCACTCTTAAACCTTTGTTACTTTGGCCCCGGGAAACATTATTTTTTATTGCTATGCTTTTAGTACACGGGGTTTGGTTGAGTGTTTATCATGAGAGTTGTGAGAAATTAATTTATGACCAAGACCTCTAGACTCCAAGACTTTCAAGACTTCATGATGCAATATACCTCTGGGTGTATGTTGGTTGAACGACACCCTCGAGAAACCACTGGTAGCCTAGATGATGCTGGAGAAGCGCCAGTATTCACGCAGAAAGGTCCACCCACACATGAAGAGACAGATGGATACTTCACACCCGAGGCTTACCTGCACAGCCACAGGCCATTATGGGCTCTGGCTTGGTTGGACATCGAGGCGACTCTGGACGAACAGTGCTACGAGATGTAGAAGAACGGTAGGATTGGATGGGCACCGACAGTGGCTTAGAGGAACCCTTTGTAAGACCATGTTTTGATCATCCGGTTCTCAAACACCCTGAAGTGCGAGGACTTCAACGGAGGTGATCAAATCTTGTGGGGAACATGTGCAAAACTCGACAGAGTACCAAACCTAATCGATTAGTCGTGTGCACGGTTATGGACAACTTGAGCCAAAGGAACTGAAACTATCTACAACTCTCAACACAAATAGTTATAATGATGTGGGTATTATTGTTAACTTGGGTATGAGAAATGGTTGGTGAAATCTTTTCATTAAACAACCAACAATGTAGTAATAATTTTGCTTTGCTTCCTATCTTGTTGTAGGAAAAACTTTCCTTACATCTTACAATTTTTATATTCTACATTTTCTGCATGAACCTTGTGCAGTACTCCTCCCATTCCTAAATATTTGTCTTTTTAAAGATTCAACTACGAACTACATACGAAACAAAATGAATGAATCTACACTCTAAATTATCTATCTATCTATCTATATATATATATATATATATATATATATATATATATATATATATATGTATGTATGTATGTAGTTTATAGTGTAATTTCTATAAAGACAAATATTTAGAAACGGACGGAGTAATAGATATGGAAAATTAGGCATCATTACCCAAGGCGGCAACAAAGGACTCCACTACGATGGAGTTCTCGGTAGCAAACTCCATTTTTATAGAGGAAATTCCAAAATAATGTTAATACAACACGAACAAGCAACACAGACAACTCCAGTCATCAATCATTATCTGCGATTAAATTTTCAAGCTAAAAAAGATCATCATCCTGCACGTTGCTTGCCATCCTTTATCATTACAGATTCATAGCAAGGAACTTTGAATCTTGTGTGTGCAGACAACTCAAATAATCGATGTTCCAAAATCTGAATAAACGATAGTTATGCATCCACGTCTATCTAATCAGCCATTCCTAAATACTCCAGTCTCTCTAGAAATTTCATTATGGACTACACCATTATACCTAGTACTCCCTCCGTTTCTAAATATATGTTTTTTTAGTGATTTTACTAAGGGACTACATACGAAGCAAAATAAGTAAACCTACATTCTTAAATATGTCTATATGCATCTGTATGTAATATCATAGTAAAACCTCTATAAAACCTTATATTTATGAACGGAGAAAGTAATATGCATGAATAATTTAACTGTCTGATCTCGCTGTGGGACATGTAATACCTTGATTAAGAGTTCAGCAAGGGCGTGACTTGTAGGCAAAGCACTGATATGTCTTTTTTTTTTTTGAACAAACAAAGGGTCCCGAAGGACCCAGACTTCTTCATTAGATAGACATGAAAACACAGATTACACCAGGACCCAACACAACCTGGAAATTACAAACAAGTCCTAAAACTTGCAAAGAGGACCTCGAACATAGAAACAAGATTGCAATCGGGTCCGAAACTGTTCGTGAACAGAACCAATCTCGTCGGCGCCCGGGACATGGCCACTTGGTCCACCGAGATCTCCATGCCACCATGCCATGAACTCAATCCAGAAGCAGTACTGCCTCCCCTTAGGCATCAAGGCCGGGAGGAATGAACTGTGCCGCCACCATTCGGCAAGAGGATACAGCGGCTCGTCGGAGAAAGCCGGCCATCGACCAACATCTCCAAATCCACCGCAGTCTATGCTCACGAACCCCATCTGCACCATCCAGCTTCCAATGTACCCATCGCAGCAACTTCACCACCATGGTGAGCGCCACAAGCGCTTGGGAGCTGGAGGTTCTCCACCAGATCCGTGGAAGACTACCCCTCGCCGGAATATCTAATCCGACGAAGTAGCACACCAGAAAACAAAGACACTCAGACATCTCTCCTCCCCTCCCTCACCGCCTCCATGACAGCAAGATGAGAGGAAAGAACCACCCAACTATAGAGATTGTAATCTAGTATTACAACAGCAACGTAGCTTGATTCGGCCCCAAATGGCCAAACTGAACGCATATGATGCATTACAAGTCAATTCTCTCAACAAATGTTGTAAGTTCAGTTCACAACTCACATATGCTGCATTACACAAACTGATGTAAAAGAAAATCCGCCTCCCATGTTCTAAGTTCGGTTCACAACTCACATATGCTGCATTACACAAACTGATGTAAAAGAAAATCCGCCTCCCATGTTCTAAGTTCGGTTCACAACTCACATATGCTGCATTACACAAACTGATGTAAAAGAAAATTTGCCTCCCATGTTCTAAGTTCAGCTCACAACTCAATTCTCTCAACAAACGAACCTGGCCCCCGTTCTAATCAGATCTTGTGAGAAGATCACATAGCACAACAGCAGATCTGTTCATTCATTGGAGCTAATGAGGAGGAACTCCCCCTCGCATGCTACATCACCACCCACATAAGCTTTTCCTTCCATCTTTGCGAGTCCGAACTTCTTCTGGTACTTGGTCAGGGTCATCCTCATGACCAAAGTGTCACCAGCAATCACCGGCTTCCTGAACCTCACTTTATCAACCCCTGCAAAATAGAAATTGTCCCGGGATCCGCCAACTTCAGGCTGCAGCATCACGATGCCTCCGACCTGGGCCATGGCCTCGACCATGAGAACCCCGGGCATTATCGGGCGCTCTGGGAAGTGCCCGGGGAAGAAGTTGTCATTTATCGTGACATTCTTGATGGCAACAGCATACTCCCCTGCCTTGTACTCGATCACCCTATCTACGAGAAGGAACGGGAATCTGTGGGGCAGGATCTCGCGGATCTGGTTGATGTCCATGATGGTGGGGAAGGCGTCGAACCTTTTCTCGATGGGGAGCTCCGCCGCCGCCGCACTGTCGTCGGCAGCCGCGCAGCGCGCGACGAGGCGCTGCCTCAGCCCTGGCGCCCCGGGGAGCGCCCGGCGGGGGAGCGCAACGCGGCCCTGGAGCTGGGGGCGAGCCGGGAAGGGGAGCGCGGCCCGGCAGGCGGATCTGGACACGGACACGGCGGCGGCTGTCTCCATTGGGGCCGGCGAGGGTGCGAGGAGGGCGTGGGGTGGGGAGTAGGGTCGAGATGGGTGCTTGAAATCGGGGAGGGGAGGAGGTGGCGGCGATAGGAACGAGGAGCGGAAGAGGGGGCAAGGGTTTTGGTTTGGCTTTGGAAGCTCCGCTGCGTTTTGGTTTGGGACGGCGATATCTTGGCGTTGGAAATTTTCTTTTTAAAAGCCAGCCTTTAAAGAATCTTGATTCGTTAAGGGCGGTTTCGAACCTGAATTTTGGTCTGGCACGGCACGAGAATAAAAAAAGCCGGGCCGGCCTTCGGCCCACCACGCATCGAGCCTCGGGAGCAACTAGTTAGCGAGCGTTTTTTCACAAACGTTTTAACGATCGTTTTCACACATCGCCACTTGACGCGTTCTCGGTCGCCGTCACGTGTTGCGTTCTGAGCATTTTTTCGGATTTTTTTTATTTTTCTGCATGCGTTTTCGCTTTTTTGAACTGTTTTTTTTTTGGATTTTTTAGTGTTATGGTTTTTCACCAGTCTTTCGTAGCTTTTGAACGGAAAAAAAGAAGAAAATATACGTTTTCTTTTTTTACGCGAAAAAAACATGTTTATTTTGCGAGAGGCACGGTTTTGCTTCCGCGAAAGGTACGGTTTTGCCTTCATGAGAGGCATGGTCGTACCTTTCGAAAAGGGAAAAAACGCGTTTTTTGCTTTCTTTTTTTTCTCGCGAGAGGCGCACGGTTTTGTTTCCGCGAAAGGAACGGTTTTGCTTCCGCGAGAGGCACGGTTTTGCTATCGTGAGAGGCATGGCTCCCGAAAGGAAAAAATGCCTTTTTTGCTCGTTTTGCTTCCGCGAGAGGCACGGTTTTGCTTCCGTGAGAGGCACGGCTCCCGAAAGGAAAAAAACGCGTTTTCTGCTCATTTTTTTACCGCGAGAGACACGATTTTGCTTCCGCAAGAGGCATGGTTTTGCTATCGCGAGAGGCATGGCTCCCGAAAGGGAAAAACGTGAGGCACGGTTTTTTCTATCGCGTGAGGCATGGTTTTTTCGTCCGGTTTTTTTCGTGAAAAAAAGTTCGTCAAAACCTATCAACATGGGATCTAGTTTTGTAGATCTCGACGTGAGAAAGCCAACGGTGAAAATGGTTCGAGATTTGGATGCACGGTTTGGGAGATAAAACATTTTGAAAACACGGATCTAAAAAAAAGGGAAAATTCTCAGGTCGTGACAAGTGGCACGCATGCAGTATGCCGTTTGTCGTAACTTGGGGATGAGAATAATCGTTAGAAGGTGTACTCACTAACTAGTGATTTCACGAGGCTGGACTGACACGTCCCTGACGGGCCTGACATGCTGATGGACACGAAGATGATCATGGGCATTTTGTTATGCACCCGCAATATAGATGCCTTTTTATTCTGGAACTTCAAAAACCATGGCTCTTTCTCGGTAAAATTTGCTTATAAAATGTTGATGGCGACTAAGCAACGACGTGAGGTATGGCTGGAGGGTTCGCCTGGAGCTTTCAAGCTCAAATGCTGAGGTGGGAATGTGGAAGAAACTTTGGCAAACTGAGGTATCAGCCAAAGTGCATATGTTCATGTGGAGGTTCTCAAAACACTTGCTACCTACACATGTACGAGCTCATCAGCATATGTCAGGCACCAGCACATGCGGCTTGTGCGGGATGCAGGATTCGTGGAAGCATTCTCTTTTAGAGTGCACAATGTCGAGGTGCATATGGGCATTGGTGGACGAAGACCTTGCACATAAAGTGTTGATAATTAAGGAACCAAATGCAAAGCAATATTTGTTTACACCGATAAAATATCTACCACATGACCAGTTTGTCCTCCTGTCAATTACATTGTGGTCGATTTGGTCTACACGGCGTAAGGCGATCCACGAGGGAATTTTCCAAGAGTCCTCAAGTTGTCCGTAACTTCATCAAAAGATGCCTTGACGAACTGAAAATAATCAAGCCAAGTATGAATCGTGGGGCTACAACCGCTTCTAATGGCCAGCAGGCAGTGCCGCGACAACCTAAAGCCCCTCTTGTGGGTTATGCTAAGATACATGTTGATGCCATAGTGAGGCGAGGAAGGCGAGGTACTGTTGCAGAGGTGTGTCGGGACAACAACGGTAACTACATGGGGAGCTCCGCCATAGTGGTTGAAGGCGTTGATGATCCAGGTTCGCTAGAGGTGATGGCATGCTGAGAGGCCATAACTTTGGATGAAGATCTTCTCCTCCATACTTTTGTGGTCGCTTCTGATTGCAAGGAAGTTGTCAAGGATATTACCAACATCTCCCGGGGGCAATATGGTGCGATAGTTAGTGAGATCAATCTCCGAGCTACTCAATTTTAATGTATTTTTTCTTTCAAGAATCGTGCTATGAATTATGAAGCGCATAGCTTAGACAGGTTCTCCCCTACGAGAGGTCCGGGATGCCACGTCTGGTTTGGCCGCCCCCATGACCCAACTTGTATCCCACTTTCCGTGGACTTTGAGTAATAAAACTGGCTTTACCCCTCAAACAAAAAATGTGGACCTAACATGACGCTCCAAAAAAACTAGAATTTAGGATACAACTTCATGTTTTTATGAAGTTTTTTAGGAGGTGCTTCAAAAAAATGTAGAATATGAAATTAGAAGAAAATTACCCATCACTACTACCAGTAAATAGATACCCCTTCGTCTCTCCCCACTCATCCAATCAGATACTCTCTCCATTTCCTTATACAAGGCCACAAACTTAGATTACATGTACCAAGGTAAAATGTAACGACTGTTTAGCAATCCAACTTTTCTTTTCGTGAATCGGGATCATTAATACGTCACGTGCATGTAAGAACGGATTGAAAAGAAAGAAGTTAAGTGTCATTATGACTAAATGCATGCAACTTTAAATAAGTGGCTACTACGAGGAAACACCATTAATTTTTGCCTCGAGTACTGTTAGTAACCTTATATAGATGCAAAATGTATTTTCCATATTGACCTTGTATAAGGAATGGAGGGAGTATATCTCTTTCATCAAATTTTCCATTCTTGAAGCTGGAGCTAGATGAAATTCAAACATTCTCTTTGGAAGAGTTGCAACTTTTGTATTAAAGTGCTCCAAAATGAATTTGGTAGAACTAAACTGATTTTTTCGAAGTAGATCCGTCCCAAATAGGTCCTAAGTAAGCCTTTAAATCTTGAGAGCAACTAACTGATGAGCGCTCCTTTGGGAGGTTACTAAAGAGGCACTCTCACACGCCGCCACTCGCGCGTTCTCAGCCGGCGTCATGCGTCGCGCTCTGGGCGCTTCCTTCAAATTTGTTTCTCTCTATTTTTACGCATGCGTTTTCAGCTTTCTATATGCGCCTCTTTGGTGTTTTTGATTTTATTCTTTTCCACGGGTCTTTCTTAGATTTTGAAGGAAAAAAGAATTTTTAGAAAAAGATCTGCGCAACAAAACGTGTTTTTTTTCCCTTTCTCTAGAGACACGGTTTTGCTTTCACGAGAGACATGGATTTGCTTCCGCAAAAGGCACGGTCATGCCTTTCAGAAACGGGGAAAAATGTGTTCTATTTTTTCCTTCCGCGAGAGGCATGGCTGGCTCTCTCGGAAACGAAAAAAATGCCTTTTCTTTTTCTTTTCCTTCCGCGAGAAGCATGACCGTGCCTCTCGGAAGCGAAAAAAATGTTTTTTTCTCGAGAGGTACGTCTTTGCTTCTTCAAGAGGCACAGTCGTTTCTCGAAACGAAAAAACGCGTCATTTTTTTGGAGAGGCACGGTTTGTTCGTCCTCTTTTTATAAAAAATGGTTTGTCAAAACGGATCCAGAACTATCAACATGCGATCTAGTTTTGAAGATCTTGACACGAGGAATCCAACACTAAAAATGGTTTGAGATTTGGACGCACAATTTAAGAGATAAAACATTTTAAATAAACGGATCTAAAAAAGGAAAATTCTATGACTGTGACAAGTTGCACACATGTAGTGCCACAATTGTAACAACATGGAAAGACGAAAGTAATCTTTGAAAAATGTACATCTCAATTAATAGTCATGGAAAGATTAAGAGGTCCTCCCAGGGCCTTAAGCACCAGCTTGTCGCAGCCCAACATCGCGCTAGCCGCTCGAGGTCGCGGGTATGTGCCTCCTGCAACAAGCGTGGGAGATTTTTTCGTTAAAACTTGCACGATAGCTATGTCTCGTTTAGAGTGACACGTACAGCTTCGGGAACAACTAATTAACGAGCATTCTTTGAAAGCTTCCTAGCGATCACTCCAACGCGTCGCTGCGCGTTCTCAAACGCCGTCACATGTCGTATTCTGAGCGTTCCTTCTGGGTTACATTTTTTTTTATTTTTCCACACGCGTTCTCAGCTTTTTAGATTGATTTTTTCCGTATTTTTTCTGTTTCCGCTTTTCATTGATCTTTCTTAGCTTTTGGACGAAAAGAATAAACTTTTTTTGCGCGAAAAAACATTTTTTCTATTTTTTTAGTGAGAGGCATAATTTTGCTTTCACGAGAGGCACGGTTTTTTGCTTTCGCGAGAGACATCGTCGTGCCTCTAATGTAAAAAAAAATGAGTTTTTTGTTTTTTTGGAAGAGGCACAATTTTGCTTCCGTAAGAGGCACGGTTTTCCTTCCGCGAGCTCTCGAAAACGAAAAAAATATATTTTTTGTTTTTTTGCGAGAGGCACGGTTTTGTTTCCGCAAGAGGCACGGTTTGCCTTCGCAAGAGGCACGACCGTACCTCTCGGAAACGAAAAAGGTGTTTTTCTAGTTTTTTTTTTCTATCACGAGGAGCACGATTCTTTCCCGTCCGGTTGTTTTCGTGAAAAAAAGTTCATCAAACGTATCATCATGGGATCTAATTTTAAAGATTTCGACGTAAAAAAAACAAAGGTGAAAATAATTCAAGATTTGGACGCACAGTTTAAGAGATAAAACGTTTTGAAAATACAGACCTACGAAAAAAATAAAAAACTCTCAGGTTGCGACAAGTAGCACACATGCAGTGCACCACTCGTCCCAACCTGGAAAGATGAGATGATTTTTGAAATGACTACTCCTCAATTGATGATTTCGTATAGCTTCTCTATTCTGAAGGGTTTTCTATCTCGTGTAGGTATTGGGCCGGCCCATTTCCTCTCTCCATCCTTCGTTCAGGATCAGTCGATCTTGCTCATTGCACGCTCGCTACACTGTTTTGGTCCGAGGGTTTTCTCTTTGGGAAAAGATTTCCATCACCCGGCCGATCTCCTTCGTTGTGACCGTCGCTTTCCACAAGTGACACGTGGCTGTGGCCCACGCACGTTCCGTCCTATGCTTATCCATACAAGATATTTTTTGCAACAAGGCTGCTATTGCGAATAGGTTTTTACAACAAGGCTGTTGTTGCGGAAAAGGTTTACAACAAGAATTTTGTTGCAAAATATCTACGAAACTATAATCTTTTCTCAACATCACTCGTGTTGCAAAATCCTTTCGCAACCTCGTTTATGTTGCAAAAAAGTAAAGATAAAAAACTATAACACAGTCTCTATTGAAAATGTTTCTGCAACATGAGTATTGTTGCAAAGAAAACGTGATTGATGCTAGATGTCGCCAGATCTAACGGCTGTCGCGGAAAGATCCGCCGGCTGACGCCTTTTGTATTTCTTTATGGTTTTTTGTTTTCCTTATTTTTATCAGTTTCCTATGTTATTTTCACGGTTCTTACCGGGTTTTATTTGTTTCTTTGATTCTTTTGTTTTTTCTTCAGTTTTATTTGTTTATTTTTCGTTTATTACTGGGTTATTTTTTTGTTCTTTGTTTATGTTTTTGTTATTTCTCAGGTTTTCATTTTTCTTTTTTGCACTTGTTTTCTTTGATTTTCTTTTTTCCTTACTTTTTCTTAGTTTTCTCATGGTCTTCACGGGTTTCTTTGGGTTTTCCATTTTTTTTCATGTTTCTTTTATCAGTTTCTTTGATTTTAAACTATTTTCTATGTTTTTTTCCTTTTTTAACATACATCTAGATCTTTCATATGCATTTGGACAATTAATGTATATATGAGGAACTTTTGGAATTTTTTTGTTTTTATCACTCTAGATTTTGCCAATTTTTCTTATACCACTCTAGCTTTTGACATTTTACTTTGACCATTCTTAGCTTTTGACTATTATCACAATTGACATTCATTGACATAAGCAAAAATAATTTTATTTCAGTTTTTCCACTCTTAACTTCGATAATTGTCACAATTGCCACTTTGGAAATTTTTATTTTCACCATGAATTGGCAATTGTGATAATTGTCAAAAATTAAGAGTGGAAAAAGTGAAATTTCAAAAATCTAGAGTGGCATAATTAAAATTGGTAAAATGTAGATTGGCAAAAACAAAAAATATCCTTTTTTCTAGGTGATTTTTTTTTCAAATACATGAATAATATTTTAGAAAATAATTAGGTTCCTATGTCTCCTTTTTCATACACATTGTACAATTTTGATACATATCAGGAACAGTTTCTAACAAATGTTAAATATTTTTGGAATATATGATTATCATTTCTTATACATGATTAACATTTCAAAAAAAATGCTCAAATAATTTAAGACATGTTATCGTTTTTTCATACATATGAGGAATATATTTTTACATGCTTAAAATTTATAATATAGCTGATTGACATTTTTTTAAATAATTTGTGTTCGATGACTGCTTTTTTCATACGTATTGCACATGTTTGGTATATATCAAGAATATAAATTTATACATGATAAAAAAGTAAAATATATGATTAACATTTCTTTGATACAAGATCAAAATTTTCAAAACTTTATGTCTTTATGTTAATTTCTCTAACACACGTTGTGCAATTTTTTGTACATCATATTTTTTTTACATAAGCCTAACATTTTGAAAATAGAGTATTAACATGTTTTTCAAATGCTTGATTATTATTTTTAAAATACATGATCACCTTTTTCATACACATTTAACATTCTACAAATGTTATATTAACGTTTTATAAATGTTATATTAATGTGTTTATCATAGCTTGTCACAAAACTTGTTCAGGCTAGCTAAGATTTTAACGGTTTATAAACTAAGTAATGCATCATCTCTCTAATGTAATAAGATGATCCAAGAGAGGGATTGTGCAAATATGCATTCATGTGTCCTCGAAAAAACACAAGTATTTTAGATCGTCGTGACATAAACATATACTGAACTACTTGTTTCTTTCTGTCCAGAACACAAAAGGTTGTATTGGTTTTCAAACTTTGTGTTGATTCTTGTTATATTATATGTGTGTTGTGTTAGTATTTTTACAGGATTTTCGGAAGTAAAAAAAGTAAGAAAAAAATGAGGTCGTCCCAGTCTCACACTCCCACATGCAAGGCTACTCTACATCTCGCGGAGACCTCCTCCAAGCGTTTGCTGCGCCGCTTATGCTCCCTGGTGTCCTCACATGCCTGTTGATACATCTCAAACGTATGCATAATTTTTTATTATTTCATTCTACTATATTATCATATTTATATATTTTACTAGCAACTTATATTTTTTATGGACTAACCGATTAATTAGTTTCCAGTGTCAATTCATGTTTTCTACTTGTTTTTGATTACGTAGAAAGTCAATATCTATAGGGGTTAAACATGTTGCCGATTTTACATGATTTTTTAGGGCAACCAGAAACATCGTAAACTTCAGGAGAGATCGAGAATAGGCATGAAGGGACCACACATACAGATGGCGCGTCCAAGGGTGGTCGCGCCCCTTGCCCTTGTGGGGCCCACAAGAACCACCTTGGCCTGATTCCATCGTCATAAATTTCTATAAATACCAAAATCACTCGTCGTACATTTAGAAGAATTTTATTACCGCCGCAAGCCTCTTTTGCGAAGAGATCTTATCTCAAGCCATGATCTAGAGAGTTGTCGGAGGGGAGAGTCATTGTGAGAGCCATCTTCAGCAACCTTGTTGTCTCCATGACCATGTGTGAGTAGTTCCCTTAGGACATACATGTCTATAGTAGCAGCTAGATGATTCTCTCTTTTTGGAACTTCAATACCATGTTGTCATACTTGATTAAGACCAATTCAATGTAATCAGTGGTTTGTTTGTTGGGACATGATGATTTGTCACTTTATGATCGAATTCATCAGTGAAATCAATTGAATCTATTTGGTTTTATGGCTGCATAATTAAATAGCTTTGTATGCTCTCTGATATATTTGTCTTCTTTGATCAAGTTCGATGGATTCCTTTTAGAGGGAGTTGTGTTTTATAATGGGTTCAATCTTATGATGCTCTAACCCAATGAAAAAAAGGGTCAAGACATGTATTTTATTGTTACCACTAAGGATAACAGGACGGGGTTTGGTCATATTGACTGACTTCTTCATGTCTACATTATGTCATCTTTATTGTTGTGATACTCTGTTTCTTGCAAACTTCGTACCTTGATATGCATGTTGGATAACGGTTTTGGGATTATTAATACTAGATGCAATTGAATTATGGCCTATTTATCACGGACATAATGCCCATTTGAGATTATGCCATGAATGATCATACTTATAAATATCGCAATCTTTTCAATTGCCCAACTATAAATATTTTACAAGTCATTCACCTATTTTGAAAAGAGATGCCATTAGTGAACCTACTGTTCGAAATATGCCCTAAGGCAATAATAAATTATTTATTATCATATTCTTTGTTCATTATAATCGTTTATTATCCATGCTATAATTGTATTGATTGGAAACTCAAATAAATGTATGGATACAAAGACAACAAAGTGTCCCTAGTAAGCCTCTACTAAACTAACTCGTTGATCAAAGATGGTTAAGGTTTCCTAGCCATAGACATGAGTTGTCATTTGATAATGAGATCACTGTTGGAAATATGCCCTAGAGGCAATAATAAATTGGTTATTATCATATTTCCTTTTTCATGATAATCGTTTATTATCCATGCTAGAATTGTATTGATCGGAAACACGAGTACATGTGTGGATACATAGACAACACCATGTCCCTAGTACATGTGTGGAGTAGCTCGTAGATCAAAGATGGTTAAGGTTTCCTAGCCATGGACATGAGATGTCATTTGATAACGGGGTCACGTCATTAGGAGAATTATGTGATGGACAAGACCCAAACTATAAACGTAGAATATGATCGTGTCAGTTTATTGCTACAGTTTTCTGCATGTTAAGTATCTATTCCTATGACCATGAGATCATGCAACTCACTAACACCGGAGGAGTACCTTGTGTGTATCAAATGCCGCAACGTAACTGGGTGACTATAAAGGTGCTCTACAGCTATCTTCGAGGGTGTCTGTTGGGTTGGCATGGATCAAGACTGGGATTTGTTACTCCGTGTGACGGAGAGGTATCTCAGGGCCCACTCGGTAATACAACATCACTATAAGCCTTGCAAGCAATGTGACTAAAGACTTAGCCACGGGATCTTGTATTACAGAATGAGTAAAGAGACTTGCCGGTAACGATACTGAACTAGGTATGGAGATACCAACGATCGAATCTCAGGCAAGTAACATACCGAAGAACAAAGGTAACAACATAGGGGATTAACTGAATCCTTGACATAGAGGTTCGATCGATAAAGATCTTCGTAGAATATGTAGGAACCAATATGGGCATCTAGCTCCCTCTATTGGTTATTGACCGTAGAGGTGTCTCGGTCATGTCTACATAGTTCTCGAACCCGCAGGGTCTGCACACTTAAGGTTCGGTAATGTTTCGGTAGTATAGAGTTATGTATGGTGGTCACCAAAGGTTGTTTGGAGTCTCGGATGAGATCCCGGACATCACGAGGAGCTCCGGAATGGTCCGGAGGTAAAGATTGATATATGGGATAATCGTGTTTGGTCTCCGGAAGGGTTTCGGAATTCACCAGAAATAGTTTCGGATGTTTCTCGAAATGTTCGGGGTACAAGGACACTTTATTTGGGCCAAGGGGTAAATCCCATGAGGCTTTAGGAAGGTGCAAAAGATGTTTTGTGGAGGCCAGGGGCAAAACACCAGGGACCCTGGCGTCTGGGGCCAGACGCCGATGACCTTGGCGTCTGGTCCTGGAGTCCGAAGAGGACTCTTGCCTTGCGGACAAACCGACCTTGAGGAGGATTTTTCTCCAAGTTTCGACCCCTGGGCTCAACATATAAATAAAGGGGTGGGGCTAGCACTTGGGACACATCAAGAAACCCTAAGCCACGTGCTGCCTCTCCTCTAGTTCATAGTTTCTCCTCTAGATCGATTTCAACGGTGCTTAGGCGAAGCCCTGCTGGAATAGTTCCACCATCACCACCGCAATGCCGTCGCGCTGCCGGAGAACTCGTCTATCTCTCCGCTCCCTCTTGCTGGATCAAGAAGGCGGAGATCATCATCAAGCTGTACGTGTGCTGAATGCGGAGGTGCCATCCGTTCGGCGCTAGATCAGAAGGACCGTGATCAAGATTGCGAGACAATTTGTGATTGGACCGCGAGACGGATCATGATGAGATCACGGGACCCATCATGATTGGATCGCAGGACGGATCATGATGGGATCACGAGACACTCGGCGATTTGGATCGCGAAGACGTTCGACTACATCAACCACGTTTCTCAATGCTTCCCGCTTAGCGATCTACAAGGGTATGTAGATCCACTCTCCCTCTCGTAGATGCTCATCACCATGGATAGATCTTGCGTGTGCGTAGGAATTTTTTTGTTTCCCATGCAATGTTCCCCAACAGTGGCATCATGAGCTAGGTCTATGTGTAGATGAGATCTCGAGTAGAACACAAAGAGTCTCGAGTAGAACACAAAGAGTTTGTGGGCATTGATGCTTAGATTGCTTCCTCCCTTGGTCGTGTTTTGGTTCAGCGGTATTGTGGGATGAAGTGGCCCGGACCAACCTTACTCGTACGCTTACGAGAGACCGGTTCCATCGACTAACGTGTAACCTCGTTGCACAAAGATGGCTAGCGGGTGTCTGTTTCTCCTACTTTAGTTTGATCGGATTCGACAAAGGTGGTCCTTGAGAAGGTTGAAAAGCAACTTATGTATCACCATTGTGGTTTTGCGTAGGTGAGAATTGTTCTTGCTAGATACCCTTAGGAGCCACGTAAAACTTGCAACAACAATTAGAGGACGTCTAACTTGTTTTTGCAGGGTATGTTGTGATGTGATATGGCCAATTACATGATGAGATATATCTGATGTATGAGATGATCATGTTTTGTATAGAATCTCACGACTTGCATGTCGATGAGTACGACAACCGGCAGAAGCCATAGGGTTGTCTTTAATTATTGTATGACCCGCATGTCAATCATTAAGCGCTATGTAATGCTTTACTTTTTCGCTAAATGGTAGCAATAGTAGTATGAGCATGGTGGGCGTGACAACCCAGATGGCGACACAATGATGGAGATCATGGTGTTATGCCGGTGACGATGGAGATCATGTCCGTGCTTTCAAGATGGAGATCAAAAGCACAAGTTCATGGCCATATCATGTCACTTATGATTTGCATGTGATTTTAATCCTTTTATGCACCTTGTTTTGCTTAGGACGACAGTAGCATTATAAGGTGATCCATCACTTAAATTTCAAGGTAAAATTGTGTTCTCCTCGAGTGTGCACCGTTGCGAAAGTTCGTCGTGTCGAGACAACACGTGATGATCGGGTGTGATAGACTCTACGTTCACATACAACGGATGCAAGACAGTGTTGCACATGCAGAACACTCAGGTTAAACTTGACGAGCCTAACATGTACAGACATGGCCTCGGAACACAAGAGACCGAAAGGTCAAACATGAGTCATATAGTAGATATGATCAACATGATGATGTTCACCATTGAAACCACCTCAACTCACGTGATGATCAGACTTGAGTTGGTGAATTTGGATCATGTATCACTCGAATGACCAGAGGGATGTCAATTTGAGTGAGAGTTCTTAAGTAATATGATTAATTGAACTCATTATCACGAACATAGTCAGTAGTGTGTTTGCAAATTATGTTGTAGATTACTAGCTCACGCTGTAGCTCCCTTGAATTCATATATGTTCCTAGAGAAATAGAGTTGAAATATGATGGTAGCAATATTGCGGACTGGGTCCATGATCTGAGGATTGTCCTCATTGCTGCACAGAAGGCTTATGTCCTTAATGCACCGCTCGATGCGCCACCCCCCTCTAGCGTCGTCTATAGATGTTGTGAACATCTGACAGGCACGTTCTGATGACTACTTGATAGTTTAGTGTGTCATGCTTTACGGCTTAGAATTGAGGCTCCAAAACGTTTTGAATGTCACAAAACATATGAGATGCTCTAAGAGCTGAAATTGGGATCTCAGGCTCGTGCCCGTGTTGTGATATATGAGATCTCCAACAAGATTCTTGGCCTGCAAGACGAAGGAGAATAGCTCAATAGTTGAGCATGTGCTCAGATTGTCTGGGTGCTACATTCGCTTGAATTGAGTGGGAGTTGATCTTCCAGATAAGATAGTGATTGATATAGTTCTCCAAGTTACTCTCACTAAGCTACTAGAACTTGGTGATGAACTATAATTACGCCATGGATGGAAATGATGATCCCTGAGCTATTCGTGATGTTTGACACCACGATGGTAGATATCAAGAAGGAGCATCAAGTGTTGATGGTTAGTAAAACCACTAGTTTTGAAAAGGGAAAGGGTAAGGAGGGAAACTTCATGGATGGCAAGTCAGTTGCTGCTCTAGTGAAGCAACCCAAGGTTGAACCCAAACCCGAGACTAAGTGCTTCTATTATGAGGAGAGCGGTCGCTGAAGCGGAACAACCCTAGATACTTGGTAGATAAGAAGGCTGGCAACGGCGATAGAAGTATATTTGATATATGTGTTATTGATGTGTACCTTGGTAGTACTCCTAGTAGCAGCTGGGTATTGGATACCGATTCGGTTGCTAAATGTTAGTAACTTGAAATAAAAGCTACGGAATAAACGAAGACTAGCTAAGGGTGAGGTGACGATATGTGTTGGAAATGTTTCCAAGGTTGATGTGATCAACATCGCACGCTCTCTTTACCTTCGGGATTAGGGACGAACCTAAATAAAATGTTATTTGGTGTTTGCGTTAAGCATGAACATGATTAGATAGTGTTTATTGCAATATGGTTATTCATTTAAGTTAGATAATAATGGTTATTCTGTTTACATGAATAATACCTTCAATGGTCATGCACCCAATGAGAATGGTTTGTTAAATCTTGATCGTAGTAATACACATGTTCATAACATAGATGCCAAAGGATACAAAGTTAATAATGATAATACCACATACTTGTGGCACTGCCGCTAAATGTCATATTGGTGTAAAGCGCATGAAGAAACTCCATGCTGATGGATCTTTGGACTCATTCGATTTTGAATCGGTTGAGACATGCGGACCATGCCTCATGGACAAGATGACTAAAGACCTCGTTTTCGGCTTGATGTAACGGGCAAGTGACTTATTGGAAATGATACATGTTTGATGTATACGGTCCAATGAGTGTTGTTGCTTGCGGTGGATATCGTTATTTTCTTACCTTCACTGATGATTTGAGTAGATATAGTGTATATTTACTTAATGAAACACAAGTCTGGATCATTTGAAAAGATCAAGCAGAGTGAACTTTGAGATCATCATGACTAGAAGATAAAATGTCTACGATATGATTGTGGAGGTGAATATCTGAGTTACGAGTTTTGTATACAACTTAAGGCAATGTGAAAGTTGTTTCACAACTCACGCCACCTGGAACACCATAGTGTGATGGTGCGTCCGAACGTCGTAGTCATGCTCTATTGGATATGGTGCGAATTATGATGTCTCTTATCGTTTTACCACTATCATTTTGGGTTATGCATTAGAGACAACTACATTCACTTTAAATAGGGCACCATCCAAATCCGTTGAGATGACACCATATGGTTTGGCAGAAACCTAAGCTATTATTTCTTAATGTTTGGGGCTGTGACGCTTATGTGAAAAGGGTTTTCACCTAATGAGCTCAAACCCAAAGCGGACAAATGCATCTTCATAGAATACCCTAAGAACAATTGGGTATACCTTCTATCTCAGATCCAAGTGCAAAGTGTTTGTTGCTAAAAACGGGTCCTTTCTCGAGAAAGAGTTTCTCTCGAAAGAATTGAGTGGGAGGAAGATAGAACTTGATGAGGTTGTTGAACCTTTGTTCAACCAGAGAGTAGCCCAACGCAGGAAGATGTTTTTGTGGAGCCTACATCAGTTGAAGAGGAAGTTAATGATGATGATCATGAAGCTTCGGATCAAGTTACTATCGAATCTCGTAGGTCGACAAGGACGCGTACTGCTCCTGAGTGGTACGACAACCCTGTCTTGGAGGTCATGTTGTTGGACAACGATGAACCTACGAGCTATGGAGAAGCGATGATGGGCCCGGATTCCGACAAATGGTTAGAGGCCATGAAATCCGAGAAAGGATCCATGTATGAAAACCAAGTATAGACTTTGGTAGACTTGCTCGTTGGATGGCAGGTCGTCGAGTACGAATGGACCTTTAAGATGAAGGCAGACGCTGATGGTAAATGTCACCATTTATAAAGCTTGACTTGTCACAAAGAAGTTTTCGACAAGTTCAAGGAGTTGACCGTGATGAGACTTTCTCACTCGTAGCGATGCTAAAGTATGTTGGAATTATGTTAGCAGTTGCTGCATCTTTCAATTATGAAGTCTAGCAGATGGATTTCAAAACATCGTTTCCTTAACAGTTTACTTGAGGAAAGGTTGTATGTGATACAATCAGAAGGTTTAGTCAGTCCTAAGGATGCTAAAAGGTGTGCGAGGTCCAACAATCCTTCTATGGGCTGGAGCAAGCATCTCGGAGTTGGAATATACACTTTGATGTGGTGATGAAAGTTTTTGAGTCTATACAAAGTTTATGAGAAACTTGTATTTACCATAAAGTGAGTGGGAGCACTATAGAGTTTCTAATAAGCATATGCGGATGACATATTATTGATCGGAAATGATATAGAATTTCTGGAAAGCATAAACGGTTGTTTGAAAAGAGTTTTTCAAAGGAAGACCTGGATAAAGCTACCTAATTGTTGAGCATCAAGATCTATAGAGTTAGATCAAGATGCTTGATGAAACTTTCAATGAGTACATACCTTGACAAGATTTTGAAAGAGTTCAAAATGGATCAGTTAGAGAAAGAGTTCTATCCTGATTTGTAAGGTGTGAAGTTGAGTAAGACTCAAAGCTCGACCACGACAGAAGAAAGAGAAAGGACGAAGGTCGTCCCCTATGCTTTAGCCATAGGCTCTATATAGTATGCCATGCTGTTACCGCACTTGTGTGTGCCTTGCCATGAGCCCGTCAAGGGGTACAAGAGTGATCCAGGAGTGGATCACTGGACAGCGGTCAAGATTATCCTTAGTAACTAATTGATTAAGGAAATGTTTCTCGATTATGGAGGTGATAAAGAGTTCGTCGTGAAGAGTTACGTCGATGCAAGCTTTAACACCAATCCGGATGACTATTAGTAGCAATCCAGATACGTATAGTGGAGAAGCCATTTGGAATAGCTCCAAGTGGAGTGTGGTAGCAGTGTCTACAGTATGACATAGAGATTTTCAAAGTACACACGGATCTGAATGTCGCAGACCCGTTGACTAAAAGACCTCTCTCATATGCAGAGCATGATCGAGCCCCAGAACTCATTGGGTGTTAGATTCATAACAATGCGAATCACATGGTGATGTGAACTAGGTTATTGACTCTAGTGCAAGTGGGAGACTGTTAGAAATATGCCCTAGAGGCAATAATAAATTGGTTATTATCATATTTCCTAGTTCATGATAATCGTTTATTATCCATGCTAGAATTGTATTGATCGGAAACTCAGGTACATGTGTGGATACATAGACAACACCATGTCCCTAGTATGCCTCTGATGGAATGGCTCGTTGATCAAAGATGGTCAAGGTTTCCTAGCCATGGACATGAGATGTCATTTGACAATGGGGTCACATCATTAGGAGAATGATGTGATGGACAAGACCCAAACGATAAACATAGCATATGATCATGTCAGTTTATTGCTACAGTTTTCTGCATGTTAAGTATCTGTTCCTATGACCATGAGATCATGCAAATCACTGACATCGGAGGAGTACCTTATGTGTATCAAACTTCACAACATAACTGGGTGACTATAAAGGTGCTCTACAGGTATCTCCGAGGTTGTCTGTTGGGTTGGCATGGATCAAGACTGGGATTTGTTACTCCGTGTGACGGAGAGATATCTCAGGGCCCACTCGGTAATACAATATCACTATAAGCCTTGCAAGCAATGTGACTAAAGAGTTAGCCACATGATCTTGTATTACGGAACGAGTAAAGAGACTTGCCGGTAACGAGATTGAACTAGGTATGGAGATACCGACGATCGAATCTCGGTCAAGTAACATACTGAAGAACAAAGGGAACAACATAGGGGATTAACTGAATCCTTGACATAGAGGTTCGACCGATAAAGATCTTCGTAGAATATGTAGGAACCAATATGGGCATCCAGGTCCAGCTATTGGTTATTGACCGTAGAGGTGTCTTGGTCATGTCTACATAGTTCTCAAACCCGTAGGGTCTGCACACTTAAGGTTCGGTAACGTTCCGGTAGTATATAGTTATGTATGGTGGTCACCGAAGGTTGTTCGGTGTCCCGGATGAGATCCCGGACGTCACGAGGAGCTCCGGAATGGTCCGGAGATAAAGATTGATATATGGGATAATAGTGTTTGGTCTCCGGAAGGGCTCCGGAATTCACCGAAAATAGTTTTGGATGTTTCCCGAAATGTTCGGGGTACAAGGACACTTTATTTGGGCCAAGGGCTAAATCCCATGATGCTTTAGGAAGGTGCAAAAGATGTTTTGCGGAGGCCAGGGGCCAAACGCCAGGGACCCTGGCGTCTGGGGCCAGACGCCGAGGACCTTGGCGTCTGGTCCTGGAGTCCGAGGAGGACTCTTGCCTTGCGGGAAAACCGACCTTGAGGAGGATTTTTCTCCAAGTTTTGACCCAAGGGCTCAACATATAAATAAAGGGGTGGGGCTAGCACTTGGGACACATCAAGAAACCCTAAGCCACGTGCTGCCTCTCCTCTAGTTCATAGTTTCTCCTCTAGATCGATTTCAGCGGTGCTTAGGCAAAGCCCTGCTGGAATAGTTCCACCACCATCGCCGCAACGCCATCGCACTACCAGAGAACTCATCTATCTCTCCGCTTCCTCTTGCTGGATCAAGAAGGCGGAGATCGTCATCAAGCTGTACGTGTGCTGAACGCGGAGGTGTCGTCCGTTCGGCGCTTGATCGGAAGGACCGTGATCAAGATCGTGAGACAATTCGTGATTGGGTCGCGGGACGGATCATGATGAGATCACGGGATGGATCGTGATTGGATCGTGGGACGGATCGTGATGGGATCATGGGACGCTCGGCGGTTTGGATCGCGAAGACGTTCGACTACATCAACCGCGTTTCTCAATGCTTCCTGCTTAGCGATCTACAAGGGTATGTGGATCCACCCTCCCTCTCATAAATGCTCATCACCATGGATAGATCTTGCGTGTGCGTAGGAAATTTTTTGTTTCCCATGCAACGTTCCCCAACAATCACATCATTAAGAGAGTAATGTGATGGACAAGACCCAAACTATGAACGTAGCATATGATCATGTCAGTTTATTGCTATTATTTTCTGCATGTCAAGTACCTGTTCCTATGGCCATGAGATCATGCAACTCACTGACACCAGAGGTGTACCTTGTGTGTATCAAACGTCGCAACATAACTAGGTGACTATAAAGGTGCCCTACAATTATCTCCGAGGTGTCTATTGGGTTGGCATGGATCGAGACCGGGATTTGCCACTCCGTATGATACAGAGGTATCTCTGGGCCCGCTTGATAATACAACATCACAAGAATCTTGCAAGCAATATGACTAAGGAGTTAGTCACGGGATCTTGTTTTATGGAATGAGTAAAGAGACTTGCCAGTAATGAGATTGAACTAGGTATGGAGATACCGACGATCGAATCTCGGGCAAGTAACATACCGATGGACAAAGGGAATTGCATACGAGATTGACTGAATCCTTGAAATCATGGCTCGACCGATAAAGATATCCGTAGAATATGTAGGAACCAATATGGGCATCGAGGTACCACTATTGGTTATTGACCGTAGAGGTGTTTAGGTCATGTTTGCATAGTTCTCGAACTCATGGGGTCTGCACACACTTAACGTTCGGTGACGATATAATATTGTTGAGTTATATATGTTGGCGACCAAAGAATGTTTGGAGTCCCGGATGAGATCCCGTACATCACGAGGAGCTCCAAAATGGTCCAGAGGTAAAGATTTATATATATGGGAAATCATATTTGGCTACCGAAAAAGTTTCGGATTTTTCCGGTATGGTAACAGGAAACTTCTAGAAGGTTCTGGAGGGTTCTAGAGGAGTCCGAAAGGGTCCCTCCATCCCCTAGGACGTGAATGGGCTGTAAAGGGGTGTCCAAGACTTGTTGGGCCATCCCTCAAGGGCCCATGTGGCTAGGGGGTAGGAAACCCAAAAGGGAAAGGCACCTAGGAGGTGCCTTGGGGAGGGAGGACTCCTCCCTCCTGGCCTCCGCCCACTTCCTTGGAGGAAGGGCTAGGGCTGCGCTCCATCTACCCCTCCTCCTATATATAGAGAGGGAGTGGGAGGGAAGCAACACCCCAAGGCATAGGTTCAGCCCTCCCTCTCTCCCTAGATCTATTTCTCCACCGAAAACGCATCTGCGACAACGTTTGGCGAAGCCCTGCTAAGGTTGCTCCACCACCACCGCCACCACGTCGTCGTGTTGTCGGAGAACTCATCTACTACTCTGGCCTTGCTCGTTGGATCGAGGAGGCAGAGACGTCATCGAGCTGTACGTGTGCTGAACACGGAGCTGTCGTCTGTTCGGCGCTTGATCGGGACGGATCGTGATTGGATCGCGGGACGGATTGCGATTTGGGTCGCGAAGATGTTCGACTACATCAACCGCATTCTTAACGCTTCCTTCTTATCAATATACAATGGTATGCAGATCCACTCTCCCTCTCGTAGCTATTGATCTTCATAGATAGATCTTGGGTGTTCGTAGGAATTTTTTTGTTTCCCATGCAACATTCCCCAACCGTGACATCATGACCTAGGTCTATGCATAGATAACATGCATGAGTAGAACACAAAAGAGTTAGTGGGTGTTGATGTTTAGGTTGCTTACCTCCTTAGTCTTATCTTGATCCGGTGATATTGTGGGATGAAGCGGCTCGGACCAACCTTACTCGTCCACGTACAAGAGACTGGTTCCATCCACTGACATGCAACTTGTTGCATGATACGTCTCCAATGTATCTATAATTTTTGATGATGGCATGCTATTATATTATCTGTTTTGGATTTTTTATATGCATTAATATGCTATTTTATATTTTTTTGGGACTAACCTATTAATCTAGAGCCAAGTGCAAGTTTGTGTTTTTTCCTTGTTTTTGAGTTTTACAGATATATGACATTAAACAGAGTCCAAACGAAATAAAACCTTCGGAAGGAATTTTTCTGGAAGGAAACAAGTCTATCAAGCTTGGAGTGCATGTGAGGGGAGGTGCCAGGGCACCACAAGCCTGCTAGGCACGGCCCCCTGGCCATGCCTAGCAGGCTTGTCGCTCCCTGGCAGGTCTCCTAACCCTATTCTCTGGCCTATAAATATCCAAATATTCCCCCAACATCAAAAAGAGCCACGCAAATACTTTTCCGCCACCGGAAGCCTCCGTTCTTGAGAGATCCAATCTTGGAGCCTTTTTCGGTAATCTCCTGGAGGGGGTTTCAATCATGGAGGGCATTTACATCAACTCCATTGCCCCTCCAATGATGCGTGAGTAGTCCACCACAAACCTATGGGTCCATAGCTAGTAGCTAGATGGCTTCTTATCTCTCTTTGATCTTCAATACCATGTTCTTCATGATCTTCATGGGGATCTATCCGATGTAATCCTCTTTTGTGGTGTGTTTGTAAAGATTCGATGAATTGTGAGTTTATGTTCATATTATCCAAGAATCTTATTTGAATCTTCTCTGAATTGTTATATGCATGATTTCATATCCTTGTAAGTCTCTTCGAGTTATTGGTTTGGTTTGGCCAACTAGATTGGTAATTCTTGCAATGGGAGAAGTGCTTGGTTTTGGGTTCAATCTTGCGGTGTCCTCACCCAGTGACATAGTAGGGGTAGCGAGGCACGTATTGTACTGTTGCCATCAAGGGTAAGAAGATGGGGGTTTTCATCATATTTCTTGAGTTTATCCCTCTACATCATGTCATCTTTCTTAATGCGTTACTTTGTTCATCATGAACTTAATACTCTAGATGCAGGCAGGAGTCGGTCGATGTGTGGAGTAATAGTAGTAGATGCAGAATCGTTTTGGTCTACTTGTCACAGACGTGATGCCTATATGCATGATCATTGCCTTGGATAACTACATGATTATTCACTTTTCTATCAATTGCTTGACAACAATTTGTTTACCCACCATGATATTTGCCTTAAAGAGAGGAGCCTCTAGTGAAACCTATGGCCCCGGGGTCTATTTTCCATCATATACATTTAGATCTATACTTTGCTGCAATTTATTTTATCTTTTACTTTCCACACTCGTTTACATCTTTCTCTTTCAGATCTAATCATTGCAAATAACCGTGAAGGGATTGGAAACCCCTTTATAGCGTTGGGTGCAAGAGTTTGATTGTTTGCTTAGGTTCAACCATTGGTGACTTGCTTGTTCCTCCTACTGGATTGATACCTTGGTTCTCAACAACTGAGGGAAATACTTATCTACTTTGCTACATCAGCCTTTCCTCTTCAAGGGAAAACCAACACAAGCTCAAGAGGTAGCAAGAAGGATTTCTGGCACCGTTGTCGGGGAGGATACATAGCAAGTCAAGACAAGAACTTTCCCGTCAACTTGCTATTTCTGGTGCCGTTGCCGGGGAGGATACACATCAAGCCTACCAAGTACCCATCACAAACTAATCTCTTGCATTCACATTATTTTCCATTTGCCTCTCATTTTCCTCTCCCCACTTCTAAAACGATTTTCAGAAAATACCAAAAAGATTTGCCTTTTTGTTCGCTCTTCTTTCATTTGCCATTCGTTTGCTCGTGTGTTGGATTGCTTGAACTCATGGCTAGCCTTACCACTATAACCAATACTCCCGAGTATGAGGTTCTTAATTTTAAGCAATGGGAAGGAGAAACTTAAAAGATGCTTGGTATAGAATTTGCAATTCTCAAAATAGATCTATTTGTAAGCAATCTACTCCCGTTCTTCTTCACAATTTTTACGTGGGTATTACTCCTTGGAATTGATATGTTCTAGACACCATCATGGGAGGGAATTTTTTCGAAAGTCATACCATTGACTCTCATAGTGCTATGATAAATTTGTTAGGTTCAGCCCCAATTATGGTTAGTGAAACAATCTTGACTCTAGAACATGTGATGCGAAGGCTTGATATTATTGAAACAAAGATTGCTACGGTTGAGCTTATCAAAAACTTGGATAAAAAGATTCATAATCACATTACTCAATCTGGATCTAAAGTAGGAGTTACTTTAATAAATCTTAAGGAAAAGGAACCCATAGTTAATAAAAAATTGGAACAAGATTCCTCTAGATTTGGCAAGCTAGAGGATATTATTACTAACTTGGGATCTGCTTTTGCTTTGGTTCAAACTACCCCAACTCCTTCGCCTCCTAAGGCTGCCAAGTTTGTTTATGTTCCTAAAAATAAGGGTGTATCTTCTAGTAAAGATGAAGATCTTAAGATGATAAGTATTCACCCTAACTTTCTCAATATTATTAAGGAACCAATTTCTACCATTGAATCTCTTGATTTTTTACCTAGGAGTATTATCATTGATGATAACAACAAGCTTCCTAGGGCTTATAAGTGTGCAATTGAGTAATTTCATACCAAAGATGACAATATCTAGATCTATCGCGTCTTGCCTAGCTAGGGGCGTTAAACAATAACGCTTGTTGGGAGGCAACTCAATTTTATTTTTGTGTTCTGTTTTTGCTTCTGTTTTTGAGTGTTTACCACATTATTAATTATGTAGTAATTGTGTTTTGGTGTTTTAATTAGTGTTTGAGCCAAGTAAAACTCTTGGGGTGATCTATGGTAGTTGTTGATTTGATCTTGCTAAAAACAGAAACTTGTGCTCTCAGTCCAGGAATTTTCTAATTTTTTAAGAGTGTCAAATGAGTCTGAAGTTCATGCAAAAGATTTATATATAAATGTCCAGAGTTGTCCTAATTTTTCATTTCTTTTGAGTTACATAAGTATACTAAGTTTTTAGATTGCTACAGACTATTCTGTTTTTGACAGATTGTGTTTTCTTTGAGTTGTTTGCCTATTTTGATGAATCTTTGGGTTGTATCATGTGGTATGAGCCATGGAGAAGTTAGATTACAGTAGGTATAACACCAATATAAATAAATAATGAGTTCACAACAATACCTAAAGTGGTGATTTATTTTCTTATACTAACGGATCTCACGAGTTTTCTGTTAAGTTTTGTGTTGTGAAGTTTTCAAGTTTTGGGTAAAGATTTGATGGACTATGGAATAAGGAGTGGCAAGAGCCTAAGCTTGGGGATGCCCACCCGAAGTCATATTCAAGGATGCCAAAGATCCTAAGCTTGGGGATGCCCCGGAAGGCATCCCCTCTTTCGTCTTCAATCCATCGGTAAATTTACTTGAGGCTATATTTTTATTCACCACATGATATGTGTTTTGCTTGGAGCGTCTTGTCTAATATGAGTCTTTGCTTGTTAGTTTTCCATAATTATCCTTGCTGCATACATATTTTGAGACACACACGCTGAATCATGAATTTTTTAGAATGCTCTATATGCTTCACTTATATCTTTAGAGCACAGTGGTGTTTGCGTTTTATAGAAATACTTGAACTCTTGTACCTCACTTATATTATTTTGAGAGTTTCTAAAACAACATGGTAATTGGTCTAGGTAATGAATTTAGTCCTGATATGATAGGCATCCAAAGGGGATATAATAAAAACTTCCATATTAAGTGCATTGAGTATTCGTGAGAACTTTGATTCCTTGCATAAAGTTTTGAGATATAAAGATGGTAATGTTAAGAGACATGTTAGGAAGTAAATTGTGTTTTGGTAAAAATACTTGTGTAAAGGTTTTTGATTCTCGTAGCATGCATGTATGGTGAACCGTTATGTAAGGAAGTCGGAGCATTTTTTATAGATTGTCGACCTTTGTGTGAGGGTCGGGGCCACACGATGTTTAATTCCGACCAACCTCCCCCCTAGGAGCATGCCTTTAATGATTTCCTTCAATGACTAATAAATTTTTTGCAATAAGTATGTGAGTTCTTTATGACTAATGTTGAGTCCATGGATTATAGGCACTCTCACCCTTCCACTTTTGCTAGCCTCTCTAGTACCGCGCAACTTTCGCCGATGCAACAAACACCTTCCTCAAAACAGCCACCAAACACCTTCCTCAAAGCAGCCACCATATACCTTCCTAAAAACAACAACCATATATCTTTCCTCAAAACAGCCACCGTACCTACCTATTATGGCATTTCCATAGCCATTCCGAGATATATTGCCATGCAACTTACTTAGTTTCCTTTTGAGATTTCATACACTTATAGCTCTAGTGCATCCTTTGCATGGCAATCCCTACTCACTCACATTGATATCTATTGATGGGCATCTCCATAGCCCGTTGATACGCCTAGTTGATGTGAGACTATCTTCTCCCTTTCCTTGACCACCACCACCATATTCTATTCCACCTATAGTGCTATATCCATGGCTCGCACTCATCTATTGCGTGAGAGTTGAAAAAGTTTGAGAAAATAAAGGTGTGAAAACAATTGCTTGACTTTTCATCGGGGTTGTGCATGATATAAATACTTTGTGTGGGGAAGATGGAGCATAGCCAGACCATATGATATTGTAGGGATAACTTTCTTTTGCCATTATATTTGAAGAGATACAATTACTTTGCTAGTATGCTTGAAATGTTTTTGTTTCTATATCAATATTAAGCTTTTGTTTTGAGTCTTACGGATCTGAATATTCATGTCACAATAAAGAATATTACATGTATAAATATGTTAGGTAGCACTCCACATCAAAAATTCTATTTTTATCATTTACCTACTCGAGGACGAGCAGGAATTAAGCTTGGGGATGCTGATACGTCTCCAACGTATCTATAATTTTTTATGATGGCATGCTATTATACTATTTGTTTTGGATGTTTTATATGCATTAATATGTTATTTTATATTATTTTTGGGACTAATCTATTAATCTAGAGCCAAGTGTTAGTTTTTCTTTTTTCCTTGTTTTTGAGTTTTGCAGATATGAGATATTAAACGGAGTCCAAATGGAATAAAACCTTTGGAAGGAATTTTTCTGGAAGGAAACAAGTCGATCAAGCTTGGAGTGCACGTCAGGGGAGGTGCCAGGGCGCCATAAGCCTGCTAGGCGCGCCCCCTGGCCATGCCTAGCAGGCTTTCCGCTCCCTGGCAGGTCACCTAACCCTATTCTCTGGCCTATAAATACCCAAATATTCCCCCAACATCAAAAAAGATCTACGCAAATACCTTTTCGCCGCCGGAAGCCTCCGTTCCCGAGAGATCCAATCTTGGAGCCTTTTTCGGTAATCTCCTGGAGGGGGTTTCGATCATGGAGGGCATCTACATCAACTCCATTGCCCCTCCAATGATGCGTGAGTAGTCCACCACAAACCTATGGGTCCATAGCTAGTAGATAGATGGCTTCTTATCTCTCTTTGATCTTCAATACCATGTACTTCACGATCTTCATGGGGATCTATCCGATGTAATCCTCTTTTGTGGTGTGTTTGTCAAGATCCGATGAATTGTGAGTTTATGTTCAGATCATCCATGAATCTTATTTGAATCTTCTCTGAATTTTTATATGCATGCTTTCATATCCTTGTAAGTCTCTTCGAGTTGTTGCTTTGGTTTGGCCAACTAGATTGGTAATTCTTGCAATAGGAGAAGTGCTTGGTTTTGGGTTCAATATTGCGGTGTCCTCACCCAGTGATATAGTAGGGGTAGCAAGGTACATATTGTATTGTTTCCATCAAGGGTAACAATATGGGGTTTTCATCATATTGCTTGAGTTTATCCCTCTACATCATGTCATCTTTCTTAATGCGTTACTATGTTCTTCATGAATTTAATACTCTAGATGCAGGTAGGAGTCGGTCGATGTGTGGAGTAATAGTAGTAGATGCAGAATCATTTCGGTCTACTTTTCACGGACGTGATGCCTATATGCATGATCATTGCCTTGGATAACTACATGATTATTCGCTTTTCTATTAATTGCTTGACAGTAATTTGTTTACCCACCATTATATTTGCCTTCAAGAGAGAAGTCTCTAGTGAAACCTATGGCCCCGGGTCTATTTTCCATCATATACTTTCAGATCTATACTTTAATGCAATTTATTTATCTTTAATTTTCTGCACTAGTTTACATCTATCTCTTTTAGATCTAATCCTTGCAAATAACCATGAAGGGATTGACAACCCCTTTATAGCGTTGGGTGCAAGAGTTTGATTGTTTGTGTAGATGCAACCATTGGTGACTTGCTTGTTCCTCCTACTGGATTGATACCATCGTTCTCAACAACTAAGGGAAATACTTATCTACTTTGCTACATCACCCTTTCCTCTTCAAGGGAAAACCAACGCAAGCTCAAGAGGTAGCATTGCATAAGGATGGTTGGCGGGTGTATCTCTCTCCCACTTTAGTTGAATCGGATTCGAAAGAGGCGGTCCTTGTAGAAGGTTAAAAGGCAACTTGAATATCACCATTTTGGCCTTGTGTAGGTAAGAATCGTTCTTGCTAGATACCCATAGCAGCCACGTAAAACATGCAACAACAAATTAGAGGACGTCTAACTTGTTTTTGCAGGGTATGTTGTGATATGATATGGCCAAAAGACATGATGAAATATATTTGATGTATGAGATAATCATGTTTTGTAATAGTTTATATCGACTTGCATGTCGATGCATACGGCAACCGGCAGGAGCCATAGGGTTGTCTTTAATTATTGTATGACCTGCATGTCAATCATTAAGCGTTATGTAATGCTTTACTTTATCGCTAAATGGTAGCCATATTAGTAGAAGCATGGTTGGCGTGACAACCCCGATGGCAACACAATGATGGAGATCATGATGATGGAGATCATGGTGTCATGCCGATGACGATGGAGATCATGCCGCTTTGGAGATGGAGATCAAAAGAACAAGTTCATGGCCATATCATGTCAATTATGATTTGCATGTGATGTTAATCCTTTGAAGCATCTTATTTTGCTTAGGACATTGGTAGCATTATAAGGTGACCCCTCACTAAAATTTCAAGATAAAATTGTGTTCTCCCCGAGTGTGCACCATTGCGAAAGTTTGTCATTTCGAAGCAGCACGCGATGATTGGGTGTGATAGACTCTACGTTCAAATACAATGGGTGCAAGCCAGTTTTGCACATGCAGAACACTCGGGTTAAACTTGATGAGCCTAGCATGTATAGACATGGCCTCGGAACACAGGAGACCGAAAGGTCGAACATGAGTCATATAGTAGATATGATCAACATGGAGATGTTCACCATTGAAACCACCTCATCTCACGTGATGATCGGACTTGGGTTGGTGGATTTGGATCATGTCACACTTAGACAACCCTTGGGATGTTGATTTGAGTGGGAATTCTTAAGTAATATGGTTAATTTAACTCATTATCATGAACATTGTCAAAATTTATTTACAAATTATGTTATAGATAAATAGCTCGCACCATAGCTCCCTTGAATTTTGATACGTTCCTAGAGAAAAAGTAAGTTGAAAGATGATGGTAGCAATTATGCGGATTTGGTCTATGATCCAAGGATTGTCCTCATTGCTACACACAAGGCTTATGTCCTTGATGCACTGCTCGGTGCGCCAACCACTCAAGCCTCGTCTATGGGTATTGAGAACATCAGACAGGCACATTTTTGATGACTGCTTGATAGTTCAGTGCGTCATGCTTTACGGTTTAGAATTAAGTCTCCAAAGACGTTTTGAACATCATGGAGCATATGAGATGTTCCAAGAGCTAAAATTAGGATTTCAGGATCGTGCCCGTGTTGAGAGGTATGAGACCTCCAACAAGATTCTTTGCCTGCAAGATGAAGTAGAATAGCTCAACCAGTGAGCGTGTGCTCAAATTGGCTGGGTGCTACAAACGCTTGAATCAAGTGGGAGTTAATCTTCCAGATAAGATAGTGATTGATATAGTTCTCCAAGTCACTGCCACAAATCTACTAGAGCTTCGTGATGAACTATAAACATGCTAGGGATGGAAAAGATGATCCCTAAGCTATTCGGGATGTTTGACATAGCGAAGGTAGAAATCAAGAAGGAGCATCAAATGTTGATGGTTAGTAAACCCACTAGTTTCGAGAAGGGCAAGAAGGGAAACTTCGTGAATGGCAAGCCAGTTGCTGCTCCAGGGAAGAAACCCAAGGTTGAACTAAGTGCTTCTATTATGAGGAGAACGGTCACTGAAGCGGAACAACCCTAGATACTTGGTAGATAAGAAGGCTGGCAACGTCAACAGAAATATATTTGATATACGTGCTATTGATGTGTACCATACTAGTAATCCTAACACAACATGGTTATTAGATACATGATCAGTTGCTAATGTTAGTAACTCGAAATAAAAGCTATAGAATAAACGGAGACTAGCTAAGGGCGAGGTGACGATGTGTGTTGGAAGTGTTTCCAAGGTTGATGTGATCACCATCGCACGCTCCCTCTACCTTCAAGATTAGTGTTAAACCTGAATAACTATTATTTGGTGTTTGCGTAGAGCATGAACATGATTAGATCGTGTTTATCACAATACGGTTATTCATTTAAGTCAGAGAATAATGGTTATTCTATTTGCATGAATAATACCTTCAATGGTCATGCACCCAATGTGAATGGTTTATTCAATCTCAATCATAGTGATACACATGTTCATAATATTGATGCCAAAAAGATGCAAAGTTAATAATGATAGTACCACATACTTGTGGCACTGCGGCTAAGGTCATATTGGTATAAAGGGCATGAAGAAACTCCATGATGATGGATCTTTGGACTCACTCGGTTTCGAAAATCGGATGAGACATGCAGACCATGCCTCATGGGCAAGATGATTGAGACCCCATTTTTGGTATGATGGATTGGGAAAGAGACTTATTAGAAATGAAACATGTTGATATATGTGGTCCAATGAGTGTTGAAGCGTGAAGTGGATATCGTTATTTTCTAACCTTCACTAATGATTTGAGTAGGTATGGGTATATTTACTTAATGAAACACAAGTCTGAAACGTTTGAAAATTTCAAGCAAATTTAGAGTGAAGTTTAAGCTCATCATGATAAGAATATAAAATGTCTACGATATGATCGTGGAGGTGAATATCTGTGTTACGAGTTTGGTATACAACTTAAGACAATGTGTGATGGTGTGTCCGAACGTTGTAGTCATGCTCTATTGGATATGGTGCGTACTATGATGTCTCTTACCGATTTGCCACTATCCTTTTGGGGTTATGCACTAGACACAACTACATTCACTTTAAATAGGGCACCATCTAAATCTCTTGAGATGACACCATACGAATTATGCTTTGCCGGAAACCTAAGCTGTCATTTCTTAGAGTTTGGGAATGCGACACTTATGTCCGATAAGCTCGAACCCAAAGCGGAAAGGTGCATCTTCATGGGATACCCTAAGAATACACTTGGGTATATCTTCTATCTCAGATCTGAGGGCAAAGTGTTTGTTGCTAAAAAATGGCTCCTTTCTCGAGAAACAGTTTCTCTCGATAGAATTGAGTGGGAGGAAAGTAGAACTTGATGAGGTCGTTGAACCGTCACTTTAGTTAGCACAACGCAGAAAGATGTTTCTGCGATGGCTACACCAAGTGAAAAGGAGAAAATGATGATGATCATGAAGCTTCAGATCAAGTTACTACCAAACCTCATAGGTCGACAAGGACTCACACCGCCCCTGAGTGGTATGTCAATCCTATCTTGGAGGTCATGGTGTTAGACAACAGTGAACCTACAAACTATGAAGAAGTGATGGTGGGCCCGAATTCCAACAAATGGCTAGGAGCCATGATATCTGAGAAAGGATCCATGTATGAAAACCAAGTATGGACTTTGGTAGACTTGCCCGATGAATGGCAGGCCGTTGAGTACAAATGGACCTTTAAGAAGAAGACAGACGCTGATGGTAAATGACACCATTTATAAAGCTCGACTTGTCGCAAAGAAGTTTCCGACAAGTTCAAGGAGTTGACTAGGATGAGACCTTCTCACCCGTAGCGATGCTAAAGTCTACTGGAATTATGTTAGCAGTTGCTGCATTTTTCCATTATGAAATCTAGCAGATGGATGTCAGAACAAAGTTTCCTTAACAGTTTCCGTGAGGAAAGGTTGTATGTGATACAACCAGAAGGTTTTGTCGGTTCTAAGGATGCTAAAAGGTATGCAAGCTCTAGCGATCCATCTATGGACTGGAGCAATCATCTCAGAGTTGGAATATACACTTTGATGAGGTAATCAAAGCTTTTGGGTTAATACAAAGTGTATAAGAAACTTGTATTTACAAGAAAGTGAGTGGGAGCACTATAGAATTTCTGATAAGTATATGTGGATGACATTTTGTTGATCGGAAATCATGTAGAATTTCTGGGAAGCATAAAGGGCTGTTTGAAACGATTTTTTCAAAGGAAGACCTGGATAAAGCTACTTAAATATTAGGCATCAAGATCTATTGAGATAGATCAAGACGCCTGATAAGACTTTGAATGAGTACATACCTTGACAAGATTTTGAAAGAGTTCGAAATGGATCAGTCAAAGAAGGAGTTCTTGCCTGATTTGTAAGGTGTGAAGTTGAGTGAGACTCAAAGCTCGTCCATGGTAGAAGAAATAGAAAGGACAAAGGTCGTCCCCTATGACTTATCTATAGGCTCTATATAGTATGCCATGTTGTGTACCGCACTTGGCGTGTGTGCCTTGACATGAATCTGTCATGGGGTACACGAGTGATCCAGGAGTGGGTCACTGGACAACGGTCAAAATTATCCTTGGTAACTAGAGGACCAAGGAAATCTTTCTCGATTATGGAGGTGATAAAGAGTTCGTCGTAAGGAGTTATGTCGACGCAAGCTTTAACACCATTTCGGATGACTATGAGTAGCAATCCGGATACGTATAGTGGAGTAGACATTTGGAATAGCTCCAAGTGGGGCATAGTAGCAGCATCTATAGTATGACATAAAGATTTGCAAATTATACACTGATCTGAATGTTGCAGACCCGTTTACTAAAACCTCTCTCACAAGAAAAACATCATCAAACCCCATAACTCATTGGGTGTAAATCACATGGTGATGTGAACTATGATTATCGACTCTAGTGCAAGTGGGAGACTGTTGGAAATATGCCCTAGAGGCAATAATAAATTAGTTATTACCATATTTCCTTGTTCATGATAATCGTTTATTATCCATGATATAATTGTATTGATTGGAAACTCAATTACATGTGTGGATACATAGACAACAAAGTGTCCCTAGTAAGCCTCTACCAAACTAGCTCGTTGATCAAAGATGGTTAAGGTTTTCTAGCCATAGATATGAGTTGTCATTTGATAACGAGATCACATCATTAGGAGAATGATGTGATGGACAAGACCCATACTATGAATGTAGCATATGATCGTGTCAGTTTATTTCTATTATTTTCTGCATGTCATGTATCTGTTCCTATGACAATGAGATCATTCAACTCACTGACACCAGAGGAGTACGTTGTGTGTATCAAACGTTGCAACGTAACTAGGTGACTATAAAGGTGCTCTACAATTATCTCTGAGGGTGTCTATTGCATTGGCGTGGATCGGGACTGGGATTTTTCATTCCATATGACAAAGAGGTATCTCTGGGCCCACTCGGTAATAAAACATCACAAGAAGCTTGCAAGCAATGTGACTAAGGAGTTGGTCACGGGATCTTGTGTTACGGAACGAGTAAAGAGACTTGCCAGTAACAAGATTGAAGTAGGTATGTGTTGGAAATATACCCTAGAGGCAATAATAAAGTGGTTATTATTATACTTCCTTGTTCATGATAATCTTTTATTATCCATGTTGTAATTGTATTGATTGGAAACTCAAATGCATGTGTGGATACATAGACAACACTGTGTCCCTAGTATGCCTCTAGTAGACTAGCTCGTTCATCAAAGATGGTCAAGGTTTCCTAGCCATAGACATGAGATGTCGTTTGATAATGGGATCACATCATTAGGAGAATGATGTGATGGACAAGACCCAAACTATGAATGTAGCATATGATCGTGTCAATTATTGCTATAGTTTTCTGCATATCAAGTATCTCTTCCTATGACCATGAGATCATGCAACTCACTGACACCGGAGGAATACCTTGTGTGTATCAAACGTTGCAACATAACTGGGTGACTATAAAGATGCTCTATAGGTATCTCCGAGGGTGTCTATTGAGTTGGCATAGATCGAGACTGGGATTTGTTACTCCTTGTGACAGAGAGGTATCTCAGGGCCCACTCGGTAATACAACATCACAATGAGCCTTGCAAGCAAAGTGACTAAACAGTTAGCCATATGATCTTGTATTATGGAAGAATTAAAGATACTTGCCGGTAACGCGATTGAACTAGGTAGAGAGATACCGACGATCAAATCTTGGGCAAGTAACATACCGAAGAACAAAGGGAACAACATACGGGATTAACTGAATCCTTGACATAGATGTTCGACCGATAAGGATCTTCGTAAAATATGTAGGAACCAATATAGGCATCCAGGCCCCGCTATTGGTTATTGACCATAGAGGTGTCTCAGTCATGTCTGCATAGTTCTTGAACCGGCAGGGTCTGCACACTTAACGTTCGATGATGTTCCGGTAGTATTGAGATATATGTGTTGGTGATCGAATGTTGTTCGGAGTCCCAGATGAGATCTCGAACGTCACAAGGAGCTTCAAAATGGTATGGAGGTAAATATTGATATATAGGAAGTCCTGTTTTGGTCACTGGAAAATTTTCGGGTATTTCCGATAGTGTACCGGGGGTGTCGAGAGGGTTCCGGGGGGCATCGGGAGGGGCCACCCACGCCAAGGCGTCACATGGGCCTTAGGGGTGGTGCACGAGCCCTTAGTGGGTTGGGCAAGCCATCCTCTAAGGGCCCATGTGGCTGGGGTGTGGGAGAAGGAAACCCCAAACTGGGGGAAGGAAATCCAAGTAGGAGAGGAATCCTACTTGGAGTAGGATTGGAGGGAGGCTTGGACTCCACCTCCTTCGGCCGAATCCTTAGGGGAAACCCTAGGGCGTCGGCCCCTCCCCTCATTCCTATATATATTGGAGGGGAGAGAGGGCATCCGCACCTAACCCTAATGCACGGTGCAGCCCTCTCTCCCCACTAGATCGTCTCCCCTAGTTTTCGGCGGTGCTTAGGTGAAGCCCTGCCGGAACAGCTCCACCACCACCGTCGCCGCGTCGTCACGCTGCCGGAGTACTCATCTACCTCTCCACTCCCTCTTTCTGGATCAAGAAGGTGGAGATCATCATCGAGCTGTACGTGTGCTGAACGCGGAGGTGCCGTTCGATCGGCGCTAGATCGGGACGGGTCATGATCGGACCGCAAGACGGCTAGCGATTTGGATCGCGAAGACGTTCGACTACATCAATCGTGTTTCTTAAAGCTTCTCGCTTAGTGATCTACAAGGGTATGTAAATCCACTCTCCCTCTCGTAGATGCTCATCTCCATGGATAGATCTTGTGTGTGCGTAGGAATTTTTTGTTTCCCATGCAATGTTCCCCAACAGTGGCATCTTGAGCTCGGTCTATGCGTAGATTAGATGACGAGTAGAACACAAAGGAGTTTGTGGGCGTTGGTGCTTAGATTTCTTCCTCCCATGGTATTTTCTTGATTCAACGGTATTTTGTGATGAAGCGGCTCGGATCAACCATACTCATCCACGTACGAGAGACAAGTTCGATCGACTAACATGTGACTTTGTTGCAAAAACATGGCTGGCGGGTGTTTGTCTCTCCTACTCTAGTTGGATTGGATTCGACAAAGGTGATCCTTGAGAAGGTTGAATAGTAATTTGTGTATCACTGTTATGGTTTTGCGTAGGTAAGAATCGTTCTTGCTAGATACCCATATCATCCACATAAAACATGCAAGAACAATTAGAGGGTGTCTAACTTGTTTTTGCAGGGTATGTTTGTTGGAAATATGCCCTAGAGGCAATAATAAATTGGTTATTATAATGTTTCCTTGTTCATGATAATCGTTTATTATCCATGCTATAATTGTATTGATCAGAAACTTAGATACATGTGTGGATACATAGACAACACCATGTCCCTAGTATGCCTCTAATAGACTAACTCGTTAATCAAAGATGGCTATGATTTCCTAGTCATGGACATGAGATGTCATTTGATAACGGGATCACATCATTAGGAGAATGATGTGATGGACAAGACCCAAACTACAAACGTAGCATATGATCGTGTCAATTTATTGCTACTGTTTTCTACATGTCAAGTATCTGTTCTTATGACCATGAGATAATGAACTCGCTGACATCGGAGGAGTACCTTGTGTGTATCAAATGTTGCAACGTAACTGAGTCATTATAAAGGTGCTCTATAGGTATCTCCGAGGGTGTCTGTTTAGTTGGAATGGATCAATACTGGGATTTATTACTCCGTGTGACGGAGAGGTATCTTAGGGCCCACTCGGTAATATAACATCACAATAAGCCTTGCAAGCAATGTGACTAAGTGTTAACCACAAGACCTTGTATTACGGAACGAGTAAAGAGACTTGCCGGTAACAAGGTTGAACTAGGTATGGAGATGCGGACGATTGAATCTCGGGCAAGTAACATACCGAAGAACAAAGGCAACAACATACATGATTAACTGAATCCTTGACATAGTGGTTCGACCGATAAAGATCTTCGTAGAATATGTAGGAACCAATATGGGCATCCAGGTGCCGCTATTGGCTATTGACCGTAGAGGTGTCTCGGTGATGTCTACATAGTTCTCGAACCCACAGGGTCTGCACACTTAAGGTTTGGTGACGTTTCAGTAGTATAGAGTTATGCATGGTGGTGACCGAAGGTTGTTCGGACTCCCGGATGAGATCCCAGACATCACGAGGAGCTCCAGAATGGTCCGGAGCTCTAGAAAAGTTTTGGGCTTATCAGTAGTGTACCGGGAGTGTCGAGAGGGTACCGGGGACCATCAGGAGGGGAATTTCGACCCAAGAGGCTACATGGGCTGTGGGAGAAGGAATACTAGACCTTAGTGGGCTGGCTGGCAGCCCACAGGAAGCCCATGCGGCTAGGTAATAAAACCCAAGGTGGAAAGCAGGCAAAAGTGGGAAAATAAGGAAGGAGTCTGAATCCTACTAGGAGTGAAGGAGGAGGACTCCTCCCTCCCACTTCGGCCGAACTAGGGTTGGCTCCCTTGGGAGCCAAGCCTCCTCCCTCCCATCCTCCTATATATAATAGAGGTTTTGAAGATTTTTTACACAGAAAAACAGCCACATGCTGCCCTCTTCTCTAGATCGTAGTTTCTCCCCTAGATTTGTTTCAGCAGTGCTTAGGCGAAGCCCTGCTGGAATAGCCACCACCATCGCCACAACGCCGTCGCGCTGCCGGAGAACTCATCTACCTCTACGCTTCCTCTTGCTGGATCAAGAAGGCGGAGATTGTCATCGAGCTGTACGTGTGCTGAACACGGAGGATCGGAAGGACCACGATGGGATCGCAGGACGGCTCGTGATGAGATCGCGGGATGGATCGTGATTGGATCGTGAAGACGTTCGGCTACATCAACCGCGTTTCTTAACGCTTGCGCTTATCAATCTACAAGGGTATGTAGATTCACTCTCCCTCTCGTAGATGCTCATCACCATGGATAGATTTTGCATGTGCATAGGAAATTTTTGTTTCCCATGCAATGTTCCCCAACAGTGGTACCAGAGCTAGGTCTATGTGTAGATGAGACCTCGATTTAAACACAAAGAGTTTTTGGGCGTTGATGCTTAGATTGCTTCCTCCCTTGGTCGTGTTTTGGTTAAGTGGTATTTTGGGATGAAGCGGCCCGGACCAACCTTACTCATACGCTTACGAGAGACTGGTTCCATCGACTGACGTGTAACTTTGTTGCACAAAGATGGTTGGCGGCTGTCTGTTTCTCCTACTTTAGTTGGATCGGATTCGACAAAGGTGGTCCTTCAGAAGGTTGAAGAGCAATTTATGTATCACCATTGTGGTTTTGCGTAGGTGAGAATTGTTCTTGCTAGATACTCGTAGCAGCCACGTAAAACTTGCAAAAACAATTAGAGGTCGTCTAACTTGTTTTTGCAGGGTATGCTGTGATGTGATATGGCCAATTACATGATGAGATATATGTGATGTATGATATGTTCATGTGTTGTATAGAATATCACGACTTGCATGTCGATGAGTATGGCAAACGGCAGGAGCCATATGGTTGTCTTTAATTATTGTATGACCTGTGTGTCAATCATTAAGCGCTATGTAATGATTTACTTTATCGCTAAACGGTAGCTATAGTAGTATGAGCATGGTGGGCGTGACAACTCCAATGGAGACACAATGATGGAGATCATGGTGTTATGTCGGTGACGATGGAGATCATGCCGGTGCTTTCAAGATGGAGATCAAAAGCACAAGTTCATGGCCATATCATGTCACTTATGATTTGCATGTGATGTTAATCCTTTTATGCACCTTGTTTTTCTTAGAACGCCGGTAGCATTATAAGGTGATCCCTCACTTAAATTTCAAGGTAAAATTGTGTTCTCCCCGAGTGTGCACCATTCTAAAAGTTCGTCGTGTCGAGACACCACATGATGATCGGGTGTGATAGACTCTACGTTCACATACAACGGGTGCAAGCCAGTGTTGCACGTGCAGAACACTCGGGTTAAACTTGACGAGCCTAGTATGTACAGACATGGCCTCGGAACACAAGAGACCGAAAGGTCGAACATGAGTTATATAGTAGATATGATCAACATGATGATGTTCACCATTGAAACCACCTCAACTCACGTGATGATCGGACTTGAGTTGGTGAATTTGGATCATGTATCACTCGAATGACCGGAGGGATGTCAATTTGATTGGGAGTTCTTAAGTAATATGATTAATTGAACTCATTATCATGAACATTGTCAGTAGTGTCTTTGCAAATTATGTTGGAGCTCACGTTGTATCTCCCTTGAATTTTTATATGTTCCTAGAGAAACAGAGTTGAAAGATGATGGTAGAAATATTACGGACTAGGCCCATGATCTGAGGATTGTCCTCATTGATGCACAGAAGGCTTATGTCCTTAATGCACCGCTCGGTGCGCCACCCCCCTCTAGTGTCGTCTGTAGATGTTGTGAACATCTGACAGGCACGTTCTGATGACTACTTGATAGTTTAGTGCGTCATGCTTTATGGCTTAGAATTGAGGCTCCAAAACGTTTTGAATGTCATAGAACATATGAGATGTTCTGAGAGCTAAAATTGGGATCTCAGGCTCGTGCCCATGTTGTGAAATATGAGATCTCCAACAAGATTCTTGGCCTGTAAGACGAAGCAGAATAGCTCAATCGTTGAGCATGTGCTCAGATTGTCTGGGTGCTACAATCGCTTGAATCGAGCGGGAGTTGATCTTCCAGATAAGATAGTGATTAATATAGTTCTCCAAGTCAGTATCACTAAGCTACTAGAACTTCGTGATGAACTATAATTATGCCAGGGATGGAAATGATAATCCCTAAGCTATTCGCGATGTTTGACACCGCGAAGGTAGATATCAAGAAGGAGCATCAAGTGTTGATGGTTAGTAAAACCACTAGTTTCGAAAAGGGAAAGGGTAAGGAGGGAAACTTCATGGATGGCAAGTCAGTTGCTTCTCCGATGAAGCAACCCAAAGTTGAACCCAAACCCAAGACTAAGTGCTTCTATTACGAGGAGAGCGGTCGCTGAAGCGGAACAACCCTAGATACCTAATAGTTAAGAAGGCTGGCAACATCGACAGAAGTATATTTGATATACGTGTTATTGGTGTGTACCTTGATAGTACTCCTAGTAGCACCTGGGTATTCGATACCTGTTCGGTAGCTAAATGTTAGTAACTCGAAATAAAAGCTACGGAATAAATGGAGACTAGCTAAGGGTGAGGTGATGATGTGTGTATTCAAGGTTGATGTGATCAACATCGCACACTCTCTCTACCTTTGGGATTAGTGACGAACCTAAATAAAGGTTATTTGGTGTTTGCGTTAAGCATGAACGTGATTAGATCGTGTTTATTGCAATACGGTTATTCATTTAAGTAAGAGAATAATGGTTATTCTGCTTACATGAATAATAACTTCAATGGTCATGCACCCAATGATTGGTTTGTTGAATCTTGATTGTAATAGTAGACATGTTCATAACATAAATGACAAAAGATACAAAGTTAATAATGATAGTACCACATACTTGTGGCACTACCGCTAAATGTCATATTGGTGTAAAGCGCATGAAGAAACTCCATGCTGATGGATCTTTGGACTCATTCGATTTTGAACCGGATGAGACATGGGGACCATGCCTCTTGGGCAAGATGACTAAAACCCCGTTTTCCGGATGGAACGGGAAAGTGACTTATTGGAAATGATACATGTTGATGTATACGGTCCAATGAGTGTTTTAGCGTGCGGTCAATATCGTTATTTTCTTACCTTCACTGATGATTTGAGTAGACATAGTGTACATTTACTTAATGAAACACAAGTCTGAAACATTTGAAAAGTTCAAACAAATTCAGAGTGAAGTTTAAGATCATTTTGACAAGAAGATAAAATGTCTACGATATGATCATGGAGGTCAATATCTGAGTTACGAGTTTGGCATACAACTTTAGACAATGTGAAAGTTGTTTCACAACTCACGCCACCTGGAACACCATAGTGTGATGGTGTGTCCGAACGTCGTAGTCGTGCTCTATTTGATATGGTGCGAACTATGACGTCTCTTATCGTTTTGCCACTATCGTTTTCGGGTTATGCATTATAGACAACTACATTCACTTTAAATAGGGAACCATCTAAATCCGTTGAGATGACACCATATGGTTTGCGACAAACCTAAGCTATCATTTCTTAGAGTTTGGGAATGCGACACTTATGTTTGACAAGCTCGAACCCAAAGAGGAAAAATGCATCTTCATAAGATACCCTAAGAATAGTTGGGTATAACTTCTATCTCAGATCCGAGTACAAAGTGTTTGTTGCTAAAACTGGGTCCTTTCTCGACAAAAAGTTTCTCTCGAAAGAATTGAGTGGGAGGAAGATAGAACTTGATGAGGTTGTTGAACCTTTGTTTCAACCAGAGAGCAGCGCAGCACAGAAAGATGTTTCTGTGGAACCTACATTTGTTGAAGAGGAAGTAAATGATGATGATCATAAAGCTTTGAATCAAGTTACTATCAAACCTCGTAGGTCGACAAGGACGTGTACTACTCCTGTGTGGTATGACAACCCTGTCTTGGAGGTCATGTTGTTGGACAACGATGAACCTATGAGCTATGGACAAGCGATGATGGGCCCAGATTCCGACAAATGGCTAGGAGCCATGAAATGCGAGAAAGAATCCATGTATGAAAACCAAGGATGGACTTTGGTAGACTTGCCCACCGAACTAGGGTTCCCTCCCTTGGGAGCCAAGCCTCCTCCCTCCCCTCCTCCTATATAAACTAGAGGTTTTGAGGGGGTTTTACACAGAAAAACAGCCACCTGCTGCCCTCTTCTCAAGATCGTAGTTTCTCCTCTAGATTTGTTTTAGCGGTGCTTAGGCGAAGCCCTGCTGGAATAGCTCCACCACCATCGCCGCAACATCGTCGCACTGCCGGAGAACTCACCTACCTCTCTGCTCCCTCTTGCTGGATCAAGAAGGTGGAGATCGTCATCGAGCTGTACGTGTGCTGAATGTGAAGGTGTTGTCCGTTCGGCACTAGATCGAAAGGACAACGATGGGATCGCCGGACGGCTCGTGATGAGATCGCAGGATGGATCGTGAAGACGTTCGACTACATCAACCATGTTTCTTAATGCTTCCACTTAGCGATCTACAAGGGTATGTATATTCACTCTCCCTCTCATAGATGCTCATCACCATGGATAGATCTTGCATGTGCGTAGGAAAATTTTGTTTCCCATGCAACGTTCCCCAACAATGTTGTGATATGATATGGCAAATTACATGATGAGATATATGTGATGTATGAGATGATCATGTTTTGTATAAAATATCATGACTTGCATGTCAATCAGTACGGTAACTTTCAGGATCCATAGGCTTGTCTTTAATTATTGTATGACCTGCATGTCAATCAGTAAGCGCTATGTAATGCTTTACTTTATTGCTAAGCGGTGGCAATGGTAGTAGAATCATGGTGGGAGCAACAACCCTGATGGAGACACAATGATGGAGGTCATGATGATGGAATTCATGGTGTTATGTCGGTGACGATGGAGATCATGCCAGTGCTTTAGAGATGGAGATCAAAAGCACAAGTTCATGGCCATATCATGTCACTCATGATTTGCATGTGATGTTAATCCTTTTATGCACCTTTTTTTTCTTAGGACGATAGTAGCATTATAAGGTGATATCTCACTAAAATTTCAAGATAAAATTATGTTCTCCCCGAGTGTGCACTGTTGCAAAAGATCATCGTTTCGAAGCACCACGTGATGATCGGGTGTGGTAGACTCTACGTTCACATACAACGGGTACAAGCCAGTGTTGCACATGCGGAACACTCGGGTTAAACTTGACAAGCCTAGCATGTACATACATGGCCTCGAAACACAAGAGATCGAAAGGTCGAACATGAGTCATATAGTAGATATGATCAACATGGAGATGTTCACCATTGAAACCACCTCATCTCACATGATGATCGGACTTGGGTTGGTGAATTTGGATCATGTATCACTCGGATGACCAGAGGGATGTCAATTTGAGTGGGATTTTTTAAGTAATATGATTAACTAAACTCATTATCTTGAAAAATAGTCTTAGTAACCTTTGCAAAATTATGTTTTAGATCAATGGCTCACGCAGTAGTTCCCCTGAATTTCAATGCGTTCCTAGAGAAAGCCAAGTTGAAAGTTGATGGAAGTAACTTTGTAGACTGGGTCAGTGATTTGAGGATTATCCTCATGGCTTCCCAAAAGGCTTATGTCCTTGATGCACCGCTCGGTGAAGCACCCCCTCCAGTGTCGTATGAAGACGTTGTGAATGCCTGGGATGGCTTAGAACCGGGACTTCAAAGACGTTTTGAATGTCATGGAGCATATGAGATGTTCTAGGATTTGAAGTTTATGTTTGAGAAGAATGCCCGGATCAAGAGGTATGAGCCTCCGATAAGTACTATGCCTACAAGATGGAGGAGAACGGGTCTGTCAGTGAACACATACTTAGAATGTCGGGTATTCGAACCGTCTGGCTAAGTTAGGGATGCCCCTTCTGCCGGGGGTGATCATTGACATAATTCTTCAATCATTGCCACCTAGCTACAAGAGCTTCGTGATGAACTATAACATGCAAGCGATGAACATGTCAGTTGCCGAGCTATTTGCGATGTTGAAAGTCACCGAGTCTGAAATCCACAAGGAGCATCAAGTGTTGATGGTCCATAAAACCACTAGTTTCAATAAGAATGGCAAGGGCAAGAAGGGTAACTCCAAGAAGAGTGGCAAAGCAGTTGCCCCCTCTCGTGAAGAAACCCAAGGCTGGACCCAACCAGAAACTGAGTGCTTTCATTGCAAGGGAACTGGTCACTGGAAGCGGAACTGCCCGAAGTATCTGGCTGACAAGAAGGCGTCCAACACCAGACAGGGTATATATGATATACATATTATTGACGTGTACCTTACCAACTCTTGTTGTAGTGCCTGGGTATTTGATACCGGTTCGGTTGCTCACATTTGCAACTCAAAATAGGAGCTACAGAATTGATGAAGGTTGCCTAAGGACGAAGTGACGATGCGCGTGGGAAATGGTTCCAAGGTTGATGTGATCACCGTCGGCACGCTCGCTCTTCGATTACCATCGGGATTAGTGATGAACCTGAATAATTGTTATTTAGTGCCTACGTTAAGCATGAACATTAAATATAGATCTTGTTTATTGCGAGACGGTTACTCATTTAAATCAGAGAATAATGGTTGTTCTATTTATATGAGTAATATCTTTTATGGTCATGCACCCTATGTGAGGGGTTTATACTTATTGAATCTCGACAGTGATGATACACATGTTAACATTGATGCCAAAAGATGTAGAGTTGATAATGATAGTACCACTTTCTTGTGGCACTGCCACTTAGGTCATATTGGTGTAAAACAGATGAAGAAGCTCAACGTTGATGGACTTTTGGAGTCGCTTGATTTCGAATCACTTGACACATGTGAACCATGCCTCATGGGCAAGATGACTAAGACCTTGCTCTCTGGAAAAATCGAACACACAAGTGACTTGTTGGAAATTATACATACTGATGTGTGCGGTCCAATGAGCATTGAGTCGCGCGGTGGATATCGTTACTTTCTCACCTTCACTGATGACTTAATTAGATATGCGTATATTTACTTAATGAAACACAAGTCTGAAACGTTTGAAAAGTTCAAGCAATTTTAGAGTGAAGTTGAGAATCATCATAACAAGAAGATTAAATTCCTACGATCTGATCGAGGAGGAGAATATCCGAGTTATGAGTTTGGCAGTCACTTAAGACAATGTGGAATTGTTTCACAATTGACACTGCCTGGAACACCACAGCATAATGGTGTGTCTGAACGTCGTAATCAAACCTTATTGGATATGGTGCATTCTATGATGTCTCTTGCCGATTAGCCTCTATCGTTTTGGGGGTATGCATTAGAGACAACTGCATTCATTTTAAATAGGGCACCATCAAAATCCGTTGAGACGACGCCATATGAACTGTGGTTTGGCAAGAAACCAAAGTTGTCGTTTCTTAGAGTTGGGGAATGTGATGCTTATGTCAAAAAGCTCCAGCCTCAAAAGCTGGAACCCAAAGCGGAGAAATGCATCTTCATAGGATACCCAAAAAAGACAGTTCGGTATACTGATGTCTACTATGCAACCTTATTCTCGTAGACTCGTGTTGGGCCTCCAAGCGCAGAGTTTTGTAGGACAGTAGCAATTTTCCCTCAAGTGGATGACCTAAGGTTTATCAAGCAGTGGGAGGTGTAGGATGAAGATTGTCTCTCTCAAACAATCCTGCAATCAAATACAAGAAATCTCTTGTGTCCCCAACACACCCAATACATTGGAAAATTGTATAGGTGCACTAGTTCGGCGAAGAGATGGTGATACAAGTGCAATATGGATGGTAGATATAGGTATTTGTAATCTAAAAATATAAAAACAAGAAGGTAACTAATGATAAAAGTGAGCACAAACGGTAGTGCAATGCTTAGAAACAAGGCCTAGGGTTCATACTTTTGCCAGTGCAATTTCTCTCAACAGTACTAACATAGTAGAATCAAATATAAATACCTCTCGTGCGACAAAGAGTTCACTCCAAAGTAACAAATAGAGGAGAATTAACAAAGAAATTATTGTAGGGTACGAAACCACCTCAAAGTTATCTTTTCCGATCAATCTTATGAGCTATCCCTATAAGTGTCACGAACAGCCCTAGAGTTCGTACTAAAATAACACCTTAAGACACACATCAACAAAAACCCTAATGTCATCTAGATACTCCAATGTCACCACAAATACCCATGGGCTTGATTATACGATATGCATCACACAATTTTAGATTCATCATGTTCAATCCAACACAAAGAACTTCAAAGAGTGCCCCAAAGTTTCTACCAGAGATTCAAGACGAAAACATGTGCCAACCCCTATGCATAGATTCCCAAGGTCACGGAACCCGCAAGTTGATCATCAAAACATACATCAAGTGTATCAAAAGAACATCCCATTGTCACCACGGATATCCCATCACAAGACATACATCAAGTGTTCGCAAATCTTTAAAGGCTCAATCCGATAATAAAACTTCAAAGGAAAACTCAATTTATCACAAGAAGATAGAGAGGGGAAAACTCCATATGATTCATCTATATTAATAAAGCTCGTGATACATCAGGATCGTGCCATCTCAAAACACGAGAGAGAGATCCAACACATAGCTACTGGTACATACCCTCAGCCCGAGGGTGAACTACTCCCTCCTTGTCATGGAGACCGCCGAGATGATGAAGATGGCCTCCAGTGATGGTTTCCCCCACCGGCAGGGTGCCGGAACGGGATCCCGGTTGATTTTCCGTGGCTCTGAAGGCTTGCGGTGGTGGAACTCCCAATCTAGGTTTCTTTTTGGAGGTTTCTGCCATCAAGAGGGGGCACGAGGCGACGACAAGCCACCCAGGCGCGACCATGTGGGGTGGCCGCGCCCTCCTAGCTTGTGGCCTCCTCGTGGCTCTTCTGGCCCAACTCCAATGCTTCAGGGGTCTCTTTTGGTCATAAAAAAATATACTAAATTTTCAGCCCATTCCGAGAACTTTTATTTCTGCACAAAAACGACACCACGGTAGTTTTGTTGAAAACAACGTCGGTTCGGGTTAGTTCTAATAAAATCATACCAAAATCATATAGAATTATTGTAAACATGGCATGAATACTTCATAAATTGTAGATATGTCGGAGACGTATCAGCATCCCCAAGCTTAATTCCTGCTTGTCCTCGAGTAGGTAAATGATAAAAGAAATAGTTTATGAAGTGTGAATGCTAGCAAGTGCACAAGTTTGACCAATGATAGTTCCAAACACTTTCTTTAGCATCCGTAAATATCATAAACAATAGCTCATCTCATAAAACTTCTCATGATGAAGTAAAAAGCTATTCACATGTTGAAGTATAGACCATAAAGTTTCTTGAAAACTAACAAAATATGCTTTCAGTCACCAAACAATTACAATTCATCTTATTTTCAGGAAGGGTCTATGTAAGAGCTTTGATTTAGCAAATTCCACATACTCAACTATCATATAGTCTTCCATGATAGCTAACACCCAGAGTATATTTTTAGAGCAAATGGCATCCGTCGAACACAGAGAAAGATACGAGCTTAAAGTTTTGCCTCCCAACTTCTTTATCATATAGATAATTGCCAACAATAATAATTCATGATCAAATATATTTGAGTGGCCATATATGCCTAGATCATTCCCTAACACATGACGCTTGCCAAGAGAAAAAGGTGAAATATAGAAAGTGGTGAATATCACCATGACTCTTGCGTAAAGGTAAGTACAAGAAATTAAAAGATAGGCCCTTCACAAAGGGAAGCAGAGGTTTTCATGCGCCTTTTGTTTTTGGATGTGCAAACCCTTAATGCAAAGGAACGTCACGTTGTATTGCGCTTTGTGATAGAAACCTTTATTTTGTAGTCCATCACTTTTATTTCTTTACCATCACAAGTTCGTACAACGCTTATTTTCCCTTACAATAAAAGATCATACATATTTAGGAGCATTTTTTATTGCATTTTGTACCGATGACAACTTACTTGAGGGATCTTAATCAATCCATAGGTAGGTATAGTGGAGTCTCATGGCAAAACTGGTTTAAGGGTGTTTGGGTGCACAAGTAGTATTTCTACTTGGTGCGGAAGTTTTGGCTAGTATGAGGTGGAAGCAAGCACCACATGTTGGAGGATCCATAACAATATAACTTCTACACAAATATACCCAAACATAACTCATTACGTTGTCTTCCTTGTCCACCTTCAACTAATTTGCTCAAGTTTGAAAATAATTAATGGGTATTCACAATCATAGAAGATGTCCAAGATAGTATGTGAAATCTCTCTTCCTTCAATATTCTTTCATGAATTGTTCAAGTGACCAATGCGGTGTTTGCTAACTTTCAATAAAATTACCACCTATACTTCTTATATGTGAAGTCATTACTCCCCATGGGATAAGCATATAAAACATATATAATTTAAGATTTATGATATTCAATTCATTTAACCATTTACTCATAGGATATAAGTGAAGCACGAGAGTAAATGACAAAACTACTCCAAAACATATAAGTGAAGATCAATGAGTAGTCAAAAAATTAAGTAGATATGTGAGGAATTTCTCTCTATCTCTCTCTCTCTCTCAATAAAGATTTTCAGATCTGAGTATTTTATTTAAACAACAATCAAAACAAAAATAGCACTCCAAGAATAGCACACATCATGTGAACGAATAAAAATTTAGGCTCAACATAGGCTAACCGATAGTTGATGAAGAGAGGTGGGATGCATAGCATAACCAAGCTTAGATGCTTGAGAATTCTTGAAATATTTACTTGGGGTGCCTTGGGCATCCCCAAGCTTGAGATTTTGTATCTCGTTCAACCCTCTCATATCATGGTTTCACCTATTCTCAAAACTTCATCCACACAAAACTCGAAAAGAACTCGTGAGATAGGTTAGTGCACATATTAATAAATCAACTCTTTATGTAATGCCAAGACAAGTTTTCACACTAATTTTCAAACATTAGGTATTGTATATTATCATTTCCACAATTTATATCTACCAATATAGGCTATGGAAACTATAGGACAAGTAGATAACAAAACTATGACAGCAATCTGTCCAAACAGAACAGTCTGTAGCAATTTATGTAACTCAAACAATTATGAAACTTCAGGAAATGCTATGGACTTTATATGAAAATACTGTGTAAATTTTTAATAAACTTTCCACATTCCAGTAAAATATGAAAATTCAAACACTACAGCAAAAGTTTTTGTTTTTTACACAGTACACATCAAACATGCAATGCAAGCATCCTAAAAGAAATTCTTGGAACTTTTTATTGAAAAACAAGATTATAAATAACAACTAACAGAAAACAACAAAATAAAATGATGCTCCAAGAAAAACTCATATTATGTGACGAATAAAAGTATAGCTCCAAGTGAGATATATCGATAGTGTTGAAGATGAAAGAGGGGACGCCTTCCGGGGCATCCCAAGCTTAGACGCTTGATTCTTCCTTGAATATTACCTTGGTGGTTCATTGGGAATCCCCAAGATTAGGTTCTTGTCACTCCTTATTCTCCTCATATCGGTGTCTCACCCAAAACTTGAAAACTTCAGTCACACAAAACTTAACGGAACTTCGTGAGAAGGGTTGGTGTACTAAAGATAAATCATTCACTTAGGTATTGTAAAGACAAGATTAATAATTGTTACCACATTATAACTACTGTATTCCATAATTCCCACAATTTATATTACTCAATATAAGCTATAGGAACACTTGAAACAAGCAAACTATGCATGTAAAACAGAATCTATCAAAAAAAGAACAGTCTATAAAGATCTGAACTATAACCATACTTCCATTACTCTAACAATTATGAAAAATTAGGAAACCTCAATTAATTTTCATATAAATGTTTTGTAAAAATTTCAAATTTTTTTGACGATTGAGTAAAATCATATAATTGATATACTGGACGCAAAACTTTCTGTTTTTGCACAGAATCAAACAAGCAAGTATCCACACTATCCCAAAGGCTTACTTGGCACTTTATTGAAATAAAAGATACAAAACATGATTACTACAGTAGATTAATCATGTGAACACATAAAAACACAAAGTAAAAGTGTTGGGTTGTCTACCAACAAGCACTTTTCTTTAATGCCTTTTAGCTAGGCATGATGATTTCAATGATGCTCACATAGGAATAATAATTGAAACATGCAAAAGAGCATCAAGAATCTCATGACAAGCACATTTATGTCTAACACACTTCCTATGCATAAGGATTTTGTGAGCAAACAATTTATGGGAGCAAGAATCAACTAGCATAGGAAGGCAAAACAAGCATAACTTCAAAACTTTGAACACATAGAGAGGAAACTTGATATTATTGCAATTCCTACAAGCATATGTTCCACCCTCATAATAGTTTTCAGTAGCATCATGAAGGAATTCCACAATATAACCAGCACATAAAGCATTATTTTCATGATCTACAAGCATATAAAATTTATCACTCTCCACATAAGCAAACTTCTTCTCATTCATAGTAGTGGGAGCAAACTCACCAAAATAACTATCATGTGACACTTGATTGACATAACCACATTAAATATTAGAATCATGATAATAGGTTTTATGGTTGTATTTACTATTTCTAGCATACGTGTCATCACAATAATCATCATAGATAGGAGGCATGTCATCATCATAATAGTTTTGCTCATCAAAACTTGGGGGACTAAAAATATCATCTTCATCAAACATAGCATCCCCAAGCTTGTGGCTTTGTATATCATTAGCATCATTAATATTCAGAGAATTCATACTAACAATATTTCTATCATGCTCATCACTCACAAATTTAGTGCCAAACAGTTTAATAACTTCTTCTTCTAACACTTGAGCACAATTTTCCTTTCCATCATTTTCATGAAATACATTAAAAACATGAAGCATATGAGGCAACCTTAATTCCATATTTTTTGTAGTTTTATTTTATAAAACCAAACTAGTGAAAAACAAGAAACTAAAAGATTTGATTGCAATATATAAATATACACCTTCAAGCACTCACCTCCCCAGCAACGGCGCCAGAAAAGAGCTTGATGTCTACTATGCAACATTCTTCTTGTAGACTCATGTTGGGCCTCCAAGCACAGAGTTTTGTAGCACAGTAGCAATTTCCCTCAAGTGAATGACCTAAGGTTTCTCGATCCGTGGGAGATGTAGGATGAAGATGGTCTCTCTCAAGCAACCCTACAATCAAATACAAGAAATCTCTTGTGTCCCCAACACACCCAATACACTGGAAAATTGTATAGGTTCACTAGTTCGGCGAAGATATGGTGATACAAGTGCAATATAGATGGTATAAATAGGTCTTCGTAATCTGAAAATATAAAAACAGCAAGGTAACTAATGATAAAAGTGAGCACAAACGGTAGTGCAATGCTTAGAAACAAGGCCTAGGGTTCATACTTTCACTAGTGCAATTTCTCTCAACAATACTAACATAGTTGAATCATATGTAAATACCTCTCGTGCAACAAAGAGTTCACTCCAAAGTCACAAATAGCGGAGAACTAACGAAGAAATTATTATAGGGTACGAAACCACCTCAAAGTTATCTTTTCTGATCAATCTTATGAGCTATCCCTATAAGTGTCACGAACAGACCTAGAGTTCGTACTAAAATAACACCTTAAGACACACATCAACCAAAACCCTAATGTCATCTAGATACTCCAATGTCACCACGAGTACCCATGGGCTTGATTATACGATATGCATCACACAATTTTAGATTCATCATGTTCAATCCAACACAAAGAACTTCAAAGAGTGCCCCAAAGTTTCTACCAGAGATTCAAGATGAAAACATGTGCCAACCCCTATGCATAGATTCCCAAGGTCACGGAACCCGCAAGTTGATCACCAAAACATACATCAAGTGGATCAACAGAACATCCCATTGTCACCACGGATATCCTATCGCAAGACATACATCAAGTGTTCTCAAATCCTTAAAGACTCAATATGATAAGAAAACTTCAAAGGAAAACTCAATTCATCACAAGAAGATAGAGAGGGGAAAACTCCATATGATTCATCTATATTAATAAAGCTCGTGATACATCAAGATCATGCCATCTCAAAACATGAGAGAGAGATCCAACACATAGCAATTGGTACATACCCTCAACCCAAGGGTGAACTACTCCCTCCTTGTCATGAAGACCGCCGGGATGATGAAGATGGCCTCCGTTGATGGTTTCCCCCACTGACAGGGTGCCGGAACGGGCTCCCGATTGGTTTTTCATGGCTCTGAAGGCTTGTGGCGGCAAAACTCCCGATCTAGGTTTATTTTTGTAGGTTTTTGTATTTATATGAATTTTTGGCGTCGGTCTGCCATCAAGGGGGGCTATGAGGAGACGAGAAGCCACCTAGGCGCGACCAGGTGGGGTGGCCGCGCCCTCCTGGCTTGTGGCCTCCTCGTGTCTCTTCTGACCCAACTCCAATGCTTAGGGGGTCTCTTTTGGTCCATAAAAATCATACTAAATTTTCAGCCCATTCCGAGAACTTTTATTTCTGCACAAAAAACGACACATGGTAGTTCTGCTGAAAACAGCGTCAGTCCGGGTTAGTTCTAATAAAATCGTACCAAAATCATATAGAATTGTTGTAAACATGGCATGAATACTTCCTAAATTATAGATACACTGGAGACGTATCATATACCTTCTATCTCGGATCCGAGGGCAAAGTGTTTGTCGCTAAAAACGGAACATTTCTTGAGAAAGAGTTTCTCTCAAGAGAATTGAGTGGGAGGAAGATAGAACTTGATGAGGTTTGTGAACCCTTGTTTCAACCAGAGAGTAGCGCAGTGTAGAAAGATGTTTCTATGGAGCCTACATCATTTGACGAGGAAGTTAATGATGATGATCATGAAGCTTCGGATCAAGTTACTACCAAACCTCGTAGGTCGACAAGGACGCGTACTGTTCCTAAGTGGTACGGCAACCCTGTCTTAGAGGTCACGTCGTTGGACAACGATGAACCTACGAGCTATGGAGAAGCAATGATGGGCCCAGATTCCGACAAATGGTTAGAGGCCAGGAAATCCGAGATGGGATCCATGTATGAAAACAAAGTATGGACTTTGGAAGTATTACCTGAAGGGAGAAATGCCATTCAGAACAAATGGATCTTATGTCACCGTCTATAAAGCTTGACGTGTGGCAAAGGGCTTTTCACAAGTTCAAGGAGTTGACTACGATGAGACCTTCTCACCCGTAGCGATGCTTAAGTCCATCAGAATCATGTTAGCAATAGCTGTATTTTTAGATTATTAAATTTGACAGATGGATGTCAAAACAGTGTTCCTTAACGGTTTCCTTAAGGAAGCATTGTATATGATACAACCAAAAGGTTTTGTCGATCCAGAGAATGCTGACAAAGTTTGCAAACTCCGGCGATCCATTTATGGACTGGTGCAAGCATCTCGAAGTTGGAATCTTCGCTTTGATGAGGCAATCAAAGCGTTCGGGTTTATACAAGTTTACGGAGAAGCTTGTATTTACAAGAAAGTGAGTGGGAGCTCTATAGCGTTTCTAATATTATATGTGGATGACATATTGCTGGTTGGAAACAATATAGAAATGTTGGAAAGCGTGAAGGAATATTTGAACAAGAGTTTTTCAATGAAGGACCCGAGAGAAGCTGCTTTCATATTAGGCATCAAGATCTATAGAGACAGATCAATACGCTTAATAGGACTTTCACAGAGCACATACCTTGACAAAGTTTTGAAGAAGTTCAAAATGGATCAGTCCAAGAAGGGGTTCTTGCCTGTATTGCAAGGTGTGAAGTTGAGTAAGACTCAATGCCCAGTGAATGCAGAAGATAGACAGAAGATGAGTGTCATCTCCTATGCTTCAGCCATAGGCTTTATCATGTATGCAATGCTATGCACAAGACCCGATGTCTGCCTTTCCATAAGTATGGCCAGAAGGTTTCAAAGTGATCCAGGAATGGAGCATTGGACGGCGGTCAAGAATACCCTTAAGTACCTGAAAAGGACTAAGGAAATGTTTCTCGTTTATGGAGGTGATCAAGAGCTTGCTGTAAAGGGTTACGTCGATGCAAGATTTGACACTGATCCGAATGACTCTAAGTCTCAAACCGGATACGTATTTATTATCAATGGGGGAGCGGTAAGCTGGTGCAGTTCTAAGCAAAGCGTGGTAGCTGATTCTACATGCGCAGTGGAGTACATCGTTGACTCGAAGGTGGCGAAGGAAGGTGTCTGGATGAAGGAGTGCATGATAGATCTTGGAGTAGTGCCCAGTGCACTGAACCCAATGGCTCTGTTCTGTGACAACACTGGTGCCATTGCTCTGGCCAAGGAACCAAGGTTTCACAAGAGAACCAGACACATATAGAGATGCTTCAATTCCATACGCGATTACATCGAGGAGGAGGACATAAATATTTGCAAAGTGCACATGGATCTGAATGTCGCAGACCTATTGACTAAACCTCTTCCAAGGGCTAAACATGATCAGCACCAGAACTATATGGGTGTTAGATTCATTAAATTGTAAATCACATATTGATGTGAGCTAGATTATTGCCTCTAGTGCAAGTGGGAGACTGTTGGAAATATGCCCTATAGGCAATAATAAAGTGGTTATTATTATATTTCCTTGTTCATGATAATCGTTTATTGTCAATGCTATAATTGTATTGATCGGAAACTCAAATGCATGTGCGGATCCATAGACAACATTGTGTCCCTAGTATGCCTCTAGTAGACTAGCTCGTTGATCAAATATGGTCAAGGTTTCCTAGCCATAGACATGTGATGTCGTTTGATCACGGGATCACATCATTAGAATAATGATGTGATGGACAAGACCCAAACCATGAATGTAGCATATGATCGTGTCAGTTTATTGCTATAGTTTTCTGCATGTCAAGTATTTGTTCCTATGACCCTGAGATCATGCAACTCACTGACACCATAGGAATACCTTGTGTGTATCAAACGTTGCAATGTAACTAGGTGACTATAAATATGCTCTACAGGTATCTCCGAGGATGTTTGTTGAGCTGGCATGGATCAAGAGTGGGATTTTTTACTCCATGCAACGGAGAGGTATCTCAAGGCCCACTCGGTAATACAACATCACAATGAGCCTTGAAAGCAAAGTGACTAAAGAGTTAGCCACATGATCTTGTATCACAGAACGAGTAAAGAGACTTACCAATAACGAGTTTGAACTAGGTATAGAGATACCGATGATCGAATCTTGGGCAAGTAACATACCGAAGAACAAAGGGAACAACATACGGGATTAACTAAATCCTTAACATAGATGTTCGACCAATAAAGATCTTTGTAGAATATGTAGGAACTAATGGCATCCAAGTCCTGCTATTGGTTATTGACTATAGAGGTGTCTCGGTCATGTCTGCATAGTTCTCGAACCCGCAGGGTCTACACACTTAATGTTCGGTGATGTTTCGATAGTATTGAGATATATGTGTTGGTGACCGAAGGTTGTTAGGAGTCCCGAATGAGATCCCGGACATCACAAGGAGCTCTGTAATGGTCCGGAGGTAAAGATTGATATATAGGAAGTCCCATTTTCATCATCGGAAAAGTTTCAGGTATTTTCGGTAGTGTACCGGAGGTGCCGGGAGGGTTTCCGGGGGCCATCGGGAGGGGCCTGTTGGATATATGCCCTAGAGGCAATCATGTATGATGATATTTCATATGTGTTTATGAATAAAGATAGTCCTTGGACATTATCATTGATGTGTATTAACAAGTATGTGACTTGTTTGTGAGACTTTGCATTGTATGATGACTGTCCTAAATGGTCCCTAGTTGAAAGGGTTGTGTGGACGCGTAGCCAGTTAGACTAGCATATGACAAGGTGGATGGTCCGGTATCACTGACCATGTAGCATTGGATGCTAGCCGGATAATATGGACTCAGAAAGGTCTGGTCGGATTCGACGTAGTCGGATCCGAGTCGAGATAAGGTCTGAGTTGGACAGACCCAACTATGAGATGCAACGATAGGTCATCTATGAGTCTCTAGTACAACATACGTTCTATGTCCTAAGACCTGAGCTAGCGCCTGTACTCGAGATGGTGACAGACTTGCTTTGGGCCAACCAATCGCTACTCCATGACTGGGTAGTTACAAAGGTAGGTTTCGGGCTTGTCCAGACCCATGTTGCGAGATATGGTCGAGCAAGATGGGATTTGCCCCTCCTACCAGGAGAGATATACTCTGGCCCCCCTCGGGTGATCCGACCTGGATAAGCATGTGATGAGGATTATGAGATAATCCGAAGTTTTGGTTGGATTCACTGGAATGAGAAAGAGGTCGTTTGGAACAAGGATGACCATGTCGGCTTGTGCATGACAACATGTATCGTGTGGCAAAGGGAACAGAAGTGTGAAGTACAGGTTCGCCTAACCAGCTTCATCGGACACTTGGACTCGGCATGTCTTGCTAGAGGCCGCTACCGACCGGTCGAGTCGGATGTGATCTGACTCGCAACCAAGTGGACGAGAACCTAAAGGGCCGCGCGCTTAAGGAAAGGAACACGTGGGCTTTAGGATCCGTGCGAGGCCCAATTGTTGAGCCCGCGCCGGATGCCTATATATAGTGGAGGTGCGGTACACCCATCCGGTTGATTGCTTCGGCACCATCATTAGGGATTTGCATGAGTTGCAACTAGCCACCTCCACTTGCCGCCAACAACCGTGTGATTGGACCTAGCAGTCCGCCGCACGGGTGTTCCTCCTACACGCGCGAATACCGTTAGAGGCGGTGCACCTGTGCCGCTCTGGCGAACCTGTACGTGGGATCCGGCAACCGGCTGTTCGAGGGAGATCTGGCCGTTTGTTTGAGGGAGATCGGACGAGGAGGATACGGACCACACGAACATGCTGCCCAACTCTACTTCCGCTTCACGGCACTGCGTGTCTAGTGGTAACGAACTGTGATCCATTTCCATAGCATGTTCTTGGATGTTCTGCACGTCAGAAAATTTTATTTTGCATGCGATGCACCTACGGTAGAACCCATCAGGGCCACCCATGGGGGGGGACATGGGCCTTAGGGGTGGCGCACCAGCCCTTAGTGGGCTGGGCAAGCCAGCCCCTAAGGGCCCATGTGGCTGCGGTGTGGGAAAAGGAAACCCCAAAGTGGGGGAAGGAAATGCAAGTAGGAGAGGAATCCTACTTGAAGTAGGATTGGAGGGAGGCTTGGCCTCCACCTCCTTTGGCCAAACCCCTAGGGGAAACCCTAGGGCGCCGGCCCCTCCCCTCCCTCCTATATATATTGGAGGGGAGAGAGGGCAGTCGCACCTAACCCTAAGCCACAGTGCAGTCCTCTCTCCCTACTAGATCGTCTCCCCTAGTTTTTGGCAGTGCTTAGGCAAAGCCCTGCTGGAACAGCTCCACCACCACAGTCGCCGTGCCGTCGCGCTGCCGGAGTACTCATCTACCTCTTCGCTCTATCTTGCTGGATCAAGAAGACGGAGATCGTCATCGAGCTGTATGTGTGCTGAACATAGAGGTGCCATATGTTCGGCGCTAGATCGGGACGGATCGTTATCGGATCACGGGACGTCTAGTGATTTGGATTGCGAAGACGTTCGACTACATCAACTGCATTTCTTTACGGTTACTGCTTAGCGATCTAGAAGGGTATGTAAATCCACTCTCCCTCTCGTAGATACTCATTACCATGGATAGATCTTGCGTGTGCGTAGGAATTTTTTTGTTTCCCATGCAACGTTCCCCGACAGTATGGAGATACCGACGGTCGAATCTCGGGCAAGTAACATACCGATGGACAAAGGGAATTGCATACGGGATTGATTGAATCCTTGACATTGTGGTTTGACCAATAAAGATCTTCGTAGAATATGTAGGAACCTATATGGGCATCCAGGTCCCGCTATTGGTTATTGACCGTAGAGGTTTCTCGGTCATGTTTGCATAGTTCTCGAACCCACAGGGTCTGCACACTTAACATTCGATGATGGTATAATATTGTTGTGTTATATATGTTGGTGACCAAAGAATGTTTGGAGTCTCGGATGAGATACCGGACGTCATGAGGAGCTCCGGAATGGTCCGGAGGTAAAGATTTATTTATGCGAAGTCATATTTTGGCTACCGAAAAGTTTTGGATTTTTTTGGTATTGTACCGGGAAACTTCCGGAAGGTTCCAGAGGAGTACGGAAGGGTCCCTCCAGCCCCTATGACGTGCATGGGCTGTAAGGGTGCGTCCAAGCCTTGTTGGGCCAGCCCCCAAGGGCCCATGCGGCTAAGGGGTAGGAAACCATAAAGGGAAAGGCACCTAGGAGGTGCCTTGGGGAGGGAGGAGTCCTCCCTCCTGGCCGCCGCCCACTTCCTTGGAGGAAGGGATAGGGATGCACCCCATCTACTCCCTCCTACTATATATAGAGAGGGGAGAGGGAGGGCAGCAACACTCCAAGGCATAGGTGCAGCCCTTCCTCTCTCCCTAGATCTGTTTCTCCATCGAAAACACATCTCGGCAGCATTTGGCCAAGCCCTGCTGAGATTGCTCCACTACCACCGCCACCATGCCGTCGTGCTATCATAGAACTCATCTACTACTCCGGCCTCGCTCGCTGGATCGAGGAGGCGGAGGCGTCATTGAGCTGTACGTGTGTTGAACGCGGAGGTGTCGTCTGTTCGCCGCTAGATCAGGACGGATCGTGATTGGATCGCGGGACGGATTGTGATTTGGATCGCGAAGACGTTTAACTACATCAATCGCATTTCTTAACGCTTCTCGCTTAGCGATATACAACGGTATGTAGATCGACTCTCCCTCTCATAGCTGTTGACCTCCATAGATAGATCTTGGGTGTTCGTAGGAATTTTTTTGTTTCCCATGAAACGTTCCCCAACAATGGCATCATGAGCTAGGTCTATGCGTAGATAACATGCACAAGTAGAACATAAAAGAGTTTTGTGAGCGTTGATGTTCAGATTTCTTACCTCCTTAGTCTTATCTTGATTCGGCGGTATTGTGGGATGAAGCGGGTCGGACCAACCTTACTCGTCCACGTACGAGAGACCGGTTCCATCGGCTGACATGCAACTTGTTGCATAAAGATGGTTGGCGGGTGTATGTCTCTCCCACTTTAGTTGAACCAGATTCGAAAGAGGCGGTCCTTGTAGAAGGTTAAAAGGCAACTTGAATATCACCGTTTTGGCCTTGCGTAGGTAAGAATCGTTCTTGCTACATACCCATAGCAGCCATGTAAAACATGCAACAACAAATTAGAGGACGTCTAACTTGTTTTTGTAGGGTATGTTGTGATATGATAAGTCCAAACACATGATGAAATATGTTTGATGTATGAGATAATCATGTTTTGTAATAGTTTATATCGACTTGCATGTCGATGCATACGGCAACCGACAGGAGCCATAGGGTTGTGTTTAATTATTGTATGACCTGCGTGTCAATCATTAAGCGCTATGTAATGTTTTACTTTATCGCTAAACAGTAGCCATATTAGTAGAAGCATGGTTGGCGTGACAACCCCGATGGCAACACAATGATGGAGATCATGGTGTCATGCCGGTGACGATGGAGATCATGTCGGTGCTTTGGAGATGGAGACCAAAAGAACAAGATCATGGACATATCATGTTACTTGTGATTTGCATGCGATGTTAATCCTTTGAAGCATCTTATATTGCTTAGGACGTCGGTAGCATTATAAGGTGACCCCTCACTAAAATTTCAAGAAAAAATTGTGTTCTCCCCAAGTGTGAACCATTGTTCGTCGTTTCGAAGCAGCATGCGATGATCGGGTGTGATAGACTCTATGTTCAAATACAATGGGTGCAAGCCAGTTTTGCACATGCGGAACACTCGGGTTAAACTTGACGAGACTAGCATGTACAAACATGGCCTCGGAACACAGGAGACCGAAAGGTCGAACATGAGTCATATAGTAGATATGATCAACATGGAGATGTTCACCATTGAAACCACCTCATCTCACGTGATGATACGACTTGGGTTGGTGGATTTGGATCATGTCACACTTAGACAACCTGAGTGATGTTGATTTGAGTGGAGTTCTTAAGTAATATGATTAATTGAACTCATTATCGTGAACATAGTCAAAATTTCTTTGCAAATTATGTTATAGATCAATAGCTCGTGCTGTAGCTCCCTTGAATTTTGATACGTTCCTAGAGAAAAAGTAAGTTGAAAGATGATGGTAGGCTGGTAGCAATTATGCGGATTGGGTTTGTGGTCCTAGGAATGTACTCATTGCTACACATAAGGCTTATGTCCTTGATGCACCGCTCGGTGCGCCAACCCCTCAAGCATCATCGATGGGTATTGAGAACATCAGACAAACACGTTTTTGATGACTACTTGATAGTTCAGCGTGTCATGCTTTAAGGCTTAGAATTGGGGCTTCAAAGACGTTTTGAACGTCACGGAGCATATGAGATGTTCCAAGAGCTAAAATGGGGATTTCAGGCTCGTGCCCATGTTGAGAGGTATGAGACCTCCAACAAGATTCTTTGCCTTCAATATTAAGGATAATAGCTCAACCGGTGAGCGTGTGATCAATTTGGTTGGGTGCTACAATCGCTTCAATCAAGTGGGAGTTGATCTTCCGGATAAGATAGTGATTGATATAGTTCTCCAAGTCACTGCCACAAAGCTACTAGAGCTTTGTGATGAACTGTAAACATGCCAGGGATGGAAAAGATGATCCCTGAGGTATTCGGGATGTTTGACATCGTGAAGATAGAAATCAAGAAGGAGCATCAAATGTTGATGGTTAGTAAAACCACTAGTTTCGAGAAGGGCAAGAAGGGAAACTTCATGAATGGCAAGCCAGTTGCTGCTCCAGGGAAGAAACCCAAGGTTGAACCCAAACCCGAGACTAAGTGCTTCTATTATGAGGAGAACGGTCACTGAAGCGGAACAACCCTAGATACTTGGTAGATAAGAAGGCTGGCAACGTCAACAAAAGTATATTTGATATACGTGTTATTGATGTGGACCTTACTAGTACTCCTAACAGCACATGGTTATTAGATACCGGTTAAGTTGCTCATGTTAGTAACTCGAAATAAAAGCTATGGAATAAACGGAGACTGGCTAAGGGCGAGGTGACGATGTGTATTGGAAGTGTTTCCAAGGTTGATGTGATCACCATCGCACACTCCCTCTACCTTCGGGATTAGTGTTAAACCAGAATAAATGTTATTTGGCGTTTGCGTAGAGCATGAACATGATTAGATCATGTTTATCACAATACGGTTATTCATTTAAGTCAGAGAATAATGGTTATTTTGTTTACATGAATAATACCTTCAATGGTCATGCACTCAATGTGAATGGTTTCTTGAATCTCGATCGTAGTGATACACATGTTCATAATATTGATGCCAAAAAGATACAAAGTTAATAATGATAGTACCACATACTTGTGACATTGCCTCTAAGGTCATATTGGTATAAAGTGCATGAAGAAACTCCATGATGATGGATCTGTGGACTCACTCGATTTTGAATCGGATGAGACATGCAGACCATGCCTCATGGGCAAGATGACCAAGACCCCGTTTTCGATATGATGGAGCGGCAAGAGATTTATTGGAAATGATACATGTTGATGTATGCGGTCTAATGAGTGTTGAAGCGTATGGTGGATATCGTTATTTTCTTACCTTCACTGATGATTTGAGTAGGTGTGGGTATATTTACTTAACGAAACACAAGTCTGAAACGTTTGAAAATTTCAAGAAAATTCAGAGTGAAGTTTAAGATCATCGTGATAAGAAGATAAAATGTCTATGATATGATTGTGGAGGTGAATATCTGAGTTACGGGTTTGGCATACAACTTAAGACAATGTCGATTTTGATTTTTTAACAAGTTTAGTAAAAATTTCATGTATTTTAAAAAAGTCCATAAATTCGAAATAGTTCATAGATTTTGAAAACATAATAACACAAAATTTGAAAACAATCATGATTTTTTAAAATCAACAACTTTGAAGGCAAATCAGCGAATTTGAGAAAATATTCACGATTTTTAAAAGGTTCATCAATTTGAAACACATTGGACAAAAATTGGAAAGTGGGTTCATGAATGTTCGAAGAAGTTCAAATTTGAAAAAGTTCACAAATTTAATAAAAATGAAAGGAAAAGGCAAAACAAATCTAAATTGAAAAACAAAAACAAAAAATGAAAAGAAAACAAGGAAACGGATTGAAACCTTGCTGGAAAGAAAACAGAAAAAAGACACCTAGAGAAAACTGTAAGAACCTGGGAGACAGTAGAGGTTTACCCTGATGAGCCACCCACTTACAAATTGTGTATGCAAGGTGGGGTGGGGTGCGCTATCTGCCATTTACTTTAAGTGGCGCAGAAGACGCTAAATCAAAAAATATGTCTCATACATTCAAATAAATTTACAAAACAAGGGGAGAAGTTTGTTCTCATTAATTGTTGTCTGTCTAGCCTCCCCATGTATATAATGGGATTATATCTTCTGCCTGAAGGGGTACATAGCTCATTCGATAAGGACCTATAGCGCTTATTCTCGCAGACGATCCATGAACGTCCAAAGTGCCATATGGTAAAGTGGGATGTTATCTTCTTGCCTAAGGACCAGGGTGGCCTAGGTATCGTGGCATCTCACTGCATGAACGTGGCACTTATGCTGTGTTGGGTGTGGCGGATCATCATGGATGAGGGGGGCCTTTTGCTTCAGCTTATTAAAGTTAAATATCTCCGGGGCGGTTGCTTCTTGCTTGCGAGCGCATGGAGTTTTTTCCCAGTCTTGTAAATATCTTCGGTCGATCAAGTTGTTCAAATCTGATATGGGCTTTGGGCCCACGAAACAATTTTAGAAAAATCTCTAAGGGCCCATGTCGGTGGCATGACAAGGGGGGTGGGAAGTTTAGTACCACCTTTCTAGTGTAGAGGGAGTTGGACCTCTTTATAAGGTTCTCTCTTCTACATGCTACTGAAGCAAGAGAAGAGAAGAGGCCCTCCCGTACTCCTCCTCTGCCGCCCGTCGCGCCGCGTCACAGGTTGCGGGATTGAGCCGAGCCGAGCTCATACCTACGTGCTTATTTTTGCCGGTCGGGAATGGGGAATACATAATGCCCTGATCTGAGACGTTGGATCGTGGGCTATCAACTCGGACATGAGTCCATCCCACGTCTCTCCATCCGAACGCCGCCTTCATAAGCAGGGCTTCGACCAACCCTAGCCTCCATGGAAAACAGATCACATCTGCCTCCATGCGCACACTGCACCGTCGTTCCTTTTGCTGCTGCTGCCGCTAGCGACTCCATCCCGTTCACCGCGTACACGGTTGACGGGAGATCATGCCTCCGAAACCACGCCTCTCCGGGTCCTGTACAGGGAGAGGGATGATTAGGTTTTTGGGGAGCGACTACGCAACTGCTCGCTTCCGTTCGTCCGCATCGTCTTCGTCATCATCACCATGTCATCCCCAACTGAGGCCGACCGTGTTGCTGCCACTAAGAAGCTCGAAGCCGACACGAAGGCGGCCGCCGCCAATGCTGCCGCTACGGCCAACTAGCCTATTGGAGGGTATAAACTGTTATCCTGCTCCTGTTTATTTTAGTTGTAGCATTACTAGCATTATGCGTAGATGGATCTACTGTTAGCGTAGTATGTGCCTGCATGATCGAATATCAGTATGTTTGTGCTTCTGTCAATGCCATGCTAGTTATTATTTCGTGCATTAATCTGATCGAAAAATTGCCTATTTACTCAACACAAGCAATGGAGAAGGGTCTCCATAGGCAATGGAGAAGGAACACTTTTTTATGTTGGACTCATGCTTAATTTATAGGACACCGATGTGTGCTATTTGTCTGACTGGACAAGGTATACTGTGTGTTTGTGTTTAAGCTAATTTTTAAAAAATATTCATCTTTTTTAAAAATTTTTGACAAATATTGTGCCATCTGCACAGAAAATTCAAAAATGTGATCCCTTCGGCCGCGCCCAGGCCGATTAGATCCTATTGGCTACCCCATGGCCGACTGGATCCTGTCGGCTACGGCTAGGCCGAGAGGCCTCTCGGCCCTAGGGATTGGCCACTAATTGGCTTTGGTGTAGCCAATTAGTACCTTTCGGCTTAGGTGTGGCCAAAAGATACTAATCGGCCTACTCATGACCAATTAGTGCTAGCTACCCCATTTGGTGCATGCATCCCCGTTTTTTTTGCCAAGTGTTCCCGCCATCTTTTCCCGCTCGATTTCCCGCCTTCTTTTGCCGCCAAATTTTCCCGACATCTTTTCCCGTCTGATTTCTCACCTTCTTTTCCCGCCATTACTGTTGCCATCTGCCTATGAAAGGAGGCATTGTAATTGTCTTCCTCCATCGGCCAGCAACACTTGAAAACACCAACGCGGTAGTCATTATGATTTTTCCTTGTTCGGATCAAAGCATTAGGCCTAGGAAATGGAAGAGTGCGAATTTGCCACCGGGGGTGGAAGTAGTTCATTGTTGGTGCAGCGATCTCTGCAAGGTGAAGGAGGTGACGGATTTTTCAGATTGGTTAAGCATGAAGTTTTTCATGTGCGCTAATTATGAGGAAGATCCGTCTGTTGCTCCTTCACCGTATATCACGCCTTCAGTATGTTTCAGTCACCAAGAATAAATACGTTGTTGATATTATTGTTGATTTGATTTTTATATTTCTATTTTTGTTGTAGTCTTCTCCGCCCATGTGCATGTACTATTGTTGGATAGACACAAAAATGTCGGACTGGGCGGTGACTGAGATTCGTGAAAGAGGTCGTCGTGCATGGGCAAGTTTGGACTTGGACGAGTGCCGCGAGAAGACGGCAACAAAGGAGAAAGCAGAGCAGGAGGCGTGGCAAGAGTACTGTGTGGAGCAGAGGCCTTTTCTTGCTGAGATGAAGAAGAAAAACCAAGAAGACCAACTTCGACTGGCGAAGGTCTACTGGCAACGAGAGGAGGCCCGTGAGGCTGAGAGGCACAGAAAGAAAGATGGCGAGAAAATTTGGCGACAAAAGAAGGCGAAAAATCGGGCTGGAAAAGATGGCGGGAACACTTGGAGGGAAAAAAATGGGGATGCATGCACCAAATAGGGTAGCCAGCACTAATTGGCCACGAGTAGGCCGATTAGTACCTTTTGGCCACACCTAAGCCGAAGATACTAATCGGCTACACCAAAGCCGATTAGTGGCCAAACCCCGGGGCCGACAGGCCTCTCGGCCTAGCCGTAGCCGACAGGATCCAGTCGGTCGCGGCGTAGCCGATAGGATCTAATCGGCCTGGACGCGGTAGAAGGAATCACATTTTTAAAAAATTTGTAGACGGCACAATATTTGTATTTTTTTTTTAAAAAAGCTAATATTTAAAAAAAATTAGCTGTGTTTAACACCCCATAATACAATTCGGCTCTCGAGAATATGTGCTCCTGCCCATGAAAAATAAATTTTGATATGTCAAAAAAATTCCAAGAAAAATACTATGTTTTTTTGTCACATCAAAATGCTATCTGAAAGTTTTTAGGCAAAGAGGTTAAGCATTTTGGCCTGTGCAAAAAAAAAAACTAAACATCAATTGATATCCCAAAATGTCACATCTAAATTTGTTTTTTTTCACTGACGAAACACCGCTGTTCCGTTTCGAATGAAATTTGTCAGGCAAGCTTGACACAGTAACACGAATATCTAAAAAATAATTCAGAATTTTTCGAAAAGATTTACTGTTATTTTTCTTGTTACTGTTCATCCGGGTGCAAATGCACCTGGGAGCGAAAACACCTCTGCACTATCTTTTTCTGCTACTTATAGAACTACAAACAACATGTTTATGTTCCTAGCATAAATTCATCGACCGGAAGTTCCACAAGAATGCTTTTTCGACGAATATCTTGCCAACGTCTTCAGTTGTTGCTACTTGTAGTTTCTGAAAGCAGAGTTCCAGACTACTGATACTCTTTTATTTGAAACGACAGGGCATTGGATCAAATCCTGGGTCCTCACTGTACATACCGGCGGTTTTTGAGCTATCCAAGATTAACGTTTGGAATCTTACAGTGCAGCAAGCATGAGCTGTCTGGCCTCTGCGGCATTTTCTTCAAGACCTGCAGACTGTCAGTAACAGTTCTACTGCAGAATGAAGACACACGCTGTCATTGCAACAGAAGCTTACTCAGCTACGCGTGTTGCTGTACGGATCAGTAACGGGCACGGGTAAATGTTCTTGAGGTTTTGACGAGTTTCATTTTCGTTATGTGCCATCCTTCGCTATAGTCCTACTCATGCATTCGATCAACATCCGACTGTTAAGGGTAGGACGATCTATTGTTGAATACCACCGCTTTGATGGGCATTTCGTACAGAATTTCAGTGTTCTTCGGACAAGGGTTTTGTAACCTCATCCACTGACATGCCAACTGTGGTGAAGTTGCACTCTCCTAAAAGGTAAGATCCATACGTACACAGAAAGATGGCGAAAATACCAGTGTTCTTCTGCAGATTACATGGTGATGATTTTTTTTTCGAAACGGAGACATGGTGATGATTCACTTATGCACGCAGGAGTATCAATAATCAGATCTTTAGCGGTAAAACAACACCAAAAATTCCAATTCTTTCGAGATGCAGTAGCACTTGGACACATTTAGTAGTGTGCAGTAACGCCGGGCCGATTGAATGGAGGGGAATTCCCTCTTGGAACTTAAGTACAAGTCCAATCAAGTCCTAGATGGGGACGGTTTCCTCATTTAAGGGTCGGCATCTTCCACTGCAGCACCATTAATCAACTGAGCCTTAACTTAGCACAGCCAGTTTCAGCGTCACTTAGCTGGGAGCTTTTACTAGTCAGGATGAATGCCTGCACAAGACAGCATTAATGCGGTGCTTATGAGCCCAATTTCTGTATTTCGCCTACATGTGTGTGGTGTGTGAGCTGCAAACTCTTAGCTGGCCGGTATCTTTCATTGAATCAAAAGTGGTCTGACCTCCCCCATTCATGTCCTGCCCACAAGATAAAACAGTGCTTCATTTATGCCCGTTATTTATGTTTGCTTAGCTGCATTGCCCTTCTCCATTCATACGCCCCATCAATTCTTGCAAGGAAATATTGATTGTGGTTGCGGTATTTATCTTTAGTGTGTGGCTTTATGTTCTTTGGATGCTCACAGGAATCCCTCTCTTCTTCCTTGTGCCTACCGCTTTGGATCTCAGGAACTAGAAGATGTAGCAGAAGAAACTAGAAATGTAGGAATACAAAAAACATATGAATCAGGTGTCACGGACTATGGATTTCTATATGATCTCAAAAGAGACGAGTAACAAATTATATGGTTCAAAGAAAATGAAAAACATTATTTTGGAGAAATGAAGAGAGAGATAGCGACTGAGTGTGCATTAAATTTCTCAAAGGAAAAATAAAATAAAATGATGTTTGAGCATATGTTTGTTTCTCTATGAATTGTGGGCATTGGAATGCTAAGAATTTGACTGCCCTAGTCCAATTATCCTATGGAGCTAGGACCTTTATGGGAAACATTTATATGGACTGAAACTCTCTACAGTTCCAGTGAAAATCCCACAATCCAAAAAGACAATAAAACATTTTTTGAAAGATTTTTTTTGGCATAGAAACCTCTGCCTTGTGTCTATTAAGGTGGAGAAGTCAGGTCCAGTTTCATGAACTTTTTGGACGTTGCATCTAACTGAAACCTACGGGTGGAAGCAGTGGAAGAGGGATAGGGGGATAGACTGGGATACGACTTTCGGACTCATTTGTAGTGGGGCTTTAACTGCTCAAAAAGCCAGCAGTAGTGGTATATGACCTGTAAAAAACCAGTAAATTAAATTGATGAAATATTTTTTTTTTGGCGACATAAAATTAGTCCTAATTTCAAGCAGTTCAAAAAGGATGGTACTTCGATATTATTTAATTCTGTATGATTAAATGTGTACTGCACAATGGCATTATTCATTTGAGAAAAAGACCAACAAGAATTTAATAGTACCTGCTCAAGTGCTGATTGCGTACATTTTCTGATACTTGCTTCTTTTCTCGGGTCAGTGTTTGCCTAGTCTAGATGTGACGGTATTTCATTTTTCACCCATTTTCACTGAGACAATAATCTAATCCAAACTGATACTTATGAAAAATTTATTTTCTATCTTTCCATTCTTTGTTTTATTTCACACAATTGCGCTTACAAAACGAGCACTTGGCAGAAAAACAACAAGGAGAAAGAGCAAACGTAAATTGATTGGATAGAAAAGGAGCGGAAAAGGATTAGTGGATTCAACTCCCTGTCTTTCCAGGGTTTGTATTAAAAATACAACACTGTTGTGACCATACGTCCGTATTACACTATGTATCATCATTCGGTAACCGCAAAAAGCTTCTTCTCTCCGATTCAAGTATAAATACAAATGGGACAATGCAAAGGATATTCAGAAAAAACATAAATATGGGGCAATCATTTTGGATCCCGAAAGCATTTGCTCCCTTGTGAACAGTAACTCAAACAATGTATAAAAATATATTTTAAAAGATTTTTTTGATGTGGATGTTTGTGTTAGTGTCGCAAGCATACTTGATAATTTTCATGCAAAACGAAGTAGTAGTTTTTCGCCGGCAAAAATATATATTTTGGGGTAACATTTGATGTTCAGCTTTTTTTTGCACGGACCAAAATGTTTAACCTTTTTGCCTAAAACTTTACAGGTAGCATTTGGATGTGACTACGAATACATAAAAATTATTGTTGGAATTTTTCTTGACATTTCAAAGATACTTTTTGGGCGCAGAAGCACGTCCTTCTAGGAGCCAAAATAGATTTTCGAAATTTTATCGGCAATCCTTTGTCTACCCAATTCCCTTTCTCCGTGAAAACAGATTTTTATTCCGTTTCATATATAAACCAATATAATACAATAAATGACTGAAGTATATAATATGATGGGCAGGCCCTTACAAAGCAGATCAAAAGATAAGCCTAGAACGATCATTCTAACCAAGTTCGTTTGTTGGATTACAAAGAAATATTTTTAATCTCAGATTCTATCCGAGGGGTTTGCGATCGTAGTAGAAATCCCATCCCCGCTATGAGAATTATATTGTCCGAAAGAAAGAAAAAATATCGTTGTAGGAATACAGGGGAAAGTAAATCGAGTCCAGTGAGACAGGGGAGGTTCTTGCATTCAAGTGCTGGCCATGCCGTCGTCCCCCTTCCTCCCCAGGGCACAGCACTATATATAGCAGGCTGCGCCATTCTCCCGAAACACAAACATAGCTGCTCTCCTCCTGTGCGTGCTCACCGCTGCACAGTGTCCACCCATAAGAGCGCAGCGCAACACGATCAGTACGGGCCGCACTAGCGTATTAGGCTAGCGATCGAGGGAGCAGGCAGGCAGGCAGGCAGTGAGCAGCAGGAGCTGATCCATGGCGAGCACGGTGGAGTCGCCGACGAGCTCGTGCGTGTCGTCGGACACGGAGGAGGAGGCCGCGGCGGTGACGAAGCCGATGGTGGTAGTGGGGTGCCCGCAGTGCCTCATGTACGTGATGCTGTCTGGCGCGGCGGAGGAGCAGCCCAGGTGCCCCCGGTGCAAGAGCCCCGTGCTGCTGCACTTCCTCCACGGCGCCGTCGCGGACGCCGGCACCAACAGGCAGCAGCCCAGCAAGAGCTAGCCAGCCAGCCAGCCAAGATGCTGCCCGGTCGCTACTTGCTGATCTCAGCCGCTAGCTTCTCCTGCCATCGATCTCCGCCATGTTCTTCTAACTCGTGTATTCCGCTGTATTCTTTCAATCTATCATTTTCGTCGACGATAATTTCCATGCGAGAGCACAATCTTTTACAGCCTGGTGCAATTGGTCCACTTTTACTCTCGCTTAGCACTTAGATGTATGCACGTGTTCTGAGCCGTGAAGGTCGATGTCTGTTTTAGTCCCCTCCTTAATTTTGGCTTGAATAAGATGAGATTTCATCAAGAAAGTCGTTTGCAATGTACCGTGTGACCAGGGACTCTTCTCGCTCATCTCTTAATTGGGTTGCATGACTACCCCCTACTTTAAATTAATTCTGTTAAAGAATAAAGATGGGTTCGTGACCATTCAACCTCCAGCTAGCCCGGAAAGGATCAAAGTAAAGAGGCGGAGGATCGACCGAGTTATTGTGATGGATGGATGGATGGGTGCATGGAGCAATCGGCCGCGCGCTCATGGAAAACCTGTGCCCGGTTTAATTGGAGATCATCAAGTATAGTGGATGCATGGAGTAGTAGCAGATACAGAATAAATACGGGCAATAATTAGGAGCAGTTGAGGGGAGGAATCCGGGTTAGCACGCATGCCAGTTCGTCATCAAATGATCATTTACATCCACCGTCCTCCCTGCCTTCTTTTTCTTGGCGTCCTTCCCGTGCCATAGGAAAGGGCCATGCCAAAAGGACACAAGGTGGGTGAAATTGGCTCCGAGGATGCCTTTGATTTGGAGGGATTTGGAGGGAATTCTGTAGGATAGATTTTCTTTTTACTTTTTGCAAGTAACTATTATTTAATTAACACTCCAGTCAATTCGTCCAAAAGTTCGAACCGTAGAAAAGGGCTAAACATCATACTCCAACACTCCTCTCACGTCGTTTACTTGGTTGCAAGTTTATGCATCTAGCCAGTTCACCCATCAGTCCGAACTGATGGAGGGAGGTGGGCAATATATTTCAACACCCTCACATCTGAGCTTATTAAGTTGTTAGACGTGGGAATGATGTAGGCCGTAGAATCTTTTTTATTTTAATACATGATCTTGAACTCAAGACCTCTTGGCTTTGATACCATATTGATTCATGCTTCAACGAACTCATCCAAAAGTACGAATTGTGGAAGAGGGTCGGACATTATATTCCAACGCGTGCCATCTTATTTCTTATGAATTTTCTATTCCTATGATTTTCTTATACTATGAACCAAAGGAGGCATCAGTACTAGTTCACACACAAATAGCTAAAAGTGAAAAGAAAATTCTGAAATGGCTAAGTATTTTTCAGGAAAGTAGGCTTTTTTGTGTGCCCTGGATAGAACAACTAAAATCAAGAGCAAAATATCAAATATTTTGAGCACAATTTTTAATGCAAAGCACAAAACTATTGTTTAACAAGAAAAAATGAAATGAAGGCAAAGATTTGTCTCATCTATTAAATTAGGAGTTTGGCAGAGGACACAAAAACAAAATAGTAATAATACAAAAACAGCTACTCTCGCATCATGATTTCTCTCATGTGTTTTGGCACCTCAGTTGCCCAAGTATTAGCCTATTTTTTGCCTCATTGATTAATTAAGAAGAAGAGAATTTCCTGATTAATTAACGGAAAAACCAAACGAAACATGATACATATAGACAACATGTGGACTACTTGCTAAGAAAGAAACTCCATGACCCCAATGAGAACCGGACAAACATACATACGACACAACACCCATGACCCCTCGCACTTCTACGTCGCAAAGAAACCCCAAGGAAACCAAGATTGAAGACAACAAACACCACCAAATCCACGAAGACGAGCCAATCAGAGATGGTGGTCGAAGAGACAAATACATTAAGCAGCCACGAACGCCTTACCGATGGCGCCAGTCTTCTTGTCTATACTCCTAAGAGCCTTGTTCACCTTCTTGATTTTGCCCGTAGTAGTCTCCTCCGCTAGGCATGAACTTGTTTCTGAGAATTCTTGTGCTTTTTTGTTCCAGGCAGTCCAACTAATAAGCACGGAGAGAGTCCATGGATTTCTCTTTGAAATGTTTACCTTCGATTGTTCCATGACTTTTAAATAGATATAAAGTATTTAACATGTATACGTCTAAATATATTTTATTAGACCCTAATTGGTTTGATGTCAATATTTGACATACCAATGGCTGACAAGTCTAAAAAATGGACAGTCAATTGGTTCTTAGCAATCTCTAAAAAAATGACATATATTGGCAACTTTTGGTTTTGTCAGATGTTGGTTTACTAAATATTGGCATCAAGCCAATTAACTTCTTAGTTTGTTTTACATTTTCATTTTTTTCTAGGGATCATGTGCTTTGGGGTTTAACTTTGAATTAATCCATATGCAGCGCAAACTCATTTCTAATGGCTCTGCTGCCTGGTGAGCCAATCACCTTTTGGAGCATATGTCATGGGTCCTCCCATCAATGTTTCGATTTCTAGAAAATGAAATGTTTTCAAAAGATATTTTTGGAAAGTTTAAAATATTTTTATTGGCACTCATCATTTCTATTAAAACAAAATCACTTTGTTTTGTAGTTTCTAAGAAAGATGGTTTTCCTTCAAACATTTTGAAAAATTTCAGCGAGATTTCGAGAAAGAATCTTTTAATCCAAACTGTTGAATTAGTTATCTGGTACTTCATTCTTTTAATAAAATACCAATATATTTCATAAAAATGCACAAATTCAATTATTTTATTCACATTTAAATCAATTTCAGGGAAAATTACACGTAGATTTTGCACAACCTTTATTTTGTTAGTCATATTCAGTAATTTTTCGGAGATGCACCCGATATTTCAATCGATACTGTCATATTGTAATAAATATTTCATACAGGTACCTAAAATTTATACACATTGTTTTACACACATGAAATATGTGCTACCTATATGAGATGTTTTTAAAATTGATTAGAATACGGCTAAAATAATTGAATCTCTTGTGAGGTTTCTATGAAATGTTTCTGATATTCATTTAAGAATGACTAAAATGATAAAAGGTTGTGTGATTAGATGAAATGGACGACTAAAATGATAAAAGGCTGCGTGATTAGATGAAATGTATTTGTAATTATTATAAGCAATGACGAGTCATCAAAATATCTCAGAAATTTATTTTGAAAAAGACTTTTTATTCTAAATATCATTGAAATAATTGCAATATTTTTAACATAGCCTGTCTTTCATGGAACATAGCCTGTATTTCATGGCTGATCGAGCTGTCCTAACCGTTCAACATGGATGGTGAGCTGTCTCAAAAATGTGCACCCCTAAGGTGCTATATGGCTCGACCCAACCTTTTTTCTCCCAGTTTTAGCAAGCTAGAACTTTCTTCGATCATTTTTTTCCCGTTTCGATTTTTCTCTAATGGTTTATCTTTTTTCTAATCTAATTTAACTTCTTCATTGTGTAGAATTCATGAACGATTTTGACATTCAGAAATATCTTTAAATCCTTGGGCATTTTTAAAATTTTACTTAAAAAATTGCAAATATTTTTTCAAGTTTGGAAAATATCTAAGTTTACAAAGACTTTCTAAAATTCATGAACATTTTTAAAAAATACTTGAGAATTTATGAAATACATGAATGCTATTTAAACTTCAACAATACTTTTTTAAAATCTTGATTTTTAATATTCCCTTCTTAGTTGTTTTTAATTACAAAATATGAGGGCTCCCGGGAGGACAGTGCCAAGCCGACGACAGGATCGGAGCGAGTCCATAGGGTCGGCGCATCGGACGCTCGGATGCTCCATGGTTGGATCATTGTGGTCTTGGGAGCCTTCAAATCTCCCCTTCCCCATCACCGGTACGACGGAGTATGACTCCTATCGGGACCAATATGCCTGTCGTGTGGAGGAAAGGACAAGGGCTGCCGAGGCCCGCCTCACTGCTGATATGTCGGGCGGCGGAGGCGGCTGATGCGGCAGGCGAATGACTGCTGAGGAGTAAGTCATCCACGCTCGCATTGTAAAGAAGCGATAGTGAAGGAACAAGCGTGCCCACGTCCGAGAGCAGAATCGGGCGGTCCATGCCATAGCCAGATTGCCACCCAAGGAGAAGGATAGCCACGAGTTAAGCATCTCCCGCGACGAGCAAATCCGGCTCAATCCCTACCGTGTCTTTGACCACTACTTTCACGAGAAGGACGACAAAGGTGCCGGGAAGGGCCATGGATGATCATCTCCATCATAACTACACATGTCAAATTTTGATAGTCCAACGACATGGTATGTGTAATGCATCATTTACGTAGTTACATGAGTTTGTATGAATTTGATGTATATTAATTGTGGTGTCCGGTAATGAGAAGTGAAATTAAACCCTTGGCCGGTCGGTGTCTACGGACACGCTAGACATGTCAGCGGACGTTTGTAAGTCCGGCTGTAGATGTTGTTAGACGTGTGTGCTAGAGTTTGATCTTAAGACTCATGGTCAAAACCCAGGCAGGATACAACACAGACCAGCACCACACTTCGTATCTTGTACGTCTCGGTTTGCTCTATCTCACCCACAAACGTTTCAACAACGTACGCCACAAACTGAAACTATCACAATGTAACTTGACTCAACCGACAAGTTTTGCTATTCTCAAATGACAAAAAGAGTAAAAAAACGACGACAAGTTTGCCCGAACTTCATTTTCTCAAACTCTAAAAAAGGTAAACAATGCCTCTGCAGAGCATACAAGGCTTTGCTCATCACGCGCTCTTTGATGGCGCCGGGTACTTGACGGCGTTCTTCACAATCTTCTTCAGGGCCGCGTCGCCAAGGTCGACGCCGCACATGTCAGAGAGCCGGATCAGGTAGAGCAGCACGTCGGAGAGCTCCTCGCCGAGGTGCTCCTTCTCCCTCTCGTCCCAGCCCGGACAACCCTTCTGCACCTCCCCTTTCCACATGAACAGCTCTGACAGCTCCCCGACCTCGCCGACCTGCACAGGAACATATTCTCAGCTAAGAACCAGTACAAAATAATAGATCATGCAGGTTCTATCGTACTATTGATTATAAAACAGAAAAAAAGTTCTCTGAACCGGTCCAAGCATGATCTTTTACAGCGCCGTGCAAATAGACACCTGATAGTGCCCGAGCACGTCCTGGCCTGACCGAAAACAGTGACAGAACGCGAATTATCTGGAACGGATGCTATTAAAGCATGGATCGACCTAAGTAAGCATCTGATTGCTGAGAGATGAACTGCAAAGTATAGTGCAGAATTAGTTCTGCAATCGCAATCCTGCTTCAGAAAATTCAGTGACAAGTTAGCCAGGGATTTCCCTTCGGACAAGGACAGGAGGGCGTGATTTTTCAGAGTAGAAAAGCTTGACACTAAATCAAAATCCTGCTTCAGAAAATTCAGTGAGAAGTTAGTCAGGGATATTCGCTAGTCTGAATTGCACCGGTATCTGTATGAACACGTCGTTTTGACGGTTGACGTAGGAAATTAGTTCCCCACGTGGCATCCAAGATGCAAAGAATGAAAGCTGCACACTTGGCCACACCCACGAGTTATGAGAAAATTGGTTGCTTGACCAGGATTCTACAACTACAAGCCTCCAAAAATATCTGATGTTCATGTGGTACATGTCCGGGGTAGATGCAAATCTGAGGTGGACTGTGACCACTCCAAAGCTACATATTCGCCGCCCACAAACAATGAATTATTTGCAAAGACCAAACTGGATTGATGTCAAGAATCCTAAGTTGCGACTATGAGCAGATATTTGAGGCAGAGTAATCTAACTGAACGGTTGGTCAAAAGGGGCCGCATTATAAAGACAGCATATATAATAACTAAAAGAAAGATTGGTGAAGAATGATCTGTGATGGCTTCAGAACGGAGCGTTGGAAGCTTTAGTTCTATACTAGCACAACCTAGTAGTTCAATACTTTAAACTGATGAAGACGTTGTTAGATCATGTGCATGTGTAGTTTCAAATATCAATGCTGGCTACTCAATATTTTAAAATATGTAAGTGAAAAGATTCTGATTACTAGTGGACACACTGCACCCTGAGACTTGCAATTGCAGCTAAATATGCATCTACAGTAGTCAAAGACCGAACACATTATAATACATACTTCTGGAATTCCACTAGTATTAAGGATGCAGAAAGCCATAGAAATAACATTGGATCCGATGTATACAAAATACCCAAACAATTCTCCTAGGTGTCAAAAATCCCCATGGTACTACTACTATTCACTCTGGGCTCAAATGCAGTTTGCAAGCCAAATTCTAGAAGAACTATAATACGAAAGAGTCACACCCTGAAAGTTAAAGCGCTCCTGGTATGCATCAGTTCCATTCCGATAAAAACAGAGTAGCGTATGATAACCACAAGTATTTCTCTATATAGTAGTAGCTCAATTCTACTTTGCTCGAAACGACAGGAAAATTAACAGTAAAACAATCCTGAGATTTGCAGAGAAAGATCAACAGCCGACAAAAAGGAAGATCAGCGCCCGACAGAAAGAAAGAAGGATAGAACGGGAGAAAGGGGATGCAAACCATGGCAAGCAGAAGGTTCCTTGGGCTGTGGTGCTTCTCCCAGTCCCGCTCCTTGGCGAAGTCGTCGAGCCTCTTGGACAGATCCTTCAGGCTCACATCGGCGGCCGCCTCCTCCTTCGTCTCCGTCCCTCGCGCCGCCTCCATGGCCGCCTTCTTCTCCCCATCCACCTCCATCGACCTCGCCCGCCGCGAACCTTAAACAAATATGGCCGCTCCCACGCCTGGCAATCGAGTGCCTGCCTTTGTTCGGTTCGGTGCTTCGGAAAGCGCAGCTAGGGGGCGGAGGGATATATATATATATATATTCGCAGGCTTGCAGCAAACTTTGGCAAATAATACTAATTAGTAGTAATTAGAAAGAAATTAGGAAAGTGTTAACGGCAGCGCGTATGCCGCGCTGTATAGTTGACGCTTTGCCATCTTTGCTGCATGAGAGCGTCTTTGCTAGCTAGAGGGGTAAAATTAATCTGGAATATTGAGAGCTTTGACTCATATACCAGCCCAGGCAGGCAGGCAGTTAATACTTGCCTTGTGTAACTGGGAAGAGATTATATGGGAGATATGAGCTTCCATTCTGGAGTTGATGGGTTCATATTTGTTGTGTATTGCCGTTTGCAGATGCATCGGTGCACTAAGGAAGGTGTGGAGGAAATAATAGATGGGACTGGATTCCTTCGACAGGAATTGCTGCCATATATGGGGCCGCATCGGATGCGTAAAGGCCTGTGTGAGGCGGAGTTATGGTAGGCTGTCTAGGCAGTTTGTGGGGATCTTAAAAAAGTAAGAGCATCTCCACTCGCCTCCCCCGTCAACAGCGGCAAAAACGATAAAATTAACCCTTTTAAGCTAAGTTTAGCATAAAATGAACACATTTTTTTTTTACAAAATGGCCCCATCTCCATGACGGCCCCATCTCCATGACGCCTGCACCCGTGGCGTTAATGTAGATTGAATAACGCCCCGGTCAAGAGCGCCATGGGGTCGCTGACCTGCCATGTCAGCGATAGATGGGTCCATCTGCAGACACACATGACACCCTCATGAGTAGCGCTATGGTTGCAAGCACGACGCACTGGACCGAGACGCCATGCTCCTTCGCTGCAAAATTGCCCGCTCTCCCGAACCAGATCTCTCTGATTTCTTTCATGTTCACTCTCCCCCACCCAATCGCCCCTCTTTCCGCCCTTCAAATTCGTGGCTTAGAAGTGTGGATCGATGGGGCAATTGGTGAATCTTCTTCCCCTTCCATTCCTCAAGGTATTCCCCTATCTTTTTCCTATTTTTATTGGTTAATTTTGTTGCATTGACCCCATGTGTAGAAACCCTAGTTCATCTTTTTCTTCAAATTTGTTGATATTTGCACTTGTTTTAGAAAGATATGAGTAGGGATTTGTAGGTATGATTAGGATTTGGTACTTATATTAGGGATTAGTAGGTATGATTAGGATTTGGTACATAGGGAAGAATTAGGTTGTTTGCAAATGTGTGTATGCATGTTCAATTGTATGGATGATTTGTCCTAGATGTATATTTGCACTTGTATGTATCCATTTGTTGTATGTATATGGATATTTACACATGTATGTATTTTGTTTTTGCACTACTCCGAATATTTACAAATGACAACGAGGCTTACGAAATACATTGTATTTTTGTAGGATGGCTTCTCTTATCCATCCATCGTACGATCTATTGCATCGTGTATGGTTCATGGCAGATGAAAGCTGGGTTTTCGATCAACTTCACTTGAGGTCCGGTGTGGTTCATGACAAGATGGAATATGATGAGCAATACACGGAGTATATCCTGAAGACAGGGGTTCTTCCAATTGTCTCACTCGTGTCTTGTTCGATGCCTAAGATGAATCCATGTGCGACCACGACACTCGTTGATCGATGGCGTCCTGAGACACATACTTTCCACTTCTTTGCCCGAGAGATGACGGTGACTTTGCAGGATGTTACAATCATCACTGCACTTCCTATCAAAGGAGAGCCTATTTGTTCTAGCACAAATTCTAAGGGATGGCGTGAGACTATGGTTGGACTCATCGGGAGGGAGTGGGGGTGCAAGGGAAGTCCATCGGTGCAAGTTATCATTGGATTGCTCAGAACTTTAGCAAGTTCCCATTGGCTAGGCTTAGATCACGGAACAATGATTTATTATGACCCCGACCTATTACCTTCTTGAAAGCATTAGCTTCTTTGTCCATCAAACCATCCTCATCTATTTCTTCATCCGGGCCTTCGTCCTCGAGTCCCTTGCATAGGACCTATTGTATGGAATGTCATGGTCCATGTCCTCTTCCATGCAATTTGCCACCACATTCCCCACATAGTGGTCACGAAGATAAGCCTCCGATTCATCACCCTCAAACTCATCACCATCCATATGCAAGTCTTGATTATCAAGTTGGACATTCCTGACGGTGCTCAAAGGTTGGGTCATTGGAGGTTGGCTCATTGTTGTGTCATGCACATCCGGATTGACATGCATTGTATCTCGAGACGGGCTTCTTGTTGGGAAACGTTGCATGGGAAACAAAAAATTTCCTACGCACATGCAAGATCTATCCATGGTGATGAGCATCTATGAGAGGGAGAGTGGATCTACACACCCTTGTAGATCGCTAGGCGGGAAGCGTTAAGAAATGCGGTTGGTGTAGTCGAACATCTTTGCGATCCTATCATGAGTCGTCCCGCGATCTCATCACGAGCCGTCCCGCGATCCCATCATGTTCCTTCCGATCTAGCACCGAACGGACGACACCTCCACGTTCAGCACACATACATCTCGATGACGATCTCCGCCTCCTTGATCCAGCAAGTGAGGGTGGAGAGGTAGATGGGTTCTCTGGCAGCACGACAGTGCGGCGGCGGCGGCGGTGGAGCTGATCCAGCAAAGCATCGCTAAGCGGCGCCAAACCAATCTAGAGGAGAAGCAATCTGGGAGGAAGGAAGGGTTGCGCCGTGGCTTGTGGTGGTTGAAAGCACATTTGCTTCCTTGGTGGTTTTGGTAATTAATAACAACATATAAGTCATTGAACTAATGTTTCCACTAAGTATATTTCGGGACAAGTTCAATGATAGGGACGGCCAAAGGATTGTGGAATTACCCCAAGATGCAAGGAAATAGGTTGGCCAAGCTTCAAGAAAGAGGACTCTACATTTTACATTTGTGAGAAATCACTTTGAGTCCATAGGAAATCCAATACTATTAAAAGGGGGTAAAGTTTTGATGATGAACAATATGCTCAAATGTGCACAAGTGACAGTCACCAAAACATCCACAAACTCTCCCACCAAAGTCTGTCCAAAGCCAAATATGCAAAATCGATGCAACCAACATTCCTATCCCGGTGCCACCGATTCTAAACCCTAGGCAGACTCAGCCAAACCCTAACACTTCGGTGTAGCCGATACTGCTATCGGTACCATCGAGTTGGGTTGCCAAGATTCTGTTACGCAAGTTCACATTTTCGGTCCGTCCGAATATGGTGAATTGGCACCACCGAGTTTGGCAAATCTGACTGTTGGTCACCTTGTCGGTGCAACCGAGAAACGTATATTGGTCCCTCAAAGATTCAAAAGTTGCCACTTTTGGTCACTTTGGTACCACCGAGATTTACACATCGGTGTCACCAAGTTGGTCATTTTGTGTGTAACGGTTGGATTTTTGGGGATGCCTATATATACCCCTTCACCACCACCCACTCGAAAGAGAAGCACTCAGAACTATTCCATACCTATCCTACTCAGTTTTCTGAGAGAGAACCACCTACCCTTGTGTTGAGGTCAAGATCTTCCACTCCAACCATATGGATCTTGATTTCTAGCCTCACTAAGTTGCTTTCCACCAATCCCATCTCTTCTACCAACCCAAATTTGTGAGAGAGTGATCGTGTGTTGAGGAGTCTATCATCTTGGAGCACAAGAGCAAGGAGTTCATCGTCATTACCGAGCCTATTACCTTTTGGAGGGTGATGCCTCCTAGATTGGTTAGGTGTTGCTTGGGAGCCTCCTACTTTGTGTTGTGGAGTGAACCAAGAAGTTTTTAAGGGCAAGGAGATCGCCTACTTCGTGGATCTACCCATAGTGAGGCTAGTCCTTCGTGGACGGAAGCCACCTGGAATAGTCAAGGTTGCTTGTTCGTGGAACCCTCCATGGGTAGAGCCCTTCGTAGACTCTCGCGACCGTTACCCTCCGTGGGTTGAAGACTCCATGAACATGGACGTACGATACCACCACCTATAGGAACCACGGGAAAAATCATCGTGTCATCACTTGTGTTTGCTTTCCTAACCCTCTCTTTACTTACATGTTCAATGTCTTTACTTTCCGCCGCTACACTCTTAGACATGCATGTGTAGGGTGTTACTTGATATGCTATGAATGCTAAAACTTTCCAAGAATTAAAATTGGGAAAAAGTCAAAAATTTTATTAGGTCAAGTAGTCTAATCACTCCCCCTCTAGACCTACTTTCGATCCTACAAGTGGTATCAGAGCATTGGTATCCATTGCATTGGTTTCACAACCTAGGAGAAGTACGGCATCTAGTGAGGGAAATTATCACCGTAGAGGTCCGTACTTTGATGGCACTAATTTTGCTAGTTGGAAGCATAAAATGAAAATGCATTTGCTTGGTCATAATCCTGCCGTTTGGGCTGTTGTTCGTATTGGCTTGCAAGGTGAATTCTTTGCGGATGGAAAGGAACCGGATCGTGAAGCGACTACGGATGAATTGAAGATGTTGCAACTTAATGCTCAAGCATGTGACATTCTCTTCAACTGCCTATGTCCTGAAGAATTCAACAAAATCAGCCGTATTGAACATGCAAAAGAGACTTGGGATACTTTGGTTGATATGCACGAAGGAACTGAGTGTGTGAGAGAATCCAAGTTAGATGTTCTTCAAGGTCAACTTGACAAGTTCAAGATGAAGGATGGTGAAGGAGTCGCTGAAATGTACTCTAGGCTAGCTCTCATCACCAATGAGATTGCCGACTTAGGAAGCGAACAAATGACTGACAAGTTCACCATCAAGAAGATACTTTGAGCTTTGGATGAGAGATATGACACCATGTGCACATTGATCCAAATGATGCCCAACTACAAAGATCTCAAACCAACGGAAGTGATTGGTAGAATTGTTGCTCATGAGATGACACTCAAAGACAAGTAAGAGCTTCATCACAAGTATAGC